>OZ014560.1:0-2831811 GCA_963966155.1 Clivina fossor
TCAATTTCTGCTTAAAAACGCGAATTTACAAGCATTTATACGTTTTTGGCTCGCCAACTTAAAAACTACTGGAGATATTTAACTTTTTAAAAAAATCCGATTTCTCATTAAACCAGCGAAGCGAAAAAGCCAAAAATCGTCAATTTCTGCTTAAAAACGCGAATTTACAAGCATTTATACGTTTTTGGCTCGCCAACTTAAAAACTACGGGAGATATTGAACTTTTTCAAAAAATCCGATTTCTCATTAAACCAGCGAAGCGAAAAAGCCAAAAATCGTCAATTTCTGCTTAAAAACGCGAATTTACAAGCATTTATAGGTTTTTGGCTCGCCAACTTAAAAACTACTGGAGATATTGAACTTTTTTAAAAAATCCGATTTCTCATTAAACCAGCGAAGCGAAAAAGCAAGAAATCGTCAATTTCTGCTTAAAAACGCGAATTTACAAGCATTTATACGTTTTTAACTCGCCAACTTAAAAACTACTGGAGATATTGAACTTTTTCAAAAAATCTGATTTCTCATTAAACCAGCGAAGCGAAAAAGCAAAAAATCGTCAATTTCTGCTTAAAACGCGAATTTACAAGCATTTATACGTTTTTGGCTCGCCAACTTAAATACTACTGGAGTTATTGAACTTTTTCAAAAAATCCGATTTCTCATTAAACCAGCGAAGCGAAAAAGCAAGAAATCGTCAATTTCTGCTTAAAAACGCGAATTTACAAGCATTTATACGTTTTTGGCTCGCCAACTTAAAAACTACTGGAGATATTGAACTTTTTCAAAAAATCCGATTTCTCATTAAACCAGCGAAGCGAAAAAGCAAAAAATCGTCAATTTCTGCTTAAAAACGCGAATTTACAAGCGTTTATACGTTTTTGGCTCGCCAACTT
Source organism: Clivina fossor (assembly GCA_963966155.1). Taxonomy (NCBI): domain Eukaryota; kingdom Metazoa; phylum Arthropoda; class Insecta; order Coleoptera; family Carabidae; genus Clivina; species Clivina fossor. Next base: position 894 of record OZ014560.1, read on the forward strand.
AAAAACTACTGGAGATATTGAACTTTTTCAAAAATCCGATTTCTCATTAAACCAGCGAAGCGAAAAAGCAAGAAATCGTCAATTTCTGCTTAAAAACGCGAATTTACAAGCATTTATACGTTTTTTGCTCGCCAATTTAAAAACTACTGGAGATATTGAACTTTTTCAAAAATCCGATTTCTCATTAAACCAGCGAAGCGAAAAAGCAAAAAATCGTCAATTTCTGCTTAAAAACGCGAATTTACAAGCATTTATACGTTTTTGTCTCGCCAACTTAAAAACTACTGGAGATATTGAACTTTTTCAAAAAATCCGATTTCTCATTAAACCAGCGAAGCGAAAAAGCAAGAAATCGTCAATTTCTGCTTAAAAACGCGAATTTACAAGCATTTATACGTTTTTAACTCGCCAACTTAAAAACTACTGGAGATATTGAACTTTTTCAAAAATCCGATTTCTCATTAAACCAGCGAAGCGAAAAAGCAAAAAATCGTCAATTTCTGCTTAAAAACGCGAATTTACAAGCATTTATACGTTTTTGGCTCGCCAACTTAAAAACTACTGGAGATATTGAACTTTTTCAAAAAATCCGATTTCTCATTAAACCAGCGAAGCGAAAAAACAAGAAATCGTCAATTTCTGCTTAAAAACGCGAATTTACAAGCATTTATACGTTTTTGGCTCGCCAATTTAAAAACTACTGGAGATATTGAACTTTTTCAAAAAATCCGATTTCTCATTAAACCAGCGAAGCGAAAAAGCAAAAAATCGTCAATTTCTGCTTAAAAACGCGAATTTACAAGCATTTATACGTTTTTGTCTCGCCAACTTAAAAACTACTGGAGATATTGTACTTTTTCAAAAAATCCGATTTCTCATTAAACCAGCGAAGCGAAAAAGCAAGAAATCGTCAATTTCTGCTTAAAAACGCGAATTTACAAGCATTTATACGTTTTTGGCTCGCCAACTTAAAAACTACTGGAGATATTTAACTTTTAAAAAAATCCGATTTCTCATTAAACCAGCGAAGCGAAAAAGCCAAAAATCGTCAATTTCTGCTTAAAAACGCGAATTTACAAGCATTTATAGGTTTTTGGCTCGCCAACTTAAAAACTACTGGAGATATTGAACTTTTTTAAAAATCCGATTTCTCATTAAACCAGCGAAGCGAAAAAGCAAGAAATCGTCAATTTCTGCTTAAAAACGCGAATTTACAAGCATTTATACGTTTTTAACTCGCCAACTTAAAAACTACTGGAGATATTGAACTTTTTCAAAAAATCTGATTTCTCATTAAACCAGCGAAGCGAAAAAGCAAAAAATCGTCAATTTCTGCTTAAAAACGCGAATTTACAAGCATTTATACGTTTTTGGCTCGCCAACTTAAAAACTACTGGAGATATTGAACTTTTCAAAAAATCCGATTTCTCATTAAACCAGCGAAGCGAAAAAGCAAGAAATCGTCAATTTCTGCTTAAAAACGCGAATTTACAAGCATTTATACGTTTTTGGCTCGCCAACTTAAAAACTACTGGAGATATTGAACTTTTTCAAAAAATCCGATTTCTCATTAAAAAAAGCGAAGCGAAAAAGCAAAAAATCGTCAATTTCTGCTTAAAAACGCGAATTTACAAGCGTTTATACGTTTTTGGCTCGCCAACTTAAAAACTACTGGAGATATTGAACTTTTTCAAAAAATCCGATTTCTCATTAAACCAGCGAAGCGAAAAAGCAAGAAATCGTCAATTTCTGCTTAAAAACGCGAATTTACAAGCATTTATACGTTTTTGCTCGCCAATTTAAAAACTACTGGAGATATTGAACTTTTTCAAAAAATCCGATTTCTCATTAAACCAGCGAAGCGAAAAAGCAAAAAATCGTCAATTTCTGCTTAAAAACGCGAATTTACAAGCATTTATACGTTTTTGTCTCGCCAACTTAAAAACTACTGGAGATATTGAACTTTTTCAAAAAATCCGATTTCTCATTAAACCAGCGAAGCGAAAAAGCAAGAAATCGTCAATTTCTGCTTAAAAACGCGAATTTACAAGCATTTATACGTTTTTAACTCGCCAACTTAAAAACTACTGGAGATATTGAACTTTTTCAAAAATCCGATTTCTCATTAAACCAGCGAAGCGAAAAAGCAAAAAATCGTCAATTTCTGCTTAAAAACGCGAATTTACAAGCATTTATACGTTTTTGGCTCGCCAACTTAAAAACTACTGGAGATATTGAACTTTTTCAAAAAATCCGATTTCTCATTAAACCAGCGAAGCGAAAAAACAAGAAATCGTCAATTTCTGCTTAAAAACGCGAATTTACAAGCATTTATACGTTTTTGGCTCGCCAATTTAAAAACTACTGGAGATATTGAACTTTTTCAAAAAATCCGATTTCTCATTAAACCAGCGAAGCGAAAAAGCAAAAAATCGTCAATTTCTGCTTAAAAACGCGAATTTACAAGCATTTATACGTTTTTGTCTCGCCAACTTAAAAACTACTGGAGATATTGAACTTTTTCAAAAAATACGATTTCTCATTAAACCAGCGAAGCGAAAAAGCAAGAAATCGTCAATTTCTGCTTAAAAACGCGAATTTACAAGCATTTATACGTTTTTAACTCGCCAACTTAAAAACTACTGGAGATATTAAACTTTTTCAAAAATCCGATTTCTCATTAAACCAGCGAAGCGAAAAAGCAAAAAATCGTCAATTTCTGCTTAAAAACGCGAATTTACAAGCATTTATACGTTTTTGGCTCGCCAACTTAAAAACTACTGGAGATATTGTACTTTTTCAAAAAATCCGATTTCTCATTAAACCAGCGAAGCGAAAAAGCAAGAAATCGTCAATTTCTGCTTAAAAACGCGAATTTACAAGCATTTATACGTTTTTGGCTCGCCAACTTAAAACTACTGGAGATATTTAACTTTTTAAAAAAATCCGATTTCTCATTAAACCAGCGAAGCGAAAAAGCCAAAAATCGTCAATTTCTGCTTAAAAACGCGAATTTACAAGCATTTATACGTTTTTGGCTCGCCAACTTAAAAACTAAGGGAGATATTGAACTTTTTCAAAAAATCCGATTTCTCATTAAACCAGCGAAGCGAAAAAGCAAAAAATCGTCAATTTCTGCTTAAAAACGCGAATTTACAAGCATTTATAGGTTTTTGGCTCGCCAACTTAAAAACTACTGGAGATATTGAACTTTTTAAAAAATCCGATTTCTCATTAAACCAGCGAAGCGAAAAAGCAAGAAATCGTCAATTTCTGCTTAAAAACGCGAATTTACAAGCATTTATACGTTTTTAACTCGCCAACTTAAAAACTACTGGAGATATTGAACTTTTTCAAAAAATCTGATTTCTCATTAAACCAGCGAAGCGAAAAAGCAAAAAATCGTCAATTTCTGCTTAAAAACGCGAATTTACAAGCATTTATACGTTTTTGGCTCGCCAACTTAAAACTACTGGAGATATTGAACTTTTTCAAAAAATCCGATTTCTCATTAAACCAGCGAAGCGAAAAAGCAAGAAATCGTCAATTTCTGCTTAAAAACGCGAATTTACAAGCATTTATACGTTTTTGGCTCGCCAACTTAAAAACTACTGGAGATATTGAACTTTTTCAAAAAATCCGATTTCTCATTAAACCAGCGAAGCGAAAAAGCAAAAAATCGTCAATTTCTGCTTAAAAACGCGAATTTACAAGCATTTATACGTTTTTGGCTCGCCAACTTAAAAACTACTGGAGATATTGAACTTTTTCAAAAAATCCGATTTTTCATTAAACCAGCGAAGCGAAAAAGCAAAAAATCGTCAATTTCTGCTTAAAAACGCGAATTTACAAGCATTTATACGTTTTTGGCTCGCCAACTTAAAAACTACTGGAGCTATTGAACTTTTTCAAAAAATCCGATTTCTCATTAAACCAGCGAAGCGAAAAAGCAAGAAATCGTCAATTTCTGCTTAAAAACGCAAATTTACAAGCATTTATACGTTTTTGGCTCGCCAACTTAAAAACTACTGGAGATATTGAACTTTTTCAAAAAATCCGATTTCTCATTAAACCAGCGAAGCGAAAAAGCAAAAAATCGTCAATTTCTGCTTAAAAACGCGAATTTACAAGCATTTATACGTTTTTGGCTCGCCAACTTAAAAACTACTGGAGATATTAAACTTTTTCAAAAAATCCGATTTCTCATTAAACCAGCGAAGCGAAAAAGCAAGAAATCGTCAATTTCTGCTTAAAAACGCGAATTTACAAGCATTTATACGTTTTTGGCTTGCCAACTTAAAAACTACTGGAGATATTGAACTTTTTCAAAAAATCCGATTTCTCATTAAACCAGCGAAGCGAAAAAGCAAAAAATCGTCAATTTCTGCTTAAAAACGCGAATTTACAAGCATTTATACGTTTTTGGCTCGCCAACTTAAAAACTACTGGAGATATTGAACTTTTTCAAAAAATCCGATTTCTCATTAAACCAGCGAAGCGAAAAAGCAAGAAATCGTCAATTTCTGCTTAAAAACGCGAATTTACAAGCATTTATACGTTTTTAACTCGCCAACTTAAAAACTACTGGAGATATTGAACTTTTTCAAAAATCCGATTTCTCATTAAACCAGCGAAGCGAAAAAGCAAAAAATCGTCAATTTCTGCTTAAAAACGCGAATTTACAAGCATTTATACGTTTTTGGCTCGCCAACTTAAAAACTACTGGAGATATTGAACTTTTTCAAAAAATCCGATTTCTCATTAAACCAGCGAAGCGAAAAAGCAAGAAATCGTCAATTTCTGCTTAAAAACGCGAATTTACAAGCATTTATACGTTTTTGGCTCGCCAATTTAAAAACTACTGGAGATATTGAACTTTTTCAAAAAATCCGATTTCTCATTAAACCAGCGAAGCGAAAAAGCAAAAAATCGTCAATTTCTGCTTAAAAACGCGAATTTACAAGCATTTATACGTTTTTGTCTCGCCAACTTAAAAACTACTGGAGATATTGAACTTTTTCAAAAAATCCGATTTCTCATTAAACCAGCGAAGCGAAAAAGCAAGAAATCGTCAATTTCTGCTTAAAAACGCGAATTTACAAGCATTTATACATTTTTAACTCGCCAACTTAAAAACTACTGGAGATATTGAACTTTTTCAAAAATCCGATTTCTCATTAAACCAGCGAAGCGAAAAAGCAAAAAATCGTCAATTTCTGCTTAAAAACGCGAATTTACAAGCATTTATACGTTTTTGGCTCGCCAACTTAAAAACTACTGGAGATATTGAACTTTTTCAAAAAATCCGATTTCTCATTAAACCAGCGAAGCGAAAAAGCAAGAAATCGTCAATTTCTGCTTAAAAACGCGAATTTACAAGCATTTATACGTTTTTGGCTCGCCAACTTAAAAACTACTGGAGATATTTAACTTTTTAAAAAAATCCGATTTCTCATTAAACCAGCGAAGCGAAAAAGCCAAAAATCGTCAATTTCTGCTTAAAAACGCGAATTTACAAGCATTTATACGTTTTTGGCTCGCCAACTTAAAAACTACGGGAGATATTGAACTTTTTCAAAAAATCCGATTTCTCATTAAACCAGCGAAGCGAAAAAGCAAAAAATCGTCAATTTCTGCTTAAAAACGCGAATTTACAAGCATTTATAGGTTTTTGGTTCGCCAACTTAAAAACTACTGGAGATATTGAACTTTTTCAAAAAATCCGATTTCTCATTAAACCAGCGAAGCGAAAAAGCAAGAAATCGTCAATTTCTGCTTAAAAACGCGAATTTACAAGCATTTATACGTTTTTAACTCGCCAACTTAAAAACTACTGGAGATATTGAACTTTTTCAAAAAATCTGATTTCTCATTAAACCAGCGAAGCGAAAAAGCAAAAAATCGTCAATTTCTGCTTAAAAACGCGAATTTACAAGCATTTATACGTTTTTGGCTCGCCAACTTAAAAACTACTGGAGATATTGAACTTTTTCAAAAATCCGATTTCTCATTAAACCAGCGAAGCGAAAAAGCAAGAAATCGTCAATTTCTGCTTAAAAACGCGAATTTACAAGCATTTATACGTTTTTGGCTCGCCAACTTAAAAACTACTGGAGATATTGAACTTTTTCAAAAAATCCGATTTCTCATTAAACCAGCGAAGCGAAAAAGCAAAAAATCGTCAATTTCTGCTTAAAAACGCGAATTTACAAGCATTTATACGTTTTTGGCTTGCCAACTTAAAAACTACTGGAGATATTGAACTTTTTCAAAAAATCCGATTTTTCATTAAACCAGCGAAGCGAAAAAGCAAAAAATCGTCAATTTCTGCTTAAAAACGCGAATTTACAAGCATTTATACGTTTTTGGCTCGCCAACTTAAAAACTACTGGAGCTATTGAACTTTTTCAAAAAATCCGATTTCTCATTAAACCAGCGAAGCGAAAAAGCAAGAAATCGTCAATTTCTGCTTAAAAACGCAAATTTACAAGCATTTATACGTTTTTGGCTCGCCAACTTAAAAACTACTGGAGATATTGAACTTTTTCAAAAAATCCGATTTCTCATTAAACCAGCGAAGCGAAAAAGCAAAAAATCGTCAATTTCTGCTTAAAAACGCGAATTTACAAGCATTTATACGTTTTTGGCTCGCCAACTTAAAAACTACTGGAGATATTAAACTTTTTCAAAAAATCCGATTTCTCATTAAACCAGCGAAGCGAAAAAGCAAGAAATCGTCAATTTCTGCTTAAAAACGCGAATTTACAAGCATTTATACTTTTTTGGCTAGCCAACTTAAAAACTACTGGAGATATTGAACTTTTTCAAAAAATCCGATTTCTCATTAAACCAGCGAAGCGAAAAAGCAAAAAATCGTCAATTTCTGCTTAAAAACGCGAATTTACAAGCATTTATACGTTTTTGGCTCGCCAACTTAAAAACTACTGGAGATATTGAACTTTTTCAAAAAATCCGATTTCTCATTAAACCAGCGAAGCGAAAAAGCAAGAAATCGTCAATTTCTGCTTAAAAACGCGAATTTACAAGCATTTATACGTTTTTGGCTCGCCAACTTAAAAACTACTGGAGATATTGAACTTTTTCAAAAAATCCGATTTCTCATTAAACCAGCGAAGCGAAAAAGCAAGAAATCGTCAATTTCTGCTTAAAAACGCGAATTTACAAGCATTTATACGTTTTTGGCTCGCCAACTTAAAAACTACTGGAGATATTGAACTTTTTCAAAAAATCCGATTTCTCATTAAACCAGCGAAGCGAAAAAGCAAAAAATCGTCAATTTCTGCTTAAAAACGCGAATTTACAAGCATTTATACGTTTTTGGCTCGCCAACTTAAAAACTACTGGAGATATTGAATTTTTTCAAAAAATCCGATTTCTTATTAAACCAGCGAAGCGAAAAAGCAAGAAATCGTCAATTTCTGCTTAAAAACGCGAATTTACAAGCATTTATACGTTTTTGGCTCGCCAACTTAAAAACTACTGGAGATATTGAACTTTTTCAAAAAATCCGATTTCTCATTAAACCAGCGAAGCGAAAAAGCAAAAAATCGTCAATTTCTGCTTAAAAACGCGAATTTAAAAGCATTTATACGTTTTTGGCTCGCCAAGTTAAAAACTACTGGAGATATTGAACTTTTTCAAAAAATCCGATTTCTCATTAAACCAGCGAAGCGAAAAAGCAAGAAATCGTCAATTTCTGCTTAAAAACGCGAATTTACAAGCATTTATACGTTTTTGGCTCGCCAACTTAAAAACTACTGGAGATATTGAACTTTTTCAAAAAATCCGATTTCTCATTAAACCAGCGAAGCAAAAAAGCAAGAAATCGTCAATTTCTGCTTGAAAACGCGAATTTACAAGCATTTATACGTTTTTGGCTCGCCAGCATAAAAACTACTGGAGATATTGAACTTTTTCAAAAAATCCGATTTCTCATTAAACCAGCGAAGCGAAAAAGCAAGAAATCGTCAATTTCTGCTTAAAAACGCGAATTTACAAGAATTTATACTTTTTTGGCTCGCCAACTTAAAAACTACTGGAGATATTAAACTTTTTCAAAAAATCCGATTTCTCATTAAACCAGCGAAGCGAAAAAGCAAAAAATCGTCAATTTCTGCTTAAAAACGCGAATTTACAAGCATTTATACGTTTTTGGCTCGCCAACTTAAAAACTACTGGAGATATTGAACTTTTTCAAAAAATCCGATTTCTCATTAAACCAGCGAAGCGAAAAAGCAAGAAATCGTCAATTTCTGCTTAAAAACGCGAATTTACAAGCATTTATACGTTTTTAACTCGCCAACTTAAAAACTACTGGAGATATTGAACTTTTTCAAAAAATCCGATTTCTCATTAAACCAGCGAAGCGAAAAAGCAAGAAATCGTCAATTTCTGCTTAAAAACGCGAATTTACAAGCATTTATACGTTTTTGGCTCGCCAACTTAAAAACTACTGGAGATATTGAACTTTTTCAAAAAATCCGATTTCTCATTAAACCAGCGAAGCGAAAAAGCAAGAAATCGTCAATTTCTGCTTAAAAACGCGAATTTACAAGAATTTATACTTTTTTGGCTCGCCAACTTAAAAACTACTGGAGATATTAAACTTTTTCAAAAAATCCGATTTCTCATTAAACCAGCGAAGCGAAGAAGCAAAAAATCGTCAATTTCTGCTTAAAAACGCGAATTTACAAGCATTTATACGTTTTTGGCTCGCCAACTTAAAAACTACTGGAGATATTGAACTTTTTCAAAAAATCCGATTTCTCATTAAACCAGCGAAGCGAAAAAGCAAGAAATCGTCAATTTCTGCTTAAAAACGCGAATTTACAAGCATTTATACGTTTTTGGCTCGCCAATTTAAAAACTACTGGAGATATTGAACTTTTTCAAAAAATCCGATTTCTCATTAAACCAGCAAAGCGAAAAAGCAAAAAATCGTCAATTTCTGCTTAAAAACGCGAATTTACAAGCATTTATACGTTTTTGTCTCGCCAACTTAAAAACTACTGGAGATATTGAACTTTTTCAAAAAATCCGATTTCTCATTAAACCAGCGAAGCGAAAAAGCAAGAAATCGTCAATTTCTGCTTAAAAACGCGAATTTACAAGCATTTATACGTTTTTAACTCGCCAACTTAAAAACTACTGGAGATATTGAACTTTTTCAAAAATCCGATTTCTCATTAAACCAGCGAAGCGAAAAAGCAAAAAATCGTCAATTTCTGCTTAAAAACGCGAATTTACAAGCATTTATACGTTTTTGGCTCGCCAACTTAAAAACTACTGGAGATATTGAACTTTTTCAAAAAATCCGATTTCTCATTAAACCAGCGAAGCGAAAAAGCAAGAAATCGTCAATTTCTGCTTAAAAACGCGAATTTACAAGCATTTATACGTTTTTGGCTCGCCAACTTAAAAACTACTGGAGATATTTAACTTTTTAAAAAAATCCGATTTCTCATTAAACCAGCGAAGCGAAAAAGCCAAAAATCGTTAATTTCTGCTTAAAAACGCGAATCTACAAGCATTTATACGTTTTTGGCTCGCCAACTTAAAAACTACGGGAGATATTGAACTTTTTCAAAAAATCCGATTTCTCATTAAACCAGCGAAGCGAAAAAGCAAAAAATCGTTAATTTCTGCTTAAAAACGCGAATCTACAAGCATTTATACGTTTTTGGCTCGCCAACTTAAAAACTACTGGAGATATTGATCTTTTTCAAAAAATCCGATTTCTCATTAAACCAGCGAAGCGAAAAAGCAAAAAATCGTCAATTTCTGCTTAAGAACGCGAATTTACAAGCATTTATACGTTTTTGGCTCGCCAACTTAAAAACTACGGGAGATATTGAACTTTTTCAAAAAATCCGATTTCTCATTAAACCAGCGAAGCGAAAAAGCAAAAAATCGTCAATTTCTGCTTAAAAACGCGAATTTACAAGCATTTATACGTTTTTGGCTCGCCAACTTAAAAACTACTGGAGATATTGAACTTTTTCAAAAAATCCGATTTCTCATTAAACCAGCGAAGCGAAAAAGCAAGAAATCGTCAATTTCTGCTTAAAAACGCGAATTTACAAGCATTTATACGATTTTGGCTCGCCAACTTAAAAACTACTGGAGATATAGAACTTTTTCAAAAAATCCGATTTCTCATTAAACCAGCGAAGCGAAAAAGCAAAAAATCGTCAATTTCTGCTTAAAAACGAGAATTTACAAGCATTTATACGTTTTTGGCTCGCCAACTTAAAAACTACTGGAGATATTGAACTTTTTCAAAAAATCCGATTTCTCATGAAACCAGCGAAGCGAAAAAGCAAGAAATCGTCAATTTCTGCTTAAAAACGCGAATTTACAAGCATTTATACGTTTTTGGCTCGCCAACTTAAAAACTACTGGAGTTATTGAACTTTTTCAAAAAATCCGATTTCTCATTAAACCAGCGAAGCAAAAAAGCAAGAAATCGTCAATTTCTGCTTAAAAACGCGAATTTACAAGCATATATACGTTTTTGGCTCGCCAACATAAAAACTACTGGAGTTATTGAACTTTTTCAAAAAATCCGATTTCTCATTAAACCAGCGAAGCAAAAAAGCAAAAAATCGTTAATTTGTGCTTAAAAATGCGAATTGACAAGCATATATACGTTTTTGGCTCGCCAACTTAAAAACTACTGGAGTTATTGAACTTTTTCAAAAAAATCCGATTTCTCATTAAACCAGCGAAGCAAAAAAGCAAGAAATCGTCAATTTCTGCTTAAAAACGCGAATTTACAAGCATATATACGTTTTTGGCGCGCCAACTTAAAAACTACTGGAGTTATTGAACTTTTTCAAAAAATCCGATTTCTCATTAAGCCAGCGAAGCAAAAAAGCAAGAAATCGTCAATTTCTGCTTAAAAACGCGAATTTACAAGCATATATACGTTTTTGGCTCGCCAACTTAAAAACTACTGGAGTTATTGAACTTTTTCAAAAAATCCGATTTCTCTTTAAAGAAGCGAAGCAAAAAAGCAAGAAATCGTCAATTTCTGCTTAAAAACGCGAATTTACAAGCATATATACGTTTTTGGCTCGCCAACTTAAAAACTACTGGAGTTATTGAAGTTTTTCAAAAAATCCGATTTCTCATTAAACCAGCGAAGCAAAAAAGCAAGAAATCGTCAATTTCTGCTTAAAAACGCGAATTTACAAGCATATATACGTTTTTGGCTCGCCAACTTAAAAACTACTGGAGTTATTGAACTTTTTCAAAAAATCCGATTTCTCCTTAAACCAGCGAAGCAAAAAAGCACGAAATCGTCAATTTCTGCTTAAAAACGCGGATTTACAAGCATATATACGTTTTTGGCTCGCCAACTTAAAAACTACTGGAGTTATTAAACTTTTTCAAAAAATCCGATTTCTCATTAAACCAGCGAAGCAAAAAAGCAAAAAATCGTCAATTTGTGCTTAAAAACGCGAATTGACAAGCATATATACGTTTTTGGCTCGCCAACTTAAAAACTACTGGAGTTATTGAACTTTTTCAAAAAATCCGATTTCTCATTAAACCAGCGAAGCAAAAAAGCAAGAAATCGTCAATTTCTGCTTAAAAACGCGAATTTACAAGCATATATACGTTTTTGGCTCGCCAACTTAAAAACTACTGGAGTTATTGAACTTTTTCAAAAAATCAGATTTCTCTTTAAAGAAGCGAAGCAAAAAAGCAAGAAATCGTCAATTTCTGCTTAAAAACGCGAATTTACAAGCATATATACGTTTTTGGCTCGCCAACTTAAAAACTACTGGAGTTATTGAAGTTTTTCAAAAAATCCGATTTCTCATTAAACCAGCGAAGCAAAAAAGCAAGAAATCGTCAATTTCTGCTTAAAAACGCGAATTTACAAGCATATATACGTTTTTGGCTCGCCAACTTAAAAACTACTGGAGTTATTGAACTTTTTCAAAAAATCCGATTTCTCATTAAACCAGCGAAGCAAAAAAGCAAGAAATCGTCAATTTCTGCTTAAAAACGCGAATTTACAAGCATATATACGTTTTTGGCTCGCCAACTTAAAAACTACTGGAGTTATTGAACTTTTTCAAAAAATCCGATTTCTCATTAAACCAGCGAAGCAAAAAAGCAAAAAATCGTCAATTTGTGCTTAAAAACGCGAATTGACAAGCATATATACGTTTTTGGCTCGCCAACTTAAAAACTACTGGAGTTATTGAACTTTTTCAAAAAATCCGATTTCTCATTAAACCAGCGAAGCAAAAAAGCAAGAAATCGTCAATTTCTGCTTAAAAACGCGAATTTACAAGCATATATACGTTTTTGGCTCGCCAACTTAAAAACTACTGGAGCTATTGAACTTTTTCAAAAAATCCGATTTCTCATTAAACCAGCGAAGCAAAAATGCAAGAAATTGTCAATTTCTGCTTAAAAACGCGAATTTACAAGCAAATATACGTTTTTGGTTCGCCAACTTAAAAACTACTGGAGTTATTGAAGTTTTTCAAAAAATCCGATTTCTCATTAAACCAGCGAAGCAAAAAAGCAAGAAATCGTCAATTTCTGCTTAAAAACGCGAATTTACAAGCATATATACGTTTTTGGCTCGCCAACTTAAAAACTACTGGAGTTATTGAAGTTTTTCAAAAAATCCGATTTCTCATTAAACCAGCGAAGCAAAAAATCGTCAATTTCTGCTTAAAAACGCGAATTTACAAGCATATATACGTTTTTGGCTCGCCAACTTAAAAACTACTGGAGTTATTGAACTTTTTCAAAAAATCCGATTTCTCATTAAACCAGCGAAGCAAAAAAGCAAAAAATCGTCAATTTGTGCTTAAAAACGCGAATTGACAAGCATATATACGTTTTTAGCTCGCCAACTTAAAAACTGCTGGAGTTATTGAACTTTTTCAAAAAATCCGATTTCTCATTAAACCAGCGAAGCAAAAAAGCAAGAAATCGTCAATTTCTGCTTAAAAACGCGAATTTACAAGCATATATACGTTTTTGGCTCGCCAACTTAAAAACTACTGGAGCTATTGAACTTTTTCAAAAAATCCGATTTCTCATTAAACCAGCGAAGAAAAAATGCAAGAAATTGTCAATTTCTGCTTAAAAACGCGAATTTACAAGCATATATACGTTTTTGGTTCGCCAACTTAAAAACTACTGGAGTTATTGAACTTTTTCAAAAAATCCGATTTCTCATTAAACCAGCGAAGCAAAAAAGCAAGAAATCGTCAATTTCTGCTTAAAAACGCGAATTTACAAGCATATATACGTTTTTGGCTCGCCAACTTAAAAACTACTGGAGTTATTGAACTTTTTCAAAAAATCCGATTTCTCATTAAATCAGCGAAGCAAAAAAGCAAGAAATCGTCAATTTCTGCTTAAAAACGCGAATTTACAAGCATATTTACGTTTTTGGCTCGCCAACTTAAAAACTACTGGAGTTATTGAACTTTTTCAAAAAATCCGATTTCTCATTAAACCAGCGAAGCAAAAAAAGCAAGAAATCGTCAATTTCTGCTTAAAAACGCGAATTTACAAGCATATATACGTTTTTGGCTCGCCAACTTAAAAACTACTGGAGTTATTGAACTTTTTCAAAAAATCCGATTTCTCATTAAATCAGCGAAGCAAAAAAGCAAGAAATCGTCAATTTCTGCTTAAAAACGCGAATTTACAAGCATATTTACGTTTTTGGCTCGCCAACTTAAAAACTACTGGAGTTATTGAACTTTTTCAAAAAATCCGATTTCTCATTAAACCAGCGAAGCAAGAAATCGTCAATTTCTGCTTAAAAACGCGAATTTACAAGCATATATACGTTTTTGGCTCGCCAACTTAAAAACTACTGGAGTTATTGAACTTTTTCAAAAAATCCGATTTCTCATTAAATCAGCGAAGCAAAAAAGCAAGAAATCGTCAATTTCTGCTTAAAAACGCGAATTTACAAGCATATTTACGTTTTTGGCTCGCCAACTTAAAAACTACTGGAGTTATTGAACTTTTTCAAAAAATCCGATTTCTCATTAAACCAGCGAAGCAAAAAAAGCAAGAAATCGTCAATTTCTGCTTAAAAACGCGAATTTACAAGCATATATACGTTTTTGGCTCGCCAACTTAAAAACTACTGGAGTTATTGAACTTTTTCAAAAAATCCGATTTCTCATTAAATCAGCGAAGCAAAAAAGCAAGAAATCGTCAATTTCTGCTTAAAAACGCGAATTTACAAGCATATTTACGTTTTTGGCTCGCCAACTTAAAAACTACTGGAGTTATTGAACTTTTTCAAAAAATCCGATTTCTCATTAAACCAGCGAAGCAAAAAAGCAAGAAATCGTCAATTTCTGCTTAAAAACGCGAATTTACAAGCATATACACGTTTTTGGCGCGCCAACTTAAAAACTACTGGAGTTATTGAACTTTTTCAAAAAATCCGATTTCTCATTAAACCAGCGAAGCAAAAAAGCAAGAAATCGTCAATTTCTGCTTAAAAACGCGAATTTACAAGCATATATACGTTTTTGGCTCGCCAACTTAAAAACTACTGGAGTTATTGAAGTTTTTCAAAAAATCCGATTTCTCTTTAAAGAAGCGAAGCAAAAAAGCAAGAAATCGTCAATTTCTGCTTAAAAACGCGAATTTACAAGCATATATACGTTTTTGGCTCGCCAACTTAAAAACTACTGGAGTTATTGAAGTTTTTCAAAAAATCCGATTTCTCATTAAACCAGCGAAGCAAAAAAGCAAGAAAACGTCAATTTCTGCTTAAAAACGCGAATTTAAAAGCATATATACGTTTTTGGCTCGCCAACTTAAAAACTACTGGAGTTATTGAACTTTTTCAAAAAATCCGATTTCTCATTAAACCAGCGAAGCAAAAAAGCACGAAATCGTCAATTTCTGCTTAAAAACGCGAATTTACAAGCATATATACGTTTTTGGCTCGCCAACTTAAAAACTACTGGAGTTATTGAACTTTTTCAAAAAATCCGATTTCTCATTAAACCAGCGAAGCAAAAAAGCAAAAAATCGTCAATTTGTGCTTAAAAACGCGAATTGACAAGCATATATACATTTTTGGCTCGCCAACTTAAAAACTACTGGAGTTATTGAACTTTTTCAAAAAATCCGATTTCTCATTAAACCAGCGAAGCAAAAAAGCAAGAAATCGTCAATTTCTGCTTAAAAACGCGAATTTACAAGCATATATACGTTTTTGGCTCGCCAACTTAAAAACTACTGGAGTTATTGAACTTTTTCAAAAAATCCGATTTCTCTTTAAAGAAGCGAAGCAAAAAAGCAAGAAATCGTCAATTTCTGCTTAAAAACGCGAATTTACAAGCATATATACGTTTTTGGCTCGCCAACTTAAAAACTACTGGAGTTATTGAAGTTTTTCAAAAAATCCGATTTCTCATTAAACCAGCGAAGCAAAAAAGCAAGAAATCGTCAATTTCTGCTTAAAAACGCGAATTTACAAGCATATATACGTTTTTGGCTCGCCAACTTAAAAACTACTGGAGTTATTGAACTTTTTCAAAAAATCCGATTTCTCATTAAACCAGCGAAGCAAAAAAGCAAGAAATCGTCAATTTCTGCTTGAAAACGCGAATTTACAAGCATATATACGTTTTTGGCTCGCCAACTTAAAAACTACTGGAGTTATTGAACTTTTTCAAAAAATCCGATTTCTCATTAAACCAGCGCAGCAAAAAAGGAAAAAATCGTCAATTTGTGCTTAAAAACGCGAATTGACAAGCATATATACGTTTTTGGCTCGCCAACTTAAAAACTACTGGAGTTATTGAACTTTTTCAAAAAATCCGATTTCTCATTAAACCAGCGAAGCAAAAAAGCAAGAAATCGTCAATTTCTGCTTAAAAACGCGAATTTACAAGCATATATACGTTTTTGGCTCGCCAACTTAAAAACTACTGGAGCTATTGAACTTTTTCAAAAAATCCGATTTCTCATTAAACCAGCGAAGCAAAAATGCAAGAAATTGTCAATTTCTGCTTAAAAACGCGAATTTACAAGCATATATACGTTTTTGGTTCGCCAACTTAAAAACTACTGGAGTTATTGAAGTTTTTCAAAAAATCCGATTTCTCATTAAACCAGCGAAGCAAAAAAGCAAGAAATCGTCAATTTCTGCTTAAAAACGCGAATTTACAAGCATATATACGTTTTTGGCTCGCCAACTTAAAAACTACTGGAGTTATTAAAGTTTTTCAAAAAATCCGATTTCTCATTAAACCAGCGAAGCAAAAAATCGTCAATTTCTGCTTAAAAACGCGAATTTACAAGCATATATACGTTTTTGGCTCGCCAACTTAAAAACTACTGGAGTTATTGAACTTTTTCAAAAAATCCGATTTCTCATTAAACCAGCGAAGCAAAAAAGCAAAAAATCGTCAATTTGTGCTTAAAAATGCGAATTGACAAGCATATATACGTTTTTGGCTCGCCAACTTAAAAACTGCTGGAGTTATTGAACTTTTTCAAAAAATCCGATTTCTCATTAAACCAGCGAAGCAAAAAAGCAAGAAATCGTCAATTTCTGCTTAAAAACGCGAATTTACAAGCATATATACGTTTTTGGCTCGCCAACTTAAAAACTACTGGAGCTATTGAACTTTTTCAAAAAATTCGATTTCTCATTAAACCAGCGAAGAAAAAATGCAAGAAATTGTCAATTTCTGCTTAGAAACGCGAATTTACAAGCATATATACGTTTTTGGTTCGCCAACTTAAAAACTACTGGAGTTATTGAAGTTTTTCAAAAAATTCGATTTCTCATTAAACCAGCGAAGCAAAAAATCGTCAATTTCTGCTTAAAAACGCGAATTTACAAGCATATTTACGTTTTTGGCTCGCCAACTTAAAAACTACTGGAGTTATTGAACTTTTTCAAAAAATCCGATTTCTCATTAAACCAGCGAAGCAAAAAAGCAAGAAATCATCAATTTCTGCTTAAAAACGCGAATTTACAAGCATATATACGTTTTTGGCTCGCCAACTTAAAAACTACTGGAGTTATTGAATTTTTTCAAAAAATCCGTTTTTTTCATTAAACCAGCGAAGCAAAAAAGCAAGAAATCGTCAATTTCTGCTTAAAAACGCGAATTTACAAGCATATATACGTTTTTGGCTCGCTAACTTAAATACTACTGGAGTTATTGAACTTTTTCAAAAAATCCGATTTCTCATTAAACCAGCGAAGCAAAAAAGCAAGAAATCGTCGATTTCTGCTTAAAAACGCGAATTTACAAGCATATATAAGTTTTTGGCTTGCCAACTTAAAAACTACTGGAGTTATTGAACTTTTTCAAAAAATCTGATTTCTCATTAAATCAGCGAAGCAAAGAAACAAGAAATCGTCAATTTCTGCTTAAAAACGCGAATTTACAAGCATATATACGTTTTTGGCTCGCCAACTTAAAAACTACTGGAGTTATTGAACATTTTCAAAAAATCCGATTTCTCATTAAACCAGCGAAGCAAAAAAGCAAGAAATCATCAATTTCTGCTTAAAAACGCGAATTTACAAGCATATATACGTTTTTGGCCGCCAACTTAAAAACTACTGGAATTATTGAACTTTTTCAAAAAATCCGATTTCTCATTATACCAGCGAAGCAAAAAAGCAAGAAATCGTCAATTTCTGCTTAAAAACGCGAATTTACAAACATATATACATTTTTGGCTCGCCAACTTAAAAACTACTGGAGTTATTGAACTTTTTCAAAAAATCCGATTTCTCATTAAACCAGCGAAGCAAAAAAGCAAGAAATCGTCAATTTCTGCTTAAAAACGCGAATTTACAAGCATATATACGTTTTTGGCTCGCCAACTTAAAAACTACTGGAGTTATTGAACTTTTTCAAAAAATCCGATTTCTCATTAAACCAGCGAAGCAAAAAAGCAAGAAATCGTCAATTTCTGCTTAAAAACGCGAATTTACAAGCATATATACGTTTTTGGCTCGCCAACTTAAAAACTACTGGAGCTATTGAACTTTTTCAAAAAATCCGATTTCTCATTAAACCAGCGAAGCAAAAATGCAAGAAATTGTCAATTTCTGCTTAAAAACGCGAATTTACAAGCATATATACGTTTTTGGTTCGCCAACTTAAAAACTACTGGAGTTATTGAAGTTTTTCAAAAAATCCGATTTTTCATTAAACCAGCGAAGCAAAAAAGCAAGAAATCGTCAATTTCTGCTTAAAAACGCGAATTTACAAGCATATATACGTTTTTGGCTCGCCAACTTAAAAACTACTGGAGTTAATGAAGTTTTTCAAAAAATCCGATTTCTCATTAAACCAGCAAAGCAAAAAATCGTCAATTTCTGCTTAAAAACGCGAATTTACAAGCATATATACGTTTTTGGCTCGCCAACTTAAAAACTACTGGAGTTATTGAACTTTTTCAAAAAATCCGATTTCTCATTAAACCAGCGAAGCAAAAAAGCAAGAAATCATCAATTTCTGCTTAAAAACGCGAATTTACAAGCATATATACCTTTTTGGCTCGCCAACTTAAAAACTACTGGAGTTATTGAACTTTTTCAAAAAATCCGATTTCTCATTAAACCAGCGAAGCAAAAAAGCAAGAAATCGTCAATTTCTGCTTAAAAACGCGAATTTACAAGCATATATACGTTTTTGGCTCGCCAACTTAAATACTACTGGAGTTATTGAACTTTTTCAAAAAATCCGATTTCTCATTAAACCAGCGAAGCAAAAAAGCAAGAAATCGTCGATTTCTGCTTAAAAACGCGAATTTACAAGCATATATACGTTTTTGGCTCGCCAACTTAAAAACTACTGGAGTTATTGAACTTTTTCAAAAAATCTGATTTCTCATTAAATCAGCGAAGCAAAAAAACAAGAAATCGTCAATTTCTGCTTAAAAACGCGAATTTACAAGCATATATACGTTTTTGGCTCGCCAACTTAAAAACTACTGGAGTTATTAAACTTTTTCAAAAAATCCGATTTCTCATTAAACCAGCGAAGCAAAAAAGCAAGAAATCGTCAATTTCTGCTTAAAAATGCGAATTTACAAGCATATATACGTTTTTGGCTCGCCAACTTAAAAACTACTGGAGTTATTGAAGTTTTTAAAAAAATCCGATTTCTCATTAAACCAGCGAAGCAAAAAAGCAAGAAATCGTCAATTTCTGCTTAAAAACGCGAATTTACAAGCATATATACGTTTTTGCCTCGCCAACTTAAAAACTACTGGAGTTATTGAACATTTTCAAAAAATCCGATTTCTCATTAAACCAGCGAAGCAAAAAAACAAGAAATCGTCAATTTCTGCTTAAAAACGCGAATTTACAAGCATATATACGTTTTTGGCTCGCCAACTTAAAAACTACTGGAGTTATTAAACTTTTTCAAAAAATCCGATTTCTCATTAAACCAGCGAAGCAAAAAAGCAAGAAATCATCAATTTCTGCTTAAAAATGCGAATTTACAAGCATATATACGTTTTTGGCTCGCCAACTTAAAAACTACTGGAGTTATTGAAGTTTTTAAAAAAATCCGATTTCTCATTAAACCAGCGAAGCAAAAAAGCAAGAAATCGTCAATTTCTGCTTAAAAACGCGAATTTACAAGCATATATACGTTTTTGGCTCGCCAACTTAAAAACTACTGGAGTTATTGAACTTTTTCAAAAAATCCGATTTCTCATTAAACCAGCGAAACAAAAAAGCAAAAAATTGTCAATTTGTGCTTAAAAACGCAAATTGACAAGCATATATACGTTTTTGGCTCGCCAAATTATAAAACTACTGGAGTTATTGAACTTTTTCAAAAAATCCGATTTCTCATTAAACCAGCGAAGCAAAAAAGCAAGAAATCGTCAATTTCTGCTTAAAAACGCGAATTTACAAGCGTATATACGTTTTTGGCTCGCCAACTTAAAAACTACTGGAGTTATTGAACTTTTTCAAAAAATCCGATTTCTCATTAAACCAGAGAAGCAAAAATGCAAGAAATCGTCAATTTCTGCTTAAAAACGCGAATTTACAAGCATATATACGTTTTTGGCTCGCCAACTTAAAAACTACTGGAGTTATTGAACTTTTTCAAAAAATCCGATTTCTCATTAAACCAGCGAAGCAAAAAAACAAGAAATCGTCAATTTCTGCTTAAAAACGCGAATTTACAAGCATATATACGTTTTTGGCTCGCCAACTTAAAAACTACTGGAGTTATTGAACTTTATCAAAAAATCCGATTTCTCATTAAACCAGCGAAGCAAAAAAGCAAGAAATCGTCAATTTCTGCTTAAAAACGCGAATTTACAAGCATATATACGTTTTTGGCTCGCCAACTTAAAAACTACTGGAGCTATTGAACTTTTTCAAAAAATCCGATTTCTCATTAAACCAGCGAAGCAAAAATGCAAGAAATTGTCAATTTCTGCTTAAAAACGCGAATTTACAAGCATATATACGTTTTTGGTTCGCCAACTTAAAAACTACTGGAGTTATTGAAGTTTTTCAAAAAATCCGATTTCTCATTAAACCAGCGAAGCAAAAAAGCAAGAAATCGTCAATTTCTGCTTAAAAACGCGAATTTACAAGCATATATACGTTTTTGGCTCGCCAACTTAAAAACTACTGGAGTTATTGAAGTTTTTCAAAAAATCCGATTTCTCATTAAACCAGCGAAGCAAAAAAGCAAGAAATCGTCAATTTCTGCTTAAAAATGCGAATTTACAAGCATATATACGTTTTTGGCTCGCCAACTTAAAAACTACTGGAGTTATTGAAGTTTTTAAAAAAATCCGATTTCTCATTAAACCAGCGAAGCAAAAAAGCAAGAAATCGTCAATTTCTGCTTAAAAACGCGAATTTACAAGCATATATACGTTTTTGGCTCGCCAACTTAAAAACTACTGGAGTTATTGAACATTTTCAAAAAATCCGATTTCTCATTAAACCAGCGAAGCAAAAAAGCAAGAAATCGTCAATTTCTGCTTAAAAACGCGAATTTACAAGCATATATACGTTTTTGGCTCGCCAACTTAAAAACTACTGGAGTTATTGAACTTTTTCAAAAAATCCGATTTCTCATTAAACCAGCGAAACAAAAAAGCAAAAAATTGTCAATTTGTGCTTAAAAACGCAAATTGACAAGCATATATACGTTTTTGGCTCGCCAAATTATAAAACTACTGGAGTTATTGAACTTTTTCAAAAAATCCGATTTCTCATTAAACCAGCGAAGCAAAAAAGCAAGAAATCGTCAATTTCTGCTTAAAAACGCGAATTTACAAGCGTATATACGTTTTTGGCTCGCCAACTTAAAAACTACTGGAGTTATTGAACTTTTTCAAAAAATCCGATTTCTCATTAAACCAGAGAAGCAAAAATGCAAGAAATCGTCAATTTCTGCTTAAAAACGCAAATTTACAAGCATATATACGTTTTTGGCTCGCCAACTTAAAAACTACTGGAGTTATTGAACTTTTTCAAAAAATCCGATTTCTCATTAAACCAGCGAAGCAAAAAAACAAGAAATCGTCAATTTCTGCTTAAAAACGCGAATTTACAAGCATATATACGTTTTTGGCTCGCCAACTTAAAAACTACTGGAGTTATTGAACTTTATCAAAAAATCCGATTTCTCATTAAACCAGCGAAGCAAAAAAGCAAGAAATCGTCAATTTCTGCTTAAAAACGCGAATTTACAAGCATATATACGTTTTTGGCTCGCCAACTTAAAAACTACTGGAGCTATTGAACTTTTTCAAAAAATCCGATTTCTCATTAAACCAGCGAAGCAAAAATGCAAGAAATTGTCAATTTCTGCTTAAAAACGCGAATTTACAAGCATATATACGTTTTTGGTTCGCCAACTTAAAAACTACTGGAGTTATTGAAGTTTTTCAAAAAATCCGATTTCTCATTAAACCAGCGAAGCAAAAAAGCAAGAAATCGTCAATTTCTGCTTAAAAACGCGAATTTACAAGCATATATACGTTTTTGGCTCGCCAACTTAAAAACTACTGGAGTTATTGAAGTTTTTCAAAAAATCCGATTTCTCATTAAACCAGCGAAGCAAAAAATCGTCAATTTCTGCTTAAAAACGCGAATTTACAAGCATATATACGTTTTTGGCTCGCCAACTTAAAAACTACTGGAGTTATTGAACTTTTTAAAAAAATCCGATTTCTCATTAAACCAGCGAAGCAAAAAAGCAAGAAATCATCAATTTCTGCTTAAAAACGCGAATTTACAAGCATATATACGTTTTTGGCTCGCCAACTTAAAAACTACTGGAGTTATTGAACTTTTTCAAAAAATCCGATTTCTCATTAAACCAGCGAAGCAAAAAAGCAAGACATCGTCAATTTCTGCTTAAAAACGCGAATTTACAAGCATATATACGTTTTTGGCTCGCCAACTTAAATACTACTGGAGTTATTGAACTTTTTCAAAAAATCCGATTTCTCATTAAACCAGCGAAGCAAAAAAGCAAGAAATCGTCGATTTCTGCTTAAAAACGCGAATTTACAAGCATATATACGTTTTTGGCTCGCCAACTTAAAAACTGCTGGAGTTATTGAACTTTTTCAAAAAATCTGATTTCTCATTAAATCAGCGAAGCAAAAAAACAAGAAATCGTCAATTTCTGCTTAAAAACGCGAATTTACAAGCATATATACGTTTTTGGCTCGCCAACTTAAAAACTACTGGAGTTATTAAACTTTTTCAAAAAATCCGATTTCTCATTAAACCAGCGAAGCAAAAAAGCAAGAAATCGTCAATTTCTGCTTAAAAATGCGAATTTACAAGCATATATACGTTTTTGGCTCGCCAACTTAAAAACTACTGGAGTTATTGAAGTTTTTAAAAAAATCCGATTTCTCATTAAACCAGCGAAGCAAAAAAGCAAGAAATCGTCAATTTCTGCTTAAAAACGCGAATTTACAAGCATATATACGTTTTTGGCTCGCCAACTTAAAAACTACTGGAGTTATTGAACATTTTCAAAAAATCCGATTTCTCATTAAACCAGCGAAGCAAAAAAGCAAGAAATCGTCAATTTCTGCTTAAAAACGCGAATTTACAAGCATATATACGTTTTTGGCTCGCCATCTTAAAAACTACTGGAGTTATGAAACTTTTTCAAAAAATCCGATTTCTCATTAAACCAGCGAAACAAAAAAGCAAAAAATTGTCAATTTGTGCTTAAAAACGCGAATTGACAAGCATATATACGTTTTTGGCTCGCCAAATTATAAAACTACTGGAGTTATTGAACTTTCTCAAAAAATCCGATTTCTCATTAAACCAGCGAAGCAAAAAAGCAAGAAATCGTCAATTTCTGCTTAAAAACGCGAATTTACAAGCGTATATACGTTTTTAGCTCGCCAACTTAAAAACTACTGGAGTTATTGAACTTTTTCAAAAAATCCGATTTCTCATTAAAACAGAGAAGCAAAAATGCAAGAAATCGTCAATTTCTGCTTAAAAACGCGAATTTACAAGCATATATACGTTTTTGGCTCGCCAACTTAAAAACTACTGGAGTTATTGAAGTTTTTAAAAAAATCCGATTTCTCATTAAACCAGCGAAGCAAAAAAGCAAGAAATCGTCAATTTCTGCTTAAAAACGCGAATTTACAAGCATATATACGTTTTTGGCTCGCCAACTTAAAAACTACTGGAGTTATTGAACATTTTCAAAAAATCCGATTTCTCATTAAACCAGCGAAGCAAAAAAACAAGAAATCGTCAATTTCTGCTTAAAAACGCGAATTTACAAGCATATATACGTTTTTGGCTCGCCAACTTAAAAACTACTGGAGTTATTAAACTTTTTCAAAAAATCCGATTTCTCATTAAACCAGCGAAGCAAAAAAGCAAGAAATCATCAATTTCTGCTTAAAAATGCGAATTTACAAGCATATATACGTTTTTGGCTCGCCAACTTAAAAACTACTGGAGTTATTGAAGTTTTTAAAAAAATCCGATTTCTCATTAAACCAGCGAAGCAAAAAAGCAAGAAATCGTCAATTTCTGCTTAAAAACGCGAATTTACAAGCATATATACGTTTTTGGCTCGCCAACTTAAAAACTACTGGAGTTATTGAACTTTTTCAAAAAATCCGATTTCTCATTAAACCAGCGAAACAAAAAAGCAAAAAATTGTCAATTTGTGCTTAAAAACGCAAATTGACAAGCATATATACGTTTTTGGCTCGCCAAATTATAAAACTACTGGAGTTATTGAACTTTTTCAAAAAATCCGATTTCTCATTAAACCAGCGAAGCAAAAAAGCAAGAAATCGTCAATTTCTGCTTAAAAACGCGAATTTACAAGCGTATATACGTTTTTGGCTCGCCAACTTAAAAACTACTGGAGTTATTGAACTTTTTCAAAAAATCCGATTTCTCATTAAACCAGAGAAGCAAAAATGCAAGAAATCGTCAATTTCTGCTTAAAAACGCGAATTTACAAGCATATATACGTTTTTGGCTCGCCAACTTAAAAACTACTGGAGTTATTGAACTTTTTCAAAAAATCCGATTTCTCATTAAACCAGCGAAGCAAAAAAACAAGAAATCGTCAATTTCTGCTTAAAAACGCGAATTTACAAGCATATATACGTTTTTGGCTCGCCAACTTAAAAACTACTGGAGTTATTGAACTTTATCAAAAAATCCGATTTCTCATTAAACCAGCGAAGCAAAAAAGCAAGAAATCGTCAATTTCTGCTTAAAAACGCGAATTTACAAGCATATATACGTTTTTGGCTCGCCAACTTAAAAACTACTGGAGCTATTGAACTTTTTCAAAAAATCCGATTTCTCATTAAACCAGCGAAGCAAAAATGCAAGAAATTGTCAATTTCTGCTTAAAAACGCGAATTTACAAGCATATATACGTTTTTGGTTCGCCAACTTAAAAACTACTGGAGTTATTGAAGTTTTTCAAAAAATCCGATTTCTCATTAAACCAGCGAAGCAAAAAAGCAAGAAATCGTCAATTTCTGCTTAAAAACGCGAATTTACAAGCATATATACGTTTTTGGCTCGCCAACTTAAAAACTACTGGAGTTATTGAAGTTTTTCAAAAAATCCGATTTCTCATTAAACCAGCGAAGCAAAAAAGCAAGAAATCGTCAATTTCTGCTTAAAAATGCGAATTTACAAGCATATATACGTTTTTGGCTCGCCAACTTAAAAACTACTGGAGTTATTGAAGTTTTTAAAAAAATCCGATTTCTCATTAAACCAGCGAAGCAAAAAAGCAAGAAATCGTCAATTTCTGCTTAAAAACGCGAATTTACAAGCATATATACGTTTTTGGCTCGCCAACTTAAAAACTACTGGAGTTATTGAACATTTTCAAAAAATCCGATTTCTCATTAAACCAGCGAAGCAAAAAAGCAAGAAATCGTCAATTTCTGCTTAAAAACGCGAATTTACAAGCATATATACGTTTTTGGCTCGCCAACTTAAAAACTACTGGAGTTATTGAACTTTTTCAAAAAATCCGATTTCTCATTAAACCAGCGAAACAAAAAAGCAAAAAATTGTCAATTTGTGCTTAAAAACGCAAATTGACAAGCATATATACGTTTTTGGCTCGCCAAATTATAAAACTACTGGAGTTATTGAACTTTTTCAAAAAATCCGATTTCTCATTAAACCAGCGAAGCAAAAAAGCAAGAAATCGTCAATTTCTGCTTAAAAACGCGAATTTACAAGCGTATATACGTTTTTGGCTCGCCAACTTAAAAACTACTGGAGTTATTGAACTTTTTCAAAAAATCCGATTTCTCATTAAACCAGAGAAGCAAAAATGCAAGAAATCGTCAATTTCTGCTTAAAAACGCAAATTTACAAGCATATATACGTTTTTGGCTCGCCAACTTAAAAACTACTGGAGTTATTGAACTTTTTCAAAAAATCCGATTTCTCATTAAACCAGCGAAGCAAAAAAACAAGAAATCGTCAATTTCTGCTTAAAAACGCGAATTTACAAGCATATATACGTTTTTGGCTCGCCAACTTAAAAACTACTGGAGTTATTGAACTTTATCAAAAAATCCGATTTCTCATTAAACCAGCGAAGCAAAAAAGCAAGAAATCGTCAATTTCTGCTTAAAAACGCGAATTTACAAGCATATATACGTTTTTGGCTCGCCAACTTAAAAACTACTGGAGCTATTGAACTTTTTCAAAAAATCCGATTTCTCATTAAACCAGCGAAGCAAAAATGCAAGAAATTGTCAATTTCTGCTTAAAAACGCGAATTTACAAGCATATATACGTTTTTGGTTCGCCAACTTAAAAACTACTGGAGTTATTGAAGTTTTTCAAAAAATCCGATTTCTCATTAAACCAGCGAAGCAAAAAAGCAAGAAATCGTCAATTTCTGCTTAAAAACGCGAATTTACAAGCATATATACGTTTTTGGCTCGCCAACTTAAAAACTACTGGAGTTATTGAAGTTTTTCAAAAAATCCGATTTCTCATTAAACCAGCGAAGCAAAAAATCGTCAATTTCTGCTTAAAAACGCGAATTTACAAGCATATATACGTTTTTGGCTCGCCAACTTAAAAACTACTGGAGTTATTGAACTTTTTAAAAAAATCCGATTTCTCATTAAACCAGCGAAGCAAAAAAGCAAGAAATCATCAATTTCTGCTTAAAAACGCGAATTTACAAGCATATATACGTTTTTGGCTCGCCAACTTAAAAACTACTGGAGTTATTGAACTTTTTCAAAAAATCCGATTTCTCATTAAACCAGCGAAGCAAAAAAGCAAGACATCGTCAATTTCTGCTTAAAAACGCGAATTTACAAGCATATATACGTTTTTGGCTCGCCAACTTAAATACTACTGGAGTTATTGAACTTTTTCAAAAAATCCGATTTCTCATTAAACCAGCGAAGCAAAAAAGCAAGAAATCGTCGATTTCTGCTTAAAAACGCGAATTTACAAGCATATATACGTTTTTGGCTCGCCAACTTAAAAACTGCTGGAGTTATTGAACTTTTTCAAAAAATCTGATTTCTCATTAAATCAGCGAAGCAAAAAAACAAGAAATCGTCAATTTCTGCTTAAAAACGCGAATTTACAAGCATATATACGTTTTTGGCTCGCCAACTTAAAAACTACTGGAGTTATTAAACTTTTTCAAAAAATCCGATTTCTCATTAAACCAGCGAAGCAAAAAAGCAAGAAATCGTCAATTTCTGCTTAAAAATGCGAATTTACAAGCATATATACGTTTTTGGCTCGCCAACTTAAAAACTACTGGAGTTATTGAAGTTTTTAAAAAAATCCGATTTCTCATTAAACCAGCGAAGCAAAAAAGCAAGAAATCGTCAATTTCTGCTTAAAAACGCGAATTTACAAGCATATATACGTTTTTGGCTCGCCAACTTAAAAACTACTGGAGTTATTGAACATTTTCAAAAAATCCGATTTCTCATTAAACCAGCGAAGCAAAAAAGCAAGAAATCGTCAATTTCTGCTTAAAAACGCGAATTTACAAGCATATATACGTTTTTGGCTCGCCATCTTAAAAACTACTGGAGTTATGAAACTTTTTCAAAAAATCCGATTTCTCATTAAACCAGCGAAACAAAAAAGCAAAAAATTGTCAATTTGTGCTTAAAAACGCGAATTGACAAGCATATATACGTTTTTGGCTCGCCAAATTATAAAACTACTGGAGTTATTGAACTTTCTCAAAAAATCCGATTTCTCATTAAACCAGCGAAGCAAAAAAGCAAGAAATCGTCAATTTCTGCTTAAAAACGCGAATTTACAAGCGTATATACGTTTTTAGCTCGCCAACTTAAAAACTACTGGAGTTATTGAACTTTTTCAAAAAATCCGATTTCTCATTAAAACAGAGAAGCAAAAATGCAAGAAATCGTCAATTTCTGCTTAAAAACGCGAATTTACAAGCATATATACGTTTTTGGCTCGCCAACTTAAAAACTACTGGAGTTATTGAACTTTATCAAAAAATCCGATTTCTCATTAAACCAGCGAAGCAAAAAAGCAAGAAATCGTCAATTTCTGCTTAAAAACGCGAATTTATTTTCAGCATTCCATTTATTCGTGACGGGTTGAAGAATAGAGATAAATTGTTATGTGATTATATTGATAGTGGAACACCTTTGAAAGAACTAAATATATTGGATATTGGTTGCGGTGGCGGCATTTTATCTGAGGTTAGTTCGCAAATTTTTATTATTAACCCTTCCTCCCCACACTAGTATAAGCCGATCAAGCTCCCCACACTGGAGTAGATGCCTTCAACCGTGTGTAGCTCCACCTATAATTGTCGTAAAGTTGAACAATTGCATATGAAAATTTTCGTTGAGGTGTATACTAACTTTAAGGTCATGTAGGTTCTATCGACATTTGTTAACATTTTATTGTTTAAATGTGCAATTGTTTAGGAGTCTTTACCTCGTTTTGAATACGCTCTGGGAAAGAAATATACCCGAGTGTGGGGAGAAAGGGTTAAGTTAGTTTAATGGAGGACACCAGCCTGAGCACTGAAAATAGGTAAAGTTTGGGAAGCACTCAAACATAGAAAAACATTTTTGGTTACTCTCCCCAAAAATAAACTAAAAAAATCTAGGATGTAGAGTAGGATTATTTTGGAATTCATAAAATTATCATAATGGCAGAATTTTGGAAAAAGGTGTTTTTTCTTTCATATAAAAAAATCAACTTTGAAAGCACATAAAAAATCGAAAAAAGTAGATATCAAAAATATCCTACTCTACATCCTATGGAATTTAATTCTCTTTTTTTAGAGAGAAAATCAAGTTAATTGGACCAATAGTTTCCAAGATATCTTCTGGATAAGTTATAAAAACATGATTTCGAGAAAAATGCGTTTAAAGTTTGAGATACCCTATCGAGATGCACTAATTTAGCCAAATATTCTACACACTAGAAGCTTTCAAAAAATGTAAAAAAGAAATCGTTTTCTTGAAAATGTCAGTGTGGTGTCCTCCCTTAAGTTTAAGTTAGTTTAAATTAAGATTTTATTACTTAAATTATATATATATTCATTTTTTTTTTCAGCCTTTAGCTAGGCTTGGAACAAATGTAACCGGTATTGATGCTTGTAAGGAATTAATCGAAACAGCAAAATTACACGCAAGTTCAGATCCAGATATTCAAGATAACTTAAAATATATTCATGGCACTTTGGAAGATTTAGTTTCGACATATTCGGAAAAATTTGATGCAGTCGTAACTTCGAAAACTGTTCAACATGTTGCGTAGAAAGAAACATTTTTAAAATCGAGCGTCAATGTTTTAAAGGTATATATATATATATATATATATATATATATATATATATATATATATATATACCGTGTGTTGACTTGGAGCGTCGTACATAGGGATTTAGCATATAAAATCAGACATGTGCGATTTCCTTCTTCCCAAATTATTTTACAATAAAAAACTTTCGGATAAATGTTTTAGGAAACACTTTTTTATATGTAAATTAATCAACAAAATTTTTTTTGGAACCATTCCAACGTCAGGAATTAGCCCTAAATTTGTCCAGAAATTGACTGAAAATAGCATTAGCCGTGAAATTGGAACAAAAATAAAACAAATGCTATATGCTATTTCACGGCTACTGCCATTTTCCAGTCAATTTCTTAACAACTTTAGACCTAATTCATGACGTTAGGAAGGTTCCCAAAAAAATTTTACTAAATGATTTAGATGCAGAAAAGTATGCTCTAAAACATTTATCATAAGGTTTTTTTTGTAAAATAATTTGGAAAGCAGGAAATCGCACATGTCTGATTTTACATGCTAAATCTCTATGTACGACGCGACGGTCTAAGTCAACACACTGTATATATATATATATATATATATATATATATATATATATATATATATATATATATATATATATATATATATTGTGTGACAAAAACACTTTTTGTCACGAGCCAAATTTTATA
Organism: Clivina fossor; assembly: GCA_963966155.1. NCBI lineage: Eukaryota > Metazoa > Arthropoda > Insecta > Coleoptera > Carabidae > Clivina > Clivina fossor. Next base: position 30,927 of record OZ014560.1, read on the forward strand.
TAAAAAATAATTGTATTTTATAGAGTATTTATTTTTTAGTGAAATGGCAATATTGATATATTGTGTGAAATTAGCATTCACATAAATAGGCTTGAACTGGAAAAAATCTCTCTCTTCCGCAAGCAACCTGTTCCGAGCCACCATCTACTAGCTCGTTCTGCCTAGGCTGTGATTAGTTTGAAGGTTAATTTCCATGCGGTATTAAAAAAGTAATGTATTCAAGCCAGAAATTGTTCGGATTGGATTTGAAAGCATGTAAGTTGACAAATTGTTTATTTGGTATTATGTTTGAATTGTTATTCATGAGATTTTATTGATATTTGAAATGTTTTAGTAACGTAAATTTTGTTCTCATGAATACGAGGTGGTCAACTTACATACGATTGCGTTTGTTATATTTTGTAACGTCAATTTCTTTCTTGAGTAATTTTTTGTTATTTTGTTATTGAGTTATAATTTGTAGAGTTCAATTTATTAGAGTTTGTATCGTAATAATTTCTTTGATGATTAGTAATTTTAAATTTGACAAATTAACCTTGAAGCAGCAACAGATTCCCTTTCCAATCCTAATTCCTTCTTTTGTAAATACTAGTAGATATCCTTTCCGATTTCCGTTTGTGAAAGTTCTCCAGTGAGTGTCATTTGTCTGTGTTTGTAAATTTCGAGCCACGTGCAAGTTCGCGTTATGATCTTCAAGTTTTTTTTTGTTGCAGTGCTGCGAGCACTGATTTGATAATTTTATTCGCGTATTAAAACGTAGCGGCGTTTTAATGTTTGAACTTTTGTAGAGTTCGTGATTGTTGCAATACGAGTTATTTTAAGGCCTAGTGCCATTGTTCGTGTTGCAATGATTTTTTTTGCTTTATCGTATCGTTATTTTTTTTGCTATTATCACGGCGCTTAAATTTTAGGCTGAAGAAGCTATGTCGGCTGTGATGATATTAGTTCGTCGTATATTTTTTGTGGCCACGGTTTAATTCTCGTTGAATTCTCTTTGTTTTCGTGGGCTACGCTTATAAGATCAACGCGTTCGACGGCTTCCAGATTTACAAATTACGGGATAGACATTTAGTCTAGATCGGCTGAGTGCTTTCGTGTTTTGTCTCTCCTGCGCACGCGACCCCCATCTGTTACATGTTCTATGTTCCTTCTCCCTGATCATTATTTGTAATCATTTTCTCCTGTCGTATGAATGTCATGATGTGTACTGTAAGTAGCAAATTATCGACTTGTATGTCCTATTTTAATATTGAATATATTTTTTTTGAGCAAGTAATTTTCACTTATTTAACTAGAAAATGTTGTTAAGTAATTTTGTTTTAGTACTGCTAAATTTTCTTTGAGTTATGTATTTTTTGTTTCTAGTTAAATACTTTAATTTTACTTGCATGATGTTGAACTATGTTATTACCGTTTAGATTTTGTATTGTACGATCATACTGCTGTTATCTATTTTGTTTGCTAATTGAATTATGTTATTATCGCTTAAATTTTGTAATCTGATATTTATTTTGTTTGCTACATTTATTAACGTCACTTGAGCTAACTTATGATTTGTGTAATTTAAATTGTAACTGGTAAATTATTTTGATTTTGTATTAATTTGTTATATTGATGATATTGTATGAAAATATTGCCTATCGTTGTAATTTCGATTGTATCGACTTTTATTTCAAGTTCGATTTGTTTGATTTTATCATGTATGTTATTTTGGATAAATCTGCTGTGCCCACTCATGTTTAGATGACCAGGCTGTGGTTTTCAACGGCGTCCGGGCGAGATACAGTGGTATAGCAGCATCAGTCAATCTTGAAGCCGAGTTTGGATCAGCCACTGAAAGATATAGACCATACGATAACTCGAGCAGGAATTGTTGAGTGGATGATGATTTTTATGACGTACTAAAGCCCGCGGGGCGTATTCTGATTTCGAGGGCGATTATTCTCCTGATGTCTCCATCAACGGCCACGCCGCTTGCTGCGCTATACAGACTGGCATCTCCTCGGCGCTGACGAAACCACAGACGAAGATCTTCATTAGCTAGACCACCCGCTTACCGGCAGACATCAATCAAATCATTCATACATTACGCTGTACTGGTATATCATGCAATATAACGACTTGTCTTACACAAATTGTAAGTAATTTTTTATTTAATTAATTTATCGCATTTCCGAAACAAATTCTCGAAAAACGAAATCAATCCCTATCCCGTTAAGTTCCTTTTTGAGATTTGTCAAAGCTTCTCATTTTGTTTCAACATTCCGCTTTGACTGGCGCCCACCTAATTAACCAACATCATGAAATAAAGTTCCTACCAACCCCACCTACGACCCAGCTCTCCTCCAAACAACTGACTCCGGTGCCCATTATGGGTGACAGGTAGGTTAAAAATCAGACGAATAAAATATTTCAAAATTTGAACACTTTGATAAAATTTCACTTTTAACATCTAATATTTTTCTTCATCTAAATGTCACAATATATATATATTTATAATTTATTTATAAATAAGAAAAGTGATTTAAAAATGATAATTTAATATTTATTTTAAATTCATAATTGTACTATTTAAAATTAGTTAGTAGTACCTTTTGTTTAATTTAAATTCACTATTATTTTAAAACTTTAAAATTTTCTTTTTCTTTTGTTTAAAACTAAATATTACACCGTTGCAAATTATAGTGTTAATTAAATTTTTTTGTTTATAAAAATAAATAATGATTTTTTTAAGTAAAATTTAGAATTCTTTATAACTTCAATTTGAAATATATATTTTTCAAATTTCAAAAAAGATTTTCCTGTTAATAGTTTAGTAATATATTTATGCAAGAATTTAAGGATGAGGCTATTTATACACACGGTATGTATACGCAATTGGCTATTTATACATACTAAAAAATAAAAAAAACCTAAACCAACTTACTATTCTAACCTAACCTACCCTAAATAGCCATTTACGTAAAAATACTGTATGTATAAGTAGCCAATTGCGTATACATACCGTATGTATAAATAGCCACTTTCAGAATTTAATAAACTAATTGTTAATAGTTTTGATTTCTTGTACAGCCCGACGGATCGTTATTTTTAACGACAGTTAATAAAACAAATTTGTTATACGTAACAGGAATTGTAGTTGCTGAATATATTTTAAATATAGTACCAAAGGGCACTCACGATTGGAATAAATTCGTGGCACCTCATGTCATTCAAAGGATATTAGATAATTGTAAGTATTATTATGTAAAATAACAAAGCGATTAAGCATTAATTTATAACTTTAGGGGGAGCGTGCATAAAAGTAGTGATCAACAAATTCATTAATTTTATCGTATATTAAATAATAACGACAAACACACAAATTATGAAATATACACTGTAAAAAATCGGTGTAAATTTACAATGATAATCATGGTAATTTTACAATGAATTTTACTGTAATTTTTATTTTTTTGTGAATTTACTAAAATCTGTAAATATTACAGAAATTTTATAATATTATTTGATTTTTACAATTTTTATGTATTTTTACATTTGAATACTTATTTTATGTAATTATACAAATATTGTTATATAAAAACATTAGTAAATGTAATAATTACATTAATAAATGTAATATTTACAACAGTAATTGTAACATTTATTAATGTACGCATAAATGTAATATTTACATTGACAAATGTAATAATTACTTTAAAAAGTGGAAATATTACAAGTAGTTATGTAAATTTACTTAGCATATGTAATATTAATAAAATGTGTTACATATTTTAATTGTAATTTTACATATAAAAATATTTTTTGTAAAAATACATTTTCTTGTAAATTTACAATGATTACCGTTGACAACAAAGTGTCCAATGATTTTCATTGTAAAATTTTTTTACAGTGTACAAAAACACAACATGAAATTAATATATGAAATATAAATTTAATATAAACTAAAGCGGATGTAAATACTAAATTATAAATTAACAAATTCTAACAACTAAAGCCCCGCTTATTGGAATCATAGATAGTGCTATCACTTTTATATACAAAGCAGTTTTGGTGCCTACGGTGATGTATGGTAGTGAATGTTGGATTTGGTTGCAGAAAAGCATAAACGGAAAATGACTGCTGTGCGAAATGAGATTTTTACGTGTGGGGTATATAATTTTATTTCTTCATTTCCGTAATAACATATTATTATTCTAAAAACAGATTTTTGCCAAAATAATTGAAATGTTTCTTCAATCCAGTTGTTATATTCTTTATTTTTATCGCTATTAACAACAATTAAAAATCTACTTCTGATATTCCAAACGGGTAGAATCTCGAAATCAAATAACAACCCTTCAATATTATTAAAATAATCTGAGTTCAAAAATATTATTGTTAAGTCAGGCTGATATTTTGTAAAATTATCTAAACTGGCTGTGAAATTATTTAGTTGTCTTGATGTATATAGTATTTTTTGTGGATATCTGGCAATAATATCATAAAACATATCTACGGTTTTTTCATTTTCTTCTGTATAAATAATCAAAGCTGAATTACAGTTAATACAGTCTTCCAAATATATTTTTGCAGTCATGGTTGCTAATTTATAATAACTATTTTGATCTGGAATTAATATTTTACTGTTTGAATATATTATAATTATTGAAAATATTATAAAATGTGCAAACATGTTTAGTTCCTGTTAAGTTGTATCTACTGAAACAGAAATATTATTTCTGAAGTAAAAGTACAAATATATTTTATTACAAATATTACAGATATTTGTATTATGGTAATAATTTGTTAAAGATATTATCAGAAGAATATATTTCATATTCTATTATAATGCGATTTATATTGAAACAAAAATTAGAAATATTGAAGTCATTTTCTAATCTTTTGCATTTATTCTTTGATGTAGCTAAACATATTACGAAATTTATTTTATGATATCATTTTTGATAAATTATCAATATAATTTACATAATTTATTTAAAATTTTATTATAATGGATTTTAAATAGTTATATTTCTAAAACAAATATATTTTAAACAAAATTTATAAAAATATATTCATAAAAACAAAACATATTTGAACAAAAAATGATAATTAAAAATATTAAAAATTTACATTATTTTTAAACTACGTTTTAAACACTTTTTTATTTATAGTTTTAATTTACAGTTTTTATACATTCTTGTTTTCCATAAAAATGTTGTAATTTAAGATAAATGATTTTTACGGTATATTTTGGAATCTTCAAGTAATAAAAATAAATGAAAATATAAACGTGTTAATATGATAAATAGTTTTTAACTTTTGTCTAAATTTGTATAATTTCTATAATGATTGTAAATTAAATTAAAAATATTTTTTCAGGATCATTTTTACAAACCAGGTCCGTGTTTAAACTGTCTGGAAGATCGTGTCGCTAAATTAGTAATCTGGGAGCCACTTCCTCCAGGAGCAAATTTATCACAACAACCTATCCCGTTGCATACTGCCATTAAAATGGGAACAACACAATGCTTGTGCAACAAACATACAATAACAACAACTATTGTCTCACGCGGTGAACAATTGAATATGCAATTGATTGTTGATAGTGCACATGCTGCATCGAGTTATTTCAAGCATAATAACGCATTGTTTGAAGCAAAGTATGAATTTGTACACGGACCACTTTGCGGACCACCGATAATACAACCTAGTACCGATGGAGAAATACATTATCCTTACTAAGAAGCATTAGGTTAATTTGAACCACCGAAATCTATTAGGTTTGTCGATTTTAGTTTCTACAGTTAAAATGCAGAAGAAAAACATTATATATTCGCGTCATGCACTCATAAAGGTGTGATACAAAACATTTACTTCATCCGTATTCATGATACGTTTTATCAGTTAGAAACATTTGCTTTCGCAAAACACTCTCAATCAAGGCTTTGGAGTTGGAGCTGGAGCTAAAGCTCGGGGCAGTTTTATTGAAATATAATATTTTTTTCACAAAAAAATTGTTAAAAAAAATTTTTACAATATAAAGTTACGGTGACCACCTTTTTATTTTAACTGACCCGGTAATTTTGATGACTTGGGGGGAGAGAATGGGGTAGGAAACTCAATACATTAAATCTACTACTATTTTTAAATATAAAAACATTTTAATTTGAATACAACCATAAAATTTAGAAATTCGTTTCAACGCTTATTATGATTAAACTAAATAATATTTTGATTTGACTATTAATTTATCACTGACCATAGTAATGACTTACTTACTTTTTTAACTTAAAACTATATGACTACATCTAAATTCAGTTTATTCCGGAGATTACAACAAATAACCCGGGAACCAGAGTTTCAGTTGAAAAATAAGAAACTTCGGGTGAACATCGGAAACTCCGGGTGAAAACCGAAGACTCCGGGTGAAAACCGGAGAGGTGATCACTTTAGTCGGAATAATTGTATAAATACCAGATATTACTTATATGTATTCTTTTCATTATTAAATATTCGTTTTACATGACCAAACCATCTTTATTTTAATTGACATACAACTACTTTCGCAATGACATTCTTTTCTAATTTCATCCACACAAAAATATCATTTCTACAATACTTACTGTTTTATGTTTCCGCTACCAAACCCAACACGTATTTCTATAAATCAATGTAGATAATAATAATTTAAATAAATAATAACAAAGGTAAGTTTTAATAAACTCAGTTTCAAAATAATTTTTCAGATGTATCAGGGAGATAAAAGTAAACAGAGAACGCGACCTGTGGTTGCATTTCGACCGTATTAAATTCGCTTCGCGACACTGCGACGAAGGCAACATCGACATTTTCATCCGGGGCCGTGTTGATCCCTACTTGTCCGTCTGCAGCGAGAACGTCTCCCTAGCGAAAGAACTACCAATTCTTTCCGCGGACGAACTAAATCCGGACGATGGTAAACCGAGCGTTACGATTCAGTTCGTGGGCACGACATCGCCGACGCGGGCCGCCTTCAAAATCATCTGGACCGAACTGTTTCATCTGCCGCGCAATCCCGATGGCAGCCTGATGACGTCCCGACTAACAGAGGGTGGACATGGAGTCGACGATGTCGATGGATGTGAGTTTGCTTGTTCCGGCGATACCGGACTCTGTATACCGGCTAGATTGGTTTGTAAAGGAGTTGTTAATTGTCCGAATGTAACGACAAAGATTGGTGAGTGAAGTTATCGTTTCTGGTTTTAAGTTATAGAAAGGGGAATCGAAATTGAAATAAGTATTTTTTTTAATTTTTTGACAAAATCGTATAAAATTTTCAATGTTCTTCTCCAAAGAAATGAAAAGATTATGTAGGTCTTCATTTACTTCAAAAACAATGAATCGAGATTTCACTAAAGTACATTAATACAATAGTACAATATTACGTGATAAAAGAAAATTGATAATTTATTTCGTAAGGCAATAAATCATTTTTAAGCAGATTTTATATTGAGTTAAAGCTCATTCAAACTACCGTACTTATCACGAAATTACTCTTATGTTTTAGCACAGATCTTAGTAGTTCTGAATCAAACTAATTTACTTACTAACTTATGAAAAAACAACGCAAATAAGCGATTTTAGTTTAATCAGTTGTTGTTGATTTTATTGCAGTGAAAAATCAAGATTATTAATGTTTATTAATAGATTCTGCAGTTTATGACTAAAACATAAAACTAATTTCGATATAAATAGGAAAGTGTAAATGAGACTTTATTTTAACAAAATATTTTGAAATTATTCTAATTTTTATTAATATATTTTTTTACGTTTTTTCAGGAACAATGTTCAGCGACGAATATCCCGAACTGTGTTCACACGAGGTCACTGCTGATCCCAATTGGCTGGGAATCATTTTAGGTGCAGCGACTGCAAGTGTTTTCGCACTTATCTGTATAATATGTATATGTCGAGCGTGCTGTTGCCGTAAATCGCAACGCCTAGTTTCACGATATTAAACAAAAAAACAAAATTAAAAACAATATCAACAAAAAACAAAAAAATAATGTACATATGTGATGTGATGTATGGATGTGTTGTGATATATAAAAATGCCGATAAAGACGTTTCTTTGACAAAAACCAAAACACTCGTTTCAAAACGTATAAACTCTAAAGATAATTGATCAATTAACAATTTAAAATTTTTCGACAATTCGAAAGATGTGCCGTGCACAAATTAGAGAAACAAAAAAAAAGTTTTAGAAATTTTGATACAACGCCCATTTGTGTTCACCATCAAGTTTTAGAAAAGGAGACCAGATACATACAGTATGGGGGTAAAATTATTATATTTATTTCATTTAAATATTAAAACTAATCACTAATTTGACAACACTAAATTATCGTAATGCATGCAAATTTTGTTACAATTTTTTATTAAGAAATTTTTACACAGGGAATCCAATTTTCGAACATATCTTTTAATTTTTATATTATTATATATATATACGTAAAAGAATAATGTAGATCTTTGTACTGCAACTTTTGAAGCAAATCGAGTCGTGCAATTTCATGATTTCAACTATTTTCAAATAAATGTCTAAATCTGAAAATTGTTATATTTATTTAAATTAAATTAAAAAAAAATTAGAGCACAGAGACCTTCATGATTTCTACGTAACTATAAAGGTCAATTTATATTATTAATTCCATCAGTTATGCTTCGTTCAAATAAGTATCGCTTCAGTCATTAAAAATATACAAATTTGCGGATATATTCCCATTGAAAATTGAACACTTTGTATAATATATTCTGAAAAACAAAATATAAAATTTGATTTTTAAAATTTAAAATATGAATTTTTTGTATTTAACATTTAGTTTTTTTTTTAAATTGGTATTAATTTTGTACCCCATACTGTATATACTCGTATTTACTTATTTGTTAACACTAACAAATAGCAAAATTATTTAGTACATTAATTTTTGCATCTTTTTTTTTAATTATTAACGTTTTTTTATTTATATAAATTCTAAAATGTTTATATATAATTAATTTTAATTATTTATATGACATAACAATAATTAGAATATTATTTAATATATCTTGTAAATTTATACTCTATTTTATTTCTATGCGAAAAATATTAGTCATTGTAAAAATATAAACTTATTATTTTTATAATATCTTCCATGTTTGTAAAATAGAGTATAAATAAATTGGGATTATACAATTTTTTTTAAATGAAAATTATAAACGTTATATTTTTATTTTATTCTATTTAAAAATTTGCAATCGCTAAAAATGAATAAAGGTTATTTAAGTTAAATATTATAATTTGCATGTTGCAAATAATTTTAAGTGATTGATTTGTCGCATGCTTAGTATTAATATCTATTAAAAAAGAAGAATTAATTGTTACCAACTACTGTTAAATTTATTTATCATACAATACAAAAACAACAAAGATTTTCTTCTGGTCTCATTTTGTTTATATACGTAAAAGCACATGCCACAGATTACAATCCTGATGAAACAAAAAAGTTTAAAAAAATCTAATTAATTATACCTTTCAGGTACAGTATATCGCCTTATAACTTTGAGCAATATGACAATTCAAAAACAAAACTTGAAAAAAAGCTCACACTTACACCCAAAAACAATGATTACAAACTTGTAAATAATTTTAAAAATCCTGTATTATTATTATTACAATTATGAATAAAAATATTTCAAAAAATAATCTATTTTATTGGAATTTAATCACATGAACCACTGTGAATAACCATAATATTTGCCAAAGAAGCTTTTTTTTGTATCTTCTAAAAATTAATATTTGATAAATATTTATTGCTTGCTAGTAAATTTAAATAACGCAAGTATTGAATTTGCCACAACATTTGTGTCATATTTTTTTAAATACATATAAATAAATTATGTGAAAATGTAATATTATAAAATTTTATTAGACATTTAATCATCTATTCCTAATAACACGTTTCATTCTCATTGATAATAACAAAGAGAAGACATTAATTTATATTAACCTGTTGCGTAGTCCGAGACGAAATGGTTTTCTCAACCGTAGTTCATATTTTTATTTTATTTTTTTTCACTATTACTACATTTATTCCTTTTATTTAACAATTCTCATATTGATAATAAAATTAAAAGTTTGATATAATTATTAAATAATTTTGAATATTTGCAGAAAACATTTGAAAGTAATGAGTTAATAAAAAAGTTATTTTTATTAAAATATCATCATACATTAATACCAAGTGTTTAAAAACTAAATATATTTAGATTCTTTAGTTTCTATAAGATTCTTATTGGTAAATAAAGTTCGTTAAAAATAGATTGTGTGTGTATTTATTTTTTCTCTATTTCCTCTCCCCCCCAAAATTAATTCACCTACCCCTAAAACCGCCACAGAGGGAGATGGTCACAAAGCTGTCAAAATACATAGAATAGAATAGAATAGATATTTATTAGAGTATATAAATTACAAAGTATACCATATACATACATTTGATAAAAACATATACATTTGATATATTCTTGACACAAATTTTGCATTTCTCGCTTTCTTGATATAAATGTTGCATTTCTCGCTTTCTTGATACAAATTTTTGCAGTGACCCCTTGCCTCCAGGCAACCAGTTTAACATCGATGCATTGCGGAAATGTATAAACTAAAGTATTTTTAACGAAATTTGTATCAAGTAAGCGAGAAACGCAAAATTTGTGTCAAGAAACCTAGAAATGAAACTTTTTAAAGAAATTGGACCAGGAAAACATAAAAAAATTGAGATTTTTCTTATATTTTTATCACAGTTTTGGGGGTTGGCTTAATTAATAAGGGGATGTCCTAGGGGGTTGATTTTTGGATATGGTGTAGTACGTATACCTGGTTTATCTTAGGGGTTTGTAAAGGGACGGCAAATTTTCTTATTTTTGCGAAATTCCCAGCCGTTTTTGAGATTTTGTGATTAATATTTTTTTTTGCAAACATTAATAATTAATAGCCGAGGGCTCATACGAGGTTGGGGGTTAAAAATGTTATAGCAACACAAATGTTGCCGAGCAGATTTCGTTATTTTTGAATTTTTATACACCAATTTGTTAACTTTTTATCACAGTTTTGAGGGTTGACCTAATTAATAAGGGGATGTCCTAAGGGGTTGATTTTTGGATATGTTGTAGTGCGGCCATAATTGACCAGTATTTCGAAATATTCGCGAATAAAGATTTTTTTTTGCAAACAAAAAAATTGACATTTTTTTTCGTATTTTTATCACAGTTTTGTTGGGGGCTTGACTTAATTAAAAAGGGGGTGGTTTCCGAGTTTGTAAAGGGACGGCATATTTCGATATTTTTGAGAAATTCCCAGCCGTTTTCGAGATATTTGCGATTAAAGATTTCAATTCTAGCAAACATTAATAATTAATTAAGCGAGGGGTTATACGGGGTTGGGGGTTGAAAATGTTATAGCAACACAAATGTTGCTAAACATATTTCAATCCCAACCCCGTATGACCACTTCTCCCTTAATTAATTTATTAATGTTTGCAAGAAAAAAAAATCTTTAATTGCAAACATCTCAAAAACGCGACTGGCAATTTCGGGCAAAAATAACAGAAATTTGCCTCACACTCGCAACGAGACAGACACCTCAACACCCAGATACCTACTACAACATATCTAAAAATTAACCCCCTTATTAATTAAATATATTATATAATATATATAATATACAGGGTGTAACAGAATAACTATTCCTAATTTTCAGAAATGATAGAGTTCACTTAGAGAAACATTTTTTATTAATAAACTAGTGTCCGGAAATTTTTCGGTGTCAAGATACACTAGATATCGTTAAAAACAATCTTAATTATTACAACATCAAAGAGTAGTTAAGTTAAGGAACATTTTAGTTACGACCACCATTTTCGATACACAAGTTGTAACAATGTACAATCGACTACCGAAAAAAAAAAAAAAAAAAAAAATTCCGGACACTAGTTTAATAATAAAAAATGTTTCTTTATGTACCCTCTATCATTTCTGAAAAATAAGAATAATTATTCTGTTACAGCCTGTATAAACAAATTAATTTAATTTACACTGACAATACATGTAGTACTGACTACTATTGTAAAAAGCTTGTGTCATTAGTAATTCTTTCATTTGCTTTTTAAACTGGTAAAAACCTTAGCTGTTTAAATTTCTCTGGTTAAGCAATTGTAAAGTTTTATTGCTGTATAATTTGCACTATTCATTGATTTAGTTAATTTTTGATAAGGTAATCAAAGATTATAATAATAATAATAATATTTTATTTATTCTGTTGATCAAGATACATAGGTATAGAATACGTCATAAACGGTTACATAATTAAATATTTACAAAATTTAAATATTCATTTACAGAATAAAAACAATTTCGCTTTAAATTCCGTTTAAATGTCTTTATAGAATTAATATCTTTTAAAGTTTGTGGCAGCTTATTTATAAAATATAGCACAATTATATCTGGGTAAATCTTTAAACTTTTCTAATGTACGTTTTCTAATTTCTAATATATTAATAGATCTCGTGTTATAATTGTGCAAACTAAATCAATTTTTGTGTAGATTAATAGAATATATATATATATATAGATACTGGGAATTTTTGTTAGAAACAATTTTTTAAATAAAATTTTACAATGAAAATTCCACGCTGCGTTAGACATAATTCTGACAATACTCTTTTGAAGTACACAAAATTCTACTTAGTTTTGAAGATTTTCCCCAGAAAATAATTGAGTATTAAATTATTTTAGAGATGTATAGATTAGTTTCTCTAACAACGAGTATCACATATCGGTTTTTTTTTTAACATATAACAAATTTTGCAAAATGATACATGAATGAAATGTTAAAATCTTATTATTTAATAAAAACTTCTATACAATGTTTATTATATCGCTGATTATACATAGTTTTCTTTTGAATTATAAAAACTATTTTAACGCATAGGTAAATAAACACACCTACTCATGTGTCTATGAATACATTTTGTTTATGCTATAAAGTAAAGATAGAAATGTTGTTTATGCACTTAACTTAATTGATTCTTGTTTTATTAGTCAACATATTTCATTTATTAGCTGTATTTTTTTTACATTCCACTCAGATCAGTAAATCTTGTAAATGAGCTGAGCTGAGCTGAGCTGAGTTTTGCTGAGTGAGTTGGATTGATAAATAAAACAGTTTATTTGAAAGTGACGTTTAAAAATCGTAAGTTCCACATATGATATAACCTAAAATATTAGATGTATTTGGGTTGTTTGCGTTGATAATTTATTGCAACTCGCCCCGAATATCTATTGTTTGATTTCAAAAGAAAATATTTAAATATAAATGTCAACTAGTATCGAACACGTTATCAAATCTGAAACTAGGAATATTTGAATTGCGCATGTGCGCTCACTTGAATCTCAGCTAAACACTAGCTAAATATCAAACTCAGTATCGGAAAGGGGGGAAACAATTTACTCACTTTGAACTCAGTTATGAGACGATAAATAGAACAGCTATTATTTCAAGGTTACTGATATCTGCTGATCTGAGCTGAGTTTTTCGGTAAAAAAAAACAGCTATTGCTTCAATTATTATCATCTAAAAAAGTTACGAGTTTTACTGGTTTCTATTTAATATAAGTTTAACTACTGATATGAAAACTATTATATTATGTTACGAGAAATATAATGTTTCCTTATCTAGGCGAAATAAAAAAAAAGGATTATATTCTGAGTGACATACTATTTTGTTCTTCAAGCGTTTTAAAACAAAATATAAAATAAATATCAAGTATTTGATTTGAAATTAAAAAATTAAATGTTATTTACGATCGAATTTAAAATTTCTGACAAAGCTGATGATGTACATTGTATTTCTTTACACATTTTTAATAATCAGATTAAAATTTAATAAGTTTGAAGAAAAATATTTATTGAAATGAAGTAATTACGAATAAATGCATTTCAGTTGATTAAAGCACAAGGATATTATTTGTATTCACTTTTTATCATAAAATAGTAAACAATTAATATTATAAGGTCGCAGACAATACACCGAAAACAATTCATCGAAAACAAATTCACCGAAGTACCAATTCACCGAAAAACAATTCGTCGAAAATCAATTTATCGAATAACCAAATGAAATAGAATTAAACAACCTAACCTAACCTACCCATCCGTAAAGACATCCTAATATTTATAATATTAAGGATGAGGCTATTTATACATACGGTATGTATACGCAATTGGCTATTTATACATACTGAAACCAACCTACTAACCTAACCTTTCCTAGCCTAACCACTTTTAATATTAATTTTAATTTAATTTAATTCTATTTCAGTTGGTTATCGATAAATTGTTTTTCGATGAATTGTTTTTTGGTGAATTTGTTTTCGGTGAATTGTCCGGATACCAATATTATTTAGATAGTGTTACTTCTTATAGTTTTGTTACTAAAATTTTTCAATGTAAAAATAAGTATTGGAAGAATTGGGTTTGGATCACGCAACTGATCAAGACTGCATGAATGTGCGATACGTGTGCGAATGTGTAAGTCGGCGCTCGGCGTGTAGCTCATCTCGTTTCAGCCGGTATATCGGATCGACACTTATCAATAAAATGGGTGAAACATCTGTTACGGTCGGTATTGATGGATCCGTATACAAATTCCATCCACGATTCCACGATCTTATGACGGAGAAAATTGCCGAATTAATTCATCTTGGTATTGAGGTTAGTAAAAAAAATGCCAAAAACCACACTTAAATTGAAATAAAGCTAAATACGTATTTCGGAAGCTAAGCTTCCATCTTCAGTAGCTAAATAAAATCTACAAAAATCTTACCTATGATCCAAAGTACATAAACACTTAAGCACTTGTCAAAGATCAATTGAAGTGTAGTTTTGGGATTTTTTATAATATAATTTGTATTTAAATTTCGCCACAGTAGATCATTTTCTAATCTTTTAAACTGTATATTACTTTAGGCTGAGATTTTTATGCACATGCTATTATAGCAATTTCTATTATTTATTATCGAAATCTGGGTGGGCAAAACTCCAAAAAAAAAAGTTACTTCTAATCGCCTAAAACTATTATTTGTAAATTAATCTATCCTAAAAGAGTCGAAATACACAACTTATAAATGTTAATAATATTATTCATATGAATGAAAAAGTTAAAAGAGTAACAATTTATTGTAAAAATGGCAGAAAAAAGTGTGTGTATAAATAAATTCCAGGGAGATTCTAAAGGCATGTTACATCCATTATTTGTGTTTTGACATTCAATTTTGTGTTATATTTTACTATTAATAGTATATTTTCTTCAACTGGCCTGAGTTTTTAATTGCTTTAAAATAAAGTACATAACTTTATAGCTTTACAAGAGTTTATAACTTTTTGTATCGACTTGTATTGATGATCTGGAAAACTCTCGGAATTCCTACTGATTCTGTTCGTTTGTTACAATAAAAATCTCTTGCTAATTTTTTATTAATATTTTCTTTTTAAAAAATGTCTTTTTTAAATCAAATCATATTAAACAAAATTCGAATAAAAACGTAAACTAAATACATAGAACACTTCAAAATGTAATTCCAAATCCGATAATACCAAATTTATCCGGTTTTATATTGTGTAAAGTTTCTAAAATAAAAGCCTCCAAGATAGCTGCTAGTACATTGTACAGGGTGGGCAAATTTGGACGTTTTCATAGGGAAACTCGGAAACTATAAGAGATATAGAAAAATGGACCGCGCATCCTCGATTCCTTTTTTTTAAAGAAACTCAATTATGAAAACAAAAATTAGCTATCGTCTTTTGTTTTCGAGTTATGACGAAAAGTTCGCTTTTTCCGTATTTTGATAAATGGCGATATCTCGATAGTTTTTTAAATTAGATAAAAATAATTTTCACATTCTTAAGGCACTTTTTTTAGTAGAATAAATTGATCTTAACGGATATTATAAATCTCCGTTAATTCTCGGGTTATAACATAAAGTTGTGTTTTTTTAAATACAAGTCATAGTCGGCTTTGACTTATTTAATTAGAGAATTTTTTTCTCTTTTCAATGATATATATCATGTAGGGTTGAAAATGGTCAAAACTGCCATTTTTTGAAATAAAATAAAATTTAACCATATAGGTTAACTGATTCAATGATTGAGTTACTTGTAAAATTTTTGGGAAAAATTTCAACATTAAAATCTGAATTAAGGAATTATAAGTTTTTAAAAATCTAACACGGTTCAATTAATAAAATCACAACCAACAAAAACACATAAAAATTATATGTACGTAATCTTTAGTGATATGTATAGACTTTTTTTGAAACAGAACTATGATAAGAAACTTTGGGAGTATGACTTAAATAATTTTTGTTTTTATCACAGTTAATTTTATTTTTATCATGTCTTAAATGAATCGGCTTTCACCTGTCAAAAATTTGTTACAGAGTTAATAAATCAGCCTGTATATGTATATATATATATTATTATTATTATTATTATAGATTACTATCGATAATATTTTTTTAAATGATTAAGAATCATTATATGGTATTGTTGAAATTATAGTAGAAGTCAAACTTTAAAAATGTCATACATTTCTGATTCAACGTTCTTTTATGACGTAACATCTAACAAGTTTGGCTTATAGTTTTTACAGCAAATTGCGGGCACAATTTCGCTGAAATAATCTTATAATTTTAATTAAAAAAAATTGTAATAATTTAGAAAAATATTATCGAAAGTATTCCTAAAATACTTTACTTATATGTACATAGAAAATGCACAAATTTGTTTCTTACTTATTTTACGGAAAAATTGTTTTATTGTATGAATGAGAGGCGAATGTGATTTGTTTTGAATGTGTGTACGCATGAAATACAGATTTTAAAACTTGTATAAACTGTTTTTATTTTTTCTGTT
Organism: Clivina fossor; assembly: GCA_963966155.1. Lineage (NCBI taxonomy): Eukaryota > Metazoa > Arthropoda > Insecta > Coleoptera > Carabidae > Clivina > Clivina fossor. Next base: position 47,895 of record OZ014560.1, read on the forward strand.
TTTAATCAATTAATATATTTAATTCGTATTTTTGTAGTTTGATTTTATCTCTGTGAGCCATTTGTTCTTTGACATTCGAGATTTTGAATGTCAATTGGTATTTTCAATTTACGTCATAAAATGTCAGTTTTTAGATAAACTAATTAGATTCGAATTAAATAATATATTTTTTTAAAAATTATTTAAATTTAGAATGCGCTTGAAAATTATAGATTCAGAATTTGCTTCTATGACGTGAAATGGAAATACTGTTGTGTTACATAAATAAATACGTATAGCAAAATAATTAGGATATAAAAGTTATGTACTTACACTTAATTGTTTTTGATATCAGCTGATTATGGTGTTATTTATGCAGAATACAGAGAAATAAATATCATTTTGGATTTAAATTGTTTTTATTTTCACACATTTAATATCCGTTGTTGCACCAAACGATAAAGCAATATCAATTCTTTTAAAAACCGTTGATATTCTAATTTGCATAAAATTGGACTTATTCCGTTGTTGCAGCAAGGGTTTTCAGTTTTAATTTTAAACGCTATTAAACCATAACATCTTGAAGATATAACCGGATCAAAAAATCGTACAAAAAATGAATTATTATAATTGAGTTCATGTAAATATAAAAATCTATCCAGTAAAATTATTGCTTTTATTATAGGAGCCAAATGTGCTCTAAGTAAATAAAATATCTGTAATTTCACTTCCAAATGTTTATGTTTATCATAAAATTCAATTAATTTGTCTTCCGGAATCTCTACTAGAACAGCTTGCATTTTCTTTATAGCGTTACGTATATAATCTACAAATGTTACATCCTTTTTATTAAATCTTCCAACTTGCTGTTCAGCTAAATGTGGACAATATTCCATAATTAATATTTGAAGTAGTGATCGGAAAAAAAGAATCGTGCTAGGTAATTCAGTTCCATTTAGATTTTGTTCCAATGATTGACAAGATAACATACGCGCGTTTCTTGCTAAGCTATAATTTTTCTCTGCGAGAAATTTGCTCATAGGAAAGTCTTCGATTAAATGGTAACAACATCCAACATTACATATGGCTTTCACTGCAACATCTTTATGAAATATCTTCAGACAGGTCGGTGCCAAATTTCCACAAGTATGTAAACCAACTATACACAAGCTAGGATGGTAATCTTCATTAAGAAAATTTTGTTTAACCATGCTGGTTAAATCAACTTGTTCCGAGACAAACTTGGTTACTTGTTTGTAAATTTCGTTGGTGTTATTCAGAGTCTTACAATGTTTATTTATTTTACCGAGACGTTTAGCCGCACCTTTGGTATTCACATCGGATGAATCAATCCCCAACACTTTCAGTTCATTGTGAAAAGCTAATGTTGAACTTAAATAGCCTTTACCATCACCAATATCGACAAAATGAGTTATTTTCGATATATTGCTTTTAGCTGTAGCTATTTCACTCATGATTTCTACTTCGTGTGACTTTTTCGATGACATGAATTGGTTCCACTTTACACCAGCAAGATTATCACAACCCATACGAGTTAGTTGTGTTTGCAAGTCTTTTAAATCCAAACACACATTATTAAAATATGTTAAACTATTTGATTTACAGTTATGCATAAATTTTTCTAGATTAGGACACCGATTATGCAGTTTACTGGAATTTAAAATTAGATTTAAAACATTTTCGTAACCTAGATTAGTAATTTCTTCCTGTATATCTTTCGGGATACATGTTTCGAATACATTTTTGGTAAAGAAATCGACCATATGACAATTTACCACTGGTAAAAATTGGTCTAAATAACTGATAATTTGATCTAACCTATTAATGATTTGATGCCTCATCATATTGTATATTGTTAAAAACTCATTTTATCTGATTCTGGATAAGTACCACTAATTTTCAATTGAGAACAAGCCTTTTTATATAATGCTCTAATTTCATCTATTTTACCTAATATATCATAATCGAAATCATTTGTTTTTGGAAATGTTTCGATTAACTCTTGTAACTTGGTTAAATGCGAATAAACTTTGTGTTGTTTAATATTTTCCTCGATTAAATATGATTGCATTACACCTAAGTAGTAGCCCAATTCAGCTCCGACTTCGGCTCCTCGATGATAGCCCAAATGATTACCTGGATTACCTTCTGCTTTCCCTTTTGCCAATCTTTCGTGGTAAGCGTTTTCTATTATACGCTCTTCGGAAAGTAAAATATCGTCAAATGCATCGTTAATATCTTTTGCATCTGCCATAGCATAATTAATCTGAAAGTATAGAAAACAATTATTTATAAATTACTGTAAACATATTTATATTACACAGAATAGGTACATGCTTTTAAACAAAAATAATATACAAAGATACAATGAATAAAGTAAAATTGCGTCATTTGATTTGAAATAGCGCAATTGAAACGATGTATTAGATAAGTTATCGATCATATTGTAAATATCAATAGAATAATTGAACGATATTTGATACACAAGTATACATATTGATTAAAATTTCCAACTAATGTATATATCCATTTAAAAAATATACAGGTGTAACAGAATAATTATTCCTACTTTTCAGAAATGATATATAAAGAAAAAAATTTTATTAATAAACTAGTGTCCGGAAAAAAATTTTTTTTTTCTTTTTTTTTTAGGCAGTCGATTGTACATCGTGTTACAACTTGTGTATCGAAAATGGTGGTCGTAACTTCAAACAATTTTTATGAAGTTTAATGCAGTATATTTCTAATAAACTGTTCCTTAACTTAACTACTCTTTGATGTTGTAATAATTAAGATTGTTTTTAACGATATCTAGTGTATCCTGGCACCGAAAAATTTCCGGACACTAGTTTATTAATAAAAAATGTTTCTCTAAGTGCACTCTATCATTTCTAAAAATTAGGAATAGTTATTCTGTTACATCCTGTATACAAAAATATATACAGGGTGATTTATTAGTAATTGGAAATATTTCAACTGGAGTATCCTGGGCTCAGAATATGACGATTTCACGCAAATCTCTTAGCTAAAATGTGGCTCCTTACTGAGCTACAGGGTGTTTTATTTAAAAATTTAAAAACGATGTTTGCCCAGTACTTAAAAACTATTTGACGTATCCTTATCATACTTGGCAGGAAGTGTAGGTACCGCACACCATACTAAATTATGTTAAATAAAAGTTTCTGGCTACTGCCAGTGGCGTACAACAGGGGCAAGTAAGAGGTTGATCCTTCCTAAATTCTACGCCACTGGCGGAATTGTCATTTTAGCACAATTTTTTGATTCTCCAATACTTTCTGTGTAAAAAACATACTCTTCCTTCGTAACGATAAAGTCACTATTTTTCGAGATATTTAAAGTTAAACATAAGCTGCACCCTTGGGATTTTTTCAAAATTTGCTCAAAAAATCTGAAAAAATTAAGTAAAATGGAGAAAAAAATTAGCTACATAATAAATAAGTAACTTTTTTCTCTAACTCATTTTGGTTTGGCAGGAAAAATTATTGAAAATTAATATTTTTTGCATTTTAATTTTTTATTTTCAATAACTTTTCCTGCCAAAGCAAAATGAGTTAGAAAAGAAAGTTACTTATTTATTATGTAGTTAATTTTTTTCTCTATTTTATTGAATTTTTTCAGATTTTGTTGAGCAAATTTTGAAAAAATCCCAAGGGTGCAGCTTATGTTCAACCTTAAATATCTCGAAAAATAGTGACTTTATCGTTACAAAGGAAGAGTATGTTTTTTACACAAAAGGTATTGGAGAATCGAAAAATTGTGCTAAAATGACAATTCCGCTAGTGGCGTAGAATTTAGGAAGGAATAACCTCTTACTTGCCCCTGTTGTACGCCACTGGCAGTAGCCAGAAACTTTTATTTAACATAATTTAGTATGGTATACGGTATCTACACTTCCTGCCAAGTATGATAAGGATACGTCAAATAGTTTTTAAGTACTGGGCAAAAATCGTTTTTAAATTTTTAAATAAAACACCCTTTAGCTCAGAAAGGAGCCACATTTTATCTAAGTAATTTGGGTTAAATCGTCATATTCTGAGCCCAGGATACTCCAGTTAAAATATTTCCAATTACTAATAAATCACCCTGTATATTATTAGTTTCGTGGGATTTTCAGTCAAAAATAAAAACAACTCAATTCAAAATGCAAGCTTTCGGAAAAAATTTATTTCCTTCATCAGGCCAATGGCAGAGTTGAAATTATAAAAATAAATACATGACATAAATATGACAAGTACAAAGAAACAATAAAATGCTATGGTAACATATTAAGGTGTTGACAGTAAATATAAACAGATATGCCTTGGATACAACCCAACATCAAAAAATAAACATAAAGATGAAAAACCAATGAATAAGTTTAAACTTTTAGGTAATACCCGTTGGTGTGATATTATTTATTGAAATTAAGTAATCGTATATTATACTTAAATTATGTATGTCAGAACGCTTGTTTATACACTTGCTTTGTTTTTTTATATAAATCATTTCTAATAATGATCTTTTCAAATCATTAGATTCAGTGCACAAAACAGAAACATTTTTAAAATTAAATCTGTGATCATTATTATGTGCATGGATTGACAAAGCTGTTCCATTCGGTTTTAAACGACAATCAGACTTATGTTGTGTGATACGATCTTGTAACCAACGTTTAGTATTACCAATATATACAGCTTCACAATCGTTACATGGAATATTATATATAACATTTGATTTTCTGTGTAACGGAATATTGTCTTTTAATTTTGCTAAAAATAGATCTTAGAGGAACAATGTTTTTCTTAATAATTCTCATATTATCAGACTTCAAAGTATTTATCAAATTATTGGTTATATTAGATATATTAGGCAAAACAAAAATCTTAACATTAGAAATTGGTGACTCAACAATGCCAGATGTTTCTTGATTGGTAATAGTGTTAAGATAAGATACTGTCCAAATCAGCTTACGAAGAAGTTTGATAATATAACCATTATTGATCATAATAGTGAATAATTTTTGAAGATTTTCTTCATTAAAATCATCATGTGATAAACGTAAAGCCCTATTTTTTAATCCTAATATTGTATTAATTTTAGTATGGTATTGATGATAAGAATCGTAATGAATATAACGGGACGACGCAAATGGTTTAATATACCAGGAAGTTTTAATACAATTATTAGTGCTACGTTCAAGTAATACATCAAGAAAAGGTATTGCATTCTTCGTTTCTTCTTCATAAGTGAAATTTAAATGTTCATTAAAATTGTTTAACACATTTATTGAATCTAATATATCTTCTTTTTTAATGGAACATATAATATCTTCCACATATTTTTTAATAAAAAATGGTTTATTTTTAAATTTTGGTAGACACTTGTCCAATAAAAAATCCATAACCAATTGAGCAAAAATAGGACTAGTTGTTCCTCCCATAGGAGCTCCAAAAGTTTGCATATATAATTTGTTATTATAAGTAATAACATTAGTATTAAAAACAAAATCAACTAGTTCAATAAACATATTAAAAGATATATCAGTAAACAACTGTATATGAATCCAATAATGTTCCAATACTTTATGAAAATCCCACGAAACTAATAATATATATATATATATATATATATATATATATATATATATATATATATATATATATATATATATATATATTCTAGACATACAAAAAATTGCGTCACTTTGAAAAATCAGAAAAATTACCGATTTTAAAATGGGTATAACTCGGCCAATTTTAAACGAAATTGAATGAATTATTGAGTCCGAAAAAATCTGCAGTCTCGTCTTTAAGGCGATGTAAGATATGTACTATTTAAACTATTCCGCTCTCCACCACACCCCGCAGAAGAAACATGCAGGGTAAATTTCAAAAAATCATAACTTCGCGCAAAAACATCGCAAGTTCTTAAAATTAAGCGAAATTTATGTAGAAATATTGGTTTTTACGCCCATTTGGTAAAATAAACCGAAATTTTTTTTTGTATGCCAGACATGTTGTCAAAATTTGACAATTTTTAAAGTCAAAACATGTTTTTTTCTGCGGGGTGTGGTGGGGAGTGGAATGGTTTAAATGGTACATATCTTACATCAGATTAAAGACGAGACTTTAGATTTTTTCGGATTCAAAATTTCATTCAATTTCGTTTAAAATTGGCCGAGTTATACCTATTTTACAAGTAGCGCGTTTTTTTTTGTGTCTAGTGTATATAAATTCAATGAACAACTGCGTTAATTATAGATTATCTCTGGTATGTAATCAAAAAATTATTTAAAAACCAGAATTATTTTCACATGATTTAATGATATTTATTTAAGTATAAATAATTACAAAATTATCCTTAGTATTAATAAAGCTTTTTAGTAAATAAAACGAATTATTAAATAGCAAATTTTGAGATACTGTGCAATGTTTCTTAGCTTTTCTGAAATGTTACATGTAACAATTTTATATAAAAATTGTCTTATTTAACGAAGTGTTTGACATAGAATTATTATTGGAATTTATCAGGTAAAAATTATGCCCGTATGCATAAACATTTTTGTTAAATTTCGTTGCAATAGATACATAGAAAGATATCTTACGAGATCCAAGAATTCTCATTTTAAAGAACCATTATTTTTAACTAAAATATTTATGCATACACTGGTATTAATATTTTATTTATATTTAGTTATTATTTGCGTAACTAAGAGAATTAATTTTATATAATATAGATATATTTTAATTTGTATTTAGTATTTATAAAAAAAAAATTGGGGCTGAGATGAGTCTTATGGTCCAATTTAGATCGTCAATTGTCATTAATGTATACAATCATATGCGCTTATAAAATATATTTTTTATAGTAATCTTCAGGCTTTCATAACGGGTATACATTGAATTTATAGAAATTTTTGGGTTGGTATGTTATAGTCGACCTATCCTCGTCGCAGACGTTTTGCCATACATCGTAGATGGCATCCTCAGTGCTTCAATCACCAAGCACTAAAGATGCCATCTACAATGTATGGCAAAACGTCTGCGTTGAGGATAGATCGACCACGGCATACCAGCCCTTAATATATATATATATATATATATATATATATATGTATAAATATATATATAAATAAATATAATAAATATAATATATTTATTATATTTATTAATAAATATAAAAATTATCAAACAAATACGGTAAATACATTTTAAATAATATTTGTATTTGTTTTCAAATACTTATATTTAAAGTCTTTAGTATTTTGTATTTATATACTTTTTAAACGCATTTTACTCAGCTCTGATAGTACTGATCAAGAAATACTGCCAGTAATAATGACTGTGTAGAGTTTTTCTAAGCAACGGTCAAATTGACTGTCGTGAGGTAACATATCTTTGCTAAACTTTGTTTATTTTAATAATCCAATAATAATAATAATAATAATAATAATCCAATAATAAGTATTATAAAAATAAATTATTTACTTACCGTATTTGTTGTACTGTAATTCAGGTATGTACCTAAAATATGATTTTACAATTAGAAATGTAATTAAAATACTAATGTTTTTCATATTAAATAGTTTAATTAAATACAATCCTAAATTAATAATGTTGTATATGTTAAATATTTTTTCTGGATTTATCGAGAATGAATATTGTTTTTAAAATTAAAAAAAAACACAATTTTAACTTATAATAATATGTATTATAATAAGTTATTTACTATTAAAAAAAATTGTCAAAATGTTACACTTAAAAATAATTTTTAACACAGTAAAAAATCTTTAAGTTCTCATTATATTAAAAGAAAACGGCTTTAGGATATAGTTCTGTATTAACTTTATTAATAATCGACAATGTAACTTGTTTCTATATTCTGTTCGTTTATTGTAATTATCATTTATATCTTTTTTCGTGATGATGATGATGTACGTAGAGTACACCGAAACGTCGATTATTATTAAAATTAATACAGAACTATATCCGTTTTATTTTAAAATAGTTCTTTCTTTATTATTGTAGCATATAAACTTATCAATCTGCATTTACTAAAGATTCAGTTGATATTTCATGAAGAACACAAATCAATATATCTATTTTACGATAAACATTATCATTAGCTAGATAAAGATAATGGATAAACTTGAAAATAAATTATGCAACATAACTCTATTAGTATGTAACGAAATACAAACTTAACTAAATAATTAATTTTCTAATTTTAAGTAAAATATTTAATTTATCATATTATACAATATGTCTGAAAAAGTTGGCAACAAATGGGAAATTGTTTTATTATTGATTTTACGACAAAAAGTCATTTTTTATAAAAGTTTTGTTTGTAGAATAAATAAGTTTACCATCAGAAAATCTAAGATTAAATGTACAGAATGTCCTTAAATTAAGATAACATGACAAGAAAAGTAACTTTTATTGCAATTTTTTTAGTTTAAATACAAAATTTAAATCAATTAAAAAAGTCAACAAATATTATTCTAGATCATTGTTTAGATGCATCGTTTAGAAGAAAAAAATTAAAAAATGTTTTTTTAAAATTTTTATCATTCTTGTTCATTTTTATCATTCTTGGAATTTTTTTCAAAATTTGCTCAAAAAAATCTGAAAAAATTCAGTGAAATAGAGAAAAAAATTAGCTACGTAATAGCTAAGTAACATTTTTTCTAACTCATACTGATTTGACAGGAAAAAATATTGAAAACTAATAAATGTTACTTCTCGTTTCATGTTATCTTAAATTAGGGACATTCTGTACATTTAATCTTAGATTTTCTGATAGTAAACTTATTTATTCAACCAGCAGAACTTTTTATAAAGAATAACTTTTTATCGTAAAATCAATAATAAAAAATTTCCCATTAGTTGCCAACTTTTTCAGACATATTGTATATATTTTTTATTTTTTTAAAATGTAACTAAACTTACATAAAATATACGTATTTTATATTTATATACAATACAAAAATTTTCTTGTACCGTATATAAATTTAGATATTGAACAGTTGCCCCAGGTTTATACATAAAATTACCGAATTGTTTGTATTGTTAAATAAATCAACTTAATAATAATCTAAAATTAATACCAGAAATTGTGTTAAAAAACTTTTAATTTTACATAAAAACCATATTAAAATTACATATTATTTCAGCAAAATCGATGGTATACATAAATTTTCTGTAAAAATAACATAATTTTGTAACTTTAAGTAAAGTATAATATGATATACTAATGTATATCATATTATATAATGTGTTTTTTTTTGAAAATGTAAGTAAACTTACATAAAATATACATATTTTATATTTATATATAATGTAAAAAATTTCCTGTAACGTCTGTAAATTTATATATTAAACAGGTGTTAATCAGTTTTTATGTAAAATTGTCGATTTTTTTTACAGTGTACTTATTTAGCGTGGAAGTTCTATTAAAACCATATTTTTGATATTTTTTTTCTACATGTACTTTAAACAAATAAAAAAAAATATAAATATGTGAAACTTCCTTATTAGGGTTGCAACCTATTTTCCTCATCGAAGAATTTTAATCAATAAAATTGACTTATAATGAATGCAACGCTCATGAGACATAGTTTACTAAAATGTCGTATTCATAAATGGGATATTTATTATTTATTAATAATATTCATTCAAATATTGTAGAAAATCACTTAGAAATTCGAAAATATTGAAAAAATTACTAAATATGTAGAATAATCACAATAAAATATAAGTAATAGACTAGTTTCAAATTACATATCTCAAAGAGTAATCTAGTTGAACTTATAATTTCTAATGTTGGTCGGAGGACACAGACAAACAGAATTTTAGAAAAAGCAAACAGAACTGAAAGCTTTTTCTTCAAAAAGAAAAACTGTTCTTCAGAAAGAGGAGGACAAGTGGCCATTTTAGTTATTATACATTTTAAAATGACAAATAAATAAATATTTAAAAAAATATATATAAACTGATAAAATTTTAACATTAGAATCATAAATAAACAAATAATTGTAAAAGAACAATATTATCAAATTAAATGTTGAACAGTCTATTCCATAATATCACTGCCTATAGTAATGGGTGATTCATTTAAAGGTACTTTTTTCACAGCTGATTTTATGACAATTGACGATTGAGTCGTGTCAACCTGTGATTGTTTTTTTGTTCAGTATTGTTTGACATTTCATTATAAAAAAACTTAGCCCTGCACAGCGTCTACAAATTATTCAGCTGTATTACGAAAATCAACGTTCTACGAAGAATGTGTTTCGAGCGCTTAGAGCAACTTATGGTCCACATAATCGGCCTATCAAACGCACAATTCGTCGTACCATCGAAAAATTTGAAACCCAATTTTTATTATTGGATAATACGCGACCAAATAGACCACATCCAGCACATAGTGAAAAAAGTATAGCGGCAACAGCTGAGAGTGTCCGCGTTGAAAGTAATGAATCAATTCGGCGCCGTTCTCAACAACTTGGCTTGTCATATGCAACAACTTGGCGTATTTTACGTAAAGATCTTGGTTTAAAAGCATACAAAATTCAACTCGTGCAAAAACTGATGCCGACCGACCTTCCTTTATTGCTTTATGGCTTTATTGCGAGAACAATTCGGTGAACAGTTAATTTTACGCTTCAGACCGGTGAATTGGCCGTCTAGATCGTGTGATATCACACTTCTAGACTTTTTCCTTTGGAGCTACGTAAAGTCCAAAGCCTACAGGGATAAGCCGCCTACGATTGAGGAATTGGAAGCCAACATTACTTGCGTCATTCGTCAAATACCGCTCGAAATGCTCGAACGTGTCATCGAAAATTGGAACTTCAGAATGGAGCATATTAGCCGCAGTTACGGCCAACATTTGAAAGAAATAATCCTTAAAAAATAAATGTAAAGAATGGTTCTTTTGTATGATAATAAAGATTACCCGATAAAATCGAATTTTTCTATTTGTTTTTATTTTTGAAAAAAGTACCTCTAAATGAATCACCCTTTATATTTGTTGCTTGTCAAATATCAACCTATAACTCTTATACAATTTTATTATTGATATAATTATGTTTGAAATTGTCAAACAATTTTAATTTTCATTGGACATTAAAAAAAATATGCATACTTAAAATAATATTATATATTTTTTTATTAAAAATTGGTTAAATTAAAATTTATTTATCCACCTGTTGTTGAAGTAGCGTGATACGTATCAGTTAAGATGGCGATCGTGTGAGAAAATATCCAATTATTACCTATAACTCTTGCACAATGTTAAAGACAATATAACACAAATAAACTACATTTTCTTTGTTTAAATGTGAAAACAATTCGATGATTTCTGCTTTGATAATATTAAAACTATTTGTGTTGTAATACATTTAATAATATCTATTAAATATTAATTGTAAAATTAAAAATTAAACTTACTTTGCATTTCTATTTGTATATGGATTAGAAAATTGTTTTATATTGTATAATATAATTATAGAAAATAGAAAATTATGTTTGTAAAATTTATCTGTAGGTATTCGTATTAAAAATTGAAATCGATTTCTTGCATATAATACACGATGATAAATTTTCTTATCTTTTTCGATAAGATTACTTATTTTTTATTTGATAGTGTCAATAATAAAAAGTATACTGATATAGGTAATCAATCAACACAATATGTAAAATATGTATATATTTATGAAAATACAAATACAATAAAATAATTAACACATTATGAAAACCGATTTGATTTAATTTCTTTAGTTCTTTAATATTTTGTTTGTCTTCGTAGTTTTTGGCAAATATTTTATGAACAATATGACTCAGTAATTTCTTGTCGACAAATTTCCTCTTGCCATTTTTGTTTGTATAGCAACTTATAAGAATAGCAACTAATGCTGTTATTAAAAATCCAGTTACAGAGAAATTGTAAAATAATATTCTATAAATAATTAATGAAGGATCTGTTACTGGTACATTTTCAACTCTGTAAAGATTAAAAATGGTATATTATATTACAAAGAGCAGAAAGCGGTCTTTATTGTTTATATTGAGCGAGATTTAAAGTCAAGTAATTTGAGCGAAATAAAAAAAGAGCATTGGCGCAGCCAAGATTTTGTCTTGGGAGGCCCAAGGATTTTATCTTGGAAAAGCAAAAAAAAGCAAATACTAACCAGATTTCCACTTTATCTTACATGAATCGAATAATTAATAGTTTAAAATAATGAATGTTAGTTCAATATTTTGGGATAAATAATTGTAGGGTTAGAAGTGACTGCTGAATATATGACTAAACGAATAAAAATTGTGCTAATTCTGCTAGCCACTGAAAAAAAGCATTTGCCTTTAAGTGATACGCTATTTTTACTACTTTGACTGCAAGGAAAAAGTGATTAAACGTTTGGTACGGTGTCTGTAACATTTGCAAAAAAAAAAAATAAAAAAATTGTATGGAAATCCTCCATATAACCTCTAGATGACAAATCTGAACTTAGTTTATGTGAGTGTATGAATGTGCGTCGTCAATTCGCTTGATTGCCGCTCGCTCGCTCGGTCACTCGGTCGTCAGTCAAAATTTTGTGATCGCAACTCCTTCTGGACGGTTTAACCGATTTTAATAAAATTTTCAGGATAAATTTATCTAGTGCAAAAACAAAGCCGAGAAAAAAATTACTAAAATTTTTAAATTTATTATGGCTACATTATTTATCCGATTTTGATCAAATTTTCAGAAAATTTTCTTCTAGTACTCACATAAAGCTGATGAAACTTATCGAGTGCTAATGCCATATTATTTATTGCAAAAGATGGTGACAGTTATCCGATAATTAGCTATAATTTGAAAAATTGTAGAATAGGACCGATAGATAACAATGTTTTTGTGAAATACTTGGAGAAAATGTCACCTATAACTACAGGATTAGATGGTCGAATTATTATTCGCCCTTAACATATAAATTCCATATAATTTTCAGAGTTTCTTTGTAGTTGTTTTAGAAAAGAAAATATTTTTATATGTTATAATAAAGGGTGAATTTTTATAACGAGTGTATTAACAGTGTTTAACAGTTTGTTAGGGGGTCATTTTGAGTGAAAAGTGTTAAAATATTCAGTGAGTTTAAGTGAATTATCAGAACTTATCTAATCGTAAGTAGACAATTCACTGTAAAGATAGCTGCATATATGCAACCAGTTTAACACAAGCAAGTAACGTTGGTTGCCACATCGCTAAGAGAGTTTTTTTTACACGATAACGATATTACTTTATGGCCTCATTTTAAAAAATAATTTTTGCAAAAAGTTCTCTAGACATTTACTTAAAATTATTTATTAAGCACTTTTGAAAGTTTATTTAATAATATAATAAAAATGATAAAAAATTGAAGAAATATTTACTTTTGATGAAAAAAGTTATTTTTAAAATAATAATAAAAGTTTTATAAAAGAAAATATACCTATATGTAATATAGGATGATTTATAACGAGTTTACTAAAATTTTAACTATTTGTTAGAGGGTTATTTCAAGTAAAAAATGTTATGTAAATATAGATCCTATTCTATCTGGTTGGGTAATACAAGAAATTACAAGTTTCATTAGTAAATTTACCAGTTTAATAACAAGTCACCGTAGAAAATTAAATAAAATAATAGATAGGTATGCACAAACATTTTAAATTAATTTAATTAATTAAATTTCATGTTTGACCTGATTGTGTCGATAAATGGAATCAAATATTGTGTACTCAAAAGATACAGAAGTACATTTAGGAATTCTGAATACATACATACACAATTACGCTATTTATACTCAAAAGAATGTGGCACAAACTCATTAATATGTAGTAAGTGATGGCCAAGAAATAAAACACTAGACATAAGATATTAGTTGATTTATTGTTGTAGTGAAATTTAACATGTCGCGCCATTAAACGCACACCTCGCCAGCTTGCTTCACTCTGACACACACACTGTATTACCGACCAGGAACCACCATCATGCCACCTAGCACGCAACTATAACATCGCGGTAAATTCAAATTTAAATGTTTAGCGCTATAGTTCGGCCTTCCTGACACAATGATTGCCCCTAATCATCTGTAGGTTAACAACAAAATTCGTATATCATTGGAACACTTAACATAAATGGTTCACACATAACTAATACATGAATTCGGTTGTTAAGACATAAGTACATAAGTAATCTAAGTATACATAAATACATAAATTTGTTGATAAAGACATAAGTTCATAAATGATTCATAAAATCTTAAAATACATAAGGTTGGTCATAATTTTTTCTTAACCATAAGTTATACATAAGATAATAAGTAACATAACTAAAGTAAAATATATTCATAACAATTTGAATTCGATTAAATATGTTCCTTCCAAAGTTTCATGTTTTCCGGAGAACATATTCCTTCGAATGGTTTTTGAGTCAACTGATGTTCTTCAGGATCCGTAATTACATAACGATCATTGTCTAGAACTTTTCTAATTACATAAGGACCACGGTATTTCGGCAATAATTTTTTATTCACTCCTGGAGTAACATCGACATTTTTGATCATAACATAATCTCCAATTTTATATTCATACGGCTGTTTGTGATGTTGATCATAATAATTTTTATTACGATTAGCAGTATATTGTATTTGTTTAGAAGCATCATCCCGCATTTGAATTAAATCACGATCAACGTCTTGTTGGTCTAATAAAGCTTGGCTTAAATCATCTTTAATTTTACCGATCTGGTTTATTCCGAATAAGAGTTGTGCGGGGGTTGTTCCAATCGAACGGTTTATAGTGTTATTTAACGCGTACTCTATATCGCTTAAAGTGGTATTCCATGTGGATAAACTGTTAGATAATTTACTTAACATTGGCGTCAGACTTCGATTTATTCTTTCGATTTGACCATTAGCATGTGGGGTTGCACTAGCAATAGCAATATGCTGAATATTTTCATTGTTTAAGAATTCTTTAAATTTGTCGGACATAAACGAACTACCTCTATCCGAAATAATTTTCCTCGGTTTACTATAATGGTTAAAATAACTTTTTAAATGCGTAATTACTTCATCGACTTTAGTACTAGTTGTGGCATAAAGTTTAACAAATTTAGTAAAAGAATCTATAACCTCAAAAATGTATTTATAACGATGATTCGTTTTTTCTAAGGGACCATAATGATCTACATGAAGACAATAAAATGGTTGTTTTCCTTTATCATGACAATGTAATCTACCTTCACCTTTATTAGCTATTGTAGAATAAGTAATGCATTTCAAACATTGAGAAATATAATTTTGCACTTTTCTCTTAATATCAGGGAACCAATAAACACGCATGAGATATTCTACGGTTTTATTTGTTCCTTGATGAGCGATCTCGTCATGGGCAACATTAATAACATTATTTATCATTGATTTCGGTACATAAAATAATAATTTGTTTTTTGTTTTCCGATAAACTAATCCGTTTTGCAATTCAAAATTTTTATCTTCTCGATGTTCTAAATCGTTCTTAATTTTGACAATATCAAGATCTAAATTTTGTAAGATAGCTAAATTTCGCTCAAAGCTATTTTCCGTAATAACAAGTACTGCAAATTGTCTACTTAACGCATCCGCATGCTGCATACGTTCCGCCGATCTATGTTCCAAAGTATAATTGTAATTCCTCAAAATTAACGACCAACGTAAAATTCGCGGATTGATTTCCTTGCGTTCTAACGTTAGTTTAAGGCTATTACAATCAGTTACGATTTTAAATGGAATTCCTTGTAGATAAATTCTAAAACGTTCTAAAGAATAAATTATTGCTAAAGTTTCTAGCTCAAAACTATGATAGTTTGCTTCAGCTTTTGAAGTACGTTTACTGAAATAACAAACAGGATGAAATTTACCATCGGTTTGTTTTTGCATCAGAACAGATCCATAACCGTGCTTACTCGCGTCACAATGTAACTCGGTATCGGTCGTATGAGAATAAACAGCTAAAACTGGCTCATTAATCAAAATGCGTTTTAGATATTCAAAGCAATTTGAACATTCATTATTCCACTGAAAGTCGGTTTTAGAGTTTAATAAATCATATAACGGTTTGGCTAAAGTTGCGAAATTTTTTATAAATTTACGGAAATACGATATTAATCCTAAAAAACTATGCAATTCGCGAAAACTTCTAGGAATTGAATACTGTGTCACGGCTTCAATGTTTTCTGGATTTGGACGAATTCCGCTGGCATCAATACGATACCCCAAATAATCAACTTGCGTTAACAGAAATGCACATTTAACCCATTTTAGTTCTAAATGATTTCGCGTCAAAGTTAATAATACTTCTTTTAAAATGTTTAAATTATCATCTATAGTTTCAGTCGCTATTAAAATGTCATCTAAATAAATTAATATTTTTTCTTCGTCTAATAATTTACGAAATGCAGCATAAATATAGCGAGTGAAGAATGAAGGACCGTTAGACAATCCGAAAGGTAATCTTACGTATTCATATTGTCCTAAATGCGTGGAGAAAGAAGTAAAAGGTATTGAATTCTCTTTTATTCGAACGTGATAAAACGCGTCTTTTAAATCTAAACGAGTGTAGTATATTTTATCTTTTAATCTATCTATATGATCATCGATTCTTGGCAACGGAAATATGTCGCGTTGTGTCATTTTATTTAGTTCTCGGTAATCGACTGCCATTCTATATTCACCTGATTTCTTAGAAACCAACACAATCGGACTAGCAAACTGTGATTTACTCGGTCGAATTATTTTCCTAGCTAAAAGATCATTTATAATTTCTTTAAGAGCTTCCTTTTCTTGATATGACAAGCGTCTAGGATTGAAATAAAAAGGTTTGAAGTTATTTTTTAAAATTAATTCCATTTCTAAACTCGTTTGTGGTTCGTTTGGTCTTTCAACATCAAAATAATATTTTTTAACTATCTCACAAACTTTACCACCTGATTGAACATCAATTTTCTCATTAATGTTTAAATTTACTGTGTTATTATTTTCTGTCGCAATATGTAGAATCTCATTATCCCACGAATTATCAACAATGTTAACAACAGGTTTTTTGATTATTTCAACAGTATTACTAAAATTTATTTGAATGTCGTTTCGGATAATAAAATCTCTACCTAATAGACAGGAACAACTCATAGTACAATCTGGTACAACATAGAAATTTACTAATAATTCTATATCATTAATCATTACAGTTAACTTTAATTGACCTAATATAATAATTTTGCTACTGTTGACACCTTCAAAATTATGAGATTTTACATTTGTATTCAAATTCACATTTTTGGGCACCTTACTTTCTAATAAAAGGGATATGGGGCTACCTGTATCTAGCGTTGCACATATCTCACTTTGTTCCAGTTGAAGTAACACCGTATAACTCGGAACTGGTAACACAACAGTTGGAGCAGATTCTATAAGATGGAAGGCAT
Source organism: Clivina fossor (assembly GCA_963966155.1). NCBI lineage: Eukaryota > Metazoa > Arthropoda > Insecta > Coleoptera > Carabidae > Clivina > Clivina fossor. The sequence goes on from OZ014560.1 coordinate 65,382, forward strand.
TACTTGTTTCACCGGTTTGACGACCATCATTGTCAGCAGGTGCGGAGCCACGTGCTTCTCTGCCATTTTGTTTACAGTCTCTTTTCAAATGTGCGGTGGATCCACAACCATAACAGGATCCTCTGGGCCTTCGTGGTCGGGGACAAGAAGCTGCAACATGACCTAAATTATTACAGTTAAAACATCTTACATGGTTAGTGTCGGTCTTCGATTTTTCTTCGGCAGGCATCTGCTTCTTACTTGTTTCATTTCGATCAATTCCTTGCGATCGACTAATGCTTGGAACGGACGAAGTTCGTTTCCATGAAGAATGGAATGATGCGCGAATCTTTGTATAGATTTCTAACTTATCCTTAAATTCTCTGAAGTTACGTGCACCATACAAAATACTTTTTCGATTCGGGTCGTCGGTTATACCGTCAATAACATATTGTATAACAGCATCCGTTTCAATACTTCCCCTTGAAGCTAATTCTCGCATATGTAAGAAATATTCTTGCACCGACTCATCGCGTTTCATTTTTCTATCTTGTAACATTTTATGTAATTGTGCGCTAGTTGTTTTTGACGAGAATTCTTCAATAAGTTTTTGTTGTAAGAGTTTCCACGATCGGATGTCCCGTTCACTCTGAATAAATAGTTTAGCTAATCCACTTAGGCGTTTCTTTGCAAAAATAAATTTCTGTAGCTCATTCCAGCCCATCAAAATTGCATTATCCTCAAATTCGGTCACCCATAATTTAACAGGATAGTTATTACCATCGAACAATCGAATTGTGTCTTCAATATCTCTAAAATTTATAGTGGCATTAGTATTGACAAGTTGTTGACTTACGGAACTTCGTATTTCATCTTGATCCTCGTCGATTTCGTCATCGGGGTCTTCAGTGTCGACGTCTTCGTCACTGGGGCGACCTTGTAATAAATCTAAATTGGTCAGATGTTCACACAATCTTTGCGCGATTTCCTTAGGAGTACCCGTATAGTCTATTCGTAAAAGATTACAACTGGCTGTTAAATCACCGACAGAGCAATTTTGAACTGTCCACTCAACCTTCTGTGTGAATTCTTCAGAATCCGAAGCGAATTCAAATCCCGAAAACTTACGTAACCGGCTTCGATTTAAACGATCGCCAGTCACTCCGAATATAAACTTATGTAATGCTTTAATTACCGATGCTGGAGAAGTTTTAATATTATTCGCGATCTCGGGTATATCGATCAATGTTACTGTATTCTGTTCATCCCCCATAATAAATAATCAGAAATAAAACTTATAAAATCGTTGGCAAAACAGCGCGTCACTATCGTGCTCTCTCGCACTCACTAGTATTTATATCTCACTATCCTTTTCTACCACGTGTTTAATCCACAGTTCTAAGGTTCGAGTTAATTTCACTATTTCCCCTAATACACACAAATAAACGTGGTGATTGAATTCTTATAATCCCACTTCTGAAGCTGTAGTAAGTGATGGCCAAGAAATAAAACACTAGACATAAGATATTAGTTGATTTATTGTTGTAGTGAAATTTAACATGTCGCGCCATTAAACGCACACCTCGCCAGCTTGCTTCACTCTGACACACACACTGTATTACCGACCAGGAACCACCATCATGCCACCTAGCACGCAACTATAACATCGCGGTAAATTCAAATTTAAATGTTTAGCGCTATAAATATTAATTTTTCCAAACATTCCTATTCAGACAAGCAACTCTCTATCTTCAGGCACATTCATGATACCTAGAATGCCCTTCCATTCCTACTATTTGGAAACTTTTGCTCACGCAAGCTACTTTCTCGATCATACCACTCCAGTTACTGATCAGACGTCCACGCAAACGTATACCTTCAATATCATTTACCTATACATTTTTTTAACCAAACATTTATTAGACTTTTTCTCAAGATAATCGAACAATCTTATCAGACCAACACTAACTTTTGCAATAACATTTTTTTTCAATTTCATGTTCATTATATAAAATATAATTTTTTTCTCGAAAAGGTTGTAAACTTGTGCTGTAGTAAAATTATATAATTTTCGTGGTCACTAGCAAAATCTTTTATGAATATTTGGTTAATTTCGGATAAATAGTAAATTCAAATTTAATTTGAAATTATAGTAATTTTTTTTTAGAAAATTGGGTTTCCAGTTTGATATTGCCAAATAAGATAGTAAAATTATATAATTTTTGAGGACACAAGAAAAATCTTTAGTGAAAATTTAATTAATTTCGACTAAAAAGTGTAGTCAAATTTAAATGTTAAAAATTTATTTATTTTTTTTTCTCGGAAATTTGGTAATCATGTACGGTAGTAAAATTATATAATTTTCGTGGGGAACAGCAAAATCTTTTGTGAAAATTTAATTAATTTTGTATGAATATTAAAGCCTAAATTATATTTTAAATATTTCGGTTACATCTCGGAAAGTTGGCAACACTGTATGGTAATAAAATTACACATTTTTGTGGGCACTAGAAGAAATTTTGTTAACCACGAATAACTAATGTAGCTACAATAAATTTTTTAAAACTTTAGTAATTTTTTCTAGAAAAGTTGGCAACACTGAAAAAACAAACATTTATTTGCCTATCTTAGGTACTAACTGAACATACCCTGAAAATTTGGTGCAACTCGAATAAATGGTCTATGAGGAATAACAATCAAAAAATGTGGACGACCGAGCGAGCGTGCGAATAATGCTCATCTAAACACCCTCATAAACTAACTTCAGATCCGACATCTAAGAATTTCCATATACAGGGTGTTCGTTCACTTGGTTGATATAGGGCAATAACATGGGATTTCGATAATATGCAGAATACTACTTTCTGAAGTAAAATTCGGAGAAATACTTAGAATACTTTTCGATAGGGTATAAAAAGTTCTATAATTTGGTTTTAGTTTTAATTTGCTAGCATGTGCCCTTTGGGAGGTAGATTTTTTTTTAAAATGTTTTAAGAATTTTCAAAAATTTTTCCTGCTAAATCAGAATGAATTAGAGAAAAAAGTTACTTAGCTATTATGTAGCTAATTTTTTTCTCTAGTTTACTGAATTTTTTCAGATTTTTTTGAGCAAATTTTTAAAAAAGTTATATTTCAATTTTTTTTAAAATATAACTTTTTTCAAAACTTGTTGTATATATATATATATACTTAAAATTTTTAAAATGTTATAGAATTGAGAACTATATCCCTTTTCCTTAGAATATTAACCATTTATTGCTATTATCTACTAGGTAAGTAATCTATAATTTATCAAGAACATAAAACAATGAGATTTTTAAGAACTATAACAATTCTAAACGCAAATTTCGAACCACTCAATATATTCAAGAATTTTAAGAATCTAGTAATAGATATTTTAATTTTGTTTTGTTTCTATAAATACATTGTTTATATTGATATTGATTTTATATACACAAGTGACATTTTTACATTGAGAAAAAATGTGCAAACCCCAGAACCGATTTTGATGAGAGTGGTGTCATTTTAATTGGTTCATTCCCTATTTGAGAATAGGCAAGTTTCATCTTTCTACGATTTCATCTTGGTTCTCAAAAGATTTCAAAAAGATTTGAAAGCTGCAGTTGCGCAGCAACGCGCGACGGGAAAGCTAGTTAATATATATTATATTTAGAGTTATCCACTTTCTCAGCATGGTATTGTAACGCGGCAGTTTAACATTATTTGATTTTTTACAAATTTCTAAACGAAGAATTTACATTTACAATTTTACTTTTGGCTATGATCGTCTAAATAAGGACCCGACGTTATGTTAAAATACTAGTAACTCAAATTCTAAGGAGTCGTGAAATGGTGAAGTATCGGAACTTAAAGTTATCTAAAATAAAAGTCAAAAATAAACCTGAACTTTGAAGTCCATTTATTTGTCAATGTTGTACATTAAATACTTTAGGTATTAGTTATAATAAACACATGTGTATTTTATTTATGAGGTGTAAACATTTTATTATTGTATGATATAAAATATGTAATTTTAAGGGGGGGGGCAGTGTCGACGGTTGGTCTGGTGAGCGAAACATGTAACAGAAAACAACGATATAAATAACACTATCATGTTATAAGTATGGGGTGTTGTGTCCGTGTGTAACTAACTTCACAAACACACAAACGCCAATGCTCGTATATAACGTCACTAGCCGAGAGTGTGATGGTCAGTCAGTGTGTAAATAACTTCACAAACACACAAACGCCAATGCTCGTATATAACGTCACTAGCCGAGAGTGTGATGGTCAGTCAGTGTGTAAATAACTTCACAAACACACAAACGCCAATGCTCGTATATAACGTCACTAGCCGAGAGTGTGATGGTCAGTCAGTGTGTAAATAACTTCACAAACACACAAACGCCAATGCTCGTATATAACGTCACTAGCCGAGAGTGTGATGGTCAGTCAGTGTGTAAATAACTTCACAAACACACAAACGCCAATGCTCGTATATAACGTCACTAGCCGAGAGTGTGATGGTCAGTCAGTGTGTAAATAACTTCACAAACACACAAACGCCAATGCTCGTTTATAACGTCACTAGCCGAGAGTGTGATGGTCAGTCAGTGTGTAAATAACTTCACAAACACACAAACGCCAATGCTCGTATATAACGTCACTAGCCGAGAGTGTGATGGTCAGTCAGTGTGTAAATAACTTCACAAACACACAAACGCCAATGCTCGTATATAACGTCACTAGCCGAGAGTGTGATGGTCAGTCAGTGTGTAAATAACTTCACAAACACACAAACGCCAATGCTCGTATATAACGTCACTAGCCGAGAGTGTGATGGTCAGTCAGTGTGTAAATAACTTCACAAACACACAAACGCCAATGCTCGTATATAACGTCACTAGCCGAGAGTGTGATGGTCAGTCAGTGTGTAAATAACTTCACAAACACACAAACGCCAATGCTCGTATATAACGTCACTAGCCGAGAGTGTGATGGTCAGTCAGTGTGTAAATAACTTCACAAACACACAAACGCCAATGCTCGTATATAACGTCACTAGCCGAGAGTGTGATGGTCAGTCAGTGTGTAAATAACTTCACAAACACACAAACGCCAATGCTCGTATATAACGTCACTAGCCGAGAGTGTGATGGTCAGTCAGTGTGTAAATAACTTCACAAACACACAAACGCCAATGCTCGTATATAACGTCACTAGCCGAGAGTGTGATGGTCAGTCAGTGTGTAAATAACTTCACAAACACACAAACGCCAATGCTCGTTTATAACGTCACTAGCCGAGAGTGTGATGGTCAGTCAGTGTGTAAATAACTTCACAAACACACAAACGCCAATGCTCGTATATAACGTCACTAGCCGAGAGTGTGATGGTCAGTCAGTGTGTAAATAACTTCACAAACACACAAACGCCAATGCTCGTATATAACGTCACTAGCCGAGAGTGTGATGGTCAGTCAGTGTGTAAACGTGTAGGTGCGTATGTGTAAGGTACCATGGGACTAGAGATTCCAATCCTAGAATCAGAATCCTAATCCTCGATCCAGCCCGCTGTTAGCTCTTATAAAGGCAGCAAGCTCCCCACTACTTCCATATGCAAAGGAACACTACCAAATATGGTCACGAAACAGAATGCTCCGTTCCTATTGGCTGAAACGTTCGGCCCGGGAACTACTAGAGGGGGAAATCTGCCCAGGACGAAACACTGCGTAGCTCTAAATAGTGACAAAATGACTTATTAAACACTCGTTAAATTAAAGAAACATTACATCTCAATTTAATTATCATAGTTGCATTCCTCATCATTTTCTGATTAATTTGATACTAAACAACATATATTTATTTAATGTACTAACAGAGTTAACATAATTTCTACATTGTATTCATAATTCTAAATTGTTCACAAAAGAATAATATTATAACATAAAGAAATATTCAATAATAAAATGAATAGACAAAACATTTATCTATTGTCATAATTACAAAGCGCAAGTGCGCACATATACATCAAAGCTAAAAGATAAGACAAATACAAAACATTTAGACTCCACACAGCGAGGAATTTGGATGACAGCTGCAAGTGCGTTATCTATTCTCAGCGCCGGATTAATTGCATTTTTCTAATACGGAAGAAATTATACAATCTTTACTCATAAACACATGCAGATATAATACAAGACTAATATTGTAAGCTACGGTTTAATAATTATAACATAAGTAAATACTACTTGTTGAAAAGAAGAAAAAACGAAAAAATTCTTCGTCAGGGTTGGTCCCGTTTCAGTATTATCATTGGATTATTGCCAGTATAAGTAAAAAGAGAAATTGTATGAAACAGAGATGTATTTAAATATTTTTATTTATAGCAGCACAATTTGTTACAAATATATACTAATATTTTTATTATAAAATTATTAATTAAATTAAAAAAAAAAACCAAAACAAGAATATGTTTAAGAAAGTTTATTTGAAGTAGCACATTATGGTACAAAAATATACCAATATTTTTGTTTAAATTTGTCCTAAATTAATAAATTATACATGTATAAGTAGATCAAATATCAGAAAAAAAAAATATTTTAATACGAGTACTTCCAATTCTAAAGTAATAATAATTAATTTACACATATTTTTTATTTGTCAAATTCACTGTCTTCACTTACTGAATCACTAGCATTTAAGGCATATACGTTAATTTATATTTAATTTTCAAAATTATTAAATGCATAATATTGTTTTTCAATCTCATTAGCATATCTCATTATCATAATTTTTCCAACTATCGCTTTTTATTTCTGTATTTAATATTTTCAAATAAGGTTTCTATTAACTACATGAAAATACATTCAAATTTTATATTATACCAAAAACAGAATTATTACTTTGTTTGAGTAAAATACTATTTGCGTACAAACAGTTTATGTATAAACAAGCCATTGACGAAAAAGTTAGTCGCTTATGTAGGCAATTGAAATTGGAATGTAAATATGTAACGATCGAATTATTGTATAAATTTACAATATTAGTTGACAATATTTTACACACAATAGGTAATTTTTTCTTGCGGTATGATATTTTCATTCTTTGTAATGTATTTAATAATAAATAATATCTACCATTTAATAATTTAATAATAATTAATAATTAATTTAATTAATTATTTAATAATCTAACCATTTAATAATTTAATTAATTAATTAATTAATTATTATTGATAATTCTTGCAAAACGTAGTAAAAGTTTATCAAATTTGCCATGAGAAAATGGGTGATGTAATCAGTGAGCGCATTTATTTTTAATTTAATTTGTGATTTATTTTATTCAATAAATAATCCAACAAATACTAAATTATTTAGTAGTCTTTTTTTACTTTAAATTTATTAATTAATTATTAGAAAGCCATGAATCTAAACTTAAACATAATTTTTAATTCCAATCAACATTTTCAAATGAAATTTTGTCCTGTATTTAAATTTAAAAGCACTTTACTCTTCAGCATAAATCAATATTTTTGATTTTCCCTGTATACCACTAAATATTTTACAGATTTGATTCTTGATTATTGATTTATATATGACGCAGAGATATTAATGAAGAATAATTATTTTTGTAAAATTAATAATAAAAATAGATTGCCCATTTGTTGCCAACTTTTTCAGACATACTGTATATACGAATTATTATTCTATTTACAAATAATAATTGAGGGGGCATGAATTTCAAAGTGGTACCTATATATTTAATGATGAATACAATTTAGTGAATCTATTGAATATTAATTACATACATTACAAGTAAGTACATATTTGATATTTTTAAAGCCGAAATATTAAATGAAAAAATTCCGTTAACTGGCGGGAATCGAACATAAAATCTCTCGATTTCCGAACGCCTTTTCCGCTGAACTACGAGTACAGGGGACTACGCCACTGACTATAAACATGTTTTCATTCTTGCATTAAAATAAAATATTTCTTTTATTCGAATAAAACGGTCTTTTGGTTGTAGTGCTGTTTTTAGATTCTATTTATTTACTGTATTTTGTATCAATTTTCCTGATAAAGATGTACATTGAGTATGTCAAAACGTCGATTATTAATAAATATTAATACAAAACTACAACCTTTTTATTTTAATATAATGAGTTGAGAAATATATACTATGTTATTTTTTATTGTTTGCTTTATTCAAGCAAAATTTTGTTTATTTGCTTTAGGTAATATTACTAATTATTAAAAAAAATAAGTATTCACGATTTTATCCAATTATTATTTTTGAGTATTTAAAATATTTATTTTTTCTATAGTAGGAGATCATATAAATATAAATTAATTTTGCTAATTTGAAAATTGAACCAGTCAAAATATTTATCACATCAAATATTATTTTCGAAATTTTAAATATTTATTTGTTCATATGAACTGAAAAATATTTATAAATTAGAAAATTACCAAAATTATATTTGATTTATTTGATTGAATTTGATTTATAATATAAAAATATATGAAATGACATATAGGTATTTTTGGAATTATAATCATAAAACTAACTACAGTATAAATTTTTATATAATTTTACTCTGTAATATTTAAAACTACATATGAATTTTGGAAACAAATTACAGTGCATTTATTGTTTTTATTTAAGGGGGTAGTACACTCTGTCGGCCTGAAAAAAAGGTGATTTTCGGGATTTTTTTTAAAGATAACTATAAATGTATGACAAAAATGGAATACATATGTTTATTTTACCGTTCTTCGGCTACAAAAATTAATTTTTTGGCCTACATTGGGCAACTCCTTCGGCCGCTACACCAGGTGCAGCGTGGCACCTCCGATGGCAACCTGCTGATCGGCGGACATCATAGAGGCCGCACCGTTGAAGCTCAAACAAAATCGATATTTTTCCCTTAATCTCCAATAAATTTCCTGTCATCGTACGTAGGATTTTTTGATTATGTTGAAAAATGAAAAATTGACAACGTTTTTAAAAAAAAATCAGGTTTTCGGACGCAAAAATAGTCATAAAAGCTTGCAACGAAGAGCCATTTTTTAAGATAAAGAAAAACGGCTACGTACGATGACAGAAAAAATTGTGTAGAATTCAAAAATTTAAACCGCGTTCAAATCGGATGAACCGTTTCTGAGTTATGATGTCCGCCAACTTTGAAAACATGGTTTCGAGATAATCGCAATTGAAGTTTTGAGTCCAGTTTTTCATCAAATTCGTTTACATACCTTCAGTGTGCTACACGGCTTCGCTTTTCGGCCTGTAACTTTGGAACGGAGTGTCTCATAAACATTGGGTAAAGTTTACGATAAAGTAGACACTCCAAAGAATTTTTTAAGCAAAAATAAAAAAAATCTATTTTTTGAAACTTGCAGAGTGTACTACCCCTTTAATCATACATACTATATATATATATATATATATATATATATATATATATATATATATATACTTTGTACATTCATTAAAAATTTACTCAAACTAAACCTTAACTTACGTTCTTTCATATGTACATTTGACCTCATATAAATACACTATCTCGTTACGCATACTTGTTACTGTACAGTTACATATTAGAAAGTTATCGCAATTTATAATTATTTTGGTTTTAAAATAAAGGTTTTCATGAAAATGTGCGCTTATCATTACAGTGTTGAATAGCAAATAATTTACAACTTTTTATTAATATTCACCTAGCGCATGTGAGCTGTGCTGTGCTGTGTGTGGTTCTGAAATGTTTAGCGGTGTTAGAATTAGCAGAGCTGCAATCGCAAACGCCTGCGTTTGGCCATGAATTGTTGGTTGGTTTACTTAACAAATCTTTTGCAGTAAGAGTGTCAACATTTTATCTTACACTTTTATATCAATCAATTAATTCAATGACACTAGTTAAAAAAATTTAAATTTGCTATTTAAACACAATACAGACAACTCATAATTTCTCTTACAACCAGAACGTCTGGTTTTAGCACTGCTCAGACCAGAGCAACTTCATTTCAGAATCACAAGCACCACCTTTATCTTTTGACATTATCGGTAGAGACCTTACCAATCACATTCACACACAAAGACTTTTCGGCAATCACACTTCAGAAGCATCTGTCAAAAACTTTCGTACTGAACACTTTTCACACTCGGTAGACTCATATTTTACCCTCCACAGTCACATTGTACACATTTGTTTTATTCATTCATATTGTATATTTTAATGCACTGTAGTATCTGAAGGTGACTTAATATAAAATATAAATTCTTTTTGAAACTAACATGTTACATATTTCCTGGTAGACTTACGGTTTTTCATTTTACTGTAGTGATTTCTGGTAAATTTGTTCATGTTTCTTCGCGATTTGGGCAGCTTTTGGTAGCTTGATTTTGTTATATATTGTTTTCATATCGACTCCATTGTATTATTACGTTCACGATTCGACCAAAGTAAAGGTGGATCCAGAGATTGCAGCATTGCAGCGCATGGCAACGCAGGGCAGCGCATAGCAGGGCAAGAGGCAGATAGAGAAAAATCACATTCAGAAATATCGACTGTATATCAAGACGATTCTAACCGAGAATACACGATGTTCATAGATATTAAAATACGCTTTACATTACAATACGCTTTTATGTAGTTATTACATATAATGTAATATTATTATTATTATTATATATTATTATTATTATTTATTTTTCGATATATTTAGAAAATTATAAATATTTTAGATTTATGTATTATTTTATTTACAAATAGATTTTGATCCCGTTTATAAACTTACAAGAATAATTTCTTTAATAATTTGACATGTTACGATTAAATAATGAATATTGAAATATTATCTGTATTTTCTAATAAATGAAAAAAAGAAATAAATGAATAAAAGAACATTGTTTATTATTTGCTTTATACACATTTATATCATTTATACAATTGTTTATCGAAATATAGTGCGTTATTGAAATGTATATGGACCAGGTTTTTCTTCTAAATCAACAATCGAATCGCTCTGTTCTGTTAAATCATAAAACAAACATTAATAAATAAAAGATAAAATATTGTTCTTGCAATTGGTTTGGTTATGGAATATATGTTTGCGTTTAAATGTGTTTATATCAAATTTTATTTCAAAAATAATTGTTTCATATTTTAAACATATTTTCCAATTAAGCCCGTTCGCCACGTCAAGGCACCAATTATGAGCGGGTCATGCGCATGCTGTTAGTAAATATATATAAAGACTGGTACTACATACTCGATCGGTTTTAACTAAATACGGATTTTAACATAATTTATTGTCATAAGACCAAAGCTAAATAAATGAACTAAAACATTTTAAACCCGAGTTTGTACTACCAGCCATAATATTAGTACGTAACTAAAACTACACTAATATAATTAATATGTTAGTAACTGTTATTTTAAGATCAATTTTAAATACAATTTTAGCTAATACCTGGCTCTGACACATAAAACAATTGAGCTAATACAATGAAAAATCGATCTTAAAACAGCAGTAGCACTAAGGTATGGTAACATATATTGAAAAATTATAGCTGATTCCGTGTAATCTTGCTATTAATCTATAACTATAAGAATATCAATAAAAATCATTACTTAATTCCAGCTGCTATAAATAAAAGCCAATCCTTGCTCCCACCAAGATGGTTGATCTCGTCATTATCATCATCTTCTTCTTCTTCTAATAGCAACTATCTTGTGTTCAATCTTTCTTTGACTGAATTCAAGAAGTGTGATACACCGCAGGCACTTTACAAAAATCTTTTTAACGAGATAATTCGGACATTTCAGAATGATGGTAAAGATTATAACGATCAAACAGCGACAACAACAACATCTACAACAACAATTATTTATACAGATGGCTCAAAGCTATCACGGAACAATAAGGTCGCATACGGTATTTACGACTCGTCAAAGAATGATCGGAAATCACACCAGTTACCTGAAATCTGTTCAATTTACTCTGCTGAATTAATAGCGATCTTTCTTGCTATTAGAAACTTTTATAAAAACATAAATAACAGTTCAAAACAGTTATGACTGTTTTATACAAGGTTATGACTGTTTTATACAAGGTTATGACTGTTTTTTTACAAGATTATGACTCTTTCTTACAAGATTAAGACTATTTTTTTACAAGATTATGGCTGGTTTTTTACAAGGTTATGACTGTTTCTTACAAGATAATAACTGTTTTTTTACAAGATTGTAGCTGTCTTTTACAAGGTTATGAGAATGACTGACGTTTTATTGCACCATATGGCAATATAACCCTCACACGTGTCAATAATGAAAAGAAAATGTAGTTTGAATTTTTCGTCTGATATTAATATAATACAACATTATCTTATGTAACTTTTTATTCCTCTTTCAAAGGCGCATATTCTGATTAGATCTTAACACATTACACATTATATGTGTATGTAAATTTATATTTATCAAATATAATATCACTAGTAAGATTTCGTAATATGTTTTGTATGGTTAGAATAGTTAAGTTATGATATTTTTCATATTATAATAATTTTTACAAGTAACATATTATTGAAATTCAGGTCAGTTTTATGACAGAGATTTAAATAAGTTCTATTTTAGCTCAACCGACTGAATATATATATAAAAAATAATTTATCGATCGTCGGTAAAATGAATCAATAATATTAAAGAACATCTCTATTTTGCATGTCTCGAAGAGACACCACACACAAAATATATGAGAAACAATACACACTTATACGCAATTAACCCGTATTACAGCACGTAATTTACCTTCCAGGTAACTGCAGGGTTTGCAAGCCTGTCTAACGGATACCTAGGCAAACTACTCTCCCTAAGTCAGAGCACCAACGAATACAAATTAATATTACAAGTGTATAGAACTCAAAAATTATTGATTACAACATTATGGCTGTTTTTTACAAAGTTATGACTGTTTTTTTACAAGTTTATGACTGTATTTTTACAAGATTATGACTGTTTCTTACCAGATTATGACTGTATTTTTACAAGATTATGGCTGTTTTTTACAAAGTTATGACTGTTTTTTTTACAAGTTGATGACTGTATATTTACAAGATTATGGCTGTTTTTTTACAAGGTTATGACTGTTTCTTACAAGATAATAACTGTTTTTTTACAAGATTATGGCTTTTTTCACAAGGTTATGAGAATGACTGACGTTTTATTGCACCATATGACAATATAACCCTCACACGTGTCAATAATGAAAAGAAAATGTAGTTTGAATTTTTCGTCTGATATTAATATAATACAACATTATCTTATGTAACTTTTTATTCCTCTTTCAAAGGCGCATATTCTGATTAGATCTTAACACATTACACATTATATGTGTATGTAAATTTATATTTATCAAATATAATATCACTAGTAAGATTTCGTAATGTTTTGTATGGTTAGAATAGTTAAGTTATGATATTTTTCATATTATAATAATTTTTACAAGTAACATATTATTGAAATTCAGGTCAGTTTTATGACAGAGATTTAAATAAGTTCTATTTTAGCTCAACCGACTGAATATATATATATAGAAAATAATTTATCGATCGTCGGTAAAATTAATCAATAATATTAAAGAACATCTCTATTTTGCATGTCTCGGAGAGACACCACACACAAAATATATGAGAAACAATACACACTTATACGCAATTAACCCGTATTACAGCACGTAATTTACCTTCCAGGTAACTGCAGGGTTTGCAAGCCTGTCTAACGGATACCTAGGCAAACTACTCTCCCTAAGTCAGAGCACCATCGAATACAAATTAATATTACAAGTGTATAGAACTCAAAAATTATTGATTACAAGATTATGGCTGTTTTTTACAAAGTTATGACTGCTTTTTTACAAGTTTATGACTGTATTTTTACAAGATTATGACTGTTTCTTACAAGATTATGACTGTATTTTTACAAGATTATGGCTGTTTTTTACAAAGTTATGACTGTTTTTTTTTACAAGTTTATGACTGTATGTTTACAAGATTATGGCTGTTTTTTTACAAGGTTATGACTGTTTTTCACAAGGTTATGAGAATGATTGACGTTTTATTGCACCATATGGCAATATAACCCTCACAAGTGTCAATAATGAAAAGAAAATGTAGTTTGAATTTTTCGTCTGATATTAATATAATATTAACTAAAACAACATTATCTTATGTAACTTTTTATTCTGATAGATCTTTAGATCTATTCTGATTAGATTTATTCTGATTAGATCTTTCTGTTTGATGGACATTATATGTGTATGTAACTTTATATTTATCAAATATAACATCACTAGTAAGATTACGTAATATGTTTTGTATGGTTAAGTTATGATATTTTTCATTATATTATAATAATTTTTACAAGTAACATATTATTAAAATTCAGGTCAGTTTTATGACAGAGATTTAAATAAGTTCTATTTTAGCTCAACCGACTGAATATATATATATATATATATATATATATATATATATATATATATATATATATATATATATATATATTATATATACAGAGTGGCCTAATGAAAACAGTAAATGCAAATTTTGGCCACTTAACATCATTTTTGCGAAAAACGCTCGAACTGAATCGATTAGTACTATTTTCCTAACATCAACCCTAAGAGGAGGAGGGATTGCACCCCAAAAATTTTAAATGGAAAGGGGTGTTAAAAATGACACCGTTCTACAGGCCTTTCAATTCGATTTTCAAAAGTATTTTTATTTTTCAAATCCGATCATTAGTTCCAGAGAAAAATCGTTTAGAACAAAGTTTATTAAGTGTTAAAAAGTACAGACAAGTAGGCTTAAACAATTGACGATCAATTAAGTTTAAGTGTACTAAGTGTTCAGAGGAACAAACAGAAACTAAAATATCACTTTAGTAAGTGTTCGAAATGACTACCACCAACTTTCATACAATGATACAGGTTTTGCTCAAAATGTAGTCGTACGTTCTGCAACATTTGTGGTGTAATCTGACGGCATTCACGTACAATACGTTGTCGTAAATCTTCTAAAGATTCGGGTAGCGTAGCATAAATTTTGGACTTCAAATAACCCCACAAAAAGAAATCTAAAGGTGATAGATCCGGCGATCTTGGTGGCCATTCGATAGCACCTCTTCGTCCAATCCATCTCCCAGGAAACCGACGGTCCAAGAACTGCCTAACAGTCAATGCAAAATGAGGAGGAGCTCCGTCTTGTTGGAATATCAACTCATCTTCTAAGTAACGTTCATCATTTTCCATTATGTCAGTTAAAACTGGATCGATGTGATCCTCTAACAATGATAAGTACATCTCTCTACTATCGGGGAGAAAAAAAGGTCCGACAAGATGGTCACCATAAATACCTCCCCAAACATTTAATTTTTAAGGTTTTTGTGTATGTACTTCATGGAATTGCCTGGGATTATTGTCTGACCAATAACGACAATTATGGCGGTTGACTGTACCATTCACAAAGAAAGAACATTCGTCGGAAAAACAGATGTTAAACAAGAAATTGGGATTATTTATTGTTCGATCACTCAGAATTTCACAAAACTGCAAACGGCGGTCGTAGTCATCTTTATTGAGTTCTTGTACCAATTTTATTTTATACGGATGGAATTTGTTTTTCTTTAAAATGCGCTGAACACTAGTCCGTGAAACTCCTGATACAACAGCAAGTTTCCGTGTACTCAATGAAGGATCCATCGTAACGTGACCCAGAACTGCTACTTCCATCGTTTCATTTTGTACTACATTTTGTGTATTATTTCGCTTTTTATTTGCTAAACTCCCCGTCTCCCGAAATTTTTTAACCAAATCGAGAACATAAGAACAATGGACATGTTTTCCTGCGTGTTCCCCATTAAACAATTCGGCCGTTCTTGTAGCCGATTTATCATTTTTAAAGAAAATCGTAATTATTTCCACTCTTTCCGCAATAGAGTAAACCATATTGTTTGTATTTTACCGTAATATGACACAGTTTAGATATTGAGAGACTCACAAAGTACTTGCTTATTACAAACAATTTATCAGATGCGTTTTTATTTCTACGATCAATTGTTTAAGCCTACTTGTCTGTACTTTTTAACACTTAATAAACTTTGTTCTAAACGATTTTTCTCTGGAACTAATGATCGGATTTGAAAAATAAAAAGACTTTTGAAAATCGAATTGAAAGGCCTTTAGAACGGTGTCATTTTTGACACCCCTTCCCATTTAAAATTTAAAAATAGGGCCACTCTGTATATATAAATATATACAGAGTGGCCCAATGAAAACAGTAAATGCAAATTTTGGCCACTTAACATCATTTTTGCGAAAAACGCTCGAACACGTCAATTTTAGTATGAAGGGGGATATCTGAATCGATTAGTATTATTTTCCTAACATCAACCCTAAGAGGAGGAGGGATTGCACCCTAAAAATTTTAAATGGAAAGGGGTATCAAAAATGATACCGTTCTAAAGGCCTTTCAATTCGATTTTCAAAAGTCTTTTTATTTTTCAAATCCGATCATTAGTTCCAGAGAAAAATCGTTTAGAACAAAGTTTATTAAGTGTTAAAAAATACAGACAAGTAGGCTTGAACAATTGACCGTAGAAATAAAAACGCATCTGATAAATTGTTTGTAATAAGCAAGTACTTTGTGAGTCTCTCAATATCTAAACTGTGTCATATTACGGTAAAATACAAACAATATGGTTTACTCTATTGCGGAAAGAGTGGAAAAAATTACGATTTTCTTTAAAAATGATGAATCGGCTACAAGAACGGCCGAATTGTTTAATGGGGAACACGCAGGAAAACATGTCCATTGTTCTTATGTTCTCGATTTGGTTAAAAAATTTCGGGAGACGAGGAGTGTAGCAAATAAAAAGCGAAATAATACACAAAATGTAGTACAAAATGAAACGATGGAAGTAGCAGTTCTGGGTCACGTTACGATGGATCCTTCATTGAGTACACGGAAACTTGCTGTTGTATCAGGAGTTTCACGGACTAGTGTTCAGCGCATTTTAAAGAAAAACAAATTCCATCCGTATAAAATAAAATTGGTACAAGAACTCAATAAAGATGACTACGATCGCCGTTTGCAGTTTTGTGAAAATCTGAGTGATCGAACAATAAATAATACCAATTTCTTGTTTAACATCTGTTTTTCCGACGAATGTTCTTTCTTTGTGAATGGTACAGTCAACCGCCATAATTGTCGTTATTGGTCAGACAATAATCCCAGGCAATTCCATGAAGTACATACACAAAAACCTGAAAAATTAAACGTTTGGGGAGGTATTTATGGTGACCATCTTGTCGGACCTTTTTTTCTCCCCGATAGTAGAGAGATGTACTTATCATTGTTAGAGGATCACATCGATCCAGTTTTAACTGACATAATGGAAAATGATGAACGTTACTTAGAAGATGAGTTGATATTCCAACAAGACGGAGCTCCTCCTCATTTTGCATTGACTGTTAGGCAGTTCTTGGACCGTCGGTTTCCTGGGAGATGGATTGGACGAAGAGGTGCTATCGAATGGCCACCAAGATCGCCGGATCTATCACCTTTAGATTTCTTTTTGTGGGGTTATTTGAAGTCCAAAATTTATGCTACGCTACCCGAATCTTTAGAAGATTTACGACAACGTATTGTACGTGAATGCCGTCAGATTACACCACAAATGTTGCAGAACGTACGACTACATTTTGAGCAAAACCTGTATCATTGTATGAAAGTTAGTGGTAGTCATTTCGAACACTTACTAAAGTGATATTTTAGTTTCTGTTTGTTCCTCTGAACACTTAGTACACTTAAACTTAATTGATCGTCAATTGTTTAAGCCTACTTGTCTGTACTTTTTAACACTTAATAAACTTTGTTCTAAACGATTTTTCTCTGGAACTAATGATCGGATTTGAAAAATAAAAATACTTTTGAAAATCGAATTGAAAGGCCTTTAGAACGGTGTCATTTTTAACACCCCTTCCCATTTAAAATTTTTAGGGTGCAATCCCTCCTTCTCTTAGGGTTGATGTTAGGAAAATAGTACTAATCGATTTAGATATCCCCCTTCATACTAAAATTGACGTGTTCAAGCATTTTTCGCAAAAATGATGTTAAGTGGCCAAAATTTGCATTTGCTGTTTTCATTGGGCCACTCTGTATATAAATAATTTATGACTGTTTCTTACAAGATAATAACTGTTTTTTTACAAGATTGTGGCTGTCTTTTACAAGGTTATGAGAATGACTGACGTTTTATTGCACCATATGGCAATATAACCCTCACACGTGTCAATAATGAAAAGAAAATGTAGTTTGAATTTTTCGTCTGATATTAATATAATACAACATTATCTTATGTAACTTTTTATTCCTCTTTCAAAGGCGCATATTCTGATTAGATCTTAACACATTACACATTATATGTGTATGTAAATTTATATTTATCAAATATAATATCACTAGTAAGATTTCGTAATATGTTTTGTATGGTTAGAATAGTTAAGTTATGATATTTTTCATATTATAATAATTTTTACAAGTAACATATTATTGAAATTCAGGTCAGTTTTATGACAGAGATTTAAATAAGTTCTATTTTAGCTCAACCGACTGAATATATATATAAAAAATAATTTATCGATCGTCGGTAAAATGAATCAATAATATTAAAGAACATCTCTATTTTGCATGTCTCGGAGAGACACCACACACAAAATATATGAGAAGCAATACACACTTATAAGCAATTAACCCGTATTACAGCACATAATTTACCTTCCAGGTAACTGCAGGGTTTGCAAGCCTGTCTAACGGATACCTAGGCAAACTACTGTCCCTAAGTCAGAGCACCATCGAATACAAATTAATATTATAGAACTCAAAAATTATTGATTTTATTGATTTTCTCTATTTATTTATAATTTTTTTTTTAAGTGCAATTTTTGAATGAGCTATAAGATATACGATGCCTTTAGTGAATTCAAATTAATGATTCAATTTAAAAAATTGCAAAATTATCACAGATACCTGAAATATTTGACTCTGACTCTTGAAAAATTTAAAAAAAAATTCACGCAGAACATAAAAAAAAATTGAAAATAGAACTTACCGTTTTGGGTGCTGTTTTAACATTTGACAGCCACTGGAAATTCGGCTGGGGAATGACAAACTGAAATAAAAATAAAAAGAAAATAATATTTATAACTCGCCATCATAGCCGTATTTACGCGCAGGCGCATGAGGCGCAAGCTGGGGCCTCGTGGCTAAGGGGCCTTAGATTTCAAATCAGATATCAGTCACTGAAATCAATTTGAAAATTATTTTAATTTCTAGTTTCCAGTTTTGAATTTACGAGTAAATTATATTTCAATACGTTTCTATTGTTGAAGTACTGGTGTTGTCATTGTCAATAAGATAATATAAACCTGCATATTAAGTAGGATGGTTATCTGACTATTGTAACAAAAGTGACTATTTTCTCTCTACCCGCTAGTTGCTATTGCTACTTGTTTTCCATGAATTTATGCAATATCAGGTGGGAGCGCGTTATATTTCCATGGCCCTGAAAATGCTTGTGCTGCAGCTGGCAGTGTGCATTGTGCGCGCATTTTTAATTTCGGAATTTTCTTTGCGTTGATATACGAGTATTCGATATAAGTTTTTATTTTTATAGTGTAGTGCTGTTATAACATAAAGTAAGTATACCTTTATATATGTAAGATATAATATTAATTTAGTAATAGTAGAAAAAATAAAGATCTAGTTATCGATGCTATATATTTTTCAATAATTGTGGATTCTACACCCGATATAGGTAAGTCATATCGATCAATTGATTTTAATTATACGGTATGTTAATAAAAAATGTGAAATTAAAGAAAGGTTTTTTGGATTTCTTCCTATAGAGCGTCATACTGCAGAATATTTAGCAAACATAATTGTAAATAAATTAACCGCGTTAACAATTAATATAAATAAATGCAGAGGCCAAAGTTAAGACAATGCGGCCGGCCAATATGTCCGGAAAATACTCGGGAATGTAAACTCGAATTAAGGAACATAGTCCGACTGCATTTTTTATACCTTGAGATACCCAATCATTAAATTTAGTCGGGAATTACGAAACAGAGTCTTGTTCAACAGCTGTAAGGTATTTTGATTTTGTTGCAAAAATTTATAATTTTTTTTCTGCCTCCACAAGACGATGGAACTTATTAAGTAAAGTTACAGAAAATTTAGTCAGTGTCAGAACATAGTGTGAAATTCAGTATTAGTGTGAAAAAAAGTACTACTTTATGCACACTTTCTATCTATTATTTGACTGATATAAAAATGAACACATTGAATTTTCAATCTAAATTTGTAATTTAGTCTAAAATTCAGTATTAGCAATTAGTGAAAAAAAGTACTACTTTATGCACTTATTATTGATTATTTAACAGATATAAAACTGTACTGCAAAAATGAACACATTGAAATTTCAATGTAAATTTTGTAATTTACTAACGAGTATTTTTATTGCAAAAATAAATCGAAGCTTTATTCAACATTAATAATTAATTAATTAATTTAATAATAATTTTAATTAATTAATTAATTAATTATTTCATTATTATTAATTAGTATTAGATATTACCGAAGGAGAAATCACTTTTAAAATCTAGTGTACAAATTTATTAAAATCCCTTCAAATCCTAGTAAAATCATAGCTAAAATTCGTAAATAATTAGTGTAATATTTAATTAAATATGTTTTTGAAGAAGAATTTATTAAACCCCCCCCCCCCCCGCCCCTTAAATAATTTCTATGCGATTTATTATAATTAATTAAAAATCTCGAGAAAATTCGCTATAAACTTAAAAATTTCATATGAAATCATGGTAAAATCTTTCCAATCTCGCTTACAATCCATAAAATCAATTTAAAATTTTTAAAATTTCACTTAAAATCATGTAAAAATCCTTACAAGCTCACTTAAAATCATATAAAATCTTTAAAATTTCATATAAAATCTTTAAAATTGTGCTTAAAATCATATAAAATCTTTACAATTCCACATAAAATTATATTAAAAATAATTTAAATAATTATGTAACTGAGTAATAATGTTCATAAAATTGTATTTTATTAATTTTTTTAGTATATTTTTTAAACAATATTATAATCGTTTATGTAATTAAGTAATAAATGTTTGTAAAAGTTTGTTCGAAGTAGCCGATGACACACGGTGTGTGTCACCGGCACTGAACGTGTTAAAATCATGGGAAATCCCTATAATCATTCTTAAAATCATGTAAAATCAACAAAAACTCATGGTTAGAGATGTGGCTATGGTTAAAACATTTAAATGTAAGATTTTTGTAGCCTTTTTTCAAATTAGTTTATTTCAATAAATATAGAATTTTAGAACGTAAAATTTAAATCATATTATTATTTGAGGTTGTAAAACAACATAAAGATATTAAAATTATAAAATTTGATTTTAGTGGAGAGGCCCATTGAAATAAAAATATTGGCTGGTATTACAAGCCTCATACTAAATCGTTGTTTTTGGGTGTTTTAGGTAAAATCATGACAACGTTTTAAATACAGCGCTTAAAACAGACCCTATTACAAGCCTTGTATTAAGAATGTATTAGCTAATATCACGTACTAGAGAAAATAAGTTTAGCAACGTTGTAAAACTAGTGACGACAAAAGCTCTCCTCTGTCAAAGTATTTATTAAAACTTCATTGAAAAAATATCTACTTATATATGAATAATTTAATCGAAAAACAGAAAGAATTAAAAAGATGAAGTTTAAGAAAGGAAAACAACAATTAGATTTACTTAGAAAATATAAATAAATGTGAAATATTTGTTAATTTTTTATTTACCTGTATTTACTGTTGTTCAAAATATATAAATACAAAAAATGTAGAATATTTCATATTTGTATTGATAAAAACTAATTGTAATATCAAAATTTAAATTAAACAACAGAAACTTTGATTATAATAGTTTTTCTTTTATTTATTTCTAAATAATGGAATAAGTAATAAATAATTGAAATTCCGGTGTTATTATATTTGTACGTACATACATACATACATACATACACAATCACGCCATGTACCCAAAAGGGTGTGGCACAAACTCTTTTCATCATCCCGAAATCAGTCGCCCCCAAACATTCCTATCCAAACAAGCAACTTTCGCTTCATCCACATTCATAATTCCTCTCATACATGCTTTTTTATTCCTACTACTTGAAAACTTCCGCTCACGCAAAACACTCTCAATCATACCACTCCAACTACTCATCGGACGCCCACGCAAACGTATACCATCAAACTCATTCAAATAAATCTTTTTAACCAAACGTTCATTAGACATTCGCTCAACATGTCCGAACCATCTTAGCTGACTAACACCAACTTTTGCTACAACATTTTTTTCCAATTTCACACTCATCATAATTATATTTGTGCATTCTTATAATGACACAAGCTGATCTTGAATCAGGTTCAAAATAAATCTCACTGTTTTCCTTATTGAAACGATATCTTCGTTTAAATTCCACTTTATTTAAAGTTGCAAAGGGATTAATTTGCTTTTTAAAAATAATCGTACGTTTTCTGCGATTATTTACTTGGCAAATCGCGCGAATTACACAATTGTTTTTGAATTTCAGCTATATTTAAAATTTGTAATAAAAAAGTTATAAATATACAAATCGCTAAAATATAATTCATAATTTCCTATAATTGATAAAAAATATTATTTACTTGACATAAATATGTTTACTAACGTATGTAAAATTAATAATTAAAATTACTTTTAGAGTAAATCTATTTTTAAAAAAAACCTTGAAAATATGCATTACATTTTAAATACAACGTAGACTGTTGCTAATAAACACTCATATAGCAATACTGCTAGCACTGACTAACAATATTTTATATTTTATTTCAATATTGAAATGTGTCATATGCTGCGACTACACATGTTTCTTTTTGTTTCATAGCTGTCTTTCTCATTAAAGAAAGAAACAATTTATGCATGCTACAGTTCATCATTAACTGCGATTTAATCTTAAATACCACCACATTACTTAAAAGACTCTCACTTGTATAATAGATATGTTATTTATATCAACTTTAATCATTAACAACCGTTTTCTTTAAATTTTTTGTTGCTCTATTTTCTAATTAATAAATAATATTTTGCAAGATAATTTATTAAATATTTTATATATGCATAAAGATAATCTTAATTTAGTGCCTGATACTTATTTATCTATTACCTTTAACAATAAATTTCAATTTAAGTTTATTAACTCTTTGACTGCAGGGAAAAAATTATATAATGATAAGTACGATGTCTATATGAATATGAAGTTAATTTATGATGGTGTATGCGTGAACTGATACTGCAAGATCGTCATGTGACTTATCGTGAAATTGAGGCATCCTTGGCCATTAGTGGGACCAGCATACATTCAATATTGCATGAACATTTGGACGTCAAAAAAAAAATGGTTTGTGTTGGATCGTACATAATTTGTCAATCGCTCAAAAAAGGGGGCTCGTATCAATGAATCAAAAGAAATGCTCAAAAAATACGATCGCGGTGCTTCAAAACATGTCTATGATGTATGAGCCCGAAAACAAACAACAGTCTACTGTGTGGGGTTTTCAACAAAAGTTGTTCGCGCCCGAAGCACTTTGAAACAAATGGTCGCCTTTTTTTCGGAAAAACTGGGTGTATATGTCGCAACCGTACCATTGCATTGGTGCAACGTAGGATGGTCAATTCTGAATGATACACAACCACTTATGACTTCTTTTTATTTCCGCACATCAGAAATAAATTGCGAGCTCAATGTTTTTCGGCACAGAAAGAAGCGGTTGATTCATACAAAATGCATGATTTGGAGGTACCTCAATCGGAGTGAAAAACAATAAAGACATTTTCGATGACTAATACTTGTTTTTGTTTTCTAATTCCAAAATATAAATGGTAACCGTCGCGTCGTACAAAATATTCTTTTAGTACTCACAAAAATTATATAATTTTATTGCTATACAACGTTGCCAACTGATAATGTCAAAGTGGTCTATATATGGGTTTACTTATATGCTTCTAATTTTGTTTCAAGGCACCCTACTTTTTAAAAAATTACTCTTATTATATTTGTTAATTAAATTGTTTGAACTTAGATTAAATTTCCTTGATAAAGATGATAGCTAAATGAATTTAATGACTAATTTTAAATTGGTAATTATTTCGCAAAATGTATTAATTTATTACAAACTCAAACAACTTTGCAACAAAATTTGCTATTTACTGAAGAAAAAGTTTAATTTACAGGGAACAATCTTTTAGAATAAAATTTGATAAAAATAACATATCTACAATAAAAGAAATTAATTTTTGAGTGATACGGTAAAATTACAGTTAATATTATTTAAATATTTAGAAAAAAATATCAACCATATATTTATAAAAATTTGCAACAGAAATTTCTATATATGGGTATAAAATTGTATAATAAACAACTTTTTTTAACAACGTTTTCGATTCTAAATAAAGCTAAAACTCAAGCAATTTTTAAAAAATATTGAGTTTTTCATTGCCGTACCGGAAGACTATCATTTGCTTTCTTTATGTCGAAATAAAACTTTCAACAAGTAGCAACATTTTGTGCCATTTCTTTATGTTTAAACTTTAAACTTTCAAATATAAGTATTATAAAAACAAAAAATTACTCTATATTTTCATAATTAATTATTAAAAAATTGATATTTTGCGCGCCATCATTGTATCGACATTATGACGTCTCTAGTATTCGTATGACACATGCATGTGACAGGTGTGTTGTGTATTTTAGCCAATACTATAATCCTGACCTACAAAATATGGTAATCAGATATTGTTTCATATCTTATTATTTGAATAATAATTTGTGAAATGAAAACCGGAATTTTTTTTATTAAAGTACACAAAATACAGATATTATAAAAAATGGTTCAATGCAGTAAATATTAGTGAAATGTGAATACTAAAATGGCAGCTATCAACTCGACTATAAATAACAGGATTGCTACATTTCTAATTATATTATTAAAGCAAATGTTTTACAATTTCTGCAAAATGAAAAACTGATGCATAATTATTTCGTATTTTGTTTTTTAATTAATTATTATAATTTACTAGTTTTTGTTGTATTGTTTACTAAAATACATTGTTTAAATAAAATAATTATAACTGAAACTCTTCACTACTAGCCACATCAATATTAATTTTAAAAAGTTTTTCACAAATACATTAATAAAATTCTGTCATTTATGTAGCCGACTTTTTGCGACAACACTATTTAAATTTAAATAACTAAATTTAAAACAGTGAAATGCCAATAGCCTTTATTACATTCTACATATTTTAATTAAATTGTGTCTACCGACATACGACATATTAGGATTACAGCAAACCGAAATTACACGATATCTTTTTTTGACAGCGTTAGCCAAATTCTTAATTTATGTATTTTTATTTAATTTAATAACTTTATTTATTTGCATTCCAATTTGGCAATCGATATCCTTCAAACTTTGCATAAATATTTGTCTCCGATTACAATACAATATTTCATTAAATAAAATTACCAACATAGAATATTTTCAAATTTTACAATTGATAGACATCAATGTCATTTTGAAATGTATTTATTTGTAAACAAGTCATAACTAAAAATAAACTATATAAAAAGTTTTTTAACTATAAATATTTTCTGTGCTCTTCAGTTTTGAATAAAATTTTATCTTCGGAAGAACCAATAAAAGCGATTTGAGTCAAAATTTTACATTTTTAGATTATTCAACTAAACGCTACCTACATTTTTACTATACATCTAAAATCCATTCTAGTTTAGGTTTTTTAAGCTAAATAGTTTTTTACACTTTTGGTAAATATGATGCGAAAATATGCTATTAAAAATGCAAAACTTTAACAGCAATAATTTTTAACAGTTTTGTGCTATTTTCAGTGAGACTGATGCTCGTATTCTGTATTATTCTGTAAGCTCTATAGAATCTTTTGTCTTTTTATGCTATTTTCAATTTATTAAAAAAAGACAAAGAATTCTATAGCACTACAGAGCTTATGGAATAATACAGAATACCTGCATAGAAATCCCTTTATCTGTGGCAGGTCACATAATAAAGAACAACAATAAAATTAAAAAAAAAACATATTTA
Organism: Clivina fossor; assembly: GCA_963966155.1. NCBI lineage: Eukaryota > Metazoa > Arthropoda > Insecta > Coleoptera > Carabidae > Clivina > Clivina fossor. The sequence goes on from OZ014560.1 coordinate 91,664, forward strand.
CTTTAATTTCTTAAAATTTAATCAAATGTTATATTCCTTTTTATTACTTAATACAAAATATTTATTTTTTAAAAAATTAATAAAAAAAAAATCTTGAAAATATAAAAATTAAAGTAATTTACTCTTTATTATTTTTAAAAATTTGAAATTTTTATAATAATTGTAAATAACTTTTGGGTGTAGCTTAGTAATAAATCAAGGGAAGCCAGTGCTTCAAAATAGATATGATCTGATAAAAAAAATTAGTATATTTGTCATCCATCATGTGATAGGGTTCTATAGTAATTTCGTAATTTTAATCGAAATTTAAAAATGTACTGTGATAGTTTACGAAAATGAACTATATGCATAAGATAAATACGGTTCATGTCAGTTCAGTATCAAATAGAATCGAAGCAATACGAACTTAAAACAAAGTAATTTTGCCTACGTTGATCGTAAACATGCCACTCAATATTCTAGCACTCGCATCAACAGCAGCAAAATTCAGTTCTATTCAGCATTAAACGTATTTTCTGACAGATGTTTTTTTTATTTATCTTATAAATGGAGTTAAGTTAACATAGTACACTTTTCAATTTCGATTACGATTAGGAAAATGATACAGAATTCTGTCACTGTAATGCAACCGTATCTATATAAAATAATATTAATTAAATTGAGTAACTAAGAAATATTTATTGAATTTTCCACAAACATAATTGTTTTATTCTTCGGAATATAATTTAAATTTGCAAAACATTATTGGATTTTCATTACAAAAAATTATCTTCAGAAGCAAATAATCCCACATATGCCATTTAAGTTAGACAAAAATTTGTATATGTCAAATGGAACAGTCAGACATATTAATGTACTAGAACTATTTATAATAATATTTAAAACAAATATATGAAAATTTTGGAGAAAAACATTTTCCATTTTTTTTAAAATATTGTCGTCAGCAACAACTGATCGATTTACCATATGCATATAAGATAAATTATTTTTTTTATGTCATACTAGAATAGTCATACCGCAATTTATAATTTTTATGTTATATCTATAATAATTAACAAACATTAATCCCCGTATTCTGAAACAATTTTGTTAAAAATAATGGTTCGTTAAAATAAAATTTCTTAATTCCGTAAGAAATCTTTCTATGTACATTGCAACAAAATTTCTTACGGGATTCAAAAATTTTCATATTAACGAATCGTTATTTATAAGGAAACAGAATATAGAGTAACTGTGAAATAAAATTATAATAAATATTATTTTTGAAAAAATATATTTGAATTTAAATTATGTTAACTCGCTTATCGTGAGCAAAAGTTCCATACATGAGTTACGACATATGAGGCGTATAGATGCAAAACTCACTATTCGACAAAAAGTGAAAAATGAGATTTTGCGCGATTTGGACGTAGAATTTTACAAGAAATACGATATTTAAGTTAGTTAGAAAAAAACTCAGTATTTAATATGAGCAACACTCTTTAAAGTTTAGTGTTGGATGCAAAACTCACTACTTGCGTTGATAGTTTAGATGCAAAAGTAACTGTTTGCTTTCCACCAATAAAAATTTTATTGGTGGAAAGCAAACAGTTACTTTATATGAATTAATGATGTATAAAACCAATGATTCACGATTTAAATAAGTATTGCCATCTAGTAACAAGATTATATCATCAAAATAAAATTACACTTAGCTATAACAGTTTTTTGAAAATATCTCAGAACTTAAAATTTGCAAATAGTGAGTTTTGTATGTAAGACGATTAAAATAAAGAAATTCGATTAGAGTGAACAGCCACATTGATATAGAATCATAGAAATAAATCAGAAATTGCAGCATGTTAATATTCTTAAATAAACAGAAATTTTGTGTATTTTACCTGAACAGCATTAGAGTCGAACACCGATAACAGCTACACAAACATTAGCTCTTGGTAAGGTCACACTGGAACCGACACCGACCACCCACGATTGTATCTCTGGATCGTAAACTTCAGCATACAATTTATCTTGAAATATAGAATTCAAACAGTTCCAGCTGTCACATTCGCCGACTGCAGAAACGAGATTGCTGAATGCTGCTAGAACCAGTTTGATGCAGACCTAAACAAAATATAAAACAATATAATCTCTATACTTACATTTTATGAGAATTTTGCGTGGAAATGTTCAAAATATAAATATTTGTTTTACGTTTTTTACAGACATATTTGCGCATAGCATAAATATAAAAAATACGGTAATAAATTACTATAATGACAATTTAAATAAAAATGATGCAAAAGTTTCACGTTACAGTTGTTGTGTATTCATTCCGAAATGAAACCAAATGAACCGATTTGATAGCTCTAATTTTTGCTAGGTAAAACTGAAACATGGTTTGTTTTTCAAACACGTTGACCTTGATGATTAAATTATAAAGATAAATTTATTTATTTATAAATCTATAATTTATATAGTAACATACAAAACTATCTAACTGAATACATAACTTTCTATTACATTTTTAAATAACTACTAGAAATATTATTTTTTTTTATAGAATTTAAACTAATATTGATTTTAATAAGATTATATATTTATTTATTAATAGTATTTGTGTTTGTTAAAAAAAATAAAAATCTTAAAATATATTACCAGATACAATCTCACAAAATTTATATGTTCAAGTGGCAAACCTAAATTTGCAATATAAAAAACCTGGTAAACAGTTAAACTAATAAGCCAAAGTTTCAGAAATCATGTAACTGAAATGCAACTGGTTTGCTGAAAAAAGCCAACCGGTTCGTTCATTTGGTTCAATTTCAGAATACACTACTTGATTTTCAATTTATATATACCAATAATTACCTATAATACAGCAATTAAATCTTAAATTGAAAAAAATTGACTTGTTCACTAGGCCTGAACACCGCACATAATCGTCACCAGATATTTTAAATAAGCTTTATCGATAACTATTACATCAGTTCATCGCCATTCTAACAGTTTTATTTAAATCTCTATAGTAATATACAAACATTACTTGCTATGAAATTTATTTAAATATTAGATATTATACAGAATAATTCTATTAGACATGTTCCGATAAGGCGGACCGAATACTACAATGACAAAATGATCTATTTCAAAATGTCGTACAACTCAATAAAATTTTAAAAAAAACAAATTAAATGTTTGTATGAAGTTTTAAATATATTGTATTGAATGTGTTAAAGCAAGTGTTAGATAATATTCAAATAATTAAATGTTTCAAAGGTATAGTCCTCTACGTTATTATACATTTTGAAAACGTACGCATTCCTTAAATACATCACAGCTATAAAAATATCTAATGCTTGCTTTCATAAATAAATGTTAAAATTTAATGCCGATGTCAAAAATCTATTTATAACCGGTTTTAGCAAAACGTTATATTTTAATAAAATTAAATAGTTTATGAAACTACATAAAATGGTTTTAGGTTATAGTTCAATATTAATATTTATTAATAAACGCCGTTTCGATGAACTCGAAGTATGTCTTCATCAGGAAAATTGATGTAGACATACGTTATGTTCGTCGAAACGTCGATTATTAATAAATATTAATACAGAACTATAATCCAAAGCAGTTTATTTTAATATGGGTTCTGAATTATTTTTGTTACCATGCATAAAATATCTATAATAGTTTTTAAAAATCTAATTAAAATATGTTTACCTTTTTTATGATTCTTCCATTAAATATATTACAGTCAAAACTTTTTTGAATATAGTTTCCAAAATAGTAATTTCTTCCGTTTTCATCATCTATATTTGGTTTTATATTATGATTGGATGCTTGATAAAATAGAATGTCTGTTATCTAAAATTTATAAAAACCTTGTAAATCTAACTAATAACATAAAGAATATGCTGCTATAAATCAACAAAATTAAACAAATTATACTTATTTACTTACTTGTAGCTTTGAAGAGCACATGCACTTGAAAAATTTTCACATTTGCGTGTAGTCCAATACCAATTTTCTTCAGATAATTGAGTAACAGCAACTAGCGTAAAATAATTTTAAACTTTGTATACAATATATCACTAAATGACTGATTAAATTAAATGAACGAAATAACAGCATATTTACAATTCTAACAGAAATTCTAAAGCGAAAACAATGTGACTGCCACATGCACAACGTATTGACAACGGATGTCTTACCTAATATTGACATGCGCAGTATAAGCGATTGGTGCGACAGTGGCGAAATAGTGGATCATATAGATAATTTTAAATTTAATAATTTTTTTAATAATATTTATATTATTTTATTTAAAATTAGTATAAAATTAACTTAATAAAAATAAGGAAAAAATATTTAAATTTAATAAATATGCATTGCTTTTCCTGTATAGTAGTAGTATTTTAAAAATATATGTTTTTATTAGTTATTTACGGAACCACTTATATTATTTAATAAATACAGAATCAAATAGAATTTATTTTGTATTGATTCTGTAAAAGTTTTATATCTCCATCCAGTGGGGGCAAGGCAATGCAAGTTAGGATACTTGCATTAAGTTTGCATTTGTAGGTTTACATACTTTTAAAAAATATGAGAATATTTAACAAATACATATTCAGTAAAAAAATTAAAATTGATAATCTTATAAATTTTGCAACTTGTCTGCAAATACTTAAATTTCTTTAGTTGTAGATATGCTGCTCAAACAAATCAGGCATATTTCATTAAAATATCTTTGCCAAGTTTGGCCAAATTGATGATTTGACACTGGTATAACTGGGGTTTGACTGGAGTACATTGAATTATACCTAACGAACTGGAACGGCATCGCCCATAAAACAGCCGTTGGCAGGGGTCGTGTTCGGTTTACGTATGAGAGAGACGGATAGAAGTAGGTACTCCGCTCCTTGTCAGTCTCACGTGCGTTTACGGTGTTATAAGTAGGTGAAATTATAATTTTGTTTATTTGTGATTAAATTACAGTGATAGGAAGTTTTGCAAATATGGTGATGAGTTGTCTGGCATATAAGTGCAAAAATTTACATGATAAGCGCAGTAATATTCAATTTCATGGGTATGATTTGATTAAATTATAGTAATAGTAATAAATTAATAAATAAATAAAATAAATACATAAATAAAATAAATTAATAAATTAATAATAAATAAATAATAAATTAATAAATAAATTAAATTATAGTAATAGTAAACAGAATAGCGTGCTATTTAGAAAAGCAATTTAAATTAATATTGCAAGGCTGTTTAAATGGTTATAAAAAACCAAAACAAATTATTTTAAATAATGTGGTTCGACATTTTTCTGAAAAATTGTATTTTTTTAAACCCAACCATCCGATCACTGAAGAATTTGGTGTTGAAGATTTACATGAAATTCAATTAATAAAACAAATTGTTAATTATTATTTAACGTGTAGATTACATTCTTATGCTAGGAAAGAAACTGAAAAGTTTGTAGGAAAAGGTTCCAGCATAAGACAAAAATTAAACAAAGTCATTCATAGGTATTGTCTTTATTACTATTTAATTACACCAAATATAACGAATTTTGAAAACTTATTTTTGTAATAAAAGTAAAAAAGTACGCACAAATAATTTCTTTTTGTTTTTTTAAACCTAATTCTCCCGTATATTCTTTTACATGTGTTTCTATCTGAAAATATAAAATTAATCCGACCGGTATAATAGTAATCAAACGTGCTAGACAAGGATGGGTGTACCTACGTTTTGAGAAAATCCCAAGGGTACAGCTTATGTTTAACTTTAAATATCTCGAAAAACAGTGACTTTATCGTTACAAAGGAAGAGTATGTTTTTTACACAGCAAGTATTGGAGAATCGAAAAATTGTGCTAAAATAACAATTCCGCCAGTGGCGTAGAATTTAGGAAGGATCAACCTCTCTCTTGCCCCTGTTGTACGCCACTGGCAGTAGCCAGAAACTTTTATTTAACATAATTTAGTATGGTGTACGGTACCTACATTTCCTGCCAAGTATGATAAAGATACGTCAAATAGTTTTAAAGTACTGGGCAAAAATCGTTTTTAAAATTTTTATATAAAACAGTTAGGAGCCACATTTTATCTCAGTAATTTGCATTAAATCTTCATATTCTGAGCCCAGAATACTCCAGTTAAAATTAGGAATAGTTATTCTGTTACACCCTGTATATGTATGTATATTACTCCACCATTAGATGATGGTGCAGAAACCGACTGTGACTCTGGTGATAAAGGTTGTAATGATCCTGACTGAATGAACCACAATCAACTGCAAGCCGAAGCCGAGGTTGAATTTGGGCAGCTGAATAAATTAGAAAATTCTGATGAAAATCAAACTATTGCCCAACCTCAAAAGAAAAAAACTAAAACTTCCAATTCGCAAATCGGTAAAAGGCGACTTGAAGATGGTATCACAACTTTACCAGACGCAACTATATTACCGCCATTTTGCTTATCTGATGCTAGTGAGCCTCTCGAATTTTTTGAATTGTTTACTTCAGAAATAATGGAACACTTAGTAAAGTACACCGTAATGTACGCCGCTACAAAAAATGTGAGGCTTGAACTTGGCATTGAAGAAATGTATGTTTTTGTTGCAATACTTTTTCTTAGTGGATATGTTCCCGTACCTCGACGAAGAATGTATTGGGAGAGTCGCGAAGATACCCGTAATACTTTGGTGCCGCAGTAGCGCAGCCAGGATTTTGTCTTGGGGGGGGGGGGCAAGGATTTTATCTTGGAGAAGCAAAAAAAAGGCAAATACTAACTAGATTTCCACTTTATCTTACATGAATCGAATAATTAATAGTTTAAAATAATAAATGTTGGCTCAATATTTTGGGGTAAATAATTGTAGCGTTAGAATATATGACTAAACGAATAAAAATTGTGCTAATTCTGATTGCTTGGGGGGGGGGCAAGGCCCGTCGGCCCCTCCCTTGGTTGCGCCACTGTTCCGAATTGAATTTTTTGTTTCTTAAGCCCCATTCAGACTGCCGTTTTAGTTATTGCAGTAGTTATAGTCGTAGTTATAAGCATAAGAAAATACATGTAAGCTTATGGGAATACAATGCGCATGCGTGGTTATTGTTATAAGACATAGCAGTAGTTGTAAGCAGCCAAACATTTGAATAGGCCAAACATTCTAGTTAAAATTTTACATAGTTGTAAGAATTGGCCAATCAGAGTTGGAGTGAAAAGAGATAGCACTATTTTTTATTTAGAAACGTCAAACAAATGTCAAACAAACGTCAAATTCATAAAATATATTAAAATGGCAACTTTAGAAAGCAAAATTAATCAAATAATGTTTAATTATTATTAATATTATTATTATTATATTATTATTGATTATTTAATTATTTTATTTATTTATTTTGTGTCAAATGTGTCATTGCAGTACGCATGCGTATGTAAAAATTTCACTAGCATCACAAGCCAGTGTGAATGGTCAAGTATGCTTACAACTATTACTACGGCAATAACAAAAACTGCAACCGCAGTCTGAATGATACTTTAGAAACTTAAACAACATTGTCATAGGTAGCTTTTTTCATATTCTTCACAAAAACTTCTAGTTTTCGTGATATTTATTAGCCAGAGGGCTATAACCGTTTAGTAAATTCAAAATTTGATGCATGATCAAACAATTGTAATTTTAAATATTGACATTGAATTGTAATGTTAGTAATTACAAATAACAGTAAATAACCAACTAACAAAGATAATTTTACGTGAATTAACAGAATTAAAATTAACAGAAAAAATAACAGCGACAACAAAATGTCTAATATTATGTAGTTAAATTAGCAAATAAAAAATTCATGAGTTGTAAAGTACTCTGCTACTCACACATAAATACATTGAGGTAGGATGACCACTTTTCCGGTTTTCACCCGGAGTTTCCGGTTTTTCAACTTCGGTCTCCGGGCTATTTGTTGTAATCTCCGGATTAAACTACAATTTAGTTGTAGTCATATAGTTTTAAGGTAAAAAAATAAGTACGATCAGTAGTAAATTTATAGTCAAATTAAAATATGTTTTAGTTTAAATGTATAAGCGTTGAAACAATCAATAATATTTTTATTATTCAAATTACAGTTTCGTTTTTTATCGGCAGCACATTTAGATTTGTAAATGGTCCAAGTTTATCCGTAGAGATGGCACTAATGACATGTGGAATATTTGACAGTTCAGAAAATAAGTTATTTTCGTTTTAAACTTAATTAAGTTAATTAAACATTGATTAAATTAAACAAATGTTTCTTTTATTGCGTAATGACAGGTGTAAAATGTGTAGTAATACTGTTAAATTGAAATCGACTTTATTAATATACAAATATTCAGAGGTTATACTCATAATATATAAATTTTACTCAAACTATAAAGTGTACAGTTTTCTTGAATATATTTACAATAACTTGAATGTGTAGGAGAGTGTTTGGATCCTAACACGTGTCTGATAACTCCTGGAAGAGAAACAAACATTGAAATCTCAACTGACAATAAAAATTTCGGCGTAGCTTTTGTTGGTGGCAAAGATTCGCTGATTTCGGTATGAAAAAATTTAGATAAAAATTCGTTTGTTATTGTTAATTTCCACTGAAAATAATTATAATATTTTGCAATTTCAGGGAGGTATTGTTATTCTGGAAATTTATCCAGACGGTGCAGTAAAACGTGATGGCCGTCTTCAGCCTGGAGATCAGCTGATTGAGGTCAATGGAACATCATTGTTAGATGTAACACAAACTAATGCAAGTGCTGCGATTAGACAAATACTGCCAAAGGTTAGATAAATAATTAATTTACATATATTATATTCATGTAATTTTGACATAAAAGTGTAATATTAGGTAAATAATCACAGTAGAAATGAGAAAATACTACCATTTTACTTACCATAATGAATTTAAAGTTTCAACAAGAGCAGAAATTATATACATAAATTGAAATTACACTTTTTACAGTTTATTATTAATTAATTAATCAATTAATATAACTTTAATTTAATATTTGATATGAATTATTACAATACATACAAATTTTGTTTTAGTTTAATTTAAAGGGGTTATATACCTTTCTTAACCTATAAAAATTGACAAACTTTATGAAATTTTTTCTGCGAAACTGTAAAAAATATCAAATCGCAGTTTTCTGGGAGTAAAAGTATAGACTTTGAACTTCTTTCACGAATTTTTATTACTACTTTTGTTGGAAATCGTGTCGAGTTCTAACCATTTCTTCGAAGCATCTGCAAAACCTGGATGGCTGTGCGGTAATAATAACTCCTGCTTCTGTTTCATCTGAAACAAAAATCAAAAGACATTTTTGAAGTATGATATATTATCTAGCCTTTGACCTATTTTTTTCCAGAAATATTCATTCGGAAACAAAATGGCGAACTTTTGGAAAAAAGTTTTTTTTTCCAAAGCTAGCCATTTTGTCTCGAATTAATATTTGTGGAAAAAAATGTGTGAAAAACCAGATAATGTATCATACTTTAAAGGTGCCTTTTGATTTTTGTTTCAGATGAAATAGGAAAGGAGTTATCATTGCTATCACAGTCCGGTTTTGCAAAGCTTTGAAGAAAGGCTTAGAACTTGGACAATTTCCAACAAAAGTAGAAATAGAAATTCGTGAAAGACATTCAAAGTCTATTCTTTCACCCTTAGAAAACTGGAGTTTGATATCTTTTGTAATTTCGCTGTAAAAAATTTGTCGATTTTTTAGGTCAAAAAAAGTCTATACCTCCTTAACTTTTAATTTAACTCTTTCAGCCCTGAATTTTTTATATTGAAAGTATTTTTTTGTTATTAATTATTGATTGGAAGCTTTACAACAACTTTAAAACCAAATTTGAACTGGTAGCAAATGTTACCGGCAGTACCGAAAGGATTAATATTGATATGAATTATTACAGTACATTAGAATTTTTGTTTTAGTTAACAAATAATAATTATTATTTATTATATTACAGTTTCGAATTACTGTATTCCGACCAGAAAACATCAATATGACATCTGTTGAAGTTGATTTATTGAAAAAACCTGGCAAAGGTTTGGGATTAAGTCTCTTGGCTAAAAAAGACGGCGAGGGACTATATTTCCGAAATTGTAAGTTTATTATTTTCCTTTATTATTTCAAATAATCCGATGCAATTTAATATAGAAGGAAAATTAATGAATGAATTTTACAGTTAAATAGTAGCAATGCAGGTATAGACGGTCGTCGAATGCGTGGCGATTTAATAACAAATATAAACGATCAACAAGTCGCAACTATGACGTCCGAACAAGTTGCAACAATTTTGAAAACAGCTGTTGGTAAAGTTACGACAAAATTACAAAGACATAAACCACTGATACGATAAATTAACTAAATAAAAACTCTATTTAGTAAATGGAGATTTATTAAAATACTAATTTACAAAATAAATTTAAGGTTATTAAATTTTCAATTTTTCTTATTATCTTAGATGAATTGGAAAATATTTTGTTCGTTATTTTATTAATTTTAAATTTTATCTATGATATTTATTAATTATCGATATATATTAGCGATTTTATTTTTAAAACATTTGACATTTCTTAGTAAATTTTTATTCTATTTGAAAAAAATTATCGGTCTTAAGAAAATATTAAATAAGGTCAAACTACAAAATTAAACACAAGCAAATCGATTAAATGGAAACTTAAAAAACGGATAATTTTATTTAAAACGTTGATTCTTAGAATAAGGTTGTTTTTATTCTTTTGGAAAAAAGTTGTCCGTCTATTTTAAGAGATTAAGAAAATATTAAATAAGTCAAACTACAAAATTAAACACAAGAAAATAGAGACGTCTTCTTCAAGCAAGAAAATATTCGAAAAAAAACCTTGTTGCTAACAAAATCATTGTGTAATTAAAATATGTAATTATTATAAAATATTTTATAAAAAGTTTACATGAGTTACTAAATACTTGAAGAAAAAAGTTTAGAATTTAATTTCTTTATAAATATAAATAAATATCATGAGAGAAAAACTTTATACATTATAAATATTATAAATAAAATTCACACACACATTCATAGTTACAGCGCGTGTCTCGGAATTATTTTGGGCCAGTCTGTATACATAATTATTACCTAAGCTTAGAAAAAGATTTAAAAAAAAAAATAAGAAAACTTGTACTCTGTGATTCTTAAAACTAGTCAAATTGTAAATGAAAAAAATTTTAAGCAATTAAAAAAAAAAACTTGCATTAAAAAGTTACCTGTATTCTGTATATAAAATAAAGTGCCATAATTTTAAAAGTTGACAAGAAACTTTCAAATGAAAAAGGGAAATTTTTTAGTAAAAAAGGACATTATTAAAGAGAGATCCAATAAATTATAAAGAATACTAGAATATTTCGATAGATATTATTTTTATCTACACTAATTTAAATAAAATCTATTTCCTGCTCACAAAAGTATTGAAAGAGAGAATTTAAAAAAATATTAATTATAATTTAGTCAGCTGCTTAGAGATGTGATACTGTTAGCTAATTAATTAATTTATTCAATCAATGATAATAAACTTTTAAGATGTTTATTCGAAGTAAATAAAAATTATTATTATTAATTTATTTGTTAATGCACATTAGAAAAATTTGAAAATGTGCAGTATTGTTCACTTTTCTCAAGTATTATAAATAAAATAATTGAAAATAAATTTACCCCTGGTATTTGATCCTTCTATTATAATTTTTAATTTTTATCTCCAAAGTTTTTTATTTATTTCCAACTAACATGATTTTTGCTGCCAAATAAAGGCAATCGAAAATTTTAGTAATTTAATTCCGTCTCACTAATAAAAATGGAACTGGTTTTTATGGATGCTTAAAAAAGGTAAATTAACGCTAGAATAACAATCCTTATTTTATATGCACATTCAAATAGCATATGAAACATCAATTTATAAAATAAAAACTAACGCTTCCTTTTACTAACCGTGTTTTTATTACATCTGACATTAATTAAATTGCAATGATATAAAAAAAACTTGCCTCTTAAATTAGCTGTTGTTGTTTTCGTTACATAATTATCAATTAAATAAATAAATTAAATTACAAATTGAATTTTTATTAAAGTTTTAGATTATTTACATAATACATTGTAAATTTTTTATCAATAATTACAACACAAAATGAGATAGATATTCAAATTATGAAATAATCAAAACAAATGATAATTTTAATATGAAAGAAAAACATTGAAAAATCCAGAGAAAAAGAAAAGATTAAAAACTAATGAAAAGAAATTGAACCAATTTATTTGTTATCGCCCTCATCGGCTTCTTCCTCTTCATCAAACTCGCCCTCTTCTTCAGCGGTTGCATCCTGATACTGCTGATACTCCGAAACCAGATCATTCATATTGGATTCGGCTTCGGTAAATTCCATTTCGTCCATACCTTCACCAGTATACCAATGCAAGAAGGCCTTACGTCGAAACATCGCCGTGAATTGTTCACTGATGCGTTTAAAAAGTTCCTGGATACAAGTCGAATTGCCGATAAAAGTCGATGACATTTTCAAGCCACGTGGTGGTATATCACAGACGGCTGTTTTGACGTTATTCGGGATCCATTCCACGAAATAACTGCTGTTGTTGTTCTGAATGTTTAACATTTGCTCGTCGACTTCTTTCATCGACATTCGGCCACGAAAGATGGCCGCAACGGTTAAGTAGCGACCATGACGTGGATCGCATGCGGCCATCATGTTCTTTGCGTCAAACATTTGCAGAACGAGTTCGTTCACGGTAAGTGCACGGTATTGTTGACTGCCGCGACTTGTCAGTGGGGCAAAGCCCGGCATAAAGAAGCGTAATCTGCAACGTTAGATGGTTTGTTATCATTCAGGAGGCTTTGGAAGAATTGGAGTTTGGAGCAGGAACAGAGTTGGAGCTGTGAGCTATACTGTACCACTGCTCCATTTTTACTAATCTTATTGGATTTTTTTAAATTTAATTAAATATTTTATAGTAATATAGTATTTTTTGTTTATTAAAGTTTTATAATTATTTTCACACACCACGATTTTCTGGACGTGAAAGAACATACTTTGAACTTCTTTCAAGAATTTTTATTTCTACTTTTGTTGGAAATTGTCTTCGAAGCATCTGCAAAACCGGATGGTTGTGCGATAACAATGATCATTTCTTCCCTGTTTCATCTGAAACTAAAGTCAAAAAGCACCCCTTTAGGTATGTATTATCTGGTTTTTGATCCATTTTTTTTTTCAACAAATATTAATTTGGGATAAAATCGGTCAAAAACCAGATAATATAGCATACTTCAAGAGTGCCTTTTGATTTTTATTTTAGATGAAACAGAGCAGGAATTGTTACAGCACAGACGTCCGGTTCTGCAGAGCTTTGAAGAAAGGGTTAGAACTCGGGACGATTTCCAATCAAAGTAAAAACAAAAATTCCTGAAATAAGTTCAAAGTCTATTCTTTTATCCCCAGAAAACTATATTTTGATATCATTTATAGTTTTACAGAAAAAAATTCATAAAGTTAGTCATTTTTTTTAGATCGAGAAAGATATATACCTTCTTAAAAACAGAACAGTTAATAATTTGGACTGTCCCAAAGTCTTGATTATAATTACCAGTATAATAAAGTAAATTTTAGAGGTAATTTTGCATTTTTTCTAATTATAAATAAATAAAAATCTTGTATACAAGAATTAGTTAGGTACGTTAACATATTGTTATCTTATTATTATATATAATTAAAACATACATACGAATTATATAAGTTTCGAATCATAAATTATATTATATAATCTTTTATAATTATTAAAAACAATATTTACTTACAATATATATTTAAAAAAAAGAGTAAAATATTAGCCAATTGAATAAAAAAACAATAAGAAACAAACCTGGGGAATGGCACCATATTTACAGCCAATTTTCTCAAATCAGAAATCGCAAACAAGTTGTAACACCAGACATTGTCGCCGAGACCAAAAGATTCAAATCGCCATAGGTAGGTGTGGTAAGTTTTAATGTACGAAAACAAATATCGTACAAAGCTTCGTTATCAATACAATAGGTTTCATCGATATTTTCAACCAGCTGATGCACCGATAGTGTAGCATTGTATGGTTCAACAACTGTGTCAGATACTTTTGGCGATGGCACCACCGAAAATGTGAAAGACATTTAAACTGAAATTAAAACAATTTCTAATAGCGAAATTGTTTTTATTCTGTAAATGAATATTTAAATTTTGTAATTATTTAATTATGTAACCATTCATGACGTATTCTATACCTATGTATCTTGATCAACAGAATAAATAAAATATTATTATTATTATTATAATTTTTGATTACCTTATCAAAAATTAACTAAATCAATGAATAGTACAAATTATACAGCAATAAAACTTTACAATTGCTTAACCAGAGAAATTTAAACAGCTAAGGTTTTTACCAGTTTAAAAAGCAAATGAAAGAATTACTAATGACACAAGCTTTTTACAATAGTAATCAGTACTACAGTACATGTATTGTCAGTGTAAATTAAATTAATTTGTTTATACAGGCTGTAACAGAATAATTATTCTTAATTTTCAGAAATGATAAAGGGTACATAAAGAAACATTTTTTATTAATAAACTAGTGTCCGGTCTAGTTTTTTTTTTCGGTAGTCGATTGTTACAACTTGTGTATCGAAAATGGTGCTCGTAACTAAAATGTTCCTTAACTTAACTACTCTTTGATGTTGTAATAATTAAGATTGTTTTTAACGATATCTAGTGTATCTTGACACCGAGAAATTTCCGGACCCTAGTTTATTAATAAAAAATGTTTCTCTAAGTGAACTCTATCATTTCTGAAAATTAGGAATAGTTATTCTGTTACACCCTGTATATTATATATATTATATAATATATTTAATTAATAAGGGGGTTAATTTTTAGATATGTTGTAGTAGGTATCTGGGTGTTGAGGTGTCTGTCTCGTTGCGAGTGTGAGGCAAATTTCTGTTATTTTTGCCCGAAATTGCCAGTCGCGTTTTTGAGATGTTTGCAATTAAAGATTTTTTTCTTGCAAACATTAATAAATTAATTAAGGGAGAAGTGGTCGTACGGAGTTGGGATTGAAATATGTTTAGTAACACTTGTGTTGCTATAACATTTTCAACCCCAACCCCGTATAACCCTTCGCTTAATTAATTATTAATGTTTGGAAGAATTTAAATCTTTAACCGCAAATATCTCGAAAACGGCTGGGAATTTCGCAAAAATAACGAAATTTGCCGTTCCTTTACAAACTCGGAAACCAGATATGTACTGCAACATATCCAAAAATCAGCCCCCTACGACACCCCCTTACTAATTAAGTCAAGCCCCCAACAAAACTGTGATAAAAATACGAAAAAAGTGTCAATTTTTTTGTTTGCAAAAAAAAATCTTTATTCGCGAATATCTCGAAAACGGCTGGGAATTTCGCAAAAATAACAAAATTTTCGGCGTTTTGCAAATATAGGTTAATTATGGCCGCACTACAACATATCCAAAAATCAACCCCCTTATTAATTAAGTTAAGCCCCCAACAAAACTGATGAAAATATTGAAATTGAAATTTTGATGAATTGTATTTTTTCTTATTGTTGAATAAAGTTCGTTAAAAACAGATGCTGTGCTGTATTTATTTTTATCCCAATTTCATCTCTTAAAATTAGTTAAAATCTTTAATTGCAAATATCTCGAAAACGGCTGGGAATTTCGCAAAAATATTTTTATTTTTTTTTATATTTAGATATGTCGTAGTACGTACCTGGTTTGTAGGGGTGTTCTTCTGTTAGGGGGATGCAAATTAGAAAATTTGCATCTCCCCTAACAGACGAACACCCTTACAAACCAGGTATGTACGTACTACAACATATCTAAAAATCAACCCCCTACGACACCCTCTTATTAATTAAGCCAACCCCCAAAACTGTGATAAAAATATAAGAAAAATCTCAATTTTTTTATGTTTTCCTGATCCAATTTCTTTAAAAAGTTTTATTTCTAGGTTTCTTGATACAAATTTTGCGTTTCTCGCTTACTTGATACAAATTTCGTTAAAAACCCTTTAGCTTACACATTTCCGCAATGCATCGATGTTAAACTGGTTGCCTGGAGGCAAGGGGTCACTGCAAAAATTTGTATCAAGAAAGCGAGAAATGCAACATTTATATCAAGAAAGCGAGAAATGCAAAATTTGTGTCAAGAATACATCAAATGTATATGTATTTATCAAAAGTATTTATATGGTATGCTTTTGTATTTATATACTCTAATGAATATCTATTCTATTCTATGTATTTTGACAGCTTTGTGACTATCTCTCTCTGTGGCGGTTTTAGTGAAAGGTGAATTAATTTTGGGGGGAGAGGAAATAGGGAAAAAATAAATACACACACAATCTATTTTTAACGAACTTTATTTACCAATAAGAATCTTATAAAAACTAAAGAATCTAAATATATTTAGTTTATAAACACTTGGTATTAATGTATGATGACATTTTAATAAAAATAACTTTTTTATTAACTCATTACTTTCAAATGTTTTCTGCAAATATTCAAAATCATGTAATTATATCAAACTTCTAATTTTATTATCAATATGAGAATAATTGTTAAATAAAAGGAATAAATGTAGTAATAGTGAGAAAAACATTTCGTCTCGGAATACGCAACTGGTTTATATAAATGTCTTCTCTTTGTTATTATCAATGTGTATGAAACATATTATTAGGAATAGATGATTAAATGTCTAATAAAATTTATAATATTACATTTTCACATAATTTATTTATAATTATGTATTTAAAAAATATGACACAAATGTTGTGGCAAATTCAATACTTGCGTTATTTAAATTTAGCAAGCTGTAAATATTTATCAAATATTAATTTTTAGAAGATACAAAAAAGCGCTTCTTTGGCAAATATTATGGTTATTCACAGTGGTTCATGTGGTTAAATTAATAATTGTAATAATAATAATACAGGATTTTTGAAATTATTTACAAGTTTGTAATGTTTGTTTTTGGATGTAAGTGTGAGCTTTTTTTAAGTTTTGTTTTTGAATTGTCATATTGCTCAAAGTTATAAGGCGATATACTGTACCTGAAAGGTATAATTAATTAGATATTTTTTAAAACTTTTTTGTTTCATCAGGATTGTAATCTGTGGCATGTGCTTTTACGTATATAAACAAAATGAGACCAGAAAAAAATCTTTGTTGTTTTTGTATTGTATGATAAATAAATTTAACAGTAGTTGATAACAATTAATTCTTCTATTTTGATAGATATTAATACTAAGAATGCGACAAATCAATCACTTAAAATTATTTGCAACATGCAAATTATAATATTTAACTTAAATGAACTTTATTCATTTTTAGCGATTGCAAATTGTTAAATAGAATAAAATAAAAATATAACGCTTATAATTTTCATTTAAAAAAAATTGTAAAATCAAAATTTATTTATACTCTATTTTACAAACATGGAAGATATTATAAAAATAATAAGTTTATATTTTTAGAATGACTAATATTTTTCGCATAAAAATAAAATAGAGTATAAATTTACAAGATATATTAAATAATATTCTAATTATTGTTATGTCATATAAATAATTAAAATTAATTATATATAAACATTTTAGCATTTATATAAATAAAAAAGCGTTAATAATTAAAAAAAAATGATGCAAAAATTAATGTACTAAATAATTTTGCTATTTGGTAGTGTTAACAAATAAGTAAATACGAGTATATACCGTATGGGGTACAAAATTAATACCAATTTAAAAAAAAACTAAATTTTAAATACAAAAAATTCATATTTTAAAATTTTAAAAATCAAATTTTATATTTTGTTTTTCAGAATATATTATACAAAGTGTTCAATTTTCAATTTGAATATATCCGCAAATTTGTATATTTTTAATGACTGAAGCGATACTTATTTGAACGAAGCATAACTGAATAGAATTAATAATATAAATTGACCTTTATAGTTACGTAGAAATCATGAAGGTCTCTGTGCTCTAATTTTTTTAAATTTAATTTAAATTAATATAACAATTTTCAGATTTAGACATTTATTTGAAAATAGTTGAAATCATGAAATTGCACGACTCGATTTGCTTCAAAAGTTGCAGTACAAAGATCTACATTATTCTTTTACGTATATATATAATAATATAAAAATTAAAAGATATGTTCGAAAATTGGATTCCCTGTGTAAAACTTTCTTAATAAAAAATTGTAACAAAATTTGCATGCATTACGATAATTTAGTGTTGTCAAATTAGTGATTAGTTTTAATATTTAAATGAAATAAATATAATAATTTTACCTCCGTACTGTATGTATCTGGTCTCCTTTTCTAAAACTTGATGGTGAACACAAATGGGCGTTGTATAAAAATTTCTAAAACTTTTTTCTTGTTTCTCTAATTTGTGCACGGCACATCTTTCGAATTGTCGAAAAATTTTAAATTGTTAATTGATCAATTACCTTTAGAGTTTATACGTTTTGAAACGAGTGTTTTGGTTTTTGTCAAAGAAACGTCTTTATCGGCATTTTTATATATCACAACACATCCATACACATGATCCTCACATCACATATGTACATTATTTTTTTGTTTTTTGTTGATATTGTTTTTAATTTTCTTTTTTTGCTTAATATCGTGAAACTAGGCGTTGCTATTTACGGCAACCGCACGCTCGACATATACATATTATACAGATAAGTGCGAAAACACTTGCAGTCGCTGCACCTAAAATGATTCCCAGCCAATTGGGATCAGCAGTGACCTCGTGTGAACACAGTTTGGGAGATTCGTCGCTGAACATTGTTCCTGAAAAAACGTAAAAAAAAATATTAATAAAAATTAGAATAATTTCAAAATATTTTGTTAAAATAAAGTCTCATTTACACTTTCCTATTTATATCGAAATTAGTTTTATGTTTTAGTCATAAACTGCAGAATCTATTAGCTTGTGAAATCAAAATAAAAAAATTGTTGAAAAACATTAATAATCTTGATTTTTCACTGCAATAAAATCAACAACAACTGATTAAACTAAAATCGCTTATTTGCGTTGTTTTTTCATAAGTTAGTAAGTAAATTAGTTTGATTCAGAACTACTAAGATCTGTGCTAAAACATAAGAGTAATTTCGTGATAAGTACGGTAGTTTGAATGAGCCTTAACTCAATATAGAATCTGCTTAAAAATGATTTATTGCCTTACGAAATAAATTATCAATTTTTTTTTCGTCACGTAATATTGTACTATTGTATTATTGTACTTTAGTGAAATCTCGATTTATTGTTTTTGAAGTAAATGAAGACCTTCATAGTCTTTTCATTTCTTTGGAGAAGAACATTGAAAATTTAATACGATTTTGTCAAAAAATAAAAAAAATACTTATTTCAAATTCGATTCCCCTTTCTATAACTTAAAACCAGAAACGATAACTTCACTCACCAATCTTTGTCGTTACATTCGGACAATTAACAACTCCATTACAAACCAATCTAGCCGGTATACAGAGTCCGGCATCGCCGGGACAAGCAAACTCACATCCATCGACATCGTCGACTCCATGTCCACTCTCTGTTAGTCGGGACATCATCAGGCTGCCATCGGGATTGCGCGGCAGATGAAACAGTTCGGTCCAGGCAATTTTGAAGGCGGCCCGCGTCGGCGATGTCGTGCCCACGAACTGAATCGTAAGGCTCGGTTCACCATCGTCCGGATTTAGTTCGGCCGCGGAAAGAATTGGTAGTTCTTTCGCTAGGGAGACGTTCTCGCTGCAGACGGACAAGTAGGGATCAACACGGCCCCGGATGAAGATGTCGATGTTGCCTTCGTCGCAGTGTCGCGAAGCGAATTTAATACGGTCGAAATGCAACCACAGGTCGCGTTCTCTGTTTACTTTTATCTCCCAGATACATCTGAAAAATTATTTTGAAACTGAGTTTATTAAAACTTACCTTTGTTATTATTTCTTTAAATTATTATTATCTACATTGATTTATAGAAATACGTGTTGGGTTTGGTAGCGGAAACATAAAACAGTAAGTATTGTAGAAATGATATTTTTGTGTGGATGAAATTAGAAAAGAATGTCATTGCGAAAGTAGTTGTATGTCAGATAAAAATAAAGATGGTTTGGTCATGTAAAACGAATATTTAATAATGAAAAGAATACATATAAGTAATATCTGGTATTTATACAATTATTCCGACTAAAGTGATCACCTCTCCGGTTTTCACCCGGAGTCTTCGGTTTTCACCCGGAGTTTCCGGTGTTCACCCGAAGTTTCTTATTTTTCAACTGAAACTCTGGTTCCCGGGTTATTTGTTGTAATCTCCGGATTAAACTGAATTTAGATGTAGTCATATAGTTTTAAGTTAAAAAAGTAAGTAAGTCATTACTATGGTCAGTGATAAATTAATAGTCAAATCAAAATATTATTTAGTTTAATCATAATAAGCGTTGAAACGAATTTCTAAATTTTATGGTTGTATTCAAATTAAAATGTTTTTATATTTAAAAATAGTAGTAGATTTAATGTATTGAGTTTCCTACCCCATTCTCTCCCCCCAGGTCATCAAAATTACCGGGCCAGTTAAAATAAAAAGGTGGTCACCCTAACTTTATATTGTAAAAATTTTTTTAACAATTTTTTTTGTGCAAAAAATATTATATTTCAATAAAACTGCCCCGAGCTTTAGCTCCAGCTCCAACTCCAAAGCCTTGATTGAGAGTGTTTTGCGAAAGCAAATGTTTCTAACTGATAAAACGTATCATAAATACGGATGAAGTAAATGTTTTGTATCACACCTTTATGAGTGCATGACGCGAATATATAACGTTTTTCTTCTGAATTTTAACTGTAGAAACTAAAATCGACTAACCTAATAGATTTCGGTGGTTCAACATAACCTAATGCTTCTTAGTAAGGATAATGTATTTTTCCATCGGTACTAGGTTGTATTATCGGTGGTCCGCAAAATGGTCCGTGTACAAATTCATACTTTGCTTCAAACAATGCGTTATTATGCTTAAAATAACTCGATGCAGCATGTGCACTATCAACAATCAATTGCATATTCAATTGTTCATCGCGTGAGACAATAGTTGTTGTTGTATGTTTGTTGCACAAGCATTGTGTTGTTCCCATTTTAATGGCAGTATGCAACGCGATAGGTTGTTGTGATGAATTTGCTTCTAGAGGAAGTGGCTCCCAGATTACTAATTTAGCGACACGATCTTCCAGACAGTTTGAACACGGACCTGGATTGTAAGAATGATCCTAAAAAAATATTTTTAATTTAATTTACAATCATTATAGAAATTATACAAATTTAGACAAAAGTTAAAAACTATTTATCATATTAACACGTTTATATTTTCATTTATTTTTATTACTTGCAGATTCCAAAATATACCGTAAAAATTATTTATCTTAAATTACAAATTTTTTATGGAAAACAAGAATGTATAAAAACTGTAAATTAAAACTATAAATAAAAAAGTGTTTAAAATGTAGTTTAAATTAATGTAAACAAATGTGTATGTAACTGTAATTTTTAATATTTTTAATTATCATATGTTTTGTTTTTATGAATATATTTTTATTAATAATTTATCATATTTTGTTTAAAATATATTTGTTTTAGAAATATAACTATTTAAAATCCATTATAATAAAATTTTAAATAAATTATGTAAATTATATTGATAATTTATCAAAAATGATATCATAAAATAAATTTCGTAATATGTTTAGCTACATCAAAAAATAAATGCAAACGATTAGAAAATGACTTCAATATTTCTAGTTTTTGTTTCAATATAAATCGCATTATAATAGAATATGAAATATATTCTTCTGATAATATCTTTAACAAATTATTACTGTAATATTTATAATAAAATATATTTGTACTTTTACTTCAGAAATAATATTTCTGTTTTATTAGATACAACTTAACAGGAACTAAACATGTTTGCACATTTTATAATATTTTCAATAATTATAATATATTCAAACAGTAAAATATTAATTCCAGATCAAAATAGTTATTATAAATTAGCAACCATGACTGCAAAAATATATTTGGAAGACTGTATTAACTGTAATTCAGCTTTGATTATTTATACAGAAGAAAATGAAAAAACCGTAGATATGTTTTATGATATTATTGCCAGATATCCACAAAAAATACTATATACATCAATACAACTAAATAATTTCACAACCAGTTTAGATAATTTTACAAAATATCGGCCTGACTTAACAATAATATTTTTGAACTCAGATTATTCTAATAATATTGAAGGTTGTTATTTGATTTAGAGATTCTACCCGTTTGGAATATCAGAAGTAGATTTTTAATTGTTGTTAATAGCGATAAAAATAAAGAATATAACAACTGGATTGAAGAAACATTTCAATTATTTTGGCAAAAATCTGTTTTAAGAATAATAATATGTTATTACGGAAATGAAGAAATAAAATTATATACCCCACACGTAAAAATCTCATTTCGCACAGCAGTCATTTTCCGTTTATGCTTTTCTGCAACCAAATCCAACATTCACTACCATACATCAACGTAGGCACCAAAACTGCATTGTATATGAAAGTGATAGCACTATCTATGATTCCAATAAGCGGGGCTTTAGTTGTTAGAATTTGTTAATTTATAATTTAGTATTTACATCCGCTTTAGTTTATATTAAATTTATACTTCATATATTAATTTCATGTTGTGTTTTTGTACACTGTAAAAAAATTTTACAATGAAAATCATTGGACACTTTGTTGTCAACGATAATCATTGTAAATTTACAAGAAAATGTATTTTTACAAAAATTATTTTTATATGTAAAATTACAATTAAAATATGTAACACATTTTATTAATATTACATTTGCTAAGTAAATTTACATAACTACTTGTAATATTTCCACTTTTTAAAGTAATTATTACATTTGTCTATGTAAATATTACATTTATGCGTACATTAATAAATGTTACAATTACTGTTGTAAATATTACATTTATTAATGTAATTATTACATTTACTAATGTTTTTATATAACAATATTTGTATAATTACATAAAATAAGTATTCAAATGTAAAAATACATAAAAATTGTAAAAATCAAATAATATTATAAAATTTCTGTAATATTTACAGATTTTAGTAAATTCACAAAAAAATTAAAATTACAGTAAAATTCACTGTAAAATTACCATGATTATCATTGTAAATTTACACCGATTTTTTACAGTGTATATTTCATAATTTGTGTGTTTGTCGTTATTATTTAATATACGATAAAATTAATGAATTTGTTGATCACTACTTTTATGCACGCTCCCCCTAAAGTTATAAATTAATGCTTAATCGCTTTGTTATTTTACATAATAATACTTACAATTATCTAATATCCTTTGAATGACATGAGGTGCCACGAATTTATTCCAATCGTGAGTGCCCTTTGGTACTATATTTAAAATATATTCAGCAACTACAATTCCTGTTACGTATAACAAATTTGTTTTATTAACTGTCGTTAAAAATAACGATCCGTCGGGCTGTACAAGAAATCAAAACTATTAACAATTAGTTTATTAAATTCTGAAAGTGGCTATTTATACATACGGTGTATACGCAATTGGCTACTTATACATACAGTATTTTTACGTAAATTGCTATTTAGGGTGGGTTAGGTTAGAATAGTAGGTTGGTTTAGGTTTTTTTAATTTTTTTAGTATGTATAAATAGCCAATTGCGTATACATACCGTGTGTATAAATAGCCTCATCCTTAAATTCTTGCATAAATATATTACTAAACTATTAACAGGAAAATCTTTTTTGAAATTTGAAAAATATATATTTCAAATTGAAGTTATAAAGAATTCTAAATTTTACTTAAAAAAATCACTATTTATTTTTTGTCTTATAAACAAAAAAAATTTAATTAACACTATAATTTGCAACGGTGTAATATTTAGTTTTAAACAAAAGAAAAAGAAAATTTTAAAGTTTTAAAATAATTGTGAATTTAAATTAAAGAAAAGGTACTACTAACTAATTTTAAATAGTACAATTATGAATTTAAAATTAATATTAAATTATCATTTTTAAATCACTTTTCTTATTTATAAATACAAAATTATAAATATATATATATATATATATATATATATATATATATATATATATATATATACAGTGTGTTGACTTAGAAGTACATAGAGATTTAGCATGTAAAATCAGACATGTGCGATTTCCTGCTTCCCAAATTATTTTACAAAAAAAACCTTATGATAAATGTTTTAGGGCATACTTTTCTGCATGTAAATCATTTAGTAAAATTTTTTTGGGAATCTTCCTAACGTCATGAATTAGGTCTAAAGTTGTTAAGAAATTGACTGGAAAATGGCAGTAGCCGTGAAATAGTATATAGCATTTGTTTTATTTTTGTTCCAATTTCACGGCCATTTTCAGTCAATTTCTGGACAACTTTAGGGCTAATTCCAGACGTTGGAATGGTTCCAAAAAAAATTTTGTTGATTAATTTACATATAAAAAAGTGTTTCCTAAAACATTTATCCGAAAGTTTTTTATTGTAAAATAATTTGGGAAGAAGGAAATCGCACATGTCTGATTTTATATGCTAAATCCCTATGTACGACGCTCCAAGTCAACACACGGTATATATATATATATATATATATATATATATATATATATATATATATATATATATATATATATATATATATATACCTTTAAAACATTGACGCTCGATTTTAAAAATGTTTCTTTGGACGCAACATGTTGAACAGTTTCCGAAGTTACGACTGCATCAAATTTTTCCGAATATGTCGAAACTAAATCTTCCAAAGTGCCATGAATATATTTTAAGTTATCTTGAATATCTGGATCTGAACTTGCGTGTAATTTTGCTGTTTCGATTAATTCCTTACAAGCATCAATACCGGTTACATTTGCTCCAAGCCTCGCTAAAGGCTGAAAAAAAAATGAATATATATATAATTTAAGTAATAAAATCTTAATTTAAACTAACTTAAACTTAAGGGAGGACACCACACTGACATTTTCAAGAAAACGATTTCTTTTTTACATTTTTTGAAAGCTTATAGTGTGTAGAATATTTGGCTAAATTAGTGCATCTCGATAGGGTATCTCAAACTTTAAACGCATTTTTCTCGAAATCATGTTTTTATAACTTATCCAGAAGATATCTTGGAAACTATTGGTCCAATTAACTTGATTTTCTCTCTAAAAAAAGAGAATTAAATTCCATAGGATGTAGAGTAGGATAATTTTGATATCTACTTTTTTCGATTTTTTATGTGCTTTCAAAGTTGATTTTTATATGAAAGAAAAAACACCTTTTTCCAAAATTCTGCCATTATGATAATTTTATGAATTCCAAAATAATCCTACTCTACATCCTAGATTTTTTTAGTTTATTTTTGGGGAGAGTAACCAAAAATGTTTTTCTATGTTTGAGTGCTTCCCAAACTTTACCTATTTTCAGTGCTCAGGCTGGTGTCCTCTGTTAAACTAACTTAACCCTTCCTCCCCACACTCGGGTATATTTCTTTCCCAGAGCGTATTCAAAGCGAGGTAAAGACTCCTAAACAATTGCAGATTTAAACAATAAAATGTTAACAAATGTCGATAGAACCTACATGACCTTAAAGTTAGTATACACCTCAACGAAAATTTTCATATGCAATTGTTCAACTTTACGACAATTATAGGTGGAGCTACACACGGTTGAAGGCATCTACCCCAGTGTGGGGAGCTTGATCGGCTTATACTAGTGTGGGAAGGGTTAATAATAAAAATTTGCGAACTAACCTCAGATAAAATGCCGCCACCGCAACCAATATCCAATATATTTAGTTCTTTCAAAGGTGTTCCACTATCAATATAATCACATAACAATTTACCTCTATTCTTCAACCCGTCACGAATAAATGGAATGCTGAAAAAAAAATAACCTACAATTTATTACTCTTCGCAGTGTAATATAGGTTATTAACTTACCGAAGTTCGTTCATAGAATGTAGCGCTTTCATTTCTCCATTTTCGTCCCACCAAATATTTACCAACTTCTTAAATTTTTTAATTTCTGCATTGTCTAAAATGCTAAACGTTTTTCCGGAATCTTCTTTACTATAAGAAATCGTAGCCGTTTCGCTTATACAGCGACGACCTACATAACTACAATTATTATATATTAATTTATTAATATTTACATTATTTATAATAATAACAAACCTTTTTAAAGGCGAATAAATTACTTGATTCAAACGTTTTAACATTGTACTTTGAATTTGATAAGTCTGCAATCAAAATAAACAACATAACCTTTCACATATTTATAAGTTCATATATTTTTACAATAATAGTTTTTACATTAACAATGTTTATTTTATCATTTTAACACTGAATTTTTAATTAATATTTATTTAAAATAAAAAGAATAAAAATAAGCACTAACCTCGATATATGCGACATCTGTTATATGACAGTTGAACTACTTTAATTCGCGCAAAACTCAAAATTTTAATATTGTCTAAGTAGAAATAACTTATATTTCCTTATATTGTAGCTCTTGTTACAATAGAAAATTCCGATTTTCTTGTTTCGGATCCGGATTCGTTACGACTCTGAATAATTTTTTTCGTTACGGCATCATAAGCAATATCTAAATATTTGTCACTTTTATCAAATTTATCATTATTTAATTTTGCGGAATTATAATCGTATCTCAATTTTATTTTTACTTCAATCGGAATAACAATTTCTTTACTAGGCTTTTTTGGAAGCTCGGAAACTATAAATAAAAGCATTAAAAGCTTGCAGCTTAAATTATTATAAATTGTCAAGATAAATACATTCGCTAGTTTTGTAGTTTTTCAACGAAGTTTTTGTTGAAATATTCTTGTTCATTTCTCTAAAAATTTTTTTAGAAATATTTAAAGTTGATGACTTCTCAGTTAATTCTTTTTCGCATTTTCTTGGCTTAATGTCGTAAACTATTGTATTGTAAAATTCGTTAGAATGTATAGGAACTAATTTCTTGTTATTATTTTTAACAATTAAAATATACAATTGATTTTCTTCACAATTATAATACAAAGTGTTTGAATCAAAATTTAAATCAACTTTTGAAGATGATTTCAAATTATTTTCATAACAATTTTTATTTAGATATATAGAATCTAAAAGTACAAAAATTTAACAAAATTGGAAATATTCTAGAATAGATTTTATATTTTAATGTTACCGTTATTACTTTGATAAACATTTTTATCAAAAGATATTGAATCGGTTGACAAATTATTATCTTCTAACTGCAATCATATTTGAAAATTAACAAACTAACAATAATATTTATTTTCATAACTAACCTTATTAGCATAATCACATTCTCTAAAGCTTCCTGTTGGTAAAATTCTTTAAAAAAAGAGATTAAAAATTACATTTATTTTATTTAAGTATTTTACCTTTCAAAATGATCCGCTTTACAACGATCAGACCAAATTCTTTTTAGCTTATTAAAATTATTTTTCCAATTTTCTGGCAAAACTTCAGTAACATTTATTTCAGAATATTGTTTTATTAAATTACGACATTTTGAACAATTATTATCACAATTTGGTTTCGAACAAAACTTACATGTATTTTTTGTACATATAGAACTATAACATATCGAAAAAATGTATTTATTAGGTTGTTTTTTTTATAGTTCGGATTAAGTACCAATATTTTCTGTCTCCGGAAAGGAAATATGATTCCATTTTCCCCCCTAATTTATTGCAAAAAATTTTATTTATATTTTAGCCAAATTATATTGTCAAATAACCAAAAAGAAACTGTCATATACAAGGTGATTTATTAGTAATTAGAAATATTTTAATTGGAGTATCCTGGGCTCAGCATATGAAGATTTAACGCAAATCACTTAGATAAAATGTGGCTCCTTACTGATCTACAGGGTGTTTTATTTAAAAATTTAAAAACGATTTTTGCCTAGTACTTTAAAACTATTTGACGTATTCTTTCTATACTTGGCAAGAAGTGTAAGTACCATACACCATACTAAATTATGTTAAATAAAAGTTTCTGGTTACTGCCAGTGGCGTACAACAGGGGCAAGTGAGAAGTTGATCCTTTTTAAATTCTACGCCACTGGCGGAATTGTCATTTTAGCACAAATTTTCGATTCTCCAACACTTTCTGTGTAAAAAACATACTCTTCCTTCGTAATTTGTTTCTAGGCAAAGAAAATATAAAAAATATTATTTAATTTATTCATATTTGCATTGAAACAATAAAAATAGTTACGCTACTATGAACATATTTTTTAATATATAAACAAATAAATTTAAACGTTGAACTAGTTTATAACAACAAAAATATTACTTATAGAATAATATAATACATATAATATTTTACTTATATAGACGTAAGATACATTAAAAATGTATACAGAGATGTTTAAAACAAACTTATATTTGGTTTTTATTTTTTTTTGTAATATTACTTTTTGTTTAAGTATGCTCCGTTACAAAAATAAATATATTTAATTTAATCAGCAGTACCCAAATAAGTTCTGCTTGATTTTTTGTGGACATGAACATTTAGATATTTTCTAGATTATATAAGTTGCCCCATTTTTTTTTTGTTTTTAAGTATAATTGTCCACAAATATTATCGAATTTTCTGACATTTAAGATAGCTGATAATCTTTATTAAATTTTTAAATTAAATAAAATTCTGAATTAGATAAAAATCAACTATCTATATCTAGGAAATTTCATATGTAACATTGTACATAATATTATTGTACAGGATAGAATAAAAGTATGAAACAAGTTTAATATATATGAAATGAATGTCTTACAATTTTAAATGAACACAGAAAGCATTTTTAAAAATTAAATATACATTCCGAATTTAATGACATAACCTTTCACTGAAATTTTATTATATAAAATTAAAAATAACACAATTCATAAATAAATATTTTTTTCTAAATCAAAAAAGAACTGAAAAAGTATTATCTCAAATTCGGAACACATTTTAAGGCCATTTCAAGGCAAACAAAAAGCTATATTCAGACAGGTGGTGGGAATCCAAAAATGAATAATTTTACATTCGATTTATTCGTTTAATACTACATATTTATGGTAACTAATTATTAGAAAAATTAGCTAATTTATGTACAATTAATAATTTAAGAACAATTTTTATATTCAGACAGAATTAGCATATAAAAAAATTAATCAAATATTAAATTGTCAATATTTTCTTTGTTTATTATTATTTTGATTTCCAAAAAATATATATGTTGTTAATTGTTATTATAGTACTTATGTATTAATTTCAGAATTTTTGTATGTGTGGTTTATTTGTAAAAAAATAATTTTCGTCATTTTCCTTGAAAAATGCGATTTTCTCTTATTTCACACATATATTTTATTTGAAAAAAAATATGATTAACCATTATTATAATTAACAACATATATATTTTTTGGAAATCAAAATAATAATAAACAAAGAAAATATTTGATTAATTTTATTTATATGTTAATTCTGTCTGAATATGAAAATTGTTATTAAATTATTAATTGTACATAAATTAGCTAATTTTTCTAATAATTAGTCACCGTAAATACATAGTATTAAACGAATAAATCGAATGTAAAATTATTCATTTTTGTATTCCCACCACCTGTCTGAATATAGCCGTGTTTGTTTGCCTTGAAATGGCCTTAAATATTTTCTTCAAATATGTAACGTCAAATTCGTATTTCGAGTAAATTGTAGGTTAGATACAAAAATTGTTTAATACTTTTATTCGTAGTTAACACTAATTTGATGAACGAATAAATTAAAGCTTCCATTGACGTTTTTCTTCTTCTTCTTCTTTTTAAACAAAAACAAAAACTAATAAGTGTTTTTTTAATCCCTGAGTAGGGCCCGCGCCCTCGCAGTAAGTCTCCGTACGCGACCCCTACTACTGATACTAATCGCTGGCTCAGCATTATTACTATCATCACTATTATTATCCTGGTAAGTTGAACATCTTTTCGATGCCCGACGTAAATTACCCACAATTCCATTTTCGTTATCGCCATCGTCCGGTTCGGAATCCTCATTATATCTAGGTCGTTTGCCACGACGGGTTCGTACCGACCCGTTAGGTTCATCATCATTACTATCGCTCAATTCTAACATCTCGCGATAGTTGAGACGTTTCGCACGGGCAGATCTTTGTGGTAACTGATCTTCGTTCGCTTCGTGTTCTTCATCCGCTTCGTGTTCTTCATCGTTTAAGTCTAGCATTTCGCGATAGTTTAGGCGTTTACCACGAGGCGTTCGTTGTGGTAATTGGATTTCTTCTTCCTCCTCTTCTTCTTCTTCTTCATCTTCGATCTCTGGTTCGGGTTTCGGTTGTGCTATGTAAACATTATCATCGTCTTCGGCATCACTTTGATCTGTTTCTTCGTAGTTGATTTTTGGTGCTCGCATTGGACACGCAGAACTTCCTATAATTATAAAATTATTTTATTGAAAGTGGCTATTTATACATACGGTATGTATACGCAATTTGCTATTTATACATACAGTATTTTTACGTAATTGGCTATTTAGGGTAGGTTAGGTTAGTAGGTTGGTTTAGCTTTTTTTTTTAGTATGTATAAATAGCCAATTGCGTATACATACCTTATGTATAAATAGTCTCATCCTTATTTTAATTTAAGCGTGATTTTGGGATTTTTTATATTATTTTTAAACAGTTTTAAAAATAATTATAATTATATAATTATAATTTATTAATTTTAATTTAATATTTCTAATATTATTAATTGTCATCTAGTTAGCTGAGCTATGTTTAAAGTTTCAAGTGTCTAACTCATCAGAAAGTTGGAAAAAATGGATTAACAAAATTTGCACCGAATAAACAAACAAATAAACAAAGAGACAGGAAAAAAAGCAAGTTAATAAAAACGTGTATCTTGTTGATCTGACTGAAATGAAAATAATACCTTGACTGGACTCATCTTGACTAATATGTGACGATCGTAACGATCTAGCTGGCGAATAATATTTCTTTTCGCTGCTGCCACTAAAACAACTAGGGGAGTCGGATTCCGCTATATTACCACCACGATGAGTAATCAACGGTTCATCATCGCTATTATAACGTACACGCAATTTAGTAGTTCTGGTTTGTATCCCGTTAAATTGATCACCACTATCCACATCACTAGCACTCGCGAAACTAGTCTTTTTCTTTTGTTTTACTTTCGCATTATCACTATTCTCATCGCTATCACTAGCGAAACTAGTCTTCTTCTTTTGTTTTCCCTTCACATTATCACTGTCTCCATCACTATCACTCATGAAACTAGTCTTTTTCTTTTGTTTACCTTTTGCGTTGCTATTATTAGCGCTACGCAAATTACGCACTTTAACGATTTTCTTCCCACGACTATTCGGTCGATAACTTTCACCCGAATCCGAATCAGCTGCTTTTCGCTTATTTCAACTGGATCTATTGAAAATATTATCCAAATCACTAAAATAACTATTATTTAACTCATCCGTATCCGATCCACTTGTGTCTTTATGATTCAGTTGTCGCGTACTGTTCGTACGTAATCGAATTAGCGGTCGTGATACAGGACCGTTATTTTTCGACGTACTGGCGTGGCCATTTTGTATTTGACTTTTACGTGGTGTAATACTTTTACGTAGGGGACTACTAAATTCGTCGTCGCTGGTTGAACGATGCGAACGCGTTAAACGTTGACCGTTATTATTACGGGTGCTACGACTTTTGCCTTTGGAACGATTACGTAGATGTCGGGAATTTTCTCGTCGACGTGCTGATTTCCAATTGTAAATTATTCGACGGATATGCTCCTCGAACATGGCAGATAATCGAATTGTCATCGAATAAATTTGTAAGAATTGCAACATTATTTTAATCGAAAAATTATTACACGAAAACTAATTCCAGAGGATGCGTTCCGAAAACCATACCCTAATTTAATTTACTAAATATATATATATATATATATATATATATATATATATATATATATATATACCGGGTGTTCGTTCGTTAAGTTCGTATGGGCGTTTAACATGCAATTTCGATAATTTGCGATATACTACTTTCTCGAGTTAAATTCGGAGAAATACTTAGAATATTTTTTGATAGACAATTAAAAGTTCTATAATTTGGTTTTAGTTTTAATTTGCTAGCATGTGCCGTTTGGGAGCTAGAATTTTTTTTTTGATTTTTAGGTTTTTATTTTTTTTCTCAAAAATAATGAGGTGTAGGAAAATATGCATGATATGGAAAAATGCGGAATAATGAGTACGATAATTGAGTAAAGAAACCATTATTCTACGATGTATCGTTTAGTAGAAAAAAATTGATACTGAATTTTTGAAATTTGACATTTTAGAATTTTCAATAATTTTTCCTGTCAAACCAGAATGAGGTAGAGAAAAAAATTACTTGGCTGTTAGTAGCTAATTTTTTTCTTTATTTTACTAAATTTTTTCATTTTTTTGAGCAAATTTTGAAAAAAGTATAATTTCGAAAAAATCCCAATTTTCAAAAATTCAGTTTTTAATTTTTTTCTACTAAACGATGCATCATAGAATAATGGTTTCTTCACTCAATTATTGTACTCATTATTCCGCATTTTTCCGTATCATGCTTATTTTCCTACACCTCATAGTTTTTGAGAAAAAAAATAAAAACCAAAAAATCAAAAAAAAAAAATCTAGCGCCCAAACGGCATATGCTAGTAAATTAAAACTAAAACCAAATTATAGAACTTTTTATGCCCTATCGAAAAGTACTCTAAGTATTTTTCCGAATTTCACTCGAGAAAGAAGTATATCGCAAATTATCGAAACTGCATGTTAAACACCCATACGAACTTAACGAACGAACACCCGGTATGTATATATATATATATATATATATATATATATATATATATTTAGAAACTAAGGCACTTCTCAAAAACTAAATGTCAAATTATGCACTAAGCCATTCAACAACTAAACAAAAATTTGTAATCACATGATCATCATGGTAATAATTTCCTCTGTACTCTTATAGTATTATTTTGGAACGCACACCCCTGTTGTGTTTTTGTGCAGTAAAATATAAAATGTGCGGCAGGAATTTTACCAATAAGCAAGATATTGGTAATAATTTATTTATAGTTGAGATGTCATTTTTTTTCCGGAAATATGACATCCAAACTATACCACATTTTATATTTTGTATTTAAAATTTAACAAGTATCCAGAAAAATTTGTTAAATTTTTACTTTACAAAATACTTACCAATATCTCTTGCTGCGTTAATTATTTACATAAGAATTAATAATAATTAAAAAAAAAAAACTATATGTAAAAATTCGATTTCATGTAACTTACCCTGGATCGTTTGTTAGTATTGTAATTTTTCGAATTTTGAAAAATAAGTCTCATGTCTTTGCTAAACTCTAGTGGATCCTCATAATTGCTTCCTAGTAGATCTTCTTTCACAGCTCCCAAATCAATTGGCGTATCAATTAATTGATAATAATCTATTAAAAATCAATTTATTTCAATCTTTTGTTCAATTATATCGAATTATTAATTTTTTTATCATTTACAAAATCAAATTAAAAATTTATTTATATTTTCAATTCAAATTTATTAATTATTTAGATAATCTCTAAATATTAGAACTATAAATTAATAATTAAATTAATTAATTTAATTAATTAAATTAATTAATAAATAAATAATTTCAAAGTATACGAAAAATATTTAATAACTTTTATTTTACTGTGCATATTTAAAATATATAAAAAAAATTTACATTATTTATGACATACATACATAGACAATCACGCCATGTACCCAAATAAAGGTGTGGCACAAACTCTTTTTATCATCCCGAAATCAGTCGCCTCCAAACATTCCTATCCAGCACAACCAACTTTCGCACTTTCATCCACATTCCACAATTCCTCCTCTCATACATGCTCTTTTATTCCTACTACTTGGAAACTTTCGCTCACGCAAGCCACCCTCTCAATCATACCACTCCAACTACTCATCGGACGACCACGCAAACGTATACCATAAAAATCATTCAAATAAATCTTTTTAACAGCAAACGTACATTAGACGCATTTGCTCAACATGTCCGAACCATCTTAACTGACTGACACCAACTTTTGCTACAACATTTTTTTCGTAATTTCACACTCTATCATACACAAATCGTATTTCGTACCCGATCTCTCCTATAGTTACACCCAGCTACGCCACTGGTAAAAATCTCATTTCGCACAGCAGTCATTTTCCGTTTATGCTTTTGTGCAACCAAACCCAACATTCACTACCATACATCAACGTAGGCACCAAAACTGCATTGTATATACTCAAACAGGGGGGGGGAGGGGAAGTAGCTTCATTGTAAACATTTCTATTCCTAGCAAAGGTTCCCAAAGCACCCAAAGTACCTTACAACAGCAGCATTTACTCTCCTTGCAATTTCACGATCAAAACAGCCATCTCTAGACATCAAACTACCCAAATACACACAAATTCATCTACCTGCACTAAACGTGCACCGTATTAATGTATACATTACATACAGTCGATCAAGTCACCCGTTCTACTTTGCACTTATCAATAACATTCAACACAAAATTAATATCTTTATTCAAACACTTTAGTTAATTATATTTCGAGAAATTCTATATAATTTTAGAAATTGATTTTCATAGCTGCATATATACAGGGTGTTCGTTCGCTTGGTTGATATAGGGCAATAACATGGGATTTCAATAATATGCAGAATACTACTTTCTGAAGTAAAATTCGAAGAAATACTTAGAATACTTTTCGATAGGGAATAAAAAGTTCTAGAATTTGGTTTTAGTTTTAATTTGCTAGCATGTGCCGTTTGGGCGCTAGAATTTTTTTTAAATGTTTATGAGAATTTTCAAAAATTTTTCCTGCTAAATCAGTATGAATTAGAGAAAAAAGTTACTTAGCTATTATGTAGCTAATTTTTTTCTCTATTTTACCGAATTTTTTCAAATATTTTTGAGCAAATTTTGAAAAAAGTTATTTTTCAAATTTTTTCAAAATATTATTTTTTTTCAAAATTTGCTCAAAAAAATTTGAAAAAATTCGGTAAAATAGAAACAAAAATTAGCTACATAATAGCTAAGTAACTTTTTTCTCTAACTCATACTGATTTAGCAGGAAAAATTAATGAAAATTCTTAAAAACATTTAAAAAAAATTCTAGCGCCCAAACGGCACATGCTAGCAAATTAAAACTAAAACCAAATTATAGAACTTTTTATACCCTATCGAAAAGTATTCTAAGTATTTCTTCGAATTTTACTTCAGAAAGTAGTATTCTGCATATTATCGAAATCCCATGTTATTGCCCTATATCAACCAAGCGAACGAACACCCTGTATATATATATATATATATATATATATATATATATATATATATATATATATCAGTTACATATCAGTTATATATATATATATCAGTTAATTATATTTAGAGAAATGAAAACTACGATTCTACAAAATGGTAAGTGCAACATATAACATACAACGATACAATATCATTCAACACAAATGCAAACATACTTTAATACTGGTATTTTCAGATTGGGAATTTGAGGTTAGGTTCACAGGTGGTTTGACATTTGGAATTTGGAACTGATATATGAATGGGATAGGATTGTTTCCAGGACTGATAAGATACTAAAGGTACAATTAGGACGATGACAAATTTGGACTGTAACAAACGTTATAATAACTATCAAAATATTATTGCTAAATATGTGAAACAAAAAAGTAAAAAAGATAATTATATAAAAGATAAAAACAAAAACAAAGTCAACAAAATTCGAAAAATTCAGAAGAAGAAATTGAATAGGATGAAGCCAGAACGAATATTTAAATGTAAAACTTGCAATAAAATTGTTTCTACATTTTTGGGTAAGAATTTGTATTTTTCTCCATATTTATAGTTCATGTTTTTTTTAAAGAATTTTGTAAGTAGAAGACTGATCTCAGGGGCGAATTCACGGGGGGGCATGCTTCCCCTTGGGCCTAAGAACATAATACAAAATACATACAAATATATATTGCACACAACAATTATTATTAACGCACCTTGCATACAGCTAGATCTAGATCCGCCCCTGACTGATCTACACTGGTAAATTTAAATACAAAATTAGTTACAAAATTTGGCATTAAATTCAAATATAGTGATTTCCAAATTACACAAACTCACACGTAAAAATATAGAATTTGCTGAATAAGTAAGTGTATTTACACTTTATCTTAAATCATTCACACAACTCTATACGAACATAACTTTTCAAAGATTTTTACGTTATCATCTCGGACAATGTTTAATTATTAAAACATAATTATTACGTACTACTATAATAAAAACATAACATAACATAATAAAAGCTTAACATTACATTCACTACATGAACCACCTCTTAAGTTTGAAACGAGAAAAATAAAAACAAAATAATTAAGAAAGAAAATTAAATATCATGTGTTTAGATTGCCCGAAATTAAAAAAAAATATATAGATTTAAATAGTATATGTATGATATTCAACAAGTCAGTTTATTTTTATTCACTTAAACATAACAACAATTTAAACTTATATTCTTCGAATTGTTGTCAACTTGTAATAGAAAAAGTATAAACAATACTATAATTGCAATATTAGTAAAAAATATGGGAAAACAGACTTTAAAAATAAAAATATCCATCGTAAGTTGTTATATGAAATTTTTGACAATATTTTCATATTTAAAATATTGAAAAATCTTTCTGAACTCATAATAATGAAAACAACTTTTGATATAACGCTCTGTTTAACCGTTTGAGTGCCACGGGTCCTTGCTGTTTACCCGACCAAAAATGCCAAGGAGTGCTTTTGCGCTTGCCTTAATTCCCTCTCCAAAAATCTATTCAACATTATTTATTTAGTTCATTATATTATTATAGTAATCGTTGTTTATAAGAATATAAAGGTGTACATCTACATTACATTATTTAGTTCATTATCTTATTATAGTAATCGTTTTTTATAAGAATAAAAAGGTATACACCTAGCTAGAGTGCTGGCACTTTTCGAGGAAAATCGCTGATTGGCACTCAAACTGTTAATTCATATTCGGCTAACGATTATTTATCAGCTTTAATCTTTCAAATAAATTTTATTTTGTTGTCTTCTTCTAAAATAATGAGGTGAATAAATTCGACAACCTATACTAATTCGTAATTCCATTTTTCTTTTTAGAATTAAATCAACATAGAATAAATAAACACAACTGCACTGTTACGTGCAATATTTGTTCGAAAACTTTTTCAAAAGATGGTTTACGACAACACAAATATATACACGAAAACGTCATCTGTGTGACATATGTGGTGGAGTATTTGCTACGAGCAACAGATTACAAAACCATAAATATTGTCATTCTGAGGAGAAAAATTTTTCATGCGACATTTGTAACAGGCTTTTCAAGGCACCACGCAATTTATATGAACATAAGAAGCGGCGGCATAAATAATACAGAATTTCTAAATTATTTTGCGCACGTGTTACATTGTACATGTAAAAACACAGTGTTAAAAACACTGCACATATTATTTTTAAATATGTATGCAGAGTTAGTTCCTTTTGAATTGTTTTGTTCAGTTAAGTTACTTTTGTTGGTGATTTTCGTCTGATGATTTTTAAAAATATTTATGACAAAATACCAAAAAGTTTAATTTTTTATTATTTGTTTCTTTCAAGTCGAATCAATTGATTCGATGAATAATTTGTTATCTATTACAAAAAAAATATATATTGTTAGTTACATACACACACTTGTATCATCTTTATGTACATGTAAATTCAAATAAAGTTCATGATACGTAGAAAACAGTGTATTCATTACATGGCACAATCATTCAGAAAATAAATTATGAAGACGTATATTAAAAAAAAGGCAAAATAATTAAAAATGTGTGTAGGTCTGACTAGGTATAGAGGGGAGACAGGTTCTGCCTATATTAAAACATTGAAAGAAATTGTCATGATCAAGTAATATATATAAGGAAATTGTCGAAAGATCTATAGTAGTTAAAGTTCAAAATCGCTTGCCTCGATCAGTCATTTTCGGACGGTAATGCTCCTTTATAGTTAGTCAAAAAATTAGTTAGTCAAAATATTGCAAAAATATTAACATAAACATTATTTTACTAATACTTTGTTTGTTTTTCTATTGATATCTATTTACAAGCATTGCTAGAAGCAGCTGTTAAAATTTAAAAAATAAAATAACTAAACTAATTAATTATAATGTTATTAAATTCCCTATCAGGTTCATTATTGTTTTTAACAATGACGCGTTTCGACTTTTCAGTCATCTTCAGATTTTCTGATCTTGGTCAACACAGACCAAGATCAGAAAATCTGAAGATGACTGAAAAGTCGAAACGCGCCATTGTTAAAACAATAACGAACCTGATAGGAAATTTAATAACATTATAATTAATCATAACGCAGGTTCAGGACCCAAGAACAAAAGTTTATCTTTTGACATTAATATTAACTTAACTAACCTGGATGGTCCGGTTGGTAATAATGTACAACAAATACATAAAACTGGGGACGTGGTACTTTCGATTTGTTATCAACCATTGGATTCGCATGATCTAAGTATTATATATTAAATTGCTCGTATTATCGTATATATTTGGTGGTTGATTCTGCGGCGCTATTTGCTGTTCGTTACCAACTTCAAATTTAACTTTTTTCGAATCGGATGCTATTGGAAATTGAGCAGAAACACATTTACCATCTTTTCGTACACAAACTGATTGGGGACGGATATAATCGAGAGACCATTGATGATGCGGTATTGCTACTACAGATTTTATACCAAGATAAACGTCATCATCACCCTGAAAATTAAGCCAAAATTATTTGCTTTTACTGATGTATGCGTGAATGTTGGATTTGGCTGCAAAATGACTGCTGTGGAATTGGAGATTTTTACGTGAGGTATGTGGTGTAAATAGGAGAAATCATGTACGAAATAAATTAGTGTTTGATCGAGTGTGAAATTGAAACAAATGTAGCAAAAGTGGCGGTGTTAGTCAGTTAAGATGGTTCGGACATTTTAAGCTAATGTCTAATGAACATTTGGCTAAAAAGATTTACACGAATGATTTTGAAGCTATACGTTTGCGTGAACGCCCGATGAGTAGTTGCAGTGGTATGGTTGAGAGAGTGGTTTACGTGAGCAGAAGTTTTCAAGTAATAGGAATAGAAGAGCATGTATGAGCGGAATTATGAATATAGATGAAGCTAAAGTTGCTTGTTTGGAGAAGGCCGATTTCGGGATAATGGAAAGAGTTGGTGCCACACCCTTTTGGGTATATGGCGTGATTGTGTATTTATGTATGTCTGTAAAGTTATTCTATTTTTTTTTTGCAACAAATTCGTTCAAATGTCGAAATAAATTTCAGACGCAAATCAGTTGATTAATATCCTTACCTTCTTCAAAGTAATCGTATTAAAGTTACTATCAGAATGAAAATGCGCAATTCTTTTGTGATCATCAACGATAACTTGTCTGCATAAATTGATATATGGACACGGTGCTAAATTCACCATAAACCGTCTCGTTCCATCCTCATACTCAATGCCAACAACGTGCGTCTTCATTTCTTCTTCTTCGACCACACCTAGCGGTGTTGCATACGTCACTAACAACACATACTGACCA
Organism: Clivina fossor; assembly: GCA_963966155.1. Taxonomy (NCBI): domain Eukaryota; kingdom Metazoa; phylum Arthropoda; class Insecta; order Coleoptera; family Carabidae; genus Clivina; species Clivina fossor. The sequence continues at coordinate 131,686 of OZ014560.1, forward strand.
GGTTTTGTGACTGTTAAATTTAAGCTGAATTCTTTTTGTTCACCGCCAAGTACGGCTAAATTATTTACATCTAATTCATCTAACTGTTCTAAATCGGAAAAGAAGTCAGTTAATGATTCTTTAAAATCTTCATGAACAATAAAACCGCCATCTGCATGAGCTGCGTCAAATTGAGATAGATCAGGATATGAATAATGACGACATAAGCCTTTTTGCCCAATTTTACAAGCTGTATCAACTTTTTGTGATAAAATTGTTGCTTCGTAGAATACTTGCGGAAGTAGAACGAAATAATCCTGAATTAAAAAAAAAAGAAAATATATTTATATAGAATTATAAATTCTTTAAGAAGTTTCAAATTATCATAATTTTCTTTATAAATAATATAAATTCAATTTAGAAAAAACATTTATCTATAATCTACATCTATCTACGATGAGTAATTTCAAATCAATACGTCCTATTCGGTATAAGTCCGCACGTCAGGAGCGGATTAAGGTTGTATACTGAGGGTCCACTGTATTTGCTTGTGACATATATATAAAAACCGGTAGACTTACAAGATATAAGGTTTTTTTGGCTTTGATACTGACATATCATATATTGCCATGTGGTCCAGCGACAGTGACGAATGCTGAATTTTTCGACGGTTTAAACTGGACTTCGAACTTCTGTTCGATATCATTTGGATTATCGGGCATAATTGTTACAATTCCAGTTACTGGTTCGGGATTCGGATTCACGTATGAGAGTACCATACGATAGAGAGATGGTTTTTGAATGTATACTTCGTCAAGAATCTCATTCTAAAACAATGATGTTTTTTTTTTAAATTCTATTTAAATATTAAATTCAGTGTAGACAATAATTGTAGTAGAGGCGAGAAAACAACATAACCACGCCAAGAATAATTCGGGAAGATATCTTCATCGAATCCATAACGTACTGGTGAATTGAGTGGTGTTCGGGCGTCTTCGACTTCGTCTTGTCGCATACACCGTTTATCGAACCCCCGATGTCACAATCGCAATCTAGAAAATTAATCAAATTGTGTTTGATTTTTTTTTTAGTAATAAGCAACTTGTATCATGGTTATTTATATGTAAAATTAATTTCAAACTCAAATCAACTTGTCGTATGATCTTATTGCAGTCGCCTATTGAGAATACTTGCAAATTTAAATGACAAAATATATTAATATAACGTGTTATTAGTTTTAGTTATTGTACAAAATTAATAATACGAAAGTTAGACAAATTAATAATAAACTCTCAATGATTATTCGTTCTATTAATTGTCTGTAATATCTACACAATTATAGTAATCCTTCTATTTACGCAAATTCAATTTAACGCACCAGAAAAATATGGAGTAAATAATATGTCAAGAGTGCAAAAGGGTAACTATACAATTGTATTAAAAAACAAACTAACACCATCGGTGGATAGCTCTTAAAAAAAGAAGGTATTCGTACATTTACACTTTTGTTCTAGGATGCATAATTTCCGAGAAAAAAAATAAAAACCAATTTTAGTCAAAACTTTGGGAATGATTTTTACCACCTAAACCCTTGACGGTTGCCGATAAAAGAAGTTCATTTAAATCGGCGTGTAACATCTCAATATGTTTACTCGTTAATAAGATTAAAATATCCGAGAATATAGAACGCATTCTTGTTTCACTGTACTATAATAAATTATCTTCTTCCTTACCTTTGCATCCAAATAAATCATCGTCCATCAAGTCCCACATGCCATCCTCGCATTGCTGACACCGTTTCCCATCGACACTGTCCAGTGGTGCCATCGCATACAGCTACACCACCTACCACGCCCGGTAAACGACAATCGCACGATTCACAGCCGTCCGGATTGGCGAGCTGCAGATTTCCAATACAACGGTCGGCATCGGTTACAAATACGACCGTGAACGCGCGATTTGCATTCGCAAAGTTCGCAAAAATGATGCCACACCAGCTGGATTACAGTTGCAATCTGCAACAGAAAATCAAAGTTCTGTTTTCACAACATTCTTAATGTAACGCTTGTCTCGAAAAAAGAGGTCCAATTATTTTTATTAGTCACATTGTGTTACGAAATAACGCGTATTCGTCGTACATAGAGATTTAGCATGTAAAATCAGACATGTGCGATTTAAATCTTTTTTTTTTTTAAATAAAATATTTTATCCGATCAGTAATAAAAAAATTCCATACCATTCCATTAAAATCAATTACCCTGTATAATTAATTCAATTAGATAAAAATTCTTATAATAATTAAGTTTTACGTTAACAAGTACTAATTTGTTTGACCAAATATTCATGAGGAATAACATTTGTGTGTTTGGATTATTATTTTTGCGTTTAGTTGTGAACAGGGAGGACCTGGTTGTGAATAAAGTGTCGTGTGTGATAGACTGATTCCATTAAGACTAATTTTGAGTTAACGAAATGAAAATTTAATATTATAGCTGTATCAAAATATGATAAAATTAGTTATTTGTAACATAAACATGATTAATAAATAAAAACTGTTTTTATAAAAAATATATTTCTGATTATTAACTTGATTACATATTGTGATTTATTAAAAATTATAGTGTAAACAAATCTACTAATAGATCAATCACCGATTTTAGGAAAAGTCGTATTATTCGTTAGCGTTAAATTTGAGACTGGAAACATGAACAAAGCATACCGGTTAGTAAAAATTTGACTATACACAAAACAGACTGTATAAAAATTTAAAATGATAAAAGGCGCGTTTTTTTGAACTATACGTAAATATAAAATAATAGATTTAATATTTTTTAAACATTTAGTATATAAATTTTTAAGGCACATTGTATATATGATTTTGAGACGCATTGCATATATACAGTGTGTTGACTTGGACCGTCGTACATAGGGATCAGACGTGCGATTTCCTGCTTCCCAAATTATTTTACAAAAAAAACCTCATAATAAATGTTTTAGGGCATACTTTTCTGCATGTAAATCAATTACTAAAATTTTTTTGGAACCTTCCTAACGTCAAGAATTAGGTCTAAAGTTATTAAGAAATTGACTGGAAAATGGCAGTAGCCGTGAATTTGGAACAAAAAATCAAACAAATGCTAATCGAATTTCACGGCTAATGCCATTTTCAGTCAATTTCTTGACAACTTTAGGGTTAATTTCCTGAAGTTGGGATGGTTCCAAAAAAAATTTTGTTGATTGATTGATAAAAAAGTGTTTTCTAAAACATTTATCCCAAAGTTTTTTTTTGTAAAATAATTTAGGAAGCAGGAAATCGCATATGTCTGATTTTACATGCTAAATCCCTATGTACGACGGTCCAAGTCAACACACATAAAATTATTTAGTTATATTATATATATATATATATATATATATATATATATATATATATATATATGATTTTTTTTAGATGCATTGTATATAACATATTATAAATAATTTTGTTAGACACATCGTATATAATTGCATCGTACACTGCATCTCCGTGAAATAATACAGCTTATGGACAAAGAAAGAGATAGGAGAAAAGTATATTGCTTACATAAAAATATCGCATTAAAAAAAATACAAATAGTATGAATAAATGAATAATATTTTTTTCATTGAAATATTGATTTTCGTTATTATTATCGAAGTCATAAAACAACTTTTATAACAATGGTTTTCTATTTTGTTTGCATTTGATGTATAAGTTTAAATTTTTATTTAAATAGTAAATGTAAGCACTGGCACGCCTCTCTATTAAGTTTCGGAAAACAAAATTTGCTGTCATTTTTTAATTAAAATTTTCTGCATCTTTTTTTTGCTTGTGTATTCCCTATATCTCTAATTTCATTTACATTCTCTGCGTTTTTTTCTGTCTAAACATTGTATCAAAACTTGAAACTTAGGTATAGCATGTTTGAACAAATCGATAAGCATTATTTAATTCCGTTGTATAAATTGTACAAATGGAATTTTTATAAATCGTTATTCACATACAATTGTGCAATTATTATATAAAATACTAAAAATTGGAGATTGAGTATACTTACATTTTATTCAATTTATTCAACTGAAGTATATTATTGGAAAAGTTATATTCCTATATTTTTGTTTGTAATAAAACAATTAATAAATTGGTAAGCATAATTTAATTATATTTCCAGTAAAACTTGGAATAAGATCTGTCAATTTCATAGATCTGTCAGTTGCATTATATAAATAACCGCTAGATGTTACCACAATCGCAAAGTTTTGCGTACAAAATTTGAATGTATTTTTAATAATTGAATATTGTAAAGGCGGATCTACACATTCGGCATTCGCCGAGTCTCGAGCGGCTGTTCGCCGATTCTCGAATGATGTGGATGAATTGTTCGTCAGAAGCCGAGCGCATATTCGGCGTGCTCGATGTTCCCGTACTGTGTCGGTCTTTTGACGCGAGTCAAAGTAAACGAACATTCGCCTCGCTGTTCTTTTTAGTCAGATCCAGACATTCGGGTTCTTGATAGATACTTGTGAGCAACTTGATAAACAATTTTTATTTTTCTTTTCCTTTATTTAAAGTTTTCTATTTTATTTTTAATTTTGTTTTAATATTTCAAATTTATGAATTGCATTGTAATTTTTATAATTTATTATTAATTGGCAAAACTTTCTAACGTACTACTAGTACGATTGGCGCAAATTTTATTCTTTCATGTAAATCAATAGGCAATAAACTATTTTCTAATTTAAATTTACAATAAAATGTTTTTTATGATAATTTTTTACTAATATCTTAATGATATATCATTTTTTTTCATATTTACTTCAATAAAAATTTTGCAATTATGTGAATTATGTTTAAAAGTATTTACTTATATGAATTCTTTTTTTTTCAATAATAATTTCGATAATATTTATTGTAGTATTTAACAAATTTGATACTTTTTTTTAAATTTTCAATGGCGTTCAATGGCAAATATTCGCCTTTTCCATAATAAATTGATGTTCGGCAAAGTTCACATATATGTATAAGTGTATTCGCCATTAGGCAAGTATTCGGTAACTATCAACACCCATTCGGGATTCGGCGAGTAGTTACTCGGGACTCGGCGAATACCGAATGTGTGGATCCGCCTTAATAATAAATATATTTTGAATTTATATTATGTTAAATAAATTAATATCCATACATTCATAGTTCCTTGATTTAAAATATTATAAATGTTTATAGCAAATGTTTATGTTCTAACAAATGTAAATTTGTTTCATGGTTTTACGAAAAACGTACTAAAAATATCTTTACATAAAGATGAAATTTGAACTTCGTGTTATGGCAGTTTGAGCTATAAGACACAGTACGGTTACAGCATTTTCAAACCATCCATTGTAGTGCATTGTAGCACGCACTACAACTGTGCGCGACATTGTCGTTTGCTTACAGTGTTTGATAAGTAACCTACAAAACTTTCTATAATGAAAATATTTATGTTATTTTAAATAATAATTACGAAAACCACGATGGTGGAATTTGCAATACTTTGTCGATTATGTGTTGGTAACGAAAATATATCATCCAGCTTAAATAATTTAGATGCAGATAATGTACTCTTAATTGATAAACTAAAAGCTGTTATACCAGGAATTGTATGTATATTATTTTTTATTTCTAATAATAATATTTTAAAAATAAAATGTTTTTTTAAAGGGTTATAACAATGGCGAGTTACCAAATGTAATTTGTACACTTTGCATTGAACAACTAAGTAATGCATATCGATTTATACAAAAATGCTTAAAATCAGATGTAACACTAAAACATTATTTACATCAGTTAAAATATACTGGAAATAAATCAAAAAATAATGACAAGAAAACGCAAGAAAAGATTTTTGTAAAACGGGAAAGTGATGTTAATAAACCTTACAAAAATGATCTTAATGAACAAGTAGATGATTCTTTATTCATTTCAAAATATGATGAAATTCAATATACTCCGGAATTAGTTACTGTAGATCGTTGCTCGAAAAAAGATAATAATAGAGCGGAAAAATGTTTGAATGAGATTTCAAAAAATATATTTACCGATACAGACGTAAATGAATCTTTAAAAGAAAATAGCGACCCAACAAATCTTTTAGAACGCGAAAAATGCGAAAGAACCTTTATTAATAGCGCTAATTTTAAGATGCATCTTCGTACACATAAAATTAAAAAACAAATTAATTATAATAGTAAAAAAATTATTAAGAAACCTATTACAAGACTCAACAATCATAAAATTACAAAATTTTTCACAAAAACTATCGATTCAGAAAACGATAACAAATGTTCTACCAATCTAAACACAGAAGTAGATGCGTTATTAATACAAAACGATAAACCAATAGTAGAAGAACCAGAAAATAAAACAATATATTCACCTGAAGATATTTACAATTGCGAAGTCTGCGGAGAAAGTTTTAATAATCTTACTAATTTTAGACCACATATCCGTAAGCACAAATCCAAGAAACTTTTTTCAGAAAGCTTTCCTTTAGATGTAATAGACAGTTCTTCCAATTTGAACCCAGAAGCAAACGAATTATTACTACAAAAACATTCTGATCCAGTAAAAAAAGAAGGTGAATTAATGCTACAAGAAGATGCATCATCGCTACAAGAAAATGAAGTATTCCTGATAGAAAATGAAGTATTGCTGAGTTCAAAACATGAAAAAGAATTAATGGAAACTTCTGGTTCTTTATTAATTCCAATGTATGAAGAAATTCATAATATTCCAGAATTAGTTAGCTCGGAAAAAGAAATTAATAATAGAGTGAGAAAAGTTTTGAATGAGACTTCGAAAAATAGTTCTACCAATGTAGATGTTGATGCCTTTTTGGAAGATGATAGTGATTCAACAAATGTTTTAGAATGTGAAAAATGCGAAAGAACTTTTGTTAATAGCGCTAACTTTAAGATGCATCTACGTATGCATAAAAATAAAAAACCTATTACAAAAGACACAAAAACAAATTTTCCTCATCCAACTACAGAAATAAACAAGTCATTACGGAACGATAATAACAAAAATAAGTCCTCTTATAAATGTGAATTATGTAAAAAAGATTTTCAAAATATTAAAACTTTAAAAGCACACACTTATAGCCACAAATATAAGACAGAAAAGAAATGTCCAGTATGTGGAAAACTTGTTATTCATTTAAAAAATCACATGTGGTCGCATTCAAAAGAAAAACAATATGTTTGCGTATGCTGTGAACAAAGTTACTATCGTCATTCAGCTTTAGTTGTCCATATTCGTACTAAACATGAAAATGACTGGCCTTATCAATGTAAAGGATGTAACAAACACTTTATTCGTAACGATATTTTTAAAAAACATATGAAAAATCACGCCAAAGAACAAAATGAAATGAAAAAACTACAATACAACTCCGTGAAAACGAATTTAAAAAGACGTAAAAAAAGGCGTGAAACAGCGCATACCAACTTAAGGCCTTATAAATGTAACATATGTAATGCACGCTTTAATCGTGACGCACATTTAAAGCGTCACTTAAAAGGTTGTGCTTTCAAGAAGAAAAAAGGAAACGATAATTTGTCGGCTGTCGAAGGTAGCTCGAAACAGACAACAACAGTAAACACTTTTACTGTAGAAAATTCACATGAAGATAACGGAAATAGTTTTGTGGATTTAAATACGGAAATAAATGAGCCATTATCGAGAGATAGTGACGCGGACGATTTAACATGCGACCTATGTGATAAATATTTTACTAACGCAGAAAAATTGAAGCTGCATACTCTTATTCACAAACAGAAATTACAAAAGAAATGTAAAATATGTGGAAAAGTGGTTGTGAACTTAAACGCTCACATGCGTATTCACACGAAAGAAATGCCTTACAAATGTTTACGTTGTGGACTGAAGTTTAGATATTCTTCCTCGTTACGAAGACATGTTCAAAGTCGTCATGAATTTAATCAGCATCTTACACAAAATGATGATCGTATTTTTCAATCGAATGTATTATTTTTCGATGGAAATATGGAATTGATAAATCCAAGTACAGTGAGCCCGCCGTATCCATAGGAGCTTTTAACATCTGTGATACATTCCTTTTAAAGCTGAGTTCACAATCAACCCGAGAACGAGAATGTATAAATGGCTAAGTTGAATAATTTTTACCATTCTCATTCACGGAAAACGGTATCCGTTCCATAATTTATGTAAATATATTCTGTTTTTGTCGTTACCGGACTCGTTCTCGGTTGATTGTAAACGCAACTTAAGTAAAAAAAATACCTAAAATCGTTACTAACACAGCATGATAAAAATATGATCTATTGATGAAGACTTTTGCTATAACCTATACGGTCTTACCTGATTGATATAATTAAATATTTTCCGGGCGTTTTGTTTGTTTAAAATCACTATTATAACGACGACCAATATTTTAAAGTTTTAAATATTTAAGCAGGGAAATTAATACAATTTATTTTCATAAAAAATATTATTACATTGTTAGTACATAGACTGTAGGGTCGTCTATGATTCACATTATTAGTTCACATTATTTTTTGGGTTTTTTGTTGGTAAAATTCAAAAATTACGTACACTAATCTGGTCCCATACATGATAAATTTCAATTGTAGTGTTTGCGTAATTCACATATAGTTTAGTTTTGGCCATCATACAGTTTTTACTTAGTTGGCATTCTAATAAATGATATTTCTCTAGTTCACGACATATTTTACTACAAAACTAAATATTAATCACAAATTGCATTGACGCAAAACTCAGATAAATTACAACAGTCACACATACAGACCATTTAAAAATTGCACTCAGTACAAAATTTTGAACTAAACGTTGCATACACGTTACGATTTAATTACGCAACATTGGATTGTACAATTAAAATTGCAATAAACTTGGGGACGCTTAAGAAATTACCAAGATAAAATCGTAAGAAAATATATTGTACATTATTACACTTATGTGCTATGTCTTTCAATATTTTTACATATTATTAAGTAAATTTAAGGGCTAGTCTCAGGTTACAGTAAAACTGCGGAAATCGAACACGACGACCTTACTGTATAGTTAATAATTTTATTTTTTAATGTTTTTGTTCTAATATTTTGTTTTTGTTCAGAATGTTCTTTTGGTTCTAAATATTTTTTTGTTATTTTTATATTGTTCTGAATGAATATTTTGTTTCTCTGTGCATATTTTCTTGTGAATAAATACATTTCGCATATTAGTTAAGTATATATTTTTGTAATACAATTATTAATAATATTGTTAATTTGAAAAGGTATTACTGACGTATATTTCAAATAATTTATTATTCAAGATTTCTATTTGGTTTTGGGTAAATTTAAATATGTCAGATATAATACAAATTGTCACCCTATAATTATTGTCAACCTTGTAATTCCAAAAAAAATATTTATTTCCTAATTGATGCGTTTAGTTTGTATGATACAGAATGGTGCTGAAATATCAATAAAATCGAAAATGGAATTATAAGGTTTTCCTAATTAGGGCAACGAAATACTGAATATAAAAAACATAAAATATATATATCAAAATGTTTTGTGAAAATAAAAATTATATTTTGTTTAGTTATAAAAAAAATATTAAAATTTATGTGCAAAAGTTACCGACTTTTTGTATCTACTATTAATTATATAATTATGTACTTAATTAAAATTGTAAGATAATATTTCAATGTTGATAGAAATTGCTAATAATTTAATTAGTTTAAATAAGACTGCTTTACTTTTTTATACGAATAATTAATGTGTAATTTTTGTTATAATAAAAACTTTAAATACATGGACATTAATTTTATTTCTTAACCAACTAAAGAACTTAATGTAAAATAAATCTTTTTTTTTTGTAACAATGTATAGAGCAGCGAAAACCATCAACTAATGGAATGATGCTATTCAATTTTTATATTAAAATTATGCTTTCCATAACAAATTTGTATATTATTCAGTACAGATGAATGTTGCTAGCATTCAAAATTGTAACGATTTATTTGGAAACAATTCATTTTGTCGCAATTTCACTACGATTAAAACTGAGCTTAATATTTATTCTTATTTTGATAGGAGTTGTTATGTGATTCATTCCACTCTTGATTGAGTACCTATCAGTTTATATATTGATATATAAATCTTTATTGAAAAATAATGAAATAATTCGTACAATATATTTTATTATTATTATTATTTTTAAATCATTAAAATACATAGAATATAAAATGTTCTATAGGATTTTTTTTATGGTAACATACAACCTTTAATTAATAACGTAACTCATTATTATAAAAGTAATATTTTATTTTTAAAATCATGTACATATAAAAGTAAAATGATTCATTTAAGGTAACTTTGTTACTTCGTTTGAGTTGCCACAAAATAATGAAGCATTATTTATATATTAATTTTTAGCTTTGTTCGGATTCCGAAAAGTTAGTATTTATTTTTTACAATGTTCATATTTTATTTCCATAATTACAATTATATATTACAGTCTATTCAATTAATTTTACAATTACATAATTTAATTCTACTAGTGATTTTTTTTAATATTTAACTCAAGCGAAGTATTAAATTTACCTTAAATTTGAATTCATTTAATTGGTAGGGCACACACCAATAGTAACATCTCCGGTTGTCGTATTTGCGGCAATATTATACTTTTTATTATTGACGTGAACATCTTTAACACAACCGACAAATGAACTCCGCCTATGAATTCCACGAAGTCGTTTCTGTGCAAGATGTTGATGACCACCTAAGAAAAGACTGAATCTTATATCAGTCGAATGCGACTGACCAACACCGGCATCAGCAAAAATTTTGTCCACTGACAGTGATACGACATTTTTCGATTTTATCGCTGAAATAAAAAGAAAAAGTTTTGTTTAATATTTATCCATTTCGGTTAGCTTAACGTATACATACCTTGTATGCTATGCCAGTTCCCATCGCAGAAATAATACCTATCAGTTGGTCTGAATGCGGCTTCAATGGGACCTTTACCATTATCAACGGTAAACTTAATAAAACCGTCTACCATTTGTAGTACGAGGAAATCTCGTTTACCGTGAACGGACATTAATAAACCGGATATATTTCGTGGTTTTATATCCATTTGGATGTCGATTTCCGTTCCGACTTTGAAACGTTCTTGCAGTTTGACATAAACATCACCAGCGCCAAAGAACGTACCCGATTCGATGTTATCGGAGCATGGTACAGCACCTTCAATGCGTGGATTTTGCATTGGTTTACCGTTCATTTGGAAATTGCGCAAACAACCTTGGAACGGTTGATAAGTTTTCTAAACAATACAAATTATAATTTATTCAACTTTGTTAAAATCGATCAGTGATAAACGAAAAACTATTGAAACAAACGGTGAACACAATACAATACACGTTATAAACTACACGAAATGATGAAATAAACATGCAGAAAAGTGTTGTAAATTAAATTGACAAACATTCTAACTTCTAACAATAAAACTCGCAACGTCGGGTATGAACTGAAAAGCTAAATCGGTATGTAATAATATAGAGTTGCACTTTTACGAAAGTGTTATCGTTTCTAATAACGAAAGCCGAATTATTTTGGAACGAGTCAACGCGAGTCAACGTAACAAAAATGCGAATGAATTAAAAACTGTGAATTGTGTCGCTTGTAAAAATTAACATTTAAATTTCGCCACAGTAGATCATTTTCTAATCTTTTAACATTACACTGTTAAGCTGCTCGGAAGTTTTGACGGATTTCAATGAAACATAATTAACTTTTATCTAATGTTGAATCCAAGATCAAACACACGCATTATAAGTTTAACTACTTTAAGAATATATTCTAGCATCGTGAAAGATAGGGCAAATTTACCGACTTGTCATTGGCTGTAATTTAAGGTTAGTTTATAATGGTCAAAAATATGTAATTTTGCTCAATAAATTAACTTATTGTTTGTCATTTCGTATTTTATATTCGAGATCTGTTTCTTTTTTTTCAAATCAAACTTAAAAATCGGTTATTTTTAAAGCTATATAATATAAACCACCTAGATAAAAGGGCGGTACAACATTTAATTGTCGATTTCCTGTCGATTGAGAATGTCCGGATATAACATCTCGTTCATCGATAACTAGTTTTCCATCGGTTTGATTTCGACTAAATACAGCTGTATGCCATAAACCATCGTTATAAGTTTTATCCGATTCTAATGTTATTTGGTCGACACCGCGTGCTACGTTGAAATTCAATGGTAATCCACCGATATACATATCACCGTACATTATATGCAACGGTGACGGTGGCGAATCCATTCTATAATTGACAAAAAATAAGAAAATAATAAATAATACACAGTAGTACACGTGGTACGAACATTCAAATGTTCCATATAATAAAACAATAATCAAACAAAATAACGTACTATTTAACGTATACGTTAAAACATTCCTATAAATAATAATAAAAAATAAAATGTAAAAACTTACGTGATACTTTCCCAATCGTCAATATCCATCCTGAGTTCATTTTCGTTATGTGTAATTGTAACAACATGCCATTCATTATCATTATAACTGCTATGCGCTGAAGTATTTAACTCTAGCCGTTGACTAACTAATACTAGCGCACTGTTAACTAACGCTAGTGACACGCCGCGCCGTTCTCTTGATCACGATCGGTTGCGTAAAATATTAAACCGTTCGGTGCTTGAGTTTTGAATTTCAAACTTACTTTCAGCGAATTGGCTGACGATGCATTTGGATGTCGTATATAGCCGGGTGCATCTTGATCGAATGATACCAATGTTGCGAACTAAACCAGTAAAGGATGAGTTTTTATTCATTGAACCATTTAGTCCTAAAATGTATATATTTGTTCATACTTACTTTAACTGGACATCCAGGCAGTACACTGTACGCTTTAGCATTTTGACTCAAATCAATTGGTGTACTCATAATTTGTACGCCATCGATACAACCATCAAAATCTACATTGGTTACTTTTGAATAACTATGTTGATTTGGATAACCACCGAAGAACATCAATTCCGTCACCTTAACGTAAAATAATGATGATACAATTATAATAATACATAAAATTAACAAGTAATTGCAATACCAATATAAACAGAAAAAAAATTTACCTCAACAAGTTTGGATTGTCCATCAGAAACACCATTCAAAGTTTCATTGCCAACAATTTCCAATACTCCTTTTTGTCCATCACGACTTGCTTTTACAGAATGCCATATGCCATCATTGTATCTATTTTTACTTTTTATTGAAACCACACCGTCCCCTAAATCATACTAAAGAAGAATTTAATATTAATATCATTTATAAAATAGTAGTAAATAATTGAAGGGGGGAAATACATGTAAACGCCAAAAAAAGGAGATTTTCAATATTTTTTTTATATTTAAATGAAATCGTTTAAAATAAAACTGTTTATCCGATGTAATTAGATATATGTGTTGTTAGAAGTTTAATTTTTCAATTAGATTTTGATGTGTCTGTCAGTAATAATGGAAAATTAGTATATTTTTTATTTTGATTTTATCAGTAGTCAAATTATTATTAAGTTTGTTCAAATTTTATACAGTTATGAAATATAACAAATAATGTAAGTAAAGAATATGTGATTGTTAGTCGAATTAATGAGCAAATAATTATGTGAGTATTCAAATATTATTAGTTTAATCTATGTTAATATTTGAATACTCACATACACTGTAACAAATATAAATATTTAAAAAAAATACAAACCTGATACCAAACTCTACCATCTCGTAGTTCAATCGACATAAAACTACCAACTTGTGGATTTCCCGCTAAGAACATTAACCCATCATCGGCAGACGTCTTAAAATCTAACCTAATCTCGGTGCGTGAACGCAACGAATGTGGTCTAGCATCCAAAATAGCGTATCCATTACCGTTGAATCTAAATCCGGTACTAGGTTCGAGGTTAATCAATTTATCTCTTTGTTGGGCACCACTATAATTCTCTTCGGCTTCCAAGAAATTCCACAAACCGATCGGACGTTCACCGATGACAAGCTCTTCCATTTGACCATCGAAACTAGAATGTTTCACCGAGTCTTGTATGTTGAAAGATGGTGGATAACCGCCGACAAACAGACGCGATTGATCCGGATCTAAGTTGAAAATGGTGTTTGTACCTTCTAGAACGGCTTCGGCTGTATGAGGCATAATTTGACGATCAGCTGTCTCTTCGTTGATTGTTAAACGTACGTTATGACCGGTTCTGTAATATAGGTTTATTTTCGTAAATAATAGTCAACAAACAGACAGGAAGGAAAGCGAGATACTTAATAAAAAAAAAAACATGTTAAAAACAAACCTATCGATAACGGCTTGATACCAATTACCATCGGCAACATATTTATGACTGATATAATTCGTTCGGGACCATTTCCAACATCCATAGTTAAAACTGGATAACCATTTTCGACTTCTAATGTCATATAATCATCGGATTTCGTACGTCGTAGCTTAGTACCGGGTGCATTACCCAAATACAACATAAAACCATTTGGTTTTTCCGTTTGGAAATAAACTGAAACGTGAGATGAAGTTGCTTGATCGGCTATATCTGGTGGATTCTTCAATTCCGTTATTTTCGCCTCGACGTCTACAGTCGGTCTCGGATGAGCTGACTGCCTGATACTCATGCAACATCGTATGAAGGTGATCTCTTTCTACTTGTTTCAAATTTGGATTGACGTGAAGAGCAGGATTGTTCTCAGCTTCGACACAGATGTTGAAAACGTTGACCTCTTCCACAGGTTCACTGCTGCAGTACGAATGTTTGGCTATTTTCATTCCCTGCGGTCCGATAGTAATAGTAGCCAACTGGAAAAATGGTTCACCTAATATGATGTCTTTAGTAATAGCTGTATCTGAAACTATGGAAAAGAACATTTTATAGGATTCATGATTAATTATTGCATCAACATGGACTCTTCCTATGCAACAAACGCTGGTTCTCCCAAGTCCGGTATACACTTCGTTGTATGGTTCAATATTAGAATTTATTTGTTTAAATACGCTTTCACGCATTATATTGACGGCACTGCCACTATCAACAAGAGCAGCAAAACTTTGGTCATCGATCGTTACGTTGGTTGTACACAGATTTTGAACGGTGGTTAGATTAATTTTCTTCGTGTTCTTCTGCGGACAGTCTTTCTTTTGGTGACTAGTATCGTTACAAATGAAACAGGCACCCTTGTCTCTTTTCTCCATGAGACAACTAGAAGAATAGTTAGTGTCCATTTTGATTACAATTGAAACAACGGACATTGTGATGAAATCGTTCACTGCCACCTTCGGATTTCTTATCTGGTCTGTCGGTATTAGGAAATCGCTGTTTTAACATTTTCGTAGGTTGCGTTGTTTGGTTTATTGCAGTTAATTCATCTGCATATGACTTCATAGCAGCAAACAGTTTTTCAAGTGTATTAAACTTTTCACTCTTCAATTGTATTCGGAGGATTGGATTGTCTATTCCACGAATGATGTATAACACTTTGTCCTCTAAGCTGACACCTAGCTTATTCAACATTTGCACTTTATCATGGTAATAGTCTTCAATTCTCTCATTTTTCTTCCACTTACCTACGTGCTTGCATCTTTTCAAAAAAGATTATACGATCCACTTCCGACTTGAAATTTATTTTCAATTTTGTTTTCAACTGCGACCACGACAGCTCGGCTAATTCTGTACACGAATCATACAATTCTCTTGCACGGTCGGTCATTTTATTCGTAGCCAAAAGAGCGGTTGTATTTTCATTTAAGTTATTAATACGTTGCACAATATCTACGCGATTCATCCAAATTTCAACATCATCGCTTTGTTTTCCTCTAAATACTGGAATTTGATTGCCAATATCACTCAGCGGAGCACGTTGCTGCGACTGCGGAGTAGCGCTATTTATGTTAATGGCGGCTAAAGCGGCGGTGACCGCATTAGTTATAATACTTTGTATCGCGGTAGGAGTTATTAAAATTGCTTGTTCACCTTCTTCCAGTCCAGCATTATCACTTGCTGCAGCTCTATCACTTCCGTTACCCGAATTCGGCATGTTCGTAAAACGCGTTTTCAACGTGGCGTTCTAGATTAAGTTTCACAGTTCACAATGTTCACACAGTTTGTATCCTGTTTTATCCTTTGCATCCGTCGTATCCCACTTCTGTAAGTTGTTGGCGTGGTACAGATGGTTATCAGGAGGAATAATAACAATCATAAAGTTATAATTATTTATTTTTAACACTCTGTTAAATATTTTTAACACTCTGTTAACTTAAGGAGTCTAAACTCAAATTTAGCAATAGAAGCAACTCGGTTGCCCATTTAAATTTAGAGGAGTTTTATTACTTAAATTATTTCAGTAACGATCAGAATTAAAATTTACTTAAAGCTCTTGAATTTAAAGATTTAAGCTAAATTTATTGACCAGAAATAGCGGCATTAATTTTTAAAACTACGTGCATATTATAGTTACAAAATAATGCATTTATTATTTTAATATAAAAATAGATAATTTGTTCATTTTTTTGAATAAACATTTTAATGTATTTTTGTATAAAAAATAATTTTAATAAACTCAAGCGATTTTTAAAGTGCTTTGTGATTAATCACGAATGCTTTAGTTTTATTTTTATTTTTTATTAAGACTGTAGATTTATATGATTAACAATTATTTTTTTATTGATAAGTTCTTATATAAGGTGCATTCAACGAACGTCAGCAAATCAAGCAATTGCTAGATCAGCAAGTTAGCATTTGCTTTGAACATATAGAAACAGCAAACCGTTCAACAAAAATTACATCCGGTTTGCTGGATTTACTGACTTCATGATAATTTTGAAACAAGAGTTAATCAGTTTTCTTTTCGAATGCTTCGGCGAGAAAATCGCCATATTCTGTAGCTGTTTTAATCAATTCAGGATGGGGACATAATGCATGAAAAGATATTCGCATTGACGCACACGATTTCTGCATAGTTTTAAATGTTCGGACAATGGATGCAGCAGGCGATTAGCATTGTTAGAGCCATCGGTCATAGCATCTAATAGACCGTACGTAAACATTTTAATTTCATCATTCTCCGATAATTTTTTTCTCTTATATAATCGGCCACGTTCGAAACGTTCGCAAAATTCATGAGAATACGCTAATTGCGCCATTAATAAACAGCTGAAAGAAAAAAAAATGTAAAATCAAGGTGGTGAGAAATGAACTAATTTAAATTAGTTACAAATTGAAAAAATGTATTGTTCATTGTGATGACCAAATCGTTTAGAAACGTTGGATTGCTAACTATAATTTTTTATAACGTCGTCACCAAGTGTTTAAATCTTAATATATTTAGTATAAAAACTACTTAACATCAATACAACCGGTTAAATTTGAAAATTTCTATTCAAATTGCACAGTGATTTCGTAGCTCAGTTGGTTAGAGTGTCGTCTGCGAAAGACGAAGGACTGGAGTTCAAATCCCGGCGAAATCAATACATTTTTTCAATTTGTAATTAATTTAAATTAGTTCATTGTGATGACAAAATCGTTTAGAAACGTTGGATTGTTAACTATAATTCTCATTAATTTTTATCGAGATATTATAAATAATACAAATTTTGAAATTTGCAAATTTGTGTTTGTAATTCTTGTAAATTCGTCAAATAAATTTTCACCCTGACTACAAATGAAATTCCCGGACTTTTCCGAGATCAACAAAATTTACCGACTTTTTCCCGGTTTTGGCCAACCTGAATAATGTATAAGAAAGAAAGAAAATATTTTTCTACCTGCTCTTACAATGGTCCGGACATGGAAAAATACAAAACAAATTTGGAGCATTTCCATTGTTATAAACACGTGTTGCTAACGCGACAACATTCTTGAAACGAAGTCCTTGTACAAATAATTGAAATCCTTCATTTTCGCTATCATTCAGTTCACGTGTATCTGCTTTAATAAGACTCATTGAATCGGGCAGAAAATATAGCTGCAATCAAAATATATTTTTTTTCATAAATACGTTGTTCATTTTTAACAAAAATCAAGGTTGCACCTATCATAAATCGGTTTCCTAAACCTAAATAAACCGTATAATGGTTTATTTACTATAAATCTTTTTTTCCTGATCAAGATGTACGTTAAATACGTCGATTATTAATAAATATTAATACCGAACTAGAACCTAAAACCGTTTTATTTTAATATAATGAGTTCTGAAAGGTTTTTAACAATATCAGTACAATAATTTAAACTATGTATACAAAATATGGTGTTTTTATTGTATTAATATCTCATTTAGAAATCATATTTTTCTAATTTGTAATTTTCTATTTAAATTAATAAAAAGTTTAAAAGACTAAAGACTTGAATCTAAAAAAAAAAGTTAATTTGTGTAATATTGTTTACATCAGTTCATCTATAACCATGTAACTAGATATTTTGTTTATTAATGTTATTATGGTTTTCTAAACAAAATTCCCGTACATTAATTTAAAGAAAAAACCAGCTTTTTTTTTACTCTAGAACGCCCAATAGCACATTTTTATGCCACATAAAATTACATGAACATAATTATATTTGTAATCTTGTGTATTATAATTAACTTTAATTGACAAATTATTAAAAAGTGTATAATCTATGTCTTGTAAATTAATTCGATTAGAAAGCATTATATAAATTTTATATAAATATCCTAGAAAATGCTACTTTATCATCCGTCATTTTACAGTTAAAGCGAACGCTTTGAATGTAAGGAATGTAAATTCTAGATGAATGTAGATGACGACATGTACTTAAATCGAAGAATCCGAAAATCTAATGGAATAGGTACTTGTCGATTTTTTGCCAATTTGATTCTAATTTCCCTTATCAAAAATATTTCCCATACATTGTTAATTCCCGTAGAATTCCTGCCCGCTAGACATGAAAACGGAACCGACAAACTATTGAAAACTATTTATCAATTCTACTGTTTTGCAACCTTGATTTTAAATGTTCAATTTATTGTTATATTATTATTACACAATAATTCGATTACCTCCGATATTTCGTCAGCACCCGTACAGGCAAATATCGACAATCATTTTTGGAAATCTTTAACTGCCATTTCGCGTTCCTGATCATCCGTAAATACAGTGTATTTATTATGGAATGAATAGCAACCAGCTACGTCTTCATCTGGTATTTCTTCGTGTGTATTTACATCAAACCTAGAAATTATTATTTTCCAAACATTAACAAAAATCAAATACTCATTCACACATTAGACGATTGTAAACAAAAAAAAAATCAATTACCAAGTCTTTTTTGGAGTAGCAATTTCATCTGGATTGAGTCGCACTGAAGTAAATTTTATTGGATTATGCGCTTTAACTATTTTACTAACACAAACAGGAATTTTTATGTCATTTCCAACTGACATATCCACATACCAGAAAAATGGAGCTTTAACCTCAATTTTATGCGAAAATATCAAATCCAAACCATTTTCCATATCAGCAAATACGCAATTTTCAGCCACTGTTTCAACAATTGAAAAGTTTTCTTTTTGTACTAAAGTAAATTGTTCCGGCAGCGCATGACATAATTTCATTATATCTTGTTGACATTTTATTCGCGGTACGTTAACGTTCGGCCCAATAACGTATAACCAAATATTATTTTCCTTCAAATTCGATTTTACGTATTCAATATTTACATCCTGTTTGTTAATAGGTGTATTTAAATCGGATATTAATACAATTCTCTTTACATTTTGCTGAAGTATCATTTTTTCTTCAAAAAAATTTAATGAAACTTCTAATACGTTCAATAAATCGAATGATGTTGAATTTTCTTTGGTATCACATATTACGGACTTTTTAACAATTCGTATAAAAGCCACTTATTAATAACACGTATCTCACTAGTATTTGGTCGATTACATATAATTTTTCTTTGGATATCAAAAGTCTGATCAAAAAATTTCATAGAATATATACAGTCAATTCCGCTTAATTGGGACACATCGGGACTAGGGCATTTTGTCCCAATTAAGCGGCTGTCCCAATTAACCGAATTTTACATAAAATTAAGCATTCCATATTTTTCTTTCAATAATTTTATTTTATAAATTCTTGGAAAAAACTATAAACTACATATAACCAAAAAAATATAAACTTTTAAGAAAAAATAATAATAAATTTCAAAATAAAATAATAAATAACGAACCTTCCACGCGCGAGGTGTAGTGGTAACTGAATCATAACTGAATACGTAACGATTGAGACAGCAGGGTAGACTCTCACAGCTTTAATGACCGGTGCCGCGCCACGCCGAGGCGAGGCTAAACATTAACCTTTGAGCGCGCGTGGGTCTGTGCTTCATACGTGATTGAATGTGTTGGGAAAAAAGTTCACAGCTCGCGATACTAATGTAATTAATTGATACATATTTGCTAGTTTTTTAAATATAATTTTCTATGTTGTGAATCAAAAAGATATGAAGCATATCATATTAAATTTTTTGTAAATATTTTTTCTTGTGAATACATATTTGTAACATAATATATACTGTGATCTTAAATTTACTGTCCCAATTAAGCGGAATGTTGTCCCAATTAAACATGTAAATTTACTATTGGTTCCTTGGTTTGGTTTCTGTTCTTTGAGATTTGGCCCAAATAAGCGGCTGTCCCAATTAAGCGGTGTCCCAATTAAGCGGAATCGACTGTATATATATATATATATATATATATATATATATATATATATATTTATATATATTATTACTACAGTCGATTCCGCTTAATTGGGACACCGCTTAATTGGGACAGCCGCTTATTTGGGCCAAATCTCAAAGAACAGAAACCAAACCAAGGAACCAACAGTAAATTTACATGTTTAATTGGGACAACATTCCGCTTAATTGGGACAGTAAATTTAAGATCACAGTATATATTATGTTACAAATATGTATTCACAAGAAAAAATATTTACAAAAAATTTAATATGATACGCTTCATATCTTTTTGATTCACAACATGGAAAATTATATTTAAAAAACCAGCAAATATGTATCAATTAATTACATTAGTATCGCGCGCTGTGAACTTTTTTCCCAACACATTCATTCACGTATGAAGTACGGACCCACGCGCGCTCAAAGGTTAATGTTTACCCTCGCGTCGGCGTGGCGCGGCACCGGTCATTAAAGCTGTGAGAGTCTACCCTGCTGTCTCAATCGTTACGTATTCAGTTATGATTCAGTTACCACTACACCTCGCGCGTGGAAGGTTCGTTAAAATTACATTTTGTCGATTTTATTTAAAAAAAATTGACTCTTGCCAAGATGCCAAGAAGTGATATGACAGTTTCTAGTAAAATTGCTTTGCTGGATAAGTGTAGAAGTGAAATGTTTCAAAAACAAAAGACAGACTACACTTGACACATTTTTGAATTGAATTAAAAATGTATGTATTTATTTATTATTTTATTTTGGAATTTATTTTTTTTTTTTCTTAAAAGTTTATATTTTTTTGGTTATATGTAGTTTATAGTTTTTTTCAAGAATTTATAAAATAAAATTATTGAAAGAAAAATATGGATTGCTTAATTTTATGTAAAATTCGGTTAATTGGGACAGCCGCTTAATTGGGACAAAATGCCCTAGTCCCGATGTGTCCCAATTAAGCGGAATCGACTGTATTTTGAATAATTTATATTTATTTATTTATATAATAAATATTAAAATAAAACAAAACATTTTAAAATATATTATTCGTATCTAGTACCTTTATTATATGGTTGGTAGTATCTTAGTGAATTTAGTATTCTTACAGTTGACAAGCTTGTTTGAATAAATTGTTCCTTTTGCAGCAGGGACCAGGGACCAGGGACCAAGGATGTTAAACTACTTATAGGATTGCTCAATCGCACGAATCTGTCAGCAAAGCCCACGTGACGTGTGACGTAAGCAACGGACCTAATACACAAACTACATATTATATTCGTTAGATTTAGCGTTTAGGTATATATATAAAAATAGTTCTTTTTTAGTAATATTGCATAATGCAGTATATTTCTTGTTATATTTTTATAATATATGATATTATTAAACAAATAAATATTTTATTCAAAATAAAATTAATACACATATAAATATAATACACAGAAATTATATATCAAATTTCTTTACTAAATATAAATAATTACATTTATTCTATTAAAAATATATCAATTTATAAACATTAAACATGATTTTAATAATATAGTTATATAAATATTAGTTATCTATTTATTTATTTATTTATTATAATTGGGGTTTATTTATTAATTCGTTTTAATATTATTTTAAGAGGAAATTTAGGTTTATTTTTATTATAAAATAATAATAAAATAATCAGAATATGCAGATAAACTGTTTCAACATTTTATAGAATTGACAATATTGTATATATATATATATATATATATATATATATATATATATATATATATATATATATATATATATATATATATATATTGTGACAAAAACACTTTTTGTCACGAGTCTAATTTTGTATAAAAAATGATATTTTTATAGAGTATTTACTTTTTAGTAAATTGGCAATATTGACTTAAATTGTAAAATTAGCAGGCACATAAATACCGCTTGTACGAGTGAAATCTCTCTCTCTCCAGTGAGCCGCTCTGGTGTGAGCACATCTCTCTCCCGTGAGCAGCCGCTCTGAGCAATCCACTACTGGTCCGTCTCGCTATGTCTGTTGTAATATTTGAAGGTTAATTACCATGCGGTATTGAAAAGTAATATATTCAAGGCAGAAATTGTTCGTTTGGATTTGAAATGATGTAAGTTGACAATTTATTTATTTTGTTTTATGTTTGAATTGTTATTCATGAGATTTTTTTGATGTTTGGATTATTTTAGTAACGTAATTTTGCTCTCATGAATTCAATGATGGTCAACTTACATTTGATTTCGTTTTGTATTTTTTGTAAAGCCAATTTCTTTCTTGAATAATTTTGTTAGTTATTTTGTTTTGAGTTATGATTTGTAGAGTTCAATTTATTAGAGTTTGTATCGTTATAGTTTATTTGAAGATTAGTAATTTTGAGATGAAAAATTAACCTTGAAGCAGCACAGATTCCCGTTCCAATCCTCATTTCTTTCTTTTGTAAATACCAGTAGATTTTCCTTTCCGTTTTCCGTTTGTGAAAGTCTTTAGTGCGTATCATTGTCCGTATTTGTAAATTTCGAGCCCTCGCTAGAGCGCGTTATGATCTTCAAGTTTTTTTGTGCCGTGCTGCGAGCACGGATTTGATAATTTTATTCGCGTATTAAAACGATCGGCGTTTTAATGTTCGAACTTTTGTAGAGTTCGGGATCGTTGCAGTACGAGTTATTTTGAGGCCACGCGCCATTGTTCGTATTGCAATGATTTTTTGATTTATCGTATCGTATATTTTTGGCTATTATCACAGCGCTTAAATTTTAGGCTGAAGAAGCTATATCGGCTGTGATGATATTTTGTTTGTAGTATATTTTTTGTGGCCACGGTTTGATTCTCGTTGAATCCTTTTTGCTTTCGTGGGCTACTCCTATAAGATCAGAATGCGTTCATTGGCTTCCGGATTTACAAATCACGGGAAAGACATTCTGTCTAGATCGGCTAAAGTACTTTCGTGTTTTGTCTCTCCCATGCACGCGACCCCAATTTGCTCCCTGTTCCTTGTTCCTTCTTTCCGATCATTATTCGTAATCATTTTCTTGTGTTGTATGAATGACATGTTGTATATCGTAAGTAGCAAATCATCGCTTTATTTGTATTATTTTTGTATTGAAGATTTTGTCGTGAGCAAGTAATTTTGACTTATTTAACTAGAGAATGTTGTTAAGTAATTTTATTGTAGTACCGTTGAATTCTATTTTCTTTGAGTTATGTGATTTTCAGTTCTAGTTGAATATTTTAATTTTGCTTGTATCATTTTTTGAACTATACTATTTTCACTTAGCTTTTGTATCGTGCGATTATCCTGTTGTTATCTATTTTGTTTGCTAAGTGAACTATGTAATTATCGCTTAAATTCTGTACTATGATATCTATTTTATTTGCTAATTGAATCATGTTATTATTGCTTTAATTTTGTACTATGATATTTCTTTTGATTGCTAAATTTATTAACATTGCTTGAGTTGATTTATGATTTGTGTAATTTAAATTGTAGCTGGTAAATTATTTTGATTTTGCATTTATTTGTTATACTGATGATATTGTATGAAACTATTGCCTATCTTGTGATTTCGATCGTATCGACTTTTATTTCAAGTTCGATTTGTTTGATTTTATCATGTTTATTATTCTGGATAAATCTGCTGTGCCCCCTCATGTTTAGATGAACAGGCTGTCGTTTTCAACGGTGTCCGAGCGAGATTCAGATGTATAGTAGCACCAGTTAATTGTGGAAACCGAATTTGGATCAACAAATGAAAGATATCGACCATACTCTAAATCGAGCAGGAATTATTGACTGGATGATTTTTTATGACGTACTAAAGCCCGCGGGGCGTATTCCGATTACGAGGGCGATCATTCTCATGATGTCTCCATCCACGATCATGCCGCTTTGTTGCGCTGTACATTCTGCATCTCCTCGGCGCTGACGAAAACGCAGAAGAAGATCTTCTTTAGCTAGACCACCCGCTAACCAGCAGACATCAAACAAATGACGTATATTATGCTGTACTAAATATCATACAATATAACTACATGGTATTACAAAATTGTAAGTAATTTTTTATTTAATTATTTATCGCATTTCCGAAACAAATTCTCGAAAAATGAAATAAATCCCTATCCCGTTAAGTTCCTTTTTGAGATTTGTCAAAGCTTCTCAATTTTGCGTCAACATTCCGCTTTGACTGGCGCCCACCTAATTTACCAACATCACAAAATAAAGTTCCTACCAACCCCACCTACGACCTAGCTCTCCTCCAAACAACTGAAGCCGTGCCCATTATGGGTGACAGGTAGGATAAAAATGAGATGAATAAAATATTTCAAATTTTGAACACTTTGATAAAATTTAAAATTTAACATCTAATATTTTGCTTCATCTAAATGTCACACATAATTTTGGCTCGCCAACGTGGGGCTTTGATTGATTTTTTGTCTTCGAATTAGTCCATTCCTTCCTTTCACTTTTCCGAGAATTTGAGTTCGAAAATTTATGTAGTTCTGATTATTTTTTGTAATTGCTACTTACATTTCATGTTTAGTTATGATGATTTTTTATTATTTGTATTATGTTATATTTGCTACTTACTCTTTTGATTTATGATGTTGATTTATATTATTTTGTATGTGATTGAGTCATGATTTATATTTTGTTTAGTGCACTGAGTGAGATGAGATTTCACAGTTTTTTGATTGATTAGTTTTTCTTTGATTTGAGTATTTTATTGAGTAACGAATATTTCTTTGTTGGAAAGTTAAAAATTTTTTTTTGTAAATGAGAAAAAAAATTTTTTTTTTGGTGGAAGGGCTGTGTGACAAAAACACTTTTTGTCACGAGTCTAATTTTGTATAAAAAATGATATTTTTATAGAGTATTTACTTTTTAGTAAATTGGCAATATTGACTTAAATTGTAAAATTAGCAGGCACATAAATACCGCTTGTACGAGTGAAATCTCTCTCTCTCCAGTGAGCCGCTCTGGTGTGAGCACATCTCTCTCCCGTGAGCAGCCGCTCTGAGCAATCCACTACTGGTCCGTCTCGCTATGTCTGTTGTAATATTTGAAGGTTAATTACCATGCGGTATTGAAAAGTAATATATTCAAGGCAGAAATTGTTCGTTTGGATTTGAAATGATGTAAGTTGACAATTTATTTATTTTGTTTTATGTTTGAATTGTTATTCATGAGATTTTTTTGATGTTTGGATTATTTTAGTAACGTAATTTTGCTCTCATGAATTCAATGATGGTCAACTTACATTTGATTTCGTTTTGTATTTTTTGTAAAGCCAATTTCTTTCTTGAATAATTTTGTTAGTTATTTTGTTTTGAGTTATGATTTGTAGAGTTCAATTTATTAGAGTTTGTATCGTTATAGTTTATTTGAAGATTAGTAATTTTGAGATGAAAAATTAACCTTGAAGCAGCACAGATTCCCGTTCCAATCCTCATTTCTTTCTTTTGTAAATACCAGTAGATTTTCCTTTCCGTTTTCCGTTTGTGAAAGTCTTTAGTGCGTATCATTGTCCGTATTTGTAAATTTCGAGCCCTCGCTAGAGCGCGTTATGATCTTCAAGTTTTTTTGTGCCGTGCTGCGAGCACGGATTTGATAATTTTATTCGCGTATTAAAACGATCGGCGTTTTAATGTTCGAACTTTTGTAGAGTTCGGGATCGTTGCAGTACGAGTTATTTTGAGGCCACGCGCCATTGTTCGTATTGCAATGATTTTTTGATTTATCGTATCGTATATTTTTGGCTATTATCACAGCGCTTAAATTTTAGGCTGAAGAAGCTATATCGGCTGTGATGATATTTTGTTTGTAGTATATTTTTTGTGGCCACGGTTTGATTCTCGTTGAATCCTTTTTGCTTTCGTGGGCTACTCCTATAAGATCAGAATGCGTTCATTGGCTTCCGGATTTACAAATCACGGGAAAGACATTCTGTCTAGATCGGCTAAAGTACTTTCGTGTTTTGTCTCTCCCATGCACGCGACCCCAATTTGCTCCCTGTTCCTTGTTCCTTCTTTCCGATCATTATTCGTAATCATTTTCTTGTGTTGTATGAATGACATGTTGTATATCGTAAGTAGCAAATCATCGCTTTATTTGTATTATTTTTGTATTGAAGATTTTGTCGTGAGCAAGTAATTTTGACTTATTTAACTAGAGAATGTTGTTAAGTAATTTTATTGTAGTACCGTTGAATTCTATTTTCTTTGAGTTATGTGATTTTCAGTTCTAGTTGAATATTTTAATTTTGCTTGTATCATTTTTTGAACTATACTATTTTCACTTAGCTTTTGTATCGTGCGATTATCCTGTTGTTATCTATTTTGTTTGCTAAGTGAACTATGTAATTATCGCTTAAATTCTGTACTATGATATCTATTTTATTTGCTAATTGAATCATGTTATTATTGCTTTAATTTTGTACTATGATATTTCTTTTGATTGCTAAATTTATTAACATTGCTTGAGTTGATTTATGATTTGTGTAATTTAAATTGTAGCTGGTAAATTATTTTGATTTTGCATTTATTTGTTATACTGATGATATTGTATGAAACTATTGCCTATCTTGTGATTTCGATCGTATCGACTTTTATTTCAAGTTCGATTTGTTTGATTTTATCATGTTTATTATTCTGGATAAATCTGCTGTGCCCCCTCATGTTTAGATGAACAGGCTGTCGTTTTCAACGGTGTCCGAGCGAGATTCAGATGTATAGTAGCACCAGTTAATTGTGGAAACCGAATTTGGATCAACAAATGAAAGATATCGACCATACTCTAAATCGAGCAGGAATTATTGACTGGATGATTTTTTATGACGTACTAAAGCCCGCGGGGCGTATTCCGATTACGAGGGCGATCATTCTCATGATGTCTCCATCCACGATCATGCCGCTTTGTTGCGCTGTACATTCTGCATCTCCTCGGCGCTGACGAAAACGCAGAAGAAGATCTTCTTTAGCTAGACCACCCGCTAACCAGCAGACATCAAACAAATGACGTATATTATGCTGTACTAAATATCATACAATATAACTACATGGTATTACAAAATTGTAAGTAATTTTTTATTTAATTATTTATCGCATTTCCGAAACAAATTCTCGAAAAATGAAATAAATCCCTATCCCGTTAAGTTCCTTTTTGAGATTTGTCAAAGCTTCTCAATTTTGCGTCAACATTCCGCTTTGACTGGCGCCCACCTAATTTACCAACATCACAAAATAAAGTTCCTACCAACCCCACCTACGACCTAGCTCTCCTCCAAACAACTGAAGCCGTGCCCATTATGGGTGACAGGTAGGATAAAAATGAGATGAATAAAATATTTCAAATTTTGAACACTTTGATAAAATTTAAAATTTAACATCTAATATTTTGCTTCATCTAAATGTCACAATATATATATATATATATATATATATATATATATATATATATATATATATATATATATATATATATATATATAATATTTCTAACTACAATTACAATTTTAATAAATAATTTTATTTAGTTTTCGAATTTTTGCTCTAGAAGAATCAATTTCTGAAGGAATATTTTTTCGCTTTCCTTGATATTTCATTTTTTTGTACTCATTTTGTGCATTTATATAATTAATTCGAATAATTGTTCTGAGTTTACAAAAGGCTTTAATAATATCAAAAGGCATCGTTTCGCGTTTCAGAATTTTTAATGCTAATTTCTTAACAACTGCAGGCTCCCTTCTATAGGAATCTTTGTGAAAAATTTCAAAATAGTTATTCCACTTTATAATTTTCTGTAGCCAGTCATGTGTCGGTTTAATTAAACCACCATAAGATAGTTGTTGAACCCAGCTTTGCAAATTGTAATTATGACCTGTTTCACTTTTATATGTGTAGCTACCCAATGTCGGTATTTTTTTCTTAAATTGATGTGCCAAGTAACCTGCAATATATTCCAGAGCATCATAGGTAATTTCTGAACTATTTTCTTCAGATATTGAATTTTCGGATCCGGAAAAAGATAAAGAAGTGTTTCCAGACGAATTAGAGTCAATATGGCTAACATAAACTGCTGGTAAAGACACACTTGCCGCTTCCATGACTCTTACCACCATATATTCTTCAACAACTTCATCCACAGTATTAACTCTGGCACCTAAAATTCCAGGATTCTTTCCAAGAATAATCATTCTTATTCTATGAATTGCAGTAAGAGGACTTGGATGTTCGTTAGGACCTCGGCTGCGTATTTGAAAAAAGAAATTTTCCAGACAATCTTGGTTTAATTTGTGAGTACATATGTACTGTATTTGAAACCTAGACTTCATGTCATCAAATAATTGCTGGAGTGATTTAATCGACATAATCATTCCTCGTTGAAATGTTTGCAAATTATTTTTACCCAACGGTCGCATAGTGCTGATCATGTAGCAAATTTTATTTAAATGTTCTTTTTGTTCATTTAAATGAACACCATACGCACTTTTTGTAGGAACATTTCCATCTTTTACGTAACTGTTAAAAATATCGAACCACTTATTTATATTGCATATAAAGTTTCCAACATTTTCTGCTTCCTGTTTATTTTCTCCAGGTTTATATCGCAAAAGTGCTGTACCGACAGTATGAGACATTAATTGAGCAACTAGCCTAACATTTTGTCTTTTCGTTTTCTCACAGTTTATATGTTTTTCAGATATTTTATAACATACGTTTACTTCCGTATCAGTAAGCCTTATTAAATAGTCCAGTGGTTTTCTAGTAATAGTTACATTATTCTCTAGCTGGAAACCTGTATCCAATAGCCAATTGCGTAATAGTTTTAGTAAATGAGGAGCATCTGCAAACATGTAAACATTATTGTTAGTATGTGGATGTTTAAAGTAACTTTTATCAATTTCAAGTTCTTTCCACAATCCTATATTACTTCCTCCACAATCACTAACGCACGCGACGACGTTATAAGAAATATGATGCAGCATTGATATTATATTTAATAATATTTCCATTGTCATCTTCTGATCAAAAGCTATGTATACAGGCTGTTTCCAGTTGGAAAATAATCCACGAATCATTACCACTTGCATTTGATTGTGCAATCCGATAATTTTATCGTTTGTTACGTCATATTCTAATAAAGATTTTATTTTCACTTCATCAAATATGAGCACAACTTGCTTTTCAATTTCGTTTAAGTTCTCACCAATCAAATTTAACAATGTTAAGATATCTTTTAACACACCTTCGCTTACATTTATTTTAGATGCCCATCTCCTCAGTGATGATAAACCAGGTAAGGGATAATTTAGATTATTTCTTAAATATAGGTATGCCTTTTTACTATAATAACGTACAGTGAATGCTACAGCAAGTTCTTCTGATGTCCAGTTAACTCTTTTCTTTCTTTTAGTTAGAATTGCTATTTGATTAGGTGTCAAAAATTTTTTTAAGATATTTAATTCTTGTTTTTCGATAATGTTTGTCTTTAAACACTTTTTTTTGTAATAAGAAAGTTGACTGTTCAAAGATTTAATCTTTATGTTACTGCTTTCAATTAATTGTTTATTTTTATAATCTAATTCGTTATATTTTTGCAATAGTTCATTATATTTAAATTCATATGTATCAGTATTAACAAACTGTACACATTCGTCACTTTGCGAACTTGATGGTTGTACATTAACGGCATTACTGCTTGTTATTTTTGCTACTTCTTCTTTTCTTTTTCTTTTTAAAAGTCTTTGTTGTCTAGCTGATTCTTCAGGTTGGTATACAGTTTTAAAATTAGGTAAATTTAATGTTGGGACTGCAGATTTTTTTAAAGTTTTTCGTAAAGGTAAACCTAGAATAATATACTATAATTATTATTATTTTACTTAATAAATTTTATTTTAGACGTTACCTAATAATTCGTTTTGTAAATCTCTCTCATAATCAGCAGGCGTAAAATGAATCGAACAAATTTGACTTGTATCAGGATTCCATTTATCAGCTCTTTTACAGCGTCGAATCCATTCATTTTTGATAGTTGTAGAAACCATATCACTTAACTTAGGAAAATTATGGTAAATAATGAATTGATCCTTTGCTTTTGTTACTACACGACTGTTATTACAACCATACACAGCACATCTACGACCGGGCATCTTTCTTTAATATAATTAATTTTACTTCAATAATATATCTATTATATACACTTAATAAAAAACAAAACTCTACCAATTCAAAAAAATACGTAATAACAAAGTAAAATATATAGAAAGTGAACTAAAATTGCTCAAAGCAAACACCTAATACCGTTAAATATAAGTTTAACAGCTAATGCAGAGGTCCGTTGGTGACGTCACACGCACGCGCCAACGATGCTAACACAGCAGCATAGGGAATGAGCAATCCTATGATAGTCAAATATCCTTGACTTAGGCCTGGTCGGAAGCGTTGAATCGGCGCTAATTTCTGGAACCTTTAGCAGTTGAGTTACGGTGTATGAGTTTGTAAGTGTAGTAGTAATTCCGCCATTACTGGATTACACATTTAAGCGGAAAAATTCGCGCTATTATTACCATCAGAAGCATCGTGTTAAACAATTGCTGCTATTAAAAAGTAATTTGGGTGCTGCATAACAACAAAATGTGATCAAATATAGTATTGATTTGGTTGAAATACGTTTAATTAGTGATGCAATGTTTATGTGATGCGTGGTGGAGCTTCGATTCGGCTTATTTCATAAGTTTTGTACCGTCACGTGGGTGTTCTGTTTTCAGTATCAATAATTGTGGCGCGGGATCTATTAAAAATACAACCGAGTGACTGAAATATAACATTTAGTTTTTATATTAGAGGTGTGTCATAATGTATTATTACGTACTTGTGTTTTAACATGTTCTTGTTTGCAGCGGAGGTGCGCTATAGCGGCAGTGGTTTGTTAACGCTCCCGGTTCAGCGCGGTTATCGGCTTCGCTTGCAGTTGAGGATGGAACTGGCTGGAGACTGAAATCAGGGAACATTTTGTTGCGAAATCATGAACTCAAAAGTGTTGTGCAGTGTACCAGTTTGTTGAGAGCGAAAAATTAGTGGTGTACAAGTGTTGGGGAAAAATAGTGATGCCGAAACGGAAGCGATGTTTCCCATTGCATTCGATCGCGAACTGTTCGAAGAAGTCGGTATGATGAATACGTTCGAAGACGAAATGAAGGAGCATCGGGCGAGGGAGATGCTCGACGAACTCCATAAGAAGCAAGCGAAGCTAGAGCGTCGTTCCGAATTCCTATTGCGAAGAATCCGGAAGATTCAAGCCCGAAATATGGGCCAGCACGTAAGCAGTGAGGTGGCCGGACTCTATGAATATGTTCACAGGACGTTAAAGCGCGTGAAAGAGGAGAAGACGTTGCAGCAGCTGCCTGCATCACCACTCGAAGATGAACAACGACAACAACAATCGCTTGAACAACAATAAACACTGAACACTACTGACTTAAAAGCAATTAGTTCGCACGCAACGCGTAATTTAGTTCGGAAATTGCATATGACTTCGGTGCAGCAGCCGTCCGTTTCAAATCTACATAAGCACGTGTCGAAATATTTCGGTAGTGGTTTGTCGGAGCCGGCATCTACTTCGACGCCGGTTATTACATTACGGAATGCCGTCAGTTTCGCGACAGTTTCGGTGCCGCGGTTCGCGGATGAGGTGCGAGATGAACTGGAAAACGTTGCCGGCACTTTACAGACTGAATTAAGTTTGGTGGAGGCACAGATGGATTCGGACGCTACAGCCAGCAGTTCGGGCGCTGAAAGTTGCGATGAAATGCAGACATATAACCCGCATCAGCACTTCTTGTCCATGTAAGTTTTTCTTTTCTCATATATTTTTTTAAATATGTAGTAGTTGCATAAAATATATATTCAATTATCTCTAATGACCGCAGTTGTATTAGTAAACAAAGAATTGCATAAAGAAAATTTGTTATTGCAACAAAGGTTGCAGTAGGTTGCGATCATTATTATTTTTGACGAAATTACAATTTTATATTTTTAAACATACTTAAATGATTAAAAACAATGGCCCTCACTTTTTCGTGAAAAAGTGCTTTTAATAACTTTTTGTTTCTGTTTTTGATCAAATATAAATAATTTTACTATTTTCGATAATTTTTATTATATTTGATATTACAAAATTTAAATAAACTATTATAAAGTGCTTAATAATTAATTTTAAGTAAACGTCAAAAGTACTTTTGGCAAAAATCACTTTTATAATTCGACATGCTTAACGGTCAAGGACATCTTTACATTAAATGTTTTATTTTAATATATGTTTTTTTTTTGTTTTCTCAATTAAAACAACGTTTTGATGAAAATTACATTTAAACTTTTTTCGCTTGATCGGGATATATAAGTTGGAAAAATGGTATGTGTTTTATTGATTGGAACTGCTAACTACCACTATTTTTGAGTTTAATATATTTAATATGTAATAATATATTTTTCTATAAGGTAGCTGATTTAATTTATTGGTGTTCGATAAGTTTTATGTGCGCTTTATTCCATAAAAAAACAACTTATTTAAATAACTCTGTTAATTAATAAAATTAACACTCTGAAAATTATCGTCTGATTTGTTATAAAAAAAACACTTAAAAAAATATAATATATTGTAGTTTGTTATGTTGCCACGAAAATAAGTTCAACAATAATTGTTTCCATGGTGACTATATGATAGCAATTTGTCAAAATATTAATTGTGTCGAAAACGAATTTCAAAATAAGTTTTTACAAGTCAAAATCTAGCTAAATATAATATTTACACAAATATATAAAAAATTACTCGTTTAATATTAGGTTGGTGCATAATTATCAGGTGTTTCTTAAACAATATTTTTTATGAAAAAAGAAATATAAAAATTCAACAATTACATTTTTAACATTTTTTTTTTTAACAAAAACGCCTGATAATTGTTCACCAACCTAATAGTATGGGATATTTAACTATTGTTATTTTTACAAACGTCTTGACATACACATATATTTAACGCCGATGTTAACAATGCATTTATAACCGGTTTATGCAACTGGACGTAAGTAGCTTTAAAGGAATTACGAGAAAATCGTTTGAAAATTCTGGTGAAAAAGAATTTTTTTTTAAAATAATTTAAAGAAAATACATATACCGGGTGACCCATTTTAATTAATCCACTGGAATATCTCGAGAAATATGTGTCGAACAAAAAAATGTTCCGAATAAAAGTTGGATGGTTTAGAGGGGGCCATCTGATCCTGTCACATTTTTTCACCCCCACCCCCCTAGGGGGCGGGGGAGGGGGGCATGTTTGATATCTTAAATGGGAACCCCTATTTTTTATTACAGATTCGGATTCTAAATAAAAAACTATGAAGATTTTATTGGAAATTTTTTTTTAAAATCATAATAGGTGGCGCTGTAATCGCAAAAAATAAATCAATTAATCTGAAAAAATTAAGTTTTCGGGGTACCATGAGTCTTTGTCTTTGCGCCATCTATGAATAATAAACAAATAAGATGTAATTTTTTTCATATTTTTGTTGCACACAAAGACTCATGGTACCCCGAAAACTTAATTTTTTCAGCTTAATTGATTTATTTTTTGCGATTACAGCGCCACCTATTATGATTTAAAAAAAAATTGATTTTAAAAAAAATGATTTTAAAAAAAATTTTCCAATAAAATCTTCATAGTTTTTTATTTAGAATTCGAATCTGTAATAAAAAATAGGGGTTCCCATTTAAGATATCAAACATGCCCCCCTCCCCCGCCCCTAGGGGGGTGGGGGTGAAAAAATGTGACAGGATCAGATGGCCCCCTCTAAACCATCCAACTTTTATTCGGAACATTTTTTTGTTCGACACATATTTCTCGAGATATTCCAGTGGATTAATTAAAATGGGTCACCCGGTATATACAGGGTGTAACAGAATAACTATTCCTAATTTTCAGAAATGATAGAGGGCACATAAAGAAACATTTTTTATTAATAAACTATTGTCCGGAAATTTTATTTTTTTTTTTTTTCGGCAGTCGATTGTAAAAAACACAACTTTATGTTATAACCTGAGAATTAACGGAGATTTATAATATCCGTTAAGACCATTTCATTCTACTCAAAAAAGTGCCTTAAGAATGTGAAAATTATTTTCATCTAATTTAAAAAACCATCGAGATATCGCCATTTATCAATATACGGAAAAAGCGAACTTTTCGCCATAACTCGAAAACAAAAGACGATAGCTAATTTTTGTTTTCATAATTGAGTTTCTCTCAAAAAAAGCGATTGAACAGGCGCGGTACATTTTTCCATATCTCTTATAGTTTTCGAGTTCCCCTATGAAAACGTCCAAATTTGCCCACCCTGTACATCGTTACAACTTGTGTATTGAAAATGGTGGTCGCAACTTTGAACAATTTTTATAAAGTTTAATGCACTATTATTTCTAATAAAATGTTCCTTAACTTAACAACTCTTTGACGTTGTAATAATTAAAATTGTTTTTAACGATATCTAGTGTATCTTGACACCGAGAAATTTCCGGACACTAGTTTATTAATAAAAAATGTTTCTCTAAGTGCACTCTATCATTTCTGAAAATTAGGAATAGTTATTCTGTTACACCCTATATATATATATATATATATATATATATATATATATATATATATATATATATATATATATATATATATATATAATATGTTACAAATTTATTACTATTGATAATAAATAAAAAAAAAATCAACTAAAAATTCTTTGTTTTGACATTAAAATACTGGTTTCAACTAACTGTATATTTACAATTTTAAATGATTGAAATACAATAAGGTGCCTATTTGTGAAACAATAGAAATATTGCATATTATATCGTTTCTTTGTTCTGATTTCGCAATGTTGGTCTGGTCTGGTTCTTGTGTCTTCGATGTAATGATGCAACAAAAAGAGAGAAAAAAAAATATATAGAAAAATAATTGAGAAACGATCATGTGACCTCGACGTTTGCTTGTGCACGCTCGTGCACGATTGATCAGTGGGACCGCGGCCTAGTCTTCCGTTTTTTGATAATATTACATTATTCAACCAGATAGTCGTATTTTTTGCTTATGTTTGTATAATTCAGTTTTCCTTTTATGAATAGATTAGTTATTTTTTTGCAAAATAGATTTGTATTTTTATTATTTATTATTTCTTTGTTTTTACTGTGTATATGGTATTTAAAAATTTAAATACCATATACAATAAGAAATACCTTCAATAAGAAAATAAGAAAGTATTTTTTATTTCATTTTATAAATGTAATTTTATCGTTTATTTTAAAATATTTGTTTTTATTTTTAATCAGGTAAATAGTTTTTATATTTTTGTTATATTTTTTTAATAATACCATACTTTAAAAGAAAATTTGTTAATTTTACATAAAAACCTGGGGCAACGCCAGCTAGTATGTAAATTTACAGACGTTAGTATTTGAACAAAATGTATTTAATAAATACAGAGTGTCCAAGATAACTCCGTATGCATGGGGATCTCCGGAACTGTTGGAGATACGACCTCGGTTAAATTAGATGAAAGTTGCCTCATTAGTAGGCGAGTTTAGTCATCTTTTGTTTTTTCCAAAAAATCCATAGGTTACTAGATATAGACAAAAATGCAAATTTTGCTGTTTTATATTTTCGCTTATAACTCTCGTATGCAAAACGATACATTATTTTGGTTTGCATTTTCTTAAGACACTTTTTTACACAGAATTTCCAGGAGTAACCAAAATTTTTTTATCATGTACCGTTTTCGAGATTTATGATGCAACTTTGATTTTTCTTATGTAACTAGTATTTCAATGTAGTGTCATTAAAAAGATCTTTTTTTTTGCTTTCCAGTGATATAACATAGACCTACTTTATTTTAAATAATAACATAAAAAATTGAAAAAATCTATTTTGCAAAGTAATAATTCATTTATTTAGTTGAAAACCGAGTAGGCCATATCAAAACAAATGAAACATGAGAAATAGGCATTGTTTTCCTTATTATTAGATTTTTGGTTTTGCTTTTCTTCTGATTATTGTCTTAGTTAGTTAGTTAGTTTTATTGGAGTGCTTATTGAAAGAATATTAATTCATAGAGCGGTTTGAAAATTTAGAGAAGTTTGAAATGCTTTATTGTTACATCGTTGTCAAAGTAACGCAGTATTAGCCGCGGAAATGTATTTAAATTTATATCCTTAAAGAAGGCAACCCAGTGTAGGGATGTATAGGATATTAAACATGAATTTGATTGAG
Source organism: Clivina fossor (assembly GCA_963966155.1). Classification (NCBI taxonomy): domain Eukaryota; kingdom Metazoa; phylum Arthropoda; class Insecta; order Coleoptera; family Carabidae; genus Clivina; species Clivina fossor. The sequence continues at coordinate 168,805 of OZ014560.1, forward strand.
TACGGTATTAAATACCTAAAACTAACCTAACACAAGCTATGCTTAAGAGAACACGTATGTTCATTCAAGAAAACGGTGGTTTATTTGAACACTTAATGCAATTTTACTGTTATAGTTATTAGTTATTACGAATGTAAAATATGGCATTAGTATTTAATAAATTGTTTTTTTTTTTGGATTATAATTCTATATTATTGTTTAAAATAAGGTAGGGTTCATGTTTCATTTATTTTAACATGACCTACTTAGTTTTCAACTAAAAAAATGAATTATTACTTTGCAAAATAGATTTTTTTTCAATTTTCCATGTTATTATTTAAAATAAAGTAGGACTATGTTATATCACTGGAAAGAGAAAAAAAGGTCTTTTTAATTACACTACATTGAAATACTAGTTACATAAGAAAAATGAAAGTTGCATTATAAATCTCGAAAACAGTACATGGCACAAAAATTCTGGTAACTTCTGGAAATTTTGTGTAAAAAAGTGTCTTAAGAAAGTGCAAACCAAAATAATGTATCGTTTTGCATACGAGAGTTATAAGCAAAAATATAAAATAGCAAAATTTGCATTTTTGTCTATATCTAGTAACCTAAAGAATTTTTTGGAAAAAACAAAAGATGACTAAACTCGCCTACTAATGAGGCAACTTTCATCTAATTTAACCGAGGTTGTATCTCTAATAGTTCCGGAGATCCCCATGCATACGGAGTTATCTTGGACACTCTGTATAGATAAATCTTATTGATAACAAGCAGATAACAAGCAGATGGTGCTCAGAATTGTTTAGTCTTAATTTTTGTTCTTACAATAATACTTATTTGTTGAATTATAATAATTTTGAATGGCTGTTGAGACATGAAAAGGATTGTTTATTTCGTTGTGAATATTGTTATATGTATTTAGTAATTTAGTTTTTGATTACCAATCCCTATATTTTTCAATAATTGTTAAAATAATTGTTAAACAGAGTAGGTAGTTTGGTCTACAGTAAAATTTTATGCATTTTATGCCTACACATCAGTATGATTATTCGTAACCTTGTTATAATAGAAAATTGTTTAAATTCAAGGAAAAAAAATGTTTAAAACGTAGTAAAAAAATTCCAGTGTTCTTATTAAAATAAAACGGCTTTAAATTATTAATATTTTTATTAATAATCGACGTTTCGTTATCATTTATACCTGATGAAGATGTACGTCGAGTACGTGGAAACGTGGCGTCGATTATTTATAAATATCAATACAGAATTACAACTTAAAGTCGGTTTATTTTTAAAACGTTTAAAAAATATGTTTGTAACATATAAAATAGTTGTTTAAAATCTCTTATTGTAAAGCAGATGTTAAGATCGATTTTAACTAATTACCACTTTGACTGCAAGGAAAAGTGGTATAGCGTTTGGTACGGTGTCTGTAACATTTTCAAAAAAAATAAAATTATATAGAAATCCTTCATATCTAGATGACGAATCCGAACTTAGTTTATGTGGGTGTATGGATGTGCGTCGTCAGCTCGCTCGGTCGTAAGTCAAAATTTTGTTGCCGCAACTCCTCCTAAACGGTTCAGCCGATTTCAATGAAATTATCAGGATAAATTTGCCTAGCACTCAAGTTGGTCATGTGCTTTTATTTTTTTCCAGTGATGCCAACTTTCCGAGAAAAAAATTACTAAATTTTTTAAAAATTTATATTGGCTACGTTATTTATTCGATTTTGATCAAATTTTCAGAAAACATTCCCCTAATGCTCCCATTAATTATATAATTTTATTAATATCCAGTGTTGCCAATTTTCAGAAAAAAAATTACTAAAGTTTTTAAAAATTTATTATGGCCATATTATTTAACCGATTTTACTGAAATTTTCACAAAAGATTCTCCTAGTGTCTAAATAAATTATACAATTTTAACAAAATACAGTGTTGCCAACTTATCGAGAAAAAAATCACAAAATTTTTTAAAAATTTGTTGTGGCTACATTATTTATTCGATTTTGATTAAATTTTCAGAAAAAATTTTTTTAGTGCCCAAATAAATTATAATATTATTAAAATACAGTGTTGCCAACTTTCCGAGAAATGTCAAAGTGGTCTATATATGGGTTTTTAATGCATATTACAAGATATTGAAATCGGTTTTTATGTCAATATTTTGTTGAAAGTATCTGTTTTACGGTTTCTTGATTTAGCATAATTTTATTTATTAATATTCATATGTATAATAAGTTTAAAGTAGAAAATTTTGTTAAATAATAATTTATCATTGTTAATTTTACTATGAATTAATTTAATACTTGTTTGTTACATTATAAATTTCATTATAAAAACAAATTATGCAAAAATACTCTCATAATATTAAAATAAAAAACTTTGGAATTAAGCTCCTTGTATATTTAATTTAAAAATCGACGTTTCGATATACTTTCTGTAAATTTCCATAATTTATTATGTAAATTCACAAAACTTTTTACAGTATATGTATATATGTCAATATTTTTTTTAAAACAAGATTAGAAGTTAATGGGTAAACCCATATATAAACCACTTTGACATTTCTCGGAGAGTTAGCAACACTGTATTTTAATAATATTATAATTTATATGGGCACTAGGAGAAACTTTTCTGAAAATTTGATTAAAATCGAAAAAATAATGTAGCCACAATAAATTTTTAAAAAATTTTGTGATTTTTTTCTCGATAAGTTGACAACACTCTATTTTGTAAAAATTGCATAATTTATTTAGGCACTAGGAGAAACTTTTATGAAAATTTGATTAAAATCGGTTAAATAAAGTGGTCATAATAAATTTTTTTAAATTTTAGTAATTCTTTTTTCGGAAAGTTGGCAACACTGTATTTTATTAAAATTACATAAATTATATGAATATTAGGAGAATCTTTTGTGAAAATTTGAGTAAAATCGGTTAAATAACATGGCCATAATAAATTTTTTTTTTGTAATTTTTCTCTCGGAAAGTTGGCAACCCTGGTTATTAATAAAATTATATAATTAATGGGAGCATTAGGGAAATCTTTTCTGAAAATTTGATCAAAATCGGATTTATAACGTAGCCAATATGAATTTCTAAAAACTAGGATTTCTATACAATTTTTTTTTATTTGAAAATGTTACAGACACCGTACCAAACGCTATACCACTTTTGCCTTGCAGTCAAAGTGGTAAAAAAAAAACTGATTGAAAAAAATAAATAATATCTACATTACTTAATCACAATAAAACTGAACAACCAAATTCAGGTAAGCGGCACACGTATAAATCTAGTGACAATCGTAGGCAATTCGTATGCGTTTGTTGAGCTGTCAAAAAGTATCCAGATATGTCGAAATATTGAACAGCACTTTCAATATGGGGAAAGCTTATAATAGAAAACAATTTTAATACGCACGATATGATATATTGTGAGTTTGGTGAATGAAAGTTGAAAGATATACAATTCTATATGTATGTATGTATGAATGTATAGTTAAAATTTGACGACATATTCCTTATGTTATATTATGTTACCCATAAGTTACGTAAACTTGTTGTTGTGTTTAAAGTTAACCGTTAATTTGTACTTTCATTGCCTTGGTCCGTTTTCTGTTTCTAGTGGACATTTTATTTCTCGAAAGTACCACGAGATAATTTATTTTATTTATTGTGATGTAATTATATAGGTATATACTTTTACGTTTAATATTTACAAGAAATATTACACACATAGAGTAGAAGGTAAAGTTTAATACAAAATTAAAATTAATATCTTAATATGAAAGCATTAATTTAATTCAAATCAGGCTTCCTTTAATTATTCATAAATTATAAGAATTTTATAATCTACACTATGAAAAATATATCTTAAATTTATGTAAGTTTACATACATACATACATACATACACACACAATCACGCCACGTACCCAACAGGGTGTGGCACAAACTCTTTTCATCATTCCGTAATCAGTCTCCTAAAACATTCTTATCCAAACAAGCAACTTTCGTTTCATGCACATTCATAAATCCTCTCAGACATGCTCTTTTATTCCTACTACTTGGAAACTCTCGCTCACGCAAAACACTCTCAATCACACCACTCCAACGAATCATCGGACGTCCACGCAAACGTATACCATCAAAATCATTCAAATAAAACTTTTTAACAGCAAACGTTCATTAGACATTCGCTCAACATGTCCGAACCATTTTAACTGACTAACACCAACTTTTACTACAACATTTTTTTCAATTTCACACTTATCATACACTAATCTATTTCGTACCCGATCTCTTCTATTTACACCACATACCCCACGTAAAAATCTCATTTTCACAGCAGTCATTTTCCGTTTATGCTTTTGCAACTAAACCCAACATTCACTACCATACATCAACGTAGGCACCAAAACTGCATTATATATATGTACTCAAGTTTACATAGGTTTTAACAACATTTTGAGGTCCGGGAAGTTAGCGAAGCCACTTTCACCAAACAAAAAATAAAATATTGTTTAATTTGTCGTAAATTAGTCGTAATTTTGTCGTGAAATCAAAAAATTTGTCGCGCCCTATTTTAAAAAATTATTGATGGCTTCGCTAACTTCCCGAAAAAGTTAGCGAAGCCATCCTTCAAAATTAAAAAAATATTAATAAAATGAACCGCGGATGTAGCTTATAATTTATCGTAAATAAATCGTAAACGAATAAGAGTAATTTTGTAACGAAATTATTATTACTTGCAAATACAGAAATAATAAACTTAATGCATGTGTGTGCGTACAATGCATATATGGATAGAGCATGTACAACAAAATAAAATCGAACAACAATTTTAGTAACGATTAATTTACGAAAATTTAATATCTAATAATTAATGTGAAAAAATTATTTTTTATCTTCTAAATTAGGTGGCCAGCCAATTTACAACGAGAAATTGGCACGGCCACTCTTCGAATAGTTAGTCGAAGATCACAGTGCTTAAATAACGCTTATTTAAAAAAAAGTGGCTATTTATACATACAGTATGTATACGCAATTGGCTATTTATACATACAGCATGTGTACAAGTTAGCAACGCCAAAACCACGCAATCAGCTAAACCTAAAACCCCTGTAATACTGTATTAAAATGAACTTTTCTGCTGGGGACAGTAAAGTAGCTGTGGGTGCCGTCTGCCGTGCAATTATATTCATTTTGTAGGTTTAGTAGCTTGATAAGAGTTAAGTTATAGAAAGTGGCTATACTTACGGTATGTATACGCAATTGGCTATTTATACATACAGTATTTTTACACAATTGGCTATTTAGGGTAGGTTAGGTTAGTAGGTTGGTTTAGGTTTTTTTTTAGTATGTATAAATAGCCAATTGCGTATACATACCGTATGTATAAATAGCCTTTTACAAAAAAAAATAATTAAAATACAGAATAAAAAATAATATATTTATTACTTTATTTTGATTTATATTTATTTTACTTTATATTTATTTCTCCGATTTAATGATACTTTATAATATATGTATTACTTTATTGAACAATATTGTAAATAAATTTTAATAAATAAAACTATAATTATTTATAATTGTGTAGTTATTATCAAAATATTAATTTTAATAATAGCACATACAATCAGTACATGTAAATCTGTAAATAGCCAATTGCATAAAGTATGTATAAATAGCCAGTTGTATACACATACTGTATGTATAAATAGCAAATTGCGTATACAAACTATATGTATAAATAGCCAATTTCGTATACATACTGTATGTATAAATAGCCAATTGCGCATACATACTGTATGTATAAATAGCCAATTGCGTATACAAACTGTATGTATAAATAGCCAATTGCGTATACATACCGTATGTATAAATAGCCTCATCCTATTTAAAATTCTGTCGCATATTATACTACTTATTTCTTAAGGCCGAAAAGTTTGCAACTGTAAAAAAAATTTGCCTTCACATTGAAAAAAATTTTACTCACTAATTTGTTTATTTATTTTTTATGTTAATAACTATATTATTAATTTTCTATAAGCTGTTGTTTTCAAAAAATATATACCAAAAAGTTACATTTTGCTCTTTAAATAAGCGTTATTTAAGCAATGTGATCTTCGACTAACTATTCGATGAGTGGCCGTGTCAATTTCTCGTTGTAATTTGGCTGGCCACTTAATTTAGAAGATAAAAAATAATTTTTTCACGTTTATTATTAGATATTAAATTTTCGTAAATTAATCGTTACTAAAATTGTTGTTCGATTTTATTTTGTTGAACATGCTCTATCCATATATGCATTGCACGCATACACATTAATTAAGTTTATTATTTCTGTATTTGCAAGTAATAATAATTTCGTTACAAAATTACTCTTATTCGTTTACGATTTATTTACGATAAATTATAAGCTACATCCGCGGTTCATTTTATTAATATTTTTTTAATTTTGAAGGATGGCTTCGCTAACTTTTTCGGGAAGTTAGCGAAGCCATCAATAATTTTTTAAAATAGAGCGCGACAAATTTTTTGATTTCACGACAAAATTACGACTAATTTACGACAAATTAATCAATATTTTATTTTTTGTTTGGTGAAAGTGGCTTCGCTAACTTCCCGGACCTAACATTTTGTACTTTTACTGTGATAATTTACGTAATACTACATTTTTAATGAGAAATTATATTCATAAAACATGTAAAATTACATAAATTTTTTACAATATAGTTATAGTTCTATAGCAAAATGAATTTTAAAACAATTAGATATAGTTACAGGGCCGTATTTATTCATAGGCTACATAGGCTGCAGCCTATGGGCTCGCACCACAAAGGGGCCCGCACCACACGTTTCAAATTTAAAGTAAATAATTGTTTAATCGATAATCTTTTAAGTATTTTACTTAAATTTTCATAAAACAGAATATTCGAATAACCCGACTTGCAACCAGTGACAATACACTTCACTAGTACACACAAACAGCTTCATTAGTACTAAGTGTAGGCGCAAACCAATTAGCCACTAAGATTATTTGATATTTTCATTTCTAAGTTTATTATTTATTTTTTTAAATACTTTATTTTAATTAAATATGTGTAAGTAGAATTTACTTGTTTGTTACATTCCTTTTTTATCTTGCATTTTCCTAACATGTTTATTTAAAATTATAAAATTACAACCCCCTCCCCCCTTAAGGGCCCGCACCACAAGTTTAGCCTAGGGGTCTACAGATCCTAAATACGGCCCTGTATAGTTAGGAAACTGTATAAAATAATGACAAGTGAATAAATATCTATTATAATATGTAATATATATATATATATATATATATATATATATATATATATATATATATATATATATATATATATATATATATATATATATAAGTATATATAACTTATTCTTAGCCAACATTTATGCGACTTATCATCTGTTTAAAATCAAATTAATGATTTAGCGAAATAGCTAATAGCTATTGCTAATAGTCTACTATTTATTAAATTAAATTCGCCATATTACAGATATGAAAAGCCTATAATGTGCGATTTACGTAAACAATTTAGTTATAAGCATTTATTTGATAAATACATTCGTTTAAATTGTCTGTACAAATCATATTATAGATGGTAACCACAAAAGTGATATATAAAATCAGACTTTTTTTTTTGAATCATATATTGATCTATTATCTGTACACAATAAATAACTTTAGAGAAAGTTTTTATTATTATATCAATATATTATTTCTATTATAGAATTATTTTGTATTGAATGCTAGAATTATATGATTAACTGATTTTGAAATCAAACAATTTTTTGATTGATACATTGTGTTATTATTATTTAACCTATTTTGAAATTTTTTTAGAATTTATTATTAAATTATTCATTAAATAAAATAAATTATACTAATAATTTCATAAACATCAGTAAATTTTTGTAACGGCCGCTCTGAAAATAGGCAAAATTTGAGTAATTTTTTCTTTGAAAAATAATTATGCAAATGTTTCGGGTTTCTTTATATATTTTAACTACGTTCTCAAATTTTTATGACAAAAAATGTTTTCAAACTATAACTCACCCTTTCAAAAAAAATATTGGCTACTTGTTCCGTCCCCCGAGAAATTCTGAAACGTAATACAAAAGTTTTCTTAGAATAAACTAAAACTAAAATCAACAAGATTAGAAGTATATGGGTAAACCCATATATATATAGACCACTGACATTTCTCGGGAAGTTGGTAATACAATATTTTTATTAAAATTATAATTTATATGGGCACTAAGAGAAACTTTTCGGAAAATTTGATCAAAATCGAATAAATAATGTAGCCACAATGAATTTTTAAAAAATTTTGTGATTTTTTCTCGATAAATTGACAAAACTGTATTTTTTAAAAAATTGCATAATTTATTCAGGCACTAGGAGAATCTTTTATAAAAATTTGATTAAAATCGGTTAAATAAAGTGGTCATAATAAATTTTTAAAAATTTTAGTAAGTTTTTTCTCGGAAAATTGGCAAGATTGTATTTTGTTAAAATTACATAAATTATGTGAATACTAAGAGAATCTTTTGTGACAATTTTAGTAAAATCGGTTAAATAACGTGGCCATAATAAATTTTTTAAAACTTTTGTAATTTTTTTCTCGGAAAGTTGGCAACACTGAATATTAATAAAATTATTTAATTAATGGGAGCATTAGAAAATTTTTTTCTGAAAATTTGATCAAAATCGGATAAATAATGTAGCCAATATGAATTTTTAAAAACTTTAGTAATTTTTTTCTTGGAAAGTTGGCATCACTGAATAAAAATAAAACCACATGACCATTTTGAGTACTAGACAAATTTATCCTCAAAATTTCATTAAAATCGGTTAAACCGTCTAAGGGGAGTTGCGGCCACAAAATTTTGACTTACGACCGAGCGAGTGAGCGAGCGAGTTGACGACGCACATTTATACACCCACATAAACTAAGTTCAGATTCGTCATATAGAGGCTATATGAAGGATTTCTATAAACAACTTAAAAAAAAAAAATGTTACACCGTATCAAACGCTATACCACTTTTTCCTTGCAGTCAAAGTGGTAAAAATCTACATAACACGGAGGATTTTTTTAATTTCGAAAAACTTCGAAAATGGCGGCAGTTAGAAAAGTGTTTTTTATTTCAGTACAAAAATTAAACTTAAAACCTATAAAAATTTGGAAAAAATAGAATTTAATTTAATAAAAAGTGTAATATTATGTAAATTATTACAGTTAAATAGCAATATAATGGGTTCCAAACCACTCAGACGCAACCAATATCAGTTCAATATTACAAGGTTTTAATACCAGAAATACCATTTAATTTAAATTCTGGTATGAACGCTTATATGTAATTTGTACCAATGCATTCGTCATCAAATATTATGGACAAAATAGCGTCTATAGCGTAACCTGTCCTGAATTAAATCAGCTTGAAAATAATAAGCTAAACTGTACTCGTAGATGGAACAATTATTATGTAATGCAAAAATTATCATAAACAATATACGTATTATGTTCTAGTAGTCATGGGAAATAACTTCTAGAAATCAATAGATATTGCTACCATTTACCATATTTGAAACAAAAACTATTTATGTCAACATAATATTAGTTGTAAAATCAATAATATTACAGCTACCATATTCAAAAAAAAAAAAAATACGTCAACTTAACTCTTGTTATATAATAAAATAAATGCGAAATTGTATGCTACTTAATATGGTATTACTGTGGCATAATATGGTTCATTAATTTCAAATTTACTCTTTTAATTATTATAAAGAGTAATATTATATATGAATAAAAATATTCGAATATTAATTTGTAAACTATAATTCACTTTCATTCACACCTTATTTAAACATTGTTTTTATTTAATTTTAAATTTAAATAAAATACTTTCTCATAATTGAATTATTAACTACCGGGTTTGTTGGATTTTCTTTAATAACTTTATATAAACATTATATGTATTTGAATAAGTATATGTATGTACAATGGCTGGCAAAAAGTTGGAATTATTTGAGAAAAAAAAAATTTGTTTTTCAAATTATTAATATCACTTTCGGTATAAGTAAAAATCAGCAATTATGAAAAAAGATTCTTGTTAATTTACATTTTTTGTAAAATTTTGATAAAAAATATTTGAGAAAAAATTTCGGAATAACATTTTTGGTTTTTATACAAATAAATCAAAAATACAAAAGTGTTTTTCACGGTTTTTAAATCGTTTTTTTTTCTAATTTATTTGAAAAATGCTTGTTTTTAATAAATAAATTATTATTTGCCTGAATAAAATATGAATTAAAATTAATAAAACAGTTAAATTTTATTAATTTTTCATAAATAGGTATTACCATTTTGAAATAGGCTTACTTGCGTACGTGTCAGATGCGAACAAACATTATTTAGTATCACTTGCGTACAAATAAGGGGCAGCTCAAGCCCAGGTAGTGAAGGTACTTAGGCCGAGTGTCAGATGAGTACAGAGTTTGGGAAATGTCGAGTTGTCATTTGCGTCAATAGTGGTATATCATTTGCGCCACGAAACCCTATCATCTGCGCCACGGTTGGCTTAGGGTAGGTTAGGTTAAGGTTTAGTTATGTTATTATACAATATAGGCGCTTATACATAACTAAACCTTAACCTAATCTACCCTAAGCCAACAGTGGAGCAGATGATAGGGTTTCGTGGCGCAAATGATATACCACTATTGACGCAAATGACAAGTCGACATTTTCTAAATTTCTGTACGCATCTGACACTCGGCTTAAGTACCTTCACTACCTGGGCTTGAGCGGACCTTTATTTGTACGCAAGTGATACTAAATAATGTTTGTACGCATCTGACACGTACGCAAGTGACACGACCTACCGTTTTAATGAAAGTTGTTATTAAATTTGTCATATTCAATGTAAAATTCATGTCAAATACAAAGAAAACATTTATTTCAATAGAAATAATGCATATTTGTTTAAACTTTATTGATATTTTTTGAGTAAAAGTGCTATAAATTTGAAATATTTAGTTTATTGTACATGTATTTAAAAAAATGTTAATTTAAGTTGCCACTGTTCCGAAATCAGTTTTCTATAAAGATTTCTGGTTTCATCCACGTTCATGATACCTCTCATATTTTATTTCCGATTTAAAAAAATTGTCAATCGTTACTATTTAGTAAAAGTTTAAATACAAAATAGGAATAAATGTCAAACAAGGTTGATACACTGAATAGTAACTCCCAATTCTTGCTTTCCTTGCGTCAATACATTGTAAAAAATCGGTGTAAATCAGAGGTTCCCAAACTTTTTTTCCCCGTAGACCACTTTCAAAAATTTACTGGTTTCGGTGGACCCCCTGCTGCTACATTTCTACCATATTCCCAAAACTCGTCAAAAAATGTGAAGATTAGATCTAACGATGGATATATGCGTCGCGGCTGAGTTCCAACTCTAAATTCGGAGTGGTAAAAATAAAAAGAAGAATAGTATATTTTCATTATTCATTAAAATTTTTTATTAAAATAATATGATTAGACTTAATAGACTTAAAATTAAACATTAATAACGTAACTTCAACAATTAAAAAAAATAGTCATTTTTAATGGGAGGGATGCACTTGATGAATTGATAGCAAGTTATCAATATTTGGCTTCAGTTTTGTCAGGAATAACCGCAAATCTCCCCGTTCTGTGATATTCAATCTGCTCCTTTTTTTTGTTAATAGGTTTGTCACCACACTAAAACTTTTTTCGACAAGGTATGACGAGGGAAACGCTATCAAAAGTTTTCTCGCAATTTCCCACAGTCCAGGATATTTTTCGGCAATTTCTGCTTGCAGCCAAAATGTTTGATAGCCTTTTTTAAATTTCACCTTCAGCTCCTCATTGGTGGTAAGCTCGAGTAGCTCCTCTTGCAATACCACATTCGCCACTTCCGTTTCATCAAATGGATTTATGATCCATGGTGGTATTTCCATCGTCAGAATATCTTCAAATCTATTTTTGAAGTCATCATGCAAGGCATTTAAATGTTGAACGTATGTCTGAATATCCTCATCAAGACATTCTGCCTGTGACAAGTTTGGAAACTGTGCGAATTCGCGCCGACTAATATTTTGCTTCATAAATTTCAATTTTCCAAGAAAAGCCGAAATTACACCCTTTGTTTTTATTAAATTTAGGCTGTCCCCTTGCAACTGCAAGTTAATGTCATTAAATTTTTTGTACAAATCTGTCAAATACGCGATGTCTGCTTTCAATTTGATCAGATTTTCTTTTAAATCTGGATCTTTACTTTCCAAAAACTCTAAAACTGATTCAAAAAGTGAGTAAAATCTTGTTAAACATGCACCTTTCGACAACCAGCGTACTTCAGTATGTAAGAGTAATCGTTGGAAGTCTTCATCATTTTCGTCGCACAATTGTGCAAATAAACGGGTATTTAACGCGTTGCTTCTTATTTTGTTAACTGCTTTAATCACAAATTGAAGCGATTGGTGCAATCTATCACTCAAATTTTTCGCTACCAGGTGTTGTCGGTGTATGACACAGTGAATTGCAGTTACTCCTGGTATAATTCTTTGAAGATGGCTTATAAACCCACGATATCGCCCGAACATGGCAGGAGCTCCATCTGCTGCCACCGAAGTAATGTTTGTAAATGGAATCGATTTTTCCTTAAGAAAATCGCTCAGGACATTAAATATTGATTCTCCTTTTGTGTCCGTCTTCAAAGTTTTCGCGAATAGTAGCTCTTCATGGATTTCTTCGTCCATAACAAATCGAACATATGCCAATAATAAGGCTTCATTGCCAGGTAATGTTGATTCATCCAATTGAATAGAAAAATGAGTTGTTTGCAGATAATTGCACAAGAAGCTTTCAACATCAGAGCTCATTTCATCAATACGCCTTTGTACAGTGTTGTTACTCAAAGAAATTTTTTTAAGTACGTCAAATGGAGGTTTGTGCAGAACAGTTTTTAAAACCTCTTCAACAGCGGGTAAAATTAACTGTTCACCGATGGTGTGCGGTTTTCCAGATTTCGCGATAAGCAATGAGATATTGTAGGATGCCCGCAAGCCATCATCGTTACTTTGAGACGTTGAAGCGAACATACTTTGCACGGTGGGTCTTCTTTCATATTTTTCCTTCAATGTTTGAAAATATTTTAAATCTTTGCCTATTTTATCAGGATGACACCTTCTTAGATGATCTTCGAGCTTCGATGGTTTCATCGAGTCATTGCTCAAAACTTTGTTGCACAAAAGGCATATGGGCAATCGTTTGTCGGCCGTTGATGGAACAAAACCAAATTTCAAATATTGAACACTGTATTGTCGACATTTCTTCTTAGATTCAGCCATGTTTCGTATCAGTTACCTACGTGTAAAGAAAAAAAAAAGTTTGTTTTAGTAATCATAAGGTGATTTTAACAGGATATGGCTATTTGAACAGAATTGAATGGGAATAATTAGTTAATTATTGCAATGAAAAAACCAAAATGCCGGCGGCAAAACTGATTTTAATTATTAAAAGCAATAAGCCGCTAAGATTGAATCTATTTTAATGTAATGCAAAACATTTTTTGATTAATTATATTTTGATACATTTCTGTAAATTCGAGAGAAAATACTTTTAAAGAATATTTTGACGTCAAAACACCGCGATTTTAATGTTTTATTTATTACGTTGATACATTACTATACGAGTGGTACATTTTATGAAAATATTTTTAGTCATTTAGCATTAGCAACTACGAGGGCACTGAAATATGTACAAACATGCAGGTCAATTATAATAACTCTCTTTTAGTGAATCACCACAGTCGGGTAAATAAATAATTTTATAATAAAAAGTACTAAAAGTTCAATCTTTCTCGGCTTTCTGTTCTTTTATAGAAGTATCGAATAATGGCCCTGTTCAGTATTTAATTTTTATTACGTACCTACTACACGCAAACATAACAAATAATATAATATTACTACAATATAAAATAAAAGTATGTATAACAAATAGGCAGGTATACTTACTTTTTCCGGCACTGGCAAACACTGACATCGATTCACTCACACGTTTCTTTTCAAAATTCCCGAAACAAATGAGCACAGCAAATGAGTAAAGCAAATGAGTAACGTTTGTTCTTGGCATTCGTATTTATATTGGTGAAGAATCAAACAAGTTCATGCAAGATTGCAAGCACAGTACAAGTCGTATTTCGTCCCTATGCACGTCTTAACTAGCGTTGCTGGCTGGCTAGCGGGCGGCGCTTTGCAAGTCTCGATACGCGTTGTACTCAAAATATCGAATATGCAAGTTTTTACAAGTTAACAGTCGCTGACTTTCTTAAAATACACTACTCAAAAAAATTAACGGAGGTTTAAAAAAAAGGAAATTAATACTAAATAAACAGGCTATCAGATCCATATGCCGGCCTAACTGAAAAAAAATTTTCACACCCGTGGACAAAAAAAAAACAAGCAAAAAATTTGCAATATTATTTTTTTGCGCTATCTGTTAGTATTGCATGAGAACCGTAACTCCTAAAATATTTTAGCAAAAATCTGAAAATTTGAATCATAAAGCTTCAAAATGCTTTTTTTAAAGTCTCAATACGACCATTTTGCACCGAAATAAAGCCTGTCAAAAATCACCGAAAAATTTGGAATTTTTTTTAGTACCTAGTGTATTATCTGCCTACAATGTAGGCCCTACATTGATAGGTACAGCCAAGCCAACATTTTAGTTCTTTACGATCGAAACCAGATAAATTTTCGTGGACCCCCACTTACAACCAGTGAACCCCCATTTTTTTTTCTCGCCATCGTAGACCCCCGTCGAGTCTTCCGTGGACCCCTGGGGGTCCACCTGGACCACTTTGGGAATCACTGCTCTATAGGAAGAAATCCAAAAAATCTTTCTTTAATTTCACATTTTTTAGTAACATACCGTATAATTAAAATCAATTGATCGATATGACTTACCTATATCGGGTGTAAAATCCACAATTATTGAAAAATATATAGCATCGTTAACTTGATCTTTATTTCCTGTACTATTACTAAATTAATATTATATCTTACATATATATAGGTATACTTGCTTTATGTTATAACAGCACTACACTATAAAAATACAAACTTATATCGAATACTCATATATCAACGCAAAGAAAATTCCGAAATTAAAAATGCTCGCACAATGCACACTGCCAGCCGCAGCACAAGCATTTTCAGGGTCATGGAAATATAACGCACTCCCACCTAATATTGCATAAATTCTTGGAAAACAAGTAGCAATAGCAACTAGCTGGTAGAAAGAAAATAGTCACTTTTGTTACAATAGTCAGATAGCCATCCTACTTAATATGCAGGTTTTTATTATCTTATTGACAATGACAACACCAGTACTTCAACATTAGAAACGTATTGAAATATAATTTACTCGTAAATTAAAACTAGAAACTAGAAATTAAAATAATAATTTTCAAATTGATTTCAAATTGATATCTGATTTGAAATCTAAAGCCCCTTAGCCACGAGGCCCCAGCGTGCATCTCATGCGCCTGCGCGTAAATACGGCTTTGATGGCGAGTTATAAATATTATTTTCTTTTTATTTTTATTTCAGTTTGTCATTCCCCAGCCGAATTTCCAGTGGCTGCCAAACGTTAACAGCACCCTAATCGGTAAGTTCTATTTAAAAAAATTTTTTTATATTCTGCGTGAAAATTTTTTCAATTTGTTCAAGTGTCAAAGTCAAATATTTCACGTATCTGTGATAATTTTGTTTTTTTTTTAAATTGAATCTTATTAATTTGAATTCACTGAAGGCATCGTATCTCTTATAGCTCATTCAAAAATTGCACTTTTCAAAAAAAAATCATAAATAATTAGAAAAAATCAATAAAATCAATAATTTTTGAGATCTATAGTCTATACACTTGTAATATTAATTTGTATTCGATGGTGCTCTGACTTAGAGACAGTAGTTTGCCTATGGTATCCGTTAGACAGGTTTGCAAACCCTGCAGTTACCTGGAAGGTAAATTGCGTGCTGTAATACGGGTTAATTGCGTATAAGTGTGTATTGCTTCTCATATATTTTGTGTGTGGTGTCTCTCAGAGACCTTGGACAGCGGGAAATCATTAACAATAATGATATCCAGTATTAGATTACTGTTATAATCTAATTCAGCCTCCCACATGCAAAGTAGAGATGTACTTTAATATTATTGATTCATTTTACCGACGATCGATAAATTATTTTCTATATGTAAAAATATTTATAATATTATGAAAAATATCATAACTTAACTATTCTAATCATACAAAACATATTACGTAATTTTACTAGTGATATTATATTTGATAAATATAAATTTACATACACATATAATGTCCATCAAAGAGAAAGATATCTAATCAGAATATGCGCCTTTGAAGGAGGAATAAAAAGTTACATTAGATATTGTTGTTTTAGTTAAATATTATATTAATATCAAACGAAAAATTCAAACTACATTTTCTTTTCATAATCAACTTTTGGACTTTTTCAGGATTAATTTGTCTAGTGCCCAAGATGGTCATGTGATTTTGTTTTTTTCCAGTGATGCCAACTTTCCGAGAAAAAAATTACTTAAGTTTTTAAAAATTCATATTGGCTACGTTATTTATCCGATTTTGATCAAATTTTCAGAAAAGATATCCCTAATGCTCTCATTAATTACATAATTTAATTAATATTCAGTGTTGCCAATAACTCCAGTAGTTTTTAAGTTGGCGAGCCAAAAACGTATATATGCTTGTAAATTCGCGTTTTTAAGCAGAAATTGACAATTTTTTGCTTTTTTGCTTCGCTGGTTTAATGAGAAATCGGATTTTTTGAAAAAGTTCAATAACTCCAGTAGTTTTTAAGTTGGCGAGCCAAAAACGTATATATGCTTGTAAATTCGCGTTTTTAAGCAGAAATTGACGATTTCTTGCTTTTTTGCTTCGCTGGTTTAATGAGAAATCGGATTTTTTGAAAAAGTTCAATAACTCCAGTAGTTTTTAAGTTGGCGAGCCAAAAACGTATATATGCTTGTAAATTCGCGTTGTTAAGCAGAAATTGACGATTTCTTGCTTTTTTGCTTCGCTGGTTTAATGAGAAATCGGATTTTTTGAAAAACTTCAATAACTCCAGTAGTTTTTAAGTTGGCGAGCCAAAAACGTATATATGCTTGTAAATTCGCGTTGTTAAGCAGAAATTGACGATTTCTTGCTTTTTTGCTTCGCTGGTTTAATGAGAAATCGGATTTTTTGAAAAAGTTCAATAACTCCAGTAGTTTTTAAGTAGGCGAGCCAAAAACGTATATATGCTTGTAAATTCGCGTTTTTAAGCACAAATTGACGATTTATTGCTTTTTTGCTTCGCTGGTTTAATGAGAAATCGGATTTTTTGAAAAAGTTTAATAACTCCAGTAGTTTTTAAGTTGGCGAGCCAAAAACGTATATATGCTTGTAATTTCGCGTTTTTAAGCAGAAATTGACGATTTCTTGCTTTTTTGCTTCGCTGGTTTAATGAGAAATCGGATTTTTTGAAAAAGTTCAATAACTCCAGTAGTTTTTAAGTTGGCGAGCCAAAAACGTATATATGCTTGTAAATTCGCGTTTTTAAGCAGAAATTGACGATTTCTTGCTTTTTTGCTTCGCTGGTTTAATGAGAAATCGGATTTTTTGAAAAAGTTCAATAACTCCAGTAGTTTTTAAGTTGGCGAGCCAAAAACGTATATATGCTTGTAAATTCGCGTTTTTAAGCAAAAATTTACGATTTCTTGCTTTTTTGCTTCGCTGGTTTAATGAGAAATCGGATTTTTTGAAAAACTTCAATAACTCCAGTAGTTTTTAAGTTGGTTAGCCAAAAACGTATATATGCTTGTAAATTCGCGTTGTTAAGCAGAAATTGACGATTTCTTGCTTTTTTGCTTCGCTGGTTTAATGAGAAATCGGATTTTTTGAAAAAGTTCAATAACTCCAGTAGTTTTTAAGTAGGCGAGCCAAAAACGTATATATGCTTGTAAATTCGCGTTTTTAAGCACAAATTGACGATTTCTTGCTTTTTTGCTTCGCTGGTTTAATGAGAAATCGGATTTTTTGAAAAAGTTCAATAACTCCAGTAGTTTTTAAGTTGGCGAGCCAAAAACGTATATATGCTTGTAATTTCGCGTTTTTAAGCAGAAATTGACGATTTCTTGCTTTTTTGCTTCGCTGGTTTAATGAGAAATCGGATTTTTTGAAAAAGTTCAATAACTCCAGTAGTTTTTAAGTTGGCGAGCCAAAAACGTATATATGCTTGTAAATTCGCGTTTTTAAGCAGAAATTGACGATTTCTTGCTTTTTTGCTTCGCTGGTTTAATGAGAAATCGGATTTTTTGAAAAAGTTCAATAACTCCAGTAGTTTTTAAGTTGGCGAGCCAAAAACGTATATATGCTTGTAAATTCGCATTTTTAAGCAGAAATTGACGATTTCTTGCTTTTTTGCTTCGCTGGTTTAATGAGAAATCGGATTTTTTGAAAAACTTCAATAACTCCAGTAGTTTTTAAGTTGGCGAGCCAAAAACGTATATATGCTTGTAAATTCGCGTTTTTAAGCAAAAATTTACGATTTCTTGCTTTTTTGCTTCGCTGGTTTAATGAGAAATCGGATTTTTTGAAAAAGTTCAATAACTCCAGTAGTTTTTAAGTTGGCGAGCCAAAAACGTATATATGCTTGTAAATTCGCGTTTTTAAGCAGAAATTGATGATTTCTTGCTTTTTTGCTTCGCTGGTTTAATGAGAAATCGGATTTTTTGAAAAAGTTCAATAACTCCAGTAGTTTTTAAGTTGGCGAGCCAAAAACGTATATACGCTTGTAAATTCGCGTTTTTAAGCAGAAATTGACGATTTCTTGCTTTTTTGCTTCGCTGGTTTAATGAGAAATCGGATTTTTTGAAAAAGTTCAATAACTCCAGTATGATTAAAATTAGTACAGAACTAAATAAAAATCGATAAATTTTATGATCTAGTTAGTTATTTGTTACCTAATAACTTGTTTCTATGTTCTGTTTATTTACCGTATATGCCATTTGTATCAGTTTTCCTGATGAAGAAGGACGTTGAGTTCGTCGAAACGTCGATTATTAATAAATATTAATACAGAACTTGAATCCAAAGCCGTTTTATTTTATTTGTTATAGGTTATTTTCAAAGAAAATCTTAAAATTCATTTTTAAATAAATATGCTCAAAAAATCCGATTTCTCATTAAACCAGCGAAGCAAAAAAGCAAGAAATCGTCAATTTCTGCTTAAAAACGCGAATTTACAAGCATATATACGTTTTTGGCTCGCCAACTTAAAAACTACTGGAGTTATTGAACTTTTTCAAAAAATCCGATTTCTCATTAAACCAGCGAAGCAAAAAAGCAAGAAATCGTCAATTTCTGCTTAAAAACGCGAATTTACAAGCATATATACGTTTTTGGCTCGCCAACTTAAAAACTACTGGAGTTATTGAACTTTTTCAAAAAATCCGATTTCTCATTAAACCAGCGAAGCAAAAATGCAAGAAATCGTCAATATCTGCTTAAAAACGCGAATTTACAAGCATATATACGTTTTTGGCTCGCTAACTTAAAAACTACTGGAGTTATTGAAGTTTTTCAAAAAATCCGATTTCTCATTAAACCAGCGAAGCAAAAAAGCAAGAAATCGTGAATTTTTGCTTAAAAACGCGAATTTACAAGCATATATACGTTTTTGGCTCGCCAACTTAAAAACTACTGGAGTTATTGAACTTTTTCAAAAAATCCGATTTCTCATTAAACCAGCGAAGCAAAAAAGCAAGATATCGTCAATTTCTGCTTAAAAACGCGAATTTACAAGCATATATACGTTTTTGGCTCGCCAACTTAAAAACTACTGGAGTTATTGAACTTTTTCAAAAAATCCGATTTCTCATTAAACCAGCGAAGCAAAAAAGCAAGATATCGTCAATTTCTGCTTAAAAACGCGAATTTACAAGCATATATACGTTTTTGGCTCGCCAACTTAAAAACTACTGGAGTTATTGAACTTTTTCAAAAAATCCGATTTCTCATTAAACCAGCGAAGCAAAAAAGCAAGAAATTATCAATATCTGCTTAAAAACGCGAATTTACAAGCATATATACGTTTTTGGCTCGCCAACTTAAAAACTACTGGAGTTATTGAACTTTTTCAAAAATCTGATTTCTCATTAAACCAGCGAAGCAAAAAAGCAAGAAATCGTCAATTTCTGCTTAAAAACGCGAATTTACAAGCATATATACGTTTTTGGCTCTCCAACTTAAAAACTACTGGAGTTATTGAAGTTTTTCAAAAAATCCGATTTCTTATTAAACCAGCGAAGCAAAAAAGCAAGAAATCGTCAATTTCTGCTTAAAAACGCGAATTTACAAGCATATATACGTTTTTGGCTCGCCAACTTAAAAACTACTGGAGTTATTGAACTTTTTCAAAAAATCCGATTTCTCATTAAACCAGCGAAGCAAAAAAGCAAGAAATCGTCAATTTCTGCTTAAAAACGCGAATTTACAAGCATATATACGTTTTTGGCTCGCCAACTTAAAAACTACTGGAGTTATTGAACTTTTTCAAAAAATCCGATTTCTCATTAAACCAGCGAAGCAAAAATGCAAGAAATCGTCAATATCTGCTTAAAAACGCGAATTTACAAGCACATATACGTTTTTGGCTCGCTAACTTAAAAACTACTGGAGTTATTGAAGTTTTTCAAAAAATCCGATTCCCGCAACCTGTAGGTATATATTAAAACAAAGACATAGGCGGTCGGAACTCAGAAACTATGCACTTTAGAGAAAAATGTCAAGACACCAAAGTTGCCGGGAATCAAAAATGAGGAACAAGTATGGGACAATAGGTGGGACAAAATAAATCCTAAACATGTCCCAACTTGCTTTTTTTTAAATCTTATTCGAATCTAACCAAGTTTGGTGTCACTGGAAAGGTCTTTTTAAATGCTATGCAATGGTATATGAAATTTTAAATTTAGGTGATTCGCTTTTGTTTTACAACCGATTTACTACATTTTAATTGTTTTTAAAAAACCTATAGCAGTTATGAAAAAAAGGTATTTGGCTTAATTGTGTATATTTGGATGGGCTACAACCCAATACCGGACATTTGTTCCAAGTCTCAACAGGTCCAAAGATAATTGGCTTTTTATGAAATATCACTTAGTTATGGGCGGAATTTTTCTACATAGTTAAAATTTAAATTTTTCTACTACCGTACATGTTTTCCATCTGCCCTATCATAGCGTAGGATTTATTAGCGAGCTCTGACAA
Organism: Clivina fossor; assembly: GCA_963966155.1. Taxonomy (NCBI): domain Eukaryota; kingdom Metazoa; phylum Arthropoda; class Insecta; order Coleoptera; family Carabidae; genus Clivina; species Clivina fossor. Next base: position 190,207 of record OZ014560.1, read on the forward strand.
AAATTTCTTAAACAGGTTTTTACAGGTCACGAAATTTTCAATTTTTTTTTTAAACTAATCGAGTGTGGTCTCATTGGAAAGCCCTTAAAAAATGCTACCCAACCATATGGTCACACTTAAAATTTGACAAGTTTTTACTTTTTTCGAATTTTTCACCTATATGGAGCTTAACTAGAAACACTTAGCAAAAAACGAATTTAAGGACGTTATGTAACGTGCAAAAAGAAATTTAAATTAATACTTGATATTTTTTCCTAATACTAATAGTTTAATTTATAAAAATTATCAAAACTCGCAAAAATCAATGAAATTGTAAAATATGAAAATATTTAATAATTTTTCCTGCCAAACCAGTATAAGTTAGAGAAAACAGTTACTTAGCTATTTTGTAGAGAATTTTATTCTCTATACAAAGCCAATGAAAAAATATTCAAAATCCTGTTTTTTTTTTTTTTTTTTTTTTTTTTTTTTTAAGTCGCTGACCTTTAAAGTGCGCATGCCCGGCAGAAGTGTAACAAAGCTGTTGCGTTATGGATATGTAACTAAACTCATATTTTCGTTTATTAGCGATATCTTCTGTTTGTGCCATAAATTTGGTACTTTGGTGGCATATAAAACGGTTTCTAGCCCCCACGCACCTAACCCTGCTAATCGTTTCACTGTAACTCTGTTGGAAATGTAAACTCGGTGTCCAGTATTTCTGAGCATGTAGAAGCTCTTAGCCGCTATAAATTTTGTTACAGAGATACAAGAAAATTTCACCTTTTTATAATATATTATTGCTATCCTTGTCTCTTTGCAATACTTTTATTGTCTCTTTGCATTACTTTCCTTGTCTCTTTGCATTGCTTTCCTTGTCTTTTTGAATTACTTGCATTATGGATATGTAAGTTTACTTTTATTTCTGTCTATTTGCGATATCTTCTGTTTGTGCCATAAAATTGGTACTTTGGAGACATATAAGACGGTTCCTAACCCCCGCCGCACTTAACCCTGCTAATCGTTACACTGTAACTCTGTTGGAAATGTAAATTCAATGTCCAGTATTTTTGGGCATGTAAAAAGCTCTAAACAGCTATAAATTTTGTTACAGGAATACAAAGAAAATCTCTTCTTATTACAATATATTACAATCATATTGCTTTCCTTGTCTTTTTGCATTACTTTCCTTGTCTCTTTGAATTACTTGCATTATGGATATGTAAGTTAACTCTTATTTCTGTTTATTTGCGATATCTTCTGTTCGTGTCAGAAAATTGGTACTTTGGTGGCATATAAGACGGTTCTTAACCCCTCCCCCCCACACACACCTAACCCTACTAATCGTTTCACTATAACTCTGTTGGAAATGTAAACTCGGTGTCCAGCATTTGTGGGCATGTAAAGAGCACTCATCGTTAGGAGTTTTGTTACAGGGATACATGCAAAATCTCTTCTAATTGTTATAATATATTACTATCATATTACTATTCTTTTCTTTTTACATTACTTTTGTGTTCGTAACTAACCTAACTCTGATCTTTGTAGAATAGATATGTGTTATTTTTTTTGTTTGTGATATATTTTATTCGCTCCAGAATTTTATCAACTTGGAAGTATATCGGTTGATTCTTATCTCTCCCGCACCTAATCCTGCTATCCATTTTTCCTTAACCCTACTGGAAATGTCCGCACTAATATTTGAGCATGTAATACCTAATAATTATTAATACATAATTAATTAATACATAATTAATTAATACATAATAATTAGAATTAAATTATACAAATTTTTAATAAAATATACCGTATTTAATGTAATTAGAAAACATTTGAAGAATAATTTTTACCGCATTAAATTTTTCGAAATTTAATAATTAATTATTAAATTTCATTATTTTTAAAACAAAAAATAAATAAATATATAATTAATTATGTACACAATTGTAATTTACTATAAATTTATTTTGAAAATAAATATTATTTTATTCCTTTTTTTAAATATGTATTGCAAATTCTTATTTTTATTTGTTACAAAATGATTACGTAAATGAACCAACAAAACATTACAATCTAATAAAATTCACACTTTCATTTTAATAAATGTATATTTTTAAAATAAACACATTTGAAATAAAATCAAATTTATAATTTATATTTCAAATATTCACTTATAAATATTCTATTTTATTTTACATACTCCAGAATAAACATCAATTTTATTATATATTAATAATAATAATAACTAATACGCCGCATTTGAACAAGATGTTGCGCGATATACTTAATAAAAATTAGTAATACATCATTGTATGAATAAAATATTTTTAATAATATTAATTTTTGTTTATACGCTGTTTTGCCTACTGTTTCGGCCCGTCCTGTGGTCTGCCCGCCCTGCGGTCTGCCCGACCTGCGGTCTGTCCGCCCTGCGGTCTGCCCGCCCTGCGATCTGCCCGCTATGCGGTCTACCCGCCCAGCGGTCTACCTACTATACGTTTTGCCTATTATGCGTTCTGCCACGCGTCACTAGTTCTCATTAAACCAGCGAAGCAAAAAAGCAAGAAATCGTCAATTTCTGCTTAAAAACGCGAATTTACAAGCATATATACGTTTTTGGCTCGCCAACTTAAAAACTACTGGAGTTATTGAACTTTTTCAAAAAATCCGATTTCTCATTAAACCAGCGAAGCAAAAAAGCAAGAAATCGTGAATTTTTGCTTAAAAACGCGAATTTACAAGCATATATACGTTTTTGGCTCGCCAACTTAAAAACTACTGGAGTTATTGAACTTTTTCAAAAAATCCGATTTCTCATTAAACCAGCGAAGCAAAAAAGCAAGATATCGTCAATTTCTGCTTAAAAACGCGAATTTACAAGCATATATACGTTTTTGGCTCGCCAACTTAAAAACTACTGGAGTTATTGAACTTTTTCAAAAAATCCGATTTCTCATTAAACCAGCGAAGCAAAAAAGCAAGAAATCGTCAATTTCTGCTTAAAAACGCGAATTTACAAGCATATATACGTTTTTGGCTCGCCAACTTAAAAACTACTGGAGTTATTGAACTTTTTCAAAAAATCCGATTTCTCATTAAACCAGCGAAGCAAAAAAGCAAGATATCGTCAATTTCTGCTTAAAAACGCGAATTTACAAGCATATATACGTTTTTGGCTCGCCAACTTAAAAACTACTGGAGTTATTGAACTTTTTCAAAAAATCCGATTTCTCATTAAACCAGCGAAGCAAAAAAGCAAGAAATCGTCAATTTCTGCTTAAAAACGCGAATTTACAAGCATATATACGTTTTTGGCTCGCCAACTTAAAAACTACTGGAGTTATTGAACTTTTTCAAAAATCCGATTTCTCATTAAACCAGCGAAGCAAAAAAGCAAGAAATCGTCAATTTCTGCTTAAAAACGCGAATTTACAAGCATATATACGTTTTTGGCTCTCCAACTTAAAAACTACTGGAGTTATTGAAGTTTTTCAAAAAATCCGATTTCTCATTAAACCAGCGAAGCAAAAAAGCAAGAAATCGTCAATTTCTGCTTAAAAACGCGAATTTACAAGCATATATACGTTTTTGGCTCGCCAACTTAAAAACTACTGGAGTTATTGAACTTTTTCAAAAAATCCGATTTCTCATTAAACCAGCGAAGCAAAAAAGCAAGAAATCGTCAATTTCTGCTTAAAAACGCGAATTTACAAGCATATATACGTTTTTGGCTCGCCAACTTAAAAACTACTGGAGTTATTGAACTTTTTCAAAAAATCCGATTTCTCATTAAACCAGCGAAGCAAAAAAGCAAGAAATCGTCAATTTCTGCTTAAAAAACGCGAATTTACAAGCATATATACGTTTTTGGCTCGCCAACTTAAAAACTACTGGAGTTATTGAACTTTTTCAAAAAATCCGATTTCTCATTAAACCAGCGAAGCAAAAATGCAAGAAATCGTCAATATCTGCTTAAAAACGCGAATTTACAAGCACATATACGTTTTTGGCTCGCTAACTTAAAAACTACTGGAGTTATTGAAGTTTTTCAAAAAATCCGATTTCTCATTAAACCAGCGAAGCAAAAAAGCAAGAAATCGTCAATTTCTGCTTAAAAACGCGAATTTACAAGCATATATACGTTTTTGGCTCGCCAACTTAAAAACTACTGGAGTTATTGAACTTTTTCAAAAAATCCGATTTCTCATTAAACCAGCGAAGCAAAAAAGCAAGAAATCGTCAATTTTGCTTAAAAACGCGAATTTACAAGCATATATACGTTTTTGGCTCGCCAACTTAAAAACTACTGGAGTTATTGAACTTTTTCAAAAAATCCGATTTCTCATTAAACCAGCGAAGCAAAAAAGCAAGATATCGTCAATTTCTGCTTAAAAACGCGAATTTACAAGCATATATACGTTTTTGGCTCGCCAACTTAAAAACTACTGGAGTTATTGAACTTTTTCAAAAAATCCGATTTCTCATTAAACCAGCGAAGCAAAAAAGCAAGAAATCGTCAATTTCTGCTTAAAAACGCGAATTTACAAGCATATATACGTTTTTGGCTCGCCAACTTAAAAACTACTGGAGTTATTGAACTTTTTCAAAAAATCCGATTTCTCATTAAACCAGCGAAGCAAAAAAGCAAGATATCGTCAATTTCTGCTTAAAAACGCGAATTTACAAGCATATATACGTTTTTGGCTCGCCAACTTAAAAACTACTGGAGTTATTGAACTTTTTCAAAAAATCCGATTTCTCATTAAACCAGCGAAGCAAAAAAGCAAGAAATCGTCAATTTCTGCTTAAAAACGCGAATTTACAAGCATATATACGTTTTTGGCTCGCCAACTTAAAAACTACTGGAGTTATTGAACTTTTTCAAAAAATCCGATTTCTCATTAAACCAGCGAAGCAAAAAAGCAAGAAATCGTCAATTTCTGCTTAAAAACGCGAATTTACAAGCATATATACGTTTTTGGCTCGCCAACTAAAAACTACTGGAGTTATTGAACTTTTTCAAAAAATCCGATTTCTCATTAAACCAGCGAAGCAAAAAAGCAAGAAATCGTCAATTTCTGCTTAAAAACGCTAATTTACAAGCATATATTCGTTTTTGGCTCGCCAACTTAAAAACTACTGGAGTTATTGAACTTTTTCAAAAAATCCGATTTCTCATTAAACCAGCGAAGCAAAAATGCAAGAAATCGTCAATATCTGCTTAAAAACGCGAATTAACAAGCATATATACGTTTTTGGCTCGCTAACTTAAAAACTACTGGAGTTATTGAAGTTTTTCAAAAAATCCGATTTCTCATTAAACCAGCGAAGCAAAAAAGCAAGAAATCGTCAATTTCTGCTTAAAAACGCGAATTTACAAGCATATATACGTTTTTGGCTCGCCCACTTAAAAACTACTGGAGTTATTAAACTTTTTCAAAAAGTCCGATTTCTCATTAAACCAGCGAAGCAAAAAAGCGAGAAATCGTCAATTTCTGCTTAAAAACGCGAATTTACAAGCATATATACGTTTTTGGCTCGCCAACTTAAAAACTACTGGAGTTATTGAACTTTTTCAAAAAATCCGATTTCTCATTAAACCAGCGAAGCAAAAATGCAAGAAATCGTCAATATCTGCTTAAAAACGCGAATTAACAAGCATATATACGTTTTTGGCTCGCTAACTTAAAAACTACTGGAGTTATTGAAGTTTTTCAAAAAATCCGATTTCTCATTAAACCAGCGAAGCAAAAAAGCAAGAAATCGTCAATTTCTGCTTAAAAACGCGAATTTACAAGCATATATACGTTTTTGGCTCGCCAACTTAAAAACTACTGGAGTTATTGAACTTTTTCAAAAAATCCGATTTCTCATTAAACCAGCGAAGCAAAAAAGCAAAAAATCGTCAATTTCTGCTTAAAAACGCGAATTTACAAGCATATATACGTTTTTGGCTCGCCAACTTAAAAACTGCTGGAGTTATTGAACTTTTTCAAAAAATCCGATTTCTCATTAAACCAGCGAAGCAAAAAAGCAAGAAATCGTCAATTTCTGCTTAAAAACGCGAATTTACAAGCATATATACGTTTTTGGCTCGCCAACTTAAAAACTACTGGTGTTATTGAAATTTTTCAAAAAATCCGATTTCTCATTAAACCAGCGAAGCAAAAAAGCAAGAAATCGTCAATTTCTGCTTAAAAACGCGAATTTACAAGCATATATACGTTTTTGGCTCGCCAACTTAAAAACTACTGGAGTTATTGAACTTTTTCAAAAAATCCGATTTCTCATTAAACCAGCGAAGCAAAAAAGCAAGAAATCATCAATTTCTGCTTAAAAACGCGAATTTACAAGCATATATACGTTTTTGGCTCGCCAACTTAAAAACTACTGGAGTTATTGAACTTTTTCAAAAAATCCGATTTCTCATTAAACCAGCGAAGCAAAAAAGCAAGAAATCGTCAATTTCTGCTTAAAAACGCAAATTTACAAGCATATATACGTTTTTGGCTCGCCAACTTAAAAACTACTGGAGTTATTGAACTTTTTCAAAAAATCCGATTTCTCATTAAACCAGCGAAGCAAAAAAGCAAGAAATCGTCAATTTCTGCTTAAAAACGCGAATTTACAAGCATATACCTACAATGTTTTACTATTAAAAAAATATACAATGTTTTACTAGTAGAAAAATATACAATGTTTTACTAGTAGAAAAATATACAATGTTTTACTAGTAGAAAAATATACAATGTTTTACTAGTAGAAAAATATACAATGTTTTACTAGTAAAAAAATATACAATGTTTTACTAGTAGAAAAATATACAATGTTTTACTAGTAGCAAAATATACAATTTTTTACTAGTAGAAAAATATACAATGTTTTACTAGTAAAAAAATATACAATGTTTTACTAGTAGAAAAATATACAATGTTTTACTAGTAGAAAAATATACAATGTTTTACTAGTAGAAAAATATACAATGTTTTACTAGTAAAAAAATATACAATGTTTTACTAGTAGAAAAATATACACTGTTTTACTAGTAGAAAAATATACAAAGTCTTACTAGTAAAAAAATATACAATGTTTTACTAGTAGAAAAATATACAATGTTTTACTAGTAGAAAAATATACAATGTTTTACTAGTAGAAAAATATACAATGTTTTACTAGTAGAAAAATATACAATGTTTTACTAGTAAAAAAATATACAATGTTTTACTAGTAGAAAAATATACAATGTTTTACTAGTAGAAAAATATACAATGTTTTACTAGTAGAAAAATATACAATGTTTTACTAGTAGAAAAATATACAATGTTTTACTAGTAGAAAAATATACACTGTTTTACTAGTAAAAAAATATACAATGTTTTACTAGTAGAAAAATATACAATGGTTTACTAGTAGAAAAATATACAATGTTTTACTAGTAAAAAAATATACAATGTTTTAACTTGAATCAATAAATTTTAATATAACGGTCAGAGATATCAAATTAAAGATACTTACCGTGTTTCTTTGGTCAAATATGCAGTTTCTTCTTTCTTCTACATTTTCAATAATCAAATTAAAAGTTAAGCAAAAATAAACAATGAAATTGCCAATTAACTTAACCTGATGTAACAGTTTTTAATATGCCGCCGAAAATATCAGATTAAAAACACTTAACTTTGTAGTTATGTTTTATTCTGCCACCAGTAATGTATATAGTAACTAATCGCTGAATAATAATGCTATTACTGTACTAGTAACATAATGGCCTCTTTCTACATAGGCAACATGGTAAGATTATATTAATATTGTGATACGTTTGAAGAAAAAATATTAATAAAATATATTAATATATTTTTAGAACTAATAATAAATAATTAAAACTTTAGGCGAATTATAATCCAGCTAGTACTTCCAACTAGAAGTTCTTTTAATAATCGGTTTAATAATATTAATTAATAATAATTAAGATTAATATGAATATTATATTCTTAAATTAAGTATTGGAATAAAAGTTAAACAGTTACAAAATGATAAATAAACAATATATATATAATATTGTCTTGACTACAGCGAACATTTTCAGCCTATATTCAGTTTCTTATGTCATTTGTTTTTCAAGTTATGACATCATCGACATTTTTTTTAAATGACAACCTATATTTTTTATTATTGATTTTGGTAGTACTTTTTATTCAGTTTCCAACTGTATAACATTTTTAATATGTTACATTTGAAAAAAATTGAGAAAAATATTTTTAGAGATCAAATATTAAAAATGAATTAAATTGGCAAAATGAATCTAGTGACCTAAGTTTGACAGAAAGTTATCGACGGCACATTCGTTTTTATTTTGACATTAAAAAAAATTATGAGACCTTATAGGTCTAAACACGTGTGTGTCTACGGTTAAACTGGCCTAACAAGCCTATTCAATGACTAAGTTACTTGAGAAATTTTGGGAAAAATAAAAAATCTCAATATTTTTGATTATTATATTAAATTTCACAATCACAATATGAACATTTATTTGTGTTTTGTGTGAGCGAAAGTTTCCAAGTAGTAGGAATAAAAGAGCATGTATGAGAAGAATTATGAATGTGGATGAAGCAAAAGTTGCTTGTTTGGATAGGAATGTTTGGAGGCAACTGATTTCGGGATGATGAAAAGAGTTTGTGCCACACCCTTTTGGGTACATGGCGTGATTGTGTATGTATTAATGTATGTATGCATGTATTTGTTCAAGGTTTATTACTATAATTGTTTATTGCGTTATTGTTTAGATGGCGTTGGTCGTATTTATTGCTACTCTTCGTTATCGTTTCAAAGTACTTGGCATAAAAGCCAGCCAGAATTAACATCTGCATCAGTGTCTTCCCGACACTGATCAAAGCACCGTACTGATGAGACTCTATAGGTCGAAACACGTGTCTACGGTTAAACTGGCCAGTCATTGATGCCTAGCCTAACAAGCCGATTAAATGACTGAGTAACTTGTAAAATTTTAGAAAAAATATAATATCTCAATATTTTTGAGTATTATTATTATTATTATTATTATTATATATATATATATATATATATATATATATATATATATATATATATATATATATATATATATATGGTTTTTTAATAATTACCTAATTAATAAAAAATCATCGGTAATTACCATCAGAAAACAAATTATTTATAAAAATAAGCAAATAAAATAACATTATCTATTTTTGTATATATTTCTAGGTTATAATAACAAATCTATAAAAAGACAAAACGATATCAGAAATATATCTAAATTAGTTTTCTGTTTACGAATTCAGACTGGTATATTTGTTTTCATTTTTTTGGAATTATAATTCATTTTGTGCTAGGCTATTTAAATTGCCAAATGACTGATCAAAAATGTACACTGAAAAAAAATTAATGTTTTGATACTAAGAGATAATGAATACTAATTGATAAAGAATATATGAAAAACAAGCATTGAAACAAATGTATCTTTTAATATTAAAAAACAAAGAAGATTAAAAGTACATTTGATATTAATTTCCAATAATTAAAATATAATTTTAAATATTTTTGTATTTTTTCCGGATAATTGGCAACACTTTACGGTAGCAAAATTATATTATTTTTGTGAGTCCTAGGAGAAATTTTTATGAACTAATGAAGGCACTTCTAAATACATTAAACATACAAGTATTCGCAGTACAGCAAACAATAAATTACTGTAAAAAAAATATTATATAAAATTACATAAAAAATATGTGAAATTCATTTAATAATACAGAATACATAATGTAATATTACAAAAAAACTTATACAAGTGTATTTTTTTTTAATATTTACAGATTTTAGTAAATTTATAAGAAAATTTAAAATTATAGTTATATACATATACTTAGCCAAATTAATATGATTATTATTATCGTAAATTTTACACTGATTTGTTACAGTGAATAAAAAATAATTGAAAAACAATTTAGTGCGGCCCTTTATAACCAGAAACTACGCTCCATACTAAAATAGGTAAGTCTGTCAATAAAAGAAGTTGTCATGTTATATAAACCATATTTAACCAAACTATATACTGTAAAAAGTTGTCATTTTAAATAAAAACCATAGTAGAATCATTGCATATTATTTCAACAAAACCGAAGGTTTATATAAATTTTCTGAAATATAATATAATATTGTAAAATAATTAATTTTGCCATATTATATACGTCTTTTTTTATCGAAAAAGTAAGAAATGAATTACATAAATTATACGAATTTTATATTCACATTATGCAAACATTTTCTTTTGACGTCAGTAAATTTACATATTAAACTGGTGTAAATCGGTTGCCCCGAGTTTTTATGTAAAACTACCAATTTGTTTTTTACAGTATATTTAAATAATTTATCAAAACTAATCCAGTAACATTGAAATTGATTTCCGCATGTCATTTATTTTTTACAAATTAAAATTTGATATTATTTATAATTATAATAATAATTGCAATCATAATTATTATCAATATCATTTATGATTAATTAATATAAAATATTCAAAACAAATCATTTATTTCTATTACAGAATATAATAAGTGATTTATGAAAATAATTATATTTTTTTTTTTTTAATTTATTTTTCAGGTCTTAGATTTTCGTCTATTGGTCCGGAGCTATTTATTATATATTTTAAATGAAATAAACACAACACAAACATGCATGCCCCAAGCGGGATTCGAACCCGGGCCGGCACAGGTACGAGCGGTTTCAGACACAATGAGAAACACGTCCTAAACCGCTCGGCTATGCCAGCCGGCAATAATTATATTAATAACTATAGTGCTAAACATTTAAATTTGAATTTACCGCGATGTTATAGTTGCGTGCTAGGTGGCATGATGGTGGTTCCTGGTCGGTAATACAGGGTGTGTGTCAGAGAGAGTGAAGCAAGCTGGCGAGGTGTGCGTTTAATGGCGCGACATGTTAAATTTCACTACAACAATAAATCAACTAATATCTTATGTCTAGTGTTTTATTTCTTGGCCATCACTTACTACAGCTTCAGAAGTGGGATTATAAGAATTCAATCACCACGTTTATTTGTGTGTATTAGGGGAAATAGTGAAATTAACTCGAACCTTAGAACTGTGGATTAAACACGTGGTAGAAAAGGATAGTGAGATATAAATACTAGTGAGTGCGAGAGAGCACGATAGTGACGCGCTGTTTTGCCAACGATTTTATAAGTTTTATTTCTGATTATTTATTATGGGGGATGAACAGAATACAGTAACATTGATCGATATACCCGAGATCGCGAATAATATTAAAACTTCTCCAGCATCGGTAATTAAAGCATTACATAAGTTTATATTCGGAGTGACTGGCGATCGTTTAAATCGAAGCCGGTTACGTAAGTTTTCGGGATTTGAATTCGCTTCGGATTCTGAAGAATTCACACAGAAGGTTGAGTGGACAGTTCAAAATTGCTCTGTCGGTGATTTAACAGCCAGTTGTAATCTTTTACGAATAGACTATACGGGTACTCCTAAGGAAATCGCGCAAAGATTGTGTGAACATCTGACCAATTTAGATTTATTACAAGGTCGCCCCAGTGACGAAGACGTCGACACTGAAGACCCCGATGGCGAAATCGACGAGGATCAAGATGAAATACGAAGTTCCGTAAGTCAACAACTTGTCAATACTAATGCCACTATAAGTTTTAGAGATATTGAAGACACAATTCGATTGTTCGATGGTAATAACTATCCTGTTAAATTATGGGTGACCGAATTTGAGGATAATGCAATTTTGATGGGCTGGAATGAGCTACAGAAATTTATTTTTGCAAAGAAACGCCTAAGTGGATTAGCTAAACTATTTATTCAGAGTGAACGGGACATCCGATCGTGGAAACTCTTACAACAAAAACTTATTGAAGAATTCTCGTCAAAAACAACTAGCGCACAATTACATAAAATGTTACAAGATAGAAAAATGAAACGCGATGAGTCGGTGCAAGAATATTTCTTACATATGCGAGAATTAGCTTCAAGGGGAAGTATTGAAACGGATGCTGTTATACAATATGTTATTGACGGTATAACCGACGACCCGAATCGAAAAAGTATTTTGTATGGTGCACGTAACTTCAGAGAATTTAAGGACAAGTTAGAAATCTATACAAAGATTCGCGCATCATTCCATTCTTCATGGAAACGAACTTCGTCCGTTCCAAGCATTAGTCGATCGCAAGGAATTGATCGAAATGAAACAAGTAAGAAGCAGATGCCTGCCGAAGAAAAATCGAAGACCGACACTAACCATGTAAGATGTTTTAACTGTAATAATTTAGGTCATGTTGCAGCTTCTTGTCCCCGACCACGAAGGCCCAGAGGATCCTGTTATGGTTGTGGATCCACCGCACATTTGAAAAGAGACTGTAAACAAAATGGCAGAGAAGCACGTGGCTCCGCACCTGCTGACAATGATGGTCGTCAAACCGGTGAAACAAGTAATGCCTTCCATCTTATAGAATCTGCTCCAACTGTTGTGTTACCAGTTCCGAGTTATACGGTGTTACTTCAACTGGAACAAAGTGAGATATGTGCAACGCTAGATACAGGTAGCCCCATATCCCTTTTATTAGAAAGTAAGGTGCCCAAAAATGTGAATTTGAATACAAATGTAAAATCTCATAATTTTGAAGGTGTCAACAGTAGCAAAATTATTATATTAGGTCAATTAAAGTTAACTGTAATGATTAATGATATAGAATTATTAGTAAATTTCTATGTTGTACCAGATTGTACTATGAGTTGTTCCTGTCTATTAGGTAGAGATTTTATTATCCGAAACGACATTCAAATAAATTTTGGTAATACTGTTGAAATAATCAAAAAACCTGTTGTTAACATTATTGATAATTCGTGGGATAATGAGATTCTACATATTGCGACAGAAAATAATAACACAGTAAATTTAAACATTAATGAGAAAATTGATGTTCAATCAGGTGGTAAGGTTTGTGAGATAGTTAAAAAATATTATTTTGATGTTGAAAGACCAAACGAACCACAAACGAGTTTAGAAATGGAATTAATTTTAAAAAATAACTTCAAACCTTTTTATTTCAATCCTAGACGCTTGTCATATCAAGAAAAGGAAGCTCTTAAAGAAATTATAAATGATCTTTTAGCTAGGAAAATAATTCGACCGAGTAAATCACAGTTTGCTAGTCCGATTGTGTTGGTTTCTAAGAAATCAGGTGAATATAGAATGGCAGTCGATTACCGAGAACTAAATAAAATGACACAACGCGACATATTTCCGTTGCCAAGAATCGATGATCATATAGATAGATTAAAAGATAAAATATACTACACTCGTTTAGATTTAAAAGACGCGTTTTATCACGTTCGAATAAAAGAGAATTCAATACCTTTTACTTCTTTCTCCACGCATTTAGGACAATATGAATACGTAAGATTACCTTTCGGATTGTCTAACGGTCCTTCATTCTTCACTCGCTATATTTATGCTGCATTTCGTAAATTATTAGACGAAGAAAAAATATTAATTTATTTAGATGACATTTTAATAGCGACTGAAACTATAGATGATAATTTAAACATTTTAAAAGAAGTATTATTAACTTTGACGCGAAATCATTTAGAACTAAAATGGGTTAAATGTGCATTTCTGTTAACGCAAGTTGATTATTTGGGGTATCGTATTGATGCCAGCGGAATTCGTCCAAATCCAGAAAACATTGAAGCCGTGACACAGTATTCAATTCCTAGAAGTTTTCGCGAATTGCATAGTTTTTTAGGATTAATATCGTATTTCCGTAAATTTATAAAAAATTTCGCAACTTTAGCCAAACCGTTATATGATTTATTAAACTCTAAAACCGACTTTCAGTGGAATAATGAATGTTCAAATTGCTTTGAATATCTAAAACGCATTTTGATTAATGAGCCAGTTTTAGCTGTTTATTCTCATACGACCGATACCGAGTTACATTGTGACGCGAGTAAGCACGGTTATGGATCTGTTCTGATGCAAAAACAAACCGATGGTAAATTTCATCCTGTTTGTTATTTCAGTAAACGTACTTCAAAAGCTGAAGCAAACTATCATAGTTTTGAGCTAGAAACTTTAGCAATAATTTATTCTTTAGAACGTTTTAGAATTTATCTACAAGGAATTCCATTTAAAATCGTAACTGATTGTAATAGCCTTAAACTAACGTTAGAACGCAAGGAAATCAATCCGCGAATTTTACGTTGGTCGTTAATTTTGAGGAATTACAATTATACTTTGGAACATAGATCGGCGGAACGTATGCAGCATGCGGATGCGTTAAGTAGACAATTTGCAGTACTTGTTATTACGGAAAATAGCTTTGAGCGAAATTTAGCTATCTTACAAAATTTAGATCTTGATATTGTCAAAATTAAGAACGATTTAGAACATCGAGAAGATAAAAATTTTGAATTGCAAAACGGATTAGTTTATCGGAAAACAAAAAACAAATTATTATTTTATGTACCGAAATCAATGATAAATAATGTTATTAATGTTGCCCATGACGAGATCGCTCATCAAGGAACAAATAAAACCGTAGAATATCTCATGCGTGTTTATTGGTTCCCTGATATTAAGAGAAAAGTGCAAAATTATATTTCTCAATGTTTGAAATGCATTACTTATTCTACAATAGCTAATAAAGGTGAAGGTAGATTACATTGTCATGATAAAGGAAAACAACCATTTTATTGTCTTCATGTAGATCATTATGGTCCCTTAGAAAAAACGAATCATCGTTATAAATACATTTTTGAGGTTATAGATTCTTTTACTAAATTTGTTAAACTTTATGCCACAACTAGTACTAAAGTCGATGAAGTAATTACGCATTTAAAAAGTTATTTTAACCATTATAGTAAACCGAGGAAAATTATTTCGGATAGAGGTAGTTCGTTTATGTCCGACAAATTTAAAGAATTCTTAAACAATGAAAATATTCAGCATATTGCTATTGCTAGTGCAACCCCACATGCTAATGGTCAAATCGAAAGAATAAATCGAAGTCTGACGCCAATGTTAAGTAAATTATCTAACAGTTTATCCACATGGAATACCACTTTAAGCGATATAGAGTACGCGTTAAATAACACTATAAACCGTTCGATTGGAACAACCCCCGCACAACTCTTATTCGGAATAAACCAGATCGGTAAAATTAAAGATGATTTAAGCCAAGCTTTATTAGACCAACAAGACGTTGATCGTGATTTAATTCAAATGCGGGATGATGCTTCTAAACAAATACAATATACTGCTAATCGTAATAAAAATTATTATGATCAACATCACAAACAGCCGTATGAATATAAAATTGGAGATTATGTTATGATCAAAAATGTCGATGTTACTCCAGGAGTGAATAAAAAATTATTGCCGAAATACCGTGGTCCTTATGTAATTAGAAAAGTTCTAGACAATGATCGTTATGTAATTACGGATCCTGAAGAACATCAGTTGACTCAAAAACCATTCGAAGGAATATGTTCTCCGGAAAACATGAAACTTTGGAAGGAACATATTTAATCGAATTCAAATTGTTATGAATATATTTTACTTTAGTTATGTTACTTATTATCTTATGTATAACTTATGGTTAAGAAAAAAAATTATGACCAACCTTATGTATTTTAAGATTTTATGAATCATTTATGAACTTATGTCTTTAACAACAAATTTATGTATTTATGTATACTTAGATTATTTATGTACTTATGTCCTAACAACCGAATTCGTGTATTAGTTATGTGTGAACCATTTATGTTAAGTGTTCCAATGATATACGAATTTTGTTGTTAACCTACAGATGATTAGGGGCAATCATTGTGTCAGGAAGGCCGAACTATAGTGCTAAACATTTAAATTTGAATTTACCGCGATGTTATAGTTGCGTGCTAGGTGGCATGATGGTGGTTCCTGGTCGGTAATACAGGGTGTGTGTCAGAGAGAGTGAAGCAAGCTGGCGAGGTGTGCGTTTAATGGCGCGACATGTTAAATTTCACTACAACAATAAATCAACTAATATCTTATGTCTAGTGTTTTATTTCTTGGCCATCACTTACTACATGTACAATAATAACCATATAATATTCGTTGCTTATTTTTTATATGAGCATTACGCATTACGCTTTGGTTGAAGTAAATTTCAAGAAAAGTGCGTACCCAAATAGATAAGTAAGGTAAAGGAGGCTAACATTGACAGTAGGGTAACATTGACACATCTTTGAAAATGGCTTTTAAAATTTTCATAGTAAGTCACAGAACGCTGTTGATTAGCTCTAAAAATAATGTATATGGCTACTGTAGATAATATCACCATCCATCGCTCGTTGCTCGAAGCTTAGGGCTTATGGCGTATGGATACCGACGTGTTGTTTTTTATATGGTTACAATTCGTGTTTGAAACTTCCATTCTAAGAGGTTTTTACCTGCAATTCGCGTATCATTTCATGCACAATTCGTTTTTTTTAAGAAAGCGAGGAGGTCATTTTACTTTTCCGGACATTACAGACAAAAGTTACGTCCTTGCTACAGATATAGTACGCGTGCTGCCTCAACCACGAATTCGTCGTGACATGTATTTTTTTCAAACAAATTTTTTCGATGCGGAGTAAAATTCTTTAATTGTTAATTAATTGCATGTATATTATAAATTTTCTTAAAATTACAATAAAGTTCACTCTTATGTTATTATTCCTTTATTTACTACCTAGTATTTACTTATAATAAGAATAGAAGAATTATTTGTCACTAAAGAAATAATTGGTTTCATAAAAATGCACTTTTGACCAATTTTTTTAAATAAATTTAAAATTGTCAAATTATAAAAAGAAAGTTCTATGTCAAAATTAAATTCCTATATTGTAACATTGCCATTTCAATGCATAAAGCAAGAAAAAACAAGGCATGTCAATGTTACCCACATGTAGGGTAACATTGACTAATTATGGTATATACATATATATTAAATATTTTCAATACCGTTTATGATAATCAATAAATTACTTTACATTTTAGAAACTAATATATGAAGCTAATTTTTCTGCTAAGAAAAAATAAATTATAAATCTTAATAAAATTTAAAAAAATTAATAACTAAAGATGTGTCAATGTTTGACGGTTCTACCTTACCTGAAATATGTACAACTATTTTTCAAGTTATGGATAGTAAACAATCAAATACTATAAATTGGGAAAATGCGCTAAATCTATTGTTTTTCGAGTAAAAAAAAATTTTTGCTAAATTTTAAATTTGGAAAGACGAAAACAGCACATTGTATATACTCAAACTGGCTTATTTGATAACATTTACAATCTTATTGTTAGCAGAAGTGATACATTAATTAAATTAACACTTTGGAAATATGTACATTGAATTCGCTATAATCTTTTTTATATTACTATTGAACAATCTACTTTCACAGGGGCAAATATTTCTAACGTTAGAATCGAAACTGTTAGTTCTATTTTATTTAAATTTATGTTGTCATACAAATTTAATATCATTTCACAAAAAATTATATTCGAAATATGCCAATAAATTATCTATTAATAATTTCGCAAATTTATAAATATCCACTTAATCGCAATAAACGAATATACAGGATGATTACGGTCTTCCATATATCCTATCAGGGGATGAATATTGAAAAATAATAAATAAATTTGTTACAGGTATATGTACATTAAAAGTATGGCCCCATTGGCTAAAATTTCTTACAATAAAAACAACAGATCAATTTTCATATTAGGTGGAAATATTTACATATGGTTCGAGTGGATTCACAGCGATATTAACAATCATTTTGTTCTCAGTACATCGAAATGAAAACCTTGATTTCGGATTTAACATGTTAGAAGATATCGACGAAATATTAAGAAAATTTAACATAAAAGTAACTTATCGTAAATAGAACAATATCGCATTAATACATATAGTATTTATAATAACAATAATGGGTTTCGTGTTTTATATCCATGATGATATTTATGACGCAATACTAGATGTTGTCACTATATTATTTACAAATTTGATACGGGTAATAGGACTTACAATACATTTCACATTAGCTGGCGTTGGAGAAGAACGATATAAACAAATGTATAAAGTATTGAAAAAACTAGAAACTTACCAGTATCCGGAATACACTATCAGTGAAATTTGTCGCATTTATTTTAATACATATTGAGGCATTAAAATGATAACAAAAATTTTTGGTACTTTTGGTGCAGCTACCATGCTAGTAAACACTGGCCAGTATATAATCATTTTTACTTATTTCTTTATTAGAAATATTGACGAAATCAACCCATTTGTCGTCGGAATGCTAAGTTTATTTTACAATTACATAACGCTTATATTATTCTATTACCACTATAAAGTACAAAAAGAGGTAAAAATTAAAGTTTTCAGTATTAAAATAAAACGGCTTTAGGTTATAGTTCTTTAAAAATCTTTATTAATAATCGACGTACTCTACGCATTCAACTCTACGCATATTCATCAGGAAATAATTTTCTTAAATAAATAAATTAAAAAAAAATTAATATACTTACCACGTGTTTTTAACACGAACTAAAAAGTATAAAATAATTTCTTCTAGCTCCCCATACGGAAGAACGTGGAGTGCATGCAATAGAGAATAGATAATAGCAAGAAGTGTAGGGAGTAGCTGTCGTTGCCTTACGTTTTTCTGTATGGTACTATAAATCTATATGGGGCTAGGAGAAATTATTTTATATTTTTTTGTCTATCATAAAAACGTGGTGTATTAATTTTGTTTTTATTTAAATAATTATTTTCTGCTTTTTAAACTTGTTTAATTTTAACTTTAACCTAATTAATTAATTTAATTAATTATAATTTAATAATTACAATTATAGAATTATAATTATACTTTGCTAAGTTAATTAATTAACTTTAATTTAATATTTCTAATATTAGTAATTAATTAATTATTATAGTATTTTCATCCAATTCTGAGCTATGTATAATGTTTAAATTTTCTAGCTCATCGGGATGTTAGTTTAAAATTGATTCCAAAATTTGTACCGAACAGACAAACAAACGTGCAGACAAGAAATTGAGGTAATAAAAACGTGTTAAAAAGATAATATAGAAACACGCTACTAGGTAACGATAAGTAACTAAATCATAAAATTTATAGATTTTTAATTAATGGAAGCCAAATTTTATTTATCTCGGTTCCTTCACATTGATGGATGTTATCTTTTTCTTTATAAATTTCTATTGCTACTTTTATGAATCTTCAAGACCAATTCATATTAACAGAAAATTGATAAATGAAAAAATAGAAATTTATAAAAAAAAAGTAATGTCAATCAATGTGACTAGTAACAGCATTTAAATAAAATTTGGCTTCTATTAATTAAAAACTTATAAATTTTATGATCTAGGTATGTACTTATTTGTTACCTAGTAATTTGAACTTATGTTCAGTTTATTTACTGTAAATATCATTTGTATCAATTTTTCTGATTAAAACAGACGTTGACTTCATCGATTATTGATAAATATTAATACAGATTTATAACCGGAAACCGTTCTGTCCTTTTTTTTAAAATTAAATATCATTATAATATGTGTCACGCTGTTAATAGTTTTGCCCACAGAGTAGGTCTCTGACAAATACGCATGCTCAATGCGATTTTGAGCCTACGTGAACGCTTAAAATCGAATTGTGCATGCTAGGAACTAGTAAGGTACAGAATCTGTGAATAAAGATAACAAAATTAGAAGTATATGGGTAAACCCATATATAGACCACTTTGACATTTTTCGGAAAGTTAGCAACACAAAATTTTTAATTAAATTATAATTTATGTGGGCACTAGGAGAAACTTTGAAGAAAATTTGATCAAAATCGAATAAATAATGTAACCACAATGAATTTTTAAAAAATTTTGTCATTTTTTTCTCGATAAGTTGGCAAAACTGTATTTTGTTAAAATTTCATAATTTATTTAGGCACTAGAAGAATCTTTTTGGAAAATTTGATTAAAATCGGTCATAATAAATTTTTTTTAAATTTGGTAATTTTTTTCTCGGAAAAATGACAACACTGTATTTTGTTAAAATTACGTAAATTATATGAATACTAGAAAAATCTTTTGTGAAAATTTGAGTAAAATCGGTTAAATAACATGGCCATAATAGATTTTTAAAAACTTTATAGTAATTTTTTCTCAAAAAGTTGGCAACGCTGGATATTAATAAAATTACATAATTAATGGGAGCATTAGAGATATCTTTTCTGAAAATTTGATCAAGATCGGATAAATAATGTAGCAATAAAGGATTTTTTATTGTTATTGTGAAAATTTAACCGAGTGTTTTAATTTACATATTTCCAAATTGATTGCGGAAAAGTGTGAGGAAAAGTTTATGTAATTATTATTACAAATTTAACATCACGAATTTAAGCATAATATATATCTAGTAAAAAATAACGAAGTTGGTAAACGATATGAATTTATTAAATATTAACCTACACAAATTAAATTTAAACCAATAAATATAAACTTGGTCAATTTTAAAATTAAATACTGACTTGATTATTTGTAAAAATTATGTGCGATGATATTATAGCGTATTATAAATATTATATAACCGCTGTACGCATCTGGCATTCGGCCTAACTAGCTTTATTACCTGGGTTTGACACGACCCTTATTTGTACGCAAATGGCACTATTTAATGGCTGTACGCTACTGGCACGTACGCAACTGGCACGACACCGGTGTACATACTTACGGTTTTATGTTAAGAATTCACATCGTTAACCGGCAGATTCGCTCGTAATTCATGAAATAAATATACAAGCACATAACTCGTAAATTGTACAAAATATATAAAAAAATTCAAATAAAAATTTCCATAGACATTGATCTAAAACTTTGTTGCGTATTATACCTACATATTTCTTAAGATGGCAAAGTTTCCAACTGTGATAAAAATTCGACTTTAAATTGAAAAAAAAATTGTTCACTAATTTATTTATTTACTTTTTATGTTAATAAAACAATATATTAATAATTTCTTTCAAGTAAAACACAGAAATAGTTAATAAATAAAATTATATTAATAATTTTTATAATAACTGAAATATGATCGTTTAAAGTTAAAAATAATTAAATTTGAATTTTTGGAAAAAGTAAATTTTTTAAATAAGACAAAGAAATAAAAAGTCCGTCTATTGTTTTAAAAAAATAAATATTAGCGAGTTGCATTTTGCTTATTGGCTAAGCGTTATTCGAGCATTTGGATCTTCGACTAAATTAAATTTGTTATTCTTGCGTCTATTTTATGCTTAAATAATTGCAATATAATAAAAATAATACAATATACAAATTACATTGCGCGATGCTATAATCTTTCATAACGAATATAACATTTATATAATGTAACTTTATATCAAATGTATTTTTATGTTTTTTTATTACCTGTCCTCGAATTGATTAGAAACGTCATAAAAGGAAATGAAGCTAGTATAACCTGAAAATGAAAAGATAAGTAATTACTGAGCAAAATAATAAAACTGCACAATTGTATTATAGTTTTTTACCGTTCCGAAACTGTAGATATTTAGGTCTAATAAACTACTAAAGGAAATAACAAGTGGTTTTAGACTTCGCATAATTATCTTAATTAAACTCCAGATACTGTACGACATTATTGTTCACATCGTACCACGTACAATTATCAGCAGCATCACAAACTTTTAATCTCTAAAAATTTATTATTTATGAATAAACAAAAGAAATATCTGATTTTTAAGAAATTCATATCATAGTGAGATTGTAAAAACGGACAACTCGGCTCCGGACAACGAGACACCGGACAACTTGGCATCGGACGACTCGGCAATGAGACATCTCGTTACCGGCACCGGGACAACTCGACGCCGCACAAGTCGACACCTGACATCTAGAGCACCGGAAAACTCGGCACCGAGACAACAATTTATTATGTATTATTCATTACCTACTAAATAAATTACATGAATTAAAATTAAATATTAAAATAAAACGGTCTTAGGTTGTAGTTTCGTATTAATATTTATTAATTATCGACATTTCGACGAACTCAACGTATATGTTCATCATTTTTCCTAATGACTACGTACGTTGAGTTCGTGGAAATATCGATAATTACTAAATATTAATATGAAACTGCAATCTGAAGCCGTTTTAATTTAATATAATGAGTTCTGAAAGATTTTTTTACTGTTAATATATGTTATTCTTTTTTTAAAATTTGACCAATTTATCTATTTATTTCATCTATAGAGTAATTTATTAATCTTTTAAAATAGAGAAAAAAAACATATATTCATTACTTTGATAGAATTCTTAGAATAAAAATTATTAATTAAAAAATTTAAATAAATAATAAACATAATTATTATTTTGCCAATAAAAGGTATAAAATTGATATCAAATAGTATTTTATTATTGTGTACTCTCGATGTGCTGGCAAATTAATAAAATGAAAATATATATTTTTATTATTTGTTTTCTACAAATACGTAGCATTATTTTTGCAGAAGTAAATATAAGTCCTTGTAAGTTTTTATTTTTTATAATTAAATATTTTCTTATCAGTCAGTTGTTCATAAGAAAATTATATTTATTTTGTCTTCGTTGTCTTCTTTAAAAAAAAAATGAAAAATATGCATTGGAAACAAATTGTAATTTTCCAATTTTCTCTAAAAAAAAGATAACAAATTTATTATCAAAAATTCAAAAATAAATATGAACAACTGATTTTTTTTGGCAATAACTTATCTATATTCAAATTATAATAAGAGTGATAAATAACAATCCAAATTATAAAATATTGAAAATTAAATACTAAAAATAAATATATTTTATTATAATAAATACTAAAAAAAAAATTAATTTAGTATCTATAATATAAGATTAATATAAGATTAATATATATTAATTTTTTAAGCAAAATTAATTTTCTGATATTTTAGATTTTTATATATTATTTGAAATACTGCTAATTTTAAGTCAAATTTCAAAGTTTCAAATATTTGACAATTTATTGTGGTTATCTTTAGATCTTTATTATTTATTGAACTAAATAACTTACATGATTTTTTTATAAACCCCAGACCCTAATATCAAAATACAACGTTTGATACCAAAGGAAAAATGTTTTATTAAACAAGTACCACTTATTTAATAATCGCAATGAAATTTGAAATACAGAATGTGATACATTACCATGTCTTTTGAAAAATAATGGTACTGATGTTGATATAAATATAACAATGTCTATTCGTATGTATGTATGTAATAATATAGTAAGTGTTAACATAGTAAAATATCTTGGTAAAACTTTACTTTACGAACAACAAATATATTTTCTTCAAAGTTTACAGATTGTTAACATGGTAAAAAATCTTTTAAAACTCATTATATTAAAATGAAACAGCTATAAGTTATAGTTCTGTATTAATATTTATTAATAATCTACGTTTTGACAAACTCAACGTCCGTCTTCATTAGGAAAAAATACAAATATTTTGTATCTTCTTTTTTCCTGACGAAAACGAACGTTGAGTTTGTCGAAACGTAGATTACTAATAAATATTAACACAGAACTATACGAGTAACCTAAAGCTGTTTTATTTTACAAACTATTAGTTTAGCACATGAATCACAAAACTTTAGTGCACAAAAAGATATTTACAATATTAAAACTGATTTTAAAAATTCGTTTTTAACATGTTGAATGTTGAAAACTGCTGCCATATTTTCTTATGTTCACATAACATACTAGCAGATACTGATATTTTTAATTTTTTATATTAAAAGCAACTAGAAATTTTTTACGTGGTTTAAATTTTTCTAAACATTAACAAATCTTTATCTAACTGCCACCATTTATATGTATATAATGCACAAACAATTCTACTACTTATGAATAACCTATGTTAAAAACAGAGCTGGGCAGTAGCTAGCTACTAGCTTAGCTACTTTTGTTGGTAGCTGTAGCTGTAGCTTTGCTACAAAAAAATAAAAGTATCTGTAGCTTGTAGCTTCAAAATTTGACGCAAGTAGCTTAAAAATAGTAGCTAAAATGAAAAGCTACTATTTAAGCTACTTTTAGTAGCTTATAGCTACTTTCAATAGCTAAAGCTACTTTTAGTAGCTGTTGAATCGACAAAAATTTAAATTCGCATAAAAGCGTATTCTTGTTTGCAATATAGTGTGGAGAAAAATAAACTAAAAATCACAATTTATTATACAATTATATAATATGATTAAATCGGAACTCAGAATTTTTGACAACATTAAACTATTTTGTTATAATATCCAAAAATATATAAACACAAATCTTCAGTGATTAAAAATACGAAAAAAAAAATAAATAGATTTTGCAATAAAAAAATAATCAAAAATTAAAAACAATAACATTTGAATTAAATTCAAAAAATAAATATTTAATTATTTTATGATAGAAATATATTATATGAATTTGAAAATACAAACAAGAAATTGCATATGGACAAAAACAATAGGGTTATTACACTAAATACTAAATTGAAATAAAAAAAAAAAACTATAATTTTTTAAAATTGCAACTAACAACGGTTATCCTATAAACATAATTAATAACCTTATACATAAAAAATGTAAAAGATTTAATATTAATTTGTTTTATACGGTAATACAAGATAATAAAATAACAACAACTTAACTTCATTGGTGACATCAGTAATAATTTAACTACCAAAATGAAAAAACTCGGGATTACAGCGAGCCTCTATAATAAAAGTACTATAAGGAACAATCTAGTGAACAACAAACTGACCAATAGAAACCCTTTATCAGATTCTGGCATTTATAAAATTAAGTATAATAATTGTGATTTTGTGTACATCGCACAAACAGGACGCAATTTCAATATAATATTTCAAAAACATCTCAAAGCCATAAAAAACAATAAAATATTTTCAAACGTTGCGAAAACACATGCTAGAAAATTCCAACAATTTTACATTAGACAATTTAAGCAGTTTACACAAAGATAAAAAAGGTCTGAGATTAACTTTCCTGGAAAATTTAGAAAAAAAATAGCAATAAAATCGAAAGCGAACCTCATGAACGAAATACTAGATCTAATACCATCTCCCTTCCTAGACGAAATAGCCTATAGTTTTTCTCAAAATGCCGCCCCCACAAACTTAGATAATTAAAAATACTATATGCTTAAATTATACAATGTTTTCTGTTATGCTGACGACGCACATCTATACACCCACATAAACTAAGTACAGATTCGTCATCTATAGGCTATATGAAGGATTTCTATACAAAAAAAAATTAAAAATGTTACAGACACCGTACCAAACGCTATACCACTTTTTTCTTGCAGTCAAAGTGGTAAAAAGTAGCTTAAAAAGTAGCTTAAAAAGCAACTTAAAAAGTAGCTTAAAAAGTAGCTTAAGAAATAGCTTAAAAAGTAGCTTAAAAAGTAGCTTTACAAACTAGCTTAAAAAGTAGCTTAAGATTTAACAGCTACTTTTCTAGTAGCTTGTAGCTGTAGCTTAAGCTACTTTTGGAAAAAAGTAGCTGTAGCTGTAGCTTCATAAATTTTTAAAGAATAGCTTGTAGCTGTAGCTTAGCTACTTTTATCGAGTAGCTTGCCCAGTTCTGGTTAAAAACGAGATTTCAAAATCAGTTTTAACATTGTAAATATTATTTTCGCACTAAAATTTTGTGATTTATAATCATGTGCAAAAGTAATAGAATGTAGAGTTTGAAATAAATACATTTGGTGACCGTAAATTAAAGTTTAGCCAAAATCTTTCGAAACTCATTACATGTATTTAAACAAAAAGTGTTTTAGGATTAAATTCTGTATATTTGATTTAAATTCGACATTTTAGCATACTCTACGTATATAATTAATCAGGAAAAAAAATACAAACGATACAAATAATAAACAAATAAAACATAGGATCAAGTTACTATGTAGGTAACAAAGTATCTATATTCGAAAATTTAAATATTAAAAAAAAATTATCAAAATTATTAATTATAAAAAACCAAATTTTATTTAAATCTATTATATACAGTAATATATTTATTTCTATTTTTTCTCTTAGTAATCTACTGTTAATTTTTTTAACTCATATTTAGATTTATTGATCGTTAGATAATGCAAATTATTAGTGGCATCATCCTGGAGTTAGTTTTAGTATTAAAAAGGGAAAAAGAAAATTTGCGTGGTTTTATATTTGCAAATTTTTTTGTGTTAACGAAAAAAGTTGGAGTCGCAACAAAAAAAATCGACTCCGACTTCGACAAAATTCTTCGACTCCACGCCTGCAACTCGATTCCAACTCCTGAAATAAACAAATATTTTTTGTTGAATATATTTAATATATGAATGTATTAAAGTTCTGAATGCACTATTTCTTATAATGAACATGTAACGACCTGTCATTTGCCCTTTATTTAAAGGTAAAGACAGTTCAAGTAAATGTACTAATTTTCGAGCGATTAGTCTGCTGAGTGTTTCCGGTAAATTATTTGGTAAAATATTAATTCATAAAGTTAGAGCACTAACTATTTCAAAAATTAGTGACGTTCAGGGTGGCTTTTTGCCAGAGAGAGGATGTGTAGATCAATTGTTTGCTCTACGTATAATTGTCGAAAAATCACTTGACAAAAATAAAAAAGTGTTCTCTGGCTTTCTCGATTTAAGCAAAGCTTATGACAGTGTTCTTCGGGAAATCTTGTGGAATGTGCTTTGCAAGTACGGTGTTAATGGTAATCTTTTAGGAGCAATTCAAGCTCTGTATGATGGAAGTAAAGCTGCTGTACGAGTTGATGGTTGTTTAAGTGATTGGTTTCGTATTTGGCGTGAAACAGGGCTGTGTAATGTCTCCTTGGCTATTTAATTTATATATGGATGTTTTTCTTCGGCAAGCTTTCTGTGGTAATGATGGTATACAAATAGGTGATTTGGTTGTTTTGGCTGAATCTGAAGAGAAACTGAGAAGGATGATTGATAGAATTAATGTTGTTGGTAAAGTAATGAATCTTGTGTTGAATGTTGATAAGTGTAAAGTTTTAGTTTTTGAGAAGGATAACTTGACGACTGAATGTAATGCATGTATTGATGGTGCACGTTTAGAGCAGGTAAATGAATTTGTGTATTTGGGTAGTTTGTTTTTTAGAGATGGCCGTTTTGATCGTGAAATTGAAAGGAGAGTAAATGCTGGTTGTAAGGTTTTGGGTGCTTTGGGAACTTTTGCTAGGAATGTAAATGTTTTCAAAGAAGACCTTTTGAGTATATACAATTCAGTTTTGGTGTCTACGTTGATGTATGGTAGTGTTGTGTGGTGGTGTTGGGTTTGGTTGCATAAGCATAAACGGAAATTACTGCTGTGGAAATGAGATTTTTACATGGGGTATGTGGTGTAAATAGAAGAGATCGGGTACGAAATAGATAAGTGTATGATGAGTGTGAAATTGAAAAAAATGTTGTAGCAAAAGCTGGTGTTAGTCAGTTAAAATGGTTTGGACATGTTGAGCAAATGTCTAATGAACGTTTGGTTAAAAAGATATATTTGAATGATTTTGATGGTATTCGTTTGCGTGGACGTCCGATGAGTAGTTGGAGTGGTATGACTAAGAGTGTTTTGCGTGAGCGAAAGTTTCCAGGTAGTAGAAATAAAAGAACATGTATGAAAAGAATTATGAATGTGGATGAAGCGAAAGTTGCTTATTTGGATAGGAATGTTTGGAAGCGACTGATTTCGGGACGATAAAAGAGTTTGTGCCACACCCTTTTGGGTACATGGCGTGATTGTGTATGTATGTATGTATGTATGTGTATGTATGTAATATGTAACCTAATCTACACTGTAAAAAACGGTGTAAATTTTCATTGATAACCATGGTAATTTTACTATATTTTTATTGTAATTTTATGAATTATTAGTAAATTTACAAAACAATTATAAAATTGCAAGAAAAAATATTGTATTATTACTATAATTATAATATGGTTTTTTACAGTGTATATTTTAATATTTAACCCGACCCACACAAAATCAGCTTGTGACCTACCAGTGGGTCGCGATCTTTACACTTTTGGGAACCACTACTTAAATAAAAATTGGTATTTAACAAAGTTATTTTATTTAAATTATTTAAAAATGTATTACAAAGTAAATAAAGGCAAAACAAATTAAATTTATTAAAGCTATTTTTTAGGAGATAAATTTTACTGTTCTTCTTTGACATTGTAGCTCATTATAGAGAAGCAAGTACAGTTGAAATTTTAGGACGAGCGTTTGGATTATGGCAAAAATTTCCTTCCACGGATAAATAATACTTGTAATGGATTAACAACTTCATTTTGTCCACTCGAACAAAATGAAATTGTAGCTCATAATTTACATCTGCCTATTCCAAAAGGCCATCCAGTATGTATCATACTTTATTACATTGAAAGTGATTTATGTACAGTTTAGTTAAATTATTAAGTTATTGTTGTTTCTAAAAGGTGTTTTTTTTCGCGATAAATTGTACATTTTACTAAGTTTAGAAAAGTTTTATAAAATGACAACTTCATGAGTTTGATGTGACTAGCATTTTTATGAAATCAATTTTAAATGCTACATAGTTTAATAAATTTAAATTTCATACGAGTGACAATAATTAATATAAATTTAACAAAAAGTATGTTATTTTATTTATTAACACATAAATTAGATGATATACTTAAAATTTTGCTACTTGTTTTCGTTATTAAGTCGATAAATCTTTCAAAACAGAAATTTTATATTTTTATATTCCTGTATAGTTTTCGCGAAAAATAGACATCAAAATATATAGATCGTTTAATGTCACCATTTTATAATTTAATTTTAAAATTGATATATATGTATATATATTTTAAACTGTCAATTTTAAATCATGAAATTCAAAAATACAAAAAAAAATAATTTAGTATAGTCAAATTAAGAAAGCCCAGTATATTAATAGAAATGTATTAAAATGTATATTATTTTTTTCAAAAAATGGATATGTTACTGCAATTTACATTTAAAGACGAAAATATGAATTTATTTATGTGTTTCCAAGAACCTTGTGAAATTGTTACTCTAAATATCTACATAATTTTTTGTAGGTATATTTTGAATAAAGATAAACAAACAAATATTTTTTTAAAAGTTTTTCATATTTTTTTTTACATATCGATTAAACAATTACATATATAAAAGTTAATGTAATATATTTGTTTTTTCTATATTTTTAACATTATTTACATTACAAGCTTATTTCAACTAAAGAGTGAGTTCGTTCGCGCAGCGGGTGGAGTTTAAGTGTTGAAACCGCTTCACACAGCTTAAAAGAATAATAATGTAGATAAAACAATTTATCTATTAGTGTTCTCTATAATGTAGATAAAATAGTCAATCAATGTCTGAGTGACGGAGTTGTTTAAAACCGTCTTGTATGTAATTTATTAAATAAAATGTCTTTAGTATTTGATTTCAAGTTAGTAAGTAATTTGTTATTAAACGAAATAGTTAAAATTGTATATTCGTATATTTAAAATTATAAAGTTACGATTTTAAATATACTTTTTTGTAACATCAATTATATTTAAAAATAAAAATGACAAAAAAGTTTAACCAATCAGTTAGAGCCGCAAATTATTTTACATTTAATGTTTTTGTTTTACGAACTTTTGGCTTTTGGTTTCCTGCAGGAGAATCTCAAACTTGGAAATCACAACTATACATCATATATGCAATCTTTGCTCAAAGTAATTATATATTTCCATAAATTACCTTTAAGACTAGATGAACACCGGTTATTCATATCTAGAATAAACACTATTAGACACATTTAAACACATAGTAATATGAATTTTCTAATGTAGTGAAACACAAATTATTCATATTTAGTCACTATTAGTCCAGTATTAAAGTATGTCATTTTGTAAGTAAATGTGACTAATAGTTTTCTGTGTAATTGTGACTAACCGGTGTACATCCAGCCTCAATTTTTTATATGTACTTTTTAAATATGAGACTCAATTTAAAAGTAACCGTCTGTAAACTCATATTTTCAAAAATTATTTGATTAAAATTTAGTAGCACTGAAAAAGATTTAACAGCGTTAAATTTTTTTAACTCCTTAAAATAAAATATGCAATTATTTTCAGTTAAATCTAACTAAAATAACATTATTTTATATAATTTTTGGTGAATATTATAATTTATTTTTTAAAATGAAGAAAATAAAACTGAACGGTAAATTTACGTGTTTTATGAATAAATGATTTAAAACAAATATTTTATTTTATTGTTTTTTAATCAAAATACTTTTCTCTATAATATTGAATAAGTTAATCTGAAAAGTTAATATAGTAAGTATGTAATGGTGTAAAGACAGAATTGGATCAAAAATATAAAAATTTTACAATTTTATGAACGTTTCAGCCGTTATAAATCATGAGGATAATCTTGAAAGAGGTTCATTATTTTGTATTGTAAGTAATTAATTATTAATAAAATACGTAGCTGATAATGGTTCGTAATAAAACAGTCGAAACGTCCATAAAATTGTTTTATTTTTTATTCATTTTTGCCTTTATACCATTCTATAATTTCAACAAGAATCACAACTTCCAAATTAATATACTAAGTAGGTACTAAATTTTCTCTACATTAACAGAGGTAGCTGTGGGTTCTCGGTGAAACATATTTAAATATTAAATTTTAATAAAACACTTGGTATATTTCACAAATTTTCTTTTTATTAAAAAGTCTTTATCAGGTGATTTCGGCGTAACTGCCGAAATCACGTGATCAAAACTTTTTAATAAAAAAAAATTTTGTGAAATATAGCAAGTGCTTTATTCTTGTTAAATCTGAAATTAAAATATGAAATTAAACTTTCAATATGTCGCTTTTAAAATGTTTGAAAATATTTTTACCAAATCGATTTCCAAATTTATTTATAATATTACAGATAATATTAATCAACTTCAGTGGCATTGGAAAAGAGTTTTTAAAACTAAAATTAGTAAAAAATTATCTGGGAATTAATATGATTCAAGAAAGACAATAATTTGACATTATTGTCAATACAACTTAAACGTTGTAAAAATTTAAATTTCGTTAATCTAATTAATGAATTTTCCGAACAAAAAGCACAAAGAAATATATCATTTAAAATAAATATTATGTGCAATTTTTTTAAAAAAAGATGATCATATTTATGATTTTTTTGCATATATTTTATTTAATATCTGTTTTTGTTTTTGCTTATATTTTATTTATATGCTAAAAAATTTTTTTAAAACTTAATTATTTACTTATTATTTTCAAATTTCTAATTGTACATTTTTTATGGGAGCTTCAAAAACTCTTTTCCCCACACTAGCTACTAATTGTAAGGACAGGGTTGTTCTCCGAAATTTAACTTTAAAGCAGATGGTTTGAAGGAATTAGTACTATTAAAATAATATCTAACTTCTTTTTTTCTTTGTTGTAAAATAGTTATTTTTTTACCTTACGCAAAGGACTTTTTCCAATAATAACATTAGAAATATAATAAATGTTATGTAATATTATGTTTTAGATTTTTGTATATATTTGTTCCTATTCTGTGGATTTATCGACATGATTGTAGTATTTGGTAATATTCAAGAAATGGCTGAAGTTGCCTTTATTCTATTAGTTTATTTTGGATTAGGAGTGAAAGGTCTTTACTTTACGATGTACTCCAAGCATATTGTTAAATTTCTACATGATTTAGATACAGAAATATTTCAACCAAAAAATATGAAACAAGAAACATTTTTAAAATTGGCAATAAAAAGAGCAAAGCTTGATAGATTTATTTTAATATCGTTGGCAACAATAAATGTTTTTCTTTGGGGTGTAGAAGGAGTTAGTGAAAAACTTAAAAATCATCCTATTCCATTCCCCGTGAAAATCTGGTTACCATTTAATGTTCGAGCTAACAAATCGGTTGAATTGTTAATATTTTTTTACGAAATTGGTGGATTGTATTGCGGAGCATTGTCCCAGCTTACTATGGATACTATTATTACTGGATTATTTATTAATATTTGCTGTCAGTTTGATATGTTAAATGATAATTTGGAAAATATGAAACAAATTTCAATTGAGAATTTAATAAAACGAAAACAAACTTTTCATAATACAAATCATATTTTGTTTACACACAAAGAGTTGGAGAAGGAAATGTTTCAGAATTATCGAAAATGTATTATGCATCATCAAGCAATTATAAAGTAAGAATGGAATTTTAGGTAATAATTAGAAATAAATTATAACACACAGGAAAAAAACATTTTAACTATTAGAATAAAACGGCTTTAGGTTATAGTTCTGTAATAATTTATTAATAAATCAACGTAAAAGTGCGTCTTCATCAGGAAGAAAAAGATACAAAGAATATTTATAGTAAATAAATAAAACATGGAAATAAAGTACCTACTAGATAACAAATAAGTAACTAGACTATGAAATTTATAAAAATATATAAATAAATATATATATATATCAGTGTGAGGACACTGATTTAAATACAATTTGGTTTCCTTTAATCAAAAATTTATAAATTTCATGATCTAGTTACATGTTTATTACCTGGTTACTCGTTCCCATGTTCTATTTATTTACTATAAATGTCGTTTCTATCTTTTTTCCTAATGTAAATGTAAACGCACGTTTAGTTTGTCGAAACGTTAATTTATTAATAAATTTTATTCTAATAAAATGAGTTCTGAAAGATTTTTTCACTACATGTCAATTATTCTTTATATAAAAGTTAAAAATGACACTAATTTTGTGTGTAAATTACATTGTACAAACAATAATGTAAAAATATTTGTGTTCTATCTTTTTTCCTAATGTAGACGCACGTTTAGTTTGTCGAAACGTTAATTTATTAATAAATTTTATTCTAATATAATGAGTCCTGAAAGATTTTTTCACTACATGTCAATTATTCTTTATATAAAAGTTAAAAATGACACTAATTTTGTGTGTAAATTACATTGTACAACAATAATGTAAAAAATATTGGTGTTCTATCTTTTTTCCTAATGTAGACGCACGTTTAGTTTGTCGAAACGTTGATTTATTAATAAATTTTATTCTAATATAATGAGTTCTGAAAGATTTTTTCACTACATGTCAATTATTCTTTATATAACAGTTAAAAATGACACTAATTTTGTGTGTAAATTACATTGTACAAACAATAATGTAAAAAATATTGGTGTTAATTTAATTTAGTGTTAGACAGAGCCGACGGAAGTACCGGGCAATCGCTTGGGCGGAGAGGCACACTAAAGGGGGCACTAAATCAGGCATAACTTTTCTATTTCTACATAAAAAATTAAATAAAATGTAGATTTCAATCAAATCAAGTAATTATGATATATGCATTTTTTTTATGTATTTTTACTTATCTTTACTAATTTCGAATGAATTAAGAAAAATATTTTATTCCATTTCTTCAATTAAGTTTAATCAAATAAATGAATTATTGAAAACAATTTTTGACTTAACGTTCTATTTAGATTATGTTTGGCTAAAAATATGGAACGATTCATGATTTTTGATTAAATTATTTATAACATATGAAAACGTTAATATTTTTATCAATCACTATATGACAAATTTCATAAAATAATATAGTTTTTAAAGTAAAAATAGTTTAAGCTCGTCGTGTGTTCTAATCATAATTACATTGTAAAAAAGTCGCCATTTTATATAAAAAAACTATACTAAAAAACTTAAATATTATTTCAGAAAAACGATGATTTAACTAAATTTTCTGAAAAAATTATATAATTTTGTAATTTTTATATAATGTTTTTTTTATCGAAAAAGTTATTAAATTTACATAAAATATACGTATTTTGTATTTATATTATGTAAAAATTTTGTGTTACGTTTGTAAATTTACATATTAAACTGGTGTAAATCAGTTACCCCGGGTTTTTATATAAAATTACCTAATTATTTTTACAGTGTAGATAAACGAGACTAACAATTTATACCACTTTAATTACGAAATTTAAATGTATATTATACTTTTAGATATTTGTGACTGTAGCATACGAAATAAAAACTTTCTATTAAGGAAAGTTTGATTAAATAAGTTCTAAGTGACTCTTTCTATCACCATTATTAGTAATGTACTACTTTTGGTCAAGTTGTCGATGAACTACTTCACCTCCGATTTCGATGAAACCTGGTTAAAAAATTCCTCTAACAATAACAGTAACGGGAAAAATAATAATAAGTGGCGGTCAGATTAGGTTTAGTACTAGGTTAGGTTAGGTTTAGTTAGATTACGTTATTTTAGGTTAGATTTTTCAATAATTAACCTAAACTAAACTAATCTTACACAACCTAACCTAAACTAACCAAAACTAACCTAAACTAACCTAACCTAAACTAACCTAACCGTCACTTATTATTATTTTTCCCGTTATTGTTATTGTTAGAGGAATATTTAGACAAAGTTTCATCGAAATCAAAGGTGAAGTAGTACATCGACCACTTGACCCTACTTTAATTACATTTTAATTAGGTACATAAATCAATAACATGTTGAGTGATAAAATGTAATTATTAAATGTTGCTAAGAAAGTAATAAAATGTATATCTATTTTTCAGATTTGCAAATAATGTTGAAAATGTTTTTAACAGGGCATTTTTGGCCCAATTTACAGATTCGTTAATCATTTTTTGTATGACATTATTTCAGATATCATTGGTAAGTTGTATATGGATAAATAAATTTAAAAATTACACTGTAAAAAAATTGGTATTTTATATAAAAACTCGAGGCAACTGATTTATACCAGTTTAATATGTAAATTTGCAGATATAACAGGAAAATTTTTACATAATATGAATATAAAATACATAGACATATTTTATGTAAGTTTACTTACTTTTTCGGTAAAAAAGATAAATAATATAGTAACTTAATTAGTTTACTTAAATTTACAAAATTATATTATTATTAGAGAAAATTCATGTAAACCATAAGTTTTTCTGAAATAATATGTAATTTTTTTATCATGGTTGTTATGTAAAATAACAACATTTTTTTTACAGTGTATATATTAATTATAAATTTTTATTTATTATGCAACGATATGTTGACGTTGATTAAATAATTTTTAAATTAAGAAAAATGTATTGATGTTGCCTGCGATAGTAGAAGGTCCCGGGTTTGATCCCGGCACGATCAATAATTGTTTTTAAATTTGAAAATTAATTAATAATCTAATTAGTTTATTATTCAGCATTTATAATATTAAATTAATTAATTATAAATAAAATATTTTATCATTAGATGGATTCTTTATTATCAATGGAACTTGTATCTGTCGGATTTTACTTGGGATGTATGACATTTGAATTATTCCTATATTGCTGGCATGGAAATCAAATCATTTTGAAGGTAAAATTTCTAATACACCAACTTTATTCTATTATTTTTAAAATTAAATTAATAGTTTTTTTTTTATTAACTATAATTAAATTATTGTACTATACTGTATTGTATTTACGTCATGAACTATAGAGTTCACGTCGGGTACATATAAATTGCACGCGGCGGTTGTGTTACAATCTCTTACCGAAATTTTGCATAGCGAAACTGCACGCCGCGCCGGTTATTTTCAAAGAGCTGCAGGGATTAAAATTTCAACCTAAAACCAGGTAAGAATCGGACCAGCGCGTATCAATAATAATTTATATATATATATATATATATATATATATATATATATATATATATATGTAGGTTAGTATGGCTCAAAGGACGCACTTTGGTTTTAAATAAACACAAAACACTTGATGTTAATGATTTTAATGGATATTAAGTAATGAATTTACACAATAATATAACTAGGTATAACAAAATTGAATCTTTTAATAAAGTTATTCGTCTTATACGTCGTTGCTCAGCAGCCCGTCTTGACTACTGACGCGTCTTTCTCTCACTTTGCCTTGCTTCCGTCTGCCGCGCGCCATACTCGCATATACAGGGGCGTGCGTTGAATTTCTTTCTACAACTCGGCCGTCCTGATGGTCCTCCGCCTCGGTTGGACTACCTTCGCTGTCTTCTTCGGAGTCGGATTCATCATGACGCCAAGGCTTCATGAAATCAGCGCTTGACATCGTTTGGTGTGGGCCTTCACCGGTCTCAGCTCTTACGACTTTGTAACGATCGTGACCTTGAACCTCAGACACACGGTATGGACCTAGAAAATTACTAAATAATTTTAAACCAGGAGCGAACTGCGTCCGCTTGATTGCTACTAGATCTCCTATGGTATACTTATGGGCTTCTTTTCTTCTTTTGTTGTAAACACGTCTGTTTTCATCTTGGATCTTCTGGATTTGTTGTTTCGCACGGTTACGTAACTCTTCTCGTGCGTCTTGAAATTGTTTGCGGCTTTCTTCTTCAATTATTTCTTTCAACTTGACATCTTCTGCATTCTTCATGCGGGTTCCGACTAACAGTTCAAATGGGGTCGTCTCAATACTGCGTCGATACTGCGTCGATATGTTGAGTTCATTGCCTTTTGTACGCTAGCAACATGCTTGATCTTTTTCTCTAACTTCGGAATCCAGTAGTCTTTCTGAATCATTTCTTTTGTTTTGGTAACTCCAAAATGTCCGAAATCGTGTACTTGTTTGATCACTTCTATTTCTAGACTCTTAGGTACGATTAAAAGATCAATACCATCTTGATATTTATACAAAAGTCCATTCTTTTCTTCATATACAGGATCGTTTTTGTTTTTCAGTCTTTCCCTTATTCGTTCTAGATCTGCGTCTTTCTCTTGTGCACGTTTCAGTGTCGGGATAATTCCATCTATGCTGATCATCATAATGGGATTTCTAGAGAGAGCATCAACGTGCTTCATCCTCTCTCCCGGTCGATGTTCTATAGTATATTCGTAGTCTTCTAGCTGTAAAGCCCATCGTGCTATTCGAGAGCTTATCTCTCTTTTACTCATCGTTAGTTTGATTGCAGCACAATCAGTCACGATTTTAAATTTTGTCCCTAACAAATAAATCTTGAATTTTTTGAGCGCTGCCACAATGGCTAGTAGCTCCAGCTCGTAACTGCAATAATTCTGCTCAGGCGGCGTGTTTTTTCTACTGTAATAGAAAACTGGATGAAATTGGTGATCTTCTTCGTCTTTTTGCAACAGGATTGCTCCAATACCATACTTAGGAAGCATCTGTGTGCAGTTCTGTTTCAACGTCTTGTTTATAAATCTTTAATACCGGTCGTTGTGTTAGGCAAGATTTCAGTGTCTCAAAAGACTTTTTATGCTCTTGTTGGAATTCAAACTTAGCATTTTTCTTTAATAGGTCACTTAGCGGTCTAGCTATTTGACTGTAGTTCTTTACAAACTTTCTAAAGTAACCTGTTAAACCTAAAAATTGCTGAACTTCCTTGACATTTTTAAGCTCGGGGTAGACTTGTACGGCTTTTAGTTTTTCTGGACTAGGACTAAGATAACCATTTTCTACTTCGTGACCTAGGTAAGTTATTTTAGGACATAAGAACTGACACTTTTCCCCATTAACTTCGAGACCATAATCTTTTGCTCGATCTAATATTAATTTCAATCTGAGTATAGCTGAATTTTTATCTTCCGCTAATATTACTACATCATCCATATAGACGGCTACAACACCTTCTCGTATTAAGTCATGGAAAATAAAATTGACGTACCTTTGGAATGAAGCAGGTGAATTGCAAAATCCGAAAGGGGTTTTCTTAAACTCGTACTGTCCCGTCGGTGTCACAAACGATGTATATTTTTGACTTTCGGGGTCAACAGGTACGTGATAAAATCCGTTCTTGAGATCTATTGTACTAAACCATTTAGCGCCTTGTAGTTTATCCAGTTGATCTTCAATCAGCGGTAAAGGATAGCGATCTTTGATTACCATTGTATTTAGTTTCCTGTAATCTATACACATTCTAATTTTACCGTTTTTCTTCCGCACCAAGACAATAGGGCTACTATATTCGGAATTACTGTGAGTGATGATGCCTTTTTCTAACAATTCTTCTATCTGATCATTAACTTCTTTTAGTTCTAGGGGTGATAGTCTTCTCGGCAATTGTCTGAGAGGTTCATCACTTTTCATAATTATCTTCGTTACAACAGGCGTCTGTTTAATTAGCTTCGGCTTGTAATTTTCAATTACTTCGGTATCTTCTTTCCTCGTTTGCTCATTTAAGTGATTTAAGTCGACTTTATTTTCCGAAATGATATTTATCAAATGGTCACAATAATTCTTTTTCTTTACATACGTTTTGTCTCTCGTTGCTTCTATACTTGCCTGGTCTAGGATGTTATTTCCTATGATGACTTCGTAATCTACTGCATTACGGCCTACTATGTAGTATTTCAGCGAATATTTCTCATCATCAATAGATGTACTTGCTTGAAACGAACCTTTAGTTATAACGCTGCTCGAACCAAATCCATTCAACGTGATATTATCGCTGACTGTTTCGGGTGATCCTATCTTGTCGTAGATATCTTCGCGAACTATGCTAACGTCCGCGCCAGTGTCTACCAATGCTAATAATTCTTGATTGTTTATCTTGATCGGTACTTGATTAGTCGATTGCATAGTCTTGATGTTATTCATTTTGGCTTTTTCGTCATCGGGATTTCTGCTGTTCGGGCATTTTTTGGCAACATGTCCAAACGTGTTACATCTAAAACATTTAATACCCTTTTCTTTAGATGGACATTCTCTGGATCTGTGGCCCTTGTCACCACAACTGAAACAACGTAAAGTAACTTTTCCATCTCTTCTCTCATCTGTTTTTGATGTACCAGCTGCCGTAGGGATGTTTTTCTTTTCAAATCTGCTTTCTTTCATCATTTTTTTCTTAATTGTATCATACAGCTTT
Source organism: Clivina fossor (assembly GCA_963966155.1). Classification (NCBI taxonomy): domain Eukaryota; kingdom Metazoa; phylum Arthropoda; class Insecta; order Coleoptera; family Carabidae; genus Clivina; species Clivina fossor. Next base: position 229,291 of record OZ014560.1, read on the forward strand.
ACCTTGTCTTTAAATTCTTGGAAATTCTTGGCACCGTAGAGTACAATTTTACTATGAGCGTCGTCGGGTATGCCATCGATAATATACTGTATTATTATCTCTGGTTCCATTTGTGCACGACTTGCAATTTCGCGCATGATCAACATATATTCTTGCACCGTTTCCTCTTTCTTTTTCATTCTATTCATCAGCATTCTATGAACTTCTACTGTACTGATTTTCTCTTCAAATTCATCTTTTAGTATTGTTTTCAATTTACTCCACGTAGTGATTCCTCTTTCTGACTGAATTAACATCTTTGCCAGACCGTCGAGTGATTTTTTCGCGAATATCAATTTCTGTAAATCGGACCAACCAGTTAATTCGGCCAATTCTTCGAAATCATCAATCCATTTATTTATCGGGAATCCATCTTTTCCACTAAATCGTCGCACTGATCCTTCTATATCACGAAACGAAAAAGAGAACAGTTGATTTGTAATTGACGTCGTCTTGAGCTCCATTTCGTTTTCTTTTCTCGTTTCATCTTTATATCGGCTTTGTTTATCTTCTTCATCGTCGTCGTCTTCTTCATCGTCGTCGTCTTCTTCATCGTCGTCGTCGTCTTCATCATCGTCTTCGTCGTCTTCATCATCGTCTTCTTCATCGTCGTCTTCTTTATCTTTAACAGTTTCTCGTTTTTCGATTTTGCACAAGAATGATAAAATTCTAATGCTTAACTCTTCCTCTGAGCCACCGTTTTCTAAATCCAACACATTACACACAGACACCAGGTCGGCCAGTGTATAATAGTTTTGTATTTCGTCTAACCTCCGTTGGTATTCGTTTGAATCAACTTTGAATGTAAATCCACTGAATTTTTTTAATTTACCACGATTTAAACGCGATTGTTCATCGTTGAAAATAAGCATATGTAGAATTTTTAGCGACTTAACTGTTCCGTACGTAATATTATGGTTAATGGCATCAATTTCAGATAATGTCGGCATTTTGCGTGCTTATTTACTTATCTTAACGCGTAAAATAATCGAAAAAATAAATACGAATGCGAAATGTAAAAATACAAAAAAAAAATGTAACGCCACTGTCTTTCACGTATGCGCAGCAGTCGCCAAGCTACGTCACGTCACGTCACGACACGCCACGCCACGCCACGCCACGCCACGCCACGCCACGGCAAACGGCAAATGCGACACTAAACGTTCCCGCTTTTAACACGTGTTCGATGCAACAAGCAAACTATGGAATAAATGCAATATGCAAACGATTGCAAATGTTTCTGTTAATTCACAGCTTATTAGTCACTTTTGAACTCTGTCAATAACACCTTATTGTTACTTTCAAAATATTTAGCTCACTGTCACGTAATTCAATCTCGGTCGAGTTCCCCAAGTTTGTAGGTTAGTATGGCTCAAAGGACGCACTTTGGTTTTAAATAAACACAAAACACTTGATGTTAATGATTTTAATGGATATTAAGTAATGAATTTACACAATAATATAACTAGGTATAACAAAATTGAATCTTTTAATAAAGTTATTCGTCTTATACGTCGTTGCTCAGCAGCCCGTCTTGACTACTGACGCGTCTTTCTCTCACTTTGCCTTGCTTCCGTCTGCCGCGCGCCATACTCGCATATACAGGGGCGTGCGTTGAATTTCTTTCTACATATATATATATATATATATATATATATATATATATATATATATATATATATTATCTAAGTTACGGCTAACAATAAAATTATGTTCTCCATATATTTTTTATTTATTTAATACACCATTGCTACACCTAATCTATGTTAACCTAGTATCTATTTTTATAATAAATATTTGGTTATATTAATTTGTAATCTTGCTTATTATTGTTAGGACAATACAATATTAATTTCAAGTTTACATATAAAATTGCTATGTCAAATAATTTTAAAAATATGCTATAGAATAAACAAAAATATATTCCAAGACTTTTATAATCCGATAATCCGCAACCGGTGTGCAGTTTCGTTATTCAAACTTGGGATCTTCGACTGCAACGTGCAGTTTATGTGTTCCGTTTACATCTATCCCATCCAAGTACAATAAGGTGTCATCCGCAAAAAGATACTATTTTATTGATAAGCTATATATTTGGGAGGTTATTTATATACAAGATAAGCAATAATGGAAAGAATACACTTTCTTGCCGAAGACCTTTCTAAACAAGAATAGCATAAGAGTACATATTATTGATTTTAATACATTGTTTTCTGTTAATTCGTTAGACAATTTTCAAAAAATTTAGACAAGCAACTCTAGCTTCATCCACATCCATGATACAAACCTTTCATACATGCTCTTCTATTCTTACTACTTGGAAATTTTCGCTCACGAAAAACACTTTCTCAATCATACCACTTTCTCTACTCATCGGACGTTCACGCAAACGTATACCATCAAAATCATTCACACACACACACACACATATTTATTTAACCAAACGTTCATTAGACATTCGCTCAAAGTAACCGAACCATCTTAATTGAAATAATAAATATACTGTAGCAAAATAAAGTTTAATCTAAACTAAAAAAAAACATCATTTACTACAAAAAGGTGTAGTTTTCAAACAAATTCACCTATTTCTATTTCACGGGCATGTCATATTTATTAAAAATGTAAATAATAAAATATTGTAATAATGTAATGTTTATATTTTCAGAGTGAATCGGTTGCAAATGCAATATATAATTGTCATTGGTACGAATTTTCTCCAAATTTTTCACAAGATATTGTTTTCATGATGATGAGATCGAGCAAGCCAATTAAAGTTACATCTGGAAAAATATTTTCACTGTCACTGAGCACATTCACAGATGTAATTTTTTTCTCAGTTTCTTTTTAGAATTAGTAAGATAATAAATAGTTTTATTTTCAGCTTTTACGATTATCTTGGTCATATTTTACGGTACTTAAAAGTACACAAAGTAAGAAATAAATTTTACACTTGAATAATGTTTCAGTACAAATTTATTCATAACATTTACTTAATGTTTCAATTATAACTTTAAATTAGGTAGGCAAACGTATATTACCACGGCTAAAAAAGTTTTACTTCAACTCTTATTATTATTTATTTCAAGCACTAAAATTGCTAAGTAAATCTCTGCTAAATTAAGTTGTTGAGTTAAGTTAAGTTACTAAGTTGTTAAGTTATATTAAGCAAAAAACAAAAAGTAGAGATAAGAAACGTTTCTAATCGTATGTATATCGTTAGTTTTTGGTTTGATTCATACGCCAGTTTTAATCAAATTGAGTTATTGCTAATTTTGTCAATATTTGCTTGTTTTCTATCTATTTTAACAATCGTGGATGGTATAATTTTATTAGTTGCAGAAATTTAATTCTAATTGGTCCCCTATTTTTACTATAAACAATTCAGTTATTTTCTCGAAAGTAAAATTTGTGATATGGAACAAACAAGAAATTGACTGACGATGTATATATTTAATTTAGTAAACTAATGATATGTATTTATTAGATTATTATTATGTTATTCATAAATAAAATAAATTAATATTAAAAATTTTTGTTAAATTTTATTTAAACCAGTTATATACTGCAAAATTTCTCTTTTTGAACTACACACACTTGAAAATGACAATTGATTGTATTTAAATACAAAAACAATTTTTGCATTTCTAAATTTAACGTAGACTAAAAGAAATCTGCCAAATGTATAAAACAAATGCAAATCTTTTGAAATGCATAATTATTTAATTTCTTGTAGACATATTATTAGTAAAAATAAAATATTTCACAAAATATGCTTTATTTCAATATAGTATAAAATGTTTTACAACTCATGTTTTATTTTAAATCTTGAATCCTTGTGATGAAATTCTGAACAATTCTTTAGTTTTAAATATTTTTTTTGTTTTTTCTGTCAAATTATAATTTTTTTACTAGAAAAACATTTAATATTCTATAGCGTTACAGGTTTGTTCATAAAAAGTCTTAATATAAAAAAAAAATTATTATCAGCTGACATATTGACTTATTTTTTTATTTACTTATTGTTGAAATAAACAATATTTTTGTACGTCACTTTGCACGGGAAATTTAAGAAATGCCTTCCATTGGTTAAAAAATATTAATAATAATAATAATATTTATTTTGTATATATACAGGTTCCCCAATTACATATATACAATCATGAAAATTATTATAGTTATATATAATTATATAAAATATATATTAATATAAAATATTTTAATTATAAAATATAATAACATAATTATAGAATAATCGTAAAAATGTTTGTTTTACAGTAATCTTCTTTCTAATGTTAAATATATCTAAATCACAACTTATAATAAGATTATTAACTATTTTTAACATTAAATTTAAAGGTGAATACAAATTATTAATATTAAATACAATATGCCTAGGTGCCTAGGACTTAAATTAACCGAAGGAACTTTAAATTGAATTGCGGACAGTAAGCCTGAAGCACGAATTAGACTACGCACAATCTGGATTACAAAATTAAGTTGTAATACTTCTCTTCTTATATTTAAGGTTTGCAATTCAAATATTTGTAATTGATTGACATATGAAACTTTAAAAGCACCGACACGAAATGCTTTAAAATAAACAAATCGTAAAAGTTTTTTCTGTATTTTTTCAATCATATCTATATAAGTAGTAACTAAATCAGTATACCACACTGCTGTAGCATATTCAAGTTTACTACGTACTAAGCTATTAAATAAGTTAGAGTAGTTCCTCTAAAATCTTGGCCAAATCTAAAAATTAAACTTAACATTTTGCATGCTTACATTACATATTGTTTTAATATGAGTAGTAAAATAAAATTTATTATAGAAAATTATACCTAAGTCTTTAATTTAATTTAATATTGTAGTCATAGACAATATAACTATTTTTTCTAGTGAATGTGACCAATTTACACTTTGTGACATTGACTTGTAAATAATTATTTTTACACCAAATGTTAAGTGAATTCCAATATACTTGCAAGAGATAATATTTATAAACCGAATCAATATCTAAAAATAATTTAACATTATCCGCAAATAGTAAACATTTAGACTAATTTAAGCATCTAGGTAAATCATTAACGAACAATAAGAATAGAACAGTAATGAACCTTGAGGTACCCCTGACATAGGAATGAAGATCGCAGAATGAAAGCTATTGTAGCTTACAAATTGACCTCTGTCATGTAGATATGAGTAAATTAGTAATTTAAAGCCGTTATCTAAACCATACATTCGCAATTTATCAATAAGTATAATGTGATTCACAGTATCAAATACCTTTGCAAGATCCGTAAAATTAGAATCTAATTGATTTCGATTGCAATTGCTGAAGCAATTTGAACCGAAAAAGTCATCCAGTTTGTAAAAAAGGATCTTCCACTAAAAAAACCATGTTGTTCAATTATTATCACACTTTTAACGTGCTCATATATTCTTTTATAAATTATTTTCTCAAATATTTTAGATAAACTAGATAATAAAGAGAATTGTCTACAATTCTCAATTAATCTGTTGTTGCCAGCTTTAAAAATAGTCACAATTTTCCCTATTTTTAATATGTTTGGGAATTTGCAATCAATTTTATACAGTTTCCGAAAATTTTTAATAATGGAATAATCAACAAATCTACACAATTTTTAAAAATATAACCTGGTACACCATCTGGTTCAGTAGATGCACGTGGATTAATATAATCAATGGTAACTTTTATTTCATTTTTTTAAATTTTATCTAGCGTTAAAATATCTAAATTGTAACTCTCAAATTTATTACCATGCAATATATTTTCGCTGCTTTTGTGAACAGATTTGAAAAATAATGGGAACACGTTTTCTATCTGTTAACCTTCTTAAAATACTCATTATTATACATAAAATTAGTACAAAGAGTTTTGTTACCTTTCCATAGTTGATAATATAACTCCAAAAAATTTATGATTTTGACTCATTTCAAATTCAAGTTTACTTTTATACTCAATATGTGCAATTTTAATTAGATTTTTTTATTTTAGCTCGCAAATCCTTAAACTTGAGCCAAAATTTATACTATTTTTGATGGTAGTTTTTCGCTTTTTTTACAATAGTATGTATTTCTTTTAATTTTATTTTTGATTTCGGTTGTAAACCAAACCGAATATAAGTTATTAAGAAAACGCAGTCGATGGCTGCGTCTCGCCATCCTGTCGCACGCCCAACCTCTTTGCTTGCTCGTCAAGCAACCGATTTTTAACGAAGGTTAGCGTCCAGTTTGTCTCAGACAACGTCTCAATGGCATTAACCACCACATCATATTTCTCAGGCATCGTATTTGAACGACGCAATTGAAACATTATCAGAATTTTTACCCGAAGAATTGCAACCACTTCTTGAGTGGTTCGAAGATAATTATGTTGGAAGGATAAATCGACTCGGAAACGGTCGTCGTCCTCCATTATTTCCACAAAATATGTGGAATTTATACAACAGGGTATTAAATCTTGAAAATCGCACAAATAACCATGCAGAAGCGGCCCACAGACGTCTTCAATGCGAACTTGGCATGGATCACCTAAATATTTGGAAATTTATTGAAGCATTACGGAAAGTGCAACATGGAAGAGATCTAATTTATGAACAATTAGTTGCTGGACAAAAACCTCCCTTAAAATTAAAAAAATACAGAGATGCGGACGCGCGAATATTTGCAATAGTCGAAAATTATGAAGCTAGAAATATTATCGAGTATTTAAGAGGAATCGCGCATAATTTCGAAATAGATGCTTAAAATAATTATTATGATTATTTTTGAGTTATAAAGCTATAGTTATTTTGTTTTCTATTATTTTTATTGACATTATTTGATTTTAACTTTTATAGTATGATCGGGAAACAATTAAATATGTTATTTTATTTCCATTATTTACAGTCATCTTGTATAGGTATTTACTTATTTAGAATTTTTAAGTTTTGTGCATATTTGTAGGTATATATTTGTATTTCAAGTTTTGTGTATATATGAATAGTATTGTATTTCCACCATATGGTTTCAATGTTTTTGTGAAAAAAACACTGTTAGTTTAAGGCCTATGAAGAAGATTAAAATATAATCGAAAGCTTGCCTAGTAAACTTGAATGTGTTTTAATTAAACATCCATTCCAATAATTGACTGAAATACCCATTATTTTTACACAAATATATATATATATATATATATATATATATATATATATATACCGGGTGTTCGTTCGTTAAATTCGTATGGGCGTTTAACATGCAAATTCGATAATTTGCGATATACTACTTTCTCGAGTTAAATTCGGAGAAATACTTTTTGATAGACAATAAAAAGTTCTATAATTTGGTTCCAGTTTTAATTTGCTAGCATGTGCCGTTTGGGCACTAGTATTTTTTTTTTATTTTTTGGTTTTTATTTTTTTTTTTTCTCAAAAACTATGTATGAGGTCTAGGAAAATAAGCATAATATAGAAAAATGCGGAATAATGAGTACGATAATTGAGTGAAAAAACCATTATTCTACGATACATCGTTTAGTAGAAAAAAATTAAAAACTGAATTTTTAAAAATTTGACAAGGGGGTAGGTACCCTTGCGATTTTTTTCAAAATAACATTTTTTTCAAAATTTGCTGAAAAAAATCTGAAAAAATTTGGGAAAATAGAGAAAAAATTGAGCTACATAATAGCTACGTAACTTTTTTCTCAAAAAAAATGAAAAAACCGATACAAAAAATTTAATCAATATTTATGCTTTTTTATTAAAGAATAATATTACAATATAAGTTTTGTATTACCGCGAATAATTAAAACGGAATTAATAAGGAAAAATAATAAGAAGAACAATACAAATTACTTGTTTAAACAACTAAAGTAGTAGATTTTTATGAAATAACCTTGAAACAGAACAATTTTTGACTATAACAAGTTTTAAAAAAGTTTTTTTTTACTATTTATAATTTTATTAAATGACAATTGATTTTATAATATGACATATCTGATGTATCATGGTAAAAATATTTTTGTTTTTCTGTATTTTAAATTTGAAATTAGTTTGAAAGCAACACTTTACATGAGTACAAATGACCTTATTATGTAATAAAAGAATACAAATTTATATTAAACATGTAAGTTTACAATATTTCAACATATTTTTATATATTTAAGTTTTAAATTGTTAACAATATGTAATTTAACTGTAGTGCGACATCCTGAAAAAGAACCAAAACCGGTTCGAAATATCGATGAAAATTTAAGCAATAAAATAATATTAACAACTTTATAAAAGGAATATGTGTATAAATAATTCCTTTCCTTAAATTGATGACTGCATACCTGACAAACAGATTAAATTAATTATATATATATATATATATATATATATATATATATATATATATATATATATATATATATATATATATACAGGGTGTAACAGAATAACTATTCCTAATTTTAACTGGAGTATCCTGGGCTCAGAATATAAAGATTTAATGCAAATCACTGAGATAAAATGTGGCTCCTTACTGAGCTACAGGGTGTTTTATATAAAAATTTAAAAACTATTTTTGGCCAGTTCTTTAAAACTATTCGACGTATCCTTATCATACTTGGCAGGAAATGTAGGTACCGTACACCATACTAAATTATGTTAAATAAAAGTTTCTGGCTACTGCCAGTGGCGTACAACAGGGGCAAGTGAGAGATTGATCCTTTCTAAATTCTACGCCACTGGCGGAATTGTCATTTTAGCACAATTTTTCGATTCTCCAATACTTGCTGTGTAAAAAACATACTCTTTCTTTGTAACGATAAAGTCACTGTTTTTCGAGATATTTAAAGTTAAACATAAGCTGCACCTTTGGGATTTTTTCAAAATTTGCTAAAAAAATCTGAAAAAATTCAGTAAAATAGAGAAAAAAATTAGCTAGAATCCGAATCTGTAATATAAAATAGGGGTTCTTATTTAAAATTTCAAAGTTGCCCCCGCCCCGCCCACAGGAGGCGGGGGGTTGGCGGGAATTTAATACTAGCGAATGCCCCCCTTCGAGATATTAAAGTTTGGATTCGGCAAATTTTCTGTCCGATGCGTATTTTTCGAAATATAACAAATTCCAGGTTAAATGAATCACCCGGTATATATATATATATATATATATATATATATATATATATATATATATGTGTGTGTGTGTTTGTGTGTGTCTATGTAATATTACAGTTTTTTTAGTAAATTTACAGAACTTCATTAAATAAATAGGTAAAATTTGTTTAGTTCTGTAATATTATTGTTGGTATAATTACATACATTTGGAAATTTACATAAAGAATGTATTTTACACTGAGAAAACAATATGATTAGGATAAATCGTATAGATATTATTCAAATATATCCGGAATTTGGATACGGCGAAACCTATATATGGTTTCAAGTTACCCGACGGTATATTTGGTTAATTTATTTCAGGGAATTATAAATATATTTCCAACAAATATATTTTAAAATTAAAAGAAATATAATATTGTATTTGAAGATATACTATATTTCCTTTAATTGCTGAATATATTTATAGAAAATATATGTATATTGTACAGAACTATGAAATATATTTAGTTGGAATTTTATATATTTGGTTAATATATTCTAAAGAAACATGCTTGTATTTCAAACAAACATATATTAGTAAAATTTCTATGTCACACTAACTTTAATAATTAATTACAGATTAATGATACACAATTAATAGTTGCAAATACCACCGATTATTTTAAAATTTAATAAAGTTTTATAAAAAAAAAATTAAAAAAGAGTGGAGAATCGCATTAAATTTGAGGAAACCTATCCTTCAAAAATTGGCACTAAATCTTCTAAGTTCCACTTTTTGAATAAAATATTCATATCGCTATCCATTATAATCAACGTAAAGAAATGAAATATTGAATTTAATGCAATAACGCCGACTGCAGTGAATAATAATTAACACACCGTACAAGTGCAAAACCACGTGCCGAAACTGAACTTCTACAACGCAAAACCGGTCTAAGCACGTCGGCACCTCAACTATAATACGAATAGGTACAAGCTAGTGCTGGGAACCGAATCCGGATAATTTTGGATCCGGATCCAAAATTATCCGGATATCCGGATAATTAGGTTTTCGGATATCCGGATCTCGGATCCGGATCTCAGATTCGGATATCCGGATCTCGGATCCGAATCTCAGATTCGGATATCCGGATCTCGGATCCGAATCTCGGATCCGAATCTCAGATCCGGATCTCGGATCCGAATCTAAGATTCGGATATCCGAATCTCGGATCCGAATCTCAGATTCGGATATCCGAATCTCGGATCCGAATCTCAGATTCGAATATTCGGGTTTCGGATCCGAATCTTAGATTCGGATATCCGGATTTCAGATTCGGATCTCGGACTCGAATTTCAGATCCGGGTTTAGGATCCGAATCTAAAGATCCGGATTTCAAATTTGAATCGTTTCGAATCTGTGTTTTATATTTTTATTTTTATATAGGTTTTTCACACATTATTTTAATATGTTATGTTATTGAAATAAATGTACGAGTAGGTTATGAAATATCTGTTTTCTTTTTAACATATCATATATATATCACATTTTTTAAACAAATATTAAAAACATTTTACAAGCTGTATTATTTTATCGAAATGCCAAATAAGTGTGCGACTGCAGTTATATACGATGTGTCTAAAAAATTATATATGCAATGTGCATCAAAATTATATATACAATGTGTCTCAAGAATTTTATATAAAATATATTTTTTATATAAATATGCAGTGTGTCTCAGAAATAAAAGTACTCAATTATATACATTGTGTCTAAAGAATTTTGTATACAATGGATGTTATTACAAGTTCTGTTTTTGGGAATACTAAAAGAGCTGATTTTGGCAATACTAAAAATTCTTTTACATATGCAATTCTGAAAATTTTGTTTTAAAATTCTTGGCGATTCATATGTGCTAAAAATTTTGAAATTTAGTATAAAATTATTAAATTTATAAAAACTGTCAAATATTGAGAATAAATTTTTAATTTTTGTTAAAAATTATACAATTTTGTTAAAAAAATTAGCATTTTGTCAAATCTTCAATAAATTTTCCAGATTGTTAATATTTTTCATATTATATATTTTATTACAAGTTAATATTTTTTTGGTTTTGATTTAATGAAATGTAAAATTTGTATCTAAAAATATTATTTTAAAATTATTATTAATTTTTATTCTGATATATATACATATATATATATATATATATATATATATATATATATATATATACAAACACACCATGTACCCAACAAGGGTGTGGCACAAAATCTTTTTATTCAACCAGAAATCAACTTTCACCAAACATTCTTATCCAGACAAAAAAATTAAATACATAAACATTGTAAATATAACACAGTAAATAAAAATATTAAAAATATTTTTTTTAACATATACTTTTTTTGTAGCACTATGTGGTTGGTAAGGGACGTTGTATTATTTGTGATATGATTGCCTTTGTTTGTTTGTATTTCATATCATCGTCTTTAACATTTTAGTATACTATAGTAAGTTTTAAATGAATGCTGCCTGTAAGGTATTATTTATTTATGTAACTTAACTACTAACTATCGAATAATATTCTGATTTTATTCTATAGATGTTTACATTACGCCCTTCAAAATGTAAACAAACTCTTAAGTCAGACAATTTATGTGTTTGAATAAAAATAAAGCAAACATTCAATACTTCTCCTATAATAAACTATATTAAATTTTAATTTATGGTATATTATTGTGTTTCTTAAAAGATGTATCTATTTTTTAATATTCACAAAATTACCAAACAAATTTTTGAAGTTTATTCTTTTCATGACCCTTGTGAAGTAAAGTTCGAAATTACGAGTTTGAAATTGAAAAATGAGTAAGCGTAGTGATGTTTGGTTACATTTTACAAAAATTGACAATAATTATTCCACGTGTAATTATTGCAATATAAAACTAAAGGTTTCCGGTAGTACAAGTGCTTTGTGGAAACACCTATCTAGTAAACATACAATTATAACTGGTGAACCTAGTAAACCTAACGTAAACACTGTAAAAATTTAAACTCAAATAACTGCACCTGACTATAGCTACGCATATATTATTATAAGTTGTCTCTTTCTACACACTATCAATAAACGTATGATGAGTGCATGTCTATATTACATCATAAATGTATACATAGTAAAGTATTGAAGTTATAGACATAACAAAACAGAATTACTATTTTAACATATCTATTTGTTAAACCAAATTTTACTTTTATATAAAACACTCTATATTCTCCAATAAAACATGTATATAATAAATTACTAAAATTATTTATTATAGATAGTAAAACTAAATAGAAATAAAAATACAATACCTGTTTCTGTGTAATTATAAGATTACGCATTTCAAATGTATTATCCATATCTAAGAACCGAATATCGAATTCGAATCTAAGATGCGGATGTCAGATCCGAATATCGGTTCCAGATGTCGGATCCGAATCTCAGATCCGAATATCGGTTCCGAATCTCAGATCCGAATATCGGTTCCGGATCTCAGATCCGGATATCGGATCCGAATCTCAGATCCGAATATCGATTTCGGATCTCAGATCCGAATATCGGTTCCGGATCTCAGATCCGGATATCGGATCCGAATCTCAGATCCGGATATCGGATCCGGATCTCAGATCCGGATCTTAAATTATCCGAGAATCGGATATTCGGATATCCGAATCTTTTTGGATCCGGATATCCGGATCCAATTTTTTCAAATATTGACAGCACTAGTACAAGCAAAAGCAAACATACCCGCTTACTGAGCAATATATGTTGCTTTGGTATAAACTTAATAAATTTGTATTAAAAGTGAATATATTTGTCAGAAATATATCAGTATTCTCATTAATATACCAATAATTCCCTATAGAATACAGACATTTGTTGGTAATATTTAGTATATTTAAGAAAAACTAAGTAAATTTACAAGATATATACGAACAATTAGTAGTAAATATAATAGTTTTTATTCCAAATCAAATTTAATAATATAATTCGCTGAAACTTGTAACGTGTAAATCTATGGAATATTTAAAAGAAAACTATCAAAATATTAGCGAGAACCTGGCGGAATTTAAAATAAATATTGTATATTAAATCTAAATACTACAGCCCCAAATATATAAATATAATTCTGGCTATTATAGTGTTTTTTCAGTGTACAATTATTACGGATAATAATATGCAATCTGTAATATTACATAATTTAAAAAGTTATACCAACAACAAATAATTCTACATTAAGTGTGTGATGCAATTTGCAAAAAGTAAGAAATTTTTTTTTTTTTTTAATTTTTTAATTTTAATTTTAATTTTAATTTGTTACAACCGGTTAACCAATAACGAGAATATCTTTTAAATATTTGTGATCAAATAGTAAAATTATCATTATTTATTTTCAGAAATGTCTAATTAAATTATAGGTAATAAAATATTATTTTCTTAATTTCAAAATAAAAATTCAGTTTTGTTTATCTGCTTTAAAATTGTTTAATTATGTTCAAGAAACCATTTCTGTGAAAAAAAAAGTATAAAATTCATAAATTTTGCTAAAATGTTCGTTATGTAAAACAGGTATATTTTTTTGATTAAAAGTTACTGGTTTTTAAGAATATTAAAATATCGATAAAGGTGCGTAAAATATTTGCAAAAATATCAATTAACTGGTTTATTTCACTGGTTCCATGCCCTGGTTGCAATTAAACTTTTGCAAAGTAAACATGACATTTATGCTGCTAAATAAGAATTTTACATTCAATTACCTCCACTCTGGAAAAATTTATTTATATCTACTTATAATTTAAATAGACGTACAAAAAACTTTGAAAGACAAAAAGCACGTCCACGAAATGTTGTTATTTGTTTTTGTAAATCTTGGTACAGAATTTCAAGAAAACCCAGAAATTTATTATATGACATTCTAAAATATTGAATAAATTTTTTATCATCTTTGAACAAATCTTTAATAAGAGTGTGAAATTCTCCATTTAATTTTCTTTTTAAACAAATATTATGACACCACACCCTATATTTTCTTTTTTTATATATCTTTTTTTTAAAATAAAGACTTATTAATATGAAAACTAAATTAATAACTATAATATTTTATATGGTTAAGCATTTATTATATGATATGAATCTATTTCAAAAATTATAAAATTTAAGTTAAAGTTCTCGTAATATTTTTTATTAACAATCAACGTCTTCATCAGGCAAAATGATGCAAATGACATTTACAGAACATAGAAACAACTTACTAGGTATCCAAAATAAGTAACTAGATCATAAAATTTATTTTTAATTAAAGGAAGCTAAATTTTATTTAATTCAGTGCCTTCTTCACACACATTATATTATCTTTATAAATTTCTATTACATTTGTTATCAATCTGGCTGTTAATACGGATCTTGCATTTATTATAGAATTTTCAAATTTTACATCATAAAGATATTCTAACTAGATCTAACGCATGTTAGATCTAGTTACTTATTTTGTTTATCTAGTAATTTATTTCTGTGTTGTGTTTATTTACTGTGAATATCATTTTTATCTTCTTGCTTGATATATTGAGTTCGTCGTGACGTTGATTATTAATAAATATTAACACAGAACTATAATCTAAACTCGTTTCATTTCAATATAATAAGTTCGGAAAGATTTTTTTACTACTTTAAAAATTATAAACTTGTTTTATTTTTTTGATATAATTATGTCATGTTGAATTAAACAATTATTACTTCGTTTGTATGTTAAATTACACAAATTGCTATCCGAAATGGCCAATGGCCAAGCGATTTAAGACGTATATCTGACACCACTGTGCGGGCCTAGGTTTGTGATGTCTTTGAATCGTCCAAATACAATTTGAAAAAAAAATGTGTAGCATTGTTGGTAGATAGATTTCGCTACCGAATCCATTTGTGTAAAAAAAATTACAGAAATTTATATGAATCATTAGTTGCTAACGAACGAAATAATAATTTTATGTAACACAGCAGCAAGCAGGTATATCGTTATAATTTAATGATATCTAGCAGAAAAATTAAAAATATTTATTTACAAATAAATAAATTTACAAAATTGTAAAACTGAAATCAGTTTTTTAATTTTTATGCGTATGATACAAGTAAAAGTCTTTTATTAAATTACTTATTGTTAGTTTATTTATGCAAAGAAATAAAATACTTAAATTTATAGATAATATTATATATCTATAATACAAAATATAAATCAATAGATTTGTATATTAAAAAATATAGTGTACGTCATTTCAATATATATATATATATATATATATATATATATATATATATATATATGTCGTAGATAGCGTAAAAACATTCTCGTTATCTCATAAAGTGTAAGAATTAACAAATTAACCAAAAGAGGTGAAATGTGATGATCCCAGTGGAATCACGTGCGTTCACCTTCAGTACCATTCTAATCTCCCATTCTTTTCTTTTCATATTTTGTATATTGCATTCCCCACACGTATTCCCCGGTTCCGCAACGATAATGCTTGTCATTTCATCTCACACCCAACGATTAAGTTATCGTTACGAGAAGTCGTTTATTTTTGTTTTAATAAACAAACTGTGAATCCCAACAAACAATTTTTGTTTTATTAAAATACTATAAATATTTTTGAATCATTTATCAAATGCAGTTTTGTTGCATATTTTAACATCCACGACATTCTTACAACAGTATTATATCATCTATATGACTAAAATAGGCGCAAATTATAAAACTAAATAGTGCTTTATTAGTACTATTTAAATGCTTTTATAAAGCAAAACTGTTTTTAGCATATAGTTTTATAAACATTTTGACAATATTACAGTTTGACGACAATAAAGCACACAAATTAAGATTTTATTTTATAAATGCTTTTTGGACGGCATAATGACAAAATTTTATCTTACAATTGTATTTCTTGCAACTTTATCAACACAAATTTATTCCAACATTACTATATTATACTTCTCATTTTCTATGTAATGTTGTGTTGTATATGCCAGGTATTTAAGATATATAGGAACATACATCTACCGTTAAAGAATAAATTCGAATTACATTTCAGATTATCTCACTGACATAATTCAAAAATCTATTGCCAGAGGAAATTCTCTGTAAAATTTTATGTTGTGCTTAGATTATTTGCATGCGCCTTCAAAATTTGTAACATTTTAAGGAGAAATTTTAATAAATATGAATAATTAAAAATATTTTTTTTGTTTTCGTTTTTATTAAACTTAAAAAAAAAACATAAAATAGCAGAATAATACTTGAAATCATTACATTTAAACTCATATTTAACATATTATATTAGTTAAATAAATTTTTTTTTTTGCTGTTACAAAATGGCTTTATTAATATAAAGTAAATTTTCGATAAATATGCCTGAAAAATTATAAAGTTTTTATAAAACTAGTACAGATACTATAAAATATTTATATTTTATAAATATAGTTGAAGGAACCGTAACAAAACATTTTAGTCCCTATAATGTTATGTAAACGTCCCGGTCCGAGTTAAAACGTTTGTATTTATGTCACATATGTAAATAAGATTTGTTACTGACAGAATTATAGAAAGGAAAACCTAACCTAAAAAATAAGTTCCAAAATGACCATCCCGCCAATCAATTTAACATCTCTTCATTATTCCGAGATCAATCAAATGCAAAGACTCAGTCACAAGGATATCCTCAATCATATCTATAGGAAGCTCGACTAGTGGGGTATCGTTTTTATGATGAAGTCCGTACCTTTTCTCGATAACATATTTATCAGTCCGTTTTTCAGAACGGTATCTCGGAAAGTAATTAGAATGTGAAATATACGAATATTCGCCAACTATATTACATTTTTGACATCTATGTTGACTATTAAAATTGGCTGTTCCTACAAAAAAAAAAAAGAAAATATAAATAAATTGTAATTTACCAGTACAATGTTTTGTAAAATATACCTTTGATAAAAGCTCTTGCAGGTGAATAACATACAAAACATCTAATTTTTACAGAAATTTTACGAGTATTATTAGATATATTATCTAAACCAAAATTTTCTGTCACATGTATACCATTACATAAAACATCTTTCATTTCATCAATAAATGGGCGAAGATATTCATTTACGACACTCGGTTTACCACAGCCGCAATAAATACCTATGATCATCGGTTTTAGATCTGGCAATTCAAATACATTGCACAATATTGGCCAAAATTCAAACCTGGAGCATTTATGTATTGGCAATCCGTCAATATTTATATTTAAGGATATTACTTCCAGTATTGTATTCTTTAAACTATTTTCTAAATTAAATTTTAAACCATAATGCCAGTATTCAACACCTGATATTTTTATTATGTTTACAGATCTAACAGTCTGCAATAAAGTTCGCGGATCTTGAGGTAGTATATTTGGTATTCGTTCATTCCAGATTTTAAATAAATCTTTTAAAGCTGCGTGTGATACATTAAATGAATTTGCCCATATTTTTATTTTAAGACGAACATCAACATTTTTCGAATCGTTATTTTCACAATAACTATATTCATTTACATCAGATTCCGATTTCGAATTATTATTATCATCATTACTCAAATTTCTAGATATATTTTCATTTTCAGTCAAAGTACTTTCGTTATTATCATTATCTTTGTACAATATTTTCATCGAACTGTGTAATTCATTTTGTCTGGTTAGAAATTTATTGGTCTTGAAATGTTGTAAGAAATTTAATTGTGTTTTTCTTATTTCACATATATTATTTTTAACTTTTCTTCTGAAATTACCACTTTTTTTAATTTTTCTCTATTTATCCATTTTGCTACAAAAAATACAGATTAATTTCAAAACATGTATTAATTTTGACAGTCTGTGTAATAGTAATAAATTAACACTTATAAAGCAAAATGTGCTCAATTTGTTTTATAAAATTTTTGTATAGGTCCGCAAAAAGTACTAATATAATACTTGTAAAGCATAAATGTTAGAACGTAATATTATTTTATAACGTCATTTTAAGAACATCTATATAATGTCATATAAAATAATTACAAAATAGTTTCTGTATTTAATTGTAAGAATATCTATAAAATAAGTTTACAAAACAAATTTGGTTATATGATATTTCTGTGATCATAACTGCTACTAAGAAATAATTTTGTAAATTAAAAGCAATAACAAAACAGTTATATATCATAAAAGTACCTAAAATAATGTGTTAAAAAATATCTGTGCTAGTTGGGATGTTTTTCCGATTTGTGGATTGGTCGTGGGAGTGCAATTAATTGGCCGGCACGATCACCGGATTTAGCGCCTAATGATTTTTTCTTGTGGCCTTACCTTAAAGAGAGAGTGTACAGAGAGTATCATCCTAATTTGGAGGCTTTAAAAAATGCAATACAAAGAGAATGCGAGAAATTAACGACAAAACAATTAAGTAATGTGCGGCGAGAATTTTATAATAGATTAGGTTATTGTTTAGCAGTTAATGGCGATTTATTCGAACATTTGTTGTAAATAAAATAATTTAATTTTTTCTAATAAATATCAAATTATTTCTTTACTATATTTTTTTGCATTTAAATGACAATACACTGACATTTGTGAACAAAATACATTCGCGTTTTGTCCATGGCTGTCTGATATTGCTGAAAACTGATAATATTTATTTAATTAATAATTAATTACTGAGACGTAATATTACAATTATTTTAAGCGTAAATAATGTAGTTTTTAATTCTAAATAATTTTTGTCTCTTATAATTTTTTTCTAAAACTAACGGAGAGGCAGGAATTACGATATTAAAAAAAATAACATTGTTTTTCCTATATTGCATAAACCAAGTATACACCCGGTATATAAATAAAAGACTATAGAGAATTTGTACATAGATACGAAAAATTATTATTCAAATAAAATTATTCGTTGTCAGACGTATAATTTTTGCTTCACAAATTTGACTTAATCATCTAAATTGTAATTCGAATTTTGATTAAACATTTTAGTTTAATTAATCTAAAGCTATTTTCTTTAAATTTTAATCGAAAGAAAAAGAAACATCGGCCCGTATTCTCACTGATAAAAACATGGATACAAATAAAAGTAAAAATGCTAATCCTGTTACAAAACAAAAAAGAGATGAGGATGATGAGAAAAAGCAGAGAACTTTCGACAATGTTTTACATACACCGGAAAAGTAAGTTTGGAATTAATGCGTAGGCTGTCAAGATATTGTTCTCTTTAACCATTCATAATTAAAATTATTTACGTTTATATTGTGTATTAATTGCAAGAAGTTGTAGATAAAAATAATTACATTTTAATATCTTTATTATATCATAAGAATAGGTGATTTCAATATAATTGCATTTTAAGTAAATAAAAATAAACATAATATAGATATTTTATAGAATCGGTTTTATTTATGCTAAGAATAACAGAAAACTATTTAGGTTTGAAACTTTTAATTTTGAGATCATATTTAAAGAAAATATTTACAAATTCATTTCAAATATAATTGTAACATTATTTTATTATATGTAAAAAAACTCCTTCCACAGGGATATAGGTCAATTTTTTTGAACAAAAACTACTTATTTCATTTTCCACAAGCTACTAGTTTCGATACAAAGTGTATCTGGTTTTTAGCTTGTCCGATTTTAATATTCTCTTTAAATTTTCCGATAAACCTGGAATATATGTTATTGAACAATATGATTTTGTGTCAGTATATTGATTATTACATTTCTTAGTTCTGTTATTATTCATAATTTGCTTCATTAGTGCCATCGGATAATTATTGTCTAGTAATATATTTGAAATTTGTAATTTTATTTCAGTTTGAAATTCTTCGCTAGTGACAGCTAATGCCTTTTCTTTTAAATTGTAGGCCATATTGATTTTTTGATGTTTTAAATGTACAGAATTTAAATTTAAAAATCTATTTGATGTTACCGGTTTTTTTAACCATTTTGTTTTGATTTTACCATCTACTCTAATTAACTGCAAATCTAAAAAGGATAAGCAACATTGCCTTTCAATTTCTTGAGTTAAAAATTCGTAATGTATCGTTAATTTTCTCTTTTGGGACAATAAGTATTAGATCATCCACATATTTTTTAATCAATGTTGGCTGGTATGGTAATTGAGAAATAATGACATCTAATAAGTCATTCATTAATAAGTTTGCTAAACATGGACTGACAGGGGTTACCCATACTTAGTCCAAAAATTTGTTTATATGTGACACCTTCATATATAAAATAACTGCTATCAAAAATAAATGTTATGATGTTAATGAAAATATTTTTCGGAACATTACAAGCATTTTCAAAAAGATTCCAATTTTTTTTAATTATTTCTAAAATTAAATCTTTTGGAATGTTCGTGAACAGTAACACTACATCTAAAGAGATAATCACTTCATTTTCATGTAAACTCGGCAATTTTTCAACGATATCTTTTATTTCTAAGGAGTTTTTTTACGTCATAATTATAGTTTATATTTACATTATTAATAATTTCAACTAAAAAGGTTGATAAGTTGTATATAGGTGATTTTACACATGATACTACTGGACGTAACGGATTATTTCTTTTATAATCTTTGACAAGTCCATAAATTTTAGGTGCCACACTATTGTAAGTTTTCAGAGATTTCTCTACGTTTGCATCAATAATATTGTTGTCTCCTAATATTTTAATAATTTCATTTTGTTTATTTTGTATTTTTTTCTGTTGGATCCTTATCAATTTGACAATAATATTTCTCGTTAGACAGTAAATCTAACATTTTTTCATTATATTCATTTTTGTACATGATAATAGTTCTTTTTGTTTTATCAGATTTTAATATTAATATCCTTTAAAAATTGTCTTGACTCATTATATGCTTTTATTATTTCTTTATTCTCAAAAGATGGATCCCTATGATGCGAGCAACTGTGAATATAATTGGTAACAGGTACAGTTTATTGTTCTACCTCTAACCAATTCACTATCATAAGTCTCGTTTTTTCAGTTGTATGTTATAATATTCTCCACATCTCAAATATTATTATTTTATTAAACTTTCTGTTCTATTTAAAACACAATTCGTATAATAAAACATTGAACCACTTGATATTTTGTGTTTGAACTGATTTTGTTGTAAGATTCTCTTAAAGGCGTACAAAGTTTGCGACAATAAATATTTGGATTCATTCTCCAAATGCATGACAAAGGTGCATCCGAGAACAATTTTATTAAACCTAAATTTATTTTACTACAAGACAACGGCTTCACATGCTCACTGCAGTAGAAGTACTAAATTTAATTCGAGATATGTAAAAATTTAACTTGAACAAATATTAATATTAATACTAATACTTTGTTAATTCTTCAAGTATTTTTTGTTGTACTTAGCACAAATTTTAAGTATTAAGTGTATAAGTACTTTTTATAAATATTTTTAATTCACACAGTAAGTATTCAAATATTAAAAGTACTTAAATATTAAGTACAAAACAGTACTTGAAAAAGTAATTAAGTACAACAGCAGTTCCCAGTTTTGTTTCTAAATATATATATATATATATATATATATATATATATATATATATATATATATATATAAAAATTGTGAAAGTTGATTTAAACTAAAAATGCCCAGCAACAGTGATCATTTAAAAAAATTTAGTTGTTACTATCAGAATGTTAGGGGAGTAAACTCGAAATTAAATGATATTTTTTGTGCAACAGCTGACGTAGACTATGATGTTATCTGTTTCTCAGAAACATGGTTAAAAAATGATGTTTCAAGTTCGGAATTGTTTATTGACAATTATAGTGTTTACCGGTGCGATCGTAACATTGAAGCAACTGGTTTATCTACGGGAGGTGGAGTGTTAATTGCGGTGGCAAATCATATACCTTCTACAAAATTAGACTTGTTTAATATCAATACAGCGTCCAATCACGTTGTAGACGTAGTGGGTGTAAAATTACGTTTAACCAATAAAAACTTTTATTTATTAGTGATATATATACCACCATCAACTAGCACTGCTATAATAGAAACTACAATGGAAGAAATATGTAAATTAAGTGAGTTATATGAAAATGATGTGGTTATTTTAGGAGATTTTAACATTAATTCATATATGGATCCTAATTTTAATGATAACAAATCTATTATTTTATCTAATTTTAGCGAATTCTTAAATTTAAAACAATTTAATTACACTTTAAATGCAAATAATAGAATACTCGATTTAGTATTTGCTAATATTAGTTGTACTATTATTGCACCAGCAATACATATTTCCAAAATCGATTCACATCATCCGCCACTTGATATCACCTTCCAATGTAGTTCTCCCGTGCAAAATTCTTTTCCATCGCAAGTTTCATATAGAAAATATAATTTTAAACAAGCAAATTATCCTGCATTATATAATGCTATTTCTTTATTAAATTGGGACTCATTATATGTTGAAACTAGTGTTGATGCAGCCTGTGACAAATTTTACAAAATTATTTATCATTGCTTTGATTTGCATGTCCCAATATTTAAAAATCAAGCAAAGCATAGAAATTTTCCACCATGGTTCACAAGCGAAATAAAATCTGACTTGCGAAGAAAAGAACTAGCTCGGGATAAATTTAGAAAAACTAAAAATAATACATACTTACAAAAATATCAAACTTTACGGTCTAACACTAAAAATAAAATAAAAATCGCCTATAAAAACTATTTAATTAATATTGAGACAGGAATAAATAATAATTCGAAATTGTTCTGGTCATTTGTTCAAACAAAGAAAGGTGGTTCTCGTGTCCCAGACACAATGAAATATAATGATGTTCAATTAAGTAATCCACAAGATATAATAAATAGTTTTGCAGAATATTTTAAAAGTGTATATAAAACACCTACTAATAATCAATACAACAATTTTGATTATCAGTATAACTATAATAATACAATTAACATCTCAGAAATTACTGACACTGGCATATTCAATGCTACTAAAAAACTAAATAATAAACTTACAGCGGGTATAGATCAAATACCAGCTTTTGTCTTAAAAGACTGTATTTATTATTTATGTAAACCTGTAAGATTTGTTTTTAATTTAATTATTAAACATCAAAAATTTCCAGATATGTGGAAAATAGCTCGTGTCAGTCCAGTATTCAAATCTGGTGATGTTCACAATATATGTAATTATAGAGCGATTTCTATTTTAAACAATTTGTCTAAGGTTTTCGAAATAATACTGTGCAATATCATATTCAACGCCACTAAACAAAACTTATCTGAATTTCAACATGGTTTTACAGAAAAACGTTTAACAACTACTAATTTATGTACATTTTCACAGTACGTTGCTGAAGCCTTGGATAACAATTGTCAAGTTGATACCATCTATATGGACTTACAAAAAGCGTTCGATCAGGTTGATTTGCACATTTTGCTAAACAGACTTGGAAATATTGGTCTATCATCATCTTTTGTACGTCTATTAAAATCCTATTTACTTGATAGAACGCAGTTTGTGAGTTTTCGAGGTTTTGAGTCGTCAGCATACATCTGTACATCAGGAGTACCACAAGGAGCTAATTTAGCACCTTTACTATTTTCTATTTTTATTAACGATTTATGTTTCAGCCTAGACATAAATGTTCTTCTGTTTGCTGACGATCTAAAAATATATACGTTGATTGATACCATCGATGATTGTGTAAAATTGCAAACAAACATTATTAAAATTATAAACTGGTGCACTGCAAATAATTTATCTGTCAACATAAATAAATGTAAAGTTGTGACATACACTCGTAAAATGCAACCACTTACGTGCAATTATACAATCAATAACTCTGCGCTAGGCAGAGAAACAGTTATGAAAGATTTGGGTGTTATCTTCGATACACATTTTTCATTCGATCAACATGTCACACAAATTGTAAATTCAGCATACAGAATGCTTGGATATATTGTTAGAAACACTAAGCAGTTTAATTGTAGATCAGTTTTCACTACATTGTTTAACAGTTTTGTAAGGTCAAAATTGGAATATTGCGCTATAGTTTGGTATCCTATATACGCAAAGCAAATAAATGATATCGAAAAGGTACAGCGAAAATTTTTAAAATTTTTAACTTATAAAATAGATGGTAATTATCCTCCTCAAGGCGTAGATTACAATTATTTGTTGGATACGCATACTTATGATTCGTTAGTTTCTCGTCGAATCAATATCTCAATAGCTATACTTTACAAACTGTTAAATAATGAACTTGATTGTGCTAACTTACTTGGTAAGATAAACTTGTGTGTACCACGTTCAACCACCAGATTCCCACAAGCTTTTTACACAAATACTGGCCGAACGAATATGTCGCAAAGAACACCAATATTTATTATGTGTAACAATTACAACAGCATAAACAATAATAATATTGATTTATTTTTCAACTCATTAAATGCTGTTTTAAACAATATTACAGCTTAAATTAGTTTTTTTTTTTCTCGACTAAAATTTTTGTGTTATTTGTTTTATTGATTAATATTATTATGGTTTTTCTTTTTTGGTTTTTTTTTCTTAGTTTAAATTAAATAGTTTATATTTTATTTTGTATTTTCTTATTCTACCATATATGTTAATAAATGTATTTTTATGTATTGTCCTATTAATGGATCACTCTGTTGGGCAATAAAGATTTATTATTATTATTAAAAAAATAGGTTTCATCGGTATTTTCAACCAGCTGATGCACCGAGAGTGTAGCATTGTATGGTTCAACAACTGTGTCAGATACTTTTGGCGATGGCACCACCGAAAATGTGAAAGACATTTAAACTGACATTAAAACAATTTCTAATAGCGAAATTGTTTTTATTCTGTAAATGAATATTTAAATTTTGTAATTATTTAATTATGTAACCATTTATGACGTATTCTATACCTATGTATCTTGATCAACAGAATAAATAAAATATTATTATTATTATTATTATAATCTTTGATTACCTTATCAAAAATTAACTAAATCAATGAATAGTACAAATTATACAGCAATAAAACTTCACAATTGCTTAACCAGAGAAATTTAAACAGCTAAGGTTTTTACCAGTTTAAAAAGCAAATGAAAGAATTACTAATGACACAAGCTTTTTACAATAGTAATCAGTACTACAGTACATGTATTGTCAGTGTAAATTAAATTAATTTGTTTATACAGGCTGTAACAGAATAATTATTCTTAATTTTCAGAAATGATAAAGGGTACATAAAGAAACATTTTTTATTAATAAACTAGTGTCCGGTCTAGTCTTTTTTTTCTTTTTTTTTCGGTAGTCGATTGTTACAACTTGTGTATCGAAAATGGTGCTCGTAACTAAAATGTTCCTTAACTTAACTACTCTTTGCTGTTGTAATAATTAAGATTGTTTTTAACGATATCTAGTGTATCTTGACACCGAGAAATTTCCGGACACTAGTTTATTAATAAAAAATGTTTCTCTAAGTGAACTCTATCATTTCTGAAAATTAGGAATAGTTATTCTGTTACACCCTGTATATTATATATATATATATATTATATAATATATTTAATTAATAAGGGGGTTGATTTTTAGATATGTTGTAGTAGGTATCTGGGGTTTATTGAGGTGTCTGTCTCGTTGCGAGTGTGAGGCAAATTTCTGTTATTTTTGCCCGAAATTGCCAGTCGCGTTTTTGAGATGTTTGCAATTAAAGATTTTTTTTCTTGCAAACATTTGACAGAATACGTTTTATTTAAGTAATAGTGATTTACAAATTAAGTGAATTAATATAAATTATTAATTATATTGACAATAGTTTACACACAAAAATACGACGTACAACGTTCGACATAAAACATAAAACACACTACATTTAATTTGCAGTCATAGCACACTACAAACTATATTGAGGTAAATTAGTGACCGGTAACAACACATGCGCGATTTCATATTCTAACACTCCCTCTATCGACATGTGCGGTAGAAACTAATTAAAGTTCATCTACGTATTTAAACTAGTTCAGTCATACCATCTTGAATGCCGAACTCAATTTTGATTTAATAAAATCTAGTGATCTGATATCTTTTGATGCCAGTATTAGATCATCAACATAAATTATTACAATCACTCGATTTTCGTTTTCGCCGAAAACATAAACACAGGGATCGGCTGCAGTACGAACACCACCGTTATCGGTAAGATATGCATCAAGCTTCCTGTACCACTCTCGGCCAGACTGTTTTAATCCGTAAAGTGGTTTTAATAATTTGCATACCTTGTCTTCTTGATCATATACTTCAAACATCTCGGGCTGCTGCATGTAGACTTCATCGTAAAGTTCTCCTTGAACATAAGCTGCGACTACATCCATTTGATGCACATGCATCTCTTCGTTAACAGCTGCAGCAAGTAATGTGCGAATCGTTTCATATCTTGCCACGGGTGCAAACGTTTCGTAGTAATCAATTCCTTGTTTTTGAGTGTGTCCCCGTGCAACGAGTCTTGCTTTATATTTCTCGATTTCGCCTTGCTGGTTAACTTTTGTCTTAAATACCCATCTGTTTGATAGAATCTTTTTGTTATTTGGTCTCGGAACAAGAATCCACGTTTGATTTTCTTGTAACGTGTCGTACTCCTTTTGCATGGCGATTAGCCATTGATCTTTATCGCTCCGACCCAAAGCTTGAGATGCTGACTGAGGGTCTGAGCTCACTTTTACTGTATTGTATATTTTTCTTGGTCGACCCGGTTTTCCAGTTCTCGCCACTTTCGGGCGTCCAGGTGCTCGGTGTGATACATTGGTTGTTTGATTGTTGGATTTGAATGTTTCACCAATCTCATTGTCCCCAATATCTTCGACTTCGTCATCGGATTGACCTTCAGAATCTTCATCTGTGTCACTCTTAACATTGTCTTTCTGAATATCTTGATTTCTTTTGTCTGACCAGGTTGTTCCTAAGTTGTCCATCGGCCATAATGACACTGGATTTTTGACAGTTTCAAAGAACTTGACATCTCGTGCTTTAATGACAGACTTGGTTCCTGGTTTCCAGAGCCGGTACGCTTTCGACTCACTGGAATATCCCACCAAAATGTACTCATCACCTTTTGGTTGAAACTTACTTTTTCTTTGACCCTTGTTGAGTGCAATGACCTTGCTGCCTATAGATCTGAAGAACCCTACGTATGGCTTCTTCTGCGTCCATGCTTCAATTGGAGTTAACCCCTCAAGACATTTTGTTGCACTCCTATTACGTAGATAGGTCGCCGTATTGACTGCTTCGGCCCATAACGAATCTGGCAAATTTGCTTGTAACATGAGACAACTAGCCATCTCGTTTAATGTACGATTAGCTCTTTCGGCAACACCATTCTGCTGGGGAGTATATTCAACGCTGAGATGATGGATGATCCCTTCTTTTTCAAGAAAGTTCTTGAAATTATTTGATAAATACTCCTTGCCGTTGTCCGTCCGAAGTTTCTTTATTCGCTGACCCGTCTGCTTTTCTACTTTTCGTTTATAATTTATAAAAGCTTGAAAAACATCTGAACGATTACGTAACATTACAGTTTCCATATACCTAGAACAGTCATCTATGAAAGTTACGAAATACTTAGCTCCACCAAGTGATTGCGTCTTCATCGGGCCGCAAATGTCCGAGTGCACCAATCCTAAAACGACCTGCTCACGACTAGTAGACGTCTTGAACGGCTGAACATGAATCTTGCATCTTGCACAGACCTCGCAATTGATTTCGCCTGTCGTTGCCCCAAGGTTCATGCCTGTAACCATATTATTGTTTGCTAATTTCTTTAAATCGTTGACGTTTAAATGCCCATAACGCTGATGCCATCGAAGCAAATTATCGTTGTGATCGCTCGTTTGTGCTACGCGTTCCGATTTTTCATCCACAATATATAAGCGATCACGTCTCGTCGCGGTCAACGCTATCATACCGTTTTGTCTACGTACCGTCGCACGGTGTTTATCGAATGTCACTTTATACCCGTTGTCCGTTATACTCGCCACTGAAACAAGATTGTTACGAAGATCCGGAACGTACATGGCATTTTGTAATTTTACCGGGTTCGTTTCGTTCGCTTTTATTTTCGCGGTTAAACGCACATCACCGTTACCGTGTGAGTTTACAAAATTTTTCGCGGCGGTGTAAACTCTCAATTGTTCACCTTCGTCCAATGCTGCGAAACTTTGTTTATTATTGCACATATGCCTGGTCGCGCCGCTGTCGAGATACCATGATTTCGATTTGTCAACAAGCTCGGTGTTACATGCAATCGTTGTCAATACATCACTTACGTTGTTTTGTTCATTTTGATTTGACCTTGATCTACAATTTTTACTCATGTGACCAATTTTGTTACAATTGAAACATTTTCCTTTAAATTTTCGCGTTTCGTGTTTCTGTTTTTGATTTCTTGAATTTTCATAACACTTATGCGATTTAGCGGTGCGTTCTTTTGTAAATAACGCGGAACTCGGCTTTGTGTTTTGGACGCGGTCGGTTTGTCTTGCCTCCTCTTCCATTAATTTAACCTTCAAATTTTCAAGCGTAGGTATGTCGTCACGAGATTCTATTGCAATGCTGAAATTCTCAAACTCGGCTGGTAACGAGCCTAGCAACATTATCGACAGCAACTCATTAGGTATTACAATACCTGCTTCTTCAAGTTGTTCCGCCTTCTGTGAAAATTCGGTTACATACTGCGACATCGTAGTGTTGGAATCTTTTTCCATACGAAGCAACTGTTTGTAGAGGGCTGCTTTTCTCACTGGACCACGTGACTCGAAAATTACCTTTAAAATGTCCCAAGCTTCTTTTGACGATGTGGCCTTTTTAACATGGTTCAATTGACTGTGTGTAATGCTTAAATTTATTAGTGCCAACGCTTTAGCATCTTTCTTTGTCCAATCGAGTACAGCTGCAGTTGTGGCTGCTTCAGCGGCTCCAGTTGCGTTATTTTCTGGTTTTACCACTGTGCCGTCGACGTACGACCACAAATCGTTAAAAACAAGTACACTTTTCATTTGTACTTTCCATAATTCATAATTGTTTTCGGTTAGTCTTTCAATGTTCGCGAAACCGGTAGCGGCAGCCATTTTGTAACAATTTGCCTCGTTTTTATTTCACAAATCAATTCACTAAATTCACTAAATTTACTAAAATGCTGGGCCCATAACCTGACAGAATACGTTTTATTTAAGTAATAGTGATTTACAAATTAAGTGAATTAATATAAATTATTAATTATATTGACAATAGTTTACACACAAAAATACGACGTACAACGTTCGACATAAAACATAAAACACACTACATTTAATTTGCAGTCATAGCACACTACAAACTATATTGAGGTAAATTAGTGACCGGTAACAACACATGCGCGATTTCATATTCTAACAACATTAATAAATTAATTAAGGGAGAAATTGAAATATGTTTAGCAACACTTGTGTTGCTATAACATTTTCAACCCCCAACCCCGTATAACCCCTCGCTTAATTAATTATTAATGTTTGCAAGAATTGAAATCTTTAATCGCAAATATCTTGAAAACGGCTGGGAATTTCGCAAAAATAACGAAATTTGCCGTCCCTTTACAAACTCGGAAACCACTCCCTTATTAATTAAGTCAAGCCCCCAACAAAACTGTGATAAAAATACGAAAAAAAAAGTCAATTTTTTTGTTTGCAAAAAAAAAAATCTTTATTCGCGAATATCTCGAAAACGGCTGGGAATTTCGCAAAAATAACAAAATTTTTGGCGTTTTATAAATACTGGTCAAATATGGCCGCACTACAACATATCTAAGAATCAACCCCCTAGGACATCCCCTTATTAATTAAATCAAGCCCCCAACAAAACTGATGAAAATATTGAAATTGAAGTTTTGGTGAATTGTATTTTTTCTTATTGTTGAATAAAGTTCGTTAAAAACAGATGCTGCGTTGTATTTAATTTTATCCCAATTTCATCTCTTAAAATTAGTTAAAATCTTTAATTGCAAATATCTCGAAAACGGCTGGGAATTTCGCAAAAATATTCTTATTTTTTTTAATTGTTAGATATGTTGTAGTACGTACCTGGTTTGAAGGAGTGTTCGTCTGTTAGGGGGGATGCAAATTTTCTAATTTGCATCTCCCCTACAAACCAGGTACGTACTACAACATATCTAAAAAATTAACCCCCTACGACACTCTTTTATTAATTAAGTCAACCCTCAAAACTGTGATAGAAATACAGACAAAATCTCAATTTTTTTATGAAATGTATTTTTTTTTATTGTGAAATAAAGTTGTTAAAAACAAAGCCTATAGGCAACCAGTTTAACATCGAGCATTGCGGGAATGTATAGCATACATTTGATACATTTTGATACATTTGATATATATTGATACATTTTGCGCTTTTTACAAATACTTGTCAATTATGGCCGTAATACAACATATCCAAAAATCAACCCCCTACGACACCCCCTTATTAATTAAGTCAACCCTCAAAACTGTGATATAAAGTCAACAAATTGGTGTATAAAAATTCAAAAATAACAAAATCTGCTCGGCAACACTTGTGTTGCTATACCATTTTCAACCCCCAACCTCGTACGAGCCCTCGGCTGTTAATTGTTAATGTTTGCAAAAAAAAATATTAATCACAAATATCTCGAAAACGGCTGAAAATTTCGCAAAAATAAGAAAATTTGCCGTCCCCTTACAAAGACCTAAGATAAACCAGGTATACGTACTACACCATATCCAAAAATCAACCCCCTAGGACATCCCCTTATTAATTAAGGAAACCCCCAAAACTGTGATAAAAATATAAGAAAAATCTCAATTTTTTTATGTTTTCCTGGTCCAATTTCTTTAAAAAGTTTTATTTCTAGGTTTCTTGACACAAATTTTGCGTTTTTCGCTTACTTGATACAAATTTCGTTAAAAACACTTTAGCTTATACATTTCCGCAATGCATCGATGTTAAACAGGTTGCCTGGAGGCAAGGGGTCACTGCAAAAATTTGTATCAAGAAAGCGAGAAATGCAACATTTATATCAAGAAAGCGAGAAATGCAAAATTTGTGTCAAGAATATATCAAATATTAATGTCAAAAGATAAACTTTTGTTCTTTGGTCCTGAACCTGCGTTATGATTAATTATAATGTTATTAAATTCCCTATCAGGTTCGTTATTGTGTTTAACAAAACACAATAACACAATACACAATAACACAATACACAATAACACAATAACACAAAACACAATAACGAACCTGATAGGGAATTTAATAACATTATAATTAATATATCAAATGTATATGTATTTATCAAATGTATGTATATGGTATGCTTTGTAATTTATATACTCTAATAAATATCTATTCTATTCTATTCTATGTATTTTGACAGCTTTGTGACCATCTCTCTCTGTGGCGGTTTTAGGGGAAGGTGAATTAATTTTGGGGGGAGAGGAAATATGGAAAAAATAAATACACACACAATCTATTTTTAACGAACTTTATTTACCAATAAGAATCTTATAAAAACTAAAGAATCTAAATATATTTAGTTTTTAAACACTTGGTATTAATGTATGATAACATTTTAATAAAAATAACTTTTTTATTAACTCATTACTTTCAAATGTTTTCTGCAAATATTCAAAATCATGTAATTATATCAAACTTCTAATTTTATTATCAATATGAGAATTGTTAAATAAAAGGAATAAATGTAGTAATAGTAAAAAATAATAAAATAAAAATATGAACTACGGTTGAGAAAACCATTTCTCGGACTACGCAACTGGTTAATATAAATGTCTTCTCTTTGTTATTATCAATGTGTATGAAACGTATTATTAGGAATAGATGATTAAATGTCTAATAAAATTTTATATTTTAATATTACATTTTCACATAATTTATTTATATGTGTTTAAAAAAATATGACACGAATGTTGTGGCAAATTCAATACTTGCGTTATTTAAATTTACTAGCAAGCAGTAAATATTTATCAAAAATTAATTTTTAGAAGAAACAAAAAAAAGCTTCTTTGGCAAATATTATGGTTATTCACAGTGGTTCATGTGGTTAAATTCCAATAAAATAGATTATTTTTTGAAATATTTTTATTCATAATTGTAATAATAATAATACAGGATTTTTTAAATTATTTACAAGTTTGTAATCTTTGTTTTTGGGTGTAAGTGTGAGCTTTTTTATAAGTTTTGTTTTTGAATTGTCATATTGTTATAAGGCGATATACTGTACCTGAAAGGTATAATTAATTAGATTTTTTTTAAACTTTTTTGTTTCATCAGGATTGTAATCTGTGGCATGTGCTTTTACGTATATAAACAAAATGAGACCAGAAGAAAATCTTTGTTGTTTTTGTATTGTATGATAAATAAATTTAACAGTAGTTGGTAACAATTAATTCTTCTTTTTTAATAGATATTAATACTAAGCATGCGACAAATCAATCACTTAAAATTATTTGCAACATGCAAATTATAATATTTAACTTAAATAACCTTTATTCATTTTTAGCGATTGCAAATTGTTAAATAGAATAAAATAAAAATATAACGTTTATAATTTTCATTTAAAAAAAATTGTATAATCCCAATTTATTTATACTCTATTTTACAAACATGGAAGATATTATAAAAATAATAAGTTTATATTTTTACAATGACTAATATTTTTCGCATAGAAATAAAATAGAGTATAAATTTACAAGATATATTAAATAATATTCTAATTATTGTTATGTCATATAAATAATTAAAATTAATTATATATAAACATTTTAGCATTTATATAAATAAAAAAGCGTTAATAATTAAAAAAAAAGATGCAAAAATTAATGTACTAAATAATTTTGCTATTTGGTAGTGTTAACAAATAAGTAAATACGAGTATATACAGTATGGGGTACAAAATTAATACCAATTTAAAAAAAAACTAAATGTTAAATACAAAAAATTCATATTTTAAATTTTAAAAATCAAATTTTATATTTTGTTTTTCAGAATATATTATACAAAGTGTTCAATTTTCAATGGGAATATATCCGCAAATTTGTATATTTTTAATGACTGAAGCGATACTTATTTGAACGAAGCATAACTGAATGGAATTAATAATATAAATTGACCTTTATAGTTACGTAGAAATCATGAAGGTCTCTGTGCTCTAATTTTTTTTAAATTTAATTTAAATAAATATAACAATTTTCAGATTTAGACATTTATTTGAAAATAGTTGAAATCATGAAATTGCACGACTCGATTTGCTTCAAAAGTTGCAGTACAAAGATCTACATTATTCTTTTACGTATATATATAATAATATAAAAATTAAAAGATATGTTCGAAAATTGGATTCCCTGTGTAAAACTTTCTTAATAAAAAATTGTAACAAAATTTGCATGCATTACGATAATTTAGTGTTGTCAAATTAGTGATTAGTTTTAATATTTAAATGAAATAAATATAATAATTTTACCCCCATACTGTATGTATCTGGTCTCCTTTTCTAAAACTTGATGGTGAACACAAATGGGCGTTGTATCAAAATTTCTAAAACTTTTTTTTTGTTTCTCTAATTTGTGCACGGCACATCTTTCGAATTGTCGAAAAATTTTAAATTGTTAATTGATCAATTACCTTTAGAGTTTATACGTTTTGAAACGAGTGTTTTGGTTTTTGTCAAAGAAACGTCTTTATCGGCATTTTTATATATCACAACACATCCATACACATGATCATCACATCACATATGTACATTATTTTTTTGTTTTTTGTTGATATTGTTTTTAATTTTGTTTTTTTGTTTAATATCGTGAAACTAGGCGTTGCGATTTACGGCAACAGCACGCTCGACATATACATATTATACAGATAAGTGCGAAAACACTTGCAGTCGCTGCACCTAAAATGATTCCCAGCCAATTGGGATCAGCAGTGACCTCGTGTGAACACAGTTCGGGATATTCGTCGCTGAACATTGTTCCTGAAAAAACGTAAAAAAATATATTAATAAAAATTAGAATAATTTCAAAATATTTTGTTAAAATAAAGTCTCATTTACACTTTCCTATTTATATCGAAATTAGTTTTATGTTTTAGTCATAAACTGCAGAATCTATTAGCTTGTGAAATCAAAATAAAAAAATTGTTGAAAAACATTAATAATCTTGATTTTTCACTGCAATAAAATCAACAACAACTGATTAAACTAAAATCGCTTATTTGCGTTGTTTTTTCATAAGTTAGTAAGTAAATTAGTTTGATTCAGAACTACTAAGATCTGTGCTAAAACATAAGAGTAATTTCGTGATAAGTACGGTAGTTTGAATGAGCTTTAACTCAATATAAAATCTGCTTAAAAATGATTTATTGCCTTACGAAATAAATTATCAATTTTCTTTTATCACGTAATATTGTACTATTGTATTAATGTACTTTAGTGAAATCTCGATTCATTGTTTTTGAAGTAAATGAAGACCTACATAATCTTTTCATTTCTTTGGAGAAGAACATTGAAAATTTTATACGATTTTGTCAAAAAATTAAAAAAAATACTTATTTCAATTTCGATTCCCCTTTCTATAACTTAAAACCAGAAACGATAACTTCACTCACCAATCTTTGTCGTTACATTCGGACAATTAACAACTCCTTTACAAACCAATCTAGCCGCTATACAGAGTCCGGTATCGCCGGAACAAGCAAACTCACATCCATCGACATCGTCGACTCCATGTCCACCCTCTGTTAGTCGGGACGTCATCAGGCTGCCATCGGGATTGCGCGGCAGATGAAACAGTTCGGTCCAGGTGATTTTGAAGGCGGCCCGCGTCGGCGATGTCGTGCCCACGAACTGAATCGTAACGCTCGGTTCACCATCGTCCGGATTTAGTTCGTCCGCGGAAAGAATTGGTAGTTCTTTCGCTAGGGAGACGTTCTCGCTGCAGACGGACAAGTAGGGATCAACACGGCCCCGGATGAAAATGTCGATGTTGCCTTCGTCGCAGTGTCGCGAAGCGAATTTAATACGGTCGAAATGCAACCACAGGTCGCGTTCTCTGTTTACTTTTATCTCCCAGATACATCTGAAAAATTATTTTGAAACTGAGTTTATTAAAACTTACCTTTGTTATTATTTCTTTAAATTATTATTATCTACATTGATTTATAGAAATACGTGTTGGGTTTGGTAGCGGAAACATAAAACAGTAAGTATTGTAGAAATGATATTTTTGTGTGGATGAAATTAGAAAAGAATGTCATTGCGAAAGTAGTTGTATGTCAATTAAAATAAAGATGGTTTGGTCATGTAAAACGAATATTTAATAATGAAAAGAATACATATAAGTAATATCTGGTATTTATACAATTATTCCGACTAAAGTGATCACCTCTCCGGTTTTCACCCGGAGTCTTCGGTTTTCACCCGGAGTTTCCGGTGTTCACCCGAAGTTTCTTATTTTTCAACTGAAACTCTGGTTCCCGGGTTATTTGTTGTAATCTCCGGAATAAACTGAATTTAGATGTAGTCATATAGTTTTAAGTTAAAAAAGTAAGTAAGTCATTACTATGGTCAGTGATAAATTAATAGTCAAATCAAAATATTATTTAGTTTAATCATAATAAGCGTTGAAACGAATTTCTAAATTTTATGGTTGTATTCAAATTAAAATGTTTTTATATTTAAAAATAGTAGTAGATTTAATGTATTGAGTTTCCTACCCCATTCTCTCCCCCCAAGTCATCAAAATTACCGGGTCAGTTAAAATAAAAAGGTGGTCACCGTAACTTTATATTGTAAAAATTTTTTTTAACAATTTTTTTGTGAAAAAAATATTATATTTCAATAAAACTGCCCCGAGCTTTAGCTCCAGCTCCAACTCCAAAGCCTTGATTGAGAGTGTTTTGCGAAAGCAAATGTTTCTAACTGATAAAACGTATCATGAATACGGATGAAGTAAATGTTTTGTATCACACCTTTATGAGTGCATGACGCGAATATATAATGTTTTTCTTCTGAATTTTAACTGTAGAAACTAAAATCGACAAACCTAATAGATTTCGGTGGTTCAAATTAACCTAATGCTTCTTAGTAAGGATAATGTATTTCTCCATCGGTACTAGGTTGTATTATCGGTGGTCCGCAAAGTGGTCCGTGTACAAATTCATACTTTGCTTCAAACAATGCGTTATTATGCTTGAAATAACTCGATGCAGCATGTGCACTATCAACAATCAATTGCATATTCAATTGTTCACCGCGTGAGACAATAGTTGTTGTTATTGTATGTTTGTTGCACAAGCATTGTGTTGTTCCCATTTTAATGGCAGTATGCAACGGGATAGGTTGTTGTGATAAATTTGCTCCTGGAGGAAGTGGCTCCCAGATTACTAATTTAGCGACACGATCTTCCAGACAGTTTAAATACGGACCTGGTTTGTAAAAATGATCCTGAAAAAATATTTTTAATTTAATTTACAATCATTATAGAAATTATACAAATTTAGACAAAAGTTAAAAACTATTTATCATATTAACACGTTTATATTTTCATTTATTTTTATTACTTGAAGATTCCAAAATATACCGTAAAAATTATTTATCTTAAATTACAACATTTTTATGGAAAACAAGAATGTATAAAAACTGTAAATTAAAACTATAAATAAAAAAGTGTTTAAAACGTAGTTTAAAAATAATGTAAATTTTTAATATTTTTAATTATCATATTTTGTTCAAATATGTTTTGTTTTTATGAATATATTTTTATAAATTTTGTTTAAAATATATTTGTTTTAGAAATATAACTATTTAAAATCCATTATAATAAAATTTTAAATAAATTATGTAAATTATGTATATTGATAATTTATCAAAAATGATATCATAAAATAAATTTCGTAATATTGCAACGTGAATTTGAATTCGTGTCGGGGCAGTCTGAACAGTATTGGAAATGTATTAAAATAATTACCACCATATTTGCGATTGTATTTTGACTAGCATTTATTTACAACACTTAAACACTAAATAACAATAACTGTACAACAACAATGGTTAGCCGAGCGGAGCTAAACAAACAATTACACTATTTATATTACTTATAACTAATCTTACACCTATCGGACTGACATTAACACAACTTATAAACTAACACCATATTTACTTATACTTGCACACATTTATATCTACGTATTTATATCACTATTTATATCACACTATTATTTATTTCAACGAGCCATCACCACCGACCCATTACTATGAGATCGATTACTAGATCTAACCAGATCGGCGCTTCAATGATGACTGGCCTGTTTGTGGCCCGTAGCGCTTAATATACCCCTTAACCAATCCTTCTACAACAATCTAGAGTCTCCGTAGAATCTTCGACACATACATACACACAGAGCGCACACCGACATTACGTCATCACGTAAACACAATGCGTAAACACATTCTATACGCGTGACTCACCGCATGCACACACACACATGTAAGCACGCATACACACACGCAAACATAATTACTTATGCAACCTCAGTTTTGTTACACTGCCTCCTTCTTAAGAGTGTTCCGTCCCGGAACACGCTTGCTCCATCATAGGAGGATATTTTGGGTGTCCGCAAAAATCTCCGCATGCTGGTTCTCCTGCAGCACTATCTTCAGGACCAGCCACCAGTCCAGCGGCTTCTCTGGCTTCAACCGTGCGGTCGGATCTCAACTCGCCAATCCCGACATACCCCAGCATGTACTTGACGTTCTCCAGTTGACCAATCCGATCCGCAACCTTGCCTCGGACTATCAGTACCATGATGCCGTCCTTTATCGAGAGTGGTACTCCCTGGCCTTTCCGTTACGAACAATTACTGACTGAAGAATTTTCCTGAGCAGATCTACACCCGGCATGCGCCAAGCATACCCTCAACCTGCTCCACTTCAGTCCTCTCAGCCCGTAACCTGCCTCGGACCCCGCCGCATCATGACACAATCCTTTCTCGAGAATCCGTCCTGAATACTCCGTAGTGCTTTCTCATCTTCTACTGCATGCAATCTTCACCGCCAAGTTCTTCGTTGGCTAGTGACAGCCAACCACGGACATCTACTTGCCGACCGGCGTGATGTTAGATGCCGGCAAGAACCCAGAATACTATCTTCATCCATACGCCGCGATCATAACATTCTGATCGCGTAGTGACAGCATCTTGCCCAAGAAATCACAGCTGCTGCCTTCAGATATTCTAACCGAAACATCTACTTGCTTCCAATGACTACAGTGCCTCTCTTTTCCACAATCTTCTACAACTATCTGACCAGCATCCAGATCTTCAACGACCGATAACCGATAACCAGAACACTTTCGTTGTATAGATCGAAGAATTTGAGTGAGGATGTCTACACCGCATGCCCCAAGCATACATCGACCATCCTCCACTTCGATCCATCCAGTCCGTTGTGTTCCATAAACGACCATGTCATCGCCTCGTTGTCCATCAGCCCCACTTCATTCCAAGTTGTGGAACCACTGTACTCAGCCATCATTGGAACTTGTTTCAACCGTAGCACTGTCTTTCTGATGTTTTCATTCTTCATCTTTCTTGGCATAATTATCACTGTCACTAACACTTTTGCAACAATACCAGTTGCAAGCACACACACAACAATGCCAGTCCGATCATTCCTATCACAGTGTAGATACTAACTTAAAACTATATACACACATAACAAAATTCTCGACTTACTAACAAAAATCATTTACAACAATCAGATCTCATCAGTAAATCGAGCTTACATTGTTCAACAATCGCAAATACTCGCCTTCATTCCAACACTGCTCAAAACATACCCCTCACACCTGACACCAGTGCCACGTGAATTTGAATTCGTGTCGGGGCAGTCTGAACAGTATTGGAAATGTATTAAAATAATTACCACCATATTTGCGATTGTATTTTGACTAGCATTTATTTACAACACTTAAACACTAAATAACAATAACTGTACAACAACAATGGTTAGCCGAGCGGAGCTAAACAAACAATTACACTATTTATATTACTTATAACTAATCTTACACCTATCGGACTGACATTAACACAACTTATAAACTAACACCATATTTACTTATACTTGCACACATTTATATCTACGTATTTATATCACTATTTATATCACACTATTATTTATTTCAACGAGCCATCACCACCGACCCATTACTATGAGATCGATTACTAGATCTAACCAGATCGGCGCTTCAATGATGACTGGCCTGTTTGTGGCCCGTAGCGCTTAATATACCCCTTAACCAATCCTTCTACAACAATCTAGAGTCTCCGTAGAATCTTCGACACATACATACACACAGAGCGCACACCGACATTACGTCATCACGTAAACACAATGCGTAAACACATTCTATACGCGTGACTCACCGCAGGCACACACACACATGTAAGCACGCATACACACACGCAAACATAATTACTTATGCAACCTCAGTTTTGTTACAATATGTTTAGCTACATCAAAGAATAAATGCAAAAGATTAGAAAATGACTTCAATATTTCTAATTTTTGTTTCAATATAAATCGCATTATAATAGAATATGAAATATATTCTTCTGATAATATCTTTAACAAATTATTACCATAATACAAATATCTGTAATATTTGTAATAAAATATATTTGTACTTTTACTTCAGAAATAATATTTCTGTTTCAGTAGATACAACTTAACAGGAACTAAACATGTTTGCACATTTTATAATATTTTCAATAATTATAATATATTCAAACAGTAAAATATTAATTCCAGATCAAAATAGTTATTATAAATTAGCAACCATGACTGCAAAAATATATTTGGAAGACTGTATTAACTGTAATTCAGCTTTGATTATTTATACAGAAGAAAATGAAAAAACCGTAGATATGTTTTATGATATTATTGCCAGATATCCACAAAAAATACTATATACATCAAGACAACTAAATAATTTCACAGCCAGTTTAGATAATTTTACAAAATACTTAACTTAATACTTAACAATAATATTTTTGAACTCAGATTATTTTAATAATATTGAAGGGTTGTTATTTGATTTAGAGATTCTACCTGTTTGGAATATCAGAAGTAGATTTTTAATTGTTGTTAATAGCGATAAAAATAAAGAATATAACAACTGGATTGAAGAAACATTTCAATTATTTTGGCAAAAATCTGTTTTAAGAATAATATGTTATTACGGAAATGAAGAAATAAAATTATATACCCCACACGTAAAAATCTCATTTCGCACAGCAGTCATTTTCCGTTTATGCTTTTCTGCAACCAAATCCAACATTCACTACCATACATCAACGTAGGCACCAAAACTGCATTGTATATAAAAGTGATAGCACTATCTATGATTCCAATAAGCGGGGCTTTAGTTGTTAGAATTTGTTAATTTATAATTTAGTATTTACATCCGCTTTAGTTTATATTAAATTTATACTTCATATATTAATTTCATGTTGTGTTTTTGTACACTGTAAAAAAATTTTACAATGAAAATCATTGGACACTTTGTTGTCAACGATAATCATTGTAAATTTACAAGAAAATGTATTTTTACAAAAATTATTTTTATATGTAAAATTACAATTAAAATATGTAACACATTTTATTAATATTACATTTGCTAAGTAAATTTACATAACTACTTGTAATATTTCCACTTTTTAAAGTAATTATTACATTTGTCAATGTAAATATTACATTTATGCGTACATTAATAAATGTTACAATTACTGTTGTAAATATTACATTTATTAATGTAATTATTACATTTACTAATGTTTTTATATAACAATATTTGTATAATTACATAAAATAAGTATTCAAATGTAAAAATACATAAAAATTGTAAAAATCAAATAATATTATAAAATTTCTGTAATATTTACAGATTTTAGTAAATTCACAAAAAAATAAAAATTACAGTAAAATTCATTGTAAAATTACCATGATTATCATTGTAAATTTACACCGATTTTTTACAGTGTATATTTCATAATTTGTGTGTTTGTCGTTATTATTTAATATACGATAAAATTAATGAATTTGTTGATCACTACTTTTATGCACGCTCCCCCTAAAGTTATAAATTAATGCTTAATCGCTTTGTTATTTTACATAATAATACTTACAATTATCTAATATCCTTTGAATGACATGAGGTGCCACGAATTTATTCCAATCGTGAGTGCCCTTTGGTACTATATTTAAAATATATTCAGCAACTACAATTCCTGTTACGTATGACAAATTTGTTTTATTAACTGTCGTTAAAAATAACGATCCGTCGGGCTGTACAAGAAATCAAAACTATTAACAATTAGTTTATTAAATTCTGAAAGTGGCTATTTATACATACGGTATGTATACGCAATTGGCTACTTATACATACAGTATTTTTACGTAAATGGCTATTTAGGGTAGGTTAGGTTAGAATAGTAAGTTGGTTTAGGTTTTTTTTATTTTTTAGTATGTATAAATAGCCAATTGCGTATACATACCGTGTGTATAAATAGCCTCATCCTTAAATTCTTGCATAAATATATTACTAAACTATTAACAGGAAAATCTTTTTTGAAATTTGAAAAATATATATTTCAAATTGAAGTTATAAAGAATTCTAAATTTTACTTAAAAAAATCATTATTTATTTTTATAAACAAAAAAATTTAATTAACACTATAATTTGCAACGGTGTAATATTTAGTTTTAAACAAAAGAAAAAGAAAATTTTAAAGTTTTAAAATAATAGTGAATTTAAATTAAAGAAAAGGTACTACTAACTAATTTTAAATAGTACAATTATGAATTTAAAATAAATATTAAATTATCATTTTTAAATCACTTTTCTTATTTATAAATAAATTATAAATATATATATATTGTGACATTTAGATGAAGAAAAATATTAGATGTTAAAAGTGAAATTTTATCAAAGTGTTCAAATTTTGAAATATTTTATTCGTCTGATTTTTAACCTACCTGTCACCCATAATGGGCACCGGAGTCAGTTGTTTGGAGGAGAGCTGGGTCGAAGGTGGGGTTGGTAGGAACTTTATTTCATGATGTTGGTTAATTAGGTGGGCGCCAGTCAAAGCGGAATGTTGAAACAAAATGAGAAGCTTTGACAAATCTCAAAAAGGAACTTAACGGGATAGGGATTGATTTCGTTTTTCGAGAATTTGTTTCGGAAATGCGATAAATTAATTAAATAAAAAATTACTTACAATTTGTGTAAGACAAGTCGTTATATTGCATGATATACCAGTACAGCGTAATGTATGAATGATTTGATTGATGTCTGCCGGTAAGCGGGTGGTCTAGCTAATGAAGATCTT
Organism: Clivina fossor; assembly: GCA_963966155.1. Lineage (NCBI taxonomy): Eukaryota > Metazoa > Arthropoda > Insecta > Coleoptera > Carabidae > Clivina > Clivina fossor. Next base: position 271,956 of record OZ014560.1, read on the forward strand.
CGTCTGTGGTTTCGTCAGCGCCGAGGAGATGCCAGTCTGTATAGCGCAGCAAGCGGCGTGGCCGTTGATGGAGACATCAGGAGAATAATCGCCCTCGAAATCAGAATACGCCCCGCGGGCTTTAGTACGTCATAAAAATCATCATCCACTCAACAATTCCTGCTCGAGTTATCGTATGGTCTATATCTTTCAGTGGCTGATCCAAACTCGGCTTCAAGATTGACTGATGCTGCTATACCACTGTATCTCGCCCGGACGCCGTTGAAAACCACAGCCTGGTCATCTAAACATGAGTGGGCACAGCAGATTTATCCAAAATAACATACATGATAAAATCAAACAAATCGAACTTGAAATAAAAGTCGATACAATCGAAATTACAACGATAGGCAATATTTTCATACAATATCATCAATATAACAAATTAATACAAAATCAAAATAATTTACCAGTTACAATTTAAATTACACAAATCATAAGTTAGCTCAAGTGACGTTAATAAATGTAGCAAACAAAATAAATATCAGATTACAAAATTTAAGCGATAATAACATAATTCAATTAGCAAACAAAATAGATAACAGCAGTATGATCGTACAATACAAAATCTAAACGGTAATAACATAGTTCAACATCATGCAAGTAAAATTAAAGTATTTAACTAGAAACAAAAAATACATAACTCAAAGAAAATTTAGCAGTACTAAAACAAAATTACTTAACAACATTTTCTAGTTAAATAAGTGAAAATTACTTGCTCAAAAAAAATATATTCAATATTAAAATAGGACATACAAGTCGATAATTTGCTACTTACAGTACACATCATGACATTCATACGACAGGAGAAAATGATTACAAATAATGATCAGGGAGAAGGAACATAGAACATGTAACAGATGGGGGTCGCGTGCGCAGGAGAGACAAAACACGAAAGCACTCAGCCGATCTAGACTAAATGTCTATCCCGTAATTTGTAAATCTGGAAGCCGTCGAACGCGTTGATCTTATAAGCGTAGCCCACGAAAACAAAAAATATACGACGAACTAATATCATCACAGCCGACATAGCTTCTTCAGCCTAAAATTTAAGCGCCGTGATAATAGCAAAAAAATAACGATACGATAAAGCAAAAAAAATCATTGCAACACGAACAATGGCACTAGGCCTTAAAATAACTCGTATTGCAACAATCACGAACTCTTCAAAAGTTCAAACATTAAAACGCCGCTACGTTTTAATACGCGAATAAAATTATCAAATCAGTGCTCGCAGCACTGCAACAAAAAAAAACTTGAAGATCATAACGCGAACTTGCACGTGGCTCGAAATTTACAAACACAGACAAATGACACGCACTGGAGAACTTTCACAAACGGAAATCGGAAAGGATATCTACTAGTATTTACAAAAGAAGGAATTAGGATTGGAAAGGGAATCTGTTGCTGCTTCAAGGTTAATTTGTCAAATTTAAAATTACTAATCATCAAAGAAATTATTACGATACAAACTCTAATAAATTGAACTCTACAAATTATAACTCAATAACAAAATAACAAAAAATTACTCAAGAAAGAAATTGACGTTACAAAATATAACAAACGCAATCGTATGTAAGTTGACCACCTCGTATTCATGAGAACAAAATTTACGTTACTAAAACATTTCAAATATCAATAAAATCTCATGAATAACAATTCAAACATAATACCAAATAAACAATTTGTCAACTTACATGCTTTCAAATCCAATCCGAACAATTTCTGGCTTGAATACATTACTTTTTTAATACCGCATGGAAATTAACCTTCAAACTAATCACAGCCTAGGCAGAACGAGCTAGTAGATGGTGGCTCGGAACAGGTTGCTTGCGGAAGAGAGATTTTTTCCAGTTCAAGCCTATTTATGTGAATGCTAATTTCACACAATATATCAATATTGCCATTTCACTAAAAAATAAATACTCTATAAAATACAATTATTTTTTATATAAAATTTGGCTCGTGACAAAAAGTGTTTTTGTCACACAATATATATATATATATATATATATATATATATATATATATATATATATATATATATATATATATATACAGTGTGTTGACTTAGACCGTCGCGTCGTACATAGAGATTTAGCATGTAAAATCAGACATGTGCGATTTCCTGCTTCCCAAATTATTTTACAAAAAAAACCTTATGATAAATGTTTTAGAGCATACTTTTCTGCATCTAAATCATTTAGTAAAATTTTTTTGGGAACCTTCCTAACGTCATGAATTAGGTCTAAAGTTGTTAAGAAATTGACTGGAAAATGGCAGTAGCCGTGAAATAGCATATAGCATTTGTTTTATTTTTGTTCCAATTTCACGGCTAATGCTATTTTCAGTCAATTTCTGGACAACTTTAGGGCTAATTCCTGACGTTGGAATGGTTCCAAAAAAAATTTTGTTGATTAATTTACATATAAAAAAGTGTTTCCTAAAACATTTATCCGAAAGTTTTTTATTGTAAAATAATTTGGGAAGAAGGAAATCGCACATGTCTGATTTTATATGCTAAATCCCTATGTACGACGCTCCAAGTCAACACACGGTATATATATATATATATACCTTTAAAACATTGACGCTCGATTTTAAAAATGTTTCTTTGGACGCAACATGTTGAACAGTTTCCGAAGTTACGACTGCATCAAATTTTTCCGAATATGTCGAAACTAAATCTTCCAAAGTGCCATGAATATATTTTAAGTTATCTTGAATATCTGGATCTGAACTTGCGTGTAATTTTGCTGTTTCGATTAATTCCTTACAAGCATCAATACCGGTTACATTTGTTCCAAGCCTAGCTAAAGGCTGAAAAAAAAAATGAATATATATAATTTAAGTAATAAAATCTTAATTTAAACTAACTTAAACTTAAGGGAGGACACCACACTGACATTTTCAAGAAAACGATTTCTTTTTTACATTTTTTGAAAGCTTCTAGTGTGTAGAATATTTGGCTAAATTAGTGCATCTCGATAGGGTATCTCAAACTTTAAACGCATTTTTCTCGAAATCATGTTTTTATAACTTATCCAGAAGATATCTTGGAAAGAAAAAAATTACTAAACTTTTTAAAAATTCATATTGGCTACGTTATTTATCCGATTTTGATCAAATTTTCACAAAAGATTTCCCTAATGCTCCCATTAATTACATAATTTTATTAATATTCAGTGTTGGCAACTTTCCGAGAAAAAAATTACTAAAGTTTTAAAAAATTTATTATGGCCATGTTGTTCAACCGATTTTACACAAATTTTCACAAAAGATTCTCCTAGTATTTATATAATTTATGTAATTTTAACAAAATACAGTGATGCCAACTTTCCGAGAAAAAAATTAGTAAAATTTTTAAAAATTTATTATGACCATCTTATTTAACCGATTTTAATCAAATTTTCATAAAAGTTTTTTCTAGTGCCTAAATAAATTATGCAATTTTAACAAAATACAGTGTTGCCAACTTATCGAGAAAAAAATCACAAATTTTTTTTAAAATTCATTGTGGCTACATTATTTATTCGATTTTGATCAAATTTTCAGAAAAGTATGTCCTAGTGCCCACATAAATTATAATATTATTAAAATACAGTGTTGCCAATTTTCCGAGAAATGTCAAAGTAGTCTATAGTATATATGGGTTTACCCATATACTTCTAATCTTGTTAATTCCTAAAGTCCTGCGCTCAAGGAGGAGGAATACAGAATACACCGTAAACACCCTATATATATATATATATATATATATATATATGCAGGATAAATTTCAAAAAAATCACAACTTTGCGCAAAAGCATCGTAAGTCTTTGAAATGAAGCGAAATTTACGTAAAAATGTTTGAATTTTTACGCCCGTTTGGTAAATTGAGTCTACAATTTTTTTTTTGTATACCAGACATGTTGTCAAAGGTTGACAATTAAGTCAAAAACATTTTTTTTTCCGCGGGATGTGGCGAGGAGCGGGATGGCTTAAATGTTGTATTATTTTTTCACGGCTCTAAAAAGGAAGCTTCAGATTTTTTTTTTTCAAAAAATTCATCTAGTTGCATCTAAAATTAACCAAGTTATGCCCCAAAAACTAGCAACATGTTTCTAGAACGTAAAGGAGTTTTATTTTAATAAATATTAATAGAATAGTGTTATTTTCCAAAAGTAGGTTTATTTTAATATGAGTCCTGAAAGTTATACAGTGTGTTGACTTGGACCGTCGTACATAGAGATTTAGCCTGTAAAATTAGACATGTGCGATTTCCTGCTTCCCAAATTATTTAAAAAAAAAAACCTTATGATAAATGTTTTAGGGCATACTTTTCTGCATGTAAATCAATTACTAAATTTTTTTACTTGGAACCTTCCTAACGTCAAGAATTAGGTCTAAAGTTGTTAAGAAATTGACTGGAAAATGGCAGTAGCCGTGAAATAGCATATAGCATTTAGCATTTGTTTTATTTTTGTTCCAATTTTACGGCTAATGCCATTTTCAGTCAATTTCTTGACAACTTTAGGGCTAATTCCTAACGTTGGGACGGTTCCAAAAAAATTTTGTTAATTGATTTACATGTAAAAAAGTGTTTCCTAAAACATTTATCCCAAAGTTTTTTTTTGTAATATAATTTGGGAAGCAGGAAATCGCACATGTCTGATTTTACATGCTAAATCCCTATGTACGACGGTCCAAGTCAACACACGGTATAAAAGCTTCTTAACTGGGCAATTTCTTTCTAAATGAACACCCTGTATATTGATGTAATATTGATAGTAACCTAGCATAAACCAGTTGGTGAGACGAATGTCTGTAAAAGCCATCACAACATACATATAGCGTCGCGTTCTCTCCGGTGTCTGTCTTCTTGCAAATCAGCAAAAAGTTGAACTATCAACATTGCCATCCGATGTCCCCATATGATGTGTCGTCTCGGCCAACTGCAACTCTTCTATCGGCCATCTTGCTTCCACTAGAACACGGTACATTACAGCAAAACCACATCTCGCATTCATATCCAGGAAAAACAAACAAAAAAATCCAAATCAGGCGGGAACGACATTCTTAATTGTCGTATAGGTTGACGCGCGCGCGTATTTATTCGCGCAAAAATTCACTATACAACTGATATTTCAATAAAATCCTCTTTGCTGAATCGCCAGATTCGGAAAAATAAGAAAAATTTAGCACGCGGGGGAATGATATTTACAATAACTTATTTTGAAAATTCATAGAACAGAATAAGAAATCTGTTTTATTTTAGGGTCATTCTATGCCAAATCACTCGGTCAAAAACTTTTTAGTCTCCGATTTGGCTGAAACTTGGTGCATAGCTTCCTTGTGACATAAAAATAAGGTGGTCTGGCCCAAAGAGTCGTTTTCTAAAGTGTATTCACTTATAATCTAAAAATAGCACTTTTAACGATTTTATAGCGTTTTGGCACTTTTTGAGGTAAATGTATATATTTTGACATAAAATATCAATTGAAAATTTTTTTTATAAGAAAGGACTTAAAAAAGGTTAAAAAAGTCATTAAAACAAATATTCTTATGTCCCAAATCAGATTTTAGGCTGGAAAACGCCAAAATTCAGTGTTTCGCGTTTTTCTCAATTCCCAAAATACGTATCTTTCGATTTGGCTCAAAATTTGCCAAAAGGTAGCTGAAACTTAGGGCTTTCACTGGTAAAAATCCTGTTCACTTTTTTTCATGGCGAAAAAAGTTACATGACATATATTAAATAATATATGTTAGTAAAAGATTTTCTGCGACAACTGAGTAGCTAAACCTATCTTTTAACAATAGATAATAAGACGTCAAAAATGTCCTGTCGTTAAAGTCAAGTTTTGTAACTGTTAAATACTCATAAATTTTCTACTCGCAAGTTTTATGTGGTAGAAAAAAAATGCTGACAATAAACATACTAATAAAATCGTGCATATATATATATATATATATATATATATATATATATATACTTAAAATTTTTAAAATGTTATAGAACTGAGAACTATATCCTTTTACCTTTCAGTCAAACTGGTAAAAAGAGTCACCATTGACATAAACTAATTAATTATAGCATATTAACCATTTATTGCTATTTTCTACTAGGTAAGTAATCAATTACTTATCAAGAACTTAAAACAATAAGATTTTTACGAACTATAACAATTCTAAACGCAAATTTCGAACCACTCAGTATATTCAAGAATTTTAAGAATCTAGTAATAGATATTTTAATTTTGTTTTGTTTCTATAAATACATTGCTTATATTGATATTGATTTTATATACACAAGTGACATTTTTACATTGAGAAAAAATGTGCAAACCTCTGAACCGATTTTGATGAGAGTGGTGTCATTTTAATTGGTTCATTCCCTATTTGAGAATAAGCAAGTTTCATCTTTCTACGATTTCATCTTGGTTCTCAAAAGATTTGAAAGCTGCTGTTGCGCAGCAACGCGCGACGAGAAAGTTATCTATCAAATACTGAATTTTTGCGCAGTTTCGCAGCAACGCGCGACGGGAAAGCTAGTTAATATATATTATATTTAGAGTTATCGTCTTTCTCAGCATGGTATTATCATTGGATTATTGCCAGTATAAGTAAAAAAAGACATTGTATGAAATAGAGATGTATTTAAATATTTTTATTTATAGCAGCACAATTTGTTACAAATATATACTAATATTTTTAATATAAAATTATTAATTAAATTAAAAAAAAAAATCAAAACAAGAATATGTTTAAGAAAGTTTATTTGAAGTAGCACGTTATGTTACAAAAATATACCAATATTTTTATTTAAATTTGTCCTAAATTATAAAATTATACATGTATAAGTAGATCAAATATCAGAAAAAAAAAACAAATTTTTTAATACGAGTACTTCCAATTCAAAAGTAATAATAATTAATTTACACATATTTTTTATTTGTCAAATTCACTGTCTTCACTTACTGAATCACTAGCATTTAAGGCATATACGTTAATTTATAATTAATTTTCAAAATTATTAAATGCATAATATTGTTTTTCAATCTCATTAGCATATCTCATTATGGCTGAACTTTAGCATAGCCTCCCGTTTCACAAATTTTAAAAAAGTCAGATTTGCGCATGCGTGAGCATTGGAACGCCCATATTTGGTGTATAAAAACCAGTGAACCTCAAATTGTTTCATTAGTAATTTTCCTTTTGTTATGTTATGTTAAGAAGTCCGGTAGGTTAGGGTAGGTTTGGTAGGTAGGTTTCAGGTAGGAGTTTGTTTTTTAAAGACCGTTAAGAAGTCCGGTAGGTTAGGGTAGGTTTGGTAGGTAGGTTTCAGGTAGGAGTTTGTTTTTTAAAGACCGTTAAGAAGTCCGGTAGGTTAGGGTAGGTTTGGTAGGTAGGTTTCAGGTAGGAGTTTGTTTTTTAAAGACCGTTAAGACACATTTAAAATCATATTTTGTCATGTCGAATAGTTTGACAGTCACTGGTTTTTCAACTCGCGTGCCTACCGCAAAAACGGGAGGCTGTTCTATAACTATACCCTCATTATCATAATTTTTCCAACTGTCGCTTTTTATTTCTGTATTTAATATTTTCAAATAAGGTTTCTATTAACTACATGAAAATACATTCAAATTTTATATTATATCAAAAACAGAATTATTATTTTGTTTGAGTAAAATACTATTTTCGTACAAACAGTTTATGTATAAACAAGCCATTGACGAAAAAGTTAGTCGCTTATGTAGGCAATTGAAATTGGAATGTAAATATGTAACTATCGAATTATTGTATAAATTTACAATATTAGTTGACAATATTTTACACACAATAGGTAATTTTTTCTTGCGGTATGATATTTTCATTCTTTGTAATGTATTTAATAATAAATAATATCTACCATTTAATAATTAATAATTTAATAATAATTAATTTAATTAATTATTTAATAATCTAACCATTTAATAATTTAATTAATTAATTATTATTGATAATTCTTGCAAAACGTAGTAAAAGTTTATCAAATTTGCCATGAGAAAATGGGTGATGTAATCAGTGAGTGCATTTATTTTTAATTTAATTTGTGATTTATTTTATTCAATAAATAATCCAACAAATACTAAATTATTTAGTAGTCTTTTTTTACTTTAAATTTATTAATTAATTATTAGAAAGCCATGAATCTAAACTTGAACATAATTTTTAATTCCAAACAATATTTTCAAATGAAATTTTGTCCTTTATTTAAATTTAAAAGCACTTTACTCTTCAGCATAAATCAATATTTTTGAGTTTTCCCTGTATACCACTAAATATTTTACAGATTTGATTCTTGATTATTGATTTATATATGACGCAGAGATATTAATGAAGAATAATTATTTTTGTAAAATTAATAAAAATAAATTGCCCATTTGTTGCCAACTTTTTCAGACATACTGTATATACGAATTATTATTCTATTTACAAATAATAATTGAGGGGGCATGAATTTCAAAGTGGTACCTATATATTTAATGATGAATACAATTTAAAGAATCTATTGAATATTAATTACAAACATTACAAGTACATATTTGATATTTTTAAAGCCGAAATATTAAATGAAAAAATTCCGTTATCTGGTGGGAATCGAACCCAAAATCTCTCGATTTCCGAACGCCTTTTCCGCTGAACTACGAGTACAGGGGACTACGCCACTAACTATAAACATGTTTTCATTCTTATATTAAAATAAAATATTTCTTTTATTTAAATAAAATGGCCTTTTGTTGTTGTGCTGTTTTTAAATTCTATTTATTTACTGTATTTTGTATCAATTTTCCTGATGAAGATGTACAATGAGTATGTCGAAACGTCGATTATTAATATAGAACTACAACCTAAAGCCGTTTTATTTTAAAGTAATAAGTTGAGAAAGATATACTATGTTATTTTTTTATTGTTTGCTATATTCAAGCAAAATTTTGTTGATTTGCTTTAGGTAATATTACTAATTATTAAAAAAAATAAATATTTACGATTTTATCGATTTTTTTTTGTAAATTTGGAATTTGAATCAGTTAAGTTTACATTCATTACACTCATTAAGTTTACACCAATTATTTTTGAATATTTAAAATATTTATTTTTTCTACAGTAAGAAATCATATGAATCTAAATTAATTGTAATATATATTATTTTGCTAATTTGGAAATTGAACCAGTCAAAATATTTATCACATCAAATATTATTTTCGAAATTTTAAATATTTATTTGTTCATAGTGAATGATTGTGTGAACTGAAAAATATTTATAAATTAGAAATTTACCAAAATTATATTTGATTTATTTGATTGAATTTGATTTATAATATAAAAATATATGAAATGACATATAGGTATTTTTGGAATTATAATCATAAAACTAACTAGAGTATAAATTTTTATATAATTTTACCCTGTAATATTTAAGACTACATATGAATTTTGGAAATAAACTACATTTCATTCAATGTTTTTGTTTAATCATACATACTATATATATATATATATATATATATATATATATATATATATATATATATATTTAAATACTTTGTACATTCATTAAAAATCTACTCAAACTAAACCTTAACTTACGTTCTTTCATATGTACATTTGACCTCATATAAATACAATACCTCGTTACACATTTTTACTGTACAGTTACATATTAAAAAGTTATCCCAATTTATAATTATTTTGGTTTTAAAATAAAGGTTGCCATGAAAATGTGCGCTTATTATTATTTAAAAAAACATTCTAGTGCCCAAACGGCACATGCTAACAAATTAAAACAAAAACTACAGTGTTGAATAGCAAATAATTTACAACTTTTTATTAATATTCACCTAGCGCATGTGAGCTGTGCTGTGCTGTGTGTGGTTCTGAAATGTTTAGCGGTGTTAGAATTAGCAGAGCTGCAATCGCAAACGCCTGCGTTTGGCCATGAATTGTTGGTTGGTTTACTTAACAAATCTTTTGCAGTAAGAGTGTCAACATTTTATCTTACACTTTTGTATCAATCAATCAATTCAATGACACTAGTTAAAAAAAAATTAAATTTGCTATTTAAACACAATACAGACAACTCATAATTTCTCTTACAACCAGAACGTCTGGTTTTAGCACTGCTCAGACCAGAGCAACTTCATTTCAGAATCACAAGCACCACCTTTATCTTTTGACATTATCGGTAGAGACCTTATCAATCACATTCACACACAAAGACTTTTCGGCAATCAACTTCAGAAGCATCTGTCAAAAACTTTCGTACTGAACACTTTTCACACTCGGTAGACTCATATTTAACCCTCTACAGTCACATTATACACATTGTTCTATTCATTCATATTGTATATTTTAATGCACTGTCGTATCTGAAGGTGACTTAATATAAAATATAATTTTTTTTTGAAAATAACATGTTACATATTTCCTGGTAGACTTACGGTTTTTCGTTTTACTGTAGTGATTTCTGGTAAATTTGTTCATGTTTCTTCGCGATTTGGGCAGCTTTTGGTAGCTTGATTTTGTTATATATTGTTTTCATATCGACTCCATTGTATTTTACGTTCACGATTCGACCAAAGTAAAGGTGGATCCAGAGATTGCAGCATTGCAGCGCATGGCAACGCAGGGCAAGAGGCAGATAGAGAAAAATCACATTCAGAGATTTCGACTGTATATCAAGACGATTCTAATCGAGAATACACGATGTTCATATTCGCTCAAGGCGCAATATTCATAGATATTAAAATACGCTTTACATTACAATACGCTTTTATGTAATATTATTATTATTATTATATATTATTATTATTATTATTTATTTTTCGATATATTTAGAAAATTATAAATATTTTAGATTTATGTATTATTATATTTACAAATAGATTTTGATCCCGTTTATAAACTTACAAGAATAATTTCTTTAATAATTTGACATGTTACGATTAAATAATGAATATTGAAATATTATCTGTATTTTCTAATAAATGAAAGAAAGAAAGAAATGAATAAAAGAACATTGTTTATTATTTGCTTTATTTACATTTATATTATTTATACAATTGTTTATCGAAATATAGTGTGTTATTGAAATGTATATGGACCAGGTTTTTCTTCTAAATCAACAATCGAATCGCTCTGTTCTGTTAAATCATAAAACAAACATTAATAAATAAAAGATAAAATATTGTTCTTGCAATTGGTTTGGTAATGGAATATATGTTTGCGTTTAAATGTGTTTATATCAAATTTTATTTCAAAAATAATTGTTTCATATTTTAAACATATTTTCCAATTAAGCCCGTTCGCCACGTCAAGGCACCAATTATGAGCGGGTCATGCGCATGCTGTTAGTAAATATATATATATATATATATATATATATATATATATATATATATATATATATATATATAAAGACTGGTACTACATACTCGATCGGTTTTAACTAATACGGATTTTAATATAATTTATTGTCATAAGACCAAAGCTAAATAAATGAACTAAAACATTTTAAACCCGAGTTTGTACTACCAGCCATTATTAGTACGTAACTAAAACTACACTAATATAATTAATATGTTAGTAACTGTTATTTTAAGATCAATTTTTTTACAAAATTATGGCTGTTTTTTACAAGGTTATGACTGTTTCTTACAAGATAATAACTGTTTTTTTACAAGATTGTGGCTGTTTTTTACAAGGTTATGAGAATGACTGACGTTTTATTGCACCATATGGCAATATAACCCTCACACGTATCAATAATGAAAAGAAAATGTAGTTTGAATTTTTCGTCTGATATTAATATAATATTAACTAAAACAACATTATCTTATGTAACTTTTTATTCCTCCTTCAAAGGCGCATATTCTGATTAGATCTTTCTGTTTGATGGACATTATATGTGTATGTAAATTTATATTTATCATATCTAATATCACTAGTAAGATTTCGTAATATGTTTTGTATGGTTAGAATAGTTGAGTTATGATATTATTCATATTATAATAATTTTTACAAGTAACATATTATTGAAATTCAGGTCAGTTTTATGACAGAGATTTAAATAAGTTCTATTTTAGCTCAACCGACTGAATATATATATATATATATATATATATATATATATATATATATATATATATATATATATAGAAAATAATTTATCGATCGTCGGTAAAATGAATCAATAATATTAAAGAACATCTCTATTTTGCACGTCTCAGAGAGACACCACACACAAAATATATGAGAAACAATACACACTTATACGCAATTAACCCGTATTACAGCACGTAATTTACCTTCCAGGTAACTGCAGGGTTTGCAAGCCTGTCTAACGGATACCTAGGCAAACTACTCTCCCTAAGTCAGAGCACTAGAGATGGGCATTTCTGAAAAAATCTTTATCCGATCCGATCCGAATCCGATCTGCGTTAGATCCGAATCCGATCCGTATCCGAATAACTTTATGCAAATCCGATCCGTATCCGATCCGAATCCGAACTGTATCCGAACTGTATCCGAGTTGTATCCGAACTGTATCCGAACTGTATCCGAACTATATCCGAACAGTATCCGAACCGTATCCGAGTTGTATCCAAACTGTATCCGAACTGTATCCGAACCGTATCCGAGTTGTATCCGAGTATCCGAACTGTATCCGAGTATCCGAACTGTATCCGAACCGTATCCGAATTGCATTCGGCGGATCGGATATACCCGTATTCTCAGTAAGTTATTTTAGGTACAATTTGACTGACCTTGTGGCCCAGATGTGCGGCGAGACAGTCATCCAGATGGTTTTCATTGGAAAAAATATGGTTAGTTTATATTAAATAGTTTGCAAGGATACAATAAAAATGGTAATAAAGTAATAAACGAAATCTGTTAGAAGCATTGGAAATACAGAGCTGTTAAAAATTCCCAATATATAGTTTTCAGTGACTAATCTAATATACAGAATGTTTACGGTAACTCACTATTTTTTCTTTTCTATTTGAAGAGACACAATGTCCATTAAATTATACAAAATGCTCAAAATTATGTTAAAACATAGATGACATTTTTTTCAATCAGTGGTTCTCAAAATATTGAATACAAATTTATTATTTTAAATAGCATAATATAATTTATAATTCATTTTTAGAAAGATAATTTCAATTTTTTATAGCCGTACGTAACATTTTTTTTAAAAATAATTATCTAAATTTTTTTAATATTATTTAAAGATATTAGTATTTTAGTTGGACATGCAGCATTGTTTTCAATAAAAAATAGTTTGAAATACACTAAATTAGAGTTCAGTAAATTTACGTTTAATCAAAGCTTATTTATTAGATTTGTTTTAATCGCTTTTATGTTTATATATATATTTCAATGGAACGCTATATAAATTTTTATCTTGTATTACTTGCCGTTTAATTGTTTGTAAGTTATGTACTATTTTTTAGATTGATTTTATATTTTCTAAAATAAATTTTTTGTATACATTTTTCATATCTTTTTTATTTATATGTAGTACAGATTCTTAATAATAAAAAGTAAAATAAAAATATGCTATAAATATAATTATTAAAGTTATAATTTATAATATAATTGAAAGAAAAAAGTTTGTGCCTTTAGTATTTAAAAAATAAAAAAATTCTTACAATTATTAGTATTTTTAATGTAATATTTAAAATAATTTATTTACGCAGTAAACAAACAAAAGTATATTTTCAATATGTGCTATATACATATACCTATACATTAATAATTAAAAAAAAAAACTTATTTAACTGTAATGCATCCGACCCATATTCGATCCGAATCTATCCGATTTTATCCGATATCCGAAATTTATCCGATCCGAAACAATATCCGAATTTATCCGATTGTATCCGATATCCGAAATTTATCCGATCCGAAACAGTATCCGACTTTATCCGATCCGATCCGAACTCAATTGTATCCGATCCGATATCCGAAGATATGGTATCCGATCCGATCCGATATCCGAACATATTGTATCCGATCCGACCCGTATCCGACTTCGGATCGGATATTTTCGGATCGGATTCGGATTTCGGATATTTTTGCCCATCTCTACAGAGCACCATCAAATACAAATTAATATTACAAGTGTATAGAACTCAAAAATTATTGATTACAAGATTATAGCTGTTTTTCACAAAGTTATGACAGTTTTTTTACAAGTTTATGACTGTATTTTTACAAGATTATGACTGTTTCTTACAAGATTATGACTGTATTTTTACAAGATTATGACTGTATTTTTACAAGATTATGGCTGTTTTTTACAAAGTTATGACTGTTTTTTTTACAAGTTTATGACTGTTTTTTTACAAGATTATGGCTGTTTTTTACAAGGTTATGACTGTTTTTTTTACAAGATTATGGGTGTTTTTTACAAGGTTATGACTGTTTCTTACAAGATTATGACTTTTTTACAAGATTATGGCTGTTTTTTACAAAGTTATGACTGTTTTTTTACAAGTTTATGACTGTATTTTTACAAGATTATGATTGTTTCTTAAAAGATTATGACTGTTTTTTTTACAAGGTTATGACTGTTTCTTACAAGATTATGACTGTTTTTTTTTTTTATAAGATTATAGCTGTTTTTTACAAAGTTATGACTGTTTTTTTACAAGATTATGGGTGTTTTTTACAAGGTTATGCCTGTTTTTTTAAAAGATTATGGCTGTTTTTTACAAAGTTATGACTGTTTTTTTTACAAGTTTATGACTGTATTTTTACAAGATTATGACTGTTTTTTACAAGGTTATGACTGTTTCTTACAAGATAATAACTGTTTTTTTACAAGATTGTGGCTGTTTTTTACAAGGTTATGAGAATGACTGACGTTTTATTGCACCATATGGCAATATAACCCTCACAGGTGTCAATAATGAAAAGAAAATGTAGTTTGAATTTTTCGTCTGATATTAATATAATATTAACTAAAACAACATTATCTTATGTAACTTTTTATTCTTCCTTCAAAGGCGCATCTTTCTGTTTAATGGACATTATATGTGTATGTAAATTTATATTTATCAAATATAATATCACTAGTAAGATTTCGTAATATGTTTTGTATGGTTAGAATAGTTAAGTTATGATATTTTTCATATTATAATAATTTTTACAAGTAACATATTATTGAAATTCAGGTCAGTTTTATGACAGAGATTTAAATAAGTTCTATTTTAGCTCAACCGACTGGAATATATATATAGAAAATAATTTATCGATCGTCGGTAAAATGAATCAATAATATTAAAGAACATCTCTATTTTGCACGTCTCGGAGAGACACCACACACAAAATATATGAGAAACAATACACACTTATACGCAATTAACCCGTATTACAGCACGTAATTTACCTTCCAGGTAACTGCAGGGTTTGCAAGCCTGTCTAACGGATACCTAGGCAAACTACTCTCCCTAAGTCAGAGCACCATCAAACACAAATTAATATTACAAGTGTATAGAACTCAAAAATTATTGATTACAAGATTATAGCTGTTTTTCACAAAGTTATGACAGTTTTTTTACAAGTTTATGACTGTATTTTTACAAGATTATGACTGTTTCTTACAAGATTATGACTGTATTTTTACAAGATTATGACTGTATTTTTACAAGATTATGGCTGTTTTTTACAAAGTTATGACTGTTTTTTTTACAAGTTTATGACTGTTTTTTTACAAGATTATGGCTGTTTTTTACAAGGTTATGACTGTTTTTTTTACAAGATTATGGGTGTTTTTTACAAGGTTATGACTGTTTCTTACAAGATTATGACTTTTTTACAAGATTATGGCTGTTTTTTACAAAGTTATGACTGTTTTTTTACAAGTTTATGACTGTATTTTTACAAGATTATGATTGTTTCTTAAAAGATTATGACTGTTTTTTTTACAAGGTTATGACTGTTTCTTACAAGATTATGACTGTTTTTTTTTTTTATAAGATTATAGCTGTTTTTTACAAAGTTATGACTGTTTTTTTACAAGATTATGGGTGTTTTTTACAAGGTTATGCCTGTTTTTTTAAAAGATTATGGCTGTTTTTTACAAAGTTATGACTGTTTTTTTTACAAGTTTATGACTGTATTTTTACAAGATTATGACTGTTTTTTACAAGGTTATGACTGTTTCTTACAAGATAATAACTGTTTTTTTACAAGATTGTGGCTGTTTTTTACAAGGTTATGAGAATGACTGACGTTTTATTGCACCATATGGCAATATAACCCTCACAGGTGTCAATAATGAAAAGAAAATGTAGTTTGAATTTTTCGTCTGATATTAATATAATATTAACTAAAACAACATTATCTTATGTAACTTTTTATTCTTCCTTCAAAGGCGCATCTTTCTGTTTAATGGACATTATATGTGTATGTAAATTTATATTTATCAAATATAATATCACTAGTAAGATTTCGTAATATGTTTTGTATGGTTAGAATAGTTAAGTTATGATATTTTTCATATTATAATAATTTTTACAAGTAACATATTATTGAAATTCAGGTCAGTTTTATGACAGAGATTTAAATAAGTTCTATTTTAGCTCAACCGACTGGAATATATATATAGAAAATAATTTATCGATCGTCGGTAAAATGAATCAATAATATTAAAGAACATCTCTATTTTGCACGTCTCGGAGAGACACCACACACAAAATATATGAGAAACAATACACACTTATACGCAATTAACCCGTATTACAGCACGTAATTTACCTTCCAGGTAACTGCAGGGTTTGCAAGCCTGTCTAACGGATACCTAGGCAAACTACTCTCCCTAAGTCAGAGCACCTTCGAATACAAATTAATATTACAAGTGTATAGAACTCAAAAATTATTGATTACAAGATTATGGCTGTTTTTTACAAAGTTATGACTGTTTTTTTACAAGTTTATGACTGTATTTTTACAAGATTATGACTGTTTCTTACAAGATTATGACTGTATTTTTACAAGATTATGGCTGTTTTTTACAAAGTTATGACTGTTTTTTTTACAAGTTTATGACTGTATTTTTACAAGATTATGGCTGTTTTTTTACAAGGTTATGAGAATGACTGACGTTTTATTGCACCATATGGCAATATAACCTTCACAAGTGTCAATAATGAAAAGAAAATTTAGTTTGAATTTTTTGTCTGATATTAATATAATATTAACTAAAACAACATTATCTTATGTAACTTTTTATTCCTCTTTCAAAGGCGCATATTCTGATTAGATCTTTCTGTTTGATGGACATTATATGTGTATGTAAATTTATATTTATCAAATATAATATCACTAGTAAGATTTCGTGATATGTTTTGTATGGTAAGAATAGTTAAGTTATGATATTTTTCATATTATAATAATTTTTACAAGTAACATATTATTGAAATTCAGGTCAGTTTTATGACAGATTTAAATAAGTACTATTTTAGCTCAACCGACTGAATATATAATATCACATATTTTTCTGTATTTGACGCGAAATTGTGATAAACAACTTAATTACTCCCGTTGTAAATCGTAGTTTTTGATAACCGCAAGTTTAGTTTAGTTTCTTCGTTTTTTGTACGGTTTTTTTTTTAAGAAATAAAGTAGAGTCGGTTTTCGTCCGTTGTCGAAGACAGACACAGTTACTCGTTCTGTAAAATATTCAAAGATATTATTGCAATTCGCGGTACCGTGTTAAATTCGTGGTTACTGAATGTAATTATTGCGTTTATTAGTAACGGTGATGAATTTTGCGTGCACTCAGGCCGATTTTGCTCCATGCGGAGGATTTTGTATGAGCACGTGTACCGCGAAGATTGTGAAAAGCCGTTATCGAACTGTTTAATCTTGACGTGGTTCTTTCACAAGTATCCCGGTTGCGGGGATCCAGTATAAATTGCATAGTATCGTGAATTCGTCCAATTTAGTGTCGTTTGTGTGTGTGTGTCGCCACGTATAGTGAGTGTGATCCTTGTTTAAACCCCATAAACACGTGTCGTCATCGTCATCATCAACTGTACACGACCAACTAGGAAATCAGCCCAGTATCGGAGTATTAGCCTCTACAACATCTTTAGTAGTGCTAATTTCGAGAGATGAGTACGATAAACATTTATTTCATTTGATCATTTAGCTTTCATTTTAAATTCGTAATCCGGTAGTGACGTATTCATAGTACGCACACTTCAAACGCGCATTCAACTATTTGCGTTTGCGCGCGGCAGCGTACCGGTTTGTGTGAGATTTCCAATGGCGTATCAATACCGTTTTTCTGTAACTAAAGTTTTGATTTAAATATCGATAATTCGAACTGTTGTAATTATTTACGTTGGCTAATATTATTGTTTATCGCTAACGTGAAACTATCGTACGTGCATATGATATTTCTTACCGAACTTGAGCGAAAAGCTACAGTAAAAATTATTTCTCGGCGAGTATCGAAGAATGAACTTTTCAATTCGGCTATTGAGCTATTAGTTGGTCAAGCTAGAATATGGTATCGTTCAACTAGGTCTAAAGTAAGGGATTGGGACGAACTAGTAAACCTTATGAAACAAGAGTTCGAACCATTTGGCTACGAATATGATTTATGGGCGGAAATTAGAGCGCGTACTCAAGACCCGTCTGAACGTGTTGGTGCATACTTTGCGTGTATGATTAATCTCTTCTCTAGGCTACCGAAAACTCCTTCAGAGGAAGAAAAATTATGCATCTTGCGACGAAATTTGGATCCGTATTTTCTACATCATATCGGTTTATGTGAATTCAAAACAATTGACGAATTATTAGCGATTTGTAGAAGGTTAGAAAATAATCGATACCTTGCAGAGAATTCTCACGTTTCGTCTGTAAAGAGACGTATTCTACTAGAACCGGATCTTGCGCCTTTTAATCCTAAATCTCGCACTTGTACTGTTACTACCGAATTTAGAAATCTAAATTGCTGGAACTGTAATAAATCAGGTCATAGACATAGCGACTGTCGCGCACCGAAAAATATATTTTGCTATAAATGCGGAAACCCGAAGTTTACAACTAAATCTTGCCCAAAGTGTACAAAAAACTAACGGTGCAAAGAAAATATTCGAGCCGTGTTTTCCGGAGCACAAATAAATTGGTTCACAGCTTAGAATGGAAAAATTGGCTAATCAAAATTAGACAAACGTTTATGCAGACTAAAATTGACTCTCTTTTAACTTCGTTACCATCAGATAATAGACCATATCTGAAAATACAAGCCTACGGTTTAATGCTCAATGGTTTACTCGATTCGGGAGCTTCTCAAACTATTATCGGTGAAAGTGGATGGAACATTTTGCGAACTTGTAATCTAGTTTTAGATAAAGACAATTCTCGTTGTATTTTTGCTAATAATATGTCGTGTGACTGTATCGGCAGTCTAAATTTACCGTTAGTTCTAGAAAACAAGAGTTGTGTTTTAAAGGTTTTAGTTGTACCATCTATACCGTATGAGATTATTTTAGGAGTAGATTTTTGGGTGGCAATGAATATTTTGCCCGATTTAAAGTCAGGTTCTTGGACATTTACGGCTACGGTATCAACGTCTGATACCAGTAACTCATTACAAACTCTCTCTCGTGAGCAGCACATCGCCGTCGGAAATTTAATCAGTAAATACTCGACACTAGTATCGAAAAATATCGGTTGTACGACGCTCGTACAACATAAAATTGTAACTGATGCAGAACCAATCAAACAGCGCTATTACCCCGTTAACCCAAAAACTCAAGAAATTTTTGATTTGGAACTAAATAAAATGCTTTCTGAAGGGATCATAGAACCCTCCAATAGTCCCTGGTCTAGTCCTGCGTTATTAGTTAAGAAAAAGGATAATTCGTACCGTTTTGTCGTGGATTACCGTAAATTAAATGCAGTCACAAGAAAAGACGCGTATCCTTTACCGTATGTGAACTCTATTTTAGATAAATTAAGAAACGCGCGCTTTTTAACGTCTCTAGATTTAAAATCTGCGTATTGGCAAATTCCAATGGCCAATGATAGTAAGGAATATACTGCTTTCACAGTTCCCGGTCGCGGATTATATCACTTTAATCGTTTACCGTTCGGATTACATAATTCGCCTGCGACGTGGCAGAGGCTTATGGATAAATTATTTGGCGCATCTTTTTAGCCATATGTTTTTGTCTACCTTGATGACATTATTGTTGTGACGCCTACATTCGAACAACATCTAGAAATATTAGAAAAGATTTTTCAAAGATTGTTAGATGCTGGTTTGACAATTAACAAAGATAAATGTAGATTCTGTCGTTCCGAGTTAAAATATTTAGGATACGTTGTCGATAGCACAGGCTTACATGTTGACCCGGATAAAGTCAAAGCAATCCTAGATATTCCTAACCCAAATTCGGTCACCGAAATACGTAGATTTATCGGAGTAGCATCATGGTACAGACGCTTTATACCATCGTATTCAGATACACTCGTACCGCTTACCAAATTATTACGAAAAAACCAACCTTTTGTTTGGAGCGAGGATTGCGAGAAATCGTTCACTCTGATTAAAGAGAAATTAGTTTGCGCACCTGTTTTGAACTGTCCTAATTATGAATTCCCTTTTGTTGTTCAGACTGACGCTTCCGGTTATGGTTTAGGAGCCGTTTTGACACAGAACATCGACAATCAAGAACGAGTGATTTGTTACGCGAGCCGCACTTTGAATCGATGTGAACGCAATTATACTACTACCGAGCGTGAATGTTTAGCTGTAATATTTGCCGTGGAAAAGTTCCGACCCTACTTAGAAAATACCCGATTTCAAATTATTACCGATCATTACTCTTTGTTATGGCTAAATAACCTTAAGGATCCTGTCGGACGCCTCGCTCGCTGGGCACTTAAGCTACAACAGTATGATTACGAAATCATCCATTGAAAAGGGAAAGAGCATCTTTTACCTGATCTACTCTCGCGTACGGTCGAAGTTAAATCAAATTTAATTCGAATTGATAATGATATTACCGATCCGTGGTATCGCGAAATACGCGAGAAAGTTCGTGAAAACCCCGTATCGCATAGTAACTGGAAAATTGTAGAGAATAAACTTTATAAGCGCACGCACTATAATAAAGAATTAAGCTGGAAAATGGTTGTTCCTAAGGAAAACCGTATTCAAGTTTTCAAAGAATGTCACGACAAGCCTACCGCAGGACATTTAGGTGTCTATAAGACATTTCACCGAATAAATAGCTTGTACTATTGGCCGAAAATGCTGGCTGACGTGATCACGTACATTCGTCGTTGCGTAATTTGTCAGTCTCAGAAACCCTGTCAGAGATTACCCGCTGGTGTTATGAGAAAACGCCCGACTATCGGTTACCCTTGGCAAATGATTAGTTTAGATTTTATGGAATTCCCGCGATCGAATCACGGATTTAATTATTTACTTGTAGTTACTGACTATTTCTCGAAATATGTACTTTTGTTCCCACTTCGTACCGCTACGGCCGCAAAACTTTGCGAGATCGTAGAAGAAAGAATATTCTTAACTTTTGGGGTTTGTCAATTTCTTTTGTGCGACAACGGTAGACAAATGATCAGTAAAGAATTTAAGAAACTTGCGGAAAAATATCAAGTAAAATTAATATTTAACCCTTTCTATCATCCTCAAAGCAATCCAACTGAACGAAGTAATCGCGTTATTAAGACGATGATACGATCATATCTTGATAAAGAACATAAATATTGGGACGAACATTTATCGGAGATCGCGCTCGCGATAAATACGGCTAAAAATGAAGTTACGCAATACTCGCCATTCTACTTAAATTTTTGTAGAGAACATTGTTTGTCAGGACATGATTATGGTCAGCATACCGATAACACCCCTCTCCCTCCTATCAATCGTTCCGAGATTCCTAGAGCGGAAGAAATAGCGCAAATATTTTTGAACGTACGTAAATTGTTACATAAAGCTTATGAGAGAAATAAGAAATATTACGATTTGAGAAAACGTGACGTACAATTTAATGTCGGACAATTTGTATGGCATAGAAACTATGTGCTCTCGGATGGCGCTAAAGGTTTCTCTAATAAACTTGCACCGAAATTTGTCGGTCCGTTTGAAATAAAGCGAAAATTATCTGCGCTCACTTACGAATTACAGGATGCTAACCAAACCTCTAAGGGTATATGGCATATGAAAGATCTGAAACTAGCCGAAGTGTAACTGTTTTTTTTTCTCTTTTTTTTTTTAAATTAAGTAAGGGTGGGATTTTATTAAGTTCTATTTCAAACTTAACATTACGTTTACAAATACAAAGTATCGTGAGCCACATTTTGCCGAGTTTGAAACGGTTCTGGCCATACCGCGTCCCGAGAAGCGATCAGACTACCCGGCCCGGCTAGCTCGTCAATTTCTGCTTAAAAACGCGAATTTACAAGTATATATACGTTTTTGGCTCGCCAACTTAAAAACTACTGGAGTTATTGAACTTTTTTAAAAAATCCGATTTTTCATTAAACCAGCGAAGCCAAAAAGCAAGAAATCGTCAATTTCTGCTTAAAAACGCGAATCTACAAGCATATATACGTTTTTGGCTCGCCAACTTAAAAACTACTGGAGTTATTGAACTTTTTCAAAAAATCCGATTTCTCATTAAACCAGCGAAGCAAAAAAGCAAGAAATCGTCAATTTCTGCTTAAAAACGCGAATTTACAAGCATATATACGTTTTTGGCTCGCCAACTTAAAAACTACTGGAGTTATTGAACTTTTTCAAAAAATCCGATTTCTCATTAAACCAGCGAAGCAAAAAAGCAAGAAATCGTCAATTTCTGCTTAAAAACGCGAATTTACAAGCATATATACGTTTTTGGCTCGCCAACTTAAAAACTACTGGAGTTATTAAAGTTTTTCAAAAAATCCGATTTCTCATTAAACCAGCGAAGCAAAAAAGCAAGAAATCGTCAATTTCTGCTTAAAAACGCGAATTTACAATCATATATACGTTTTTGGCTCGCCAACTTAAAAACTACTGGAGTTATTGAACTTTTTCAAAAAATCCGATTTCTCATTAAACCAGCGAAGCAAAAAAGCAAGAAATCGTCAATTTGTGCTTAAAAACGCGAATTTACAAGCATATATACGTTTTTGGCTCGCCAATTTAAAAACTACTGGAGTTATTGGCAACACTGAATATTAATTAAATTATGTAATTAATGAGAGCATTAGGGAAATCTTTTCTGAAAATTTGATCAAAATCGGATAAATAACGTAGCCAATATGAATTTTTAAAAACTTTAGTAATTTTTTTCTCGGAAAGTTGGCATCACTGGAAAAAAACAAAATCACATGACCATCTTGGGCACTAGACAAATTAATCCTGAAAAAGTCCAGAAGTTGATTATGAAAAGAAAATGTAGTTTGAATTTTTCGTTTGATATTAATATAATATTAACTAAAACAACAATATCTAATGTAACTTTTTATTCCTCCTTCAAAGGCGCATATTCTGATTAGATATCTTTCTCTTTGATGGACATTATATGTGTATGTAAATTTATATTTATCAAATATAATATCACTAGTAAGATTACGTAATATGTTTTGTATGATTAGAATAGTTAAGTTATGATATTTTTCATAATATTATAAATATTTTTACATATAGAAAATAATTTATCGATCGTCGGTAAAATGAATCAATAATATTAAAGAACATCTCTATTTTGCATGTGGGAGGCTGAATTAGATTATAACAGTAATCTAATACTGGATATCATTATTGTTAATGATTTCCCGCTGTCCAAGGTCTCTGAGAGACACCACACACAAAATATATGAGAATCAATACACACTTATACGCAATTAACCCGTATTACAGCACGCAATTTACCTTCCAGGTAACTGCAGGGTTTGCAAACCTGTCTAACGGATACCATAGGCAAACTACTGTCTCTAAGTCAGAGCACCATCGAATACAAATTAATATTACAAGTGTATAGACTATAGATCTCAAAAATTATTGATTTTATTGATTTTTTCTAATTATTTATGATTTTTTTTTGAAAAGTGCAATTTTTGAATGAGCTATAAGAGATACGATGCCTTCAGTGAATTCAAATTAATGATTCAATTTAAAAAAAAAAAAAAATTATCACAGATACGTGAAATATTTGACTTTGACGCTTGAAAAAATTAAAAAAATTTTCACGCAGAATATAAAAAAAAAATTGAAAATAGAACTTACCGAATAGGGTGCTGTTAACGTTTGACAGCCACTGGTAATTCGGCTGGGGAATGACAAACTGCAATAAAAATAAAAAGAAAATAATATTTATAACTCGCCATCAGAGCCGTATTTACGCGCAGGCGCATGAGACGCACGCTGAGGCCTCGTGGCTAAGGGGCTTTAGATTTCAAATCAGATATCAGTCACTGAAATCAATTTGAAAATTATTATTTTAATTTCTAGTTTCTAGTTTTAATTTACGAGTAAATTATATTTCAATACGTTTCTAATGTTGAAGTACTGGTGTTGTCATTGTCAATAAGATAATAAAAACCTGCATATTAATTAGGATGGCTATCTGACTATTGTAACAAAAGTGACTATTTTCTTTCTACCAGCTAGTTGCTATTGCTACTTGTTTTCCAAGAATTTATGCAATATTAGGTGGGAGTGCGTTATATTTCCATGACCCTGAAAATGCTTGTGCTGCGGCTGGCAGTGTGCATTGTGCGCGCATTTTTAATTTCGGAATTTTCTTTGCGTTGATATACGAGTATTCGATATAAGTTTTTATTTTTATAGTGTAGTGCTGTTATAACATAAAGTAAGTATACCTTTATATATGTAAGATATAATATTAATTTAGTAATAGTACAAAAAATAAAGATCAAGTTAACGATGCTATATATTTTTCAATAATTGTGGATTTTACACCCGATATAGGTAAGTCATATCGATCAATTGATTTTAATTATACGGTATGTTACTAAAAAATGTGAAATTAAAGAAAGATTTTTTGGATTTCTTCCTATAGAGCGTCATACTTCAGAATATTTAGAAAACATAATTGTAAATAAATTAACCGCGTTAACAATAAATATAAATAAATGCAGAGGCCAAAGTTACGACAATGCGGCCGGCCAATATGTCCGGAAAATACTCGGGAATGCAAACTCGAATTAAGGAACATAGTCCGACTGCATTTTTTATACCTTGCGCTGCCCATTCATTAAATTTAGTCGGGAATTACGAAACAGAGTCTTGTTCAACTGCTGTAAGGTATTTTGATTTTGTTGCAAAAATTTAGAATTTTTTTTCTGCCTCCACAAGACGATGGAACTTATTAAGTAAAGCTACAGAAAATTTAGTCAGTGTGAAACGTGTCAGTGACACTAGATGGTCTGCTAGAGCTGATACCGTATCAGCTATAAAACAAGATTAGAAGTATATGGGTAAACCCATATATAGACCACTTTGACATTATCACATAAATGATAATAGGAATAAAAAAAAATTCACCAAAAGTTGGCAACAATGTATTTTGCTAATATATAATATTATAGGCGCTAAGGGTATCTTCTGTAAAAATTTCATTAAAATCCAATAAATAATGCGGGCATAACAAATTTTTAGAATATTAAATTTTTTTTCGGAAAGTTGGCAACATCGTATTTTAATAAAATTATTATTTACGTGGGCATTAGGAGAAACTTTTCTGAAAATTTGATCAAAATCGGAAAAATAATGCAGCCACAATAAAATTTTTAAAATTTTAGTATTTTTTTTCTCGATAAGTTGGCAACACTGTATTTTGTTAAAATTGCATAATTTATGCGGGCACCAGGAGAACCTTTAGTGAAAATTTGATTAAAATCGGATAAATAACGTGGTCATAATAAATTTTTAAAAATTTTGTAATTTTTTTCTCAGAAAGTTGGCAACACTGTACTTTGTTGAAATTATCTAATTTATATGGATACCAGGAGAATATTTTGTAAAAATTTAAACAAAATCGGTTAAACAACATGGCCGCAATAAATTTTTAAAAATTTTAGTAATTTTTTTCTCGGAAAGTTGGCATCTCTGGAAAAAACCAAAACCACATGACCATCTTGGGCACTAGATAAATTTATCCTGTAAATTTTATTAAAATCGGTTGAACCGTCTAGGAGGAGTTGCGGCCACAAAATTTTGATTTACGACCGAGCGAGCTGACGACGCACATCCATACACCCACATAAACTAAGTTCAGATTTGTCATCTAGATTCTAGAGGCTATATGAAGGATTTCTATACAATTTTTTTTGAAAATGTTACAGACACCGTACCAAACGCTATACTACTTTTAAATAAAAATACCACTTTTAAGTAAAAAAATAACATCAATCAGTGTAACTAGTAACTGATTTAAATAAAATTTAGCTTCTATTAATTAATAATTTATAAAATTTTATGATCTAATTACTTATTTGTTATTTCTAATAACTTGTTTCCATGTTCTGTTTATTATAATGTCATTTGTATCAGATTTTCTGATTAAGACAGACGTTGCTTTCGTCGAAACGTCGATTAATAATAAATATTAATAAGTTTTATTTTAAATAAACAAATTTTATCGTTTTTTTTTACCACATAAGTGGTAAACTGTTACTCCTTAAGTTTTTGTTGAATATAAAATTTTAAAACTATAATTACCTTCATCGTAAACTAATAAAAAAAAAATAGTGAAAATATTAATTCCGCATACAATTATAGTCATATATCAATTTGCAAAGCCTTTCGCCAAATACTAGTGCACGTTTAAGGGTTTAGTAAAGCGGAAGAGAATTTAAAGCCGAAAGCCTTCAATGCTTGATTTGAAGTTTGATAAATTAAGCATGAAACGATAACACCCACATTTTTCACGTATTGATTTGTATTCTCTTCAAATAGGAAAATGAAATTTAGTAATAAGTGACACAACACCTACGTTTGTGTCAAAAGTGTTTTTTTCTTTATGAAATTAACTACACTGTAAAAAAAAATTTACAATGAAAATCATTGGACACTTTGTTGCCAACGATAATCATTGTAAATTTACAAAAAAATGTATTTTTACAAAAATTATTTTTATATGTAAAATTACAATTAAAATATGTAACACATTTTAACATTACATTGGCTAAGTAAATTTACATAACTACTTGTAATATTTCCACTTTTTAAAGTAATTATTATATATATGAATGTAAATATTACTTTTATGCGTACATTAATAAATGTAACAATTACAGTTACTGTTGTAAATATTACATTTATTAACAAAAATATTACATTTATTAATCTAATTATTACATTTACTAATGTCATTATTACATTTATATTTTTTTACATTTTTATATCAAAATATTTGTATAATTACATAAAATAAGTATTCAAATGTAAAAATACATCAAAATAAGATTATAAAATTTCTGTAATAATTACAGATTTTAGTAAATTTACAAAAAAAAATAAAAATTACAGTGAAATTCATTGTAAAATTACCATGATTATCATTGTAAATTTACACCGATTTTTCACAATGTATTGACGCAAGGAAAGCAAAAATTGGGAGTTACTATTCAGTGTATCAACCTTGTTTGACATTTATTCCTATTTTGTATTTAAACTTTTACTAAATAGTAACACGTTTGACAATTTTTTTAAATCGGAAATAAAATATGAGAGATATCATGAATGTGGATGAAGCCAGGAATCTTTATAGAAAACTGATTTCGGAACAGTGGCAACTTAAAATAAACATTTTTTTAAATACAATAAACTAAATATTTCAAATTTATAGCACTTTCACTCAAAAAATATCAATAAAGTTTGGACAAATATGCATTATTTCTATTGAAGTAAATGTTTTCTTTGTATTTGACATGAATTTTATATTAAATATGACAAATTCAATAACAACTTTCATTAAAATGGTAGGTGTCGTGTCACTTGCGTACGTGTCAGATGCGTACAAACATTATTTAGTATCACTTGCGTACAAATAAGAGTCGGCTCAAGCCCAGGTAGTGAAGGTACTTAAGCCGAGTGTCAGATGCGTACTGAGGTTTGGGAAATGTCGAGTTGTCATTTGCGTCAATAGTGGTATATCATTTGCGCCACGAAACCCTATCATCTGCTCCACTGTTGGCTTAGGGTAGATTAGGTTAAGGTTTAAGGTTTAGTTATGTATAAGCGCCTATATTGTATAATAACATAACTAAACCTTAACCTAACCTACCCTAAGCCAACAGTGGCGCAGATGATAGGGTTTCGTGGCGCAAATGATATACCACTATTGACGCAAATGACAACTCGACATTTTCCAAACCTCTGTACTCATCTAACACTCGGCCTTAGTACCTTCACTACCTGGGCTTGAGCCGACCCTTATTTGTACGCAAGTAATACTAAATAATATTTGTACGCATCTGACACGTACGCAAGTGAGCCCATTTCAAAATGGTAATACCTATTTACGAAAAATTAATAAAATTTAACTGTTTTATTAATTTTAATTCATATTTTATTCAGGCAAATAATAATTTATTTATTAAAAACAAGCATTTTTCAAATAAATTAGAAAAAAAAAAAACAATTTAAAAACCGTAAAAAACACTTTTGTATTTTTGGTTTAAAATTTGTATAAAAACCAAAAATGTTATTCCGAAATTTTTTCGCAAATATTTTTTATCAAAATTTTACAAAAAATGTAAATTAACATGAATCTTTTTTCATAATTGCTGATTTTTACTTATACCGAAAGTGATATTAATAATTTGAAAAACAAATAATATTTTTTTTTTCTCAAATAATTCCAACTTTTTGCCAGCCATTGTACATACATATACTTATTCAAATACATATAATGTTTATATAAAGATATTAAAGAAAATCCAACAAACCCGGTAGTTAATAATTCAATTATGAGAAAGTATTTTATTTAAATTTAAAATTAAATAAAAACAATGTTTAAATATAAGGTGTGCGAATGAAAATGAATTCTAGTTTACAAATTAATATTCGAATATTTTTATTCATATATAATATTACTCTTTATAATAATTTAAAGAGTAAATTTGAAATTAATGAACCATATTATGCCACAGTAATACCATATTAAGTAGCATACAATTTCCCATTTATTTTTTTATATAGGTAACAAAATTAGAAGTATATGGGTAAACCCATATATAGACTACTTTGACATTTCTCTGAAAGTTGGCAACACTGTATTTTAATAATATTATAATTTATGTGGGCATTAGGAGATACTTTTCTGAAAATTTGATCAAAATCGAATAAATAATGTAGTCGCAATTAATTTTTTTTAAATTTTGTGATTTGTTTTTTCGATAAGTTGGCAACACTGTATTTTGTTAAAATTGCATAATTTATTTAGGCTCTAGGAAAATCTTTTATAAAAATTTGATTAAAATCGGTTAAATAAAATGGTCATACATTTTTTTTAAAAATTTTACTAATTTTTTTCTCGGAAAGTTGGCAACACTGTATTTTATTAAAATTACATAAATTATTATTACTAGGAGAATCTTTTGTGAAAATTTGAGTAAAATCGGTTGAATAACATGACCATACTAAAATTTTTAAAACTTTAGTAATTTTTTTTTCGGAAAGTTGGCAACACAAAATATTAATTAAATTATATAATTAATGAAAGCATTAAGAAAATCTTTTCTGAAAATTTGATCAAAATCGGATAAATAACGTAGCCAATATGAATTTTTAAAAAGTTTAGTAATTTTTTTCTAGGAAAATCACATGACCATCTCGGGCAATAAACAAATTTATTCTGAAAATTTCATTAAAATTGGTTGAACCGTCTAGGAGGAGTTGCGATCACAAAATTTTGTCTGACGACCGAGCGAGTGAGCGATCGAGCGAGCGAGCTGACGACGCACATCCATACACCCACATAAACTAAGTTCAGATTCGTCATCTACAGGCTATATGAAGGATTTCTATACAATTTTTATTTTTTTTTGAAAATGTTACAGACACCGTACCAAACGCTATACTACTTTTTCCTTGCAGTCAAAGTAGTAACAAGAGTTAAGTTGACGTATTTTTTTTTTGAATATGGTAGCTGTAATATTATTGATTTTACAACTAATATTATGTTGACATAAATAGTTTTTGTTTCAAATATAGTAAATGGTAGTAGCAATATCTATTGATTTCTAGAAGATATTTCCCATGACTACTAGAACATAATACGTATATTGTTTATGATAATTTTTGCATTACTTAATAATTGTTCCATATACGAGTACAGTTTAGCTTATTATTTTCAAGCTGATTTAATTCAGGACAGTTTACGCTATAGACGCTATTTTGTCCATAATATTTGATGACGAATGTGCATTGGTACAAATTACATATAAGCGTTCATACCAGAATTTAAATTAAATGGTATTTCTGGTATTAAAACCTTGTAATATTGAACTGATATTGGTTGCGTCTGAGTGGTTTGGAACTCATTATATTGCTATTTTACAGTAATAATTTACATATTATTAATTTTTTTTATTAAATTAAATTCTATTTTTTCCAAATTTTTATAGGTTTTAAAAGTTTAATTTTTATAATGAAAAAAAAAATCACTTTTCAAACTGCCGCCATTTTCGAAGTTTTTCGAAATTAAAAAAAAATCCTCCGCGTTATGGTAGATTTTACCACTTCGACTGCAAGGAAAAAGTGGTATAGCGTTTGATACGGTGTCTGTAACATTTTTTTTAAAAAAAATTGTGTATAGAAATCCTTCATATAGCCTCTAGATGTCTAGATGACGAATCTGAACTTAGTTTATGTGGGTGTATAATTGTGCGTCGTTAGCTCGCTCGCTCACTCGCTCGGTCGTAAGTCAAATTTTGTGGCAGCAACTCATCTTAGACGATTTAACCGATTTTAATGAAATTTTCAGGATACATTTGTCTAGTACCCAAGATGGTCATGTGGTTTTATTTTTATCCAGTGATGCCAACTTTCCGAGAAAAAATTACTAAAGTTTTTAAAAATTCATATTGGCTACGTTATTTATCCGATTTTGATCAAATTTTCAGAAAAGATTTTCCTAATGCTTTCATTAATTATATAATTTAATTAATATTTAGTGTTGCCAACTTTCCGAGAAAAAAATGACTAAAGTTTTAAAAATTTTATTATGGCCATGTTATTCAACCGATTTTACTCAAATTTTCACAAAAGATTCTCCTAGTATTCATATAATTTATGTAATTTTAATAAAATACAGTGTTGCCAACTTTCCGAGAAAAAAATTCGTAAAATTTTTAAAAAAAATTTATGACCATTTTATTTAACCGATTTTAATCAAATTTTCATAAAAGATTTTCCTAGAGCCTAAATAAATTATGCAATTTTAACAAAATACAGTGTTGCCAACTTATCGAAAAAAAAATCACAAAATTTAAAAAAAATTAATTGTGGCTACATTATTTATTCGATTTTGATCAAATTTTCAGAAAAGTATCTCCTAATGCCCACATAAATTATAATATTATTAAAATACAGTGTTGCCAACTTTCAGAGAAATGTCAAAGTAGTCTATATATGGGTTTACTCATATACTTCTAATCTTGTTATATAAAAAAATAAATGGGAAATTGTATGCTACTTAATATGGTATTACTGTGGCATAATATAGTTCATTAATTTCAAATTTACTCTTTAAATTATTATAAAGAGTAATATTATATATGAATAAAAATATTCGAATATTAATTTGTAAACTAGAATTCATTTTCAATCACACCTTATATTTAAACATTGTTTTTATTTAATTTTAAATTTAAATAAAATACTTTCTCATAATTGAATTATTAACTACCGGGTTTGTTGGATTTAGTGCCCATATAAATTATAATATTATTAAAATACAGAATATTTTATGTAATGAACGTAGATCCTACCAATTTTATCCGCTGAATTAAATGGTGCACTTAGTTTGTTAAAATTCCAATTATTTACATTATTTGTTCAAACAATTATTGTTTAAACAATTACTTTGATCCAACCACATTTTAGTGATTTTATTTACATTTATGCTATGAAACGGGTAATTTTTGTGACTGTAATAATGCTGAATTTATTTTTTTGCGATTACAGCGCCACCTGTTGTAAATAAAAAAACACTTCAAGTAGACTTTACGTAGTTTTTTGTTCTTTCGGAATCCGTAATAAAAAATAGGGGGTTCCATTTAAGATTTCAAAGTTACCCCCATTAACCACCCCCTGGGGGCTCGGGGGTTGAAAATTGTTATAGCATCGGACGTCCCCCTCGAAACAATTAAACTTTTATTTTTAAAGTTTTTTTGTCAGATGTACTCATTTCGAGAAATTGCCCTGGGAACATCAAAATGGGACACCGGTATATAGATCTCAAAAATTATTGATTTTATTGATTTTTTTCTAATTATTTATGATATTTTTTTAAAAAAGTGTAATTTTTGAATGAGCTATAAGAGATACGATGCCTTCAGTGAATTCAAATTAATAAGATTCAATTTAAAAAATTGCAAAATTATCACAGATACGTGAAATATTTGACTTTGACTCTTGAATAAATTGAAAAATTTTTCACGCAAAACAAAAAATAATTGAAAATAGAACTTACCGTTGAGGGTGCTGTTTTAACGTTTGACAGCCACTGGAAATTCGGCTGGGAAATGACAAACTGAAATAAAAATAAAAAGAAAATAATATTTATAACTCGCCATACAAAAAAATTTAATTTAAAGGCATGCATTTTTTTACATATTTTTTTTACATTTTATTAACAAATATATTAAACAGAATGTCTAGTGGAAATATTGTGCATAAAAGGTTAATAAATTTATAAATATAAATAATTACAAAAATTAACATTAACATTAACATGTACAGCAGTGGCGTGCGGTCCTGCACACCTTGCAAAAATTAAAATTGAAAGAGACATGTATTTTTATATAACCAAATTTTTTATAATTCAACACATTCAGATATTGTGCCAATTCGTTTGTGCGTGCAGCCCTAAGTTCTGCACGTCTTAGCGCATTCATAAGCAGACAAACTTAGGGAGTTTTGGCGTATGCGCAGTAACGGGAAAGCACGCCTTATATGCGCCGTTAGGTGCAGGTATTTTGCTGCACACCATAAAGTTGTCCATGCTGCCAGAATTCAGGCGCTGAGCTGTAGCTCTCCGTTTTTAAGCCAATTCACTCGCTACCTATGCATATTCGGAACTATGAGCGCTATACGTGCAGCGCTTTGTGCTGCTCGTACAAATTCACGTACGAATGAACGTGTGTTTTGGCCGATGTATGAAAGCAGGGACTCACGCGATACAGTTCTTTTTTTTAATTTGAAATTTAAAACAATTTTTTCACTAATATCAAGGGACATTATTTAGTTTGATTTAAAATGAGTTATTTGTTAATTAACCATAGAAATATTTATGAAAGTCTAATATCTTTGTGACTAACTTTGGTGATGTTTTATGATGATGTTCGAAATAATAAGCTGAAAAACAATTTTCTTGTGTCAGACAAAGAGCAAACGAATTGCAACAGAACAATTTCAGCTAACAGTAGCAGAAAATGAATAATATTACATTGTAGCCTATCTTAAACACATCGCTATCAACGAACACGAAATATTATAAGTCACTGCACAATTAGATTTGAAATTTAAATTTTAAATGTGTCTTACAGAGAGTATATAAATTAACCTGTAAAAACATATAGCCAGTTTTTTTTTAAAGCACTATAATCGTCAAGATGTGCAGGAAAAATTCTGCACGTTCGTTTTGAAAATCTGAGTTACCTAAAATTAGTTGAACTTATAAATTCCAAATGTTTTAAAAAGTTCAAAAATAAATTTCCTAATTAATTTTATTTAATCAGCTGACCAAACACAAGAAATGTTTTGGTCTATTTTGTTTACGTGCAATGAAACTGTGCAGTGTAGACTCTGCACATGCAATAAACGGTTGTTTTGTCGGCGCATTACTGTTTGTGTCGCCGACGTGGTACGATACAACACATGAATTTCACTTTAGTTGCTAGTCGAACTTCTCATAAATTGAAGAAGTATTTTAATCGTACCTCCACTACTCGTATCTGATACGACGTATTCGTACCTTACATTGCCAAAATTAATTAGTTATCAATACATTTAAGGTAAATATTTTAATATTTTATTCTCTAAATTTTTATTAAATAAAAATTACCTAATTTTAGAACGGAGAATTTAGATGGCTCATTTATTAAAGATTAAGTAATTTATCGCTTATAACAATTTAAAAAGAAATTTTACATTTATTACAGTCTAAACCAGATTTTTATGAACAAGTAATAATTAATGACTTTGTTAGTAGTACGGATAGACGTATGGATTTTGTTTATAAATAATAAAGAATTTAAAAAAATGTTGTATATACACTTTTATTGTTTTATTATTATTTTCTGCACACCCTGCCTGATAACCCACCGCACGCCACTGATGTACAGTATGATAATGCTAATGTTTGGCGAAACTGCAGTCACGTTTCTATAATAAAGTGTGAAATTAACAAAGTTAATTTACTTAAATAATTACTTTTTATGACTTAAACAAAATTTATAAATATTATATGAAATTTCAATTAACAATAATTACAATAAACAACAATAAACACAGTAATGAATAGTTGATAGTTGATAGTAATGATATTGAGTTTGAAGTCGAATAAGATAAGATGCGTTTGTAGTGCGCTGTGATATTTTTTTATTTATTAGTGTAATTTCGAATTAATAATTAACTTAAATATGTGTAAATAATTTATTAGACTATATTTTAGTGATTAAGATTAATATATATGGTATATTTAAGTGTACGTTGTGTTTATTATTAATTGAACATTTATAAAAAATGTGACATTTTATAATAATCAATATTTTGTGGTGTGTGCAAGTTAAATCTGTATGTAAATATTGTTTATAAAGGGCCAAGTTTTGTTTCATTTACATTTTTTTATAAGTACATATATTTGAAATAGAATCTAATTTGACTGATTTAAAACCTGTTAAGTAGGTAAATATTGTTTTACAATCTGTATATGCATGAAACATAATTTTTGCAGAAATGTTAAAAAACAAATTAAGGACAGGAAAGTCCACAATATAGCGGATACAAAATGCTATTGTCATTGTTCCAGTTACGATAAAAATAGAGCAAACGGTATTTTGAAGAAAATTATTATAAGTATAACTTGCAAAAATTATACAAATTTTACGTCAAACTATTACTTTAAGCGTAGCTACATTATCAAAATTTTTATTCGATTTTAATATAAGTCTCGATATCAAACAATAACAAATGATTTATTTACTTATACAAAATCTTTTCTAACAAAGTATTATTATTATTTTTGATTTGTTATTGTTTGTAAATAGTAACATTGTAGTCTTATTTTATTTTTTGTTAATATTAATCGAAAAATAAGTACATAGTTTTTGGTGAAACTTTTTAACAAAGTTTAATCAAAATTGCACAGTAAACAATGGCCAATATTGAATTTAATTTGTTTTATACTAAATTATATGCATTGTTGATAAATAACCATAGAATATTCGATTTATATTGACCCTGAATAAATCAATTAAGTTCAGGAACAGTCTAATCAAATTTTTAGGTATTTTAATTACAGAAACACTTAATGAAAGGAATAAATTATCATTAATACTTTAACGATACGTCATATTTAATATAATATTAATTGCACAAAAACAGTTGAACGGAGAATATAAACAATTTTTTACATGGCTCACTTGCAAAAATTCATATCTGCAAGAACAAAAAAAAAAGAAAGTCGTATAAAATATATTTTAGTGTGTTCTACTTTTCCGTAAGCAACAGCTGGGGCATCTCTAAGCCCTCAAAAGCAAATAGAGACATACAAAAGCGTCCCCCCAAAACAAACAAATACAGACCAAATTCATGCCCGTTTGCGGGCTTCAATGACACATGCTACGAGAATACCAAAGACTTTGGAGACACGTCCAATTGACATGTATTATATCAATCGAAAGAACACAAGAAAACTGAATTTATTAAGCCAGCGAAAATTTCAAATTTGCTTGGAACCTGCGCGACGAGAAGAAACAACCGTTAGGTGATCGATTCCCTCTGAGGGCCAACCACCCTTCCTACTTGTCAAAGAAACTGGCAAATTACTTTTCACCCGATAGACAGAAACATTAACAAATCATTAATTTTCTCTCCGAAACATTACAGACACGAATCGAGCTGAAATATCTGCATTTACTACTTGATACAAAGCGTACAAAAACTACGTGATGTTTACCTTTTATTAATCAAACATGTATTATCCTTTTTTTCGTCCCACAATAGTGACACACACACACACGAGCACAATGTCTTTACAAACTTAACACATATCACCGATGTTTATTTAAATTATTGACGACACGTAAATGAACAGAAATTGTTATAATTAGATTGCTACTTTATGAAAACATTCATCGCCCTAAAATAAAACCGACCGTGAGTTAGCCACCATTTTACAGCTGTGTTGAAAGAACGTGTCGCATGGATAGTGCTGGTATCTGGCGGCAAGCTCCCCATACTACTTGTTCAACACAGCAACGAGTCGGTAAGAATATCAACGACTGTTCGTTTATGAAAATGGCGCAAGGTAGCTAACATTTTTTTTTATTTCTTTTTTTAACATTTTGGTGAAATAAACGTATTTATTAGTACGAAAATCCAAAAATTGAATTAACCAATACGCAGTACTAGGCAGTTGCCTAGCGCCCCCGACTGACAAGGGCCCCGACAAATTAAAAAAAATTATCTTTTTGATAAAAGTAATGAGACAAGTTAGATATTTTAATTTTATAACAAAATAAAATTTTATTAATTTTCAAAACATTTTTTGGCCCCATAAATGAAACTATCGAATTCAGTAAAGATAGCAAATAACAAAAGCAATAACAAATAAATTGATTGACGGCATCACTAGTTCAGCAAATTGAAATGCACAGACAAGTTTTTCTGAATCTCGTGTTAGCAGTTGCAAATGTTATTTTCATTATAAATAAATTTTATTTAAATATTAATTATTGTATTTTTATAACTATCATTCTTTAATCTGTTATAAAATTAACTACAATTAAATATCAATAAAACTAATGTTATTTTTAAAATTTCCAATTCAATTTTAGCAATCATATGCAGGGAATTATGTTCCAATAATACATATTTACATTTTTTCATAGCAAAATATTACCTGTAATCAGGTACAAAACAGACCCTATTCACTTATTAATAATTACAGTCTCTGTGTTAAACCAGCACAGGTGTTATGATTAACACACATACCTGGATATTTAGTAGGACAAAAAAAAAACTTGCATCTCTCACCATGTAAAATGTAACCAGTAAAATTCTGTCATAAATTATTATTTTACATGTTTATTTACTATTTATATGTGAAAATATTTATTAGATGTTGTTAAAATAACTATAATTTACATTATTTTTTTACTATTACACCTTTATCATTGCACAATACAAGGATGATATTAGCTTAAATTACTAGTTAGATGACAAAATAAATCTGTAAATCTGACATAAGTTTTTTACGAATTATCTATGTTTGAAAGTATTAATTAGATATGACGAATTATTAATATACGTACTAATAATTTATATCATTAACAATGTTAATAAAGAAATCTGGTTAACTAGATCTATATATCAATATAAATTGATTATTTACCTGTTGCAAGCTTTCAATCCGCGTACAACCTAACCTAATATAGTCAATTGTCAATTCATGTTCACAAACACACACACCACCGTAATAACACCTAATATTATTTAAAGAACACTAAAAAACAATAAATAAAATAGTTTTA
This sequence comes from Clivina fossor, assembly GCA_963966155.1. Taxonomy (NCBI): domain Eukaryota; kingdom Metazoa; phylum Arthropoda; class Insecta; order Coleoptera; family Carabidae; genus Clivina; species Clivina fossor. The sequence goes on from OZ014560.1 coordinate 309,996, forward strand.
TCCAAGTAATGTCCGATTTTTCACTGATTTATTAAAAACATTCCAACCATCAACAAGTGTATTCTTATCACACTGACAGCCTGCTGACAGCCACCGACTGTTAAAGTACAACCAAGGTCAATTAAATTACTAGGTCAAAACAAAGCCCTTAATAAACAAATGAAATATTAATGTTACCTATTATATTATAATAATTTATAAAAAAAAAAAATGATATTTAAAAACAAAAGCATAAAAATGTTACAATTTATAAATAAAAATAACTTTCGATTTTTCTTGCAAATTAAAACGATTAAAACTACCCAAAAGTAGTTCACGATTTCTCAAACAGATGTCACCGCCTAGATAAATTATCGATAAATAAAGAAAAATAAAAATACAAATGCATTAGCGGACAAATATAAAAAGAAATTATTTGTAACCGTCAATAATCAAACTCATTCACCATCTGCTTAATCAACAATCATTAAATGATTATTTAAATACTGTACTGACTTATCAAGTATAGTGTTTTATGTTTTTTCTTTCACAGAGACAAATTAATTGAATAAAAATTTATATTTTTACATGTCAACAGTTTATCGAGAGTGTAATTTTGCATGTCTACCATCTGTTTTTTTTTATTAGCCTGACTGACCTAGAACATACTGTTTCTATTCAAATCAAAATAAATTACTCAATTAGTAACAAGTACTCCCTAATATTTGATTTGTAATAAAATAAAATGATTTAAAACAATATTCAAAATAGCTTTTCAAATTTGATTTAAAATACAAATATTACTTGATAATATGTTAGAAGAATTAAATTGAAAAATTACTTACGGTTCCAATCTGCTCTGAAGTAATTCGTGTACTGAAACAAAAAAATTCTTTTATTATTTTTATCAAAATTGTACAACATAAAAATGTAAGTAAATTGTTTCAAATCGTTTAATATAATAATTTTTAATTGCAAATCATTTATGAATCATATAGTTACAAACTTTTTTTAATTAAATCAAAACAGATGAATCAAAAAGTGCAATGCAAGACAAGATTCATAAACCTATCTTTAATTGATTCTTTTAACTATACAATCTACAAACTTTTTTTATAATAATTATAATTAATTGAGTTAATTAATTAACTTTAATTTGATATTTCTAATATTATTAAAATATTATTTCTATGTTTCTAAGTTTCGAGTGTCTAGCTAATTGGAAAGTTAGTTAAAAACAGACAGGAAAGAAAAAATAAAAAAAAAAAATAAATAAAATGGAATACTTACGTCCGATAAATAAGTACATTTAAAATATCGTGTGTAATCGTAATGTCTTTCGTGTTTAATATGCGTTCGATGGCCGTTTTCGAATCAGGTGCATTGTGAAAATGCTGGTGGGCCATGCGTAGTGCACGGGTTCGTGCCATTAGTACGGCCATCGTCGAATTATGATCCTTCGAAACAGTTTCAATAATATCCTCTTCGGATAGATCGAAATCGGTTCGATTGTTGTAGGCAGGCGAACGCAGATTTGCCTGCAAATATAAATAAAACATTTTTATTTTTAATACACGTTTGATGACTAACGTTTATTATTACACAGTTTGATTCAGCATTGATTTCAATAAAACTGAACCGAAACCTGGAATGACAAGATTAGAAGTATATGGGTAAACCCATATATAGACCACTTTGACATTTCTCGGAAAGTTGGTAATACAATATTTTTATTAGAATTATAATTTATGTGGGCACTAGGAGAAACTTTGAGGAAAATTTGATCAAAATCGAATAAACAATGTAGCCACAATGGCCCGTATTCTCACCTCACTTTTTCGTGAAAAAGTGCTTTTATCATTTATTTCAAAGTAAGTTTTTGCTTATGTTTTTCATCAAACATAAATAATTTTACTAGTTTTGATCATTTTTATTATATTTGGTATTATAAAAATTAAATAAACTATTATAAAGTGCTTAATAAATAATTTTAGGCAAACGTTAAAAGTACTTTTAACAAAAATCACTTTTATAAATGAGGTGAGAATACGAGCCAATGAATTTAAAAAAAAATTGTGATTTTTCTCTCTTCATAAGTTGGCAACACTGGAAAAAAAATAAAACCACATGACCCTATCTTGGGTACTAGACAAATTTATCCTGAAAATTTCATTAAAATCGGTTGAACCTCGTCTAGGAGGAGTTGAGATCACAAAATTTTGACTGACGACCGTGCGAGTGAGCGAGCGAGCTGATGACGCACATCCATACACCTACTTATAAACTAAGTTCGTGGATTCGTCTGATCTAGAGGCTATATGAAGGATTTCTATAGACACCGTACCAAACGCTATACCACTTTTCCTTGCAGTCAAAGTGGTAACAAATAAAATTCCAAACTTACCGGTAAAAATTCTTCCAAATCCAATCCAACTGGTCGATCAGACGGTGTAGGAACATAGGGTACTTTATGATCATAATCGGGCGACGATTTAATATCACGCGTAGCCGAATATCGAATATTTACAGGTTCGGAACGCTTAACCAGATGATCATTGGTAACCGCAGACAATTTGAGTGGTTTTGGTGGTTCAGGCTTCTTAAACACATGCTCATCGTTACCGAATTTCTTCCGATTTGAACCATATTCCATATCGCTACCACTTTTACTAACCGTCGTCGTCAGATTGATCGGTCTGGAAATATTCGGAATGCTAGCATTACGATTCGGTTTCGTAAACGAATTCTTTCTCAAACGGAAAATTGTTTTCGAATACGGAACATTTAAATTCGCTTCGGAAGCGCTGTGTTTAATCCCGTTATTATTATTACTATTATTATTGTTTAAATTTGCCGGTAATTTTTCGGGAATCTCTTTACTACTGTAATTTCTTTGCAGGTTATATTTGTAAATCAATTGATTTTTAATCGTATCGGTATCGATTTTTAAATCGCGACTTTTGAAGATCTGTTCCAAGTTAGATTGAAAGCGCGTATAAACGGTTGGAAAGGTGATTTTAGTTTCCGTTTCCGGTGTGGTAAGGGATCGTGGTGGGGAATTTAGTAAACTAGGTGGTGAGTGTGTTAATTGTGGAGGGGAATACCGTCTTTCCGGTGGAAGTGGTTCCGGGGATGTTTTTAAACTCAGTTGACTGATTGTAAACGTTGCTGACAAGTCGTCTTCCGCTGAAATTAGAATTTGAGGTTCGGTTGGATCTGTAAATTAAATAGAGTAAAATTAAACCGCTTCAAGTTAAAGATTTTTTTTTATAAAAATACTGTAATATATTTTTAATAAAGAAAATATTTGAATTTGGAAGATTGTAAGACATAAATGGATCATTCAATAAAGAAAAATATACCGTGTGTTGACTTGGACCTTCGTACATAGGGATTTAGCATGTAAAATCAGACATGTGCGATTTCCTGCTTCCCAAATTATTTTACAAAAAAAACCTTATGATAAATGTTTTAGGGCATAGTTTTCTGCATGTAAATCAATTACTAAAATTTTTTTTGAAACCTTCCTAACGTCAAGAATTAGGTCTAAAGTTGTTAAGAAATTGACTGAAAATTGGAAAAAAAAATCAAATCAATTTCTTGACAACTTTAGGGCTAATTCCTGACGTTGGGATGGTTCCAAAAAAAATGTTGTTGATTGATTTACATGTAAAAAAGTGTTTCCTAAAACATTTATCCCAAAGTTTTTTTTTGTAAAATAATTTGGGAAACAGGAAATCGCACATGTCTCATTTTACATGCTAAATCCCTATGTACAACGGTCCAAGTCAACACACGGTATATGAAATTCGGATATTCATTAATATATTAAATTATTTTTCGACATATTAATGAATGCCTTACAATCTTCCAAAATCAAATATTTTCGAGGATCAACAACATTTTTACTACACAAATTAAATATGTTATAACATTATTTTTCTATTAATCTTTCAATATTTCACCTTGAAATAATAAATTTTGCCGAATGCAACTTTGTAAAATTACGATATTGCATAATTACAAATAAAATAAATCTTTATATAATATATACCTGAACTAAATTCTGGTTCTTCAAACGGTTCTATTGGAGGAGGTGTTCTTGTCACTAAAAGTGCAACAAAACTCATTAAATAGTTAAAAAAAATAGATGTTATATATTAAAAAAACTACATACATGCCCTGCTCGGTTGAAATACTTCAGTATAATCCTTGATATTAGTAATATCAGCTGAAACATCCTCTTCCGGATCGGTACCTGATGTGGATTTCTCGATTGTTTTAACGTCTAGTTTAGTTTTCGTTTTCAGGCCGAGTGGTCGTTCCTTCGAGAAACTCTTCCGAAGACTCTGCCCCGTTGAAAAAGGACTGATTGGTGTATCGCTTGTTAAACTACCACCGCCAAACGGTGCGACTTTTTTCAAATCAACGATAAATATTTGAACGTTCATTAAGTGAAACGATGCACCGACCTAGAAATAATGTACAATAATAATTGATAAAGAATACAAAACTTAAGAAAAAATACAAAAATAAAAAGGTGATAGTCTTATGTATAAACCAATATTAAATAATATATAAAATAAATCATCTTAACATTTTTAAGGTTAAGGTGATGTATTTTACCATTGCTTTAAAGAATATAGAGTTTTGTTATAAGATTAGAAAACGATTACTGTGGCAAAATTTAAATAAAAATAATATTATAAAAAACCCCAAAACCACACTTAAATTAAAATAAAGCTAAATATGTATGTATTTCGGAAGGTAAGCTTCCATCTTCAGTAGCTAAATAAAATTTACAAAAAATCTTACCTGTACATAAATACTTAAGAACTTGTCAAAGATCACAGGTAAGATTTTTTCTAAATTTTATTTACCTACTGAAAATGGTAGCTTAGCTTCTGAAATACACGTATTTAGCTTTATTTTAATTTAAGTGTGGTTTTGGGATTTTTTATAATATTCTTATTCTTGAAACCTAATTCTATAAGAATATAAAATAAAAAAAATCGATTTTTTTAAAAAACAAAAAGGTATATGCCCCCTTTATTATATACACAATGCATATAAATTTTCGTTAAAAAATAACGGTTCGTTAAAATGAAAATTCTTGGATCTTGTCAGAAATTTCGTTGCAATATACATAGAATTTTTAGTTTTTTAGAGAATGTATTTTTATTGTATATTTTATAGACATTAATAATTTAATTAATATAGATAAAAAAAAAAAGTTTTAAAAAAATTAATAGTTACAAAATATTTAAAAGATAAAATTATATACAATTATATGTTGAAATATTAATTACATACGGGCTACGATAAGTTGAATGTATAATTTTATGTAAGGATAAAATATTTTTCATATAAATTCCATGTTTTTTACTTGATTCTAAAGTTTCTAATTAATCTATGAACTGGACAAGTTTACACAGACAAATCTTTATTGGTTTCATTATAACTTTTGATTATCATAATATATTTTTACTATTTGATATTTTACAAATCTTTCTTTAATAAATAAATTAAAATTTCCGATGTAACTTGATGATAAATCAGTTAAATTTAATTGTGACACAAAATATAATATATTTTTATAGTTTCGATTTCAATGTAAGTTGTAGGTCTTTAACCCTGATTGGAACCTAATTATTGATTGATTGATAATGAATATAAGATTTATTGATCAAACTATATGAGTTTAAATAAGGAAGTGCATTTTTTTGTATGAACTATATTGTACATTATATTGAAAGATTTATTATGAAACACTGTAAAACAAAAATAGCGAAATTACAAAAAAATATGACAGTAAAATTTTACTATAAAGAATCTGTATTTTCTTTTTATCATAAATATTCTGTATTTCTACCTCAAAATTTTGTAATTTTTACATAATTCATAATAATCACATAAAGTAAGTAAAAATGACCTAATAAGTATGTAAAATTGCTTACTTTTTTTCAATTACATCACATACTTAATGTAGAATTATGAAAAATGAGAGTGTCAGTAATACTAAATGAACCCTTTCGTTGCAACTTGTCTTTACTAGAAAACTAATACTAAATATATATGTCCGTTTCCATTCCGTTGGTAATATATCAAATATACATATATGTTTTTTAATATAGTTCTGATATTATATGTATTTGTAAACAATGTACAGCAGTACTGGACATCGTAGTGTGTCATGGTTTCGAGTTGAAATTACATAATTTTTTTTTAGAATGTCATGAATTAATTTTAAAATAAATCCAAATACGTACCAACTGATTCTGTGCTGTTGCAATATCATAAACCTTCCCCCATCCGGTAGGAACTGAATCTAAAATCGTAGCTGGTTCCCAACCTTGCACTTTCAATCCGTCCGTAACACCCGTAAACAAACGTTCACCATCGGGATTAAACCAAAGACACTTCACTGCACCCACTTCCTTCTCCGACGACACTAACTGAAAATTCTCCAAGTCCCAGAAATTAACAGTTCGGTCCAGGCCCCCACTAGCTAGCAGAAATTCATGCGGATGAAACACAACCGATGTAACGGAATTCGAATGATTGCTAAATTCGTGTAGTATGCGTGCGGCACGTAAGTCCCGAACTTTGATTATCGAATCTTCCGAACTGGAAGCGATCCACTGTCCGTCCGGACTGAATTTAATACTGTTTACTTTCAGTCGATGGCCTTTGAAGTGTAATATACAGCCCTTTCGACGAATATCCCAAAGTTTAATCGAGTGGTCACTGCTACCCGAAGCCAAAAAGTCGCCATAGGGATGAAAGTCTAAACAGCTGATGCCTGCTTTACGACCTAGAAGTAAAATTAGGTTTTAAACAGCTCAAAAAACTATTTTTAACGAAGTACAAACAAAAAAAAACTGATGATCAAACATCGAATTTTAATATAAAATTAAACAGAACTTCCACCTAAAACCTTTTTAATTAAAATTAATACAAAACTATATCCTAAAGCTGTTTTATTTTAAAATTAAACAAATTTTCCTCAAAATCTGATTGTATTTATCGACGATTTTATTTCTCTGATAATTTTTCTAAATATTTCAGAAGTTTTGGTCAAGATTTAGCAAAAACTTTGAACAGTTTTCATTTGCACAATTTAATGAAAATTGAACAATATTTGTCGTTTTATTAATTTTTATCAAAATGTCTGAATTTTCATCAAATAGTTATATTTTTGACAGAAATTCTTATATTCTGATAAAAATAGTTAAGTAAATCTTGATTTAAAAAATTGACAATTTACACAATTTAGTCAAAGTTGTGTAATTTTGTCAAATATTATCATATCTTGATAAAAATATTAGGATCCCTTAAATAGTTGAGAATTTCTCATTTAATAGTAATAGAAAGGATATTATATATTTACTGATCTCGAACTTAAACCCCATTTAAATAATTCTGTTACTGTTTAAAATATATAACGAATACATTAACAATTATCGCTTAATTATTCTACAATGGACACTTTAATTTGGTAATGTTTCAATGGTGACCATATGACAGCAATATGTCAAAATATTCATCAAATCAAAAACGAATTTTAAAATAATTATTGTTAAATAACTTTTCTCAAAATTAAAACCTAGCCTAATCCTTTTCCCACCACCAAAAAACATAGATTCACTATATTTCTGCCGTTTTCGAGATAAAATTTACAAAAAAATAACTATACAATGATTATTCGTATAAGATTGTAGGACTGTTTTACCGAGAGTACCTACCTGTAAGTGTTTTCACTAATTTCGCCGCTTCCAAATCCCAAACTTTTAGCGCTCCGGTTTGAGAACCAGCACACACTAGCTCTTCGGAATGATTAAATCGTACGTTTTCAATGGGTGTTGTATGGCCGCTTAAACTCATAATACAATTGTGCTTTCCCACGGCCCATAAATTGACTTTTTTGTCGTCGCCACCTGTAGCGAGGACACGGCCAGATTTGTGGCCCAAAGCCAGACAATTCACATTGGAACCATGGGCCGTAAACTCTTCTACAGATAATATTAAAACATAGAAAAAAATTAAATTAATAACAAATAGATACACATACGTAATTTCCATGATCGTTTGGTAGATGATGCCATTTTTTTTGTATACGAAAATAATTCGCGACATTTATTGTGGTTAGGGTTATTTTAATTTTATAAATAACTTCATTTTACTGGAATCGAATGTCAAAAATCGGTAAATAATCGTTACTAAGGCGATGTGAAATGTAGAAAAAATATTTTCAGTAGCAGCAACAATGCTTTTTCTCAAGATACAAGTCTTGCCTTGACATCAGGGACGACCGGGATGGCGCACTCAATGATAAACAGGCATGACCATGTGACGTCATTAAACAGATACTTTGTACCAATTCCGCTCTGCTTGCTTTCGTGTGGCGCTAGTGTACATTTTTGAATTTCGCGCATTTATTTAAATTTAAATTTCAAATTAATACAAAGTTTACATTTAATATATAAAACTTTATTAACATACACAGTTCAGTGTTACAGTACAAAAATACAAAAAATAATATAAATATAAATATAAAAATATAAAATATAATATAATGTAATAATATATATATATATATATATATAAAATATAAATTGCGCATTTTACAAATAAATAAATAACAACTTAAAAATATTCATTATTAAAGTTAAGTTATGAAATAGTTGTATTCCGATCTCACTAAAAAATTGCTATTACTTAATTTTTTTTTTTTTTAAATTAGAAATATATTTTATAATTTCTTATTATCTCACCAACCATTGGTTAAACAAATGGATGCAATTTTTTTACTTAAAAATTCTGTTTCATAGAGTTAATAAAAACCTGTATACACGCATGAATGTAAAATAAATAAGAGGAAAAAATTATATATGATCTATTATAAAATTATTTCTACAAGACACTCGGTCTCATAATAAAAATATGTTTCTTATAACGGATTTTTTTAATCTAAAAGCTCGTATAGTTGAAGGTGCATATCCATAGAAAATAATATTGTATGTTAAAATTGAAAAAGATATTGTTAAATCAAATGTTTTCGCAATAGTAATATTTGATAGAATACCGAAACGTTTTATAGAATAGAATAATATAATTCAAGTAATTTATAGCAAACATAATTGATACGATTGTCTCAAACAAACATCATAATAAACAACTTTCTGAAAGATTTCTAATATTTTAAATATATCAAAATTTGCCACATCTCATCTTATGATAAGTTCCCTGTGTTTGTTGGGCGACTACAATTAATTTCATTCATTCAATTTATTTAACAAAATAATTGATATGAATATAAACGGTGTATATAATAACAAAATATTTTTTATGTTTATAGTAAATATAAAATTATTATTCGTTCTTTACTCATATGTTCAAATTTTATTTATGATTTTATGCATTATGCATTGTTCGATTAAAATGAAAATATAAAATATAGAGCAAAAAAATAGATAATTCATATTTTTCATTTAGTGGTTACAATATAACCTTACCATAAATAATATAAAAAAATTCCGGATTTGGAAACCGACATTTCCTTTGATTCTGGTACTGGACGCAAGACGGTACGCAACAAGAATATTGGATCTATAAAAAAATTTTATACATTACAAAATTGCCATAAGATACATACAGGGTATTAATTTCAATAGCTTTTTTATTCATATGCAGTAATAAAATGTTTAACTTACCTTCCTAAATATCAAATAATATTCATAAAAGAAAGCCGTGTACGAAAGCGCCCAATTATCGTCAGTAACCAAACATAAATCAGTTGAAAATCCAAATCAAGTACCAAAAACACAGCCAATGATAAACCAAATTATCCAGTATTCCAAATCCAATTTGATAATCGCAAATAAAGGCAGGGTCCAAATATTTTAAAAAAAGTATCACGATCGCAAAACTCAGTTCGCACAATAAAGACAAAATTAAGAATAAAATAATATTTCGTTTTCCAACATGTACATATATTTTCTACCAAGGTCGTCCCTGTTTCTACCTGATAAATTTTTGACATTTCTAAACAAAAATCGTCTTCAAATCTTAATTGTTTTAATTAATTTAATTAATTAGTTTAATTAAGCTAGTGACATCTAACGAATACAAAATCATTTAAAAAACTTGGCACGCCATCTGTCGGAATCGGTTCAAAGTTTTTCACGGTTTATGTTCTGCTATTCAAGTGAAAACTCCCGGTCCTCCCTGCTTGACATCTATGCCATTTACGGTACTAGACTATACGCCTGGTCGCTAACGCCCGACGCGCTCTCGTGCGGCCAAATTTGTAAGTTGTTGACTAAATGTCACGTTGACAGGCGCAATGGTTCGCATACTGTACAGCTGTCAAACGCGGGTTTTGTTACTAATAATCGACGAAATGAGCTGGAAATCGCAGGGAAAAGTGTGTTGTGTACCCAGCTGTCTAAACACGCAGAAGAAAAATGTCGGTTTGACATTTTATACGTTTCCCAATCGTGATTATGAAATAATGCGCAAGAAGTTGTGGATCGCACGTGTACGACGAAAAGGGTAAGTATTAATTTTAACATTTAATCTGAATAGAACTTGTCAATCAATCTGCAATATTAAAATGAAAATAAACCTCACGTTGTCAGCAGCATGCCTAACCTATAAAAGTAACAGTGATAGTGCTTCGACAAAAATAATTTGACGTAAATATAAAATCATCTTTTCTTTGAAATGTTTTCATTTCAGAGATGAAAATGGACCCTGGGTGCTAACAAAGCACACAAGAATTTGTGCGGACCACTTTGTTGGCGGTGTCAAATTAATTAATCCCACAGAGGAAAATCTTCCCATGGAAACCGGCAAAGAAATCCTCTGAATCTCGCAGACAGAGAGTCGCCCTGCGCAACAAAAATGTGAACTCGGCCCGTAATCCTGAAGGTACATTTTTAAATGAATTTGTTTATCAGTAATTATAGCATAACCTTGCATTTAGTATTTCAGTTTTATTTTTTTGAGGGTAAAAAGTGACATAAATTTAAATTTTTTATAGAACTTGCCGAATCACCTGCCTTAATGGAGGGGGAATCGTGAGATATCGGTGCAGACTGACGAGAGCTTATTTGGAGAGTCTGATCAGAACGAGACAATTTTGTACTGCTGGCAGAACTCGGCTACAAACGATGCTGGGACACAAACTTGAAATTATGGCCCCGACAAGAGGTTTCCGCAAATACGATCAGAGCTTCTAAAACACAACACCGTACTGATTGTGCCCCCTTTTGCTACGAATCCGCAATATTCTCGCGATGAAGTTTTGGAGGGTTATAAAAAAGCATCGGTCAGAATCCATGTTGAAAGATGCATACAACGAATTAGATTATTCAAGGTGTTAGATTTTATCCCTGTAACATCATTACCGTACGTCGACAAAATAATGTATATTGCATGTGTAATCGCGAATAATAAGGAGCCTCTTATTCAGGAATATGAACCATCTGTATCACAATAGATTTATTCTACAATCACAATACAAGTTTTATACATAAAAATTACACGTTATTATTTACAACCGATTAACAAAACAACGACATGTAGCTTTGTTCGCGGTAGTAATTCCGAATTAATTCGGAACCTGTTCGGAACGTCTTTAGGATCAATGCAAAGCGCATGTCCGATTCTGAATTTATTCAAGACTTTATATTTTATATATATATATATATATATATATATATATATATATATATATATATATATATATATTACATAATGTAAAACAAATGTATTTATAAAAAATACTTTTTAGTTCACGATTAATTCATTATTGAAGAAAGACAAAATTACTAAAATGTTCAAATAATAAAAATTGTGTAATAAAACTTATTTCCAATTTTTTTTTATAAATAAATGATTTGATAATAAACTAATTTTAAGAATATTTAGAATGTTTTTTAGTAGAAGACAATTGTTTTAATTGTATGACAAAAATGTAAATATTTTGTTGTGATATGCCACATTTATTTAATCAGTGAAGTGATTTAATAAAAATTTTATGTAACAGTATTTTTTTTCCCTTTTTTTACGATTCGTATAGTTGAAATTAATATGATAAACAATTAAAACACAATAAAACATATGTTTATTAAAAAAATCATGCTAGGTGTGTCCGATATTAAATATAAGGAAAAGTTTTTTATGAAAAATATATTTTCTTTATTTTATTTACATATATCGGCATGTTGTGCCATCAAAACGGTATGTAATGTTAAAAAACCAAGGTCTACCGTAACAGGTATAATCACGACATTTAAACGGCATCAGTCAGCAGCTTAGCGGCGCTGCCGCTAGGGCGGCGCTCGCGTCGCGCGGCGAGGAAGTTACCAGGCCTATAAATCATAGATTAACTATAAATTAACTATTATTATGTTAATTATTATTATATTAGTTATTATTATATTAGTTATTATTAACTATAAATTATGTATAGTATTAATGGGTGGCATAACACCGTTACATGTTTTGTGGTCGCTGCAAGGTTTCAATTATCTATGGTTTCTATGGTTATCTATGGTTTCAATATTCCGATTCTATTAGTGGGTAAAATGACACAAGCGTACACCAATTACAAAAATAGTAGTACGGGGCAACTGTCAGCCACGACAGTTTTTATGCTATTCTTCGGTTCAGCAGCTAGAATTTTTACTTCATTACAAGAAACCGGCGATACAATGTTAGTGCTAACATATTGTGCATCAACATTCGCAAATGCAGTAATTGCAGCTCAAATGTTGTATTATTGGAACGCTGATGCCAAACAGAAGAAGAAACAAAAGAAAGTGAAATAAATAATAATTTTATATAGTAATTTTTGTTATTATTTTATATAATTTTATAATTATTTTCAATAATAAATGGGTATAAGTAAGCTATACAATCCCGAGGAGTTGCTGTGTTCACGTTAGTTGAAAAACCAGTGACTCTCAAAATGTGTATTATGACAAAATGTAATTTTAAATGTGTCTTAACGGTCTTTAAAAAACAAACTCCTACCTGAAACCTACCTACCAAACCTACCCTAACCTACCGGACTTCTTAACGGTCTTTAAAAAACAAACTCCAACCTGAAACCTACCTACCAAACCTACCCTAACCTACCGGACTTCTTTACGGTCTTTAAAAAACAAACTCCTACCTGAAACCTACCTACCAAACCTACCCTAACCTACCGGACTTCTTAACATAACATAACAAAAGGAAAATTACTAATGAAACATTTTGAGGTTCACTGGTTTTTATACACCAAATATGGGCGTTCCGATGTTCACGCATGCGCAAATCTGGTTTTTTTAATATTCGTGAATACAGCAACATCTCGGGATTGTATATCTTACTCCAGCCAATAAATGTATTGACGACTGACAATGTCGTACCTAACCTTTCAAGTGCCTAGCCTTATTTTCTATATTAAATAAAAATGAGCAACAGTTTTATATATTTTTATAAGAATATTCTACTTAGTTTAGTAATTATAAAAGCCAAGCAAGTATATTAAAAAATAATTGCTTTTATATCAGTATATTAAACAACATGTCATAATTATAAACGGAAATGTAAATTTGTATCTATTTAAATATACAAAAACTATTTATTATATTATAATTATTAATAAGAATAATGACAATATTTATAATTGTCTGTAAAAAAAATTCAATATTTTGAAAAAGTTTAGATTTACAGTAAGCTACAGCCATCTAGTGGAAAAGATTTGTACTATTTTTGACATTTCCTTGATATGTTATTTCAAAAACATGTTATTATTATATGATTATATAACTATTTCCAATAATAAATGAATTCAACATTGATATTTGTAGCTTATAATGATAATTTAATATATAATCAATTTTACCTATAGCCATCTATAAGTAAATATGTTTACTAATTTTGACATTTGGTTCATACGTCATTCTAAGAAAATGACAGATCTCGTGAATAATCAAATAATCGATTCTTTATCAATTCTTATCAGTGTTTAATTTGTATTTATTTTTAATGTTTGTAAATAATCTTGTTTAGTCATTTTTGTGTACATATTTATGCAATATAACCATGTCGGAGTCATCGTTACTTTTTAATGAATATCAACAACTTTTACGAGATTTAAAAAACATCGTTGAGAGCTTATTTATTAGTCGAGTTGCTAATGTTTGGAATGTGTATGGAGGCCTAAATAGGCTTCATAGTGCTGTAGAAAATATCTTTAAACATCAGTGCAAAATCTATACATCTGATGTAAGTTACAACAAAAAAAAAATAGGTTATACTTTCTCCAATCATAAATTATAATTAGATTCAATGTGAATGGTTCCAGAATTCTATCATAATTAACTTATTTACATTGCAATGTGAATTGTTGGAATTTTATACAAGGGCTGAGCTGGTTACAACCGGATTTAACAAATTCCACACTTTCGGTTGATAGCGAATATCAACCACACTTACCTACACATTTAGACAGACTTCTCTGTTGATTTGACGTTTTAATTATTTTTTAAGATATTTTTAGATAATATAAGCATGATATGGAAAAATGTGGAATAATGATTACTATAATTGAGTGAAGAAACGATTATTTTAGAATGCATCGTTTAGTAGAAAAAAATTAAAAATTGAATTTTTGAAAATCTCTTGAGATTTTTAAAAATAAGACTTTTTTCAAAATTTGCTCAAAAAAATCTGAAAAAATTCAGTAAAATAGAGAAAAAATTTAGCTACATAATAGCTAAGTAACTTTTTCCTCTACCTCATTCTGGTTTGGCAGGAAAAATTATTGAAAATTCTAAAACGTTTTTTAAAATTTTCAATAAAATTGAAGTTTAAGGGTGTCTGGCAAGGGGTTGCCGCGATATTAAGTGTTTGGCAATGGATGACGTAATTTCTAATATTATTCTGAAGAAAATATATGAAAATTACGCTTTATTATTTGACAAATTTAAGTTGGCATTTTATACACCTTTGCAACCTGTTACCTGCCAAAGCCACGATGATCCAAACTTCGTAAGTAGCTTATCGTTCCTACCTGTGTTGGGAGCATGCGCTGAGAAACTTTCAGCTTTTATAAAATAAGGAAGGTCTGGCAGTCACGGGCTTTCGGTCTATTGTCTTGATTTGATAAACAAATTCAAATAATCTTTTAACAGTTGATGAGAATAGATATTATTATGGAAAAATCAGCTGCAACTGGAAACGATTTTATACGTCTATTAAAAACGTTAGTTATTGACACAAATGATTTAAGAGGTGAAAATTTGGACTGGTTATTTGAGGGTGAAGAACGTAGTGAAATTTTAAATTGGTTATGTACATATGTTAATGAAAATATTGTTGAAATTTATCCATACAAGTAAGTAATTTATATAATTTTTAATTATTTTTGACTAAATAATATTTATTTTAGGTATGATATGAATCAAAGTAACGAAAACAATGATTTTTATGAAAATTTATCTTCTGATATATTGAAAGCAGATGAATATCAAATTGCTTCTATCAAGAAAACAATAGAAAATGAGAAAATACAAGAAGCTAGTTGCATCAATCTTACAAACAAATATTTGTTAGTGTATTTACATTATTATATTTAATTAAAATATTATGAATGAAATTTATTTCAGGGCTTTAGAAAAGAAACTTGATGACGAATCAAGCAAGGTAAATGAGATGGTCTACAATTCTCAAATTTCACTGAAACATTATTCAGATGAATGTGTAGTAAAGAGCAAAAAATTAGATAAACTTCATTCGAATTTATATAATAATGAGCAAATGTTATCAGACGTCAATTTAATGACTGAAAATAGATTTTTTTCGCAATTAAATTTCAGTGACTATATACAAAATTGCGAGAGCTACGCTACTAATTTAAACTTATGGCAGTCAAATAAATTTGAGAACAAAGAACAAAATTATAATATAACAAATATAACAGAAGAACTTAACAGAATGAAATATTTGTAAGTAAATAAAAATAAAATTCAATATCTTTGAAAACTGTTCATTTTTAATAACTATTTTAGGTTAGAAAAAAGTTTTATAAATTTTATTGAATCTGATTGTGAAGAAACAGAAATGAAGTTCAAAATAAATAGTTTGAAAGATAATAATTTGAAAGAATCTTCTTTTGACGATCAAAGGTATGTAATACCTTGAAAGTAGTATACTAGGTATTTTTCAAATAAATTTCTTAATTTTAAAATTAAATTAAAAACAAAGGTTGGTAGTTAATAACATTATATACGTATTTTGAAAGTTAACTTCTATAATTACTAACAAATTATCAAAAAGGACAAAATTTTAATCAATAATCTTAAGTAAAAGAAAACACTTTTTAATGCAACTATTATTTATTAATTCTTTTATGTCTGCTGAGTCTAAATAATATTTAATTTTAACTTCTAAACTCATCATTTAGATTAGAGGAACTCTTGAATTTGTAAAATTACAATGTGTATACTATAATAGATTATTCGTTCGTTAAATCGGAAAAGTAAATTGAAATTTTCAATTAAAAATGTTGCTTACTGATTGGCTATTTCTGAGATAGGTTTACGCTGGATAAATTGCCGTATTTGCAATTTGATTCAGGCTACCTGATTTTCGACATTTATCGTTCACATATGTGTCTAATGTAATTTTAATTTTCCCCTTCGAATCAACAAACAGACTGTGATTTTAGTATGAAGAAATTTGTTTAATAGATGTTTAATTTTAGGATCGAAACAAATCAACTTGCTTGTCGTATAGAAGTGCTACAAGAAAATCTACAGGCAATATTATTGGAATTAAAGTCATTAGCCAATCAATTTTCTCGTTATCATTGTAACGAATTTCTTTTGGAAAACAACGAGTTCATTTTGAAAAAATACCGAGATATGTATTCAAATCTAAAAATTTTATATTCGCAAAACATTGAAAGTTTATCACATTATGTACTTTTATTTCATTTATTTAAAATCGACAAAGAACAATTAAAAAATATTCATAAATTTCTACAAGACGCTTATTTTTATTCGATGTCAAATTTGAAAATTGTTTCAGCAAATTTTGTAAGAAAAGAAAATTAAATATATATATATATATATATATATATATATATATATATATATATATATATTTAATTTTTTAAAAACTTAATTACATTACAAATTATTTGTTACAGAATAAAAGTAATAATTTAGAAAAATATTTATTTAAAGAAGATTTAATATCAAATCTAACTGGCAATTTTGGTGATAAAGTGAAAAATATTGATGATACAATTTCTGATTTAGTGGAATTGGAATATTTTTAAAATTCGATTTTTGTTAATGATTTTTGGATGAAATTATAAATGCGTGAGTTTAAATTTAATACACATTATAGAAAGTCGCTTAATTATTATATAACGAATCGTCAATTACAGCAGTATTTTGATTAACGAATTTAATTTGTTCCACGAGGTGATTTGTAGTAGGAATTATTCATTGATCGAATAACAAGTTTTGGAATGGTAAATTTTGAAAAATTTGCACTTTTTTCGTGCTGTATAATTCATTAGCCAAACTTTAGTTCGTAAAAATATTTGTCGAACTATTACTGTATTTTTAATTACAATATATACTTTTTTTGTATTATTTTTAAATACATTAAATCTTAAATTAGTTTCAAATATTTTTGTTTCGACTTGATTAAATTGAATGTTGAACCAGAGTATAATATGTTAATTTAATAAAACAATATATATTTTTATACAACTTCTGATAATTCGACTGTGTCTTAACCATATTTGAAAATAATTTGATTTTCAGAAATTTGGAATTGAAAAAAGTTAAGAACTTTATTTGGTCTGGTCTAACTTTGCAGCCAGTTATGTTTGATTACAACTTTCTAATCACTTTAAATAATGTGAATTTAACTCTGAGCAAAGTGGATAAAGATTGCAGATTTGCGGTGGATAAATATAAACAAACTAAAGTGAGTTTTCTTCTGATTTTTTTAAATCAATCAAACTGACTAAAATACAAATTTTACCTAACAAGTTTCCATTAGAAGATAAAAATATATTTAAATGTTTTTTTTTTCAGAAAGAATTAAACAAAAACTATTGGATGAAACATAGAAGACTTTTATGGACATATTTTGTAATGCAACCAGAAAAACTAGTAAAATTGATTAATGAGTTAGAAGATTTTGTCGCTAAGGATGTGGAAAAGTAATTTTAGTTTTAGAAAATTAATAATAAATAACAAATATAATTTCAATGATTTACTACTATAGATTATTGTTAATAATAATAATAATAATAATTTTTTAATATCACTAGATTAAATTTATGCCTTCTTTTTAATACGGAAATCTATAGAGTAAATACATTAACTTCAAAATTAATTTAACTAGCGTTTATGGAACCGGGCCTAAGAGATATTGGCCCGTATTCTCACCTCACTTTTTTGTAAAAAAGTGCTTTTATCATTTATTTCAAAATCTGTTTTTGCTTATGTTTTTCATCAAGTATAAATAGTTTTTCTATTTTTGATCATTTTTATTATATTTGGTATTATAAAATTTAAATAAACTATTATAAAGTGCTTAATAAATAATTTTAGGCAAACGTTAAAAGTACTTTTAGCAAAAATCACTTTTATAAATGAGGTGAGAATATGAGCCTTATAAATTTTCCTATGTTAATGCTTTTTGTTTCTGTTACTATTTGCGCACTGATTGTCAACATCGTTTTCGTATATTAGCGTTTCGTTCTGAAAGATTTTTTTACTATATATTGAATTATTTTACATATATTTATGCCATTATGCCGTGTAGATAAAAAAATATAACATACAATCTTTTCATTATGAAAGAAATTAATTTGCGCAAAATGTTCCTATCGACGTATACAACTATTTCATTTACGTTCATGATACTTCTCATTTATGCTCATTTTTTCTTACTACTTAGAAACATTTGTTCTTGCAAAACACTTTCAATTATTTACTCATAGTATGTCCACGCAAATGTACATATATATTCTCTTCATCAAATCATCTTAATTAACGTACATCTACTTTCGCAACATTTTCCAAATTTTGCGCTTGTTGTTAACATTGTTCCGCACGCGATTCCTCTTAGCAATGCCACATACTCTACATAAAACAATTTTCAATCACTTTTCTTTCAATTATTTTATAATATATATTATACTTATTTTTTTAGTCAAATTTATAACGCGGGTTGCATAATTACTCATTAGTTTTTAAACCGAACACATAAGCGCTTGCAATTTGGCATCCATTTTGTTGCTGCAAACAAGTCATATACTGAAATCTAACTATGTCGGTATATGTCTATCTCTTTTCGTGTATTTTGTGGCCTTTAAAGACGTCCCCCCTCACCTCATTTCTCACTCTCTCTCTCTCGCTAACACATGAGGACATTGAATTGTGCGCCACCTCTTTTATCATGTTTTATCTATGGTGGGGTGTCAAATAACATAATGAAATTCTAGACTTCCAATTATAATCAATTTTAGTTTTACGATTAAATTATTGAATATAATCACTCTCAATGTAAGTAAATAATTCTTACGAAAAGCAAAATTCTTTATCCAAATTATTTTATGACAATAACTTACATTGTTTAAAGTAATTTTTCTTTTTGTATTTTAAATTATTATCTGACCCACGTGTTGTAAGTAAACCGCGTTGCCGCGTTCGAATTTTAAAGATGAAACATAACAAATTTCTTATTTATATTTATTTTTTATTAATTCTTCTGTT
Source organism: Clivina fossor (assembly GCA_963966155.1). Lineage (NCBI taxonomy): Eukaryota > Metazoa > Arthropoda > Insecta > Coleoptera > Carabidae > Clivina > Clivina fossor. The sequence continues at coordinate 329,777 of OZ014560.1, forward strand.
TCTGTTCGGATCTAGATGGCTAATAATATTGGTGAATCTGAGTTACAAGACGGTTGCACAGCATATCAACTTATAAGCTCTGGCAATGGATTAACATATAAGTAATTTTATAATATTTGTAATTTTAAAAATCTAGAATTATTTGTATAAATCTTTTAATATTTTTTTCAGCGATTTCATTATTTTGCCAGGTTATATAGATTTTGCAGCCGATGAAGTTGTAAGTATAATTATATATTTTAAATGCGCAAGTTTTAAAAATAATCATTTTGTGGATTTTTAAGGATTTAACTTGCACATTAACAAAAGGAATTACACTTAAGGCACCTCTTGTTTCATCTCCAATGGATACAGTGACAGAATCTGACATGGCAATTGCTATGGCGGTAAGACAAAATTTTATAGAAATTACTTTTGATTTATTTAAATACACTAACGTAATTTGAAAAATGTACTTCTCGAGATGAATAAATATATATATATATATATATATATATATATATATATATATATATATATATATATATATATATATAAAATGTTTACTAGTCACGTATCTATAATTTATTGTAATCTATAATTAAGAAACTAACAGTAAATATTATTCTTTTATTTTAAGTTATGCGGTGGCATTGGGATAATTCATCATAATTGTCTCCCAGAAGCTCAAGCTAATGAAGTATTTAAAGTTAAAAAATATAAACATGGTTTCATACGCGATCCTGTTGTACTATGTCCAGATAATACAGTAAGTTTTATATTTAGATAGAAAAACTACAATAACAATAATCAATAATCTCTCAGGTAGCAGATGTTATAGAAGTTAAGAAAAAACATGGTTTCTGTGGTATTCCAATTACGGAAAATGGAAAATTAGGAGGAAATTTAGTCGGTATTGTTACATCACGCGATATTGATTTCTTAGAAAAAAATGATAACTTAAATGTCAAACTACAAGATGTAAGTATTATTTTTATTTATATGTATAGAAAATTTATTGTTGAAAATTCGTTGTTTTGCGCTTGGTCGTTGGTTCGTTGGGTAAAAAAAAAATTGATTTGTACAAATCGAGTATGAAACCGCATTAGGTTTGCACTGAAATCTATTGTCAAAAGTTGGTTGTTAGTGCCATCTGAGTGATATCATTTATTTTCAACGTTTCATGCGATTTATGTATTTTGCAAGTTTGTTTTTTTGTATACATATCAACATCAGACGGTAGTACAGTTTTGTTTTGAATCGGAATCAACCGTAACTTTGACGGTACTGAAAATTATAACCAGAACGATATTTTATATAAATTAATTTCAACCTAGTTATTCCAGTAATATGATTCAGAAAATATCTCGATACAGATGTATAAATTAAAATTATTTTGGTATAATAGTTTACAATAAAATTTCTTTATAAAATTGAAACTATCCGTCTGTTTTTATACTCATTACAAGATAAAACGGCAAGAAAAATTAACGTTTGTTGTATCGCATTGCCAAGTCTACCATTTAAATAATTTTCCTAAAAGTTATGTTTGGTAATTAAACATATTCTTTTGCAGTTATTTATAGTAATATTCAATGTTAAAATAATCGTATTTGCCCGAATATAACGCGATATTTTTTTGACTAATTATTTCCCGTTAAAAAATTGACTCGCGCTAAATTCGAGGTCTAGTTGATAGAATGTAACAACTTTTGAATTTTATTTTCTTTGAATTCTTTTATGAAAAAAAATAATCCCCATTTAACGCGCGGTTAAATGCGGATTATTTTTTTTCCAAATATCTTTACGAAAAATTTCGATGTCGCGTTATATTCGAGCAAATACGGTAGATAAATATAATTATCAAATTTTATAAGAATGTATTCAATCGGAATAAATAATTTTGTAATCAATAGGTTATGACTCAAGGTAACGATCTAGTAACAGCTAATTCTGGCGTCACATTACAAGAAGCCAATTGTATCTTAGAAAAAAGTAAAAAAGGCAAATTACCTATTATTGGAAATGAAGGTAATTTATTGGCACTGATTGCTCGTACGGATCTGAAAAAATCCCGAAATTATCCAAACGCATCGAAAGATGAAAACAAACAATTACTAGTCGGTGCTGCTATCGGTACTAGAGAAGAAGATAAACAACGACTTGCCCTTTTAGCACAAGCTGGGCTCGATGTAGTTGTTTTAGTAAGTTTTCATTACATTAATTATTATAAATAAAATAAAACGGCTTTAGATTATAGTTCTGTATTCATTTGTATCTTTTTTCCTGATGAAGACCTACGTTGAGTTCGTCTAAACATCGATTATTAATAAATATCAATACAGAACTATAATATTTTTTAATATAATGAGTTCTGAGTTTATTATGTTATTATTATATTGTATGTAAAAATGTTTTTCCTCACTGCCTGAACACTAAATATTTTTTCAATATTCTTAATCTGTTTATTAGTCAAAAGCTAAATAAAGTTTGATTCTATTCTATTTTAGCTTTTAGTTGTTTATAATTTATATTTTGGAATTAAAAGTCGGTGCAAAAATATGATTATTACGATATTTTTTAGTGGAAAAATATTTCCAACATAATTTTATGCTTTTATAAACTTTGAAGAAAAAAAGTAAATATATTAAATATTTTTTTACAGGATTCATCACAGGGTAATTCTATCTATCAAATAGAAATGATTAAATATATTAAAAAAACATATCACAAATTGCAAGTTATTGGTGGAAATGGTAATAAAATAATGCACAATGACTCGAATTTTTTTTTTTAAGTAAAACGTTACAAAAAATTTTTGATGCATTTTGAAAATAATCTGCATTTTAATTTGACATTTTTGTAATAGCTGGTGAGGCATAAATAATTCTATATAACCATAACATTGTAACAATTACACAAGTTATAAAAATGTCACAAGACTTAATTTTCGAAAAAAAAAATTTACGAAATCTTTGATTTTTTATTTAAATAAAGGTTGAAAAACGAATGTTTTTTTAATAATATGTGGAAAATAACTTTTCAATTTAGAAAAATAAATTCGTTTTAGAATATTTGTCATCACTTCAGTCATTAAGTAAGACTATAGATATTTGATTTCTAAGGATCAGGTAGTTTTAAATCCTCCAAAACTAATGTGAAATATAGAAGACTCACAATGTTATTTTAAAAGAATAAATTAACTGCTAGAATAATTTCCGAGCCACACTGGGGGCTTCTAAGAAAGATTTTTAGATAGATCGTTTTTGTAAATTTTTCAATTTTTCAAAAATCTTAGTTTTCTTGTTTGCAAAATTTGGTTGGCATTAAATGATTTTTTAAGGGATATCTCAGGAGATGTATATATGCCAAATAATGCTCAGAATCAAAGAGTTTTAACTTTTGAATGATTTTCGTTGATGTGTCCGAGTGCAAAATATGAAATGTATTAATGGTTTTCTTAAAGATATTTCTTACATAAATTGATGATTTCAGTTGTTACAATTCAACAAGCTAAGAACCTTATTAAAGCAGGCGTAGACGGTTTACGAGTAGGCATGGGCAGTGGAAGTATATGTATAACGCAGGAAGTAATGGCAGTGGGTCGTCCACAAGCTACAGCTGTCTACAAAGTATCCGAATATGCAAAACGTTTTGGTGTACCAGTTATTGCTGATGGTGGCATTCAATCGATAGGGCATATTATAAAGGCTCTAGCACTTGGCTCTTCTACAGTGATGATGGGATCATTATTAGCTGGTACATCGGAAGCACCTGGAGAGTATTTCTTCTCTGATGGTGTCAGATTGAAGAAATACCGTGGAATGGCTAGTTTGGAAGCTATGGATAGAAAAGATGCTAAAGGATCCGCAATGGATAGATATTTCCACAAGTATGAAACATTTACTTAGAAACAATTATTCAAAAATACAGTGTCGCTGGAATTTCAATAAGAAAATAATATTATAGGTTAAAGATGGTAGTGAAAATGGCTCATAAAAAATTAAATTGATTGATTTACTAATATTTAGAATTAAATAATGTGTGTTTAGTGATTAATTAATTAATTTAATGATTAAATAATACAATTGTTTTCAGTGAAATGGATAAAATGAAAGTAGCCCAGGGTGTAAGTGGTTCAATTGTTGACAAAGGTTCTGTGTTACGATTTGTTCCATATTTACAATGTGGTTTGAAACATAGTTGCCAAGATATTGGTGCAAGATCATTAGAACAATTAAGGTAAATATATTCATTAATTGGTAAAATCAATAAAAAAATTGAAATTTTCATATATTTTCATATCAAAACTAATTATTTATCTGCATATTTAGTACTATAAATGAAGACCTATAAATGTTATTAAAAACGATTTAAAATCTTTCAAAACTTAATATGTACCTCATTAAAATCTCAAAACCAAAAACAAAAGTAATTCCGCAAAAAAAAAAAAACATATATTAATTCAACATACTAAACTTTTCTAAATTATGTTAGATAATGTTTCATAAGATAGAAAGTATTTAGTAAAACTGGTCTAAATTTTAAAACATCATATTTTTATTGAACGTACTTTTGATTTAATTTTGATGAATTTATTTGTTTCAGAACTATGATGTATGCAGGTGATTTGAAATTTGAAATGCGTTCATATTCTGCTCAATTAGAGGGTAACGTGCATGGTTTATTTTCTTATGAAAAACGTTTGTTTTAACCTTTCATTTACTGTATAATTAATTTCTTTTTTTACTTTTATATATTAAACATTTAATATTTAATAAATTTTAATTGTTCTACAAATGGCATAATTATGTTTGTTTTGATTACTGTACTATTTTAAATTTCTTTTTTTATAATAAAGAAAATCTTGTTTGAAAAATGTTTATATGTGATATACAGTTAAAGGGTTAAATAGTCATTCCTAAAAATAAGTATTGCCAAATATTTGCTGATAAAAATTATTTGTATTTGTGAATTTGTGTAATAGAATTAAATTGAATGTACTGAAGATCATATTCAAAATGGACAAACCGAAAAAAATAACAAATATGTACTTAATCGTACTCATTTTAAATAGAAAAATATTATTTTTTATTGGAATTTATTAACAATATAATAAAAATCTGTGAAATATTCTTGTATTTATTATTATTTGTACCTACTCTTTCTCTTTCTCAAACTTATTTGTAAAATAAATAAATAAATTGCTTCCTAACTGTCCTAAACACATGGCCCCTTTTAGAGCACTTTTAGTTACAAGCTGTCAAGATTTCAATATTCATTTTTACTTTTATTATATATCAAATAGAAACTAATTTTATAAATTAAATATTTTTATTATACTTAACATTTAAAAAAAAAAATGCTAAAAATTGTTCTAATATTTTTAAAGTAAATACTTTTAAATATAGGCACTTTTATTTAAAAGTACTCTAAAAGGGGATATGAATACGGGCCGTATTCATTGATTGTCACATATATTATAGAAAAAGAAAACATTCAAGTCAGATACAAAGAAAATGGTTCATAAAATCGATACAAAAATGTATCATGCTGTTATTTGAATATGTGTTTAACAACGCTCTTATGTTGTTTCCTAGTAATTGGGATCTAAGTTAAAACGTTTATTTTTCAATAAAATATAACTTTATTAAGAAATAAAATAACGATAAAGTTATATTTATTAAAAACACTTGATTAGTTTCACAAATTATTTATTCACTCTACGATCGTTTCAACCTTTCGGTCATCGTCAGGAGATACTTTTTTAAAAATGTTTCATCAAGAGCCAACCACAGAAAGTGTTAATATAATTAAATATAACTTTATATCTATCTTTGAATAACTTATAGTTTACATACTAGATATAGGTATATTATTTTATTTTGGTTGTAGTTTTTACTACTTTGACTGCAAGGAAAAGTAGTATAGCGTTTGGTACGGTGTCTGTAACATTTTCAAAAAAAAAAAAAAATTGTACAGAAATCCTTTATATAGCCTGTAGATGACGAATCTGAACTTAGTTTATGTGGGTGTATGGATGTGCGTCGTCAGCTCGCTCGCTCACTCGCTCGCTCGCTCGCTCGCTCACTCGCTCGCTCGGTCGTAAGTCAAAATTTTGTGGCCGCAACTCCTCCTAGACGGTTCAACCGATTTTAATGAAATTTTCAGGATAAATTTGTCTAGTGCCCAAGATGGTCATGTGGTTTTGGTTTTTTCCAGTAATGCCAACTTTCCGAGAAAAAAATTACTAAAGTTTTTAAAAATTCATTGTGGCTATATTATTTATCCGATTTTGATCAAATTTTCAGGAAAGATTTCCCTAATGCTCCCATTAATTACATAATTTTATTAATATTCAGTGTTGCCAACTTTCCGAGAAAAAAATTACTAAAATTTTAAAAATCTTATTATGGCCATGTTATTCAACCGATTTTACTCAAATTTTCACAAAAGATTCTCCTAGTATTCATATAATTTATGTAATTTTAACAAAATACAGTGTTGCCAACTTTCCGAGAAAAAAATTAGTAAAATTTTTAAAAATTTATTATGACCATTTTATTTAACCGATTTTAATCAAATTTTCATAAAAGTTTTTCCTAGTGCCTAAATAAATTATGCAATTTTAAAAAAATACAGTGTTGCCAACTTATCGAGAAAAAATCACAAAATTTTTTAAAAAATCATTGTGGCTACATTATTTATTCGATTTTGATCAAATTTTCAGAAAAGTATCTCCTAGTGCCCACATAAATTATAATATTATTAAAATACAGTGTTGCCAACTTTTCGAGAAATGTCAAAGTAGTCTATATATGGGTTTCCCCATATACTTCTAATCTTGTTATATCAAGATTTTTTCCTTTTTTTTACTACTTTGACTGCAAGGAAAAGTAGTTAAGCGTTTGGTACGGTGTCTGTAACATTTTCAAAAAAAAAAAAAATTGTATAGAAATCCTTCATATAGCCTGTAGATGACGAATCTGAACTTAGTTTATGAGGGTGTATGTGTGTGCGTCGTCAGCTCGCTCGCTCGCTCGGTCGTAAGTCAAAATTTTGTGGCCGCAACTCCTCCTAGACGGTTCAACCGATTTTAATGAAATTTTCAGGATAAATTTGTCTAGTGCCCAAGATGGTCATGTGGTTTCGGTTTTTTCCAGTGATGCCAACTTTCCGAGAAAAAAATTACTAAAGTTTTTAAAAATTCATATTGGCTACGTTATTTATCCGATTTTGATCAAATTTTCAGAAAAGATTTCCCTAATGCTCCCATTAATTACATAATTTTATTAATTTTCAGTGTTGCCAACTTTCCGAGAAAAAAATTACTAAAGTTTTAAAAATTTTATTATGGCCATGTTATTCAACCGATTTTACTCAAATTTTCACAAAAGAATCTCCTAGTATTCATATAATTTATGTAATTTTAACAAAATACAGTGTTGCCAACTTTCCGAGAAAAAAATTAGTAAAATTTTTAAAAATTTATTTTGACCATTTTATTTAACCGATTTTAATCAAATATTTATAAAAGTTTTTCCTAGTGCCTAAATAAATTATGCAATTTTAACAAAATACAGTGTTGCCAACTTATCGAGAAAAAAAATCACAAAATTTAAAAAAAATTCATTGTGGCTACATTATTTATTCGATTTTGATCAAATTTTCAGAAAAGTATCTCCTATTGCCCACATAAATTATAATATTATTAAAATACAGTGTTGCCAACTTTCCGAGAAATGTCAAAGTAGTCTATATATGGGGTTACCCATATACTTCTAATCTTGTTTTATTATCAAGCGGTAACTGAGCCATCATTTGGTAATTTCTTTTGTATATTACATTCAAAATTAATAAAATTCCGTCACCTATTTAAAATTGAAAATATTAACGAAGTAAATATTTCTATCAGAGATGGCAGTAACAGTATATTTAATTTTTATAAATTACCGATTTATTATAGCTCATAGCCACGTTACAGAACTCTGTAAAGTTTAGCACACACATTTCTATCTGCAACTAGGACCGGACCACTTAAGGAAAATCAACTGACCGTCTTATAATTACTTACAATAACTTAATATCTGTACAAGCAAACCGACCAACAAGCATGAGCAGGCTTAATAAAATAAATTGCTGTAGTAATAATGTATGCCCTTCTAAATTAATACTTATAAAGTTTATGATGGTTAGATACAATTTTTCGAAAATTATTCTAGTCAATTTCATTTCAAACAGCACATCATAAGGACTAAACTAACATCACTTTGTATTTGTATTACCATTGAATACCTACCTATATAATCTTATTCAATGGTATTACCAAATTTTAAGAGAAAATAAATGAAGAACAATTGCAATAATATCTTTTATTTATCATAAACAAAATAATGAAAACTTTATTAACTTTATATAAAAAATAAAAATTTCAACAACTTACGATATTGATGGTCTAAAAACGGAAATAAAACTTTTCGTTGGAGCATCCTACAAACCAAACAATAAATCAACTAATTTATTTGATTCTTTTATTTTCTCAATTATGCAAGATGGGTTTGGTTATTCCACTCGAACTCGATTTACTCTGAACTAGTCTGGTCTGGTAACCGTTTCGGTATTATTTTTGGAGGGCACGGAGTGAATTAACTCCATTTACCTTACCTCGTAGAGCACTTTGGGGGGTTAAAATACATACACAATCACGCCATGTACCCAAAAGGGTGTAGCACAAACTCTTTTCATCATCCCGAAATCAGTCGCCTCCAAACACTCCTATCCAAACACTCCTATCCAAACAAGCAACTTTTGCTTCATCTACATTCATAATTTCTCTCATACATGCTCTTCTATTCCTACTACTTGGAAACTTTCGCTCACGCAAAACACTCTCAATCATATCACTCCAACTACTCATCGGACGTCCACCTGCGAACGTATACCATCAAAATCATTCAAATAAATCTTTTTAACAGCAAACGTTCATTAGACATTCGCTCAAGATGTCCGAACCATCTTAACTGACTAACACCAACTTTTGCTACAACATTTCTTTTAATTTCACACTCATCATACACTAATCGTATTTCGTACCCGATCTCTCCTACCCCACGTAAAAATCTCATTTCCACAACAGTCATTTTCCGTTTATGCTTTTATGCAATCAAACCCAACATTCACTACCATACATCAACGTAAGCACCAAAACTGCATTGTATACACTTAAACAGGCTTCTTTGGAAACATTTATCAGGGATAAAAATAAAGACACAGCTATTCTATAGAAAAAAGGGAAATTTTATTTTATACAAATATACAAAAAAACAAACGAATACATATTTACACATAATAAAAATGAGTGATGCTTGAATACTGAATTTTGAAGATGAGAATTTTCAAACCAAACTTTCATTAATAATTTACCACCATCCTCCTGAAAAACAAATTACAACACATTTAATTACATAAATTACAAGAAAATAATAACAATTTTTTTTTTAGTATTTATAATGCAGTTTTGGTGTGCCTACGTTGATGTATGGTAGTGAATGTTGGGTTTGGTTGCATAAAAGCATAAGAGCGGAAAATGACTGCTGTGGAAATGAGATTTGAACGTGGGGTAGCTGGGTGTAACTATAAAAGGAATCGGGGGTACGAAATACGATTAGTGTAGGATAAGTGGGAAATTCGAAAAAAATGTAGCAAAATTTGGTGTTAGTCAGTTAAGATGGTTCGGACATGTTGAGCGAATATGCGTCTAATAAACGTTTGGTTAAAAAGATTTATTTGAATGATTTTGATGGTATACGTTTGCAGGTGGACGTCCGATGAGTAGTTGGAGTGGTGGTATGATTGAGAGGTTGACTTGCGTGAACAAAAGTTTCCAAGTAGTAGGAATAAAAGAGCACATGAATGAAAGAGGAATTGTGGAATGTGGATGAAAGTTGCTTGTGCTGGATAGGAATGTTTGGAAGCGACTGATATCAAGATGATAAAAAGAGTTTGTGCCACATCCTTTTGGGTACATGGCGTGAGTATGTATGTATGTATCACAAAATTTTAACTAACTAACGGGTCCAGTCATCTTACATCTGTAAGTTCTGTATAGTTACAGAATTTTACTAGTAAATAGAATTTCTTCTATTTACAGAAAAAGACAAAAATAATCTAATTGGATCAGTCTTTACTTTTGTGGTACATATTGAGTAATAAGACAAAATAATAAAACACAATTACTTTGTATAAAAAATTTGTGAACGCAACTCCTCCTAGACGGCTTAACCGATTTTAATGAAATTTTCAGGATAAATTTGTCCCACCAGAAGTACTTGCAGCTGAAGGCTTCCCACCGGTTAATCCCATCGAAATCCGTGATTCTAATTTACCACGTCCTCGTACACCCTCATCCGATCGCAACAAAGACGAATCTAGACCAATTACTCCGATACCACCACCGGAAAGAACCAAATGATATTCGTTCAAGTCCTATGTCCTTAGTTTTGCCACCGTCAAATCCAACGATTTTAAATCCTGCTCCAGCAGGATTGTCCAATATTCAAGCTCCAGGCCCGCTTATAAAGCCGATTTCCGTGGAATTATTGCAAGCAGGACCAAGTACATCGCAGGATAATAATCCAGGACCTGCAGGAGTAAATGAAGCAGAAAAAAAGGATGTGATTCCTTTACAAAGGCCGCCTCCACTAATTAATCCACCGCCGAAGAAAACCGGATTTAGTATTGAGGATATTATGAGAAGATAGAATTTAATCATTATTAATAATATTATTATAATAATTTGTTCCTTATTTGTTATATTTTAGTATTGGGTAATATTTGGCGTGAAGTTTTTTAATGATTATCATTATATTAGTAAATAAATAAGTTGTATTTATTTTTGCTAAACATTTAAATACTTTAAAATATATATTTTTTTAAATGTTTTACATTTTTATATATAAAAATTTTCGGTACAAAATAATTTAATTTTTTAAATATGTTGTTGACTTAACTTACACTGTAAAAAAGTCTGAAAATTTACATATTTTTTCATAGTAAAAATCATATAATTTTCTTTGTAATGCAAATTTATTAAATTTATTCTATAAATTTCATAAAACTATTATGCAATTAAAATATTACATATTGTTTGTATATTTTCACAAAATTTTATCTAAATTTATGCTGCAACAGATAGAATTATGTATATTTCCGTATTAATTGTGTAGCACTAAAATTATAATTATGTTATAATAGTTATAATAGTAATATTACAGATAATATTCATTTTATATATTACATTTTATGTAATATTACATAATATGACAAGGCATTTTTGTTACTCTTGGCTTTTTATAGTAAAATTACATAAAAAATTTACAGTGTAGTATAGGAAAAAATCAATTTGAATATTTTTATAATTAATACCTACGTTCACCGCTGAGCGTCACATATATGTGACATGCGATTAGTTTGAAATAAACAAGTAAAATTAATTAAAAAAAAAAATTATTTAAAATTAATATTTTCTTAAAAAACTAAAAATATATGTCACAAATTCGTTACACGTAGTTGTAAAAAAAAAAATGTTTATGTAGTCTAATGTGACATATATATGTGTCATTGCAATTTGATTAGGTCAGTCTCTGGTGGTAACCACAAAAATATCTTCAGCGGTGAACGTGTTAAGAATATATTTTACTAACACAATCTCAAACAAATTCAAACTGTAATGAGTTTGTAGATAATGTAAGTTATGTAGATTATTGATCTTACTTTGGCGAAAAGTTAATAAAATAAAATAAAATAATTTCCTTTAAACCACAAAATAATTTACAAAAAGCTAAATATGTATTTGGAAAGCTAAGCTTTCATGATCAGTACCAAAAGTTAAAACTAAAGTCCTAGTTAGTGATCTAAAGTATCTGAGTAACTTTAGATTACTGCTAAGGACTTTAGTTTTAACTTTTGTTACTGACGATGAAAGCTTAGCTTCGAAATACCTATTTAGCTTTTTTTATTCATTTTTTTTTGTGGTTTAAGGTAAATTATTTTATTTTATTTTATTTTTATTAGATAATGTACGTACTAACTATAAGTTTTAAATTTTAGAGTATCTAAAATTTTTTTATTGTACTAATTTTATATTGCAGTATTACAACGTTGTTAAAATGTAAATTTACAATAGCTAAATTAAAATTAAATAATTTTTTTTGTTACACAAGTGGATTCGATAGCGAAGACCATCCACCAATAAATGCTAGAATATTATTTTTTAGAGTGTATTTGGACGATACAAAATCCAAGTGAGATTCGAACCCGGGCCCGCATATGTTCGAGCGGTGTCAGACACACGTCTTAATTCTCTCGGCCATACCGGCAAACAAATTAAAAAATTAAATTTTGCGATTTATTATTTTAAAATTAATTATTCTATCTAATTTAAACTTTATTTTTAAAATTATTTTTTGCAAAAATTGTTTATAAAACAATTACAAATTTATTACTAAATTTTAATGAAGAGAAGTTTAAAATATTAGCTTTATTGAAATTGTCTAAAATAATTATATTAATATAGGTACCTACTTGTAATATTTACTAATAATTAGTGATGTGATAAATAGTAGTTTAGCCGAATAATCAAATAACAAATATTATAAAATATTCTTTTCTTAATTTAGAAATAAAAATACAATTTTATCTACCTACTTTAAAATTATTTACCATGAATGTGCACTGCACAGAAATTCTGAAATTTCGTTTAAGAAAATATAATTAAATGAAAAATAATTTCATATTTCGGTTTTGTTCCTCGAAAAACAGGTAATCATTTTCGGTTAAAGGTAACCGGTTTTACTTTGAATCACAAAATATTGATTAAAATCGGTTTAAAATTAGATAAAGATGAGTTACAACCTCAAACTTAATTAATTATAATGAGGAGTGAAAAATACAAACATCGGTTTGCACAATTTGCACAACATTTGCTCAAAATTTGTATTTGTAATTTTGTAACTTCGCCAAACAAATTTTTTCCCTGACTACAAATGAAATTCCCTGACTTGTCCAGGACCAACAAAATTCCCTGATTTTTCCCGGTTTTCCAGGTTTTGGCCACTCTGAGTTAATAATCGCAAAATATTTATTAAAATATCGGATAACAGAATTAAATAAATGCACTTACTAAAAAAAAAGTTTCAAAAAAGAAGAAAAAAATTGAGTTAATGCAATTGCTATAAGATTATATTATTAGCATTTAACAACACCATGTATTGTGTAATGTTTCTCACACGATCAATTCGGAAATGTATCATATTTTTGTATTTAATTATTTATACAAATGTCAGTCAAAATTTTCATCCAATCTTAATAAATAACTTCGTCGCATACGGTTGCTTCGTTTATAAACTGATGTAATAAAAAACAAATTTATGTAATAAGTGTTTATTGGATTTTTTTTAAAATAATCATATTATAAATTGTTTTACTAATAAAATTTATTTTTCTACCATTTTGTAATACAACATAATGAAAAACAATATGCAACGAAAAAAACCTTCTTTTCGAAAATGGAAAAAGAAATGGGTACAATTTAAAAAAAAAAACAAACAAACAACATTGATAGCGTTTATCTTTAAGCAAAAAAAAAGGTATAAGCAAAATAATAATGTCAAGACATGCAGAAGAATAAACAAATTTTTTTATTTATTTAAATAACAATTACAGAAATTATAGCGATTATATATTAATTTATTTATATCTTACTTTTTAGCTGCTTATAAGTTTTATTTTTATATATATTTTACACTTTTATGCCTTTCAATTGGAATGTGCCCGCTGCCCGGATATGTATTTTCAAAGTCGACCCGCAAACAGAAGTTTTGTCACATGTTGCAAAATGAAATGATTATTTATTTGTATGTTTACGATTATGCCTTATTAAATTCGAAACATTTGTATAATTTGCTAGAATTGGACGATTATTTTTTTTACTATATATTGAAATTCAATTGTTATTTTTTATCCGAAACTTTGTAGGTACTGAATTTTATTATTATTTTTAATTATGTTTTTAAATCTATATCATTTATCAATAAAAATGTGTTTAATATTATTTAATTTGAATTAAAAGAACTGAATATTTTGTAAATCATTTGATAAATAAATGATATATATTCATTCCCTATCGAAAAGTATTCTAAGTAATTCTCCGAATTTTACTTCAGAAAGTAGTATTCTGCATATTATCGAAATCCCATGCTATTGCCCTATATCAACCAAGCGAACGAACATTCTGTATGTATATATATATATATATATATATATATATATATATATATATATATATATATATATATATATATATGTATCTCTTTTTTTCTACAATCAAAATTTTCCCTGCCACAGGAAAAGAGACCTTATCACACATATTTGTATCAAAATTTCATATTTATTGCATTAAACATTATCTACACTAAAATAAAACGGTTTTAGGGGTTTAAGTTCTGCATTAATATTTATTAATAATCGACGTACTCAACGTCCGTCTTCATCAGGAAAAATAATTGTATTAGTTTTGCTAATGAAGACGGAAGTTGAGTACATTGAGTGTACGTCGATTATTAATACAGAACTTAAAACCCTAAAGTCGTTCAATCGTTCATCATTTCTATTTTTTCCTGATGAAGACGAACGTTCAGTTCGTCGAAACGTTGATTTATTAATCCTCGAAGTACAAAAAAAAAATGACAAACATTGTTTTCGAAAACGGGTCAAAAATGACCCATACAATCTAGATAATTTTTTTATATATTTTTTTGGCTTTGTGGTTAATTTGAATAAATTAATAGCATGAATTATTTATTTTTCATTTTTTTTTATTTATATTGATACAAATAAGAGAAAAGCAAACAACAAATAATTTTTTATTTTCTAGATAAATACAATCATATTTTTACAAAACAAAATCTAGTAATAATTGTTTTGTGCAAATAGATCTGCAATCTGTCGAATAGCGCGAAACAAGTATAAACTTGCACAGCTTGACAAATGAACAACATGTACTCGATAGTTATACTAATTCCGAAAACGGATCTGACATGACCTAACAGACATTTTATGAAATATCAGAAGAATTAAAATTTATATTCATACAAATGACATCAAAAATAATAGAAGATAATAAAATAGGAGAACTTGAAAAAAATCAAGAACGTAGAAAAATAATTGTAAGAAATACAGTAAATAATGCACATTTTGGGTCACGATTGACCCACTTATAGTACTCCGAAGGTTAATAAATTATTACAGAACTAGAACCTAAAGCCGTTGTATTTTAGATATAATAAGTTCGGTAAGATTTTTTACTAGATTAAATTTTCTTAGGAAATAATTACGATTATTTGTGCTCTTTCTAGTGATATTAATAACTTAATATTTACTTTAATTTGATGAAGCTAGGATCCGTTTTCTTGTGGTAAGTATAACTTGTTTTTTTTTTAGATAATAAATTATTTAATAAAGTAACGATGACAAAATTAAAACAGGTTTTAGGTTAAAGCTATAATATTTTTATTAAAATTAGATATTTCGTTTTATCAGGCTTGTACTTTCTTCAAAAAAATAAATACAAATAACAGATTTGGAAACAATGTTCATAGACAAGGAAAGTATGATTACGTTTGCTTATTTTTATTTATCTTCTTGATAATGATTCATGTTGAATGAATAGAAACGTTGAATTTTAATAAAAATAATACAGACCTATTTTTTCTTATAATTCAATATAATTAAGGTTTTTTTTTGCTATATTAATCGTAAAAAGTTGAAATAATATTATTCTCTTTTATAATGAAAAATTATATAAGGTCTTATAAGGATTTAAATTAGAAGATCAAAAAATGTATTAAATAATAGTTTATTTATAATAAAGTCGTATTTTATACGGAACACACTTCGTAATTGTTTTAATTTCAAAACGAAAAAGTTTAAAATAACAATTAGATTCTTGATTATCTAAGGCCGCGTTAATCAAATAGTGGATTAATCAGGGCAGTAAATAAAAAGGAAAGGTCTCTTGTTCGAATTAATTAGACCGTGCACTTTTAGATTTCCTTTCCAAGTAAAATATTTCTGACACTCTCTACCCTTTTACGATTTGTTATTGGAACGGACACTATGTGTAAGAAAATGCCTGTATAGATTGATTCTTTGCGAGAATGAGTTGGCACACACTGTACACTGAAATAGTTTCTCTTTCGTATGCACCCGTATATGAGTTTTTAGTTTACCATTCTGAGAAAATGCCTTATGCAATATTGACATTTATATGGCGTCTCCTTCGTGTGAACAAAACGATGTCGGATAAATGCGATTGGTTCCGGAATGCTTTTCCACAGACTCGACAATGATGATATTTTGTTACATCAGTTTCCGTTTTATTTTTAAGGTTTTCACTTTTCAAATCAGTTGGAATTGTTTCTGTTTCGTCGCAATATTCATCTACGAAAATAAAAAATAAATAATAATAATAATCTTAATCTTAATAAAAACTGCAAACTTATAATTAATTTACACACAATTGACGAGATATATAGACAAGACTTGCGAAACATACAAGGCGAAAGTCAAAACCGAGTTATATTTTTACCATTCTTGCTATGATACTGTTCAGATTCATAGCGAATTAAATTTTAGATTACATAGTCATCAAGAAATAGCATCACCTAATCATCAAATTAATATTTCTTTGATAATATGTTATTAATAAAAAGTAGCAGTACAGTTAGTATTAACTTTTATCCAAATTTTAAGATTTTTCATTAAGTTTACGACAAACTCAAATTCAAAAAATTATAACTTTCATATTTAATTAATTTATTTTTCTACAACATATTTATTATAATTAATTATTTTAAAAATTATATTATAAAAGATTTTTGCATCAAAACATTTATAGTATAATACAGATCTTACGGATTTTTGATATTAAGATTAGCAAAACGCATCATTCTAGGTATAATTTTTCAATGGAGAAATGCATACTATCTTGGATGAAGCTATTTATACATACGGTATGTATACGCAATTGGCTATTTATACATACTTAAAAAAAACCTAAACCAACCTACTAACCTAACCTACCCTAAATAGCCAATTACGTAAAAATACTGTATGTATAAATACCCAATTGCGTATACATACCGTATGTATAAATAGCCACTTTCTACTATTTTATAAAATAAACAATAATGAACTTTTGTTTAGTATAGTGCCTATAAAATAAACTTTATCAAGTAAATTTTAGTAGTATAAACTTATCTGAAAATTACAAACAAATGCAATATTTTCTCGGTTTTCCATACATATTCCGTAGATTCCATTCAATGTTATCAATCCATATAGCTAGAAAAGTATATTTATTGGTTGCAGTTTTAATTACAAAATAAACAAAATTCTATTTAAAATTTATTATAACAATTTTAAAATATTAAAAAAAAAAAAGAAAACAAACAAAATATTTTATTCTAAAACACATTTTACGTGGTCACCAATAATTAATTATTAACATGTGGACACTATAATAATAATATTGATATAACTTGTTTTCCTAGCAATTATTAATAAATTAATTATTAATTTGTGTACAAAAAAAGTAAGGCCCTTTATAATTTTAAACATATAGATTACAGAAAGTATTTTGAAACATTGAAAGTACTTTAAAATATAATAATAAATTTGACATTAGCGACACTTTATACCGCGCTTTCAAACCGTTTCGTTCCGGTTTAATTAAAAAATATATATTTTTTCCTTCTGGCAAAAATAACGGTTTTTTGTTTTTGTTTTCGGTTCAGATCTGAGTGATTAAATTTTCAATGTTTTCATTTGTATTAAAACTTATTTCCTACCACAATTTAAAATATTTTATTCCTACTTTTATAATATAAGCATACTACATAAATTGATACATTAATATAATATGAATAATAATGACTATTATTAATTAATTAAAGCTAGAATAATTAGAACTATATAATAGTATAATAATATATAGTATAAGTTTTGAATAAAAATAAAAACATTGAAGAAATTTAAACATTAATCAGTCGGAACTAAACCGAAAACAGAAAAAAACATGTTTGCCGGAACAAAAACCGGAATCGAATCGATATATATATATATATATATATATATATATATATATATATATATATATATATATATGTATATATATTTAATTGAACCGCAACGAAAAATATAACGCTTCGAAGTCCTGAAATGAACCGGTACACTTCTCTTCGTATATAAAAAAAAGCGCCCCATCCCCTCTAAATGATTAAAATTCAGACACAATAATACTTAGAAATAATTAGAAAAGAAGCAAATAACAAGAGTTCTGCCCCGCTTACCAATGGTGGCTTGTTGTGTCGACGGGACAACAACATGTCGGATCGGTGTCACAGCCGAACTAGCTGAGCTAATTGCTGGCATATAATCGGTATGCGATGACATTACCACCTCGATTGAACTATTACCGGTGATTGGAACGAGTTGTTGTTGTTGGGGTGGTACTAGTGCGGCCATTCTCGGACTGCAATTAGCAGTGTTTAGGCTAGTTGGTAATACGGCAACGGTACGCAATTGGGACATTGGTCGAATACTTGCAAATGGTGTTTTATTACCACGCCGCGCCATGGCATTACACTAGCGCTCTGTTGTTGCGTATTTGAATGATCTAGAGAGAGAGAGAGAAATAGTATATATAGAGCGTGATAACAATAACATATTGATAATAATATCCGAAAACACAAATCTTTGTAAACTAGCTATAAGTAAAAATCAACAATAAATAATATAAAATAAATATAAAATTAACATAGTAAAATTAATATGAAATAAAACGGCTTTAGCTTTAAGTTCTGTATTAACATTTATTAATAATGAGACGTTTTGACGAACTCAATTGTATATCTTCATCAAGGACAAATCATACAAATGACATTTACAGTAAATAAACAGAACATAAAAACAAGTTACTAGACGTAAAAATTAAATAGTATATAATATATATATATATATATATATATATATATATATATATATATATTATATAATAAGGGCAAAATAAAATACTGGATAAACTGAGACCAAATAAAATATGAATAAAAATAAATCCTCACCAAATTTTTAAGTAGACGACGCAAATAAATCAGAATAAGTCAGGTAAAAATGACAAATTAATTTTGACTTGCGCGGCCAAAAATAATTGAACTATAATAAGTATTCTATTTACTTGAAAAGTGCAGTAGTGTTTAATTTTGGTTTTTTTTTCTCTACAAATCCTGACAATAGCTTCTTGATTTCTGCAATTGCTAATCCAGGATTCAAGTGCTAAAACAATTACAATTACAATAAAAATTAGTTAAAATTTAAAAGAACAATCATTCTCAAACATATCAATTAATTCTAAGAATTTTTCATTTTATTTTATAGAATACGATCTATCGTTATCAATATGCATTTTTAAACTTTTAATTTTATTACAAATTTTAGAATGTCAGATTGTTTAATCAGAAAAATTTAATTAAAAAGTGTCATTAAATACATATTCGACAAATAATTAAATATATTTAAGATTACTAAGCTAAAAATATTATTTGAATATTTTATCATAAATATTGCATATTATTGTATTTTTCTTTTACCTTAGGACAGGTTGCTGTACAATTCATGATGGTGTGACATCTGTAAACGGAATACCAATCTCTCATATGATCTAAACGCTTTTGCTGTTCTGTATCTCTTGAATCAATGATCCAACGATATTCCTACACCATTAAGGTAAGATTTTTTTAATAATATTTTTATTATCAAGTATTTATTAATGTGAAATTTACTTGTATGAGCACAGCAGGCCCCAAATACTTGTCTGAATTCCACCAATAACTCGGGCAAGATGTGGAACAGCACGCGCATAAAATACATTCGTACAAACCGTCCAATTTTTTACGATCTTCGGGATCTTGCACAAATTGTTCCTTGCCCATTGGCTTATCATCTCTATTAGGAATATCAAGTTTAAATATAAATTTAATTATATTTACACGCGTCTATAATTTTAGACGTATTTTTTTTTGAAACATATGTAAATAATAAAACAGCTCATGTCAATATAGCTTTTTTTTTGTTGCGTAAGTCTACAATTTAATAAAGAAGTATTAATTCGTTTACAAAAATAATTTTAGTTTTTTAAAGATTTCTATTCGACTCTTTTCGTAACTCAATTACAAATTAATATTATAAAAATCATTTAGGTGTTTGTGGATAAAATTTGTGCATTTGTCAAATATGGGCTTTGTAAGAAACTAAAATTTTGTGTTTTTTTTTGTGATGTCTATATAAGGCCATTTGGTGTCACTGAATCCGCTAGTATAACGTGAAAATTTTGTGAAAGGAATAGGTTTTATTTATTTCAAAATTATTTTCTTAATTTCTATGACTGTTGGAGTTTCAAAGACATGTATTTTTTTATGAAACTTTAATACTATAGGCCATTTTGACTCGGATAATTGATGCGCTTATGCAATATACAAAAAAAAGGAAATATGCGCTTTCTCAACACGCCCATTTTGACTATATAAGAGGTTTTATGTAAGTAGAGAATAAATTAATAATTTGGACGTTTGAAACTAATTGAAGTGAGAAAGTAAATTTGCTTCAATAATTTGAAGTAATGCTCAATTTCCATAATATTCCTTATTCCAAGGTTTATACCTTTATTCAACAATAATAATTATGATTGTCATTGTATTGCACTGAATTTAAATGCGAGATATTTTTTTGCAATAAAAATTTTATACTTATATATCACTTACTTCCTCTGAAGCCAGGGTTCAATCATTTTATATTGCTTGAAAAAGTGCGTCATATCAGGAACCAGATCTTTAATACTAGAACTACCAACCGGTCAAAATGACCGGTTGCATCAGTTCATCACCACTTTTTGTTCATAATTACAAAAAATATTGTTTTTAGAATACTATGTATTTTTCTAAATTTATGAAATCTTTAATTTTACAAAATGTTAGATTCGTGTGATTTCATTTTACAGAGATAAATATGTGGTATACCTAAATATACCAACCGGTCATTCTGACCGTCATATAGAAACATTACCAGAATTTAGGATTGCTTGTGCAAATGCAAAAAAATTAAAACACGCGTTAGCAACACACATTTCTGCGGCTAAGTAGTTTCATTTTCTTGTTGGTGCTTCTGGTGCGAGGTGAAATAAATATAAAAAGTGAACAATAATTTGGCAAATATTTTATCATTGTTGCTAATATTGTAAAAGTAAATTGTGAACAAATATTTTTATCATATACCATACATAATATTCCATATATTTATTCATTAACTACACATGCAACTACACATCAAACCGGTCATTTTGACCGGTTGGTAGAAATAGGTATAGAACAAATCCTGGTAGTTCTAGTGTTAAGCACGTACATGTGTGGCAGAAGGTAAATTTTAACTGCGCTACTGCTCTTGGCATCAAATTTACTATAAATAAATTCGTATTGCCGTTAAAGATAATAAATACGAAACAAATGATAATTTTTCCTAACCATAAACACGCCAGTGCAGCGTGTTCAAGCCATTGATATTCATCGCGCACGATCCACAAACACCTTCACGACATGATCTACGGAACGACAAAGTTGGATCTTGTTCGTTTTTGATCTTTATCAATGCATCTAATACCATTGGACATGTCCACCTTGTAGGTCTGTTGAGTTGGTTTCTTATTCGGAGTAGCAGGATCCCATCGATATATCGAAAAACTTTTCAAACTGGCAGGAACTGCGCTGGTTGCATGGAAATTGCAAACCTATAAACCATAAAAATACGTAAAACAAATGTATATGTAATTATTATTATTATGTAACATAAGTGTAAATTTTTTTCCAACGATGTCATACTGTTATTAGTGATTATTTTGCATTATTACTCACTTGATTTAAAGCAAATTTGCTTGTTCTACATAATTGTAGTTCCTTTGCCATTATCAACGAAAAATAAATTTTTAAAGCAGAATAAAAAAAAAACCATATACAATCTACTCCTTACCTTGCAATAATTGTGATAAAATTTATATCGGACAGACACAACGTCTTCTGAAAGATCGTATTTCGCAACATAAATCTGATTGTCGTATAAAAAAAGGTGCAACTGCCCTTTCAATGCATTGCGATTCCAAAAAGCATAGTATGGACTATAAACATATCAAAATTTTAACCACGGAGAAGAATTTGATTAAACGGACTTACCTGGAAATGGTATACATCAAATCAGAGTCTCAATCTATGAACAAGAGATCAGATATCAAAGGACTGAGTAACATATAAGTACATATGATTATTTAATCAAATCGGTATTAAACAAAACTCACCATTAACTATCATATGGTAACTTGTTTTTTTCATTTCTATTGCATGTGGGAATTTTGAGGTTATTGGTTTCATGTTTACATCTGTAGTGGAGGAAAAATCTAATAGATGGCGACAGTATTTTTTATTTTATATATTTTTATTCAAAAATTATAAATACATAATTTTACTTTACTATACAAAGAAAAAGTGTTATCGCCAAAAAACTATTTTTTTTCTTTAATAGTTCTAAATGGCATTTTGCGTCGGTTTGTCTATCATTATCGAGAAAAAAATCACATTTTTTTTTTTAAATTCATTGTGGCTACATTATTTATTCGATTTTCATCAAATTTTCGGGAAAGTTTCTTCTAGTACCCACATAAATTATAATTTTATTAAAGATATTGTGTTGCCAACTTTCCGAGAAATGTCAAAGTGGTCTATATACGGGTTTACCCATATACTTCTAATCTTGTTTTTTGATAAGATGAATTCACTGAGGTGATTTTAATTCATTTTTATTCCTTTTTTTGAATATAATATTGAAAACTACGTAATACGTATATTTTAATGTTATAATCATATTTCTAATGTTTGACGTGTAGATATATTTTGAAAAATATTTTAAACCGTGTGTCTTGATCAAATACTAATTTCATTATTTCTCTAACTATGTAGTTTTCTTGATTGTTATTTTATAATTATTTCGTATAATGGCTGCCTTTTTAAAATGTATTTATATTGTTCATTGAACGGATTCAGTTTTTTACTGTCTCTGAGAATTGTAAGATATGCACATATTCTTTTATATTAACCTACCTAAAAGAATTTTATATTAATTACATGTATGCTATGGTATCGTAACTCTCTGATAACAATATAATAAAAATATATCGAAAACTTGAATAGTATTTCAATTGAGTTTCATTTTTCGAAAGCCCTAGCAGTCTGCTTTAAAACCACGCAATTTTACAGTAATTGCGCGCTCGAAACGGAATGTATGTGTCACTGTTGCAGAGTCATATTAATTTGTGATTAATATTTGGTTATGTAGTAAAATATGTAGTAGACTAAAGTCCATTCGCTTTAAGGACAAAGCATTAGGAACGATAAGATAATATTTATCAGCTTGTGATTGGCAGTTTACGGCAAGTTTGGAAAAATATGAAATTTTTAATGGGTACCTAAATTGAGATTGAATTCTTAAAAATCTGACTTTTATCTGTCAATTTGGTCGCCGCGTATTTTATGCGTGAATGTATGAGTATGATTTCAGCATGTCTTCATTGCAAGCATTATGAAGTTTATTGAAGCAGCAAGTATGAATTGTAGAAGAATGAAGATTAATATTGATAAAAGTATATTAGAATATCAAATTCAGAAGTAAAATATGTTGAAAACAGGTAATAAATATATATACATGTGTGTAATATGAAATGTCATCACTTATTATTTGAGATATTCAGAAATAGAAAATTACTATAATTTACTTAAATATAATTGATTTAACGTTTGAATGATTAATAAAAATGTATAAATAATTTACTTATATAATAATAAGAGTATTGTCAAAATTTGAATTTTGCGGCTAATATAAAACTTTCCGGTGTAGCAATTAGTCCCTAGAGGGGTCTGACTATTGCGCCAGGAACTGCATCGTTTATTGGGTAAGTTGCTTTGAAATTAATGTTTATTTTTTTTTGGCAAATATTTTCTAATATTTATATGGCATTACATTTTATTATTTATAAAAATAATATTGAAATAAATAGCGGGTTAAATATTTCTCTCGTATAAAATTTGATTATGATGAAAGTAAATTCATTGTCTAACGTTGTCACTTCCGACCACGGAAGCGTTGAATCGGCGCTCGTTTCTGGAACCTTTAGCAGTTGAGTTACGGTGTATGAGTTTGTAAGTGTAGTAGTAATTCCGCCATTGCTGGATTACACATTTAAGCGGAAAAATTCGCGCTATTATGACCATCAGAAGCATCGTGTTAAACAATTGCTGCTATTAAAAAGTAATTTGGGTGCATAACAACAAAATGTGATCAAATATAGTATTGATTTGGTTGAAATACGTTTAATTAGTGATGCAATGGTTATGTGATGCGTGGTGGAGCTTCGATTCGGCTTATTTCATAAGTTTTGTACCGTCACGTGGGTGTTCTGTTTTCAGTATAAATAATCGTGGCGCGGGATCTATTAAAAATACAACCGAGTGATTGAAATATAACATTTAGTTTTTATATTAGAGGTGTGTCATAATGTATTATAACGTACTTGTGTTTTAACATGTTCTTGTTTGCAGCGGAGGTGCGCTATAGCGGCAGTGCTTTGTTAACGCTCCCGGTTCAGCGCGGTTATCGGCTTCGCTTGCAGTTGAGGATGGAACTGGCTGGAGACTGAAATCAGGGAACATTTTGTTGCGAAATCGTGAACTCAAAAGTGTTGTGCAGTGTACCAGTTTGTTGAGAGCGAAAAATTAGTGGTGTACAAGTATTGGGGAAAATAGTGTGTGCGGTGTTTTGAAAGTGAGTTTTTGGTCTGTCAATGAGGGATCACTGGATGAATGGGATGAATAATCCGTAAGATACAAGCCCGAAAGTGGGCCAGCACGTAAGCAGTGAGGTGGCCGGACTCTATGAATATGTTCACAGGACGTTAAAGCGCGTGAAAGAGGAGAAGACGTTGCAGCAGCTGCCTGCATCACCACTCGAGGATGAACAACAACAACAACAATCGCTTGAACAACAACAAACACTAAACACTACTGACTTAAAGCAATTAGTTCGCACGCAACGCGTAATTTAGTTCGGAAATTGCATATGACTTCGGTGCAGCAGTCGTTCGTTTAAAATCGGCATAAGCACGTGTCGAAATATTTTGGTAGTGGTTCGTCGGAGCTGGTATCTACCTCGACGCCGGTTATTACGTTACGGAATGCCGTCATTTCGCGACAGTTTCGGTGCCGCGGTTCGCGGATGAGGTGCGAGATGAACTGGAAAAAGTTGCCGGCACTTTACAGACTGAATTAAGTTTGGTGGAGACCCAGATGAATTCGGACGCTACGGCCAGCAGTTCGGGCGCTGAAAGTTGCGATGAAATGCAGACATATAATAACCCGCATCAGCACTTCTTGTCCATGTAAGTTTTTCTTTTCTCATATATTTTTTTAAATACTCTAACTCCAGTAATTTATTTTCAAAATGTATGGAAATAATAATTTAAATTATTTTTTTAAAATTTCGTACATTTCTGAAAAATTAATCTTTTATTTTGATTTGTAGTTCATACTTTTACTTTTAATTGTGTAGTAAGTTTCTATATTTATACATTAGTGCACACAGAATATTTGTAATATTTTAAAAACAATTAAGTTTATGATCAGAAATTATGAATATTTGAAATAGAATAAATTATTTAATCATACAAGAATGGTACCATTAATAATTGATTAACATTTTGGATTAATAATGTATTTTACGAAAGTTGAATGTTCTGTACACTTTAGCTATTTGAACAAATGCGTCCAAAAACATTTCAAGTGGTAGAAATAGATAAAATTTACTATTTAATTATAGTAGTTGACAAAATATATATTCAATTATCTCTAATGACCGCAGTTGTATTAGTAAACAAAGAATTGATTGCATAACGAAAATTTGTTATTGGAACAAAGTTTGCAGTAGGTTGCGATCATTATTATTTTTGACGAAATTACAATTTTATATTTTTAAACATTATTTAAATGATTAAAAACAATGGCCCGTATTCTCACCTCACTTTTTCGTGAAAAAGTGCTTTTTATCATTAATTTCAGAATAACTTTTTGTTTCTGTTTTTGATCAAATATAAATAATTTTACTATTTTTGATAATTTTTATTATATTTGATATTATAAAATTTAAATAAACTATTATAAAGTGTTTAATAATTAATTTTAAGTAAACGTCAAAAGTACTTTTGGCAAAAATCACTTTTATAAATGAGGACCAAAGATTTTTTACATATCTAGGTTTAAGAAAATATTAAGAAATTTTTTAATCTAAATAATTCAATTATAATTTTATGTACAGTTTGTTTACCTTAGCTTTATATATATATATATATATATATATATATATATATATATATATATATATATATATATAAAATTGGATCAAATGTGTAGAAAAAGTTGCATTGTAATTTGAAACAATAGAAACATTTTTTTTTCTCCCAGTAAAATTTTTTACAAAAACAACTATTTTTGATGTGTTGATATATAAAAAATGTAATTTAGTATAATTATATTTTAAGATAAAAACTCAAAAAATGTTTTTTTTTAAATACTTTTCCTGAAATCGTTGTGCCTAGCATAGACTGAATAATATAATTGGCACATTTGTACTTCGACATGCTTAACGGTCAAGGACATGTTTACATTAAACGTTTTATTTTAATATATGTTTTTTTTTTGTTTTTTCAATTAAAACAACGTTTTGATGAAAATTACATTTAAACTTTTTTCGCTTGATCGGGTTAATATAAGTTGGAAAAATGGTATATGTTTTATTGATTGGAACTGCTAACTACCACTATTTTTGAGTTTGATATATTTAATATGTAATAATATATTTTTCTATAAGGCAGCTGATTTAATTTATTGGTGTTTGATAAGTTTTATGTGCGTCTTATTCCATAAAAAACAACTCATTTAAATAACTCTGTTAATTAAAAAAATTAACACACTGAAAATTATTGTCTGATTTGTTATACAAAAAAACACTTAAAATATATTGTAGTTTGTTATGTTGCCATGAAAATAAGTTCAACAATAATATTGTTTCCATGGTGACTATATGATAGCAATTTGTCAAAATATTAATTGTGTCGATTTAACAAAAACTTCTGATAATTATTCACCAACCTAATAGTATGGGATATTTAGCTATTGTTATTTTTACAAACGTCTTGACATACACATATATTTAACGCCGATGTTAACAATGCATTTATAACCGGTTTATGCAACTGGACCTAAGTAGCTTAAAAGGAAGTACGAGAAAATCGTATGAAAATTATAGTTAAAAAGAATTTTTTTTTTAAATAATTTAAAGAAAATACATAAATATAATATGTTACAAATTTATTACTATTGGAAATAAATAAAAAAAAATCAACTAAAGATTCTTTGTTTTGACATTAAAATACTGGTTTCAACTAACTGTATATTTAAAATTTTAAATGATTGAAATACAATAAGGTGCCTATTTGTGAAACAATAGAAATATTGCATATTATATCGTTTCTTTGTTCTGATTTCGAAATGTTGGTCTGGTCTGGTTCTTGTGTCTTCGATGTAATGATGCAACAAAAAGAGAGAAAAAAAATATATAGAAAAAGAAATGAGAAATGATCACGTGACCTCGACGTTTTTCTAAGTATTCCGTTTTTTGATAATATTACATTATTCAACCAGATAGTCGTATTTTTTGCTTATGCTTGTATAATTCAGTTTTCCTTTTATGAATAGATTAGTTTTTTTTTGCAAAATAGATTTGTATTTTTATTATTTATTATTTCTTTGTTTTTACTGTATTCAAATTTCTTCGATATGTTTGCAATTATTTTATACAGTTGAATTAACAAAAGAAAATAAGAAAGTATTTTTATTTCATTTTGTAAATGAAATTTTATCGTTTATTTTAAAATATTTGTTTTTATTTTTAATTAGTTTTTATATTTTTGATGTATTTGTTTAATAATAGCATACTTTAAATGAAAATTCGTTCATTTTAGATAAAAATGTGGGGCATCTGATTTTACACCAGTTAGTATGTAAATTTACAGACGTTAGTATTTGAACAAAATGTATTTAATAAATATAGATAAATCTTATTGATAACAAGCAGATGGTGCTCAGAATTGTTTATTCTTAACTTTTGTTCTTAGAATAATACTTATTTGTTGAATTATAATAATTTTGAATGGCTGTTGAGACATGAAAAGGATTGTTTATTTCGTTGTGAATTGTTATATTTAGTATTTTAGTTTTTGATTACCAATCCCTATATTTTTCAATAATTGTTAAAATAATTGTTAAACAAAGTAGGTAGTTTGGTCTACAGTAAAGTTTTATGCATTTTATGCCTACATCAGTATGATTATTCGTAACCTTGTTATAATAGAAAATTATTTAAATTCAAGAAAAACAAGATTAGAAGTATATGGGTAAACCCATATATAGACTACTTTGACATTTCTCGGAAAGTTGGCAACACTATATTTAATAATATTATAATTTATGTGGGCACTAGGAGATACTTTTCTGAAAATTTGATCAAAATCGAATAAATAATGTAGCCATAATGAATTTTTAAAAAATTTTGTGATTTTTTTTGGCAACAATGTATTTTGTTAAAATTGCAAAATTTATTTAGACACTAGGAAAAACTTTTATGAAAATTTGATTAAAATCGGTTAAATAAAATAGTCATAAATTTTTTAAAATTTTACTAATTTTTTCCTCGGAAAGTTGGCAACACTGTATTTTGTTAAAATTACATAAATTATATGAATACTAGAAGAATCCTTTGTGAAAATTTGAGTAAAATCGGTTGAATAACATGGCCACAATAAAATTTTTAAAACTTTAGTAATTTTTTTCTCGGGAAGTTGGCAACACTGGATATTAATAAAATTATATAATTAATGGGAGCATTAGGGAAATCTATTCTGTAAATTTGATCAAAATCGAATAAATAACGTAGCCAATATGAATTTTTAAAAACTTTAGTAATTTTTTTCTCGGAAAGTTGGCATCACTGGAAAAAACTAAAACCACATGACCATCTTGGGCACTAGACAAATTTATCCTGAAAATTTCATTAAAATCGGTTGAACCGTCTAGGAGGAGTTACGATCTCAAAATTTTGTCTGACGACCGAGTGAGCGAGCGAGCGAGCTGACGACGCACACACATACACCCACATAAACTAAGTTCAGATTCGTCATGTAGAGGCTATATAAACGATTTCTATACAATTTTTTTTTTTTTTGAAAATGTTACAGACACCGTACCAAACGCTATACTACTTTTTCCTTGCAGTCAAAGTAGTAAAAAATGTTTAAAACGTAGTAAAAAAAAATTCCAGTGTTATTAAAATGAAACGGCTTTAAATTTTCGTTATCATTTTCACCTGATGAGATGTACGTCGAGTACGTGGAAACGTCGATTATTTATAAATATCAATACAGAATTACAACTTAAAGTTGGTTTATTTTTAAAACGTTTAAAAAATATGTTTGTAACATATAAAATAATTGTTTAAAATCTCTTATTGTAAAGCAGAAATTAAGATCGATTTTAACTAATTTATGGCTGTTTTTCGTTCACATATCTTACAGGATATTTTGACCCGAATCTCAATTTTTGTAAATAAGAGTTATTATCATTTATTTTTAAATAAATTTTTATCTTTGTTTTTCATGAAATATACATTGTTTTTTTATTTTAGATATTTTTTATTATATCTGATATCATAAAAGTTAAACTACCTATTTTAAAATGCTAAATAAACCATTTTAGGTAAACGTCAAAAGTACTTTTGAAAATACGAGCCTTTGTTTTTTGTTTCCATTTATTTAGGAAAAAAAAACGCCTTACAGATACGATTGGAATTATTGAACCATTAATATCACGTCAGTCAAGTTAGCACCCCCCATTCTTCAAAAATAAAAACAAATTAGCTCACATTTAAGAGCTATTTATGAGCGATTTTTGAGCCACATTCAAAATTTTTGAGCTGCAAAACTATGCATGAAAAACATGTTTTTCGATGGGGGGTGCTAACTTGATTTCAAGTTAGCACCCACGCTATCAAAAAATTTTAAAAAATTAAAACAAAGTAGCTCACATTTATGAGCTATTTATGAGCTATTTTTGAGCCACATTCAAAAATTTTGAGCTGCAAAACTATGCATGAAAAACATGTTTTTCGATGGGGGTGCTAACTTGATTTCAAGTTAGCACCCACGCTATCAAAAAAATTTAAAAAATTAAAACAAAGTAGCTCACATTTATGAGCTATTTATGAGCTATTTTTGAGCCACATTCAAAAATTTTGAGCTGCAAAACTATGCATGAAAAAAATGTTTTTCGATGGGGTTGCTAGCTTGACTTCAAGTTAGCACCCACGCTATCAAAAATTCTCCAAAAATTAAAACGAATTAACTCACATTTATGAGCTATTTTTGAGCCACATTCAAAATTTTTGAGCTGCAATACTATGCATTGTTGTTATTGTTATTTATTGTTATTATTATTTGGATATTGGTTGAAACCAATTCATTCTCTTAAAAAGTGTTTGATCACTTTATAAGCTACTTGTGAGCGTCGAAATTTATTTTTGAGCTCTTTTTTAAAAATTCGAAAATTCATTCTTCGCACGGGCAGAATAGTGTGAATTTTCGAGTGTCCAAAGTGGTGCACAAAAATAAATTTCGATACTCATAACTACTTCATAAAGAGTCCATAAATCTCATGTAAAATATTGCCTATTTTATTTATAATTAAAAGCGGGGGTGCTAACATAACCTAAATTTATTAGCACATTATTAAACAATAATTTTTTTCCACGAAAGCAGTTTTTGTATTTCTCAAGTAACTCATAAATCAACTCTTATACAATAATTTGTCCGCATTTTTATTTTGTAGGCTAAATAATGTATCTAACTAGTCAAAATTATATAAATAAATTAGAGTTACTTCAAAACAGATCAATGAGAATAATTTTAAAATGCTATAGATATACCATTATACAAAAAATGTTAGAAGAATTACAGTGGTACAATGCGATATAAAAGAATTAATGGAAATACAAATAATTATATTAATCCGTAAAATAAAATTAGGTCCTCAATCTGATTATTTTAAAGATAAATTAGCTAAAGCTGAATATGTACATAATCCTAATACTCGGCAAAAGAATAAATTTTATATTACTCAAAAAAATACTAAACAAGGACAAAATACATTACTGTTTAAAAGAGTTCAAATATATAATAAGTTACCTGATAGTTTTAAGAAATTACATATAAAAATATTCAAAATTAGCCTTAAGGATTATTATTTAAATAAAGTATTTTTATGTTTATAATAGATTTAAAAATATTTCTATATGATTTACATTTATATATTAGTATTTTTATATTATTATTTTGTATTTGGTAAAGCATTTGAACTAAATAAGGATTATTATTATTATTCATGTAAACTTAAAGGTAAATTTTGATAGCGAAAAAAATTTTTTTCATGCATAGTTTTGCAGCTCAAAAATTTTGAATGTGGCTCAAAAATAGCTCATAAATAGCTCATAAATGTGAGCTACTTTGTTTTAATTTTTTAAAAATTTTTGATAGCGTGGGTGCTAACTTGAAATCAAGTTAGCACCCCCCATCGAAAAACATGTTTTTCATGCATAGTTTTGCAGCTCAAAAATTTTGAATGTGGCTCAAAAATAGCTCATAAATAACTCATAAATGTGAGCTAATTTGTTTTTATTTTTGGAGAATGGGGGGTGCTAACTTGACTGACGTATTAATATCGGACATCTTATGTATCACTTTTCATTTTAACATAAGATGTTAGAAATGATCCTAAAATAATTTTATTATCTGTCAGTGAATCAGAAATTGGTTTACAATTATATATTTCATTGTCCCAATTAATAACTAATTTATTTTTGTACAATAATAATAACAACAAGATTAGAAGTATATGGATAAACCCATATATAGACTACTTTGACATTTCTCGGAAAGTTGGCAACACTGTATTTTAATAATATTATAATTTATGTGGGCATTAGGAGATACTTTTCTGAAAATTTGATCAAAATCGAATAAATAATGTAGCCACAATGAATTTTTAAAAAATTTTGTGATTTTTTTCTCGATAAGTTGGCAACACTGTATTTTGTTAAAATTGCATAATTTATTTGGGCACTAAAAAAAACTATTATGAAAATTTGATTAAAATCGGTTAAATAAAATGGTCATAATAAATTTTTAAAAATGTTACTAATTTTTTTCTCGGAAAGTTGGCAACACTGCATTTTGTTAAAATTACATAAATTATATGAATACTAGGAGAATCTTTTGTGAAAATTTGAGTAAGATCGGTTGAATAACATGGTCATAATAAAAATTTTAAAACGTTAGTAATTTTTTTCTCGGAAAGTTGGCAACACTGAATATTAATAAAATTATGTAATTAATAGGAGTATTAGGAAAATCTTTTCTGAAAATTTGATCAAAATCGGCTAAATAATGTAGCCACAATAAATTTTTTAAAACTTTAGTAATTTTTTACTCGGAAAGTTGGCATCACTGGAAAAACCCAAAACCATATGACCATCTTGGGCACTATGCAAATTTAACCTGAAAATTTCATTATAATCGGTTGAACCGTCTAGGAGGAGTTGCGATCACAAAATTTTGTCTGACGACCGAGCGAGCTGACGACGCACATCCATACACCCACATAAACTAAGTTCAGATTCGTCATCTACAGGCTATATGAAGGATTTCTATACATTTTTTTTTTTTTTGAAAATGTTACAGACACCGTACCAAACGCTATATTACTTTTTCCTTACAGTCAAAGTAGTAACAATATATTATTTTTTAATAGCCTAAATACAATGGGAATATATTATTTGATAATTGTTATTATTTATTACACAATAGTAAACAAAATAAATTTTTATGCTACCATATGGTAACATCACCGTTACAGGTATCAGAACAAAAGAAAAATTATTTCTAGGTATCTTTAATCATGTTTACATCTTCATATACAGGTGTAACAAACTAGTGTCCGGAAATTTCTCGGTGTCAAGATACACTAGATATCGTTAAAAACAATTTTAATTATTACAACGTCAAAGAGTGGTTAAGTTAAGTAACATTTTATTAGAAATAATAGTGCATTAAACTTTATAAAAATTGTTCGAAGTTACGACCACCATTTTCGATACACAAGTTGTAACGATGTACAGGGTGGGCAAATTTGGACGTTTTCATAGGGGAACTCGGTAACTATAAGAGATATGGAAAATGGACCGCGCATCTTCGATCGCTTTTTTTGAGAGAAACTCAATTATGAAAACAAAAATTAGCTATCGTCTTTTGTTTTCGAGGTACGGCGAAAAGTTCGCTTTTTCCGTATTTTGATAAATGGTGATATCTCGATGGTTTTTTAAATTAGATGAAAATAATTTTCACATTCTTAAGGCACTTTTTTGAGTAGAATGAAATGGTCTTAACGGATATTATAAATCTTCGTTAATTCTTGGGTTATAACATAAAGTTGTGTTTTTTACAATCGACTGCCGAAAAAAAAAAAATTCGGACACTAGTTTATTAATAAAAAATGTTTCTTTATGTGCCCTCTATCATTTCTGAAAATTAGGAATAGTTATTCTGTTATTTAAATCAAAATTCAATGTCAAATATGACGTCACTCTGTTAAAGTAGAGGGCGTTGTTCTATATTCTACCTATAATAATAATGTGTTTGTATACATTTATTGACAAATACACATACGCAATTTACATGTATACAGGGTATACATGTAAATTGCGTATGTGTATTTGTCAATAAATGTATACAAACACATTATTATTATAGGTAGAATATAGAACAACGCCCTCTACTTTAACAGAGTGACGTCATATTTGACATTGAATTTTGATTTAAATCGCTAACTTTACTATTTATTTCTTTGTTATAATAATTTACTAGTTAAAATTGCTTATTTTGTAAATTTGTTGATAATACTTTTTTTTCAAATTTATTCCGTCTATTCTGCAAATACTACAATGCAAACACAATCTAGTTTCATTTCAGCAAACTTTATTCTAAGTGTTTTCGCCACTGTACAAATATAAAATTTATAAAATTTTCTGTAAAACTGGCTAACTTTAAAAAATAATATAGAGATAAATTAATTAATAATTCCGTACAGAATTCCAAAATTTGTTATTTAACGATTTGTTTTATTTAATAAAAAGTTTACAAATACGAAATAAAAGTTACGTTAAATATATAAAGAATAAATGAAACCGGCTTTTTACTACTTTGACTGCAAGGAAAAGTAGTAAAGCGTTTGGTACGGTGTCTGTAACATTTTCAAAAAAAAAAAAAAATTGTATAGAAATCCTTCATATAGCCTGTAGATGACGAATCTGAACTTAGTTTATGTGGGTGTATGTGTGTGCGTCGTCAGCTCGCTCGCTCGCTCGCAAGTCAAAATTTTGTGGCCGCAACTCCTCCTAGACGGTTCAACCGATTTTAATGAAATTTTCAGGATAAATTTGTCTAGTACCCAAGATGGTCATGTGATTTTATTTTTTTCCAGTGATGCCAACTTTCCGAGAAAAAAATTACTAAAGTTTTTAAAAATTCATATTGGCTACATTATTTATCCGATTTTGATCAAATTTTCAGAAAAGATTTCCCTAATGCTCCCATTAATTACATAATTTTATTAATTTTCAGTGTTGCCAACTTTCCGAGAAAAAAATTACTAAAGTTTTAAAAATTTTATTATGGCCATGTTATTCAACCGATTTTACTCAAATTTTCACAAAAGATTCTCCTAGTATTCATATAATTTATGTAATTTTAAAAAAATACAGTGTTGCCAACTTTCCGAGAAAAAAATTAGTAAAATTTTTAAAAATTTATTTTGACCATTTTATTTAACCAATTTTAATCAAATATTTATAAAAGTTTTTCCTAGTGCCTAAATAAATTATGCAATTTTAACAAAATACAGTGTTGCCAACTTATCGAGAAAACAAATCACAAAATTTTTAAAAAATTCATTGTGGCTACATTGTTTATTCGATTTTGATCAAATTTTCAGAAAAGTATCTTTTATTGCCCACATAAATTATAATATTATTAAAATACAGTGTTGCCAACTTTCCGAGAAATGTCAAAGTAGTCTATATATGGGTTTACCCATATACTTCTAATCTTGTTTTACACGTAATCTGCAAGTATATAGTGCCAAAAATGTATTTTTCTTACATCCTCGTAACTTTTTAGACAATGTAGTATTTTTATAACAAATATTTCAATACTACAAATAACGGTATTTTTTGTAATATAATATTATCACAATTGATAATCACATTATATATATATATATATATATATATATATATATATATATATATATATATATATATATATATATCAAATATATAAATTATCAGTTATAGTACTTGATAATAGTATAATAATAAAATCGAAATTGTTTATTATTATAAAATAGTTCACTAATTACGTAATTGTTTCAATATAAATGAATTTTAATCTTTCTAATGTAATATAAATTAATCATCAGTTTGTCCTAGATTCAGTTTGTCAAATAACTTTAATAAAAGCTTGTACATATTTTTTACCACTTTGACTGCAAGGAAAATGTGGTATAGCGTTTGGTACGGTGTCTGTAACATTTAAAAAAAAAAAATTGTATAGAAATCTTTTATATAGCTTCTAGATGACGAATCTGAACTTAGTTTATGTGGGTGTATGGATGTGCGTCGTAAGCTCGCTCGCTCGGTCGTAAAACTAAATTTTGTGGCCGCAACTCCTCCTAGACGGTTCAACCGATTTTAATGAAATTTTCAGGATAAATTTTTCTAGTGCCCAAGATGGTCATGTGGTTTTGGTTTTTTCAGTGATGCCAACTTTCCGAGAAAAAAATTACTAAAGTTTTTAAAAATTTATTGTGGCTACATTATTTATTCGATTTTGATCAAATTTTCAGGAAAGAATCTCCTAGTCTCTCCATAAATTTCGTAATTTTAATAAAATACAGTGTTGCTAACTTTCCGAGAAAAAAATTACTAAAATTTCTAAAAATTTATTACGGCCATGTTGTTTAACCTTCGACAAGCCGACATCAAATGGCACCGCGCGATACCGACGTGGGCATATTATACCCATTAGAAATAGCTTTAAAAAAATCTAAAACTTGGTAAAAAAAAATTTGTTTTATTGTTATAAATATAAGGGTAAAATTTTATTATCTAAAATTGCAAAATAAGGCCAAAAATACATCTTATATGTTTCCATGAATAGTAACACACAGTCTCGCTGTTTGAGTTCTACTAAACACTGGCTAGAGAATAGTTTACCCAGTGACGCGCGCGCAGTCGTACATACCAGTGTTATCAGTTGTCGTGCATACCAGTGCCGTAGGCACAATTCTATAAAAATGTGTGATGATGATGAATATTATGATTCGGATTTTGAATTTGAGAATGAAGATGATGTTTCCAGTTGTGAGGATCAAGTATCAATATCAAGCTTCGATTCCGACAGTTATTCAATAAATAGTGAATCAGAAGACGAAAGTGACTCCGACAAAGTTTTTATTTCCAAATCAAATTTTATCTGGAGTAAAAATATACCTTCTGTACAAACTATAAATACCAATTATCAAAATTTGCAAGCCAGAAATTCGAAAGTCACTAATATTCAAGAATGTTTTGAATTGTTTATTACCGACGATATACTGACCGAAGTTATTGAACAAACAAATAATTATATTCAAAAAAATCAGAAAAATATGAAATTCATAACAAAAAGCGAAATGAAAGCAGTAATAGGTGTTTTATTAGTCTCGGGTAGAAATCGAGGTAGAAAATTATCCTTCAATGAAATGTGGTCAACAGATCCGTTGTTTCGGCAACATATATTTACTGCTGCCATTGGAAGAAACAGATTTTCCGAAATTTACAGCACTTGCAGATTTGATGACAAGACAACTAGAGCAGAGAGATTTTTAGAATCGAGCAATTTTATTATTTTTTATTAATTATTTATTATTTTTTATTTATTATTATTTTATTTATTTTTTTATTTATTATTTTTGAATATTTTCTAAATATTTTTTATTTGAAAAAAATAATCAGTGACGCCTATGGCAAACCACGTGATTTACCTGCATTTCATTTGTACAGTGGGAGACAAATAAATACGTATGTATTTTTATTCATTATATTATTAAATTTAACGATTATTTGACATTGGAAATTATTTCTAGGATTGATATTAGTGTATATTTACTATAAACGAGTTGTTATATACAATAATTCAATATTTGAACTGGGCATATTATACCCATGTCGGATACGGGAAGGTTAACCGATTTTGTTTAAATTTTCACAAAAGATTTTTCTAGTATCCATATAAATTAGATAATTTCAACAAAGTACAGTGTTGCCAACTTTCTGGGAAAAAATTATTAAAATTTTTAAAAATTTATTATGACCACGTTATTTAACCAATTTCAATCAAATTTTCACTAAAGATTTTCCTGGTGCCCACATAAATTATGAAATTTTAACAAAATACAGTGTTGCCAACTTATCGAGAAAAAAATTACTAAAATTTTAAAAAATTTATTGTGGCTACATTATTTATCCGATTTCGATCAAATTTTCAGAAAAGTTTCTCCTAGTGCCTACATAAATTACAATTTTATTAAAATACAATGTTGCCAACTTTCCGAAAAATTTTTTTAATAATTTTCTAAATATTTGTTATGTCCGCATTATTTATCCGTTTTTAATGAAATTTTTACAGAAGATACCCTTAGCGCCTATAATATTATATATTAGCAAAATACAATGCTGCCAACTTTCGGTGAAAAAAATGTTTATTCCTATTTCTTATCATTTATGTGATAATGTCAAAGTGGTCTATATATGGGTTTACCCATATATTTCTAATCTTGTTTAATTTAAAGACTAATGCAGTATCACATATTGATAATGTATAATATTCAGCTTTGGAATTAGACAATGAATGGTCGAATAATTTAATTGCAAACGTATTTCTAAGATTTATTTAATAATCTAGTTTCAAAATATGACAGGTTTTTGTTCAAAAGAACTACTATTATTTTTCAACTATATAATTCGTCTGATGTGAAATAAATTATGACATTTTTAACCTAGAAATGTAATTTAAAAATCATTTAACATAAACATTCTATTGATGTAAGTAATATTTTTTAAATATAAGCCCAGAAGGTGACACAGGTTCTGTGTCAAAACGATTAATAATAAATTAAAAAATTGTCACACTAAACAATAACTCGATAATTCGATTATTTAAAGGAGTATATATAGTTCTTGCCATAAAAATCCGCCCTTTCGCCATAATTATCCTATTTCACAGATGAACATTTTTTGTTCAGTATTAAAATAATTAATTATTAAACTTACCTTGACTGAATGACAGAGCAGGAATGTAGATTACAATAGGCATGTATAAAAACATGGCCAGTGCATAAATAAACAATGCTAGTACACGTATTCTGGTATCAAAACGTAGTTTTAAATATTCATAGCTATTGGTTAATTGCAATTTGTAAAATATTGGCAGATAGACTTGTGCGACAATTGTACAAGAGAATACGGCCGTTAGTAAGCACATCCAATACTGAGATCCGAAATTGTAGATTTCTGACGGAATTCCAAGAATTGTTATTCCGGATAGATGGCTATAAAACAAAAACAAATCGGTGTTTAACATTAATTCTTTAATTCTTTAGTTTTCCCCTCGTAAATATTATTATTATTATTATTACAGGATATACAGAATTAATACATGTGGGTGCAACAATTTTTATATAAATTAAAGTTGAGATTTTTCTTAAAATTTCACAAGCTAGCTTAGCTAGCCGATTCAATGACGGAGTAACTTGTGAAATTTTGAGAAAAATTTTAACTTTACTTTATATTAGTTTATTTCACAGATATGCACATATAAAAAATTTTTGTTCAATATTTATATAGAGTTAATAAATCAGTTACTGAACATAGCATATCTATAAATGGAATAAAAACTTTTTAATAAATTACTGGATATGATTAAAAAATTAAAATCGTTATATCAATTATTTAAGATTAAATCAAAACAGTATTATAAAACTATAGTTCCTGATAATCATTAGTAAATCTATTTCAGAGAGAAAATAGTCACTTTTGTTACAATAGTCAGATAGCCATCCTACTTAATATGCAGGTTTTTATTATCTTATTGACAATGACAACACCAGTACTTCAACATTAGAAACGTATTGAAATATAATTTACTCGTAAATTAAAACTAGAAACTAGAAATTAAAATAATTTTCAAATTGATTTCAGTGACTGATATCTGATTTGAAATCTAAGGCCCCTTGGTCACGAGGCCCCAGCTTGCGCCTCATGCGCCTGCGCGTAAATACGGCTCTGATGGCGAGTTATAAATATTATTTTCTTTTTCTTTTTATTTCAGTTTGTCATTCCCCAGCCGAATTTCCAGTGGCTGTCAAACGTTAACAGCACCCTAATCGGTAAGTTCTATTTTCAATTTTTTTTTTATATTTTGCGTGAAAAATTTTTCAATTGTCAAAGTCAAATATTTCACGTATCTGTGATAATTTTGTTTTTTTTTTTTTAAATTGAATCTTATTAATTTGAATTCACTGAAGGCATCGTATCTCTTATAGCTCATTCAAAAATTGCACTTTTCAAAAAAAATCATAAATAATTAGAAAAAATCAATAAAATCAATAATTTTTGAGATCTATAGTCTATACACTTGTAATATTAATTTGTATTCGATGGTGCTCTGACTTAGAGACAGTAGTTTGCCTATGGTATCCGTTAGACAGGCTCGCAAACCCTGCAGTTACCTGGAAGGTAAATTGCGTGCTGTAATACGGGTTAATTGCGTATAAGTGTGTATTGCTTCTCATATATTTTGTGTGTGGTGTCTCTCAGAGACCTTGGACAGCGGGAAATCATTAACAATAATGATATCCAGTATTAGATTACTGTTATAATCTAATTCAGCCTCCCACATGCAAAGTAGAGATGTTCTTTAATATTATTGATTCATTTTACCGACGATCGATAAATTATTTTCTATATATATATTCAGTCGGTTGAGTTAAAATAGAACTTATTTAAATCTCTGTCATAAAACTGACCTGAATTTCAATAATATGTTACTTGTAAAAATTATTATAATATTATGAAAAATATCATAACTTAACTATTCTAACCATACAAAACATATTACGTAATCTTATTAGTGATATTATATTTGATAAATATAAATTTACATACACATATAATGTCTATCAAAGAGAAAGATCTAATCAGAATATGCGCTTTTGAAGGAGGAATAAAAAGTTACATAAGATAATGTTGTTTTAGTTAATATTATATGAATGTCAAACGAAAAATTCAAACTACATTTTCTTTTCATAATCAACTTCTGGACTTTTTCAGGATTAATTTGTCTAGTGCCCAAGATGGTCATGTGATTTTGTTTTTTCCAGTGATGCCAACTTTCCGAGAAAAAAATTACTAAAGTTTTTAAAAATTCATATTGGCTATGTTATTTATCCGATTTTGATCAAATTTTCAGAAAAGATTTCCCTAATGCTCTCATTAATTACAAAATTTAATTAATATTCAGTGTTGCCAACTTTCCGAGAAAGAAATTACTAAAGTTTTAAAAATTTTATTATGGCCATGTTATTCAACCGATTTTACTCAAATTTTCACAAAAAATTCTCCTAGTATTCATATATTTTATGCAATTTCAACAAAATACAGTGTTGCCAACTTATCGAAAAAAAACTACTAGCAAAAAAAATATGGAATATTTTACTAGTAAAAAAAGTTATGGAATATTTTACTAGTAAAAAAAAAAAAATATGGAATATTTTACTAGTAATAAAAATTAATCAATATTTTACTAGTAAAAAAAAATATGGAATATTTTACTAGTAAAAAAAAATGTACAATATTTTAAGCAGAAATTGACGATTTCTTGCTTTTTTGCTTCGCTGGTTTAATGAGAAATCGGATTTTTTGAAAAAGTTCAATAACTCCAGTAGTTTTTAAGTTGGCGAGCCAAAAACGTATATATGCTTGTAAATTCGCGTTTTTAAGCAGAAATTGACGATTTCTTGCTTTTTTGCTTCGCTGGTTTAATGAGAAATCGGATTTTTTGAAAAAGTTCAATAACTCCAGTAGTTTTTAAGTTGGCGAGCCAAAAACTTATATATGCTTGTAAATTCGCGTTTTTAAGCAGAAATTGACGATTTCTTGCTTTTTTGCTTCGCTGGTTTAATGAGAAATCGGATTTTTTGAAAAAGTTCAATAACTCCAGTAGTTTTTAAGTTGGCGAGCCAAAAACGTATATATGCTTGTAAATTCGCGTTTTTAAGCAGATATTGACGATTTTTTGCTTTTTTGCTTCGCTGGTTTAATGAGAAATCGGATTTTTTGAAAAAGTTCAATAACTCCAGTAGTTTTTAAGTTGGCGAGCCAAAAACGTATATATGCTTGTAAATTCGCGTTTTTAAGCACAAATTGACGATTTCTTGCTTTTTTGCTTCGCTGGTTTAATGAGAAATCGGATTTTTTGAAAAAGTTCAATAACTCCAGTAGTTTTTAAGTTGGCGAGCCAAAAACGTATATATGCTTGTAAATTCGCGTTTTTAAGCAGAAATTGACGATTTCTTGCTTTTTTGCTTCGCTGGTTTAATGAGAAATCGGATATTTTGAAAAACTTCAATAACTCCAGTAGTTTTTAAGTTGGCGAGCCAAAAACGTATATATGCTTGTAAATTCGCGTTTTTAAGCACAAATTGACGATTTCTTGCTTTTTTGCTTCGCTGGTTTAATGAGAAATCGGATTTTTTGAAAAAGTTCAATAACTCCAGTAGTTTTTAAGTTGGCGAGCCAAATACGTATATATGCTTGTAAATTCGCGTTTTTAAGCAGAAATTGACAATTTCTTGCTTTTTTGCTTCGCTGGTTTAATGAGAAATCGGATTTTTTGAAAAAGTTCAATAACTCCAGTAGTTTTTAAGTTGGCGAGCCAAAAACGTATATATGCTTGTAAATTCGCGTTTTTAAGCAGAAATTGACGATTTCTTGCTTTTTTGCTTCGCTGGTTTAATGAGAAATCGGATTTTTTGAAAAAGTTCAATAACTCCAGTAGTTTTTAAGTTGGCGAGCCAAAAAAGTATATATGCTTGTAAATTCGCGTTTTTAAGCAGAAATTGACGATTTTTTGCTTTTTTGCTTCGCTGGTTTAATGAGAAATCGGATTTTTTGAAAAAGTTCAATAACTTCAGTAGTTTTTAAGTTGGCGAGCCAAAAACGTATATATGCTTGTAAATTCGCGTTTTTAAGCAGAAATTGACGATTTCTTGCTTTTTTGCTTCGCTGGTTTAATGAGAAATCGGATTTTTTGAAAAAGTTCAATAACTCCAGTAGTTTTTAAGTTGGCGAGCCAAAAACGTATATATGCTTGTCAATTCGCGTTTTTAAGGACAAATTGACGATTTCTTGCTTTTTTGCTTCGCTGGTTTAATGAGAAATCGGATTTTTTGAAAAACTTCAATAACTCCAGTAGTTTTTAAGTTGGCGAGCCTAAAACGTATATATGCTTGTAAATTCGCGTTTTTAAGCACAAATTGACGATTTCTTGCTTTTTTGCTTCGCTGGTTTAATGAGAAATCGAATTTTTTGAAAAAGTTCAATAACTCCAGTAGTTTTTAAGTTGGCGAGCCAAAAACGTATATATGCTTGTAAATTCGCGTTTTTAAGCAGAAATTGACGATTTCTTGCTTTTTTGCTTCGCTGGTTTAATGTGAAATCGGATTTTTTGAAAAAGTTCAATAACATCAGTAGTTTTTAAGTTGGCGAGCCAAAAACGTATATGTGCTTGTAAATTCGCGTTTTTAAGCAGAAATTGACGATTTGTTGCTTTTTTGCTTCGCTGGTTTAATGAGAAATCGGATTTTTTGAAAAAGTTCAATAACTCCAGTAGTTTTTAAGTTGGCGAGCCAAAAACGTATATATGCTTGTAAATTCGCGTTTTTAAGCACAAATTGACGATTTCTTGCTTTTTTGCTTCGCTGGTTTAATGAGAAATCGGATTTTTTGAAAAACTTCAATAACTCCAGTAGTTTTTAAGTTGGCGAGCCAAAAACGTATATATGCTTGTAAATTCGCGTTTTTAAGCAGAAATTGACGATTTCTTGCTTTTTTGCTTCGCTGGTTTAATGAGAAATCGAATTTTTTGAAAAGGTTCAATAACTCTAGTAGTTTTTAAGTTGGCGAGCCAAAAACGTATATATGCTTGTAAATTCGCGTTTTTAAGCAGAAATTGACGATTTCTTGCTTTTTTGCTTCGCTGGTTTAATGAGAAATCGGATTTTTTAAAAAACTTCAATAACTCCAGTAGTTTTTAAGTTGGCGTGCCAAAAACGTATATATGCTTGTAAATTCGCGTTTTTAAGCACAAATTGACGATTCCTTGCTTTTTTGCTTCGCTGGTTTAATGAGAAATCGGATTTTTTGAAAAAGTTCAATAACTCCAGTAGTTTTTAAGTTGGCGAGCCAAAAACGTATATATGCTTGTAAATTCGCGTTTTTAAGCAGAAATTGACGATTTCTTGCTTTTTTGCTTCGCTGGTTTAATGAGAAATCGGATTTTTT
Organism: Clivina fossor; assembly: GCA_963966155.1. Taxonomy (NCBI): domain Eukaryota; kingdom Metazoa; phylum Arthropoda; class Insecta; order Coleoptera; family Carabidae; genus Clivina; species Clivina fossor. The sequence continues at coordinate 373,775 of OZ014560.1, forward strand.
GAAAAAGTTCAATAACAGTAGTTTTTAAGTTGGCGAGCCAAAAACGTATATATGCTTGTAAATTCGCGTTTTTAAGCACAAATTGACGATTTCTTGCTTTTTTGCTTCGCTGGTTTAATGAGAAATCGGATTTTTTGAAAAACTTCAATAACTCCAGTAGTTTTTAAGTTGGCGAGCCAAAAACGTATATATGCTTGTAAATTCGCGTTTTTAAGCACAAATTGACGATTTCTTGCTTTTTTGCTTCGCTGGTTTAATGAGAAATCGGATTTTTTGAAAAAGTTCGATAACTCCAGTAGTTTTTAAGTTGGCGAGCCAAAAACGTATATATGCTTGTAAATTCGCGTTTATAAGCAGAAATTGACGATTTCTTGCTTTTTTGCTTCGCTGGTTTAATGAGAAATCGGATTTTTTGAAAAAGTTCAATAACTCTAGTAGTTTTTAAGTTGGCGAGCCAAAAACGTATATATGCTTGTAAATTCGCGTTTTTAATCAGAAATTGACGATTTCTTGCTTTTTTGCTTCGCTGGTTTAATGAGAAATCGGATTTTTTGAAAAAGTTCAATAACTCCAGTAGTTTTTAAGTTGGCGAGCCAAAAACGTATATATGCTTGTAAATTCGCGTTTATAAGCAGAAATTGACGATTTCTTGCTGTTTTGCTTCGCTGGTTTAATGAGAAATCGGATTTTTTGAAAAAGTTCAATAACTCTAGTAGTTTTTAAGTTGGCGAGCCAAAAACGTATATATGCTTGTAAATTCGCGTTTTTAAGCAGAAATTGACGATTTCTTGCTTTTTTGCTTCGCTGGTTTAATGAGAAATCGGATTTTTTGAAAAAGTTCAATAACTCTAGTAGTTTTTAAGTTGGCGAGCCAAAAACGTATATATGCTTGTAAATTCGCGTTTTTAAGCAGAAATTGACGATTTCTTGCTTTTTTGCTTCGCTGGTTTAATGAGAAATCGGATTTTTTGAAAAAGTTCAATAACTCCAGTAGTTTTTAAGTTGGCGAGCCAAAAACGTATATATGCTTGTAAATTCGCGTTTTTAAGCAGAAATTGACGATTTCTTGCTTTTTTGCTTCGCTGGTTTAATGAGAAATCGGATTTTTTGAAAAAGTTCAATAACTCCAGTAGTTTTTAAGTTGGCGAGCCAAAAACGTATATATGCTTGTAAATTCGCGTTTTTAAGCACAAATTGACGATTTCTTGCTTTTTTGCTTCGCTGGTTTAATGAGAAATCGGATTTTTTGAAAAAGTTCAATAACTCCAGTAGTTTTTAAGTTGGCGAGCCAAAAACTTATATATGCTTGTAAATTCGCGTTTTTAAGCAGAAATTGACGATTTCTTGCTTTTTTGCTTCGCTGGTTTAATGAGAAATCGGATTTTTTGAAAAAGTTCAATAACTCCAGTAGTTTTTAAGTTGGCGAGCCAAAAACGTATATATGCTTGTAAATTCGCGTTTTTAAGCACACATTGACGATTTCTTGCTTTTTTGCTTCGCTGGTTTAATGAGAAATCGGATTTTTTGAAAAAGTTTAATAACTCCAGTAGCTAAATACATAGCTAAATTTTTTCTCTATTTTACTGAATTTTTTTCAAATTTTTTTGAGCAAATTTTGAAAAAGTCTTATTTTGAAAAAAATCCCAAGGGTCCCCCCTTGTCAAATTTTCAAAAATTCAGTTTTTTTTTTCTACTAAACGATGCATCGTAGAATAATGGTTTTTTCACTCAATTATCGTACTCATTATTCCGTATTTTTCCATATCATGCTTATTTTCCTACACCTCATAGTTTTTGAGAAAAAAAAAAACCAAAAAATTAAAAAAAAATTGTAGCGCCCGAACGGCACATGCTAGCAAATTAAAACAAAAACCAAATAATAGAACCTTTTATGCCCTATCGAAAAGTATTCTAAATATTTCTTCGAATTTTACTCGAGAAAGTAGTATATCGCAATTTATCGAAATTACATGCTAAACGCCCATACGAACTTGACGAACGAACACCCGGTATATATATATATATATATATTATAAAATCTAAATAAAAAAAAACTACATTTTTCGTTGATCACATTGGTAAATAGTCACAGTTCATTAATGATCTTATTAGGTACACGTTTTGAGTTATTTTTTCATTAGTTTTTGTCAAAATGTCTGAATAAAATGATTGAATATTTTTTTTTGTTGATAAATACTTGAATCAGTTCCTGTGTTTATAAAATATTATCATCAATGTGTTATTAAAAATTGGATGTCATTTTTTGATTAATATAATATTAAAATTATCCAAATTAATGTATTAAACTTATTTGAGTTTCAACAAAAGTTTATACAATACATATAAAAATTATTTAAAAAAAAAAAAAAAAAACGTATGTGATCAGATTTAAATAAATATGTATTTTTGAACGAATTAAACAATTTAATTATTATGTAATGTTGCCAATTTTCCGTGAAAACTATTCAAAAAATTTAACTTAAAATTTTTTTTCCCTGTGTTTCCCTGAATATTTTCTATGATTCAAATTCCCTGTATTTTCCCTGTTTCCCTGAGTTTTCCAGAATGTGGTCTACTGGAGTTATTGAACTTTTTCAAAAAATCCGATTTCTCATTAAACCAGCAAAGCAAAAAAGCAAGAAATCGTCAATTTCTGCTTAAAAACGCGAATTTACAAGCATATATACGTTTTTGGCTCGCCAACTTAAAAACTACTGGAGTTATTGAAGTTTTTCAAAAAATCCGATTTCTCATTAAACCAGTGAAGCAAAAAAGCAAGAAATCGTCAATTTGTGCTTAAAAACGCGAATTTACAAGCATATATAAGTTTTCGGCTCGCCAACTTAAAAACTACTGGAGTTATTGAACTTTTTCAAAAAATCCGATTTCTCATTAAACCAGCGAAGCAAAAAAGCAAGAAATCGTCAATTTCTGCTTAAAAACGCGAATTTACAAGCATATATACGTTTTTGGCTCGCCAACTTAAAAACTACTGGAGTTATTAAACTTTTTCAAAAAATCCGATTTCTCATTAAACCAGCGAAGCAAAAAAGCAAGAAATCGTCAATTTCTGCTTAAAAACGCGAATTTACAAGCATATATACGTTTTTGGCTCGCCAACTTAAAAACTACTGGAGTTATTAAACTTTTTCAAAAAATCCGATTTCTCATTAAACCAGCGAAGCAAAAAAGCAAGAAATCGTCAATTTCTGCTTAAAAACGCGAATTTACAAGCATATATACGTTTTTGGCTCGCCAACTTAAAAACTACTGGAGTTATTAAACTTTTTCAAAAAATCCGATTTCTCATTAAACCAGCGAAGCAAAAAAGCAAGAAATCGTCAATTTCTGCTTAAAAACGCGAATTTACAAGCATATATACGTTTTTGGCTCGCCAACTTAAAAACTACTAGAGTTATTGAACCTTTTCAAAAAATTCGATTTCTCATTAAACCAGCGAAGCAAAAAAGCAAGAAATCGTCAATTTCTGCTTAAAAACGCGAATTTACAAGCATATATACGTTTTTGGCTCGCCAACTTAAAAACTACTGGAGTTATTGAAGTTTTTCAAAAAATCCGATTTCTCATTAAACCAGCGAAGCAAAAAAGCAAGAAATCGTCAATTTGTGCTTAAAAACGCGAATTTACAAGCATATATACGTTTTTGGCTCGCCAACTTAAAAACTACTGGAGTTATTGAACTTTTTCAAAAAATCCGATTTCTCATTAAACCAGCGAAGCAAAAAAGCAAGAAATCGTCAATTTCTGCTTAAAAACGCGAATTTACAAGCACATATACGTTTTTGGCTCGCCAACTTAAAAACTACTGATGTTATTGAACTTTTTCAAAAAATCCGATTTCACATTAAACCAGCGAAGCAAAAAAGCAAGAAATCGTCAATTTCTGCTTAAAAACGCGAATTTACAAGCATATATACGTTTTTGGCTCGCCAACTTAAAAACTACTGGAGTTATTGAACTTTTTCAAAAAATTCGATTTCTCATTAAACCAGCGAAGCAAAAAAGCAAGAAATCGTCAATTTGTGCTTAAAAACGCGAATTTACAAGCATATATACGTTTTAGGCTCGCCAACTTAAAAACTACTGGAGTTATTGAAGTTTTTCAAAAAATCCGATTTCTCATTAAACCAGCGAAGCAAAAAAGCAAGAAATCGTCAATTTGTCCTTAAAAACGCGAATTGACAAGCATATATACGTTTTTGGCTCGCCAACTTAAAAACTACTGGAGTTATTGAACTTTTTCAAAAAATCCGATTTCTCATTAAACCAGCGAAGCAAAAAAGCAAGAAATCGTCAATTTCTGCTTAAAAACGCGAATTTACAAGCATATATACGTTTTTGGCTCGCCAACTTAAAAACTACTGAAGTTATTGAACTTTTTCAAAAAATCCGATTTCTCATTAAACCAGCGAAGCAAAAAAGCAAGAAATCGTCAATTTCTGCTTAAAAACGCGAATTTACAAGCATATATACGTTTTTGGCTCGCCAACTTAAAAACTACTGGAGTTATTGAACTTTTTCAAAAAATCCGATTTCTCATTAAACCAGCGAAGCAAAAAAGCAAGAAATCGTCAATTTGTGCTTAAAAACGCGAATTTACAAGCATATATACGTTTTTGGCTCGCCAACTTAAAAACTACTGGAGTTATTGAAGTTTTTCAAAAAATCCGATTTCTCATTAAACCAGTGAAGCAAAAAAGCAAGAAATCGTGAATTTGTGCTTAAAAACGCGAATTTACAAGCATATATAAGTTTTCGGCTCGCCAACTTAAAAACTACTGGAGTTATTGAACTTTTTCAAAAAATCCGATTTCTCATTAAACCAGCGAAGCAAAAAAGCAAGAAATCGTCAATTTCTGCTTAAAAACGCGAATTTACAAGCATATATACGTTTTTGGCTCGCCAACTTAAAAACTACTGGAGTTATTAAACTTTTTCAAAAAATCCGATTTCTCATTAAACCAGCGAAGCAAAAAAGCAAGAAATCGTCAATTTCTGCTTAAAAACGCGAATTTACAAGCATATATACGTTTTTGGCTCGCCAACTTAAAAACTACTGGAGTTATTAAACTTTTTCAAAAAATCCGATTTCTCATTAAACCAGCGAAGCAAAAAAGCAAGAAATCGTCAATTTCTGCTTAAAAACGCGAATTTACAAGCATATATACGTTTTTGGCTCGCCAACTTAAAAACTACTAGAGTTATTGAACCTTTTCAAAAAATTCGATTTCTCATTAAACCAGCGAAGCAAAAAAGCAAGAAATCGTCAATTTCTGCTTAAAAACGCGAATTTACAAGCATATATACGTTTTTGGCTCGCCAACTTAAAAACTACTGGAGTTATTGAAGTTTTTCAAAAAATCCGATTTCTCATTAAACCAGCGAAGCAAAAAAGCAAGAAATCGTCAATTTGTGCTTAAAAACGCGAATTTACAAGCATATATACGTTTTTGGCTCGCCAACTTAAAAACTACTGGAGTTATTGAACTTTTTCAAAAAATCCGATTTCTCATTAAACCAGCGAAGCAAAAAAGCAAGAAATCGTCAATTTCTGCTTAAAAACGCGAATTTACAAGCATATATACGTTTTTGGCTCGCCAACTTAAAAACTACTGGAGTTATTGAACTTTTTCAAAAAATTCGATTTCTCATTAAACCAGCGAAGCAAAAAAGCAAGAAATCGTCAATTTGTGCTTAAAAACGCGAATTTACAAGCATATATACGTTTTAGGCTCGCCAACTTTAAAACTACTGGAGTTATTGAAGTTTTTCAAAAAATCCGATTTCTCATTAAACCAGCGAAGCAAAAAAGCAAGAAATCGTCAATTTGTCCTTAAAAACGCGAATTTACAAGCATATATACGTTTTTGGCTCGCCATCTTAAAAACTACTGGAGTTATTGAACTTTTTCAAAAAATCCGATTTCTCATTAAACCAGCGAAGCAAAAAAGCAAGAAATCGTCAATTTCTGCTTAAAAACGCGAATTTACAAGCATATATACGTTTTTGGCTCGCCAACTTAAAAACTTCTGGAGTTATTGAACTTTTTCAAAAAATCCGATTTCTCATTAAACCAGCGAAGCAAAAAAGCAAGAAATTGTCAATTTCTGCTTAAAAACGCGAATTTACAAGCATATATACGTATTTGGCTCGCCAACTTAAAAACTACTGGAGTTATTGAACTTTTTCAAAAAAATCCGATTTCTCATTAAACCAGCGAAGCAAAAAAGCAAGAAATCGTCAATTTCTGCTTAAAAACGCGAATTTACAAGCATATATACGTTTTTGGCTCGCCAACTTAAAAACTACTGGAGTTATTGAACTTTTTCAAAAAATCCGATTTCTCATTAAACCAGCGAAGCAAAAAAGCAAGAAATCGTCAATTTCTGCTTAAAAACGCGAATTTACAAGCATATATACGTTTTTGAAAAAAAATATACAATATATTACTAGTAAAAAAAAATTTACAATATTTTACTAGTAAAAAAAATATACAATATTTTACTAGTAAAAAAAAATATACAAGGTTTTACTAGTAAAAAGAAATATACAATGTTTTACTAGTAAAAAGAAATATACAATATTTTACTAGTAAAAAGAAATATACAATGTTTTACTAGTAAAAAGAAATATACAATGTTTTACTAGTAAAAAGAAATATACAATGTTTTACTAGTAAAAAGAAATATACAATATTTTACTAGTAAAAAGAAATATACAATGTTTTACTAGTAAAAAGAAATATACAATGTTTTACTAGTAAAAAGAAATATACAATATTTTACTAGTAAAAAGAAATTTACAATGTTTTACTAGTAAAAAGAAATATACAATATTTTACTAGTAAAAAAAATATACAATGTTTTACTAGTAAAAAAAATATACAATGTTTTACTAGTAAAAAGAAATATACAATGTTTTACTAGTAAAAAGAAATATACAATATTTTACTAGTAAAAAGAAATATACAATGTTTTACTAGTAAAAAGAAATATACAATATTTTACTAGTAAAAAGAAATATACAATGTTTTACTAGTAAAAAGAAATATACAATGTTTTACTAGTAAAAAGAAATATACAATATTTTACTAGTAAAAAGAAATATACAATGTTTTACTAGTAAAAAGAAATATACAATGTTTTACTAGTAAAAAGAAATATACAATGTTTTACTAGTAAAAAGAAATATACAATGTTTTACTAGTAAAAAGAAATATACAATATTTTACTAGTAAAAAGAAATATACAATAGTTTACTAGTAAAAAAAATATAAAATGTTTTACTAGTAAAAAAAATATACAATGTTTTACTAGTAAAAAGAAATATACAATGTTTTACTAGTAAAAAGAAATATACAATATTTTACTAGTAAAAAAAATGTACAATGTTTTACTAGTAAAAAGAAATATACAATGTTTTACTAGTAAAAAGAAATATACAATGTTTTACTAGTAAAAAGAAATATACTGTAACGTGAATTTGAATTCGTGTCGGGGCAGTCTGAACAGTATTGGAAATGTATTAAAATAATTACCATCATATTTGCGATTGTATTTTGACTAGCATTTATTTACAACACTTAAACACTACATAACAATACTATACAACAACAATGGTTAGCCGAGCGAAGCTAAATAAACAATTACACTATTTACATTACTTATAATTAATCTTACACCTATCGGACTGACATTAACACAACTTATGAACTAACACCATATTCACTTATACTCGCACACATTTATATCTACATATTTATATCACTATTTATATCACACTATTATTTATTTCAACGAGCCATCACCACCGACCCATTACTATTAGATCGATTACTAGATCTAACCAGATCGGCGCTTCAATGATGACTGCTTTCTCTTGTTGCTCGTAGCGCCTTAAGTAGGCTGCAACCAATCCTTCTCGAAAGCTTCTACAACAATCTAGAAGCCTAATGGAACCTTCGCACACATACATTCATACACAGCGCACACCGACATTACGTCACATAAACAGAATGTGTAAACACATTCTTTACGCGTGACTCACCGCATGCACACACACACACACATGTAAGCACGCATACACACACGCAAACATAATTACTTATGAAATCTCAGTTTTGTTACAATACAATGTTTTACTAGTAAAAAGAAATATACAATGTTTTACTAGTAAAAAGAAATATACAATGTTTTACTAGTAAAAAGAAATATACAATGTTTTACTAGTAAAAAGAAATATACAATGTTTTACTAGTAAAAAGAAATATACAATGTTTTACTAGTAAAAAGAAATATACAATGTTTTACTAGTAAAAAGAAATATACAATATTTTACTAGTAAAAAAAATATACAATGTTTTACTAGTAAAAAAAATATACAGTTTTACTAGTAAAAAGAAATATACAATATTTTACTAGTAAAAAGAAGTATACAATGTTTTACTAGTAAAAAGAAATATACAATATTTTACTAGTAAAAAGAAATGTACAATGTTTTACTAGTAAAAAGAAATATACAATGTTTTACTAGTAAAAAGAAATATACAATGTTTTACTAGTAAAAAGAAATATACAATGTTTTACTAGTAAAAAGAAATATACAATGTTTTACTAGTAAAAAGAAATATACAATATTTTACTAGTAAAAAGAAATATACAATGTTTTACTAGTAAAAAGAAATATACAATATTTTACTAGTAAAAAAAATATACAATGTTTTACTAGTAAAAAAAATATACAATGTTTTACTAGTACAAATAAATATACAGTGTTTAACTAGTAAAAAGAAATATACAATATTTTACTAGTAAAAAGAAATATACAATGTTTTACTAGTAAAAAGAAATATACAATATTTTACTAGTAAAAAGAAATATACAATGTTTTAGTAGTAAAAAGAAATATACAATGTTTTACTAGTAAAAAGTAATATACAATATTTTACTAGTAAAAAAAATATACAATGTTTTACTAGTAAAAAGAAATATACAATATTTTACTAGTAAAAAGAAATATACAATGTTTTACTAGTAAAAAGAAATATACAATGTTTTACTAGTAAAAAGAAATATACAATGTTTTACTAGTAAAAAGAAATATACAATGTTTTACTAGTAAAAAGAAATATACAATGTTTTACTAGTAAAAAGAAATATGCAATGTTTTACTAGTAAAAAGAAATATACAATATTTTACTAGTAAAAAGAAATATACAATGTTTTACTAGTAAAAAGAAATATACAATGTTGTACTAGTAAAAAGAAATATACAATATTTTACTAGTAAAAAGAAATATACAATGTTTTACTAGTAAAAAGAAATATACAATGTTTTACTAGTAAAAAGAAATATACAATGTTTTACTAGTAAAAAGAAATATACAATGTTTTACTAGTAAAAAGAAATATACAATGTTTTACTAGTAAAAAGAAATATACAATGTTTTACTAGTAAAAAGAAATATACAATGTTTTACTAGTAAAAAGAAATATACAATGTTTTACTAGTAAAAAGAAATATACAATGTTTTACTAGTAAAAAGAAATATACAATATTTTACTAGTAAAAAGAAATATACAATGTTTTACTAGTAAAAAGAAATATACAATATTTTACTAGTAAAAAAAATATACAATGTTTTACTAGTAAAAAAAATATACAATGTTTTACTAGTAAAAAGAAATATACAATGTTTTACTAGTAAAAAGAAATATACAATATTTTACTAGTAAAAAGAAATATACAATGTTTTACTAGTAAAAAGAAATATACAATATTTTACTAGTAAAAAGAAATATACAATGTTTTACTAGTAAAAAGAAATATACAATGTTTTACTAGTAAAAAGAAATATACAATGTTTTACTAGTAAAAAGAAATATACAATGTTTTACTAGTAAAAAGAAATATACAATGTTTTACTAGTAAAAAGAAATATACAATGTTTTACTAGTAAAAAGAAATATACAATATTTTACTAGTAAAAAAAATATACAATGTTTTACTAGTAAAAAAAATATACAATGTTTTACTAGTAAAAAGAAATATACAATGTTTTACTAGTAAAAAGAAATATACAATATTTTACTAGTAAAAAGAAATATACAATGTTTTACTAGTAAAAAGAAATATACAATATTTTACTAGTAAAAAGAAATATACAATGTTTTACTAGTAAAAAGAAATATACAATGTTTTACTAGTAAAAAGTAATATACAATATTTTACTAGTAAAAAAAATATACAATATTTTACTAGTAAAAAGAAATATACAATATTTTACTAGTAAAAAGAAATATACAATGTTTTACTAGTAAAAAGAAATATACAATGTTTTACTAGTAAAAAGAAATATACAATGTTTTACTAGTAAAAAGAAATATACAATGTTTTACTAGTAAAAAGAAATATACAATGTTTTACTAGTAAAAAGAAATATACAATGTTTTACTAGTAAAAAGAAATATACAATATTTTACTAGTAAAAAAAATATACAATGTTTTACTAGTAAAAAAAATATACAATGTTTTACTAGTAAAAAGAAATATACAATATTTTACTAGTAAAAAGAAGTATACAATGTTTTACTAGTAAAAAGAAATATACAATATTTTACTAGTAAAAAGAAATGTACAATGTTTTACTAGTAAAAAGAAATATACAATGTTTTACTAGTAAAAAGAAATATACAATGTTTTACTAGTAAAAAGAAATATACAATGTTTTACTAGTAAAAAGAAATATACAATGTTTTACTAGTAAAAAGAAATATACAATATTTTACTAGTAAAAAGAAATATACAATGTTTTACTAGTAAAAAGAAATATACAATATTTTACTAGTAAAAAAAATATACAATGTTTTACTAGTAAAAAAAATATACAATGTTTTACTAGTACAAATAAATATACAGTGTTTAACTAGTAAAAAGAAATATACAATATTTTACTAGTAAAAAGAAATATACAATGTTTTACTAGTAAAAAGAAATATACAATATTTTACTAGTAAAAAGAAATATACAATGTTTTAGTAGTAAAAAGAAATATACAATGTTTTACTAGTAAAAAGTAATATACAATATTTTACTAGTAAAAAAAATATACAATGTTTTACTAGTAAAAAGAAATATACAATATTTTACTAGTAAAAAGAAATATACAATGTTTTACTAGTAAAAAGAAATATACAATGTTTTACTAGTAAAAAGAAATATACAATGTTTTACTAGTAAAAAGAAATATACAATGTTGTACTAGTAAAAAGAAATATACAATATTTTACTAGTAAAAAGAAATATACAATGTTTTACTAGTAAAAAGAAATATACAATGTTTTACTAGTAAAAAGAAATATACAATGTTTTACTAGTAAAAAGAAATATACAATGTTTTACTAGTAAAAACAAATATACAATGTTTTACTAGTAAAAAGAAATATACAATGTTTTACTAGTAAAAAGAAATATACAATGTTTTACTAGTAAAAAGAAATATACAATGTTTTACTAGTAAAAAGAAATATACAATATTTTACTAGTAAAAAGAAATATACAATGTTTTACTAGTAAAAAGAAATATACAATATTTTACTAGTAAAAAGAAATATACAATGTTTTAGTAGTAAAAAGAAATATACAATGTTTTACTAGTAAAAAGTAATATACAATATTTTACTAGTAAAAAAAATATACAATGTTTTACTAGTAAAAAGAAATATACAATATTTTACTAGTAAAAAGAAATATTCAATGTTTTACTAGTAAAAAGAAATATACAATGTTTTACTAGTAAAAAGAAATATACAATGTTTTACTAGTAAAAAGAAATATACAATGTTTTACTAGTAAAAAGAAATATACAATGTTTTACTAGTAAAAAGAAATATGCAATGTTTTACTAGTAAAAAGAAATATACAATATTTTACTAGTAAAAAGAAATATACAATGTTTTACTAGTAAAAAGAAATATACAATGTTGTACTAGTAAAAAGAAATATACAATATTTTACTAGTAAAAAGAAATATACAATGTTTTACTAGTAAAAAGAAATATACAATGTTTTACTAGTAAAAAGAAATATACAATATTTTACTAGTAAAAAGAAATATACAATATTTTACTAGTAAAAAAAATATAAAATGTTTTACTAGTAAAAAAAATATACAATGTTTTACTAGTAAAAAGAAATATACAATGTTTTACTAGTAAAAAGAAATATACAATATTTTACTAGTAAAAAGAAATATACAATGTTTTACTAGTAAAAAGAAATATACAATGTTTTACTAGTAAAAAGAAATATACAATATTTTACTAGTAAAAAGAAATATACAATGTTTTACTAGTAAAAAGAAATATACAATATTTTACTAGTAAAAAAAATATACAATGTTTTACTAGTAAAAAAAATATACAATGTTTTACTAGTAAAAAGAAATATACAATGTTTTACTAGTAAAAAGAAATATACAATGTTTTACTAGTAAAAAGAAATATACAATATTCTACTAGTAAAAAGAAATATACAATGTTTTACTAGTAAAAAGTAATATACAATATTTTACTAGTAAAAAGAAATATACAATGTTTTACTAGTAAAAAGAAATATACAATGTTTTACTAGTAAAAAGAAATATACAATGTTTTACTAGTAAAAAGAAATATACAAAGTTTTACTAGTAAAAAGAAATATACAATGTTTTACTAGTAAAAAGAAATATACAATGTTTTACTAGTAAAAAGAAATATACAATGTTTTACTAGTAAAAAGAAATATACAATGTTTTACTAGTAAAAAGAAATATACAATGTTTTACTAGTAAAAAGAAATATACAATATTTTACTAGTAAAAAAAATATACAATGTTTTACTAGTAAAAAAAATATACAATGTTTTACTAGTAAAAAGAAATATACAATATTTTACTAGTAAAAAGAAGTATACAATGTTTTACTAGTAAAAAGAAATATACAATATTTTACTAGTAAAAAGAAATGTACAATGTTTTACTAGTAAAAAGAAATATACAATGTTTTACTAGTAAAAAGAAATATACAATGTTTTACTAGTAAAAAGAAATATACAATGTTTTACTAGTAAAAAGAAATATACAATGTTTTACTAGTAAAAAGAAATATACAATATTTTACTAGTAAAAAGAAATATACAATGTTTTACTAGTAAAAAGAAATATACAATATTTTACTAGTAAAAAAAATATACAATGTTTTACTAGTAAAAAAAATATACAATGTTTTACTAGTACAAATAAATATACAGTGTTTAACTAGTAAAAAGAAATATACAATATTTTACTAGTAAAAAGAAATATACAATGTTTTACTAGTAAAAAGAAATATACAATATTTTACTAGTAAAAAGAAATATACAATGTTTTAGTAGTAAAAAGAAATATACAATGTTTTACTAGTAAAAAGTAATTTACAATATTTTACTAGTAAAAAAAATATACAATGTTTTACTAGTAAAAAGAAATATACAATATTTTACTAGTAAAAAGAAATATACAATGTTTTACTAGTAAAAAGAAATATACAATGTTTTACTAGTAAAAAGAAATATACAATGTTTTACTAGTAAAAAGAAATATACAATGTTTTACTAGTAAAAAGAAATATACAATGTTTTACTAGTAAAAAGAAATATGCAATGTTTTACTAGTAAAAAGAAATATACAATATTTTACTAGTAAAAAGAAATATACAATGTTTTACTAGTAAAAAGAAATATACAATGTTGTACTAGTAAAAAGAAATATACAATATTTTACTAGTAAAAAGAAATATACAATGTTTTACTAGTAAAAAGAAATATACAATGTTTTACTAGTAAAAAGAAATATACAATGTTTTACTAGTAAAAAGAAATATACAATGTTTTACTAGTAAAAAGAAATATACAATGTTTTACTAGTAAAAAGAAATATACAATGTTTTACTAGTAAAAAGAAATATACAATGTTTTACTAGTAAAAAGAAATATACAATGTTTTACTAGTAAAAAGAAATATACAATATTTTACTAGTAAAAAGAAATATACAATGTTTTACTAGTAAAAAGAAATATACAATATTTTACTAGTAAAAAGAAATATACAATGTTTTAGTAGTAAAAAGAAATATACAATGTTTTACTAGTAAAAAGTAATATACAATATTTTACTAGTAAAAAAAATATACAATGTTTTACTAGTAAAAAGAAATATACAATATTTTACTAGTAAAAAGAAATATTCAATGTTTTACTAGTAAAAAGAAATATACAATGTTTTACTAGTAAAAAGAAATATACAATGTTTTACTAGTAAAAAGAAATATACAATGTTTTACTAGTAAAAAGAAATATACAATGTTTTACTAGTAAAAAGAAATATGCAATGTTTTACTAGTAAAAAGAAATATACAATATTTTACTAGTAAAAAGAAATATACAATGTTTTACTAGTAAAAAGAAATATACAATGTTGTACTAGTAAAAAGAAATATACAATATTTTACTAGTAAAAAGAAATATACAATGTTTTACTAGTAAAAAGAAATATACAATGTTTTACTAGTAAAAAGAAATATACAATATTTTACTAGTAAAAAGAAATATACAATATTTTACTAGTAAAAAAAATATAAAATGTTTTACTAGTAAAAAAAATATACAATGTTTTACTAGTAAAAAGAAATATACAATGTTTTACTAGTAAAAAGAAATATACAATATTTTACTAGTAAAAAGAAATATACAATGTTTTACTAGTAAAAAGAAATATACAATGTTTTACTAGTAAAAAGAAATATACAATATTTTACTAGTAAAAAGAAATATACAATGTTTTACTAGTAAAAAGAAATATACAATATTTTACTAGTAAAAAAAATATACAATGTTTTACTAGTAAAAAAAATATACAATGTTTTACTAGTAAAAAGAAATATACAATGTTTTACTAGTAAAAAGAAATATACAATGTTTTACTAGTAAAAAGAAATATACAATATTCTACTAGTAAAAAGAAATATACAATGTTTTACTAGTAAAAAGTAATATACAATATTTTACTAGTAAAAAGAAATATACAATGTTTTACTAGTAAAAAGAAATATACAATGTTTTACTAGTAAAAAGAAATATACAATGTTTTACTAGTAAAAAGAAATATACAAAGTTTTACTAGTAAAAAGAAATATACAATGTTTTACTAGTAAAAAGAAATATACAATGTTTTACTAGTAAAAAGAAATATACAATGTTTTACTAGTAAAAAGAAATATACAATGTTTTACTAGTAAAAAGAAATATACAATGTTTTACTAGTAAAAAGAAATATACAATATTTTACTAGTAAAAAAAATATACAATGTTTTACTAGTAAAAAAAATATACAATGTTTTACTAGTAAAAAGAAATATACAATATTTTACTAGTAAAAAGAAATATACAATGTTTTACTAGTAAAAAGAAATATACAATATTTTACTAGTAAAAAGAAATGTACAATGTTTTACTAGTAAAAAGAAATATACAATGTTTTACTAGTAAAAAGAAATATACAATGTTTTACTAGTAAAAAGAAATATACAATGTTTTACTAGTAAAAAGAAATATACAATATTTTACTAGTAAAATGAAATATACAATGTTTTACTAGTAAAAAGAAATATACAATATTTTACTAGTAAAAAAAATATACAATGTTTTACTAGTAAAAAAAATATACAATGTTTTACTAGTAAAAAGAAATATACAGTGTTTTACTAGTAAAAAAAATATACAATATTTTACTAGTAAAAAGAAATATACAATGTTTTACTAGTAAAAAGAAATATACAATATTTTACTAGTAAAAAGAAATATACAATGTTTTAGTAGTAAAAAGAAATATACAATGTTTTACTAGAAAAAAGTAATATACAATATTTTACTAGTAAAAAAAATATACAATGTTTTACTAGTAAAAAGAAATATACAATATTTTACTAGTAAAAAGAAATATACAATGTTTTACTAGTAAAAAGAAATATACAATGTTTTACTAGTAAAAAGAAATATACAATGTTTTACTAGTAAAAAGAAATATACAATGTTTTACTAGTAAAAAGAAATATACAATGTTTTACTAGTAAAAAGAAATATGTAATGTTTTACTAGTAAAAAGAAATATACAATATTTTACTAGTAAAAAGAAATATACAATGTTTTACTAGTAAAAAGAAATATACAATGTTGTACTAGTAAAAAGAAATATACAATATTTTACTAGTAAAAAGGAATATACAATGTTTTACTAGTAAAAAGAAATATACAATATTTTACTAGTAAAAAGAAATATACAATGTTTTACTAGTAAAAAGAAATATACAATGTTTTACTAGTAAAAAGAAATATACAATGTTTTACTAGTAAAAAGAAATATACAATGTTTTACTAGTAAAAAGAAATATACAATGTTTTACTAGTAAAAAGAAATATACAATGTTTTACTAGTAAAAAGAAATATACAATGTTTTACTAGTAAAAAGAAATATACAATGTTTTACTAGTAAAAAGAAATATACAATGTTTTACTAGTAAAAAAAATATACAATGTTTTACTAGTAAAAAGAAATATACAATGTTTTACTAGTAAAAAGAAATATACAATATTTTACTAGTAAAAAGAAATATACAATATTTTACTAGTAAAAAGAAATATACAATGTTTTACTGGTAAAAAGAAATATACAATATTTTACTAGTAAAAAGAAATATACAATGTTTTACTAGTAAAAAGAAATATACAATGTTTTACTAGTAAAAAGAAATATACAATATTTTACTAGTAAAAAGAAATATACAATGTTTTACTAGTAAAAAGAAATATACAATATTTTACTAGTAAAAAGAAATATACAATGTTTTACTAGTAAAAAGAAATATACAATATTTTACTAGTAAAAAGAAATATACAATGTTTTACTAGTAAAATAAATATACAATGTTTTACTAGTAAAAAAAATATACAATGTTTTACTAGTAAAAAAAATATACAATATTTTACTAGTAAAAAGAAATATACAATATTTTACTAGTAAAAAAAATATACAATATTTTAATAGTAAAAAAAATATACAATATTTTACTAGTAAAAAGAAATATACAATATTTTACTAGTAAAAAAAATATACAATGTTTTACTAGTAAAAAGAAATATACAATATTTTACTAGTAAAAAATATATACAATGTTTTACTAGTAAAAAGAAATATACAATATTTTACTAGTAAAAAAAATATACAATGTTTTACTAGTAAAAAGAAATATACAATATTTTACTAGTAAAAAAAATATACAATGTTTTACTAGTAAAAAGAAATATACAATGTTTTACTAGTAAAAAAAATATACAATGTTTTACTAGTAAAACGAAATATACAATATTTTACTAGTAAAAAAAATATACAATGTTTTACTAGTAAAAAAAATATACAATATTTTACTAGTAAAAAAAAATATACAATATTTTACTAGTAAAAAAAATATACAATATTTTACTAGTAATAAAAATATACAATATTTTACTAGTAAAAAAATTATACAATATTTTACTAGTAAAAAAAATATACAATATTTTACTAGAAAAAAAAATTATTCAATATTTTACTAGTAGAAAAATTAATCAATATTTTACTGGTAAAATAAATTATTCAATATTTTACTAGTAGAAAAATTAATCAATATTTTACTTACACCCATAATCTTGTAAAAAAACAGCCATAACCTTGTAAAAAACAGCCATCATCTTGTAAAAAAAAAAACAGTCATAATCTTGTAAGAAACAGCCATAATCTTGTACAAAAACAGTCATAATCTTGTAAGAAACAGTCATAATCTTGTAAAAAACAGTCATAACCTTGTATAAAACAATCATAACCTTGTACAAAACAGTCATAACCTTGTATAAAACAAACATAGCCTTGTATAAAACAGTCATAACTGTTATGATTAGAACCGGTAGATCCATCCTCCCTGACTTCACAATCAAAACTGACACTTTCAGGGACGACCGGGATGGCGCACTCAATGATAAACAGGCATGACCATGTGACGTCATCAAACAGATACTTGGCACCATGACCGCTCTGCTTGCTTTCGTGTGGCGCTAGTGTACATTTTTGAATTTTGCGAATTTATTTAAAATTAAATTTCAAATTAATACAAAGTTTACATTTAATATATAAAACTTTATTAACATACAAAGTTCAGTGTTACAGTACAAAAATACAAAAAAAAATAAATATAAATATAAAAATATAAAATATAATATAATGTAATAATATATATATATATATATATATATATATATATATATATATATATATATATATATACAAATATAAAATATAAATTGCACATTTTACAAATAAATAAATAACAACTTGAAAATACTCATTATTAAAGTTAAGTTATGGTACTTGATTTATTAAATAGTTGATGTATTCCGGTCTCAATAAAAAATTGCTATTACTTAATTTTTTTTTTAAAAATTAGAAATCTATTTTATAATTTCTTATTATCTCACCAACCATTGGTTAAGTAAATGGATGCAATTTTTTTGCTAAAAAATTCTGTTTTACAGAGTTAATAAAAACCTGTATACACGTATGAATGTAAAATAAATAAGAGGAAAAAATAATATATGATCTTTTTAAAAATTATTTCTACAAGACACTCGGTCTCATAATAAAAATATGTTTCTTATAACGGATATCTTCAATCTAAAAACTCGTATAGTTGAAGGTGCATGCATATCCATAGAAAATAATATTGTATGTTAAAATTGAAAAAGATATTGTTAAATCATATGTTTTCGCAATAGTAATATTTGATAGAATACCGAAACGTTTTATAGAATAGAATAATATAATTCAAGTAATTTATAGCAAACATAATTGACACGATTGTCTCAAACAAACATCATAATAAACAACTTTCTGAAAGAGTTTTAATATTTTAAATATATCAAAATTTGCCACATCTCAATCTTATGATAAGTTCCCTGTCTTTGTTGGGCGACTACAATTAATTTCATTCATTCAATTTATTTAACAAAATAATTGATATGAATATAAACGGTGTATATAATAACAAAATATTTTTTATGTTTATAGTAAATATAGAATTATTATTCGTTCTTTACTCATATGTTCAAATTTTATTTATGATTTTATGCATTATGCATTGTTCGATTGAAATGAAAATATAAAATATAGAGCAAAAAAATAGATAATTCATATTTTTCATTTAGTGGTTACAATATAACCTTACCATAAATAATATAAAAAAATTCCGGATTTGGAAACCGACATTTCTTTTGATTCTGGTACTGGACGCAAGACGGTACGCAACAAGAATATTGGATCTATAGAAAAATATTATACATTACAAAATTGCCATAAGATACATACAGGGTATTAATTTCAATAGCTTTTTTATTCATATGCAGTAATAAAATGTTTAATTTACCTTGATAAATATCAAATAATATTTATAAAAGAAAGCCATGTACGAAAGCGCCCAATTATCGTCAGCAAAAAAACACAAATCAGTTGAAAATCCAAATCAAGTACCAAAAACACAGCCAATGATAAACCAAATTATCCAGTATTCCAAATCCAATTTGAAAATCGCAAATAGAGGCAGGGTCCAAATATTTTAAAAAAAGTATCACGATCGCAAAACTCAGTTCGCACAATATTTCGCATAATATTTCGTTTTCCAACATGTACATATATTTTCTACCAAGGTCGTCCCTGTTTCTACCTGATAAATTTTTGACATTTCTAAACAAAAATCGTCTTGAAATATTAATTGCTTTAATTAATTTAATTAATTAGTTTAATTAAGCTAGTAACGAATAAAAAATTATTTAAAAAACTTGGCACCGGGACCAACAGATGGCGCCACTACGGTTCATATTCTGCTATTCAAGTGAAAACTCCCCTAATCTCCCTGGACACTTTATTGATCAATATTATTGAGTGGTGTGAGGGCTACCCCTTTTTCTATATATTGCGTCAATAATATTGCTTCAATAATATTGACCGTGTAAGGTAGGCTTAAATGAAATATAAAATAAAATGCGTTTTCAGTGCGATTTAACAGTTATAAGTTGTAATTTTGACGGTTACGAGGTCATTGAAATTTTGCCGTGTGTGGCGCTGACAGTGTGTGAGTGTGATGTGACAGCTGGTGAAATCACAGAAGGAAATGATGATGTGTGTGCGTATTGTTGTTGTTGAAGAACAGGAAAGGTTGCATACACATGTTTGCGTGCATGTAAACGTGAATAAATAATGGTTTTGTTTTGGTTGTTGTTGACATAAATCATGAAGGTAGCAGAAATAGTAAGTTTTGTAATTAAATTATGTTATTTATATAGATTTGTATAGCCCAGTATGTTTTAGGAATGCGATGATGTTTTTCGGCTCGTAATTGTTCGACAGTTAGTTAAGCGAATCGATTGTAATATGATGTTTATTTCTATAGTAACAATATTTAACACAGTTGCTGAAGATGTGTAATATTGTTAGTTCGTGATGTGCATCGCTGCAAGAGACGCATACCGCTGTGGCAGCCGACGCTACCGCCGCTGAATCCAACAGATACGGATATGTTAGTTTGCTATGGCCCACTGAAATATAGTAATAACTGGAATGCGCAATGGCCACTCAAATGCGAGCCGAAAGAGATAGGAGATACGTGGTATTCGCGTCTTTGTCTTTCTAATGGCGTAGCATTGCTACTACATGATAACTTAGATAGCTATGGAAAAAAAATCTAACTGTCAAATGTCAAATTAATATATCAAACATGATAAAATACATTTTATAAAAAAATTCCCCAATAAAATCTCATTACGTATCGTTTAGCCGATGCATATAGCTACAATTTAATATGCAACAGCATAAGATTGTCGCATTTTTACCGCAAGAAATCGCATTTGAATTTCAAATGCGCAGAAGTGTAAGACAGTCATAGAGATCCCCCGTATCTCCTATCTCTCTCGGCTCGCATTGGCGCTACTAGAACACATAGGCAGTGCACATTCCAGTTATTACTATATTTCAGTGGTCATATCAAAAAAAATTGTGTGACAAGAACTACTATAGTCATGGTAACTAAAAACATAAATATGCCACCTATTTACAGAATGATATATACTCGTGTCATAAAAATATGAAAAATTATTTAGCCGTATCGAAAAATGTTGAAAATATAAGTTATTAGTTATAATTGGTTTAGGAACTTTTGTTAAATAATTTTTTTCGAACTATATCTCTGTTGCAAAATATTCGTAAAACACATAAAAGTAACATTAGTAAGTTACGACTTTCGGTTAGCAGATCTTTACCAAAAGTTGATCAAATTAAGATATTCATTTTCGAAGCTTAAATATGAAATTTTCTAACAATCCTTTCAACCGCTACACGTGTCCACAGATAGGCAGACAGACGGACATTATGCTAAAAACAGTTGATTTGTGTTACTATAAGTCCAATTCGATCTTATCTGTAAAAATCTCGATTTATCAAATTTGGTATGACTACAATTCGTTCCTTACCATATGTAATGACGGTCGGTAAAAAGATAAATTTATAAAAATTAAAAATTAAATTTGTTTTTTTACTTTTAAATTTGTTGTTTTTATTTTAAAAATCATTTATTCAATGTTATCAATAAATTCAAAATTACTTTCCGACGTAATTTAGCAAGTTTTATTTTATAAAATTGTTTATTAAAATTTTCAAAAATACTTTATTTTACAAAAATTTATTTTTGGGTTTAGGTCCATTATTAAACACCGGATTTCATTTCAATGTTGGCAATTGGCCGGGCCACGTTGATACGGCTGGAAGTCGTAACGGCACATGTGATTGGCTGCTGACGTCACGTGATCTACGTGCCTCCGGTGATTCGGAAGGTATTTTCTTATCAGTAGCACATTGGTATCCACCGCATACCAGCTGCACCTATCTTATGCAAAGCGAACAAGGAGAAATTGTCAGATTGTACTTTCCCAGGTATATATAATAATAATAATAGGTAATAGAAAACTTTTTTTAGCAACAAAGTGCTATATAAATCAAATATAAATAAAAACATTTAATAAGTATATTCAAAATAGATAAAGTGTATAGTAAACTACATTTTCTTCTTAATCCTAAACTTACACTACGTTATCTTGTACTTTTAATTTCAACAGAATGTTGGGTTTGGTTGCAAAAGCATAAACGGAAAATGACTGCTGTGGAAATGAGATTTTTACGTGAGGTATGTGGTGTAAATAGGAGAGATCGGATACGAAATAGATTAGTGTATGATGAGTGCGAAATTGAAAAAAATGTTGTAGCAAAAGTTGGTGTTAGTCAGTTAAGATGGTTCGGACATGTTCAGCGAATGTCTAATGAACGTTTGGTAAAAAGATTTATTTGAAAGATTTTGATGGTATACGTTTGCGTGGACGTCCGATGAGTAGTTGGAGTGGTATGATTGAGAGTGTTTTGCGTGAGCGAAAGTTTTCAAGTAGTTGGAATAAAAGAGCATGTATGACAGTGGAATTATGAATGTGGATGAAGCGAAAGTTGCTTGTTTGGATAGGAATGTTTAGGGGCGACTGGTTTCGGGATGATGAAAAGAGTTTGTGTCACACCCTTTTGGGTACATGGCGTGATTGTGTATGTATGTATGTAATTTCAACAGATCACTTATTATAAACTAGTAACTTATTGTAGACTATTATTTCTTAAGAACTATACAAAATTAAAACCAATGCGTTTAGTACATAAAATACATAAAATTTAATGAAACTAGATTTTCCAAATAATATTGCTTAATTTTAAACATAAAACTATGTAAATTCGCATTTTTAATTTCATTAGGTAACTTATTATTTTATTTTCTTGTTGTGAATTATACCAATTTCGTTGGAAATAATACCAATCCTGTTTGCAAAAAATACCAAATTTTTTACTCTTTCATTTCTTTTTTAAATTTTAATCAGAAACTTATATTAGTTTGCGTTACTAATATACATACATATAGTCTGTTCCTGAATTTTAGTCATATAATACAAAATTACAAATAATTTATTATTAACTTACACACAGTATTTTTAATATTTAATGTTGGAGAGTATTTATATTTTGTTATAATACGAGTATGGTATATTATATAAATAAAATGAATATTGACATATACAATATTTCAAGTGAAATACAAAATACTACATACGAATTCGTGAATTCGAGAGAAGTCAAATATTGTACGTAGAGTTTCCATTACGACAGATAATACAGATATCTATTGCTATTAACACATTACACATTACATGATATTAACATTTCGACAGGTACATATACACATGCATATAACGAAAATTTAAATGTGTGTTTGATAGTGTCACTGTGTTTGCACTAGAACAAAATTGTCACTAAATTTTACATTATATTTGTGCTTATACTGTAACATTTTGTATAGTTCCAAAAGAAATTACAATATAAAATAACTCATTTTAGTTTTATTGTTTTTTTTTCCTAATATTGTTAAAGCCTCATTCACATCTTCGTAACTTATCTTGGAATTAGTAGATATTTCAGCTTACGATCAGTTCAAAACCACTAGCTCTACGCTGAAACATAACGACTTATTCAGTCTATCTAAGTATTACAATATTATTCCTGAAGATGAACTTTGTGAACTCGAAATATTGATTTCGATTTAAAAAATAATAATAATAAACTCTTGACTAAAACCTAAGTGGTTTTTTTTTATTATTAATATTTAATAAATTCAATTTTATCAAAAATTAAAAATGCAGTAAATTGAAAGAAGAAAAAGAAGAATAGTAAAAATATTGCATTTTCCAGTTGAAAAACATTTATTTTATTTTTATTATTATTACTACGTTTATTACTAAGTCATTAATCATAAATAAACAAAAAGAAATTAAAATAGAAAAAAAAAAGAAATGAATGAAAAGTAATATATTCTTTCGTTGTTGAACAATGCCTTTCTCCGTTTTTTTTTTTTTTTTTTTTTTTTTAATATTTCTATATATACCGACATTTTGTGGTGCACAATCAATTTTTTATATACGTTTAATAAAACTCTTATAAAATTAATGCACGCCAACCCAAAAAGTAATTTATCATCAACTGTTATTGTTGTTTCTATCCTTCTATTTCGCTACTGCTCTGTTTCAAAGTAATTATTTCTGCTCTCAAATTTTCATTATTTTTACTAAATTTTAATCATTTTTGTTTTATGACGCTTGTTAAATATATATTTATATAAAAGAAACTTACTTTTACAGATAATTAATTGGAGATATTGCTTTCATATTTTATCATTCATATTTTGAATATTTATAAATAATTAAAAACAAAATAATAATCAATAAAATTTTATCAATGTTAACATCACACACGGTTACCCCAATTTTCTAATAATGCGTAATATATACAGTAAAAAAATAAATAATTGAATAACTATTTCCAGTTTCCTAACACATGACTCAAAAGTAACATTTATTTTTTTAATATGTAATATATTATATTTAATTTTATAAAATTTTACACTTCTGTAAATAAGAAGAATTCAAACCATGACCGTGCTAAAATTTCAAGAATAAATCAAAAATCGCTTTCTGCTACACGTAACATAATATTATTTAAATTTTCGCTATCATTTTATAATTTATTAATCCAATCTGTTTGATGGTAACTTAGAGCAGACCTAATATTATGATTTTGTATCTAGTTTTAGAATAAATCGAATTGAATCTCCCATTCAGGCAATGGACGGTGATTGTGGCGAATCATTAACTTTGTATGACGCATCATGGCCCGACTATCCGAAAATTATTAAAACATTTTGTGATACATTCTCCAAAGCAATGGAAAAACATGATTTTGTATCAACGGATATTGCGTTGTTTGTACGATTCGAAAGCAAAACTGGCAGTTATAGTGGGTGAGTATTTTTTTCTTAATTTTAGTTTTGTTTAGGTCATTTTAAACTTTACATATTTTTTTCATTAAAAAATTCAAACAAAGTTTTGAAATGTAAATTGTCAAAAATCTCTAATAATTCAGGAAATGCAACCCAATATATACAATAGGTGTACGAGTTGCCTATATTTATATATTTTTATTATTTATATTCCGTTTACGGTTTTCAATATTTTGTCCATAGAATAAAATTAAGGATGAGGCTATTTATACATACGGTATGTATACGCAATTGGCTATTTATACATACTAAAAAAAAACCTAAACCAAACTACTAACCTAACCTACCCTAAATAGCCAATTACGTAAAAATACTGTATGTATAAATAGCCAATTGCGTATACATACCGTATGTATAAATAGCCACTTTCTAAAATTAATGTAAATTGCATTTATACCATGATTAACTATTACATATTTTATCCAAAGTTGAAAATACCGGCCCTTAGCCTTCAAATAACATGCTATCTAATGTATTTATTCACAACAAAAATTTAGGCAAATTCACCTATCGACAAAACTTGAACTAAACTTTTTATTTACGATACAACATCATCAGTTATTTTCGTATGTATTTAAAAATTTCTAAAATAATTACATACATTTTTTCTGTGTTATAGCTCATCACTATATTACTGGGCACATTATGATTTCTTCAATAATACACATCTCGGTGAGCCAATACCAAATTCAGCATGTGATGAAATTTTTACATCATGGCGAGCACAAAAGGGTTGGTTACGTTCACCACTAAATACACTTGAATATAAACAAACGTCTGCTACCCAAGATGTTTATTGTTTATATCGATTTGTAACCGATAAACCATTATTTGCTCGAATTATTCTTACTGTACAAAGCATCAAATTTAAGGTAAGTAAATTTTATTTTTAAATTTATGTCTACACAACTAGTAATATATATATTATAATGTATAATTCTAAACAATTTTATTCACATAAAAATTGCATATGTTTTACTACAAATTATATCATTATATCTATTGTAAAATTATGTAATTTTATATCTGGTTTTCTGACTATATCTATCGTAGATTATTTCTCCAATAAACACTAAACTAGCAAATAATTGCTCTAAAACTATCAGCAAAAATGCAGCTTTTAAATGCTCAAAACTTAATACAGTTGTTGTGTCTTTTTCGCTATTTTTACAATTATCAGAATTTTTTTTTGTTATCAATTTGATCAAAATTATATTTTTTCAATAATTATAAAGACCAGTTTGTTGTAAAATCTCCATAACTAGTTTAAATTCATTGTAAAGTACTTTATCTTTGCAAATAAAGTAAACATTTAGTGTTGGATAAAAACTGTCAGACATTATGTAAAAATTTTCATGAAATATTTGATTTACTTCCATATAATTAATTTGAAGTCTTGATAAAATCAATCCAATATCTGTTCGATATCTAAAATAAATCAATTTATTTTAATTTGTGATATTTCATTAACTATCTGTTTAATAATTTTTTAAATGTTTTGTGTAATACCTTTCTAATATTTTTTAATTATGTTGCCGATTTTATTATTTTAGAAATATTTATCTTTTAACGAATACATTTACATAACTGATACAAATATGGCACTGTAGTATTTTGTAAAATTTTCTATTTATAATAGTGCAAATTGCAAAATTATTTGGAATATATGTAAAAACTTACTTGTAATTTTCAGTCCATTCATAATTATCACCAAAGACTGTATAAGATTCGGGAACTTCGATAATATGATTATGCAACGGATGATTTTCATTAATTCTCGTTTTTTTCAGTAATTAATGAACAAATTTTGAAACAAAAAGTTTTAAATCTGTTTTATATAAATCTTGTAACGTATCAATATTTGGATAATATTTTGGAACAACTAAATTTCTCATAAACATTGCTTGAAATATTGTTACAAATATGATTGCATATGTTGTCCATACTACCGTTATTATACGTTCAGGATTCTTTTGTCTTCTGTTTGGTACACTTTCATTTAAAGGTAATCTTAAATAGATAAATACAAAAGAAATTATAAGAATTTAAATCTACACAAGGAATATATAATAACCCTGCACATTTTTTTTTACCTGAAAGTATCAGTAAATGCAATAACAAATTCAGCGGTTTTATATTCAATTTTCCGTATAAAATACAATATAAGAGAGATAATAATTGTTGTAAACAAAGTGGCGAATAAAATCTTTGGTGTTAATACCAAAAATATGAGCAGATAATTTGGTATCTGACCTTGTTTCGATGTTACAATATAAAAATCATTTCTTTCTGGATAAACAACAAATTCCATGAAATCATCTAAAACTATTAGACCAATATTTGCTATAGCATCATATAATCATATAAATCTGCTAAAGTTTTAAAGTACAAATTTATTGATACATCTATATTAACTCTAGATAATAATTCATCTGGAAAAATCTTCAGATATTTTATGAATATCTAGGGTTCCATTTAAAAAATCAGCAACGCTTTGAAAATTCTTTCCATCTAATCCAATGTAAACAGCTTTACCATTTTTTTGAACAGATGTAATTCTGTTACCAACTATTGTATCGCAATTATATAATTTTATTGGCCTACCTTTTATATTTGGAATTTTATTTTCAAATATCTTGCCCAAATTTGTATCATCTGTTATGTCAATTTTATATTGATCAATAAATGAGTTGTGTGTATATAATTTTATTTCTTCATTTCCGTAATAACATATTATTATTCTTAAAACAGATTTTTGCCAAAATAATTGAAATGTTTCTTCAATCCAGTTGTTATATTCTTTATTTTCATCGCTATTAACAACAATTAAAAATCTACTTCTGATATACCAAAGGGGTAGAATCTCTAAATCAAATGACAACCCTTCAATATTATTAGAATAATCTGAGTTCAAAAATATTATTGTTAAGTCAGGCCGATATTTTGTAAAATTATCTAAACTGGCTGTGAAATTATTTAGTTGTATTGATGTATATAGTATTTTTGTGGATATCTGGCAATAATATCATAAAACATATCTACGTTTTTTTCATTTTCTTCTGTATAAATAATCAAAGCTGAATTACAGTTAATACAGTCTTCCAAATATATTTTTGCAGTCATGGTTGCTAATTTATAATACCTATTTTGATCTGGAATTAATATTTTACTGTTTGAATATATTATAATTATTGAAAATATTATAAAATGTGCAAACATGTTTAGTTCCTGTTAAGTTGTATCTAATGAAACAGAAATATTATTTCTGAAGTAAAAGTACAAATATATTTTATTATAAATATTACAGATATTTGTATTACAGTAATAATTTCTTAAAGATATTATCAGAAGAATATATTTTATATTCTATTATAATGCGATTTATATTGAAACAAAAACTAGAAATATTGAAGTCATTTTCTAATCTTTTGCATTTATTCTTTGATGTATTTAAACATATTACAAAATTTATTTTATGATATCATTTTTGATAAATTATCAATATAATTTACATAATTTATTTAAAATTTTATTATAATGGATTTTAAATAGTTATATTTCTAAAACAAATATATTTTAAACAAAATATGTTAAATTATTTATAAAAATATATTCATAAAAACAAAACATATTTGAACAAAATATGATAATTAAAAATATTAAAAATTACAATTACATACACATTTGTTTACATTATTTTTAAACTACGTTTTAAACACTTTTTTATTTATAGTTTTAATTTACAGTTTTTATACATTCTTGTTTTCCATAAAAATGTTGTAATTTAAGATAAATAATTTTGACGGTATATTTTGGAATCTGCAAGTAATAAAAATAAATGAAAATATAAACGTGTTAATATGATAAATAGTTTTTAACTTTTGTCTAAATTTGTATAATTTCTATAATGATTGTAAATTAAATTAAAAATATTTTTTCAGGATCATCCTTACAATCCAGGCCCGTGTTCAAACTGTCTGGAAGATCGTGTCGATAAATTAGTAATCTGGGAGCCACTTCCTCCAGGAGCAAATTCATCACAACAACCTATCCCGTTGCATACTGCCATTAAAATGGGAACAACACAATGCTTGTGCAACAAACATACAACAACAACAACTATTGTCTCACACGGTGAACAATTGAATATGCAATTGATTGTTGATAGTGCACATGCTGCATCGAGTTATTTTAAGCATAATAACGCATTGTTTGAAGCAAAGTATGAATTTGTACACGGACCACTTTGCGGACCACCGATAATACAACCTAGTACCGATGGAGAAACACATTATCCTTACTTAGAAGCATTAGGTTATGTTGAACCACCGAAATCTATTAGGTTTGTCGATTTTAGTTTCTACAGTTAAAATTCAGAAGAAAAACATTATATATTCGCGTCATGCACTCATAAAGGTGTGATACAAAACATTTACTTCACCCGTATTTATGATACGTTTCGCAAAACACTCTCAATCAAGGCTTTGGAGTTGAAGCTGGAGCTAAAGCTCGGGGCAGTTTTATTGAAATATAATATTTTTTTCACAAAAAAAAATTGTTAAAAAAGATTTTTACAATTTAAAGTTAGAGTGACCACCTTTTTATTTCAACTGACCCGGTAATTTTGATGACCTGGGGGGAGAGAATGGGGTAGGAAACTCAATACATTAAATCTACTACTATTTTTAAATATGAAAACATTTTAATTTGAATACAACCATAAAATTTTGAAATTTGTTTCAACGCTTATTATGATTAAACTAAATAATATTTTGATTTGACTATTAATTTATCACTGATCATAGTAATGATTTACTTACTTTTTTAACTTAAAACTATATGACTACATCTAAATTCAGTTTAATCCGGAGATTACAACAAATAACCCGGGAACCAGAGTTTCAGTTGAAAAACTTCGGGTGAACACCTGAAACTCCGGGTAAAAACCGGAGACTCCGGGTGAAAACCGGAGAGGTGATCACTTTAGTCGGAATAATTGTATAAATACCAGATATTACTTATATGTATTCTTTTCATTATTAAATATTCGTTTTACATGACCAAACCATCTTTATTTTAATTGACGTACAACTACTTTTGCAATGACATTTTTTTCTAATTTTACACTCATCCACACAAAAATATCATTTCTACAATACTTACTGTTTTATGTTTCCGCTACCAAACCCAACACGTATTTCTATAAATCAATGTAGATAATAATAATTTAAAGAAATAATAACAAATGTAAGTTTTAATAAACTCCAGCATTTATGCAATATTTCGTGTTAATGGGGTTGGTTTTGAGATATTGAGCAGATTTTGAACTGTTGTCCTACTAATAATAATTGCATAATAATTCAGTTTCAAAATAATTTTTCAGATGTATCTGGGCGGTAAAAGTAAACAGAGAACGCTACCTGTGGTTGCATTTCGACCGTATTAAATTCGCTTCGCGACACTGCGACGAAGGCAACATTGACATCTTCATCCGGGGCCGTGTTGATCCCTACTTGTCCGTCTGCAGCGAGAACGTCTCCCTAGCGAAAGAACTACCAATTCTTTCCGCGGCCGAACTAAACCCGGACGATGGTGAACCGAGCGTTACGATTCAGTTCGTGGGCACGACATCGCCGACGCGGGCCGCCTTCAAAATCGCCTGGACCGAACTGTTTCATCTGCCGCGCAATCCCGATGGCAGCCTAATGACGTCCCGACTAACAGAGGGTGGACATGGAGTCGACGATGTCGATGGATGTGAGTTTGCTTGTCCCGGCGATGCCGGACTCTGTATACCGGCTAGATTGGTTTGTAATGGAGTTGTTAATTATCCGAATGTAACGACAAAGATTGGTGAGTGAAGTTATCGTTTCTGGTTTTAAGTTATAGAAAGGGGAATCGAAATTGAAATAAGTATTTTTTTTAATTTTTTGACAAAACCGTATAAAATTTTTAATGTTCTTCTCCAAAGAAATGAAAAGACTATGTAGGTCTTCATTTACTTCAAAAACAATGAATCGATATTTCACTAAAGTACATACAATAATACAATAGTACAATATTACGTGACAAAAAAAAATTGATAATTTATTTCGTAAGGTAATAAATCATTTTTAAGCTCATTCAAACTACCGTACTTATCACGAAATTACTCTTATGTTTTAGCACAGATCTTAGTAGTTCTGAATCAAACTAATTTACTTACTAACTTATGAAAAAACAACGCAAATACGCGATTTTAGTTTAATCAGTTGTTGTTGATTTTATTGCAGTGAAAAATTAAGATTATTAATGTTTTTCAACAATTTTTTTATTTTGATTTCACAAGCTAATAGATAGTGCAATTCTGCAGTTTATAACTAAAACATAAAACTAATTTCGATATAAATAGGAAAGTGTAAATGAGACTTTATTTTAACAAAATATTTTGAAATTATTCTAATTTTTATTAATCTCCCGAACTGTGTTCACACGAGGTCACTGCTGATCTCAATTGGCTGGGAATCATTTTAGGTGCAGCGACTGCAAGTGTTTTCGCACTTATCTGTATAATATGTATATGTCGAGCGTGCTGTTGCCGTAAATCGCAACGCCTAGTTTCACGATATTAAACAAAAAAAGAAAATTAAAAACAATATCAACAAAAAACAAAAAAATAATGTACATATGTGATGTGATGATCATGTGTATGGACGTGTTGTGATATGTAAAAATGACGACAAAGACGTTTCTTTGACAAAAACCAAAACACTCGTTTCAAAACGTATAAACTCTAAAATTAATTGATCAATTAACAATTTAAAATTTTTCGACAATTTGAAACACAAATTAGAGAAACAAAAAAAAAGTTTTAGAAATTTTGATACAACGCCTATTTGTGTTCACCATCAAGTTTTAGAAAAGGAGACCAGATACATACAGTATGGAGGTAAAATTATTATATTTATTTCATTTAAATATTAAAACTAATCACTAATTTGACAACACTAAATTATCGTAATGACTGCAAATTTTGTTACAATTTTTTATTTAAAAAGTTTTACACAGGGTATTAAATTTTCGAACATATCTTTTAATTTTTATATTATTATATATACGTAAAAGAATAATGTAGATCTTTGTACTGCAACTTTTGATGCAAATCGAGTCGTGCAATTTAATGATTTCAACTATTTTCAAATAAATGTCTAAATCTGAAAATTGTTATATTTATTTTAATTGAATTTAAAAAAAATAGAGCACAGAGACCTTCATGATTTCTACGTAACTATAAAGGTCAATTTATATTACTAATTCCATTCAGTTATGCTTCGTTCAAATAAGTATCGCTTCAGTCATTAATAATATACAAATTTGCGGATATGTTCCCATTGAAAATTGAACACTTTGTATAATATATTCTGAAAAACAAAATAGAAAATTTGATTTTTAAAATTTTAAAATATGAATTTTTTGTATTTAAAATTTAGTTTTTTTTTAAATTGGTATTAATTTTGTACCCCATACTGTATATACTCGTATTTACTTATTTGTTAACACTACCAAATAGCAAACTTATTTAGTACATCCATTTTTGCATCATTTTTTTAAATTATTAACGCTTTTTTATTTATATAAATGCTAAAATGTTTATATATAATTAATTTTAATTATTTATATGACATAACAATAATTAGAATATTATTTAATATATCTTGTAAATTTATACTCTATATTATTTCTATGCGAAAAATATTAGTCATTGTAAAAATATAAACTTATTATTTTTATAATATCTTCCATGTTTGTAAAATAGAGTATAAGTAAATTGGGATTATACAATTCTTTTTAAATGAAAATTATAAGCGTTATATTTTTATTTTATTCTATTTAACAATTTGCAATCGCTAAAAATGAATAAAGTTCATTTAAGTTAAATATTATAATTTGCATGTTGCAAATAATTTGAAGTGATTGATTTGTCGCATTCTTAGTATTAATATCTATCAAAATAGAAGAATTAATTGTTACCAATTACTGTTATTTATCAAACAATACAAAAACAACAAAGATTTTCTTCTGGTCTCATTTTGTTTATATACGTAAAAGCACATGCCACAGATTACAATCCTGATGAAACAAAAAAGTTTAAAAAAATATCTAATTAATTATAACAAAACTTAAAAAAAGCTCACACTTACATCCAAAAACAAAGATTACAAACTTGTAAATAATTTCAAAAATCCTGTATTATTATTATTACAATTATTAATAAAAATATTTCAAAAAATAATCTACTTTATTGGAATTTAACCACATGAACCACTGTGAATAACCATAATATTTGCCAAAGAAGCTTTTTTTTGTATCTTCTAAAAATTAATATTTGATAAATATTTACTGCTTGCTAGTAAATTTAAATAACGCAAGTATTGAATTTGCCACAACATTTGTGTCATATTTTTTTAAATACATATAAATAAATTATGTGAAAATGTAATATTATAAAATTTTATTAGACATTTAATCATCTATTCCTAATAATACGTTTCATACACATTGATAATAACAAAGAGAAGACATTTATATTAACCAGTTGCGTAGTCCGAGACGAAATGGTTTTCTCAACCGTAGTTCATATTTTTATTTTATTATTTTTCACTATTACTACATTTATTCCTTTTATTTAACAATTCTCATATTGATAATAAAATTAGAAGTTTGATATAATTACATGATTTTGAATATTTGCAGAAAGCATTTGAAAGTAATGAGTTAATAAAAAAGTTATTTTTATTAAAATGTCATCATACATTAATACCAAGTGTTTAAAAACTAAATATATTTAGATTCTTTAGTTTTTATAAGATTCTTATTGGTAAATAAAGTTCGTTAAAAATAGATTGTGTGTGTATTTATTTTTTCCATATTTCCTTTCCCCCCAAAATTAATTCACCTACCCCTAAAACCGCCACAGAGAGAGATGGTCACAAAGCTGTCAAAATACATAGAATAGAATAGATATTTATTAAAGTATATAAATACAAAAGCATACCATATACATACATTTGATAAATACATATACATTTGATGTATTCTTGACACAAATTTTGCATTTCTCGCTTTCTTGATATAAATGTTGCATTTCTCGCTTTCTTGATACAAATTTTTGCAATGACCCCTTGCCTCCAGGCAACCAGTTTAACGTCGATGCATTGCGGAAATGTATAAGCTAAAGTGTTTTTAACGAAATTTGTATCAAGTAAGCGAGAACCGCAAAATTTGTGTTAAGAAACCTAGAAATGAAACTTTTTAAAGAAATTGGACCAGGAAAACATAAAAAAATTGAGATTTTTCTTATATTTTTATCACAGTTTTGGGGGTTGGCTTAATTAATAAGGGGATGTCCTAGGGGGTTGATTTTTGGATATGGTGTAGTACGTATACCTGGTTTATCTTAGGGGTTTGTAAGGGGACGGCAAATTTTCTTATTTTTGCGAAATTCCCAGCCGTTTTCGAGATATTTGTGATTAATATTTTTTTTTTGCAAACATTAACAATTAATAGCCGAGGGCTCATACGAGGTTGGGAGTTGAAAATGTTATAGCAACACAAGTGTTGCCGAGCTGATTTCGTTATTTTTGAATTTTTATACACCAATTTGTTAACTTTTTATCACAGTTTTGAGGGTTGACTTAATTAATAAGGGGGTGTCGTAGGGGGTTGATTTTTGGATAGGTTGTAGTACGGCCATAATTGACCAGTATTTGTAAAACGCGCAAAATGTATCAATATGTATCAAATGTATCAAAATGTATCAAATGTATGCTATACATTCCCGCAATGCTCGATGTTAAACTGGTTGCCTATAGGCTTTCTGTTTTTAACAACTTTATTTCACAATAAAAAAAAATACATTTCATAAAAAAATTGAGATTTTTTCTGTTTTTCTATCACAGTTTTGAGGGTTGACTTAATTAATAAGGGGATGTCGTAGGGGGTTGATTTTTAGATATGTTGTAGTACGTACCTGGTTTGTAGGGGTGTTCGTCTGTTAGGGGGGATGCAAATTTGAAAATTTGCATCCCCCCTAACAGACAAACACCCCTACAAACCAGGTACGTACTACAACATATCTAAAATAAAAAAAAATAAGAATATTTTTGCGAAATTCCCAGCCGTTTTCGAGATATTTGCAATTAAAGATTTTAACTAATTTTAAGAGATGAAATTGGGATAAAAATAAATACAACACAGCATCTGTTTTTAACGAACTTTATTCAACAATAAGAAAAAATACAATTCACCAAAATTTCAATTTCAATATTTTCATGTTTTGTTGGGGGCTTGACTTAATTAATAAGGGGGTGTCCTAGGGGGTTGATTTTTGGATATGTTGTAGTGCGGCCATAATTGACCAGTATGCGTAAAACGCCGAAAATTTTGTTATTTTTGCGAAATTCCCAGCCGTTTTCGAGATATTCGCGAATAAAGATTTTTTTGCAAACAAAAAAATTGACATTTTTTTTCGTATTTTCATCACAGTTTTGTTGGGGGCTTGATTTTTGGATATGTTGTAGTACATATCTGGTTTCCGAGTTTGTAAAGGGACGGCAAATTTCGTTATTTTTGCGAAATTCCCAACCCATTTTCGAGATATTTGCGATTAAAGATTTCAATTCTTGCAAACATTAATAATTAATTAAGCGAGGGGTTATACGGGGTTGGGGGTTGAAAATGTTATAGCAACACAAGTGTTGCTAAACATATTTCAATCCTAACCCCGTACGACCACTTCTCCCTTAATTAATTTATTAATGTTTGCAAGAAAAAAAATCTTTAACTGCAAACATCTCAAAAACGCGACTGGCAATTTCGGGCAAAAATAACAGAAATTTGCCTCACACTCGCAACGAGACAGACACCTCAATAAACCCCAGATACCTACTACAACATATCCAAAAATCAACCCCCTTATTAATTAAATATATTATATAATATATATAATATACAGGGTGTAACAGAATAACTATTCCTAATTTTCAGAAATGATAGAGTTCACTTAGAGAAACATTTTTTATTAATAATCTAGTGTCCGGAAATTTTTCGGTGTTAAGATACACTAGATATCGTTAAAAACAATCTTAATTATTACAACATCAAAGAGTAGTTAAGTTAAGGAACATTTTAGTTACGACCACCATTTTCGATACACAAGTTGTAACAATGTACAATCGACTACCGAAAAAAAAAAATAAAAAAATTTCGGACACTATTTTATTAATAAAAAATGTTTCTTTATGTACCCTCTATCATTTCTGAAAATTAAGAATAATTATTCTGTTACAGCCTGTACAAACAAATTAATTTAATTTACACTGACAATACATGTAGTACTGACTACTATTGTAAAAAGCTTGTGTCATTAGTAATTCTTTCATTTGCTTTTTAAACTGGTAAAAACCTTAGCTGTTTAAATTTCTCTGGTTAAGCAATTGTAAAGTTTGATTGCTGTATAATTTGTACTACTCGTATTCATTGATTTAGTTAATTTTTGATACGGTAATCAAAGATTATAATAATAATAATAATAATATTTTATTTATTCTGTTGATCAAGATACATAGGTAGAGAATTCGTCATAAATGGTTACATAATTAAATAATTACAAAATTTAAATATTCATTTACAGAATAAAAACAATTTCGCTATTAGAAATTGTTTTAATTTCAGTTTAAATGTCTTTATAGAATTAATATCTTTTAAAGTTTGTGGCAGCTTATTTATAAAATATAGCACAATTATATCTGGGTACATCTTTAAATTTTTCTAATGTACGTTTTGGAATTTCTAATATATTAATAGATCTCGTGTTATAATTGTGCAAACTAAATCAATTTTTGTGTAGATTAATAGAATATATATATATAGATACTGGGAATTTTCGTTAGAAACAATTTTTTAAATAAAATTCTACAATGAGAATTCCACGCTGCGTTAGACATAATTCTGACAATACGCTTTTGAAGTACACAAAATTCTACTTAGTTTTGAAGAGAAAA
The DNA here is from genome assembly GCA_963966155.1 of Clivina fossor. Taxonomy (NCBI): domain Eukaryota; kingdom Metazoa; phylum Arthropoda; class Insecta; order Coleoptera; family Carabidae; genus Clivina; species Clivina fossor. The sequence goes on from OZ014560.1 coordinate 410,908, forward strand.
AGAGAAAATAATTGAGTATTAAATTATTTTAGAGCTGTATAGATTAGTTTCTCTAACAACGAGTATTACATATCGGTTTGTTTTTAACATATAACAAATTTTGCAAATTAATACATGAATGAAATGTTAAAATCTTATTATTTAATCAAAACTTCTATACAATGTTTATTATATCGCTGATTATACATAGTTTTCTTTTGAATTATAAAAACTATTTTAGCGCATAGGTAAATAAACACACCTACTCATGTGTCTATGAATTCATTTTGTTTATGCTATAAAGTAAAGATAGAAATGTTGTTTATGCACTTAACTTAATTGATTCTTGTTTTATTAGTCAACATATTTCATTTATTAGCTGTATTTTTTTTACATTCCACTCAGATCAGTAAATCTTGTAAATGAGCTGAGCTGAGCTGAGCTGAGTTTTGCTGAGTGAGTTGGATTGATAAATAAAACAGTTTATTTGAAAGTGACGTTTAAAAATCGTAAGTTCCACATATGATATAACCTAAAATATTAGATGTATTTGGGTTGTTTGCGTTGATAATTTATTGCAACTCGCCCCGGATATCTATTGTTTGATTTCAAAAGAAAATATTTAAATATAAATGTCAACTAGTATCAAACACGTTATCAAATCTGAAACTAGGAAAATTGGAATTGCGTATGTGCGCTCACTTGAATCTCAGCTAAGCACTAGCTAAATATCAAACTCAGTATCGGAAAGGGGGGAAGCAATTCACTCACTTTGAACTCAGTTATGAGACGATAAATAAAACAGCTATTATTTTAAGGTTACTGATATCTGCTGATCTGAGCTGAGTTTTTCGGTAAAAAAAACAGCTATTGCTTCAATTATTATCATCTAAAAAAGTTACGAGTTTTACTGGTTTCTATTTAATATAAGTTTAACTACTGATATAAAAACTATTATATTATGTTACGAGAAATATAATGCTTCCTTATCTAGGCGAAATAAAAAAAAGGATTATATTCTGAGTGACATACTATTTTGTTTTTCAAGCGTTCTAAAACAAAATATAAAATAAATATCAAGTATTTGATTTGAAATTAAAAAATTAAATGTTATTTACGATCGAATTTGAAATTTCTGACAAAGCTGGTGATGTACATTGTATTTCTTTACACATTTTTAATAATCAGATTAAAATTTAATAAGTTTGAAGAAAAATATTTATTGAAATGAAGTAATTACGAATAAATGCATTTCAGTTGATTAAAGCACAAAGATATTATTTGTATTCACTTTTTATCATAAAATAATAAACAATTAATATTATAGGGTCGCGGACAATTCACCGAAAACAATTCATCGAAAACAAACTCACCGAAGTACCAATTCACCGAAAAACAATTCATCGAAAAACAATTTATCTAATAACCAAATGAAATAGAATTAAACAACCTAATCTAATCTACCCATCCGTAAAGTGTTAAAAAAAAATAAAAAAAATAAATACGCTTTTTTAAAGACATTCCTAATATTTATAATATTAAGGATGAGGCTATTTATACATACGGTATGTATACGCAATTGGCTATTTATACATACTGAAATCAACCTAAACCAACCTACTAACATAACCTTTCCTAGCCTAACCACTTTCTAATATTAATTTTAATTTAATTTAATTCTATTTCAGTTGGTTATTCGATAAATTGTTTTTCGGTAAATTTGTTTTCGGTGAATTGTCCGGATACCAATATTATTTAAATAGTGTTACGTCTTATAGTTTTGTTACTAAAATTTTTCAATGTAAAAATAAGTATTGGAAGAATTGGGTTTGGATCACGCAACTGATCAAGACTGCATGAATGTGCGATACGTGTGCGAATGTGTAAGTCGGCACCGGCGTGCAGCTCATCTCGTTTCAGCCGGTATATCGACACTTATCAATAAAATGGGTGAAACATCTGTTACGGTTGGTATTGATGGATCCGTATACAGATTCCGTCCACGATTCCACGATCTTATGACGGAGAAAATTGCCGAATTAATTCATCCTGGTATTGAGGTTAGTAATCTGTATATAAATAAAAATAATATTATAAAAAATGCCAAAAACCACACTTAAATTAAAATAAAGCTAAATACGTATTTCGGAAGCTAAGCTTCCATCTTCAGTAGCTAAATAAAATCTACAAAAATCTTACCTATGATCCAAAGTACATAAACACTTAAGCACTTGTCAAAGATCAATTGAAGTGTAGTTTTGGGATTTTTTATAATATAATTTGTATTTAAATTTCGCCACAGTAGATCATTTTCTAATCTTTTAAACTGTATATTACTTTAGGCTGAGATTTTTATGCACATGCTATTATAGCAATTTCTATTATTTATTATCGAAATCTGGGTGGGCAAAACTCCAAAAAAAAAAGTTACTTCTAATCGCCTAAAACTATTATTTGTAAATTAATCTATCCTAAAAGAGTCGAAATACACAACTTATAAATGTTAATAATATTATTCATATGAATGAAAAAGTTAAAAGAGTAACAATTTATTGTAAAAATGGCAGAAAAAAGTGTGTGTATAAATAAATTCCAGGGAGATTCTAAAGGCATGTTACATCCATTATTTGTGTTTTGACATTCAATTTTGTGTTATATTTTACTATTAATAGTATATTTTCTTCAACTGGCCTGAGTTTTTAATTGCTTTAAAATAAAGTACATAACTTTATAGCTTTACAAGAGTTTATAACTTTTTGTATCGACTTGTATTGATGATCTGGAAAACTCTCGGAATTCCTACTGATTCTGTTCGTTTGTTACAATAAAAATCTCTTGCTAATTTTTTATTAATATTTTCTTTTTAAAAAATGTCTTTTTTAAATCAAATCATATTAAACAAAATTCGAATAAAAACGTAAACTAAATACATAGAACACTTCAAAATGTAATTCCAAATCCGATAATACCAAATTTATCCGGTTTTATATTGTGTAAAGTTTCTAAAATAAAAGCCTCCAAGATAGCTGCTAGTACATTGTACAGGGTGGGCAAATTTGGACGTTTTCATAGGGAAACTCGGAAACTATAAGAGATATAGAAAAATGGACCGCGCATCCTCGATTCCTTTTTTTTAAAGAAACTCAATTATGAAAACAAAAATTAGCTATCGTCTTTTGTTTTCGAGTTATGGCGAAAAGTTCGCTTTTTCCGTATTTTGATAAATGGCGATATCTCGATAGTTTTTTAAATTAGATAAAAATAATTTTCACATTCTTAAGGCACTTTTTTTAGTAGAATAAATTGATCTTAACGGATATTATAAATCTCCGTTAATTCTCGGGTTATATATAAAGTTATAACATAAAGTTGTGTTTTTTTAAATACAAGTCATAGTCGGCTTTGACTTATTTAATTAGAGAATTTTTTTCTCTTTTCAATGATATATATCATGTAGGGTTGAAAATGGTCAAAACTGCCATTTTTTGAAATAAAATAAAATTTAACCATATAGGTTAACTGATTCAATGATTGAGTTACTTGTAAAATTTTTGGGAAAAATTTCAACATTAAAATCTGAATTAAGGAATTATAAGTTTTTAAAAATCTAACACGGTTCAATTAATAAAATCACAACCAACAAAAACACATAAAAATTATATGTACGTAATCTTTAGTGATATGTATAGACTTTTTTTGAAACAGAACTATGATAAGAAACTTTGGGAGTATGACTTAAATAATTTTTGTTTTTATCACAGTTAATTTTATTTTTATCATGTCTTAAATGAATCGGCTTTCACCTGTCAAAAGTTTGTTACAGAGTTAATAAATCAGCCTGTATATGTATATATATATATTATTATTATTATTATTATTATAGATTACTATCGATAATATTTTTTTAAATGATTAAGAATCATTATATGGTATTGTTGAAATTATAGTAGAAGTCAAACTTTAAAAATGTCATACATTTCTGATTCAACGTTCTTTTATGACGTAACATCTAACAAGTTTGGCTTATAGTTTTTATAGCAAATTGCGGGCACAATTTCGCTGAAATAATCTTATAATTTTAATTAAAAAAAAATTGTAATAATTTAGAAAAATATTATCGAAAGTATTCCTAAAATACTTTACTTATATGTACATAGAAAATGCACAAATTTGTTTCTTACTTATTTTACGGAAAAATTGTTTTATTGTATGAATGAGAGGCGAATGTGATTTGTTTTGAATGTGTGTACGAATGAAATACAGATTTTAAAACTTGTATAAACTGTTTTTATTTTTTCTGTTTTTAATCAATTAATATATTTAATTCGTATTTTTGTAGTTTGATTTTATCTCTGTGAGCCATTTGTTCTTTGACATTCGAGATTTTGAATGTCAATTGGTATTTTCAATTTACGTCATAAAATGTCAGTTTTTAGATAAACTAATTAGATTCGAATTAAATAATATATTTTTTTAAAAATTATTTAAATTTAGAATGCGCTTGAAAATTATAGATTCAGAATTTGCTTCTATGACGTGAAATGGAAATACTGTTGTGTTACATAAATAAATACGTATAGCAAAATAATTAGGATATAAAAGTTATGTACTTACACTTAATTGTTTTTGATATCAGCTGATTATGGTGTTATTTATGCAGAATACAGAGAAATAAATATCATTTTGGATTTAAATTGTTTTTATTTTCACACATTTAATATCCGTTGTTGCACCAAACGATAAAGCAATATCAATTCTTTTAAAAACCGTTGATATTCTAATTTGCAGCAAGGGTTTTCAGTTTTAATTTTAAACGCTATTAAACCATAACATCTTGAAGATATAACCGGATCAAAAAATCGTACAAAAAATGAATTATTATAATTGAGTTCATGTAAATATAAAAATCTATCCAGTAAAATTATTGCTTTTATTATAGGAGCCAAATGTGCTCTAAGTAAATAAAATATCTGTAATTTCACTTCCAAATGTTTATGTTTATCATAAAATTCAATTAATTTGTCTTCCGGAATCTCTACTAGAACAGCTTGCATTTTCTTTATAGCGTTACGTATATAATCTACAAATGTTACATCCTTTTTATTAAATCTTCCAACTTGCTGTTCAGCTAAATGTGGACAATATTCCATAATTAATATTTGAAGTAGTGATCGGTAAAAAAGAATCGTGCTAGGTAATTCAGTTCCATTTAGATTTTGTTCCAATGATTGACAAGATAACATACGCGCGTTTCTTGCTAAGCTATAATTTTTCTCTGCGAGAAATTTGCTCATAGGAAAGTCTTCGATTAAATGGTAACAACATCCAACATTACATATGGCTTTCACTGCAACATCTTTATGAAATATCTTCAGACAGGTCGGTGCCAAATTTCCACAAGTATGTAAACCAACTATACACAAGCTAGGATGGTAATCTTCATTAAGAAAATTTTGTTTAACCATGCTGGTTAAATCAACTTGTTCCGAGACAAACTTGGTTACTTGTTTGTAAATTTCGTTGGTGTTATTCAGAGTCTTACAATGTTTATTTATTTTACCGAGACGTTTAGCCGCACCTTTGGTATTCACATCGGATGAATCAATCCCCAACACTTTCAGTTCATTGTGAAAAGCTAATGTTGAACTTAAATAGCCTTTACCATCACCAATATCGACAAAATGAGTTATTTTCGATATATTGCTTTTAGCTGTAGCTATTTCACTCATGATTTCTACTTCGTGTGACTTTTTCGATGACATGAATTGGTTCCACTTTACACCAGCAAGATTATCACAACCCATACGAGTTAGTTGTGTTTGCAAGTCTTTTAAATCCAAACACACATTATTAAAATATGTTAAACTATTTGATTTACAGTTATGCATAAATTTTTCTAGATTAGGACACCGATTATGCAGTTTACTGGGATTTAAAATTAGATTTAAAACATTTTCGTAACCTAGATTAGTAATTTCTTCCTGTATATCTTTCGGGATACATGTTTCGAATACATTTTTGGTAAAGAAATCGACCATATGACAATTTACCACTGGTAAAAATTGGTCTAAATAACTGATAATTTGATCTAACCTATTAATGATTTGATGCCTCATCATATTGTATATTGTTAAAAACTCATTTTATCTGATTCTGGATAAGTACCACTAATTTTCAATTGAGAACAAGCCTTTTTATATAATGCTCTAATTTCATCTATTTTACCTAATATATCATAATCGAAATCATTTGTTTTTGGAAATGTTTCGATTAACTCTTGTAACTTGGTTAAATGCGAATAAACTTTGTGTTGTTTAATATTTTCCTCGATTAAATATGATTGCATTACACCTAAGTAGTAGCCCAATTCAGCTCCGACTTCGGCTCCTCGATGATAGCCCAAATGATTACCTGGATTACCTTCTGCTTTCCCTTTTGCCAATCTTTCGTGGTAAGCGTTTTCTATTATACGCTCTTCGGAAAGTAAAATATCGTCAAATGCATCGTTAATATCTTTTGCATCTGCCATAGCATAATTAATCTGAAAGTATAGAAAACAATTATTTATAAATTACTGTAAACATATTTATATTACACAGAATAGGTACATGCTTTTAAACAAAAATAATATACAAAGATACAATGAATAAAGTAAAATTGCGTCATTTGATTTGAAATAGCGCAATTGAAACGATGTATTAGATAAGTTATCGATCATATTGTAAATATCAATAGAATAATTGAACGATATTTGATACACAAGTATACATATTGATTAAAATTTCCAACTAATGTATATATCCATTTAAAAAATATACAGGTGTAACAGAATAATTATTCCTACTTTTCAGAAATGATATATAAAGAAAAAAATTTTATTAATAAACTAGTGTCCGGAAAAAAATTTTTTTTTTCTTTTTTTTTTTAGGCAGTCGATTGTACATCGTGTTACAACTTGTGTATCGAAAATGGTGGTCGTAACTTCAAACAATTTTTATGAAGTTTAATGCAGTATATTTCTAATAAACTGTTCCTTAACTTAACTACTCTTTGATGTTGTAATAATTAAGATTGTTTTTAACGATATCTAGTGTATCCTGGCACCGAAAAATTTCCGGACACTAGTTTATTAATAAAAAATGTTTCTCTAAGTGCACTCTATCATTTCTAAAAATTAGGAATAGTTATTCTGTTACATCCTGTATACAAAAATATATACAGGGTGATTTATTAGTAATTGGAAATATTTCAACTGGAGTATCCTGGGCTCAGAATATGACGATTTCACGCAAATCTCTTAGATAAAATGTGGCTCCTTACTGAGCTACAGGGTGTTTTATTTAAAAATTTAAAAACGATGTTTGCCCAGTACTTAAAAACTATTTGACGTATCCTTATCATACTTGGCAGGAAGTGTAGGTACCGCACACCATACTAAATTATGTTAAATAAAAGTTTCTGGCTACTGCCAGTGGCGTACAACAGGGGCAAGTAAGAGGTTGATCCTTCCTAAATTCTACGCCACTGGCGGAATTGTCATTTTAGCACAATTTTTTGATTCTCCAATACTTTCTGTGTAAAAAACATACTCTTCCTTCGTAACGATAAAGTCACTATTTTTCGAGATATTTAAAGTTAAACATAAGCTGCACCCTTGGGATTTTTTCAAAATTTGCTCAAAAAATCTGAAAAAATTAAGTAAAATGGAGAAAAAAATTAGCTACATAATAAATAAGTAACTTTTTTCTCTAACTCATTTTGGTTTGGCAGGAAAAATTATTGAAAATTAATATTTTTTGCATTTTAATTTTTTATTTTCAATAACTTTTCCTGCCAAAGCAAAATGAGTTAGAAAAGAAAGTTACTTATTTATTATGTAGTTAATTTTTTTCTCTATTTTATTGAATTTTTTCAGATTTTGTTGAGCAAATTTTGAAAAAATCCCAAGGGTGCAGCTTATGTTCAACCTTAAATATCTCGAAAAATAGTGACTTTATCGTTACAAAGGAAGAGTATGTTTTTTACACAAAAGGTATTGGAGAATCGAAAAATTGTGCTAAAATGACAATTCCGCTAGTGGCGTAGAATTTAGGAAGGAATAACCTCTTACTTGCCCCTGTTGTACGCCACTGGCAGTAGCCAGAAACTTTTATTTAACATAATTTAGTATGGTATACGGTATCTACACTTCCTGCCAAGTATGATAAGGATACGTCAAATAGTTTTTAAGTACTGGGCAAAAATCGTTTTTAAATTTTTAAATAAAACACCCTTTAGCTCAGAAAGGAGCCACATTTTATCTAAGTAATTTGGGTTAAATCGTCATATTCTGAGCCCAGGATACTCCAGTTAAAATATTTCCAATTACTAATAAATCACCCTGTATATTATTAGTTTCGTGGGATTTTCAGTCAAAAATAAAAACAACTCAATTCAAAATGCAAGCTTTCGGAAAAAATTTATTTCCTTCATCAGGCCAATGGCAGAGTTGAAATTATAAAAATAAATACATGACATAAATATGACAAGTACAAAGAAACAATAAAATGCTATGGTAACATATTAAGGTGTTGACAGTAAATATAAACAGATATGCCTTGGATACAACCCAACATCAAAAAATAAACATAAAGATGAAAAACCAATGAATAAGTTTAAACTTTTAGGTAATACCCGTTGGTGTGATATTATTTATTGAAATTAAGTAATCGTATATTATACTTAAATTATGTATGTCAGAACGCTTGTTAATACACTTGCTTTGTTTTTTTATAGAAATCATTTCTAATAATGATCTTTTCAAATCATTAGATTCAGTGCACAAAACAGAAACATTTTTAAAATTAAATCTGTGATCATTATTATGTGCATGGATTGACAAAGCTGTTCCATTCGGTTTTAAACGACAATCAGACTTATGTTGTGTGATACGATCTTGTAACCAACGTTTAGTATTACCAATATATACAGCTTCACAATCGTTACATGGAATATTATATATAACATTTGATTTTCTGTGTAACGGAATATTGTCTTTTAATTTTGCTAAAAATAGATCTTAGAGGAACAATGTTTTTCTTAATAATTCTCATATTATCAGACTTCAAAGTATTTATCAAATTATTGGTTATATTAGATATATTAGGCAAAACAAAAATCTTAACATTAGAAATTGGTGACTCAACAATGCCAGATGTTTCTTGATTGGTAATAGTGTTAAGATAAGATACTGTCCAAATCAGCTTACGAAGAAGTTTGATAATATAACCATTATTGATCATAATAGTGAATAATTTTTGAAGATTTTCTTCATTAAAATCATCATGTGATAAACGTAAAGCCTTATTTTTTAATCCTAATATTGTATTAATTTTAGTATGGTATTGATGATAAGAATCGTAATGAATATAACGGGACGACGCAAATGGTTTAATATACCAGGAAGTTTTAATACAATTATTAGTGCTACGTTCAAGTAATACATCAAGAAAAGGTATTGCATTCTTCGTTTCTTCTTCATAAGTGAAATTTAAATGTTCATTAAAATTGTTTAACACATTTATTGAATCTAATATATCTTCTTTTTTAATGGAACATATAATATCGTCCACATATTTTTTAATAAAAAATGGTTTATTTTTAAATTTTGGTAGACACTTGTCCAATAAAAAATCCATAACCAATTGAGCAAAAATAGGACTAGTTGTTCCTCCCATAGGAGCTCCAAAAGTTTGCATATATAATTTGTTATTATAAGTAATAACATTAGTATTAAAAACAAAATCAACTAGTTCAATAAACATATTAAAAGATATATCAGTAAACAACTGTATATGAATCCAATAATGTTCCAATACTTTATGAAAATCCCACGAAACTAATAATATATATATATATATATATATATATATATATATATATATATATATATATATATATATATACTAGACATACAAAAAATTGCGTCACTTTGAAAAATCAGAAAAATTACCGATTTTAAAATGGGTATAACTCGGCCAATTTTAAACGAAATTGAATGAATTATTGAGTCCGAAAAAATCTGCAGTCTCGTATTTAAGGCGATGTAAGATATGTACTATTTAAACTATTCCGCTCTCCACCACACCCCGCAGAAGAAACATGCAGGGTAAATTTCAAAAAATCATAACTTCGCGCAAAAACATCGCAAGTTCTTAAAATTAAGCGGAATTTATGTAGAAATATTGGTTTTTACGCCCATTTGGTAAAATAAACCGAAATTTTTTTTTGTATGCCAGACATGTTGTCAAAATTTGACAATTTTTAAAGTCAAAACATGTTTTTTTCTGCGGGGTGTGGTGGGGAGTGGAATGGTTTAAATGGTACATATCTTACATCAGATTAAAGACGAGACTTTAGATTTTTTCGGATTCAAAATTTCATTCAATTTCGTTTAAAATTGGCCGAGTTATACCTATTTTACAAGTAGCGCGTTTTTTTTGTGTCTAGTGTATATAAATTCAATGAACAACTGCGTTAATTATAGATTATCTCTGGTATGTAATCAAAAAATTATTTAAAAACCAGAATTATTTTCACATGATTTAATGATATTTATTTAAGTATAAATAATTACAAAATTATCCTTAGTATTAATAAAGCTTTTTAGTAAATAAAACGAATTATTAAATAGCAAATTTTGAGATACTGTGCAATGTTTCTTAGCTTTTCTGAAATGTTACATGTAACAATTTTATATAAAAATTGTCTTATTTAACGAAGTGTTTGACATAGAATTATTATTGAAATTTATCAGGTAAAAATTATGCCCGTATGCATAAACATTTTTGTTAAATTTCGTTGCAATAGATACATAGAAAGATATCTTACGGGATCCAAGAATTCTCATTTTAAAGAACCATTATTTTTAACTAAAATATTTATGCATACACTGGTATTAATATTTTATTTATATTTAGTTATTATTTGCGTAACTAAGAGAATTAATTTTATATAATATAGATATATTTTAATTTGTATTTAGTATTTATAAAAAAAAAATTGGGGATGAGATGAGTCTTATGGTCCAATTTAGATCGTCAATTGTCATTAGTGTATACAATCATATGCGCTTATAAAATATATTTTTTATAGTAATCTTCAGGCTTTCATAACGGGTATACATTGAATTTATAGAAATTTTTGGGTTGGTATGTTATAGTCGACCTATCCTCGTCGCAGACGTTTTACCATACATCGTAGATGGCATCCTCAGTGCTTCAATCACCAAGCACTAAAGATGCCATCTACAATGTATGGCAAAACGTCTGCGTTGAGGATAGATCGACCACGGCATACCAGCCCTTAATATATATATATATATATATATATATATATATGTATAAATATATAATAAATAAATATAATAAATATAATAAATATAATATATTTATTATATTTATTAATAAATATAAAAATTATCAAACAAATACGGTAAATACATTTTAAATAATATTTGTATTTGTTTTCAAATACTTATATTTAAAGTCTTTAGTATTTTGTATTTATATACTTTTTAAACGCATTTTACTCAGCTCTGATAGTACTGATCAAGAAATACTGCCAGTAATAATGACTGTGTAGAGTTTTTCTAAGCAACGGTCAAATTGACTGTCGTGAGGTAACATATCTTTGCTAAACTTTGTTTATTTTAATAATCCAATAATAAGTATTATAAAAATAAATTATTTACTTACCGTATTTGTTGTACTGTAATTCAGGTATGTACCTAAAATATGATTTTACAATTAGAAATGTAATTAAAATACTAATGTTTTTCATATTAAATAGTTTAATTAAATACAATCCTAAATTAATAATGTTGTATATGTTAAATATTTTTTCTGGATTTATCGAGAATGAATATTGTTTTTAAAATTAAAAAAAAACACAATTTTAACTTATAATAATATGTATTATAATAAGTTATTTACTATTAAAAAAAATTGTCAAAATGTTACACTTAAAAATAATTTTTAACACAGTAAAAAATCTTTAAGTTCTCATTATATTAAAAGAAAACGGCTTTAGGATATAGTTCTGTATTAATTTTATTAATAATCGACAATGTAACTTGTTTCTATATTCTGTTCGTTTATTGTAATTATCATTTATATCTTTTTTCGTGATGATGATGATGTACGTAGAGTACACCGAAACGTCGATTATTATTAAAATTAATACAGAACTATATCCGTTTTATTTTAAAATAGTTCTTTCTTTATTATTGTAGCATATAAACTTATCAATCTGCATTTACTAAAGATTCAGTTGATATTTCATGAAGAACACAAATCAATATATCTATTTTACGATAAACATTATCATTATCTAGATAAAGATAATGGATAAACTTGAAAATAAATTATGCAACATAACTCTATTAGTATGTAACGAAATACAAACTTAACTAAATAATTAATTTTCTAATTTTAAGTAAAATATTTAATTTATCATATTATACAATATGTCTGAAAAAGTTGGCAACAAATGGGAAATTGTTTTATTATTGATTTTACGACAAAAAGTCATTTTTTATAAAAAGTTTTGTTTGTAGAATAAATAAGTTTACCATCAGAAAATCTAAGATTAAATGTACAGAATGTCCTTAAATTAAGATAACATGACAAGAAAAGTAACTTTTATTGCAATTTTTTTAGTTTAAATACAAAATTTAAATCAATTAAAAAAGTCAACAAATATTATTCTAGATCATTGTTTAGATGCATCGTTTAGAAGAAAAAAATTAAAAAATGTTTTTTTTTAAATTTTTATCATTCTTGTTCATTTTTATCATTCTTGGAATTTTTTTCAAAATTTGCTCAAAAAAATCTGAAAAAATTCAGTGAAATAGAGAAAAAAATTAGCTACGTAATAGCTAAGTAACATTTTTTCTAACTCATACTGATTTGACAGGAAAAAATATTGAAAACTAATAAATGTTACTTCTCGTTTCATGTTATCTTAAATTAGGGACATTCTGTACATTTAATCTTAGATTTTCTGATAGTAAACTTATTTATTCAACCAGCAGAACTTTTTATAAAGAATAACTTTTTATCGTAAAATCAATAATAAAAAATTTCCCATTAGTTGCCAACTTTTTCAGACATATTGTATATTTTTTTTATTTTTTTAAAATGTAACTAAACTTACATAAAATATACGTATTTTATATTTATATACAATACAAAAATTTTCTTGTACCGTATATAAATTTAGATATTGAACAGTTGCCCCAGGTTTATACATAAAATTACCGAATTGTTTGTATTGTTAAATAAATCAACTTAATAATAATCTAAAATTAATACCAGAAATTGTGTTAAAAAACTTTTCATTTTACATAAAAACCATATTAAAATTACATATTATTTCAGCAAAATCGATGGTATACATAAATTTTCTGTAAAAATAACATAATTTTGTAACTTTAAGTAAAGTAATTAGTATATCATATTATATAATGTTTTTTTTTTGAAAATGTAAGTAAACTTACATAAAATATACATATTTTATATTTATATATAATGTAAAAAATTTCCTGTAACGTCTGTAAATTTATATATTAAACAGGTGTTAATCAGTTTTTATGTAAAATTGTCGAATTTTTTTACAGTGTACTTATTTAGCGTGGAAGTTCTATTAAAACCATATTTTTGATATTTTTTTTCTACATGTACTTTAAACAAATAAAAAAAAATATAAATATGTGAAACTTCCTTATTAGGGTTGCAACCTATTTTCCTCATCGAAGAATTTTAATCAATAAAATTGACTTATAATGAATGCAACGCTCATGAGACATAGTTTACTAAAATGTCGTATTCATAAATGGGATATTTATTATTTATTAATAATATTCATTCAAATATTGTAGAAAATCACTTAGAAATTCGAAAATATTGAAAAAATTACTAAATATGTAGAATAATCACAATAAAATATAAGTAATAGACTAGTTTCAAATTACATATCTCAAAGAGTAATCTAGTTGAACTTATAATTTCTAATGTTGGTCGGAGGACACAGACAAACAGAATTTTAGAAAAAGCAAACAGAACTGAAAGCTTTTTCTTCAAAAAGAAAAACTGTTCTTCAGAAAGAGGAGGACAAGTGGCCATTTTAGTTATTATACATTTTAAAATGACAAATAAATAAATATTTAAAAAAATATATATAAACTGATAAAATTTTAACATTAGAATCATAAATAAACAAATAATTGTAAAAGAACAATATTATCAAATTAAATGTTGAACAGTCTATTCCATAATATCACTGCCTATAGTAATGGGTGATTCATTTAAAGGTACTTTTTTCACAGCTGATTTTATGACAATTGACGATTGAGTCGTGTCAACCTGTGATTGTTTTTTTGTTCAGTATTGTTTGACATTTCATTATAAAAAAACTTAGCCCTGCACAGCGTCTACAAATTATTCAGCTGTATTACGAAAATCAACGTTCTACGAAGAATGTGTTTCGAGCGCTTAGAGCAACTTATGGTCCACATAATCGGCCTATCAAACGCACAATTCGTCGTACCATCGAAAAATTTGAAACCCAATTTTTATTATTGGATAATACGCGACCAAATAGACCACATCCAGCACATAGTGAAAAAAGTATAGCGGCAACAGCTGAGAGTGTCCGCGTTGAAAGTAATGAATCAATTCGGCGCCGTTCTCAACAACTTGGCTTGTCATATGCAACAACTTGGCGTATTTTACGTAAAGATCTTGGTTTAAAAGCATACAAAATTCAACTCGTGCAAAAACTGATGCCGACCGACCTTCCTTTATTGCTTTATGGCTTTATTGCGAGAACAATTCGGTGAACAGTTAATTTTACGCTTCAGACCGGTGAATTGGCCGTCTAGATCGTGTGATATCACACTTCTAGACTTTTTCCTTTGGAGCTACGTAAAGTCCAAAGCCTACAGGGATAAGCCGCCTACGATTGAGGAATTGGAAGCCAACATTACTTGCGTCATTCGTCAAATACCGCTCGAAATGCTCGAACGTGTCATCGAAAATTGGAACTTCAGAATGGAGCATATTAGCCGCAGTTACGGCCAACATTTGAAAGAAATAATCCTTAAAAAATAAATGTAAAGAATGGTTCTTTTGTATGATAATAAAGATTACCCGATAAAATCGAATTTTTCTATTAGTTTTTATTTTTGAAAAAAGTACCTCTAAATGAATCACCCTTTATATTTGTTGCTTGTCAAATATCAACCTATAACTCTTATACAATTTTATTATTGATATAATTATGTTTGAAATTGTCAAACAATTTTAATTTTCATTGGACATTAAAAAAAATATGCATACTTAAAATAATATTATATATTTTTTTATTAAAAATTGGTTAAATTAAAATTTATTTATCCACCTGTTGTTGAAGTAGCGTGATACGTATCAGTTAAGATGGCGATCGTGTGAGAAAATATCCAATTATTACCTATAACTCTTGCACAATGTTAAAGACAATATAACACAAATAAACTACATTTTCTTTGTTTAAATTTGAAAACAATTCGATGATTTCTGCTTTGATAATATTAAAACTATTTGTGTTGTAATACATTTAATAATATCTATTAAATATTAATTGTAAAATTAAAAATTAAACTTACTTTGCATTTCTATTTGTATATGGATTAGAAAATTGTTTTATATTGTATAATATAATTATAGAAAATAGAAAATTATGTTTGTAAAATTTATCTGTAGGTATTCGTATTAAGAATTGAAATCGATTTCTTGCATATAATACACGATGATAAATTTTCTTATCTTTTTCGATAAGATTACTTATTTTTTATTTGATAGTGTCAATAATAAAAAGTATACTGATATAGGTAATCAATCAACACAATATGTAAAATATGTATATATTTATGAAAATACAAATACAATAAAATAATTAACACATTATGAAAACCGATTTGATTTAATTTCTTTAGTTCTTTAATATTTTGTTTGTCTTCGTAGTTTTTGGCAAATATTTTATGAACAATATGACTCAGTAATTTCTTGTCGACAAATTTCCTCTTGCCATTTTTGTTTGTATAGCAACTTATAAGAATAGCAACTAATGCTGTTATTAAAAATCCAGTTACAGAGAAATTGTAAAATAATATTCTATAAATAATTAATGAAGGATCTGTTACTGGTACATTTTCAACTCTGTAAAGATTAAAAATGGTATATTATATTACAAAGAGCAGAAAGCGGTCTTTATTGTTTATATTGAGCGAGATTTAAAGTCAAGTAATTTGAGCGAAATAAAAAAAGAGCATTGGCGCAGCCAAGATTTTGTCTTGGGAGGCCCAAGGATTTTATCTTGGAAAAGCAAAAAAAAGCAAATACTAACCAGATTTCCACTTTATCTTACATGAATCGAATAATTAATAGTTTAAAATAATGAATGTTAGTTCAATATTTTGGGATAAATAATTGTAGGGTTAGAAGTGACTGCTGAATATATGACTAAACGAATAAAAATTGTGCTAATTCTGCTAGCCACTGAAAAAAAGCATTTGCCTTTAAGTGATACGCTATTTTTACTACTTTGACTGCAAGGAAAAAGTGATTAAACGTTTGGTACGGTGTCTGTAACATTTGCAAAAAAAAAAAATAAAAAAATTGTATGGAAATCCTCCATATAACCTCTAGATGACAAATCTGAACTTAGTTTATGTGAGTGTATGAATGTGCGTCGTCAATTCGCTTGATTGCCGCTCGCTCGCTCGGTCACTCGGTCGTCAGTCAAAATTTTGTGATCGCAACTCCTTCTGGACGGTTTAACCGATTTTAATAAAATTTTCAGGATAAATTTATCTAGTGCAAAAACAAAGCCGAGAAAAAAATTACTAAAATTTTTAAATTTATTATGGCTACATTATTTATCCGATTTTGATCAAATTTTCAGAAAATTTTCTTCTTCACATAAAGCTGATGAAACTTATCGAGTGCTAATGCCATATTATTTATTGCAAAAGATGGTGACAGTTATCCGATAATTAGCTATAATTTGAAAAATTGTAGAATAGGACCGATAGATAACGATGTTTTTGTGAAATACTTGGAGAAAATGTCACCTATAACTACAGGATTAGATGGTCGAATTATTATTCGCCCTTAACATATAAATTCCATATAATTTTCAGAGTTTCTTTGTAGTTGTTTTAGAAAAGAAAATATTTTTATATGTTATAATAAAGGGTGAATTTTTATAACGAGTGTATTAACAGTGTTTAACAGTTTGTTAGGGGGTCATTTTGAGTGAAAAGTGTTAAAATATTCAGTGAGTTTAAGTGAATTATCAGAACTTATCTAATCGTAAGTAGACAATTCACTGTAAAGATAGCTGCATATATGCAACCAGTTTAACACAAGCAAGTAACGTTGGTTGCCACCTCGCTAAGAGAGTTTTTTTTACACGATAACGATATTACTTTATGGCCTCATTTTAAAAAATAATTTTTGCAAAAAGTTCTCTAGACATTTACTTAAAATTATTTATTAAGCACTTTTGAAAGTTTATTTAATAATATAATAAAAATGATAAAAAATTGAAGAAATATTTACATTTGATGAAAAAAGTTATTTTTAAAATAATAATAAAAGTTTTATAAAAGAAAATATACCTATATGATGTAATATAGGATGATTTATAACAAGTTTACTAAAATTTTAACTATTTGTTAGAGGGTTATTTCAAGTAAAAAATGTTATGTAAATATAGATCCTATTCTATCTGGTTGGGTAATACAAGAAATTACAAGTTTCATTAGTAAATTTACCAGTTTAATAACAAGTCACCGTAGAAAATTAAATAAAATAATAGATAGGTATGCACAAACATTTTAAATTAATTTTATTAATTAAATTTCATGTTTGACCTGATTGTGTCGATAAATGGAATCAAATATTGTGTACTCAAAAGATACAGAAGTACATTTAGGAATTCTGAATACATACATACACAATTACGCTATTTATACTCAAAAGAATGTGGCACAAACTCATTAATATTAATTTTTTCAGACATTCCTATTCAGACAAGCAACTCTCTATCTTCAGGCACATTCATGATACCTAGAAATACATGCCCTTCCATTCCTACTATTTGGAAACTTTTGCTCACGCAAGCTACTTTCTCAATCATACCACTCCAGTTACTGATCAGACGTCCACGCAAACGTATACCTTCAATATCATTTACCTATACATTTTTTTAACCAAACATTTATTAGACTTTTGCTCAAGATAATCGAACAATCTTATCAGGCCAACACTAACTTTTGCAATAACATTTTTTTTTCAATTTCATGTTCATTATATAAAATATAATTTTTTTCTCGAAAAGGTTGTAAACTTGTGCTGTAGTAAAATTATATAATTTTCGTGGTCACTAGCAAAATCTTTTATGAAGATTTGGTTAATTTCGGATAAATAGTAAATTCAAATTTAATTTGAAATTATAGTAATTTTTTTCTTAGAAAATTGGGTTTCCAGTTTGATATTGCCAAATAAGATAGTAAAATTATATAATTTTTGAGGACACAAGAAAAATCTTTAGTGAAAATTTAATTAATTTCGACTAAAAAGTATAGTCAAATTTAAATGTTAAAAATTTATTTATTTTTTTTCTCGGAAATTTGGTAATCATGTACGGTAGTAAAATTATATAATTTTCGTGGGGAACAGCAAAATCTTTTGTGAAAATTTAATTAATTTTGTATGAATATTAAAGCCTAAATTATATTTTAAATATTTCGGTTACATCTCGGAAAGTTGGCAACACTGTATGGTAATAAAATTACACATTTTTGTGGGCACTAGAAGAAATTTTGTTAACCACGAATAACTAATGTAGCTACAATAAATTTTTTAAAACTTTAGTAATTTTTTCTAGAAAAGTTGGCAACACTGAAAAAAAAACATTTATTTGCCTATCTTAGGTACTAACTGAACATACCCTGAAAATTTGGTGCAACTCGAATAAATGGTCTATGAGGAATAACAATCAAAAAATGTGGACGACCGAGCGAGCGTGCGAACAATGCTCATCTAAACACCCTCATAAACTAACTTCAGATCCGACATCTAAGAATTTCCATATATATATATATATATATATATATATATATATATATATATATATATATATACTTAAAATTTTTAAAATGTTATAGAACTGAGAACTATATCCCTTTTCCTTAGAATATTAAACATTTATTGCTATTATCTACTAGGTAAGTAATCTATAATTTATCAAGAACATAAAACAATGAGATTTTTAAGAACTATAACAATTCTAAACGCAAATTTCGAACCACTCAATATATTCAAGAATTTTAAGAATCTAGTAATAGATATTTTAATTTTGTTTTGTTTCTATAAATACATTGTTTATATTGATATTGATTTTATATACACAAGTGACATTTTTACATTGAGAAAAAATGTGCAAACCCCTGAACCGATTTTGATGAGAGTGGTGTCATTTTAATTGGTTCATTCCCTATTTGAGAATAGGCAAGTTTCATCTTTCTACGATTTCATCTTGGTTCTCAAAAGATTTCAAAAAGATTTGAAAGCTGCAGTTGCGCAACAACGCGCGACGGGAAAGCTAGTTAATATATATTATATTTAGAGTTATCCACTTTCTCAGCATGGTATTATCATTGGATTATTGCCAGTATAAGTAAAAAGAGACATTGTATGAAACAGAGATGTATTTAAATATTTTTATTTATAGCAGCACAATTTGTTACAAATATATACTAATATTTTTATTATAAAATTATTAATTAAATTAAAAAAAAAAACCAAAACAAGAATATGTTTAAGAAAGTTTATTTGAAGTAGCACATTATGGTACAAAAATATACCAATATTTTTGTTTAAATTTGTCCTAAATTAATAAATTATACATGTATAAGTAGATCAAATATCAGAAAAAAAAAAATTTTTTAATACGAGTACTTCCAATTCAAAAGTAATAATAATTAATTTACACATATTTTTTATTTGTCAAATTCACTGTCTTCACTTACTGAATCACTAGCATTTAAGGCATATACGTTAATTTATAATTAATTTTCAAAATTATTAAATGCATAATATTGTTTTTCAATCTCATTAGCATATCTCATTATCATAATTTTTCCAACTATCGCTTTTTATTTCTGTATTTAATATTTTCAAATAAGGTTTCTATTAACTACATGAAAATACATTCAAATTTTATATTATACCAAAAACAGAATTATTACTTTGTTTGAGTAAAATACTATTTGCGTACAAACAGTTTATGTATAAACAAGCCATTGACGAAAAAGTTAGTCGCTTATGTAGGCAATTGAAATTGGAATGTAAATATGTAACGATCGAATAGGGTCATTTCACATTTTTTTTTTATTACTTCAATCGAAAGATCTTTTGTATTAATATGCATAAACAGCAACAACAATTTTTTTTTCGCATTATTATAGCCGTAATTAACAAAAAGATTTGCCCGCCAAACGGGTTCCCAAAAATCGACGTCGGCCATATTATGACGTTTTTCATACACAATAGATTTGTTTGACGTCATTGCAACGTCACCGTTAAAACACGTGCTATGCATATTATTGTCATAACGGTATCAATTAAAAGAAAATATTGCTTGCAAACACATATATTTACATTAAAATGATCTTCGCAAACAAATATAGAACTTGAAAGACTATGACCTGAAATATTTCGTCCTGTTGCTTCTAACCAAACTTTTCTTGTAACATAATCAAATGGTACAGTAATAAATAATTTGTTACTATCTTTTGACTGGTACCTTTTGCATAATAAAACTACGCAGTGATTTTTTAAACTCATTTGTAAAATACATAAATAAGAAACTTCATAAGAACGATCAACAGATTGTGTTTGACATATGACAAATAGTACAGCTTAATTTTAAATTCAAGTGACAGTAGGCACATTACTAGGTGCGTTTGTTTTGCAAGGTTCATAATTTTCTACAAAAATTAACTTTTTCAAAATTGCTTCAAGATTTATTCTGTTAATTTAATTATATTTATAATTAACTTTATAAATATATAATACAGTATTATATTAGAACTTGTATATTTTTTAATGTATATTATTAGTTAAAATATATATAAAACGTTCTGAATTTTTTAACTTGTATTTACTAAATGTTGTCAGCCAATCAGGTTGTAAAACGTCATATTATAGCTCCATTGTTTATTACATACGTCATTATTTTTAAAATGATTTGAAAATGTACACTGATTTTCAATTATTAATTAAAAATTAACTATAAAACTTTTGTTGTTTTTTTTGTTATGAAAAATTATGTTTCATATTCGACTCTCGATTGTGATACGTTTTTTTTAAAATTTACATTTTGTGAAATGACCCTATTATTGTATAAATTTACAATATTAGTTGACAATATTTTACACACAATAGGTAATTTTTTCTTGCGGTATGATATTTTCATTCTTTGTAATGTATTTAATAATAAATAATATCTACCATTTAATAATTTAATAATAATTAATAATTAATTTAATTAATTATTTAATAATCTAACCATTTAATAATTTAATTAATTAATTAATTAATTATTATTGATAATTCTTGCAAAACGTAGTAAAAGTTTATCAAATTTGCCATGAGAAAATGGGTGATGTAATCAGTGAGCGCATTTATTTTTAATTTAATTTGTGATTTATTTTATTCAATAAATAATCCAACAAATACTAAATTATTTAGTAGTCTTTTTTTACTTTAAATTTATTAATTAATTATTAGAAAGCGATGAATCTAAACTTAAACATAATTTTTAATTCCAATCAACATTTTCAAATGAAATTTTGTCCTGTATTTAAATTTAAAAGCACTTTACTCTTCAGCATAAATCAATATTTTTGATTTTCCCTGTATACCACTAAATATTTTACAGATTTGATTCTTGATTATTGATTTATATATGACGCAGAGATATTAATGAAGAATAATTATTTTTGTAAAATTAATAATA
This sequence comes from Clivina fossor, assembly GCA_963966155.1. Lineage (NCBI taxonomy): Eukaryota > Metazoa > Arthropoda > Insecta > Coleoptera > Carabidae > Clivina > Clivina fossor. The sequence continues at coordinate 432,991 of OZ014560.1, forward strand.
AAAATAAATTGCCCATTTGTTGCCAACTTTTTCAGACATACTGTATATACGAATTATTATTCTATTTAGAAATAATAATTGAGGGGGCATGAATTTCAAAGTGGTACCTGTATATTTAATAATGAATGCAATTTAGTGAATCTATTGAATATTAATTACAAACATTACAAGTACATATTTGATATTTTTAAAGCCGAAATATTAAATGAAAAAATTCCGTTAACTGGCGGGAATCGAACCCAAAATCTCTCGATTTCCGAACGCCTTTTCCGCTGAACTACGAGTACGGGGGACTACGCCACTGACTATAAACATGTTTTCATTCTTGCATTAAAATAAAATATTTCTTTTATTCGAATAAAACGGTCTTTTGGTTGTAGTGCTGTTTTTAGATTCTATTTATTTACTGTATTTTGTATCAATTTTCCTGATAAAGATGTACATTGAGTATGTCAAAACGTCGATTATTAATAAATATTAATACAAAACTACAACCGTTTTATTTTAATATAATGAGTTGAGAAATATATACTATGTTATTTTTTATTGTTTGCTTTATTCAAGCAAAATTTTGTTTATTTGCTTTAGGTAATATTACTAATTATTAAAAAAATAAGTATTCACGATTTTATCCAATTATTATTTTTGAGTATTTAAAATATTTATTTTTTCTATAGTAGGAGATCATATAAATATAAATTAATTTTGCTAATTTGAAAATTGAACCAGTCAAAATATTTATCACATCAAATATTATTTTCGAAATTTTAAATATTTATTTGTTCATATGAACTGAAAAATATTTATAAATTAGAAATTTACCAAAATTATATTTGATTTATTTGATTGAATTTGATTTATAATATAAAAATATATGAAATGACATATAGGTATTTTTGGAATTATAATCATAAAACTAACTACAGTATAAATTTTTATATAATTTTACTCTGTAATATTTAAAACTACATATGAATTTTGGAAACAAATTACAGTGCATTTATTGTTTTTATTTAATCATACATACTATATATATATATATATATATATATATATATATATATATATATATATATATATATATATATATATATATATATATATATACTTTGTACATTCATTAAAAATTTACTCAAACTAAACCTTAACTTACGTTCTTTCATATGTACATTTGACCTCATATAAATACACTATCTCGTTACGCATACTTGTTACTGTACAGTTACATATTAGAAAGTTATCGCAATTTATAATTATTTTGGTTTAAAAATAAAGGTTTTCATGAAAATGTGCGCTTATCATTACAGTGTTGAATAGCAAATAATTTACAACTTTTTATTAATATTCACCTAGCGCATGTGAGCTGTGCTGTGCTGTGTGTGGTTCTGAAATGTTTAGCGGTGTTAGAATTAGCAGAGCTGCAATCGCAAACGCCTGCGTTTGGCCATGAATTGTTGGTTGGTTTACTTAACAAATCTTTTGCAGTAACAGTGTCAACATTTTATCTTACACTTTTGTATCAATCAATTAATTCAATGACACTAGTTAAAAAAATTTAAATTTGCTATTTAAACACAATACAGACAACTCATAATTTCTCTTACAACCAGAACGTCTGGTTTTAGCACTGCTCAGACCAGAGCAACTTCATTTCAGAATCACAAGCACCACCTTTATCTTTTGACATTATCGGTAGAGACCTTACCAATCACATTCACACACAAAGACTTTTCGGCAATCACACTTCAGAAGCATCTGTCAAAAACTTTCGTACTGAACACTTTTCACACTCGGTAGACTCATATTTTACCCTCCACAGTCACATTGTACACATTTGTTTTATTCATTCATATTGTATATTTTAATGCACTGTAGTATCTGAAGGTGACTTAATATAAAATATAAATTCTTTTTGAAACTAACATGTTACATATTTCCTGGTAGACTTACGGTTTTTCATTTTACTGTAGTGATTTCTGGTAAATTTGTTCATGTTTCTTCGCGATTTGGGCAGCTTTTGGTAGCTTGATTTTGTTATATATTGTTTTCATATCGACTCCATTGTATTATTACGTTCACGATTCGACCAAAGTAAAGGTGGATCCAGAGATTGCAGCATTGCAGCGCATGGCAACGCAGGGCAGCGCATAGCAGGGCAAGAGGCAGATAGAGAAAAATCACATTCAGAAATTTCGACTGTATATCAAGACGATTCTAACCGAGAATACACGATGTTCATAGATATTAAAATACGCTTTACATTACAATACGCTTTTATGTAGTTATTACATATAATGTAATATTATTATTATTATTATATATTATTATTATTATTTATTTTTCGATATATTTAGAAAATTATAAATATTTTAGATTTATGTATTATTTTATTTACAAATAGATTTTGATCCCGTTTATAAACTTACAAGAATAATTTCTTTAATAATTTGACATGTTACGATTAAATAATGAATATTGAAATATTATCTGTATTTTCTAATAAATGAAAAAAAGAAATAAATGAATAAAAGAACATTGTTTATTATTTGCTTTATACACATTTATATCATTTATACAATTGTTTATCGAAATATAGTGCGTTATTGAAATGTATATGGACCAGGTTTTTCTTCTAAATCAACAATCGAATCGCTCTGTTCTGTTAAATCATAAAACAAACATTAATAAATAAAAGATAAAATATTGTTCTTGCAATTGGTTTGGTTATGGAATATATGTTTGCGTTTAAATGTGTTTATATCAAATTTTATTTCAAAAATAATTGTTTCATATTTTAAACATATTTTCCAATTAAGCCCGTTCGCCACGTCAAGGCACCAATTATGAGCGGGTCATGCGCATGCTGTTAGTAAATATATATAAAGACTGGTACTACATACTCGATCGGTTTTAACTAAATACGGATTTTAACATAATTTATTGTCATAAGACCAAAGCTAAATAAATGAACTAAAACATTTTAAACCCGAGTTTGTACTACCAGCCATAATATTAGTACGTAACTAAAACTACACTAATATAATTAATATGTTAGTAACTGTTATTTTAAGATCAATTTTAAATACAATTTTAGCTAATACCTGGCTCTGACACATAAAACAAATGAGCTAATACAATGAAAAATCGATCTTAAAACAGCAGTAGCACTAAGGTATGGTAACATATATTGAAAAATTATACCTGATTCCGTGTAATCTTGCTATTAATCTATAACTATAAGAATATCAATAAAAATCATTACTTAATTCCAGCTGCTATAAATAAAAGCCAATCCTTGCTCCCACCAAGATGGTTGATCTCGTCATTATCATCATCTTCTTCTTCTTCTAATAGCAACTATCTTGTGTTCAATCTTTCTTTGACTGAATTCAAGAAGTGTGATACACCGCAGGCACTTTACAAAAATCTTTTTAACGAGATAATTCGGACATTTCAGAATGATGGTAAAGATTATAATGATCAAACAGCGACAACAACAACATCTACAACAACAATTATTTATACAGATGGCTCAAAGCTATCACGGAACAATAAGGTCGCATACGGTATTTACGACTCGTCAAAGAATGATCGGAAATCACACCAGTTACCTGAAATCTGTTCAATTTACTCTGCTGAATTAATAGCGATCTTTCTTGCTATTAGAAACTTTTATAAAAACATAAATAACAGTTCAAAACAGTTATGACTGTTTTATACAAGGTTATGACTGTTTTATACAAGGTTATGACTGTTTTTTTACAAGATTATGACTCTTTCTTACAAGATTAAGACTATTTTTTTACAAGATTATGGCTGGTTTTTTACAAGGTTATGACTGTTTCTTACAAGATAATAACTGTTTTTTTACAAGATTGTGGCTGTCTTTTACAAGGTTATGAGAATGACTGACGTTTTATTGCACCATATGGCAATATAACCCTCACACGTGTCAATAATGAAAAGAAAATGTAGTTTGAATTTTTCGTCTGATATTAATATAATACAACATTATCTTATGTAACTTTTTATTCCTCTTTCAAAGGCGCATATTCTGATTAGATCTTAACACATTACACATTATATGTGTATGTAAATTTATATTTATCAAATATAATATCACTAGTAAGATTTCGTAATATGTTTTGTATGGTTAGAATAGTTAAGTTATGATATTTTTCATATTATAATAATTTTTACAAGTAACATATTATTGAAATTCAGGTCAGTTTTATGACAGAGATTTAAATAAGTTCTATTTTAGCTCAACCGACTGAATATATATATAAAAAATAATTTATCGATCGTCGGTAAAATGAATCAATAATATTAAAGAACATCTCTATTTTGCATGTCTCGGAGAGACACCACACACAAAATATATGAGAAACAATACACACTTATACGCAATTAACCCGTATTACAGCACGTAATTTACCTTCCAGGTAACTGCAGGGTTTGCAAGCCTGTCTAACGGATACCTAGGCAAACTACTCTCCCTAAGTCAGAGCACCAACGAATACAAATTAATATTACAAGTGTATAGAACTCAAAAATTATTGATTACAACATTATGGCTGTTTTTTACAAAGTTATGACTGGTTTTTTACAAGTTTATGACTGTATTTTTACAAGATTATGACTGTTTCTTACCAGATTATGACTGTATTTTTACAAGATTATGGCTGTTTTTTACAAAGTTATGACTGTTTTTTTTACAAGTTGATGACTGTATATTTACAAAATTATGGCTGTTTTTTTACAAGGTTATGACTGTTTCTTACAAGATAATAACTGTTTTTTTACAAGATTATGGCTTTTTTCACAAGGTTATGAGAATGACTGACGTTTTATTGCACCATATGACAATATAACCCTCACACGTGTCAATAATGAAAAGAAAATGTAGTTTGAATTTTTCGTCTGATATTAATATAATACAACATTATCTTATGTAACTTTTTATTCCTCTTTCAAAGGCGCATATTCTGATTAGATCTTAACACATTACACATTATATGTGTATGTAAATTTATATTTATCAAATATAATATCACTAGTAAGATTTCGTAATGTTTTGTATGGTTAGAATAGTTAAGTTATGATATTTTTCATATTATAATAATTTTTACAAGTAACATATTATTGAAATTCAGGTCAGTTTTATGACAGAGATTTAAATAAGTTCTATTTTAGCTCAACCGACTGAATATATATATATAGAAAATAATTTATCGATCGTCGGTAAAATGAATCAATAATATTAAAGAACATCTCTATTTTGCATGTCTCGGAGAGACACCACACACAAAATATATGAGAAACAATACACACTTATACGCAATTAACCCGTATTACAGCACGTAATTTACCTTCCAGGTAACTGCAGGGTTTGCAAGCCTGTCTAACGGATACCTAGGCAAACTACTCTCCCTAAGTCAGAGCACCATCGAATACAAATTAATATTACAAGTGTATAGAACTCAAAAATTATTGATTACAAGATTATGGCTGTTTTTTACAAAGTTATGACTGCTTTTTTACAAGTTTATGACTGTATTTTTACAAGATTATGACTGTTTCTTACAAGATTATGACTGTATTTTTACAAGATTATGGCTGTTTTTTACAAAGTTATGACTGTTTTTTTTTACAAGTTTATGACTGTATGTTCACAAGATTATGGCTGTTTTTTTACAAGGTTATGACTGTTTTTCACAAGGTTATGAGAATGATTGACGTTTTATTGCACCATATGGCAATATAACCCTCACAAGTGTCAATAATGAAAAGAAAATGTAGTTTGAATTTTTCGTCTGATATTAATATAATATTAACTAAAACAACATTATCTTATGTAACTTTTTATTCTGATAGATCTTTAGATCTATTCTGATTAGATTTATTCTGATTAGATCTTTCTGTTTGATGGACATTATATGTGTATGTAACTTTATATTTATCAAATATAACATCACTAGTAAGATTACGTAATATGTTTTGTATGGTTAAGTTATGATATTTTTCATTATATTATAATAATTTTTACAAGTAACATATTATTGAAATTCAGGTCAGTTTTATGACAGAGATTTAAATAAGTTCTATTTTAGCTCAACCGACTGAATATATATATATATATATATATATATATATATATATATATATATATATATATATATATATATATTATATATACAGAGTGGCCTAATGAAAACAGTAAATGCAAATTTTGGCCACTTAACATCATTTTTGCGAAAAACGCTCGAACTGAATCGATTAGTACTATTTTCCTAACATCAACCCTAAGAGGAGGAGGGATTGCACCCCAAAAATTTTAAATGGGAAGGGGTGTTAAAAATGACACCGTTCTACAGGCCTTTCAATTCGATTTTCAAAAGTATTTTTATTTTTCAAATCCGATCATTAGTTCCAGAGAAAAATCGTTTAGAACAAAGTTTATTAAGTGTTAAAAAGTACAGACAAGTAGGCTTAAACAATTGACGATCAATTAAGTTTAAGTGTACTAAGTGTTCAGAGGAACAAACAGAAACTAAAATATCACTTTAGTAAGTGTTCGAAATGACTACCACCAACTTTCATACAATGATACAGGTTTTGCTCAAAATGTAGTCGTACGTTCTGCAACATTTGTGGTGTAATCTGACGGCATTCACGTACAATACGTTGTCGTAAATCTTCTAAAGATTCGGGTAGCGTAGCATAAATTTTGGACTTCAAATAACCCCACAAAAAGAAATCTAAAGGTGATAGATCCGGCGATCTTGGTGGCCATTCGATAGCACCTCTTCGTCCAATCCATCTCCCAGGAAACCGACGGTCCAAGAACTGCCTAACAGTCAATGCAAAATGAGGAGGAGCTCCGTCTTGTTGGAATATCAACTCATCTTCTAAGTAACGTTCATCATTTTCCATTATGTCAGTTAAAACTGGATCGATGTGATCCTCTAACAATGATAAGTACATCTCTCTACTATCGGGGAGAAAAAAAGGTCCGACAAGATGGTCACCATAAATACCTCCCCAAACGTTTAATTTTTAAGGTTTTTGTGTATGTACTTCATGGAATTGCCTGGGATTATTGTCTGACCAATAACGGCAATTATGGCGGTTGACTGTACCATTCACAAAGAAAGAACATTCGTCGGAAAAACAGATGTTAAACAAGAAATTGGGATTATTTATTGTTCGATCACTCAGAATTTCACAAAACTGCAAACGGCGGTCGTAGTCATCTTTATTGAGTTCTTGTACCAATTTTATTTTATACGGATGGAATTTGTTTTTCTTTAAAATGCGCTGAACACTAGTCCGTGAAACTCCTGATACAACAGCAAGTTTCCGTGTACTCAATGAAGGATCCATCGTAACGTGACCCAGAACTGCTACTTCCATCGTTTCATTTTGTACTACATTTTGTGTATTATTTCGCTTTCTATTTGCTAAACTCCCCGTCTCCCGAAATTTTTTAACCAAATCGAGAACATAAGAACACTGGACATGTTTTCCTGCGTGTTCCCCATTAAACAATTCGGCCGTTCTTGTAGCCGATTCATCATTTTTAAAGAAAATCGTAATTATTTCCACTCTTTCCGCAATAGAGTAAACCATATTGTTTGTATTTTACCGTAATATGACACAGTTTAGATATTGAGAGACTCACAAAGTACTTGCTTATTACAAACAATTTATCAGATGCGTTTTTATTTCTACGGTCAATTGTTTAAGCCTACTTATCTGTACTTTTTAACACTTAATAAACTTTGTTCTAAACGATTTTTCTCTGGAACTAATGATCGGATTTGAAAAATAAAAAGACTTTTGAAAATCGAATTGAAAGGCCTTTAGAACGGTGTCATTTTTAACACCCCTTCCCATTTAAAATTTAAAAATAGGGCCACTCTGTATATATAAATATATACAGAGTGATATATACAGAGTGGCAAAATGAAAACAGTAAATGCAAATTTTGGCCACTTAACATCATTTTTGCGAAAAACGCTCGAACACGTCAATTTTAGTATGAAGGGGGATATCTGAATCGATTAGTACTATTTTCCTAACATCAACCCTAAGAAGAGGAGGGATTGCACCCTAAAAATTTTAAATGGAAAGGGGTATCAAAAATGAAACCGTTCTAAAGGCCTTTCAATTCGATTTTCAAAAGTCTTTTTATTTTTCAAATCCGATCATTAGTTCCAGAGAAAAATCGTTTAGAACAAAGTTTATTAAGTGTTAAAAAGTACAGACAAGTAGGCTTAAACAATTGACCGTAGAAATAAAAACGCATCTGATAAATTGTTTGTAATAAGCAAGTACTTTGTGAGTCTCTCAATATCTAAACTGTGTCATATTACGGTAAAATACAAACAATATGGTTTACTCTATTGCGGAAAGAGTGGAAATAATTACGATTTTCTTTAAAAATGATGAATCGGCTACAAGAACGGCCGAATTGTTTAATGGGGAACACGCAGGAAAACATGTCCATTGTTCTTATGTTCTCGATTTGGTTAAAAAATTTCGGGAGACGAGGAGTGTAGCAAATAAAAAGCGAAATAATACACAAAATGTAGTACAAAATGAAACGATGGAAGTAGCAGTTCTGGGTCACGTTACGATGGATCCTTCATTGAGTACACGGAAACTTGCTGTTGTATCAGGAGTTTCACGGACTAGTGTTCAGCGCATTTTAAAGAAAAACAAATTCCATCCGTATAAAATAAAATTGGTACAAGAACTCAATGAAGATGACTACGACCGCCGTTTGCAGTTTTGTGAAATTCTGAGTGATCGAACAATAAATAATCCCAATTTCTTGTTTAAGATCTGTTTTTCCGACGAATGTTCTTTCTTTGTGAATGGTACAGTCAACCGCCATAATTGTCGTTATTGGTCAGACAATAATCCCAGGCAATTCCATGAAGTATATACACAAAAACCTGAAAAATTAAACGTATGGGGAGGTATTTATGGTGACCATCTTGTCGGACCTTTTTTTCTCCCCGATAATCTGACCGAAGAGATGTACTTATCATTGTTAGAGGATCACATCGATCCAGTTTTAACTGACATAATGGAAAATGATGAACGTTACTTAGAAGATGAGTTGATATTCCAACAAGACGGAGCTCCTCCTCATTTTGCATTGACTGTTAGGCAGTTCTTGGACCGTCGGTTTCCTGGGAGATGGATTGGACGAAGAGGTGCTATCGAATGGCCACCAAGATCGCCGGATCTATCACCTTTAGATTTCTTTTTGTGGGGTTATTTGAAGTCCAAAATTTATGCTACGCTACCCGAATCTTTAGAAGATTTACGACAACGTATTGTACGTGAATGCCGTCAGATTACACCACAAATGTTGCAGAACGTACGACTACATTTTGAGCAAAACCTGTATGGAAGTTGGTGGTAGTCATTTCGAACACTTAGTAAAGTGATATTTTAGTTTCTGTTTGTTCCTCTGAACACTTACTACACTTAAACTTAATTGATTGTCAATTGTTTAAGCCTACTTGTCTGTACTTTTTAACACTTAATAAACTTTGTTCTAAACGATTTTTCTCTGGAACTAATGATCGGATTTGAAAAATAAAAATACTTTTGAAAATCGAATTGAAAGGCCTTTAGAACGGTGTCATTTTTAACACCCCTTCCCATTTAAAATTTTTAGGGTGCAATCCCTCCTCCTCTTAGGGTTGATGTTAGGAAAATAGTACTAATCGATTCAGATATCCCCCTTCATACTAAAATTGACTTGTTCAAGCATTTTTCGCAAGAATGATGTTAAGTGGCCAAAATTTGCATTTACTGTTTTCATTGGGCCACTCTGTATATGTTTTTGGCTCGCCAACTTAAAAACTACTGGAGTTATTGAACTTTTTCAAAAAATCCGATTTCTCATTAAACCAGCGAAGCAAAAAAGCAAGAAATCGGCAATTTCTGCTTAAAAACGCGAATTTACAAACATATATACGTTTTTGGCTCGCCAACTTAAAAACTACTGGAGTTATTGAACTTTTTCAAAAAATCCGATTTCTCATTAAACCAGCGAAGCAAAAAAGCAAGAAATCGGCAATTTCTGCTTAAAAACGCGAATTTACAAACATATATACGTTTTTGGCTCGCCAACTTAAAAACTACTGGAGTTATTGAAGTTTTTCAAAAAATCCGATTTCTCATTAAACCAGCGAAGCAAAAAAGCAAGAAATCGGCAATTTCTGCTTAAAAACGCGAATTTACAAACATATATACGTTTTTGGCTCGCCAACTTAAAAACTACTGGAGTTATTGAAGTTTTTCAAAAAATCCGATTTCTCATTAAACCAGCGAAGCAAAAAAGCAAGAAATCGTCAATTTCTGCTTAAAAACGCGAATTTACAAGGATATATACGTTTTTGGCTCGCCAACTTAAAAACTACTGGAGTTATTGAACTTTTTCAAAAAATCCGATTTCTCATTAAACCAGCGAAGCAAAAAAGCAAGAAATCGTCAATTTCTGCTTAAAAACGCGAATTTACAAGCATATATACGTTTTTGGCTCGCCAACTTAAAAACTACTGCAGTTATTGAACTTTTTCAAAAAATCCGATTTCTCTTTAAACCAGCGAAGCAAAAAAGCAAGAAATCGTCAATTTCTGCTTAAAATATTGTACATTTTTTTTTACTAGTAAAATATTCCATATTTTTTTTTCTAGTAACATATTGATTAATTTTTATTACTAGTAAAATATTCCATATTTTTTTTTTTACTAGTAAAATATTCCATAATTTTTTTTACTAGTAAAATATTCCATATTTTTTTTACTAGTAGTAGTTGGCAACACTGTATTTTGTTAAAATTGCATAAAATATATGAATACTAGGAGAATTTTTTGTGAAAATTTGAGTAAAATCGGTTGAATAACATGGCCATAATAAAAATTTTTAAACTTTAGTAATTTCTTTCTCGGAAAGTTGGCAACACTGAATATTAATTAAATTTTGTAATTAATGCGAGCATTAGGGAAATCTTTTCTGAAAATTTGATCAAAATCGGATAAATAACGTAGCCAATATGAATTTTTAAAAACTTTAGTAATTTTTTTCTCGGAAAGTTGGCATCACTGGAAAAAACAAAATCACATGACCATCTTGGGCACTAGACAAATTAATCCTGAAAAAGTCCAGAAGTTGATTATGAAAAGAAAATGTAGTTTGAATTTTTCGTTTGATATTAATATAATATTAACTAAAACAACATTATCTTATGTCTCCTTCAAAAGCGCATATTCTGATTAGATCTTTCTCTTTGATAGACATTATATGTGTATGTAAATTTATATTTATCAAATATAATATCACTAATAAGATTACGTAATATGTTTTGTATGGTTAGAATAGTTAAGTTATGATATTTTTCATAATATTATAATAATTTTTACAAGTAACATATTATTGAAATTCAGGTCAGTTTTATGACAGAGATTTAAATAAGTTCTATTTTAACTCAACCGACTGAATATATATATATAGAAAATAATTTATCGATCGTCGGTAAAATGAATCAATAATATTAAAGAACATCTCTACTTTGCATGTGGGAGGCTGAATTAGATTATAACAGTAATCTAATACTGGATATCATTATTGTTAATGATTTCCCGCTGTCCAAGGTCTCTGAGAGACACCACACACAAAATATATGAGAAGCAATACACACTTATACGCAATTAACCCGTATTACAGCACGCAATTTACCTTCCAGGTAACTGCAGGGTTTGCAAACCTGTCTAACGGATACCTAGGCAAACTACTCTCCCTAAGTCAGAGCACCATCGAATACAAATTAATATTACAAGTGTATAGACTATAGAACTCAAAAATTATTGGTTTTATTGATTTTTTCTAATTATTTATGATTTTTTTTTGAAAAGTGAAATTTTTGAATGAGCTATAAGAGATGCGATGCCTTCAGTGAATTCGAATTAATGATTCAATTTAAAAAAAAAAACAAAATTATCACAGATACGTGAAATATTTGACTTTGACACTTGAAAAAATTGAAAAATTTTTCACGCAGAATATAAAAAAATAAATTGAAAATAGAACTTACCGATTAGGGTGCTGTTAACGTTTGACAGCCACTGGCAATTCGGCTGGGGAATGACAAACTGAAATAAAAATAAAAAGAAAATAATATTTATAACTCGCCATCAAAGCCGTATTTAAGCGCAGGCGCATGAGACGCACGCTGGGGCCTCGTGGCTAAGGGGCTTTAGATTTTAAATCAGATATCAGTCACTGAAATCAGTTTGAAAATTATTATTTTAATTTCTAGTTTCTAGTTTTAATTTACGAGTAAATTATATTTCAATACGTTTCTAATGTTGAAGTACTGGTGTTGTCATTGTCAATAAGATAATAAAAACCTGCATATTAAGTAGGATGGCTATCTGACTATTGTAACAAAAGTGACTATTTTCTCTCTACCCGCTAGTTGCTATTACTACTTGTTTTCCAAGAATTTATGCAATATTAGGTGGGAGTGCGATATATATTTCCATGACCCTGAAAATGCTTGTGCTGAGGCTGGCAATGTGCATTGTGCGCGCATTTTTAATTTCGGAATTTTCTTTGCGTTGATATACGACTATTCGATATAAGTTTTTATTTTTATAGTGTAGTGCTGTTATAACATAAAGTAAGTATACCTTTATATATGTAAGATATAATATTAATTTAGTAATAGTACAGGAAATAAAGATCAAGTTAACGATGCTATATATTTTTCAATAATTGTGGATTCTACACCCGATATAGGTAAGTCATATCGATCAATTGATTTTAATTATACGGTATGTTACTAAAAAATGTGAAATTAAAGAAAGATTTTTTGGATTTCTTCCTATAGAGCGTCATACTGCAGAATATTTAGCAAACATAATTGTAAATAAATTAACCGCGTTAACAATAAATGTAAATAAATGCCGAGGCCAAAGTTACGACAATGCGGCCGGCCAATATGTCCGGAAAATACTCGGGAATGCAAACTCGAATTAAGGAACATAGTCCGACTGCATTTTTTATACCTTGCGCTGCCCATTCATTAAAGGGGGTAGCAGGATAAGCATAGGAAATCGGCCCCAGACGAATTTTGACTTGTCGTAGCTTTTGACCACTTAAAAACTAGTAAAAAACAAGATTCAGATGGTATTTAAATTTCTAGTCCGTAACGATAATCTCAAAACGGTAAAAACCGGTTTTTTTTTATATAATTGTAAAAAAAAAATTTTTTCATGTAGTTAACTCATTTTAACCGAATTATTAGTAACAGTATAATATTCTACAGACTTTAGAGTATACATACAATTATTTTCAAGAGTTTTTTACCCGTTTTGACCGTTACATAATTTTTTAAAACAAAAAAAAACTTTTAAAATACCATATTTTTCGTATAAAAGTCGTGTTTTCTAAGGTTGTATTTGATGTAGATAAAAGTCGCAAATACAAAATGTAGCCCTTTTCTTGGGGAACACGATTGTCTAAACCGCGGTTAAATATCTTGATCCTATAAGGCGATAAATGAATTTTAGTAAAGGATTGCATATACAGAATGAACCAAAAGTCCCGGAACGGTCAAATAGCTATCCACTGATATCCCACCTGACCCCCTACACCCACCCCAGGCGGTGGAGGGGTGGTCAACTTTAAAATTTTAAATAGGAATTTTTAATAATTTTTCCTGCCAAACCAGCATGAGTTTGAGAAAAAGTTACTTAGCAATTATGTAGCTCATTTTTTTCTCTATTTTACTAAATTTTTTCAGATTGTTTTCAGCAAATTTTTAAAAAAGTCTTATTTTAAAAAAATCGATATGGTACCACCCCCTTGAGAGATTTTCAAAAATTCAGTTTTTAATTGTTTTCTACTAAACGATGCATCCGAGAATAATGGTTTATTCACTAAATTATAGTACTCATTATTCCGCATTTTTTCATATTATGCTTATTTTCCTACACTTCATAGTTTTTGAGAAAAAAAAAAAATCCAAAAAATCAAAAAAAAAATTCTAGAGCCCACACGGCACATGCTAGCAAATTAAAACTAAAACCAATTTATAGAACTTATTATGCCCTATCGAAAAGTATTCTAAATATTTCTTCGAATTTTACTCGAGAAAGTAGTATATCGCAATTTATCGAAATTACATGTTAAAGTCTTATGTTCTGGGGTCGCGGTCAACACACTATATATTTCTATTTCTATATTTCTATTAATTACTGCGCTATCTATCATAAATAAAAAAAAATATTATATACAAATAATACGTATTTTTAGCCATAGAATCCAAATCTGCAATAAAAAATAGGGGTTCCTGTTTAAAATTTTAAAGTTGACCACCCCTCCACCGCCTGGGGGGTGGGTGTAGGGGGTCAGGTGGGATATCAGTGGATAGCTTTTTGAAAAAGATTAAACACGTGTTTTTTATTTTGTTGATCGGAAATACATTTTTAGAGATATTTGACCGTTCCGGGACTTTTGGTTCATTCTGTATATGCAATCCTTTACTAAAATTCATTTATCGCCTTATAGGATCAAGATATTTAACCGCGGTTTAGACAATCGTGTTCCCCAAGAAAAGGGCTACATTTTTATTTGCGACTTTTTTCTACATCAAATACAACCTTAGAAAACACGACTTTTATAGGAAAAATATGGTATTTTAAAACTTTTTTGTAACGGTCAAAACGGGTAAAAAACTCTTGAAAATAATTGTATGTATACTCTAAAGTCTGTAGAATATTATACTGTTACTAATAATTCGGTTAAAACGAGTTAGCTACATGAAAAAATTTTTTTTTTCACAATTATATAAAAAAAAAAACCGGTTTTTACCGTTTTGAGGTTATCGTTACGGACTAAAAATTTAAAAACCATTTGAATCTTGTTTTTTTACTAGTTTTTAAGTGGTCAAAAGCTACGACAAGTCAAAATTCGTCTGGGGCCAATTTCCTATGCTTATCCTGCTACCCCCTTTTAATTTAAATTTTTCATATATTTTAAAAACATTTGTTTAGTCTTTTACTAAACATACAAAATAGATTATGTAAATTTATACTATTTGCTTTATTTATTAAACTATTTATATTTACATTGTAAATAAATCTTTCAGAACTCATTATATTAAAATAAAACTGCTTTAGGTTAAAATTCTGTATTAATATTTATTAATAATCAAAGTTTCGACAAACTCAACGTCCGTCTTCATCGTCGAAACGTCAATTATAAATAAATATTCATTCAGAATTAAAACCGTTTTATTTTAATATAATAAGTTCTGATAGATTTTTTTACTATATATATTTTAATTTAAAATTTTTATATATTTCGATAATATTTGTGTATTGTTTTGACAAACATAAAAATACATATTATTTGCTTTATTTATTAAAACTTAAAATTATTTACATTTACGTTATTTATTAAACTATTTTAAGATATGGCTTTAAATAATTTAAATAATTTCCATAATAAAAAAAAAATTAAAGATTACTCTTCGTAATTCATTGAATAACTTTCGCGAAAAATTTGAAATTTCATATAGAATTTACAAAATCACTTCCGTAAACAATATTATTAATAATAATAATAATTATATAGTTTATTTAGTAGCATTAGCTAAATAAATACATAAATCTTACAAACTATTATGTCATGAACACAATCTAAAAACTATTTCTAACAATATATTTAGTCATTATTACCTCTTTAATAACTAATGGTAACTTTATTGCTCAGTGTAATAAATTTTATAAAATAATAATACATTTAGCAAAATAGATAAAGAAGATTTAATATGAAATTCAAAATTTTACTAAATAATATGTAGTTTATACTGAAATAGATTTACTAATGATTATCAGGAACTATAGTTTTATAATACTGTTTTGATTTAATCTTAAATAATTGATATAACGATTTTAATTTTTTAATCATATCCAGTAATTTATTAAAAAGTTTTTATTCCATTTATAGATATGCTATGTTCAGTAACTGATTTATTAACTCTATATAAATATTGAACAAAAAATTTTCATATGTGCATATCTGTGAAATAAACTAATATAAAGTAAAGTTAAAATTTTTCTCAAAATTTTACAAGTTACTCAGTCATTGAATCGGCTAGCTAAGCTAGCTTGTGAAATTTTAAGAAAAATCACAACTTTAATTTATATAAAAATTGTTGCACCCACATGTATTAATTCTGTAAATCCTGTAATAATAATAATAATAATATTTACGAGGGGAAAACTAAAGAATTAAAGAATTAATGTTAAACACCGATTTGTTTTTGTTTTATAGCCATCTATCCGGAATAACAATTCTTGGAATTTCGGCAGAAATCTACAATTTCGGATCTCAGTATTGGATGTGCTTACTAACGGCCGTATTCTCTTGTACAATTGTCACACAAGTCTATCTGCCAATATTTTACAAATTGCAATTAACCAATAGCTATGAATATTTAAAACTACGTTTTGATACCAGAATACGTGTACTAGCATCGTTTATTTATGCACTGGCCATGTTTTTATACATGCCTATTGTAATCTACATTCCTGCTCTGGCATTCAGTCAAGGTAAGTTTAATAATTAATTATTTTAATACTGAACAAAAAATGTTCATCTGTGAAATAGGATAATTATGGCGAAAGGGCGGATTTTTATGGCAAGAACTATATATACTCCTTTAAATAATCGAATTATCGAGTTATTAAACAAATACATTGTTTAGTGTGACAATTTTTTAATTTATTATTAATCGTTTTGACACAGAACCTGTGTCACCTTCTGGGCTTATATTTAAAAAATATTACTTACATCAATAGAATGTTTATGTTAAATGATATTTAAATTAAATTTCTAGGTTAAAAATGTCATAATTTATTTCACATCAGACGAATTATATAGTTGAAAAAAAAATAGTAGTTCTTTTGAACTAAAACCTGTCATATTTTGAATCTCGATTATTAAATAAATCTTAGAAATACGTTTGCAATTAAATTATTCGACCATTCATTGTCTAATTCCAAAGCTGAATATTATACATTATGAATATGTGATACTGCATTAGTCTTTAAATTAAACAAGATTAGAAATATATGGGTAAACCCATATATAGACCACTTTGACATTATCACATAAATGATAAGAAATAGGAATAAACATTTTTTTCACCGAAAGTTGGCAGCATTGTATTTTGCTAATATATAATATTATAGGCGCTAAGGGTATCTTCTGTAAAAATTTCATTAAAAACGGATAAATAATGCGGGCATAACAAATATTTAGAAAATTATTAAAAAAAAATTTCGGAAAGTTGGCAACATTGTATTTTAATAAAATTATAATTTATGTAGGCACTAGGAGAAACTTTTCTAAAAATTTGATCAAAATCGGATAAATAATGTAGCCACAATAAATTTTTTTAAATTTTAGTAATTTTTTTCTCAAAAAGTTGGCAACACTGTACTTTGTTAAAATTATCTAATTTATATGGATACTAGAAGAATCTTTTGTGAAAATTTGAACAAAATCGGTTAAACAACATGGCCGTAATAAATTTTTAGAAATTTTAGTAATTTTTTTCTCGAAAAGTTAGCAACACTGTATTTCATTAAAATTACGAAATTTATGGGGAGACTAGGGGATTCTTTCCTGAAAATTTGATCAAAATCGAATAAATAATGTAGCCACAATAAATTTTTAAAAACTTTAGTAATTTTTTTCTCGGAAAGTTGGCATCACTGGAAAAAACCAAAACCACATGACCATCTTGGGCACTAGAAAAATTTATCCTGAAAATTTCATTAAAATCGGTTGAACCGTCTAGGAGGAGTTGCGGCCACAAAATTTAGTTTTACGACCGAGCGAGCGAGCTTACGACGCACATCCATACACTGACATAAACTAAGTTCAGATTCGTCATCTAGAGGCTATATAAAGGATTTCTATACAATTTTTTTTTTTTAATGTTACAGACACCGTACCAAACGCTATACCACATTTTCCTTGCAGTCAAAGTGGTAAAAAATATGTACAAGCTTTTATTAAAGTTATTTGACAAACTGAATCTAGGACAAACTGATGATTAATTTATATTACATTAGAAAGATTAAAATTCATTTATATTGAAACAATTACGTAATTAGTGAACTATTTTATAATAATAAACAATTTCGATTTTATTATTATACTATTATCAAGTACTATAACTGATAATTTATATATTTGATATATACAGGGTGTTTCACAACTTAGAGCAAAAAATTAAAGGGTATATTCTGTACGACGTGCTGATCATGAAACAAAAAGAATTTTTTTAAAATTCGCAAAGTTAAGGGTAGTTTACTTGAAATAGACATTTTTTGAACCACTGGAGTAGCATACGTCATAGAAAGAAATATTAAATGAAATTAATTATCAAAGAAACATTATGTAATGTTAGTTTTATTTAGAGACAATAATTGTTTTGAATACAAAATAATTTATAATATTAATGCATTGTATTATTTAATATCAAGATAATTTGGGAAATAACATACCTGAAGCGCAAAACTACAAATACTGTTCAAAATTTGCACCATTCATCCCTACACACATTGCAGCACGTTGAATTAATGACCTAGTACAGTCTTGACACGAATTTTGTTCTCGTATTATTTCTGCTGAATTTTCTATTCTCTGCCTAAGTTCTTCTTCGTTTTCCGGCGCATTTTGGTTGTCGTAGACGAGGGATTTAAAATGACCCCAAAAATAAAAATCCAGCGGATTTAGGTCAGGGGATCTAGCAGGCCAAGCTACAGGTCCACCGCGACCAATCCACCTGTCCTCAAACACTTGGTTTAAATGTTCTCTTACATTTAGAGCATAGTGTGATGGCGCACCATCGTGCTGAAACCATGTCTGCTGACGCACATTTAAAGGCACATTTTCAAGAAGTTCTGGCAAAGTATTTTGTAAAAACAATAAATAATTAGCTCCAGTCATCCTATTTGGTAGAATGTACGGCCCAAGTAATATTCCATTAACAATACCTGCCCAAACATTTATCGAAAAACGATGCTGAAAACTGCCCCGTACAACAACGTGTGGATTTACTTGACTCCAATAATGAGAGTTATGATAGTTATGAACTCCCTCCCTCGTAAAAGTAGCCTCATCAGAAAATATGATGTACGAGGGGAAATTCGGATTTTCAGTGTGTTTTTGTAAAAGCCAGTTGCAAAATCGTACTCTAAACTGATAGTCAGGTTCTGTTAGCCCCTGTTCCCGTTGAAAATGGAATGGGTGGTAGTTTTGATCTCTTAAAATTTGCCATACTGAACTATGTGATACTCCTAATTGTTGAGACGCTCTTCGGGTACTAATAGTTGGTTCAGCATGTACAGCATCTAAGATATCATTAACCATATTGTCGTGTTGATGCTGGCGGCCACCACCTCTCCCACGATTAGGTTGCACATATCCTGTGTCTCGAAGGCGCTGGACTATCCTCACAAACGAACGGGGAGTGGGTAATCGGCGTAAAGGATAACGTTCAGCATACAGACGTCGTGCCAATAACGAATTTTGCCGTGATTCGCCATAAATTAACATCATGTCCACTAATTCACTGTTACTAAATGCATTCATTTTAACAAAAACTACACTACACTGCTATTCACTGTAAAATGAGAACAGTGCACCAGCAAAGATAATAATAATTAACAGCAATGTCGACGAAAGACTACCTACCCACTACCTATCAAATTAAATTAAATTATTAATTAAACTATTACACATTTTATTAGTATTAGATATTACGTAAACAATTACTTTCATTGTAGACGATTTGAAAACAATTATTAAAAATAACTATCGACCAGTGGCAAAAAAAATGTTTGCTTGAAATACGATGCAATTTTTTTTGCAAATTTTAAAAAAATTCTTTTTGTTTCATGATCAGCACGTCGTACAGAATATACCTTTTAATTTTTTGCTCTAAGTTGTGAAACACCCTGTATATAGTGTCCAAGATAACTCCGTATGCATGGGGATCTCCGGAACTGTTAGAGATACGACCTCGGTTAAATTAGATGAAAGTTGCCTCATTAGTAGGCGAGTTTAGTCATCTTTTGTTTTTTCCAAAAAATTCTTTAGGTTACTAGATGTAGACAAAAATGCAAATTTTGCTGTTTTATATTTTTGTTTATAACTCTCGTATGCAAAACGATACATTATTTTGGTTTGCACTTTCTTAAGACACTGTTTTACACAGAATTTCCAGAAGTTACCAGAATTTTTTTGCCATGTACTGTTTTCGAGATTTATGATGCAACTTTCATTTTTCTTATATAACTAGTATTTCAATGTAGTGTAATTAAAAAGACCTTTTTTTTCTCTTTCCAGTGATATAATATAGTCCTACTTTATTTTAAATAATAACATGGAAAATTGAAAAAAAATCTATTTTGCAAAGTAATAATTCATTTTTTTAGTTGAAAACTAAGTAGGTCATGTTAAAATAAATGAAACATGAGCCCTACCTTATTTTAAACAATAATATAGAATTATAATAAAAAAAAAATACAATTTATTAAATACTAATGCCATATTTTACATTCGTAATAACTAATAACTATAACAGTAAAATTACATTAAGTGTTCAAATAAACCACCGTTTTCTTGAATGAACATACGTGTTCTCTTAAGCATAGCTTGTGTTAGGTTAGTTTTAGGTATTTAATACCGTACTCAATCAAATTCATGTTTAATATCCTATACATCCCTACACTGGGTTGCCTTCTTTAAGGATATAAATTTAAATACATTTCCGCGGCTAATACTGCGTTACTTTGACAACGAATCCCGCAACCTGTAGGTATATATTAAAACAAAGACATAGGCGGTCGGAACTCAGAAACTATGCACTTTAGAGAAAAATGTCAAGACACCAAAGTTTCCGGGAATCAAAAATGAGGAACAAGTATGGGACAATAGGTGGGACAAAATAAATCCTAAACATGTCCCAACTTGCTTTTTTTTAAATCTTATTCGAATATAGCCAAGTTTGGTATCACTGGAAAGGTCTTTTGAAATGCTATGCAATGGTATATGAAATTTTAAATTTAGGTGATTCGCTTTTGTTTTACAACCGATTTACTACATTTTAATTGTTTTTAAAAAACCTATAGCAGTTATGAAAAAAAGGTATTTAGCTTAATTGTGTATATTTGGAAGGGCTACAACCCAATACCGGACATTTGTTCCAAGTCTCAACAGGTCTAAAGGTAATTGGCTTTTTATAAAATATCACTCAGTTATGGGCGGAATTTTTCTACATAGTTAAAATTTAAATTTTTTTACTACCGTACATGTTTTTCATCTGCCCTATCATAGCGTAGGATTTATTAGCGAGCTCTGACAAAAATTTCTTAAACAGGTTTTTACAGGTCACGAAATTTTCAATTTTTTTTTTAAACTAATCGAGTGTGGTCTCATTGGAAAGCCCTTAAAAAATGCTACCCAACCATATAGTCACACTTAAAATTCGACAAGTTTTTACTTTTTTCGAATTTTTCACCTATATGGAGCTTAACTAGAAACATTTAGCAAAAAACGAATCTATGGACGTTATGTAACGTGCAAAAAGAAATTTAAGTTAATACTTGACATTTTTTCCTAAAACTAATAGTTTAATTTATAAAAATTATCAAAACTCGCAAAAATCAATGAAAATGTAAAATATGAAAATATTCAATAATTTTTCCTGCCAAACCAGTATAAGTTAGAGAAAAAAGTTACTTAGCTATTTTGTAGAGAATTTCATTCTCTATACAAAGCCAGTGAAAAAATATTCAAAATCCTGTTTTTTTTTTTTTTTTTTTTTTTTTAAGTCGCTGACCTTTAAAGTGCGCATGCCCGGCAGAAGTGTAACAAAGCTTTTCAATTATGGATATGTAACTAAACTCATATTATCGTTTATTAGCGATATCTTCTGTTTGTGCCATAAATTTGGTACTTTGGTGGCATATAAGACGGTTCCTAACCCCCCCGCACCTAACCCTGCTAATCGTTTCACTGTAACTCTGTTGGAAATGTAAACTCGGTGTCCAGTATTTTTGAGCATGTAGAAAGTCTCTAGCCTGTTATAAATTTTGTTACAGGGATACAAGGAAATTTCACCTTTTTATAATATATTATTGTTATCCTTGTCACTTTGTAATACTTTTATTGTTTCTTTGCATTACTTTCCTTGTCTTTTTGAATTTCTTGCATTATGGATATGTTAGTTTACTTTTATTTCTGTCTATTTGCGATTTCTTCTGTTTGTGCCATAAAATTGGTACTTTGAAGACATATAAGACGGTTCCTAACCCCCCACCGCACTTAACCCTGCTAATCGTTACACTGTAACTCTGTTGGAAATGTAAACTCGATGTCCAGTATTTTTGGGCATGTAAAAAGCTTTTAAACAGCTATAAATTTTGTTACAGGAATACAAAGAAAATCTCTTTTTATTACAATATATTACAATCATATTGCTTTCCTTGTCTTTTTGCATTACTTTCCTTGTCTCTTTGAATTACTTTCCTTGTCTCTTTGAATTACTTGCATTATGGATATGTAAGTCTACTCTTATTTCTGTTTATTTGCGATATCTTCTGTTCGTGCCAGAAAATTGGCACTTTGGTGGCATATAAGACGGTTCTTAACCCCCCCCCCCACACACACCTAACCCTACTAATCGTTTCACTATAACTCTGTTGGAAATGTAAACTCGGTGACCAGCATTTGTGGGCATGTAAAAAGCTATCGTCGTTAAGAGTTTTGTTACAGGGATACATGCAAAATCTCTTCTAATTGTTATAATATATTACTATCATATTACTATTCTTTTCTTTTTACATTACTTTTTGTGTTCGTAACTAACCTAACTCTGATCTTTGTAGAATAGATATGTAAGTTTTTTTTTTGTTTGTGATATATTTTATTCGCTCCAAAATTTTATCAACTTGGAAGTATATCGGTTGATTCTTATCTCTCCCGCACCTAATCTTGCTATCCGTTTTTCCTTAACCCTACTGGAAATGTCCGCACTAATATTTGAGCATGTAATACCTAATAATTATTAATACATAATTAATTAATACATAATTAATTAATACATAATAAATTAATACATAATAATTAGAATTAAATTATACAAATTTTTAATAAAATATACCGTATTTAATGTAATTAGAAAACATTTGAAGAATAATTTTTACCGCATTAAATTTTTCAAAATTAAATAATTAATTATTAAATTTCATTATTTTTAAAACAAAAAATAAATAAATATATAATTAATTATGTACACAATTTTAATTTACTATAAATTTATTTTGAAAATAAATATTATTTTATTACTTTTTTTAAATATGTAATGCAAATTCTTATTTTTATTTGTTACAAAATGATTACGTAAATGAACCAACAAAACATTACAATCTAATAAAATTCCAACTTTAATTTTAATAAATGTATATTTTTAAAATAAACACATTTGAAATAAAATCAAATTTATAATATATATTTAAATTATTCACTTATAAATATTCTATTTTATTTTACATACTCCTTAATAAACATCAATTTTATTATATATTAATAATAATAATAACTAATACGCCGCATTTGAACAAGATGTTGCGCGATATAATTAATAAAAATTAGTAATACATCATTGTATGAATAAAATATTTTTAATAATATTAATTTTTCTTTATACGCTGTTTCGCCTACTGTTTCGACCCGTCCTGTGGTCTGCCCGCCCTGCGGTCTGCCCGCCCTGCGGTCTGCCCGACCTGCGGTCTGTCCGCCTTGCGGTCTGTCCGCCCTGCGGTCTGCCCACTATGCGGTCTACCCGCCCAGCGGTCTACCTACTATGCGTTCTACCTATTATGCGTTCGTTCTGCCACGCGTCACTAGTGTAACAATAAAGCATTTCAAACTACTCTAAATTTTCAAACCGCTCTATGAATTAATATTCTTTCAATAAGCACTCCAATAAAACTAACTAACTAACTAAGACAATAATCAGAAGAAAAGCAAAACAAAAAATCTAATAATAAGGAAAACAATGCCTATTTCTCATGTTTCATTTGTTTTGATATGGCCTACTCGGTTTTCAACTAAATAAATAAATTATTACTTTGCAAAATAGATTTTTGCAATTTTTCATGTTATTATTTAAAATAAAGTAGGACTATGTTATATCACTGGAAAGCAAAAAAAAAAAGATCTTTTTAATGACACTACAATGAAATACTAGTTACATAAGAAAAATCAAAATTGCATCATAAATCTCGAAAACGGTACATGATAAAAAAATTTTGGTTACTCCTGGAAATTCTGTGTAAAAAAGTGTCTTAAGAAAGTGCAAACTAAAATAATTTATCGTTTTGCATACGAGAGTTATAAACGAAAATATAAAACAGCAAAATTTGCATTTTTGTCTATATCTAGTAACCTATGGATTTTCTTGGAAAAAACAAAAGATGACTAAACTCGCCTACTAATGAGGCAACTTTCATCTAATTTAACCGAGGTCGTATCTCCAACAGTTCCGGAGATCCCCATGCATAAGGAGTTATCTTGGACACTCTGTATATTAATATATTGTAACGTGAATTTGAATTCGTGTCGGGGCAGTCCGAACAGTATTGGAAATGTATTAAAATAATCACCACCATATTTGCGATTGTATTTTTGACTAGTATTTATTTACAACACTTAAACACTAAATAACATTAACTATATAACAACAATGGTTAGCCGAGCGGAGCTAAACAAACAATTACACTATTTACATTACTTATAATTAATCTTACAATTATCAGACTGGCAATAACACAACTTATTAACTAACACCATATTCACTTATACTTGCACACATTTATATCTACATATTTATATCACTATTTATATCACACTATTATTTATTTCAACGAGCCATCACCACCGACCCATTACTATTAGATCGATTACTAGATCTAACCAGATCGGCGCTTCAATGATGACTGATTGAGCTTATAACCCCTAGAGCTATATATAGGCCTGCAACCAAACCTACTCGAATGTACTAGTATTTTTCTAGAAGCCTAATGGAACCTTCGCACACATACATTCACACAGAGCGCACACGGACTCCACGTCATCACATAAACAGAATGTGTAAACACATTCTTTACGCGTGACTCACCGCATGCAACACACACACACATGTAAGCACGCACACACACGCAAACATAATCTTCTGGAAATTATATAGAACTTCATTTTGTTACACTGCCTCCTTCTTAAGACTGTTCCGTCCCGGAACACGCTTGCTCCACCATAGGAGGGTATTTTGGGTGTCCGCGAAAATCTCCGCATGCTGGTTCTCCTGCAGCACTATCTTCAGGACCAGCCACCAGTCCAGCGGCTTCTCTGGCTTCCACCGTTGCGGTCGGACCTCAACTCGCCAATTCCGACATGCCCCAGCATGTACTTGACGTTCTCCAGTTGACCAATCCGATCCACAACCTTGCCTCGGACTATCAGTACCATCGAGAGTGGTACTCCCTGGCCTTTCCGTTACGAACAATTACTGACTGAAGAATTTTTCCTGAGCAGATCTACACCCGGCATGCGCCCAGCATACCCTCAACCTGCTCCACTTCAGTCCTCTCAGCCCGTAACCTGCCTCGGACCCCGCCGCATCATGACACAATCCTTTCTCGAGAATCCGTCCTGAATACTCCCGCAGTGCTTTCGCATCTTCTACTGCATGCAATCTTCACCGCCAAGTTCTTCGTTGGCTAGTGACAGCCAACCACGGACATCCACTTGCCGATCGGCGTGATGTCAGATGCCGGCAAGAACCCAGAATACTATCTTCATCCATACGCCGCGATCATAACATTCTGATCGCGTAGTGACAGCATCTTGCACAAGAAATCACAGCTGCTGCTTCAGATATTTCAACCGAAACATCTACTTGCTTCAAATGACTACAGTGCCTCTCTTTTCCACAATCTTCTACAACTATCTGATCAGCATCCAGATCTTCAACGATCGATGACCCATCAATCCTCGAACAACCAGAACACTTTCGTTGTGTATAGATCGAAGAATTTGAGTGAGGATGTCTACACCGCATGCCCCAAGCATACATCGACCATCCTCCACTCCGATCCATCCAGTCTGTTGTGTTCCATGAACGACCATGTCATCGCCTCGTTGCCCATCAGCCCACTTCATTCCAAGTTGTGGAACCACTGTACTCAGCCATCATTGGAACCTGTTTCAACCGCAGCACTGTCTCTCTGATGTTTTCATTCTTCATCTTTCTTGGCATAATTATCACTGTCACTAACACTTTTGCAACAATACCAGTTGCAAGCACACACACAACAATGCCAGTCCGATCATTCCTATCACAGTGTAGATAGATACTAACTTAAAACTATATTCACATATAACAAAATACTCGACTTACTAACAAAAATCATTTACAACAATCAGATCTCATCAGTAAATCGAGCTTACATTGTTCAACAATCGCAAATACTCGCCTTCATTCCAACACTGCTCAAAACATACCCCTCACACCTGACACCAGTGTAACGTGAATTTCATTCGTGTCGGGGCAGTCCGAACAGTATTGGAAATGTATTAAAATAATCACCACCATATTTGCGATTGTATTTTTTGACTAGCATTTATTTACAACACTTAAACACTAAATAACAATAACTGTACAACAACAAAGGTTAGCCGAGCGGAGCTAAACAAACAATTACACTATTTACATTACTTATAATTAATCTTACAATTATCAGACTGGCAATAACACAACTTATTAACTAACACCATATTCACTTATACTTGCACACATTTATATCTACATATTTATATCACTATTTATATCACACTATTATTTATTTCAACGAGCCATCACCACCGACCCATTACTATTAGATCGATTACTAGATCTAACCAGATCGGCGCTTCAATGATGACTGATTGAGCTTATAACCCCTAGAGCTATATATAGGCCTGCAACCAAACCTACTCGAATGTACTAGTATTTTTCTAGAAGCCTAATGGAACCTTCGCACACATACATTCACACAGAGCGCACACGGACTCCACGTCATCACATAAACAGAATGTGTAAACACATTCTTTACGCGTGACTCACCGCATGCACACACACACACACACATGTAAGCACGCACACACACGCAAACATAATCTTCTGGAAATTATATAGAACTTCATTTTGTTACAATATGGTATAATATACATAATAAAAAAAATAAATATTTATATATTTCATATTTTTAATACAGTGCTTTGAAACACAGAAAATACTAAAAAATATGTGTGCAACAAAAACAAATGCTACTGTATTTCGTACGTAATGACAAATAGTGAACATAGCATTAAATATTTATAAACAAATTATAACCATCTTGCAAATATATTCTGTATCATTTTGTTAAAAATAGACCCGCATTCTCACCAAACTTTAAAAGTGATTTTTGTCGAAATTACTTTTGATGCTTAATAAAATATATATATATATATATATATATATATATATATATATATATATATATATATATATATATATATATGTATGTATATCAAAAATAGAAAAATTATTCATATTTGATAAGAGATAGAAGTAAAAATTTATTTTAAAACAAAAAAAAGCACTTTTTCATAAAGAAAAGAGGTGGGAATACAGACCTAAAATTATAGTTATAATAACGAGATTTCTTACGGAAACTCAGAATTTTTCGTTAACGAACCGTTATTTTTAACGGGAATGCTTTATTTTGCAAGTATACTATTAACATAGTAAAAAAATTCAGAACTAATATTAAAATAAAACTGCTTTTAGCGAAAGTTCTGTTTTAATATTCATTTAAAATCGACGTTTCGACGAAACTCAACGTCCGTCTTAATCAGAATAAATGATATAAATTACACTACATTTTACTGTAATGTCATTTATATCATTTACCTGATGAAGACAAACGTTGAGTTTCGTCGAAACATCGATTTTAAATAAATATTAAAACAGAACTGTAACTTAAAGCAGTTTAATTTTAAGTACTATTAAATTTAAAATTATTCGCCCTTTATAATGTGAAAATCTATAGATTAAATGCATTTAGTGAAACTATAACTATACGTTTGCGTGGACGTCCGATGAGTAGTTGGAGTGGTATGATTGAGAGTGTTTTGCGTGAGCGAAAGTTTCCAAGTAGTAGGAATAAAATAGCATGCTGTGAGAGTGGAATTATGAATGTGGATGAAGCGAAAGTTGCTTGTGCTGGATAGGAGAATGTTTGGAAGCGACTGATTTCGGGATGATGAAAAAAAGTTTGTGCCACACCCTTTGGGTACATGGCGTGATTGTGTATGTATGTATGTATGTATGTATAATAATATATCCAAAGTAAATAAATAAATAAATTTTATTGTTCTGTTTTCAATATGCACTAAATGGAGAATGTAAGAATTTTAATTGATTAAAGCTTCCCAGTAAGAATGTCGTGTATTTCGCACTGATAAGAACAGGTTTTATTAGCGCTACACTAAAACTCTACTACTAAAGATTAATGAAAGTTAGTATAAACCGCAGATACACTATTACATTTTCTAAATTATTACAACGATAAGTAAGACAGGTAAATATTCCATTTTTAAACACACAGATATAAAACTTTCGATGATTTTTTAATGTTTTCGTTGTTTTATTAATAAAAAAAAAATAGATAATTTTTTTTTATGCTGCTATTGTGGTTATCACAATTAAATTTAAAGATCTTTAGCTTAAATAAGGCTTTAAGTTGGCGATTTAAATAAATTTATATAAAGCAATTCGGAACATGCATATACCATTTAAATTTAAAAGATTCCACAGTTAAAGTAGTGACCAGAATTGAAATTTAAATAATTAAATTAAATAATTAATAAATTTTTTCAATTTATTTCTTTTATTTACAATTTTTTTTTATTAAAATATTCGATTCATAAATATATATATATATATATATATATTTACTTTTAAACCTAAACAAAAACTAAAATTAAACTGCCAAAATTTATTAATAAAAAAGATTTTAAATTTACATAATATAATAATCAAATATATTTTATATTTGAAAGGGTTATTCACAGTTTTATTCATAATATGTAATCTATACTATGCCGCAAAACATCTATGTTCTATGTACAGTATGCTCTGTTTTTAATGTTCACTTATAAAACAAATTATTAGTAAATTTTAAAAAAAAAGTCATCATTTGTTTATTTACAAATTAAATAATGCAAATCGATCTTCAATTGTTTTGTTTTTGGGTAATTTGCAAAAAATTGAAAATTAATCGATTTTTTATTTTGTGTACCATTAGATTATACTTAACCCGGCAGTCATTTTGTTTATAGATTATTTATATCATTTTTTTATTATCTATGAATTAAATCAAAATCCTAACGATATACATATCAAATTTCAAAATCTTTAATTTATTAATATTTGAGTTATAAGTTATCTGACAGACTGACACCTTATTTTTGTTATAATATTATAGATAAACATATTTAAATGAAAATACATACATACATACATACATATACAATCACGCCATGTACCCAAAAGGGTGTGGCGCAAACTCTTTTCATCATCCCGAAATCAATCGCCTCCAAACATTCTTATATCCAGAGACAAGCAACTTTCGCTTCATCCACATACACTCTCATACATGCTCTTTTATTCCTACTACTTTTGCTCACGCAAGCCACCCTCTCATACCACTCTCTCATACCACTCCAACTACTCATCGGACGTCAAAGAAGAAATGCATTTATTAGAAAAAAAAAAACGCAATATCTATCTCATAAATCTAAGAGTCTTACGAGATGTAAATAGAGTTACAACAAAATTAATGAAAATCGATGAAAATTTAACTCAAAAAGTATACAGATAAATATCTACAAGTTTTTTCTTTTTTTCATACCAATAACAAAAGCGTTTATCATGAAGAAACACGGAAAATAATTCATCACCATGTAATTGCTTAAACATATTAATAATTATTATTGAAAATAAACAATCGGTACATTAATTATTTCAAAGATAATTAATTATACTTCTCATGAATGCAATTATTTGAAAATAATTTATATTTCCTATTTTTTTTTTTTTTGTAAATAATTATTAATAAATGAAAATATAGAATTTAGTATTATTTACATTCTATTTAATTAAAATAACACAATCACAATCACAATAGCTTTCACTAAAATTTATATTCATATGTATTAGATTATAAACTATTTGATCAGTAATATTTAATATTTTGTTAAACATTCACTTTGACATTAAAATATATTTATCGATTATAATACCGTGCATATTTTGCAAAACATTCATTATAAATAATAATTTAAATAAATTACATTTCGATAAACATGTCTACTTTAATAGTAATTTTTATCCGGATGAAAGAGAGTCAACTGTAATTCTGTACCTAGGATGGTCAGTTTTTTGTTTACTCTAACCTAAAGATCAATGACTTCACTCATTATACATACTAGATGTGAAACATTTAAAAAAAAATCACGAAAATACGATCATTGCAAAAACAATTATAATTCTAAATCGTACGTTAAAACGAACAAAAATAATAATATTAATTATAATATAATATAATGATTACAATAACCAGCAAAAATTATAGAAAAACTTGGAGATAAATGATTTCTAAACTAAGGATCCAAGATAATATTTGGTGAAATAGTTATTCTATCTGAATTAGTACAACTAATGTCAATAAATAAAGTAATAAGTAATCAAAACACAAAGTAAATAATTTGATTTATTAATATCAATATGACGACATAAAATAGAAAAAAATTTAAATTCTAAAAATACTATATAAAAAAAATTGCATATTGAATCATTTTTTGTATGTTTGGATTATATGTTATTTCAATGTTGGTAACTTTGATAATCACTAAAATGTCAAAGTACATTTTTAGGTTAAGATTTGAAACACATGAATATTTCTTTAATTAAAATACCTAACTATTAATCTTTCTTTAAAGATTTTCTATTTTAATAAATTTGCTTACTTTAAATATAATATTCAAATACTATATAATTAAATATTACTAGCTCACATATTTATTATCTGTTTAGTGACTATAAATAAATATTTTCATAATCTCATCTATCCTTGAGCTATTGCAAATTTGTTTTTAAATTACATTTTTACTAAAATTAATAGTTGAAGTGTTTGTAGTTTATTAAGCACCTTGTATACATATGTTCACATGTTAATTTTCATACCATACTTTAATTAATCTCGTAAGAAATTAAATAAATATATTCGCTAGATATTAATAATGAATAACATAAAATCCCTTACCTTGTTTGTGCGCGTTGGTGGTCTGCCCCGTGTTATCGGCGGTTGCACTTTCGCGTTAGTTTTTGCATCCTTTTGCACGGCCATTTTACTATTCGTTGCACTATTCGAATGCGTTTTATTGTCGATTTTAGTCACTTTAGTCACTGCACTATTTTGCACCTTTTTCGGCGGTGCAGCACTCTTACTGTTACGTGGCGTTGTCGCCATTGCTGATGGAGCACTAATTTCCCGTACTTGAATCGCTACAATCGGAATCCGTATCACTATCCGACGAACTTAGCTTGGGCACTGCCAGATTCTTGATGACACTGTTTATACTATTTGTATCTTCCGGTTTGACTGGTTCGTCTTTACGAACGGTTGCAATTGTCAAACGTAATCCACCCGTTTGCGAACTGGACTCGATGTCGAACTATTGGAATCCGATGATGAATAACTACATGAACCGGAGCGGAAGGATCACTCACTCAATTCTAAAATTAAAAACAACTCCTGTATTTGTTAATTATACATGTGTGTGTGTGTGAATCAAACTAACCTCAGAATCGGAACCAGTTTCAGAATCGGAATTACTGCAGTAATCATCTTGTGGTGAATGTGACAGCGCAACACTAGGTCCCGAGCTGAAAGCTGCAATATCCACTGTAGACGGTAAACTTGAAGGTTCCGGATCTTCACTGGGTCGGTGTACCACACACGACCGGCCAGAAAGCAATTTCTTCGCTATCAGCCATTTTTTTAATCTACTAAAATTATAAAAAAAAACACATTAAAATAGGTCACTATATTATACACTAATGCTTTATAAATATTACTGATATAATAAAGTTGTTATAAATAAAACTAAAGCAGTTATAAAGAATAAGTTGGCGCCAAATGCATAAATAGGCCAGCTGTGCAAGTATGCAAGCATATCTTATAATAAGTATCGTAGAAAAAAAACCGTTAAAAATACGAGACATTCTGCGACAGCTGTGCATATTATGTTAAAAGCTATTCATACTTACTCATGGATAACATGATCATATTATCCGAAAATATATTCCCCGTTTAATGCAATAAAATAGATGAAATACAGTTTTCATGTTTATTTACAGTTGCAATTGAAATAAACACAGCACGTCAATTACAAAATGGATTCCGTGTAAATTGTTTCATTCATGTACATTCATACAATAATCGATTATCAATTCTTTTACGCCATCAATTGTTATACCAAAGCACTGATCACACACGCATTAGATTCTTATTGTTTTATCACGTTAAAATAGATAAATATCGGTAGTAATATTAAAATAATGTTGTGGTTGAATTGCGTAGACAATTGCGCAACAGTCATGCAGCACAATTGACAATAGAGAAATGTAAAATGGCTGACTCTACTGTCTAGTTCAAAACTACTTCTAGACTTCTAGTTGTTATTTTCTCTTTTTCATTATTTCACTCGAAAAATAATTATTTATTAGTTTATAATTAATATTTTTAATTTTCGAATATAATACAATGTTCGACATAGCTTTTTTATGAATTATAGAAATAAACTTGACAGCGCGCGAAATCAATACAATTTCAAAATTCAATTATTGAGTTTGGTTAGAAAGAATAGAAGAAAATAATATACAGGATGTAACAGAATAACTATTCCTAATTTTCAGAAATGATGGAGGGCACATAAAGAAACATTTTTTATTAATAAACTAGTGTCCGGAAATTTTATTTTTTTTCGGAAGTCGATTGTAAAAAACACAACTTTATGTTATAACCCGAGAATTAACGGAGATTTATAATATCCGTTAAGACCATTTCATTCTACTCAAAAAAGTGCCTTAAGAATGTGAAAATTATTTTCATCTAATTTAAAAAACCATCGAGATATCGCCATTTATCAAAATACGGAAAAAGCGAACTTTTCGCCATAACTCGAAAACAAAAGACGATAGCTAATTTTTGTTTTTATAATTGAGTTTCTCTCAAAAAAAAGCGATCGAGGATGCGCGGTTTCCGAGTTCCCCTATGAAAACGTCCAAATTTGTACACCCTGCACATCGTTACAACTTGTGTATCAAAAATGGTGGTCGTAACTTCAAACAATTTTTATAAAGTTTAATGCACTATTATTTCTAATAAAATGTTCCTTAACTTAATTACTCTTTGATGTTGTAATAATTAAAATTGTTTTTAACAATATCAAGTGTATCTTGACACCGAAAAATTTTCGGACACTAGTTTATTAATAAAAAATGTTTCTCTAAGTGCACTCTATCATTTCTGAAAATTAGGAATAGTTATTCTGTTACAGCCTGTATATGCATAAAGATAATCTTAATTTAGTGCCTGATACTTATTTATCTATTACCTTTAACAATAAATTTCAATTTAAGTTTATTAACTCTTTGACTGCAGGGAAAAAATTATATAATGATAAGTACGATGTCTATAATATTTTCAAAATTAAAAAAATTATATAGAAATTCTTCATATTCTTCTAGATGATGAATATGAAGTTAATTTATGATGGTGTATGCGTGAACTGATACTGCACGATCATCATGTGACTTATCGTGAAATTGAGTCATCCTTGGCCATTAGTGGGACCAGCATACATTCAATATTGCATGAACATGTGGACGTCAAAAATAAAATGGGTTTGTGTTAGATCGTACATAATTTGTCAATCGCTCAAAAAAGGGCTCGTATCAATGAATCAAAAGAAATGCTCAAAAAATACGATCGCGGTGCTTCAAAACATGTCTATGATGTATGAGCCCGAAAACAAACAACAGTCTACTGTGAGGGGTTTTCAACAAAAGTTGTTCGCGCCAGAAGCACTTTGAAATAAATGGTCGCCTGTTTTTTTGGAAAAACCGGATGTCGCAACCGTACCATTGGTGCAACGTAGGATGGTCAATTCTGAATGATACACAACCACTTATGACTTCTTTTTATTTCCGCACATCAGAAATAAATTGCGAGGTCAACGTTTTTCGGCACAGAAAGAAGCGGTTGATTTATACAAAATGCATAATTTGGAGGTACCTCGATCGGAGTGAAAAACAATAGACATTCTCGATGATTCATACTTGTTTTTGTTTTCTAATTCCAAAATATAAATGGCAACCGTCGCGTCGCGTCGTACAAAATATTCTTTTAGTACTCACAAAAATTATATAATTTTATTGCTATACAACGTTGCCAACTGATAATGTCAAAGTGGTCTTATATATGGGTTTACTTATATGCTTCTAATCTTGTTTCATATTAAAATTAGTCATTTTTTTCAAGGCACCCTACTTTTCCAAAAATTACTCTTATTATATTTGTTAATTAAATTGTTTGAACTTAGATTAAATTTCCTTGATAAAGATGATAGCTAAATGAATTTAATGACTAATTTTAAATTGGTAGTTATTTCGCAAAATGTATTAATTTATTACAAACTCAAACAACTTTGCAACAAAATTTGCTATTTACTGAAGAAAAAGTTTAATTTACAGGGAACAATCTTTTACAATAAAATTTGATAAAAATAACATATCTACAATAAAAAAAATTAATTTTTGAGTGATACGGTAAAATTGCAGTTAATATTATTGAAATATTTAGAAAAAAATATCAACCATATATTTATAAAAATTTGCGCCAGAAATTTCTATATATGGGTATGAAAATTGTATAATAAACAATTTTTTTTAACAACGTTTTCGATTCTAAATAAAGCTAAACTCAAGCAATTTTTAAAAAATATTGAGTTTTTCATTGCCGTACCGGAAGACTATCATTTGCTTTCTTTATGTCGAAATAAAACTTTCAACAAGTAGCAACATTTTGTGCCATTTCTTTATATTTAAACTTTAACCGACTGCCCAAAACGATTATTTTGATTCAAATATAAGTATTATAAAAACAAAAAATTACTCTATATTTTCATAATTAATTATTAAAAAATTGATATTTTGCGCGCCATCATTCTATCGACATTATGACGTCTCTAGTATTCGTATGACACATGCATGTGACAGGTGTGTTGTGTATTTTAGCCAATACTATAATCCTGACCTACAAAATATGGTAGTCAGATATTGTTTCATGCCTTATTATTTGAATAATACTTTGTGAAATGAAAACCAGATTTTTTTTTATTAAAGTACACAAAATACAGATATTATAAAAAAATGGTTCAATGCAGCAAATATTAGTGAAATGTGAATACTAAAATAGCAGCTATCAACTCGACTATAAATAACAGGATTGCTACATTTCTAATTATATTATTAAAGCAAATATTTTCCAATTTCTGCAAAATGAAAAACTGATGCATAATTATTTCGTATTTTGTTTTTTAATAAATTATTATAATTTACTAGTTTTTGTTGTATTGTTTACTAAAATACATTGTTTAAATAAAATAATTATAACTGAAACTCTTCACTACTAGCCACATCAATATTAATTTTAAAAAGTTTTTCACAAATACATTAATAAAATTCTATCATTTATGTAGCCTACTTTTTGCGACAACTATTTCAATTTAAATAAATAAATTTAAAACAGTGAAATGCCAATAGCCTTTATTACATTCTACATATTTTAATTAAATTACGTCTACCGACATACGACATATTAGAATTACAGCAAACCGAAATTACACGGTATCTTTTTTTGACAACTTTAACCAAATTCTTAATTTGTGTATTTTTATTAAACTTAACAACTTTATTTATTTGCATTCCAATTTGGCAATCGATATCCTTCAAACTTTGCATAAATATTTGTCTCCGATTACAATAAAATATTTCATTAAATAAAATTACCAACATAGAATATTTTCAAATTTTACAATTGATAGACATCAATGTCATTTTGAAATGTATTTGTAAACAAGTCATAACTAAAAATAAATTATATAAAAAGAATTTTAACTATAAATATTTTCTGTGCTCTTCAATTTTGAATAAAATCTTGTAACTTAAAACATAAGAATAGGGCCCTTATCTTCGGAAGAACCAATAAAAGCGATTTGAGTCAAAATTTTACATTTTAGATTATTCAACTAAACGCTACCTATATTTTTACTATACATCTAAAATCCATTCTAGTTTAGTTTTTTTAAGCTAAATAGTTTTTTACACTTTTGGTAAATATGATGCGAAAATATGCTATTAAAAATGCAAAACTTTAACAGCAATAATTTTTAACAGTTTTGTGCTATTTTCAGTGGGACTGATGCTCGTATTCTGTATTATTCTGTAAGTTCTATAGAATCTTTTGTCTTTTTATGCTATTTTCAATTTATTAAAAAAAGACAAAGAATTCTATAGTACTACAGAGCTTATGGAATAATACAGAATACCTGCATAGAAATCCCTTTATCTGTGGCAGGTCACATAATAAATAACAACAATAAAATTAAAAAAAAAAACATATTTACTTTAATTTCTTAAAATTTAATCAAATGTTATATTCCTTTTTATTACTTAATACAAAATATTTATTTTTTTAAAAATTAATAAAAAAAAAAAAACTTGAAAATATAAAAATTAAAGTAATTTACTCTTTATTATTTTTAAAAATTTTGAAATTTTAATAGTAATTGTAAATAACTTTTGGGTGCTTCAAAATAGATATGATCTGATAAAAAAATTAGTATATTTGTCATCCATCATGTGATAGGGTTCTATAGTAATTTCGTAATTTTAATCGAAATTTAAAAATGTACTGTAATAGTTTACGAAAATGAACTATATGCATAAGATAAATACGGATCATGTCAGTAAATACGTTCAGTAGCAAATAGAATCGAAGCAATACTAACTTAAAACAAAGTAATTTTGCTTACGATGATCGTAAACATGCCACTCAATATTCTAGCACTCGCATCAACAGCAGCAAAATTCAGTTCTATTCAGCATTAAACGAATTTTCTGATAGATGTTTTTTATTTATCTTATAAATGGAGTTAAGTTAACATAGTACACTTTTCAATTTCGATTACGATTAGGTAAATGCTACAGAATCCTGTCACTGTAATGCAACCGTATCTATATAAAATAATATTAATTAAATTTAGTAACTAAGAAATATTTATTGAATTTTCCACAAACATAATTGTTTTATTCTTCGGAATATAATTTAAATTTACAAAACATTATTGAATTTTCATTATAAAAAATTATCTTCAAAAGCAAATAATCCCACATATGCCATTTAAGTTAGACGAAAATTTGTATATGTCAAATGGAACAGTCAGACATATTAATGTACTAGAACTATTTATAATAATATTTAAAACAAATATATGAAAATTTTGGAGCAAAACATTTTCCATTTTTTTTTTAAATATTGTCGTCAGCAACAACTGATCGATTTACCATATCCATAAAAGATAATTTATTTTTTTTATATCATACTAGAATAGCCATACCGCAATTTATAATTTTTATGTTATATCTGAGGCGTATAGATGCAAAACTCACTATATGACAAAAAGTGAAAAATGAGA
Source organism: Clivina fossor (assembly GCA_963966155.1). Lineage (NCBI taxonomy): Eukaryota > Metazoa > Arthropoda > Insecta > Coleoptera > Carabidae > Clivina > Clivina fossor. The sequence goes on from OZ014560.1 coordinate 471,013, forward strand.
TTTTGCGCGATTTGGACGTAGAATTTTACAAGGAATACGATATTTAGGTTAGTTAGAAAAAAACTCAGTATTAAATATGAGAAACACTCTTTAAAGTTTAGTGTTGGATGCAAAACTCACTACTTGCGTTGATAGTTTAGATGCAAAAGTAACTGTTTGCTTTCCACCAATCAAAATTTTATTGGTGGAAAACAAACAGTTACTTTGTATGAATTAATGATGTATAAAACCAATGATTCACGATTTTAAATAAGTATTGCCATCTAGTAACAAGATTTTATCATCAAAATACAATTACATTTAGCTATAACAGTTTTCTGCAAATATCTCAGAACTTAAAATTTGCAAATAGTGAGTTTTGCATTTATACGACTCATATATACAATGTACATAATACTGATTATACGAATTACATGAATGCGACAAAAAGAAACAGTATGTAATAACACAATGTGCTAAAATCTGTAACTTAGGAACAATGTGTCAATTGCCATAATATATAGTTATAGTTATAGTTATAGTTATAGTTATGGTTATTGTTGAAGCATTTATAGTTACAATAAAATTCAATATTATTTTTAATCTTACAGTTTACTTACAAATGTATCTGTGCTTGAAACTATTAGCACATTTAGCAGATAAAATGTATAAAATACGCTACTTTTATGACCTCACTGCCTAACGGCAAAGTAGAGATTATTACCATGTGTAAGATTTCAAAGTTGTATAATTATTTTATATAAAAATAATCTGAAAAATAATATTATATTTCTTGATAACTGAATGCTAAATTTTCTGTATTGAATTTTACAGAATGACACTCGGCTAATTTATTTTATAAAATTATTAATTTTGAAAATAACAAAATATATGCATATATGCAATGCGTTTGCGTTTTAAATGTATATCTTGTGTGCACGACAGCAGATTTCTCAGTGATCATTAGTCGGATGAATTTCTCCATAGTGTTTTTTGATTCAGAGTGATATATTAAATTATAAAACAATACAATTATACTTAGAATCAAAAAAATCTAGGTAAATAGTATGAGTAGTAGTAGTATGTAACAACTTAATCGCGCGACTAAGTTGGTACCCTATATATTTAATTTTAATCATAAAAATCACAAGTATATAGATATAACATTTGCATTAAATTAAAATACACAGTGGAAATAAATAAGACAGTTTTTATAATAAAATAATATCCTATTTAGAAATGATTTTTTTCTAATATGCAATTTTACTTTCTAAATTAAGATTTTTTAAATACATTGTTTATCGATATTTTTATGGTAAGCATTTTCGGTTTTTATAGTTTAGTTTTTATTTATTTATCAATTCATTTTATGTTAAACCGAAACAAAAACCAAACCGACAAAATTTTGAAAACCGCAAACCAAACCTATTACATTTTTTTAGCGACGTGCAACCTTGTTTTTGAAGTAAATCACTTGTAAATTGAGGTGCGAAAACGACTCGTTTTTCTGTGGTAAAAAGTATTTTTTTTAAATCATCAGCAATGATGAAATGTAAATAAATTAATGTCAATGTTTAAGAAAATGATCATTAATATTATTTTATATACCTATTTATTTTCAAGTTACATAAACGTTTTATATTTTATAATAATGTAAATATGGTCCGATTACTTTATTAAAATTTAAATATAATGATTTTTATAATATTCATATATTATTAGTACAGATCTACCTATATTTAAAAAATTTATATAAACGAAACCAATTTGAACCGGTGTGTGTCAAAAAAAGTAGTTCAACATTTTTTTTTTTAATAATAATCAGTTAGGTTTCTGTTTCAGTTTCGTAAAAAATAGTAACGGTTTTTTTTACATTTCAGTTCAGTTCGAGTCTCTAATTAATTTACATAATAATTAAGTTTTCGTTCGCAAAATAAAACAATGTTAAGCATAACTTCTATAATTCTAAAAAAATAAATAACAAAAAGCTAAGTATTTTTTGTAAGTATTATATACAACATTTATAGGCAGTAACACTTGTTTTGCATTAATAGTTTTTTTGTTATTTATTATTTCAAACTTAGAATCTAGGGCGAGCATTTGTGTAACTATCGTCGTTAGATTAGATTAAATTAGATTTTTAATTTTACTTCTGAATTTTAGGTTTCTATTGTAGAATGTTTGCCATATGTATGTATAAATTAAAATTGTAAACTTTCTCATAAATTCTTTTATTTAAATACTGTTGTTCATATTGTTTTTCTAAATCCGTTGTGGTCATCACAGAACCAACAGTCACACCAAAGTATTTAAACGAAATACTTTCTAACAGAGAAATTATTATTGAAAAAAATAACATATCATATTACGTTGAAAATTTACATATATGCCAATATGAATACTTCAGTAAAACATCACAATTATATGAAAAATTATTAAATTTTATTAAATCGTATCAAAAAACAATTGACACACATGTTACTAGTTTAAGCTTAATTTGGGCTTATCTATAATAATTTCAAAAAACCAAAATCAACAAAGAAACTTTTTTACATTGCTTATTTGATCTTTTTTGATTTATAAAAAAATACGTATCGCACACACTTTTTTATACAACTTCATTGTTCAAAATATCTTTGAAGGGTAAATATAACCAAAACAATCTTTGTGAGCGTCCTGAATAATTGTTAATAATAATATCAAAATTATCAATAAACGACGCGGTAAGCACATACTTTTCCACAAGTGTTAAAAAATTATAGGTACTTTATATCCGTGTAAATTGTAAATTATAAATAAATAATAGATAAATGTTTATAGCAGCCCTGTCCACTAATTTTATTTTACCAATTTATATTTTACTCTAAAAAGTAGATTTAATACATATATTTTTCAAATTTATCCTCCGTAAGGCCAAAAAAAATTATAAAAAATTGCTAATTTGGCGGCAAAGATTCGGCGTATTTCGTATTCTTTATACTTTTTTATAAACTCATCTATTTCAACTGCTATATAATTTTAGAACACAATATTTAGAATATATTACTATTTTAGATCAATGTATAATGTAAAACGATTAAAATAAAGAAATTCGATTAGAATGGACAGCCACATTGATATAAAATCATAAAAATAAATGAGAAATTGCAGCACGTCAATATTCTTAAATAAACAGATATTTTGTATAATTTACCTGATCAGCATAGAGTCCATCACCGATTACAGCTAGACGAACATTAGCTCTTGTTAACTATTAAACTGGAAACGACCACCCACCTATGATTGTATCTCTGGATCGTAAACTTCAGTATAGAATTTATCTTGGAATATAGAATTCAAACAGTTCCAGCTGTCACATTCGCCGACTGCATAGACGAGATTGTTGAATGCTGCTAGAACCAGTTTGATACCGACCTAAACACAACATGAAACAATATCATCTCTATACTAGCATTTTATGAGAATTTTGCGTGGAAATGTTCAAAATATAAATATTTGTTTTACGTTTTTTGCAGACATATTTAAAACTTGCACATGTTATAAATATAAAGAATAAGATAATAAATTGCTATAATGTAAATTTAAATAAAAATAATGCAAAAGTTAAGTGTCACAGTTATAATGTATTTATTCCGAAATTAAACCAAATAAATCGATTGGTTAGCTCTGATATTTACTAGTAAAATTATTTTAAATTAATTATAAATTATAAAGATAAATTTATTTATTTATAAATCGAAAATTTATATAGTAACATACAAAATTATCTAACCAAATATATGACTTCCTATTACATTTTCAAATAACTTTTCGTAATATTAATTTTCTTACTTTACTTTTTTTTATAGATTTTTATAAGATTAGACAACTATTTATTAATGTTTTTATTTTGCTATAAAAAAAAATAAAAATCTTAAAATATATTACCAGATATAATCTCACAAAACTTCAATGTTCAAGTGTCAAATTTAAATTCGCACGTTAAAAAAAGCCAGGTAAATAGTTAAATTAATACACCACATTTTCAGAAACCGTGTAACTGAAATGCAACTGGTTTTGTTGAAAAAAGCCAACCGGTTCATTTGATTCAATTTCAGAATACACTATTTGATTTTCAATCTATATATGACAATAATTACCTATAACACAATAATTAAATCTTAAATTACAAAAAAATTCTTAATCTGAACACCCCCCCCCCCTTATGATAGTCACTAGATGGGCAATCGACCTAAAATAAACTCTATAGATAACAACGTATTAAATTGTGATGTCTTTAAACCGACCGACATTAGGCACAATGAAATTTATTCAAATTTCAGAAATTATATAAAATAATTCTATTAAACATGTTCCGATAAGGCGGCTCCGATTACTAAAATATAATTATGTTAATCACAAAAATATGCACAGCAATGTTTCTCACTCGTCATACAACTCAATGTGATTTTAAATTTAAAAAAATACACGTTTGTATGAAGTTTTGAATATATCTGTCGTAATGAATGTGTTAAACCAAGTGTTAAAACAATATTCAAATAAATGAATTGTCTCAGAGATAGTGCCCTAATTGAGCGATGCTTAAAAACATCACGGCTATAAAAATAAATGTTTCTAAATAGTTTACGAAACTACATAAAATATTAAAATAAAACGCTTTTAGACTATATTTCAGTATTAATATTATTAAACTCAACGTATGTTCTTCATCAGGAAAATTGATAAAGACATTCGATAAGTTCGTCGAAACGTCGATTATTAATACTGAAGTATAACCTGAAACCGTGTTATTTTAAAATAATGAGTTCTAAATCAACTTTTTTTTACCATTCATAAAATATCTATAATAGTTTTCAGAATATGTAATTAAAATACCTTTTCCTTTTTTATGATTCTTCCATATTATTACAGTCAAAACTTTATTGAATATAGTTTCCAAAATAGTAATTTCTTTTGTTTTAATCATCATCCATCCATATTTGGTTTTATGTTATGATTTGTTGCTTGATAAAATGAAATGTCTGTCATCTAAAATTTATAAAAACCTTGTAAATCTAACTAATAACATAAAGAATATGCTGCTTGCTATAAATCAAAAAATTAAATAAATTATTCTTATTTACTTACTTGTAGCTATGAAAAGCACATGTGTTTGAAAATGTTTACAGTTTCGTGTAGTTCCAATACTAATTTTCTTCAGATAATTGAATAACATCAACTGGCGTAAAAGAATTTTAAACTTTGTATATAATATATTACTAAATGATTGATTAAATTAAATGAACGAAATAACAACATATTTAACACTTCCATTACAATTCTAAAGCGAACACAATGTGCCTGCCTATATGCCACCATTTCTTAACCTTTCGTTTTCACAAACCGGGCATTTGTCGGTCTGTTCCGCATCGGTTCGGTAGCGCTCGGCTGTTTTCGCGCATAGCTAAGCGTCGTATGAATAAAAGGTTTAAGCGAAATAGTTTAAAATAAAATAAAGTTTTGAGCGCGAACACCGTTAATGTTTTAAAATATGCAATGTCCATTTTTATTATATAAAATTTCGCAATATTAATTGTGTTAATTAGAAATAGAATAACAGTACAATATTTGTGTCACCTTATAAACAAATTATATACTTATATTTAGTAAATATAATCATGAAACACTAATAAATTATAAGTTTTACACAAATATTTTTATTAAAATCGCGCAAAATTGCCACTAACTGCTACAGAAAATATGCACTTTTCACAACTAAATTTTCGTTAAAAACATTCTCTGACTTGTATCAATACGGATTGCTCATCTCTGATTGGCCATTATTTCACTTTGAAATTGTCGTAAGATGCTCATAAGATAAAAATATGAGTTAGAAAGTGATAGAATGATACCTCTCTGACTACATGTATAAATATATTATAAAAATTATTTTGTTTGTAGAAACCAACAGACAAAATTTACGCAAAATTACGCAATTTATTTAACGAAAATATTTCTTTAAAATAAAACTATTGCAAGTCAGATAAGTATTGACATAGAATTTGATTTATTGAGTTGAGCAAATAAATAATACTTTACTATATTTTCATTATATTGAATATAGTTGACATATAAATGTATTAAACAAATGAATTTAATATTTCTGTTAATGCATACATACATACACAATCACGCCTTGTACCTAAAAGAATGTGGCACAAACTTTTTTCGTCATCCCGAAATTTGTCGCCTCCAAACATTCCTATCCAGCACAAGCAACTTTCGCTTCATTCACATTCATAATTCCACTCTCATATATGCTCTTTTATTCCTACTACTTGGAAACTTTCGCTCACGCAAGCCACTCTCTCAATCATACCACTCCAGTCATCGGACGTCCACGCAAACGTATACCATCAAAATCATTCAAATAAATCTTTTTAACCAAACGTTCATTAGACGCATTCGCTGAAAATGTCCGAACCATCTTAACTGACTAATACCAACTTTTGCTACAACATTTTTTTCAATTTCACACTCATCTTACACTAATCTATTTCGTAGCCGATCACTCCTATTTACACCACATACCTCACGTAAAAATCTCATTTCCACAGCAGTCATTTTCCTTTTATGCTTTTACAACCAAACCCAACATTCACTACCATATATCAACGTAGGCACCAAAACTGTACGGAGAAAAATGTATTGTATGCAGTACAATTATTATAATAGTAAGTATAATATTTTTTTGTAACCGAGTGACAACAATTTGGAAATTGTACTATGTACAATTTAAGTTTATTGAACATTTTAACAAGAAGTTATTGTAAAAAAATATGTACAATGTTCATATTATATGTAGTATAATATAATTTATTATGCTATTATCAACTATGTATTATACCCACTATTATATAGTTTATATAGTTTTATAGGATGGGATTTGTAATAGAAATGAAATTTGTTTAGTATCATTACAATAATTATTTATTATAATGTTTTTACCACTTTGACTGCAAGGAAAAAGTGGTATAGCGTTTGGTACGGTGTCTGTAACATTTTCAAAAAAAAAATTTGTATACAGAAATCCTTCATATAGCCTCTAGATGACGAATCTGAACTTGGTTTATGTGGGTGTATATATGTGCGTCGTGAGCTCGCTCGCTCGGTCGTAAAACAAAATTTTGTGATCGCAACACCTCCTAGACGGTTCAACCGATTTTGATGAAATTTTCAGGATAAATTTATCTAATGCCCAAGATGGTCATGTGGTTTTGGTTTTTTCCAGTGATGCCAACTTTCTGAGAAAAAAATTACTAAATTTTTTAAAAATTGATTGTGGCTACATTATTTATCCGATTTTGATCAAATTTTCAGGAAAGATTCCCCTAGTGCCCACATACATTTCGTAATTTTAATAAAATACAGTGTTGCTAACTTTCTGAGAGAAAAATTACTAAAAAATTTAAAAATTTATTACGGCCATGTTGTTTAGCCGATTTTGTTCAAATTTTCACAAAAGATTCTTCTGGTATCCATATAAATTAGATAATTACAACAAAGTACAGTGTTGCCAACTTTGTGAGAAAAAAATTACTAAAGTTTTTAAAAATTTATTATGACGTTATTTAACCGATTTTAATCAAATTTTACTTTTTTATCTATGAATAAAACCATGATAAAACATGGATAAAACTACCTGTTGTTGACCGAAAACTAACTAGACAACGAAATGCGTACTGAAGTTGGTAACAAGCAGGGGAATAAAATTTCTAGAGATACTATATAATGTAATAATTATATATTTTATTATTATTATTCTAATTATTATTGTATTATTATTATTTAATTATAATTATATTATTATATTTTTATATTATAGTATCTCTAGAGATTTCGAGATTTCTACACTGTGCTGACATCTTACGTGAATTTTATCAACATTCAATGACATTTTGTCAAATATCAAATATATAACCAATTTTTTAAAGTTGCATATTAAAAATACATGTTAAATTTTATTTATAAATGGCTTTACAAGCATCTATAACATTTCCTCGTGAAAAATGTGAAAATATATTACGATTTTGTAATGGATTTACATTAATACAAGCTAAACTTGCCTGTACGGAATGGAAAGATATTGTTAAATATTTAGAAAAGGTATCGTTTATATTTAGATTTTTATTTTATTTTTTAACAGAATATTTATTTCAGAAATATAATATATGGAAAACTTGTTGTTATAATGATATACCACAAAATGTATTATATTCGATTATGCGAAGTTTTTCCGGCACAAATGATGCCAGCAAATGGAGAATTATTTTTAAAAATTATTATTCTTGGAGAGATTTACGAATAATAAATTCCGAACTAATAAAAAACAACGATATGTGTTTTGTTCAGCCTATTACATGCGCAAAAATTTCTGGTACGTATCTATATCAAATGATATTCGGAGTCAAATAGTTGAATATAATATTTCTCTAATAAGTAAAAAAATGAAACGGCTTTAGGTTGTAGTTCTGTATAAATATTTATTAATAATCAACGTTTCGACAATATCTATGTACGTCTTCATAAATATTAATACAGAACTACAACAACTTAAAGCCGTTTTATTTTTATCTAATGAGTTTTAAAAGCTTTTTTACTATGTTAGTTCATTTCATTTTTAATACAGACAACAAAATAGCTTATGCAACATTGTCAGGAGAAATTATTATTATAAATGAATTACATGAATATTGGGATAGTTATAGTGTGAGTAATTTGAGCTATATAGAAAACCTATAATTTGTAAATGGTAACTTAAACAAATAATATGCTTTTGGAACATTATTAATTTATCACTATTTTATAGCGAATCACATATATGATGATGATGATGATGAATACAGCTATAAACATTCTCATATGATTGTAATATGTCCAAAAAGATTTCAATTATTAAAATTAACTCCAAGATTTGATTTCATAGAAGAATATGTATATATATACAGGGTGTCCCCGGATGGGGTTGCCCACTCTTGTAAACTTTTTTATTTTGGAGTTTTCGGCAAAATGTTATTATTTATAAAAAGTTTTGCTTGGCCTGAAACTTACTTTTAGCCTACTTTCGATTTTTTAAAATCAAGTAGGCCTTTCCAGTTGAGCAAAAACTATTTTCATTTTAGGTAAAGTACCTTTTCTGTTCACAGTATGCCAAAATCTTGTTAAGAAAAGTTGTTCGGAATGAGAAGTTATGGCCATATGCAAATAAATAAAATAATAATAATAATAATAATAATTTAGAAGACAATTTGGAAAATTGAAAACAAAAAATCATAGAAGCTGTTGCTAGTGTGAATGAAGAAATGCTTTCATCGACCTACCTAGAATTTAGAACCCGAATAGAAGAATGTGTACTAAGAGGAGGATATTACGTGGAATAATTTCAATGTTTAGAATTTATTTTGTTTTTTGTTATGTTGTATTAAAGAATAAAATATCCTAGATATGATGTATGCATAGTTACAGCAATTGTTTACTGCAGTTCGTTCTATTTTTCCATTACATCATGCGAAGTTTACGCAATTTTATAATATCGTTCAAATAGCAGTACTTGACCTACCGTATTTTGATAATAATCAATATGGCGTTGACAATAGCAAAAAGATCTTTATTATTAATTCTGCGACGAAAATTTACATAACTCAATAACTTTTCGAATTTTATCAAAGTACGACTATCATCCTGAAAATTTGCATATGGCCATAACTTTTCATACCGAACAACTTTTCTTAACAAGATTTTGGCATACTGTGAACAGAAAAGGTACTTTACCTAAAATGAAAATAGTTTTTGCTCAACTGTAAAGGCCTACTTGATTTTAAAAAATCAAAAGTAGGCTAAAAATAAGTTTCAGGCCAAGCAAAACTTTTTATGAAGAATAACATTTTGCCGAAAACTCCAAAATAAAAAAGTTTACAAGAGTGCGCAACCCCATCCGGGGACACCCTGTATATATCACATGTTAAGTAATTTATTGTTATAATTTATTCAAAATTAGAATTTAACTCGGGGTGGGCAATGGTCCCTGCATCAGATGTCCTCCTCGAAACCATTTACTTTCCATCCGAAACATTTTTTTGTCCGATGCACAATTTTAAAGTTATTGCAAGTGGCGAATTAAAATGGGACACCCAGTGTTTAAGTTTAAACTATATTTATAATTAGTTGAAAGTCTTAAAATAATAAAAATAATTTGTAATATGTCAGTTAATTTTTAGTGTTTAGTGTTTAGTGTATATATATATATATATATATATATATATATATATATATATATATATATATATATATATATATATATATACATTCACGCCATATACCCAGAAAAGTGTGGTACAAATTTTTCATTTAAGGAGAAATTAGTTTCCGCCAAACATTCCTATCCAAAACCACACTTAAATTAAAATAAAGTTAAATACGTATTTCGGAAGCTAAGCTTCAATCTTCAGTAGCTAAATAAATTTTACAAAAATTCTTACCTGTGATCCAAAGTACATCAGTGATCTTTGACAAGTGTTTATGTTCTTCGGATCACAGTTAAGATTTTTTGTAAGTTTTATTTAGCTACTGAAGATGGAAGCTTAGCTTTCGAAATACGAATTTAGCATTATTTTAATTTAAGTATGGTTTTGGGATTTTTTTATAATATTATTTTTATTTAAATTTCGCCACAGTAAGTAGATCATTTTCTAATCTTATATTCCTATCCAGATAAGTAATTTCCGCTTCATCCACAGTTATGATAATTTAAATTTGCACTTTTTTCTTGCCAGTTGGAAAAATTCGCTAACGCCAAACACTTTCAAATCTACCTTCCCATCTATTCATTAAATATTCACTGAAGATGGCCGAACAAACCATCTTAATCTAACACCAACTTTCGCAACAACATTTTTACCAATTTTACAACTGTTCATACACCAATTTATTTTTATTTTTTAAATACTATATCTTACTATAGGTTCATTCCAATTTATTATCAAATCAGTTCAACAGTCGATAGGAAAAAACATGAATGAATCAAAAGTGAAAAAAGCAAAAACAAATCCCTATTTTTCGTCTGTGTTAAAATCTAATTTTGAATTCATCTATAACACACTTTGTGTTTTATAATATAAATATATATATTTCGAAATTACAGTGTTTATGATAAATACGTTTGCTATGCTGCTTGTGACGGATTAGTGAATGTACTGGAAATGGAAATTAACGAAACGAATGAAGCTAGATTATGTATAATTTCTAGTTGTCAATTATATTCACTAGCACCAATTCGATCATTATGTATTTTTAGCGATATGGTTACAGTAGATATTGTGCGGCAAAAGATGGCCAACAATTGCCATTTGCATATGGTATTGTAGATTGATACTGGATGTTTTATAACAAAGTTATTTTTTGTACCAGTAAGTTTTACGTAACGAAATTACAATTTGCGACTTGCCACAGGAAAAGGAACCTTATCTTAAAGTGATTTCAGTAAACAAAATTATTGGATTATTGCATTAAGGGGGCATTCCTTAATTCTTTATAAGCTTATAGTCTGTAGATTATCCTTGTGAAACGATTTGGTCGAACTCGAAGTCCTACTATGCTTGAGCGCAACGCGTCTAGCACCACGTCTATACTTTTGTAAAACTTTAAACGCGTTTTACTGAAAATGACTTTTTTTAATCGGGGCGGGAGCAAAACGCGAAAACTATCAAACCAATCTTGATGCGATTTTTTTAAAATTAAACAGAACACAATTTATTGGAACTTGAACCACTTTCAGCCATTTTTATGAAGAATAAGTATTTTTTAAAGTGTGAAAATTTTTGTTAAAAATTGACCTCCAGATAATCTCATCTATTTTCATAATTCGTAAATAGAATTTATATCAGATGACTACGACGACTTCGATCCACGTCAGCAATACACCAGTGAAGAAATTTAAAAATAATCTTCAAATGACAGCAAATAAGATTGAAAAAACCCGGAGGTAAAATTTGCGTTCCAATCCCAGAAAAAAATGCTGAAAAACACCCTATTTTCGGTCTTCAGAAAGAGAATGCTCCCTGAAATGCTACCCTACATTCTTTCTGTGTAACTAAAACCAATTTTAATTTATTTTTCAACGCTAGATAGTTTTTTTACACTTTTTAGTATGATTTAGATCAAGCATGTCAAACTTGCGGCCCGGACAGAATAAATAAGCGGCCCGGACACAATAAATAATAAGATAAAGTTTTGTGAAATGAAGCTAAGACTTATTCTCAAATTGAAATTAATTTTACGTTAATATTAGGCCTGACAAAGATTTAAAGATTTTACGTTTTTAATCTTGGTGATATAACATTTGTAATAAACAAATGAGGGCAAAGAGGTGTCAAATATCGGGAAAAAAGTATAATTAATTTTGTTTTGTTAATTTTTACACTATTTAAAATAAATTCATTCTATGATTATGAGACTTTTTATTTTTTGCGGCCCATTTAAATTTGAACCTTCATTTTTTGGCCCAGAGAAATTTACGAGTTTGACATGCTTGATTTAGATATTTGTTATTCAAAAATGTAAAACTTTAAACGCACGTTTTCTCAGAATACACTTTCGAATTCAAACAGTTTTTGGAATATTGGTTTTCTTTCCAGTGATACAAATAACTCAATATTGACTTGGATAGAAGATAAAGTCCTTTTTTCTGTGTCAGATCACTTTTATATTTTCGATTATAAAAAGAAAACTAATTTTGTTTTAGCAAATACATATTTACATATTACAACCATCAATGAAAGGGAAGAAGAAATAATATCGAAAAAAATCAATTGTATGTTAACTTTTGGATCTCCTATATGTGAAATATATCTTCACGGCGATGTACTGATAATTTCAACTACTCTTGGAATGGTATACGAACTATATAAAGAATAATCAATTATTTGTTAACTTATTATTTTATTTATTTAGATCTATATGTACTATGTACAAGATTGGGCTATGTTTGAATTAGATAAATACGATATAAAAATATATATATCGAGCACGCCAATTTGTGGAATAGATGTACAAGAACTTGAAAATGAACACAGAATCATATTAACAATGGAAGATAATGTTGCACAGTTTTTTATATATACGTAATTAGTTTTTTTATATAATATTTATATACATTTATAGCTGCTTTTGAAGCTACTTCTAGATAAAAATGCGTATATTTTTTAAAAATTTCATAACTGTAACTAGTTATGACTTACTGCGTCCCGACAAAATTTGTCTTGGATTTTTAATATTGTAAATTGTTTTTTATGTTTGTACAAAAATTTATAAACTAGTAAATTGGTTAACTAGTGTCTAAACAAAATTTTACAATTATTTACAAATTTTACAATTATTCAGACGTTTATGACTTGTTTTTTTTTTCTAATATAATAAATAAGGCTAACGCGATTGATGTTACATCTAATAAAATTCTAACGGCTACAGTTCCGTTAGAAAGCATTTTCGGACATATGTTTATTTGAAGTTTTTTATTTAGATTACTCATAGGAATCATCCGGTGTAGTTTTTTTCCTCAACGTCATAAATCACCTTTATTATTAAAATACTTTAGTATTAAAATAAAAAGTTCTGCTATAATTAAAAATTCCACGTTTTGACACACAAAACGAGCAAAATAATTTTGTATTATATTTTATGATATATGTATGTTTTTTTTTTTTTAATTATTATATGTGATAAGAAAAAGGAGGTATATTGAAAATGAATAAATTTTAAATAAAATATATTATTTGTAGAAACTCTTTTTAACCCAAACAAAACAGGCATTGGCCATCTATTGATTTAAATTTTAAATGAACAAGCTGTCAAGTTTTGTAACCTTTTAAAATTCGAAATGACAGTTGACACATGAAATTAACTTTTATATTTATTTTACTAATAATTAAATGAAAGAGTTTATAACTATTCAAGGTATATATATATATATATATATATATATATATATATATCGTTTAATTAAGTTATAATTATATTATTCATTCAATATTTATGTTAGTGGGACAATGTGGCAATCAGATCGGAAGTACATTTTGCCTCTAATTTTACAAGAATACGGTGTAAATAATGTACACGGTGGAATATCCAGACAAAACTCAGCTACATGTAAGATAGATATAAGTGAATCATTTTATAGCTTTTTCTCAGTTGAAGATACTAATTTTGATGGAAGCCTTTCAAACTTTTCCGATTTGAAAAAATTCAATATTAAAGCTAGGGTAAATATTTTTTATATTATATTGAGATCCCAATTAGTTCTCTTATATATTTATATTTAGGCAGTATTAATTGATATGGAAAATGGAGTAGTGGATAGATATCACAACGGACCATTAAAAAGTCTTTTCGATTCGTCGTGTACGATAAAGAATTATCCAGGATCTGGTAATAACTGGGCTGAAGGATTTTTCACACATGGAAGTGAATATCAAAGTATAATTGAGAAAACTTTGAGAAAAATGGCAGAAAAATGTAATAATTTAGTTGGAATTCTTATACTTTATTCCGTTGGAGGAGGAACTGGCTCAGGTTTAGGATCATTTGTTTTACAATTAATAGAAGAATTATTTCCTAATATAGATAGGTATTTAAATATAATCCGAATTCGTATTAGGTAATTTTATTTAAGAAATCTATTTTTCGAAGATTTATAACTTGTGTGTATCCAAATAATACTGAAGACGTGATTACTTGTCCGTATAATATGACACTATCAACGAAATATTTAACCGATTATGCAACGTGTGTTTTTCCCGTTGAAAATCGAGCCCCTATTCCTAATTTTCAGAAATGATAGAGTGCACTTAGAGAAACATTTTTTATTAATAAACTAGTGTCCGGAAATTTCTCGGTGCCAAGATACATACACTAGATATCGTTAAAAACAATCTTAATTATTACAACATCAAAGAGTAGTTAAGTTAAGGAACAGTTTATTAGAAATATAGTGCTTTAAACTTCATAAAAATTGTTTGAAGTTACGACCACCATTTTCGATACACAAGTTGTAACACGATGTACAATCGACTGCCGAAAAAAAAAGAAAAAAAAATTTTTCTGGACACTAGTTTATTAATAAATTTTTTTTCTTTATATGCCGTCTATCATTTCTGAAAATTAGGAATAGTTATTCTGTTACACCTGTATATTTTTTAAATGGATATATACATTAGTTGGAAATTTTAATCAGTATGTATACTTGTGTATCAAATATCGTTCAATAATTCTATTGATATTTACAATATGATCGATAACTTATCTAATACATCGTTTCAACCGCGCTATTTCAAATCAAATGACGCAATTTTACTTCTTTCATTGTATCTTCGTATATTATTTTTGTTTAAAAGCATGTACCTATTCTGTGTGATATAAATATGTTTACAGTAATTTATAAATAATTGTTTTCTATACTTTCAGATTAATTATGCTATGGCAGTTGCGAAAGATATTAACGATGCATTTGACGATATTTTACTTTCCGAAGAGCGTATAATAGAAAACGCTTACCACGAAGGATTGGAAAAAGAGAAAGCAGAAGGTAATGCAGAAGGATATCATTTGGGCTATCATCGAGGAGCCGAAGTCGGAGCTGAATTGGGCTACTACTTAGGTGTAATTCAATCATATTTAATCGATGAAAATATTAAACAACACAAAGTTTATTCGCATTTAACCAAGTTACAAGAGTTAATCGAAACATTTCCAAAAACAAATGATAGCGATTATGATATATTAGGTAAAATAGATGAAATTAGAGCATTATATAAAAAGGCTTGTTCTCAATTGAAAATTAGTGGTACTTATCCAGAATCAGATAAAATGAGTTTTTAACAATATACAATATGATGAGGCATCAAATCATTAATAGGTTAGATCAAATTATCAGTTATTTAGACCAATTTTTACCAGTGGTAAATTGTCATATGGTCGATTTCTTTACCAAAAATGTATTCGAAACATGTATCCCGAAAGATATACAGGAAGAAATTACTAATCTAGGTTACGAAAATGTTTTAAATCTAATTTTAAATCCCAGTAAACTGCATAATCGGTGTCCTAATCTAGAAAAATTTATGCATAACTGTAAATCAAATAGTTTAACATATTTTAATAATGTGTGTTTGGATTTAAAAGACTTGCAAACACAACTAACTCGTATGGGTTGTGATAATCTTGCTGGTGTAAAGTGGAACCAATTCATGTCATCGAAAAAGTCACACGAAGTAGAAATCATGAGTGAAATAGCTACAGCTAAAAGCAATATATCGAAAATAACTCATTTTGTCGATATTGGTGATGGTAAAGGCTATTTAAGTTCAACATTAGCTTTTCACAATGAACTGAAAGTGTTGGGGATTGATTCATCCGATGTGAATACCAAAGGTGCGGCTAAACGTCTCGGTAAAATAAATAAACATTGTAAGACTCTGAATAACACCAACGAAATTTACAAACAAGTAACCAAGTTTGTCTCGGAACAAGTTGATTTAACCAGCATGGTTAAACAAAATTTTCTTAATGAAGATTACCATCCTAGCTTGTGTATAGTTGGTTTACATACTTGTGGAAATTTGGCACCGACCTGTCTGAAGATATTTCATAAAGATGTTGCAGTGAAAGCCATATGTAATGTTGGATGTTGTTACCATTTAATCGAAGACTTTCCTATGAGCAAATTTCTCGCAGAGAAAAATTATAGCTTAGCAAGAAACGCGCGTATGTTATCTTGTCAATCATTGGAACAAAATCTAAATGGAACTGAATTACCTAGCACGATTCTTTTTTACCGATCACTACTTCAAATATTAATTATGGAATATTGTCCACATTTAGCTGAACAGCAAGTTGGAAGATTTAATAAAAAGGATGTAACATTTGTAGATTATATACGTAACGCTATAAAGAAAATGCAAGCTGTTCTAGTAGAGATTCCGGAAGACAAATTAATTGAATTTTATGATAAACATAAACATTTGGAAGTGAAATTACAGATATTTTATTTACTTAGAGCACATTTGGCTCCTATAATAAAAGCAATAATTTTACTGGATAGATTTTTATATTTACATGAACTCAATTATAATAATTCATTTTTTGTACGATTTTTTGATCCGGTTATATCTTCAAGATGTTATGGTTTAATAGCGTTTAAAATTAAAACTGAAAACCCTTGCTGCAACAACGGAATAAGTCCAATTTTATGCAAATTAGAATATCAACGGTTTTTAAAAGAATTGATATTGCTTTATCGTTTGGTGCAACAACGGATATTAAATGTGTGAAAATAAAAACAATTTAAATCCAAAATGATATTTATTTCTCTGTATTCTGCATAAATAACACCATAATCAGCTGATATCAAAAACAATTAAGTGTAAGTACATAACTTTTATATCCTAATTATTTTGCTATACGTATTTATTTATGTAACACAACAGTATTTCCATTTCACGTCATAGAAGCAAATTCTGAATCTATAATTTTCAAGCGCATTCTAAATTTAAATAATTTTTAAAAAAATATATTATTTAATTCGAATCTAATTAGTTTATCTAAAAACTGACATTTTATGACGTAAATTGAAAATACCAATTGACATTCAAAATCTCGAATGTCAAAGAACAAATGGCTCACAGAGATAAAATCAAACTACAAAAATACGAATTAAATATATTAATTGATTAAAAACAGAAAAAATAAAAACAGTTTATACAAGTTTTAAAATCTGTATTTCATTCGTACACACATTCAAAACAAATCACATTCGCCTCTCATTCATACAATAAAACAATTTTTCCGTAAAATAAGTAAGAAACAAATTTGTGCATTTTCTATGTACATATAAGTAAAGTATTTTAGGAATACTTTCGATAATATTTTTCTAAATTATTACAATTTTTTTTTAATTAAAATTATAAGATTATTTCAGCGAAATTGTGCCCGCAATTTGCTGTAAAAACTATAAGCCAAACTTGTTAGATGTTACGTCATAAAAGAACGTTGAATCAGAAATGTATGACATTTTTAAAGTTTGACTTCTACTATAATTTCAACAATACCATATAATGATTCTTAATCATTTAAAAAAATATTATCGATAGTAATCTATAATAATAATAATAATAATAATATATATATATATACATATACAGGCTGATTTATTAACTCTGTAACAAACTTTTGACAGGTGAAAGCCGATTCATTTAAGACATGATAAAAATAAAATTAACTGTGATAAAAACAAAAATTATTTAAGTCATACTCCCAAAGTTTCTTATCATAGTTCTGTTTCAAAAAAAGTCTATACATATCACTAAAGATTACGTACATATAATTTTTATGTGTTTTTGTTGGTTGTGATTTTATTAATTGAACCGTGTTAGATTTTTAAAAACTTATAATTCCTTAATTCAGATTTTAATGTTGAAATTTTTCCCAAAAATTTTACAAGTAACTCAATCATTGAATCAGTTAACCTATATGGTTAAATTTTATTTTATTTCAAAAAATGGCAGTTTTGACCATTTTCAACCCTACATGATATATATCATTGAAAAGAGAAAAAAATTCTCTAATTAAATAAGTCAAAGCCGACTATGACTTGTATTTAAAAAAACACAACTTTATGTTATAACCCGAGAATTAACGGAGATTTATAATATCCGTTAAGATCAATTTATTCTACTAAAAAAAGTGCCTTAAGAATGTGAAAATTATTTTTATCTAATTTAAAAAACTATCGAGATATCGCCATTTATCAAAATACGGAAAAAGCGAACTTTTCGCCATAACTCGAAAACAAAAGACGATAGCTAATTTTTGTTTTCATAATTGAGTTTCTTTAAAAAAAAGGAATCGAGGATGCGCGGTCCATTTTTCTATATCTCTTATAGTTTCCGAGTTTCCCTATGAAAACGTCCAAATTTGCCCACCCTGTACAATGTACTAGCAGCTATCTTGGAGGCTTTTATTTTAGAAACTTTACACAATATAAAACCGGATAAATTTGGTATTATCGGATTTGGAATTACATTTTGAAGTGTTCTATGTATTTAGTTTACGTTTTTATTCGAATTTTGTTTAATATGATTTGATTTAAAAAAGACATTTTTTAAAAAGAAAATATTAATAAAAAATTAGCAAGAGATTTTTATTGTAACAAACGAACAGAATCAGTAGGAATTCCGAGAGTTTTCCAGATCATCAATACAAGTCGATACAAAAAGTTATAAACTCTTGTAAAGCTATAAAGTTATGTACTTTATTTTAAAGCAATTAAAAACTCAGGCCAGTTGAAGAAAATATACTATTAATAGTAAAATATAACACAAAATTGAATGTCAAAACACAAATAATGGATGTAACATGCCTTTAGAATCTCCCTGGAATTTATTTATACACACACTTTTTTCTGCCATTTTTACAATAAATTGTTACTCTTTTAACTTTTTCATTCATATGAATAATATTATTAACATTTATAAGTTGTGTATTTCGACTCTTTTAGGATAGATTAATTTACAAATAATAGTTTTAGGCGATTAGAAGTAACTTTTTTTTTTGGAGTTTTGCCCACCCAGATTTCGATAATAAATAATAGAAATTGTTATAATAGCATGTGCATAAAAATCTCAGCCTAAAGTAATATACAGTTTAAAAGATTAGAAAATGATCTACTGTGGCGAAATTTAAATACAAATTATATTATAAAAAATCCCAAAACTACACTTCAATTGATCTTTGACAAGTGCTTAAGTGTTTATGTACTTTGGATCACAGGTAAGATTTTTGTAGATTTTATTTAGCTACTGAAGATGGAAGCTTAGCTTCCGAAATACGTATTTAGCTTTATTTCAATTTAAGTGTGGTTTTTGGCATTTTTTTTACTAACCTCAATACCAAGATGAAT
Source organism: Clivina fossor (assembly GCA_963966155.1). NCBI lineage: Eukaryota > Metazoa > Arthropoda > Insecta > Coleoptera > Carabidae > Clivina > Clivina fossor. Next base: position 490,979 of record OZ014560.1, read on the forward strand.
TAATTCGGCAATTTTCTCCGTCATAAGATCGTGGAATCGTGGATGGAATTTGTATACGGATCCATCAATACCGACCGTAACAGATGTTTCACCCATTTTATTGATAAGTGTCGATCCGATATACCGGCTGAAACGAGATGAGCTACACGCCGAGCGCCGACTTACACATTCGCACACGTATCGCACATTCATGCAGTCTTGATCAGTTGCGTGATCCAAACCCAATTCTTCCAATACTTATTTTTACATTGAAAAATTTTAGTAACAAAACTATAAGAAGTAACACTATCTAAATAATATTGGTATCCGGACAATTCACCGAAAACAAATTCACCAAAAAACAATTCATCGAAAAACAATTTATCGATAACCAACTGAAATAAAATTAAATTAAATTAAAATTAATATTAAAAGTGGTTAGGCTAGGAAAGGTTAGGTTAGTAGGTTGGTTTCAGTATGTATAAATAGCCAATTGCGTATACATACCGTATGTATAAATAGCCTCATCCTTAATATTATAAATATTAGGATGTCTTTACGGATGGGTAGGTTAGGTTAGGTTGTTTAATTCTATTTCATTTGGTTATTCGATAAATTGTTTTTCGACGAATTGTTTTTCGGTGAATTGGTACTTCGGTGAATTTGTTTTCGATGAATTGTTTTCGGTGTATTGTCTGCGACCTTATAATATTAATTGTTTACTATTTTATGATAAAAAGTGAATACAAATAATATCCTTGTGCTTTAATCAACTGAAATGCATTTATTCGTAATTACTTCATTTCAATAAATATTTTTCTTCAAACTTATTAAATTTTAACCTGATTATTAAAAATGTGTAAAGAAATACAATGTACATCATCAGCTTTGTCAGAAATTTCAAATTCGATCGTAAATAACATTTAATTTTTTAATTTCAAATCAAATACTTGATATTTATTTTATATTTTGTTTTAAAACGCTTGAAGAACAAAATAGTATGTCACTCAGAATATAATCCTTTTTTTTTATTTCGCCTAGATAAGGAAACATTATATTTCTCGTAACATAATATAATAGTTTTCATATCAGTAGTTAAACTTATATTAAATAGAAACCAGTAAAACTCGTAACTTTTTTAGATGATAATAATTGAAGCAATAGCTGTTTTTTTTTACCGAAAAACTCAGCTCAGATCAGCAGATATCAGTAACCTTGAAATAATAGCTGTTTTATTTATCGTCTCATAACTGAGTTCAAAGTGAGTAAATTGTTTCCCCCCTTTCCGATACTGAGTTTGATATTTAGCTAGTGTTTAGCTGAGATTCAAGTGAGCGCACATGCGCAATTCAAATATTCCTAGTTTCAGATTTGATAACGTGTTCGATACTAGTTGACATTTATATTTAAATATTTTCTTTTGAAATCAAACAATAGATATTCGGGGCGAGTTGCAATAAATTATCAACGCAAACAACCCAAATAAATCTAATATTTTAGGTTATATCATATGTGGAACTTACGATTTTTAAACGTCACTTTCAAATAAACTGTTTTATTTATCAATCCAACTCACTCAGCAAAACTCAGCTCAGCTCAGCTCAGCTCATTTACAAGATTTACTGATCTGAGTGGAATGTAAAAAAAATACAGCTAATAAATGAAATATGTTGACTAATAAAACAAGAATCAATTAAGTTAAGTGCATAAACAACATTTCTATCTTTACTTTATAGCATAAACAAAATGTATTCATAGACACATGAGTAGGTGTGTTTATTTACCTATGCGTTAAAATAGTTTTTATAATTCAAAAGAAAACTATGTATAATCAGCGATATAATAAACATTGTATAGAAGTTTTTATTAAATAATAAGATTTTAACATTTCATTCATGTATCATTTTGCAAAATTTGTTATATGTTAAAAAAAAAACCGATATGTGATACTCGTTGTTAGAGAAACTAATCTATACATCTCTAAAATAATTTAATACTCAATTATTTTCTGGGGAAAATCTTCAAAACTAAGTAGAATTTTGTGTACTTCAAAAGAGTATTGTCAGAATTATGTCTAACGCAGCGTGGAATTTTCATTGTAAAATTTTATTTAAAAAATTGTTTCTAACAAAAATTCCCAGTATCTATATATATATATTCTATTAATCTACACAAAAATTGATTTAGTTTGCACAATTATAACACGAGATCTATTAATATATTAGAAATTAGAAAACGTACATTAGAAAAGTTTAAAGATTTACCCAGATATAATTGTGCTATATTTTATAAATAAGCTGCCACAAACTTTAAAAGATATTAATTCTATAAAGACATTTAAACGGAATTTAAAGCGAAATTGTTTTTATTCTGTAAATGAATATTTAAATTTTGTAAATATTTAATTATGTAACCGTTTATGACGTATTCTATACCTATGTATCTTGATCAACAGAATAAATAAAATATTATTATTATTATTATAATCTTTGATTACCTTATCAAAAATTAACTAAATCAATGAATAGTACAAATTATACAGCAATAAAACTTTACAATTGCTTAACCAGAGAAATTTAAACAGCTAAGGTTTTTACCAGTTTAAAAAGCAAATGAAAGAATTACTAATGACACAAGCTTTTTACAATAGTAGTCAGTACTACATGTATTGTCAGTGTAAATTAAATTAATTTGTTTATACAGGCTGTAACAGAATAATTATTCTTATTTTTCAGAAATGATAGAGGGTACATAAAGAAACATTTTTTATTATTAAACTAGTGTCCGGAAATTTTTTTTTTTTTTTTTTTTTCGGTAGTCGATTGTACATTGTTACAACTTGTGTATCGAAAATGGTGGTCGTAACTAAAATGTTCCTTAACTTAACTACTCTTTGATGTTGTAATAATTAAGATTGTTTTTAACGATATCTAGTGTATCTTGACACCGAAAAATTTCCGGACACTAGTTTATTAATAAAAAATGTTTCTCTAAGTGAACTCTATCATTTCTGAAAATTAGGAATAGTTATTCTGTTAGACCCTGTATATTATATATATTATATAATATATTTAATTAATAAGGGGGTTAATTTTTAGATATGTTGTAGTAGGTATCTGGGTGTTGAGGTGTCTGTCTCGTTGCGAGTGTGAGGCAAATTTCTGTTATTTTTGCCCGAAATTGCCAGTCGCGTTTTTGAGATGTTTGCAATTAAAGATTTTTTTTTCTTGCAAACATTAATAAATTAATTAAGGGAGAAGTGGTCATACGGGGTTGGGATTGAAATATGTTTAGCAACATTTGTGTTGCTATAACATTTTCAACCCCCAACCCCGTATAACCCCTCGCTTAATTAATTATTAATGTTTGCTAGAATTGAAATCTTTAATCGCAAATATCTCGAAAACGGCTGGAAATTTCTCAAAAATATCGAAATATGCCGTCCCTTTACAAACTCGGAAACCACCCCCTTTTTAATTAAGTCAAGCCCCCAACAAAACTGTGATAAAAATACGAAAAAAAATGTCAATTTTTTTGTTTGCAAAAAAAAATCTTTATTCGCGAATATTTCGAAATACTGGTCAATTATGGCCGCACTACAACATATCCAAAAATCAACCCCTTAGGACATCCCCTTATTAATTAGGTCAACCCTCAAAACTGTGATAAAAAGTTAACAAATTGGTGTATAAAAATTCAAAAATAACGAAATCTGCTCGGCAACATTTGTGTTGCTATAACATTTTTAACCCCCAACCTCGTATGAGCCCTCGGCTATTAATTATTAATGTTTGCAAAAAAAAAATATTAATCACAAATATCTCAAAAACGGCTGGGAATTTCGCAAAAATAAGAAAATTTGCCGTCCCTTTACAAACCCCTAAGATAAACCAGGTATACGTACTACACCATATCCAAAAATCAACCCCCTAGGACATCCCCTTATTAATTAAGCCAACCCCCAAAACTGTGATAAAAATATAAGAAAAATCTCAATTTTTTTATGTTTTCCTGGTCCAATTTCTTTAAAAAGTTTCATTTCTAGGTTTCTTGACACAAATTTTGCGTTTCTCGCTTACTTGATACAAATTTCGTTAAAAATACTTTAGCTTATACATTTCCGCAATGCATCGATGTTAAACTGGTTGCCTGAAGGCAAGGGGTCACTGCAAAAATTTGTATCAAGAAAGCGAGAAATGCAACATTTATATCAAGAAAGCGAGAAATGCAAAATTTGTGTCAAGAATATATCAAATGTATATGTATTTATCAAATGTATGTATATGGTATACTTTGTAATTTATATACTCTAATAAATATCTATTCTATTCTATTCTATGTATTTTGACAGCTTTGTGACCATCTCTCTCTGTGGCGGTTTTAGGGGTAGGTGAATTAATTTTGGGGGGGAGAGGAAATAGAGAAAAAATAAATACACACACAATCTATTTTTAACGAACTTTATTTACCAATAAGAATCTTATAGAAACTAAAGAATCTAAATATATTTAGTTTGTTACAGTCCAAAATTGTCATCGTCCTAATTGTACCTTTAGTACCTTATCAGTCCTGGAAACAATCCTATCCCATTCATATATCCATTCCAAAAATCCAATTGTCAAAGCCATGTGTTGTATATAACCTAAAAATCCCCAACCCAAAACAAATTGTGTTAATGTATTTCGCCCTTGAATGGTATCGTTTTGTATTGTATGTTTGCACTTACCATTTTGTAGAATCGTAGCTTTCATTTTAGTCTCATATTTCATTAAAATCATAATACAGTGATTTAAATAACGCATTACAAATATTTGTTTACATTCTGTCAGTTTCAAGTTAAGCTTAGTAACGCCATCTGCGATCAATTTTTGAATTCATTGTTTTAAATAATTTATTCCATATGGTAGTTTAAATTCATATAGTATTAATTTTAATTTCAGTTTATAATTTCATTCATTTTAAATAAATATTAGTAATTTTACATAGTCAATTAAGATAGTAAATATTAGATTCTACAAAGTGGGCGTGCCGTTCGGTGTTTGTCTTCGTGATTGGTTGACGTTACAAATTTTGAATATCCGTTTCTTTTTCAAAATTTGTAGGGATTCGGTTTTTGACTGTTGAGTAATCAAGACGTGAGTTACGAATTGTTTTGGAAAAGTTTTGGTAGTTACCACGCGGTACGGATATTTTATTTGAATATTTCAAATACGGATTGCTCCGGCTTTTGTCTCGTATCGTGTTTTCTCGAAATTAAGTGTTTCGGTGTGTGTTGGTTTTGTGCACGTGCCGTCATACATCGCTTTGTGCGGATCTGAGGGCTACCTTATTTTTCTACCCAATCTTATCCACGTCGATCCGAAGATCTACCGGCGAACCATTCGCCCCAGGGGTCTATTTAGGACAGCATTTCCATCGGACACCGATTATATCATATCTTTTAATCCCCACACCATTCTCTCGGATTTCACCCGGATTTTGTTTTTGTGAGTTGTTCCATTTACGTCGTCTTATTTGTTATTATTCCCCATCCATTTTTGTGCGTCGTGAGACCCTATGTACGCGATATCATCATTCTACATATAGTTCTCGCGAGTAACTTCGTTAAAAAGTTGTAACGTAGATTCTGTTTCGTATTCTGTGAGCTGCGCTCCGTTCAATCTTTTGATTTACGGGAGATAAGATTCTAACTTGTAGTGTGAACAAAAGACTATCTAGATAATTCACTGTAATTATCGTGTTGTCCGTTATTGCTTTATTGTCGACGTATTTAATACATACTATACATATATTTATTTATATTCATAAGTTTTGGTCTCGCATTGTAAGAGTGAAGTTCATATTCGCGCGGTCTAAACTTGTAACTTGTTTGAAGCAAGTTGTTCTGTATTTGCTGACGTCACAACAAATCTACGTCACGGCTTCCCCTTCCATTTGTAAGTGATTTGGCCAAATTTCGCTAGGGACAATTATTGTCACTGTATTTCTATAGGCGGCAGCACGAACTAGATTCGTTGGGTGACTGAACCTTGAAATTTCCCGCTTTTGCGAATATTTACTTTGCGAATTGACCTACGATTGTTTTTTTTTGTATATTATCTATTGAATTACGGCTTTCACAAGATATATTGCGTTACTGTAATATTCAGTAATATTTTGTAATATTTTGTAATATTTTGTTTACGAGATTGAAATTACTTTGATATTTTTGTTCGAAGATTTATTTATCGATCAGCATGGCGATAATTTGTTGAATTATTTATTTATTTGAATTAAATAACTTGACCAAATTTCACTCACTTCGCGTTTGATTGCCATTCGTGGTATTTTGTTTGTGTTGTCTTCCCCTCCCCTTTTTCGGTTAATTTCGCGTTTGTTGCCTAAAGTATATTTTCACTGTTTTAGAGTTCAATATCGGTTGTACCTTTTTTTTAAAGACGGATAAAAACAGTGTGGCGCCTATTAAATAAATTACCCCCCCCGTCACCACTGATAGCTGGCCGGTCTTGCCGACACCATCTCCAGGCAACATTACCACGACCTTTCGCCCCATCAGGGAAAAGTAGTCATAATAAATTAGCGCCCAACGTTCGGGGCCCGATTTTAACAAATGAGCGCTTCAACGTGCTAAGTTGTTATGTGTATTGACGCAGTAGTAAATTTGTGTACTTCCTTTGTAAAACTAGTGTAGTTAGTATATTTTCTTTACTTTCCTTCGTTCTCTGCGCATGAGTATATTTTGCTTTACAAATTACAAGTTTGTATCTATTTTGTTTGGGAGTAGAAAAATTTAGGATAGGATTTTTGAATTAAGTAATTTAGTAGTTAGTACTTATTTTTTTTATTAGTTTTATTTTTATCTTTATTAGTTTTAATTTTTTTTCGTAGTTGTAGTTCTTATCTTTATTAGTATTAGTGGTAGTTAGTATAATTTTTCTTGGTTAGTTAGTTTTATTTTTTTTTTTTTCCATTCTTCGTGAAAATGGAGTCTAAACGTTTACTAGGCGACGAGCTACACTACGAACTCGTATGTCGGGGCATTGTACCAGACGGCACAGTGGCGCAAATGCGTAGACAGTTACGTGAATGCCTGCGTAACAACACACCACTTGTCGAATCCACGTCGGTTTTCCTGGCTACTGTCGAACTGGATATCTGCCAACGGAAGATCGATCAGTTAGGAGAGGCAGTCAATCAGTTTGACGCAACAAACTACCAAAACGATCACGAGCGAATAAGTACGCGACTAACCCACGTACGGCAACGCCTTGGACGTATTGTAGCTACAGACGACGAACAGGGTAAAGATATCCAGAGCCTAACAGATAGAAGCACGAAATTGGTAAACGATCTGCAAATTAAATATGCTACCGCCGCATCAGCTGCTTTACTGAGAGCACATGAAGCTTCCGTACACGCACCTGAAGAGGAGATAGTGGAGGACGAACCGCCTGAGCAGAATATCGCACCGATAACTTCGAGTCCGCAAATGCAGTATAGCAACAGCTTTGAAGAGCGCATGGCGCAGGCGTTTGAGTCGCTCTCGCTGACACTCGCCGAACCTCGTCGGAGAACACCGCCAGATACCCACGTGCATAAGTGGAATGTCTCATATGACGGCTCAACCGGTTTGAGCAGCTTTCTGGAGCGCGTAGAGGAGTTGCGTCGAGCACGAGGCGTGGCAAAAACACAGCTATTTGATGCCGCTGCAGAGTTATTTACAGGTAGCGCGTTAACCTGGTTTCGCACCAAGCGTTACCTTCTTCGCGACTGGGATGATCTTGTCGATCAATTACGAGCAGCCTTCTTACCATGTGATTATGAATTTCACTTATGGAGTGAAATTCGCAGCCGCACGCAAGGTAGTGAAGAAAAGGTCACGATCTTCATTGCCAATATGGAAGGATTGTTTAACCGCCTTATTCATCGGCCACCAGAAACTGATCGAATCATCTACATTCGCCGTAATCTTTTACCCTACCTACAGCAAGGATTAGGAGTAATGAGAATCAACTCAGTAGATGAATTAGATCATACTTGCCGTCAGCTAGAAGATATACGATTGCGATTGCAACAGTTTAAAGCGCCTCCGGCCGCACATCAGTCAGTGGAACAGGACTTAGCCTACAGACGACCGCGAACCATGCCACATGCAGCTGCGATTGACACTGATACTGCTGCCAATATTCAGGCTGTCACTCCGTTGACGTATATCCGCTGTTGGAACTGCAGCAAGGAGGGTCACATGGCAAGAGAATGCCCTGAACAAAGAAAATTGTTTTGTTATGGCTGCAAGGAACCCAACGTTACTAAACGTACATGTCCGAAATGTTCGGGAAACGGCATCGGGAGAGTCTAAAGGATCGGTCTACCCTCTCCCCATCACCAATCCGATCCAATGAAACCACCGCCGTGATCAATTACATCTTGTCCCATCTTAACTCCGATCAACGGCCGTACCTAGAAATCGGCGTATTGGGGAACAAGATGATTGGACTATTGGATTCCGGTGCATCACACTCCATCCTTGGAGGCACAGGATGGGAGCGCATCCAGAGCTTGGCGCTGCCAGTCGATTATACGCAACGACCGGCGTGTACTGTCGCAAATGGACAAACATGCGAGAGCATCGGCACAGTAATCATACCCGTCACCCTACTCGATCGCTGTAAAATGATAAAATTCCTTATTGTCCCTGCGATCTCACATACGGCTATCCTGGGAATAGATTTCTGGCAAACTATGCAAATCGTTCCGGATCTGAGTCGCAGCGAGTGGAAATTCTCAGCGGATATCGACACCAACGTTCATGCAATCACAACTGAATTATCAGTAATATCTGCACAAGAGCAGAATCAGCTACAGGAACTGTTAGAATGCGAATGGAGAAACATACCAGACAAGCTTGGCCGCACCACCTTAGTAAACCACCATATTGAAACAGAGGCGAAACCAATCAAGCAACGATATTACGCCGTCTCACCTGTAATACAGAAGCGTATACATGAAGAACTAGACAAGATGCTGACCGATGGTATTGTCGAGCCCTCCAATAGCTCATGGTCCTCACCTGTACTTATGGTGCCGAAGAAAGATGGAGAGTATCGATTCTGCATCGATTTTCGACAACTGAATAAGGTGACAAAGAAAGATGCTTACCCGTTGCCTCTCGTGTCGGCGATCCTGGACCGTCTCCGAGGAGCGAAGTATCTGAGCTCTATGGACATCAAATCGGCGTACTGGCAGATCCCGATGGCACCAGAAAGCCGCGAGTATACTGCTTTCAGTGTACCCGGTCGTGGATTATTTCAATTCAGAGTTCTTCCGTTTGGATTGACGAATGCACCTGCAACCTGGCAACGATTAATCGACAATGTTCTCGGCGCGGATCTGGAACCGTATGTGTTTGTTTACCTGGACGATATCATCGTCGTGTCCGACACATTTGAAAGGCATCTCCAACTGATCAAAACAATCTTTGATCGGTTGCGAGCCGCAGGACTAACGCTCAGCAAAGAGAAATGTCAATTTTGTCGACCAGAGCTTAAATATTTGGGGTATATAGTAGATCAGCAAGGATTACGAGTCGATCCAGACAAGGTTGCTGCCATCCTACAGATTCCAGTACCGACCAGCACAACAGCTATCAGAAGTTTTGTGGGAATGGTGTCCTGGTACCGCCGATTCGTCAAAGACTTTTCAACAATAAGCGCACCGCTGACAAACTTACTGAAAAAAAGTAAAAAATGGGAATGGACTAGTGAATGCGAGGATTCTTTTAACAAGTTGAAGGAGTACCTTGTCACCGCCCCAATCCTATCTTGTCCAGACTTCAGTAAACCGTTTGTGATCCAGACAGATGCTAGCGCATTTGGTATCGGTGCCGTTTTAACGCAGGAGCTCGACGAAGGGGAGCGTGTAATCTGCTTTCTGAGTCGCTCGCTAAATCGCGCAGAACGCAATTACACTACCACTGAGCGCGAGTGCTTAGCCGTGGTATGGGCGATTGATAAGCTGCGACCGTATATCGAGGGGTCGCACTTCCGGATTATCACCGATCATCATAGCTTGATATGGCTAAATAATGTGAAGGATCCATCCGGGAGATTGTGTCGCTGGGCGTTGAAGCTCCAGCAATACGATTTCGAAATCCACCACCGCAAGGGCAAGGATCATCTAGTACCCGATTGTCTATCTCGCTCCGTTCCGGTGGTCGATCTTATTGAAGACCAGCTGGAAGGCGAGGATACCAACGACAAGTGGTATAAAGCAATGCTGGAGCGCATTCTTGAACGACCACAACGATATCCAGCTTGGTGTGTAGAGAACGGTCGCCTACGTAAGCATGTGAGACCAAAGATTGTGGAACTAGCCGAGGATCGGGAAGCCTGGAAGTTTGTCGTACCCAAGAAGCAGCGACGGGCACTCATGAGCACGGCTCACGAAGCTCCTACATCCGGCCACCCAGGCATCAAGAAAACGCTTGCCAAGCTCCAACAGCGCTACTACTGGCCAAAAATGCGCGCGGACGTAACCGCGTTTGTAAATAAATGCGTCACCTGCATCGAACACAAAGCTGTGCAACAGCGACCGCCTGGGCTTATGGGATCACGACCACGAGTATATCAACCGTTTCAAATGATCAGCACTGATATAATTGGACCGTTACCACCTACAAAGCAACAAAATAGGTACATTCTTGTGGTAGCCGACTACTATAGTAAATTTGTACTTACATTTTCGATGCGCACGGCCAAGGCGAAAAACGTAGCTCGGCACATGGAAGAATCTGTGTTTCTGCTATTCGGTGCACCACAATATATCATTTGCGATAACGGCGTGCAGTTTCAAGGACACGAATTTCGTCGATTGTGTGAAAAATATGCAACCAAGATCTTGTATAATGCACGTTATCATCCTCAAAATAATCCGACGGAGAGGGTTAATCGTGTAGTGAAAACTATGCTGGCATCATACGTACACAATGACCATCGTACATGGGACTTGCATCTGCCGCATGTTAGCTGCGCAATCCGCACATTAGTCCACGAGGTGACTGGATTCACACCATTCTTCGCCAATTTCGGTCGAGAATACGTAGCCGCTGGTTCCGAGTTCCATCACGACGCTATACAACCTGATGGGCGCATCGAGTATGATCGCGAGCCAATCAATACCACACGACCACCTGGATTCGCCAAGATTTACACGGAGATCCGTAAGCGCATGGACACCGCCTACGAGCGGAGTAAAGCGCACTACGATCTACGTCGTCGGCCTGTTGAATATGCTGTCGGTGATCAAGTATGGAGACGAAATTATGTCCTCTCCAATGCAGCCAATTATTTCGCTGGAAAACTTGCACCGAAGTTTATAGGCCCATTTCGCATCCGCCGCAAGAAGTCTAGCGTTACGTACGAACTAGAAGATGACGATGGAAAAGATCGCGGAGTATGGCATGTCAAAGATCTGCGCTCTAAACCAGAACCAGAAAACCATCGCGAAAACGATTTAGGCAGCTAATCGTGTGTAATGTTAGTAGCACTAGTAGAAATAATTGTTTTAGTATACGTAGATATGTGGAGTGCATGTAAAGTTTGAGTATGGCATGAATGTTTGAGAGAAAATTTCGTCACCGAATTTTCTCTCATGTGAGTGAGGGAGGAGTTGTTACAGTCCAAAATTGTCATCGTCCTAATTGTACCTTTAGTACCTTATCAGTCCTGGAAACAATCCTATCCCATTCATATATCCATTCCAAAAATCCAATTGTCAAAGCCATGTGTTGTATATAACCTAAAAATCCCCAACCCAAAACAAATTGTGTTAATGTATTTCGCCCTTGAATGGTATCGTTTTGTATTGTATGTTTGCACTTACCATTTTGTAGAATCGTAGCTTTCATTTTAGTCTCATATTTCATTAAAATCATAATACAGTGATTTAAATAACGCATTACAAATATTTGTTTACATTCTGTCAGTTTCAAGTTAAGCTTAGTAACGCCATCTGCGATCAATTTTTGAATTCATTGTTTTAAATAATTTATTCCATATGGTAGTTTAAATTCATATAGTATTAATTTTAATTTCAGTTTATAATTTCATTCATTTTAAATAAATATTAGTAATTTTACATAGTCAATTAAGATAGTAAATATTAGATTCTACAAAGTGGGCGTGCCGTTCGGTGTTTGTCTTCGTGATTGGTTGACGTTACAAATTTTGAATATCCGTTTCTTTTTCAAAATTTGTAGGGATTCGGTTTTTGACTGTTGAGTAATCAAGACGTGAGTTACGAATTGTTTTGGAAAAGTTTTGGTAGTTACCACGCGGTACGGATATTTTATTTGAATATTTCAAATACGGATTGCTCCGGCTTTTGTCTCGTATCGTGTTTTCTCGAAATTAAGTGTTTCGGTGTGTGTTGGTTTTGTGCACGTGCCGTCATACATCGCTTTGTGCGGATCTGAGGGCTACCTTATTTTTCTACCCAATCTTATCCACGTCGATCCGAAGATCTACCGGCGAACCATTCGCCCCAGGGGTCTATTTAGGACAGCATTTCCATCGGACACCGATTATATCATATCTTTTAATCCCCACACCATTCTCTCGGATTTCACCCGGATTTTGTTTTTGTGAGTTGTTCCATTTACGTCGTCTTATTTGTTATTATTCCCCATCCATTTTTGTGCGTCGTGAGACCCTATGTACGCGATATCATCATTCTACATATAGTTCTCGCGAGTAACTTCGTTAAAAAGTTGTAACGTAGATTCTGTTTCGTATTCTGTGAGCTGCGCTCCGTTCAATCTTTTGATTTACGGGAGATAAGATTCTAACTTGTAGTGTGAACAAAAGACTATCTAGATAATTCACTGTAATTATCGTGTTGTCCGTTATTGCTTTATTGTCGACGTATTTAATACATACTATACATATATTTATTTATATTCATAAGTTTTGGTCTCGCATTGTAAGAGTGAAGTTCATATTCGCGCGGTCTAAACTTGTAACTTGTTTGAAGCAAGTTGTTCTGTATTTGCTGACGTCACAACAAATCTACGTCACGGCTTCCCCTTCCATTTGTAAGTGATTTGGCCAAATTTCGCTAGGGACAATTATTGTCACTGTATTTCTATAGGCGGCAGCACGAACTAGATTCGTTGGGTGACTGAACCTTGAAATTTCCCGCTTTTGCGAATATTTACTTTGCGAATTGACCTACGATTGTTTTTTTTTGTATATTATCTATTGAATTACGGCTTTCACAAGATATATTGCGTTACTGTAATATTCAGTAATATTTTGTAATATTTTGTAATATTTTGTTTACGAGATTGAAATTACTTTGATATTTTTGTTCGAAGATTTATTTATCGATCAGCATGGCGATAATTTGTTGAATTATTTATTTATTTGAATTAAATAACTTGACCAAATTTCACTCACTTCGCGTTTGATTGCCATTCGTGGTATTTTGTTTGTGTTGTCTTCCCCTCCCCTTTTTCGGTTAATTTCGCGTTTGTTGCCTAAAGTATATTTTCACTGTTTTAGAGTTCAATATCGGTTGTACCTTTTTTTTAAAGACGGATAAAAACAGTGTGGCGCCTATTAAATAAATTACCCCCCCCGTCACCACTGATAGCTGGCCGGTCTTGCCGACACCATCTCCAGGCAACATTACCACGACCTTTCGCCCCATCAGGGAAAAGTAGTCATAATAAGTTTTTAAACACTTGGTATTAATGTATGATGATATTTTAATAAAAATAACTTTTTTATTAACTCATTACTTTCAAATGTTTTCTGCAAATATTCAAAATTATTTAATAATTATATCAAACTTTTAATTTTATTATCAATATGAGAATTGTTAAATAAAAGGAATAAATGTAGTAATAGTGAAAAAAAATAAAATAAAAATATGAACTACGGTTGAGAAAACCATTTCGTCTCGGACTACGCAACTGGTTAATATAAATTAATGTCTTCTCTTTGTTATTATCAATGAGAATGAAACGTGTTATTAGGAATAGATGATTAAATGTCTAATAAAATTTTATAATATTACATTTTCACATAATTTATTTATATGTATTTAAAAAAATATGACACAAATGTTGTGGCAAATTCAATACTTGCGTTATTTAAATTTACTAGCAAGCAATAAATATTTATCAAATATTAATTTTTAGAAGATACAAAAAAAAGCTTCTTTGGCAAATATTATGGTTATTCACAGTGGTTCATGTGGTTAAATTCCAATAAAATAGATTATTTTTTGAAATATTTTTATTCATAATTGTAATAATAATAATACAGGATTTTTTAAATTATTTACAAGTTTGTAATCTTTGTTTTTGGGTGTAAGTGTGAGCTTTTTTTCAAGTTTTGTTTTTGAATTGTCATATTGCTCAAAGTTATAAGGCGATATACTGTACCTGAAAGGTATAATTAATTAGATTTTTTTAAACTTTTTTGTTTCATCAGGATTGTAATCTGTGGCATGTGCTTTTACGTATATAAACAAAATGAGACCAGAAGAAAATCTTTGTTGTTTTTGTATTGTATGATAAATAAATTTAACAGTAGTTGGTAACAATTAATTCTTCTTTTTTAATAGATATTAATACTAAGCATGCGACAAATCAATCACTTAAAATTATTTGCAACATGCAAATTATAATATTTAACTTAAATAACCTTTATTCATTTTTAGCGATTGCAAATTGTTAAATAGAATAAAATAAAAATATAACGTTTATAATTTTCATTTAAAAAAAATTGTATAATCCCAATTTATTTATACTCTATTTTACAAACATGGAAGATATTATAAAAATAATAAGTTTATATTTTTACAATGACTAATATTTTTCGCATAGAAATAAAATAGAGTATAAATTTACAAGATATATTAAATAATATTCTAATTATTGTTATGTCATATAAATAATTAAAATTAATTATATATAAACATTTTAGAATTTATATAAATAAAAAAACGTTAATAATTAAAAAAAAAGATGCAAAAATTAATGTACTAAATAATTTTGCTATTTGGTAGTGTTAACAAATAAGTAAATACGAGTATATACAGTATGGGGTACAAAATTAATACCAATTTAAAAAAAAAAACTAAATGTTAAATACAAAAAATTCATATTTTAAATTTTAAAAATCAAATTTTATATTTTGTTTTTCAGAATATATTATACAAAGTGTTCAATTTTCAATGGGAATATATCCGCAAATTTGTATATTTTTAATGACTGAAGCGATACTTATTTGAACGAAGCATAACTGAATGGAATTAATAATATAAATTGACCTTTATAGTTACGTAGAAATCATGAAGGTCTCTGTGCTCTAATTTTTTTTAAATTTAATTTAAATAAATATAACAATTTTCAGATTTAGACATTTATTTGAAAATAGTTGAAATCATGAAATTGCACGACTCGATTTGCTTCAAAAGTTGCAGTACAAAGATCTACATTATTCTTTTACGTATATATATAATAATATAAAAATTAAAAGATATGTTCGAAAATTGGATTCCCTGTGTAAAACTTTCTTAATAAAAAATTGTAACAAAATTTGCATGCATTACGATA
Organism: Clivina fossor; assembly: GCA_963966155.1. Classification (NCBI taxonomy): domain Eukaryota; kingdom Metazoa; phylum Arthropoda; class Insecta; order Coleoptera; family Carabidae; genus Clivina; species Clivina fossor. Next base: position 506,580 of record OZ014560.1, read on the forward strand.
ATTTAGTGTTGTCAAATTAGTGATTAGTTTTAATATTTAAATGAAATAAATATAATAATTTTACCCCCATACTGTATGTATCTGGTCTCCTTTTCTAAAACTTGATGGTGAACACAAATGGGCGTTGTATCAAAATTTCTAAAACTTTTTTTTTGTTTCTCTAATTTGTGCACGGCACATCTTTCGAATTGTCGAAAAATTTTAAATTGTTAATTGATCAATTACCTTTAGAGTTTATACGTTTTGAAACGAGTGTTTTGGTTTTTGTCAAAGAAACGTCTTTATCGGCATTTTTATATATCACAACACATCCATACACATGATCATCACATCACATATGTACATTATTTTTTTGTTTTTTGTTGATATTGTTTTTAATTTTGTTTTTTTGTTTAATATCGTGAAACTAGGCGTTGCGATTTACGGCAACAGCACGCTCGACATATACATATTATACAGATAAGTGCGAAAACACTTGCAGTCGCTGCACCTAAAATGATTCCCAGCCAATTGGGATCAGCAGTGACCTCGTGTGAACACAGTTCGGGATATTCGTCGCTGAACATTGTTCCTGAAAAAACGTAAAAAAATATATTAATAAAAATTAGAATAATTTCAAAATATTTTGTTAAAATAAAGTCTCATTTACACTTTCCTATTTATATCGAAATTAGTTTTATGTTTTAGTCATAAACTGCAGAATCTATTAGCTTGTGAAATCAAAATAAAAAAATTGTTGAAAAACATTAATAATCTTGATTTTTCACTGCAATAAAATCAACAACAACTGATTAAACTAAAATCGCTTATTTGCGTTGTTTTTTCATAAGTTAGTAAGTAAATTAGTTTGATTCAGAACTACTAAGATCTGTGCTAAAACATAAGAGTAATTTCGTGATAAGTACGGTAGTTTGAATGAGCTTTAACTCAATATAAAATCTGCTTAAAAATGATTTATTGCCTTACGAAATAAATTATCAATTTTCTTTTATCACGTAATATTGTACTATTGTATTAATGTACTTTAGTGAAATCTCGATTCATTGTTTTTGAAGTAAATGAAGACCTACATAATCTTTTCATTTCTTTGGAGAAAAACATTGAAAATTTTATACGATTTTGTCAAAAAATTAAAAAAAATACTTATTTCAATTTCGATTCCCCTTTCTATAACTTAAAACCAGAAACGATAACTTCACTCACCAATCTTTGTCGTTACATTCGGACAATTAACAACTCCTTTACAAACCAATCTAGCCGGTATACAGAGTCCGGTATCGCCGGAACAAGCAAACTCACATCCATCGACATCGTCGACTCCATGTCCACCCTCTGTTAGTCGGGACGTCATCAGGCTGCCATCGGGATTGCGCGGCAGATGAAACAGTTCGGTCCAGATGATTTTGAAGGCGGCCCGCGTCGGCGATGTCGTGCCCACGAACTGAATCGTAACGCTCGGTTTACCATCGTCCGGATTTAGTTCGTCCGCGGAAAGAATTGGTAGTTCTTTCGCTAGGGAGACGTTCTCGCTGCAGACGGACAAGTAGGGATCAACACGGCCCCGGATGAAAATGTCGATGTTGCCTTCGTCGCAGTGTCGCGAAGCGAATTTAATACGGTCGAAATGCAACCACAGGTCGCGTTCTCTGTTTACTTTTATCTCCCTGATACATCTGAAAAATTATTTTGAAACTGAGTTTATTAAAACTTACCTTTGTTATTATTTCTTTAAATTATTATTATCTACATTGATTTATAGAAATACGTGTTGGGTTTGGTAGCGGAAACATAAAACAGTAAGTATTGTAGAAATGATATTTTTGTGTGGATGAAATTAGAAAAGAATGTCATTGCGAAAGTAGTTGTATGTCAATTAAAATAAAGATGGTTTGGTCATGTAAAACGAATATTTAATAATGAAAAGAATACATATAAGTAATATCTGGTATTTATACAATTATTCCGACTAAAGTGATCACCTCTCCGGTTTTCACCCGGAGTCTTCGGTTTTCACCCGGAGTTTCCGATGTTCACCCGAAGTTTCTTATTTTTCAACTGAAACTCTGGTTCCCGGGTTATTTGTTGTAATCTCCGGAATAAACTGAATTTAGATGTAGTCATATAGTTTTAAGTTAAAAAAGTAAGTAAGTCATTACTATGGTCAGTGATAAATTAATAGTCAAATCAAAATATTATTTAGTTTAATCATAATAAGCGTTGAAACGAATTTCTAAATTTTATGGTTGTATTCAAATTAAAATGTTTTTATATTTAAAAATAGTAGTAGATTTAATGTATTGAGTTTCCTACCCCATTCTCTCCCCCCAAGTCATCAAAATTACCGGGTCAGTTAAAATAAAAAGGTGGTCACCGTAACTTTATATTGTAAAAATTTTTTTTAACAATTTTTTTGTGAAAAAAATATTATATTTCAATAAAACTGCCCCGAGCTTTAGCTCCAGCTCCAACTCCAAAGCCTTGATTGAGAGTGTTTTGCGAAAGCAAATGTTTCTAACTGATAAAACGTATCATGAATACGGATGAAGTAAATGTTTTGTATCACACCTTTATGAGTGCATGACGCGAATATATAATGTTTTTCTTCTGCATTTTAACTGTAGAAACTAAAATCGACAAACCTAATAGATTTCGGTGGTTCAAATTAACCTAATGCTTCTTAGTAAGGATAATGTATTTCTCCATCGGTACTAGGTTGTATTATCGGTGGTCCGCAAAGTGGTCCGTGTACAAATTCATACTTTGCTTCAAACAATGCGTTATTATACTTGAAATAACTCGATGCAGCATGTGCACTATCAACAATCAATTGCATATTCAATTGTTCACCGCGTGAGACAATAGTTGTTGTTATTGTATGTTTGTTGCACAAGCATTGTGTTGTTCCCATTTTAATGGCAGTATGCAACGGGATAGGTTGTTGTGATAAATTTGCTCCTGGAGGAAGTGGCTCCCAGATTACTAATTTAGCGACACGATCTTCCAGACAGTTTAAACACGGACCTGGTTTGTAAAAATGATCCTGAAAAAATATTTTTAATTTAATTTACAATCATTATAGAAATTATACAAATTTAGACAAAAGTTAAAAACTATTTATCATATTAACACGTTTATATTTTTATTTATTTTTATTACTTGAAGATTCCAAAATATACCGTAAAAATCATTTATCTTAAATTACAACATTTTTATGGAAAACAAGAATGTATAAAAACTGTAAATTAAAACTATAAATAAAAAAGTGTTTAAAACGTAGTTTAAAAATAATGTAAATTTTTAATATTTTTAATTATCATTTTTTGTTCAAATATGTTTTGTTTTTATGAATATATTTTTATAAATTTTGTTTAAAATATATTTGTTTTAGAAATATAACTATTTAAAATCCATTATAATAAAATTTTAAATAAATTATGTAAATTATATTGATAATTTATCAAAAATGATATCATAAAATAAATTTCGTAATATGTTTAGCTACATCAAAGAATAAATGCAAAAGATTAGAAAATGACTTCAATATTTCTAATTTTTGTTTCAATATAAATCGCATTATAATAGAATATGAAATATATTCTTCTGATAATATCTTTAACAAATTATTACCATAATACAAATATCTGTAATATTTGTAATAAAATATATTTGTACTTTTACTTCAGAAATAATATTTCTGTTTCAGTAGATACAACTTAACAGGAACTAAACATGTTTGCACATTTTATAATATTTTCAATAATTATAATATATTCAAACAGTAAAATATTAATTCCAGATCAAAATAGTTATTATAAATTAGCAACCATGACTGCAAAAATATATTTGGAAGACTGTATTAACTGTAATTCAGCTTTGATTATTTATACAGAAGAAAATGAAAAAACCGTAGATATGTTTTATGATATTATTGCCAGATATCCACAAAAAATACTATATACATCAAGACAACTAAATAACTTCACAGCCAGTTTAGATAATTTTACAAAATATCAGCCTGACTTAACAATAATATTTTTGAACTCAGATTATTTTAATAATATTGAAGGGTTGTTATTTGATTTAGAGATTCTACCCGTTTGGAATATCAGAAGTAGATTTTTAATTGTTGTTAATAGCGATAAAAATAAAGAATATAACAACTGGATTGAAGAAACATTTCAATTATTTTGGCAAAAATCTGTTTTAAGAATAATAATATGTTATTACGGAAATGAAGAAATAAAATTATATACCCCACACGTAAAAATCTCATTTCGCACAGCAGTCATTTTCCGTTTATGCTTTTCTGCAACCAAATCCAACATTCACTACCATACATCAACGTAGGCACCAAAACTGCATTGTATATAAAAGTGATAGCACTATCTATGATTCCAATAAGCGGGGCTTTAGTTGTTAGAATTTGTTAATTTATAATTTAGTATTTACATCCGCTTTAGTTTATATTAAATTTATACTTCATATATTAATTTCATGTTGTGTTTTTGTACACTGTAAAAAAATTTTACAATGAAAATCATTGGACACTTTGTTGTCAACGGTAATCATTGTAAATTTACAAGAAAATGTATTTTTACAAAAAATATTTTTATATGTAAAATTACAATTAAAATATGTAACACATTTTATTAATATTACATTTGCTAAGTAAATTTACATAACTACTTGTAATATTTCCACTTTTTAAAGTAATTATTACATTTGTCAATGTAAATATTACATTTATGCGTACATTAATAAATGTTACAATTACTGTTGTAAATATTACATTTATTAATGTAATTATTACATTTACTAATGTTTTTATATAACAATATTTGTATAATTACATAAAATAAGTATTCAAATGTAAAAATACATAAAAATTGTAAAAATCAAATAATATTATAAAATTTCTGTAATATTTACAGATTTTAGTAAATTCACAAAAAAAATAAAAATTACAGTAAAATTCATTGTAAAATTACCATGATTATCATTGTAAATTTACACCGATTTTTTACAGTGTATATTTCATAATTTGTGTGTTTGTCGTTATTATTTAATATACGATAAAATTAATGAATTTGTTGATCACTACTTTTATGCACGCTCCCCCTAAAGTTATAAATTAATGCTTAATCGCTTTGTTATTTTACATAATAATACTTACAATTATCTAATATCCTTTGAATGACATGAGGTGCCACGAATTTATTCCAATCGTGAGTGCCCTTTGGTACTATATTTAAAATATATTCAGCAACTACAATTCCTGTTACGTATGACAAATTTGTTTTATTAACTGTCGTTAAAAATAACGATCCGTCGGGCTGTACAAGAAATCAAAACTATTAACAATTAGTTTATTAAATTCTGAAAGTGGCTATTTATACATACGGTATGTATACGCAATTGGCTACTTATACATTGTGGCGGTCAAGCCACACATCAATTTACGCTCGTGCCTCAAGCCGTTACGCATATACCGTTAGGAAATACAGCGCCCTAGCCTAACGTCAATATACGCGCCTGACTCAGCCTTAACGCATATACCGTTACTCGAGCCAAGCGCAGTTCAACCCTTGAGCGGCCCAATCGGAGCGAACCTCACCCCCACTAAGATCTACCCCCACTCCGGCAAGACGACTATAAGAAGGGCTGTCCCGGCAGTAGAAGTCAGCGTTCCTCACGAGCACTCACCAACCACTGAATAAGTGGCCCCAGCTCTCACAGCTTCGCACTGAATAAGTGCGAAGCCCAGAGTTTACACCAGCTCTCAGCTTCGCACTGAATAAGTGCGAAGCCCAGCTCACCAACCACTGAATAAGTGGAAAGCGCAGAGTTCATTATCGCTAACCAAGCGATAATGACAAATCACTCACTGACTAAGTGAGAAGCAGAGCCAGCACCAATGCTCCCGTCGACATCAGAGTCCAACAGAGAGTTTTCCCACTAACTAAGTGGCACGCAAAACTCTCATCATCGGCAGAGTTCGCCACTAACGGAGTGGCACGCAAAACACTCTCGCCGACACCACACTCTCGTCGACACACACTCATCGATCGCAGCTCTCATCAATCACAGCTCTCTCCACCGCTAACCAAGCGGACGCATACAGAGACATGCTCGCCTCCAGACAACGGCGCTCTGCGCGTCTTCACGACCGCCTAACGACGACGGCCCTTGAAGACACCAAGACCCTCAACCACACTCTCTCCCCCTCGAATCAAGTGACAGTGCACCGCGACCGGGATTCGCGTTCCGGCATCGTGTTGTGTTTTGTGTTTTAGTGTATGTGTAGTTTATAATTAGCTAGTAGTAACTGTATATTATTCATATCTGTAATTGTATGTCTGCGTATATGTTTATCTGTATTTGTATGTCTGTTCTGTGTATTTATGTAATAATCTATATTTGTTTATGTAAATGTCTATGTCAATAAAACCATTATAAACTCAGACTCTGATCACTAATTAAAAAGGTGGGTGAGATACGAACACCGCAAACCCCCAAACATCATCATCTACACCCACAACATACAGTATTTTTACGTAAATGGCTATTTAGGGTAGGTTAGGTTAGAATAGTAAGTTGGTTTAGGTTTTTTTTATTTTTTAGTATGTATAAATAGCCAATTGCGTATACATACCGTGTGTATAAATAGCCTCATCCTTAAATTCTTGCATAAATATATTACTAAACTATTAACAGGAAAATCTTTTTTGAAATTTGAAAAATATATATTTCAAATTGAAGTTATAAAGAATTCTAAATTTTACTTAAAAAAATCATTATTTATTTTTTGTCTTATAAACAAAAAAAATTTAATTAACACTATAATTTGCAACGGTGTAATATTTAGTTTTAAACAAAAGAAAAAGAAAATTTTAAAGTTTTAAAATAATAGTGAATTTAAATTAAAGAAAAGGTACTACTAACTAATTTTAAATAGTACAATTATGAATTTAAAATTAATATTAAATTATCATTTTTAAATCACTTTTCTTATTTATAAATAAATTATAAATATATATATATATATATATATATATATATTGTGACATTTAGATGAAGAAAAATATTAGATGTTAAAAGTGAAATTTTATCAAAGTGTTCAAATTTTGAAATATTTTATTCGTCTGATTTTTAACCTACCTGTCACCCATAATGGGCACCGGAGTCAGTTGTTTGGAGGAGAGCTGGGTCGTAGGTGGGGTTGGTAGGAACTTTATTTCATGATGTTGGTTAATTAGGTGGGCGCCAGTCAAAGCGGAATGTTGAAGCAAAATGAGAAGCTTTGACAAATCTCAAAAAGGAACTTAACGGGATAGGGATTGATTTCGTTTTTCGAGAATTTGTTTCGGAAATGCGATAAATTAATTAAATAAAAAATTACTTACAATTTGTGTAAGACAAGTCGTTATATTGCATGATATACCAGTACAGCGTAATGTATGAATGATTTGATTGATGTCTGCCGGTAAGCGGGTGGTCTAGCTAATGAAGATCTTCGTCTGTGGTTTCGTCAGCGCCGAGGAGATGCCAGTCTGTATAGCGCAGCAAGCGGCGTGGCCGTTGATGGAGACATCAGGAGAATAATCGCCCTCGAAATCAGAATACGCCCCGCGGGCTTTAGTACGTCATAAAAATCATCATCCACTCAACAATTCCTGCTCGAGTTATCGTATGGTCTATAGTCTATAGTCTATAGTCTATAGTCTATAGTCTTTCAGTGGCTGATCCAAACTCGGCTTCAAGATTGACTGATGCTGCTATACCACTGTATCTCGCCCGGACGCCGTTGAAAACCACAGCCTGGTCATCTAAACATGAGTGGGCACAGCAGATTTATCCAAAATAACATACATGATAAAATCAAACAAATCGAACTTGAAATAAAAGTCGATACAATCGAAATTACAACGATAGGCAATATTTTCATACAATATCATCAATATAACAAATTAATACAAAATCAAAATAATTTACCAGTTACAATTTAAATTACACAAATCATAAGTTAGCTCAAGTGACGTTAATAAATGTAGCAAACAAAATAAATATCAGATTACAAAATTTAAGCGATAATAACATAATTCAATTAGCAAACAAAATAGATAACAGCAGTATGATCGTACAATACAAAATCTAAACGGTAATAACATAGTTCAACATCATGCAAGTAAAATTAAAGTATTTAACTAGAAACAAAAAATACATAACTCAAAGAAAATTTAGCAGTACTAAAACAAAATTACTTAACAACATTTTCTAGTTAAATAAGTGAAAATTACTTGCTCAAAAAAAATATATTCAATATTAAAATAGGACATACAAGTCGATAATTTGCTACTTACAGTACACATCATGACATTCATACGACAGGAGAAAATGATTACGAATAATGATCAGGGAGAAGGAACATAGAACATGTAACAGATGGGGGTCGCGTGCGCAGGAGAGACAAAACACGAAAGCACTCAGCCGATCTAGACTAAATGTCTATCCCGTAATTTGTAAATCTGGAAGCCGTCGAACGCGTTGATCTTATAAGCGTAGCCCACGAAAACAAAGAGAATTCAACGAGAATTAAACCGTGGCCACAAAAAATATACGACGAACTAATATCATCACGGCCGACATAGCTTCTTCAGCCTAAAATTTAAGCGCCGTGATAATAGCAAAAAAAATAACGATACGATAAAGCAAAAAAAATCATTGCAACACGAACAATGGCACTAGGCCTTAAAATAACTCGTATTGCAACAATCACGAACTCTACAAAAGTTCAAACATTAAAACGCCGCTACGTTTTAATACGCGAATAAAATTATCAAATCAGTGCTCGCAGCACTGCAACAAAAAAAAACTTGAAGATCATAACGCGAACTTGCACGTGGCTCGAAATTTACAAACACAGACAAATGACACGCACTGGAGAACTTTCACAAACGGAAATCGGAAAGGATATCTACTAGTATTTACAAAAGAAGGAATTAGGATTGGAAAGGGAATCTGTTGCTGCTTCAAGGTTAATTTGTCAAATTTAAAATTACTAATCATCAAAGAAATTATTACGATACAAACTCTAATAAATTGAACTCTACAAATTATAACTCAATAACAAAATAACAAAAAATTACTCAAGAAAGAAATTGACGTTACAAAATATAACAAACGCAATCGTATGTAAGTTGACCACCTCGTATTCATGAGAACAAAATTTACGTTACTAAAACATTTCAAATATCAATAAAATCTCATGAATAACAATTCAAACATAATACCAAATAAACAATTTGTCAACTTACATGCTTTCAAATCCAATCCGAACAATTTCTGGCTTGAATACATTACTTTTTTAATACCGCATGGAAATTAACCTTCAAACTAATCACAGCCTAGGCAGAACGAGCTAGTAGATGGTGGCTCGGAACAGGTTGCTTGCGGAAGAGAGAGATTTTTTCCAGTTCAAGCCTATTTATGTGAATGCTAATTTCACACAATATATCAATATTGCCATTTCACTAAAAAATAAATACTCTATAAAATACAATTATTTTTTATATAAAATTTGGCTCGTGACAAAAAGTGTTTTTGTCACACAATATATATATATATATATATATATATATATATATATATATATATATATATATATATATATATATATATATATACAGTGTGTTGACTTAGACCGTCGCGTCGTACATAGAGATTTAGCATGTAAAATCAGACATGTGCGATTTCCTGCTTCCCAAATTATTTTACAAAAAAAACCTTATGATAAATGTTTTAGAGCATACTTTTCTGCATCTAAATCATTTAGTAAAATTTTTTTGGGAACCTTCCTAACGTCATGAATTAGGTCTAAAGTTGTTAAGAAATTGACTGGAAAATGGCAGTAGCCGTGAAATAGCATATAGCATTTGTTTTATTTTTGTTCCAATTTCACGGCTAATGCCATTTTCAGTCAATTTCTGGACAACTTTAGGGCTAATTCCTGACGTTGGAATGGTTCCAAAAAAAATTTTGTTGATTAATTTACATATAAAAAAGTGTTTCCTAAAACATTTATCCGAAAGTTTTTTATTGTAAAATAATTTGGGAAGAAGGAAATCGCACATGTCTGATTTTATATGCTAAATCCCTATGTACGACGCTCCAAGTCAACACACGGTATATATATATATATATATATACCTTTAAAACATTGACGCTCGATTTTAAAAATGTTTCTTTGGACGCAACATGTTGAACAGTTTCCGAAGTTACGACTGCATCAAATTTTTCCGAATATGTCGAAACTAAATCTTCCAAAGTGCCATGAATATATTTTAAGTTATCTTGAATATCTGGATCTGAACTTGCGTGTAATTTTGCTGTTTCGATTAATTCCTTACAAGCATCAATACCGGTTACATTTGCTCCAAGCCTCGCTAAAGGCTGAAAAAAAAATGAATATATATATAATTTAAGTAATAAAATCTTAATTTAAACTAACTTAAACTTAAGGGAGGACACCACACTGACATTTTCAAGAAAACGATTTCTTTTTTACATTTTTTGAAAGCTTATAGTGTGTAGAATATTTGGCTAAATTAGTGCATCTCGATAGGGTATCTCAAACTTTAAACGCATTTTTCTCGAAATCATGTTTTTATAACTTATCCAGAAGATATCTTGGAAACTATTGGTCCAATTAACTTGATTTTCTCTCTAAAAAAAGAGAATTAAATTCCATAGGATGTAGAGTAGGATAATTTTGATATCTACTTTTTTCGATTTTTTATGTGCTTTCAAAGTTGATTTTTTATATGAAAGAAAAAACACCTTTTTCCAAAATTCTGCCATTATGATAATTTTATGAATTCCAAAATAATCCTACTCTACATCCTAGATTTTTTTAGTTTATTTTTGGGGAGAGTAACCAAAAATGTTTTTCTATGTTTGAGTGCTTCCCAAACTTTACCTATTTTCAGTGCTCAGGCTGGTGTCCTCTGTTAAACTAACTTAACCCTTCCTCCCCACACTCGGGTATATTTCTTTCCCAGAGCGTATTCAAAGCGAGGTAAAGACTCCTAAACAATTGCAGATTTAAACAATAAAATGTTAACAAATGTCGATAGAACCTACATGACCTTAAAGTTAGTATACACCTCAACGAAAATTTTCATATGCAATTGTTCAACTTTACGACAATTATAGGTGGAGCTACACACGGTTGAAGGCATCTACCCCAGTGTGGGGAGCTTGATCGGCTTATACTAGTGTGGGAAGGGTTAATAATAAAAATTTGCGAACTAACCTCAGATAAAATGCCGCCACCGCAACCAATATCCAATATATTTAGTTCTTTCAAAGGTGTTCCACTATCAATATAATCACATAACAATTTACCTCTATTCTTCAACCCGTCACGAATAAATGGAATGCTGAAAAAAAAATAACCTACAATTTATTACTCTTCGCAGTGTAATATAGATTATTAACTTACCGAAGTTCGTTCATAGAATGTAGCGCTTTCATTTCTCCATTTTCGTCCCACCAAATATTTACCAACTTCTTAAATTTTTTAATTTCTGCATTGTCTAAAATGCTAAACGTTTTTCCGGAATCTTCTTTACTATAAGAAATCGTAGCCGTTTCGCTTATACAGCGACGACCTACATAACTACAATTATTATATATTAATTTATTAATATTTACATTATTTATAATAATAACAAACCTTTTTAAAGGCGAATAAATTACTTGATTCAAACGTTTTAACATTGTACTTTGAATTTGATAAGTCTGCAATCAAAATAAACAACATAACCTTTCACATATTTATAAGTTCATATATTTTTACAATAATAGTTTTTACATTAACAATGTTTATTTTATCATTTTAACACTGAATTTTTAATTAATATTTATTTAAAATAAAAAGAATAAAAATAAGCACTAACCTCGATATATGCGACATCTGTTATATGACAGTTGAACTACTTTAATTCGCGCAAAACTCAAAATTTTAATATTGTCTAAGTAGAAATAACTTATATTTCCTTATATTGTAGCTCTTGTTACAATAGAAAATTCCGATTTTCTTGTTTCGGATCCGGATTCGTTACGACTCTGAATAATTTTTTTCGTTACGGCATCATAAGCAATATCTAAATATTTGTCACTTTTATCAAATTTATCATTATTTAATTTTGCGGAATTATAATCGTATCTCAATTTTATTTTTACTTCAATCGGAATAACAATTTCTTTACTAGGCTTTTTTGGAAGCTCGGAAACTATAAATAAAAGCATTAAAAGCTTGCAGCTTAAATTATTATAAATTGTCAAGATAAATACATTCGCTAGTTTTGTAGTTTTTCAACGAAGTTTTTGTTGAAATATTCTTGTTCATTTCTCTAAAAATTTTTTTAGAAATATTTAAAGTTGATGACTTCTCAGTTAATTCTTTTTCGCATTTTCTTGGCTTAATGTCGTAAACTATTGTATTGTAAAATTCGTTAGAATGTATAGGAACTAATTTCTTGTTATTATTTTTAACAATTAAAATATACAATTGATTTTCTTCACAATTATAATACAAAGTGTTTGAATCAAAATTTAAATCAACTTTTGAAGATGATTTCAAATTATTTTCATAACAATTTTTATTTAGATATATAGAATCTAAAAGTACAAAAATTTAACAAAATTGGAAATATTCTAGAATAGATTTTATATTTTAATGTTACCGTTATTACTTTGATAAACATTTTTATCAAAAGATATTGAATCGGTTGACAAATTATTATCTTCTAACTGCAATCATATTTGAAAATTAACAAACTAACAATAATATTTATTTTCATAACTAACCTTATTAGCATAATCACATTCTCTAAAGCTTCCTGTTGGTAAAATTCTTTAAAAAAAGAGATTAAAAATTACATTTATTTTATTTAAGTATTTTACCTTTCAAAATGATCCGCTTTACAACGATCAGACCAAATTCTTTTTAGCTTATTAAAATTATTTTTCCAATTTTCTGGCAAAACTTCAGTAACATTTATTTCAGAATATTGTTTTATTAAATTACGACATTTTGAACAATTATTATCACAATTTGGTTTCGAACAAAACTTACATGTATTTTTTGTACATATAGAACTATAACATATCGAAAAAATGTATTTATTAGGTTGTTTTTTTTATAGTTCGGATTAAGTACCAATATTTTCTGTCTCCGGAAAGGAAATATGATTCCATTTTCCCCCCTAATTTATTGCAAAAAATTTTATTTATATTTTAGCCAAATTATATTGTCAAATAACCAAAAAGAAACTGTCATATACAAGGTGATTTATTAGTAATTAGAAATATTTTAATTGGAGTATCCTGGGCTCAGCATATGAAGATTTAACGCAAATCACTTAGATAAAATGTGGCTCCTTACTGATCTACAGGGTGTTTTATTTAAAAATTTAAAAACGATTTTTGCCTAGTACTTTAAAACTATTTGACGTATTCTTTCTATACTTGGCAAGAAGTGTAAGTACCATACACCATACTAAATTATGTTAAATAAAAGTTTCTGGTTACTGCCAGTGGCGTACAACAGGGGCAAGTGAGAAGTTGATCCTTTTTAAATTCTACGCCACTGGCGGAATTGTCATTTTAGCACAAATTTTCGATTCTCCAACACTTTCTGTGTAAAAAACATACTCTTCCTTCGTAATTTGTTTCTAGGCAAAGAAAATATAAAAAATATTATTTAATTTATTCATATTTGCATTGAAACAATAAAAATAGTTACGCTACTATGAACATATTTTTTAATATATAAACAAATAAATTTAAACGTTGAACTAGTTTATAACAACAAAAATATTACTTATAGAATAATATAATACATATAATATTTTACTTATATAGACGTAAGATACATTAAAAATGTATACAGAGATGTTTAAAACAAACTTATATTTGGTTTTTATTTTTTTTGTAATATTACTTTTTGTTTAAGTATGCTCCGTTACAAAAATAAATATATTTAATTTAATCAGCAGTACCCAAATAAGTTCTGCTTGATTTTTTGTGGACATGAACATTTAGATATTTTCTAGATTATATAAGTTGCCCCATTTTTTTTTTTGTTTTTAAGTATAATTGTCCACAAATATTATCGAATTTTCTGACATTTAAGATAGCTGATAATCTTTATTAAATTTTTAAATTAAATAAAATTCTGAATTAGATAAAAATCAACTATCTATATCTAGGAAATTTCATATGTAACATTGTACATAATATTATTGTACAGGATAGAATAAAAGTATGAAACAAGTTTAATATATATGAAATGAATGTCTTACAATTTTAAATGAACACAGAAAGCATTTTTAAAAATTAAATATACATTCCGAATTTAATGACATAACCTTTCACTGAAATTTTATTATATAAAATTAAAAATAACACAATTCATAAATAAATATTTTTTTCTAAATCAAAAAAGAACTGAAAAAGTATTATCTCAAATTCGGAACACATTTTAAGGCCATTTCAAGGCAAACAAAAAGCTATATTCAGACAGGTGGTGGGAATCCAAAAATGAATAATTTTACATTCGATTTATTCGTTTAATACTACATATTTATGGTAACTAATTATTAGAAAAATTAGCTAATTTATGTACAATTAATAATTTAAGAACAATTTTTATATTCAGACAGAATTAGCATATAAAAAAATTAATCAAATATTAAATTGTCAATATTTTCTTTGTTTATTATTATTTTGATTTCCAAAAAATATATATGTTGTTAATTGTTATTATAGTACTTATGTATTAATTTCAGAATTTTTGTATGTGTGGTTTATTTGTAAAAAAATAATTTTCGTCATTTTCCTTGAAAAATGCGATTTTCTCTTATTTCACACATATATTTTATTTGAAAAAAAATATGATTAACCATTATTATAATTAACAACATATATATTTTTTGGAAATCAAAATAATAATAAACAAAGAAAATATTTGATTAATTTTATTTATATGTTAATTCTGTCTGAATATGAAAATTGTTATTAAATTATTAATTGTACATAAATTAGCTAATTTTTCTAATAATTAGTCACCGTAAATACATAGTATTAAACGAATAAATCGAATGTAAAATTATTCATTTTTGTATTCCCACCACCTGTCTGAATATAGCCGTGTTTGTTTGCCTTGAAATGGCCTTAAATATTTTCTTCAAATATGTAACGTCAAATTCGTATTTCGAGTAAATTGTAGGTTAGATACAAAAATTGTTTAATACTTTTATTCGTAGTTAACACTAATTTGATGAACGAATAAATTAAAGCTTCCATTGACGTTTTTCTTCTTCTTCTTCTTTTTAAACAAAAACAAAAACTAATAAGTGTTTTTTTAATCCCTGAGTAGGGCCCGCGCCCTCGCAGTAAGTCTCCGTACGCGACCCCTACTACTGATACTAATCGCTGGCTCAGCATTATTACTATCATCACTATTATTATCCTGGTAAGTTGAACATCTTTTCGATGCCCGACGTAAATTACCCACAATTCCATTTTCGTTATCGCCATCGTCTGGTTCGGAATCCTCATTATATCTAGGTCGTTTGCCACGACGGGTTCGTACCGACCCGTTAGGTTCATCATCATTACTATCGCTCAATTCTAACATCTCGCGATAGTTGAGACGTTTCGCACCGGCAGATCTTTGTGGTAACTGATCTTCGTTCGCTTCGTGTTCTTCATCCGCTTCGTGTTCTTCATCGTTTAAGTCTAGCATTTCGCGATAGTTTAGGCGTTTACCACGAGGCGTTCGTTGTGGTAATTGGATTTCTTCTTCCTCCTCTTCTTCTTCTTCTTCATCTTCGATCTCTGGTTCGGGTTTCGGTTGTGCTATGTAAACATTATCATCGTCTTCGGCATCACTTTGATCTGTTTCTTCGTAGTTGATTTTTGGTGCTCGCATTGGACACGCAGAACTTCCTATAATTATAAAATTATTTTATTGAAAGTGGCTATTTATACATACGGTATGTATACGCAATTTGCTATTTATACATACAGTATTTTTACGTAATTGGCTATTTAGGGTAGGTTAGGTTAGTAGGTTGGTTTAGCTTTTTTTTTTAGTATGTATAAATAGCCAATTGCGTATACATACCTTATGTATAAATAGTCTCATCCTTATTTTAATTTAAGCGTGATTTTGGGATTTTTTATATTATTTTTAAACAGTTTTAAAAATAATTATAATTATATAATTATAATTTATTAATTTTAATTTAATATTTCTAATATTATTAATTGTCATCTAGTTAGCTGAGCTATGTTTAAAGTTTCAAGTGTCTAACTCATCAGAAAGTTGGAAAAAATGGATTAACAAAATTTGCACCGAATAAACAAACAAATAAACAAAGAGACAGGAAAAAAAGCAAGTTAATAAAAACGTGTATCTTGTTGATCTGACTGAAATGAAAATAATACCTTGACTGGACTCATCTTGACTAATATGTGACGATCGTAACGATCTAGCTGGCGAATAATATTTCTTTTCGCTGCTGCCACTAAAACAACTAGGGGAGTCGGATTCCGCTATATTACCACCACGATGAGTAATCAACGGTTCATCATCGCTATTATAACGTACACGCAATTTAGTAGTTCTGGTTTGTATCCCGTTAAATTGATCACCACTATCCACATCACTAGCACTCGCGAAACTAGTCTTTTTCTTTTGTTTTACTTTCGCATTATCACTATTCTCATCGCTATCACTAGCGAAACTAGTCTTCTTCTTTTGTTTTCCCTTCACATTATCACTGTCTCCATCACTATCACTCATGAAACTAGTCTTTTTCTTTTGTTTACCTTTTGCGTTGCTATTATTAGCGCTACGCAAATTACGCACTTTAACGATTTTCTTCCCACGACTATTCGGTCGATAACTTTCACCCGAATCCGAATCAGCTGCTTTTCGCTTATTTCAACTGGATCTATTGAAAATATTATCCAAATCACTAAAATAACTATTATTTAACTCATCCGTATCCGATCCACTTGTGTCTTTATGATTCAGTTGTCGCGTACTGTTCGTACGTAATCGAATTAGCGGTCGTGATACAGGACCGTTATTTTTCGACGTACTGGCGTGGCCATTTTGTATTTGACTTTTACGTGGTGTAATACTTTTACGTAGGGGACTACTAAATTCGTCGTCGCTGGTTGAACGATGCGAACGCGTTAAACGTTGACCGTTATTATTACGGGTGCTACGACTTTTGCCTTTGGAACGATTACGTAGATGTCGGGAATTTTCTCGTCGACGTGCTGATTTCCAATTGTAAATTATTCGACGGATATGCTCCTCGAACATGGCAGATAATCGAATTGTCATCGAATAAATTTGTAAGAATTGCAACATTATTTTAATCGAAAAATTATTACACGAAAACTAATTCCAGAGGATGCGTTCCGAAAACCATACCCTAATTTAATTTACTAAATATATATATATATATATATATATATATATATATATATATATATATATACCGGGTGTTCGTTCGTTAAGTTCGTATGGGCGTTTAACATGCAATTTCGATAATTTGCGATATACTACTTTCTCGAGTTAAATTCGGAGAAATACTTAGAATATTTTTTGATAGACAATTAAAAGTTCTATAATTTGGTTTTAGTTTTAATTTGCTAGCATGTGCCGTTTGGGAGCTAGAATTTTTTTTTTGATTTTTAGGTTTTTATTTTTTTTCTCAAAAATAATGAGGTGTAGGAAAATATGCATGATATGGAAAAATGCGGAATAATGAGTACGATAATTGAGTAAAGAAACCATTATTCTACGATGTATCGTTTAGTAGAAAAAAATTGATACTGAATTTTTGAAATTTGACATTTTAGAATTTTCAATAATTTTTCCTGTCAAACCAGAATGAGGTAGAGAAAAAAATTACTTGGCTGTTAGTAGCTAATTTTTTTCTTTATTTTACTAAATTTTTTCATTTTTTTGAGCAAATTTTGAAAAAAGTATAATTTCGAAAAAATCCCAATTTTCAAAAATTCAGTTTTTAATTTTTTTCTACTAAACGATGCATCATAGAATAATGGTTTCTTCACTCAATTATTGTACTCATTATTCCGCATTTTTCCGTATCATGCTTATTTTCCTACACCTCATAGTTTTTGAGAAAAAAAATAAAAACCAAAAAATCAAAAAAAAAAATCTAGCGCCCAAACGGCATATGCTAGTAAATTAAAACTAAAACCAAATTATAGAACTTTTTATGCCCTATCGAAAAGTACTCTAAGTATTTTTCCGAATTTCACTCGAGAAAGAAGTATATCGCAAATTATCGAAACTGCATGTTAAACACCCATACGAACTTAACGAACGAACACCCGGTATGTATATATATATATATATATATATATATATATATATATATATATATATATTTAGAAACTAAGGCACTTCTCAAAAACTAAATGTCAAATTATGCACTAAGCCATTCAACAACTAAACAAAAATTTGTAATCACATGATCATCATGGTAATAATTTCCTCTGTACTCTTATAGTATTATTTTGGAACGCACACCCCTGTTGTGTTTTTGTGCAGTAAAATATAAAATGTGCGGCAGGAATTTTACCAATAAGCAAGATATTGGTAATAATTTATTTATAGTTGAGATGTCATTTTTTTTCCGGAAATATGACATCCAAACTATACCACATTTTATATTTTGTATTTAAAATTTAACAAGTATCCAGAAAAATTTGTTAAATTTTTACTTTACAAAATACTTACCAATATCTCTTGCTGCGTTAATTATTTACATAAGAATTAATAATAATTAAAAAAAAAAAACTATATGTAAAAATTCGATTTCATGTAACTTACCCTGGATCGTTTGTTAGTATTGTAATTTTTCGAATTTTGAAAAATAAGTCTCATGTCTTTGCTAAACTCTAGTGGATCCTCATAATTGCTTCCTAGTAGATCTTCTTTCACAGCTCCCAAATCAATTGGCGTATCAATTAATTGATAATAATCTATTAAAAATCAATTTATTTCAATCTTTTGTTCAATTATATCGAATTATTAATTTTTTTATCATTTACAAAATCAAATTAAAAATTTATTTATATTTTCAATTCAAATTTATTAATTATTTAGATAATCTCTAAATATTAGAACTATAAATTAATAATTAAATTAATTAATTTAATTAATTAAATTAATTAATAAATAAATAATTTCAAAGTATACGAAAAATATTTAATAACTTTTATTTTACTGTGCATATTTAAAATATATAAAAAAAATTTACATTATTTATGACATACATACATAGACAATCACGCCATGTACCCAAATAAAGGTGTGGCACAAACTCTTTTTATCATCCCGAAATCAGTCGCCTCCAAACATTCCTATCCAGCACAACCAACTTTCGCACTTTCATCCACATTCCACAATTCCTCCTCTCATACATGCTCTTTTATTCCTACTACTTGGAAACTTTCGCTCACGCAAGCCACCCTCTCAATCATACCACTCCAACTACTCATCGGACGACCACGCAAACGTATACCATAAAAATCATTCAAATAAATCTTTTTAACAGCAAACGTACATTAGACGCATTTGCTCAACATGTCCGAACCATCTTAACTGACTGACACCAACTTTTGCTACAACATTTTTTTCGTAATTTCACACTCTATCATACACAAATCGTATTTCGTACCCGATCTCTCCTATAGTTACACCCAGCTACGCCACTGGTAAAAATCTCATTTCGCACAGCAGTCATTTTCCGTTTATGCTTTTGTGGAACCAAACCCAACATTCACTACCATACATCAACGTAGGCACCAAAACTGCATTGTATATACTCAAACAGGGGGGGAGGGGAAGTAGCTTCATTGTAAACATTTCTATTCCTAGCAAAGGTTCCCAAAGCACCCAAAGTACCTTACAACAGCAGCATTTACTCTCCTTGCAATTTCACGATCAAAACAGCCATCTCTAGACATCAAACTACCCAAATACACACAAATTCATCTACCTGCACTAAACGTGCACCGTATTAATGTATACATTACATACAGTCGATCAAGTCACCCGTTCTACTTTGCACTTATCAATAACATTCAACACAAAATTAATATCTTTATTCAAACACTTTAGTTAATTATATTTCGAGAAATTCTATATAATTTTAGAAATTGATTTTCATAGCTGCATATATACAGGGTGTTCGTTCGCTTGGTTGATATAGGGCAATAACATGGGATTTCGATAATATGCAGAATACTACTTTCTGAAGTAAAATTCGAAGAAATACTTAGAATACTTTTCGATAGGGAATAAAAAGTTCTAGAATTTGGTTTTAGTTTTAATTTGCTAGCATGTGCCGTTTGGGCGCTAGAATTTTTTTTAAATGTTTATGAAAATTTTCAAAAATTTTTCCTGCTAAATCAGTATGAATTAGAGAAAAAAGTTACTTAGCTATTATGTAGCTAATTTTTTTCTCTATTTTACCGAATTTTTTCAAATTTTTTTGAGCAAATTTTGAAAAAAGTTATTTTTCAAATTTTTTCAAAATATTATTTTTTTTCAAAATTTGCTCAAAAAAATTTGAAAAAATTCGGTAAAATAGAAACAAAAATTAGCTACATAATAGCTAAGTAACTTTTTTCTCTAACTCATACTGATTTAGCAGGAAAAATTAATGAAAATTCTTAAAAACATTTAAAAAAAATTCTAGCGCCCAAACGGCACATGCTAGCAAATTAAAACTAAAACCAAATTATAGAACTTTTTATACCCTATCGAAAAGTATTCTAAGTATTTCTTCGAATTTTACTTCAGAAAGTAGTATTCTGCATATTATCGAAATCCCATGTTATTGCCCTATATCAACCAAGCGAACGAACACCCTGTATATATATATATATATATATATATATATATATATATATATATATATATATATATAAATATATATATATATATATATATATATATATATATATATATATATATATATATATATATATATATATATATATATATATATATATATATCAGTTACATATCAGTTATATATATATATATATATCAGTTAATTATATTTAGAGAAATGAAAACTACGATTCTACAAAATGGTAAGTGCAACATATAACATACAACGATACAATATCATTCAACACAAATGCAAACATACTTTAATACTGGTATTTTCAGATTGGGAATTTGAGGTTAGGTTCACAGGTGGTTTGACATTTGGAATTTGGAACTGATATATGAATGGGATAGGATTGTTTCCAGGACTGATAAGATACTAAAGGTACAATTAGGACGATGACAAATTTGGACTGTAACAAACGTTATAATAACTATCAAAATATTATTGCTAAATATGTGAAACAAGAAAGTAAAAAAGATAATTATATAAAAGATAAAAACAAAAACAAAGTCAACAAAATTCGAAAAATTCAGAAGAAGAAATTGAATAGGATGAAGCCAGAACGAATATTTAAATGTAAAACTTGCAATAAAATTGTTTCTACATTTTTGGGTAAGAATTTGTATTTTTCTCCATATTTATAGTTCATGTTTTTTTTAAAGAATTTTGTAAGTAGAAGACTGATCTCAGGGGCGAATTCACGGGGGGGCATGCTCCCCCTTGGGCCTAAGAACATAATACAAAATACATACAAATATATATTGCACACAACAATTATTATTAACGCACCTTGCATACAGCTAGATCTAGATCCGCCCCTGACTGATCTACACTGGTAAATTTAAATACAAAATTAGTTACAAAATTTGGCATTAAATTCAAATATAGTGATTTCCAAATTACACAAACTCACACGTAAAAATATAGAATTTGCTGAATAAGTAAGTGTATTTACACTTTATCTTAAATCATTCACACAACTCTATACGAACATAACTTTTCAAAGATTTTTACGTTATAATCTCGGACAATGTTTAATTATTAAAACATAATTATTACGTACTACTATAATAAAAACATAACATAACATAATAAAAGCTTAACATTACATTCACTACATGAACCACCTCTTAAGTTTGAAACGAGAAAAATAAAAACAAAATAATTAAGAAAGAAAATTAAATATCATGTGTTTAGATTGCCCGAAATTAAAAAAAAAAAATATATAGATTTAAATAGTATATGTATGATATTCAACAAGTCAGTTTATTTTTATTCACTTAAACATAACAACAATTTAAACTTATATTCTTCGAATTGTTGTCAACTTGTAATAGAAAAAGTATAAACAATACTATAATTGCAATATTAGTAAAAAATATGGGAAAACAGACTTTAAAAATAAAAATATCCATCGTAAGTTAAAAATAATATTATAAAAATAATATTAAAGAAAATCCCAAAACCACACTTAAATTAAAATAAAGCTAAATACGTATTTCGGAAGCTAAGCTTCCATCTTCAGTAGCAAATAAATTTACAAAAATCTTACCTGTGATCCTAGTACATGAACACTTAAGCACTTGTCAAAGGTCAGTGACCTTTGACAAGTGCTTAAGTGTTCATGTACTAGGATCACAGGTAAGATTTTTGTAAATTTATTTGCTACTGAAGATGGAAGCTTAGCTTCCGAAATACGTATTTAGCTTTATTTTAATTTAAGTGTGGTTTTGGGATTTTCTTTAATATTATTTTTATAATATTATTTTTATTTAAATTTCGCCACAGTAGATCATTTTCTAATCTTTCATCGTAAGTTGTTATATGAAATTTTTGACAATATTTTCATATTTAAAATATTGAAAAATCTTTCTGAACTCATAATAATGAAAACAACTTTTGATATAACGCTCTGTTTAACCGTTTGAGTGCCACGGGTCCTTGCTGTTTACCCGACCAAAAATGCCAAGGAGTGCTTTTGCGCTTGCCTTAATTCCCTCTCCAAAAATCTATTCAACATTATTTATTTAGTTCATTATATTATTATAGTAATCGTTGTTTATAAGAATATAAAGGTGTACATCTACATTACATTATTTAGTTCATTATCTTATTATAGTAATCGTTTTTTATTAGAATAAAAAGGTATACACCTAGCTAGAGTGCTGGCACTTTTCGAGGAAAATCGCTGATTGGCACTCAAACTGTTAATTCATATTCGGCTAACGATTATTTATCAGCTTTAATCTTTCAAATAAATTTTATTTTGTTGTCTTCTTCTAAAATAATGAGGTGAATAAATTCGACAACCTATACTAATTCGTAATTCCATTTTTCTTTTTAGAATTAAATCAACATAGAATAAATAAACACAACTGCACTGTTACGTGCAATATTTGTTCGAAAACTTTTTCAAAAGATGGTTTACGACAACACAAATATATACACGATAAACGTCATCTGTGTGACATATGTGGTGGAGTATTTGCTACGAGCAACAGATTACAAAACCATAAATATTGTCATTCTGAGGAGAAAAATTTTTCATGCGACATTTGTAACAGGCTTTTCAAGGCACCACGCAATTTATATGAACATAAGAAGCGGCGGCATAAATAATACAGAATTTCTAAATTATTTTGCGCACGTGTTACATTGTACATGTAAAAACACAGTGTTAAAAACACTGCACATATTATTTTTAAATATGTATGCAGAGTTAGTTCCTTTTGAATTGTTTTGTTCAGTTAAGTTACTTTTGTTGGTGATTTTCGTCTGATGATTTTTAAAAATATTTATGACAAAATACCAAAAAGTTTAATTTTTTATTATTTGTTTCTTTCAAGTCGAATCAATTGATTCGATGAATAATTTGTTATCTATTACAAAAAAAATATATATTGTTAGTTACATACACACACTTGTATCATCTTTATGTACATGTAAATTCAAATAAAGTTCATGATACGTAGAAAACAGTGTATTCATTACATGGCACAATCATTCAGAAAATAAATTATGAAGACGTATATTAAAAAAAAGGCAAAATAATTAAAAATGTGTGTAGGTCTGACTAGGTATAGAGAGGAGACAGGTTCTGCCTATATTAAAACATTGAAAGAAATTGTCATGATCAAGTAATATATATATAAGGAAATTGTCGAAAGATCTATAGTAGTTAAAGTTCAAAATCGCTTGCCTCGATCAGTCATTTTCGGACGGTAATGCTCCTTTATAGTTAGTCAAAAAATTAGTTAGTCAAAATATTGCAAAAATATTAACATAAACATTATTTTACTAATACTTTGTTTGTTTTTCTATTGATATCTATTTACAAGCATTGCTAGAAGCAGCTGTTAAAATTTAAAAAATAAAATAACTAAACTAATTAATTATAATGTTATTAAATTCCCTATCAGGTTCATTATTGTTTTTAACAATGACGCGTTTCGACTTTTCAGTCATCTTCAGATTTTCTGATCTTGGTCAACACAGACCAAGATCAGAAAATCTGAAGATGACTGAAAAGTCGAAACGCGCCATTGTTAAAACAATAACGAACCTGATAGGAAATTTAATAACATTATAATTAATCATAACGCAGGTTCAGGACCCAAGAACAAAAGTTTATCTTTTGACATTAATATTAACTTAACTAACCTGGATGGTCCGGTTGGTAATAATGTACAACAAATACATAAAACTGGGGACGTGGTACTTTCGATTTGTTATCAACCATTGGATTCGCATGATCTAAGTATTATATATTAAATTGCTCGTATTATCGTATATATTTGGTGGTTGATTCTGCGGCGCTATTTGCTGTTCGTTACCAACTTCAAATTTAACTTTTTTCGAATCGGATGCTATTGGAAATTGAGCAGAAACACATTTACCATCTTTTCGTACACAAACTGATTGGGGACGGATATAATCGAGAGACCATTGATGATGCGGTATTGCTACTACAGATTTTATACCAAGATAAACGTCATCATCACCCTGAAAATTAAGCCAAAATTATTTGCTTTTACTGATGTATGCGTGAATGTTGGATTTGGCTGCAAAATGACTGCTGTGGAATTGGAGATTTTTACGTGAGGTATGTGGTGTAAATAGGAGAAATCATGTACGAAATAAATTAGTGTTTGATCGAGTGTGAAATTGAAACAAATGTAGCAAAAGTGGCGGTGTTAGTCAGTTAAGATGGTTCGGACATTTTAAGCTAATGTCTAATGAACATTTGGCTAAAAAGATTTACACGAATGATTTTGAAGCTATACGTTTGCGTGAACGCCCGATGAGTAGTTGCAGTGGTATGGTTGAGAGAGTGGTTTACGTGAGCAGAAGTTTTCAAGTAATAGGAATAGAAGAGCATGTATGAGCGGAATTATGAATATAGATGAAGCTAAAGTTGCTTGTTTGGAGAAGGCCGATTTCGGGATAATGGAAAGAGTTGGTGCCACACCCTTTTGGGTATATGGCGTGATTGTGTATTTATGTATGTCTGTAAAGTTATTCTATTTTTTTTTTGCAACAAATTCGTTCAAATGTCGAAATAAATTTCAGACGCAAATCAGTTGATTAATATCCTTACCTTCTTCAAAGTAATCGTATTAAAGTTACTATCAGAATGAAAATGCGCAATTCTTTTGTGATCATCAACGATAACTTGTCTGCATAAATTGATATATGGACACGGTGCTAAATTCACCATAAACCGTCTCGTTCCATCCTCATACTCAATGCCAACAACGTGCGTCTTCATTTCTTCTTCTTCGACCACACCTAGCGGTGTTGCATACGTCACTAACAACACATACTGACCAGGTTTTGTGACTGTTAAATTTAAGCTGAATTCTTTTTGTTCACCGCCAAGTACGGCTAAATTATTTACATCTAATTCATCTAACTGTTCTAAATCGGAAAAGAAGTCAGTTAATGATTCTTTAAAATCTTCATGAACAATAAAACCGCCATCTGCATGAGCTGCGTCAAATTGAGATAGATCAGGATATGAATAATGACGACATAAGCCTTTTTGCCCAATTTTACAAGCTGTATCAACTTTTTGTGATAAAATTGTTGCTTCGTAGAATACTTGCGGAAGTAGAACGAAATAATCCTGAATTAAAAAAAAAAGAAAATATATTTATATAGAATTATAAATTCTTTAAGAAGTTTCAAATTATCATAATTTTCTTTATAAATAATATAAATTCAATTTAGAAAAAACATTTATCTATAATCTACATCTATCTACGATGAGTAATTTCAAATCAATACGTCCTATTCGGTATAAGTCCGCACGTCAGGAGCGGATTAAGGTTGTATACTGAGGGTCCACTGTATTTGCTTGTGACATATATATAAAAACCGGTAGACTTACAAGATATAAGGTTTTTTTGGCTTTGATACTGACATATCATATATTGCCATGTGGTCCAGCGACAGTGACGAATGCTGAATTTTTCGACGGTTTAAACTGGACTTCGAACTTCTGTTCGATATCATTTGGATTATCGGGCATAATTGTTACAATTCCAGTTACTGGTTCGGGATTCGGATTCACGTATGAGAGTACCATACGATAGAGAGATGGTTTTTGAATGTATACTTCGTCGAGAATCTCATTCTAAAACAATGATGTTTTTTTTTTAAATTCTATTTAAATATTAAATTCAGTGTAGACAATAATTGTAGTAGAGGCGAGAAAACAACATAACCACGCCAAGAATAATTCGGGAAGATATCTTCATCGAATCCATAACGTACTGGTGAATTTAGTGGTGTTCGGGCGTCTTCGACTTCGTCTTGTCGCATACACCGTTTATCGAACCCCCGATGTCACAATCGCAATCTAGAAAATTAATCAAATTGTGTTTGATTTTTTTTAGTAATAAGCAACTTGTATCATGGTTATTTATATGTAAAATTAATTTCAAACTCAAATCAACTTGTCGTATGATCTTATTGCAGTCGCCTATTGAGAATACTTGCAAATTTAAATGACAAAATATATTAATATAACGTGTTATTAGTTTTAGTTATTGTACAAAATTAATAATACGAAAGTTAGACAAATTAATAATAAACTCTCAATGATTATTCGTTCTATTAATTGTCTATAATATCTACACAATTATAGTAATCCTTCTATTTACGCAAATTCAATTTAACGCATTTATCTAAACACCAGAAGAATATGGAGTAAAATATATGTCAAGAGTGTAAAAGGGTAACTATACAAATGTATTAAAAAACAAACTAATACCATCGGTGGATAGCTCTTAAAAAAAAGAAGGTATTCGTACATTTACACTTTTTTTCTAGGATGCATAATTTCCGAGAAAAAAAATAAAAACCAATTTTAGTCAAAACTTTGGGAATGATTTTTACCACCTAAACCCTTGACGGTTGCCGATAAAAGAAGTTCATTTAAATCGGCGTGTAACATCTCAATATGTTTACTCGTTAATAAGATTAAAATATCTGAGAATATAGAACGCATTCTTGTTTCACTGTACTATAATAAATTATCTTCTTCCTTACCTTTGCATCCAAATAAATCATCGTCCATCAAGTCCCACATGCCATCCTCGCATTGCTGACACCGTTTCCCATCGACACTGTCCAGTGGTGCCATCGCATACAGCTACACCACCTACCACGCCCGGTAAATGACAATCGCACGATTCACAGCCGTCCGGATTGGCGAGCTGCAGATTCCAATACAACGGTCGGCATCGGTTACAAATACGACCGTGAACGCGCGATTTGCATTCGCAAAGTTCGCAAAGATGATGCCACACCGGCTGGATTACAGTTGCAATCTGCAACAGAAAATCAAAGTTCTGTTTTCACAACATTCTTAATGTAACGCTTGTCTCGAAAAAAGAGGTCCAATTATTTTTATTAGTCACATTGTGTTACGAAATAACGCGTATTCGTCGTACATAGGGATTTAGCATGTAAAATTAGACATGTGCGATTTAAATCTTTTTTTTTTTCAAATAAAATATTTTATCCGATCAGTAATAAAAAAATTCCATATCATTCCATTAAAATCAATTACACTGTATAATTAATTCAATTAGATAAAAATTCTTATAATAATTAAGTTTTACGTTAACAAGTACTAATTTGTTTGACCAAATATTCATGAGGAATGCTACCTAACAATTTTGCGTAACTCAATTATTATCAATTAATATTATAGAAAAAACATTTGTGTGTTTGGATTATTATTTTTGCGTTTAGTTGTGAACAGGGAGGACCTGGTTGTGCATAAAGTGTCGTGTGTGATAGATTGATTCCATTAAGACTAATTTTGAGTTAACGAAATGAAAATTTAATATTATAGCTGTATCAAAATATGATAAAATTAGTTATTTGTAACATAAACATGATTAATAAATAAAAACTGTTTTTATAAAAAATATATTTCTGATTATTTACTTGATTACATATTGTGATTTATTAAAAATTATAGTGTAAACAAATCTACTAATAGATCAATCACCGATTTTAGGAAAAGTCGTATTATTCGTTAGCGTTAAATTTGAGACTGGAAACATGAACAAAGCATACCGGTTAGTAAAAATTTGACTATACACAAAACAGACTGTATAAAAATTTAAAATGATAAAAGGCGCGTTTTTTTGAACTATACGTAAATATAAAATAATAGATTTAATATTTTTTAAACATTTAGTATATAAATTTTTAAGGCACATTGTATATATGATTTTGAGACGCATTGCATATATACAGTGTGTTGACTTGGACCGTCGTACATAGGGATTTAGCATGTAAAATCAGACGTGCGATTTCCTGCTTCCCAAATTATTTTACAAAAAAAACCTCATAATAAATGTTTTAGGGCATACTTTTCCGCATGTAAATCAATTACTAAAATTTTTTTGGAACCTTCCTAACGTCAAGAATTAGGTCTAAAGTTATTAAGAAATTGACTGGAAAATGGCAGTAGCCGTGAATTTGGAAAAAAAAATCAAACAAATGCTAATCGAATTTCACGGCTAAGTTGGGATGGTTCCAAAAAAAATTTTGTTGATTGATAAAAAAGTGTTTTCTAAAACATTTATCCCAAAGTTTTTTTTTGTAAAATAATTTAGGAAGCAGGAAATCGCATATGTCTGATTTTACATGCTAAATCCCTATGTACGACGGTCCAAGTCAACACACATAAAATTATTTAGTTATATTATATATATATATATATGATTTTTTTAGATGCATTGTATATAACATATTATAAATAATTTTGTTAGACACATCGTATATAATTGCATCGTACATTGCATCTCCGTGAAATAATACAGCTTATGGACAAAGAAAGAGATAGGAGAAAAGTATATTGCTTGCATAAAAATATCGCATTAAAAAAAATACAAATAGTATGAATAAATGAATAATATTTTTTTCAATGAAATATTGATTTTCGTTATTATTATCGAAGTCATAAAACAACTTTTTTAACAATAGTTTTCTATTTTGTTTGCATTTGATGTATAAGTTTAAATTTTTATTTAAATAGTAAATGTAAGCACTGGCACGCATCTCTATTAAGTTTCGGAAAAATTTGCTGTCATTTTATAATTAAAATTTTCTGCATCTTTATTTGCTTGTGTATGCCCTATATCTCTAATTTCATTTACATTCTCTGCGTTTTTTTTCTGTCTAAATATTGTATCAAAACTTGAAACTTAGGTATAGCATTTTTGAACAAATCGATAAGCATTATTTAATTCTGTTGTATAAATTGTACAAATGGAATTTTTATAAATCGTTATACACATACAATTGTGCAATTATTATATATAAAATACTAAAAATTGGAGATTGAGTATACTTACATTTTATTCAATTTATTCAACTGAAGTATATTATTGGAAAAGTTATATTCCTATATTTTTGTTTGTAATAAAACAATTAATAAATTGGTAAGCATAATTTAATTATATTTCCAGTAAAACTTGGAATAAGATCTGTCAATTTCATAGATCTGTCAGTTGCATTATATAAATAACCGCTAGATGTTACCACAATCGCAAAGTTTTGCGTACAAAATTTGAATGTATTTTTAATAATTGAATATTGTAATAATAAATATATTTTGAATTTATATTATGTTAAATAAATTAATATCCATACATTCATAGTTCCTAGATTTAAAATATTATAAATGTTTATAGCAAATGTTTATGTTCTAACAAATGTAAATTTGTTTCATGGTTTTACGAAAAACGTACTAAAAATATCTTTACATAAAGATGAAATTTGAACTTCGTGTTATGGCAGTTTGAGCTATAAGACACAGTACGGTTACAGCATTTTCAAACCATCCATTGTAGTGCATTGTAGCACGCACGACAACTGTGCGCGACATTGTCGTTTGATAACAGTGTTTGATAAGTAACCTACAAAACTTTCTATAATGAAAATATTTATGTTATTTTAAATAATAATTACGAAAACCACGATGGTGGAATTTGCAATACTTTGTCGATTATGTGTTGGTAACGAAAATATATCATCCAGCTTAAATAATTTAGATGCAGATAATGTACTCTTAATTGATAAACTAAAAGCTGTTATACCAGGAATTGTATGTATATTATTTTTTATTTCTAATAATAATATTTTAAAAATAAAATGTTTTTTTAAAGGGTTATAACAATGGCGAGTTACCAAATGTAATTTGTACACTTTGCATTGAACAACTAAGTAATGCATATCGATTTATACAAAAATGCTTAAAATCAGATGTAACACTAAAACATTATTTACATCAGTTAAAATATACTGGAAATAAATCAAAAAATAATGACAAGAAAACGCAAGAAAAGATTTTTGTAAAACGGGAAAGTGATGTTAATAAACCTTACAAAAATGATCTTAATGAACAAGTAGATGATTCTTTATTAATTTCAAAATATGATGAAATTCAATATACGCCGGAATTAGTTACTGTAGATCGTTGCTCGAAAAAAGATAATAATAGAGCGGAAAAATGTTTGAATGAGAATTCAAAAAATATATTTACCGATACAGACGTAAATGAATCTTTAAAAGAAAATAGCGACTCAACAAATCTTTTAGAACGCGAAAAATGCGAAAGAACCTTTATTAATAGCGCTAATTTTAAGATGCATCTTCGTACACATAAAATT
The DNA here is from genome assembly GCA_963966155.1 of Clivina fossor. Taxonomy (NCBI): domain Eukaryota; kingdom Metazoa; phylum Arthropoda; class Insecta; order Coleoptera; family Carabidae; genus Clivina; species Clivina fossor. Next base: position 537,793 of record OZ014560.1, read on the forward strand.
AAAAAACAAATTAATTATAATAGTAAAAAAATTATTAAGAAACCTATTACAAGACTCAACAATCATAAAATTACAAAATTTTTCACAAAAACTATTGATTCAGAAAGCGTTAACAAATGTTCTACCAATCTAAACACAGAAGTAGATGCGTTGTTAATACAAAACGATAAACCAATAATAGAAGAAAATCATGAAAATATTTACAATTGCGAAGTCTGCGGAGAAAGTTTTAATAATCTTACTAATTTTAGACCACATATTCGTAAGCATAAATCCAAGAAACCTTTTTCAGAAAGCTTTCCTTTAGATGTAATAGACAGTTCTTCCAATTTGAACACAGAAGCAAACGAATTATTACTACAAAAACATACTGATCCAGTAAAAAAAGAAGACGAATTAATGCTACAAGAAGATGCATTATCGCTAGAAGAAAATGAAATATTCCTGATAGAAAATGAAGTATTGCTGATAGAAGATGAATCATTTCTGCAAGAAGATCCTCTGCTGCAAGAAGATAAAACATTACTGCAAAAGGATGAATTATTGTTGCAAAAAAAAACAATCATTACTGCAAGACTGCGTTACTGCAAAAGATGGTTCAATGTTCCAACAAGATAAATCATTTATGTTTGAAAATGAATCATTGCTGCAAGAAAATAAATTATTGTTACAAGAATCATTATTGCAAAAACATGGATCATTGCTGCAAGAAAAACAATCATTACTGCAAGACTGCGTTACTGCAAAAGATGGTTCAATGCAACAAGATAAATCATTTATGTTTGAAGATGAATCATTGCTGCAAGAAAATAAATTATTGTTGCAAGAATCATTATTGCAAAAACATGGATCATTGCTGCAAGAACACGAATCATTACTGCAAGAAAGTGAATCAATGCCGCAAGAAGACGAATCATTAGTTCAAGGAGATAAATCATTGCTGCAAGAAGATGAATTATTGCTGCAAGAGAATGAGTCATTGTTGCAAGAAGATAGATCATTACTGCAAGTAGATAATAATTCAACATATTTAACTGATAAGTCTGAAATACGTGAAGCACGTAAACTGTATAACAAGAGATGTGAAATATGTGGAAAATTTATTGGAAAATCAGGAGGACATGTTTGTGCTATTGAAGAGGAACCACATAAGTGTAAAATATGTAATAGACTTTTCAAAACTAGTAATAATATGAAAAAACATTTACAATTGCATCTAAAAAAGAAAGAAAATGCAAAAAATTATAAACATAAAATATACAGAAAAATTTTATCACCGAAGAGACGTAATAAGTATAAACAAACCAAAGAAAAAACCAATAAATTAAATCAAGCGAAATTGAAAAATATAGAAATTGTTCCAGCTAAAACAGAGAGTTCAAAACATGAAAAGGAAGTAATGGAAACTTCTGGTTCCTTATTAGTTAGCTCAGAAAAAGAAATTAATAATAGAGTGAGAAAAGTTTTGAATGAGACTTCGAAAAATAGTTCTACCAATGTAGATGTTGATGACTTTTTGGAAGATGATAGTGATTCAACAAATGTTTTAGAATGTGAAAAATGCGAAAGAACTTTTGTTAATAGCGCTAACTTTAAGATGCATCTACGTATGCATAAAAATAAAAAACCTATTACAAAAGACACCAAAACAAATTTTCCTCATCCAACTACAGAAATAAACAAGTCATTACGGAACGATAATAAAAAAAATAAGTCCTCTTATAAATGTGAATTATGTAAAAAAGATTTTCAAAATATTAAAACTTTAAAAGCACACACTTATAGCCACAAATATAAGACAGAAAAGAAATGTCCAGTATGTGGAAAACTTGTTATTCATTTAAAAATTCACATGTGGTCGCATTCAAAAGAAAAACAATATGTTTGCGTATGCTGTGAACAAAGTTACTATCGTCATTCAGCTTTACTTGTCCATATTCGTGCTAAACATGAAAATGACTGGCCTTATCAATGTAAAGGATGTAACAAACATTTTATTCGTAACGATGCTTTTAAAAAACATATGAAAAATCATGCCAAAGAACAAAATGAAAAGAAAAAACTACAATACAACTCGGTGAAAACGAATTTAAAAAGACGTAAAAAAAGGCTTGGAACAGCGCATACCAACTTAAGGCCTTATAAATGTAACATATGTAATGCACGCTTCACTCGTGACGCACATTTAAAGCGTCACTTAAAAGGTTGTGCTTTCAAGAAGAAAAAAGGAAACGATAATTTGTCGACTGTCGAAGGTAGCTCGAAACAGACAACAACAGTAAACACTTTTACTGTAGAAAATTCACATGAAGATAACGGAAATAGTTTTGTGGATTTAAATACGGAAATAAATGAGCCATTATCGAGAGATAGTGACGCGGACGATTTAACATGCGACCTATGTGATAAATATTTTACTAACGCAGAAAAATTGAAGCAGCATACTCTTATACATAAACGGAAATTACAAAAGAAATGTAAAATATGTGGAAAATTGGTTGTGAAATTAAACGCTCACATGCGTATTCACACGAAAGAAATGCCTTACAAATGTTTACGTTGTGGACTGAAGTTTAGATATTCTTCCTCGTTACGAAGACATGTTCAAAAACGTCATGAATTTAATCAGCATCTTACACAAAATGAAGATCGTATTTTTCAATCGAATGTATTATTTTTCGATGGAAATATGGAATTGATAAATCCAAGTACAGTGAGCCCGCCGTATCCATAGGAGCTTTCAACATCTGTGATACATTCCTTTTAAAGCTGAGTTCACAATCAACCCGAGAACGAGAATGTATAAATGGCTAAGTTGAATAATTTTTGCCATTCTCATTCACGGAAAACGGTATCCGTTCCACAATTCATGTAAATATATATATATATATATATATATATATATATATATATATATATATATATTCTGTTTTTGTCGTTACAGGACTCGTTCTTGGTTGATTGTAAACGCAACTTAAGTAAAGAAAATACCTGAAATCGTTACTAACACAGCAAGATAAAAATATGATCTATTGATGAAGACTTTTGCTATAACCTATACGGTCTTACGTGATTGATATAATTAAATATTTTCCGGGCGTTTTATTTGTTTAAAATCACTATTATAGCGACGACCAATATTTTAAAGTTTTAAATATTTAAGCAGGGAAATATATGGAATTTATTTTCATAAAAAATATTATTACATAGACTGTACGGTCGTCTATGATTCACATTATTAGTTCAGATTATTTTTTGGGTTTTTTGTTGGTAAAATTCAAAAATTACATACACTAATCTGATCCCATACATGATAAATTTTAATTGTAGTGTTTGCGTAATTCACATATAGTTTAGTTTTGGCCATCATACAGTTTTTACTTAGTTGGCATTCTAATAAATGATATTTCTCTAGTTCACGACATATTTTACTACAAAACTAAATATTAATCACAAATTGCATTGACACAAAACTCAGATAAATTACAACAGTCACACATACTGACCATTTAAAAATTGCACTCAGTACAAAATTTTTAACTAAACGTTGCATATACGTTACGATTTAATTACGCAACATCGGATTGTACAATTAAAACTGCAATAAACTTGGGGACGCTTAAGAAATTCCCAAGATAAAACCGTAAGAAAATATATTGTACATTATTACACTTATGAGCTATGTCTTTCAATATTTTTACATATTATTAAGTAAATTTAAGGGCTAGTCTCAGGTTACAGTAAAACTGCGGAAATCGAACACGACGACCTTACTGTATAGTTAATAATTTTATTTTTTTAATGTTTTTGTTCTAATATTTTGTGTTTGTTCAGAATGTTCTTTTGGTTCTAAATATTTTTTTTGTTATTTTTATATTGTTCTGAATGAATATTTTGTTTCTCTCTGCATATTTTCTTGTGAATAAATACATTTCGCATATTAGTTAGGTATATATTTTTGTAATACAATTATTAATAATATTGTTAATTTGAAAAGGTATTACTGACATATATTTCAAATAATTTATTATTCAAGATTTCTATTTGGTTTTGGGTAAATTTAAATATGTCAGATATAATACAAATTGTTACCCTATAATTATTGTCAACCTTGTAATCCCAAAGAAAAGTTTTTATTTCCTAATTAATGCGTTTAGTTTGTATGATACAGAATGGTGCTGAAATATCAATAAAATCGAAAATGGAATTATAAGGTTTTCCTAATTAGGGCAACGAAATATTGAATATAAAAAACATTATATATATATATATATATATATATATATATATATATATATATATATATATATATATATCAAAATATTTTGTGAAAATTAAAATTATATTTTGTTTAGTTATAAAAAAATATTAAAATTTATGTGCAAAAGTTACCGACTTTTTGTATCTATTATTAATTATATAATTATGTACTTAATTAAAATTGTAAGATAATGTTTCAATATTGATAGAAATTGCAAATAATTTAATTAGTTTAAATAAGACTGCTTTACTTTTTTATACGAATAATTAATGTGGAATTTTTGTTATAATAAAAACTTTAAATACATGGATATTAATTTTATTTCTTAACCAACTAAAGAACTTAATCTAAAATAAATCATTTTTTTTGTAACAATGGATACAGCAGCGAAAACCATCAACTAATAGATGCTTTTCAATTTTTATATTATAATTATGCTTTCCATAACAAATTTGTATATTATTCGATACAGATGAATGTTGCTAGCATTCGAAATTGTAACGATTTATTTGGAAACAATTCATTTTGTCGCAATTTCACTACGATTAAAACTGAGCTTAATATTTATTCTTATTTTGATAGGAGTTGTTATGTGATTCATTCCACTCATGATTGAGTATGAGTTTATATATTGATATATAAATCTTTATTGAAAAATAATGAAATAATTCGTACAATATATTTTATTATTATTATTTTTAAATCATTAAAATACATAGAATATAAAATGTTCTATAGGATTTTTTATGGTAACATACAACCTTTAATTAATAACGTAACTCATTATTATAAAAGTAATATTTTATTTTCAAAATCATGTACATATAAAAGTAAAATGATTCAATTAAGGTAACTCTGTTACTTCGTTTGGGTTGCCACAAAATAATGAAGCATTATTTATATATTAAGTTTTTGCTTTGTTCGGATTCCGAAAAATTACTATTTATTTTTTACAATGTTCATATTTTATTTCCATAATTACAATTATATATTACAGTCTATTCAATTAATTTTACAATTACATAATTTAATTCTACTAGTGATTTTTTTTAATATTTAACTCAAGCGAAGTATTAAATTTACCTTAAATTTGAATTCATTTAATTGGTAGGGCACACACCAATAGTAACATCTCCGGTTGTCGTATTTGCGGCAATATTATACTTTTTATTATTGACGTGAACATCTTTAACACAACCGACAAATGAACTCCGCGTATGAATTCCACGAAGTCGTTTCTGTGCTAGATGTTGATGACCACCTAAGAAAAGACTGAATCTTGTATCAGTCGAATGCGACTGACCAACACCAGCATCAGCGAAAATTTTGTCCACTGACAGTGATACGACATTTTTCGATTTTATCGCTGAAATAAAAAGAAAAAGTCTCGTTTAATATTTATCCATTTCGGTTAGCTTAACGTATACATACCTTGTATGCTATGCCAGTTCCCATCACAGAAATAATACCTATCAGTTGGTCTGAATGCGGCTTCAATGGGACCTTTACCATTATCAACGGTAAACTTAATAACACCATCTACCATTTGTAGTACGAGGAATTCTCGTTTACCGTGAACGGACATTAATAAACCGGATATATTTCGTGGTTTTATATCCATTTGGATGTCGATTTCCGTTCCGACTTTGAAACGTTCTTGCAGTTTGACATAACCATCGCCAGCGCCAAAGAACGTACCCGATTCGATGTTATCGGAGCATGGTACAGCACCTTCAATGCGTGGATTTTGCATTGGTTTACCGTTCAATTGGAAATTGCGCAAACAACCTTGGAACGGTTGATAAGTTTTCTAAACAATACAAATTATAATTTATTCAATTTTATCGTAAAAATCGATCAGTGATAAACGAAAAACTATTGAAACAAACGGTGAACACAATACAATACACGTTATAAACTACACGAAATGATGAAATAAACATGCAGAAAATTATTGTGAATTAAATGAACAAACATTCTAATTTCTAACAATAAAACTCACAACGTCGGATATGAACTGAAAAGCTAAATCGGTATATGATAATATAGAGTTGCATTTTTACGAAAGTGTTATCGTTTCTAATAACGAAACCCGAATTATTTTGGAACGAGTCAACGTAAAAAAAATGCGAATGAATTAAAAACTGTAAATTGTGTCGCTTGTAAAAATTAACATTACACTGTTAAGCTGCTCGGAAGTTTTGAGGAATTTCAGTGAAACATAAGTAACTTTTATTTAATATTGGATCCAAGATCAAACACACGCATTATAAGTTTAACAACTTTAAGAATATATTCTAGCATCGTGAAAGATAGGGCAAATTTACTGACTTGTCATTGGCTGTAATTTAAGGTTAGTTTATAATGGTCAAAAATATGTAATTTTGCTCAATAAATTAACTTATTATTTGTCATTTCGTATTTTATATTCGAGATCTGTTTCGTTTTCTTTTTTCAAATCAAACTTAAAAATCGGTTATTTTTAAAGATATATAATATAAAGTTACGTTATAAAAGGTATTATTCTGTTAGTAATGCTTGGGGTTTCATGATTATGAAAATTAAAAAAATAATACTTACAATATTAACAACAACATCTGTTTCAATGTCAACCGGAACACCACCTAGATAAAAGGGCGGTACAACATTTAATTGTCGATTTCCTGTCGATTGAGAATGTCCGGATATAACATCTCGTTCATCGATAACTAGTTTTCCATCGGTTTGATTTCGACTAAATACAGCTGTATGCCATAAACCATCGTTATAAGTTTGATCCGATTCTAATGTTATATGGTCGACACCGCAACTGAATTGGTACTTTACCTAAAAAATCAGAGGAAGAAAAAACGCACATTTCATTATTTCTTATATTACATGTATTACTATTATTCTCTAAGCGATATTGCTAGGCCTGAGTATTTTGCTAACGTAAATGTCAATTGTTGATGTAAAAATTCATATTTTTTTTTTTATTTAATTAGCCTTTATCGGACGAAAGGGAACTTTAGTTCCCGGCAAGGAGTGGGTCCCGCTGGCCGAATGGGAACTTTCGTTCCCACTACAACAACAAGCTTAGGTCTAAGCTATATAAATCAATATGCAACTGCACAAAGCATGCACAATGTGGAGACTGCGCATACTTCGTACAGTTGCAAACCAGTCACATAGTTGATAAAAACATAGCTATAAAATTCGTTGGATGTGTTATAGTTAATATTAAAATTACAGCTTGCTTCTCTCACCTTTCCACCAATAAGAAAGACAGCCACATAATGGAAATGCTGTGGTCCATGTACGTAAAACATAAGTCCATTCGCTTCGGTATTCTTAAACTCAATCGAAAAATCGAAACTGTTCTTATATCGTCCGCGCGAATGATCAAACTCAATTCGGCTACCCAACTGTGTACCCAATCGGAAACCGGTATAAGCGGTAGCGCGCACTGCTGTACACTAGGAGGCGGCGTTGTACGTACAACGCCCGGTATGCCTGCTTCATCTTCTTCTTTCTTACGTTCTTCGGTCTCTTCTCATCGATGGGAAACAGTGGCCGAACGGTTGTTGGTTGGTCAGTTACTTCAGCGGATAGATCTTCTTCGGTTATATCTTCAGGTGATGTAATTTCGAATAGTGGTCGAACTGTCATAGTGGGTGGAACATATGGGTAATTGGTTCGCCAGGAAGGTAGTCGTCATCTACGCCGCCATCGCCGTTTTGGTTTGTCTATTTTCAAACAGCAGAAAAAATATTACTCCTATTTTGTTGTTCTAAAGATGACTTGTTTGATCGAGAGATTAAAATGTTGATTGTAAGATTTTGGGCAGGGTTTTAAACCGGAAAAAAACCGTTATTTTTACCGGAACGAAAACCGGAATTGAACCGAAAAAAATATCGGTTTATTTCGGTTCGATACATGTTGCTTTAGTAACTAATCTCTTGATAACAATATAGATTTTTTGTAAATCTGATTTGATTAAATTTATAAAATGGTAAAAGTTAGGTTTAATCAGGTATGCAAATTACTTACCTGTTAATAATACAATAGGTGGTTCTTCAGTTGTACCTCATTTTCCCAATCTTTGTCGCTGTCTTTTGTCAAAACTGGAACTATAATACAAATATTATTGATTTTATCAATATGAAAATAAAGCTACAAAAATATTTTTTTTTTTTATAAAATCTTACGTTTATGTAAATCTGAATAATCAGCGTCATCAGCCTTATCTAATATACAACGTCCTAATAGGTCATTTTCTTTATCGGTTGCATTTGCAAAATTAATAATCATGCCATTGAGTGTGGCATCACCTAGACAACCAGAGAAGGACATCGTTGTACGGACTGCACCGCGTGCTACGTTGAAATTCAATGGTAATCCACGGATATACATTACACCGATGTACATTATATGCAACGGTGACGGTGGCGAATCCATTCTATAATTGACAAAAAATAAGAAAATAATAAATAATACACAGTAGTACACGTGGTACGAACATTCAAATGTTCCATATAAAACAATAATCAAACAAAATAACGTACAATTTAACGTATACGTTAAACAAGCGAGATACTTAATAAAAAAAAACATGTTAAAAACAAACCTATCGATAACGGCTTGATACCAATTACCATCGGCAACATATTTATGACTGATAATTCGTTCGGGACCATTTCCAACATCCATAGTTAAAACTGGATAACCATTTTCGACTTCTAATGTCATATAATCATCGGATTTCGTACGTCGTAGCTTAGTACCGGGTGCATTACCCAAATACAACATAAAACCATTTGGTTTTTCCGTTTGGAAATAAACTGAAACGTGAGATGAAGTTGCTTGAAACTATGTATACAAAATATGTTGTTTTTATTGTATTAATATCTCATTTAGAAATCATATTTTTCTAATTTGTAATTTTCTATTTAAATTAATAAAAAGTTTAAAAGACTAAAGACTTGAATCTAAAAAAAAAAGTTAATTTGTGTGATATTGTTTACATCAGTTCATCTATAACCATGTAACTAGATATTTTGTTTATTAATGTTATTATGGTTTTCTAAACAAAATTCCCGTACATTAATTTAAAGAAAAAACCAGCTTTTTTTTACTCTAGAACGCCCAATGGCACATTTTTATGCCACATAAAATTACATGAACATAATTATATTTGTAATCTTGTGTATTATAATTAACTTTAATTGACAAATTATTAAAAAGTGTATAATCTATGTTTTGTAAATTAATTCGATTAGAAAGCATTATATAAATTTTGTATAAATATCCTAGAAAATGCTACTTTATCATCCGGCATTTTACAGTTAAAGCGAACGCTTTGAATGGAAGGAATGTAAATTCTAGATGAATGTAGATGTCGACATGTACTTAAATCGAAGAATCCGAAAATCTAATGGAATAGGTACTTGTCGATTTTTTGTCAATTTGATTCTAATTTCCCGTACCAAAAATATTTCCCATACATTGTTAATTCCCGTAGAATTCCTGCCCGCTAGGCACGAAAACCGAACCGACAAACTATTGAAAACTATTTATCAATTCTACTGTTTTGCGACCTTGATGTTAAATGTTCAATTTATTGTTATATTATTATTACACAATAATTCGATTACCTCCGATATTTCGTCAGCACCCGTAAAGGCTAATATCGACAAACATTTTTGGAAATCTTTAACTGCCATTTCGCGTTCCTGATCATCCGTAAAAACAGCGTATTTATTATGGAATAAATAGCAACCAGCTACGTCTTCATCTGGTATTTCTTCGTGTGTATTTACATCAAACCTAGAAATTATTATTTTCCAAACATTAACAAAAATCAAATACTCATTCACACATTAGACGATTGTGAACAAAAAAAAAACAATTACCAAGTCTTTTTTGGAGTAGCAATTTCATCTGGATTGAGACGCACTGAATTAAATTTTATTGGATTATGCGCTTTAACTATTTTACTAACACAAACTGGAATTTTTATGTCATTTCCAACTGATATATCCACATACCAGAAAAATGGAGCTTTAACCTCAATTTTATGCGAAAATATCAAATCCAAACCGTTTTCCATATCAGCAAATACGCAATTTTCAGCCACTGCTTTAACAATTGAAAAGTTTTCTTTTTGTACTAAAGTAAATTGTTCCGGTAGCGCATGACATAATTTCATTATATCTTGTTGACATTTTATTCGCGGTACGTTAACGTTTGGCCCAATAACGTATAACCAAATATTATTTTCCTTCAAATTCGATTTTACGTATTCAATATCTACATCCTGTTTGTTAATAGGTGTATTTAAATCGGATATTAATACAATTCTCTTTACATTTTGCTGAAGTATCATTTTTTCTTCAAAAAAATTTAATGAAACTTCTAATACGTTCAATAAATCGAATGATGTTGAATTTTCTTTGGTATCACATATTACGGACTTTTTAAATTTTTTTAAATATATCCAATTCGTATAAAAGCCACTTATTAATAACACGTATCTCACTAGTATTTGGTCGAATACATATAATTATTCTTTGGATATCAAAAGTCTGATCGAAAAATTTCATAGAATATAATTTACTTAATAACTGAAGCTTTTCTTCAATATTATCGAAACAATCAATAACACATATAGTAGCTTCTATAAATTTTCGTGGAGAACAACAGTGCGGACAACGAGTAATGCTATCGCCCGCTAAACGCTTATCATGCCCGTGCAACTGCATTATCATAGAATTACTAAATATACATATAAAGGCATAGGGCTGCGCTGACGCCGATCAAAACACGACACATAACCTTACTTCAGGTCCTTGCTCTCTCCCTTACTTCCTTACTTTAAGATTTTAGCTAAAGATGGCATTGCAATATCTTACAATAATTACAATAGAAGCTGGGCAAATTTTAAAATAAATTGAAGGAACAAATTTTTATTATTAAAATTAAGATATATTATGTAATATATAATAATTAAATATACAGAAAATAAATCGAAAAAAATATAGTACTGGCATGAATTATGTTAAATTTTAACTGACTTAATTTTTCGAACGCATCTTTTTTACTTATATGGGAATCTTAAAGTCAATATATATATATATATATATATATATATATATATATATATATATATATTATTACTATTTTGAATAATTTATATTTATTTATTTATATAATAAATATTAAAATAAAACAAAACATTTTAAAATATATTATTCGTATCTAGTACCTTTATTATATGGTTGGTAGTATCTTAGTGAATTTAGTATTCTTACAGTTGACAAGCTTGTTTGACTAAGTTGTTCCTTTTGCAGCAGGGTCGAGGGACCAGGGACAACGCCATTTTTGTTTGTGTCGTTTTGTATTTTAGACTGTGCTTAGGAAATCAACAAACATCTGAGATGGTAAGAAAATAATATCGTTAAAATATAGTTTAAAATGTAGTTATTCGTATTTGTGGTACTCATTCAGTAGTATTTTTAGTGCACGGCTACGTGAAAATAGTATTATATTTAGTCAATAGATTTTGTTTTAGTCGTGAAAACCGTTGAAATATGATTGTCGTTTGCACGTTGATAATACAAATTACAGATGCACGAGGTTATTATTCGGAAATTCAAATATGTTATATTCATTTAATTTGCAGATACTCCGATTAAAATCGTCAAACTACCCTATTTCTCAAATTCTAATCAAATTTAATTACATGCTTTTTATAACCTAAAAAAATCTAATTAACATATTATGCCGTGGGAACTTTCAAATATTGCTATTATTTTTATTTTCGGGTTTTATATAACAATGTAATGACGTTTATATTTAATTCGTATAATGTTTTACGTTATTATTTCTCATTTCTAGGTGAATTTCACAGTAGACGAAGTTCGCAACATGATGGACAAAAAAAATTATATGTTTGCCATTGGCACGGCAAGTTTACAAATACCGATTCTCTTGTTTCAAAAGAGGGTATCATTAATAGAGGAACTAAAGCAGGAAAAAGTCGTTTCACTGATACCCGTCCGTACAGATGAACAAAAACGTGTTCCATTACCCTCAAATATACGTAAGTAAGTAAATATCTATATTTCTCATTAAGCTATTTGTTACTTATTTAAAAAAAATCTTAACATGATGTTGTTTATGTTATGTTATAAATATGTTATACCTTTTCTCATAATACTAGAAAATATACTTATAATTGAAATAAAATAATAATTCTTTATACATTCTCATTGTTAAAATATATATGAAATATGTGCTCGTATTTTCAAAAAAAAATTTATGGTGCACAAAACTGATTATGAATTCATCAACACAACTTGATATAATTTCACAACTCATTGGCTGGTTTTTAGTTGTGTTTTAGTTCATTTGTTTAAAAAATTGCTTTATAAATTCAATTTTTAAAGTCTGATAAAATTGATTATTTTCAATGTATATTGCGAAATAATCAATAAGTGTTAATATTGTTTAAAAAAAATAATAAAACTAATCTGAAATATTATACTTGAATTTTGCAATAATTCAATTTGAAAATAATAAAGAACAATTAAAAAGCTGATATCGTCTAACTAAATGTATATTCAAGTAAACTGCTAAATAAAATTGCTAACGTTAAAAGCTATTTTAACGAAATACACTCTTATAAGTGAATTGAGAATACGGATCATTGCTTTAATACATATTATTTATATCAAATACTGAACTATGTATGTAACTGGCAAAATTGACATATTTTAAATAACGTGGCAGAAGTTAGTTTTTGTTTTATACCGATCTTTTTTTTACCGTCTCGTATAATCAAGACTAGAGTTTGTGTTTCTGTAATTTACAATAATTTTTGTGCCTTAATTAACCACAAAGTCCCTTTAATAAAATTTACTATAATTTTGACTACAGTGTTACAAATATTTTAGACAAATTTATTTTCATGATTGTGTTAATATATGTTTATAATTTTTAATAACAATATCAGAAGGATCGAGCTTCGCTCGTTTAAGAGCGCTTGGATCCCTTAAATAATTCGGAATTACTAATTTAATAATATAGTAAAAAATATGTTGATGTTTTTTTTTACAAATTATTAGTTTGATTTGGTTTCAATCACAGTCAAGCAAGGGACCTATAGTAGCTTATAGTGGGTTCCAAATTACTGGGACGCAGCCGATATCATCTAAATTATTATAAATTAAAATAATGATTTGAAAATAAACCGAAAATTACATAATACGTAAAGTAATATTTATTGGAAATTATTTTTAATAATTAAAATCTCTTGCGAAAAGAAAATCTAAAATTAAGATCATTAAAAATAATTTATGAGTATTGCTATGAAACATTATTATTTTCGAAAAATTTTATTCATTATATTATATTATTAGACACATTATGAAATTTATTATGTAGTTTTTTTCAAATTTATATAATATTATAAACAAATTGTTAAAATTTTAAAAAATTCATTATGGCCACATTATTTATCCGATTTTAATCAAATTTTTATTATATACGGGTTTACTCATATACTTCTAATCTTGTCTATAAACAGCCTAGGAAGTCTGTGATGAAAAATAATATGCAAAAAATAAGAAGATAATAGAAGCATTTTTAACAATTATATAAAAACGAAATGACAGATATAAATGTATTTTTCGTTTGGACGAAATTTCGCAAATTATTTTAATTGCCTTTTTCAATCACAAAATATTTTTAAGTAGAAAAATTACATAAATATATTTATAATTTTATCAGAAGAAATTAGAAACATTATATAATTTTATTTTTTTTATTAGTATATTATATTTTTATAAAAATGAGGAACCACTTTAAATAATATTTTTAGTTATTATAATTTCATAAAAAATAATAAATACAATAAAAACTAGTAGTAATTATTTTTGATTGTGGTTTAATTTGCCATTATTCAATATTAAAATTGCTTTAATATCGCAAAAACTAGAACGCGATTTCAACATATTATGATTTTTACAAAAAAAAAAATATTTAAGAAAATTTATCATTAGAAAGAGATAAAATATCTGATCTTTTAGGATACAAATCTATAGTTTCCATTTAAAAAAAATCATACGTTCTGATTGTATCTTCAAACCATCGATATTTGATATTTAAGAATTTAGGAAGTTAGTAAGTGACAGCATTTTTAGTTGTCGTTCAAAGTTCGATTGAATTCGATTTTTTATTTAAGCTGCATTTTTATGAATTCACTTTAGTCGAAAATTAAATGAGTTTAATTTAGTTACGGATAGATAGATAGATAGATATCCAAGAGAAAAACATTATACAATTGAGTTACGAATTGACATTAGAACACTAAATTGTAAGCTACAAATACTGTCCATATATATTGTTATAAGTTTTAGTTATTTTGTAAAATCATTTGTTAATTAATTTTATTTATTATTAAATAAAATTTAGTTTTAAATTGTTCTCGTTTTCTTGTTATTAAAAAACTTGAAGAAATCAACCTTCAATTTATACAAATCATGCAAAATGCATTGCAAGTAAAGGTATTAAATTAAATCGAAATCTAGCTGGTTTTCTCGATGAATAATTTATATTTTTTAATTATCTAAATTACGATTTATTTATTATTTGTAATTTGTATTTACTTTTCTGATGAAAATTCAGTCATGTTCGATGAATAGCAATGTCGAATTTGAATAAATTTATAGAACTTTTAACTGCTGGAAGGTTTTTTTTTTTTTAATTTATTTGTCGGAAGTTTTTCCAATAACTATAAAAATATTTCTTAGTAATTTTCGATATTAATTGCAATAGAATTTTATAGAAACTAAAAGTAATAAACTTGCTTATGTTTAATTATATAAATTATTAGGTACATTTTTGTTTGCGTAATTTTAATTAAGCTTTGTTAAATAAAATCAGATATATTTTGCTTACAGCGATATTATATGTAACACATGTGAAATAATTTTACTAGATATTTATTACACAGAGTCTGACAAAATTTTTTTTTAATTTGCTTTTTGAAAATTATAATTAAGGATTTTTTGTTGCTTGTCAAAGAAAAACCCTATAAATGCAATAGCTGGGAAGTACTCATCTCATTTCCGCGGTGCGGTATAGATCAAATTAAACAATAATGTAAAATATAGTAAAAAACTCTCAGAACTCATTATATTAAAATAAAACTGCTTTCGGTTAAAGTTCTGTATTAATAATCGAGACGGACAATGAGTTTGTCGAAACGTCGATTATAAATAAAATATAAATACAGAACTTAAACCTAAAGCAGTTTTATTTTGAAAATATATCAGTAAACTTACTTTATTTGTAGAAAAATTTGGGAGAATGATATTTGAAACTAAGTTTTAAAATAACATTTTAGCTCCCTATAAAAAAAACAATTTTTAAAGCCAACTTAGATAATAAATATTTGTTTCTTTTTAAATACTATGTAAGTAAGCGTGAACATTTAAAATTTGTAGCAGTTTTACTCAAGTCAAAAGATATCAATAAATTTCGGACAATATTGTATGAAATGCGATGAAAATTGTGTGGAGCTGAGATATTTATGGCCGAGGCAAAAAGAGCATTCTGCTCCGAGCCGTGACATATTTAGGATTTTTTTGGTTTGGTCTTCAAGCATTCTAAACGAGAAACTAAACTAAAAGAAATAAAAATATATGCTAATTAATCTAAAACCAGTTACTAACAGTTGTAGAACTGTATATGTACCTATATACGTATATATATTATTTATATAATTCTGTGTTTATTGAAATAGCTTCTGTACTACTTGTATAACATGAATATGTAGACTATTTCTAACTTTTATTATAAATTTGCAAATATACAAGTTATTATTTAAGGAGAATAAATGCTGGTTGTAAGGTTTTGGGTGCTTTGAATGTAAATGTTTCCAAAGAAGCTACCCCATTTCAGTATATACAATGCAGTTTTGGTGCCTACGTTGATGTATGGTAGTGGATGTTGGGAAAGATCGGGTACGAAATAGATTAGTGTATGATGAATGTGAAATTGAAAAAAAATGTTGTAGCAAAAGTTGCCCCGTGTTAGAGGCAGTTAAGATGGTTCGGACATGTTGAGCGAATGTCTAATGAACGTTTGGTTAAAAAGATTTATTTGAATGATTTGGATGGTATACGTTTGCGTGGACGTCCGATGAGTAGTTGGAGTGGTATGATTGAGAGAGAGGCTTGCGTGAGCGAAAGTTTCCAAGTAGTAGGACTAAAAGAGCATGTATGTATGAGAGTAATTATGAATGTGGATGAAGCGAAAGTTGCTTGTTTGGATAGGAATGTTGGGAGGCGACTGATTTCGAGATGATAAAAAAGTTTGTGCCACAGCCATATGGGTACATGGCGTGATTGTATATGTATGTATGGCGAGTTAAAAAAACTCAACGTCCGTCTTCATCAGAATAAATGATACAAATAACATTATATACAGTAGAACCTCGATTATCCGGGCCAGCCGGGACCGAGCCTTCGCCGATTAATCGAAAACACGGATAATCCAAAGACCTCATTTTTATTTTTTTTAATAATTTATTCAGACAAATACATGTGTCAAACGAATGTCTGTATACGTTTAACTAACGAGTCGGTCGGCAGTTGGCGAAAATAATAAGTAAACACATAATCGGAGGATTTCTCGAGCCGAACTCGGGTATTCCCCGAGGTGAACGCCTGCGCGATGCATTCAGCGTTCATGCGCCAACCTCTGGCCGTCAGCCACGGATAATGCGCGCACGGATAATCGGGGTTCTACTGTATAATAACAAAATATATAATAACAGAATATAGTAACAAGTTACTAAATTACAAATAAGTAACTAGATCATAAAATTTTATAAAAAGTTTAGTAAGTATCTAGAATCTAGACAAATCTATAATGGGGCTCTCGCTTTATAAGTTGTATTATATTTAAAATAATCGTCGTGAAAGAAACTTTAAAAAATTGTAAAAACTGAATTAATTTTATTGGTTATGTTTTCAACCAAATAGTTACTATAAAATAGAAATTATTTTTATCACAATTATGTTGAAAAATTACATGAACTATTTCGTAACAAAAGTAGTTAAAAAAATTTAATTTTAAACTGAAAAATTACGAATATTTTATTTATTATATATTGTTAACCATAGAAGAATAAATGTATACAGAATGATTTACCTACAATGTACAGATTATACCTATTAGAAGAAGAAAAAAATGTTTTTTGATTGACAAATATTATTATTATTATTATTTAACGCCGCTGTAAACATTGAAAAATGATTCAAATTTATTTGAAAACCTAACAAATTTATGACAACTATCAAACCTTGACAAAAAATTTTGGGTAATTACGTGAAAATTTGTCACATCTTGACAAAAAAATTTATTGTATTTATGTTAAAAATTATATAATTCTGTCAACAATTGTCAAATCTTATTTAAAAATTGTTGAAAATTATCAAATTTTAATTAAATTTATTAGTTAAAACCGATTTTAAAGTCGAGCTTGTAATGAAATTTCTTTTTATTTAAAAAATAATTGTTAGTAAGTATCTTTAAAAACAATTCTTTTCATAAATGTTTTGTTTAATATCAAGTTGTTAGGAATGATTCCTCTTTTATTCAATATATTACAATATGCTTAAACTTGTAATTGATATATTTTAGAAAATGCTCCGTAGAAAATTTACTAATAGTGAAAAAAAAGAACTCAAACTCAAAATATATCTAAAAAATCAAGCGTTTGTTCTGAAAGGCTCAAAAGAGGAGAGGGGTGGACGAGAATCGTCCACCTATACAACTCAAGCCCCGTTCGTTGTAACAACGGAAATATGTAATAGGAAGCAGCTTAAACGCTCTAAGTATTACAAGAAACATTTTGCAGTATTAGCTTATAATATAATAATAAATTTTAAATAAATAATTTTTTTTTAATACTTCTCATATAATTCTTTTTTTTTTATTTATTTTTGAAATGTAAAATTATAATCAAATTTTTTTAATTGTAAAGCAAATTTTTTGACAATATTTTTAAATTTTGTTTTGAAAATTGATATAGGTGCATTTTATTTAATAATTTTTTTATTTACTGTACTAGTTAAATTATAAAAATTACACTGAAAAAAAATCTATGTAATATTACATAATCTGTCTATGTAAAATTTCTATAAATTACAATCTATGTAATTTTTACATAAATGGCTAATGTAATATTACATGAATTTTTTTAGTGTACGAGAAATATGTAGTATTTTAATGAAATAAAGTAAAATTTTCTTTTTATAACTCGAATATTATAATGATTATAATTTTATTTAAAGTTATTAGACAGTATAGCAGAGCTTTGAACCGAAAACAGAAAAAAATCATTATTTTTTCTGGAACAAAAACCGGAACTGAACCGGAAAAAAATATCCATCACAAAATGGATGTTGTAATTTAAATAAATTATAATTTAAACTTGTAAATGAATCTCCAAGATTCATGTTTTACATTCTAGGGTTAATTTAATGTCGTTTCGGTTAAAGGACCAGTCCAGCAAAAATAATTATATAATTTTAATAGTAGTTCAAATTTTTAAAATCCTGCATTTTATAGTATTAATGTACAGTACACTACTGTTTAGTTACGTCGTTTTATTAATATTAGTTTTGACTCCAATTTACTTTAAACATTAGATGGTGCCTAGGTATATTTTACTAATGAAAAATCATGAAAATTTAGTGGAGGAACTAATATTTTCAATAGAAAAACTTATTGCTGTGACAAATTATTTGTAAAAATTGTTAATTTTCAGGTTAGTATTGGCGGTTCGGATCACACGGATGATTACACGAAGTTACGATTCCATTTTTTTTCTATCAAAATTGCAAGACTTGTTAACAACTTTTTTGTAAAGAAATCGATACGGAAAAGAGTAAAACATTTAAACGAGGGGAGGGATAGATGTATTGAATTAATTCTAACAAAGGCCTCGACAGATAGTCCCTATTGGGGCCTACACTCACCGCAGATAAGAAAAAAACATCATTGGCTCAAATGCGATTTCGCAATAATGAAGGTAAAGAAAATGCACTATTTCCTACGATTGTTAAAAAAAAGTTATACTTTAGTTTACTTACTTTTTTATATGTGTTTATGATAATAGTACGAAAGTAAGTTTAGTTAATTGACAATTTTTTTTAACAATTTTAAAATTTTTCTGCGATTGTTTAAAAAAAAATTACTCCTGAATGAAATGTTTGTTTATGATAATGCAAAAATAAGTAAATGTCATTTTTCTGTATTTTTCTATACAAATGAAAAATTTATAATATTATTTTCATGATACAAAATGATACAAATAAACATTTATTGTAAATAAATAGAACTAATTAATCAATCAATAAGTAATCATTTGGCTATGTCATTAAACTCAACTTAAAAATACATTTTAAGCCTGGTTTTATAAACGCTGGTTAAATTTATTTCATAAATAAGTAACCTCAAAAGTTATTTCAACGAATTACGTATTGACTTATTATTAATAATTATTAAACATGTACATACCGAACACTTTTTTTTTAAACTGATCTTTTTGAAATTTTGCACAGCCATAATTTCATATTCTGAACAACTTTTCTCAATAACATTATGCGCCGTATTATTGACCAAAAAGGCACTTTACCTGGCCGTTTCATGGCCGTTTTGATTTTGAGAAAACTAAAAATATGCTTAAAATTGTTTTCAGACAAAACAGGGCGGAATCCCAAAACATAAAAATGAAATTCTTAAATTTTTTGCCGATTACACCTATAGTGAACTGAATCCGGGGTCACACTGTATAATATTTTGAATTATGATTATACAATCTTGTGTAACAATAATACAATCGTGGTACTGTTCTTAAATTTAATTATAATTCAATCAAAAACTCTTTTCGAATTAGATGAATTAGAAGCGTTTAGTCTTGTCGAAACATCATTTTTAATAAAATCAAATTAAACAGAATCTCATCGTAAAACAGTTTTTTAATTTTAATACAATGAGTTCTGGGAAAAGAACGGAAAAATAAGTCCCCGATTTGAAAATTATTCATATTTTTTCATTCGATTTTCGTTTCGGTTCATTTTAATATATATACTGGGTGTCCCATTACTTCCATTTTAATCCGCCACTTGCAATAACTTTAAAATCGTGCATCGGACAAAAAAATGTATGTAAAAATTTGAACTACTAATAAAATTATATAATTATTTTTGCTGGACTGGTCCTTTAACCAAAACGCCATTAAATTAACTCTAGGATGTAAAACATGAAGATGAAATGATATGATATGATAAAAATCTTTATTTTACTTAAAATCCATAAAATCAACAGAAAAATCATGTAAAATATTTACAATCGCGCTTAAAATCATATAAAATCCTTAAAATCGCCCTTAAAATCATGTAAAATCCTTACAATTGCGTTTAAAAATCATGTAATATTTTTACAATTTCACTTTAAATCATGTAAAATCTTTACAGTCTCTCTTCAAAATCATATAAAATCTTTATAATCGCGTTTAAAAATCATTTAATATTTTTACAATTTCACTTAAAAATCATCTAAAATCTTTACAATCTCGCTTCAAAATCATGCTAAAATTCTTTCAATCTTACTTAGAATTGAAAGGAGTGGTTTCCCCCTCGGCATAGGAATAAGTGAATGCACAAAATTACGTCAATATTTGAAAATTTCTAATCATACCTGGTAAATTCAATGTTGAAATTTAACTTGGAAACAAATATCATACTTAAATTCAGTAACCAAATACTGCAACGAGCCATAACGGTGTCCGGTTTTGGAGAACGATGTTTTCAATATATGCTATATACGAATTTATACGAAATCGGTAATCTATTTACATAATATTTAAATAATATAAATAATCTATTGTATATTTAAATAGAATAGAGAAAACTCTAAGTGAAAATTGTTTTTCAATACTATATTACTTCGTTTTTACAATAACACAAACATGTGAAAAATTTATATTAATTTATTTGGCAAAAATGGTTTATTTATTAAATAAATAATACAATTAAATTGAAAAACCTAAATAATACAATTATATAGGTACAATTAATGTAAAGATATGGTACATACCAATAATTAGAAATAATTTTTTTTAGACATGTGTTGTCATTGTATGTTACGTTAATTAGTAAAAGTTTCACAAAGGCAATTGTTAAAAAAAATTATTTGAATTTGAAGAAAATATTACGAAAATTTCATATTAGCTGTGAATTACATTATTTTTAATAAATGATCCATTTTTGCCTCGAAACAAGTAAATATTTTAAAAATATAAATTTACTTACCAATATGCTATATTACATTTGTGAAATAAAATAATTTCTCTTAATATGAAACATGAAACACATAAAAACACTAAAAAATGTTTGTTATAATGTTTGGTTGGCCGTGCCTTCAGGAAATATGTACGGTGTCTGTACCAAAAACAAATACAGAGACAGGTCCAGGTGATAACGAACCACCCAGACCACCAACGGTAAATATTATATTTAATAAATATTTTTAGTACCCGAGTTGTACAAATGTACAAATGATTTTTTTAGTCAATTATAGTACTCATTATTTCGCATTTTTTCATATTATGCTTATTTTTCTACACCTCATAGTTTTTGAAAGAAAAAATAAAAACAAAAAAATAAAAAAAAAAATTCTAGCGCCCAAACGGCACATGCTAGCAAATTAAAACTAAAACCAGATTATAGAACTTTTATGCCCTATGTGCGTATTTCTCCGAATTTTACTTAAGAAAGGAGTATTTTGCATACTATCAGTATCCCATATTATTGTCCTATATCAACCTGGCGAACGAACACCCTGTATATATAAATTAAATAATTTATACCACTTTAAATTTAAAATATATAATGTAAAATTAAAAATGTTTTTATTTAAAAATGTAACAATTTTTTACAATTTATGATACATTGTAGATGCAGCAGCAATGTGATGTGTGCTGGCGGAGAGACCTCCCACTATACACGAACTGCCTGCAGATATTTTGGTAAGTAATATTTGATTTCCTATAAATATAAAAAATAACAATTTTATTTTATAAAAGCTATGTTGCAAAAGAATTTGTTTAATTTCTAATTTAAATATAAAAATTGTTATTAAATTATTAATTGTACGTATAAATTAGCTAATTTTTCTAATAATTAGTTACCATAAATATGTAGTATTAAACGAATAAATCGAATGTAAAATTATTTATTTTTCTATTCCCACCACCTGTCTGAATATAGCCTTTTGTTTGCCTTGAAATGGCCTTAAAGTTTATTTGTGAGTTCAAAACTACTAATTTCTTTCGATTCCCAATCGGGAACATTTTTCTTATACAAATTATTAAATTTCCCGTGCCGAATTTATAGATTAAAAAAATACGAATACGAATTTTTCGCGCCCGCTACCAATTCTTCGATAATAACCTTTGCACCGTTGAAAAAACAAGTAAAAATGTTTGTTATAATGTTTAGTGCCTTTTGCGTAACAAGCTCCAGCCCAAGCCAACCGTGCCATAGCAGCGCATAATCTAATGGAATTAGAACGGCCCTGCTGCTCAAGAGCAAAGGTAAATATTATATTTAATAAATATTTTTAGTATGGTCGGAACAAGATAAAAAGATAGGGACGTCATAATCACGTGATAAAACTTAACAACATGAAACTCACTAATAAACAAAATTAATTTTATTCTATTCTACATATAATGAACAAAATCTTCTGCTAAAGGCCGGTTTATGCACGCTGTAAACTTATGCCTTAACCCTAACCCTAGCATTAAGCCGTAACCTTGAAAGTTGAAGTATAGAGAAACACGTGCTACGGTACTAGTTCTGGCATACGCTTGTAAACTTATCCCTAGCATTATGCCTTAAACTTAAGAGTTGGGAACTTTTCAACTTCTAGTGCTAGTGCTTAATGCCAACCAATCAGGACAGCGTATGATCTTCGTATGATCGGTTGACATCGACATATTTCGTGCAGCAAAAGTTGGTGTTAGTTAGTTAAGATGGTTCGGACATGTTGAGCGAATGTCTAATAAACGTTTGCTGTTAAAAAGATTTATTTGAATGATTTTGATGGCCCAGTGGACGTCCGATGAGTAGTTGGAGTGGTATGATTGAGAGAGTGGCTTGCGTGAGCGAAAGTTTCCAAGTAGTAGGAATAAAAGAGCATGTATGAGAGGAATTATGAATGTGGATGAAGCGAAAGTTGCTTGTTTGGATAGGAATGTTTGGGGGCGACTGATTTCGGGATGATAAAAAGAGTTTGTGCCACACCCATATGGCGTGATTGTGTATGTATGTATGTATTTAATGTTATTATTTTGTTAAGCAATCCTCGTACACGTGACGAGTTCACTGATCGCAATGCCGAAAGGCGGGAGCGAGTTAAAAAAACTCAACGTCGGTCTTCATCAGAATAAATGATACAAATAACATTATATATAATAACAAAATATATAATAACAGAATATAGAAACAAGTTACTAAGTTACAAATGTTCATTATGTTTATTTTTCCTAAGACATTATTTGATAATGAATACAAATTGTAAATATTTGACATTTCCATTTATAGGTTATAAACTTTACATTAAATATTACAATAATTTACTTTTACATATACTTATAATAGCATAAAAATATTGTATTTCCTTTAAAAATCTATATAAATAAACATAGTTTAGCTCCATCGGTGTAAATTTACAATGATAATCATGGTAATTTTACAATGAGTTTCACTGTAATTTTAATTTTTTTTTAAAATTTACTAAAATCTGTAAATATTACAGAAATTTTCTAATATTATTTGAATTTTACAATTTTTATGTATTTTTACATTTGAATACTTATTTTATGTAATTATACAAATATTTTTATATAAAAATGTAATAATGACATTAGTAAATGTAATAATTACATTAATAAATGTAATATTTACATAAATAAATGTAATATTTACAACAGAATAAATGAGCTTTGATTTCTATAGAAATAAGATTATAGACAATAAAATTTCCTATAACTTTTATTTGCATCAGTTTTTAATAGCACTTGTTCGGTTTAGAAGCTACGCGTCTTGAAATACCACACGAAACGTGAAACCGAAAAATATAGAACAGGCTCTATTTCATGCAACATTTGTTTTTTTTTTTCTCACTCCATGCATGAAATGCATTTCGCTGATGTGCGGATTCTCATTTAAAACAATGTTTGTTATTTTCTTGTTTCTTTGGTGTGTCTAAAAGTGCATAAAAATAATTAATAAACTCAATGTTAGGTAGAAAAAGCTGTCGAATTTTCCTATAGGTTTAGGTGCATGTATTTCTATAACGCCATATTGAAATAATAACTTGCTAAGAACACTTTTAAGTATCATATAACTATCGCTAATGTAAATTAAATATTATGTGAATATTTTAGGTAATTATTATATATAGTGCAGGCGGATGAGTCGTACGAAGATGGCTGGCTGGCTGGCTGGGCTGGCCTGGATGGCTGGCCTGGATGGCTGGCCTGGCCTGGATGGCTGGGCTGGCCTGGTTGGCTGGCCTGGATGGCTGGCCTGGCTGGCTGGCCTGGCTGGCTGGCTGGCTGGCATCCGGTTACCAACTATATAACCAAGAACAGCATAAAATATATGCATGATGTTGCTGCTCTCGGTGGTAATGGTTATGGAATGAAATTGTGAGTACACATTTGAATATATTTTTATTATTTGTTTTGGAAATTTTAGTAATTTTTCAATTTAAATTTTCATACGTACAGAAGATTGATAAACTGAGAAAAAAAATGCTGTTTGCAGCGCCATCTGTCAAAGATAAAAAAAGTCTCAGAATAAAATTTACATACTTTTTTAATGGACTATCCGAATCTGCAATAAAAAATAGGGGGTTCCATTTAAGATTTCAAAGTTGCCCCCCGTTCCCGCCCCTCCAGGGGGTCCGGGAAGGGCAGGGGTCCCTGCATCAGGTGTCCCCCTCGAAACCATTTACTTTTCATCCGGAACATTTTTTTGTCCGATGCACGATTTTAAAGTTATTGCAAGTGGCGGATTAAAATGGGACACCCAGTGTATATATATATATATATATATCGGTCCGGTTCCGGTTTTTTTTCGTTCCCGGTAAAAATAATGTTTTGTTTTTTGTTTGTTTTCGGTTTAGTTTTGAGTGATTAATTTTTAAATTTTTTCAATGTTTTTATTTGTATTAAAAATGTATTTTCTACATTAGAACATTTTTATTCCTAAATAAATTGGTACAATAATATAATAATTATTAATTAATTAAAGGTATAATAATTAGAAGTATATAATTATATAATTTATTATTCGAAACTTTATAATCTTTGTAATTATATAATAATAAGATAACGTAACAAATTCTTGTATACAAGATTTTTATTTGTTTATAATTAAAAAAATATCATTATTAAAATATTTTCCAATTTAAACTACGGGGGGGGGGGGGGGAAGTCGCTTTACCGAAAATAATATAATTTAAAAAAAAAACAATACAATTTCAAAAATATTATAATTTATTTCAACAAATGTTGAAATTGTTTAGCTTGTTGTTCAATACATAAATTACAGCGTTTGATGACTGATTTTACATCATGCTGCGCATAAACTTTCTTGTATGGACAAAGCAAGAAACTCGATCTCGATGCGTTCCTTTAACTCCTCGTCCAAGTTATTTGAAGAAAGCGACTTTTCGGCCACCTTGTATTTAAAGATTTATTAAAAGCAGTTATTATCAAAAAATTTACCTGCTTTTAAAGTGATCGCTAGTTTTATTTTCAATTTTAATAACTTAAGGAAAACAAAAAACACAAATCAAATACTCGTTTGCGTAAGACGAGTTGCGACTTGCGACTACGCTATGTGACCCCTGAAAATGAAAGAAAAAAAAACCGACAACTGACGTGGAAAGTATGATTGTTGTGTTTCAACATTGATCGAACCGAAATAAACCGGTGTTTTTTTCTTTCTTTCAGATTAGTTCTGGTTTTGTTCCAGTAGAAATAACGGTTTTTGTTTTCGGTTCAGTTCCAGTTCAAAGCGCTGATTATATTTTTAATAATTTTTTTTTTGTTGTTTTAGTACCAGTGAACGTGATAATTAAAACAACGTCCGATTCTAATATTACCAAATTTAGATCTTCCAGTAAACAGGTATTATTATTCGTAATATTCGATTTCTTATAAATATAAAAAATAACAATTTTATTTTGTAAAATAAAGTATTTTGCATAATAAAGCATTTTTCCATATCATGCTTATTTTCCTGCACCTCATAGTTTTTGAGAAAAAAAATTCTAGCGTCCAAATGGCACATGCTAGCAAATTAAAACTAAAACAAGTGGTATAAGATTCCTAACAAGTTTAACATAACGTAAATTAACCCCCACAGAGCATTCACAATGTATTTATTACTTTTCCAACTAATTTACCTCACCTGGGGAGAAAAGCTTGAAACGTAACAAGTCGGATACATAAATATCTGTAATTTCTTTTTTTCTTTTTAAAAATGTTTTATTTTTTCATTTATTTACATATATCTTAACATATAGTTATATGTTTGAAATATTTCAATTTATTTAATATTCCCTGCCAATTTAGCCTTACATATTAGGTGTCAAGGTTATAACATTAGTCTAGATAATTGATGATTTTTGTAGTTGTTTGAGTTGGTGTTAGAATTCTATTTGATATTGCTTTTAACAAGAATTTTCTATTGCAATAAGTTCCTGTTTTAGATAATTATGTTATGGTTTTGGTAGATTTCGATTTATTGTTTGTGCTTTATTAGGCGATATGTGTTTCATAATTTTGTGGGATGATATGTGATGAGATGAAATGATATGATATGATAAAAATCTTTATTTTACTTAAAATCCATAAAATCAACAGAAAAATCATGTAAAATATTTACATTCGCTTCAAAATCATGCTAAAATCCTTTCAATCTTACTTAGTATTTAAAGGAGTGGTTTCCCCCTCGGCATAGGAATAAATGAATGCACAAAATTACGTCAATATTTGAAAATTTCTAATCATACCTGGTAAATTCAATGTTGAAATTGAACTTGGAAACAAATATACTTAAATTCAATAACCAAATACTGCAACGAGCCATAACGGTGTCCGGTTTTGGAGAACGATGGTTGTGTACATCTCAATACAATGAAATATATGTTTTCAATATATGCTATGGGTATACGAATTTATACGAAATCGGTAATCTATTTAAAAAATATTTAAATAATAGTAATAATCTATTGTATATTTAAATAGAATAGAGAAAACTCTAAGCCAAAATTGTTTTTCAATACTATATTACTTCGTTTTTACAATAACACAAACATGTGAAAAATTTATATTAATCCTCGATGTTATTTTTATTTGGCAAAAATGGTTCATTTATTAAATAAATAATACAATTAAATTAAAAACCTAAATAATACAATTATATAGGTACAATTAATGTAAAGATATGGTACATACCAATAATTAGAAATAATTTTTTTTAGACATGTGTTGTCATTGTATGTTACGTTAATTAGTAAAAATTTCATAAAGGCAATTGTTAAAAAAAATTTGAATTTGAAGAAAATATTACGAAAATTTCATATTAGCTGTAAATTACATTATTTTTAATAAATGATCCATGAAACACATAAAAACACTAAAAAAAAAGTAAAAATGTTTGTTATAATTTGTAGTTGGCCGTGCCTTCAGGAAATATGTACGGTGTGTGTACCGAAAACAAGTACAGAGACAGATCCAGGTGATAACGAACCACCCAGACCACCAACGGTAAATATTATATTTAATAAATATTTTTAGTACCCGAGTTGTACAAATGTACAAATGATTTTTTTAGTCAATTATAATACTCATTATTTCGCATTTTTTCATATTATGCTTATTTTTCTACACCTCATAGTTTTTGAAAGAAAAAATAAAAACAAAAAAATCAAAAAACAAAATTCTAGCTTCCAAACGGCACATGCTAGCAAATTAAAACTAAAACCAGATTATAGAACTTTTATGCCCTATGCGAAAGTATTCTAAGTATATCTCCGAATTTTACTTAAGAAAGGAGTATTCTGCATACTATCAGTATCCCATGTTATTGTCCTATATCAACCTGGCGTATATATATAAATTAAATAATTTATACCACTTTAAATTTTAAAAATATATGATGTAAAATTAAAAATGTTTTTATTTAAAAATCTAACAATTTTTTACAATTTATGATACATTGTAGATACATGGAAACATGTGCGATATGTGGCAGGATCAGAGAACAGGATAACATGTTCATAAGAATTTGCTTTCATAAGCACAGCTTTTGGTAAGTAATATTCGATTTCCTATAAATATAAAAAATGTCAATTTTATTTTATAAAATAAAGTATTTTGCATAATAAAGCATTTTTCCATATCATGCTTATTTTCCTGCACCTCATAGTTTTTGAGAAAAAAATTAAAACCAAAAAATCAAAAAAAAATTCTAGCGTCCAAACGGCACATGCTAGCAAATTAAAACTAAAACCAAATTATAGAACTTTTTATTGTCTATCAAAAAGTATTCTAAGTATTTCTCCGAATTTTACTCGAGAAAGTAGTATATCGCATATTATCGAATTTCCATGTTAAACGTCCATACGAACTTAACTTAACTTAATTTTTTATTGATGACAATAAGGTTTATGTTCCGTATATCGAAAATCGAATTTAAATTTTTAAAAAATAAGTTTTTTATTTTCATAGTTGTCAAATATTTAATTTTATTTTAGATAGAAATAACTCAGTAAACAAAACTGTCTTAAATTAAAGTTCTGTAAAGATATTTATTTATAAGTTTGTTTGACATTTTGAATTTTTTTAAATAAAATCGAATACTATTTTTAATATTTTCGGATGACGGAAATAAATTCGTTTCTTTAGTTGATGAATATTATATTTTTTTATACATTATATACATTTTTATTTTCATTAACACAAAATATATTTCTTATATCGCTTAATTATTGTAATATTGGCACAAAATCTATTGATTTCCAATTAATATAAATACACAATCACTATATATATATAATACAAATAGAATTGAGATTTACAGGGCGGTATTTAGTTGGCTTTGTTGATAATCCGTGTAGCAAGAATTGCAGGCGGGCTCAAAAAGCCGGGCTTGAAATGCTGAAATATCCAGGCCAGTTTGATGATTTCCCGATGACATATTGACTTGACCGAGTGCCATATTTGATAAGATTAATTCTCTGAAACAATAAATTATAGATAATTTAATCATTAGTTTTTTAAAATTATCAATTATCATGTGATTAAATATAATCAGAACTGAATTCGGGACAAAACTAATATTTTATAAATCTTTCTCCTAATTTTATGAATTTTTTTACTAAAAACTATAAAAGCTATCAATTCACGGTGTTTTTTTTGGCAATGAAAGAATGGTTTTTGAACTTTGATAAGAAATTTTTATGTTTACTTTTATTGAAAATCGTCCGAGTTATAACGCCTGTTTTCGGAGCTCGGCAAAACAAAAATTATATAAAAAAATTTCTTGACCTAAAAAAATTGACTAATTTTATGAATTTTTTTCTGCGAAACTATCAAAGATATCAATCCGCGGTTTTTTTGAGGGTGAAAGAGTGGTCTTTCGTCTTTGTTCAGGAATTATTATGTTTACTTTTGTAGAAAATCGTTCGAGTTCTAACGTTTTTTTTCGGAGCTCTGCAAAACCGAACGGCAAAACAAAAATTGTATAATTAATAACATAATAAAAATCTTTCAGAACTAATTATATTAAAATAAAACTACTCTAGGTTAAAGTTTTGTATTAATATTTGTTAATAATCGACGTTTCGACGAACTCATCGTTCGTCTTCATCAGGAAAACAAGATAGAAATGAGAAGCAACAGAAATTTTTAAAGAATTAAATAAAATTTGGCTTCCATTAATTAAAAATCTATAAAAATTTTGTGATCTAGTTACTTATTATGTTTTGTTATTTACTGTAAATATCATTTGTATCTATTTTCCTGATGAAAACGTATGTTGAGTTTGTCGAAACGTCGATTATAAATAAATATCGATACAGAACTTTAATTTAAGACAGTTTTGTTTATTGTGTTATCTCTATCTTAAATAAAATTAAATATTTGACAAATTTGAAAATAAAAAACTTATTTTTTGTTAATTTAAATTCCACGTTTCGATATACTGAACATATATCTATCATCATCAGGAAAATTGATTAATTATAATTAATTTATGAGAGTACATTTTAAACAGAAATATATATTTAATTTCTATTAAATAATAAAATTTATTATATATGGGTTTCTCGATAGAATATAATTCATTACTCACACCAGTAAATTTAAAAATTATCATACAACCAATCAAATTTATTGAGTTTATTACTTAACAGTTTGTGACGTCAGTAATTTAATTATAATTAATTTATGAGAGTTCATTTGGTTATTATTTTGAAACAAAAATATAATTTTTTTTATTTCTGTTAAATAATACATTTATAGGTTTCTTGTTGAATATAATTCATTACTCACACTAGTAAATTTCGAAAATTATCACACAACCAAATAATGAGTTTATTACTTAATAGTTTGTGACGTCATCGCTGGAATAAAATAAAAATTTAATATAATTAATGTTTATACAAATTTATATTATATTATTTTAATAATTAATTTATTATTAATCTATAAAAAAAACTTTTTCTAAATAAATAGTTTTTCAAAAATTTCTATAATAATTATATTTATCTGCTGGAAAAAATCAATAATTTTATTTATTTAATAATTAATAAATTTTTATAAATAAGAATTTACTTGTAATATTTAAGATTTAAAAAATAAAACATTTAGTTCTCTTTTAACTGCGATACGATACAGTCATATACCAAGTATAACTTGCGTAAACCAATTAAATACATGTTTAATTTTGTTTTTAATGGTTATATTTTTGCTTTAAACGAAATTTTTAACATGAATCTGGCACAGAAATAAATTTATCATCATAATAAATGCGCGTATGTTTTAAATTATGTTAAGAATTTCATTATTTTTACGTGAAAAGTGCATATTTTTTCAATAATTTTACATAAAACGACTGAATTTTTGGTAAAATATTATAAAGTATTTAATAATTCGTGTTTTAAAAGACTGATAATTGATTTTCTACGGAAGATTTTCCAGAAGAACCAGATTATTCAACAAAATGTAAGTAAATTTTAATAGAATTTTTATTATCACACTTAAATTATTATGAAATAATTATTTTAAGAAACAAATTTTTTTAGAGAGAATAATTTTTAATTCTTTACCAACAGAATAAATTGATATTGCAAAATAAAATATAAATAGTCTAAAATAAAACTGCTTTAGATGAAAGTTCTGTATTTAAATAAAAATTTGGCTTCTATTAATTAAATTTTATGATCTAGTTACTTATTTATTATCTAGTAACTTGTTTTTATGTTCTGTTATTTACTATAATGTCATTTTTATCTGTTTTTCTGATGAAGACGGACATTGAGTTCGTCAAAACGTCGATTATAAATAAATATTAATACAGAACTTTAACTAAAGCAGTTTTATTATCATTCAATTAATGTTATTGATGAAGACGAGCGTTCAATTTCGTCGAAATATCGGTTGATACAAAGTACAGTGCTGCCAACTTTGTGAGAAGAAAATTACTAAAATTTTTAAAAATTTATTATGACTACGTTATTTAACCGATTTTAATCAAATTTTCACTAAAGATTCTCCTGGTGCCCGCATAAATTATGCAATTTTAACAAAATACACTGTTGCCAACTTATCGAGAAAAAAATTGCTAAAATTTAAAAAAATTCATTGTGGCTACATTATTTATCCGATTTTGATCAAATTTTCAGAAAAGTTTCTCCTAGTGCCTACATAAATTATAATTTTATTAAAATACGATGTTGCCAACTTTCCGGGAAAAAAAATTAATAATTTTCTAAAAATTTGTTATGTCCGCATTATTTATCCGATTTTAATGAAATTTTTACAGAAGATACCCTTAGCGCGTATAATATTATATATTAGCAAAATACAATGTTGCCAACTTTCGGTGAAAATTTTTTTTATTCCTATTATCATTTATATGATAACGTCAAAGTGGTCTATATATTGGTTTACCCATATACTTCTAATCTTGTTTTGTTAAATAGTTAGTCATGTTTACTTTCATATAAGAACAATATCTATATTTTTTTCTACTATTGTAATCAAATGATACACTTTTTTATGCAGTAGAAAACTGCAATTTATTTCTGCATCTAAGCAGTTCTGATGTCAGTAGTCCTGCGTGCAATAAAAAAAATCTGTTGTAGCCACCTCAGTACCGACCTTCATATCGTATTAAATAAATTGAATAAAATAATTATTTGTATAACAACTACTGTAGTCATGGTAACTAAACACAAAACTGTCTTGACAAAAATATGCCACCTATTTACAGAGTTATATATATATATATATATATATATATATATATATATATATATATATATATATATAATTCATTAATCTGGTTAGTTGATAGATATATCATTTAAATACAGTTAATACTCAAATATAATCATAAAGGAATAATCTGAAAATGAAAAAATCTTATCGCCTCAACCTGGGATCGAACCAGGGTCCTTTCGAAAGGACGGGGGGTTGGCGGGAATTTAGTACTAGCGGATGCCCCCCTTTGAGATATTAAAGTTTAGATTCGACAAATTTTTTGTCCGATGCGTATTTTTCGAAATATAACAAATTCCAGGTTAAATGAATCACCCGGTATATATATATATATATATATATATATATATATATATATATGTATCTCTTTTTTTCTACAATCAAAATTTTCCCTGCCACAGGAAAAGAGACCTTATCACACATATTTGTATCAAAATTTCATATTTATTGCATTAAACACTATCTACACTAAAATAAAACGGTTTTAGGGGTTTAAGTTCTGCATTAATATTTATTAATAATCGACGTACTCAACGTCCGTCTTCATCAGGAAAAATGATTGTATTAGTTTTTCTGATGAAGACGGACGTTGAGTACATTGAGTGTACGTCGATTATTAATACAGAACTTAAAACCCTAAAGTCGTTTAATCGATCATTTCTATTTTTTTCCTGATGAAGACGAACGTTCAGTTCGTCGAAACGTTGATTTATTAATCCTCGAAGTACGAAAAAAAAAGACAAACATTGTTTTCGAAAACGGGTCACCAATGACCCATACAGTCTAGATAATTTTTTTATATATTTTTTTGGCTTTGTGGTTAATTTGAATAAATTAATAGCATGAATTATTTATTTTTCATTTATTTTTTTTATTTATATTGATACAAATAAGAAAAAAGCAAACAAATAATTTTTTATTTTCTAGATAAATACAATCATCATATTTTTACAAAACAAAATCTAGTAATAATTGTTTTGTGCAAATAGATCTGCAATCTGTCGAATAGCGCGAAACAAGTATAAACTTGCACAGCTCGACAAATGAACAACATGTACTCGATAGTTATACTATTTCCGAAAACGGATCTGACGTGACCTAACAGACATTTTATGAAATATCAGGAGAATTAAAATTTATATTCATACAAATGACATCAAAAATAATAGAAGATAATATAATAGGAGAACTTGAAAAAAATCAAGAATGTAGAAAAATAATTGTAAGAAATACAGTAAATAATGCACATTTTGGGTCACGATTGACCCACTTATAGTACTCCGAGGGTTAATAAATTATTACAGAACTAGAACCTAAAGCCGTTGTATTTTAGATATAATAAATTCGGAAAGATTTTTTACTAGATTAAATTTTCGTAGGAAATAATTACGATTATTTGTGCTCTTTCTACTGATATTAATAACTTAATATTTACTTTGTTTGATGAAGCTAGGATCCGTTTTCTTGTGGTAAGTATAACTTGTTTTTTTTTTTAGATAATAAAATATTTAATAAAGTAACGATGACAAAATTAAAACAGGTTTTAGGTTAAAGCTATAATATTTTTATTAAAATAAGATGTTTCGTTTTATCAGGCTTGTACTTTTTTCAGGAAAATAAATACAAATAGCAGATTTGGAAACAATGTTCATACCACTGAAATATAGTAATAACTGGAATGTGCACTGCCTATGTGTTCTAGTAGTGGCAATGCGAGCCGAAAGAGATAGGAGAAACGTGGTATCTCTATCACTGTCTTACACTTCTGTGCATTTGAAATTCAAATGCGATTTCTTGCGGTAAAAATGCGACAATCTTATGTTGTTGCATATTAAATTGTAGCTAAATGCATCGGCTAAACGATACGTAATGAGATTTTATTGGGGAATTCTTCTATAAAAGGTATTTTTATCATTTTTGATATATTAATTTGACAATTGACAGTTAGATTCTTGTTTTTCATAGCTATCTAAGTTATCATGTAGTAGCAATGCTACGCCATTAGAAAGACAAAGACGCGAATACCACGTATCCTATCTCTTTCGGCTCGCATTTGAGCGGCCAGTGCGCGTTCCAGTTATTACTATATTTCAGTGGTTCATACACAAGGAAAGTATGGTTACGTTTGCTTATTTTTATTTATCTTCTTGATAATGATTCATGTTGAATGAATAGAAACGTTGAATTTTAATAAAAATAATACAGAACTATATTTTCTTATAATTCAATATAATTAAGGTTTTTTTTTGCTATATTAATTGTAAAAAGTTGAAATAATACTTTTCTCTGTTATAATGAAAAATTATATAAGGTCTTATAAGGATTTAAATTAGAAGATCAAAAAATGTATTAAATAATAGTTTATTTATAATAAAGTCGTATTTTATATGGAACACACTTTGTAATTGTTTTAATTCCAAAATGAAAAAGTTTAAAATAACAATTAGATTCTTGATTATCTAAGGCCGCGTTAATTAAATAGTGGATTAATCAGGGCAGTAAATAAAAAGGTAAGGTCTCTCGTTCGAATTAATTCGACCGTGCACTTTTAGATTTCCTTTCCGAGTAAAATATTTCTGACACTCTCTACAGTTTTACGATTTGTTATTGGAACGGACACTATGTGTAAGAAAATGCCTGTATAGATTGCTTCTTTGCGAGAATGAGTTGGCACACACTGTACACTGAAATGGTTTCTCTTTCGTATGCACCCGTATATGAGTTTTTAGGTTACCATTCTGAGAAAATGCCTTATGCAATATTGACATTTATATGGCGTCTCCTTCGTGTGAACAAAACGATGTCTGGATAAATGGGATTGGTTCCGGAATGCTTTTCCACAGACTCGACAATGATGATATTTTGTTACATCAGTTTCCGTTTTATTTTCAAGATTTCACTTTTCAAATCAGTTGGAATTGTTTCTGTTTCGTCGCAATATTCATCTACGAAAATAAAAAATAAATAATAATAATAATCTTAATAAAAACTGCACTTATAATTAATTTACACACAATTGACGAGATATATAGACAAGACTTGCGAAACATACAAGGCGAAAGTCAAAACCGAGTTATATTTTTACCATTCTTGCTATGATACTGTTCAGATTCATAGCGAATTAAATTTTAGATTACATAGTCATCAAGAAATAGCATCACCTAATCATCAAATTAATATTTCTTTGATAATATGTTATTAAAAAAAAGTAGCAGTACAGTTAGTATTAACTTTTATCCAAATTTTAAGATTTTTCATTAAGTTTACGATAAACTCAAATTCAAAAAATTATAACTTTCATATTTAATTAATTTATTTTTCTACAACATATTTATTATAATTAATTATTTTAAAAATTATATTATAAAAGATCTTTGCATCAAAACATTTATAGTATAATACAGATCTTACGGATATTTGATATTAAGATTAGCAAAACGCTTCATTCTAGGTGTAATTTTTCAATAGAGAAATGCATACTATTTTATAAAATAACCAAAAATGAACTGTTGTTTAGTATAATGCCTATAAAATAAACTTTATCAAGTAAATTTTAGTAGTATAAACTTATCTGAAAATTACAAACAAATTCAATATTTTCTCGGTTTTCCATTACATATTCCGTAGATTCCATTAAATATTAATCAATCCATATAGCTAAAAAAGTATATTTATTGGTTGTAGTTTTAATTACAAAATAAACAAAATTCTATTTAAAATTAATTATAACAATTTTAAAATATTAGAAAAAAAAAGAAAACAAACAAAATATTTTATTCTAAAACACATTTTACGTGGTCACAATAATTAATTAATTATTAACATGTGGACACTATAATAATAATATTGATATAACTTGTTTTCCTTGCAATTATTAATAAATTAATTATTAATTTGTGTACAAAAAAAAGTAAGGCCCTTTATAATTTTAAACATATAGATTACAGAAAGTATTTTGAAACATTGAAAGTACTTTAAAATATAATAATAAATTTGACATTAGCGACACTTTATACCGCGGTTTCAAACCGTTTCGTTCCGGTTCAATTGAAAAATATATATTTTTTCTTTCTGGCAAAAATAACGGTTTTTTTTTTGTTTTCGGTTCAGATCTGACAATGAGTGATTAAATTTTCAACGTTTTCATTTGTATTCAAACTTATTTCCTACCACAATTTAGAATATTTTATTCCTACTTTTATAATATAAGCATACTACATAAATTGATATATTAATATAATATGAATAATAATGATTATTATTAATTAATTAAAGCTAGAATAATTAGAACTATATAATAGTATAATAGTATATAGTATAAGTTTTGAATAAAAATAAAAACATTGAAGAAATTTAAACATTAATCAGTCGGAACTAAACCGAAAACCGAAAAAAAACATGTTTGCCGGAACAAAAACCGGAATCGAATCGATATATATATATATATATATATATATATATATATATATATATATATATATATACAGGGTGATTTGTAATTAATTGGAAATATTTTAACTGGAGTATCCTGGGCTCAGAATATGAAGATTTGACCCAAAACACTTAGATAAAATGTGGCTCCTTACTGAGCTACAGGGTGTTTTATTTAAAAATTTAAAAACGATTTTTGCCCAGTACTTAAAAACTATTTGACGTATCCTTATCATACTTGGCAGAAAGTGTAGGTACCGTACACCATACTAAATTATGTTAAACAAAAGTTTCTGGCTAGTGCCAGTGGCGTACAACAGGGGCAAGTGAGAGGTTGATCCTTCCTAAATTCTACGCCACTGGCGGAATTGTCATTTTAGCACAATTTTTCGATTCTCCAACACTTTCTGTGTAAAAAACATACTCTTTCTTCGTAACGATAAAGTCACTATTTTTCGAGATATTTAAAGTTAAACATAAACTGCACCCTTGGGATTTTTTCAAAATTTGCTCAAAAAATTCTGAAATAATTGAGTAAAATAGAGAAAAAAATTAGCTACATAATAACTAAGTAACTTTTTTCTCTAACTCATTCTGGTTTGGCAGGAAAAATTAATAAAAATTAATATTTTTTGCATTTTAATTTTTTATTTTCAATTTTCAAAATAGGTGTCTGGACACAACGCCGACTGGACACAATGCCGACTGAACACACCGCCGACGGAGGACACTACGCCGACCGTGGACACAACGCCGATCGCTTACTAGGGATACTACGCCGACCGTGGACATTACGCCGACCGTTCATTCGCATTTGCGCAAGCTAATCGTTGTTACTGAAACATACTCCCCGCCCCGGTCGACGTAGTGTCCTCGGTAACGGCATTGTGTCCAGTCGGCATTGTGTCCTATGCCCAAAAAATCAGAAGTTTTTAAGTTTTTTTTTATTTTTTTCGTATAGTATTTTTATAGCAAAAGTGTATGACAAGTTTCGAGTTAGGGTAGAAAAATGTGCAGAGATCTTGGAGAAAGTTAAATAGAGTAATTGATATTTAATTTCTTTTCTTAATAAAATACTATTTTAGAAACTTAAGTTGTTTTTTTATTAACTGATCTTTTTAAAATTTTGGCACAGAGCCATAATTTGATATTCTGAACAACTTTTCTCAAGAACATTATGGCGTATTATTGTCCAAAAAGGCATTTTACCTGAATATAAAATAGATTTTTACATTTTTCATGACCGCCTTAATTTTTAAAATACTAAAAATATACTTAAAATTGTTTTCAGACAAAGCAGGGCCAAATCCCAAAACATGAAAATGAAATTCTTAATTTTTTTGCCCATTACACCTATAGTGAACTCAATCCGAGGACACACTGTATATGAAGATATTCATTAAAATATAATAATATATTCATGTTTATTCTGTATTAACAGATCTAGAATTAATTAAAAACATCATGAATGAAAAAGCAGCTCGAACAATCTGTAAAAATTGGAAAATAATTTTATTTTAAAATGTCATATAATAAATAATACCTAATAAATTATAGAAAAAAATCTTACTTTTGCAAAATTATACATGCTTAGACCCAATACACCAGCTATTGTAACTTCTAGCTTTTTTGAGTTTGCATTAATATATTAATTAATTTTTTTGGAATTTGACTATTTGTCATATCATACCATTTGCAATCATATATAGCATTATTTATTTTTAATCTCTGAAAAGCATTTTGATTGTAAATAAACTGGTGAGTTCAACAAAACCTTCTGTACACTTAAAACGATACAGATATTAACTGAAATTTCCAAATAATTATCACGAATGAGTTAGATAAACAATAACATTATTAATCAGTCTTGTGTTACGTATTAGACTAGTCAGTAATAATTAATCTTGCATAAATAATTATTTTTTTTATGTTATTACTTCTGAAATAGTTATTCGTGACATATTTATTGCTAAATATTTGTAAAATTAAAATAAAACAAACTAATTTTATGTGACAATAAAAATTATTTTAATTATATTATTGCTAATGTTATAAATAATATACTATTAATTTAGCTATAAATAACTGAAAATTTAAAAAGATTTTTTTTTAATAAAAATAAGAAATGTAATTTATTTTTTATAAACTAATTAAATTAATGGCGATTTAAGCAAAAACAAAATACTTTAAACTAATATAATACGCCATTTGTAATTAAGAATATAAAATATTACTTAGATATTTAAATACTTTAAACTAATATAATACGCCATTTGTAATTAAGAATATAAAATATTACTTAGATATTTAAATTCTTGTATTAATTTTATCTAACTTGCTTAATAATTTTATAGAAGAACCGTACAGAACTTTATTTATAATCGCACAAAAAAAATTGTTTTTCTTGATAAAAATTAATATTACTGTTTTAAATAAAGTATTATAAATAATCGTGACATTATTATCACAAGATATGAATGAATTAAAAACAAAACAGACACGGATCAGCTGTGAATCGCCGGCAATTGGCACGCCATATTCGGACTTTGATCAGACAAGAACACCAACTCAACATATCGTACTAGTAACACCATCAGTTGGAAAAAATAATGAACTCAATAAAAATTGTCTAACCGGCAATAACAGTGTTGAATTAGTTAATAACATACCTAAGCCAACACCATCTGCAGAAAAAAATACTAAGTCACTTGCTGAAACCATCAAACAAGCAAATGACTTAAGTAATGATCGGCCGAAACAAGTTTCGGATGGCAAGAACGAAAAAAGCAAATCAATCCATACTAATAAACAAACGTCAAAATCAGATGTTGATGACGGATTCAAGTTGGTACAACGTCACAAACGTAAACAAAAAAGTATAACTGGTTGTAATACATCCGATTCTGATGTGCAGTTCGAAAGCGCAACGAGGAAAGCATGGTTTTTTGTTGGACGTGTGAAATCAAATACTGATGGAAAAGTGGTTGAAAATTACGTTAAACAAAAATTAAACAATGAACAGGTTATTTGTAATAAAATTGACAGTAAATATAACAATTCGTGCTTTAAAGTTGGAGTGAATTTTGAAGACAAAATTAAAATTGAAGATCCGGAATTCTGGCCAGCTGGTGTATTGGTTAGAAGATATATTTTAAGAAAACCTGCCGCAAAATCAGCCAAAACATAATAAGTTTACTGAAAATAACATACTTTGTGAAAACAAAGTATTTTGCCCTATATCTCATTCAAATATTCAACATGACACAAGTAATATTACAACAAATAATGACAACACTATCGATAAAAAAGTAGTACAATTAAATCTTTTACAATTATTCACTTAAATATACACTCATTAAGAAATAAAATGAATGAAGTAGAATGTTCTTTAAATAATCCTCAATTTTCTGCAAATATTTTATGTTTTACCGAACATTGGTTGAATAGGGACGAAACAAATATTCTCAACTTAGAAAGTTATATCTTAGCTTCAGTATATGTTAGGAAAAGACAAATAAAAATAAATAAAGAAGGTTACTGTGGCGCAGTAATTTTTGTCAAAAACGGAACAAAATTTAAACATAACCATAAAATAGTTAACTTAGGTGTTGACAACATATGCGAGCTAACCGCCACAGATTTACCCGATGAAAAAATTAACATTATTTGTGTGTAACAGACCACCTAAGGGTGACATTAATATATTTATTTCTGTGTTGACTGAAAGTTTAAAATATGTAAATAGATCATTCAACACAATAATAACAGGCAACTTCAACATTCATTTTAATAGCAATAATAAAGATAACTTATTATTTAGAGATTTTCTGTCATGCAATGGTCTTACTTTAACTGTTCATGAAAACACGAGGAAAACTAACTGTATTGATAATATTATAATTAATATAAAACCACTTTATGGTGTAACGTATAATACTGAAGTGTTTGATACAATTCTGTCAGATCATAACGGACAAAAGATCTCTATCAATTCTGTTGTAAACAAAGACGAGTTAAAAGAGTTTAATTTTCACAAACCTATTACTGAATATGGGCTAAACAATCTATATCATATTCTAAGCAATATCGATTGGAGTTTTATAGACAAATCTTCTAATGTAAATGAGTGCTGTAATAAATTTTTAGAAATATTAACAGTGGCAGTTGATGAAGCGTTTCCGACAAAAAAATTTAGTAATAAACCTAGAAATAAAATCACTTGGTATAATAGTCACTTGGCTAAACTAAGAAATGAAATACAAGATATAATAATTCTTAACTCTAAATATCCGCAACTAAATCTAAAGCATTATATAGAGTTATTGCAAAGTAACTATAAAAAAGAAATAATAACACAAAAACGTAGTGCTAATGATAATTATGTAAACAATTGTTCAAATAAATGTAAAGCTATGTGGGATGTTGTTAATTGCAAACGGAAAAGTAATATTGATACCAATCATAATTTTACATCTGACGATTTTAATAATTATTTTGTATCAATTGCTCAAGATATAACCGATAAACTAGATTCACATGATGGGGGAAGTTCTTGTAGCTTTGATAAAATTACAGCAGGACCTTTTACCATTGGTGAAGTTAGTTTTAATGAAATAAGAGATATTATAAATGGTATTACAGATAGTAGTAGTAAGGACTACTTAAAATTAAATAAAAAAATAATAAAATATATTAAAGATATTATTATAATACCTCCTACGAAAATACTAAATATGGCTATCAATCAAGAAATATTTCCAGAAACACTCAAAATTACACGAGTGGTACCTCTATTCAAAACAGGAGACATCGATAATTTATCCAATTATAGGCCCATTTCAATAATACCGATTATTAGCAAAATATTTGAGGTAGCACTTAAAAATAGAGTGTTAAAATATCTTGAAAATAATAACGTGTTGCATAATAACTAATTTAGTTTCAGATCAGGCAAGTCAACTAGATTAGCTCTCATGCAAATAATAGACAGTATTCAACAAAATTTTGAAATTGGCTAGGATACATGTGCATTATTATGTGATTTGTCCAAAGCATTTGATTGTGTGTCTCATGAAATATTGCTCAGTAAATTAGATCTTTATAATTTCAGTACCAGTGCAATTAATTTCTTTAAATCCTATTTTTCAGATAGGCATCAATTTGTAGAAAATAAAGGGCAGAAATCAAATTTAAAACAGTTAAATTTTGGAGTAATTCAGGGCTCCGTACTAGGTCCTGTATTATTTATAACATATATAAATAATATATTTAATGTATTGCCTAGCAGCAAAATGATTCTTTATGCAGACGACACAACTGTTTTAAATGCCGATTCTGACAGGAACTGCTTATTAGAAAAATCAAATATTTCTAAAAATAATCTACAAACATGGTTCGGAATTAATAAACTGAAATTGAATGACACAAAAACACAACAAATTATATTCAGTAACCGTAGTGCTGCTAATGATAACAATGATATTGCTCATGTTAAACTACTAGGCTTAATTCTTGACAAAAAGTTAACATGGTTTTATCACTGTGAAAATATTGCAAAGAGACTAGGTTCATACATAATTTTATTTAAAAATCTTGTGGATACAGTAAATTTTGCCACCATTAAACAAGCATATCATGGGCTGTTTGAATCAGTTTTGAGTTATGGTTTGCTGATATGGGGTCATTCCCCATCCTCAAAAAGAATATTTCGATTACAAAGGAAAATGCTTCGTGTCATCTGTAAACGGAGCTATCGCGAGGACACAAAGCCTCTTTTAAGGAGACAAAAATATTGACTTTGCCTGGCCTGGCCTGTACATCCTACACTGTCTTGTTTACGTCAAAAATAATCTATGTTTATTCAATGAAATAAAAAATTTGCATGATTATAATACGAGAGGTTCTTCAAACCTACATAAACCATTTCTTCGTCTGCAAAAAGACAGAGATGGCACAAATTACTTTGGGATAGATCTATATAATGCACTACCTGCGGAAATCAAAAATTTAAAGAATAAGCAATTTAAAACTTCAGTAAAAAAAATTCTTGTCGGAATTGCTCCATTTGACATACAAGAATTCACTTCAACTATAAACAATATGTAACCTTCATGTTTACTATTGTTATTACTACTTTGACTGCAAGGAAAAAGTAGTATAGCGTTTGGTACGGTGTCTGTAACATTTAAAAAAAAAAAAAAAAATTGTATAGAAATCCTTCATATAGCCTCTAGATGACGAATCTGAACTTAGTTTATGTGGGTGTATGGATGTGCGTCGTCAGCTCGCTCGCTCGCTCGCTCGCTCGGTCGTAAGTCAAAATTTTGTGGGCGCAACTCCTCCTAGACGGTTCAACCGATTTTAATGAAATTTTCAGAATAAATTTGTCTAGTGCCCAAGATGGTCATGTGATTTTGTTTTTTTCCAGTGATGCCAACTTTCCGAGAAAAAAATTACTAAAGTTTTTAAAAATTCATATTGGCTACGTTATTTATCCGATTTTGACCAAATTTTCAGAAAAGATTTCCCTAATGCTCCCATTAATTACATAATTTTATTAATATTCAGTGTTGCCAACTTTTCGAGAAAAAAATTACTAAAGTTTTAAAAATTTTATTATGGCCATGTTATTCAACCGATTTTACTCAAATTTTCACAAAAGATTCTCCTAGTATTCATATAATTTATGTAATTTTAACAAAATACAGTGTTGCCAACTTTCCGAGAAAAAAATTAGTAAAATTTTTAAAAATTTATTTTGACCATTTTATTTAACCGATTTTAATCAAATTTTCATAAAAGTTTTTCCTAGTGCCTAAATAAATTATGCAATTTTAACAAAATACAGTGTTGCCAACTTATCGAGAGAAAAAAATCACAAAATTTTTAAAAAACTCATTGTGGCTACATTATTTATTCGATTTTGATCAAATTTTCAGAAAAGTATGTCCTAGTGCCCACATAAATTATAATATTATTAAAATACAGTGTTGCCAACTTTACGAGAAATGTCAAAGTAGTCTATATATGGGTTTACCCATATACTTCTAATCTTGTTTTATTTTATTAATAATGTATTTAATTTAAGTAATATTATTTTATATTTTATATTTTTTAAGTACTTTCTGACATATGTAAATGATTATATATCATCCTAACATTAAAAGAACAATAAATAAATAAATAAATAAATAATATTGAATTTTTTTGTAAGTTGTCTCAAATGGCAAGTTAGTGTATATAGTAAA
Source organism: Clivina fossor (assembly GCA_963966155.1). NCBI lineage: Eukaryota > Metazoa > Arthropoda > Insecta > Coleoptera > Carabidae > Clivina > Clivina fossor. Next base: position 582,371 of record OZ014560.1, read on the forward strand.
AAATAAAATCAATTGCCAATGTTTTATTTTTATTTATTTTCAAATAAAGTTCTATTAACATCAGTTTTTAGATTAATAAAAATTATTATATAAAGAATTTAAATTTCAGTTCCAGTTCGAAGCCCTGGTTATAATGGACAATGTGCGAAATATTTTGTCAACTGTTTTAGTTATTTAAGATAAACCCAGAAATCTAATACCCCTAAAATACTTTTTATCAAATTAATAATAAAAAATATTTGCGTATATTTTTATGTAAATTTTATATATTCTTCAAATATATATATATATATATATATATATATATATATATATATATATATATATATATATATATATATATATATATATATATATATATATATATATAGTTTAAATTGAATAAATAACATTGATTAATTAAAAATTAAATTAAAAATTTGTCAACCTGTATTGTCTGGGAATCGAACCCAGGTCCACTATGTTTCCGGCACAGCGCTTTTACCTTCTGAACTAACAATACACAGACGATTAAGTTGAAATTTTTAATCAATATAAAGTATTCATAATTTTTGTATATTCACCTGCATACTACTACGATTACATTTAAGCAAATTTGTAGCCTGATAGCTGGATTAATACGTATGAAAGATGTAAGTATATTTATTCGAATATAACGTCCGAAAGACAATGTGTAAATAATAATTTATAAATAAATTATACATATATACACTGAATACATATCTAATATACTTACCTCAATATTTGATTGTGATGAGAAACATTTATTCGAATAATTTCATTATTTTCTTCGATGCTGTTTTGTTTTTGTTTTTAGTAAATTCATAAAAAAATTTTGACTTACGACCGAGCGAGCGAGCTGACGACGCACATCCATACACCCATTTATAAACTAAGTTCAGATTCGTCATCTAGAGGCTATATGAAAGATTTCTATACAATTTTTTTTTTTTTTTGAAAATGTTACAGACACCGTACCAAACGCTATACCACTTTTCCTTGCAGTCAAAGTGGTAAAAACAAGAAAAAATAATTGTGGAAGATATTTTATTAATATTTATTTATGTTACAAAGTTAATAAAATAATAAAAAAAATTTTGTTAACATTAATCACAAAAATTCTTCCCAATAACCAAAACAAAAAACTATACAAAACATAATCAAAAAAAATATATAAGTAATTTTACGACAAAATAATTGGTGAAATATGTAACTTTTTTGTAGTTTTTTTTTGCAGACTAGTGTATTATATAATTTAAGAGGCACTTACAAAGATATTATATCATTCTAATATCTAAATTTTGTTATTAAATATATATTATTTTTAATTACAGTTGTAATACAATAAAAAGTGAGATATATATTTATAGTTTTTATGTTTTTCATAAACTTTGTAAAAAAATAACAAAATACATCAGAGAGATACACAACCTTAATTTTTTATACAAAGTAACACAAAAAGAAATTAATTCTCATTTCGAATTTAAATAATAAAATAAAATTAATTATAAGTTATAATACATTTATTTATACGAGATTGGACCAAAAAAATTTTAAACCGATTTAACAATTTATTGCGTTATTGATTTATTTTTTTATATATGATGTTGGCTTGGTAAATTAGTATAAAGATTCTTCATATCCTTTATACGATTTATACTGCAGGAATTTCGTGTATTTCCAGTCACTAAATTTTAATAAATGTAAATTATTTCCTGTCTGATAATTAAACCAAAAAAATAATAAGTATTATAATATTTAAACAATAAAATAACAAATGTGCGATTTTATATTTGCTGCCATGTGAGACGTCACAACGGGTCACAAATATTTTCCATAAAATTTAGTTTATAAAATAATATTTGACAGTTATGTAATCCCGTAATCCCTACTTGAGAATTTAATTTAAAATAAATAATTATATTAATCGGAACGGAATATTTATTCCATATTAACTAATTAATTTTCAAGCAATTTGCGTAACTGTCAAATATTTATTCTATTAACCTAAAAAAATTTCAAGAGATGAACTCTTTGCTGGTTTTATTTGAAATAATGCCCCTGGTAATAATAATAATAAATTTATTATTAACTCGAGAATAAATTCAGATTAAGTTTATTCTGGGAATTATTTTTTAAATTTGTAAATAAAATATTCTCAGTTAATTTGAAGATACAATCATATAATTTTCTTTTAACTTAGGAATAAATAAAAATTGGAAATTCAAGTTAAGTTAGGCTCGAATATTTCCAATTTTTTCTGGGAATAATTTTCATATTTGTCATATAATTTTCTTTTTAACTTAGGAATAAATAAAAATTGGAAATTTAGGTTAAATATTACCAAGTTATTGGAGTAAATTTATTCTTAGAATAATTTTAAATTTTATAAATAAAATATTGTCGTTTAATTTGAAGATACAATTACATTTAACTTGGGAATAAATAAAAATCGGGTCAATGTTTAACAAAATAGAATAACTAATCTAGAGATTAAAAAAAATCTGATATTACCAGGGTATCAATTCGTTTTCAAATACAATAAAGGCGAGGAATGGAATGTTTTCGAGAAATAAATTTCGAGTTACGAGTTTTTCAACTTACAAATTTCTTTCATTTTCTTCGATATCCGAGTCAGTTGGTGAGGTTAGCAATAAATTAACGGAAACTAATAACGGGAATTTTAAATTTTTATCTAATAATAAAATTGGGAATGGTTCCTTGTCCGGAAATTCCATTCGTTGTATCCCGGATGACTGGGTGACTGAATCATTGATTGAAGCTACAGTTACTCTGGAAGGAATTGATTGATTCAATTTTTATAATTATTAATTAAATCATGTCATGTACCCAAAAAGGGTGTGGCACAAACTCTTTTCATCATCCCGAAATCAGTCGCCTCCAAACATTCCTATCCGCAAACAAGCAACTTTCGCTTCATCCACATTCATAATTCCACTCTCATAGCATGCTCTTTTATTTCTACTAGTTGAAAACTTCCGTTCATGCAAGTCACTCTCTCAATCATATCATCTTCAACTACTCATCGGACATTCCTAGCAAAAGTTCCCAAAGCACCTTACAACCATGGCATTTACTCTCCTTTCAATTTCACGTTCAAAACGGCCATCTCTAGACAAAACAAACTACCCAAATACACAATTTATCTACCTGCTCTAAACGTGCACCATCAATATATATGTCACTGTAAAAGCTCGAAAATTGGTGAATCCTAGGATAGAAGCGTTAAGCCGAGAATTTACCAATTAGAAGTAGTAAGTGTACGAAAAATGGTTTTTTCGGGCTTTTACTAAGCCAAAGTGGTCAGGTTAGGTTAGGTTAGGTTAGGTTAGGTTAGGTTAGTTAGTTAGTGGCGTGGCAGAAGTCTAAAATTATATTGATAATACATTTTTTCGTAGTTTTACCACATGAAATTTGTAAATCCTAAGTTTAGTGCGTACATTCTAGGATTTACTGTTTTTCGAACTTTTACGCTAGCATATACATTACATTCAGTTGTCAAGTCACCCTTCTCGAAAAACGAAAAACTTTAACTAACCGAATTATAATGCAGTCGACCACTTCGAAGCTGAGCATTTGCTTCACTCTAACTTCGGGCCAATCTGCCTTGATATATAATATGCTATCACTGATGAGGACAAGCAATTCTAATCCAAAATCCCAGCAAAGCGAATCCCACACTTGCTCGTTGTTCTGTATGATAATACATGATCGTGAACAATCTCTTAAAAATAATTCGTCCTCGGAGATTTTCGGCCTACAAATACAACGAAACAAAATAATTTATCATTTTACTACGGGTTCGGTTTCCATAATAAACAAAACTAAAATTGATTTTAAGCCTATGAAGAGGTTATGATTTATTTTTGCTAGGAATGTAAATGTTTTCAAAGAAGCCCATTTGAGTATATACAATGCAGTTTTGGTGCTTACGTTGATGTATAGGGTAGTGAATGTTGGGTTAGGTTGCAAAAGCATAAGGGCGGAAAAGGACTGCTGTGGAAAAGAGTTTGTGCCACACCCTTTTGGGTACATGGCGTAATTGTGTATGTATTTTTTATTATTTTTATTTTCATAAGACTTCTGATAGATATATTTATTTTGTTTTTTTTTTCAAATTAGGAATAAAATATTCGTCCATACCCAGCACCAACATTATTATCGACATTATAATTTTGATTAATTTTTAACATCGAATACCACTGATGCAAAATCTCCGGATTCAACCAATTTTTCGGTATAATATTATCACGATATATAATTTCTATATAATCAGGTACCAATAATAAATTTTTCAATCGCAGCACTTTAAATGGATCCGCGTATTTTTTGCCTTCGGTCGTCAGTAAGAATGCTTCCTGATCTATATTGTAATAATAAAATTAATTATTAATCATCAAAGCCGTGTTTAAATGCAACATTAACAAGATTAGAAGTAGATATGGGTAAACCCATATATATATATATATATATATATATATATATATATATATATATATATATATTATATATATATATATATATATATATATATATAGACCACTTTGACATTTTTCGGAAAATTGGCAAACACTGAATTTTAATAATATTATAATTTATGTGGGCACTAGGAGAAACTTTTCTGCAAAATTTAATCAAAATCAAATAAATAATGTAGCCACAATGAATTTTTTAAAAAAATTGTGATTTTTTCTCTCTCGATAAGTTGGCAACACTGTATTTTGTTAAAATTGCATAATTTGTTTAGGCACTAGGAGAATCTTTTATGAAAATTTGATTAAAATCGGTTAAATAAAGTGATCATAATAAATTTTTAAAAAATTTTGTAATTTTTTTCTCGGAAAGTTGGCAACACAGGATATTAATAAAATTATATAATTAATGGGAGTATTAGGGAAATCTTTTCTGAAAATTTGATCAAAATCGTATAAATAATGTAGCCACAATGAATTTTTAAAAACTTTAGTAATTTTTTTCTCGGAAAGTTGGCATTACTGAAAAAAACCAAAACCATATGACCCTATCTTGGGCACTAGACAAATTTATCCTAAAAATTTCATTAAAATCGGTTGAACCGTATAGGAAGAGTTGCGGCCACAAAATTTTGACTTACGACCGAACGAGCTGACGACGCACATCCATACACCTACATATAAACTAAGTTCAGATTCGTCTTCTATCACAATTGTTTTTTTTTTTTTTGAAAATGTTACAGACACCGTACCAAACGCTATACTACTTTTTCCTTGCAGTCAAAGTGGTAAAAATATTATGTCGAAAAAAATCTTCCCTCTCACCTTTGCGTTGGCTGAAAAACTTCGTCAGATGAAGCATTTCAATTTCAGCCTCATCCTTTTTTAGTTGTGTGATATTAACGAATAACCACGAACGTAATAGCATATATACAGAAAATTCTCTTAACATTGCAAATAAATCGCAACTCGATACGAGTTGTGTTAGAAGGTTCGTTGAGAATTTTTTTAATTTCCAGGTACGTCCGGAATAATAGTTTAATAAATTCACTTCCAACCATTTAAATGTTGCGTTTTTCACTTTCTGAACACCGTATTCACAAGCTGCATTGCGGTATTTAAAAACTGTCTTCAATTGTACCATCACAGGAAACAAAAACAAAAACAAATAAGATGTAATAAAGAGAATGGCCCGGCCCGTCTTCTAACCTCACTTTTTCGTGAAAAAGTGCTTTTATCATTAACTTTAAAATAACTTTTTGTTTCTGTTTCTCATCAATTGTAAATAGGTTTTCTATTTACGACCATTTTTATTATATATTTGGTATTATAAAATTTATATAAACTATTATAAATTGCTTAATAAATAATTTTAAGTAAACGTCAAAAGTACTTTTGGCAAAAATCTCTTTTATAAATGAGGTGAGAATTGATATTTCAAATGACAAGTATGACAGGACAAAAATGAGAAATTTCAATGATATAATTAGTATATTGAACGACAAATTATGGAGGTGAACGTGAATATCCCCATAAAAAAATTAATAAGATAAACTAAACTTACTTTGGGATTAATTGTTTCTATCATAACCTTAATACATTGTTCGATAATATTTTCTAAATGAAAAAAAGTCGCCGATGCCAGAACCGAAATAATTCCTAATGGTTCTAAAACAATCTCGTCCAAATACAACGAGCCGAAAACAATATTAAGTGCTGTAAAATAAATATATGTAAATTTTAAATTATGTAAACTCTCTCTCTCTCTCTCTCTCTCTCTCTCTCTCTGTGTGTGCCAACTGAATGATTTCCAAACCTTCAACTGTAATCTGTGGATCAACCATTTCAATTGGTATCAGATTCTTCGTACTTTCCAACCAAGAATCACTTAACATACTAGCAAAATATGGACTTTGACACAGATAGACTTTGTGTAAGTTAAAGCTTGTAGCCAATGCTAAAATTGTCACATCCGAATTTTTTCCTTCCTTGAATAAAGTTTGAAAGATGTATTCGGCTTTTTCTAGTTTTTTTCTGCAAATCAAATAATGTCAAAAGTTAGTTTTGTTTTTGAGTCCTGGAATCTGCGTTCAATGTTATTAAATTCCCTATCAGGTTCGTTATTGGTTTTTAGCAATGACGCCTTTTATCTTTTCCAGGTCATATTCAAATTTTCTGAGTTTGGTCTGTGTTTGTGGTTCGAGTGAACCACAAAAGAAAACGGACCAAACTCAGAAAATCTGAAGATGACTGAAAATTCAAAACGCGTCATTGCTAAAAACAATAACGAACCTGATAGGGAATTAACAATAAATTTAATAATATTATTAAGATAGATTAGACACAATTCTCCTCCCAAATCAGTATTGATAAAATTAACGTACTTAAATCTCAATATTGTACTTGTAATTTTAATTTTTCTACATTCAATTTACATATATTTTGTTTTTATAAAGCCATCAAATATTGCAAAAATTATAAAGAAATATATATATATATATATATATATATATATATATATATATATATATATATATATATATATATATATATACAGGGTGTTCGTTCGCTTGGTTGATATAGGGCAATAACATGGGATTTCGATAATATGCAGAGTACTACTTTCTGAAGTAAAATTCGGAGAAATACTTAAAATACTTTTCGATAGGGAATAAAAAGTTCTATAATTTGGTTCTACTTTTAACTTGCTAGCATGTGTCGTTTGAGCACTACAACTTTTTTTTAAATGTTTTTTAGAATTTTCAATAATTTTTCTTGCTAAATCAGTATAAGTTAGAAAAAAAAGTTACTTATTTATTATGTAGCTAATTTTTTTTTCTATTTTACTGATTTTTTTCAGATTTTTTTGAGGAAATTTTGAAAAAAGTCTTATTTTGACTTTTTTTTTTAAATATAACTTTTTTTCAAATTTGCTCAAAAAAATCTGAAAAAATTCAGTAAAATAGAGAAAAAAATTAGCTACATAATAGCTAAGTAACTTTTTTCTCTTACTCGTACCGATTTAGCAGGAAACATTATTGAAAATTCTAAAAAACATTTTTAAAAAATTCTAGCGCCCAAACGGCACATGCTAGCAAGTTAAAAGTAGAACCAAATTATAGAACTTTTTATTCCCTATCGAAAAGTATTCTAAGTATTTCTCCGAATTTTACTTCAGAAAGTAGTACTCTGCATATTATCGAAATCCCATGTTATTGCCCTATATCAACCAAGCGAACGAACACCCTGTATATATATATATATATATATATATATATATATATATATATATATATATATATATATATATATTTAGAAACAAAACTGGGAACTGCTGTTGTACTTAATTACTTTTTCAAGTACTGTTTTGTACTTAATATTTAAGTACTTTTAATATTTGAATACTTACTGTGTGAATTAAAAATATTTGTAAAAAGTACTTATACACTTAATATTTAAAATTTGTGCTAAATACAACAAACAATACTTGAAGAATTAACAAAGTATTAGTATTAATATTAATATTTGTTCAAGTTAAATTTTTACATATCTCGAATTAAATTTAGTACTTCTACTGCAGTGAGCATGTGAAGCCGTTGTCTTGTAGTAAAATAAATTTAGGTTTAATAAAATTGTTCTCGGATGCACCTTTGTGATGCATTTAGAGAATGAATCCAAATATTTATTGTCGCAAACTTTGTAGTAGTATTTCTCAATTACCATACCAGCCAACAATGATTAAAAAATATGTGGATGATCTAATACTTATTGTCCCAAAAGAGAAAATTAACGATACATTACGAATTTTTAACTCAAGAAATTGAAAGGCAATGTTGCTTATCCTTTTTAGATTTGCAGTTAATTAGAGTAGATGGTAAAATCAAAACAAAATGGTTCAAAAAACCGGTAACATCAAATAGATTTTTAAATTTAAATTCTGTACATTTAAAACATCAAAAAATCAATTTAAAAGAAAAGGCATTAGCTGTCACTAGCGAAGAATTTCAAACTGAAATAAAATTACAAATTTCAAATATATTACTAGACAATAATTATCCGATGGCACTAATGAAGCAAATTATGAATAATAACAGAACTAAGAAATGTAATAATCAAGATATTGACACAAAATCATATTGTTCAATAACATATATTCCAGGTTTATCGGAAAATTTAAAGAGAATATTAAAATCGGACAAGCTAAAAACCAGATACACTTTGTATCGAAACTAGTAGCTTGTGGAAAATGAAATAAGTAGTTTTTATTCAAAAAAATTGACCTATATCCCTGTGGAACAAGTTTTTTACATATAATAAAATAATGTTACAATTATATTTGAAATGAATTTGTAAATATTTTCTTTAAATATGATCTCAAAATTAAAAGTTTCAAACCTAAATAGTTTTCTGTTATTCTTAGCATAAATAAAACCGATTCTATAAAATATCTATATTATGTTTATTTTTATTTACTTAAAATGCAATTATATTGAAATCACCTATACTTATATGATATAATAAAGATATTAAAATGTAATTATTTTTATATACAACTTCTTGCAATTCATACACGATATAAACGTATATAATTTTAATTATGAATAGTTAAAGAGAACAATATCTTGACAGCCTACGTATTAATTCCAAACTTACTTTTTCGGTGTATGTAAAACATTGTCGAAAGTCGAAAGCATGTTCTCATCATCCTCATCTCTTTCTCGTTTTGTAACAGGACTAGCATTTTTACTTTCATTTGTACCCATGTTTTTATCAGTGAGAATACGGGCCAATGTTTCTTTTTCTTTCGATTAAAATCTAAAGAAAATAGCTTTAGATTAATTAAACTAAAATGTTTAATCAAAATTTGAACAACAATTTAGATGATGTAAGTCAAATTTGTGAAGCAAAAATTATACGTCTGACTACGAATAATTTTATTTGAATAATAATTTTTCGTATCTATGTACAAATTCTCTATAGTCTTTTATTTTATTGTTGCAATTTTGTGTATTTATATACCGGGTGTATACTTGGTTTATGCAATATAGGAAAAACAATGTTATTTTTTTTAATATCGTAATTCCTGCCTCCCCGTTAGTTTTAGAGAAAAATTATAAGAGACAAAAATTATTTAGAATTAAAAACTACATTATTTACGCTTAAAATAATTGTGATATTACGTCTCAGTAATTAATTATTAATTAAATAAATATTATCAGTTTTCAGCAATATCAGACAGCCATGGACAAAACGCGAATGTATTTTGTTCACAAATGTCAGTGTATTGTCATTTAAATGCAAAAAAATATAGTAAAGAAATAATTTGATATTTATTAGAAAAAATTAAATTATTTTATTTACAACAAATGTTCGAATAAATCGCCATTAACTGCTAAACAATAACCTAATCTATTATAAATTTCTCGCCGCACATTACTTAATTGTTTTGTCGTTAATTTCTCGCATTCTCTTTGTATTGCATTTTTTAAAGCCTCCAAATTAGAATGATACTCTCTGTACACTCTCTCTTTAAGGTAAGGCCACAAGAAAAAATCATTAGGCGCTAAATCCGGTGATCGTGCCGGCCAATTAATTGCACCCCCACGACCAATCCACGAATCGGAAAAACATCCCAACTAGCACAGATATTTTATAACACATTATTTTAAGTACTTTTATGATATATAACTGTTTTGTTATTGCTTTTAATTTACAAAATTATTTCTTAGTAGCAGTTATGATCACAGAAATATCATATAACCAAATTTGTTTTGTAAACTTATTTTATAGATATTCTTACAATTAAATACAGAAACTATTTTGTAATTATTTTATATGACATTATATAGATGTTCTTAAAATGACGTTATAAAATAATATTACGTTGTAACATTTATGCTTTACAAGTATTATATTAGTACTTTTTGCGGACCTATACAAAAATTTTATAAAACAAATTGAGCACATTTTGCTTTATAAGTGTTAATTTATTACTATTACACAGACTGTCAAAATTGTACATGTTTTGAAATTAATTTGTATTTTTTGTGGCAAAATGGATAAATGGAGAAAAATTAAAAGAAGAAGTAATTTCAGAAGAAAAGTTAAAAATAATATATGTGAAATAAAAAAAACACAATTAAATTTCTTACAACATTTCAAGACCAAGAAATTTCTAACCAGACAAAATGAATTACACAGTTCGATGAAAATATTGTACAAAGATAATGATAATAACGAAAGTACTTTGACTGAAAATGAAAATATATCTAGAAATTTGAGTAATGATGATAATAATTCAAAATCGGAATCTGATGTAAATGAATATAGTTATTGTGAAAATAACGATTCGAAAAATGTTGATGTTCGTCTTAAAATAAAAGTATGGGCAAAATCATTTAATGTATCACACGCAGCTTTAAAAGATTTATTTAAAATCTGAAATGAACGAATACCAAATATACTACCTCAAGATCCGCGAACTTTATTGCAGACTGTTAGATCTGTAAACATAATAAAAATATCAGGTGTTGAATACTGGCATTATGGTTTGAAATTTAATTTAGAAAATAGTTTAAAGAATACAATACTAGAAGTAATATCCTTAAATATAAATATTGACGGATTGCCAATACATAAATGCTCCAGGTTTGAATTTTGGCCAATATTGTGCAATGTATTTGAATTGCCAGATCTAAAACCGATGATCATAGGTATTTATTGCGGCTGTGGTAAACCGAGTGACGTAAATGAATATCTTCGCCCATTTATTGATGAAATGAAAGATGTTTTATGTAATGGTATACATGTGACAGAAAATTTTGGTTTAGATAATATATCTAATAATACTCGTAAAATTTCTGTAAAAATTAGATGTTTTGTATGTGATTCACCTGCAAGAGCTTTTATCAAAGATATATTTTACAAAACATTGTACTGGTAAATTACAATTTATTTATATTTTTTTTTGTAGGAACAGCCAATTTTAATAGTCAACATGGATGTCAAAAATGTAATATAGTTGGCGAATATTCGTATATTTCACATTCTAATTACTTTCCGAGATACCGTTCCGAAAAACGGACTGATAAATATTTTATCGAGAAAAGGTACAGACTTCATCATAAAAACGATACCCCACTAGTCGTTGCATTTGATTGATCTCGGAATAATGAAGAGATGTTAAATTGGTTGGCGGGATGGTCATTTTGGAACTTATTTTTTAGCATAATTTAATTATATTTCCAGTAAAACTTAGAATAAGATCTGTCAATTTCATAGATCTGTCAGTTGCATTATATAAATAACCGCTAGATGTTACCACAATCGCAAAGTTTTGCGTACAAAATTTGAATGTATTTTTAATAATTGAATATTGTAATAATAAATATATTTTGAATTTATATTATGTTAAATAAATTAATATCCATACATTCATAGTTCCTTGATTTAAAATATTATAAATGTTTATAGCAAAAGTTTATGTTCTAACAAATGTAAATTTGTTTCATGGTTTTACGAAAAACGTACTAAAAATATCTTTACATAAAGATGAAATTTGAACTTCGTGTTATGGCAGTTTGAGCTATAAGACACAGTACGGTTACAGCATTTTCAAACCATCCATTGTAGTGCATTGTAGCACGCACGACAACTGTGCGCGACATTGTCGTTTGATAACAGTGTTTGATAAGTAACCTACAAAACTTACTATAATGAAAATATTTATGTTATTTTAAATAATAATTACGAAAACCACGATGGTGGAATTTGCAATACTTTGTCGATTATGTGTTGGTAACGAAAATATATCATCCAGCTTAAATAATTTAGATGCAGATAATGTACTCTTAATTGATAAACTAAAAGCTGTTATACCAGGAATTGTATGTATATTATTTTTTATTTCTAATAATAATATTTTAAAAATAAAATGTTTTTTTTAAAGGGTTATAACAATGGCGAGTTACCAAATGTAATTTGTACACTTTGCATTGAACAACTAAGTAATGCATATCGATTTATACAAAAATGCTTAAAATCAGATGTAACACTAAAACATTATTTACATCAGTTAAAATATACTGGAAATAAATCAAAAAATAATGACAAGAAAACGCAAGAAAAGATTTTTGTAAAACGGGAAAGTGATGTTAATAAACCTTACAAAAATGATCTTAATGAACAAGTAGATGATTCTTTATTAATTTCAAAATATGATGAAATTCAATATACTCCGGAATTAGTTACTGTAGATCGTTGCTCGAAAAAAGATAATAATAGAGCGGAAAAATGTTTGAATGAGAATTCAAAAAATATATTTACCGATACAGACGTAAATGAATCTTTAAAAGAAAATAGCGACCCAACAAATCTTTTAGAACGCGAAAAATGCGAAAGAACCTTTATTAATAGCGCTAATTTTAAGATGCATCTTCGTACACATAAAATTAAAAAACAAATTAATTATAATAGTAAAAAAATTATTAAGAAACCTATTACAAGACTCAACAATCATAAAATTACAAAATTTTTCACAAAAACTATCGATTCAGAAAACGTTAACAAATGTTCTACCAATCTAAACACAGAAGTAGATGCGTTATTAATACAAAACGATAAACCAATAGTAGAAGAACCAGAAAATAAAACAATATATTCACCTGAAGATATTTACAATTGCGAAGTCTGCGGAGAAAGTTTTAATAATCTTACTAATTTTAGACCACATATCCGTAAGCACAAATCCAAGAAACCTTTTTCAGAAAGCTTTCCTTTAGATGTAATAGACAGTTCTTCCAATTTGAACCCAGAAGCAAACGAATTATTACTACAAAAACATACTGATCCAGTAAAAAAAGAAGGTGAATTAATGCTACAAGAAGATGCATCATCGCTACAAGAAAATGAAGTATTCCTGATAGAAAATGAAGTATTGCTGAGTTCAAAACATGAAAAAGAAATAATGGAAACTTCTGGTTCCTTATTAATTCCAATGTATGAAGAAATTCATAATATTCCAGAATTAGTTAGCTCGGAAAAAGAAATTAATAATAGAGTAAGAAAAGTTTTGAATGAGACTTCGAAAAATAGTTCTACCAATGTAGATGTTGATGACTTTTTGGAAGATGATAGTGATTCAACAAATGTTTTAGAATTTGAAAAATGCGAAAAAACTTTTGTTAATGGCGCTAACTTTAAGATGCATCTACGTATGCATAAAAATAAAAAACCTATTACAAAAGACACCAAAACAAATTTTCCTCATCCAACTACAGAAATAAACAAGTCATTACGGAACGATAATAAAAAAAATAAGTCCTCTTATAAATGTGAATTATGTAAAAAAGATTTTCAAAATATTAAAACTTTAAAAGCACACATTTATAGCCACAAATATAAGACAGAAAAGAAATGTCCAGTATGTGGAAAACTTGTTATTCATTTAAAAATTCACATGTGGTCGCATTCAAAAGAAAAACAATATGTTTGCGTATGCTGTGAACAAAGTTACTATCGTCATTCAGCTTTACTTGTCCATATTCGTGCTAAACATGAAAATGACTGGCCTTATCAATGTAAAGGATGTAACAAACATTTTATTCGTAACGATGCTTTTAAAAAACATATGAAAAATCATGCCAAAGAACAAAATGAAAAGAAAAAACTACAATACAACTCAGTGAAAACGAATTTAAAAAGACGTAAAAAAAGGCGTGGAACAGCGCATACCAACTTAAGGCCTTATAAATGTAACATATGTAATGCACGCTTCACTCGTGACGCACATTTAAAGCGTCACTTAAAAGGTTGTGCTTTCAAGAAGAAAAAAGGAAACGATAATTTGTCGACTGTCGAAGGTAGCTCGAAACAGACAACAACAGTAAACACTTTTACTGTAGAAAATTCACATGAAGATAACGGAAATAGTTTTGTGGATTTAAATACGGAAATAAATGAGCCATTATCGAGAGATAGTGACGCGGACGATTTAACATGCGACCTATGTGATAAATATTTTACTAACGCAGAAAAATTGAAGCAGCATACTCTTATACATAAACGGAAATTACAAAAGAAATGTAAAATATGTGGAAAATTGGTTGTGAAATTAAACGCTCACATGCGTATTCACACGAAAGAAATGCCTTACAAATGTTTACGTTGTGGACTGAAGTTTAGATATTCTTCCTCGTTACGAAGACATGTTCAAAAACGTCATGAATTTAATCAGCATCTTACACAAAATGAAGATCGTATTTTTCAATCGAATGTATTATTTTTCGATGGAAATATGGAATTGATAAATCCAAGTACAGTGAGCCCGCCGTATCCATAGGAGCTTTTAACATGTGTGATACATTCCTTTTAAAGCTGAGTTCACAATCAACCCGAGAACGAGAATGTATAAATGGCTAAGTTGAATAATTTTTGCCATTCTCATTCACGGAAAACGGTATCCGTTCCATAATTCATGTAAATATATATATATATATATATATATATATATATATATATATATATATATATATATCCTGGGTGTCCCATTTTAATCCGCCACCTGCAATAACTTTAAAATCGTGCATCGGACAAAAAAATGTTTCGGATAAAAAGTAAATGGATTCGAGGGGGACATCTGATGCAGAGACCCTTGCTCCCTCCGGACCCCCTGGGGGGGCGGAAAAGGGGGGCAACTTTGAAATCTTAAATAGAACACCCTATTTTTTATTGTAGATTCTGATAGGCCATTAAAAAGTATGTAAATTTTATTTTAAGACTTTTTGTTTATCTTTGATAGATGGCGCTGCAAACAGCATTTTTTTTCTCAGTTTATCAGTTTTCAATTTGAAAAAAAGGTGTAACTAAGTACGATATTCAAGTTCTTTTCAGTTCTTTGGGAAGAAGGGAGGGGCAAGGGTCACTGAATCAGATATCCCCTCGAAGCCATTAACTTAAAGTTATACCCCTCTAAACCATTAACTTAAAGTTAATGGTTTCGAGGAAGATATTTGATGCAGTGACCCTTGCCCCCTTCTTCCCAAAGAACTGAAAAAATCTTGAATATCGTACTTAGTTACACTTTTTTTTTCAAATTAAAGATTGATAAACTGAGAAAAAAAATGCTGTTTGCAGCGCCATCTATCAAAGATTAAAAAAAAGTCTTGAAATAAAATTTACATACTTTTTAATGGCCTATCAGAATCTACAATAAAAAATAGGGTGTTCCATTTAAGATTTCAAAGTTGCCCCCCTTTCCCGCCCCTCAGGGGGTCCAGAAGGGGCAAGGGTCTCTGCATCAGATGTCCCCCTCGAAACCATTTACTTTTTATCCGTAACATTTTTTTGTCCGATGCACGATTTTAAAGTTATTGCAGGTGGCGGATTAAAATGGGACACCCAGTATATATATATATATATATATATATATATTTATATATATATATTCTGTTTTTGTCGTTACAGGACTCGTTCTCGGTTGATTGTAAACGCAACTTAAGTAAAGAAAATACCTGAAATCGTTACTAACACAGCAAGATAAAAATATGATCTATTGATGAAGACTTTTGCTATAACCTATACGGTCTTACGTGATTGATATAATTAAATATTTTCCGGGCGTTTTATTTGTTTAAAATCACTATTATAGCGACGACCAATATTTTAAAGTTTTAAATATTTAAGCAGGGAAATATATGGAATTTATTTTCATAAAAAATATTATTACATAGACTGTACGGTCGTCTATGATTCACATTATTAGTTCAGATTATTTTTTGGGTTTTTTGTTGGTAAAATTCAAAAATTACATACACTAATCTGGTCCCATACATGATAAATTTTAATTGTAGTGTTTGCGTAATTCACATATAGTTTAGTTTTGGCCATCATACAGTTTTTACTTAGTTGGCATTCTAATAAATGATATTTCTCTAGTTCACGACATATTTTACTACAAAACTAAATATTAATCACAAATTGCATTGACACAAAACTCAGATAAATTACAACAGTCACACATACTGACCATTTAAAAATTGCACTCAGTACAAAATTTTTAACTAAACGTTGCATATACGTTACGATTTAATTACGCAACATCGGATTGTACAATTAAAACTGCAATAAACTTGGGGACGCTTAAGAAATTACCAAGATAAAACCGTAAGAAAATATATTGTACATTATTACACTTATGTGCTATGTCTTTCAATATTTTTACATATTATTAAGTAAATTTAAGGGCTAGTCTCAGGTTACAGTAAAACTGCGGAAATCGAACACGACGACCTTACTGTATAGTTAATAATTTTATTTTTTTAATGTTTTTGTTCTAATATTTTGTTTTTGTTCAGAATGTTCTTTTGGTTCTAAATATTTTTTTTGTTATTTTTATATTGTTCTGAATGAATATTTTGTTTCTCTCTGCATATTTTCATGTGAATAAATACATTTCGCATATTAGTTAGGTATATATTTTTGTAATACAATTATTAATAATATTGTTAATTTGAAAAGGTGTTACTGACATATATTTCAAATAATTTATTATTCAAGATTCCTATTTATATATACAGGGTGTTCGTTCGCTTGGTTGATATAGGGCAATAACATAGGATTTCGATAATATGTAGAATACTACTTTCTGAAGTAAAATTCGAAGAAATACTTAAAATACTTTTCGATAAGGAATAAAAAGTTATATAATTTGGTTTTAGTTTTAATTTGCTAGCATGTACCGTTTGGGCGCTAGAATTTTTTTTAAATGTTTTTTAGAATTTTCAATAATTTTTCCTGCTAAATCAATATGAGTTAGAGAAAAATGTTACTTAGCTATTATGTAGCTAATTTTTTTCTCTATTTTACTGAATTTTTTCAGATTTTTTTGAGCAAATTTTGAAAAAAATCTTTTTTTTCGAAATAAGACTTTCTTCAAAACTTGCTCAAAAAAATCTGAAAAAATTCAGTAAAATAGAGAAAAAAATTAGCTACATAATAGCTAAGTAACATTTTTCTCTAACTCATATTGATTTAGCAGGAAAAATTATTGAAAATTCTAAAAAACATTTAAAAAAAATTCTAGCGCCCAAACGGTACATGCTAGCAAATTAAAACTAAAACCAAATTATATAACTTTTTATTCCTTATCGAAAAGTATTCTAAGTATTTCTTCGAATTTTACTTCAGAAAGTAGTATTCTGCATATTATCGAAATCCCATGTTATTGCCCTATATCAACCAAGCAAACGAACACCCTGTATATCAAAATGTTTTGTGAAAATAAAAATTATATTTTGTTTAGTTATAAAAAATATTAAAATTTATGTGCAAAAGTTACCGACTTTTTGTATCTATTATTAATTATATAATTATGTACTTAATTAAAATTGTAAGATAATGTTTCAATATTGATAGAAATTGCAAATAATTTAATTTGTTTAAATAAGACTGCTTTACTTTTTTATACGAATAATTAATGTGTAATTTTTGTTATAATAAAAACTTTAAATATATGGACATTAATTTTATTTCTTAACCAACTAAAGAACTTAATGTAAAATAAATCATTTTTTTTTGTAACAATGGATAGAGCAGCGAAAACCATCAACTAATAGATGCTATTCAATTTTTATATTAAAATTATGCTTTCCATAACAAATTTGTATATTATTCAGTACAGATGAATGTAGCTAGCATTCAAAATTGTAACGATTTATTTGGAAACAATTCATTTTGTCGCAATTTCACTACGATTAAAACTGAGCTTAATATTTATTCTTATTTTGATAGGAGTTGTTATGTGATTCATTCCACTCTTGATGAGTACCTATCATTTTATATATTGATATATAAATCTTTATTGAAAAATAATGAAATAATTCGTACAATATATTTTGTTATTATTATTATTTTTAAATCATTAAAATACATAGAATATAAAATGTTCTATAGGATTTTTTTTTATGGTAAGATACAACCTTTAATTAATAACGTAACTCATTATTATAAAAGTAATATTTTATTTTTAAAATCATGTACATATAAAAGTAAAATGATTCATTTAAGGTAACTCTGTTACTTCGTTGCCACAAAATAATGAAGCATTATTTATATATTAATTTTTAGCTTTGTTCGGATTCCGAAAAGTTAGTATTTATTTTTTGCAATGTTCATATTTTATTTCCATAATTACAATTATATATTACAGTCTATTCAATTAATTTTACAATTACATAATTTAATTCTACTAGTGATTTTTTTTAATATTTAACTCAAGCGAAGTATTAAATTGACCTTAAAGTTGAATTCATTTAATTGGTAGGGCATACACCAATAGTAACATCTCCGGTTGTCATATTCGCGGCAATATTATACCTTTTATTATTGACGTGAACATCTTTAACACAACCGACAAATGAACTACGCGTATGAATTCCACGAAGTCGTTTCTGCGCAAGATGTTGATGACCACCTAAGAAAAGACTGAATCTTGTATCAGTCGAATGCGACTGACCAACACCGGCATCAGCGAAAATTTTGTCCACTGACAGTGATACGACATTTTTCGATTTTATCGCTGAAATAAAAAGAAAAAGTTTTGTTTAATATTTATCCATTTCGGTTAGCTTAACGTATACATACCTTGTATGCTATGCCAGTTCCCATCGCAGAAATAATACCTATCAGTTGGTCTGAATGCGGCTTCAATGGGACCTTTACCATTATCAACGGTAAACTTAATAAAACCGTCTACCAAATGTAGTACGAGGAAATCTCGTTTACCGTGAACGGACATTAATAAACCGGATATATTTCGTGGTTTTATATCCATTTGGATGTCGATTTCCGTTCCGACTTTGAAACGTTCTTGCAGTTTGACATAACCATCACCAGTGCCAAAGAACGTACCCGATTCGATGTTATCGGAGCATGGTACAGCACCTTCAATGCGTGGATTTTGCATTGGTTTACCGTTCATTTGGAAATTGCCCAAACAACCTTGGAACGGTTGATAAGTTTTCTAAACAATAAAAATTATAATTTATTCAATTTTGTTAAAATCGATCAGTGATAAACGAAAAACTATTGAAACAAACGGTGAACACAATACAATACACGTTATAAACTACACGAAATGATGAAATAAACATGCAGAAAAGTGTTGTGAATTAAATTGACAAACATTCTAACTTCTAACAATAAAACTCGCAACGTCGGGTATGTGTTATCGATTCTAATAACGAAAGCCGAATTATTTTGGAACAAGTCAACGCGAGTCAACGTAACAAAAATGCGAATGAATTAAAAACTGTGAATTGTGTCGCTTGTAAAAATTAACATTACACTGTTAAGCTGCTCGGAAGTTTTGACGGATTTCAATGAAACATAATTAACTTTTATCTAATGTTGAATCCAAGATCAAACACACGCATTATAAGTTTAACAACTTTAAGAATATATTCTAGCATCGTGAAAGATAGGTCAAATTTACCGACTTGTCATTGGCTGTAATTTAAGGTTAGTTTATAATGGTCAAAAATATGTAATTTTGCTCAATAAATTAACTTATTGTTTGTCATTTCGTATTTTATATTCGAGATCTGTTTCGTTTTTTTCAAATCAAACTTAAAAATCGGTTATTTTTAAAGCTATATAATATAAACCACCTAGATAAAAGGGCGGTACAACATTTAATTGTCGATTTCCTGTCGATTGAGAATGTCCGGATATAACATCTCGTTCATCGATAACTAGTTTTCCATCGGTTTGATTTCGACTAAATACAGTTGTATGCCATAAACATAAACCATCGTTATAAGTTTGATCCGATTCTAATGTTATATAGTCGACACCGCAACTGAATTGGTACTTTACCTAAAAAATCAGAAGAAGAAAAAACGCACATTTTATTATTTCTTATAGTACATGTATTACTATTATTCTCTAAGCGATGTTGCTAGCCTGAGCATTTTGCTAACGTAAATGTCAATTGTTGATGTAAAAATTCATATTTTTTTTTATTTAATTAGCCTTTATCGGACGAAAGGGAACTTTAGTTCCCGGCAAAGAGTGGATCCCGCTGGCTGAATGGGAACTTTCATTCCCACTACAACAACAAGCTTCCCCTCGCTGTTGCTACAGCGAGGGGAATCCCAGACCAAAGCTATATAAATCAATTTGCAACTGCACAAGGTATGCATAATGTGGAGACTATGCATGCTTCGTACAGTTGCAAACCAGTCACATAGTTGATAAAAACATAGCTATAAAATTCGTTGGATGTGTTATAGTTAATATTAAAATTACAGCTTGCTTCTCTCACCTTTCCACCAATAAGAAAGACAGCCACATAATGCAAATGCTGTGGTCCATGTACGTAAAACATAAGTCCATTCGCTTCGGTATTCTTAAACTCAATCGAAAAATCGAAACTGTTCTTATATCGTCCGCGCGAATGATCAAACTCAATTCGGCTACCCAACTGTGTACCCAATCGGAAACCGGATTGATAGCTCGCTGGTTCGGCCGGTATAAGCGGTAGCGCGCACTGCTGTACACTAGGAGGCGGCGTTGTACGTACAACGCCCGGTATGCCTGCTTCATCATCTTCCTTCTTACGTTCTTCGGTCTCCTTCTCATCGATGGGAAACAGTGGCCGAACGGTTGTTGGTTGGTCAGTTACTTCAGCGGATAGATCTTCTTCGGTTATATCTTCAGGTGATGTAATTTCGAATAGTGGTCGAACTGTCGTAGTGGGTGGAACATATGGGGCGCCTTCTGTAATTGGTTCGCCAGGAAGGTAGTCGTAATCTGATTTGATTAAATTTATAAAATGGTAAAAGTTAGGTTTAATCCAGGTATGCAAATTACTTACCTGTTAATAATACAATATGTGGTTCTTCAGTTGTACCTCTAGATTCCCAATCTTTGTCGCTGTCTTTTGTCAAAACTGGAACTATAATACAAATATTATTGATTTTATCAATATGAAAATAAAGCTACAAAAATATTTTTTTTTTATAAAATCTTACGTTTATGTAAATCTGAATAATCAGCCTTATCTAATTTACAACGTCCTAATAGATAATTTTCTTTATCGGTTGCATTTGCAAAATTAATAATCATGCCATTGAGTGTGGCATCACCTAGATAACCAGAGAAGGACCTCGTTGTACGGACTGCACCGCGTGCTACGTTGAAATTCAATGGTAATCCACCGATATACATATCACCGTACATTATATGCAACGGTGACGGTGGCGAATCCATTCTATAATTGACAAAAAATAAGAAAATAATAAATAATACACAGTAGTACACGTGGTACGAACATTCAAATGTTCCATATAATAAAACAATAATCAAACAAAATAACGTACTATTTAACGTATACGTTAAAACATTCCTATAAATAATAATAAAAAATAAAATGTAAAAACTTACGTGATACTTTCCCAATCGTCAATATCCATCCTGAGTTCATTTTCGTTATGTGTAATTGTAATAACATTCCATTCATTATCATTATAACTGCTATGCGCTGAAGTATTTAACTCTAGCCGTTGACTAACTAATACTAGCGCACTGTTAACTAACGCTAGTGACACGCCGCGCCGTTCTCTTGATCACGATCGGTTGCGTAAAATATTAAACCGTTCGGTGCTTGAGTTTTGAATTTCAAACTTACTTTCAGCGAATTGGCTGACGATGCATTTGGATGTCGTATATAGCCGGGTGCATCTTGATCGAATGATACCAATGTTGCGAACTAAACCAGTAAAGGATGAGTGTTTGTTCATTGAACCATTTAGTCCTAAAATGTATATATTTGTTCATACTTACTTTAACTGGACATCCAGGCAGTACACTGTACGCTTTAGCATTTTGACTCAAATCAATTGGTGTACTCATAATTTGTACGCCATCGATACAACCATCAAAATCTACATTGGTTACTTTTGAATAACTATGTTGATTTGGATAACCACCGAAGAACATCAATTCCGTCACCTTAACGTAAAATAATGATGATACAATTATAATAATACATAAAATTAACAAGTAATTGCAATACCAATATAAACAGAAAAAAAATTTACCTCAACAAGTTTGGATTGTCCACCAGAAACACCATTCAAAGTTTCATTGCCAACAATTTCCAATACTCCTTTTTGTCCATCACGACTTGCTTTTACAGAATGCCATATGCCATCATTGTATCTATTTTTACTTTTTATTGAAACCACACCGTCCCCTAAATCATACTAAAGAAGAATTTAATATTAATATCATTTATAAAATAGTAGTAAATAATTGAAGGGGGGAAATACATGTAAACGCCAAAAAAAAAGAGATTTTCAATATTTTTTTTATATTTAAATGAAATCGTTTAAAATAAAACTGTTTGTCCGATGTAATTAGATATATGTGTTGTTAGAAGTTTAATTTTTCAATTAGATTTTGATGTGTCTGTCAGTAATAATGGAAAATTAGTATATTTTTTATTTTGATTTTATCAGTAGTCAAATTATT
Organism: Clivina fossor; assembly: GCA_963966155.1. Lineage (NCBI taxonomy): Eukaryota > Metazoa > Arthropoda > Insecta > Coleoptera > Carabidae > Clivina > Clivina fossor. Next base: position 605,395 of record OZ014560.1, read on the forward strand.
ATTAAGTTTGTTCAAATTTTATACAGTTATGAAATATAACAAATAATGTAAGTAAAGAATAGGTGATTGTTAGTCGAATTAATGAGCAAATAATTATGTGAGTATTCAAATATTATTAGTTTAATCTATGTTAATATTTGAATACTCACATACACTGTAACAAATATAAATATTTAAAAAAAATACAAACCTGATACCAAACTCTACCATCTCGTAGTTCAATCGACATAAAACTACCAACTTGTGGATTTCCCGCTAAGAACATTAACCCATCATCGGCAGACGTCTTAAAATCTAACCTAATCTCGGTGCGTGAACGCAACGAATGTGGTCTAGCATCCAAAATAGCGTATCCATTACCGTTGAATCTAAATCCGGTACTAGGTTCGAGGTTAATCAATTTATCTCTTTGTTGGGCACCAATATAATTCTCTTCGGCTTCCAAGAAATTCCACAAACCGATCGGACGTTCACCGATGACAAGCTCTTCCATTTGACCATCGAAACTAGAATGTTTCACCGAGTCTTGTATGTTGAAAGATGGTGGATAACCGCCGACAAACAGACGCGATTGATCCGGATCTAAGTTGAAAATGGTGTTTGTACCTTCTAGAACGGCTTCGGCTGTATGAGGCATAATTTGACGATCAGCTGTCTCTTCGTTGATTGTTAAACGTACGTTATGACCGGTTCTGTAATATAGGTTTATTTTCGTAAATAATAGTCAACAAACAGACAGGAAGGAAAGCGAGATACTTAATAAAAAAAAAACATGTTAAAAACAAACCTATCGATAACGGCTTGATACCAATTACCATCGGCAACATATTTATGACTGATATAATTCGTTCGGGACCATTTCCAACATCCATAGTTAAAACTGGATAACCATTTTCGACTTCTAATGTCATATAATCATCGGATTTCGTACGTCGTAGCTTAGTACCGGGTGCATTACCCAAATACAACATAAAACCATTTGGTTTTTCCGTTTGGAAATAAACTGAAACGTGAGATGAAGTTGCTTGATCGGCTATATCTGGTGGATTCTTCAATTCCGTTATTTTCGCCTCGACGTCTACAGTCGGTCTCGGATGAGCTGACTCTGCCTGATACTCATGCAACATCGTATGAAGGTGATCTCTTTCTACTTGTTTCAAATTTGGATTGACGTGAAGAGCAGGATCGTTCTCAGCTTCGACACAGATGTTGAAAACGTTGACCTCCTCCACAGGGTCACTGCTGCAGTACGAATGTTTGGCTATTTTCATTCCCTGCGGTCCGATAGTAATAGTAGCCAACTGGAAAACTGGTTTGCCTAATATGATGTCTTTAGTAATAGCTGTATCTGAAACTATGGAAAAGAACATTTTATAGGATTCATGATTAATTATTGCATCAATATGGACTCTGCCTATGCAACAAACGCTTGTTCTCCCAAGTCCGGTATACACTTCGTTGTATGGTTCAATATTAGAATTTACTTGTTTAAATACGCTTTCACGGATTATATTGACGGCACTGCCACTATCAACAAGAGCAGCAAAACTTTGGTCATCGATCGTTACGTTGGTTGTACACAGATTTTGAACGGTGGTTAGATTAATTTTCTTCGTGTTCTTCTGCGGACAGTCTTTCTTTTGGTGACTAGTATCGTTACAAATGAAACAGGCACCCTTGTCTCTTTTCTCCATGAGGCAACTAGAAGAATAGTGTCCATTTTGATTACAATTGAAACAACGGACATTGTGATGAAATCGTTCACTGCCACCTTCGGATTTCTTATCTGGTCTGTCGGTATTAGGAAATCGCTGTTTTAACATTTTCGTAGGTTGCGTTGTTTGGTTTATTGCAGTTAATTCATCTGACTTCATAGCAGCAAACAGTTTTTCAAGTGTATTAAACTTTTCACTCTTCAATTGTATACGGAGAATTGGATTGTCTATTCCACGAATGATGTATAACACTTTGTCCTCTAAGCTGACACCTAGCTTATTCAACATTTGCACTTTATCATGGTAATAGTCTTCAATTCTCTCATTTTTCTTCCACTTACGTGCTTGCATCTTTTCAAAAAAGATTATACGATCCACTTCCGACTTGAAATTTATTTTCAATTTTGTTTTCAACTGCGACCACGACAGCTCGGCTAATTCTGTACACGAATCATACAATTCTCTTGCACGGTCGGTCATTTTATTCGTAGCCAAAAGAGCGGTTGTATTTTCATTTAAGTTATTAATACGTTGCACAATATCTACGCGATTCATCCAAATTTCAACATCATCGCTTTGTTTTCCACTAAATACTGGAATTTGATTGCCAATATCACTCAGCGGAGCACGTTGCTGCGACTGCGGAGTAGCGCTATTTATGTTAATGGCGGCTAAAGCGGCGGTGACCGCATTAGTTATAATACTTTGTATCGCGGTAGGAGTTATTAAAATTGCTTGTTCACCTTCTTCCAGTCCAGCATTATCACTTGCTGCAGCTCTATCACTTCCGTTACCCGAATTCGGCATGTTCGTAAAACGCGTTTTCAACGTGGCGTTCTAGATTAAGTTTCACAGTTCACAATGTTCACACAGTTCGTATCCTGTTTTATCCTTTGCATCCGTCGTATCCCACTTCTGTAAGTTGTTGGCGTGGTACAGATGGTTATCAGGAGGAATAATAACAATCATAAAGTTATAATTATTTATTTTTAACACTCTGTTAAATATTTTTAACACTCTGTTAACTTAAGGAGTCTAAACTCAAATTTAGCAATAGAAGCAACTCGGTTGCCCATTTAAATTTAGAGGAGTTTTATTACTTAAATTATTTCAGTAACGATCAGAATTAAAATTTACTTAAAGCTCTTGAATTTAAAGATTTAAGCTAAATTTATTGACCAGAAATAGCGGCATTAATTTTTAAAACTACGTGCATATTATAGTTACAAAATAATGCATTTATTATTTTAATATAAAAATAGATAATTTGTTCATTTTTTTGAATAAACATTTTAATGTATTTTTGTATAAAAAATAATTTTAATAAACTCAAGCGATTTTTAAAGTGCTTTGTGATTAATCACGAATGCTTTAGTTTTATTTTTATTTTTTATTAAGACTGTAGATTTATATGATTAACAATTATTTTTTTATTGATAAGTTCTTATATAAGGTGCATTCAACGAACGTCAGCAAATCAAGCAATTGCTAGATCAGCAAGTTAGCATTTGCTTTGAACATATTGAAACAGCAAACCGTTCAACAAAAATTACATCCGGTTTGCTGGATTTACTGACTTCATGATAATTTTGAAACAAGAGTTAATCAGTTTTCTTTTCGAATGCTTCGGCGAGAAAATCGCCATATTCTGTAGCTGTTTTAATCAATTCAGGATGGGGACATAATGCATGAAAAGATATTCGCATTGACGCACACGATTTCTGCATAGTTTTAAATGTTCGGACAATGGATGCAGCAGGCGATTAGCATTGTTAGAGCCATCGGTCATAGCATCTAATAGACCGTACGTAAACATTTTAATTTCATCATTCTCCGATGATTTTTTTCTCTTATATAATCGGCCACGTTCGAAACGTTCGCAAAATTCATGAGAATACGCTAATTGCGCCATTAATAAACAGCTGAAAGAAAAAAAAAATGTAAAATCAAGGTGGTGAGAAATGAACTAATTTAAATTAGTTACAAATTGAAAAAATGTATTGTTCATTGCATATATGTAATACTCCTATATTGATAGTTGTCGTTCAAAAATTCTGCCGATGAAGGGAGACAGAACATATCGGATGTACCGTTAGTCCAACTAAACTATATGCGCATGCGCTAAATAATAGTGTTTTGACGTGATTCTGACATGATTTTAACCTCATCACTCGTCTTTGAATGTTGTTTGCGATCTCGAGTTTGTTCTTTGCGTAGCAATATATAGCAATCTGTTCAGTTCTTCGTTTAACAGTGCAATTTTAAATACTTTTTTACTATCTTTACCTGTAATAATGGGGAATTGTGTGATGAGAAACCACGATGCGGCATTTCTTTTCATAAGTAAGTAAAAATTAATTTCGGGTATTGCATGAAAGCTGTGATATACTAGTAAAAATTAATTCAATCAATTTAAAAAAAAAACAAAATTGACGATTCAATAATAATGTTTGCTACAGCGAGTATAAACAGTTTTAATTTTTAATTTTTCCGTATATTTCAAAAGCGAACCAGTTAAACCAATTGCTTATTTCCAATGCAACCGGTTTCATTTCGAACCACGGTATCTGAAATTTTGGTTTGTCAAAATTCAGCCGACTAGAATTTTAACTGCCAATGAACACAAGTACCGTTTAATTTTGGAATATACGGTTTATAACCAACATACATGTCAGGAAGATAAATTTGTATTCTACTGTTTTAGGTTCCCTCGTGACGAAAAAACCCGTGAGTTATGGTATAAAATTTGTTATTTTAATGCAAATGATAATGTTTCAAATATTAGAATTTGCTCTTTACATTTTGCATCTGAGGCCTATCTTGAACCAAATTGGAAACAACTAGGTGGCAAGCCAGTGTTAAGACCTGGTTCAGTTCCAAGCAGAAAGAAGATACTAACAAAGGCAGATTATGTAACTGATTTACCATCTACGTCTCAGTTTGTTCAATCTACAGTAGAACAGTCAGTTGGAATAGATCTTCCAAGTAATTTGTCAATAAATAGCCCATGTGCAGCAAAAAATATAGGTAAATAGATTTTTATAGAAAATGTAAAATAGATTCAAGTGACAATCAATATTTAAAACTTTTTTATAAATATACCTACTTGGTTTTAAAATTTGTTTAAATTAATATAGATTTAAAGACTATGCAATTATTATGAGAGCAGATTTAAAGAAACGAACTATTTTATAACTAAACAATATTTTGTTCTTGTAGATGAAGGAGGTAGCGTGTCCAGAAAACGTTTGTTTTCAGAAGCTCGATTTCCCTCGGAATTATCTCTCGAACATCTCAGTTCACCAAGAAAAGCTCGAAGGATGCTTGTGATGGTACGGAAAATTGATAAAGAGAAAACAATGAAAATAAAACGATTACAAAACAAAAACAGATACTTAACAAAGCGTGTATCATGTTTGAAAAGTATGCTATCATATTTGCGTAAAAAAAACTTTTTGAGTGAAGAAGGGGCAGACACAATCATGGTATGTAAAAATGAATATTTCATAATTTGATGAACACTCAGATGTACATAACTACAGCACAAGAAACAATGTTTGCATTCAGCGAACATAAACGCTTTCCGTTTCACGAACACTGTTTCAAGATTTTGCGTTGAATGCAAATGTTTGACGTAAACACAAATGCTTGGTATCGAAACAATGAACCAAATAATTTCTCTGGTTTAGCGTTTGTGTTTGGGGTCACGTGGTTTTGTTTATGGCTGTTATTTGAATTTTAAAATGGATCAAATAGACGACATTAAAAATAAATTGGTCAAAAAAATATATGTATGTAATTAATAATGAGATCTGGGAAATAGATGAAACAAAAAATTTTCTACTGGTAAATAAATATTTCACATTAATACTATTTAAAATATTCAAATTAAAGTGACAGTTGTTTATTATGATATTAATAATACATATTATTATCATTATTATTATTATTATTATTAATGAGGAATAATTATTTATCAGTAAATAATTTATTGTCAAATTAAATGCTTCTCTCTATTTCCCAGGTTATTATTATATATGCATTAGGTAATTTTACATAACAATTTTTTTATTATTATTACTAATATTATTATATCTGTTTCTATTTATATATATATCGTATCAGTATTTTTATGACATACCTTTGTTTTATATTTACGCTTATTTTCTAATCAATTTCATTTCTCGCGCGCTAACACAAAATATGCATTCAACGGACTGTTTGGTTGTTCGATAAACATAAGTTTATAACCACAAACAAGTTTACGGCCGCTGAATGCAACCAATGATATGTTAATTATTTCAAAATACCGTACCAGCAAATGTCAATGTAATCCTACTGATATTGCACGTTATATATATAATAAATTACCAAATAAGCTAAAACACATTACTAGTTTAAATTTTTTTAAAAAAGATGTAAAAAATTATCTAGTTTTGAAATCTTATTATAGTCTATATCCGTGTTTCCCAAACTTATTTTTTTTATTTTTCTATATTTGTAATCGAAAATAAGTAAGCGGTTTGCTGCACCAGGCGCAGCCAAAGTCCGGTGCAATGCGTACCCCCACAAAACTCTTCCCGTCCCCCACGGGGTACGCGTATCACACTTTGGGAAACATTGGTCTAGATGAATATTTATTGTCTTAATTTACTTGTATTGCTTTGTATTGACTTATCCTATGTCTTGTTTGTAAGATCTTTTGGACAAATAAAATTATTATTACTATTATTATAATTGACAAAATGAGTGTGCTATAAATGCAGAACCATCCCTAAAAAAAAAAAATTATTAATTTTACTTATGTCTAGGGTGTCCATTCGTCCCAAATTTGTCCCGATTTTATCTGTTGTCCCAGTATCATGACATCTTCTTTTATTTTTAGGAAATTTTACCTGTACATGTAAAACAAATGATATCCCGCAAAATTAAGAACAAAAGGGTGTATTCGCCGCAAATTAGAAGTTTTGCGTTAACGCTTCATTTTTATTCTCCAAAGGCATACAATTATGTCAGGAAGACTTGGAGTAAGTTATTGCCTCATCCATCAACACTTACAAAGTGGTACAACGTTACAAATGGATTGCCGGGTTTTACAAAGGAAGCCCTTGAAGCTATTAGTCTTAGAACTAAAAAATCAAGTAATATTGTTGTAAATCTAATATTGGATGAAATGTCTATTAGAGAACGTGTCATATATCAAGGCAACGAATTTCATGGAGGCGTAGATTTGGGCACAACATATGAACAGAATAATGATAATATCCCGAAAGCAAAAAATGCCCTAGTTTTAATGGCAGTTGCTATAAACGAAAGTTGGAAAATACCAATTGGTTATTTTTTAATATATAGTTTAACTGGATCCGAACGAGCCAGTCTTCTGACAAGGGCTCTAGAATTGCTTCACAACAGTGGAGTTAAAGTGCTGTCCATTACATTTGATGGTGCGCCCACAAATTTAAGTATGTGCACATATCTGGGTGCAAATTTTGAATATGGTTCTAATTTCAAACCGTATATCATAAATCCTGTGACCTCAGAAAAATGTCTCATATTTTTTGACATATGTCACATGATTAAATTAGTACGCAATACTCTCGGGGATAAAAAATTACTGAAAACAAATAATGAAAAAATCATCCGATGGGATTACATTGTAAATTTGCATAAATTACAAGAACGTGAAGGACTAAGGACAGCCAATAAATTAACGAAAAAACATATTTGTTATTATAATAACCGCATGAACGTTAAACTAGCTGTCCAAACACTCAGTGAAAGTGTTTACAAGTCTTTCTTATTTCTGCAAACACTTTCTGATGCGGAAATACAACGTGATTTCAGCAATTGCGACGCAACAGCTCAGTTTTGTTTACAATTTAATAACATGACTGACATGTTAAATTGTAAAAATCGTTTTTCTAAAAAAACGTATGACGCTCCGTTGCATGAAAAAAATTACGCAGAACTTGAGCAATATGCTATAGATTTTGAGCACTATATATGCAGCTTGCGGGACGAAACCGGAAAATGCATTCTGGAGAGTAGTCGGAAAACTGGTTTTATCGGTTTCATTATAGGCCTAAGAAATATGTTTGAATTATATAACATCTTAAAAAAAAATGAAATTAAATATTTACTGACATACAAATTGTCGCAAGACTTTTTGGAAACTTTTTTTTGTGCAATTAGGAGTCGTGGAGGGTTTAATAATAACCCCGATGCACTCCAGTTCAAAAGCGCCTACAAGCGATTACTAATTAGACATGAACTGAAAGAATTTGAAGGTGGGAATTGTCTTTTTGATAATATAGATATACTGCATGTATCATCTAGTAAAGAAAAGATGCTTTCGCCTATTCAAGATATAGGGTTTCAGTTAAATCAAGAAAAATTATCATTTTGTAACGATATTGTGTCAAAGTTTTTACAGTTAAGTCCATTTGTAGAAAATATTACCAAATATATATCAGGCTATGTTGTGAAGCAGGTTTTAAAAAAAAATAATTGTGGAGTGTGTAGAAACAATTTAATTGCTCCCGATGACCAAATGCCATTGTTGTCTCAATTAAAAAATTTTGGTCCATATGTGGCACCAGCAGAAGATGTAATAAAAATATGTTGCAAATCTGAAGCCATTATCAGAGAATGTAATTCAGGTCTATTTAAAAAAAATTTAAAGCAATTAATTGTAAATAAAGTATTTTCTAATATTAGTGGTTTAATTTTTAATAACTCTGAAATGAATAATCATATATCAAGTCAACACTGGTTGGACAACCATCGGACCCAATTATGCAAATTAATAACAGAGACATATATAAATATAAGATTTCATCACGAAGCAAAAAAACTGTCCACCAAAGAAGATTATATAAGACAAAAATATACCAAATTAATTTTATTTAAAAACCAATAAGATTTATTTTAAATAATTGTAAAAATATGTGTTCAGTATTTGATTTTGATGTTATATACAGTTGATTCCGCTTAATTGGGCCAGCGGCTTATTTGGGCCAAATCTCAAAGAACAGAAACCAAACCAAGGAACCAACAGTAAATTTACATGTTTAATTGGGACAACATTCCGCTTAATTGGGACAGTAACTTTAAGATCACAGTATATATTATGTTACAAATATTTACAAGAAAAAATATTTACAAAAAATTTAATATGATACGCTTCATATCTTTTTGATTCACAACATGGAAAATTATATTTAAAAAACTAGCAAATATGTATCAACTAATTACATTAGTATCGCGCGCTGTGAACTTTTTTCCCAACACATTCATTCACGTATGAAGTATGACGATGATGATGATCCACCTGTGCCTGTGACTAACCAGGAGGCAAAAAATATATGGCCTTCTTACAGCGTTATTTTATGCAGGAAGTAAATGAAGGGAGCCGCACTGAATACTTGTGCTGATTTTGTAGAAGTGAAATGTTTCAAAAACAAAAGACAGACTACACTTGACACATTTTTGAATTGAATTAAAAATGTATGTATTTATTTATTATTTTATTTTGGAATTTATTATTATTTTTTCTTAACAGTTTATATTTTTTTGGTTATATGTAGTTTATAGGTTTTTCCAAAAATTTATAAAATAAAATTATTGAAAGGAAAATATGGATTGCTTAATTTTATGTAAAATGCCCTAGTCCCAATGAATCGACTGTATTATATTTTTACCAGTTATTTTTTATAATTTGCTGTTTTGTAATTTGTAATTTTCATATATTCTTCATGAGTGTAATGTTGGAAATAAAAACTTTATTACTATTAATTTTATTGTAATTCCCGTACCTTTTAATAAAATATTAAGTGTAATGTTAATGCATATTATTTTACAATATCCGAGAATATTAAAATTGTTATTACAAAAAAAAATATTAAAATATTATTTGAATTAAAAATCTTTTACCGCTAAATTTTTAGTACATAATTGATTGGTAATCTCAGCGCTTGCGCATAGTGTCTCGTCGGATCAACGGTGCGTCCGATATATGTTTTGTCTCCTTTCATCGGCAGAATTTTTATCAATGCGTTTCATATACAGTGCGGAATATAGGAGTATTACATATATGGTTCATTGTGATGACCAAATCGTTTAGAAACGTTGGATTGCTAACTATAATTCTTTATAACGTCGTCACCGAGTGTTTAAATCTTAATATATTTAGTATAAAAACTACTTAACATCAATACAACCGGTTAAATTTGAAAATTTCTATTCAAATTGCACAGTGATTTCGTAGCTCAGTTGGTTAGAGTGTCGTCTGCGAAAGACGAAGGACTCGAGTTCAAATCCCGGCGAAATCAATACATTTTTTCAATTTGTAATTAATTTAAATTAGTTCATTGTGATGACAAAATCGTTTAGAAACGTTGGATTGTTAACTATAATTCTCATTAATTTTTATCGAGATATTATAAATAATACAAATTTTGAAATTTGCAAATTTGTGTTTGTAATTCTTGTAAATTCGTCAAACAAATTTTCACCCTGACTACAAATGAAATTCCCTGACTTTTCCGAGATCAACAAAATTTACCCTGACTTTTTCCCGGTTTTGGCCAACCTGAATAATGTATAAGAAAGAAAGAAAATATTTTTCTACCTGCTCTTACAATGGTCCGGACATGGAAAAATACAAAACAAATTTGGAGCATTTCCATTGTTATAAACACGTTTTGCTAACGCGACAACATTCTTGAAACGAAGTCCTTGTACAAATAATTGAAATCCTTCATTTTCGCTATCATTCAGTTCACGTGTATCTGCTTTAATAAGACTCATTGAATCGGGCAGAAAATATAGCTGCAATCAAATTATAATTTTTTTCATAAATACGTTGTTCATTTTTAACAAAAATCAAGGTTGCACCTATCATAAATCGGTTTCCTAAACCGAAATAAACCGTATAATGGTTTATTTACTATAAATCTTTTTTTCCTGATCAAGATGTACGTTAAATACGTCGATTATTAATAAATATTAATACAGAACTAGAACCTAAAACCGTTTTATTTTAATATAATGAGTTCTAAAAGGTTTTTAACTATATCAGTACGATAATTTAAACTATGTATACAAAATATGGTGTTTTTATTGTATTAATATCTCATTTAGAAATCATATTTTTCTAATTTGTAATTTTCTATTTAAATTAATAAAAAGTTTAAAAGACTAAAGACTTGAATCTAAAAAAAAAAGTTAATTTGTGTGATATTGTTTACATCAGTTCATCTATAACCATGTAACTAGATATTTTGTTTATTAATGTTATTATGGTTTTCTAAACAAAATTCCCGTACATTAATTTAAAGAAAAAACCAGCTTTTTTTTACTCTAGAACGCCCAATGGCACATTTTTATGCCACATAAAATTACATGAACATAATTATATTTGTAATCTTGTGTATTATAATTAACTTTAATTGACAAATTATTAAAAAGTGTATAATCTATGTTTTGTAAATTAATTCGATTAGAAAGCATTATATAAATTTTGTATAAATATCCTAGAAAATGCTACTTTATCATCCGGCATTTTACAGTTAAAGCGAACGCTTTGAATGGAAGGAATGTAAATTCTAGATGAATGTAGATGTCGACATGTACTTAAATCGAAGAATCCGAAAATCTAATGGAATAGGTACTTGTCGATTTTTTGTCAATTTGATTCTAATTTCCCGTACCAAAAATATTTCCCATACATTGTTAATTCCCGTAGAATTCCTGCCCGCTAGGCACGAAAACCGAACCGACAAACTATTGAAAACTATTTATCAATTCTACTGTTTTGCGACCTTGATGTTAAATGTTCAATTTATTGTTATATTATTATTACACAATAATTCGATTACCTCCGATATTTCGTCAGCACCCGTAAAGGCTAATATCGACAAACATTTTTGGAAATCTTTAACTGCCATTTCGCGTTCCTGATCATCCGTAAAAACAGCGTATTTATTATGGAATGAATAGCAACCAGCTACGTCTTCATCTGGTATTTCTTCGTGTGTATTTACATCAAACCTAGAAATTATTATTTTCCAAACATTAACAAAAATCAAATACTCATTCACACATTAGACGATTGTGAACAAAAAAAAAACAATTACCAAGTCTTTTTTGGAGTAGCAATTTCATCTGGATTGAGACGCACTGAATTAAATTTTATTGGATTATGCGCTTTAACTATTTTACTAACACAAACTGGAATTTTTATGTCATTTCCAACTGATATATCCACATACCAGAAAAATGGAGCTTTAACCTCAATTTTATGCGAAAATATCAAATCCAAACCGTTTTCCATATCAGCAAATACGCAATTTTCAGCCACTGCTTTAACAATTGAAAAGTTTTCTTTTTGTACTAAAGTAAATTGTTCCGGTAGCGCATGACATAATTTCATTATATCTTGTTGACATTTTATTCGCGGTACGTTAACGTTTGGCCCAATAACGTATAACCAAATATTATTTTCCTTCAAATTCGATTTTACGTATTCAATATCTACATCCTGTTTGTTAATAGGTGTATTTAAATCGGATATTAATACAATTCTCTTTACATTTTGCTGAAGTATCATTTTTTCTTCAAAAAAATTTAATGAAACTTCTAATACGTTCAATAAATCGAATGATGTTGAATTTTCTTTGGTATCACATATTACGGACTTTTTAAATTTTTTTAAATATATCCAATTCGTATAAAAGCCACTTATTAATAACACGTATCTCACTAGTATTTGGTCGAATACATATAATTATTCTTTGGATATCAAAAGTCTGATCGAAAAATTTCATAGAATATAATTTACTTAATAACTGAAGCTTTTCTTCAATATTATCGAAACAATCAATAACACATATAGTAGCTTCTATAAATTTTCGTGGAGAACAACAGTGCGGACAACGAGTAATGCTATCGCCCGCTAAACGCTTATCATGCCCGTGCAACTGCATTATCATAGAATTACTAAATATACATATAAAGGCATAGGGCTGCGCTGACGCCGATCAAAACACGACACATAACCTTACTTCAGGTCCTTGCTCTCTCCCTTACTTCCTTACTTTAAGATTTTAGCTAAAGATGGCATTGCAATATCTTACAATAATTACAATAGAAGCTGGGCAAATTTTAAAATAAATTGAAGGAACAAATTTTTATTATTAAAATTAAGATATATTATGTAATATATAATAATTAAATATACAGAAAATAAATCGAAAAAAATATAGTACTGGCATGAATTATGTTAAATTTTAACTGACTTAATTTTTCGAACGCATCTTTTTTACTTATATGGGAATCTTAAAGTCAATATATATATATATATATATATATATATATTATTACTATTTTGAATAATTTATATTTATTTATTTATACCGGGTGTAGAAATGAAATGTGAACCATAGGGATTTCAATGTTATTTTTTAAATACGGCTGTATCTCTTTCCCTATTGACTTTAGAGCAAATATTTAAATACAAAACTTGTTCAAAATGTGAAAATGCATGGTATAAAGTCATTTTTTTTACATAAATATTAATATTTTACGATATACAGGGTTAACCACTAAAAAATGAGCCATAACATTGGGAAACGGGAATAGTATCCAAAAATGCGGAATTATGAGTTCTATAATTTGGGAAAAAATCATTGTTCTACGATACTTCGTTTAGGAGAAAAAAATTAAAAACTGATTTTTGAAAAATTTCGTAAGGGTGTGGTACCCTTGTGTTTTGTTCAAAAAAAAAAAAAGGATTTTGGATATTTAAACACTGGCTTTCGTTGTCTACTCTTTTATCCTACTCTTTGTACCAGACATTTTTTTTTTCCTGTTCTTCTTTAATTTTTTATTCACGTTTTTCTGATTTTCCGAAAAGTTGATAAGGGGGGACCATTGGCATTTTTTTCAGAATAAGACTTTTATACAAAATTTAGTCCAAAAATTTTATAGAACTCATTATTCCGCATTTTTCGATACCATTCCCGTTTCCCAATGTTATGGCTCATTTTTTAGTGGTTAACTCTGTATATCGTAAAATATTAATATTTATGTAACAAAAATGAGTTTATACCATGCATTTTCACATTTTGAACAAGTTTTGTATTTAAATATTTGCTCTAAAGTCAATAGGGAAAGAGATACAGCCGTATTTAAAAAATAACATTGAAATCCCTATGGTTCACATTTCATTTCTACACCCGGTATAATAAATATTAAAATAAAACAAAACATTTTAAAATATATTATTCGTATCTAGTACCTTTATTATATGGTTGGTAGTATCTTAGTGAATTTAGTATTCTTACAGTTGACAAGCTTGTTTGACTAAGTTGTTCCTTTTGCAGCAGGGTCGAGGGACCAGGGACAACGCCATTTTTGTTTGTGTCGTTTTGTATTTTAGACTGTGCTTAGGAAATCAACAAACATCTGAGATGGTAAGAAAATAATATCGTTAAAATATAGTTTAAAATGTAGTTATTCGTATTTGTGGTACTCATTCAGTAGTATTTTTAGTGCACGGCTACGTGAAAATAGTATTATATTTAGTCAATAGATTTTGTTTTAGTCGTGAAAACCGTTGAAATATGATTGTCGTTTGCACGTTGATAATACAAATTACAGATGCACGAGGTTATTATTCGGAAATTCAAATATGTTATATTCATTTAATTTGCAGATACTCCGATTAAAATCGTCAAACTACCCTATTTCTCAAATTCTAATCAAATTTAATTACATGCTTTTTATAACCTAAAAAAATCTAATTAACATATTATGCCGTGGGAACTTTCAAATATTGCTATTATTTTTATTTTCGGGTTTTATATAACAATGTAATGACGTTTATATTTAATTCGTATAATGTTTTACGTTATTATTTCTCATTTCTAGGTGAATTTCACAGTAGACGAAGTTCGCAACATGATGGACAAAAAAAATTATATGTTTGCCATTGGCACGGCAAGTTTACAAATACCGATTCTCTTGTTTCAAAAGAGGGTATCATTAATAGAGGAACTAAAGCAGGAAAAAGTCGTTTCACTGATACCCGTCCGTACAGATGAACAAAAACGTGTTCCATTACCCTCAAATATACGTAAGTAAGTAAATATCTATATTTCTCATTAAGCTATTTGTTACTTATTTAAAAAAAATCTTAACATGATGTTGTTTATGTTATGTTATAAATATGTTATACCTTTTCTCATAATACTAGAAAATATACTTATAATTGAAATAAAATAATAATTCTTTATACATTCTCATTGTTAAAAAATATATGAAATATGTGCTCGTATTTTCAAAAAAAAATTTATGGTGCACAAAACTGATTATGAATTCATCAACACAACTTGATATAATTTCACAACTCATTGGCTGGTTTTTAGTTGTGTTTTAGTTCATTTGTTTAAAAAATTGCTTTATAAATTCAATTTTTAAAGTCTGATAAAATTGATTATTTTCAATGTATATTGCGAAATAATCAATAAGTGTTAATATTGTTTAAAAAAAATAATAAAACTAATCTGAAATATTATACTTGAATTTTGCAATAATTCAATTTGAAAATAATAAAGAACAATTAAAAAGCTGATATCGTCTAACTAAATGTATATTCAAGTAAACTGCTAAATAAAATTGCTAACGTTAAAAGCTATTTTAACGAAATACACTCTTATAAGTGAATTGAGAATACGGATCATTGCTTTAATACATATTATTTATATCAAATACTGAACTATGTATGTAACTGGCAAAATTGACATATTTTAAATAACGTGGCAGAAGTTAGTTTTTGTTTTATACCGATCTTTTTTTTACCGTCTCGTATAATCAAGACTAGAGTTTGTGTTTCTGTAATTTACAATAATTTTTGTGCCTTAATTAACCACAAAGTCCCTTTAATAAAATTTACTATAATTTTGACTACAGTGTTACAAATATTTTAGACAAATTTATTTTCATGATTGTGTTAATATATGTTTATAATTTTTAATAACAATATCAGAAGGATCGAGCTTCGCTCGTTTAAGAGCGCTTGGATCCCTTAAATAATTCGGAATTACTAATTTAATAATATAGTAAAAAATATGTTGATGTTTTTTTTTACAAATTATTAGTTTGATTTGGTTTCAATCACAGTCAAGCAAGGGACCTATAGTAGCTTATAGTGGGTTCCAAATTACTGGGACGCAGCCGATATCATCTAAATTATTATAAATTAAAATAATGATTTGAAAATAAACCGAAAATTACATAATACGTAAAGTAATATTTATTGGAAATTATTTTTAATAATTAAAATCTCTTGCGAAAAGAAAATCTAAAATTAAGATCATTAAAAATAATTTATGAGTATTGCTATGAAACATTATTATTTTCGAAAAATTTTATTCATTATATTATATTATTAGACACATTATGAAATTTATTATGTAGTTTTTTTCAAATTTATATAATATTATAAACAAATTGTTAAAATTTTAAAAAATTCATTATGGCCACATTATTTATCCGATTTTAATCAAATTTTTATTATATACGGGTTTACTCATATACTTCTAATCTTGTCTATAAACAGCCTAGGAAGTCTGTGATGAAAAATAATATGCAAAAAATAAGAAGATAATAGAAGCATTTTTAACAATTATATAAAAACGAAATGACAGATATAAATGTATTTTTCGTTTGGACGAAATTTCGCAAATTATTTTAATTGCCTTTTTCAATCACAAAATATTTTTAAGTAGAAAAATTACATAAATATATTTATAATTTTATCAGAAGAAATTAGAAACATTATATAATTTTATTTTTTTTATTAGTATATTATATTTTTATAAAAATGAGGAACCACTTTAAATAATATTTTTAGTTATTATAATTTCATAAAAAATAATAAATACAATAAAAACTAGTAGTAATTATTTTTGATTGTGGTTTAATTTGCCATTATTCAATATTAAAATTGCTTTAATATCGCAAAAACTAGAACGCGATTTCAACATATTATGATTTTTACAAAAAAAAAAATATTTAAGAAAATTTATCATTAGAAAGAGATAAAATATCTGATCTTTTAGGATACAAATCTATAGTTTCCATTTAAAAAAAATCATACGTTCTGATTGTATCTTCAAACCATCGATATTTGATATTTAAGAATTTAGGAAGTTAGTAAGTTGACATATCCATGACTGTCGAGTGACAGCATTTTTAGTTGTCGTTCAAAGTTCGATTGAATTCGATTTTTTATTTAAGCTGCATTTTTATGAATTCACTTTAGTCGAAAATTAAATGAGTTTAATTTAGTTACGGATAGATAGATAGATAGATATCCAAGAGAAAAACATTATACAATTGAGTTACGAATTGACATTAGAACACTAAATTGTAAGCTACAAATACTGTCCATATATATTGTTATAAGTTTTAGTTATTTTGTAAAATCATTTGTTAATTAATTTTATTTATTATTAAATAAAATTTAGTTTTAAATTGTTCTCGTTTTCTTGTTATTAAAAAACTTGAAGAAATCAACCTTCAATTTATACAAATCATGCAAAATGCATTGCAAGTAAAGGTATTAAATTAAATCGAAATCTAGCTGGTTTTCTCGATGAATAATTTATATTTTTTAATTATCTAAATTACGATTTATTTATTATTTGTAATTTGTATTTACTTTTCTGATGAAAATTCAGTCATGTTCGATGAATAGCAATGTCGAATTTGAATAAATTTATAGAACTTTTAACTGCTGGAAGGGTTTTTTTTTTTTAATTTATTTGTCGGAAGTTTTTCCAATAACTATAAAAATATTTCTTAGTAATTTTCGATATTAATTGCAATATAATTTTATAGAAACTAAAAGTAATAAACTTGCTTATGTTTAATTATATAAATTATTAGGTACATTTTTGTTTGCGTAATTTTAATTAAGCTTTGTTAAAGAAAATCAGATATATTTTGCTTACAGCGATATTATATGTAACACATGTGAAATAATTTTACTAGATATTTATTACACAGAGTCTGACAAAATTTTTTTTTAATTTGCTTTTTGAAAATTATAATTAAGGATTTTTTGTTGCTTGTCAAAGAAAAACCCTATAAATGCAATAGCTGGGAAGTACTCATCTCATTTCCGCGGTGCGGTATAGATCAAATTAAACAATAATGTAAAATATAGTAAAAAACTCTCAGAACTCATTATATTAAAATAAAACTGCTTTCGGTTAAAGTTCTGTATTAATAATCGAGACGGACAATGAATTTGTCGAAACGTCGATTATAAATAAAATATAAATACAGAACTTAAACCTAAAGCAGTTTTATTTTGAAAATATATCAGTAAACTTACTTTATTTGTAGAAAAATTTGGGAGAATGATATTTGAAACTAAGTTTTAAAATAACATTTTAGCTCCCTATAAAAAAAACAATTTTTAAAGCCAACTTAGATAATAAATATTTGTTTCTTTTTAAATACTATGTAAGTAAGCGTGAACATTTAAAATTTGTAGCAGTTTTACTCAAGTCAAAAGATATCAATAAATTTCGGACAATATTGTATGAAATGCGATGAAAATTGTGTGGAGCTGAGATATTTATGGCCGAGGCAAAAAGAGCATTCTGCTCCGAGCCGTGACATATTTAGGATTTTTTTGGTTTGGTCTTCAAGCATTCTAAACGAGAAACTAAACTAAAAGAAATAAAAATATATGCTAATTAATCTAAAACCAGTTACTAACAGTTGTAGAACTGTATATGTACCTATATACGTATATATATTATTTATATAATTCTGTGTTTATTGAAATAACTTCTGTACTACTTGTATAACATGAATATGTAGACTATTTCTAACTTTTATTATAAATTTGCAAATATACAAGTTATTATTTAAGGAGAATAAATGCTGGTTGTAAGGTTTTGGGTGCTTTGAATGTAAATGTTTCCAAAGAAGCTACCCCATTTCAGTATATACAATGCAGTTTTGGTGCCTACGTTGATGTATGGTAGTGGATGTTGGGAAAGATCGGGTACGAAATAGATTAGTGTATGATGAATGTGAAATTGAAAAAAAATGTTGTAGCAAAAGTTGCCCCGTGTTAGAGGCAGTTAAGATGGTTCGGACATGTTGAGCGAATGTCTAATGAACGTTTGGTTAAAAAGATTTATTTGAATGATTTGGATGGTATACGTTTGCGTGGACGTCCGATGAGTAGTTGGAGTGGTATGATTGAGAGAGAGGCTTGCGTGAGCGAAAGTTTCCAAGTAGTAGGACTAAAAGAGCATGTATGTATGAGAGTAATTATGAATGTGGATGAAGCGAAAGTTGCTTGTTTGGATAGGAATGTTGGGAGGCGACTGATTTCGAGATGATAAAAAAGTTTGTGCCACAGCCATATGGGTACATGGCGTGATTGTATATGTATGTATGGCGAGTTAAAAAAACTCAACGTCCGTCTTCATCAGAATAAATGATACAAATAACATTATATACAGTAGAACCTCGATTATCCGGGCCAGCCGGGACCGAGCCTTCGCCGATTAATCGAAAACACGGATAATCCAAAGACCTCATTTTTATTTTTTTTAATAATTTATTCAGACAAATACATGTGTCAAACGAATGTCTGTATACGTTTAACTAACGAGTCGGTCGGCAGTTGGCGAAAATAATAAGTAAACACATAATCGGAGGATTTCTCGAGCCGAACTCGGGTATTCCCCGAGGTGAACGCCTGCGCGATGCATTCAGCGTTCATGCGCCAACCTCTGGCCGTCAGCCACGGATAATGCGCGCACGGATAATCGGGGTTCTACTGTATAATAACAAAATATATAATAACAGAATATAGTAACAAGTTACTAAATTACAAATAAGTAACTAGATCATAAAATTTTATAAAAAGTTTAGTAAGTATCTAGAATCTAGACAAATCTATAATGGGGCTCTCGCTTTATAAGTTGTATTATATTTAAAATAGTCGTCGTGAAAGAAACTTTAAAAAATTGTAAAAACTGAATTAATTTTATTGGTTATGTTTTCAACCAAATAGTTACTATAAAATAGAAATTATTTTTATCACAATTATGTTGAAAAATTACATGAACTATTTCGTAACAAAAGTAGTTAAAAAAATTTAATTTTAAACTGAAAAATTACGAATATTTTATTTATTATATATTGTTAACCATAGAAGAATAAATGTATACAGAATGATTTACCTACAATGTACAGATTATACCTATTAGAAGAAGAAAAAAATGTTTTTTGATTGACAAATATTATTATTATTATTATTTAACGCCGCTGTAAACATTGAAAAATGATTCAAATTTATTTGAAAACCTAACAAATTTATGACAACTATCAAACCTTGACAAAAAATTTTGGGTAATTACGTGAAAATTTGTCACATCTTGACAAAAAAATTTATTGTATTTATGTTAAAAATTATATAATTCTGTCAACAATTGTCAAATCTTATTTAAAAATTGTTGAAAATTATCAAATTTTAATTAAATTTATTAGTTAAAACCGATTTTAAAGTCGAGCTTGTAATGAAATTTCTTTTTATTTAAAAAATAATTGTTAGTAAGTATCTTTAAAAACAATTCTTTTCATAAATGTTTTGTTTAATATCAAGTTGTTAGGAATGATTCCTCTTTTATTCAATATATTACAATATGCTTAAACTTGTAATTGATATATTTTAGAAAATGCTCCGTAGAAAATTTACTAATAGTGAAAAAAAAGAACTCAAACTCAAAATATATCTAAAAAATCAAGCGTTTGTTCTGAAAGGCTCAAAAGAGGAGAGGGGTGGACGAGAATCGTCCACCTATACAACTCAAGCCCCGTTCGTTGTAACAACGGAAATATGTAATAGGAAGCAGCTTAAACGCTCTAAGTATTACAAGAAACATTTTGCAGTATTAGCTTATAATATAATAATAAATTTTAAATAAATAATTTTTTTTTAATACTTCTCATATAATTCTTTTTTTTTTATTTATTTTTGAAATGTAAAATTATAATCAAATTTTTTTAATTGTAAAGCAAATTTTTTGACAATATTTTTAAATTTTGTTTTGAAAATTGATATAGGTGCATTTTATTTAATAATTTTTTTATTTACTGTACTAGTTAAATTATAAAAATTACACTGAAAAAAAATCTATGTAATATTACATAATCTGTCTATGTAAAATTTCTATAAATTACAATCTATGTAATTTTTACATAAATGGCTAATGTAATATTACATGAATTTTTTTAGTGTACGAGAAATATGTAGTATTTTAATGAAATAAAGTAAAATTTTCTTTTTATAACTCGAATATTATAATGATTATAATTTTATTTAAAGTTATTAGACAGTATAGCAGAGCTTTGAACCGAAAACAGAAAAAAATCATTATTTTTTCTGGAACAAAAACCGGAACTGAACCGGAAAAAAATATCCATCACAAAATGGATGTTGTAATTTAAATAAATTATAATTTAAACTTGTAAATGAATCTCCAAGATTCATGTTTTACATTCTAGGGTTAATTTAATGTCGTTTCGGTTAAAGGACCAGTCCAGCAAAAATAATTATATAATTTTAATAGTAGTTCAAATTTTTAAAATCCTGCATTTTATAGTATTAATGTACAGTACACTACTGTTTAGTTACGTCGTTTTATTAATATTAGTTTTGACTCCAATTTACTTTAAACATTAGATGGTGCCTAGGTATATTTTACTAATGAAAAATCATGAAAATTTAGTGGAGGAACTAATATTTTCAATAGAAAAACTTATTGCTGTGACAAATTATTTGTAAAAATTGTTAATTTTCAGGTTAGTATTGGCGGTTCGGATCACACGGATGATTACACGAAGTTACGATTCCATTTTTTTTCTATCAAAATTGCAAGACTTGTTAACAACTTTTTTGTAAAGAAATCGATACGGAAAAGAGTAAAACATTTAAACGAGGGGAGGGATAGATGTATTGAATTAATTCTAACAAAGGCCTCGACAGATAGTCCCTATTGGGGCCTACACTCACCGCAGATAAGAAAAAAACATCATTGGCTCAAATGCGATTTCGCAATAATGAAGGTAAAGAAAATGCACTATTTCCTACGATTGTTAAAAAAAAGTTATACTTTAGTTTACTTACTTTTTTATATGTGTTTATGATAATAGTACGAAAGTAAGTTTAGTTAATTGACAATTTTTTTTAACAATTTTAAAATTTTTCTGCGATTGTTTAAAAAAAAATTACTCCTGAATGAAATGTTTGTTTATGATAATGCAAAAATAAGTAAATGTCATTTTTCTGTATTTTTCTATACAAATGAAAAATTTATAATATTATTTTCATGATACAAAATGATACAAATAAACATTTATTGTAAATAAATAGAACTAATTAATCAATCAATAAGTAATCATTTGGCTATGTCATTAAACTCAACTTAAAAATACATTTTAAGCCTGGTTTTATAAACGCTGGTTAAATTTATTTCATAAATAAGTAACCTCAAAAGTTATTTCAACGAATTACGTATTGACTTATTATTAATAATTATTAAACATGTACATACCGAACACTTTTTTTTTAAACTGATCTTTTTGAAATTTTGCACAGCCATAATTTCATATTCTGAACAACTTTTCTCAATAACATTATGCGCCGTATTATTGACCAAAAAGGCACTTTACCTGGCCGTTTCATGGCCGTTTTGATTTTGAGAAAACTAAAAATATGCTTAAAATTGTTTTCAGACAAAACAGGGCGGAATCCCAAAACATAAAAATGAAATTCTTAAATTTTTTGCCGATTACACCTATAGTGAACTGAATCCGGGGTCACACTGTATAATATTTTGAATTATGATTATACAATCTTGTGTAACAATAATACAATCGTGGTACTGTTCTTAAATTTAATTATAATTCAATCAAAAACTCTTTTCGAATTAGATGAATTAGAAGCGTTTAGTCTTGTCGAAACATCATTTTTAATAAAATCAAATTAAACAGAATCTCATCGTAAAACAGTTTTTTAATTTTAATACAATGAGTTCTGGGAAAAGAACGGAAAAATAAGTCCCCGATTTGAAAATTATTCATATTTTTTCATTCGATTTTCGTTTCGGTTCATTTTAATATATATACTGGGTGTCCCATTACTTCCATTTTAATCCGCCACTTGCCATAACTTTAAAATCGTGCATCGGACAAAAAAATGTATGTAAAAATTTGAACTACTAATAAAATTATATAATTATTTTTGCTGGACTGGTCCTTTAACCAAAACGCCATTAAATTAACTCTAGGATGTAAAACATGAAGATGAAATGATATGATATGATAAAAATCTTTATTTTACTTAAAATCCATAAAATCAACAGAAAAATCATGTAAAATATTTACAATCGCGCTTAAAATCATATAAAATCCTTAAAATCGCCCTTAAAATCATGTAAAATCCTTACAATTGCGTTTAAAAATCATGTAATATTTTTACAATTTCACTTTAAATCATGTAAAATCTTTACAGTCTCTCTTCAAAATCATATAAAATCTTTATAATCGCGTTTAAAAATCATTTAATATTTTTACAATTTCACTTAAAAATCATCTAAAATCTTTACAATCTCGCTTCAAAATCATGCTAAAATTCTTTCAATCTTACTTAGAATTGAAAGGAGTGGTTTCCCCCTCGGCATAGGAATAAGTGAATGCACAAAATTACGTCAATATTTGAAAATTTCTAATCATACCTGGTAAATTCAATGTTGAAATTTAACTTGGAAACAAATATCATACTTAAATTCAGTAACCAAATACTGCAACGAGCCATAACGGTGTCCGGTTTTGGAGAACGATGTTTTCAATATATGCTATATACGAATTTATACGAAATCGGTAATCTATTTACATAATATTTAAATAATATAAATAATCTATTGTATATTTAAATAGAATAGAGAAAACTCTAAGTGAAAATTGTTTTTCAATACTATATTACTTCGTTTTTACAATAACACAAACATGTGAAAAATTTATATTAATTTATTTGGCAAAAATGGTTTATTTATTAAATAAATAATACAATTAAATTGAAAAACCTAAATAATACAATTATATAGGTACAATTAATGTAAAGATATGGTACATACCAATAATTAGAAATAATTTTTTTTAGACATGTGTTGTCATTGTATGTTACGTTAATTAGTAAAAGTTTCACAAAGGCAATTGTTAAAAAAAATTATTTGAATTTGAAGAAAATATTACGAAAATTTCATATTAGCTGTGAATTACATTATTTTTAATAAATGATCCATTTTTGCCTCGAAACAAGTAAATATTTAAAAAATATAAATTTACTTACCAATATGCTATATTACATTTGTGAAATAAAATAATTTCTCTTAATATGAAACATGAAACACATAAAAACACTAAAAAATGTTTGTTATAATGTTTGGTTGGCCGTGCCTTCAGGAAATATGTACGGTGTCTGTACCAAAAACAAATACAGAGACAGGTCCAGGTGATAACGAACCACCCAGACCACCAACGGTAAATATTATATTTAATAAATATTTTTAGTACCCGAGTTGTACAAATGTACAAATGATTTTTTTAGTCAATTATAGTACTCATTATTTCGCATTTTTTCATATTATGCTTATTTTTCTACACCTCATAGTTTTTGAAAGAAAAAATAAAAACAAAAAAATAAAAAAAAAAATTCTAGCGCCCAAACGGCACATGCTAGCAAATTAAAACTAAAACCAGATTATAGAACTTTTATGCCCTATGTGCGTATTTCTCCGAATTTTACTTAAGAAAGGAGTATTTTGCATACTATCAGTATCCCATATTATTGTCCTATATCAACCTGGCGAACGAACACCCTGTATATATAAATTAAATAATTTATACCACTTTAAATTTAAAATATATAATGTAAAATTAAAAATGTTTTTATTTAAAAATGTAACAATTTTTTACAATTTATGATACATTGTAGATGCAGCAGCAATGTGATGTGTGCTGGCGGAGAGACCTCCCACTATACACGAACTGCCTGCAGATATTTTGGTAAGTAATATTTGATTTCCTATAAATATAAAAAATAACAATTTTATTTTATAAAAGCTATGTTGCAAAAGAATTTGTTTAATTTCTAATTTAAATATAAAAATTGTTATTAAATTATTAATTGTACGTATAAATTAGCTAATTTTTCTAATAATTAGTTACCATAAATATGTAGTATTAAACGAATAAATCGAATGTAAAATTATTTATTTTTCTATTCCCACCACCTGTCTGAATATAGCCTTTTGTTTGCCTTGAAATGGCCTTAAAGTTTATTTGTGAGTTCAAAACTACTAATTTCTTTCGATTCCCAATCGGGAACATTTTTCTTATACAAATTATTAAATTTCCCGTGCCGACCCACTCCGGCTACGAATTTTTCGCGCCCGCTACCAATTCTTCGATAATAACCTTTGCACCGTTGAAAAAACAAGTAAAAATGTTTGTTATAATGTTTAGTGCCTTTTGCGTAACAAGCTCCAGCCCAAGCCAACCGTGCCATAGCAGCGCATAATCTAATGGAATTAGAACGGCCCTGCTGCTCAAGAGCAAAGGTAAATATTATATTTAATAAATATTTTTAGTATGGTCGGAACAAGATAAAAAGATAGGGACGTCATAATCACGTGATAAAACTTAACAACATGAAACTCACTAATAAACAAAATTAATTTTATTCTATTCTACATATAATGAACAAAATCTTCTGCTAAAGGCCGGTTTATGCACGCTGTAAACTTATGCCTTAACCCTAACCCTAGCATTAAGCCGTAACCTTGAAAGTTGAAGTATAGAGAAACACGTGCTACGGTACTAGTTCTGGCATACGCTTGTAAACTTATCCCTAGCATTATGCCTTAAACTTAAGAGTTGGGAACTTTTCAACTTCTAGTGCTAGTGCTTAATGCCAACCAATCAGGACAGCGTATGATCTTCGTATGATCGGTTGACATCGACATATTTCGTGCAGCAAAAGTTGGTGTTAGTTAGTTAAGATGGTTCGGACATGTTGAGCGAATGTCTAATAAACGTTTGCTGTTAAAAAGATTTATTTGAATGATTTTGATGGCCCAGTGGACGTCCGATGAGTAGTTGGAGTGGTATGATTGAGAGAGTGGCTTGCGTGAGCGAAAGTTTCCAAGTAGTAGGAATAAAAGAGCATGTATGAGAGGAATTATGAATGTGGATGAAGCGAAAGTTGCTTGTTTGGATAGGAATGTTTGGGGGCGACTGATTTCGGGATGATAAAAAGAGTTTGTGCCACACCCATATGGCGTGATTGTGTATGTATGTATGTATTTAATGTTATTATTTTGTTAAGCAATCCTCGTACACGTGACGAGTTCACTGATCGCAATGCCGAAAGGCGGGAGCGAGTTAAAAAAACTCAACGTCGGTCTTCATCAGAATAAATGATACAAATAACATTATATATAATAACAAAATATATAATAACAGAATATAGAAACAAGTTACTAAGTTACAAATGTTCATTATGTTTATTTTTCCTAAGACATTATTTGATAATGAATACAAATTGTAAATATTTGACATTTCCATTTATAGGTTATAAACTTTACATTAAATATTACAATAATTTACTTTTACATATACTTATAATAGCATAAAAATATTGTATTTCCTTTAAAAATCTATATAAATAAACATAGTTTAGCTCCATCGGTGTAAATTTACAATGATAATCATGGTAATTTTACAATGAGTTTCACTGTAATTTTAATTTTTTTTTTAAATTTACTAAAATCTGTAAATATTACAGAAATTTTCTAATATTATTTGAATTTTACAATTTTTATGTATTTTTACATTTGAATACTTATTTTATGTAATTATACAAATATTTTTATATAAAAATGTAATAATGACATTAGTAAATGTAATAATTACATTAATAAATGTAATATTTACATAAATAAATGTAATATTTACAACAGAATAAATGAGCTTTGATTTCTATAGAAATAAGATTATAGACAATAAAATTTCCTATAACTTTTATTTGCATCAGTTTTTAATAGCACTTGTTCGGTTTAGAAGCTACGCGTCTTGAAATACCACACGAAACGTGAAACCGAAAAATATAGAACAGGCTCTATTTCATGCAACATTTGTTTTTTTTTTTCTCACTCCATGCATGAAATGCATTTCGCTGATGTGCGGATTCTCATTTAAAACAATGTTTGTTATTTTCTTGTTTCTTTGGTGTGTCTAAAAGTGCATAAAAATAATTAATAAACTCAATGTTAGGTAGAAAAAGCTGTCGAATTTTCCTATAGGTTTAGGTGCATGTATTTCTATAACGCCATATTGAAATAATAACTTGCTAAGAACACTTTTAAGTATCATATAACTATCGCTAATGTAAATTAAATATTATGTGAATATTTTAGGTAATTATTATATATAGTGCAGGCGGATGAGTCGTACGAAGATGGCTGGCTGGCTGGCTGGGCTGGCCTGGATGGCTGGCCTGGATGGCTGGCCTGGCCTGGATGGCTGGGCTGGCCTGGTTGGCTGGCCTGGATGGCTGGCCTGGCTGGCTGGCCTGGCTGGCTGGCTGGCTGGCATCCGGTTACCAACTATATAACCAAGAACAGCATAAAATATATGCATGATGTTGCTGCTCTCGGTGGTAATGGTTATGGAATGAAATTGTGAGTACACATTTGAATATATTTTTATTATTTGTTTTGGAAATTTTAGTAATTTTTCAATTTAAATTTTCATACGTACAGAAGATTGATAAACTGAGAAAAAAAATGCTGTTTGCAGCGCCATCTGTCAAAGATAAAAAAAGTCTCAGAATAAAATTTACATACTTTTTTAATGGACTATCCGAATCTGCAATAAAAAATAGGGGGTTCCATTTAAGATTTCAAAGTTGCCCCCCGTTCCCGCCCCTCCAGGGGGTCCGGGAAGGGCAGGGGTCCCTGCATCAGGTGTCCCCCTCGAAACCATTTACTTTTCATCCGGAACATTTTTTTGTCCGATGCACGATTTTAAAGTTATTGCAAGTGGCGGATTAAAATGGGACACCCAGTGTATATATATATATATATATATCGGTCCGGTTCCGGTTTTTTTTCGTTCCCGGTAAAAATAATGTTTTGTTTTTTGTTTGTTTTCGGTTTAGTTTTGAGTGATTAATTTTTAAATTTTTTCAATGTTTTTATTTGTATTAAAAATGTATTTTCTACATTAGAACATTTTTATTCCTAAATAAATTGGTACAATAATATAATAATTATTAATTAATTAAAGGTATAATAATTAGAAGTATATAATTATATAATTTATTATTCGAAACTTTATAATCTTTGTAATTATATAATAATAAGATAACGTAACAAATTCTTGTATACAAGATTTTTATTTGTTTATAATTAAAAAAATATCATTATTAAAATATTTTCCAATTTAAACTACGGGGGGGGGGGGGGAAGTCGCTTTACCGAAAATAATATAATTTAAAAAAAAAACAATACAATTTCAAAAATATTATAATTTATTTCAACAAATGTTGAAATTGTTTAGCTTGTTGTTCAATACATAAATTACAGCGTTTGATGACTGATTTTACATCATGCTGCGCATAAACTTTCTTGTATGGACAAAGCAAGAAACTCGATCTCGATGCGTTCCTTTAACTCCTCGTCCAAGTTATTTGAAGAAAGCGACTTTTCGGCCACCTTGTATTTAAAGATTTATTAAAAGCAGTTATTATCAAAAAATTTACCTGCTTTTAAAGTGATCGCTAGTTTTATTTTCAATTTTAATAACTTAAGGAAAACAAAAAACACAAATCAAATACTCGTTTGCGTAAGACGAGTTGCGACTTGCGACTACGCTATGTGACCCCTGAAAATGAAAGAAAAAAAAACCGACAACTGACGTGGAAAGTATGATTGTTGTGTTTCAACATTGATCGAACCGAAATAAACCGGTGTTTTTTTCTTTCTTTCAGATTAGTTCTGGTTTTGTTCCAGTAGAAATAACGGTTTTTGTTTTCGGTTCAGTTCCAGTTCAAAGCGCTGATTATATTTTTAATAATTTTTTTTTTGTTGTTTTAGTACCAGTGAACGTGATAATTAAAACAACGTCCGATTCTAATATTACCAAATTTAGATCTTCCAGTAAACAGGTATTATTATTCGTAATATTCGATTTCTTATAAATATAAAAAATAACAATTTTATTTTGTAAAATAAAGTATTTTGCATAATAAAGCATTTTTCCATATCATGCTTATTTTCCTGCACCTCATAGTTTTTGAGAAAAAAAATTCTAGCGTCCAAATGGCACATGCTAGCAAATTAAAACTAAAACAAGTGGTATAAGATTCCTAACAAGTTTAACATAACGTAAATTAACCCCCACAGAGCATTCACAATGTATTTATTACTTTTCCAACTAATTTACCTCACCTGGGGAGAAAAGCTTGAAACGTAACAAGTCGGATACATAAATATCTGTAATTTCTTTTTTTCTTTTTAAAAATGTTTTATTTTTTCATTTATTTACATATATCTTAACATATAGTTATATGTTTGAAATATTTCAATTTATTTAATATTCCCTGCCAATTTAGCCTTACATATTAGGTGTCAAGGTTATAACATTAGTCTAGATAATTGATGATTTTTGTAGTTGTTTGAGTTGGTGTTAGAATTCTATTTGATATTGCTTTTAACAAGAATTTTCTATTGCAATAAGTTCCTGTTTTAGATAATTATGTTATGGTTTTGGTAGATTTCGATTTATTGTTTGTGCTTTATTAGGCGATATGTGTTTCATAATTTTGTGGGATGATATGTGATGAGATGAAATGATATGATATGATAAAAATCTTTATTTTACTTAAAATCCATAAAATCAACAGAAAAATCATGTAAAATATTTACATTCGCTTCAAAATCATGCTAAAATCCTTTCAATCTTACTTAGTATTTAAAGGAGTGGTTTCCCCCTCGGCATAGGAATAAATGAATGCACAAAATTACGTCAATATTTGAAAATTTCTAATCATACCTGGTAAATTCAATGTTGAAATTGAACTTGGAAACAAATATACTTAAATTCAATAACCAAATACTGCAACGAGCCATAACGGTGTCCGGTTTTGGAGAACGATGGTTGTGTACATCTCAATACAATGAAATATATGTTTTCAATATATGCTATGGGTATACGAATTTATACGAAATCGGTAATCTATTTAAAAAATATTTAAATAATAGTAATAATCTATTGTATATTTAAATAGAATAGAGAAAACTCTAAGCCAAAATTGTTTTTCAATACTATATTACTTCGTTTTTACAATAACACAAACATGTGAAAAATTTATATTAATCCTCGATGTTATTTTTATTTGGCAAAAATGGTTCATTTATTAAATAAATAATACAATTAAATTAAAAACCTAAATAATACAATTATATAGGTACAATTAATGTAAAGATATGGTACATACCAATAATTAGAAATAATTTTTTTTAGACATGTGTTGTCATTGTATGTTACGTTAATTAGTAAAAATTTCATAAAGGCAATTGTTAAAAAAAATTTGAATTTGAAGAAAATATTACGAAAATTTCATATTAGCTGTAAATTACATTATTTTTAATAAATGATCCATGAAACACATAAAAACACTAAAAAAAAAGTAAAAATGTTTGTTATAATTTGTAGTTGGCCGTGCCTTCAGGAAATATGTACGGTGTGTGTACCGAAAACAAGTACAGAGACAGATCCAGGTGATAACGAACCACCCAGACCACCAACGGTAAATATTATATTTAATAAATATTTTTAGTACCCGAGTTGTACAAATGTACAAATGATTTTTTTAGTCAATTATAATACTCATTATTTCGCATTTTTTCATATTATGCTTATTTTTCTACACCTCATAGTTTTTGAAAGAAAAAATAAAAACAAAAAAATCAAAAAACAAAATTCTAGCTTCCAAACGGCACATGCTAGCAAATTAAAACTAAAACCAGATTATAGAACTTTTATGCCCTATGCGAAAGTATTCTAAGTATATCTCCGAATTTTACTTAAGAAAGGAGTATTCTGCATACTATCAGTATCCCATGTTATTGTCCTATATCAACCTGGCGTATATATATAAATTAAATAATTTATACCACTTTAAATTTTAAAAATATATGATGTAAAATTAAAAATGTTTTTATTTAAAAATCTAACAATTTTTTACAATTTATGATACATTGTAGATACATGGAAACATGTGCGATATGTGGCAGGATCAGAGAACAGGATAACATGTTCATAAGAATTTGCTTTCATAAGCACAGCTTTTGGTAAGTAATATTCGATTTCCTATAAATATAAAAAATGTCAATTTTATTTTATAAAATAAAGTATTTTGCATAATAAAGCATTTTTCCATATCATGCTTATTTTCCTGCACCTCATAGTTTTTGAGAAAAAAATTAAAACCAAAAAATCAAAAAAAAATTCTAGCGTCCAAACGGCACATGCTAGCAAATTAAAACTAAAACCAAATTATAGAACTTTTTATTGTCTATCAAAAAGTATTCTAAGTATTTCTCCGAATTTTACTCGAGAAAGTAGTATATCGCATATTATCGAATTTCCATGTTAAACGTCCATACGAACTTAACTTAACTTAATTTTTTATTGATGACAATAAGGTTTATGTTCCGTATATCGAAAATCGAATTTAAATTTTTAAAAAATAAGTTTTTTATTTTCATAGTTGTCAAATATTTAATTTTATTTTAGATAGAAATAACTCAGTAAACAAAACTGTCTTAAATTAAAGTTCTGTAAAGATATTTATTTATAAGTTTGTTTGACATTTTGAATTTTTTTAAATAAAATCGAATACTATTTTTAATATTTTCGGATGAAGGAAATAAATTCGTTTCTTTAGTTGATGAATATTATATTTTTTTATACATTATATACATTTTTATTTTCATTAACACAAAATATATTTCTTATATCGCTTAATTATTGTAATATTGGCACAAAATCTATTGATTTCCAATTAATATAAATACACAATCACTATATATATATATATATATATATATATATATATATATATATATATATATATATAATACAAATAGAATTGAGATTTACAGGGCGGTATTTAGTTGGCTTTGTTGATAATCCGTGTAGCAAGAATTGCAGGCGGGCTCAAAAAGCCGGGCTTGAAATGCTGAAATATCCAGGCCAGTTTGATGATTTCCCGATGACATATTGACTTGACCGAGTGCCATATTTGATAAGATTAATTCTCTGAAACAATAAATTATAGATAATTTAATCATTAGTTTTTTAAAATTATCAATTATCATGTGATTAAATATAATCAGAACTGAATTCGGGACAAAACTAATATTTTATAAATCTTTCTCCTAATTTTATGAATTTTTTTACTAAAAACTATAAAAGCTATCAATTCGCGGTGTTTTTTTTGGCAATGAAAGAATGGTTTTTGAACTTTGATAAGAAATTTTTATGTTTACTTTTATTGAAAATCGTCCGAGTTATAACGCCTGTTTTCGGAGCTCGGCAAAACAAAAATTATATAAAAAAATTTCTTGACCTAAAAAAATTGACTAATTTTATGAATTTTTTTCTGCGAAACTATCAAAGATATCAATCCGCGGTTTTTTTGAGGGTGAAAGAGTGGTCTTTCGTCTTTGTTCAGGAATTATTATGTTTACTTTTGTAGAAAATCGTTCGAGTTCTAACGTTTTTTTTCGGAGCTCTGCAAAACCGAACGGCAAAACAAAAATTGTATAATTAATAACATAATAAAAATCTTTCAGAACTAATTATATTAAAATAAAACTACTCTAGGTTAAAGTTTTGTATTAATATTTGTTAATAATCGACGTTTCGACGAACTCATCGTTCGTCTTCATCAGGAAAACAAGATAGAAATGAGAAGCAACAGAAATTTTTAAAGAATTAAATAAAATTTGGCTTCCATTAATTAAAAATCTATAAAAATTTTGTGATCTAGTTACTTATTATGTTTTGTTATTTACTGTAAATATCATTTGTATCTATTTTCCTGATGAAAACGTATGTTGAGTTTGTCGAAACGTCGATTATAAATAAATATCGATACAGAACTTTAATTTAAGACAGTTTTGTTTATTGTGTTATCTCTATCTTAAATAAAATTAAATATTTGACAAATTTGAAAATAAAAAACTTATTTTTTGTTAATTTAAATTCCACGTTTCGATATACTGAACATATATCTATCATCATCAGGAAAATTGATTAATTATAATTAATTTATGAGAGTACATTTTAAACAGAAATATATATTTAATTTCTATTAAATAATAAAATTTATTATATATGGGTTTCTCGATAGAATATAATTCATTACTCACACCAGTAAATTTAAAAATTATCATACAACCAATCAAATTTATTGAGTTTATTACTTAACAGTTTGTGACGTCAGTAATTTAATTATAATTAATTTATGAGAGTTCATTTGGTTATTATTTTGAAACAAAAATATAATTTTTTTTATTTCTGTTAAATAATACATTTATAGGTTTCTTGTTGAATATAATTCATTACTCACACTAGTAAATTTCGAAAATTATCACACAACCAAATAATGAGTTTATTACTTAATAGTTTGTGACGTCATCGCTGGAATAAAATAAAAATTTAATATAATTAATGTTTATACAAATTTATATTATATTATTTTAATAATTAATTTATTATTAATCTATAAAAAAAACTTTTTCTAAATAAATAGTTTTTCAAAAATTTCTATAATAATTATATTTATCTGCTGGAAAAAATCAATAATTTTATTTATTTAATAATTAATAAATTTTTATAAATAAGAATTTACTTGTAATATTTAAGATTTAAAAAATAAAACATTTAGTTCTCTTTTAACTGCGATACGATACAGTCATATACCAAGTATAACTTGCGTAAACCAATTAAATACATGTTTAATTTTGTTTTTAATGGTTATATTTTTGCTTTAAACGAAATTTTTAACATGAATCTGGCACAGAAATAAATTTATCATCATAATAAATGCGCGTATGTTTTAAATTATGTTAAGAATTTCATTATTTTTACGTGAAAAGTGCATATTTTTTCAATAATTTTACATAAAACGACTGAATTTTTGGTAAAATATTATAAAGTATTTAATAATTCGTGTTTTAAAAGACTGATAATTGATTTTCTACGGAAGATTTTCCAGAAGAACCAGATTATTCAACAAAATGTAAGTAAATTTTAATAGAATTTTTATTATCACACTTAAATTATTATGAAATAATTATTTTAAGAAACAAATTTTTTTAGAGAGAATAATTTTTAATTCTTTACCAACAGAATAAATTGATATTGCAAAATAAAATATAAATAGTCTAAAATAAAACTGCTTTAGATGAAAGTTCTGTATTTAAATAAAAATTTGGCTTCTATTAATTAAATTTTATGATCTAGTTACTTATTTATTATCTAGTAACTTGTTTTTATGTTCTGTTATTTACTATAATGTCATTTTTATCTGTTTTTCTGATGAAGACGGACATTGAGTTCGTCAAAACGTCGATTATAAATAAATATTAATACAGAACTTTAACTAAAGCAGTTTTATTATCATTCAATTAATGTTATTGATGAAGACGAGCGTTCAATTTCGTCGAAATATCGGTTGATACAAAGTACAGTGCTGCCAACTTTGTGAGAAGAAAATTACTAAAATTTTTAAAAATTTATTATGACTACGTTATTTAACCGATTTTAATCAAATTTTCACTAAAGATTCTCCTGGTGCCCGCATAAATTATGCAATTTTAACAAAATACACTGTTGCCAACTTATCGAGAAAAAAATTGCTAAAATTTAAAAAAATTCATTGTGGCTACATTATTTATCCGATTTTGATCAAATTTTCAGAAAAGTTTCTCCTAGTGCCTACATAAATTATAATTTTATTAAAATACGATGTTGCCAACTTTCCGGGAAAAAAAATTAATAATTTTCTAAAAATTTGTTATGTCCGCATTATTTATCCGATTTTAATGAAATTTTTACAGAAGATACCCTTAGCGCGTATAATATTATATATTAGCAAAATACAATGTTGCCAACTTTCGGTGAAAATTTTTTTTATTCCTATTATCATTTATATGATAACGTCAAAGTGGTCTATATATTGGTTTACCCATATACTTCTAATCTTGTTTTGTTAAATAGTTAGTCATGTTTACTTTCATATAAGAACAATATCTATATTTTTTTCTACTATTGTAATCAAATGATACACTTTTTTATGCAGTAGAAAACTGCAATTTATTTCTGCATCTAAGCAGTTCTGATGTCAGTAGTCCTGCGTGCAATAAAAAAAATCTGTTGTAGCCACCTCAGTACCGACCTTCATATCGTATTAAATAAATTGAATAAAATAATTATTTGTATAACAACTACTGTAGTCATGGTAACTAAACACAAAACTGTCTTGACAAAAATATGCCACCTATTTACAGAGTTATATATATATATATATATATATATATATATATATATATATATATATATATAATTCATTAATCTGGTTAGTTGATAGATATATCATTTAAATACAGTTAATACTCAAATATAATCATAAAGGAATAATCTGAAAATGAAAAAATCTTATCGCCTCAACCTGGGATCGAACCAGGGTCCTTTCGAAATTTTCGAAAGGCGGGAATTTAGTACTAGCGGATGCCCCCCTTTGAGATATTAAAGTTTAGATTCGACAAATTTTTTGTCCGATGCGTATTTTTCGAAATATAACAAATTCCAGGTTAAATGAATCACCCGGTATATATATATATATATATATATATATATATATATATATATATGTATCTCTTTTTTTCTACAATCAAAATTTTCCCTGCCACAGGAAAAGAGACCTTATCACACATATTTGTATCAAAATTTCATATTTATTGCATTAAACACTATCTACACTAAAATAAAACGGTTTTAGGGGTTTAAGTTCTGCATTAATATTTATTAATAATCGACGTACTCAACGTCCGTCTTCATCAGGAAAAATGATTGTATTAGTTTTTCTGATGAAGACGGACGTTGAGTACATTGAGTGTACGTCGATTATTAATACAGAACTTAAAACCCTAAAGTCGTTTAATCGATCATTTCTATTTTTTTCCTGATGAAGACGAACGTTCAGTTCGTCGAAACGTTGATTTATTAATCCTCGAAGTACGAAAAAAAAAGACAAACATTGTTTTCGAAAACGGGTCACCAATGACCCATACAGTCTAGATAATTTTTTTATATATTTTTTTGGCTTTGTGGTTAATTTGAATAAATTAATAGCATGAATTATTTATTTTTCATTTATTTTTTTTATTTATATTGATACAAATAAGAAAAAAGCAAACAAATAATTTTTTATTTTCTAGATAAATACAATCATCATATTTTTACAAAACAAAATCTAGTAATAATTGTTTTGTGCAAATAGATCTGCAATCTGTCGAATAGCGCGAAACAAGTATAAACTTGCACAGCTCGACAAATGAACAACATGTACTCGATAGTTATACTATTTCCGAAAACGGATCTGACGTGACCTAACAGACATTTTATGAAATATCAGGAGAATTAAAATTTATATTCATACAAATGACATCAAAAATAATAGAAGATAATATAATAGGAGAACTTGAAAAAAATCAAGAATGTAGAAAAATAATTGTAAGAAATACAGTAAATAATGCACATTTTGGGTCACGATTGACCCACTTATAGTACTCCGAGGGTTAATAAATTATTACAGAACTAGAACCTAAAGCCGTTGTATTTTAGATATAATAAATTCGGAAAGATTTTTTACTAGATTAAATTTTCGTAGGAAATAATTACGATTATTTGTGCTCTTTCTACTGATATTAATAACTTAATATTTACTTTGTTTGATGAAGCTAGGATCCGTTTTCTTGTGGTAAGTATAACTTGTTTTTTTTTTTTAGATAATAAAATATTTAATAAAGTAACGATGACAAAATTAAAACAGGTTTTAGGTTAAAGCTATAATATTTTTATTAAAATAAGATGTTTCGTTTTATCAGGCTTGTACTTTTTTCAGGAAAATAAATACAAATAGCAGATTTGGAAACAATGTTCATACCACTGAAATATAGTAATAACTGGAATGTGCACTGCCTATGTGTTCTAGTAGTGGCAATGCGAGCCGAAAGAGATAGGAGAAACGTGGTATCTCTATCACTGTCTTACACTTCTGTGCATTTGAAATTCAAATGCGATTTCTTGCGGTAAAAATGCGACAATCTTATGTTGTTGCATATTAAATTGTAGCTAAATGCATCGGCTAAATGATACGTAATGAGATTTTATTGGGGAATTCTTCTATAAAAGGTATTTTTATCATTTTTGATATATTAATTTGACAATTGACAGTTAGATTCTTGTTTTTCATAGCTATCTAAGTTATCATGTAGTAGCAATGCTACGCCATTAGAAAGACAAAGACGCAAATACCACGTATC
Organism: Clivina fossor; assembly: GCA_963966155.1. Lineage (NCBI taxonomy): Eukaryota > Metazoa > Arthropoda > Insecta > Coleoptera > Carabidae > Clivina > Clivina fossor. The sequence continues at coordinate 642,884 of OZ014560.1, forward strand.
CTATCTCTTTCGGCTCGCATTTGAGCGGCCAGTGCGCGTTCCAGTTATTACTATATTTCAGTGGTTCATACACAAGGAAAGTATGGTTACGTTTGCTTATTTTTATTTATCTTCTTGATAATGATTCATGTTGAATGAATAGAAACGTTGAATTTTAATAAAAATAATACAGAACTATATTTTCTTATAATTCAATATAATTAAGGTTTTTTTTTGCTATATTAATTGTAAAAAGTTGAAATAATACTTTTCTCTGTTATAATGAAAAATTATATAAGGTCTTATAAGGATTTAAATTAGAAGATCAAAAAATGTATTAAATAATAGTTTATTTATAATAAAGTCGTATTTTATATGGAACACACTTTGTAATTGTTTTAATTCCAAAATGAAAAAGTTTAAAATAACAATTAGATTCTTGATTATCTAAGGCCGCGTTAATTAAATAGTGGATTAATCAGGGCAGTAAATAAAAAGGTAAGGTCTCTCGTTCGAATTAATTCGACCGTGCACTTTTAGATTTCCTTTCCGAGTAAAATATTTCTGACACTCTCTACAGTTTTACGATTTGTTATTGGAACGGACACTATGTGTAAGAAAATGCCTGTATAGATTGCTTCTTTGCGAGAATGAGTTGGCACACACTGTACACTGAAATGGTTTCTCTTTCGTATGCACCCGTATATGAGTTTTTAGGTTACCATTCTGAGAAAATGCCTTATGCAATATTGACATTTATATGGCGTCTCCTTCGTGTGAACAAAACGATGTCTGGATAAATGGGATTGGTTCCGGAATGCTTTTCCACAGACTCGACAATGATGATATTTTGTTACATCAGTTTCCGTTTTATTTTCAAGATTTCACTTTTCAAATCAGTTGGAATTGTTTCTGTTTCGTCGCAATATTCATCTACGAAAATAAAAAATAAATAATAATAATAATCTTAATAAAAACTGCACTTATAATTAATTTACACACAATTGACGAGATATATAGACAAGACTTGCGAAACATACAAGGCGAAAGTCAAAACCGAGTTATATTTTTACCATTCTTGCTATGATACTGTTCAGATTCATAGCGAATTAAATTTTAGATTACATAGTCATCAAGAAATAGCATCACCTAATCATCAAATTAATATTTCTTTGATAATATGTTATTAAAAAAAAGTAGCAGTACAGTTAGTATTAACTTTTATCCAAATTTTAAGATTTTTCATTAAGTTTACGATAAACTCAAATTCAAAAAATTATAACTTTCATATTTAATTAATTTATTTTTCTACAACATATTTATTATAATTAATTATTTTAAAAATTATATTATAAAAGATCTTTGCATCAAAACATTTATAGTATAATACAGATCTTACGGATATTTGATATTAAGATTAGCAAAACGCTTCATTCTAGGTGTAATTTTTCAATAGAGAAATGCATACTATTTTATAAAATAACCAAAAATGAACTGTTGTTTAGTATAATGCCTATAAAATAAACTTTATCAAGTAAATTTTAGTAGTATAAACTTATCTGAAAATTACAAACAAATTCAATATTTTCTCGGTTTTCCATTACATATTCCGTAGATTCCATTAAATATTAATCAATCCATATAGCTAAAAAAGTATATTTATTGGTTGTAGTTTTAATTACAAAATAAACAAAATTCTATTTAAAATTAATTATAACAATTTTAAAATATTAGAAAAAAAAAGAAAACAAACAAAATATTTTATTCTAAAACACATTTTACGTGGTCACAATAATTAATTAATTATTAACATGTGGACACTATAATAATAATATTGATATAACTTGTTTTCCTTGCAATTATTAATAAATTAATTATTAATTTGTGTACAAAAAAAAGTAAGGCCCTTTATAATTTTAAACATATAGATTACAGAAAGTATTTTGAAACATTGAAAGTACTTTAAAATATAATAATAAATTTGACATTAGCGACACTTTATACCGCGGTTTCAAACCGTTTCGTTCCGGTTCAATTGAAAAATATATATTTTTTCTTTCTGGCAAAAATAACGGTTTTTTTTTTGTTTTCGGTTCAGATCTGACAATGAGTGATTAAATTTTCAACGTTTTCATTTGTATTCAAACTTATTTCCTACCACAATTTAGAATATTTTATTCCTACTTTTATAATATAAGCATACTACATAAATTGATATATTAATATAATATGAATAATAATGATTATTATTAATTAATTAAAGCTAGAATAATTAGAACTATATAATAGTATAATAGTATATAGTATAAGTTTTGAATAAAAATAAAAACATTGAAGAAATTTAAACATTAATCAGTCGGAACTAAACCGAAAACCGAAAAAAAACATGTTTGCCGGAACAAAAACCGGAATCGAATCGATATATATATATATATATATATATATATATATATATATATATATATATATATATATATATATATATACAGGGTGATTTGTAATTAATTGGAAATATTTTAACTGGAGTATCCTGGGCTCAGAATATGAAGATTTGACCCAAAACACTTAGATAAAATGTGGCTCCTTACTGAGCTACAGGGTGTTTTATTTAAAAATTTAAAAACGATTTTTGCCCAGTACTTAAAAACTATTTGACGTATCCTTATCATACTTGGCAGAAAGTGTAGGTACCGTACACCATACTAAATTATGTTAAACAAAAGTTTCTGGCTAGTGCCAGTGGCGTACAACAGGGGCAAGTGAGAGGTTGATCCTTCCTAAATTCTACGCCACTGGCGGAATTGTCATTTTAGCACAATTTTTCGATTCTCCAACACTTTCTGTGTAAAAAACATACTCTTTCTTCGTAACGATAAAGTCACTATTTTTCGAGATATTTAAAGTTAAACATAAGCTGCACCCTTGGGATTTTTTCAAAATTTGCTCAAAAAATTCTGAAATAATTGAGTAAAATAGAGAAAAAAATTAGCTACATAATAACTAAGTAACTTTTTTCTCTAACTCATTCTGGTTTGGCAGGAAAAATTAATAAAAATTAATATTTTTTGCATTTTAATTTTTTATTTTCAATAATTTTTCCTGCCAAACCAGAATAAGTTAGAGAAAAAAGTTACTTAGTTATTATGTAGGTAATTTTCTTCTCTATTATACTGAATTTTTTCAGATTTTTTTGAGCAAATTTTGAAAAAATCCCAAGGGTGCAGCTTATGTTTAACTTTAAATATCTCGAAAAATAGTGACTTTATCGTTACGAAGAAAGAGTATGTTTTTTACACAGAAAGTGTTGGAGAATCGAAAAATTGTGCTAAAATGACAATTCCGCCAGTGGCGTAGAATTTAGGAAGGATCAACCTCTCACTTGCCCCTGTTGTACGCCACTGGCACTAGCCAGAAACTTTTGTTTAACATAATTTAGTATGGTGTACGGTACCTACACTTTCTGCCAAGTATGATAAGGATACGTCAAATAGTTTTTAAGTACTGGGCAAAAATCGTTTTTAAATTTTTAAATAAAACACCCTGTAGCTCAGTAAGGAGCCACATTTTATCTAAGTGTTTTGGGTCAAATCTTCATATTCTGAGCCCAGGATACTCCAGTTAAAATATTTCCAATTAATTACAAATCACCCTGTATATATATATATATATATATATATGTATATATTTAATTGAACCGCAACGAAAAATATAACGCTTCGAAGTCCTGAAATGAACCGGTACACTTCTCTTCGTATATAAAAAAAAGCGCCCCATCCCCTCTAAATGATTAAATTCGTACACAGTAATACTTAGAAATAATTAGAAAAGAAGCAAATAACAAGAGTTCTGCCCCGCTTACCAATGGTGGCTTGTTGTGTGGCTGAGCTGAGCTGGTTGCTGGCATATAATCGGTATGCGAACAGATCGGGCTCGATGACATTACCACCTTCGATTGAACTATTACCGGTGGCAGGAACGAGTTGTTGTTGGGGTGGTACTAGTGCGGCCATTCTCGGACTGCAATTAGCCGTGTTTAGACTAGTTGGTAATACGGCAACGGTACGCAATTGGGACATTGGTCGAATACTTGCAAATGGTGTTTTATTACCACGCCGCGCCATGGCATTACAGTGGCGGCGCTCTGTTGTTGCGTATTTGAATGATCTAGAGAGAGAGAAATAGTATATTTAGAGTGTGATAACAATAACATGTTGATAATAATATCCGGACACACAAATCTTTGTAAACTAGCTATAAGTAAAAATCAACAATAAATAATATAAAATAAATATAAAATTAACATAGTAAAATTAATATGAAATAAATCGGCTTTAGCTTTAAGTTCTGTATTAACATTTATTAATAATGAGACGTTTTGACGAACTCAATGTACATCCTCATCAAGGACAAATCATACAAATGACATTTACAGTAAATAAACAGAACATAAAAACAAGTTACTAGACGTAACAAAATAAGTAATAAAAATAATATTATAAAAATAATATTATAAAAATCCCAAAACCACACTTAAATTAAAATAAAGCTAAATACGTATTTCGGAAGCTAAGCTTCCATCTTCAGTAGCAAATAAATTTACAAAAATCTTACTTGTGATCCTAGTACATGAACACTTAAGCACTTGTCAAAGGTCACAGTGACCTTTGACACTTAAGCACTTGTCAAAGGTCACAGTGACCTTTGACAAGTGCTTAAGTGTTCATGTACTAGGATCACAGGTAAGATTTTTGTAAATTTATTTGCTACTGAAGATGGAAGCTTAGCTTCCGAAATACGTATTTAGCTTTATTTTAATTTAAGTGTGGTTTTGGGATTTTTATAATATTATTTTTATAATATTATTTTTATTTAAATTTCGCCACAGTAGATCATTTTCTAATCTTTTAATAAAATAAGTAATAACTAGAACATAAACCATTTTATCATCTAGCGAGTTTTCTATACAAAATTCCCGTACATTTTAAATAAATTTCCGTACATTAATTTAAAGGAATAGCCAACTAATGGAATAGGAATTTGTCGATTTTTTTTCCAGTTTGATAATTTCCCGTACCATAAATATTTCCCGTACATTGTTAAATTCCCGTACAATTCCCGCTTTTCCCGCCCGCTAGACACCCTGGTGATTGATGTTATCTTTATTTTATCAATCTACTGTTAATAATATTGATTGGTCTTGCAATAATTGCAGTATCTTCAAATTTCACATCAGACAGATACTCGTAACGCATGTTGAGCAATAGCAGATTTATCTAGATGGCTAAACAATACGTCTAAACCATCCGAAAAAAATTTGTTATTGCTTAACATACGTTAGAATATCTTCTTGATGTAAAATTCGAAGATACTGTAATAATTGCAAGATCCAGCTATATTATTAACAGCAGATAAAATAAGAGAAGCAATAGAAATTTATAAAGAAAAAGATAACATCAATCACAATAAAGAAGGCACTGCATTTAAATAAAATTTGGCTCCCATTAATTAATTATGATCTAGTTACGTATTTTGTTATTTCTATGTTCTATTGTTATTTACTGTAAATGTCATTTGTATCTTTTTTCCTGATAAAATATTAATACAGAACTTAAACCTAAAGCCGTTTTATTTTAGTAAAAAGTTAAAAACCAGAAACAACTTCTCCGCTTTTTTAATAAAAAAAAGAGTGAAAGTATTGTAACAGATTTCAATTTGATTTACCTGACATTGGTTTAATATTAGCGGTAGGCGGAGCTAAGCCAGATTTCTCCAACGAACCCGATGCGGGCGGTAAACCTAATTGTCCGGTTGATTTTGCTTCAGCTCTCAACGCTTGATTTTCCGCGATGGCACTATCGGCTTTAACACATAGTTCACGATTCTTTTCTTGTAACGGCGCTAATTGTTCTTCTATGCTGGACGCACGTGCTGCAAGTTCGCGTAATTGCATCTTAAGATCGTCGCGTCGCGTCGCGTTCATCACGCAATATCTTATTGCTATCGGTGATCGCATTCAGTGTCTCAACTTTGTCTAAAACTTCAGCGTGTTTGGCTGCCGTAACCACCATTGATACCTCGGAACCTTCACGTTCCTTGTTCAATGCAGATCTAATTTCGTTCAAGTTTTTCTCGAGCATTTCAAATTGCAATTTTAATCGGAGATTTTCCGCTTGTAATACCTCGAATTTCGTTATCGCTAGAACTTTTTCTTTTCGTAGGTATTTGATAATCTGTAGTAATTGTTCAGATGATTCGACATCGTCTTCGGTCATCGATCGATTAAAGGATGTTTCGCCGCCAGTCGATTGATTCAAAGTAATACCGGAATGTTGAGCTTGTAGCACTGAAAGCTGTTTACTTAGCGCTTGAATTTGATCATAGAGTACGTTGTTCTGTGAGTCTAAATCCCGCTTTGTTGATATTTAGCGCATCGATTGCTTGATCTTTTTCATGCTTGATTTCGTTCAATTCGCTAGTGATTCTTGTTAAATCTTCTTTCAGTGTTGATAGTGCTTGAAGATCCGACGAATTAAGCATAATTTCTCTTGCGTATTTATCTTCGGCTACCTGTACCGACTCGGATAAATATTTCATTTCGTTCTTCGCAATTTGTAAATTATTATTCGATACCGTTAATTCTTTATTCGAAATTTGCAACTCTTCACCCAACTTAACGAGCTGATTTTTCAGTTCAATAGTGGTTTCAGCTTCACCGCCGAAACATTCATTTAGCTGTCTTTCTATCTTCCTTGTTCTCTGTTCTTCAGTGCACGTGTGGCTCAATAATAACGAATTTTTAATCTTCTTCGATAGCTCATTGATCTGTGTGTCCTATTGGTGATTTCTTCACGAGCCGCGCATAGTTCACCTCTTAGATGATCAGCCTGTTGTTTCTCTTTGTTCATACGATATTGAGCGTTGCCCATTTGTTTTTCTAAGTGACTGCTTAATTCCCTAAACTTATCCTATTCCTCTTGCAATCGTCTTCGTAGCGCAGAACATTCACGCATCGTTTCATCGAGACAACTTTCCAAACGGAACTTGTCTTCGGCTTTGCTACGCTCTAAACTGGCTTTCATTAGTTCTAAATTATTTAGTAATAGATTCTGTCCGTGACTTTCACGCGATACCATATCTTTTTCATTAAGTAAACGGGCTTCCGAGTCACGCAATAAACGGCTTTCCCGTTTCATATTATGTAGGGCCAACTCAGCGCATGATAGTTTTGTTGGCGCATTCAATGCCTCGTCTTTCAAATGCATAATGGATTGGTCGTGTTTGATTATCGTCGAATTGTAAGATTTATTTATTTCTTCCAACGCGGTGATTTGATTTTTATAAACTTACAAAGTTGTTCAACTTGGTCGGCTAGGATCTTTCGTTAGCACATTTCTCCTTTTTATACGTTTCGAATTCATCTTTCAATTGTTCTAATTCTTTTTTCGTATCAGCCAGTTTATCTTCCAGTTCTTTTAGCTTCTCCTCGCTCTCTTTATCAGTGGTTGTCATTGTTTGGATATCGCTTTCGGTAGTAGATGTTTGATCGACCAGCATTTCTTCATCTGTCGGCATCTTCATTGTTTTTTGACATAAACTACGATAGGTAGCGCGTTGTCTTATTACGATTTCCAGCATTTTATTTTGTCGTTCTTGAGCTCGTAACATCTGCGATTGATTTTCGCGCATATTCCGTAATCGTACTTTTAATTCAGCAATGCTAGCTGCATCCATGCATTCGGATTCCTCCTGTTTGGTATTTAATTCGCGCACTAGAGCGAGTAATTTTTAATTATTTAGTTGCAGCTCTTGTATATCACTAAATGTAACTAGTTTTTTTGAAATAACATCCTCCGAAATTACATAATCATAATCTGGACTCGGTGTCGAAGCCGTTCGGCTCGATTTCCACTTCTTTCAATAAAAAATCAACCTACAAAGAGAGAAAACATCATTATTATTTTATATTTTTAATTACACATGACGCATTCATATTAAGTAAGAGTTTTTTTTTTTTTTTGCTTAAATTGCCATTAATTAATTTATTTTGATCAAATAAATTAATGGCGATTTTAGCAAAAAAATATGATTTAAAGAAAATATAACTCAACATTATTATAAACAATATTTACGTTGCCGTATTTATTTATACAAAAATATATTTACATACTATTTATGTTCACAGTAATAATATTTATTTAAACCTTTATTGCGTCATTCGGAAGCTCTTAACAAGTTCTTCGCAAGTTCTTAACATAACTAACATTTTTGCGAACAACTGCTTTTCACTAGCCGCCTAAAAACAATCGCATACATAGACTGCTCATAAGTACTTTTCGTAACAAAACAATGAAATCATTATTATTATTATAATAAGTTTATTATTTATATTACGTATTATCAGGGTTGCGTAAAAATCATGATTTTTTTTATTTAAATCAAATAGAAATTATGAGTAATTTATTTTTTTGTATAAACAGCTAAACTCTTAAGTTTGATATTCTGATAAAAAATAAAACATTTGTTCATTTCCAAAGATTTATTTAATATCGATAAAAAAAAATCGTTGTGATGTGTTTGTTATTTAATATAAATGGTTCAATAAATGTTTTTCATTATAACTTGATTTTTAATACCTGATAACTAACGTAAAATAACCTTTGATTTAAATCAGTGCAGCCCTGCCTATTATTATTACTAAAATTTATATTAAATACCTGTCTCGATAAATCAGTAATTTCTTTTATCATTCTCTCGTTTTCCCTGGAAGCTCCACTCTCCAATTTCTTCGCTTCGGCACTTTCCTCGCGTAATCGATGACATTCGTGAATCGTATTTTCATTATGTTTCGTCAACTCCGAAATTGTTTCCAATGCGTGTTCATAATCTTCGCGTTCCTTTTGCAAGATTTTTAATTCGTTCTCTACACTCCCAAATTTTTCTTCTGCAATTATAGAAAAACATGCAAAAACAAGTTTATAAGATTTGTATAAATGTAATAAAATAATACATATATATATTATATAATAAGGGCAAAATAAAATACTAGATAAACTGAGACTAAATAAAATATGAATAAAAATAAATCCTCACCAAATTTTTAAGTAGACGACGCAAATAAATCAGAAAAAGTCAGGTAAAAATGACAAATTAATTTTGTCTTGCGCGGCCAAAAATAATTGAATTATAATAAGAAAAGTGCAGTGGTGTTTAATTTTGGTTTTGGTTTCTCTACAAATCCTGACAATAGCTTCTTGATTTCTGCAATTGCTAATCCAGGATTCAAGTGCTAAAACAATTACAATTACAATGAAAATTAGTTAAAATTTAAAAGAACAATCATTCTCAAACACATCAATTAATTCTAAGAATTTTTCATTTTATTTTATAGAGTACGATCTATCGTTATCAATATGCATTTTTAAACTTTTAATTTTATTACAAATTTTAGAATGTCAGATTGTTTAATCAGAAAAATTTAATTAAAAAGTGTCATTAAATACATATTCGACAAATAATTAAATATATTTGAGATTACTAAGCTAAAAATATTATTTGAATATTTTATCATAAATATTGCATATTATTGTATTTTTCTTTTACCTTAGGACAGGTTGCTGTACAATTCATGATGGTGTGACATCTGTAAACGGAATACCAATCTCTCATACGATCTAAACGCTTTTGCTGTTCTGTATCTCTTGAATCAATGATCCAACGATATGCCTACACCAGCAAGGTAAGATTTTTTTAATAATATTTTTATTATCAAGTATTTATTAATGAGAAATTTACCTGCATGAGCACAGCAGGCCCCAAATACTTGTCTGAATTCCACCAATAACTCGGGCAAGATGTGGAACAGCACGCGCATAAAATACATTCGTACAAACCGTCCAATTTTTTACGATCTTCGGGATCTTGCACAAATTGTTCCTTGTCCATTGGCTTATCATCTCTATTAGGAATATCAAGTTTAAATATAAATTTAATTATATTTACACGCGTCTATAATTTTAGACGTATTTTTTTTTTGAAACATATGTTAATAATAAAACAGCTCATGTCTACATAGCTTTTTTTTTGTTGCGTAAGTCTACAATTTAATAAAGAAGTATTAATTCGTTTACAAAAATAATTTTAGTTTTTTAAAGATTTCTATTCGACTCTTTTACGTAACTCAATTACAAATTAATATTATAAAAATCATTTAGGTGTTTGTGGATAAAATTTGTGCATTTGTCAAATATGGGCTTTGTAAGAAACTAAAATTTTGTGTTTTTTTTGTGATGTCTATATAAGGCCATTTGGTGTCACTGAATCCGCTAGTATAACGTGAAAATTTTGTGAAAGGAATAGGTTTTATTTATTTCAAAATTATTTTCTTAAATTCTATGACTGTTGGAGTTTCAAAGACATGTATTTTTTTATGAAACTTTAATACTATAGGCCATTTTGACTCGGATAATTGATGCGCTTATGCAATATACAAAAAAAAGGCAATATGCGCTTTCTCAACACGCCCATTTTGACTATATAAAAGGTTTTATGTAAGTAGAGAATGAAGTAATAATTTGGACATTTGAAACTAATTGAAGTGAGAAAGTAAATTTGCTTCAATAATTTGAAGTAATGCTCCATTTCCATAATATTCTTTATTCCAAGGTTTATACCTTTATTCAACAATAATAATTATGATTGTCATTGTATTGCACTGAATTTAAATGCGAGATATTTTTTTGCAATAAAAATTTTATACTTATATATCACTTACTTCCTCTGAAGCCAGGGTTCAATCATTTTATATTGCTTGAAAAAGTGCGTCATATCAGGAACCAGATCTTTAAGCACGTACATGTGTGGCAGAAGGTAAATTTTAACTGCGCTACTGCTCTTGGCATCAAATTTACTATAAATAAATTCGTATTGCCGTTAAAGATAATAAATACGAAACAAATGATAATTTTTCCTACTATAAACACGCCAGCGCAGCGTGTTCAAGCCATTGATATTCATCGCGCACGATCCACAAACACTTTCACGACATGATCTACGGAACGACAAAGTTGGATCTTGTTCGTTTTTGATCTTGATCAATGCATCTAATACCATTGGACATGTCCACCTTGTAGGTCTGTTGAGTTGGTTTCTTATTCGGAGTAGCAGGATCCCATTGATATATCGAAAAACTTTTCAAACTGGCAGGAACTGCGCTGGTTGCATGGAAATTACGAACCTATAAACCATAAAAATACGTAAAACAAATGTATATGTAATTATTATTATTATTATGTAACATAAGTGTAAATTTTTTTCCAACGATGTCATACTGTTATTTGTGATTATTTTGCATTATTACTCACTTGATTTAAAGCAAATTTGCTTGTTCTACATAATTGTAGTTCCTTTGCCATTATCAACGAAAAATAAATTTTTAAAACAATAAAAAAAAAACCATATACAATCTACTCCATACCTTCCAATAATTGTGATAAAATTTATATAGGACAGACACAACGACTTTTGAAAGATCGTATTTCGCAACATAAATCTGATTGTCGTATAAAAAAAAGGTGCAACTGCCCTTTCAATGCATTGCGATTCCAAAAAGCATAGTATGGACTATAAACATATCAAAATTTTAACCACGGAGAAAAATTTGATTAAACGGAGTTACCTGGAAATGGTATACATCAAATCAGAGTCTCAATCTATGAACAAGAGATGAGATATCAAAGGACTGAGTAACATATAAGTACATATGATTATTTAATCAAATCGGTATTAAACAAAACTCACCATTAACTATCACATGGTAACTTGTAGTTTTAACATAGGTTAATCCATCAATTTCGAAATAATTTACTAGAATAAATTTTTAAAAAATTTCACTATAACATCTCATATGACGGTGTAATTAATAATATCTTTAAATTGGTTTTTCTTTTTATTGAGTTTTTAGTTTTTCTCATTTCTATTGCATGTGGGAATTTTGAGGTTATTGGTTTCATGTTTACATCTGTAGTGGAGGAAAAATCTAATAGATGGCGACAGTATTTTTTATTTTATATATTTTTATTCAAAAATTATAAGTACATAATTTTACTTTACTATACAAAGAAAAAGTGTTATCGCCAAAAAACTAATTTTTTTCTTTAATCGGAGGCTATATAAAGAATTTCTATATATATTTTTTAATTTTTGAAAATGTTACAGACACCATACCGAGAACTATACCATCTTTTCCTTTTAGATAAAATAGTAATAATGGTAAAATAAACAATAAATTGAATAATAAGTTTGGGTTCGATTCTCAGACGATAAAATTGATAAATTTTTAAAATTTAATATTCGAATTGAATTAAAATTTATTTTCGATAGATGGCAATAGCATCGAACGTATTGACACTTCAATTTTTATTTCACAGAACGAACATGGACATAGTTTAAAAATTTTGATAACTCAAATTAATCTAAAACAGCTGATTAGATAAAAGAAACAACAATGACCGAGACAGCAGGTACTTGTATAAAACTAATACAATGAATCTTAAAACATTTATGTATGTCAAACATATATTTTTCTTTACAGCTAGAATGACATCACGATTAGAAATATTCTTAAAAATTACACCAAATATGAATTATTTAGCAACAACAACAACAATGATTTTTTTTACAACACCAGGAAATTATTCCAACAGCACAAATGTGTTGGATGATTTACCTATGGATAGTAATTTTGTTTGGCTTTTATGTAGTTTGATATTTGCAATTTCTTGGGTTATGTATATTACTTATTATAATTCACGCGTTACGGGCTATATTATTACAAAAATTGTAAATCGTTTATTTATTAGCGATGGATATTTTAAGTTAGGTAATATAATATATTCACATTTATAGTAAATTATGTAATTTTTAAATGACTGTATTTTCGCTATAGGTTCATTTACATTAAATGTTCTATCTGGAAAGATTATGTTTCGTGATTTTGTGTACATATCACATGATTATATAGTTAGAGTACAGGATGGTTACTTAATATTTCGATGGTGGAGATCATATGTTCCAAAAGATGTTAGTGAAGGTAATTTTCATGTACTAGATAGCATCTAATTCACTACTTTATCGTCTTACATATAGAAATAAAATAACTGAAAACGTTTTGCCATTAAAATTAGCCGCGTCACTTGGTCAGGTTTTAATGAAGTTGTTATTTTGGTATATTTTCATGTAGATTTGTCCCATTCGGATACTCGACTGAGTGTAGTGCTAAATGGTTTCGAATTGCATGTTTATAATCGTGGCGTATTATATGCCAAGTATGTTTCCGGGTGGAACAAAAGATCCGGACCCCGATCCTGATCCAGACGCGGCAATGAACGATGAAAATACGGACCGACTACATGGAGCTACATCAGCAACATCAAGTGGCATAGCTACTCAATCCAGATCCAAATCAAAACCACGACCGGAAGCTGCCATGGCCAGAACATGGCGTGATCTTATACCAGTTATTAAAATGGATGTGTCATCGGTAAGTGTATTTATTATTGATAGACTATATATATATATATATATATATATATATATATATATATATATATATACAAATTTTTTGTCTTTATCAAGTCACTGTAATTAGAAACAATTTCAATCAGTAAATTATATGTATACAAACATTTTTAAACAACAATAAATAATATATCAAAAACAAATACATACTTAATATTTAGAGTTCTTTTGTCAAAACATATTAAAAAGTAAAACATGTTCAATACAATGCAAGAGTATAATAAAATTAGCACAACTTTCAACGGGTTTTGAAGTACTAAATAATGTACAATAAAATATTGTGCAACTAAAAAACGATTCAAAACTAATAATAATTACCAATAATTTACCATGTTTTACTTTTTAATATGTTTTGACTAAAGAACTCTAAATATTAAGTATGTATTTGTTTTTGATATATTATTTATTGTTGTTTAAAAATGTTTGTATACATATAATTTACTGATTGAAATTGTTTCTAATTACAGCGACTTGATAAAGACAAAAAATTTGTCGAAAGCTCGTCATATATTAAAAATGAGTTTTTAATTATTCACTCACATCCTTGGCTGCTTTCCCACTATTAATTATTACATTATATATATATATATATATATATATAAAATCGACAATACATTAGTCAAAAAAATGCACTACTTGAAAAATCTGAAAAATTACCGATTTTCAAATAGGTATAAATGTACGGGAATTTATTTAAAATGCACAGGAATTTTGTTTAGAAAATCTCAGTTTATTTAAAAAAACAAACACATAAAAAATTCTTAAATCACTAATTCATTAACTTAAACAAAGAGTTATAAATTATTGGATCTTTTAAATTTCTTCTTTCTTTATTTCCATTATTTCTAGTTTAATATCATTTCTAGTTATTATATCATCATCCTGAAAGATCACTTCTTTAATAATTTCATCAGTCACTTCCTCCTTTATTTGTACTTTTGTATCATTTTCCGAAAGAGTATCATCAATGTCATCATCAGTATTAGTGCCAATAGTACAAGTCAGAGGTACAATATTTGGACACCTTTATCTGCAAATTCTTTTTTCGGCCCTTCGGCCGGTACTTTTACCGGTTGGGATTGTATCGGATTTAAATACCAAACATCTGTTTCTTGTTCAAATGTTGATGATGTGCATGGTAAAAAAATTTCTTCAAACTTTTGTACTACTGGCTCTGGTTCAGATTCGGAATCTGAACTAATTTCCCTTTTTCTCGAATGAAGATATACCGGGTGTCTACTTTTTTTTTGTTACATAGGGAATACAATGCTAAAATTTTCATTTGGTGATAAATTTTCCCCTAATTATTATAGAACAAAAGTACAAATACAAAAGTTGTTTAGAATTCAAAAATGCATCAAATGATGCCAAATTTATCAATATAGGATGTTCCGATCAAGAATTAGAAGCAAATTAAAATTTCCATTTTTGCGCTCTTTACATCAAAGTGCCATGGAAATTAAACAAATAATTTCATTTCTTCTGGAGTTTGAGTTTGACAGATCGTATTTATTTTATTGTTACGTTCTGTATTATTATCATTATTATTGAAAATAATGAATAAACTTAAGGTAAATGAAAAAGTTCAGTGCGTAAAATGGTATTTTACTGGAAATTCGATACGACGAGTAAGAGATTTATTCAGCGCTTTCTTTGAAAACCGTCCCATACCTTCCGCTATGACTATTCGTAGGATAATTAAACAATTCGAAGAAACTGGAAGTGTGTTAAAACGTTGTAAAAATTGTAGAAAAATCAACGCAGAAGATCAGGAGGAGAATTTAAATCAAAATGCAATTAAAGAAAATACATTGAATATACTTTTGTGTGTAACGGAAAACCCAAATGTTAGTGTGCGTCAACTTGGTGCTGAATTAAATTTGCATCCTTCAACAATACATAAGGTACTAAAAAATGAAAAATATCATTCTTATAAATATTCCACGCACCAAGAGATATTTGAAGCGGATAAAATGGCTAGAAGCGAATTTAGTAACATTATTATGGAAAAATCCAATTTAGACAAAAACTTCTTGAAATCTATTTGTTTTACTGACGAGTCTACGTTTACTTTACACGGCGAACCTAATATACAAAACTTTAGAATATGGAGCCAAACAAATCCTCATTTAATGGTAGCAACACGTACCCAATATCCAGAAAAAGTTAATGTATGGGCTGGAATTTTTGGCAGGTGTATAATTGGGCCATTTTTTATTGAAAATAATTTAAACAACGAAAAATATTTGGATATGTTGCAAAATCATATTGGTCCGCAGTTAGAAGAGTGTGCAACTCAAGATAATGTTGTCTGGTATCAACAAGACGGATGTCCGGCACATTACAGCTGCAACATTAAATTATATTTGGATCAATGTTTTCCAAATTCATGGATTGGTAGAGGTGGTCCAATTAATTGGCCAGCTAGATCGCCCGATTTAGCACCGTGCGATTTCTTTTTATGGCCATATTTGAAGGAGAAAATTTATAAACGACATATCAAAAATCTTGTTGATTTGAAAAATGCCATTGTTGAAGAGTGCAATAATATAACACAAACACAATTAAGCTCTGTACGTCACGAATTTTATAACAGATTAGGTTATTGTTTGGCAGTTAATGGCGATTTATTTGAACATTTAATTTAAATTGTTAGTTTCGTTTTTGTTCTCCTATATCTTGTATTCATGAATTTTTCTGTTTTATAGGTATATTGAATATTGTAATAAATAAAGAAAGTTTTACGGAGTTCAGCTATTTACTATTTATTAAACTCTTATCCGACGTTTCACTGCACAACTTACAGCATCCTCAGGGATAAGTTTAAATTATTATAATAAATATATTAGGCATAATGCCAGTCATCTAATTCAAATGTATTGTTTTTATAACTTGAAGTTAATAAATAAATTAAACAATTACTTAAAATTATAATGGAGACATTCACAATTTAAAACCACAGCTAGTACGTAGTGTACAGCCGAGTAAAATACCCTTTCATTGTAATAAATAATAAATACTTAATACTTTTTATACTTAATAGCTTTTCATTTACATTAAGTTTATTCATTATTTTCAATAATAATAATAATAATAATAATAATAATACAGAACGTAACAATAAAATAAATACGATCTGTCAAACTCAAACTCCAGAAGAAATGAAATTATTTGTTTAATTTCCGTGGCACTTTGATGTAAAGAGCGCAAAAATGGAAATTTTAATTTGCTTCTAATTCTTGATCAGAACATCCTATATTGATAAATTTGGCATCATTTGATGCATTTTTGAATTCTAAACAACTTTTGTATTTGTACTTTTGTTCTATAATAATTAGGGGAAAATTTATCACCAAATGAAAATTTTAGCATTTTATTCCCTATGTAACAAAAAAAAAGTAGACACCCGGTATATTTAAATGAGGTAAAACGTTATGTTTTAGAAACGTTTTACCGCCGACTAATTTATATTTTATCCAGTTTTCCAAGTCACTTTCTAACTAAAAAATAAATGTTATTTTTCTAAGATGATATATGCAATCAAATAAGAGCTGTTTTCTACAGAAACAATAAATAACTAGTAAATTTAATACGTAAACTCAATGAATGAAATAGTTTGTTTACCTAATCTAACAATTTACTCTATAGGATCTATTTCAATTGCATTGTACTTAATTTTATCAAAACTTACATCAAAATGATCTTCACAACATAAGATTTTTGCTTTATTTAACCAATATGCATTTACTTTTCGACCAACAGTTCTTAACCAAACTTCTCTACGTATTTTATCATGAGGTACATTAATAAAAATTTTATTAGGAGACTTGGTAGAATTGCTTTCACAATTAAGGTGGATTCAGAGATTGCTGCATGGCAGGGCATGGCAGTGCATGGCAGTGCATAGCATAGATTAACTATATCGCTTACGCTCAAGATGGGAATCTCCCATGTTAATTTTTATGACACAGTTGTTATTATGCTTGGGCAATAATAGATGTCACTAGTATGGATTTTATAGACTTTGTTTTCTTCGGGTTCGGGTCTTTGCTTTTATTTAAATTTTCAAGCTAAATTATTTTCTGATAACATGATTGGAAAATATCTATAAAGTAAGCGAATTTACTTTATAGACATTTCAACAATCATGTTATCAGAAAATACTACTTATTTATAGAAATATAATAAAAATTAAATAACAACTAAATATTTTGTAGAACAAAATACAATTAAAATATGTTTTTTTTATATATCGTTTGTATTTCTTTAAACATATGTTATATAAATCCAAAAAACATCTTTAAAATACATATATTTAATGTTAATATATTTATCTTAAGGAATTATCTGTTTAATAGCTCACAAATAACTTAAATAAAAATAAATGTAGTCTATTTTGTTTTTATATAATATATAGAAGGATATAGTGCAATTTTAATATTTTATTAATGAAAATGTTCGCGCACAAAGCACTACGAAGCAAATGGTCGCCTGTTTTTTCAAAAAAAAATTCCAAATTAATAATAATGTTCTAAAATATCAATGTTTATATTTATAATTTAAATAAAAAATAAATAAAAGAACTTTTTACAAAAATAAATATAATAAATTATACAATCAGAATATACTATACATGTTTTAAAATGACGTTACCGCAAACCACTGCAGCCATGAACGACATCTAGTAACACGAAAAGAAAACAATATCTTCAGAAACTACATTCTCATGCCATCTATTATTGCCCAGGCAAAATAATATAGCGGCAAATTTCGTCCTATGTCAGATTCCACCCCCTGGTGCATAGCATGGCAAGAGGTAGAGAGAGAAAAAACACATTCAGAGATTTTGTCTGTATATCCAGACGATTCTAACCGAGAATACACGATGTTCATATTCGCTCAGGGCGCAATATTCATAAATATTAAAATACGCTTTACATTACAATACGCTTTTATGTAGTTATTACATATAATGTAATATTATTATTATTATTATTATTATTATTATTATTATTATTTATTTTTCGATATATTTAGAAAATTATAAATATTTTAGATTTATGTATTATTTTATTTACAAATAGATTTTGATCCCGTTTATAAACTTACAAGAATAATTTCTTTAATAATTTGACATGTTACGATTAAATAATGAATATTGAAATATTATCTGTATTTTCTAATAAATGAAAGAAAGAAATAAATGAATAAAAGAACATTGTTTATTATTTGCTTTATTTACATTTATATCATTTATACAATTGTTTATCGAAATATAGTGTATTATTGAAATGTATATGGACCAGGTTCTTCTTCTAAATCAACAATCCAATCGCTCTGTTCTGTTAAATCATAAAACAAACATTAATAAATAAAAGATAAAATATTGTTCTTGCAATTGGTTTGGTAATGGAATATATGTTTGCGTTTAAATGTGTTTATATCAAATTTTATTTCAAAAATAATTGTTTCATATTTTAAACATATTTTCCGAAATACAATATAATATATAAAAAAAACAATTATTGTCATACAAAATCATATAAATCACAAATAATTAAAATGAATACAATTTGAATGTCAGAATTTACCGCGAAAAGAAAGGAGCACTTTGCTATGCACTGCCATGCACAACCATGCCCAGCCATGCAATTCACCCGTTTGTCATGCGGGTGTTTTCAATCTCTGAACGCAAAACCCTAATTTGATAAAAAATTAAAAATTTCATAATAATGATATAATAATATGTTTATTCATAGCTTGCGCTAATACATAGCTAACACAAAGTTATTATATATTACATAAAAATACATTAACATATCACATATAATTTTTTATTGTTTAATAATTATTTATTCTAAACTAATCTCAAAAAACCGAAATACAATATAATATACAATACAATATATAAAAAAAACAATTATTGACATACAAAATCATATAAATCACAAATAATTAAAATGAATACAATTTGAATGACAGAATTTACCGCGAAAAGAAAGGAATACTTCGGTTTTGCTATGCACTGCCATGCACAACCATGCCCTGCCATGCCATGCACCCGTTTGCCATGCGGGTTTTTTCAATCTCTGAACGCAAAATTTTTTTTGCATAGGGATTACGTGTATTTGGCCGTGAGACCTATGCCCTGCCCTGCCCTGCCCTGCCATGCACTGCCATGCAGCAATCTCTGAATCCACCTTTACTTACAAAACACATAATAGATTTTTGCTCCATTGTAGAAAAATAACAATTATTTAATCATTAAAAATATTAAGAGTACATAAACAAGCAAATGACAACGGTTCTTTGACAACAATAACCTTGAAATATAACTGAATATAACTGAATCAATAAACGACGTACGCCATAATTTCTGAAACTGTAATAAAATGGGGAAGTTTAGCGTGATTGAAGTTGCGTGTAAAATTATTTTTTCTCAAATATATATATATATATATATAAAATAATAACAGAAACTGTCATTAAAATTTTTAATAATTGTTTCATTTATTTGTTATTAACAATTTTTGTAAGGACATTACTGACGTCACAAGCCTATTGTGCGCAAGCGCAGAAGATTTGCTGAGATAATTTTGAAAACGTATGTCGTAGTAAATATTGATTCGGTTACGCCCAGCCAATAGCTTGAATCGGTAACCAATGCAATACATGTGCGTCTGAGTCAGAAATTGACATAATTTTTTCGAAGACATTACTGACGTCCGTCATCACGACATGTTTTTGCATTTTTTAGGAAATCTGGGCATCTTTGAAAAAAATGATAAATTAAACATCACTTTTTAAGCCATGTCCAACCAAATAAAAAAATAAAAAAATACGCTAAACTTCCTCATTATAAATAAGCGTTTTTAATTTTTTTTGTATTTTTTTCAAAATTTAATTTTTATTTAAAATAGGATATATTTTATATATTTTTCTTTTGTAATATTTTAAAACGTAATGTTCAAAGATTTTATGAGTTTTTAATCTTTTTAACTTACTAATAAATTTACATAATAAAAACTTTAAATCTTAAATTTGAATAATTTATTTCTTGCAAATGGAAAACAAAACGTATATGTATAGGACAAAATGTAGGTACGTTATTTTGTCATAAAATATAAAATTGTTCACTGACATAAGTATATAATGAACAGAATAAAATAATACCCATCAAAACTACATTCACTCACAGACGGACGGGGTACTTTCTCGCAAGTATTAAGTAAATAGTAAATACAGTCGATTCCGCTTAATTGGGACACATCGGGACTAGAGCATTTTGGCCCAATAAAGCGGCTGCCCCAATTAAGCGAATTTTACATAAAATTAAACAATCCATATTTTTCTTTCAATAATTTTATTTTATAAATTCTTGGACAAAACTATAAACTACATATAACCAAAAAATATGAACTTTTAAGAAAAAATAATAATAAATTCCAAAATAAAATAATAAATAGGTACATACATTTTTAATTTAATGCAAAAATATGTTTGTTTTCGTAACATTTCACTTCTACAACGCGAGGGTAAACATTAACCTTTGAGCGCGCGCGGGTCCGTACGTCATACGTGAATGAATGTGTTAGGAATAAAGTTCACAGCGCGCGATACTAATGTAATTAATTGATACATATTTGCGAGTTTGTCATAACAAAGTGCGCGCCGTAATTTTCGTCAAATAAATATGATATGGGATACTGTTGTGCTAAGTGGAGACATTTGTTCTTATATTAGTAATAATTTTACATGTTTTCCTATATTTAAAATTTTTTTCTGTGCAGTATGGTAATATTCAAATAGATTAACCAGTTTAACAAAAATAAGAAATTTGCTCTTCATTAATTCATAAGAAGAAATTATTTTTTATTAAAATTAAAATTTATTAAAATCATATTTTTGTGATGGCTGTGAACCAGGGATGGACATTTACGAGTAAAAATATTTTTTTTGTTTACTTTTAAAAAATACGTAAAAAATGTGAAATATGTAGAAAACGTAAATAACATAAAATATCAGTGTTTTATTACGCCACTAAGTAGCTTTTTGTTTTCATTTGTGATAACTGCTACATGTATATATCACGTTTTTTTACAAGAGTTGAGCGCAAATTTAAAATTTTATTATTAATTAGGCAAAAATTTAATTTATATACCTGAATTGCCTGAATTGTGAACGCGAAGTAAGTAGATATTATTAATATTATAGAATATTGTTATTTTTCTTTCTGTACAATAATTGTACTTGATTTTATGATATTTTTTATAATTTGAATAAAAATAAATATGATTCAAACATGAATATGCTTTTTTACATATTATTTATTTTTTACGTAGAAATAGTCCTAGGTAAATTTGTTTAATGTAAAAAATAGTTCATCATGTCAATGACTTGTGTGAATGATGTATAATAAAGTTTGATCTTTTTTAGTTCTTTAACTAATTCAAATAAGAGCTTATTTCATATAACATATTTTACCTAAAATACTCTTTTCATATCGAAAAATTTTACACTCTTTATAAATAACTGATGTTACAAAAAAAATTATTATATTTATATATCTAAAAATAATGAAATATGAAAAAATATTTTTGTTCAATATTTATTAATATAAATTAAGTTAAATAATTGTAGCGATCGAATTATATTTTTTTGTATGTTGTAGATGTACGAGCCGTGATTTACGGTACGGTAGTCCATTAAGTCCGTTAGTCCCAGTAACATATCCACCATACGTGTGGCCTCATTTACCTGGTTTATTTCTGCCATATTCTATGCCACTGCATCGACCACCTGAAGCTCTAAGTCCTGAGCGAGCTTCATCGTCTGATAATGGTTACACAACTGAAAAAGCTCGAATTGGTAGGGATACGTTTTTTTCTTCATATCTACTTTAACGATTGATTAATAAATTATACAGAGTTGGATACAAATGGTTTCAAATGGTTTGACTGCAGTTATGTTACGTATAATAGAATCATCCAATGTATTTTTAAATGTAAATCGAAACTTACGCTAAATAAAATGATAGTTATTTTTTTAAAAATGTTTATAAATTGAAGTTAAAAGTAAACCCATTCAAATTGTGACGACAGACGACCACTAATTACAATTGGCTGAACATAGCGCAGGCGAAGCTGCGAGCCGACAAGTTGAAACATGTCAAAATACGAAGAATAGAAATGAACAATTTTATTTGGTGTTATTAAATCATTTTAGTATAAAACAATAATTTTTTATTTAGATTTTAAGAATATTAAATGTTATACATACAAAATTTTTCATTGACATTTCAGATACAGAAATCTTTTTCTGATATTATTTTCAATTTTTTGTTACTAATATTATTACTTGTCAAGTACAAAATGTAATTATATTGAAATTAAAGAATTTAAGAAATTTGATATTTTTTATATAAACAGCGCATGTTAAAGTAATTAATTTTAAAAAGTTACGAAGGTAACACATAACAGGTTTTTTTTTTTAATTTTTGCAGTTTCTTGTGTTTGTGTCTTATTATTTTTGTAAATTAAAAAACAATCATTAATGTAAATGGAAGAATCTACAATAATTTCACAGAAATGCATCTCCTACAATTTTTGAAAGCTTTATACAAATACAAAAAGTTTAATGAAATAAAATACACAGAAAGAAAAAAAAAAAAAATTGTAGAATCTGTATGAATCAAGTTTTAAAATATTTATCTAACTCAGTATATAAGTAAGTTATTATTAAAAAGCACATAAAAATAATCTTATTTTTTTTCTCGATAATAATAGTCTCATTATAGTAAAGTGTTTTTTATTTATATAAGTTTGTCTAGTAGATATGAGTTATGGCTATTTAAGTACTAGTAAAACAAGAAAAATAAAATTAATGGTTTAGTAATAAAGATTTTTAATATTATGTAAAATGTTCTTTTTTAGTGATTATTCTAAAACACGGCTTACATTCTAATACTAAATTTATGTAAAATATATTTAGTTTAATTAATTGATATTAGTGATAAATTAAAGAGTTAATAATTAATTAATTGTTTGCTACATTTACTAGTAGTGCAAAGGCATTGGCAATGATTCGAAGTACAATTTTATTTTTTTATCTTCTTTTGATTTTAACAGAGCTGGGCATCGATTAATTCAAAAGGATTTCAGCTATAAACTAATTCATTTTTTTTTCAGATAACATGCTAAAGGCTTTAAGCCTTTTAATATAATATAAAATTAAAATTAGAGAATTACATGTGGGTTTAATTTATATGTATGTACATGGAAACTACTTTCGCCACACGACAGAATTTAATGATCATTAAGCTACATTTACACTGCGATGTAGCAAATGTAGAAGTATATCTAGTACTGTATCTCTATTCCACTGCTACTACTAAAATCACAGTCCGAATGTAGCTAAATGACCATTAAATATTGCGGTGTGTCTAACGTATTGATGGCTTTATTTACATAAAAAAGGCTGCAAGCTTTAATTTACATAAAAATGATTTAATGCAAATGAAAATTTAGGAAAATAATTTATTTTGTGTTTACAATAAAAATTAGGACTTTGAAGTTATAATTTCGTTTGTATTTTAAATTTTAATCAAATCAAATATAAAATTAATAATAATTATTCTTTCACTAAATGTCTAATTATTATTAAAAGTTGAATTACTTTTTGCGCAGTAACAACTCTGTATTAGTACTTGCTCATTAATATTTGTATATTAGAATTGATTCCAAGATAGAATTCATTTCTAAATTTTTCCATTGCGCATGCTTCGGATTGTTGTAAAACAGTTTCATGTAATTGAAAAAATATTGAAATAAGCTTATAACTAGAAAATTGAAACATTTCCGAGTTTCTAATCTGAATCGAGCTGTTAAATAAAAAGACATTGACATCTTTGCTAAAACCGATTTTAAATACATTTTTAACATCAGCGTTAAAAAGAAACATTTCTTTTTGAAACTGAGTGAGCATAAATTTGCAATGTAACATCAAGTACCTACTTAACGTTTTTTTTATTTTCAGCCGACGATGATCTCCCGTTAAACCTATCCCTAAAACGTCCCTCTGAGCCGTTGACAACATCATCGCACGACAACATCATCGCACACAAGTAACGACCTGTTGCAGAACAGTAAGAAGGCGCGCGGCATCTGTTCATCATGCTTCCGTCTATGGTATCAGCAGCAGCCGCTGCCGCTGTCGCTCCGGATAAGCGCTGGCCGCATCATGGCGGAACTTTAACGTTTAACGTTTAAGGTAAGTGTATTTATTACTCCTACCAAGTGTTTACCGATTTTATATTTACTTATTTAGATATTATAGACATTTTTTTAAGATTTTTTATATCTACATTTCTTTCCAAGTTTAGCAAACATACATACATACACACACACACACAATCACACCATGTACCCAAAAGAGTGTGGCACAATCTCTTTCCACTATCCCTCTTTCTATTTATAATACCTCTCATATATGCTCTTGTATTTCTACTAATTGGAAACTTTTGCTCACGCAAAATCATATTACTCTAACTAGTCATCGGACGTCCACGTAAACGCATACTTAATAATTCATATAAATTCTTTTAACCAAATGTTCATTAGACATTCGCTCAAGATGATCGAATAATCTTAACTAAAATCTGAGCATGAATTTGCAATGTAACAAACAATATATACAATTTTTTAAAATTATTAAAAAGAAAGTTATATAATAAATAAAAATTTTCTTATTCTGGGCACCATAGAGTCTCATGGTTTGTAGGTAAAATAATAAATAAATAAATAAATTAGATAAATCTTTATTTAGCTTTTGCTATTTCTTTTTACAATATCATATAACACACATTTATTACACATATATGTAATATATATGACATAATCATATAACAAGAATATCCCGTTTCATAAATGACTTTAATTCCTTTTTAAATGCAATGACATTTTTAGAATTTTTTATTTCTGAATTTAATCTGTTGAATAAAGTTATGCTTTTGTCAAAAATAACATTTTGGCCAATTTACAATTTCTGGTATCTTATGAGTGACTACTTACAATTAGACAAATTTTATTTCATAAATATTCCGTTTACATATTTTTTTTCGAGTGTAGCAATTGAATAAAAGAAGTAAATGCAATTAGGTACCCGTTTTTGCGATATAATCTCAGCTAATAGAAACAAATATTGATAATAGTGTTGTTATTTTTAGGAATAATACCGGTTGCGGTAAAACAACGCAAGTTTGTCAATTTTGGAAAATTAGAATGCGTTCGGATCGGATAGGGGTCGTGCTGTAATAATGTAGTAGTTATACCTATACAACTGAAAAGAATATCTTTGAAACGATGCGATGTGTACAACGACTCGTGGTTGGTTATAGGTGAGTGTGATTTTTGTTTTTGTCTTTGTTTTATTTATATTTCTCCTAATGTAGAACGATACAATACAAGGTTGGTAAGTGCACTATAACGCAGAAACGAGAAAAGATTAAATTGAGCTAATTCAATTTACGAGATTTTGTTATTAGCATTTAACAAAACTAAATGTAACATATACTGTTGTTCGCGCAATTGCTATGGAATTATGCAATCATATTTGTATTGATTTTTGTAAATGTGAGTTATATTTTTTGGTTCGCATACGCTTACTATGGAAATATAATTTGTCAGAATTTAATTAAACATAAGTAATGTTAGTTAATACACACTCATAAAAACAAAAACAAAACTGTGCACATGCCCCATTTCTTCCATATATTTCTTTAATATAGTTTTTACTATTTAGATTTTTATCTAATAATTGACTATACAGATAGTGTCAACCAAAATATCCGCATCATATGGGAAATAATTTTATTGTTTCTAAATTAATAATAAAATAAATATATAATTAAATAATAATAAATTAAATATATAAGAAAATTAAGCTTTAGATTTTTATTTGATTAAAATTATTTTGTTTAATTAAAATCTTTTATTTTCAGATGAATATTACGATAATAATAATTTATAATTTAATTTTGTTATATGTTAGAACTGTATTTTAAATCTAAATACATAATTTTTCTTATATAATTATTAATGATCTATATAAATGTTTTTAAAACTAGAAAATAAAGTTGTATACAACAAAATTAAAAATGATAATAAAATTGCTTCCATAATGAATTATATACTGCTAGTGTCATCTATAAACTATATCAAGAATAACAATTTTATCTATATAGATAAAAACTATTTAAATTTTTTTAATTATGTGCTATCTTATTAAAACATTTAAGATTAATATTATAAATGAATATTTTATATTATTAAAATATTTTTTTTCAGTGTTTACAATGACAGTGCTGCCATCTGCTAAATTTTTCTCATTTGTACAAATATATTTTCATTCGTACATGATTCGTATACTGAAAAATTTGTCAAAATGTTTGTAAATAATCGTTATTTATTGTTATAAAACCAAATTAATTGAATGTATTTAAAAACTGGACAGCGTTACAATTAGCTGCAAAACATAAGAACACTGTGATCTTCGACAAGTGCTTAAGTGATTATGTACTTTGGATCACAGGTAAGATTTTTGTAGATTTTATTTGCTACTGAAGATGGAAGCTTCGCTTCCGAAATACGTATTTAGCTTTATTTTAATTTAAGTGTGGTTTTGGGATTTTTATAATATTATTTTTATTTAAATTTCGTCACAGTAGATCATTTTCTAATCTTTTATATGTAGGTAATATAAGTACATATTTAATTCATTAGGAGGCGATTACATAAACGATCTAACATTTTCATTTTTGTTTCTAAAGAAATAACTTTTCTTTTCATTTGATTTTTTTTCAAATCTTTTTTGCATTAGAAAACCTTAAAAATTTTACGCAAATCATAAAAATGCCAAAAAAACTGTAAATTTTGAAAACTTACCGAAGTTTTTGACATTTGACGTATAGTTATTTTGAGATTAAATTTTTTATAGATAATGTACGTTATTATTAAATTTATATGTTTGTATTATAACTTAAATTCATATACCTACATGTTACATTTATTTTGAATTATCATTTTATTCTTTTTTATGTAACATGATTAAATTGTGAAAGAAACATAATTGTTTAGTAAGAATTGTAGAAAATTAATCAAATACTATATTTTTAATAATGAAATGTATTTAATATTGTTTATTTTGTTTGTTTATTATAATTTTATATTTAGGTTAAGTGAAATGAGTATGATTTCAGCATGTCTTCATTGCAGGCATTATGAAGTTTATTGAAGCAGCAAGTATGAATTGTAGAAGAATGAAGATTAATATTGATAAAAGTATATTAAAATATCAAATTCAGAAGAAAAATATGTTGAAAACAGGTAATAAATATATATACATGTGTGTAATATGAAATGTCATCACTTATTATTTGAGATATTCGGAAATAGAAAATTACTATAATTTACTTAAATATAACTGATTTAACGTTTGAATGATTAATAAAAATGTATAAATAATTTACTTATATAATAATAAGAGTATTGTCAAAATTTGAATTTCGCGGCTAATATAAAACTATCCGGTGTAGCAATTAGTCCCTAGAGGGGTCTGACTATTGCGCCAGGAACTGCGTCGTTTATTGGGTGTGTTGCTTTGAAATTGATGTTTATTTTTTTTGGCAATTATTTTCTAATATTTATATGGCATTACATTTTATTATTTATAAAAATAATATTGAAATAAATAGCGGGTTAAATATTTCTCTCGTATAAAATTCGATTATGATGAAAGTAAATGCATTGTCTAACGTAGTCACTTAGGCGGACGGAAGCGTTGAATCGGCGCTCATTTCTGGAACCTTTAGCAGTTGAGTTACGCGTTACGGTGTATGAGTTTGTAAGTGTAGTACAGGGGGTGGAATCTGACATAGGACGAAATTTGCCGCTATATTATTTTGCCTGGGCAATAATAGATGGCATGAGAATGTAGTTTCTGAAGATATTGTTTTCTTTTCGTGTTACTAGATGTCGTTCATGGCTGCAGTGGTTTGCGGTAACGTCATTTTAAAACATGTATAGTATATTCTGATTGTATAATTTATTATATTTATTTTTGTAAAAAGTTCTTTTATTTATTTTTTATTTAAATTATAAATATAAACATTGATATTTTAGAACATTATTATTAATTTGGAATTTTTTTTTGAAAAAACAGGCGACCATTTGCTTCGTAGTGCTTTGTGCGCGAACATTTTCATTAATAAAATATTAAAATTGCACTATATCCTTCTATATATTATATAAAAACAAAATAGACTACATTTATTTTTATTTAAGTTATTTGTGAGCTATTAAACAGATAATTCCTTAAGATAAATATATTAACATTAAATATATGTATTTTAAAGATGTTTTTTGGATTTATATAACATATGTTTAAAGAAATACAAACGATATATAAAAAAAACATATTTTAATTGTATTTTGTTCTACAAAATATTTAGTTGTTATTTAATTTTTATTATATTTCTATAAATAAGTAGTATTTTCTGATAACATGATTGTTGAAATGTCTATAAAGTAAATTCGCTTACTTTATAGATATTTTTCAATCATGTTATCAGAAAATAATTTAGCTTGAAAATTTAAATAAAAGCAAAGACCCGAACCCGAAGAAAACAAAGTCTATAAAATCCATACTAGTGACATCTATTATTGCCCAAGCATAATAACAACTGTGTCATAAAAATTAACATGGGAGATTCCCATCAGGGGGTGGAATCTGACATAGGACGAAATTTGCCGCTATATTATTTTGCCTGGGCAATAATAGATGGCATGAGAATGTAGTTTCTGAAGATATTGTTTTCTTTTCGTGTTACTAGATGTCGTTCATGGCTGCAGTGGTTTGCGGTAACGTCATTTTAAAACATGTATAGTATATTCTGATTGTATAATTTATTATATTTATTTTTGTAAAAAGTTCTTTTATTTATTTTTTATTTAAATTATAAATATAAACATTGATATTTTAGAACATTATTATTAATTTGGAATTTTTTTTTGAAAAAACAGGCGACCATTTGCTTCGTAGTGCTTTGTGCGCGAACATTTTCATTAATAAAATATTAAAATTGCACTATATCCTTCTATATATTATATAAAAACAAAATAGACTACATTTATTTTTATTTAAGTTATTTGTGAGCTATTAAACAGATAATTCCTTAAGATAAATATATTAACATTAAATATATGTATTTTAAAGATGTTTTTTGGATTTATATAACATATGTTTAAAGAAATACAAACGATATATAAAAAAAACATATTTTAATTGTATTTTGTTCTACAAAATATTTAGTTGTTATTTAATTTTTATTATATTTCTATAAATAAGTAGTATTTTCTGATAACATGATTGTTGAAATGTCTATAAAGTAAATTCGCTTACTTTATAGATATTTTCCAATCATGTTATCAGAAAATAATTTAGCTTGAAAATTTAAATAAAAGCAAAGACCCGAACCCGAAGAAAACAAAGTCTATAAAATCCATACTAGTGACATCTATTATTGCCCAAGCATAATAACAACTGTGTCATAAAAATTAACATGGGAGATTCCCATCTTGAGCGTAAGCGATATAGTTAATCTATGATTCCCATCTTGAGCGTAAGCGATATAGTTAATCTATGGTGTAGTAGTAATTCCGCCATTACTGGATTACACATTTAAGCGGAAAAATTCGCGCTACTATTACCATCAGAAGCATCGTGTTAAACAATTGCTGCTATTAAAAAGTAATTTGGGTGCATAACAACAAAATGTGATCAAATATAGTATTGATTTGGTTGAAATACGTTTAATTAGTGATGCAATGTTTATGTGATGCATGGTGGAGCTTCGATTCGGCTTATTTCATAAGTTTTGTACCGTCACGTGGGTGTTCTGTTTTCAGTATCAATAATCGTGGCGCGGGATCTATTAAAAATACAACCGAGTGATTGAAATATAACATTTAGTTTTTATATTAGAGGTGTGTCATAATGTATTATTACGTACTTGTGTTTTAACATGTTCTTGTTTGCAGCGGAGGTGCGCTATAGCGACAGTGGTTTGTTAACGCTCCCGGTTCAGCGCGGTTATCGGCTTCGCTTGCAGTTGAGGATGGAACTGGCTGGAGACTGAAATCAGGATTCAGGAAACATTTTGTTGCGAAATCATGAACTCAAAAGTGTTGTGCAGTGTACCAGTTTGTTGAGAGCGAAAAATTAGTGGTGTACAAGTGTTGGGGAAAAATAGTTTCCCATTGCATTCGATCGCGAACTGTTCGAAGAAGTCGGTATGATGAATACGTTCGAAGACGAAATGAAGGAGCATCGGGCGAGGGAGATGCTCGACGAACTCCATAAGAAGCAAGCGAAGCTAGAGCGTCGTTCCGAATTCCTATTGCGAAGAATCCGTAAGATACAAGCCCGAAATATGGGCCAGCACGTAAGCAGTGAGGTGGCCGGACTATATGAATATGTTCACAGGACGTTAAAGCGCGTGAAAGAGGAGAAGAAGCTGCAGCAGCTGCCTGCATCACCACTCGAAGATGAACAACAACAACAACAACAATCGCTTGAACAACAACAAACACTGAACACTACTGACTTAAAAGCAATTAGTTCGCACGCAACGCGTAATTTAGTTCGGAAATTGCATATGACTTTGGTGCTGCAGCCGTCCGTTTCAAATCGGCATAAGCACGTGTCGAAATATTTCGGTAGTGGTTTGTCGGAGCCGGCATCTACCTCGACGCCGGTTATTACATTACGGAATGCCGTCAGTTTCGCGACAGTTTCGGTGCCGCGGTTCGCAGATGAGGTGCGTGATGAACTGGAAAAAGTTGCCGGCACTTTACAGACTGAATTAAGTTTGGTGGAGGCACAGGTGGATTCAGACGATACAGCCAGCAGTTCGGGCGCTGAAAGTTGCGATGAAATGCAGACATATAATAACCCGCATCAGCACTTCTTGTCCATGTAAGTTTTTCTTTTCTCATATATTTCTTTAAATAGTAGTTGCATAAAATATATATTCAATTATCTCTAATGACCGCAGTTGTATTAGTAAACAAAGAATTGCATAAAGAAAATTTGTTATTGCAACAAAGGTTGCAGTAGGTTGCGATCATTATTATTTTTGACGAAATTACAATTTTATATTTTTAAACATATTTAAATGATTAAAAACAATGGCCCTCACTTTTTCGTGAAAAAGTGCTTTTTATCATTAATTTCAGAATAACTTTTTGTTTCTGTTTTTGATCAAATATAAATAATTTTACTATTTTCGATAATTTTTATTATATTTGATATTACAAAATTTAAATAAACTATTATAAAGTGCTTAATAATTAATTTTAAGTAAACGTCTGTTGTGAATTAATCATTTTAAAGTAATAATTTACATTTGACACACTTTTAAAGTTGCCGCCAAAAAGGAATTTGTAGTTAAGTTGGCAACAACAAAAGTTACTAGTTACTAGAAATGTTTTTGTAAGTTTATAAATAGTTTTGTAATGTCACATGCGTATTTTGTTTTCAATATAATTAAATATTATTAAGTAAACAGACTTCAATCTTATTAATATAAAACCAATAACGTCAAAAGTACTTTTGGCAAAAATCACTTTTATAATTCGACATGCTTAACGGTCAAGGACATCTTTACATTAAATGTTTTATTTTAATATATGTTTTTTTTGTTTTCTCAATTAAAACAACGTTTTGATGAAAATTACATTTAAACTTTTTTCGCTTGATCGGGATATATAAGTTGGAAAAATGGTATATGTTTTATTGATTGGAACTGCTAACTACCACTATTTTTGAGTTTGATATATTTAATATGTAATAATAT
This sequence comes from Clivina fossor, assembly GCA_963966155.1. NCBI lineage: Eukaryota > Metazoa > Arthropoda > Insecta > Coleoptera > Carabidae > Clivina > Clivina fossor. The sequence goes on from OZ014560.1 coordinate 675,348, forward strand.
ATTTTTCTATAAGGTAGCTGATTTAATTTATTGGTGTTCGATAAGTTTTATGTGCGCTTTATTCCATAAAAAAAACAACTCATTTAAATAACTCTGTTAATTAATAAAATTAACACTGAAAATTATCGTCTGATTTGTTATAAAAAAAACACTTAAAAAAATACAATATATTGTAGTTTGTTATGTTGCCACGAAAATAAGTTCAACAATAATTGTTTCCATGGTGACTATATGATAGCAATTTGTCAAAATATTAATTGTGTCGAAAACGAATTTCAAAATAAGTTTTTACAAGTAAATAAGTTTTTCCAAAGTCAAAATCTAGCTAAATATAATATTTACACAAATATATAAAAAATTACTCGTTTAATATTAGGTTGGTGCATAATTATCAGGTGTTTTTTAAACAATATTTTTTATGAAAAAAGAAATATAAAAATTCAACAATCACATTTTTAACATTTTTTTTTAACAAAAACGCCTGATAATTGTTCACCAACCTAAAAGCTGAATTATATTATACTTTTTTCGTCTAGATTCATACTAGGTTTCTAGTACTAGTTTCGTTCAAGGTTTGTTCAATTTTCATACTTTTTTCACATTCGGTCGTGTATTGTCGAGTTTCTTCGATTTTTTCCGATGTATTGCCAGAACGCCAACTTAAAGCTATGTATGACAGCTACATACCCAGAGTATAATATATAACCTATATAACTTCGCTACATATAAGGTTGGTAGAATTGCGTGCGCATGCGTATAATGTATCTAGTATGAAACTTGAATAGGAAAATAGAGCATGTTGTATATTTCTATACTAGGAAACTTGAACGAATCTTGGATGCAAAATTCTGATTTACATTATACTAGAACTGACTATCTGCACTTGAACGAAACTAGTACTAGAAACCTAGTATGAATCTAGACGAAAAAAGTATAATGTAATTCAGCTTTAATAGTATGGGATATTTCACTATTGTTATTTTTACAAACGTCTTGACATACACATATATTTAACGCCGATGTTAACAATGCATTTATAACCGGTTTATGCAACTGGACGTAAGTAGCTTTAAAGGAATTACGAGAAAATCGTATGAAAATTCTGGTGAAAAAGAATTTTTTTTTTTTAATAATTTAAAGAAAATACATATATATATATAATATGTTACAAATTTATTACTATTGCTAATAAATAAAAAAAAATCAACTAAAAATTCTTTGTTTTGACATTAAAATACTGGTTTCAACTAACTGTATATTTACAATTTTAAATGATTGAAATACAATAAGGTGCCTATTTGTGAAACAATAGAAATATTGCATATTATATCGTTTCTTTGTTCTGATTTCGCAATGTTGGTCTGGTCTGGTTCTTGTGTCTTCGATGTAATGATGCAATAAAAAGAGAGAAAAAAAAATATATAGAAAAATAATTGAGAAACGATCATGTGACCTCGACGTTTGCTTGTGCACGCTCGTGCACGATTGATCAGTGGGACCGCGGCCTAGTCTTCCGTTTTTTGATAATATTACATTATTCAACCAGATAGTCGTATTTTTTGCTTATGTTTGTATAATTCAGTTTTCCTTTTATGAATAGATTAGTTATTTTTTTGCAAAATAGATTTGTATTTTTATTATTTATTATTTCTTTGTTTTTACTGTGTATATGGTATTTAAATTTCTTCAATAAGAAAATAAGAAAGTATTTTTTATTTCATTTTATAAATGTAATTTTATCGTTTATTTTAAAATATTTGTTTTTATTTTTAATCAGGTAAATAGTTTTTATATTTTTGTTATATTTTTTTAATAATACCATACTTTAAAAGAAAATTTGTTAATTTTACATAAAAACCTGGGGCAACGCCAGCTAGTATGTAAATTTACAGACGTTAGTATTTGAACAAAATGTATTTAATAAATACAGAGTGTCCAAGATAACTCCGTATGCATGGGGATCTCCGGAACTGTTGGAGATACGACCTCGGTTAAATTAGATGAAAGTTGCCTCATTAGTAGGCGAGTTTAGTCATCTTTTGTTTTTTCCAAAAAAATCCATAGGTTACTAGATATAGACAAAAATGCAAATTTTGCTGTTTTATATTTTCGCTTATAACTCTCGTATGCAAAACGATACATTATTTTGGTTTGCATTTTCTTAAGACACTTTTTTACACGTAATTTCTTAGAATAAACTAAAACTAAAATCAACAAGATTAGAAGTATATGGGTAAACCCATATATAGACCACTGACATTTCTCGGGAAGTTGGTAATACAATATTTTTATTAAAATTATAATTTATATGGGCACTAAGAGAAACTTTTCGGAAAATTTGATCAAAATCGAATAAATAATGTAGCCACAATGAATTTTTAAAAAATTTTGTGATTTTTTCTCGATAAATTGGCAAAACTGTATTTTTTAAAAAATTGCATAATTTATTCAGGCACTAGGAGAATCTTTTATAAAAATTTGATTAAAATCGGTTAAATAAAGTGGTCATAATAAATTTTTAAAAATTTTAGTAAGTTTTTTCTCGGAAAGTTGGCAAGATTGTATTTTGTTAAAATTACATAAATTATGTGAATACTAAGAGAATCTTTTGTGACAATTTTAGTAAAATCGGTTAAATAACGTGGCCATAATAAATTTTTTAAAACTTTTGTAATTTTTTTCTCGGAAAGTTGGCAACACTGAATATTAATAAAATTATTTAATTAATGGGAGCATTAGAAAAATCTTTTCTGAAAATTTGATCAAAATCGGATAAATAATGTAGCCAATATGAATTTTTAAAAACTTTAGTAATTTTTTTCTTGGAAAGTTGGCATCACTGGATAAAAATAAAACCACATGACCATTTTGAGTACTAGACAAATTTATCCTGAAAATTTCATTAAAATCGGTTAAACCGTCTAAGAGGAGTTGCGGCCAAAAATTTTGACTTACGACCGAGCGAGTGAGCGAGCGAGCTGACGACGCACATTTATACACCCACATAAACTAAGTTCAGATTCGTCATCTAGAGGCTATATGAAGGATTTCTATACACAACTTTTTTTAAAAAAAAAATGTTACAGACACCGTATCAAACGCTATACCACTTTTTCCTTGCAGTCAAAGTGGTAAAAATCTACATAACATGGAGGATTTTTTTTAATTTCGAAAAACTTCGAAAATGGCGGCAGTTAGAAAAGTGTTTTTTATTTCAGTACAAAAATTAAACTTAAAACCTATAACAATTTGGAAAAAATAGAATTTAATTTAATAAAAAGTGTAATATTATGTAAATTATTACAGTTAAATAGCAATATAATGGGTTCCAAACCACTCAGACGCAACCAATATCAGTTCAATATTACAAGGTTTTAATACCAGAAATACCATTTAATTTAAATTCTGGTATGAACGCTTATATGTAATTTGTACCAATGCACATTCGTCATCAAATATTATGGACAAAATAGCGACTATAGCGTAACCTGTCCTGAATTAAATCAGCTTGAAACTAATAAGCTAAACTGAGGAGCAGACTTTCAAAATGCATTTTGTCCAAAATGTAAATTTTTTAGTTAGTGATGGTATTACGTTCTATGCGCAAACACGCATCTTTTAAGACAAATGCGACATTTAAAACGCATATTGTCCCGTCTGAAATAAATATTGAAAGTTACTTCGACATTCAAAACGCGTTTTGTCCAATGGGCACGTAATGTACTTTCAGATTTAGTCAAAAACGTTTTGCCTCTTTCTGAAAATTATGGAATTTGGACAAAACGCATTTTGAAAGTCTGCTCCTCAACTGTACTTGTATATGGAACAATTATTATGTAATGCAAAAATTATCATAAACAATATACGTATTATGTTCTAGTAGTCATGGGAAATAACTTCTAGAAATCAATAGATATTGCTACCATTTACCATATTTGAAACAAAAACTATTTATGTCAACATAATATTAGTTGTAAAATCAATAATATCACAGCTACCATATTCAAAAAAAAAATACGTCAACTTAACTCTTGTTATATAATAAAATAAATGCGAAATTGTATGCTACTTAATATGGTATTACTGTGGCATAATATGGTTCATTAATTTCAAATTTACTCTTTTAATTATTATAAAGAGTAATATTATATATGAATAAAAATATTCGAATATTAATTTGTAAACTATAATTCACTTTCATTCACACCTTATTTAAACATTGTTTTTATTTAATTTTAAATTTAAATAAAATACTTTCTCATAATTGAATTATTAACTACCGGGTTTGTTGGATTTTCTTTAATAACTTTATATAAACATTATATGTATTTGAATAAGTATATGTATGTACAATGGCTGGCAAAAAGTTGGAATTATTTGAGAAAAAAATATTATTTGTTTTTCAAATTATTAATATCACTTTCGGTATAAGTAAAAATCAGCAATTATGAAAAAAGATTCTTGTTAATTTACATTTTTTGTAAAATTTTGATAAAAAATATTTGAGAAAAAATTTCGGAATAACATTTTTGGTTTTTATACAAATAAATCAAAAATACAAAAGTGTTTTTCACGGTTTTTAAATCGTTTTTTTTTTTCTAATTTATTTGAAAAATGATTGTTTTTAATAAATAAATTATTATTTGCTTGAATAAAATATGAATTAAAATTAATAAAACAGTTACATTTTATTAATTTTTCATAAATAGGTATTACCATTTTGAAATAGGCTTACTTGCGTACGTGTCAGATGCGTACAAACATTATTTAGTATCACTTGCGTACAAATAAGGGGCAGCTCAAGCCCAGGTAGTGAAGGTACTTAGGCCGAGCTTGAGCCGACCTTTATTTGTACGCAAGTGATACTAAATAATGTTTGTACGCATCTGACACGTACGCAAGTGACACGACACCTACCATTTTAATGAAAGTTGTTATTAAATTTGTCATATTCAATGTAAAATTCATGTCAAATACAAAGAAAACATTTATTTCAATAGAAATAATGCATATTTGTCCAAACTTTATTGATATTTTTTGAGTAAAAGTGCTATAAATTTGAAATATTTAGTTTATTGTACATGTATTTAAAAAAATGTTTATTTAAGTTGCCACTGTTCCGAAATCAGTTTTCTATAAAGATTTCTGGTTTCATCCACGTTCATGATACCTCTCATTTTATTTCCGATTTAAAAAAATTGTCAATCGTTACTATTTAGTAAAAGTTTAAATACAAAATAGGAATAAATGTCAAACAAGGTTGATACACTGAATAGTAACTCCCAATTCTTGCTTTCCTTGCGTCAATACATTGTAAAAAATCGGTGTAAATTTACAATGATAATCATGGTAATTTTACAATGAATTTCACTGTAATTTTTTTTTTTTTGTAAATTTACTAAAATCTGTAATTATTACAGAAATTTTATAATCTTATTTTTATGTATTTTTACATTTGAATACTTATTTTATGTAATTATACAAATATTTTGATATAAAAATGTAAAAAAATATAAATGTAATAATGACATTAGTAAATGTAATAATTACATTAATAAATGTAATATTTATGTTAATAAATGTAATATTTACAACAGTAAATGTAATTGTTACATTTATTAATGTACGCATAAAAGTAATATTTACATTCACATATATAATAATTACTTTAAAAAGTGGAAATATTACAAGTAGTTATGTAAATTTACTTAGCCAATGTAATGTTAAAATGTGTTACATATTTTAATTGTAATTTTACATATAAAAATAATTTTTGTAAAAATATTTATCTAGTGCCCAAGATTGTCATGTGGTTTTGGTTTTTTCCAGAGATGCCAACTATCCGAGAAAAAAATTACTAAAATTTTTAAAAATTTATTGCGGCCATGTTGTTTAACCGATTTTGTTCAAATTTTTACAAAATATTCTCCTTGTATCTATATAAATTAGATAATTTCAACAAAGTACAGTGTTGCCAACTTTCCGAGAAAAAAAAATTACGTTATTTATCCGATTTTAATCAAATTTTCACTAAAGGTTCTCCTGGTGCCCGCATAAATTATGCAATTTTAACAAAATACAGTGTTGCCAACTTATCGAGAAAAAAATTACTAAAATTTTAAATATTTCATTGTGGCTGCATTATTTTTCCGATTTTGATCAAATTTTCAGAAAAGTTTCTCCTAGTGCCCACGTAAATTATAATTTTATTAAAATACGATGTTGCCAACTTTTCGAAAAAAAAATTAATAATATTCTAAAAATTTGTTATGCCCGCATTATTTATTGGATTTTAATGAAATTTTTATAGAAGATACCCTTAGCGCCTATAATATTATATATTAGCAAAATACATTGTTGCCAACTTTTGGTGAATTTATGTGATAATGTCAAAGTGGTCTATATACTTCTAATCTTGTTTTATAGCTGATACGGTATCAGCTCTAGCAGACCATCTAGTGTCACTGATACGTTTCACACTGACTAAATTTTCTGTAGCTTTACTTAATAAGTTCCATCGTCTTGTGGAGGCAGAAAAAAAATTATAAATTTTTGCAACAAAATCAAAATACCTTACAGCAGTTGAACAAGACTCTGTTTCGTAATTCCCGACTAAATTTAATGAATGGGCAGCGCAAGGTATAAAAAATGCAGTCGGACTATGTTCCTTAATTCGAGTTTGCATTTCCGAGTATTTTCCGGACATATTGGCCGGCCGCATTGTCGTAACTTTGGCCTCTGCATTTATTTATATTTATAGTTAACGCGGTTAATTTATTTACAATTATGTTTTCTAAATATTCTGAAGTATGACGCTCTATAGGAAGAAATCCAAAAAATCTTTCTTTAATTTCACATTTTTTAGTAACATACCGTATAATTAAAATCAATTGATCGATATGACTTACCTATATCGGGTGTAAAATCCACAATTATTGAAAAATATATAGCATCGTTAACTTGATCTTTATTTCCTGTACTATTACTAAATTAATATTATATCTTACATATATATATATATATATATATATATATAGGTATACTTGCTTTATGTTATAACAGCACTACACTATAAAAATACAAACTTATATCGAATACTCGTATATCAACGCAAAGAAAATTCCGAAATTAAAAATGCGCGCACAATGCACACTGCCAGCCGCAGCACAAGCATTTTCAGGGTCATGGAAATATAACGCACTCCCACCTAATATTGCATAAATTCTTGGAAAACAAGTAGCAATAGCAACTAGCTGGTAGAAAGAAAATAGTCACTTTTGTTACAATAGTCAGATAGCCATCCTAATTAATATGCAGGTTTTTATTATCTTATTGACAATGACAACACCAGTACTTCAACATTAGAAACGTATTGAAATATAATTTACTCGTAAATTAAAACTAGAAACTAGAAATTAAAATAATAATTTTCAAATTGATTTCAGTGACTGATATCTGATTTGAAATCTAAAGCCCCTTAGCCACGAGGCCCCAGCGTGCGTCTCATGCGCCTGCGCGTAAATACGGCTCTGATGGCGAGTTATAAATATTATTTTCTTTTTATTTTTATTTCAGTTTGTCATTCCCCAGCCGAATTACCAGTGGCTGTCAAACGTTAACAGCACCCTAATCGGTAAGTTCTATTTTCAATTTTTTTTTAATATTCTGCGTGAAAAATTTTTCAATTTTTTCAAGTGTCAAAGTCAAATATTTCACGTATCTGTGATAATTTTTTTTTTTTTTTTAAATTGAATCATTAATTTGAATTCACTGAAGGCATCGTATCTCTTATAGCTCATTCAAAAATTGCACTTTTCAAAAAAAAAAATCATAAATAATTAGAAAAAATCAATAAAATCAATAATTTTTGAGATCTATAGTCTATACACTTGTAATATTAATTTGTATTCGATGGTGCTCTGACTTAGAGACAGTAGTTTGCCTATGGTATCCGTTAGACAGGTTTGCAAACCCTGCAGTTACCTGGAAGGTAAATTGCGTGCTGCAATACGGGTTAATTGCGTATAAGTGTGTATTGCTTCTCATATATTTTGTGTGTGGTGTCTCTCAGAGACCTTGGACAGCGGGAAATCATTAACAATAATGATATCCAGTATTAGATTACTGTTATAATCTAATTCAGCCTCCCACATGCAAAGTAGAGATGTTCTTTAATATTATTGATTCATTTTACCGACGATCGATAAATTATTTTCTATATGTAAAAATATTTATAATATTATGAAAAATATCATAACTTAACTATTCTAATCATACAAAACATATTACGTAATCTTACTAGTGAAATTATATTTGATAAATATAAATTTACAGACACATATAATGTCCATCAAAGAGAAAGATATCTAATCAGAATATGCGCCTTTGAAGGAGGAATAAAAAGTTACATAAGATAATGTTGTTTTAGTTAATATTATATTAATATCAAACGAAAAATTCAAACTACATTTTCTTTTCATAATCAACTTCTGGACTTTTTCAGGATTAATTTGTCTAGTGCCCAAGATGGTCATGTGATTTTGTTTTTTTCCAGTGATGCCAACTTTCCGAGAAAAAAATTACTAAAGTTTTTAAAAATTCATATTGGCTACGTTATTTATCCGATTTTGATCAAATTTTCAGAAAAGATTTCCCTAATGCTCTCATTAATTACATAATTTAATTAATATTCAGTGTTGCCAATAACTCCAGTAGTTTTTAAATTGGCGAGCCAAAAACGTATATATGCTTGTAAATTCGCGTTTTTAAGCACAAATTGACGATTTCTTGCTTTTTTGCTTCGCTGGTTTAATGAGAAATCGGATTTTTTGAAAAAGTTCAATAACTCCAGTAGTTTTTAAGTTGGCGAGCCAAAAACGTATATATGATTGTAAATTAGCGTTTTTAAGCAGAAATTGACGATTTCTTGCTTTTTTGCTTCGCTGGTTTAATGAGAAATCGGATTTTTTGAAAAAGTGCAATAACTCTAGTAGTTTTTAAGTTGGCGAGCCAAAAACGTATATATGCTTGTAAATTCGCGTTTTTAAGCACAAATTGACGATTTCTTGCTTTTTTGCTTCGCTGGTTTAATGAGAAATCGGATTTTTTGATAAAGTTTAATAACTCCAGTAGTTTTTAAGTTGGCGAGCCAAAAACGTATATATGCTTGTTTTTAAGCACAAATTGACGATTTCTTGCTTTTTTGCTTCGCTGGTTTAATGAGAAATCGGATTTTTTGAAAAAGTTCAATAACTCCAGTAGTTTTTAAGTTGGCGAGCCAAAAACGTATATATGCTTGTAAATTCGCGTTTTTAAGCAGAAATTTACGATTTCTTGCTTTTTTGCTTCGCTGGTTTAATGAGAAATCGGATTTTTTGAAAAAGTTCAATAACTCCAGTAGTTTTTAAGTTGGCGAGCCAAAAACGTATATATGCTTGTAAATTCGCGTTTTTAAGCAGAAATTGACGATTTCTTTCTTTTTTGCTTCGCTGGTTTAATGAGAAATCGGATTTTTTGAAAAACTTCAATACCTCCAGTAGTTTTTAAGTTGGAGAGCCAAAAACGTATATATGCTTGTAAATTCGCGTTTTTAAGCAGAAATTGACGATTTCTTGCTTTTTTGCTTCGCTGGTTTAATGAGAAATCGGATTTTTTGAAAAAGTTCAATAACTCCAGCAGTTTTTAAGTTGGCGAGCCAAAAATGTATATATGCTTGTAAATTCGCGTTTTTAAGCAGAAATTGACGATTTCTTGCTTTTTTGCTTCGCTGGTTAAATGAGAAATCGGATTTTTTGAAAAACTTCAATAACTCCAGTAGTTTTTAAGTTGGCGAGCCAAAAACGTATATATGCTTGTAAATTCGCGTTTTTAAGCAGAAATTGACGATTTCTTGCTTTTTTGCTTCGCTGGTTTAATGAGAAATCGGATTTTTTGAAAAAGTTCAATAACTCCAGTAGTTTTTAAGTTGGCGAGCCAAAAACGTATATATGCTTGTAAATTCGCGTTTTTAAGCAAAAATTGACGATTTCTTGCTTTTTTGCTTCGCTGGTTTAATGAGAAATCGGATTTTTTGAAAAAGTTCAATAACTCCAGTAGTTTTTAAGTTGGCGAGCCAAAAACGTATATATGCTTGTAAATTCGCGTTTTTAAGCACAAATTGACGATTTCTTGCTTTTTTGCTTCGCTGGTTTAATGAGAAATCGGATTTTTTGAAAAAGTTTAATAACTCCAGTAGTTTTTAAGTTGGCGAGCCAAAAAAGGTATATATGCTTGTAAATTCGCGTTTTTAAGCAGAAATTGACGATTTCTTGCTTTTTTGCTTCGCTGGTTTAATGAGAAATCGGATTTTTTGATAAAGTTCAATAACTCCAGTAGTTTTTAAGTTGGCGAGCCAAAAACGTATATATGCTTGTTTTTAAGCACAAATTGACGATTTCTTGCTTTTTTGCTTCGCTGGTTTAATGAGAAATCGGATTTTTTGAAAAAGTTTAATAACTCCAGTAGTTTTTAAGTTGGCGAGCCAAAAACGTATATATGCTTGTAAATTCGCGTTTTTAAGCAGAAATTGACGATTTCTTGCTTTTTTGCTTCGCTGGTTTAATGAGAAATCGGATTTTTTGAAAAAGTTCAATAACTCCAGTAGTTTTTAAGTTGGCGAGCCAAAAACGTATATATGCTTGTAAATTCGCGTTTTTAAGCAGAAATTGACAATTTCTTGCTTTTTTGCTTCGCTGGTTTAATGAGAAATCGGATTTTTTGAAAAACTTCAATAACTCCAGTAGTTTTTAAGTTGGCGAGCCAAAAACGTATATATGCTTGTAAATTCGCGTTTTAAGCAGAAATTGACGATTTCTTGCTTTTTTGCTTCGCTGATTTAATGAGAAATCGGATTTTTTGAAAAAGTTTAATAACTCCAGTAGTTTTTAAGTTGGCGAGCCAAAAACGTATATATGCTTGTAAATTCGCGTTTTTAAGCAGAAATTGACGATTTCTTGCTTTTTTGCTTCGCTGGTTTAATGAGAAATCGGATTTTTTGAAAAAGTTCAATAACTCCAGTAGTTTTTAAGTTGGCGAGCCAAAAACGTATATATGCTTGTAAATTCGCGTTTTTAAGCAGAAATTGACGATTTCTTGCTTTTTTGCTTCGCTGGTTTAATGAGAAATCGGATTTTTTGAAAAACTTTAATAACTCCAGTACTTTTTAAGTTGGCGAGCCAAAAACGTATATATGCTTGTAAATTCGCGTTTTTAAGCAGAAATTGACGATTTCTTGCTTTTTTGCTTCGCTGGTTTAATGAGAAATCGGATTTTTTGAAAAAGTTCAATAACTCCAGTAGTTTTTAAGTTGGCGATCCAAAAACGTATATATGCTTGTAAATTCGCGTTTTTAAGCAAAAATTGACGATTTCTTGCCTTTTTGCTTCGCTGGTTTAATGAGAAATCGGATTTTTTGAAAAAGTTCAATAACTCCAGTAGTTTTTAAGTTGGCGAGCCAAAAACGTATATATGCTTGTAAATTCGCGTTTTTAAGCAGAAATTGACGATTTCTTGCTTTTTTGCTTCGCTGGTTTAATGAGAAATCGGATTTTTTGAAAAAGTTCAATAACTCCAGTAGTTTTTAAGTTGGCGAGCCAAAAACGTATATATGCTTGTAAATTCGCGTTTTTAAGCAGAAATTGACGATTTCTTGCTTTTTTGCTTCGCTGGTTTAATGAGAAATCGGATTTTTTGAAAAAGTTCAATAACTCCAGTAGTTTTTAAGTTGGCGAGCCAAAAACGTATATATGCTTGTAAATTCGCGTTTTTAAGCACAAATTGACGATTTCTTGCTTTTTTGCTTCGCTGGTTTAATGAGAAATCGGATTTTTTGAAAAAGTTTAATAACTCCAGTAGTTTTTAAGTTGGCGAGCCAAAAAAACGGATATATTAGACTGTGCCAAAAAAAAAAATTTTTTTTTATTTCTCGCTCTTCTTTTAGTATATGTTACAATACATAAAAACATGGCAGTATGCCGGATTTGAGCCAAATCGGTTAACATTTAGAGGTCGCTCAAATCGAAAACGTGTTATCGTTTTCGACAAATTATCGATTATGGAGACTTTTTAATATTTATTCACGTCTATTTATTATTTATGCAATAAATCATGTTTTAGTATTTGAAAACAGTATTAGTAAGATTGCTGAACGATTGAAGTCAACGTCGGTTGAGTATTACGGAAGTACCGTAACTATTTGCTTGGCTATCTGAGCTAAAATTTCAGTTTTTTTTATAATAATAGCTGAAACAACTATACTTTCATGCATCCTTATCATTCATTTAATGTTTTTCAGTTTATACATGTTATATAAATTGTTTTTAATGTACATGTTTCTTAATTAAAACCAACATATATCTACCAAAAAATAATTATTTACATTACATGAGAAATCGCACTTATGCTTTTCCGAAGTAAAACTAAAAATAATAATAATTAATTGTGAATTGATATCCAATTAGTTAATTGAACTTCATTACAGACAGTGTAATATATGCTTTTTAAGCTTCCCGTATCCGACATTGGTATAATATACCCTTGTCTGTATTACGCGGTGCCGTTCGATGTCGGCTTGTCGAAAGCTAAGCAACATAAGTCGATAGTTCTAAATTATATTGGAAGAATCAGATGTTTTTGTTTATTTAATTAATATAATTAGTAATTTTAAAACATTTTAATGAGCTAATATAAAGTTTTATTTATTCAACATCTTTTGTTAATAGTTCATAATAATATTTACAAATTCGATTTAGCGGAACTTGGTTTCAGCCTTCTATGTTCGCTTACAATTTTTAGCAAATATTGCTTTTGTTCTTCATTTTTTGTGAGTGAAGAATTGAATTGTGTGATCAATGTTACTCCTCTTTCTGATGCATCGTTGGTGTTGTTGTGTTTTTTAATTTACAAGCATATATACGTTTTTGGCTCGCCAACTTAAAAACTACTTGAGTTATTGAACTTTTTCAAAAAATCCGATTTCTCATTAAACCAGCGAAGCAAAAAAGCAAGAAATCGTCAATTTGTGCTTAAAAACGCGAATTTACAAGCATATATACGTTTTTGGCTCGCCAACTTAAAAACTACTGGAGTTATTGAACTTTTTCAAAAAATCCGATTTCTTATTAAACCAGCGAAGCAAAAAAGCAAGAAATCGTCAATTTGTGCTTAAAAACGCGAATTTACAAGCATATATATGTTTTTGGCTCGTCAACTTAAAAACTACTGGAATTATTGAACTTTTTCAAAAAATCCGATTTCTCATTAAACCAGCGAAGCAAAAAAGCAAGAAATCGTCAATTTGTGCTTAAAAACGCGAATTTACAAGCATATATACGTTTTTGGCTCGCCAACTTAAAAACTACTGGAGTTATTGAACTTTTTCAAAAAATCCGATTTCTCATTAAACCAGCGAAGCAAAAAAGCAAAAAATCGTCAATTTCTGCTTAAAAACGCGAATTTACAAACATATATACGTTTTTGGCTCGCCAACTTAAAAACTACTGGAGTTATTGAACTTTTTCAAAAAATCCGATTTCTCATTAAACCAGCGAAGCAAAAAAGCAAGAAATCGTCAATTTCTTCTTAAAAACGCGAATTTACAAGCATATATACGTTTTTGGCTCGCCAACTTAAAAACTACTGGAGTTATTAAACTTTTTCAAAAAATCCGATTTCTCATTAAACCAGCGAAGCAAAAAAGCAAGAAATCGTCAATTTGTGCTTAAAAACGCGAATTGACAAGCATATATACGTTTTTGGCTCGCCAACTTAAAAACTACTGGAGTTATGGAACTTTTTCAAAAAATCCGATTTCTCATTAAACCAGCGAAGCAAAACAGCAAGAAATCGTCAATTTGTGCTTAAAAACGCGAATTTACAAGCATATATACGTTTTTGGCTCGCCAACTTAAAAACTACTGGAGTTATTGAACTTTTTCAAAAAATCCGATTTCTCATTAAACCAGCGAAGCAAAAAAGCAAGAAATCGTCAATTTTTGCTTAAAAACGCGAATTTACAAGCATATATACGTTTTTGGCTCGCCAACTTAAAAACTACTGGAGTTATTGAAGTTTTTCAAAAAACCGATTTCTCATTAAACCAGCGAAGCAAAAAAGCAAGAAATCGTCAATTTCTGCTTAAAAACGCGAATTTACAAGCATATATACGTTTTTGGCTCGCCAATTTAAAAACTACTGGAGTTATTGAAGTTTTTCAAAAAATCCGATTTCTCATTAAACCAGCGAAGCAAAAAAGCAAGAAATCGTCAATTTCTGCTTAAAAATGCGAATTTAAAAGCATATATACGTTTTTGGCTCGCCAACTTAAAAACTACTGGAGTTATTGAACTTTTTCAAAAAATCCGATTTCTCATTAAACCAGCGAAGCAAAAAAGCAAGAAATCGTCAATTTCTGCTTAAATACGCGAATTTACAAGCATATATACGTTTTTGGCTCGCCAACTTAAAAACTACTGGAGTTATTGAAGTTTTTCAAAAAATCCGATTTCTCATTAAACCAGCGAAGCAAAAAAGCAAGAAATCGTCAATTTCTGCTTAAAAACGCGAATTTAAAAGCATATATACGTTTTTGGCTCGCCAACTTAAAAACTACTGGAGTTATTGAAGTTTTTCAAAAAATCCGATTTCTCATTAAACCAGCGAAGCAAAAAAGCAAGAAATCGTCAATTTCTGCTTAAAAACGCGAATTTACAAGCATATATACGTTTTTGGCTCTCCAACTTAAAAACTACTGGAGGTATTGAAGTTTTTCAAAAAATCCGATTTCTCATTAAACCAGCGAAGCAAAAAAGAAAGAAATCGTCAATTTCTGCTTAAAAACGCGAATTTACAAGCATATATACGTTTTTGGCTCGCCAACTTAAAAACTACTGGAGTTATTGAACTTTTTCAAAAAATCCGATTTCTCATTAAACCAGCGAAGCAAAAAAGCAAGAAATCGTCAATTTCTGCTTAAAAACGCGAATTTACAAGCATATATACGTTTTTGGCTCGCCAACTTAAAAACTACTGGAGTTATTGAACTTTTTCAAAAAATCCGATTTCTCATTAAACCAGCGAAGCAAAAAAGCAAGAAATCGTCAATTTCTGCTTAAAAACGCGAATTTACAAGCATATATACGTTTTTGGCTCGCCAACTTAAAAACTACTGGAGTTATTGAAGTTTTTCAAAAAATGCGATTTCTCATTTAACCAGCGAAGCAAAAAAGCAAGAAATCGTCAATTTCTGCTTAAAAACGCAAATTTACAAGCATATATACATTTTTGGCTCGCCAACTTAAAAACTGCTGGAGTTATTGAACTTTTTCAAAAAATCCGATTTCTCATTAAACCAGCCAAGCAAAAAAGCAAGAAATCGTCAATTTCTGCTTAAAAACGCGAATTTACAAGCATATATACGTTTTTGGCTCTCCAACTTAAAAACTACTGGAGGTATTGAAGTTTTTCAAAAAATCCGATTTCTCATTAAACCAGCGAAGCAAAAAAGAAAGAAATCGTCAATTTCTGCTTAAAAACGCGAATTTACAAGCATATATACGTTTTTGGCTCGCCAACTTAAAAACTACTGGAGTTATTGAACTTTTTCAAAAAATCCGATTTCTCATTAAACCAGCGAAGCAAAAAAGCAAAAAAGCAAAAAATCGTCAATTTGTGCTTAAAAACGTGAATTGACAAGCATATATAAGTTTTTCGCTCGCCAATTTAAAAACTACTGGAGTTATTGAACTTTTTCAAAAAATCCGATTTCTCATTAAACCAGCGAAGCAAAAAAGCAAGAAATCGTCAATTTCTGCTTAAAAACGCGAATTTACAAGCATATATACGTTTTTGGCTCGCAAACTTAAAAACTACTGGAGTTATTGAACTTTTTCGAAAAATCCGATTTCTCATTAAACCAGCGAAGCAAAAATGCAAGAAATCGTCAATTTCTGCTTAAATACGCGAATTTACAAGCATATATACGTTTTTGGCTCGCCAACTTAAAAACTACTGGAGTTATTGAAGTTTTTCAAAAAATCCGATTTCTCATTAAACCAGCGAAGCAAAAAAGCAAGAAATCGTCAATTTCTGCTTAAAAACGCGAATTTAAAAGCATATATACGTTTTTGGCTCGCCAACTTAAAAACTACTGGAGTTATTGAACTTTTTCAAAAAATCCGATTTCTCATTAAACCAGCGAAGCAAAAAAGCAAGAAATCGTCAATTTCTGCTTAAATACGCGAATTACAAGCATATATACGTTTTTGGCTCGCCAACTTAAAAACTACTGGAGTTATTGAAGTTTTTCAAAAAATCCGATTTCTCATTAAACCAGCGAAGCAAAAAAGCAAGAAATCGTCAATTTCTGCTTAAAAACGCGAATTTAAAAGCATATATACGTTTTTGGCTCGCCAACTTAAAAACTACTGGAGTTATTGAAGTTTTTCAAAAAATCCGATTTCTCATTAAACCAGCGAAGCAAAAAAGCAAGAAATCGTCAATTTCTGCTTAAAAACGCGAATTTAAAAGCATATATACGTTTTTGGCTCGCCAACTTAAAAACTACTGGAGTTATTGAACTTTTTCAAAAAATCCGATTTCTCATTAAACCAGCGAAGCAAAAAAGCAAGAAATCGTCAATTTCTGCTTAAATACGCGAATTTACAAGCATATATACGTTTTTGGTTCGCCAACTTAAAAACTACTGGAGTTATTGAAGTTTTTCAAAAAATCCGATTTCTCATTAAACCAGCGAAGCAAAAAAGCAAGAAATCGTCAATTTCTGCTTAAAAACGCGAATTTACAAGCATATATACGTTTTTGGCTCTCCAACTTAAAAACTACTGGAGGTATTGAAGTTTTTCAAAAAATCCGATTTCTCATTAAACCAGCGAAGCAAAAAAGAAAGAAATCGTCAATTTCTGCTTAAAAACGCGAATTTACAAGCATATATACGTTTTTGGCTCGCCAACTTAAAAACTACTGGAGTTATTGAACTTTTTCAAAAAATCCGATTTCTCATTAAACCAGCGAAGCAAAAAAGCAAGAAATCGTCAATTTCTGCTTAAAAACGCGAATTTACAAGCATATATACGTTTTTGGCTCGCCAACTTAAAAACTACTGGAGTTATTGAACTTTTTCAAAAAATCCGATTTCTCATTAAACCAGCGAAGCAAAAAGCAAAAAATCGTCAATTTGTGCTTAAAAACGTGAATTGACAACCATATATAAGTTTTTCGCTCGCCAAATTAAAAACTACTGGAGTTATTGAACTTTTTCAAAAAATCCGATTTCTCATTAAACCAGCGAAGCAAAAAAGCAAGAAATCGTCAATTTCTGCTTAAAAACGCAAATTTACAAGCATATATACGTTTTTGGCTCGCCAACTTAAAAACTACTGGAGTTATTGAACTTTTTCAAAAAATCCGATTTCTCATTAAACCAGCGAAGCAAAAAAGCAAAAAATCGTCAATTTCTGCTTTAAAACGCGAATTTACCAGCATATATACGTTTTTGGCTCGCCAACTTAAAAACTGCTGGAGTTATTGAACTTTTTCAAAAAATCCGATTTCTCATTAAACCAGCGAAGCAAAAAAGCAAGAAACCGTCAATTTCTGCTTAAAAACGCGAATTTACAAGCATATATACGTTTTTGGCTCGCCAACTTAAAAACTACTGGGGTTATTGAAGTTTTTCAAAAAATCCGATTTCTCATTAAACCAGCGAAGCAAAAAAGCAAGAAATCGTCAATTTCTGCTTAAAAACGCGAATTTACAAGCATATATACGTTTTTGGCTCTCCAACTTAAAAACTACTGGAGGTATTGAAGTTTTTCAAAAAATCCGATTTCTCATTAAACCAGCGAAGCAAAAAAGAAAGAAATCGTCAATTTCTGCTTAAAAACGCGAATTTACAAGCATATATACGTTTTTGGCTCGCCAACTTAAAAACTACTGGAGTTATTGAACTTTTTCAAAAAATCCGATTTCTCATTAAACCAGCGAAGCAAAAAAGCAAGAAATCGTCAATTTCTGCTTAAAAACGCGAATTTACAAGCATATATACGTTTTTGGCTCGCCAACTTAAAAACTACTGGAGTTATTGAACTTTTTCAAAAAATCCGATTTCTCATTAAACCAGCGAAGCAAAAAGCAAAAAATCGTCAATTTGTGCTTAAAAACGTGAATTGACAAGCATATATAAGTTTTTCGCTCGCCAAATTAAAAACTACTGGAGTTATTGAACTTTTTCAAAAAATCCGATTTCTCATTAAACCAGCGAAGCAAAAAAGCAAGAAATCGTCAATTTCTGCTTAAAAACGCAAATTTACAAGCATATATACGTTTTCGGCTCGCCAACTTAAAAACTACTGGAGTTATTGAACTTTTTCAAAAAATCCGATTTCTCATTAAACCAGCGAAGCAAAAAAGCAAAAAATCGTCAATTTCTGCTTAAAAACGCGAATTTACCAGCATATATACGTTTTTGGCTCGCCAACTTAAAAACTGCTGGAGTTATTGAACTTTTTCAAAAAATCCGATTTCTCATTAAACCAGCGAAGCAAAAAAGCAAGAAACCGTCAATTTCTGCTTAAAAACGCGAATTTACAAGCATATATACGTTTTTGGCTCGCCAACTTAAAAACTACTGGAGTTATTGAAATTTTTCAAAAAATCCGATTTCTCATTAAACCAGCGAAGCAAAAAAGCAAGAAATCGTCAATTTCTGCTTAAAAACGCGAATTTACAAGCATATATACGTTTTTGGCTCGCCAACTTAAAAACTACTGGAGTTATTGAACTTTTTCAAAAAATCCGATTTCTCATTAAACCAGCGAAGCAAAAAAGCAAGAAATCATCAATTTCTGCTTAAAAACGCGAATTTACAAGCATATATACGTTTTTGGCTCGCCAACTTAAAAACTACTGGAGTTATTGAACTTTTTCAAAAAATCCGATTTCTCATTAAACCAGCGAAGCAAAAAAGCAAGAAATCGTCAATTTCTGCTTAAATACGCGAATTACAAGCATATATACGTTTTTGGCTCGCCAACTTAAAAACTACTGGAGTTATTGAAGTTTTTCAAAAAATCCGATTTCTCATTAAACCAGCGAAGCAAAAAAGCAAGAAATCGTCAATTTCTGTTTAAAAACGCGAATTTAAAAGCATATATACGTTTTTGGCTCGCCAACTTAAAAACTACTGGAGTTATTGAAGTTTTTCAAAAAATCCGATTTCTCATTAAACCAGCGAAGCAAAAAAGCAAGAAATCGTCAATTTCTGCTTAAAAACGCGAATTTACAAGCATATATACGTTTTTGGCTCTCCAACTTAAAAACTACTGGAGGTATTGAAGTTTTTCAAAAAATCCGATTTCTCATTAAACCAGCGATGCAAAAAAGAAAGAAATCGTCAATTTCTGCTTAAAAACGCGAATTTACAAGCATATATACGTTTTTGGCTCGCCAACTTAAAAACCACTGGAGTTATTGAACTTTTTCAAAAAATCCGATTTCTCATTAAACCAGCGAAGCAAAAAAGCAAGAAATCGTCAATTTCTGCTTAAAAACGCGAATTTACAAGCATATATACGTTTTTGGCTCGCCAACTTAAAAACTACTGGAGTTATTGAACTTTTTCAAAAAATCCGATTTCTCATTAAACCAGCGAAGCAAAAAAGCAAGAAATCGTCAATTTCTGCTTAAATACGCGAATTTACAAGCATATATAAGTTTTTGGCTCGCCAACTTAAAAACTACTGGAGTTATTGAAGTTTTTCAAAAAATCCGATTTCTCATTAAACCAGCGAAGCAAAAAAGCAAGAAATCGTCAATTTCTGCTTAAAAACGCGAATTTAAAAGCATATATACGTTTTTGGCTCGCCAACTTAAAAACTACTGGAGTTATTGAACTTTTTCAAAAAATCCGATTTCTCATTAAACCAGCGAAGCAAAAAAGCAAGAAATCGTCAATTTCTGCTTAAATACGCGAATTTACAAGCATATATACGTTTTTGGCTCGCCAACTTAAAAACTACTGGAGTTATTGAAGTTTTTCAAAAAATCCGATTTCTCATTAAACCAGCGAAGCAAAAAAGCAAGAAATCGTCAATTTCTGCTTAAAAACGCGAATTTAAAAGCATATATACGTTTTTGGCTCGCCAACTTAAAAACTACTGGAGTTATTGAAGTTTTTCAAAAAATCCGATTTCTCATTAAACCAGCGAAGCAAAAAAGCAAGAAATCGTCAATTTCTGCTTAAAAACGCGAATTTACAAGCATATATACGTTTTTGGCTCTCCAACTTAAAAACTACTGGAGGTATTGAAGTTTTTCAAAAAATCCGATTTCTCATTAAACCAGCGAAGCAAAAAAGAAAGAAATCGTCAATTTCTGCTTAAAAACCCGAATTTACAAGCATATATACGTTTTTGGCTCGCCAACTTAAAAACTACTGGAGTTATTGAACTTTTTCAAAAAATCCGATTTCTCATTAAACCAGCGAAGCGAAAAAGCAAGAAATCGTCAATTTCTGCTTAAAAACGCGAATTTACAAGCATATATACGTTTTTGGCTCGCCA
The DNA here is from genome assembly GCA_963966155.1 of Clivina fossor. NCBI lineage: Eukaryota > Metazoa > Arthropoda > Insecta > Coleoptera > Carabidae > Clivina > Clivina fossor. The sequence goes on from OZ014560.1 coordinate 695,963, forward strand.
ACTTAAAAACTACTGGAGTTATTGAACTTTTTCAAAAAATCCGATTTCTCATTAAACCAGCGAAGCAAAAAAGCAAAAAATCGTCAATTTGTGCTTAAAAACGTGAATTGACAAGCATATATAAGTTTTTCGCTCGCCAAATTAAAAACTACTGGAGTTATTGAACTTTTTCAAAAAATCCGATTTCTCATTAAACCAGCGAAGCAAAAAAGCAAGAAATCGTCAATTTCTGCTTAAAAACGCGAATTTAAAAGCATATATACGTTTTTGGCTCGCCAACTTAAAAACTACTGGAGTTATTGAACTTTTTCAAAAAATCCGATTTCTCATTAAACCAGCGAAGCAAAAAAGCAAGAAATCGTCAATTTCTGCTTAAATACGCGAATTTACAAGCATATATACGTTTTTGGCTCGCCAACTTAAAAACTACTGGGGTTATTGAAGTTTTTCAAAAAATCCGATTTCTCATTAAACCAGCGAAGCAAAAAAGCAAGAAATCGTCAATTTCTGCTTAAAAACGCGAATTTAAAAGCATATATACGTTTTTGGCTCGCCAACTTAAAAACTACTGGAGTTATTGAACTTTTTCAAAAAATCCGATTTCTCATTAAACCAGCGAAGCAAAAAAGCAAGAAATCGTCAATTTCTGCTTAAATACGCGAATTTACAAGCATATATACGTTTTTGGTTCGCCAACTTAAAAACTACTGGAGTTATTGAAGTTTTTCAAAAAATCCGATTTCTCATTAAACCAGCGAAGCAAAAAAGCAAGAAATCGTCAATTTCTGCTTAAAAACGCGAATTTAAAAGCATATATACGTTTTTGGCTCGCCAACTTAAAAACTACTGGAGTTATTGAAGTTTTTCAAAAAATCCGATTTCTCATTAAACCAGCGAAGCAAAAAAGCAAGAAATCGTCAATTTCTGCTTAAAAACGCGAATTTACAAGCATATATACGTTTTTGGCTCTCCAACTTAAAAACTACTGGAGGTATTGAAGTTTTTCAAAAAATCCGATTTCTCATTAAACCAGCGAAGCAAAAAAGAAAGAAATCGTCAATTTCTGCTTAAAAACCCGAATTTACAAGCATATATACGTTTTTGGCTCGCCAACTTAAAAACTACTGGAGTTATTGAACTTTTTCAAAAAATCCGATTTCTCATTAAACCAGCGAAGCGAAAAAGCAAGAAATCGTCAATTTCTGCTTAAAAACGCGAATTTACAAGCATATATACGTTTTTGGCTCGCCAACTTAAAAACTACTGGAGTTATTGAACTTTTTCAAAAAATCCGATTTCTCATTAAACCAGCGAAGCAAAAAAGCAAAAAATCGTCAATTTGTGCTTAAAAACGTGAATTGAGAAGCATATATAAGTTTTTCGCTCGCCAAATTAAAAACTACTGGAGTTATTGAACTTTTTCAAAAAATCCGATTTCTCATTAAACCAGCGAAGCAAAAAAGCAAGAAATCGTCAATTTCTGCTTAAAAACGCGAATTTAAAAGCATATATACGTTTTTGGCTCGCCAACTTAAAAACTACTGGGGTTATTGAAGTTTTTCAAAAAATCCGATTTCTCATTAAACCAGCGAAGCAAAAAAGCAAGAAATCGTCAATTTCTGCTTAAAAACGCGAATTTAAAAGCATATATACGTTTTTGGCTCGCCAACTTAAAAACTACTGGAGTTATTGAACTTTTTCAAAAAATCCGATTTCTCATTAAACCAGCGAAGCAAAAAAGCAAGAAATCGTCAATTTCTGCTTAAATACGCGAATTTACAAGCATATATACGTTTTTGGTTCGCCAACTTAAAAACTACTGGAGTTATTGAAGTTTTTCAAAAAATCCGATTTCTCATTAAACCAGCGAAGCAAAAAAGCAAGAAATCGTCAATTTCTGCTTAAAAACGCGAATTTAAAAGCATATATACGTTTTTGGCTCGCCAACTTAAAAACTACTGGAGTTATTGAAGTTTTTCAAAAAATCCGATTTCTCATTAAACCAGCGAAGCAAAAAAGCAAGAAATCGTCAATTTCTGCTTAAAAACGCGAATTTACAAGCATATATACGTTTTTGGCTCTCCAACTTAAAAACTACTGGAGGTATTGAAGTTTTTCAAAAAATCCGATTTCTCATTAAACCAGCGAAGCAAAAAAGAAAGAAATCGTCAATTTCTGCTTAAAACCGCGAATTTACAAGCATATATACGTTTTTGGCTCGCCAACTTAAAAACTACTGGAGTTATTGAACTTTTTCAAAAAATCCGATTTCTCATTAAACCAGCGAAGCAAAACAGCAAGAAATCGTCAATTTGTGCTTAAAAACGCGAATTTACAAGCATATATACGTTTTTGGCTCGCCAACTTAAAAACTACTGGAGTTATTGAACTTTTTCAAAAAATCCGATTTCTCATTAAACCAGCGAAGCAAAAAAGCAAGAAATCGTCAATTTCTGCTTAAAAACGCGAATTTAAAAGCATATATACGTTTTTGGCTCGCCAACTTAAAAACTACTGGAGTTATTGAACTTTTTCAAAAAATCCGATTTCTCATTAAACCAGCGAAGCAAAAAAGCAAGAAACCGTCAATTTCTGCTTAAAAACGCGAATTTACAAGCATATATACGTTTTTGGCTCGCCAACTTAAAAACTACTGGGGTTATTGAAGTTTTTCAAAAAATCCGATTTCTCATTAAACCAGCGAAGCAAAAAAGCAAGAAATCGTCAATTTCTGCTTAAAAACGCGAATTTACAAGCATATATACGTTTTTGGCTCTCCAAATTAAAAACTACTGGAGGTATTGAAGTTTTTCAAAAAATCCGATTTCTCATTAAACCAGCGAAGCAAAAAAGAAAGAAATCGTCAATTTCTGCTTAAAAACGCGAATTTACAAGCATATATACGTTTTTGGCTCGCCAACTTAAAAACTACTGGAGTTATTGAACTTTTTCAAAAAATCCGATTTCTCATTAAACCAGCGAAGCAAAAAAGCAAGAAATCGTCAATTTCTGCTTAAAAACGCGAATTTACAAGCATATATACGTTTTTGGCTCGCCAACTTAAAAACTACTGGAGTTATTGAACTTTTTCAAAAAATCCGATTTCTCATTAAACCAGCGAAGCAAAAAGCAAAAAATCGTCAATTTGTGCTTAAAAACGTGAATTGACAAGCATATATAAGTTTTTCGCTCGCCAAATTAAAAACTACTGGAGTTATTGAACTTTTTCAAAAAATCCGATTTCTCATTAAACCAGCGAAGCAAAAAAGCAAGAAATCGTCAATTTCTGCTTAAAAACGCAAATTTACAAGCATATATACGTTTTCGGCTCGCCAACTTAAAAACTACTGGAGTTATTGAACTTTTTCAAAAAATCCGATTTCTCATTAAACCAGCGAAGCAAAAAAGCAAAAAATCGTCAATTTCTGCTTAAAAACGCGAATTTACCAGCATATATACGTTTTTGGCTCGCCAACTTAAAAACTGCTGGAGTTATTGAACTTTTTCAAAAAATCCGATTTCTCATTAAACCAGCGAAGCAAAAAAGCAAGAAACCGTCAATTTCTGCTTAAAAACGCGAATTTACAAGCATATATACGTTTTTGGCTCGCCAACTTAAAAACTACTGGAGTTATTGAAATTTTTCAAAAAATCCGATTTCTCATTAAACCAGCGAAGCAAAAAAGCAAGAAATCGTCAATTTCTGCTTAAAAACGCGAATTTACAAGCATATATACGTTTTTGGCTCGCCAACTTAAAAACTACTGGAGTTATTGAACTTTTTCAAAAAATCCGATTTCTCATTAAACCAGCGAAGCAAAAAAGCAAGAAATCATCAATTTCTGCTTAAAAACGCGAATTTACAAGCATATATACGTTTTTGGCTCGCCAACTTAAAAACTACTGGAGTTATTGAACTTTTTCAAAAAATCCGATTTCTCATTAAACCAGCGAAGCAAAAAAGCAAGAAATCGTCAATTTCTGCTTAAATACGCGAATTACAAGCATATATACGTTTTTGGCTCGCCAACTTAAAAACTACTGGAGTTATTGAAGTTTTTCAAAAAATCCGATTTCTCATTAAACCAGCGAAGCAAAAAAGCAAGAAATCGTCAATTTCTGTTTAAAAACGCGAATTTAAAAGCATATATACGTTTTTGGCTCGCCAACTTAAAAACTACTGGAGTTATTGAAGTTTTTCAAAAAATCCGATTTCTCATTAAACCAGCGAAGCAAAAAAGCAAGAAATCGTCAATTTCTGCTTAAAAACGCGAATTTACAAGCATATATACGTTTTTGGCTCTCCAACTTAAAAACTACTGGAGGTATTGAAGTTTTTCAAAAAATCCGATTTCTCATTAAACCAGCGATGCAAAAAAGAAAGAAATCGTCAATTTCTGCTTAAAAACGCGAATTTACAAGCATATATACGTTTTTGGCTCGCCAACTTAAAAACCACTGGAGTTATTGAACTTTTTCAAAAAATCCGATTTCTCATTAAACCAGCGAAGCAAAAAAGCAAGAAATCGTCAATTTCTGCTTAAAAACGCGAATTTACAAGCATATATACGTTTTTGGCTCGCCAACTTAAAAACTACTGGAGTTATTGAACTTTTTCAAAAAATCCGATTTCTCATTAAACCAGCGAAGCAAAACAGCAAGAAATCGTCAATTTGTGCTTAAAAACGCGAATTTACAAGCATATATACGTTTTTGGCTCGCCAACTTAAAAACTACTGGAGTTATTGAACTTTTTCAAAAAATCCGATTTCTCATTAAACCAGCGAAGCAAAAAAGCAAGAAATCGTCAATTTCTGCTTAAAAACGCGAATTTAAAAGCATATATACGTTTTTGGCTCGCCAACTTAAAAACTACTGGAGTTATTGAACTTTTTCAAAAAATCCGATTTCTCATTAAACCAGCGAAGCAAAAAAGCAAGAAATCGTCAATTTCTGCTTAAATACGCGAATTTACAAGCATTTATACGTTTTTGGCTCGCCAACTTAAAAACTACTGGAGATATTGAACTTTTTCAAAAAATCCGATTTCTCATTAAACCAGCGAAGCAAAAAAGCAAGAAATCGTCAATTTCTGCTTAAAAACGCGAATTTACAAGCATATATACGTTTTTGGCTCGCCAACTTAAAAACTACTGGAGTTATTGAACTTTTTCAAAAAATCCGATTTCTCATTAAACCAGCGAAGCAAAAAAGCAAGAAATCGTCAATTTCTGCTTAAAAACGCGAATTTACAAGCATATATACGTTTTTGGCTCGCCAACTTAAAAACTACTGGAGTTATTGAACTTTTTCAAAAAATCCGATTTCTCATTAAACCAGCGAAGCAAAAAGGCAAGAAATCGTCAATTTTTGCTTAAAAACGCGAATTTACAAGCATATATACGTTTTTGGATCGCCAACTTAAAAACTACTGGAGTTATTGAACTTTTTCAAAAAATCCGATTTCTCATTAAACCAGCGAAGCAAAAAAGCAAAAAAGCGTCAATTTGTGCTTAAAAACGTGAATTGACAAGCATATATAAGTTTTTCGCTCGCCAAATTAAAAACTACTGGAGTTATTGAACTTTTTCAAAAAATCCGATTTCTCATTAAACCAGCGAAGCAAAAAAGCAAGAAATCGTCAATTTCTGCTTAAAAACGCAAATTTACAAGCATATATACGTTTTTGGCTCGCCAACTTAAAAACTACTGGAGTTATTGAACTTTTTCAAAAAATCCGATTTCTCATTAAACCAGCGAAGCAAAAAAGCAAAAAATCGTCAATTTCTGCTTAAAAACGCGAATTTACCAGCATATATACGTTTTTGGCTCGCCAACTTAAAAACTGCTGGAGTTATTGAACTTTTTCAAAAAATCCGATTTCTCATTAAACCAGCGAAGCAAAAAAGCAAGAAACCGTCAATTTCTGCTTAAAAACGCGAATTTACAAGCGTATATACGTTTTTGGCTCGCCAACTTAAAAACTACTGGAGTTATTGAAATTTTTCAAAAAATCCGATTTCTCATTAAACCAGCGAAGCAAAAAAGCAAGAAATCGTCAATTTCTGCTTAAAAACGCGAATTTACAAGCATATATACGTTTTTGGCTCGCAAACTTAAAAACTACTGGAGTTATTGAACTTTTTCAAAAAATCCGATTTCTCATTAAACCAGCGAAGCAAAAAAGCAAGAAATCATCAATTTCTGCTTAAAAACGCGAATTTACAAGCATATATACGTTTTTGGCTCGCCAACTTAAAAACTACTGGAGTTATTGAACTTTTTCAAAAAATCCGATTTCTCATTAAACCAGCGAAGCAAAAAAGCAAGAAATCGTCAATTTCTGCTTAAAAACGCAAATTTACAAGCATATACACGTTTTTGGCTCGCCAACTTAAAAACTACTGGAGTTATTGAAGTTTTTCAAAAAATCCGATTTCTCATTAAACCAGCGAAGCAAAAAAGCAAGAAATCGTCAATTTCTGCTTAAAAACGCGAATTTACAAGCATATACCTACAATGTTTTACTATTAAAAAAATATACAATGTTTTACTAGTAGAAAAATATACAATGTTTTACTAGTAGAAAAATATACAATGTTTTACTAGTAGAAAAATATACAATGTTTTACTAGTATAAAAATATACAATGTTTTACTAGTAAAGAAATATACAATGTTTTACTAGTAGCAAAATATACAATGTTTTACTAGTAGAAAAATATACAATGTTTTACTAGTAAAAAAATATACAATGTTTTACTAGTAGAAAAATATACAATGTTTTACTAGTAGAAAAATATACAATGTTTTACTAGTAGAAAAATATACAATGTTTTACTAGTAAAAAAATATACAATGTTTTACTAGTAGAAAAATATACAATGTTTTACTAGTAAAAAAATATACAATGTTTTACTAGTAGAAAAATATACAATGTTTTACTAGTAGAAAAATATACAATTTTTTACTAGTAAAAAAATATACAATGTTTTACTAGTAAAAAAATATACAATGTTTTACTAGTAGAAAAATATACAATGTTTTACTAGTAGAAAAATATACAATGTTTTACTAGTAAAAAAATATACAATGTTTTACTAGTAGAAAAATATACAATGTTTTACTAGTAGAAAAATATACAATGTTTTACTAGTAAAAAAATATACAATGTTTTACTAGTAAAAAAATATACAATGTTTTACTAGTAAAAAAATATACAATGTTTTACTAGTAGAAAAATATACAATGTTTTACTAGTAGAAAAATATACAATGTTTTACTAGTAAAAAAATATACAATGTTTTACTAGTAAAAAAATATACAATGTTTTACTAGTAGAAAAATATACAATGTTTTACTAGTAGAAAAATATACAATGTTTTACTAGTAAAAAAATATACAATGTTTTACTAGTAGAAAAATATATAATGGTTTACTAGTAGAAAAATATACAATGTTTTACTAGTAAAAAAATATACAATGTTTTACTAGTAGAAAAATATACAATGTTTTACTAGTAGAAAAATATACAATGTTTTACTAGTAGAAAAATATACAATGTTTTACTAGTAGAAAAATATACACTGTTTTACTAGTAAAAAAATATACAATGTTTTACTAGTAAAAAAATATACAATGTTTTACTAGTAGAAAAATATATAATGTTTTACTAGTAGAAAAATATACAATGTTTTACTAGTAGAAAAATATACAATGTTTTACTAGTAAAAAAATATACAATGTTTTACTAGTAAAAAAATATACAATGTTTTACTAGTAGAAAAATATACAATGTTTTACTAGTAGAAAAATATACAATGTTTTACTAGTAAAAAAATATACAATGTTTTACTAGTAAAAAAATATACAATGTTTTACTAGTAAAGAAATATACAATGTTTTACTAGTAGAAAAATATACAATGTTTTACTAGTAGAAAAATATACAATGTTTTACTAGTAAAAAAATATACAATGTTTTACTAGTAAAAAAATATACAATGTTTTACTAGTAAAGAAATATACAATGTTTTACTAGTAGAAAAATATACAATGTTTTACTAGTAGAAAAATATACAATGTTTTACTAGTAGAAAAATATACAATGTTTTACTAGTAGAAAAATATACACTGTTTTACTAGTAAAAAAATATACAATGTTTTACTAGTAAAAAAATATACAATGTTTTACTAGTAGAAAAATATACAATGTTTTACTAGTAGAAAAATATACAATGTTTTACTAGTAGAAAAATATACACTGTTTTACTAGTAAAAAAATATACAATGTTTTACTAGTAAAAAAATATACAATGTTTTACTAGTAGAAAAATATATAATGTTTTACTAGTAGAAAAATATACAATGTTTTACTAGTAGAAAAATATACACTGTTTTACTAGTAAAAAAATATACAATGTTTTACTAGTAAAAAAAATATACAATGTTTTACTAGTAGAAAAATATATAATGTTTTACTAGTAGAAAAATATACAATGTTTTACTAGTAGAAAAATATACAATGTTTTACTAGTAAAAAAATATACAATGTTTTACTAGTAAAAAAATATACAATGTTTTACTAGTAGAAAAATATACAATGTTTTACTAGTAGAAAAATATACAATGTTTTACTAGTAGAAAAATATATAATGTTTTACTAGTAGAAAAATATACAATGTTTTACTAGTAGAAAAATATACAATGTTTTACTAGTAGAAAAATATATAATGTTTTACTAGTAAAAAAATATACAATGTTTTACTAGTAAAAAAATATACAATGTTTTACTAGTAAAAAAATATACAATGTTTTACTAGTAGAAAAATATACAATGTTTTACTAGTAGAAAAATATACAATGTTTTACTAGTAGAAAAATATATAATGTTTTACTAGTAGAAAAATATACAATGTTTTACTAGTAGAAAAATATACACTGTTTTACTAGTAAAAAAATATACAATGTTTTACTAGTAGAAAAATATACAATGTTTTACTAGTAGAAAAATATACAATGTTTTACTAGTAGAAAAATATACAATGTTTTACTAGTAGAAAAATATACACTGTTTTACTAGTAAAAAAATATACAATGTTTTACTAGTAAAAAAATATACAATGTTTTACTAGTAGAAAAATATACAATGTTTTACTAGTAGAAAAATATACAATGTTTTACTAGTAGAAAAATATACACTGTTTTAGTAGTAAAAAAATATACAATGTTTTACTAGTAAAGAAATATACAATGTTTTACTAGTAGAAAAATATACAATGTTTTACTAGTAGAAAAATATACAATGTTTTACTAGTAGAAAAATATACAATGTTTTACTAGTGTAACAGGCCAGGATTTTGGTTATAATTTCAACCTATTTCTGTCATCACATTACTACAGAGCCCAGATGTACGTTATCAGATTGAAAACTGTTATATAACCAAAAGCCTGTCTGTTTAGTTTTATTCTATAAGTGCGACATATTTCTTAACTTATTTTCCAAATTTATTGCAAACGCACTTATTGAAAACTGTTATATAACCAAAAGCATGTCTGTTTAGTTTTATTCTATAAGTGCGACATATTTCTTAACTTATTTTCCAAATTTATTGCAAACGCGCTTGTATCTTATTAAGTAGTTTTCAGAATTTAAAGCCATCAATATTCTTGAGCGTTGTTAAGAAAATTAAACAGATTCAAACATAAATTACGGGAAGCTTTGGTTTTGAAAAAGAGACGCTTTCTCGATCAAGTAAAGTTCAGTTCAGTTTTGGTCCCGTTTGATACCAGTTCGTTCTCTGGAAAACGCGACGCCTCTCGCTTAGATATAATCATACTTAAGTTATAACTATTAAGTTGTCCGTTATTGTATTTAGTGTTTAGGGTATTTGTTTCTTAATTTTGTGTCAATAATCGTATTTAGTGTTTAGTGTATTTGTTTCTTAATTTTGTGTTAATAATCGCATTTAGTGTTTATTGTATTTGTTTTCTATTATTTGTGTCTGTTTTCTATTTGTAACGTATTCTACTTATATATCTCCGTCTTTATAATTAAACTTAAACGTTAAGCCGAATCAACTCTAATTCATTTGTCAACCAAAACCCTGCTTCTACTATTTGCGTGTAGGTATGCAAATTACCAAGGTAGGTAATATTTAATTATTTGCATGGTCCGCCCGCTTCCTTTGTATAGTAACAACCGCTCGTGTTACATTGGCGCAGTCGTTAAAAAAAAATATAATAATTGTGGTTTTGATTAAATACTGAATTAAAGTAAATTTTAAATAAAAAAAAAAAAAAAAAAAATTTTTTTTTTTTGTTGTTTTTGTTTTTGAAAATTAAGGGGTTATTATAATTATTTGGTTTATTAAAACAAGTTTAATAATATTATAGTTGTGTTTTATTAAATTTTTTTTTAAATTAAATAACATAACAGTAAGTTTATATACACATATTTTTTTTTGTTTGTTTGGGGTGGTTATCTCTGTGTTGTCGTTTGTCAAGCACCATAAATTATGGCCGAAACGCAGGTAGTGACGGTCACCGAACCCACAAATGTAACAGTTTCCGAGCCGACGACATCGACCGCGGGGGGTGGTGTAGTGACTGTGAATACGATATCTAGCCCAGTTACTACAGCATTTGCAACATATTCACCAATGTCAAATATGTACACACACAGTAGTCTACCATCTTTTTATAATTACCCACAATTCCCGCACACTCCATATAGTGCATTTGCCCCAATAGTCCATCCTCAGCCTGTATTTTCTAATGTGGGTCAACCGCAAAACTTTACAACACCCGCACAACCCGTAACGAGTACCCAAACTTCCGCCTCATCCCCGCAACCGGTGTTTGCCGAGCTATCGGCTTTATCCGCACTACGGGATATAGACGTATATTCCGGGGGTCCCGATTTAGAACCGTTTTTAAATCATGTATATGCAGTAGCTGCTTGCGTAAATTGGGGAGACACTCAAATATTTAACGCGATAAAATTGAAATTACGTGGCCCTGCACAAACATTCTTTTACGCAATACCAGAAAGTTCGCGGCCTAAAAATTCTAACGAAATCCGCAATTGGCTGTACGCATTATACGGTAAACGGGTAGAATCCGTCGGCGATGAACGCGAATTTAACAAAACCTTTAGACAAAAGCATGAGTCTCTCCGCGCGTTTGCTTTACGATTAGAAGTGGCTGCCGAAAAAGTATACCCATCCACTTACTGCAATAGCACAGATATGGTTCGCGTACAAATAAAAAAAGAAATGATGATAATCAGACAATTTTTAGAAGGTTTAGACACGCGTCTGGCAAATGAAATTTGTAGATTTAAAAACTTTCAAACTGTAGAAGAAGCGCTGCCATATGCTGAATATTGCGAACAAGTGTTGAGTAGACTTTTTAAAGAAACTAAAGCCGATGCGTACAAACAAGTAGTCAGAAATATAGGTATCGAAACACCGACACAAACACAAAACGCAACCGTAACTCGAAAAAAATCAACATTAAAACCAACTACAGTATCGAAATATCCAAAAATGCAGGGTCGGTGTTTTAATTGCGGTGATAAAAATCATATAGCTAGACAATGTTCGCAGCCGCGGCAAGATTTCTGTTATGCTTGCATTAAACCCGGACACCGGGCCACGTCCGATACTTGTCCTTTAAACTTAACAGCTGTCTCACAGCGGACCCAAAGCGAGACAGATTAAAGCCGAAAACAATTGTTTTACGGGTCACCGAATTAAATAATGACAAAGTTAGGCTAGTGCGATTTATGGTAGGAAATATAGATAGGACATTTACCGTAGATACAGGCGCGGCTGTATCGTTGATAAAAAGTAGCGTAGCCCGCGAGCATAATCTGCCAATTGAGGCTGTGACCGATTTATTAGTAGACGTGTCTGGCAATGCAATTGGCAGAGAAGGAACGGCGATAGTTGAAATTAAAATTCGCGAGTTTGTTGTTACACATAAATTTTTTGTATGTTGCGACGAATTATTATTTGCTACTGACGCATTAATCGGGGTGGATTTCTTAGATAAACACCGCACGCAAATAGATTTTAATAAAAATATGTTAACAATGTCCAATCTATCTATTCCTATGCAAATTGCACAAAATAAGGATTCCGAATCGACTTACAATTATACAAAAAATATTTATACGCTTCAAACGGTTCAGCCGATAGTTAGGTTAACGGAGAATTTAATTATTCCTGCGCGACACTCAGTAATTTGCACCGGCCGCGTGCCGACACGCTGCCCAAGTGGTTCATACGTGATTGAACCTCGCGATCTTGGTGAACACGGTTTGTTGATCGCCCGCGTAATAGTGGAATATACCGGAAATGATATCCCATTATTAATAACGAATGTCAGCCCGCTAGAAATTTGTTTAAATACGCGAACGCCCCTTGCTGACATTATTCAGGCGGAGTTAGGCTCTGCAGATATCGCTGATAGTTTTACAGTATCAAAAATATCACACGCGACTCAGAACGTAATAAAAACTATTAATTTGGATCATTTAACTATAAATGATAGAACAAAAGTTCAAAACTTTCTTTTAGAATATTGCGATATTTTTGCGCAAAAAGACAAACAATTAGGCGCTACGCCACTGGTAAAACATAGAATAGATACTGGTGACGCAGCACCCATCGCACGCGCCCCGTATCGGGTACCGTTTGCAAAAAGACAAGTATTACGGGACCAGTTGCACGAAATGCTTGAAAATGATATTATAATGCCTTCAGCATCACCGTGGTCAGCGCCTGTGGTTTTAGTGGAGAAGAAAGCAGCGGATGGTGACAGTAAAATTAGATTTTGCATAGATTATCGCGCTTTAAATACGGTCACTAAACGTGATTTCTTTCCACTACCAAACCTACAGGAGACATTAGACCAATTAGGTAACGCCGCCAGATTTTCAACTTTAGATTTGACAAAAGGATATTGGCAGGTTGAAATGGATTCTCGCGACCGCGAAAAAACCGCGTTTTCTGTTCCCTGGGGGCATTTTGAGTGCAAACGCATGCCAATGGGGCTTGTTAATAGTCCGAGTACTTGGCAGAGGCTCATGTACACAGTGTTATCCGGTTTAACAGAATCTCATTGTTTTGTCTACTTAGATGATATTATTTGTTTTAGTTCGAATAATTGTGATGAACATATTGCCAAATTACGTGAAATTTTTGTTCGTCTAAGATCAGCGAATTTAACATTAAATCCCAGTAAATGCAGATTTATGACGGAAGAAACAAATTACTTAGGTCATATTGTGGGTAAAACCGGTATTAAACCGGACCCAGAAAAAATATCGGTTATAAAAAATTACCCGTTGCCAAAATCGGTTACAGAAATACGTTCGTTTCTCGGTTTAGTGGGATTTTATAGACGTTTTATTAGTCATTTTTCAGTAATTGCGCAACCGTTAACTGCACTCACAAAAAAAAATGTTAGATACCGCTGGTCTAATGACGCTCAAGTAGCCTTTGAGCAGCTACGTGATGCGCTGTGTCATGAGCCGGTGTTAAAGTATCCGGATTTTAACCGACCGTTTGTGCTAAGCACCGATGCATCAGGTTTTGCAATTAGTGCGATTCTGTCACAATCGTACGATAATCAAGAACTACCGGTAGCGTATGCAAGTCGACAATTGAATGCCGCAGAGCAGCGGTATAGTACAACGGATCGCGAAGGACTTGCATTAGTTTGGGGTATTAAGCATTATCACTGCTATCTGTATGGCCGCGCTTTTCGCGTTGTGGTTGATCATCAGCCCCTAAAATGGTTATGTAGCACTAAAGATCCGTGCAATCGCTTAGCGCGGTGGTCACTCATATTGGCACAATACGATTTTAAAGTTGAATATCGGCCCGGAAAACAACACGCCAACGCTGATGCTCTATCACGCATTCAACCGATACGCACTATCAACTGTGAACCAATAATCTGGAATCGCCAATTAATTGGTAATGAACAAAGAAACGAGAAAAATATTGTCGAAATTATTTCTAATATTAATGATAGCAAAAACAAAGATTATTATTTAGATCTCGATAGCTTGTTGTACTATAAATCGGATAGTAATCGGTATGAAGATCGTTTAGTCGTGCCGAAAAGTTTACAAAAACGATTTATAGAAACATATCATGATAGCCCAATTAATGGGCATGTAGGCGTTGATAAAACGTACGATCGAATGCGTGCTAGATTGTACTGGCCGGGAATGTATCGCGATATTAAAGAATATATAAATGCATGTGTCTCATGTGCAATGCGAAAAACATCTCCGCATTTGAGACCTGCACCGTTAATTAAAACGCGACCACCCGAACGGCCATTTTATAGAATCGCATTAGACGTTGTCGGGCCACTAGTCACTACAGAAACCGGCAATAAATATATATTGACGGTACAAGATTCTTTTACCAGGTACTTAGAGGCATTTCCGATGAGAGACCAGACGGCAAAGACAGTAGCGAAAACGTTTATTACGGGTATTGTGCTGCGTCACGGGGTGCCAAGGCAGATCCTAACGGATCTAGGTACAAACTTTGTGTCCAAACTTATGACCGAAATTTGTAAATGTCTGCAGGTAGAGCATCTGCGTACTACTGCATACCACCCTCAAGCTAACGGGATAATTGAGCGCACGCATCGTACGCTGAAAGACTTGTTAGCCCATTATATTAGTGATAATCACAGAGATTGGGATGATTGGCTGCCTTACGCTGTATCTACGTATTGTTCAATGTCACACTCGTCACTAGGAGAAAGTCCGTATTTTCTCCTATTTGGACGTGACATTGAACTACCGTATGATGAATTAATTAAACCGCGACGTATTCATTACGACGTGCAAGATAATTATGTCAGTGAATTTATGCAGCGTATGGCAGTCGCTCATCAAAAAGCTCGCGAGCATCTGGAGCGAGCGACGGATCGGGTACACACTAATTTTAATAAAAAGTCGTCCCCAGTAACCTTTAAACTTGGCGATAAAGTTTACTTACATAACCCAGCGGTTAAACCAGGTTTAAGTGCAAAACTGGCAAAAAAATGGGTGGGCCCGTACCGAATAATAGAGATCGCGGAGGTAAATGCAGTCATTAAAGAAGTTTTTGGCCGTAAGTCACTAAAAGTACATGTAAATAGGCTTAAACCATGTTATAATAACAATGAACCAGTCACAAGCGAACCGCAGTCGAATTCTAATGAACAGATATGTTACGCGCAGCCGCATTTAGTTGCACCGGTTCCGGTAAGCCCGCAACCCGCGTATGAAGTAGCAACAGAAACAATCGCTCAAGAATGCGGCCCCACTTTAACAGTTCAAGCTCAACCGGCGCTTACTGTCGCTTCCCCATTACCTATAAATTCACCGGCAACGAATTTAAGTAGGGAGAATAATGAAAACCGTACAGGAAACGACACTAATACAATACCAATGGACCAAATGCTAAATACCGGACGATATCATACTCGTAGTCGGGGTTCGGTTGAGAATCTACCATGGATAAATAATAGTCGTATTTAGTATAGGTCCGACTAATTTAAGTATTTAGTATGTTTTAGCTTTCTTGGTACCTTCTCGCCTAAGCCGCTCTATAGGTCCAACTAATTTAAGTATTTAGTATGTTTTAGCTTTCTTGGTACCTTCTCGCCTAAGTCGCTCACCACAAACGATGATTATAAAATTGTCATTTCGCCTGCTGAAACTACCAGAGTCACACTCACTATCCAGGCCGGCAATGTTCACTTCCGAAGAAAAAAAAAAAGGTTGCATTAAACGCGAGAGCTTACAAAAAGGAAAAAGGAGCTAATGGCGTGGTGTCGCTGTGGTGACGCACCTCCACCAACGGTCGAAGTCATCCAAGGGACACCGCGTCTAAGCTGACAATAATCAAGCAGCATTAGTACGTGTATTCAGCCATCACAATGCTTCAATGCATCAAGTGGCGATAATTCCATCAATAAGTAGCTACCGACGGCGACGCCAAGCTAGCTTATATGTCCATGCAACTGTAATTACTTTTCGGAAGTACGAAAAATCCGCCGAATGGTTAGTGTACAATGAAATGCGGAGTTGGTATAGATTTTATTAGTGTTTAGTGCGTGAGTTACAACAGTGAACCTTATTTTAAACTACATAAATAAAACAGACTGGGAATTAATTTACGGGTGCGACAAATACTGTTTGTGTTTATTCAGTTATACGTAACAAAGAACAAAAAAAAAAAAAAAACGCGAGAAGTTTAGAGACACTAAGCTAGGTACATAGGTCGAACATTGTATGTTCAGCATATAGTTTTGTTAGGTTATGTTAAACCAGATAGTAGTATAATAATATTAAGTTTATTAATATAATTATATCTAAAGGGGAGAGTGATGTAACAGGCCAGGATTTTGGTTATAATTTCAACCTATTTCTGTCATCACATTACTACAGAGCCCAGATGTACGTTATCAGATTGAAAACTGTTATATAACCAAAAGCCTGTCTGTTTAGTTTTATTCTATAAGTGCGACATATTTCTTAACTTATTTTCCAAATTTATTGCAAACGCACTTATTGAAAACTGTTATATAACCAAAAGCATGTCTGTTTAGTTTTATTCTATAAGTGCGACATATTTCTTAACTTATTTTCCAAATTTATTGCAAACGCGCTTGTATCTTATTAAGTAGTTTTCAGAATTTAAAGCCATCAATATTCTTGAGCGTTGTTAAGAAAATTAAACAGATTCAAACATAAATTACGGGAAGCTTTGGTTTTGAAAAAGAGACGCTTTCTCGATCAAGTAAAGTTCAGTTCAGTTTTGGTCCCGTTTGATACCAGTTCGTTCTCTGGAAAACGCGACGCCTCTCGCTTAGATATAATCATACTTAAGTTATAACTATTAAGTTGTCCGTTATTGTATTTAGTGTTTAGGGTATTTGTTTCTTAATTTTGTGTCAATAATCGTATTTAGTGTTTAGTGTATTTGTTTCTTAATTTTGTGTTAATAATCGCATTTAGTGTTTATTGTATTTGTTTTCTATTATTTGTGTCTGTTTTCTATTTGTAACGTATTCTACTTATATATCTCCGTCTTTATAATTAAACTTAAACGTTAAGCCGAATCAACTCTAATTCATTTGTCAACCAAAACCCTGCTTCTACTATTTGCGTGTAGGTATGCAAATTACCAAGGTAGGTAATATTTAATTATTTGCATGGTCCGCCCGCTTCCTTTGTATAGTAACAACCGCTCGTGTTACACTAGTAGCAAAATATACAATGTTTTACTAGTAGAAAAATATACAATGTTTTACTAGTAGCAAAATATACAATGTTTTACTAGTAGAAAAATATACAATGTTTTACTAGTAAAAAAATATACAATGTTTTACTAGTAAAAAAATATACAATGTTTTACTAGTAAAGAAATATACAATGTTTTACTAGTAGAAAAATATACAATGTTTTACTAGTATAAAAATATACAATGTTTTACTAGTAGAAAAATATACAATGTTTTACTAGTAGCAAAATATACAATGTTTTACTAGTAGAAAAATATACAATGTTTTACTAGTAAAAAAATATACAATGTTTTACTAGTAGAAAAATATACAATGTTTTACTAGTAGAAAAATATACAATGTTTTACTAGTAGAAAAATATACAATGTTTTACTAGTAAAAAAATATACAATGTTTTACTAGTAGAAAAATATACAATGGTTTACTAGTAGAAAAATATACAATGTTTTACTAGTAAAAAAATATACAATGTTTTACTAATAGAAAAATATACAATGTTTTACTAGTAAAAAAATATACAATGTTTTACTAGTAAAAAAATATACAATGTTTTACTAGTAGAAAAATATACAATGTTTTACTAGTAGAAAAATATACAATGTTTTACTAGTAAAAAAATATACAATGTTTTACTAGTAGAAAAATATTCAATGTTTTACTAGTAGAAAAATATACAATGTTTTACTAGTAGAAAAATATACAATGTTTTACTAGTAAAAAAATATACAATGTTTTACTAGTAAAAAAATATATACAATGTTTTACTAGTAGAAAAATATACAATGTTTTACTAGTAGAAAAATATACAATGTTTTACTAGTAAAAAAATATACAATGTTTTACTAGTAGAAAAATATACAATGTTTTACTAGTAGAAAAATATACAATGTTTTACTAGTAAAAAAATATACAATGTTTTACTAGTAAAAAAATATACAATGTTTTACTAGTAAAAAAATATACAATGTTTTACTAGTAGAAAAATATACAATGGTTTACTAGTAGAAAAATATACAATGTTTTACTAGTAAAAAAATATACAATGTTTTACTAGTAGAAAAATATACAATGTTTTACTAGTAGAAAAATATACAATGTTTTACTAGTAGAAAAATATACAATGTTTTACTAGTAGAAAAATATATAATGTTTTACTAGTAAAAAAATATACAATGTTTTACTAGTAAAAAAATATACAATGTTTTACTAGTAGAAAAATATACAATGTTTTACTAGTAGAAAAATATACAATGTTTTACTAGTAAAAAAATATACAATGTTTTACTAGTAGAAAAATATTCAATGTTTTACTAGTAGAAAAATATACAATGTTTTACTAGTAGAAAAATATACAATGTTTTACTAGTAAAAAAATATACAATGTTTTACTAGTAAAAAAATATACAATGTTTTACTAGTAGAAAAATATACAATGTTTTACTAGTAGAAAAATATACAATGTTTTACTAGTAAAAAAATATACAATGTTTTACTAGTAGAAAAATATACAATGTTTTACTAGTAGAAAAATATACAATGTTTTACTAGTAAAAAAATATACAATGTTTTACTAGTAAAAAAATATACAATGTTTTACTAGTAGAAAAATATACAATGTTTTACTAGTAGAAAAATATACAATGTTTTACTAGTAGAAAAATATACAATGTTTTACTAGTAGAAAAATATATAATGTTTTACTAGTAAAAAAATATACAATGTTTTACTAGTAAAAAAATATACAATGTTTTACTAGTAGAAAAATATACAATGTTTTACTAGTAAAAAAATATACAATGTTTTACTAGTAGAAAAATATACAATGGTTTACTAGTAGAAAAATATACAATGTTTTACTAGTAGAAAAATATACAATGTTTTACTAGTAGAAAAATATACAATGTTTTACTAGTAGAAAAATATATAATGTTTTACTAGTAAAAAAATATACAATGTTTTACTAGTAAAAAAATATACAATGTTTTACTAGTAGAAAAATATACAATGTTTTACTAGTAGAAAAATATACAATGTTTTACTAGTAAAAAAATATACAATGTTTTACTAGTAGAAAAATATTCAATGTTTTACTAGTAGAAAAATATACAATGTTTTACTAGTAGAAAAATATACAATGTTTTACTAGTAAAAAAATATACAATGTTTTTACTAGTAAAAAAATATACAATGTTTTACTAGTAGAAAAATATACAATGTTTTACTAGTAAAAAAATATACAATGTTTTACTAGTAAAAAAATATACAATGTTTTACTAGTAGAAAAATATACAATGTTTTACTAGTAAAAAAATATACAATGTTTTACTAGTAAAAAAATATACAATGTTTTACTAGTAGAAAAATATACAATGTTTTACTAGTAGAAAAATATACAATGTTTTACTAGTAAAAAAATATACAATGTTTTACTAGTAAAAAAATATACAATGTTTTACTAGTAGAAAAATATACAATGTTTTACTAGTAGAAAAATATACAATGTTTTACTAGTAAAAAAATATACAATGTTTTACTAGTAGAAAAATATACAATGGTTTACTAGTAGAAAAATATACAATGTTTTACTAGTAAAAAAATATACAATGTTTTACTAGTAGAAAAATATACAATGTTTTACTAGTAGAAAAATATACAGTGTTTTACTAGTAGAAAAATATACAATGTTTTACTAGTAGAAAAATATACAATGTTTTACTAGTAAAAAAATATACAATGTTTTACTAGTAAAAAAATATACAATGTTTTACTAGTAAAAAAATATACAATGTTTTACTAGTAGAAAAATATACAATGTTTTACTAGTAGAAAAAATATACAATGTTTTACTAGTAGAAAAATATACAATGTTTTACTAGTAGAAAAATATACAATGTTTTACTAGTAAAAAAATATACAATGTTTTACTAGTAAAAAAATATACAATGTTTTACTAGTAGAAAAATATACAATGTTTTACTAGTAGAAAAATATACAATGTTTTACTAGTAAAAAAATATACAATGTTTTACTAGTAAAAAAATATACAATGTTTTACTAGTAGAAAAATATACAATGTTTTACTAGTAGAAAAATATACAATGTTTTACTAGAAGAAAAATATACAATGTTTTACTAGTAGAAAAATATACAATGTTTTACTAGTAGAAAAATATACAATGTTTTACTAGTAAAAAAATATACAATGTTTTACTAGTAGAAAAATATACAATGTTTTACTAGTAGAAAAATATACAGTGTTTTACTAGTAGAAAAATATACAATGTTTTACTAGTAGAAAAATATACAATGTTTTACTAGTAGAAAAATATACAGTGTTTTACTAGTAAAAAAATATACAATGTTTTACTAGTAAAAAAATATACAATGTTTTACTAGTAAAAAAATATACAATGTTTTACTAGTAGAAAAATATACAATGTTTTACTAGTAAAAAAATATACAATGTTTTACTAGTAGAAAAATATACAATGGTTTACTAGTAGAAAAATATACAATGTTTTACTAGTAAAAAAATATACAATGTTTTACTAGTAGAAAAATATACAATGTTTTACTAGTAGAAAAATATACAATGTTTTACTAGTAGAAAAATATACAATGTTTTACTAGTAGAAAAATATACAATGTTTTACTAGTAGAAAAATATACAATGTTTTACTAGTAGAAAAATATACAATGTTTTACTAGAAGAAAAATATACAATGTTTTACTAGTAGAAAAATATACAATGTTTTACTAGTAGAAAAATATACAATGTTTTACTAGTAGAAAAATATACAATGTTTTACTAGTAGAAAAATATACAATGTTTTACTAGTAGAAAAATATACAATGTTTTACTAGTAGAAAAATATACAATGTTTTACTAGTAGAAAAATATACAATGTTTTACTAGTAGAAAAATATATAATGTTTTACTAGTAGAAAAATATACAATGTTTTACAAGTAGAAAAATATACAATGTTTTACTAGAAGAAAAATATATAAAATCTTTTACTAGTAGAAAAATATACAATGTTTTACTAGTAGAAAAATATACAATGTTTTACTAGTAGAAAAATATACAATGTTTTACTAGTAGAAAAATATACAATGTTTTACTAGTAGAAAAATATATAATGTTTTACTAGTAGAAAAATATACAATGTTTTACAAGTAGAAAAATATACAATGTTTTACTAGAAGAAAAATATATAATGTTTTACTAGTAGAAAAATATACAATGTTTTACTAGTAGAAAAATATATAATGTTTTACTAGTAGAAAAATATACAATGTTTTACTAGTAGAAAAATATACAATGTTTTACTAGTAGAAAAATATATAATGTTTTACTAGTAGAAAAATATACAATGTTTTACTAGTAGAAAAATATACAATGTTTTACTAGAAGAAAAATATATAATGTTTTACTAGTAGAAAAATATACAATGTTTTACTAGTAGAAAAATATATAATGTTTTACTAGTAGAAAAATATACAATGTTTTACTAGTAGAAAAATATACAATGTTTTACTAGTAGAAAAATATACAATGTTTTACTAGTAGAAAAATATATAATGTTTTACTAGTAGAAAAATATACAATGTTTTACTAGTAGAAAAATATATAATGTTTTACTAGTAGAAAAATATACAATGTTTTACTAGTAGAAAAATATACAATGTTTTACTAGTAGAAAAATATACAATGTTTTACTAGTAGAAAAATATATAATGTTTTACTAGTAGAAAAATATACAATGTTTTACTAGTAGAAAAATATACAATGTTTTACTAGTAGAAAAATATACAATGTTTTACTAGTAGAAAAATATATAATGTTTTACTAGTAGAAAAATATACAATGTTTTACTAGTAGAAAAATATACAATGTTTTACTAGTAGAAAAATATACAATGTTTTACTAGTAGAAAAATATATAATGTTTTACTAGTAGAAAAATATACAATGTTTTACTAGTAGAAAAATATACAATGTTTTACTAGTAGAAAAATATATAATGTTTTACTAGTAGAAAAATATACAATGTTTTACTAGTAGAAAAATATACAATGTTTTACTAGTAGAAAAATATACACTGTTTTAGTAGTAAAAAAATATACAATGTTTTACTAGTAAAGAAATATACAATGTTTTACTAGTAGAAAAATATACAATGTTTTACTAGTAGAAAAATATACAATGTTTTACTAGTAGAAAAATATACAATGTTTTACTAGTAGCAAAATATACAATGTTTTACTAGTAGAAAAATATACAATGTTTTACTAGTAGCAAAATATACAATGTTTTACTAGTAGAAAAATATACAATGTTTTACTAGTAAAAAAATATACAATGTTTTACTAGTAAAAAAATATACAATGTTTTACTAGTAAAGAAATATACAATGTTTTACTAGTAGAAAAATATACAATGTTTTACTAGTAGAAAAATATACAATGTTTTACTAGTAGAAAAATATACAATGTTTTACTAGTAGCAAAATATACAATGTTTTACTAGTAGAAAAATATACAATGTTTTACTAGTAAAAAAATATACAATGTTTTACTAGTAGAAAAATATACAATGTTTTACTAGTAGAAAAATATACAATGTTTTACTAGTAGAAAAATATACAATTTTTTACTAGTAAAAAAATATACAATGTTTTACTAGTAAAAAAATATACAATGTTTCACTAGTAGAAAAATATACAATGTTTTACTAGTAGAAAAATATACAATGTTTTACTAGTAAAAAAATATACAATGTTTTACTAGTAGAAAAATATACAATGTTTTACTAGTAGAAAAATATACAATGTTTTACTAGTAAAAAAATATACAATGTTTTACTAGTAAAAAAATATACAATGTTTTACTAGTAAAAAAATATACAATGTTTTACTAGTAGAAAAATATACAATGTTTTACTAGTAGAAAAATATACAATGTTTTACTAGTAAAAAAATATACAATGTTTTACTAGTAAAAAAATATACAATGTTTTACTAGTAGAAAAATATACAATGTTTTACTAGTAGAAAAATATACAATGTTTTACTAGTAAAAAAATATACAATGTTTTACTAGTAGAAAAATATATAATGGTTTACTAGTAGAAAAATATACAATGTTTTACTAGTAAAAAAATATACAATGTTTTACTAGTAGAAAAATATACAATGTTTTACTAGTAGAAAAATATACAATGTTTTACTAGTAGAAAAATATACAATGTTTTACTAGTAGAAAAATATACACTGTTTTACTAGTAAAAAAATATACAATGT
The DNA here is from genome assembly GCA_963966155.1 of Clivina fossor. Classification (NCBI taxonomy): domain Eukaryota; kingdom Metazoa; phylum Arthropoda; class Insecta; order Coleoptera; family Carabidae; genus Clivina; species Clivina fossor. The sequence goes on from OZ014560.1 coordinate 719,588, forward strand.
TTTACTAGTAAAAAAATATACAATGTTTTACTAGTAGAAAAATATATAATGTTTTACTAGTAGAAAAATATACAATGTTTTACTAGTAGAAAAATATACAATGTTTTACTAGTAAAAAAATATACAATGTTTTACTAGTAAAAAAATATACAATGTTTTACTAGTAGAAAAATATACAATGTTTTACTAGTAGAAAAATATACAATGTTTTACTAGTAGAAAAATATACAATGTTTTACTAGTAAAAAAATATACAATGTTTTACTAGTAAAAAAATATACAATGTTTTACTAGTAAAAAAATATACAATGTTTTACTAGTAGAAAAATATACAATGTTTTACTAGTAGAAAAATATACAATGTTTTACTAGTAAAAAAATATACAATGTTTTACTAGTAGAAAAATATACAATGTTTTACTAGTAGAAAAATATACAATGTTTTACTAGTAAAAAAATATACAATGTTTTACTAGTAAAAAAATATACAATGTTTTACTAGTAGAAAAATATACAATGTTTTACTAGTAGAAAAATATACAATGTTTTACTAGTAGAAAAATATATAATGTTTTACTAGTAAAAAAATATACAATGTTTTACTAGTAAAAAAATATACAATGTTTTACTAGTAGAAAAATATACAATGTTTTACTAGTAGAAAAATATACAATGTTTTACTAGTAGAAAAATATACAATGTTTTACTAGTAAAAAAATATACAATGTTTTACTAGTAGAAAAATATTCAATGTTTTACTAGTAGAAAAATATACAATGTTTTACTAGTAGAAAAATATACAATGTTTTACTAGTAGAAAAATATACAATGTTTTACTAGTAGAAAAATATACAATGTTTTACTAGTAGAAAAATATACAATGTTTTACTAGTAGAAAAATATACAATGTTTTACTAGTAGAAAAATATATAATGTTTTACTAGTAGAAAAATATACAATGTTTTACTAGTAGAAAAATATACAATGTTTTACTAGTAGAAAAATATATAATGTTTTACTAGTAGAAAAATATACAATGTTTTACTAGTAGAAAAATATACAATGTTTTACTAGTAGAAAAATATACAATGTTTTACTAGTAGAAAAATATACAATGTTTTACTAGTAGAAAAATATATAATGTTTTACTAGTAGAAAAATATACAATGTTTTACTAGTAGAAAAATATAAAATGTTTTACTAGTAGAAAAATATACAATGTTTTACTAGTAGAAAAATATATAATGTTTTACTAGTAGAAAAATATACAATGTTTTACTAGTAGAAAAATATACAATGTTTTACTAGTAGAAAAATATACAATGTTTTACTAGAAGAAAAATATACAATGTTTTACTAGTAGAAAAATATACAATGTTTTACTAGTAGAAAAATATACAATGTTTTACTAGTAGAAAAATATACAATGTTTTACTAGTAGCAAAATATACAATGTTTTACTAGTAGAAAAATATACAATGTTTTACTAGTAGAAAAATATACAATGTTTTACTAGTAGAAAAATATACAATGTTTTACTAGAAGAAAAATATATAATGTTTTACTAGTAGAAAAATATACAATGTTTTACTAGTAGAAAAATATACAATGTTTTACTAGTAGAAAAATATACAATGTTTTACTAGTAAAAAAAAAAAAATGTTTTACTAGTAGAAAAATATACAATGTTTTACTAGTAGAAAAATATACAATGTTTTACTAGTAGAAAAATATACAATGTTTTACTAGTAGAAAAATATACAATGTTTTACTAGTAGAAAAATATACAATGTTTTACTAGTAGAAAAATATACAATGTTTTACTAGTAGAAAAATATACAATGTTTTACTAGTAGAAAAATATACAATGTTTTACTAGTAGAAAAATATACAATGTTTTACTAGAAGAAAAATATACAATGTTTTACTAGTAGAAAAATATACAATGTTTTACTAGTAAAAAAATATACAATGTTTTACTAGTAAAAAAATATACAATGTTTTACTAGTAGAAAATTGAATGAGTTTAATTTAGTTACGGATAGATATCCAAGAGAAGAACATCAAATTATTTAAGTTACGGATAGATATCCAAGAGAAGAACATCAAATTATTTAAGTTACGAATAAACATCCAAGAGTAGAACATTAAATTGTAAGCTAGACACTGTCCATATATTGTTATAATTTTTAGTTATTTTTTAAAGTTATTTGTTAATTAATTTTATTTATTATTTAATAAAATTACATTTTTAAATTGTTCTCGTTTTCATTTTATTAAAAACTTCAAGAAATCAACCACGTATGTGCAATCTATATTTCCGCTCGGCCATGCCGAAATCGTTTTAGTAAAACAATATAGGTTGTTACATTAGCAAATTAAAACGAAAACCAAGTTATAGAACTTTTTATGCCCTATCTGATAGTATTTTAAGTATTTCTCCGAATTTTACTTCAGAAAGAAGTATTCTTTTTAATTAATTTGACAGCTTTAATGATAACTATCAATTGTTAAAATCGTTTTTCAACTAAAATTGTATCAAATATAAGGATCAGTAAGGATCAGTGTTAATCTGCTGTCATTATCAATTCTTAAACGTCATCTACTCGCTCAATCAACATTAAAATTTAAAATAAATAGTTAACCATAGAGAAGAATTATGGATGTGAATGAAGCGAAAGTTGCTTGTCTGGATATAGGAATGTTTGGCTGATTTCGAGATAATGGAAAGAGTTTGTGCCACACTCTCTTTGGTATATGGTGTGATTGTGTATATGTATATGTATGTAAATAAAAAATATATGGAAGATTCATTCTACAATACTAACTGATTATTTTGTTTAGAAATATTTTTACAAAAGAATTATGCAAAATATTGATAATAATTTTTTTTTTCTATACTGCTATTATAAATATAGTTATTTGTTATCTGTGTTTTACAGAATTTGAATGTCGTATTAATTTCTACTATTATTGAAAATTATGTATGAGTATATACAATGCAGTTTTGTTTGGTTGCAAAAGCATAAACGAAAAATGACTGCTGTGGAAATGAGATTTTCACATGGGGTAGCTGAGTGTAAATAGGAAAGATCGGGTACGAAATACGATTAGTGTATGATGAGTGTGAAATTGAAAAAATGTTGTAGCAAAAGTTGCCGCGTTAGTCAGTTAAGATGGTTCGGACATGTTGAGCGAATGCGTCTAATAAACGTTTGCTGTTAAACAGATTTATTTGAATGATTTTGATGGTATACGTTTGCCCAGTGGACGTCCGATGAGTAGTTGGAGTGGTAGATGATTGAGAGAGTGGCTTGCTTGAGCGAAAGTTTCCAAGTAGTAGGAATAAAAGAGCATGTATGAGAGAAATTATGAATGTGGATGAAGCAAAAGTTACTTGTTTGGATAGGAATGTTTGGAGGCGACTGATTTCGGGATGATGAAAAGAGTTTGAGCCACACCCTGTTGGGTACATGGCGTGATTGTGTATGTATGTATGTATGTATGTATGTAAATACTCGTACTATAATACTGTTTAATTTTTTTAAAGTTCTTTCATAAACGTATATATTTAAAGGAGAAATTTTGTAGAAGGTCCCAAAATTTGCCTAATTTGCATTTAATTGCATAAAAATCGTTTATTCGTGATTCTAGTTACGACTGCATCTACATATACACTTTGAACTAATTAATCATTTGACATATTTTCAAGATATAAAATAAATAAATTTGAATCATAGCAGTGAAATATACTTTATGTATACTTTTATACGCAATAACAAATTTTTAATATGCATAAACACATGAATTGATTTGAATACTGAAGTACTATCCAAGAAAAATAAACAGTTTGATTGATTTACAAATTGCTGGGCGCTGAAAGACAAAGAAAATTTCGAAAATTCTACATCAAAAGATATTAATGTTTATATATAAATGAAATAATTTATAGCACTTAAAATTTAAAATATATGATGTAAAATTAAAAATGTTTCGTCTACGTCACTGAAATTTTTTGTATAATTGAAAACCAGTAGAGTAAAGAGAATTTAATATGACATAATAATTGTTATTTGTAATCACAAAACATATTTATCAAATTTGGTTATCAAAACAAAAATGCTTTTATGGAAAATTACAATATATATTATGTTTAATAAATTAGATAATATTTTTTAAAACACGTTAAATAAAAAATATAAATGTAATAAAATTTATCATTTATCATACTTGGTAACATTCTATTTAATAACTTGCATAGTTTATAAGTTGGATCTTGTAAATATGAAACAACAGGTCTAATTGGAATGTCTACTTTGTGTATTGTAGGAAGACCGTAAAGAATTGGAGCGGAAGGATTTATATTGAACAATTTATAGTGGTTATTATCTGTTATAACATGTGTACATTTTTTGATTAAAAGTTTGCAATCTTTCTGAAACTTATTTGTAGGGTCTCCAGTTAAAAAATACAATAGAATTAGTTAATAGAATAAAAGATGTAACAGTACCACCCAATGCTAGATTAATATCCTTTGATGTCACTAGTCTTTTTACTTCAGTTCCGATAGCAAAATTAATTGATATAGTTGACAGTCAGTTGAATAAGAATTGCATTCCTAAAATTGAGATATTAGAAATTTTAGATTTATTACAATTATGCTTAAATCAAAATTATTTTTATTTTAATAATAATTTTTATAAACAAAATGATGGTCTTCCTATGGGTTCTCCTCTTTCTCCGTTCCTAGCTGAAATTTTTATGGATTTCCTAGAACAAAAATTATTTCATTATAATAACCCTTTGTTAAAAAATGTTTTATTTTGGTTTAGATACGTTGATGATGTTTTATGTTTATTCTCAGGCTCTGACAGACAATTATCCCTTTTTTTAAATTTATTAAACTCATTAGATCAAAATATAAAATTTACAATGGAGATTGAAAATAATAAAATGATTAACTTTCTTGACATCACTATCTCCCATATAGAAAATAGATTTGAATTTAAAATTTTCCGCAAAGAAACTTATACAGATATAGTTATTCCATATAATTCTTATCATTCTTGGAATATTAAATTATCTTCATTTAATAACTTAATTGATCGGTTAATAAAAATCCCGATGTCAAATGCTGATTACAATTTAGAGTTAGATACTATTGTCAAAATAGCAACTAATAATGGTTATAGTGAAACTTTAATTGGTAACTTAATTAGAAAGAAATGTAAAAGGATTTTTATTAAGCAATTTTACACTCAGGTTAGTAATAACGATAATTTGTACTGTTATAAAAAACTAAATTTTATTAATAATACTAGTGTCAAATTGGCTAATGAACTTAAGAAAATCAATATAATAGCAGGTTTTTACAATAATTTTACCTTAGGTAAAATGTTAGTTAATAACAAAATGCTTAATAAGGATCCTTTGCTAGAATCTGGTATTTATCAAATTTCATATAATGACTGTAATTTTAAATATATAGGACAATCAGGTCGTAATTTTAAAACTAGGATTAGTGAACATCTTAATTGCTTCAAACTTAATAAATGTTATTCTAATGTAGCTAAACATTGTATTGAATGTAAACATAATTGCGATGGAAATTTTGTGGATATTCTGCACAAAGAAAAGAAAGGTTTTAAACTTACGTTCCTGGAAGGCTATGAAATTAAGAAAGCCGTCAATAATAATACCGAACTGATGAACGAACATTTAGATATTTTACCCTCACCCTTCCTTGATATTGTCCTATCAAGTTTTACTTCATGTAATAGTTTGTGCACCCCCACCACTAATTTATTCAGTTGTTTAAACCATTAGATATAAGTAAAATTCTTTTTATAATTTTTCTGTATAAGTTCTTCTGATGATGGCCTAACAGCCGAAATTGCAATAAAGAATTATCTTTAATTTGTAAAACAACCGAGTGTTCTTATTTATATTTTATTTCATAATGTTTCACCGAGAACCTACAGCCTTCAGCATTGAGTTTAATAAATTATATATTTCACTAGAATGCGATTTAATTAACATAGTAAAAAAATCTTTCAGAACTCATTATATTAAAATAAAACTGCTATATGTTAAAGTTCTGTATTAATATTTATTTATAATTTACGTTTCGACGAACTCAATGGTCGTCTTCATCAAAATAATTTTAAAATAATAATAAATAAATAATATTAAAATTTTATCGTACAATTAAATTTACATTTATAACAAACACTAAAGGTGTGCTTCTTTTTGAAACAAATAAAATATTAAACAAAATTAGAAGTATATGGGTAAACTCATATATGGAGCACTTTGAAATTATCACGTAAGAAATAGGAATACAAATCTTTTTTTTAACCAAAAATTGGCAACATTGTATTTTACTAATATTATATAATTTATGTAGACGCTGTAAAAATTTGATTAAAATCGGATAAATAATGTATTCATAATGAATTTTTAAAAACTATATTAATTTTTTTTCCGGAAAGTTGAAAACACTGTATTTTATTAAAATTACGTAATTTATGTGGGCACTAGGAGAAACTTTTCTGAAAATTTGATCAAAATCGAATAAATAATGTAGCCACAATGAATTTTTAAAAACTTTAGTATTTTTTTCTTGGAAAGTTGGCATTACTGAAAAAAAAAACCAAATGACCATCTTGGGTACTAGACAAATTTATCTTGAAAATTTCATTAAAATCAGTTGAACCGTCTAGGAGGAGTTGCGATCACAAAATTTTGACTGATGACCGAGCGAGTTAGGTGACGACCCACATCCATACACCTACATAAACTAAGTTCAGATTCGTCTAATCTAGAGGCTATATGAAGGATTTCTGTAGAATTTTTTATTTTTATTTTGGAAATTGTAACGCTATACCATTTTTCCTTGCAATCAAAGTGGAAAAAAAATTATATAACATTGCAAATTTCTGTATTTATTTTTTGAGTGAACATGTCTGTTTTATTGAAATTCTATATTGGACAGTTTGCGCAATACAAATAAATTGAAATTGTACAAATTTATGTGACATATATAAATATGCATCTTGTTATTTATTACGTGTTATGAAGAATATTCGAAAACTATATTTTGTAAGTGAGTGGTGTCATTACAATCAGGACCGCTATAAATAACGTTTTTTCTGTTGCTGTTTCATTTATAGAGAGGCAGGGCCGTTGCAAGGGTAATTGGCGCTTCCTAGACAAAAATATATGCCCCTATTTTATTTTGGTTGAATTAGTTTAGTAGTTTCAATAATATTAGTGCTATCAATCTAATATAAGAAGATGAATTATTATTAGTGTATGATGAGAGTGAAATTGAAAAAAATGTTGTAGCAAAAGTTGGTGTTAGTCAGTTAAGATGGTTCGGACATGTTGAGCGAATGTCTAATGAACGTTTGGTTCATTCATTGATGGTATTCGTTTGCGTGGACGTCCGATGAGTAGTTGGAGTGATATGATTGAGAGTGTTTTGCGTGAGCAAAAGTTTCCAAGTAGTAGGAATAGAAGAGCATGTATGAGAGAAATTATGAATGTGGATGAAGCGAAAGTTTCTTGTTTGGATAAGAATGTTTGGAGGCGACTGATTTCGGAATGATGAAAAGAGTTTGTGCCACATCCTTTTGAGTACATGGCGTGATTGTGTATGTATGTATGTATGTATGTATGAATTATAAACTCCTAGTTTTAAATAGGAATAACTTAGTATTAACCTAACATAATTTGATTTTAATTTAATTGATTAACATACATTGTTAAACTGTAAAAAAAATAGCAAAATTACAGAAAAATAATAATAAAATTTTATTTTATCATAAATTTTCTGTATTTTTATATCAAAATTGTGTAATTTTTATATAATTCATAATAATCACATAAAGTAAGTAAAATTGCTTGCTTTCTGCAAATTATAAAACATACATAATGTAAAATTACATATTGTTAGTATAACTTCTTAAATTATGTAAAATTACAGATTGCATATTAATATCTGTAATAATTCATCAAAATAATGAGGTTAAGTACATATTTTGTCTAATAATACTAATAAAATATCTCAAGTGTAATTCATTCATTTCAAAATGTATGTAAAAATGTATGTAATTATACTAACCATAATATTACAGAACTAAACAAATTTTACCTATTTATGGAAAATTCCTGACAGCAAATTTACTGAAGTTCTGCAAATTTACTAAAAGAGATTTTACTAAAAAAAACTGTAATATTTTGTAATATTTGTACTTTTACATTCAGTTGTTAATATTATATTAAAATCACTGCTGTGGAAATGAGATTTTTACGTGGGGTATGTGGTGTAAATAGGAGAGATCGGGTACGAAATACGATTAGTGTATGATGAGTGTGAAATTGAAAAAAATGTTGTAGCAAAAGTTGCTCAGTGTTAGAGTCAGTTTAGATGGTTCGGACAGTTGAGCGAATGCGTCTAATGAACGTTTGCTGTTAAAAAGATTTGTTTGAATGATTTTGATGGTATACGTTTGCTCAGTGGACGTACGATGAGTAGTTGGAGTGGTGTATGATTGAGAAAGTGGCTTGCGTGAGCGAAACTTTCCAAGTAGTAGAAATAAAAGAGCATGTATGAAAGGAATTATGAATGTGGATGAAGCAAAAGTTGCTTGTTTGAATAGGAATGTTTGGAGAAGACTAATTAGGGAATGATAAAAAAAAAGTTTGTGCCACACACTTTTGGGTACATGGCGTGATTATTATATATTTTTAAACAATTATGTATATTATTAACAACAGAAAACCGAAGATCGTGGGAACTACTCTACAACTTTGTTAAAACTAACAAAATTTTAATGTAGGAAAACAGCGTAGAATACCGTATAAAACATTAAAATAAGCTTAGAAAATTATTGGCTGGTTGATCGGCAAAGCATCGAAAACCAACAAAACCCGACGAAAAAAAAAACAATTATGTATGAAATTACAGCACTAGAGTAATTATAACCTAGAAATATTAAGCATCGTATAGCGTCTCGTGGTTTGTAGGTAAAATTACATAATTTTTTTTTATATAGTTTGTATTCCGACATGAAACCGTCGTGGTTTTGATTATGCCACGGAAATAGAATAAAAGATTATTTGTTTCTATTAGGTTATGTGTTTATAAAGTTGAAGCCGTATTTTCGTATTTTCTTGGTGTTAATCACAATCACAGCTTTATTTTGAAATAAAAGCATAATTTCATACGAGCTTTATCAAAAATCACTATATAGTTTAACCTATGCTAAGACAAGCAGATGCAATAATGAACAAAGTTCTGTAGCCAATTATTAATGATCTTCCTTCTTAATATACACTGTAAAAAATTATAATAGCAAAATTACAGAAAAATAGTAGTAAAATTTTATTATAAAAAAATCTATAATTTTATTTTACCATAAATATTCTGTATATCTACATCAAAATTCTAAAATTTTGTACATAATTCATAATAATCACATAAAGTAAGTGAAAAATAACCTAATAAATATGTAAAATTACTTACTTTTTGCAAATTACATCACATATACTTAATGCAGAATTACATATTGGTGGTATAACTTCTTAAATTATGTAAAATTACAGCTAGCTTATTAATATCTGTAATAATTCATTCAAATAATAATACTTAGTACATATTTTCTGTAATAATATTAATAAAATATTTCAAGTGAAATTCATTCATTTCAAAATACATCCGTTATGTAAATTTAGAAATGTATGTAATTATAGCAACAATAATATTGCAAAGCTATTTATGGAAAATTTCTGACAGCAAATTTTCTAAAGTTTTGTAAATTTACTAAAAAACTGTAATATTATTAAGGTGACCAATTTTTTTACAATGAAAAGGAGGACAAAAAAATTTAAGAAAAAAGGACAACGTAAATAAATGAAACATTTTATTAATTTAAACAAAAATACACTAATTATGCTTACATTCCTTTCAATTATTTAATTAAACGAATAAATATTTTTTTGTTAATATATCATTTTCTAACAATATATTGCAAATTTCGGAGCAAGAAATATCCTTTACATTGAATTTTACGGTAAGTGGCATCTCTGAACACAGATATTAACAGATTTGTTTTAAAATATATCGAAAAGGAGGACAGGTAGGAGGACGGTTTTCGAGGAAGGACAGAACCTACAAAAGAAGGACTGTCCTCCCTAAAGGAGAACGATTGGTCACCTTAATATTATATACATACATATGTACTTTTCCATCCCATTGATAATATCATATTACACATAATGTTTGTAATAGTTCTGAGTTGTGTAATACATACATACATACATACACAATCACGCCATGTACCCAAAAGGGTGTGGTACAAACTCTTTTTATTATCCCGAAATCAGTCGCCTCCAAACATTCCTATCTAAACAAGCAACTTCCGCTTGATTCACATTCATAATTCCTCTCGTGCATGCTATTTTATTCCTACTAATTGGAAACTTTCGCTCACGCAAGCTACTCTCTCAATCATCTACCAATCCAACTATTCATCGGACGTTCACTTGCAAACGTATACCATCAAAATCATTCAAATAAATCTTTTTAACCAAACGTTCATTAGACATTCGCTCAAAATGTCCGAACCATCTTAACTGACTAACGCGGCAACTTTTGCTACAACATTTTTTTCAATTTCACACCCATCATACACTAATCTAATTCGTACCCGATCTTTCCTATTTACACCACATACCCCACGTAAAAATCTCATTTCCACAGCAGTCATTTTCCGTTCATGCTTTTGTAACCAAACCCAACATTCACTACCATACATAAAGGTAGGCACCAAAACTGCATTATAAATACTCAAACGGGCTTCTTTAGAAACATTTACATTCCTAACAAAAGTTCCCAAAGCACCCAAAAATAATGGGCATCATAATGTCTCATGGTTTGTAAGTAAAATTACACATTTTTTTTAAAGTGTATGCTAAGACAAGCAGATGCAATAATGAACAAAGTTCTGTTTGCCAATTATCAATGTTGTAGCATATATTCCTTGTCAATATACCTACATCTCAAACACATAATTTCAATCATAAATTCCATTCCGTAAATTACACCATGTAATTAAATTAGAAAATTCTAAGTTTCAGCATCAGCGAATGCAACAGATAAATCCTCGAATTACATATATATATAAATTATTGATTTGTAAAACGTAAAATTGTTTTTAAAAATATTTATTTTATTAATACAAATTAAGTTTTACAATAGCGAATTATTATATGTTTACAAATGTAAAGCTAGATCTGAATTAACATAAGAAAATCTAACTATCTAACACTCTACATGTGTTTTTGATAAGAATGTAATATAAACTTATAAACTAACTGCTGCGTCAGCGGGTTATTGTACGTTGCTGTATGTATAGTACGTGAAATTGTAATGTAACTCCTCCCTCCTCAGATCCTGGCATCGCCGGGTAGATTTATTGGCTGATTGATCGATTGAAGTTCTGAAGAATTTCGATTTTCATTTGGATAGTGGATTCTGTTTTTTCTTTTAAGACGTATTGTAAATGTTATAGCACAGATGATAGCAAAGATACATAACATATACAATATGATAACCAAATAGTTTGTGACGTTATTGTTGATGACGTCAGCGTCGATGTCTTTGTATTTGTTTATAGGTATTGTTAAGTCTTGAATGTTGTAAAGTTCAACGGTGAATTTTGATTCTTGGCTTTTGTTCAATTGAATATTGAACTTTTCCAAGACGATTGGTTTTCCAAAGGTTCCATCTTCGAAATTTAGATATTGGTTTTTATATTTCGACTTACATTGATCTTGTTTGATAAGGAATATACCTTGTAACTGTTTGATTTGCTCGCCGTAGTCGCATGTTAAGTGAATTTTTTCTTTCTTCGAAAATATACCCAAATATTGATTTATTTCGTTTAATTTTTCAATATGATTTTTTTTTATGTCAATTTTTATATATTGGCAGTTTTTATTGTCGTTGTTTAGAATGATGTTGCTTTCGCATGAATTATTACTGACTTCATTGATATTGTTTGGACATTGAAATTCGGTTTCCCGAGTACAAACGTCGTTTAGAGATTTCAATTTATTATCATTAGTTTTTAAATAATATTGTTTATTAGAAATGACAGTCACATATTCGGATTGATGTTTGGTTGGAATAGGTATAAGGTGTAGGAGTTCGAAATTGGTTTCATAATTTATAGGTATTTCTAGAAAGTAAATAATTTTATAAGAGTTTAGTTTACAATTTACAGTAATTAATTTTTCGAACTCTGGCACGTTATCGGTATTGGGTTCTAGCAGGAAATTTATCATTGTAGTATTTATAAATTTTATTTAATTCAAAATGGAGATCATTAATTTTGATAATGCTAGGATGCTTGATATTTATTTTACAAAAAGTTAGAGAATTTTCGATATCTTGTAAAATGTTTAAAGTTAGTGAAAATAGAGTAGATAACTGATTATAAATGTCGTGAATAAAGAGTTTATCTTGGTTTTTGGCTCCGCCGATAACAATATGCAATAATTATTTAATTTTTAATTTTAGTTGTAGTTCGTTGTGTTTAATTGATTATATTGTTGTATTGAAATTTTTTATTAATTGATTATTGACTGAATATTGTTGTTTTAGTTGATCGTTCAATTTATGTTGATTATTTTGCAAATGATTGAGAATTTTTGAATATCTTTTTTCGTCGTTGGCATCTATATTTCCGGTAATAGATTTTATTATAGAAACTAATCCGTTAACTAGACCCCTTTTGTGTTTAAAGTTTTCAGAATGAATGTTAAGATGGTTAAATTTACTATTTATATTTGTTATAATGTAGTTAATAATTTTGTTATTATTCTTGAAATCTCTATAAATGTGTGCATCACGGTTAATAGTATTTTGTAAACTAGTGTATTGATTTTTTAAGCGTTGGTATTGATTAATGATAGGTTGTAAGTCATAGTAATGTACGAGCGTATGTTTTGTCCTTTGTAGTTTTGCTGGTCCTAAATTTGACGTCAGTTGTCCAGGGTTAGTAGTAATGTCCTTTATCTCTGTCTCGAGGGTCGACGAGAGGTGGAAAGTCCTGAAATATTGGAAGTTTTATGAACAAATTTTCGGGGCCTTTTTATATTGGAAAGATGGATTTTTTCGGTAGTGTTATTGTGACGGGTTTCGATTGTAGCTGTTTGCAAGTTTTTGTTAATATGTTTGATTTTTTCGGCGTTATATTTATTTTTTGTTTTGCTTTGTTTTTGTCTATTTTTTATAAATACTTTTTGTGGAATTTTTGGAAGATTTTCGCGGTATTTGTTTTGATAATTTAATTTTTAGTTTTTCGTTTACTTTTTGAAATAAAAGTTTCATTTTATTTTTATTGGTTTTGACATAATTATTAATTTATTGTTTCTCTGTTTCTATATTGAAAGGTGATTTTGTGTCTAGGTGACCGGAAATAACTTCAAATGGTTTTAATTTTGTTGCCGAATGAATAATATTGTTATACGCTATTATGGCGTAATTTACTTTGTTTTCTTCGGGTTCTTTTTTGTATTTGGGCTGATTATTAAAAAGTCTAATATGTTCTATTAAAATCGAATGTAATCTTTCGATAATTCCATTAGACCAAGGTGTTGTGAGGATATAAAATAAATTTTTATTTTGTGCAATTCTAAAATTTCCTTAACTACTGAGTTTCTAAATTCGAGTCCGTTATCAGAAATAATTTGTTTTGGGGTTCCATGATGTGAGAAGAATTTTAGTAAATTGTTTTGCAATTTCAATACCTTAAGCCGAGTTTAACTTATATGCTTGAGCATATTTAGAAAAAAGTCTGCCTTACACGGTCAATATTATTGAAGCAATATCGATATTGATCAATATATTGAATGTGTAAGGAGTATATTGAAGCAATAATATTGATGGCAATAATATTGAAGAAAATAAAATCAGTTCGATTTTTATTGAAGGCCCGGAAATATATTAAGGCGGCACCAGTATTATTGACACGTGTGAGGGTTATATTGATATATGGTGCAATAAAACGTCAGTCATTCTCGAGACGCAGTAGAGGTTGTTTCTGTTTCTTGAACTATTACGCTATGCTCTTTTAAAATTAAAATGCGAATTGATGAGGTAAAAATGCCCGGATCTGATGTTATTGCATATCAAATTGTAGGTAAATGAACCGGCTAAACGATGCGCGATGAGATTTTATTAGGGAATTTCTCTAAAAAAAGTTTTTTCTACATTTTCCTAACCTAACCTCCATTTATACAATTTGACAGTAGAAAGAGAGTTGAGTGTATGTTCCGTATTACAACAACATATGAATCCCTTGATCAGTTGCGTGTCTGTGGTGATCCACGTTAGTAAATAAAAATACATATAAATAATAAAAAGAAAGAGAGAGAGTTAATACGAAATAATATGAAAAAGTTTCTACATTAAAATACATAATAGTGATTCGTAGATTCGAATCAAATAAGTGTAATATCGTTCTCGCGAAATTTTCAAGATTTTATATGATTTTAAGTGAAATATAAATAAAACTTTAATTTAATAATATATAAAACAAATTAAAAGTACAAAATGATTTAATGATGTCATATATATTTTATTATGAAAAATATATATACAATATGTATCACACGATTAGAACCGGTAGATTCATCCTCTCTGACTGCACAATCAAAACTGACACTTCATTGATCAATATTATTGAGTAGTGTGAGGGCTACCGCTTTTTTTCATATATTGCGTCAATAATATTGCTTCAATCATATTGACCGTGTAAGCTATGCTAAAGAGTTTACTATGGTTAAAAACTTAAAGCTTTCAAGTGTTATACTATCTATGTGTATAATCTCGAAAGGTTTTGTTGCTGTTGGTGTTAAATTAAACTTTAATTTTAGTGGGTTTCGGTCATATTTAGTTATTTGGCAAATTTCGCAGTTGTTAATATAAGCTTGAATAGATTCGCGTAATTTCGGCCAATAATAAATTCTTTTAATACGTGTTTCTGTATCGTCGGTACCGCGGTGATTAGTTTTTCCCGTGTGATAATTTTTTATAATTTCAATTATTTTGTCTTCGGATTCTACGTCAGTCAATTTGTGTGTGCATTTAATCATTTTAATCTTTGAATTTTTAAAGTAATTTTGAAGTATTATACTAAATTTTTCATAAAGTTCGTTATCGAAATATAAGTAATTTCATTTTTGGGACAATAAATTCTTTTATAAATTTTATTATTTCTGTTTTATAATTATGTTTAGAAAATTGTACTAATATTCGTTGTTTATTGCCGTGAATTTTTTCTATTTTAGGGTCACTTGGGCTGTGTTCGACTTCTGATATTATAGTTTGATTTTGACCAAAATTAACGGGACATTTATCTATTGGGATTCCTATAATAGGATCTTCTTTATTTGAATGTATTGTGGCGTCGCTAGTAGAGTCGCGGTCATCTAAATTTTCTATTTGATTATCCGTTTCGACTATCATTGATTTGGTTATTTTAAAATTGTTTATTAAATTTTTCCATATACTTAAAGAAAGCATCGGGTCCGTTGGTTTCGTTAATATTTAAATCTAATTTTGGTAATTTAAAAACGGTTATTTTAATATCGGTGTTTTTGAATATATGCTGAATCATTGATTTTACATTTACCCAATTTAACTTATCAGCACCACATCCTACTTTTGGTATACTTAAATTTTTTATTTTATTCTTTATGCAAAATTATTTCAAGTTTAATAGTGAATAGAATATGTTTTGATTGCTGGGTGTGTCGTAATAGTTGTTTTTGTAACTAAATAAATTATAAAACGATTTTTATCTTTTAGATAAATAACATTATAAAGTTTTGGGTTTTGCTTAATTAATTTTTTGATATTTTGTAATTTTTTGTTGATTTGTTTAGCTATACCGCAAGACATTTTTAAGTCTCTACTTACACAATGAGCAAGGCTATCTTTGAACGGGGCATCAAGAAGATTATCTTCTATTTCGAATATAGTATTGTTATCTGCGATTTTACTATCAATTTTACTTTCTAAATAAATCTGATATTCATCTAAAGAGTGTTACGGTCCAGATTTGCACTTGTTCCAATTCAGCATTTTTGTATTGTTCTGTATTGTTGTTAAAAATATTTTAATGTAATTACATTTTAAATTTTTAAAGTAGTAAAAGTTAGGCAGCAAGTTGTGCAGGAAAGTTTATATGGTTGCATTGCTATTATGTTGTTAGTTTTTTTGTTTAGGTTTGATATGATCATAGTAGTGACACCTGTAGAGAGTTTTGAGTATTAGGATCAGTTGTTGTATTTTAAGATATTTTGAAAGGTATTATTTTAGTGTTTTGAGATTATAGTAATTTGTAATTTAAATTGAAATAGTTGAAGAATAAATTTAGCGGCATTTAAATACAGTACAATGCATTAGTTGTTAGATAAAATTGAGACACGTAGTGGTAATTTGCCGATTTGATTGATTGTGATTGGTGGTGTATTAATTAGTGGTTGTTCCGTTCCTGTTTGAAATGAGTTAAAGGGAGTTCGGTGTGTACTTTGATTGAGGACAGACGTGTGAATTTTTGGTAGCGGTATCCCGGCCACGAAGCGTGCATAGATTCTAAATATTAAGATCGGAGTAGTGAACATTGCTTACGTTGTTCTTTGAATTAACAAATATTACGTTTTGGATCGAGTGATCGTGTTTTATTTGTTAACCCATAGTGGGGATTAAAAAGGAGTTCAGCCCGAGTTTTTGAGCACGAGACCCAGGTGCACAGCCGGTTCTATGATCGTGATGCATGTTTTGTGAGCGAAGATCTTTCTCAGTTTAGGGGAAGTGTTTTGGGGAAGGTCAGAAAGTTCCGTGTGTAGTGTTGTGTGGGTGATTTAGTCGCCAGGGGGTAGTGAGCCTGTGTTGTGAGGTTTTTCTCTACCTATCGCCGTTGAGGCGGATTTACGACAACATCTCCAGCAGCCCGAGCAACGGGACCTGATCAAGTCATTGCATTTCTTCAGCTACCAATCTCCGCATGTCCGCATCTTTGACCGAACATTGAAAACGGTTAAAGACGAGCCGAAGCCCGCAAGACCAATAGCTAAGTACACAGTTGAAATCTGTATTCGTGTTCAAGTCTGTTTGTCGACGTATGTATTGAGCGCGCAAATTTCGTGTCGTGTTTAGTTCATGAATCTCTCGTCAAGTTTCGTATTTTGTATGTTTCGCGCGCAGTGGTAAACGATTTTAGTTGTCGAAGTTTACGCATGTTAATGTCGCGCTGATGTCAGTCAAATCGTGTATTTTGAAGAATGAGTATCGATTGGATTTGAAGTTTTGAAGTTTTTGATTATCGATTGTAGTATTGCGAAATCTAGTATCAAGTTGATGTTTTGATTTTAAAAAGTCGTAATTATTATATGGACTGAACTGCAGTGACGCGCGAATTGTTGATTCATGACGAAAGATTATTGTATATTATTTATGTGTTAAGTTATCGAGTTAATGTTTTGTGTAAGAAAAGTTATAGAAATTTGATTGTTAAAGACTATTTGACGGTACCTGATGTTTTATCGCACATATTGTGATTTAAGTATATGTAGTAAGATTAAATTCAAGTTCTGATGTAATTGAATAAGTAATTTTAATTGTCACAAGAACCAGAATTGTTGTGAACTGTAGTATATGAGACGATATTTTCTGATGTTATTTATTTACAACTATGTTTTGAATCATCGCTTATTGATACGTTGATTTGAGTAATTTATGCGCAAATAAAGTATCGGCGAACAGATGAGTGTTATCAATGAATTGTAAAGAAAACTAGATCTAATTTTCTGATATAGGGATTTTCAAATTGTAGAAATGCTATGAGACATTTGTCTGTTTTTCAAACGTATATAAAAAGGCCAAATAAGTTGTAATTATTTGTCGCACGCGGTTTTAACATATTGCTTTGCAAACAGCTGATATACTATGGTACAATTTGTACGTCAAAAAAAACTAGATTTGCGAGATTAATTAGTGTCAATTAAGATTCTGTTCATTTTGGTTTTGTTTTGAATTTCGTTGTTTACAATAAATTAAATTTGCTTTAGTTTGAGAAATAATTTGTTTAGAGTTTTGATTGAAATTATGTAAGATTAAATGATTTATTGTTTATTGATTGTTTTCGATCTAGATGATTGTTGCAATTATATTATTGTAGATTTTATGAACGTCTGCGTATTCGAATAAAATAGTCTCTGTAGTAATTTTCGAGTTTGATTAGATTTGAAAAAGAATCTGTTATTGCGAGGCGGATAGCATTTGTGTTTGCAGGACTGTTGTAGTTTTATGGATTTGGCGCATTAGCTCGGGCATTCGGTAAGTAAATTCATTGGCGCCCGGCAAAATAATTTAGTTCAGTCTACATTTAATGTAGCGGATTCGAACCCCGCCTTCTTCACTGAGCCTAGCCGTGCCTGAGGGTCCTGCCTCAGTATTTTGAACCGATATAGAGTTTGATCGGTTACAAGAGGTTATTTCTTGATCTGTTTTCTGTAAATTTTGAAAAGTGCTATTATCGATTGCGGGGATGCGGCTTAATGCGTCCGCAGTCGTATTTAATTTGTCTTTTTTGTAAACGATTTCGAAATCATATTCTTCTAAACGGAGGAGCCGACGAATTAATTTTTGACTACAATTTTTTAATGAAAAGAGCCACTGTAGTGGTTTGTGATCTGTGTAAATTTTAAACTTTCTTCCAAAAAGATATGGCCTAAACTACTGCGTTGCCCATACTATTGCGAATAGTTCTTTTTCGATTGTAGAATAATTAATTTCGGTATCATTTAGAGTACGACTAGCGTACGCGATTGGAAAGTCGTTCAAAAGTTGACCTTGTGATAAAACCGTTCCTAATGAAACGTTACTTGCGTCACAGGTTTGATTGAATTCTTTATCAAAATCAGGATATTGCAATATAGGTTCATTTGTGAGTAGAGTTTTGCAAATTTCAAAACAATTTTTATATTCAGAATTATTGATATTAATAACTATGGCCCGTATTTTCACCTCACTTTTTCGTGAAAAAGTGCTTTTATCATTAATTTTAAAATAACTTTTTGCTTCTGTTTGTCATCAAATATAAATATTTTTTCTATATTTGATCATTTTTATCATATTTGGTATTATAAAATTTAAATAAACTATTTTAAAATGCTTAATAAATGATTTTAAGTGAACGTCAAAAGCACTTTTTTGAAAAAGCACTTTTTCATATGAAGTGAGGATACGTGCCATTGTCTTTTTTTAAGCATTTAGTGAGAGGTTTTGTAATCTTTGCAAAATCTTTAATGAATTTTCGGTAATAGCCTAAAAGACCGAGAAATTCCTTAATTTGTTTTTGTGTTTTAGGTATTGGATAATCTAATATGGCGGAAATTTTGTCAGGGTTTGGTTTAACGCCCTGTGGCGTAACGATATGACCAAGGTACGCAAATTATTTCTCTAAAAATTCGGATTTGTCTAACTGGATCTTAAAATTAGCCTCTCTGAGTCTTTCAAATACAAGTTTCAAATTGGTGACATGTTCTTGCAGACTAGTTGAAAAAACGATTATATTGTCCATATAAACTAGACAAATTGTTCCGGTTAACCCTCTGAGGATGTTATCCATTACGCGTTGGAACGTTGCCGGCGCGTTATTTTTAGCCCAAATGGCATACGTAAAAACTCGTAATGACCGACCATAGTGTTAAAGGCTGTCTTAGGTATGTCGTCTTTTTCTAGTTCTATCTGGTGGAAACCTGACGCTAAGTCAATAGCCGAAAAGTACTGACATCGTTCTAATTTGTCGAGTAAGTCGGTAATATTTGGTATGGGGTATTTGTCGTCTATAGTCTTTTTGTTGAGTTTACGATAGTCAATGACTACGCGACATTTTTGTTTACCCGAAACGTCTAATTTTTTTGCTACCACCCAAATAGGGGATGACCATGATGAACAAGATGGTCGAATAATATTCTGTTCGAGCATTTTTCGTACTTGTGTCTTAACCTCTTGTTTGTGAACTTTCGGGTATCTATAGCATAAATGGGAATTTTGTCTGAAGTTTTTATTGTGTGTTTGATTTGATTTGTGAATGTGAGTTTATCATTTTCTAAATAAAATATGTCAGCATAATCTTTTAATAATTTATTTACTGCTGATTTTTCTTCTAAATTCATGTGATCTGTACGAATTGCCAAAATATTAAAATTTAAATTCTCTAAACTAACAGAATTTAGATTTGGACTAGAAAAGCAGTTATAATTATTCAATGATTCTACAATGAGTGAATTTTTAATTTTGAAATTGATTTTATTGTCAGTTGGGTTAATAATTGTGCAAAGTGCACAAAAATTATTAGCTGTAGTAACACATTCGGGAATAATCAAATCTTTTGTTTTTACGCCCGAAATTAATATTTTTCCGTTTTTTTTATTTACAGGAATTTTTACAACTTTTTCTGTATTTGGTTCTATTTGTAAAGTTTGTGTTTTCTCAAAATTTAAAACATTAATATTCGACTTGTCGTTAATATCTTGATTGCATAAATTTATTTTTGTGTAAGGTGTGCTGATTAAATTTTTATCAATGTCGATAACTATTTTTAATAATTTCAAGTTATCCATATCTATTAATAAATCGAATGCGTCGTGAAAGTGAAAAATGTGAAACTTTAAATTCAAATTTTGTTTTAGTTTAAATATTTCTGACGTCGGAATTAGTGTACTGTATTTTTCTGTTGAGGTTCCATGTGCGGTTGTTATTTTGAATGGATCGGGAATAATCGAATTTTTGTAATGTTTGTGAGCAGTTTCTTGTTTTATAAAAGAAAAAGATTTTGTGCTACCTGTATCAATGAGAACTTTTAAGTTGTTTTCGGGAAATATTATATATAGAAGTTTATTTTGGTTATTTGTTAAATTTAAAAGTTCTAATTTGGGGATTGGTCGGGAATCGAGGCTGTTTGCTCTAAAAAATAATCATCATCGATTTCTTGAATTTCGGTTTCGTGAGGATAGTTATCTGCGTTGTCGTAGGAGTATTTAAAGTTATTTGAATCGTCGGGATTGGGGGTTATTGCAGGTTCTGTATTTTTGTCAATATTAAAAAGTTCTTCGGCAATATAATTTTGTATCATTGGTTTTTGAAATGGTCTGGAAGGACCGGGTCTAGGTTGGAATGTATTATTTGTTGATATGCTCATCTGTGTAGGTTTATATTGATTTGGAGTATGGTGGACCGTTGCTCGATTATTTGGTTGGAAAGCGTTAAATCTGTTAGGCTGTATTGCCTGTCTATTAGTTCTATTCATAAGATTGTTAGTGTGAGAATATGAGTTAAAGTAACGGTTTGTTGTTTGTGTTGGTTTTATTAGATTTGGTGCAGTGTAATTAGTAATTATTTTGTTAGTAGGTTTCTGCTGAGTCATGGCAAGAGGTTTATTATATTTCGGTCTAGATTCGAACTGGAAATCGTTTTTTAACATATTCAAAGAGGAGTTTAAATCTGAAGGATTTTTAGTCCGCATTAATTGACCTATCGGTTCTTGTAATCCACGTAATAAAACTCTTAATGCAAAATTTCGAAAATACTCGCTTAAAATTCTTGCGGTTGGCTTATCGTGAGCACGTGTACTTATAAATGATGTTTGTAAATTTAATATGTGTTGTACTCTATTAAAGAAATCAAAAACTGATTCGTTTTGTTTTTGCCGTAATTCGCACATTTCAATATTTAAAGTATACATATCTTTTTTATCCGCATATGTATCGAGCAGAGCCTGTTTTAATTGTGCCCAATTAATAATAACACAACTTGAAACATTAATAGCGGCTTCGCCTTTTATTTATGCCAAAATACTTGACATTAAGTATTCGTTTTGAAAGTCATTTGTATTAATTGTATTGTAAAATTTTGCAACTAATTTTTCACATACAATATTAAATCTAGGTAATAGTTTGCGTTCACCCTTAAATTCCGGTATCATGTCCAGATATTCTTTTCTTAGGACTGAGAAAAGAGGAACTGCGTTTGCAGGTGCTTGGTTTGTGTTGGCATTTTTACTTTTGTTTAATAATAAATTGTTTATATAAAATATAATTATTCTACGTTAGAATATTAATGTAAATTTACGTTTTTTTAAAATTGGAGTCAGATCTATAATATCGCTAACAGAATTTGTCAAATTAAAATCTCAAAATGACATAAGTTACTCACAGTACCACCATCAATGTAAGAAGTAGTTTTTCCATGAACTGAGACCTGGTGATCGGCGTCGATGTTCGCTCGAGTTGCTCGTCACTGGGTTCTGGTGCCGTTATTTCGATATTTGTTCGAAGTGTGGGCACTGGGATGTTGATGATTAATTATGTTGTATTTCACTTAACAATTCACTAAACTGCGTACCACTCACGTACTTTGACGAGTTACAAGTTACAGTTATGATTCAAAAATTAGTCAATAAATCGTTAATACAAATCGATATTATATTCGTTAATATCGATTGACTAGTCCTACCGACTGCGCCAATTATTGATTTGTAAAACGTAAAATTGTTTTTAAAAATATTTATTTTATTAATACAAATTAAGTTTTACAATAGCGAATTATTATGTGTTTACAAATGTAAAGCTAGATCTAAACTAACATAAGAAAATCTAACTATCTAACACTCTTCTGATAAGAATGGCCCGTATTCTCACCTCATTTATAAAAGTGATTTTTGCTAAAAGTACTTTTGACGTTTACTTAAAATTATTTATTAAACACTTTATAATAGTTTATTTAAATTTTATAATATCAAATATAATAAAAAGTATCAAAAATAGTAAAATTATTTGTATTTGATCAAAAGCAGAAGCAAAAAGTTATTTTTAAATGAATAATAAAAGCACTTTTTCACGAAAAAGTGAGATGAGAATACAGGCCAATGTATTTTAATATAAACTTATAAACTAACTGCTGCGTCAGCAGTTTAGTACGTGAAATTGTAATGTAACATATATATATATATATATATATATATATATATATATATATATATATATATATATATATATATATATGTATATATATATATATATATATATATATATATATATGTATATATATATATATATATATATATATATATATATATATATATGTATATATATATATATATATATATATATATATATATATATAACTAAATATATTAATAACAAACCAAGAAAACTATCGCAAAATTACTTTAATTATAAATACTATTACAAATTAATAACGGTGCTACCACCATCGACAGTGTTAGGCCTTAATATAATTTGTATATTGACAGCTGGCAACAAAATTTTTGTTTTATATATAATACTATCTGTATTTTATTATGTGACTTATACACTCGGCAAAAAAAAAAACGCGCTACTTAAAAAATCAGAAAAATTACCGATTTTCAAATAAGTATAACTCGGCTATTTTTGAACTAATTTGAATGAAATTTTTTCTACGAAAAAAATCTGAGGTCTCGTTTTTAAGATTATGTAAAATATGTCCCGTTTAAACCATTCCGTTACCCACCACAGAAAAAAACCATGTTTTGACTTTAAAATATGTCGAATTTTGACATGTGTGGTATAAAAACTTTTTTTTTCGATTCAAATTAACAAGCGGGTGTAAAAATTCATACATTTCCAAGTAAGTACTCCTTACATTCAAGGACATTTTGTCAAAGTTCGACAATTTTTAAAGTCAAAACATGTTTTCTTCTGCGGGTTGTGGTGGGAAGCGGAATGACTTAAATGGTCTATCATCTTACATCACCTTAAAGACGAGACTTAAAAAATTTTTGTACAAAAAATTTCATTCAATTTTATTTAAAATTTGCCGAGTTATACGTATTTGAAACTCGGTAATTTTTCTGATTTTTCAAGCGGTGCTTTTTTTGTAATCATTTATCTAATCATTGTGTATTGTTTATAATTACAATTATTAGTAATCAAGCATTCATAATATTGTGATGCTTTATAGTGCTTGATAAATAATTATTATTATTTTGAGTGTGAATCTGTATTCAAAAATGTAACTTGCATTACTGTATACATATCTTAAGGCTAATGATTAGCAATTTGACATTTTTTATAAATATATTTACATTATATTATTAACGTTAGTTCACAGGCTGATTTAGTTTGAATCAAAACCGCGCAGGGGCGCTGAATTTTGTATTATGTATGCAACTTTGTATTTTGCTGTGTTGGTTGTGTTGCCTATGCAACGCAACCAACCCAGCAAAATATAAAGTTGGTTTCAACCGATATTATTTTTGTTAGTTATGTAACAAATACGAAATAAAAATATAAAACATTTATTTTAATTAAAAAATAACTATTATTTGTTTATATTTATTTTCCATAATTAAAATAAGAAAACAGAAATGATTATTTTTCACATATGTTTTGATATATTATAACTTTTTAATATAATTTTTATTTTATTATTTATTTAAAATTAAATAGAAATTGATTTTTTTTTAAGTTTGACTTTTATTTATATGAAAATAATAATACTATTATAATTTTTTGATAATTTTTTTAATTATGTGTAATAACTAATTTAATTTTGTGTTTTTTTGTTATTTTATTATAATATTTGTAATTAAAAAGTATATAAACATTTAAATAAATAAATTTGTCTGCAAACTTAAGAAATTAAATTTTTTTTATTTATAAATAACACAGTAGTTCTAGTTACTGTAATGAACAATAAGAAAAACATTTGAATTTATAGAATTTTCTGGGCTGGTATGCCGTGGTCAATCTATTTTAGTCGCAGACGTTTTGTCATACATCGTAGATGGCATCCTCAGTGCTTGGTGACTAAACACTGACGATGTCATCTACGATGTATGGCGAAACGTCTGCGACGAGAATAGATCGACCACGGCGTACCAGCCCAAAAAATTATATTTTGTTTTATTTGTTACACTTTTGCAAATATATATATATATATTTATATATATATATATATATATTATATATATATATATATATATATATATATATATATATTTATATATATATATATATATATATATATATATATATATATATAAATATATATATATATATATATATATACTGGGTGTCCCATTTTAATCCGCCACTGCGCAATACCTTTAAAATCGTGCAACGGACAAAAAAATGTTCCGGATAAAAGTAAATGGTTTCGAGGGGGACATCTGATGCAGGAACCCTTGCTCCTCTTGGATTTCCTGGGGGGCGGGAACGGGGGGCAACTTTAAAATCTTAAATAGAACTCCCTATTTTTTATTGCAGATTCGGATAGACCATTAAAAAGTATTGAAATCGGTTGTAAATGTAAAGCATTGTAACTTACAGTCTGACACGAATCTCGTGCCGTTGAAAATAATTTGTCTTATTCACTTCAACAAAATTAAAATATTTTGCCTAAGAATTGCGATTTGAGTTAATATTTAAAATACTTTAAACATAAATTGTATTATTTCAATTATATATTTTCATATCTTTCTGTTGCAATACTTTTATTTTCTGCGGAATATTTATTACCTACATCAACAGGAGATATGTGTCATGTGTCACAGTGTATATGTATATTAGACATAAAATTACCTTTCTCTGAAATAAGTTACACATTATTGTATTTACATTGAAAAGAAATAGTAAGCCAATAATCCCTAAAATATTAACGGAAACATCAATATTCGAGGTTTTATTTTTATTTTATTTATTTTATTTATTGTAAACTTATTTAACACGGTAAACATTGTAATAGCAAATACTAATTTCAAGTTTATTATCATAGCACTAAGTAAAACACTAAAAATCCATACGGAAAGAGTTTTGATAAAATATTGCAAAAACCAAAAATGAATGATTAAAGCTGTAGAATTTGTAAGAAAACTGCGTAGTCCGAACAATAATCTTGTGTATTTGTAATTTATTTGATAGTCAAATGTTATGAAAATTTCATCAATACGTTCAAATTCGAAAATAATTTTTTGTATTCTTCTATAATATATATTTCCTTCCCATGATAACATCCAAAATATTATTATACATTGCATCAAATCAAATGTGAAAACAAATGAGCGAACTGGATCTAATAATTCATGCACATGAAATATTTCAAAATACAATGCTGCTGCACTTATACACACAGAAAATATGTTTCGTAAAATGTATAAAAATACAACAATATTTTTATAATTTTCTGGAACATAGACGTATATTCCAAGTATTATATTTAATACATGATTTATTTTTAAAATATCCCGAAGCAAATGTTTATCTGACGTTCGCGGCATTTCTATTCAGAAATATGCTTTCATTTAACGTAGATATATTCCACTTGTATCTAATAAATTAAACAATATGGTAAAATGTTTTTTTGTAATTAGTAAACATTATTTTTTAAATATACACAATTGTTATAACTATATACTCTATGCTAAGTAATGTATTCTATATAATAAATTATCAAACCAGTAAAAGCTTTTTTGTACTAAAAAACATACGATTTTAAGTAAAATTGTTATATTTGTATATTTTATTAAAATATCTACTAATTAAAGTTACAAGTATATTTACATGTAAAATTTATTAACATATTCCTATAAACATCTAAGCAGTTTTTCACTATTTAAAACATATCAGCGATGGGTACGTATAACACTTCATGTATTATACATCGTTTTTTACGCATAAAAAAACTATTTTTTACATTGTACAAATTTACGAATTTATAATAATGTATAATATGAAAAAAAAAAACATTATTTGTGATTGAATCAGAGTTATTTGCATTAAATTATTTTAATTTGTACTTACACAAATTTTTCGGAATTTATAAAATAAATGAACAATATTAATTAAATTTGTACGTACAACGTCTGCGTAACAAAAATAAAAGAAAAAAGTTATTAAAAAAAACTTAAAAAAAAATTTCCAGCACCTTTCAATTTGCATGCAAAAATAAATTTTATGATTGAACAACAATTACTGTTTTAACGGTACAGTAACGGATACAGTAATTAAACAGTATACTGTCTTAGCAACAAATGTCAGATATTCGGAATAAGTACGAAAATAAAATTTGTATTCTAAAAGAATGAAAACTAGACATAAATTATGAAAAATTAATGCATGAAATTGGGGAGAGAAACGCACTAGCAAATAATATTATTCTTTATGGTGTCACTGAAAGTTCTAACACGGATGACATGAATATGGTCACCGAAATTATTCGTACGATTCTGAAGGCAGATATAGACTTAAATAATATTAAAATTATTATACTAAATAAATATCCTAAAACAAATGCAAATAGATTTATCAAACTCATATTAAAATCTACGACAATAGCTAAAGAATACTGAGACATAATGACTATCTGAAAACAAATAAAAAATTTAAAAATGTATTTATTTATAACGACAAAACAGTGTTTCAACGTGAACAACTTTTACAATTACGGCAAGGAAGAGAACGCCGCGCCGATAGGAAATAGGTGAAAAATCACCTATAATAATAATAAAATTAAATTAAAAATAATTGATGTATCGCAGAATATTCAGTAAAATTTTAGAAGGGCCAATTATAAAATATCGTATCTATCTTTGATTTTTGCATTATTGCAGCAGGATTTAACTATAAAAACTCTTAAATAAGTAAACTTAATAGTCAAATATATAGTATAAAAGTCTTGTTAAAATAGTTGAGCATAAGTAAATTATTTCATGTACGTGAAGACAACGCGGATGTGTATTTACGTAGTCAGGTGGTTTTCACGTATATGTGATTCAATTTCACGTTATACAAAAACTCTCTAACTATTATTAATATAACTGATTGACGCACTCGTAATATAATTTTTGCCTTGAGAAGGAAAATATATACCTGATACAAATTTTAACGAACAATGTTGGCACAGAAATTACATGGTATGTCAAATATGCTTTAATTATATAAAAGAGTAGCGTTAAAATTAAATTTTTAAATGTGTGTTTTGAGTATCAGTTAAATTAAGCCTCACTAATAATATTCTTTTGTTTTTGTTTCTCTAATATTTTTTTTTTTACGTTTTAAACATGTATAAGAGTTATTGATTATCTTCAGTACAGTTTTTTTTTTTTCAGTTTAAATTATTTTGCTGTGTCTAAAAAATAATTTGTTATTTGTATACAAAATAATCCTGTATAATCATTTTAAAAATATGAATGTGAGGTAATATATTTGGAATATTATAGGACATATATATAATTTTACAATTTTATAGAATGAATTCACGAACTTTGGTGAAATTAAATTAGCCTTTTCAAGATAATATCAATTTTTTTTTCCAAAGCGGTAATTTACATAAATTTGATGTTCTTTGATAAAAACAAATATTCAAGTACATTGCATTTTACAAAAATCTGGCGGTTTCTAAAACATGAATTAAGAGACCTTGACTAGGCCATATTTTGGCCGTGATGGAACAAAATTTGCCCATGTACAGTCTATCCCTGTATAGCATTTTAGCACAATTTTTCGATTCTCCAATACTTTCTGTGTAAAAAACATACTTTTTCTTCGTAACGATAAAGTCACTATTTTTCGAGATATTTAAAGTTAAACATAAGCTGCACCCTTGAAATTTTTTCAAAATTTGCTCAAAAAAATCTGAAAAAATTTGGTGCAATAGAGAATAAAATTAGCTACATAATAACTAAGTAACTTTTTTCTCTAACTCATTTTGGTTTGGCAGGAAAAATTATTAAAAATAAAAAATTAAAATGCAAAAAATATAAATTTTCAATAATTTTTCCTTTCAAACCAGAACGAGTTAGAGAAAAAAGTTACTTATTTATTATGTAGCTAATTTTATTCTCTATTTCACTAAATTTTTTCAGATTTTTTTGAGCAAATTTTGAAAAAATTTCAAGGGTGCAGCTTATGTTTAACTTTAAATATCTCGAAAAATAGTGACTTTATCGTTACGAAGAAAAAGTATGTTTTTTACACAGAAAGTATTGGAGAATCGAAAAATTGTGCTAAAATGCCAATTTGGCCAGTGGCGTAGAATTTAGGAAAGATCAACCTTATACTTGCCCCTGTTGTACGCCACTGGCAGTAGCCAGAAACTTTTATTTAACATAATTTAGTATGGTGTACGGTACCTACATTTCCTGCCAAGTATGATAAGGATACATCAAATAGTTTTAAAGTACTGGGCAAAAATCGTTTTTAAATTTTTAATTAAAACACTCTGTAGCTCAGTAAGGAGCCACATTTTATCTAAGTGATTTGCGTTAAATCTCCATATTCTGAGCCCAGAATATTCCAGTTAAAATATTTTCAATTACTAATAAATCACCCTGTATATATGTATATTGTCTTGACTACAGCGAACATTTTCAGCCTATATTCAGTTTCTTATATCATTTGTTTTTCAAGTTATGACATCATCGACATTTTTTTTAAATGACAACCTATATTTTTTATTATTGATTTTGGTAGTACTTTTTATTTCGTATCCAACTGTATAACATTTTTAATATGTTACATTTGAAAAAAATTGAGAAAAATATTTTTAGAGATCAAATATTAAAAATGAATTAAATTGGTAAAATGAATCTAGTCACCTAAGTTTGACGGAAAGTTATCGACGGCACATTCGTTTTTATTTTGACATTATAAAAAAAGTTTAAAAATGATGAGACCCTATAGGTCTAAACACGTGTGTGTCTACGGTTAAACTGGCCTAACAAGCCTATTCAATGACTAAGTAACTTGTGAAATTTTGGGAAAAATAAAAAATCTCAATATTTTTGATTATTATATTAAATTTCACAATCACAATATGAACATTTATTTGTGTTTTGCGTGAGCGAAAGTTTCCAAGTAGTAGGGATAAAAGAGCATGTATGAGAAGAATTATGAATGTGGATGAAGCAAAAGTTGCTTGTTTGGATAGGAATGTTTGGAGGCGACTGATTTCGGGATGATGAAAAGAGATTGTGCCACACCGTTTTAGGTACATGGCGTAATTGTGTATGTATTAATGTATATATGTATGTATTTGTTCAAGGTTTATTACTATAATTGTTTATTGCGTTATTGTTTAGATGGCGTTGGTGGTATTTATTGCTACTCTTCGTTATCGTTTCAAAGTACTTGGCATAAAAGCCAGCCAGAACTAACATCTGCATCAGTGTCTTCCCGACACTGATCAAAGCACCGTACTGATGAGACCCTATAGGTTGAAACACGTGTCTACGGTTAAACTGGCCAGTCATTGATGCCTAGCCTAACAAGCCGATTCAATCACTGAGTAACTTGTAAAATTTTGGAAAAAATATAAAATCTCAATATTTTTGAGTATTATTATATATATATATATATATATATATATATATATATATATGTATATATGGTTTTTTAATAATTACCTAATTAATAAAAAATCATCGGTAATTACTATCAGGAAACAAATTATTTATAAAAATAAGCAAATAAAATAACATTACCTATTTTTGTATATATTTCTAGGTTATAATAACAAATCTATAAAAACACAAAACGATATCAGAAATATATCTAAATTAGTTTTCTGTTTACGAATTCAGACTGGTATTTTTGATTTCATTTTTTTGGAATTATAATTCATTTTGTGCTAGGCTATTTAAATTGCCAAATGACAGATCAAAAATGTATACTGAAAAAAAATTAATGTTTTGATACTAAGAGATAATGAATACTAATTGATAAAGAATATATGAAAAACAAGCAATGAAACAAATGTATCTTTTAATATTAGAAAAACAAAGAAGATTAAAAGTACATTTGATATTAATTTCCAATAATTAAAATATAATTTTAAATATTTTTGTATTTTTTCTGGATAATTGGCAACACTTTACGGTAGCAAAATTATATTATTTTTGTGAATAGGAGAAATTTTTATGAATTAATGAAGGCACTTCTAAATACATTAAACATACAAGTATTCGCAGTACAGCAAACAATAAATTACTGTAAAAAAAATATTATATAAAATTACATAAAAAATATGTGAAATTCATTTAATAATACAGAATACATAATGTAATATTACAAAAAAACATACAAGTGTATTTTTTTTTAATATTTACAGATTTTAGTAAATTTATAAGAAAATTTAAAATTATAGTTATATATATATATATATATATACATAGCCAAATTAATATGATTATTATCGTAAATTTTCACTGATTTGTTACAGTGTATAAAAAATAATTGAAAAACAATTTAGTGCGGCCCTTTATAACCAGAAACTACGCTCCATACTAAAATAGGTAAGTCTGTCAATAAAAGAAGTTGTCATGTTATATAAACCATATTTAACCAAACTATATACTGTAAAAAGTTGTCATTTTAAATAAAAACCATAGTAGAATCATTGCATATTATTTCAACAAAACCGAAGGTTTATATAAATTTTCTGAAATATAATATAATATTGTAAAATAATTAATTTTGCCATATTATATACGTCTTTTTTTATCGAAAAAGTAAGAAATGAATTATATAAATTATACGAATTTTATATTCACATTATGTAAACATTTTCCTTTGACGTCAATAAATTTACATATTAAACTGGTGTAAATCGGTTGCCCCGAGTTTTTATGTAAAATTACCAATTTGTTTTTTACAGTATATTTAAATAATTTATCAAAACTAATCCAGTAACATTGAAATTGATTTCCACATGTCATTTATAAAAATTTATTTATGAAGCATATTTTTTTTACAAATTAAAATTCGATATTATTTATAATTATAATAATAATTGCAATCATAATTATTATCAATATCATTTATGATTAATTAATATAAAATATTCAAAACAAATCATTTATTTCTATTACAGAATATAATAAGTTATTTATGAAAATAATTATATTAATGTACAATAATAACCATATAAAATTCGTTGCTTATTTTTTATATGAGCATTACGCATTACGCTTTGGTTGAAGTAAATTTCAAGAAAAATGCGTACCCAAATAGATAAGTACCTGAAGTATGTACAACTATTTTTCAAGTTATGGATAGTAGGTCCAAAAACTTTTTCAGAAATGGCATACTGTTTCATGCCATTTCTAACTATCTCAGGACATAATGTTATGAGATACAAATATCCGAACAACAAACCAAAGATGTATAAAGAAAACAGAAAAATAGTGAATTTACTATATACGACAGGTAAAAGTTTACCTTGATAACATGCTTATTTTTCATAGATAATCACGCCATGGCACAAACTCTTTCCATTATCCCGAAATCAGTTTCTTTCAAACATCTATATTCAGACAAGCAACATTAGCTTCAGCCACATTCATAATTCCACTTAGACATGCTCTTCTATTCTTATTACTTGGAATCTTCCACTCACGCAAAATTCATTCAATTATACCACTTCAACTACTCATCGGACGTCCACACAAATGTATAGCTTTAAAATCATTCATATATTATTTCTTTTAACACAACTTTCACAGACATTCGCTGAAAATATTCGAGCCATCATAACCAATTAACACCAACTTTTTCTACAATTTTTTTTTAATTTCACACTCATCATACAAGTAATTCCTCTTAGTTATACTGCTTACCCCACGTAAAAATCTCATTCCCACGGCAATCATTTTTTGTTTAATGCTTTTGCTGCCAAACTCAACATTCACTACCATACGTCAATGTAGGCACAAAAACACTATTATATATACTTAAACAAGGGGTAGCATCTTTGGAAACATTTACATTCCTAGCAAAAGTACCCAAAATACCCAAAATCTTACAACCAGCATTAGCACTTTTCGCAATTTCACGATCAAAAGACCATTTTTAGATGGTAATAAACTTCCCGAATATATTTATTTTCAGTATAAAAATTTTGGTATATGTAAATATTTTTAAAGAGCTTTGATCAGATAATATAATATTACCTTTAATTTTTTTTTTCAACAAATATATTTCAGATTTCTTTTAAATATTAGGAAACAAATAGTTTTGTAACATAATGCGATATGAAAAAAGCATCAAAACAATCAAATACTATAAATTGGAAAAATGCAGTAAATCTATTGTTTTTCGAGTAAAAAAAAATTTTTGCTAAATTTTAAATTTGGAAAAACGAAAACAGCACATTGTATATACTCAAACTGGCTTATTTGATAACATTTACAATCTTATTGTTAGCAGAAGTGATACATTAATTAAATTAACACTTTGGAAATATGTACATTGAATTTGCTATAATCTTTTTTATATTACTATTGAACAATCTACTTTAACAGGCGCAAATATTTCTAACGTTAGAATCGAAACTGTTAGTTCTATTTTATTTAAATTTATGTTGTCATACAAATTTAATATCATTTCACAAAAAATTATATTCGAAATATGCCAATAAATTATCTATTAATAATTTCGCAAATTTATAAATATCCACTTAATCGCAATAAACGAATATACATGATGTTTACGGTCTTCCATATATCCTATCAGGGGATGAATATTGAAAAATAATAAATAAATTTGTTACAGGTATATGTACATTAAAAGTATGGTTCCATTGGTTAAAATTTCTTACAATAAAAACAACAGATCAATTTTCATATTATGTGGAAATATTTACATATGGTTCGAGTAGATTCACAGCGATATTAACAATCATTTTGTTCTCAGTACATCGAAATAAAAACCTTGACTTCGGATTTAACATGTTAGAAGATATCGACGAAATATTAAGAAAATTTAACATAAAAGTAACTTATCGTAAATAGAACAATATCGCATTAATACATATAGTATTTATAATAACAATAATGGGTTTCGTGTTTTATATCCATGATGATATTTATGACGCAATACTAGATGTTGTCACTATATTATTTACAAATTTGATACGGGTAATAGGACTTACAATACATTTCACATTAGCTGGCGTTGGAGAAGAACGATATAAACAAATGTATAAAGTATTGAAAAAACTAGAAACTTACCAGTATCCGGAATACACTATCAGTGAAATTTGTCGCATTCATTTTAATACATATCGAGGCATTAAAATGATAACAAAAAATTTTGGTACTTTTGGTGCAGCTACAATGCTAGTAAACACTGGCCAGTATATAATCATTTTTACTTATTTCTTTATTAGAAATATTGACGAAATCAACCCATTTGTCGTCGGAATGCTAAGTTTATTTTACAATTACATAACGCTTATATTATTCTATTACCACTATAAAGTACAGAAAGAGGTAAAAATTAAAGTTTTCAGTATTAAAATAAAACGGCTTTAGGTTATAGTTCTTTAAAAATATTTATTAATAATCGACGTACTCTACGCATTCAACTCTACGCATATTCATCAGGAAATAATTTTCTTAAATAAATAAAAAAAAAAAAATTAATATACTTACCACGTGTTTTTAACACGAACTAAAAAGTATAAAATAATTTCTTCTAGCTCCCCATACGGAAGAACGTGGAGTGCATGCAATAGAGAATAGATAATAGCAAGAAGTGTAGGGAGTAGCTGTCGTTGCTTTACGTTTTTCTGTATGGTACTATAAATTTATATGGGGCAAGGAGAAATTATTTTATATTTTTTAGTCTATTGTAACGTGACTTTGAATTCGTGTCGGGGCAGTCCGAACAGTATTGGAAATGTATTAAATAATTACCATCATATTTGCGATTGTATTTTTGACTAACATTTATTTACAACACTTAAACATTAAATAACAATAACTGTACAACAACAATGGTTAGCCGAGCGAAGCTAAACAAACAATTACACTATTTACATTACTTATAATTAATCTTACACCTATCGGACTGACATTAACACAACTTATGAACTAACACCATATTCAAATATACTCGCACACATTTATATCTACATATTTATATCACTATTTATATCACACTATTATTTATTTCAACGAGCCATCACCACCGACCCATTACTATTAGATCGATTACTAGATCTAACCAGATCGGCGCTTCAATGATGACTGCTCGAGCTTGTGGCGCCTAGCGCTATATATAGGCCTGCAACCAAACCTACTCGAATGTACTAGTGTTTTTCTAGAAGCCTAACCAGATCTTTCCACACATACATACACACACAACTCACACCGACATTACGTCATCGCATAAACACGATCTAATAGCGTGCCTCACTGCACGTATACACACACACACACATGTGCACTCACACACACATGCAAGCATAATCTTCTGGAAATTATATAGAACTTCATTTTGTTACACTGCCTCCTTGTTAAGACTGTTCCGTCCCGGAACACGCTTGCTCCACCATAGGAGGATATTTTGGGTGTCCGCGAAAATCTTCGCATGCTGGTTCTCCTGCAGCACTATCTTCAGGACCAGCCACCAGTCCAGCGGCTTCTCTGGCTTCCACCGTTGCGGTCGGACCTCAACTCGCCAATTCCGACATGCCCCAGCATGTACTTGACGTTCTCCAGTTGACCAATCCGATCCACAACCTTGCCTCGGACTATCAGTACCATGATGCCGTCCTTTATCGAGAGTGGTACTCCCTGGCCTTTCCGTTACGAACAATTACTGACTGAAGAATTTTCCTGAGCAGATCTACACCCGGCATGCGCCCAGCATACCCTCAACCTGCTCCACTTCAGTCCTCTCAGCCCGTAACCTGCCTCGGACCCCGCCGCATCATGACACAATCCTTTCTCGAGAATCCGTCCTGAGTACTCCGTAGTGCTTTCTCATCTTCTACTGCATGCAATCTTCACCGCCAAGTTCTTCGTTGGCTAGTGACAGCCAACCACGGACATCCACTTGCCGACCGGCGTGATGTTAGATGCCGGCAAGAACCCAGAATACTATCTTCATTCATACGCCGCGATCATAACATTCTGATCGCGTAGTGACAGCATCTTGCCCAAGAAATCACAGCTGCTGCTTCAGATATTTCAACCGAAACATCTACTTGCTTCCAATGACTACAGTGCCTCTCTTTTCCACAATCTTCTACAACTATCTGACCAGCATCCAGATCTTCAACGACCGATGACCCATCAATCCTCGAACAACCAGAACACTTTCGTTGTGTATAGATCAAAGAATTTGAGTGAGGATGTCTACACCGCATGCCCCAAGCATACATCGACCATCCTCCACTCCGATCCATCCAGTCTGTTGTGTTCCATGAACGACCATGTCATCGCCTCGTTGCCCATCAGCCCCACTTCATTCCAAGTTGTGGAACCACTGTACTCAGCCATCATTGGAACTTGTTTCAACCGTAGCACTGTCTTTCTGATGTTTTCATTCTTCATCTTTCTTGGCATAATTATCACTGTCACTAACATTTTCGCAACAATACCAGTTGCAAGCACACACACAACAATGCCAGTCCGATCATTCCTATCACAGTATAACTACTAATTTAAAACTATATACACATATAACAAAATACTCGACTTACTGATAAAAATCATTTATACAATATTCAAACTATCATTCAACTGAAATTACAACCATCAGTAAATCGAGCTTACATTGTTCAACAATCGCAAATACTCGCCTTCATTCCAACACTGCTCAAAACATACCCCTCACACCTGAGACCAGTGTAACGTGACTTTGAATTCGTGTCGGGGCAGTCCGAACAGTATTGGAAATGTATTAAATAATTACCATCATATTTGCGATTGTATTTTTGACTAACATTTATTTACAACACTTAAACATTAAATAACAATAACTGTACAACAACAATGGTTAGCCGAGCGAAGCTAAACAAACAATTACACTATTTACATTACTTATAATTAATCTTACACCTATCGGACTGACATTAACACAACTTATGAACTAACACCATATTCACTTATACTCGCACACATTTATATCTACATATTTATATCATTATTTATATCACACTATTATTTATTTCAACGAGCCATCACCACCGACCCATTACTATTAGATCGATTACTAGATCTAACCAGATCGGCGCTTCAATGATGACTGCTCGAGCTTGTGGCGCCTAGCGCTATATATAGGCCTGCAACCAAACCTACTCGAATGTACTAGTGTTTTTCTAGAAGCCTAACCAGATCTTTCCACACATACATACACACACAACTCACACCGACATTACGTCATCGCATAAACACGATCTAATAGCGTGCCTCACTGCACGTATACACACACACACACATGTGCACTCACACACACATGCAAGCATAATCTTCTGGAAATTATATAGAACTTCATTTTGTTACACTATCATAAAAACGTGGTGTATTAATTTTGTTTTTATTTAAATAATTATTTTCTGCTTTTTAAACTTGTTTAATTTTAACTTTAACCTAATTAATTAATTTAATTAATTATAATTTAATAATTACAATTATAGAATTATAATTATACTTTGCTAAGTTAATTAATTAACTTTAATTTAATATTTCTAATATTAGTAATTAATTAATTATTATAGTATTTTTATCCAATTCTGAGCTATGTATAATGTTTAAATTTTCTAGCTCATCGGGATGTTAGTTTAAAATTGATTCCAAAATTTGTACCGAACAGACAAACAAACGTACAGACAAGAAATTGAGGTAATAAAAACGTGTTAAAAAGATAATATAGAAACACGTTACTAGGTAACGATAAGTAACTAGATCATAAAATTTATAGATTTTTAATTAATGGAAGCCAAATTTTATTTATCTCGGTTCCTTCACATTGATAGATGTTATCTTTTTCTTTATAAATTTCTATTGCTACTCTTATGAATCTGCAAGACCAATTCATATTAACAGAAAATTGGTAAATGAAAAAATTGAAATTTATAAAAAAAAAAAGGTAATATCAATCAATGTGACTAGTAACAGCATTTAAATAAAATTTGGCTTCTATTAATTAAAAACTTATAAATTTTATGATCTACGTATGTACTTATTTGTTACCTAGTAATTTGAACTTATGTTCAGTTTATTTACTGTAAATATCATTTGTATCAATTTTTCTGATTAAAACAGACGTTGACTTCATCGATTATTGATAAATATTAATACAGATTTATAACCGGAAACCGTTCTGTCCTTTTTTTTAAAATTAAATATCATTATAATATGTGTCACGCTGTTAATAGTTTTGCCCACAGAGTAGGTCTCTGACAAATACGCATGCTCAATGCGATTTTGAGCCTACGTGAACGCTTAAAATCGAATTGTGCATGCTAGGAACTAGTAAGGTACAGAATCTGTGAATAAAGATAACAAAATTAGAAGTATATGGGTAAACCCATATATAGACCACTTTGACATTTTTCGGAAAGTTAGCAACACAAAATTTTTAATTAAATTATAATTTATGTGGGCACTAGGAGAAACTTTGAAGAAAATTTGATCAAAATCGAATAAATAATGTAACCACAATGAATTTTTAAAAAATTTTGTCATTTTTTTCTCGATAAGTTGGCAAAACTGTATTTTGTTAAAATTTCATAATTTATTTAGGCACTAGAAGAATCTTTTTGGAAAATTTGATTAAAATCGGTCATAATAAATTTTTTTAAAATTTGGTAATTTTTTTCTCGGAAAAATGACAACACTGTATTTTGTTAAAATTACGTAAATTATATGAATACTAGAAAAATCTTTTGTGAAAATTTGAGTAAAATCGGTTAAATAACATGGCCATAATAAATTTTTAAAAACTTTATAGTAATTTTTTCTCAAAAAGTTGGCAACGCTGGATATTAATAAAATTACATAATTAATGGGAGCATTAGAGATATCTTTTCTGAAAATTTGATCAAGATCGGATAAATAATGTAGCCACAATAGATTATTAAAAATTT
The DNA here is from genome assembly GCA_963966155.1 of Clivina fossor. Taxonomy (NCBI): domain Eukaryota; kingdom Metazoa; phylum Arthropoda; class Insecta; order Coleoptera; family Carabidae; genus Clivina; species Clivina fossor. Next base: position 758,583 of record OZ014560.1, read on the forward strand.
TAGTAATTTTATCTCGGAAAGTTGGCTGAAAAAAATAAAACCACATGACCATCTTGGGTACTAGACAAATTTATCCTGAAAATTTTATTAAAATCAGTTAAACTGTCTAGGAAGAATTGCGATTACAAAATTTTGACATACACCCACATAAACTAAGTTAGAATTCGTCATCAATGAAGGATTTCTATAAAAAAAATTTTTTTGAAAATGTTACAGACACCGGTACCAAACGCTATACCACTTTTCCTTGCAGTCAAAGTAGTAATAAATTGTATTTTATTATTTTAAAAGCATAATGCGTTACTACTTCACCAGAATATCGTCAAATCCCACCATTATTCTTGAAAATTCTTTATAATGTAAAATATAGGTATAATTTTATTGTAGAATTTTTATATTTTAGAAACGCAATCTAACATCAAAATTGGGACCCATAATAAGTTGCTATGAAAATAAACAGCTAGCAGAACTGGTAACAAAATTTACAATAATATATTCAATACCCATTTTTTTTATATTCTTTTTTTCCTGTAGCGGAACTCATTGCTAATTCAAAGCTTAGATCATTCCCCACTCAAAACAATTTATAATATAATTCCGGCAACACCCCAGCTTTTCTTAAAAGTATGAATATGTTTAATTTTATTACTGTTACATGATTTAAAAATATTTTTTTTTTTTAGCAAATAGACGTTTGTAAAACTATTATATTAATACTCTTGCAATATTACAAAACATAATAAATGTTAATACATTTTTGCATTTTCGATTAATTTAAATATACTACTTTGCAAAGTAGTTTATTGAAAATGGAATATAGTTTTTACTACTTTGACTGCAAGGAAAAGTAGTTAAGCGTTTGGAACGGTGTCTGTAACATTTTCAAAAAAAAAAAAAAATTGTATAGAAATCCTTCATATAGCCTGTAGATGACGAATCTGAACTTAGTTTATGTGGGTGTATGGATGTGCGTCGTCAGCTCGCTCGCTCGCTCGCTCGCTCGCTCGCTCGGTCGTCAGACAAAATTTTGTGATCGCAACTCCTCCTAGACGGTTCAACCGATTATAATGAAATTTTCAGGATAAATTTGCCTAGTGCCCAAGATGGTCATGTGGTTTTGGTTTTTTCCAGTGATGCCAACTTTCCGAGAAAAAAATTACTAAAGTTTTTAAAAATTCATTGTGGCTACATTATTTATCCGATTTTGATCAAATTTTCAGAAAAGATTTCTCTAATGCTCCCATTAATTACATAATTTTATTAATTTTCAGTGTTGCCAACTTTCCGAGAAAAAAATTACTAAAGTTTTAAAAATTTTATTATGGCCATGTTATTCAACCGATTTTACTCAAATTTTCACAAAAGATTCTCCTAGTATTCATATAATTTATGTAATTTTAACAAAATACAGTGTTGCCAACTTTCCGAGAAAAAAATTAGTAAAATTTTTAAAAATTTATTTTGACCATTTTATTTAACCGATTTTAATCAAATATTTATAAAAGTTTTTCCTAGTGCCTAAATAAATTATGCAATTTTAACAAAATACAGTGTTGCCAACTTATCGAGAAAAAATCACAAAATTTTTAAAAAATTCATTGTGGCTACATTATTTATTCGATTTTGATCAAATTTTCAGAAAAGTATCTCCTATTGCCCACATAAATTATAATATTATTAAAATACAGTGTTGCCAACTTTCCGAGAAATGTCAAAGTAGTCTATATATGGGTTTACCCATATACTTCTAATCTTGTTAATTATAGCTTTAACTTCAACTTGCACATAAATTGCACGGTAATGTTTTAAAAAAGCATTATCACTGTTGAAGTTGAAAGATTTGCTTTTTGTCGATACTGCACCCATCCCCCCAGGTAACATCGATAGGATAAAAGATAATCTCCAAAAAGAAAATAACAAGAAAATAATTTCGTCAGAGAGCAAGGTCTTTTTACCAATCAAAACACAAAGTATGCTAACTTAGATTCACAAGTTTACTGATCTTTTCAGATCTTCCTTTTCAAGAAAAGACAAATAGATAAAGAATTAAATATCCGTATTTGGAAAAGATTCTGGTGTCTGAAACATATATTACAAAATCTTTTACCATTATAATGTTATAATAAATTATAATTCAGATTTGCCTGCTTTGCATCTTAACATATATGTAGATGTTAAACATATCCTTTCCCTAAAAGAAAGAATAATGATTAAAAATTAAACTAAAGTCCTACATCAAACTAGTATTTATAAAAAAATCAAATAGAATTGAATAGAAAATATATTTCGTTTACCATAAACCAATTGGACTTAAAAAACTACCATATTTCTCTCACTAAATCCAAAAAGTATAATATATAAATGAATAGAGTTTTCTAAGGTTAATCGATTTATTACCTATTATAAGTATGTTTTTTAAGCATTCTTAAGTAATTATTGCTCAGAATAACACAGCTTTAAGTTTTAGTTCTGCATTAACCTTTATTAATAATCGACGTTTTGACGAACTCAACGTATGTACTTCTATTAAAAGCGTATGTTGCTAATATACTCTTTAAAAGGATACAATTTTATCTATATTTAAAACAAAAATATAAATTTTATTTTTCAATAAAATGCTTTTTAAAATTTTCTCTGATAAAGTGTAATATTTGCAATTTTGATCTTTTAAAAGATACAATGTTCCCTTTTAAATAATAGTAATAAAAATAACTGTCGGTTTCATAATAAATATTTTAAGTAAAGTCATCTTGAAATCGACCAAAAATCATATATTTTAAATTCTATTATAATAATAATTATTGTTGTTAATAGAACGATGCTTTTTTGTCAACTTTTCACATTTCTAATCGTAAAATTATTTGTTAATAAAACAAAGCTTTTTTTATATATCGTAATTGTTTTGCAATATGAACACGACTCTTAACTAGATGATGTGTGAAATGCAATTAGCAACCAGTAGAATATAATCTAAAACAATATTTTATATGAGGTAATTGACCTATTTACATTCAATTTAAATAAAATTTTGTATATTAATAGAAGAAAATAATTTTAATATTTTTTATTAAATTTAATAGTAAATTATATTTCTGCTTTAACATACAACATGTTAATAATTAATTAATATACATTACAGCGCATAATAAACATGTAAAATGATACTTGGATTTAGATTTCTAGTAGGAGTTGAAATTAAAGTTGAAGCTGAAAATATCTATATCAATAATTTTTACCGATATAAATCGACAATGTATACAACTAATATAGAAGAATAGAAAGCGATGATTATTGTGATTAGCCCAGATATTTGTGGTTGAGGCAAAGCCGAGGCTAAGTAATCTGAGCCAAACACAGAAAAAGCTTTCTCTTTTGAGTGACATCTATAAGTTTTTTCTTCAAGCGTTCTAAATGAAAATAAACTAAAAATAAATAATACCTAATACATGCCTAGTAACCATAATCAGCACGAACAGTTTTAGAATAGTATGTATATGTATATATTATTTATATTTGTTACGTGATCTGTGAAAATTCATTTTTATTTGGTCGAATATATAATTTTTGGCCATCCTGGGCGGTATACATTGCATTTTTTGCACTTTTTCACAAGTTGTTAATAACCAAATTTAAATTCAAACAAAAATAAACAATGCCATTGTCACGTAATAGTTTTTGTTATTGCCGCCGAAAATATCAGATTAAATACACTAGATCAAGGGTGGGCAACCTTTTTCATAACACGGGCCAGAATAAATTTTACGTTTTTTCCGCGGGCCGTAGTAGTTAATTGACACCTTCCTGTGACCTGTGAGTTTTTAGTCTGCAAATATTAAATAAATGAAAAAAATAATTAATTACTACATTTATTTCTCTTATCGTCTTCGAAAAATTACAAAGAATTAGAAAAAAATAACTTATTAATCATAAAACAATAAATATACATGTATAAATAAAAAAAAGTATTTATTTAATGTGACAACTGGTGCTGTAAAGATTTTGTTAGCATAATCTAAACGAATTACATCAAAAAAATATTTATTTATAATTTCTTCTGAATATCTCGCGGGCCGGATAGAAACTTTTCGCGGGCCGTAGTTGGCCCGCGGGCCGAGGGTTGCCTACCGTTGCACTAGATCATGTGTAGCTATATGTTTAGTGCTACAACTAGTGATGTATAACTAACTACTGTATAATAATAGCATTACTTTATTACTAACATAATGTCCTCTTTTAACGTAAGCAATATGATAACGTAATATTAATACATATTATAATACGCTTGCAGAAAAAAGTCATGCTGCACAGCATGCACATTGTTAATTAACTGCAATTTCTAGTGATAAATTATGTTTTGAGTTTTATGTACTTCAATATGTCAATGTAATATATGCAAAGATTGTTTATAAAATTAATATATCTACATCACAAACATGAGATACATTTATTTCTTGTATTTACATTTTAAAAAATTATAGTACACAACAATTAAATTTAAAAAAATTATTTATTTATATTTACTCAATATTAAAACAATTAAAAAAATGATAAAGTATTTGTTTTAATTTTTTTATTAACTAATATATATATATATATAATTAATTTTAAATTGCTTTTTTATGATATTAATCTAATTTATCAGATTTTATAGATATATATATATATATATATATATATATATATATATATATATTGTAAAAAGTTTTAACGGGAAGATAGTCAATGGTTAGATGTTAAAACTTTTTACAATATAATATCGTCTAGTCGTGAAATTTTCATATATATATATATATATATATATATATATATATATATATATATATATATATAGTACGAAAATTTAACGGAATACGGTATTGGGGTTTTATAAAAATACAAGCATTTAAAATTCTATCAATTTATTGTACAGTCCAATATTTTGCTAGCAATTTGCGGCTTCTTCAGGGAAACACTAAAATTTTGCAATTGCACAATTATCTATAAAACAATCAATAAGTTAATATGAACTATTGATTAGAAAAAACCTTACATGTATGATTAGAACAATATAAATGCTGTTGTATGTGATTTGAATGTTTAGAAATGATTAACTTTCCTTGTTTTCATCTTCCAACGTAAAATGTACACGTTTAATAAAAAACTTTTAAATAATCAAAGAATTAAAACAGTTATTAAAATATAATGTTGTGAGACAGTCAGTAGTTAAAAAAATAAATAAATAAATCTGATAAATTAGATTAATATCATAGAAAAGCAATTTAAAATTAATTATTTACAATTATATTTTGTGAATAAATTTATTTACTCGTATTATATTAATCAATAGTATGTAAAAACAAGATTAGAAGTATATGGGTAAACCCATATATAGACTACTTTGACATTTCTCGGAAAGTTGGCAACACTGTATTTTAATAATATTATAATTTATGTGGGCAATAGGAGATACTTTTCTGAAAATTTGATCAAAATCGAATAAATAATGTAGCCACAATGAATTTTTTAAAAATTTTGTGATTTTTTCTCGATAAGTTGGCAACACTGTATTTTGTTAAAATTGCATAATTTATTTAGGCACTAGGAAAAACTTTTATAAATATTTGATTAAAATCGGTTAAATAAAATGGTCAAAATAAATTTTTAAAAATTTTACTAATTTTTTTCTCGGAAAGTTGGCAACACTGTATTTTGTTAAAATTACATAAATTATATGAATACTAGGAGAATCTTTTGTGAAAATTTGAGTAAAATCGGTTGAATAACATGGCCATAATAAAATTTTTAAAACTTTAGTAATTTTTTTCTCGGAAAGTTGGCAACACTGAAAATTAATAAAATTATGTAATTAATGGGAGCATTAGAGAAATCTTTTCTGAAAATTTGATCAAAATCGGATAAATAATGTAGCCACAATGAATTTTTAAAAACTTTAGTAATTTTTTTCTCGGAAAGTTGGCATCACTGGAAAAAACCAAAACCACATGACCATCTTGGGCACTAGGCAAATTTATCCTGAAAATTTCATTATAATCGGTTGAACCGTCTAGGAGGAGTTGCGATCACAAAATTTTGTCTGACGACCGAGCGAGCGAGCGAGCGAGCGAGCGAGCGAGCTGACGACGCACATCCATACACCCACATAAACTAAGTTCAGATTCGTCATCTACAGGCTATATGAAGGATTTCTATACAATTTTTTTTTTTTTTTGAAAATGTTACAGACACCGTTCCAAACGCTTAACTACTTTTCCTTGCAGTCAAAGTAGTAAAAACTATATAATATCACTATTTTGTAATAAAATAAAATTTTAAAAAACTTGACTTTAATTTAAAAAATTAACACAATTTTTCTATTCCTGTTATTTGATTTCTGCATAGGACAGACATTACTACAATTATTTTTTCATTCTATTGTAACAATACACACGAATCAACTGTTTTTAGCATGATTTCCGTCTGTTGGTCTCTTTGTAAACAGCAAATTTGGCTTAATGAATTGATATAAAATTTTGTATACTTATATGCTTCGAAGGTAAATATTACAATTTGATCAATTTTTGTTAAAGTTCTGCCAACCGAAAGTAGTAATTTACTGCTGATGTAACTTTTATGTGTTTTACAAATATTTTGCAACAGAGATATATTTCAAGAAAATCATTTATAAATCTTGCTAAACAAGTTATAGCTAAAAACTTTTATTTGAAACATTTTTGCGATATTGCTAAATAATTTTTCATATTTTTATGATATTCTGTAAATAGGTGGCATATTTATGTCAAGAAATTTTTATCCCATAAATTTATTTAATTTTTTTTCTGTTGATCCTTTAAGTTATTGAAAACGGTCAAGAATACAATCATATACAACATACAACATAGAAGAATGCAATATAATATACAAGAAAATAATAATATACATAAAATTAAAAGTACCAAAAATATGATATATTTTTATTAGTATTGACTACCCGGAAATTTTATAGGATTTCAATATACTATTTCTAATATTATCAGGTAGTTTTTTTTTTATATATTTCGGCAAAATTTGGTTTTTGTGTGGTTTGTTGATTTTTAGAATAATTAAACTATCATTATTTTTGGTGTCATAACAATATGTATCTGTATGTGTATTAAAAAATTTATATTAGTTTTAACATAAATTGGAAGATAATAAATATACAAACAGGGTACGGGTCAAATATTATATTACAAATAATTTATACGCGAATCATATCTTTTCATATTAGCTAGTAATCTAATCTTTTTTTAGAAACACTCTATGTGGAGAAATATCTATCCCAAAAAAATTAATTCTTTAAGTTACTATTGGTTGAAAAATATCAAAATAATTTTTTTAAAACTGAATTATCAAATAAATGTCTTAATCTTAATGTGCTAAAAGCATAACATATGCATATACATATAGGTATATAACGCAACAGTAAATTAATATTAAATTTTTATACATTTTTTATGTTTTACTTTTTTATACTATTATTATAAGCAGATAATTTGACATAAAAAGTCCTAGAAAGATTGTGCGATTACCACAGTTTTATAAAATTTATTTAAAAAAAATATTTCAATAATACCGTACTTAAAAATATTAATATTTTGAGGAAAAGCAAGATGTTAAAAAAATAATTTTGTACTTCTAGACAGGGCCGTTCCTGGCGGGGGTGCAAAAGGTGCATCCGCACTAGGGCGGCCAGCTGAAAGGGCGGCCGTGGTCCACTTTTAGCCTCAAGTAGACGCTTTTGGATTTTGCTTGTAAATAATCCTTATAGATGGAATGTTTTGAAAAAAAATATTCAAAATCTAACTTTAAAACCTCTTAGTAAAACGCGGTGGTCAAGTCGCATTAATGCTGTAAGACCTTTGCAACAAAATCTCAAGGAAATCTGTAACAGTTTTATTATATTAAGTAATGATCAAAGTCGAGATCTGAATACACGAAATAAGGCACATTCTTTATCTACCAAGTTAAAGTCTTTTAAATTTATTTGTTCAATAATAATTTGGCATGATATACTTTCCAAAAAAGATATCGTCAGCAAAATGTTACAACATAAAAATATTAATATAAATGAATGTACTAAGGCACTTGATAATTTAACAAAATACTTTATCTACAACTGCTTTGTTATATGGTCATTATATATATATATATATATATATATATATATATATATATATATATATATATATATATATATATATAAAATCAGATAAATAATATTAGTCTTAATAGCCCAAGGGAAATAAAATACTAGTCTTTTTTAACCAAGGTTAATAAAATATTAGTCATTATTAACCAAGGAAAATAAAGAAACAATCTTTATTAACTTGATTTCCGTACGCACGCTTCGTTGCTAGGCAACATCAACAAACTAAATATCTCTACGCCAGATGGCAGCAGTTATCACTCAAAGTTAGTATCTCTAGTCAAAGTAATAAAATGACAGTTGTAGTTAGTTAGTTAGTTAGTTGTTGTTAACATCATAGATTTGAATAAGTAAGTACAATATTAAAAATATATAAACAGTTGTAGATAAAGTATAGTATTTGACTTGCAAATAATGCCTACAATGTACTCGGATGTTTTATTCCCCTCGCTACGCTCGGGCACTAAACAACGTCCTCGTACATTATAGGTGCCATTATTTGCTCGTTAAATAATATACTATTATTGAAAAAAGAAATGATGTTAGTTTTGATATTTATATCAGTGAGGCTGTAAAACTATCTGAAGTTATTGATGTTGCCCCTGCATTATTGCAAAGTCATATAAGAAAGAGACCTCGCCAGTTTAGTTACGAATCAAATGATGAACCCCAACAAGATTCTAGACAAGATTTCAAAATTAATTTTTATTTTCCTGGTATAGACAGAACAGTGACGTCTGTAGAGGAAAGATTTATATCATTAGGTCAATGTAACAATACATTTAATTTTTTGTATTCATTTCATGATGCAGATGCTAATGTTTTAAAGAAATGTTGCATAAATCTTGAAATGTTTTTACAATTAAATGGAAATGAATTGTTCCATGAAATATCAAGTTTTAAAGAAATATTTCCTATAACAACAAAGCCATTAACTATGTTAGAGTACATAATAGACAACGAATTACTATCTTCTTTTCCTAATTTTTCTGTGGCATTGCGAATTTTTTTAACTCTTCCGGTAACTGTAGCATCGGGGGAAAGGTGTTTTTACAAATTGAAATTAATCAAAAATTACCTGAGATCATTCATGTCACAGGAAAGGCTAACGAATCTAGTGTTATTGTCAATAGAGAGAGATATCTGCGAGAAATTAAATTTATCCGTGATAATTGATGAATTTGTGTCTAAAAAAGCAAGAAGAATAAATTTGTGACTTATTCTTATAAACTATGTTTATACATATTTACGAAATTACACTTTTTTTATGAATGTTTATGTAGTCTTTCGTTTCTTTATCTTAAAAATTATGATTGAAATGAATATATCTTAAATAAAACCTTTATTGTTTTATTATTTAAAAATGTAATCCAAACTCGGCCTTAAATACTCCTAATAAATCCAAAACTTCCATAAATAGTAAAACATTTCAAAAAGATCCAGAAAAAACCCATAATTTAATAAAAGAAATAAAATTAATAGTAAAATAAATCATGTTAATTTTTAAGGGCGGCTATTTCTTTTTTGTACCTGGGCGGTTATCATTCCAGGAACGGCCCTGCTTCTAGACAAACATTTATTTATCACGATTGAAAAAATAATGTATTTATATAAAACTTGTTTTACATAACAAGGTGAATCAGTTTTTTGTCTAATATTATTACAAAGTGAGTTTACCACTCCCCACAAAGTCTGTTATTTAGTTTTGATTATTGCAATTGTTTATTATATATTTATTTATGTGTCTGCAAAAAATTGGGAACTGACTAAATATTTGTAAAAGTTATTGCAATTTTACTGCTGTAAAATTCGGTGTTATTGTTTTCACATCGGTGTATATGAAATAGTGCCAGTTGCGTACGTGCCAGTTGCGTACAGTCAATAAATAGTGCCATTTGCGTACAAATAAGGGTTGGGTCAAACCTAGGTAGTGCAGCTAGTTAGGCCGAGTGCCAGATGCGTACAGCGGTTATATAATATTTATAATACGCTATAATATCATCGCACATAATTTTTTCAAATAATCAAGTCAGTATTTAATTTTAAAATTGACCAAGTTTATATTTATAGGTTTAAATTTGATTTGTGTAGATTACTATTTAATAAATTCATATCGTTTACCAACTTCGTTACTTTTTACTAGGTATATCATGATAAATTATGCTTAAAGTGATGTTAAATTTGTAATAATAATTACATAAGCTACCCTACCCTTTTGTTAATTTTATTTGTTGTATTTAGATATATAAGAACAAATTTTGTTAAACTTTTTGTAGTATTACCTTCTGATAATGGCTTAACAGCCGAAATAGGCCAATAAAGGATTTTTTATTGTTATTGTGAAAATTTAACTGAGTGTTTTAATTTACATATTTCCAAATTGATTGCGGAAAAGTGTGAGGAAAAGTTTATGTAATTATTATTACAAATTTAACATCACGAATTTAAGCATAATATATACCTAGTAAAAAATAACGAAGTTGGTAAACGATATGAATTTATTAAATATTAACCTACACAAATCAAATTTAAACCAATAAATATAAACTTGGTCAATTTTGAAATTAAATACTGACTTGATTATTTGTAAAAATTATGTGCGATGATATTATAGCGTATTATAAATATTATATAACCGCTGTACGCATCTGGCATTCGGCCTAACTAGCTTTATTACCTGGGTTTGACCCGACCCTTATTTGTACGCAAATGGCACTATTTAATGACTGTACGCAACTGGCACGTACGCAACTGGCACGACACCGGTGTACATACTTACGGTTTTATGTTAAGAATTCACATCGTTAACCGGCAGATTCGCTCGTAATTCATGAAATAAATATACAAGCACATAACTCGTAAATTGTACAAAATATATAAAAAAATTCAAATAAAAATTTCCATAGACATTGATCTAAAACTTTGTTGCGTATTATACCTACATATTTCTTAAGATCGCAAAGTTTCCAACTGTGATAAAAATTCGACTTTAAATCGAAAAAAAAATTGTTCACTAATTTATTTACTTTTTATGTTAATAAAACAATATATTAATAATTTCTTTCAAGTAAAACACAGAAATAGTTAATAAATAAAATTATATTAATAATTTTTTTAATAACTGAAATATGATCGTTTAAAGTTAAAAATAATTAAATTTGAATTTTTGGAAAAAGTAAATTTTTTAAATAAGACAAAGAAATAAAAAGTCCGTCTATTGTTTTCAAAAAATAAATACTAGCGAGTTGCATTTTGCTTATTAGCTAAGCGTTATTCGAGCATTTGGATCTTCGACTAAATTAAATTTGTTATTCTTGCGTCTATTTTATGCTTAAACAATTGCAATATAATAAAAATAATTTTATAATGTAATTTTATATCAAATGTATTTTTATACGTTTTTTTATTACCTGTCCTCGAATTGATTAGAAACGTCATAAAAGAAAATGAAGCTAGTATAACCTGAAAATGAAAAGATAAGTAATTAACTAATTACAGAGCAAAATAATAAAACTGCACAATTGTATTATAGTTTTTTACCGTTCCGAAACTGTAGATATTTAGGTCTAATAAACTACTAAAGAAAATAACAAGTGGTTTTTGACTTCGCATAATTATCTTAATTAAACTCCAGATACTGTACGACATTATTGTTCACATCGTACCACGTACAATTATCAGCAGCATCACAAACTTTTAATCTCTGAAAATTTATTATTTATGAATAAACAAAAGAAATATCTGATTTTTAAGAAACTCATATCATAGTGAGATTGCAAAAACGGACAACTCGGCTCCGGACAACGAGACATCGGACAACTTGGCATCGGACGACTCGGCAATGAGAGACATCTTGTCACCGGCACCGGGACAACTCGACGACGGACAAGTCGACACCTGACATCTAGAGCACCGGAAAACTCGGCACCGAGACAACAATTTATTATGTATTATTCATTACCTACTAAATAAATTACATGAATTAAAATTAAATATTAAAATAAAACGGTCTTAGGTTGTAGTTTTGTATTAATATTTATTAATTATCGACATTTCGACGAACTCAACGTATATGTTCATCATTTTTCCTAATGACTACGTACGTTGAGTTCGTGGAAATGTCGATAATTACTAAATATTAATATGGAACTGCAATCTGAAGCCGTTTTAATTTAATATAATGAGTTCTGAAAGATCTTTTTACTATGTTAATATATAAGTTATTCTTTTTTCAAAAATTTGACCAATTTATCTATTTATTTCATCTATAGAGTAATTTATTAATCTTTTAAAATAGAGAAAAAACACATATTCATTACTTTGATAGAATTCTTAGAATAAAAATTATTAATTAAAAAATTGAAATAGATAATAAACATAATTATTATTTTGCCAATAAAAGGTATAAAATTGATATCAAATAGTATTTTATTATTGTGTGATGTACTGGCAAATTAATAAAATGAAAATATATATTTTTATTATTTGTTTTCTACAAATACGTAGCATTATTTTTGCAGAAGTAAATATAAATCCTTGTAAGTTTTTATTTTTTATAATTAAATATTTTCTTATCAGTCAGATGTTCATAAGAAAATTATATTTATTTTGTCTTCCTTGTCTTTTAAAAAAAAATAAATAAAAAATAAGCATTGGAAACAAATTGTAATTTTCCAATTTTCTCTAAAAAAAAGATAACAAATTTATTATCAAAAATTCAAAAATAAATATGAACAACTGACTTTTTTTGGCAATAACTCATCTATATTCAAATTATAATAAGAGTGATAAATAACAATCCAAATTATAAAATATTGAAAATTAAATACTAAAAATAAATATATTTTATTATAATAAATACTAAAAAAAAAAAATTAATTTAGTATCTATAATATAAATAACTAATTTTTTAAGAAAAATTAATTTTCTGATATTTTAGATTTTTATATATTATTTGAAATACTGCGAATTTTAAGTTAAATTTCAAAGTTTCAAATATTTGACAATTTATTGTGGTTATCTTTAGATCTTTATTATTTATTGAACTAAATAACTTACATGATTTTTTTATAAACCCCAGACTCTAATATCAAAATACAACGTTTGATACCAAAAGAAAAATGTTTTACTAAACAAGTACCACAGATTTAACAATCGCATTGAAATTTGAAAGTACAGAATGTGATACATTACCATGTCCTTTGATAAATAATGGTACTGATGTTGATATAAATATAACAATGTCTATTCGTATGTATGTATGTAATAATATAGTAAGTGTTAACATAGTAAAATATCTTGGTAAAACTTTACTTTACGAACAACATATATATTTTCTTCAAAGTTTACAGATTGTTAACATGGTAAAAAATCTTTTAAAACTCATTATATTAAAATGAAACAGCTATAAGTTATAGTTCTGTATTAATATTTATTAATAATCGACGTTTCGACAAACTCAACGTCCGTCTTCATTAGGAAAAAATACAAATATTTTGTATCTTCTTTTTTCCTGACGAAAACGAACGTTGAGTTTGTCGAAACGTAGATTACTAATAAATATTAACACAGAACTATAACCTAAAGCTGTTTTATTTTACAAACTATTAGTTTAGCGCATGAATCACAAAACTTTAGTGCACAAAAAGATATTTACAATATTAAAACTGATTTTAAAAATTCGTTTTTAACATGTTGAATGTTGAAAACTGCTGCCATATTTTCTTATGTTCACATAACATACTAGCAGATACTGATATTTTTAATTTTTTATATTAAAAGCAACTAGAAATTTTTTACGTGGTTTAAATTTTTCTAAACATTAACAAATCTTTATCTAACTGCCACCATTTATATGTATATAATGCACAAACAATTCTACTACTTATGAATAACCTATGTTAAAAACAGAGCTGGGCAGTAGCTAGCTACTAGCTTAGCTACTTTTGTTGGTAGCTGTAGCTGTAGCTTTGCTACAAAAAAATAAAAGTATCTGTAGCTTGTAGCTTCAAAATTTGACGCAAGTAGCTTAAAAATAGTAGCTAAAATGAAAAGCTACTATTTAAGCTACTTTTAGTAGCTTATAGCTACTTTCAATAGCTAAAGCTACTTTTAGTAGCTGTTGAATCGACAAAAATTTAAATTCGCATAAAAGCGTATTCTTGTTTGCAATATAGTGTGGAGAAAAATAAACTAAAAATTACAATTTATTATACAATTATATAATATGATTAAATCGGAACTCAGAATTTTTGACAACATTAAACTATTTTGTTATAATATCCAAAAATATATAAACACAAATCTTCAGTGATTAAAAATACGAAAAAAAAATAAATAGATTTTGCAATAAAAAAATAATCAAAAATTAAAAACAATAACATTTGAATTAAATTCAAAAAATAAATATTTAATTATTTTATGATAGAAATATATTATATGAATTTGAAAATACAAACAAGAAATTGCATATGGACAAAAACAATAGGGTTATTACACTAAATACTAAATTGAAATAAAAAAAAAAAACTATAATTTTTTAAAATTGCAACTAACAACGGTTATCTTATAAACATAATTAATAACCTTATACATAAAAAATGTAAAAGATTTAATATTAATTTGTTTTATACGGTAATACAAGATAATAAAATAACAACAACTTAACTTCATTGGTGACATCAGTAATAATTTAACTACCAAAATGAAAAAACTCGGGATTACAGCGAGCCTCTATAATAAAAGTACTATAAGGAACAATCTAGTGAACAACAAACTGACCAATAGAAACCCTTTATCAGATTCTGGCATTTATAAAATTAAGTATAATAATTGTGATTTTGTGTACATCGCACAAACAGGACGCAATTTCAATATAATATTTCAAAAACATCTCAAAGCCATAAAAAACAATAAAATATTTTCAAACGTTGCGAAAACACATGCTAGAAAATTCCAACAATTTTACATTAGACAATTTAAGCATTTTACACAAAGATAAAAAAGGTCTGAGATTAACTTTCCTGGAAAATTTAGAAAAAAAATAGCAATAAAATCGAAAGCGAACCTCATGAACGAAATACTAGATCTAATACCATCTCCCTTCCTAGACGAAATAGCCTATAGTTTTTCTCAAAATGCCGCCCCCACAAACTTAGATAATTAAAAATACTATATGCTTAAATTATACAATGTTTTCTGTTATGCTGACGACGCACATCTATACACCCACATAAACTAAGTACAGATTCGTCATCTATAGGCTATATGAAGGATTTCTATACAAAAAAAAATTAAAAATGTTACAGACACCGTACCAAACGCTATACCACTTTTTCCTTGCAGTCAAAGTGGTAAAAAGTAGCTTAAAAAGTAGCTTAAAAAGCAACTTAAAAAGTAGCTTAAAAAGTAGCTTAAGAAATAGCTTAAAAAGTAGCTTAAAAAGTAGCTTTACAAACTAGCTTAAAAAGTAGCTTAAGATTTAACAGCTACTTTTCTAGTAGCTTGTAGCTGTAGCTTAAGCTACTTTTGGAAAAAAGTAGCTGTAGCTGTAGCTTCATAAATTTTTAAAGAATAGCTTGTAGCTGTAGCTTAGCTACTTTTATCGAGTAGCTTGCCCAGTTCTGGTTAAAAACGAGATTTCAAAATCAGTTTTAACATTGTAAATATTATTTTCGCACTAAAATTTTGTGATTTATAATCATGTGCAAAAGTAATAGAATGTAGAGTTTGAAATAAATACATTTGGTGACCGTAAATTAAAGTTTAGCCAAAATCTTTCGAAACTCATTACATGTATTTAAACAAAAAGTGTTTTAGGATTAAATTCTGTATATTTGATTTAAATTCGACATTTTAGCATACTCTACGTATATAATTAATCAGGAAAAAAAAATACAAACGATACAAATAATAAACAAATAAAACATAGGATCAAGTTACTATGTAGGTAACAAAGTATCTATATTCGAAAATTTAAATATTAAAAAAAAATTATCAAAATTATTAATTATAAAAAACCAAATTTTATTTAAATCTATTATATACAGTAATATATTTATTTCTATTTTTTCTCTTAGTAATCTACTGTTAATTTTTTTAACTCATATTTAGATTTATTGATCGTTAGATAATGCAAATTATTAGTGGCATCATCCTGGAGTTAGTTTTAGTATTAAAAAGGGAAAAAGAAAATTTGCGTGGTTTTATATTTGCAAATTTTTTTGTGTTAACGAAAAAAGTTGGAGTCGCAACAAAAAAAATCGACTCCGACTTCGACAAAATTCTTCGACTCCACGCCTGCAACTCGATTCCAACTCCTGAAATAAACAAATATTTTTTGTTGAATATATTTAATATATGAATGTATTAAAGTTATGATTGCACTATTTCTTATAATGAACATGTAACGACCTGTTATTTGCCCTTTATTTAAAGGTAAAGACAGTTCAAGTAAATGTACTAATTTTTGAGCGATTAGTTTTCTGAGTGTTTCCAGTAAATTATTTGGTAAAATATTAATTCATAAAGTTACAGCACTAACTATTTCAAAAATTAGAGACGTTCAGGGTGGCTTTTTGCCAGAGAGAGGATGTGTAGATCAATTGTTTGCTCTACGTATAATTGTCGAAAAATCACTTGACAAAAATAAAAAAGTGTTCTCTGGCTTTCTCGATTTAAGCAAAGCTTATGACAGTGTTCTTCGGAAAATCTTGTGGAATGTG
The DNA here is from genome assembly GCA_963966155.1 of Clivina fossor. Classification (NCBI taxonomy): domain Eukaryota; kingdom Metazoa; phylum Arthropoda; class Insecta; order Coleoptera; family Carabidae; genus Clivina; species Clivina fossor. Next base: position 775,470 of record OZ014560.1, read on the forward strand.
CTTTGCAAGTACGGTGTTAATGGAGCAATTCAAGCTCTGTATGATGGAAGTAAAGCTGCTGTACGAGTTGATGGTTGTTTAAGTGATTGGTTTCATATTTGGCGTGAAACAGGGCTGTGTAATATCTCCTTGGCTATTTAATTTATATATGGATGTTTTTCTTCGGCAAGCTTTCTGTGGTAATGATGGTATATAAATAGGTGATTTGGTTGTTTTGGCTGAATCTGAAGAGAAAGTGAGAAGGATGATTGATGGAATTAATGTTGTTGGTAAAGTAATGAATCTTTTGTTGAATGTTAATAAGTGTAAAGTTTTAGTTTTTGAAAAGGACAACTTGACGACTGAATGTAATGTATGTATTGATGGTGCACGTTTAGAGCAGGTAGATGAATTTGTGTATTTGGGTAGTTTGTTTTCTAGAGATGGCCGGTTTGATCGTGAAATTGAAAGGAGAGTAAATGCTGGTTGTAAGGTTTTGGGTGCTTTGGGAACTTTTGCTAGGAATGTAAATGTTTCCAAAGAAGATCTTTTGAGTATATACAATTCAGTTTTGGTGTCTAAGTTGATGTATGGTAGTGATGTGTGGTGGTGTTGGGTTTGGTTGCATAAGCATAAACGGAAATTACTGCTGTGGAAATGAGATTTTTACGTGGGGTATGTGGTGTAACTAGGAGAGATCGGGTACGAAATAGACTAGTGTATGATGAGTGTGAAATTGAAAAAAATGTTGTAGCAAAATTTGGTGTTAGTCAGCTAAGATGGTTCGGCTATGTTGAGCGAATGTCTAATGAACGTTTGGTTAAAAAGATATATTTGAATGATTTTGATGGTATTCGTTTGCGTGGACGTCCGATGTGTAGCTGGAGTGGTATGATTGAGAGTGTTTTGCGTGAGCGAAAGTTTCCAGGTAGTAGAAATAAAAGAACATGATGTATGAAAAGAATTATGAATGTGGATGAAGCGAAAGTTGCTTATTTGGATAGGAATGTTTGGAAGCGACTGATTTCGGGACGATAAAAAGAGTTTGTGCCACACCCTTTTGAGTACATGGCGTGATTGTGTATGTATGTATGTATGTATGTATGTATGTGTATGTATGTAATATGTAACCTAATCTACACTGTAAAAAACGGTGTAAATTTTCATTGATAACCATGGTAATTTTACTATATTTTTATTGTAATTTTATGAATTATTAGTAAATTTACAAAACAATTATAAAACTGCAAGAAAAAATATTGTATTATTACTATAATTATAATATGGTTTTTTACAGTGTATATTTTAATATTTAACCCGACCTACACAAAATCAGCTTGTGACCTACCAGTGGGTCGTGATCTTTACAATTTTGGGAACCATTACTTAAATAAAAATTGGTATTTAACAAAGTTATTTTATTTAAATTATTTAAAAATATATTACATAGTAAATAAAGGCAAAACAAATTAAATTTATTAAAGCTATTATTTTATGATATAAATTTTACTATTCTTCTTTGACATTGTAGCTCATTATATGGAAGCAAGTACAGTTGAAATTTTAGGACGAGCGTTTGGATTATAGGCAAAAATTTCCTTCCACGGATAAATAATACTTGTAATGGATTAACAACTTCATTTTGTCCACTCGAACAAAATGAAATTGTAGCTCATAATTTACATCTGTCTATTCCAAAAGGCCATCCAGTATGTATCATACTTTATTACATTGAAAGTGATTTATATACAGTTTAGTTAAATTATTAAGTTATTGTTGTTTCCAAAAAGTGTTTTTTTTTTCGCAATAAATTGTACATTTTTCTAAGTTTAGAAGAGTTTTATAAAATGACAACTTCATGAGTTTGATGTGACTAGCATTTTTATGAAATCAATTTTAAACGCTACATAGTTTAATAAATTTAAATTTCATACGAGTGACAATAATTAATATAAATTTAAAAAAAAGTATGTTATTTTATTTATTAACACATAAATTAGAAGATATACTTAAAATTTTGCTACTTGTTTTCGTTATTAAGTCGATAAATCTTTCAAAACAGAAATTTTATATTTTTATATTCCTGTATAGTTTTCGCGAAAAATAGACATCAAAATATGTAGATCGTTTAATGTCACCATTTTATAATTTAATTTTAAAATTGATATAGATATATATGTATATATATTTTAAACTGTCAATTTTAAATTATGAAATTCAAAAATACAAAGAAAAAATTCAGTATAGTCAAATTAAGAAAGCCTAGTGTATTAATAGAAATGTATTAAAATGTACATTATTTTTTTCAAAAAATGGATATGTTACTGCAATTTACATTTAAAGACGAAAATATGAATTTATTTATGTGTTTCCAAGAACCTTGTGAAATCGTAACTGTAAATATCTACATATTTTTCTGTAGGTATATTTTGAATAAAGATAAACAAACAAATATTTTTTTAAAAGTTTTTCATATTTTTTTTACATATTGATTAAACAATTACATATATAAAAGTTAATGTAATATATTTGTTTTTTCTATATTTTTGACATTATTTACATTACAAGCTTATTTCAACTAAAGAGTGAGTTCGTTCGCGCAGCGGGTGGAGTTTAAGTGTTGAAACCGCTTCACACAGCTTAAAAGAATAATAATGTAGATAAAACAATTCATCTATTAGTGTTCTCTATAATGTAGATAAAATAGTCAATCAATGTCTGAGTGACGGAGTTGTTTAAAACCGTCTTGTATGTAATTTATTAAATAAAATGTCTTTAGTATTTGATTTCAAGTTAGTAAGTAATTTGTTATTAAACGAAATAGTTAAAATTGTATATTCGTATATTTAAAATTATAAAGTTACGATTTTAAATATACTTTTTTGTAACATCAATTATATTTAAAATTAAAAATGACAAAAAAGTTTAACCAATCAGTTAGAGCCGCAAATTATTTTACATTTAATGTTTTTGTTTTACGAACTTTTGGCCTTTGGTTTCCTGCAGAAGAATCTCAAACTTGGAAATCAAAACTATACATCATATATGCAATCTTTGCTCAAAGTAATTATATATTTCTATAAATTACCTTTAAGACTAGATGAACACCGGTTATTCATATCTAGAATAAACACTATTAGACACATTTAAACACATAGTAATATGAATTTTCTAATGTAGTGACACACAAATTATTCATATTTAGTCATGTATGTCATTTTGTAAGTAAATGTGACTAATAGTTTTCTGTGTAATTGTGACTAACCGGTGTACATCCAGCCTCAATTTTTTATATGTACTTTTTAAATATGAGACTCAATTTAAAAGTAACCGTCTGCAAACTCATATTTTCAAAAATTATGTGATTAAAATTTAGTAGCACTGAAAAAGATTTAACAGTGTTAAATTTTTTTAAACTCCTTAAAATAAAATATGCAATTATTTTCAGTTAAATCTAACTAAAATAAAATTATTTTATATAATTTTTGGTAAATATTATAATTTATTTTTTAAAATTAAGAAAATAAAACTGAACGATAAATTTACGTGTTTTATGAATAAATAATTTAAAACAAATATTTTATTTTATTGTTTTTTAATCAAAATATTTTTCTCTATAATATTGAATAGATTAATCTGAAAAGTTATTATAGTAAGTATGGAATGGTGTAAAGGCAGAATTAGATCAAAAATATAAAAATTTTACAATTTTATGGACGTTTCAGCCGTTATAAATCATTAGGATAATCTTGAAAGAAGTTTATTATTTTGTATTGTAAGTAATTAATTATTAATAAAATTGTTTTATTTTTTATTCATGTTTGCCTTTATACCATTCTATAATTTCAACAAGGATCACAACTTCCAAATTAATATACTAAGTACTAAATTTTCTCAACATTAACAGAGGTAGCTGTAGGTTGTCGGTGAAACATATTTAAATATTAAATTTTAATAAAACACTTGGTATATTTCAAAAATTTTCTTTTTATTAAAAAGTCTTTATCACGTGATTTCGGCAGTTACGCCATCATCTGATGATGGCGTAACTGCAAGTGCTTTATTAAAATTTAATAACTAAATTTTCTTGTTAAATCTGAAATTAAAATATGAACTTAAACTTTCAATATGTCGCTTTTAAAATGTTTGAAAATATTTTTACCAAATCGATTTCCAAATTTATTTATAATATTACAGATAATATTAATCAACTTCAGTGGCATTTTAAAAGAGTTTTTAAAACTAAAATTAGTAAAAAATTATCTGAGAATTAATATGATTCAAAAAAGACAATAATTTGACATTATTGTCAATACAACTTAAACGTTGTAAAAATTTAAATTTCGTTAATCTAATTAATGAATTTTCCTAACAAAAAGCACAAAGAAATATATCATTTAAAATAAATATTATGTGCAATTTTTTTAAAAAAAGATGATCATATTTATGATTTTTTTGCATATATTTTATTTAATATCTGTTTTTGTTTTTGCTTATATTTTATTTATATGCTAAAATTTTTATTTTAAACTTAATTATTTACTTATTATTTTCAAATTTCTAATTGTACATTTTTTTATGAGAGCTTTAAAAACTCTTTTCCCCACACTAGCTACTAAGGACAAGGTTTTTCTCCGAAATTTAACTTTAAAGCAGATGGTTTGAAAGAACTAGTGCTATTAAAATAATTTCTAATTTCTTTTTTTCTTTGTTGTAAAATAGTTATTATTTTTTACCTTACGCAAAGGACTTTTTCCAATAATAACATTAGAAATATAATAAATGTTATGTAATATTATGTTTTAGATTTTTGTATATATTTGTTCCTATTCTGTGGATTTATCGACATGATTGTAGTATTTGGTAATATTCAAGAAATGGCTGAAGTTGCCTTTATTCTATTAGTTTATTTTGGATTAGGAGTGAAAGGTCTTTACTTTACGATGTACTCCAAGCATATTGTTAAATTTCTACATGATTTAGATACAGAAATATTTCAACCAAAAAATATGAAACAAGAAACATTTTTAAAATTAGCAATAAAAAGAGCAAAGCTTGATAGATTTATTTTAATATCGTTGGCAACAATAAATGTTTTTCTTTGGGGTGTAGAAGGAGTTAGTGAAAAACTTAAAAATCATCCTATTCCATTCCCCGTGAAAATCTGGTTACCATTTAATGTTCGAGCTAACAAATCGGTTGAATTGTTAATATTTTTTTACGAAATTGGTGGATTGTATTGCGGAGCATTGTCCCAGCTTACTATGGATACTATTATTACTGGATTATTTATTAATATTTGCTGTCAGTTTGATATGTTAAATGATAATTTGGAAAATATGAAACAAACTTCAATTGAGAATTTAATAAAACGAAAACAAACTTTTCATAATACAAATCATATTTTCTTTACACACAAAGAGTTGGAGAAGGAAATGTTTCAGAATTATCGAAAATGTATTATGCATCATCAAGCAATAATAAAGTAAGAATGGAATTTTAGATAATAATTAGAAATAAATTATAACATACAGGAAAAAAACATTTTAACTATTAGAATAAAACGGCTTTAGGTTATAGTTCTGTAATAATTTATTAATAAATCAACGTAAAAGTGCGTCTTCATTAGGAAGAAAAAAATACAAATAATATTTATAGTAAATAAATAAAACATGGAAATAAAGTACTAGATAACAAATAAGTAACTAGACTATGAAATTTATAAAAATATATAAATAAATATATATATATATATATATATATATATATATATATATATATATATCAGTGTGCGGACACTGATTTAAATACAATTTGGTTTCCTTTAATCAAAAATTTATAAATTTCATGATCTAGTTACATGTTTATTACCTGGTTACTTGTTCCCATGTTCTATTTATTTACTATAAATATCGTTTCTATCTTTTTTCCTAATGTAGACGCACGTTTAGTTTGTCGAAACGTTGATTTATTAATAAATTTTATTCTAATATAATGAGTTCTGAAAGATTTTTTCACTACATGTCAATTATTCTTTATATAAAAGTTAAAAATGACACTAATTTTGTGTGTAAATTACATTGTACAAACAATAATGTAAAAAATATTGGTGTTAATTTAATTTAGTGTTAGACAGAGCCGACGGAAGTACCGGGAAATCGCTTGGGCGGAGGGGCACCACACTAAAGGGGGCACTAAATCAAGCATAACTTTTCTATTTGTACATAAAAAATTAAATAAAATGTAGATTTCAATCAAATCTAGTAATTATGATATATGCAACTTTTTTATTTATTTTTACTTATCTTTACTAATTTCGAATGAATTAAGAAAAATATTTTATTCCATTTCTTCAATTAAGTTTAATCAAATGAATGAATTATTGAAAACAATTTTAGACTTAACGTTAGTAGATACCCTGTCAGTTTCACCGCCAGCCGCTAATTATGCCCGCGGGGCTTTTTTGTTTTCGTGACCTGGTTTTAATTGGTTTTTAATTAGATTAAGGAATTTTTATTTTTAAATTTTTAATTTTTTTACATATTTGCCCCTTCCCCCCCCCCTCTTAGATAAGAAATCTTTGATAAACACTAATTTTGGCATAGTGAAAAGAGTTTGTGCCATACCCTCTAGGGTACATGGCGTGATTGTGTATATAGGTATGTAAATGAAATAGATGAAAAGTTGTTTATCTATTTGTGAATGGGTATTAGATCATTAGCATTTTAAATCCTCAAAGGTATTTTGTACCTAGAATTTTCCAAAATTGGTTTTTAACACCAGAGGTGTTAATATTGTGATTATTATTCACTTTCTATTTTTAAACTAGTACTTATTATAATTTGTTGCCAAATATGATTAAAAATGAAACAATTAATATATATATATATATATATATATATATATATATATATATATATATATATATAATTGAAATAAAAAATAATTTCTAACAGTTGTAAACATGAAACTTAATTATAATATTTTGTATTATAATAAAAATTATTAATTAAACTACTTTTACATGATAATATTTTATTTAATTAAAAAAAATGAATCAAATCTAACCAATTAACAAAATTATTTAATTTGTCTTTGAATAAAATTATTAAATAACTATTACATTTAAAAATTAGTGTTTTAAAATGTACAATTTTATTTTTACACTTCAATTATATCGATGTTCATGTTAGCTTGGTTGTTTATGAAATGACAGAATAAGCTGTTTGACAAAAACAAACACTAACATTAAGTAATTACCATAAACTTTCACTTGAAAATTTTTGAAACATATGGTATGTTTCGACAAATTTAATTTTTTGTATTATTTCTTAGAACTGAAAAATTTTCCATGTTTATTTTTACAAAACAACTCTCTTTTTTTTGGAATTTTTAAATATAAATTAGAAATTTACTTATATGTACAATAACATATTGTAAACAGATAGAATATTTTTATTTTTAGTATTATTTTTGTATTATAAAGAATTTTTAAATTGTTTTTGTTTTTATTAATATTCTGTTACTATATAAATTAAGTTTATTTTATTTTTATAAAAATTTGAAATATGTTTTAATTATTAAATGGTAATTGACAATTAAATGAATTTATGACTGAATTGAAACAATAAATAAATATAGTTTTGTTTTCAAAGTTAAAAATTTAAAGATTGCTCTTATTAAAAGATCGTAGATAAGAATTAAAAGTAAAATAAAGTATTATTATTATTATAACCTTTATTAAAATTATTCAATAATTTAATAATGTTTTTAATATTTTCTGCATTCTTATCTATGATAATTCACTTTAACACAAATACAGCATTTTGTTATATTTAATTTAAAAAAATCTTTATTTTTAACTTTCACTTTTACAAATACCTGTATTATTATCCAGTCATCAGGTAAAATGTAATATTTGTTTTAGATGCTATTTTCAAAACTATGTACATTTTTAAATTATATTTTAAAATTTCCAAATCAATCATTTTATAAAAATAATCATTTAAATCGAAAGTTATAGTAATTGTTTGATGAAAAATAATAATGCTTAAATTTTATTTAAAGTTTTTGTTTTGTTTATTAACTATCTTCTGAAATTTAATACTATTTTATCAATACAATATATAAATAAAATAAAATATTTTTCTGTTATATGAATACAAAACTAGAATATAGTTTAACAATATGTAAATTTAAAAATTAATTAATTTTTTATAAACTTTCTTGTATTGATAAAAATATAACAAATAAATGGTAATAAATACTATTATTATTATTTTAATTAATTAATATTCTGAAAAAACAAATTTTAAAACGTTTAGTAATAATATAAATTTATTTAATTAAAGAAAAAATGAATCATATTAATAAAATTATTTAATTTGTCTTTGAATTAAATTATTAAGTTAATGTTAGAGTCTGTTTTAATAAAAAAGAAATACTACTATTTATTAAATAATTATGAAAGTATTTCTATATTCTCTGAAAGTTACTTCGTTGGTTTCAAATAAAATTTATATTCAGATTATGTAAAAATAATATTTTTCTTAAAATTAAGTTCATTAAAAATTTTTATAATTTTATACATACACGATTTGTTATTATATTACAAATAAATATCTTATATAAAATTTTATTATTATCTCAAAAGCAAATTTTGTTCTATAATTTAAGTTGTAAATAAATATAATATAAATATATGTATATTTATCTATAAAAATAAAAAATTTTGATTTCGAAATATGATACTTTAATTACAAATTTAAAAACAAATTGATGAAAATATTTATAATTTGTTTTAGCTGTTATAAAATATTAAAACTATTTTTGAATTTTGATAGAATTTGAGCTTAAGAACAATGAATTAAAAACAAATTTAAATTGTGTTACTTTTTATTAATAAAAAATTACATAATTATTATAACTTTTTTAAAATATTAACATTAAAATTATATTCTATAGTAAACAACTGAATTACAAGATTATCAATATTATAAATTTTATTTAATTATACATATACATGTGTCATATTCATTATTAATTATAATATTGAAATAAATATTTCTTGTTCTTGTTATATGAAATATGATATAATATAATTATTATATTATGATATTTGTATAATATTATTTATGATAATTTTATTATTTAAATGAGAACAATAATTTATTAATTTTACTTTAATTAACATTAATATAAAATTTATATATTTTAATAAAAAATATAATTTTAAATATAGATTAGAAATTTATTTATATATTATTTCTTAATTGTAATAAAACATTTTTATGTTTATTTTATTCAAAACTTAATTTTCTATTGTAACATATAATTATGTTATAAATATGTTTTAGTCATTAAATATTAATTACCATATAAGTTAAAATATAAATGAATAAAAATAAATTTTATTTCAGATAGTTTATAACATTGTATTTCATTGGTAATTAAATATTATTTAAAATTATTTAACACGTTAATTATTTACTAATTTGAAAAATACAAATTTTATATATATATATATATATATATAATATATAATTTTACTTCAAAAGCGAAAATTTTACAATTATATGATAATATGAATAATATTAAAATTTTTCTTGAATAATAAATATTATACAAAGTATTTACAATCGAAATCTTTTATATCCATAAGGAATAGAAATATAATTATCGACTAACTTACGTTTAACAAAATTGATTTTAAATTTTTTAATTTCTCTACGTGTAACTACATCATGCTGAGCGGTAGTTTTTATATTGTTAGAAACTATAATTGGTTTGCAATCATCGTCGCTATTTTTTAAAATTAAATTTTTTAAACATTCGAAATTTATAGTCTGCATATTTTTATAATTTAACGTGAAACCTTTTACTTTACAAACCGAATGGGTTTTACCGGTTGCTGGGCTAAACACTTTGTAAGCATAGCTTTTTGGCCCCGCACAAACAAATTCTATAATATAAGAACCCTCGCCATAGCATGACAATTCACATGTAAGATCCCCTAAAAAATTTCCCAAATCTGGTTCAAATTGTCCTGGTTTATGTCTATAAATAATAGAATCGGTGTCATAATATAAAACTCTAGAATCTAATGCGTGCAAGTACTCATGCAATCGTAAACGAGCTTGAGCAGTTGTATATGCGGCTATCACTACATTAACTGTACGCAGTTGCTCTCGAGCTTCATATTGTAATTGCCAGTTGACATATAGATGATTGTCTCCTGCAGGGATAATCTGATGTATTTCTATTGCAGGGTTTGAAAAATACTCGTATAATTCTTCAGCAGATGATACTATAGTGGTTCGGGATTTGTTTTCTGCTTGAGCAAATTTACCTATAATAATCAAAGTTATTAGTAAAGTTATCTTTTTCTACATATATATATATACTTACCCCAAAAAGAATTTAAGCAAAGTTTGGCTTGTGATCTTCTTCCAGCATTGTTTTTAATATTATCTGCATCTAATAAAATTCCTTCTTTTTTATAATATTCATTAATATAGTTTTGTTTTGCTAAATCGGTTTTACATTCGGCAGGGTAACCAGATGCTTCTTGTTTTATTTTTAAATATTTGTTAATATATTCAGCAAACAAACCGCCAGATTTAGTTGCCTTATCATACGCGACTATTTTGTACTGCCATATTTCGTACACATGAAGAATTTTATAGCCAAGTTCTACAGCACGCCGAACCTCATTTATAACCCATGTACCAATAAATGCACGATCTTCGTCTGTATGATTACAGTCATTTTGTTCTAGTTTATCGCAACAAGTTCGACAAAGCGCAAACATTAATTTATTGTGCACTTTTCGAGGTAGAACGGGGTGAAATAGTGCTGTAGGTGGCAAAACTTTACATTTGATTAACCCTTCGACCTTATCTAAATTATTATCAGGTCCTACAAGTTGATTACATTCAGCACCGACCAATACTGTTGGATGATCAACCGGAAATACGCCATACTTACATATGAACGGATATAATGAACATACATCAACATATCTAATTTGTTCATTTTCTTCAATTTTATGATATAAAGAAACATTCCCTGTTCTACCTCCAAAAAGTGCATCTCTTGGATTTAGAGGTAAATTATCAAAATAATTATGGTGTTCTAAATTCCTAGATATTTGTGAGTTTAATTTTAAAAATTTTCTGAACTCACATTCCCACATAATAATTATCGTATTTTTCATATGTTTTAACTTATTTATTTTTGAAATTGTTCGTTCATAACGCGAATCTAAAGTTTCTGTTGAAGAATTATATAACTGTTTATTTCGATTTGTTCGAAAACATATTTTACAACCATGCCAAAAGCAACCCATAAATTCAAAAACTAATTTTTGTGGCGCATAATATCCATCAACTATTAAACCCGGTGCTAATACAGCTTCACTGCCATGCCCCGCATGTTCTATCCGTATTTCACGTTTATTTTCTTCATAAATTAACCATTGTAATGCAATTTTTGATTGATTACAATTTAATCTGTAACCGCGAGCGGGAATAAGTCCAATACTTTTTGGTTTTAAAAATAAGCGTCGGAATACGCGATTACATGCTGAGGCTATTGTTATACTTTCTGTAAAAGGGCATACGTCACCCGTTTCTAAAAATATATCTCGAAATTTTTCACACGCACGACGCAATATTTCTACATCTGCTGTACAATAAGTTACTAAAGATTTTTCCATATCAAATATTACGTTATTGCGTACTTGTTGCTCGTGCCATTGTAAAAATTTTGTACGAACTTCATCACGCATTAAATCTGCACCATAATATTGAATACCTGGTATAGGTCCAATGTATTTTTGATTTTTATTTGTATTAAATAAATGTGGAAAATACAATTTAGATATATCTTCCGACAAGTCTAAAGCCTTAGGTAATGATGACAATGGCATAGGTAAATAATTTATGGAATCTATAAATCTAATTTTTTTATTAATTTCTAATAGTAAAATTTTATTACCGTTTAAAATAATGTGTGGCTTTATATTTAAAGTTTCAACTAAATATTTTAAAATAAACTGGCAATCATAATTTTTTGCATTGTGCGCGATACATGTAATTGTAGAAAATGAGGTGCGTGGCAAAAGTACGTAACTAATAAAATTGGCAATACAATCTTTTTTGTAAATATGTTGCCGAATTCCACATGAATTACAGAACTTGTTTACATTATCAGAGGTCCAACAATCTGTACACGATTGCTGAATTACACATAAATTTACTTCATGTAATTTGTCTTTACCTAGTGTTTTTTCTTGTCTCGCTTCAAAATCATAATAAATAAATAAGTGACTTTTTTCTTGTCTTTCTTTCAACGGCGACATGTAACACTTATGACCGGCTATTTTGTAAGCATTACACAATATACAAAACACTTCACCACATTTATGTTGATGTTTTCTTGGATTGAAAATCTTAAAACAATTTTTACATTTTTGAACTGTATTACACACATATCCTAGATGGTTATCATAGCAGTTTTGATCATGAAATTCTCTGTTACACGTTACACATTTATTTATTTTATTTTTGTCCTTTTTACATGCTGGTATGGTAAAACACAAAGCACATTTATTTTTACACTTATGTTCGTTTATCTTATAATAAGGTTTATGACACGGTTCGCAAAAATAGGTACAACAAAATGCAGCAGTCAAACTTTTAATAACACAAAAATGATTATTATTATAGAGTAAATTTAAGCGAGGTAAATTAGTGTTTTTTGCACCTTCAAAAATAACATTACCATTACCGCGAAACTCATATACAACTATATTATATTCGATAAAAAATCTTTGGAATTCTTCTAGTTCAGAAATGCTAGCACCATTTATTGGTATTTTAATGTTAGTTCTTGATAGTAAATTTTGCACTTTTAAATTTTGTAATCCGTTTTTATTTAAAACAATATCAGAAAAGAATGCATCCTTTTTTATCCAAGATTCAGCTACAATAAGCGAGCGTGGTAAACATAAATTATCCTCATTACGTATTTCTACGAGACCGTGTTTCCTCTGACAAAATTCAGCAAATTTCATTCCACTAGCGCGTAACCTTCTTGAATTTCCGGTTCCCCTTGGTAAAATTACACGAGTTAATTCCACAGTAAACTGTCCATCGGTAAATATTGTTGAATTACTTTGCAATATTTTGTATATTACATCCCAAACAACATCGATATCTAACTGATCAGCTCTACGAAAACTTAACCAACCCTTTCCATGAATAAAATTAGGTGTTTCAAATGCCAATCCTACCATTTCGCTTTTATCTACTTCATTTACTATATATTCGATAAGTTGCCTCATACTGTCTTTAAACCAATCGATAGGATTTTCATCAGCAGGAGGATCAATCATTTCAAAACATACACGTTTTCCAATAATATTAAACTTTTTAACATGATGTTCCGTTTCAGAGATAATTGAAAATCGCGAAACTTTGCCATATCCTTCTTGCACCTGCCAATTGTTATTTTCTATATTATAAGATTCTTGATTACTAACTTTTTCACGACTTTCCAAAAACATATTATTAATTTTGTCCATAGCTTAGATCAAATATAATACTCTGACGTCTGATCAATACAACAGTCAAAACAAAACTAAATTTATTTTTAAATATCCATCTATATTTTCAATTATTTGGTAATTACTATTTAATGACTAAAACTAAATTTTATAAAAATAAAATAAAAATATGTTTATATAGCAATACAAAAATAATTTTCGTTAAATGTTACAATTTTATTAAAATTTAATTAATTTTTATACTTTTCACGCACTTAGGTATGTCAAAAATAATTCTCATCAATTTGTTTTTAAATTTGTAATTAATATAATTTATAAACATAATATTTAATTCATTTGTTATTATAATTATTTTTTTTTGTTTTATAATATATATATATATATATATATATATATATATATATATATATATATATATATAATGTTTCATATAAAATTAAGTTTTTGAATAAAATAAACATAGAAACGTTTTATTAAATTTAAGAAGTAGTTTATAAATAAATTTCTAATCTACATTTAAAATACGTACATACACAATCACGCCATGTATCCAAAATAGTGTGGCACAAACTCATTTTATTATCCCTAAATCAGTCTCCTCCAAACATTCTTATCCAAAAAAGTAACATTCGCTTTATCCACATTTACAATTCTTCTCATACATGCTCTTCTATTCCTACTACTTGAAAACTTCCACTCAGGCAAAACACTCTCAATCATACCACTCCAACTACTCATTACACTACACCATTAAATTAAGTTTTGAATAAAATAAACATAAAAATGTTTTATTAGCTACAATTAAGAAATAATATATAAATAAATTTCTAATCTATATTTAAAATTATATTTTTTATTAAAATATATAAATTTTATATTAATGTTCTTATAAAATAAAATTGATAAATTATTGTTCTCACTTAAATAATAAAACTATCATAATTAATATTATACAAAATTGTATCATATTTCATATAACAGGAACAAGAAATATTCAGGAACAAGAAATATTCATTTTAATTACATTAAAAATAAAATTAAAATTGTTTACAAATTAGTTTTACAATAATATCTAATCAAATAAAAAGTAATAAATTATTGTTATTAATTAATTAATCGCAATGATCACCAATTAATATTATTCAAATTTGTATCATATTACATATTTGAATTTCTTAATTACTATAAAGACATACACATATTTCGCATAATTATTAAATTTTAGTAGTATAATTTTAGTATATATATATATATATATATTATTCAAAAAAATTAAATTAATATGAAATTGTATTTTTTTTTTACAACTCATAATATTATAAGATTTCGCTTTTAAAATAAAAATTAAATATATGAAATGTATCTGTAATTTTTTAATTAGTCATATAAATATTTAAATTTTATAATTTAAAATGAATATGACATAAATGTATGTGCATAAATAAAATACAGGTCATAAAATACAATAGAAACTAAATAGTTTTATTTTTGTAAAATAAACATGTATATTTTTTATTAATTTTAAGAAATAATACAAAATAAAATTTGTTAGTTTCCAAATAAAAACAAAAATTAATTACTGTATATAATTGTTTGCTGATCAAATATTATAGTTTATTTATGCACATAAATAAATAAATTTCTGATTTATATTTTAAAATTAAAATTAAAAACTGTTTTGTAAAATAAACATGAAAACTTTTTCATTCCTAAGAAATAATATAAAAATTAAATTTTGTCAAATTAAATTCAAACAAGTATTACATTCCAACGGATTTAGAAATTTTTCCAGTGAAAGTGCATGCTAATTACAAGTACTTATTTCTGTCATTTCATAGTGAGTCGAGCTAACATATACCTACATCGATATAATTGGTGTCAAACAAATTGGGTATTTTAAATTATTAATTTTTAACTGTAACATTAACCTAATAATTTATTCAAAGACAAATTAAATAATTATATTAATTTGATTCATTTTTCTTTAATTAAATAAATTTATATTATTACTAAATGTTTTAAAATTTGTTTTATTTTATTCAAAAATAATTTTATAAATTTATAACATTACGTTTATTTTATCTATATTAACAATAACATTACTAAATGTTTTAAAAACAGTTTTATTTTTTTCAAAAATAATTTTATAAAGTTTACATTAAATTAATAATTTAATTCAAAGACAAATTAAATAATTTTATTAATATGATTCATTTTTTCTTTAATTAAATAAATTTATATTATTACTAAATATTTTAAAATTTGTTTTATCAAAATATTAATTAATTAAAATAATAATATTAGTATTTATTACCATTTATTTGTTATATTTTTATCAATACAAGAAAGTTTATAAGAAATTAATTAATTAATTTACATATTGTTAAACTATATTCTAGTTTTTATTCATATAACAGAAAAATATTCTATTTTATTTATATATTATATTGTTAAAATATATTAAATTTCAGAAGATAGTTAATAAACAAAACAAAAACTTTAAATAAAATTTAAGCATTATTATTTTCCATCAAACAATTACTATAACTTTCGATTTAAATGATTATTTTTATAAAATGATTGATTTGGAAATTTTAAAATATAATTTAAAAATGTACATAGTTTGAAAATAGCATCTAAAACAAATATTACTTTTTTACCTGATGACTGAATAATAATACAGGTATTTGTAAAAATGAAAGTTAAAAATAAAAATTTTTTTAAATTAAATATAACAAAATGCTGTATTTGTGTTAAAGTGAATTATCATAGATAAGAATGCAAAAAATATTAAAAACATTATTATTAAATTATTGAATAATTTTATTGAAGGTTATAATAATAATAATACTTTATTTTACTTTTAATTCTTATCTACGATCTTTTAATAAAAGTAATCTTTAAATTTTTAACTTTGAAAACAAAACTATATTTATTTATTGTTTCAATTCAGTCATAAATTCATTTAATTGTCAATTACCATTTAATAATTAAAACATATTTGAAATTTTTATAAAAATAAAATAAACTTAATTTATATAGTAACAGAATATTAATAAAACAAAAACAATTTAAAAATTCTTTACAATACAAAAATAATACTAAAAATAAAAATATTCTATCTGTTTACAATAAGTTATTGTACATATAAGTAAATTTCTTATTTATATTTAAAAATTCCAAAAAAAAAGAAAGTTTTTTTGTAAAAATAAACATGGAAAATTTTTCAGTTCTAAGAAATAATACAAAAAATTAAATTTGTCAAAAGCATACCATATGTTTCAAAATTTTTTAAGTGAAACTTCATGGTAATTACTTAATGTTAGTGTTTGTTTTTGTCAAACAGCTTATTCTGTCATTTCATAAATAACCAAGCTAACATGAACATCGATATAATTGAAGTGTAAAAATAAAATTGTACATTTTAAAACACTAATTTTTAAATGTAATATTTATTTAAATAATTTTATTCAAAGACAAATTAAATAATTTTGTTAATTGGTTAGATTTGATTCATTTTTTTTAATTAAATAAAATATTATCATGTAAAAGTAGTTTAATTAATAATTTTTATTATAATACAAAATATTATAATTTAGTTTCATGTTTACAACTGTTAGAAATTATTTTTTATTTCATTATATATATATATATATATATATATATATATATATATATATATATATATATATATATATACATATTTAAATATCAAATATATTAATTGTTTCATTTTTAATCATATTTGGAAACAAAATATAATAGGTACTAGTTTAAAAATAGAAAGTGAATAATAATCACAATATTGACACCTCTGGTGTTAAAATCCAATTTTGGAGAAATTCTAGGTACAAATACCTTTGAGGATTTAAAATGCTAATGATCTAATACCCATTCACAAATAGATAAACAACTTTTTATCTATTTCATCTATATACACAATCACGCCATGCACCCTACAGGGTATGGTACAAACTCTTTTCACTATGCCAAAATTAGTTTTTACCAAAGATTTCTTATCTAAGAGAGGGGAAAGGGGCAGATATGTAATAAAAATTCCTTAATCTAATTAAAAACCAATTAAAACCAGGTCACGAAAACAAAAAAGCCCCGCGGGCATAATTAGCGGCTGGCGGTGAAACTGACAGGGTATCTACTAACGTTCTATTTAGATTATGTTTGGCTAAAAATATGGAACGATTCATAATTTTTGATTAAATTATTTATAACATATTATGAAAACGTTAATATTTTTATCAATCACTATATGACAAATTTCATAAAATAATATAGTTTTTAAAGTAAAAATAGTTTAAGCTCGTCGTGTGTTCTAATCATAATTACATTGTAAAAAAGTCGCCATTTTATATAAAAAAAACTATACTAAAAAACTTAAATATTATTTCAGAAAAACGATGTCTTAACTAAATTTTCTGAAAAAATTATATAATTTTGTAATTTTTATATAATGTTTTTTTATCGAAAAAGTAATTAAATTTTCGTGTTACGTTATTTTTACAGTATAGATATGAGACTAACAATTTATACCACTTTAATTACGAAATTTAAATGTATATTATACTTTTAGATATTTGTGACTGCAGCATACGAAATGAAAACTTTCTATTAAGGAAAGTTTGATTAAATAAGTTCTAAGTGACTCTTTCTATCACCATTATTAGTAATGTATACTACTTTTGGTCAAGTTGTCGATGAACTACTTCACCTCAGATTTCGATGAAACCTGGTTAAAAAATTCCTATAACAATAACAGTAACGGGAAAAATAATAATAAGTGGCGGTCAGATTAGGTTTAGTACTAGGTTAGGTTAGGTTTGGTTAGATTAGGTTATTTTAGGTTAGATTTTTCAATAATTAACCTAAACTAAACTAATCTTACACAACCTAACCTAAACTAACCAAAACTAACCTAAACTAACCTAACCTAACCGTCACTTATTATTATTTTTCCCGTTATTGTTATTGTTAGAGGAATATTTAGACAAAGTTTCATCGAAATCAAAGGTGAAGTAGTACATCGACCACTTGACCCTACTTTAATTACATTTTAATTAGGTACATAAATCAATAACATGTTGAGTGATAAAATGTAATTATTAAATGTTGCTAAGAAAGTAATAAAATGTATATCTATTTTTCAGATTTGCAAATAATGTTGAAAATGTTTTTAACAGGGCATTTTTGGCCCAATTTACAGATTCGTTAATCATTTTTTGTATGACATTATTTCAGATATCATTGGTAAGTTGTATATGGATAAATAAATTTAAAAATTACACTGTAAAAAAATTGGTATTTTATATAAAAACTCGAGGCAACTGATTTATACCAGTTTAATATGTAAATTTGCAGATATAACAGGAAAATTTTTACATAATATGAATATAAAATACATAGACATATTTTATGTAAGTTTACTTACTTTTTCGGTAAAAAAGATAAATAATATAGTAACTTAATTAGTTTACTTAAATTTACAAAATTATATTATTATTAGAGAAAATTCATGTAAACCATAAGTTTTTCTGAAATAATATGTAATTTTTTTATCATGGTTGTTATGTAAAATAACAACATTTTTTTTACAGTGTATATATTAATTATAAATTTTTATTTATTATGCAACGATATGTTGACGTTGATTAAATAATTTTTAAATTAAGAAAAATGTATTGATGTTGCCTGCGATAGTAGAAGGTCCCGGGTTTGATCCCGGCACGATCAATAATTGTTTTTAAATTTGAAAATTAATTAATAATCTAATTAGTTTATTATTCAGCATTTATAATATTAAATTAATTAATTATAAATAAAATATTTTATCATTAGATGGATTCTTTATTATCAATGGAACTTGTATCTGTCGGATTTTACTTGGGATGTATGACATTTGAATTATTCCTATATTGCTGGCATGGAAATCAAATAATTTTGAAGGTAAAATTTCTAATACACCAAATTTATTCTATTATTTTTAAAATTAAATTAATAGTTTTTTTTTATTAGCTATAATTAAATTATTGTACTATACTGTATTGTATTTACGTCATGAACTATAGAGTTCACGTCGGGTACATATAAATTGCACGCGGCGGTTGTGTTACAATCTCTTACCGAAATTTTGCATAGCGAAACTGCACGCCGCGCCGGTTATTTTCAAAGAGCTGCAGGGATTAAAATTTCAACCTAAAACCAGGTAAGAATCGGACCAGCGCGTATCAATAATAATTTATATATATATATATATATATATATATATATATATATATATATATATATATTATATTATATTATTATTATCTAAGTTACGGCTAACAATAAAACTATGTTCTCCATATATTTTTTATTTATTTAATACACCATTGCTACACCTAATCTATGTTAACCTAGTATCTATTTTTATAATAAATATTTGGTTATATTAATTTGTAATCTTGCTTATTATTGTTAGGACAATACAATATTAATTTCAAGTTTACATATAAAATTGCTATGTCAAATAATTTTAAAAATATGCTATAGAGTAAACAAAAATATATTCCAAGACCTTTATAATCCGATAATCCGCAACCGGTGTGCAGTTTCGTTATTCAAACTTGGGATATTCGACTGCAACGTGCAGTTTATGTGTTCCGTTCACATCTATCCCATCCAAGTACAATAAGGTGTCATCCGCAAAAAGATACTATTTTATTGATAAGTGATATATTTGGGAGGTTATTTATATACAAGATAAACAATAATGACCAGAATACACTTTCTTGCGGAAGACCTTTCTAAACAGGAATAGCATAAGAGTACATATTATTGATTTTAATACATTGTTTTCTGTTAATTCGTTAGACAATTTTCAAAAAATTTAGACAAGCAACTCTAGCTTCATTCACATCCATGATACAAACCGTTCATACATGCTCTTCTATTATTACTACTTGGAAATTTTCGCTCACGAAAAACACTTTCTCAATCATACCACTTTCTCTACTCAACGGACGTTCACACAAACGTATACCATTAAAATCATTCACACACACACACACATATTTATTTAACCAAACGTTCATTAGACATTCGCTCAAAGTAACCGAACCATCTTAATTGAAATAATAAATATACTGTAGCAAAATAGTGTTTAATCTAAACTTAAAAAAAACATCATTTACTACAAAAAGGTGTAGTTTTCAAACAAATTCACCTATTTCTATTTCACGGGCATGTCATATTTATTAAAAATGTAAATAATAAAATATTGTAATAATATAATGTTTATATTTTCAGAGTGAGTCGGTTGCAAATGCAATATATAATTGTCATTGGTACGAATTTTCTCCAAATTTTTCACAAGATATTGTTTTCATGATGATGAGATCGAGCAAGCCAATTAAAGTTACATCTGGAAAAATATTTTCACTGTCACTGAGCACATTCACAGATGTAATTTTTTTCTCAGTTTCTTTTTGGAATTAGTAAGATAATAAATCGTTTTATTTTCAGCTTTTACGATTATCTTGGTCATATTTTACGGTACTTAAAAGTACACAAAGTAAGAAATAAATTTTACACTTGAATAATGTTTCAGTACAAATTTATTCATAACATTTACTTAATGTTTCAATTATAACTTTAAAGTAAGTGTTAATATAACTTAACAACTTAGTAACTTAACTTAACTCAACAACTTAACTTAGCAGAGATTTACTTAGCAATTTTAGTGCTTGAAATAAATAATAATAAGAATTGAAGTAAAACTTTTTTAGCCGTAGTAATATTACGTTTGCTGTAAGCAAGAAACAAAAAGTAGAGATAAGAAACGTTTCTAATCGTATGTATATCGTTAGTTTTTGGTTTGATTCATACGCCAGTTTTAATCAAATTGAGTTATTGCTAATTTTGTCAATATTTGCTTGTTTTCTATCTATTTTAACAATCGTGGATGGTATAATTTTATTAGTTGCAGAAATTTAATTCTAATTGGTCCCCTATTTTTACTATAAACAATTCAGTTCAGAAACTTTAAATATTATTTTCTCGAAAGTAAAATTTGTGATATGGAACAAACAAAAAATTGACTGACGATGTATATATTTAATTTAGTAAACTAATGATATGTATTTATTAGATTATTATTATGTTATTCATCAATAAAATAAATTAATATTAAAACATTTTGTTAAATTTTATTTAAACTAGTTATATACTGCAAAATTTTCTTTTTGAACTACACAAACTTGAAAATGACAATTGATTGTATTTAAATACAAAAACAATTTTTGCATTTCTAAATTTAACGTAGATTAAAAGAAATCTGCCAAATGTATAAAACAAATGCAAATCTTTTGAAATGCATAATTATTTAGTTTCTTGTAGACATATTATTAGTAAAAATAATATATTTCACAAAATATGCTTTATTTAAATATAGTATAAAATGTTTCACAACTCATGTTTTATTTTAAATCTTGAATCCTTGTGATGAAATTCTGAACAATTCTTTAGTTTTAAATATTTTTTTTGTTTTTTCTGTCAAATTATATTTTTTTTTACTAGAAAAACATTAAATATTCTATAGCGTTACAGGTTTATTCATAAAAAGTCTTAATATAAAAATAAAATTATTATTAGCTGACATATTGACTTATTTTTTTATTTACTTATTGTTGAAATAAACAATATTTTTGTACGTCACTTTGCACGGGAAATTTAAGAAATGCCTTCCATTGGTTAAAAAATATTAATAATAATAATAATATTTATTTTGTTTATATACAGGTTCCCCAATTACATATATATACAATCATGAAAATTATTATAGTTATATATAATTATATAAAATATATATTAATATAAAATATTTTAATTATAAAATATAATAACATAATTATAGAATAATCGTAAAAGTGTTTGTTTTACAGTAATCTTCTTTCTAAAATTAAATATATTTAAATCACAACTTATAATAAGATTATTAACTATTTTTAACATTAAATTTAAAGGTGATTACAAATTATTAATATTAAATACAATATGCCTAAGACTTAAATTAACCGAAGGAACTTTAAATTGAATTGCGGACAGTAAGCCTGGAGCACAAATTAGACTACGCAGAATCTGGATTACAAAATTAAGTTGTAATACTTCCCTTCTTATATTTAAGGTTTGCAATTTAAATATTTGTAATTGATTGACATATAAAACTTTAAAAGCACCGACACGAAATGCTTTAAAATAAACAAATCGTAAAAGTTTTTTCTGTATTTTTTCAATCATATCTATATAAGTAGTAACTAAATCAGTATGCCACACTGCTGTAGCATATTCAAGTTTACTACGTACTAAGCTATTAAATAAGTTAAAGTAGTTCCTCTAAAATCTTGGCCAAATCTAAAAATTAAACTTAACATTTTGCATGCTTACATTACATATTGTTTTAATATGAGTAGTAAAATAAAATTTATTATAGAAAATTATACCTAAGTCTTTAATTTAATTTAATATTGTAGTCATAGACAATATAACCATTTTTTCTAGTGAATGTGACCACTTTACACTTTGTGACATTGACTTGTAAATAATTATTTTTACACCAAATGTTAAGTGAATTCCAATATACTTGCAAGAGATAATATTTATAAACCGAATCAATATCTAAAAATAATTTAACATTATCCGCAAATAATAAACATTTAGACTAATTTAAGCATCTAGGTAAATCATTAACGAACAATAAGAATAGAACAGTAATGAACCTTGAGGTACCCCTGACATAGGAATGAAGATCGCAGAATGAAAGCTATTGTAGCTTACAAATTGACCTCTGTCATGTAGATATGAGTAAATTAGTATTTTGAAGCCGTTATCTAAACCATACATTTGCAATTTATCAATAAGTGTACTGTGATTCACAGTATCAAATACCTTTGCAAGATCCGTAAAATTAGAATCTAATTGATTTCGATTGCAGTTGCTGAAGCAATTTGAACCGAAAAAGTCATCAAGTTTGTAAAAAAGGATCTTCCACTAAAAAAACCATGTTGTTCAATTATTATCACACTTTTAACGTGCTCATATATTCTTTTATAAATTATTTTCTCAAATATTTTAGATAAACTAGATAATAAAGAGAATTGTCCACAATTCTCAATTAATCTGTTGTTGCCAGCTTTAAAAATAGTCACAATTATCCCTATTTTTAATATGTTTGGGAATTTGCAATCAATTTTATACAGTTTCCGAAAATTTTTAATAATGGAATAATCAACAAATCTACACAATTTTTAAAAATATAACCTGGTACACCATCTGGTTCAGTAGATGCACGTGGATTAATATAATCAATGGCAACTTTTATTTCATTTTTTTAAATTTTATCTAGCGTTAAAATATCTAAATTGTAACTCTCAAATTTATTACTATGCAATATATTTTCGCTGCTTTTGTGAACAGATTTGAAAAATAATGGAAACACGTTTTCTATCTGTTAACTTTCTTAAAATACTCATTATTATACATAAAATTAGTACAAAGAGTTTTGTTACCTTTCCATAGTTGATAATATAACTCCAAAAAATTTATGATTTTGACTCATTTCAAATTCAAGTTTACTTTTATACTCAATATGTGCAATTTTAATTAGATTTTTTTATTTTAGCTCGCAAATCCTTAAACTTGAGCCAAAATTTATACTATTTTTGATGGTAGTTTTTCGCTTTTTTTACAATAGTATGTATTTCTTTTAATTTTATTTTTGATTTCGGTTGTAAACCAAACCGAATATAAGTTATTAAGAAAACGCAGTCGATGGCTGCGTCTCGCCATCCTGTCGCACGCCCAACCTCTTTGCTTGCTCGTCAAGCAACCGATTTTTAACGAAGGTTAGCGTCCAGTTTGTCTCAGACAACGTCTCAATGGCACTAACCACCACATCATATTTCTCAGGCATCGTATTTGAACGACGCAATTGAAACATTATCAGAATTTTTACCCGAAGAATTGCAACCACTTCTTGAGTGGTTCGAAGATAATTATGTTGGAAGGATAAATCGACTCGGAAACGGTCGTCGTCCTCCATTATTTCCACAAAATATGTGGAATTTATACAACAGGGTATTAAATCTTGAAAATCGCACAAATAACCATGCAGAAGCGGCCCACAGACGTCTTCAATGCGAACTTGGCATGGATCACCTAAATATTTGGAAATTTATTGAAGCATTACGGAAAGTGCAACATGGAAGAGATCTAATTTATGAACAATTAGTTGCTGGACAAAAACCTCCCTTAAAATTAAAAAAATACAGAGATGCGGACGCGCGAATATTTGCAATAGTCGAAAATTATGAAGCTAGAAATATTATCGAGTATTTAAGAGGAATCGCGCATAATTTCGAAATAGATGCTTAAAATAATTATTATGATTATTTTTGAGTTATAAAGCTATAGTTATTTTGTTTTCTATTATTTTTATTGACATTATTTGATTTTAACTTTTATAGTATGATCGGGAAACAATTAAATATGTTATTTTATTTCCATTATTTACAGTCATCTTGTATAGGTATTTACTTATTTAGGATTTTTAAGTTTTGTGCATATTTGTAGGTATATATTTGTATTTCAAGTTTTGTGTATATATGAATAGTATTGTATTTCCACCATATGGTTTCAATGTTTTTGTGAAAAAAACACTGTTAGTTTAAGGCCTATGAAGAAGATTAAAATATAATCGAAAGCTTGCCTAGTAAACTTGAATGTGTTTTAATTAAACATCCATTCCAATAATTGACTGAAATACCCATTATTTTTACACATATATATATATATATATATATATATATATATATATATATATATATACCGGGTGTTCGTTCGTTAAATTCGTATGGGCGTTTAACATGCAAATTCGATAATTTGCGATATACTACTTTCTCGAGTTAAATTCGGAGAAATACTTTTTGATAGACAATAAAAAGTTCTATAATTTGGTTCCAGTTTTAATTTGCTAGCATGTGCCGTTTGGGCACTAGTATTTTTTTTTTATTTTTTGGTTTTTATTTTATTTTTTTCTCAAAAACTATGTATGAGGTCTAGGAAAATAAGCATAATATAGAAAAATGCGGAATAATGAGTACGATAATTGAGTGAAAAAACCATTATTCTACGATACATCGTTTAGTAGAAAAAAATTAAAAACTGAATTTTTAAAAATTTGACAAGGGGGTAGGTACCCTTGCGATTTTTTTCAAAATAACATTTTTTTCAAAATTTGCTGAAAAAAATCTGAAAAAATTTGGGAAAATAGAGAAAAAATTGAGCTACATAATAGCTACGTAACTTTTTTCTCAAAAAAAATGAAAAAACCGATACAAAAAATTTAATCAATATTTATGCTTTTTTATTAAAGAATAATATTACAATATAAGTTTTGTATTACCGCGAATAATTGAAACGGAATTAATAAGGAAAAATAATAAGAAGAACAATACAAATTACTTGTTTAAACAACTAAAGTAGTAGATTTTTATGAAATAACCTTGAAACAGAACAATTTTTGACTATAACAAGTTTTAAAAAAGTTTTTTTTTACTATTTATAATTTTATTAAATGACAATTGATTTTATAATATGACATATCTGATGTATCATGGTAAAAATATTTTTGTTTTTCTGTATTTTAAATTTGAAATTAGTTTGAAAGCAACACTTTACATGAGTACAAATGACCTTATTATGTAATAAAAGAATACAAATTTATATTAAACATGTAAGTTTACGATATTTCAACATATTTTTATATATTTAAGTTTTAAATTGTTAACAATATGTAATTTAACTGTAGTGCGACATCCTGAAAAAGAACCAAAACCGGTTCGAAATATCGATGAAAATTTAAGCAATAAAATAATATTAACAACTTTATAAAAGGAATATGTGTATAAATAATTCCTTTCCTTAAATTGATGACTGCATACCTGACAAACAGATTAAATTAATTATATATATATATATATATATATATATATATATATATATATATATATATACAGGGTGTAACAGAATAACTATTCCTAATTTTAACTGGAGTATCCTGGGCTCAGAATATAAAGATTTAATGCAAATCACTGAGATAAAATGTGGCTCCTTACTGAGCTACAGGGTGTTTTATATAAAAATTTAAAAACTATTTTTGGCCAGTTCTTTAAAACTATTTGACGTATCCTTATCATACTTGGCAGGAAATGTAGGTACCGTACACCATACTAAATTATGTTAAATAAAAGTTTCTGGCTACTGCCAGTGGCGTACAACAGGGGCAAGTGAGAGATTGATCCTTTCTAAATTCTACGCCACTGGCGGAATTGTCATTTTAGCACAATTTTTCGATTCTCCAATACTTGCTGTGTAAAAAACATACTCTTTCTTTGTAACGATAAAGTCACTGTTTTTCGAGATATTTAAAGTTAAACATAAGCTGCACCTTTGGGATTTTTTCAAAATTTGCTAAAAAAATCTGAAAAAATTCAGTAAAATAGAGAAAAAAATTAGCTAGAATCCGAATCTGTAATATAAAATAGGGGTTCTTATTTAAAATTTTAAAGTTGCCCCCGCCCCGCCCACAGGGGGCGGGGGGTTGGCGGGAATTTAATACTAGCGAATGCCCCCCTTCGAGATATTAAAGTTTGGATTCGGCAAATTTTCTGTCCGATGCGTATTTTTCGAAATATAACAAATTCCAGGTTAAATGAATCACCCGGTATATATATATATATATATATATATATATGTGTGTGTGTGTGTGTTTGTGTGTGTCTATGTAATATTACAGTTTTTTTAGTAAATTTACAGAACTTCATTAAATAAATAGGTAAAATTTGTTTAGTTCTGTAATATTATTGTTGGTATAATTACATACATTTGGAAATTTACATAAAGAATGTATTTTACACTGAGAAAACAATATGATTAGGATAAATCGTATAGATATTATTCAAATATATCCGGAATTTGGATACGGCGAAACCTATATATGGTTTCAAGTTACCCGACGGTATATTTGGTTAATTTATTTCAGGGAATTATAAATATATTTCCAACAAATATATTTTAAAATTAAAAGAAATATAATATTGTATTTGAAGATATACTATATTTCCTTTAATTGCTGAATATATTTATAGAAAATATATGTATATTGTACAGAACTATGAAATATATTTAGTTGGAATTTTATATATTTGGTTAATATATTCTAAAGAAACATGCTTGTATTTCAAACAAACATATATTAGTAAAATTTCTATGTCACACTAACTTTAATAATTAATTACAGATTAATGATACACAATTAATAGTTGCAAATACCACCGATTATTTTAAAATTTAATAAAGTTTTATAAAAAAAAAATTAAAAAAGAGTGGAGAATCGCATTAAATTTGAGGAAACCTATCCTTCAAAAATTGGCACTAAATCTTCTAAGTTCCACTTTTTGAATAAAATATTCATATCGCTATCCATTATAATCAACGTAAAGAAATGAAATATTGAATTTAATGCAATAACGCCGACTGCAGTGAATAATAATTAACACACCGTACAAGTGCAAAACCACGTGCCGAAACTGAACTTCTACAACGCAAAACCGGTCTAAGCACGTCGGCACCTCAACTATAATACGAATAGGTACAAGCAAAAGCAAACATACCCGCTTACTGAGCAATATATGTTGCTTTGGTATAAACTTAATAAATTTGTATTAAAAGTGAATATATTTGTCAGAAATATATCAGTATTCTCATTAATATACCAATAATTCCCTATAGAATACAGACATTTGTTGGTAATATTTAGTATATTTAAGAAAAACTAAGTAAATTTACAAGATATATACGTACAATTAGTAGTAAATATAATAGTTTTTATTCCAAATCAAATTTAATAATATAATTCGCTGAAACTTGTAACGTGTAAATCTATGGAATATTTAAAAGAAAACTATCAAAATATTAGCGAGAACCTGGCGGAATTTAAAATAAATATTGTATATTAAATCTAAATACTACAGCCCCAAATATATAAATATAATTCTGGCTATTATAGTGTTTTTTCAGTGTACAATTATTACGGATAATAATATGCAATCTGTAATATTACATAATTTAAAAAGTTATACCAACAACAAATAATTCTACATTAAGTGTGTGATGCAATTTGCAAAAAGTAAGAAATTTTTTTTTTTTTTAATTTTTTAATTTTAATTTTAATTTTAATTTGTTACAACCGGTTAACCAATAACGAGAATATCTTTTAAATATTTGTGATCAAATAGTAAAATTATCATTATTTATTTTCAGAAATGTCTAATTAAATTATAGGTAATAAAATATTATTTTCTTAATTTCAAAATAAAAATTCAGTTTTGTTTATCTGCTTTAAAATTGTTTAATTATGTTCAAGAAACCATTTCTGTGAAAAAAAAAGTATAAAATTCATAAATTTTGCTAAAATGTTCGTTATGTAAAACAGGTATATTTTTTTGATTAAAAGTTACTGGTTTTTAAGAATATTAAAATATCGATAAAGGTGCGTAAAATATTTGCAAAAATATCAATTAACTGGTTTATTTCACTGGTTCCATGCCCTGGTTGCAATTAAACTTTTGCAAAGTAAACATGACATTTATGCTGCTAAATAAGAATTTTACATTCAATTACCTCCACTCTGGAAAAATTTATTTATATCTACTTATAATTTAAATAGACGTACAAAAAACTTTGAAAGACAAAAAGCACGTCCACGAAATGTTGTTATTTGTTTTTGTAAATCTTGGTACAGAATTTCAAGAAAACCCAGAAATTTATTATATGACATTCTAAAATATTGAATAAATTTTTTATCATCTTTGAACAAATCTTTAATAAGAGTGTGAAATTCTCCATTTAATTTTCTTTTTAAACAAATATTATGACACCACACCCTATATTTTCTTTTTTTATATATCTTTTTTTTAAAATAAAGACTTATTAATATGAAAACTAAATTAATAACTATAATATTTTATATGGTTAAGCATTTATTATATGATATGAATCTATTTCAAAAATTATAAAATTTAAGTTAAAGTTCTCGTAATATTTTTTATTAACAATCAACGTCTTCATCAGGCAAAATGATGCAAATGACATTTACAGAACATAGAAACAACTTACTAGGTATCCAAAATAAGTAACTAGATCATAAAATTTATTTTTAATTAAAGGAAGCTAAATTTTATTTAATTCAGTGCCTTCTTCACACACATTATATTATCTTTATAAATTTCTATTACATTTGTTATCAATCTGGCTGTTAATACGGATCTTGCATTTATTATAGAATTTTCAAATTTTACATCATAAAGATATTCTAACTAGATCTAACGCATGTTAGATCTAGTTACTTATTTTGTTTATCTAGTAATTTATTTCTGTGTTGTGTTTATTTACTGTGAATATCATTTTTATCTTCTTGCTTGATATATTGAGTTCGTCGTGACGTTGATTATTAATAAATATTAACACAGAACTATAATCTAAACTCGTTTCATTTCAATATAATAAGTTCGGAAAGATTTTTTTACTACTTTAAAAATTATAAACTTGTTTTATTTTTTTGATATAATTATGTCATGTTGAATTAAACAATTATTACTTCGTTTGTATGTTAAATTACACAAATTGCTATCCGAAATGGCCGATTGCCAAGCGATTTAAGACGTATATCTGACACCACTGTGCGGGCCTAGGTTTGTGATGTCTTTGAATCGTCCAAATACAATTTGAAAAAAAAATGTGTAGCATTGTTGGTAGATAGATTTCGCTACCGAATCCATTTGTGTAAAAAAAATTACAGAAATTTATATGAATCATTAGTTGCTAACGAACGAAATAATAATTTTATGTAACACAGCAGCAAGCAGGTATATCGTTATAATTTAATGATATCTAGCAGAAAAATTAAAAATATTTATTTACAAATAAATAAATTTACAAAATTGTAAAACTGAAATCAGTTTTTTAATTTTTATGCGTATGATACAAGTAAAAGTCTTTTATTAAATTACTTATTGTTAGTTTATTTATGCAAAGAAATAAAATACTTAAATTTATAGATAATATTATATATCTATAATACAAAATATAAATCAATAGATTTGTATATTAAAAAATATAGTGTACGTCATTTCAATATATATATATATATATATATATATATATATATATATATATATATATATATATATATATATATATATATATATATGTCGTAGATAGCGTAAAAACATTCTCGTTATCTCATAAAGTGTAAGAATTAACAAATTAACCAAAAGAGGTGAAATGTGAAGATCCCAGTGGAATCACGTGCGTTCACCTTCAGTACCATTCTAATCTCCCATTCTTTTCTTTTCATATTTTGTATATTGCATTCCCCACACGTATTCCCCGGTTCCGCAACGATAATGCTTGTCATTTCATCTCACACCCAACGATTAAGTTATCGTTACGAGAAGTCGTTTATTTTTGTTTTAATAAACAAACTGTGAATCCCAACAAACAATTTTTGTTTTATTAAAATACTATAAATATTTTTGAATCATTTATCAAATGCAGTTTTGTTGCATATTTTAACATCCACGACATTCTTACAACAGTATTATATCATCTATTTGACTAAAATAGGCGCAAATTATAAAACTAAATAGTGCTTTATTAGTACTATTTAAATGCTTTTATAAAGCAAAACTGTTTTTAGCATATAGTTTTATAAACATTTTGACAATATTACAGTTTGACGACAATAAAGCACACAAATTAAGATTTTATTTTATAAATGCTTTTTGGACGGCATAATGACAAAATTTTATCTTACAATTGTATTTCTTGCAACTTTATCAACACAAATTTATTCCAACATTACTATATTATACTTCTCATTTTCTATGTAATGTTGTGTTGTATATGCCAGGTATTTAAGATATATAGGAACATACATCTACCGTTAAAGAATAAATTCGAATTACATTTCAGATTATCTCACTGACATAATTCAAAAATCTATTGCCAGAGGAAATTCTCTGTAAAATTTTATGTTGTGCTTAGATTATTTGCATGCGCCTTCAAAATTTGTAACATTTTAAGGAGAAATTTTAATAAATATGAATAATTAAAAATATTTTTTTTGTTTTCGTTTTTATTAAACTTAAAAAAAATACATAAAATAGCAGAATAATACTTGAAATCATTACATTTAAACTCATATTTAACATATTATATTAGTTAAATAAATTTTTTTTTTTGCTGTTACAAAATGGCTTTATTAATATAAAGTAAATTTTCGATAAATATGCCTGAAAAATTATAAAGTTTTTATAAAACTAGTACAGATACTATAAAATATTTATATTTTATAAATATAGTTGAAGGAACCGTAACAAAACATTTTAGTCCCTATAATGTTATGTAAACGTCCCGGTCCGAGTTAAAACGTTTGTATTTATGTCACATATGTAAATAAGATTTGTTACTGACAGAATTATAGAAAGGAAAACCTAACCTAAAAAATAAGTTCCAAAATGACCATCCCGCCAATCAATTTAACATCTCTTCATTATTCCGAGATCAATCAAATGCAAAGACTCAGTCACAAGGATATCCTCAATCATATCTATAGGAAGCTCGACTAGTGGGGTATCGTTTTTATGATGAAGTCCGTACCTTTTCTCGATAACATATTTATCAGTCCGTTTTTCAGAACGGTATCTCGGAAAGTAATTAGAATGTGAAATATACGAATATTCGCCAACTATATTACATTTTTGACATCTATGTTGACTATTAAAATTGGCTGTTCCTACAAAAAAAAAAGAAAATATAAATAAATTGTAATTTACCAGTACAATGTTTTGTAAAATATACCTTTGATAAAAGCTCTTGCAGGTGAATAACATACAAAACATCTAATTTTTACAGAAATTTTACGAGTATTATTAGATATATTATCTAAACCAAAATTTTCTGTCACATGTATACCATTACATAAAACATCTTTCATTTCATCAATAAATGGGCGAAGATATTCATTTACGACACTCGGTTTACCACAGCCGCAATAAATACCTATGATCATCGGTTTTAGATCTGGCAATTCAAATACATTGCACAATATTGGCCAAAATTCAAACCTGGAGCATTTATGTATTGGCAATCCGTCAATATTTATATTTAAGGATATTACTTCCAGTATTGTATTCTTTAAACTATTTTCTAAATTAAATTTTAAACCATAATGCCAGTATTCAACACCTGATATTTTTATTATGTTTACAGATCTAACAGTCTGCAATAAAGTTCGCGGATCTTGAGGTAGTATATTTGGTATTCGTTCATTCCAGATTTTAAATAAATCTTTTAAAGCTGCGTGTGATACATTAAATGAATTTGCCCATATTTTTATTTTAAGACGAACATCAACATTTTTCGAATCGTTATTTTCACAATAACTATATTCATTTACATCAGATTCCGATTTCGAATTATTATTATCATCATTACTCAAATTTCTAGATATATTTTCATTTTCAGTCAAAGTACTTTCGTTATTATCATTATCTTTGTACAATATTTTCATCGAACTGTGTAATTCATTTTGTCTGGTTAGAAATTTATTGGTCTTGAAATGTTGTAAGAAATTTAATTGTGTTTTTCTTATTTCACATATATTATTTTTAACTTTTCTTCTGAAATTACCACTTTTTTTAATTTTTCTCTATTTATCCATTTTGCTACAAAAAATACAGATTAATTTCAAAACATGTATTAATTTTGACAGTCTGTGTAATAGTAATAAATTAACACTTATAAAGCAAAATGTGCTCAATTTGTTTTATAAAATTTTTTGTATAGGTCCGCAAAAAGTACTAATATAATACTTGTAAAGCATAAATGTTAGAACGTAATATTATTTTATAACGTCATTTTAAGAACATCTATATAATGTCATATAAAATAATTACAAAATAGTTTCTGTATTTAATTGTAAGAATATCTATAAAATAAGTTTACAAAACAAATTTGGTTATATGATATTTCTGTGATCATAACTGCTACTAAGAAATAATTTTGTAAATTAAAGGCAATAACAAAACAGGTATATATCATAAAAGTACTTAAAATAATGTGTTATAAAATATCTGTGCTAGTTGGGATGTTTTTCCGATTCGTGGATTGGTCGTGGGAGTGCAATTAATTGGCCGGCACGATCACCGGATTTAGCGCCTAATGATTTTTTCTTGTGGCCTTACCTTAAAGAGAGAGTGTACAGAGAGTATCATCCTAATTTGGAGGCTTTAAAAAATGCAATACAAAGAGAATACGAGAAATTAACGACAAAACAATTAAGTAATGTGCGGCGAGAAATTTATAATAGATTAGGTTATTGTTTAGCAGTTAATGGCGATTTATTCGAACATTTGTTGTAAATAAAATAATTTAATTTTTTCTAATAAATATCAAATTATTTCTTTACTATATTTTTTTGCATTTAAATGACAATACACTGACATTTGTGAACAAAATACATTCGCGTTTTGTCCTGGCTGTCTGATATTGCTGAAAACTGATAATATTTATTTAATTAATAATTAATTACTGAGACGTAATATTACAATTATTTTAAGCGTAAATAATGTAGTTTTTAATTCTAAATAATTTTTGTCTCTTATAATTTTTTTCTAAAACTAACGGAGAGGCAGGAATTACGATATTAAAAAAAATAACATTGTTTTTCCTATATTGCATAAACCAAGTATACACCCGGTATATAAATAAATAAAATTGCAACAATAAAATAAAAGACTATAGAGAATTTGTACATAGATACGAAAAATTATTATTCAAATAAAATTATTCGTTGTCAGACGTATAATTTTTGCTTCACAAATTTGACTTACATCATCTAAATTGTAATTCGAATTTTGATTAAACATTTTAGTTTAATTAATCTAAAGCTATTTTCTTTAAATTTTAATCGAAAGAAAAAGAAACATCGGCCCGTATTCTCACTGATAAAAACATGGGTACAAATAAAAGTAAAAATGCTAGTCCTGTTACAAAACGAAAAAGAGATGAGGATGATAAGAAAATGCAGAGAACGTTCGACAATGTTTTACATACACCGGAAAAGTAAGTTTGGAATTAATACGTAGGCTGTCAAGATATTGTTCTCTTTAACCATTCATAATTAAAATTATATACGTTTATATTGTGTATGAATTGCAAGAAGTTGTAGATAAAAATAATTACATTTTAATATCTTTATTATATCATATAAGAATAGGTGATTTCAATATAATTGCATTTTAAGTAAATAAAAATAAACATAATATAGATATTTTATAGAATCGGTTTTATTTATGCTAAGAATAACAGAAAACTATTTAGGTTTGAAACTTTTAATTTTGAGATCATATTTAAAGAAAATATTTACAAATTCATTTCAAATATAATTGTAACATTATTTTATTATATGTAAAAAACTTGTTCCACAGGGATATAGGTCAATTTTTTTGAATAAAAACTACTTATTTCATTTTCCACAAGCTACTAGTTTCGATACAAAGTGTATTTGGTTTTTAGCTTGTCCGATTTTAATATTCTCTTTAAATTTTCCGATAAACCTGGAATATATGTTATTGAACAATATGATTTTGTGTCAGTATCTTGATTATTACATTTCTTAGTTCTGTTATTATTCATAATTTGCTTCATTAGTGCCATCGGATAATTATTGTCTAGTAATATATTTGAAATTTGTAATTTTATTTTAGTTTGAAATTCTTCGCTAGTGACAGCTAATGCCTTTTCTTTTAAATTGTAGGCCATATTGATTTTTTGATGTTTTAAATGTACAGAATTTAAATTTAAAAATCTATTTGATGTTACCGGTTTTTTGAACCATTTTGTTTTGATTTTACCATCTACTCTAATTAACTGCAAATCTAAAAAGGATAAGCAACATTGCCTTTCAATTTCTTGAGTTAAAAATTCGTAATGTATCGTTAATTTTCTCTTTTGGGACAATAAGTATTAGATCATCCACATATATTTTAATCAATGTTGGTGGCTGGTATGGTAATTGAGAAATAATGACATCTAATAAGTCATTCATTAGTAAGTTTGCTAAACATGGACTGACTGGGTTACCCATACTTAGTCCAAAAATTTGTTTATATGTGACACTTTCATATATAAAATAAATGCTATCAAAAATAAATGTTATGATGTTAATGAAAATATTTTTCGAAACATTACAAGCATTTTCAAAAAGATTCCAATTTTTGTTAATTATTTCTAAAATTAAATCTTTTGGAATGTTCGTGAACAGTAACACTACATCTAAAGAGATAATCACTTCATTTTCATGTAAACTCGGCAATTTTTCAACGATATCTTTTATTTCTAAAGAGTTTTTTTACGTCATAATTATAGTTTATATTTACATTATTAATAATTTCAACTAAAAAGGTTGATAAGTTGTATATAGGTGATTTTACACATGATACTACTGGACGTAACGGATTATTTCTTTTATGATCTTTGACAAGTCCATAAATGTTAGGTGCCACACTATTGTAAGTTTTCAGAGACTTCTCTACGTTTGCATCAATAATATTGTTGTCTCCTAATGTTTTAATAATTTCATTTTGTTTATTTTGTATTTTTTTCTGTTGGATCCTTATCAATTTGACAATAATATTTCTCGTTAGACAGTAAATCTAACATTTTTTCATTATATTCATTTTTGTACATGATAATAGTTCTTTTTGTTTTATCAGATTTTAATATTAATATCCTTTAAAAATTGTCTTGACTCATTATATGCTTTTATTATTTCTTTATTCTCAAAAGATGGATCCCTATGATGCGAGCAACTGTGAATATAATTGGTAACAGGTACAGTTTATTGTTCTACCTCTAACCAATTCACTATCATAAGTCTCGTTTTTTCAGTTGTATGTTATAATATTCTCCACATCTCAAATATTATTATTTTATTAAACTTTCTGTTCTATTTAAAACACAATTCGTATAATAAAACATTGAACCACTTGATATTTTGTGTTTGAACTGATTTTGTTGTAAGATTCTCTTAAAGGCGTACAAAGTTTGCGACAATAAATATTTGGATTCATTCTCCAAATGCATGACAAAGGTGCATCCGAGAACAATTTTATTAAACCTAAATTTATTTTACTACAAGACAACGGCTTCACATGCTCACTGCAGTAGAAGTACTAAATTTAATTCTAGATATGTAAAAATTTAACTTGAACAAATATTAATATTAATACTAATACTTTGTTAATTCTTCAAGTATTTTTTGTTGTACTTAGCACAAATTTTAAGTATTAAGTGTATAAGTACTTTTTATAAATATTTTTAATTCACACAGTAAGTATTCAAATATTAAAAGTACTTAAATATTAAGTACAAAACAGTACTTGAAAAAGTAATTAAGTACAACAGCAGTTCCCAGTTTTGTTTCTAAATATATATATATATATATATATATATATATATATATATATATATATATATATATATATATGTGACATTTAGATGAAGAGAAATATTAGATGTTAAATTTTAAATTTTATCAAAGTGTTCAAATTTTGAAATATTTTATTCATCTGATTTTTATCCTACCTGTCACCCATAATGGGCACGGCGTCAGTTGTTTGGAGGAGAGCTAGGTCGTAGGTGGGGTTGGTAGGAACTTTATTTTGTGATGTTGGTAAATTAGGTGGGCGCCAGTCAAAGCGGAATGTTGACGCAAAATTGAGAAGCTTTGACAAATCTCAAAAAGGAACTTAACAGGATAGGGATTTATTTCATTTTTCGAGAATTTGTTTCGGAAATGCGATAAATAATTAAATAAAGAAATTACTTACAATTTTGTAATACCAGGTAGTTATATTGTATGATATTCCAAATACAGAGTACGTACGTCGTTTGTTTGACGTCTGCTGGTTAGCGGGTGGTCTAGCTAAGGAAGATCTTCTTCTGCGTTTTCGTCAGCGCCGAGGAGATGTCAGAATGCACAGCGCAACAAAGCGGCGTGATCATGGAAGGAGACATCATGAAAATGATCGCCCTCGAAATCGGAATACGCCCCGCGGGCTTTAGTACGTCATAAAAAATCATCCAGTCAATTATTCCTGCTCGATTTAGAGTATGGTCGATATCTTTCATTTGTTGATCCAAATTCGGTTTCCACAATTAACTGGTGCCGCTATACATCTGAATCTCGCTCGGACACCGTTGAAAACGACAGCCTGTTCATCTAAACATGAGGGGGCACAGCAGATTTATCCACAATAATAAACATGATAAAATCAAACAATCGAACTTGAAATAAAGGTCGATACAATCGAAATTACAACGATAAGCAATATTTTCATACAATATCATCAATATAACAAATTAATACGGAATCAAAATAATTTACCAGCTACAATTTAAATTACATAAATCATAAATCAACTCAAGCAACGTTAATAAATTTAGCAAACAAAATAAATATCAGATTACAAAATTTAAGCGATAATCACATAATTCAATTAGCAACAAAATGATAACAGCAGAATAATCTCATAATAGAAAAGTTAAACGATAATTGCATAGTTCACTTAGCCAACAAAATAGATAACAACAATATAATCGCAAGATACAAAAGCTAAGTGAAAATAGCATAGTTCAAAAAATGATACAAGCAAAATTAAAATATTCAACTAGAAACAAAAATACGTAACTCAAAGAAAATTCAACAATACTACAATAAAATGACTCAACAATATTTTCTAGCTAAATAAGTCAAAGTTACTTGCTCAACAAAAATATTCAATTCAAAAATAATACAAATAAAGTGATGATTTGCTACTTACGATTTACTACACGTCATTCATACAACAAAGAAAAGGGATCACGAAGAGGGAACATAGAACATGGAACAGAGGGGGGGGTCGCGTGCGCAGGAGAGACAAAACACGAAAGTACTTTAGCCGATCTAGACCGAATGTCTTTCCCGTGATTTGTAAATCCGGAAGCCAATGAACGCATTTTGATCTTATAGGAGTAGCCCACGAAAACATAGGGTATTTCACCGAGAATTACGACGTGGCCACCAAAAAATATACTCAAACAAAATATCATCACAGCCGATACAGCTTCTTCAGCCTAAAATTTAAGTGCTGTGATAATAGCAAAAATATACGATACGATAAATCAAAAAATCATCGCAATACGAACAATGGCGCGTGGCCTCAAAATAACTCGTATTGCAACAATCCTGAACTCTACAAAAGTTCAAACAATAAAACGCCGATCGTTTTAATACGCGAATAAAATTATCAAATCCGTGCTCACAGCACGGCACAAAAATCTGAAGATCATAACGCGCTCTAGCGAGGGCTCGAAATTCACAAATACGGACAATGATACGCACTAAAGAACTTTCACAAACGGAAAACGGGAAGGAAAATCTACTAGCATTTACGAGAGAAAGAAATGAGGATTGGAACGGGAATCTGTGCTGCTTCAAGGTTAATTTGTCAAATTAAAATTACTAATCATCAAATAAACTATAACGATACAAACTCTAATAAATTGAACTCTACAAATCATAACTCAAAACAAAATAACTAACAAAATTATTCAAGAAAGAATTGGCTTTACAAAAAATACAAAACGAAATCAAATGTAAGTTGACCATCATTGTATTCACGAGAGCGAAAATTTACGATACTAAAATAATCCAAACATCAAAAAATCTCATGAATAACAATTCAAACATAATACAAAATAAATAAATTGTCAACTTACATCGTTTCAAATCCAAACGAACCAATTCAATATTGAATACAAAAACTTATCAGGCCGCATGGTAAATTAACCTTCAACTCATCACGGATATAACGAAGACAAAACCAGTAGAAGTCTGCTCAGCTCGGTAATTCACGCAAGAGAGAGAGCAGTGCTCACACCAGAGCTGCTCACTGGAGAGAGAGATATTTCACCGGTACAAGCGGTATTTATGTACCTGCTAATTTTACACATTAAATCAATATTGCCAATTCACTAAAAAATAAATACTTTATAAAACACAACTATTTTCTATAAAATTTGACTCGTGACAAAAAGTGTTTTTGTCACAATATATATATATATATATATATATATATATATTTCTTTATAATTTTTGCAATATTTGATGGCTTTATAAAAACAAAATATATGTAAATTGAATGTAGAAAAATTAAAATTACAAGTACAATATTGAGATTTAAGTACGTTAATTTTATCAATACTGATTTGGGAGGAGAATTGTGTCTAATCTATCTTAATAATATTATTAAATTTATTGTTAATTCCCTATCAGGTTCGTTATTGTTTTTAGCAATGACGTGTTTTGAATTTTCAGTCATAATTGTTATTTGATTTGCAGAAAAAAACTAGAAAAAGCCGAATACATCTTTCAAACTTTATTCAAGGAAGGAAAAAATTCGGATGTGACAATTTTAGTATTGGCTACAAGCTTTAACTTACACAAAGTCTATCTGTGTCAAAGTCCATACTTTGCTAGTATGTTCAGTGGTGCTTGGTTGGAAAGTACGAAGACTCTGATACCAATTGAAATGGTTGATCCACTGATTACAGTTGAAGGTTTGGAAATCATTCAGTTGGCACACAGAGAGAGAGAGAGAGAGAGAGTTTACATAATTTAAAATTTACATATATTTATTTTACAGCACTTAATATTGTTTTCGGCTCGTTGTATTTGGACGAGATTGTTTTAGAACCATTAGGAATTATTTCGGTTCTGGCATCGGCTACTTTTTTTCATTTAGAAAATATTATCGAACAATGTATTAAGGTTATGATAGAAACAATTAATCCCAAAGTAAGTTTAGTTTATCTTATTAATTTTTTTATGGGGATATTCACGTTCACCTCCATAATTTGTCGTTCAATATACTAATTATATCATTGTAATTTCTCATTTTTGTCCTGTCATACTTGTCATTTGAAATATCAATTCTCACCTCATTTATAAAAGAGATTTTTGACAAAAGTACTTTTGACGTTTACTTAAAATTATTTATTAAGCAATTTATAATAGTTTATATAAATTTTATAATACCAAATATATAATAAAAATGGTCGTAAATAGAAAACCTATTTACAATTGATGAGAAACAGAAACAAAAAATTATTTTAAAGTTAATGATAAAAGCACTTTTTTACGAAAAAGTGAGGTTAGAAGACGGGCCGGGCCATTCTCTTTATTACATCTTATTTGTTTTTGTTTTTGTTTCCTGTGATGGTACAATTGAAGACAGTTTTTAAATACCGCAATGCAGCTTGTGAATTCGGTGTTCAGAAAGTGAAAAACGCAACATTTAAATGGTTGGAAGTGAATTTATTAAACTATTATTCCGGACGTACCTGGGAATTAAAAAAATTCTCAACGAAACTTCTAACACAACTCGTATCGAGTTGCGATTTATTTGCAATGTTAAGAGAATTTTCTGTATATATGCTATTACGTTCGTGGTTATTCGTTAATATCACAAAACTAAAAAAGGATGAGGCTAAAATTGAAATGCTTCATCTGACGAAGTTTTTCAGCCAACGCAAAGGTGAGAGGGAAGATTTTTTTTGACATATTTTTACCACTTTGACTGCAAGGAAAAAGTAGTATAGCGTTTGGTACGGTGTCTGTAACATTTTCAAAAAAAAAAAAACAATTGTGATAGAAGACGAATCTGAACTTAGTTTATATGTAGGTGTATGGATGTGCGTCGTCGGCTCGCTCGGTCGTAAGTCAAAATTTTGTGGCCGCAACTCTTCCTATACGGTTCAACCGATTTTAATGAAATTTTTAGGATAAATTTGTCTAGTGCCCAAGATAGGGTCATATGGTTTTGGTTTTTTTCAGTAATGCCAACTTTCCGAGAAAAAAATTACTAAAGTTTTTAAAAATTCATTGTGGCTACATTATTTATACGATTTTGATCAAATTTTCAGAAAAGATTTCCCTAATACTCCCATTAATTATATAATTTTATTAATATCCTGTGTTGCCAACTTTCCGAGAAAAAAATTACAAAATTTTTAAAAAATTTATTATGATCACTTTATTTAACCGATTTTAATCAAATTTTCATAAAAGATTCTCCTAGTGCCTAAACAAATTATGCAATTTTAACAAAATACAGTGTTGCCAACTTATCGAGAGAGAAAAAATCACAATTTTTTTAAAAAATTCATTGTGGCTACATTATTTATTTGATTTTGATAAAATTTTGCAGAAAAGTTTCTCCTAGTGCCCACATAAATTATAATATTATTAAAATTCAGTGTTTGCCAATTTTCCGAAAAATGTCAAAGTGGTCTATATATATATATATATATATATATATGGGTTTACCCATATCTACTTCTAATCTTGTTAATGTTGCATTTAAACACGGCTTTGATGATTAATAATTAATTTTATTATTACAATATAGATCAGGAAGCATTCTTACTGACGACCGAAGGCAAAAAATACGCGGATCCATTTAAAGTGCTGCGATTGAAAAATTTATTATTGGAACCTGATTATATAGAAATTATATATCGTGATAATATTATTCCGAAAAATTGGTTGAATCCGGAGATTTTGCATCAGTGGTATTCGATGTTAAAAATTAATCAAAATTATAATGTCGATAATAATGTTGGTGCTGGGTATGGACGAATATTTTATTCCTAATTTGAAAAAAAAAAAACAAAATAAATATATCTATCAGAAGTCTTATGAAAATAAAAATAATAAAAAATACATACACAATTACGCCATGTACCCAAAAGGGTGTGGCACAAACTCTTTTCCACAGCAGTCCTTTTCCGCCCTTATGCTTTTGCAACCTAACCCAACATTCACTACCCTATACATCAACGTAAGCACCAAAACTGCATTGTATATACTCAAATGGGCTTCTTTGAAAACATTTACATTCCTAGCAAAAATAAATCATAACCTCTTCATAGGCTTAAAATCAATTTTAGTTTTGTTTATTATGGAAACCGAACCCGTAGTAAAATGATAAATTGTTTTGTTTCGTTGTATTTGTAGGCCGAAAATCTCCGAGGACGAATTATTTTTAAGAGATTGTTCACGATCATGTATTATCATACAGAACAACGAGCAAGTGTGGGATTCGCTTTGCTGGGATTTTGGATTAGAATTGCTTGTCGTCATCAGTGATAGCATGTTATATATCAAGGCAGATTGGCCCGAAGTTAGAGTTAAGAAAATGCTCTGCTTTGAAGTCGATGACGAAATTATAATTCGGTTAGTTAAAGTTTTTCGTTTTTCGAGAAGGGTGACTTGACAACTGAATGTAATGTATATGTTACCGTAAAAGCTCGAATAACAGTAAATCCTAGAATGTACGCGCTAAACTTAGGATTTACAAATTTCATGTGGTAAAACTACGAAAAAATGTATTATCAATATAATTTT
Source organism: Clivina fossor (assembly GCA_963966155.1). NCBI lineage: Eukaryota > Metazoa > Arthropoda > Insecta > Coleoptera > Carabidae > Clivina > Clivina fossor. Next base: position 818,636 of record OZ014560.1, read on the forward strand.
AGACTTCTGCCATGCCACTTACTAACTAACCTAACCTAACCTAACCTGACCACTTTGGCTTAGTAAAAGCCCGAAAAACCATTTTTCGTACATTTACTACTTCTAATTGGTAAATTCTCGGTTTAACGCATCTATCCTAGGATTCACCAATTTTCGAGCTTTTACAGTAACATATATATTGATGGTGAACGTTTAGAGCAGGTAGATAAATTTGTGTATTTGGGTAATTTGTTTTGTCTAGAGATGGCCGTTTTGAACGTGAAATTGAAAAGAGAGTAAATGCTATGGTTGTAAGGTGCTTTGGGAACTTTTGCTAGGAATGTCCGATGAGTAGTTGAAGATGATATGATTAAGAGAGTGGCTTGCATAAACGGAAGTTTTCAAGTAGTAGAAATAAAAGAGCATGCTATGAGAGTGGAATTATGAATGTGGATGAAGCGAAAGTTGCTTGTTTGCGGATAGGAATATTTGGAGGCGACTGATTTCGGGATGATGAAAAGAGTTTGTGCCACACCCTTTTTGGGTACATGACATGATTTAATTAATAATTATAAAAATTGAATCAATCAATTCCTTCCAGAGTAACTGTAGCTTCAATCAATGATTCAGTCACCCAGTCATCCGGGATACAACGAATGGAATTTCCGAACAAGGAACCATTCCCAATTTTATTATTAGATAAAACATTAAAATTCCCGTTATTAGTTTCCGTTAATTTATTGCTAAGATCACCAGATGACTCGGATATCGAAGAAAATGAAAGAAATTTGTAAGTTGAAAAACTCGTAACTCGAAATTTATTTCTCGAAAACATTCCATTCCTCGCCTTTATTTTATTTGAAAACGAATTGATACCCTGGTAATATCAGATTTTTTTTAATCTCTAGATTAGTTATTCTATTTTGTTAAACATTGACCCGATTTTTATTTATTCCCAAGTTAAATGTAATTGTATCTTCAAATTAAACGACAATATTTTATTTATAAAATTTAAAATTATTCTAAGAATAAATTTACTCCAATAACTTGGTAATATTTAACCTAAATTTCCAATTTTTATTTATTCCTAAGTTAAAAAGAAAATTGTATGACAAATTTGAAAATTATTCGCAGAAAAAATTGGAAATATTCGAGCCTAACTTAACTTGAATTTCCAATTTTTATTTATTTCTAAGTTAAAAGAAAATTATATGATTGTATCTTCAAATTAACTGAGAATATTTTATTTACAAATTTAAAAAATAATTCCCAGAATAAACTTAATCTGAATTTATTCTCGAGTTAATAATAAATTTATTATTATTATTACCAGGGGCATTATTTCAAATAAAACCAGCAAAGAGTTCATCTCTTGAAATTTTTTTAGGTTAATAGAATAAATATTTGACAGTTACACAAATTGCTTGAAAATTAATTAGTTAATATGAAATAAATATTCCGTTCCGATTAATATAATTATTTATTTTAAATTAAATTCTCAAGTAGGGATTACGGGATTACATAACTGTCAAATATTATTTTATAAACTAAATTTTATGGAAAATATTTGTGACCCGTTGTGACGTTTCACGTGGCAGCAAATATAAAATCGCACATTTGTTATTTTATTGTTTAACACTAGAACTACCAGGATTTCTTCTATACCTATTTCTACCAACCGGTCAAAATGACCGGTTTGATGTGTAGTTGCATGTGTAGTTACTGAAATAAATATATGGAATATTATGTATATCTGATAAAAAAATTTGTTCACAACTTACTTACAATATTAGCAACAATTTTAAAATATTTGCCAAAATATTGTTCACCTTTTATATTTATTTCACCTCGCACCAGAAGCACCAACAAGAAAATGAAACTACTTAGCCGCAGAAATGTGAACCATGAACAAAGCACAGAATCTTTTTATTCGTGGGTATTTAGAGTAAAAAATATGTTTTGTGTATGCTACAATGTTGACAGAGTGTATTGATAACGCGTGTTTTAATTTTTTTGCATTTGCACAAGCAATCCTAAACTCTGGTAATGTTTTTATATGACGGTCAGAATGACCGGTTGGTATATTTAGGTATACCACATATTTATCTCTGTAAAATGAAATCGCACGAATCTAACATTTTGTAAAATTAAAGATCTCATAAATTTATAAAAATACATAGTATTCTAAAAACAATATTTTTTGTAATTGTGAACAAAAAGTGGTGATGAACTGATGCAACCGGTCATTTTGACCGGTTGGTAGTTCTAGTGTTAAATATTATAATACTTATTATTTTTTTGGTTTAATTATCAGACAGGAAATAATTTACATTTATTAAAATTTAGTGACTGGAAATACACGAAATTCCTGCAGTATAAATTGTATAAAGGGTATGAAGAATCTTTATACTAATTTACCAAGCCAACATCATATATAAAAAAATAAATCAATAACGCAATAAATTGTTAAATCGGTTTAAAAATTTTTTGGTCCAATCTCGTATAAATAAATGTATTATAACTTATAATTAATTTTATTTTATTATTTAAATTCGAAATGAGAATTAATTTCTTTTTGTGTAACTTTGTATAAAAAATTAAGGTTGTGTATCTCTCTGATGTATTTTTGTTATTTTTTTACAAAGTTTATGAAAAACATAAAAACTATAAATATATATCTCACTTTTTATTGTATTACAACTTTAATTAAAAATAATATATATTTAATAACAAAATTTAGATATTAGAATGATATAATATCTTTGTAAGTGCCTCTTAAATTATATAATACACTAGTCTGTAAAAAAAAACTACAAAAAAGTTACTTATTTCACCAATTATTTTGTCGTAAAATTACTTATATATTTTTTTTGATTATGTTTTGTATAGTTTTTTGTTTTGGTTATTGGGAAGAATTTTTGTGATTAATGTTAACAAATTTTTTTTATTATTTTATTAACTTTGTAACATAAATAAATATGAATAAAATATCTTCCACAATTATTTTTTCTTGTTTTTACCACTTTGACTGCAAGGAAAAGTGGTATAGCGTTTGGTACGGTGTCTGTAACATTTTCAAAAAAAAAAAAAAAATTGTATAGAAATCTTTCATATAGCCTCTAGATGACGAATCTGAACTTAGTTTATAAATGGGTGTATGGATGTGCGTCGTCAGCTCGCTCGCTCGGTCCTCAGACAAAATTTTTTTATGAATTTACTAAAAACAAAAACAAAACAGCATCGAAGAAAATAATGAAATTATTCGAATAAATGTTTCTCATCACAATCAAATATTGAGGTAAGTATATTAGATATGTATTCAGTGTATACATGTATAATTTATTTATAAATTATTATTTACACATTGTCTTTCGGACGTTATATTCGAATAAATATACTTACATCTTTCATACGTATTAATCCAGCTACCAGGCTACAAATTTGCTTAAATGTAATCGTAGTAGTATGCAGGTTGAAACGAGGCAAATATGTGTACCTAATTTTTTAATTTTTTATGTTATTAATTTATCTTACTATTAATATTTTTTAAGAATGTGTTTCGATAATAATTATGTCAACTGTACTTGTTTACGTATTTTAAAAACCAACATCTGGTACGCTGGACGTTACTGGTTTATTGTGTTGTTTTGCTTATTGAGAAAAATACATTTCTTTAAGGGTCATTTATGGTCTTGTTTGTTTAGGTATAAACGCGGTCCTACATGAAAGGTTGACCCAATTCTTTTATATTCTGGGGTTCTTTATTGTGAAAACAATTTTGTTTTTAAGAATTTGTTTTTCTGATTATGGGCACATCCTACTATTTCCTATCCTAGCCAATGCAAAGCGATTATTTGTAAGATAGGTTTCGAAAGTTAATATTATTGGGTGTAGAAAATTATGATGTCATTTTCAGCCAGTACTCTTTAACAAGGATGTTAGAAGTGTAATTTGATTGGTAAAATATTATATCTTGTTGTTATGTCCTACTCTTACTAATGATTTGGTATATGCGAACTTTGTTGCAAGTCAACGTGGACTAGGAGTATATGAGGGCTGACCGATCTCAGGGAGAGGCATTCTGGTCTAGAATCAGAATCAGGGAAGCTTGGCCCATGGTATAGTTCATTATACTAGGTAACCTTGTCATCTCTCAGAAATAAGATACATAAAGGGGGATAGTTTAGCAGTTTGTACGTTGCGACTGCCTTTTACAATGTAAAGGGAGCTGACGTTACAGATAACAAACTGTGAAAACTTAAGAAACTCTTTGAGAAAATATTGTGCGAACGGTTTAGCAGTTTGTACGTTGCGACTGCCTTTTACAATGTAAAGGGAGCTGACGTTACAGATAACAAACTGTGAAAACTTAAAACTCTCAGAAAACATAGTATACTTGTACAAAAGTTTCACGAAGATAAGTTCACGTGTAAACTCAAACCATGGCCAGAGCTCACCCAGTCAGCGGGCAATCGTCGTCGCCAGTAACCGGTAAACCAACATACTCTACGCGCCGGGCCATCGTTGCAACGCCGGGCGACCCGCGTCTGGTTGGGGGTAGCAAGAAGCCATGAGAGACACCGATTCGACCATGATTTCACTAGACGATCACGCACCAATTACGTAATGTATTCACACTCCCATGTTCCCAAATACACTTACACTTACACGTATAAAAGACATATTATTTGGCAAATAACTAATAATTATTGTACATTGGTTTTGGTACCTCGTCGGATTAAAATATAGAATTTCTCGGGCATTTAGATGCGAGTACTTTATACATACTTCTCACATGATTACTAATACACGAGCTCTTGGTCGGCAGTGATCCGTACCCTCATGAGTGACAGCATATCTCTTTGAGTATGTGTCCGACCCGTTCATTTGAATTGTGGTCACCCACAGAATACACTACACCTTCCGAAGTATAATAAAGGATTCTTTGAGTTACGTTGTTATTAGAGTTTTTATATCGAATTTGTTATTTGCGCACAAGGTGCACTGACGAGCCGCCACTAACCATTTATTCAAAATCTTTTAATGAAATTGTAAACAAAATACAGACAAACACTAAAAATATTGAAATATTTAAATAATTATATAATTTTACAAATTTCTCATGCACAATAAATCGACATAGTTCAACTAAATGTGACTTTTATTTCAAATCATTTTATGTACTCTCCTGTTTGCAGTTCGGCGACTTTTAAAGTTCACTGGGGTTACTTAAATTTTGTTATTCATTTACATAACGTAGTTGGGTCCTAAAATCACGGAATAATTAAAGTTTTTCTAACAATTAAATTATTAATTGTCGTTTAATTAATTTGATATTTAATTCTAAATTTCGCCGCGTTACAATTGGCACCGGAGACCAGGATTGAAAGTTTTTTGAAGCCCGAATGCAAGCACTTTTGAGTACTAAAGAATGAGTTGAAATTTTATTAGGAAATAATTTTATTATTTATAAACTGTTTATTTGTAGACACACGGCCACGTTCGGGTCCAGTAGTTTGAATATATGGGGGCGTAGGACTGACAAACTAATACAACACTAATATTAATTTATATTTTGTTTATTTGACAGACAGGCCAATAGATCAACAAATGTTATAATTTATGTGATTTATTTAGAAAAAATTACAGAGATAGGTTCCAACGTACTGGGGGCGTGGATATTTATTTTAATTTAAGAAAAATACGTATTTAATTTTGACTTTAATATTACAGAGATAGTAATATTTATTTTGTGTGTATAAGAAATGAATTTCACTTTCATTTTCAATGGTATGTTGCTATAGAATTTTGTTTCATAGGTCATAGCCCCCATCTACCCTTCTGCGGTTTATTATTTTATGGTTCTTTGCAACTTACAAAAGACAACGCATAGTATAGACCAGGGGATACCAAACTCATATTACATATTAACTGAAATCTTCTGAATTTTACTAATAGGCTAGCAACATTTTAATATTATAATTAATTATATCTCAAAAAATTTACAATAATGTGTGTATGTGCGTATTATATAGATTTGGTTATATTAGTTACTATTAGGTATTGACAGAGATTTGTATGAAATTGAAAAATAGGCATATATTTTAATGTTATGTATATCATGCTAGAATTAAATATTTGTAATGGTTTTGCTTATACTAAGTTTAGTGACTGGAGAACGATGACAGAAAGTTATTTTAATTAAATTTTTTTTTTTTTTTTAATTATTGTTCAAATATGGTTACGTGCCACCAATTTGCGACCACTGGCACCGACAATGGTCAGAGGGTTATGATAGCAAGCACGTAAAAATTAATATTTTTTTTCAGATATTTAAACTTGACACATATTTTTGGTAGAAATCGAAAGTGTATTACATGTACTTTATTTATGACATTTTGCTCTGTTTAGGAATTTGATTACCGATGGTTTGGATTTGTTTGTTTATGTGAATAGTATAAAATATAAAATGTTTAAATTAAGAGTATTTCTTGTATTTTAATAATGATTATGACTTTATATAAGTTATATCAAAAAACAAAAGGTATCTGCATTTAATATGTGATAGGTAGGCTAGATCTTAGGTTATAAAAGTTTTTTTTTTTTATGGTTAACATTCTATCGTTAGTTGTTAAGATTTTGGCTATTAATACTTTCGTCTTGTGTGTAGCTCGTTTAGATAATGTAAGAGATATTTTATTTAGACTAAGGGTATTTATGGTATGAATTGAGGCTTTAACTGATATAAAAGAAAAATTTTTTGATAAATTTTAAAGTTTAATATTTGACAGGCAGGCTAGATTATAAGATATAAAGGGTTTTGTGTTATTATGTTTGACATTCTATTATTAGTTATTAAGAATTTGGTTGTTATTTTCGCCGGTGGTTATTTTATTTAAAAATTATAAGAGATATTCTATTTCCGTCAAAGAATATAAGAGGAAAAATGCTAAATGTGATAGGTAGGCTTTGGGCTATGTTTAATAATATAAAGTTTGAAAAATTTGTGTCTAATGAGTTGTGTTTAATTGTGATATAATTTCAATAATGCGTCTAGTACATATGTGGTTTAGAATTAAGAATACTAATTGTACTTTATAATTTTTTCCATCTCTATTTTTCAGCTATTTATTTGATTTTCTTTTCCAGTTAGATTTGTTATTAACATTCAATTTCATTTCAGTGAATAACAAAGGGGGCGAATGAAACGAGGCAAATATGTGTACCTAATTTTTTAATTTTTTATGTTATTAATTTATCTTACTATTAATATTTTTTAAGAATGTGTTTCGATAATAATTATGTCAACTGTACTTGTTTACGTATTTTAAAAACCAACATCTGGTACGCTGGACGTTACTGGTTTATTGTGTTGTTTTGCTTATTGAGAAAAATACATTTCTTTAAGGGTCATTTATGGTCTTGTTTGTTTAGGTATAAACGCGGTCCTACATGAAAGGTTGACCCAATTCTTTTATATTCTGGGGTTCTTTATTGTGAAAACAATTTTGTTTTTAAGAATTTGTTTTTCTGATTATGGGCACATCCTACTATTTCCTATCCTAGCCAATGCAAAGCGATTATTTGTAAGATAGGTTTCGAAAGTTAATATTATTGGGTGTAGAAAATTATGATGTCATTTTCAGCCAGTACTCTTTAACAAGGATGTTAGAAGTGTAATTTGATTGGTAAAATATTATATCTTGTTGTTATGTCCTACTCTTACTAATGATTTGGTATATGCGAACTTTGTTGCAAGTCAACGTGGACTAGGAGTATATGAGGGCTGACCGATCTCAGGGAGAGGCATTCTGGTCTAGAATCAGAATCAGGGAAGCTTGGCCCATGGTATAGTTCATTATACTAGGTAACCTTGTCATCTCTCAGAAATAAGATACATAAAGGGGGATAGTTTAGCAGTTTGTACGTTGCGACTGCCTTTTACAATGTAAAGGGAGCTGACGTTACAGATAACAAACTGTGAAAACTTAAGAAACTCTTTGAGAAAATATTGTGCGAACGGTTTAGCAGTTTGTACGTTGCGACTGCCTTTTACAATGTAAAGGGAGCTGACGTTACAGATAACAAACTGTGAAAACTTAAAACTCTCAGAAAACATAGTATACTTGTACAAAAGTTTCACGAAGATAAGTTCACGTGTAAACTCAAACCATGGCCAGAGCTCACCCAGTCAGCGGGCAATCGTCGTCGCCAGTAACCGGTAAACCAACATACTCTACGCGCCGGGCCATCGTTGCAACGCCGGGCGACCCGCGTCTGGTTGGGGGTAGCAAGAAGCCATGAGAGACACCGATTCGACCATGATTTCACTAGACGATCACGCACCAATTACGTAATGTATTCACACTCCCATGTTCCCAAATACACTTACACTTACACGTATAAAAGACATATTATTTGGCAAATAACTAATAATTATTGTACATTGGTTTTGGTACCTCGTCGGATTAAAATATAGAATTTCTCGGGCATTTAGATGCGAGTACTTTATACATACTTCTCACATGATTACTAATACACGAGCTCTTGGTCGGCAGTGATCCGTACCCTCATGAGTGACAGCATATCTCTTTGAGTATGTGTCCGACCCGTTCATTTGAATTGTGGTCACCCACAGAATACACTACACCTTCCGAAGTATAATAAAGGATTCTTTGAGTTACGTTGTTATTAGAGTTTTTATATCGAATTTGTTATTTGCGCACAAGGTGCACTGACGAGCCGCCACTAACCATTTATTCAAAATCTTTTAATGAAATTGTAAACAAAATACAGACAAACACTAAAAATATTGAAATATTTAAATAATTATATAATTTTACAAATTTCTCATGCACAATAAATCGACATAGTTCAACTAAATGTGACTTTTATTTCAAATCATTTTATGTACTCTCCTGTTTGCAGTTCGGCGACTTTTAAAGTTCACTGGGGTTACTTAAATTTTGTTATTCATTTACATAACGTAGTTGGGTCCTAAAATCACGGAATAATTAAAGTTTTTCTAACAATTAAATTATTAATTGTCGTTTAATTAATTTGATATTTAATTCTAAATTTCGCCGCGTTACAAGGTGAATATACAAAAATTATGAATACTTTATATTGATTAAAAATTTCAACTTAATCGTCTGTGTATTGTTAGTTCAGAAGGTAAAAGCGCTGTGCCGGAAACATAGTGGACCTGGGTTCGATTCCCAGACGATACAGGTTGACAAATTTTTAATTAATCAATGTTATTTATTCAATTTAAACTATATATATATATATATATATATATATATATATATATATATATACTGGGTGTCCCATTTTAATCCGCCACCTGCAATAACTTTAAAATCGTGCATCGGACAAAAAAATGTTTCGGATAAAAAGTAAATGGTTTCGAGGGGGACATCTGATGCAGAGACCCTTGCCCCCTCTGGACCCCCTGAGGGGCGGGAAAGGGGGGCAACTTTGAAATCTTAAATGGAACACCCTATTTTTTATTGTAGATTCTGATAGGCCATTAAAAAGTATGTAAATTTTATTTCAAGACTTTTTTTTTATCTTTGATAGATGGCGCTGCAAACAGCATTTTTTTTCTCCCCCCCTCTTCCCAAAGAACTGAAAAGAACTTGAATATCGTACTTAGTTACACCTTTTTTTTCAAATTGAAAACTGATAAACTGAGAAAAAAAATGCTGTTTGCAGCGCCATCTATCAAAGATAAACAAAAAGTCTTAAAATAAAATTTACATACTTTTTAATGGCCTATCAGAATCTACAATAAAAAATAGGGTGTTCCATTTAAGATTTTAAAGTTGCCCCCCTTTCCCGCCCCCCAGGGGGTCCGGAGGGGGCAAGGGTCTCTGCATCAGATGTCCCCCTCGAAACCATTTACTTTTTATCCGAAACATTTTTTTGTCTGATGCACGATTTTAAAGTTATTGCAGGTGGCGGATTAAAATGGGACACCCAGTATATATATATATATATATATATATATATATATATATATATATATATATATATATTTGAAGAATATATAAAATTTACATAAAAATATACGCAAATATTATTAGTTTAGCCAAGTGACTATTATACCAAGTGATTTTATTTCTAAGTTTATTACTAAATTTTTTTGTCGGAAACGCTTCATCAACTGCCACTGTTAATATTTCTAAAAATTTATTACAGCACTCATTTACATTAGAAGATTTGTCTATAAAACTCCAATCGATATTGCTTAGAATATGATATAGATTGTTTAGCCCATATTCAGTAATAGGTTTGTGAAAATTAAACTCTTTTAACTCGTCTTTGTTTACAACAGAATTGATAGAGATCTTTTGTCCGTTATGATCTGACAGAATTGTATCAAACACTTCAGTATTATACGTTACACCATAAAGTGGTTTTATATTAATTATAATATTATCAATACAGTTAGTTTTCCTCGTGTTTTCATGAACAGTTAAAGTAAGACCATTGCATGACAGAAAATCTCTAAATAATAAGTTATCTTTATTATTGCTATTAAAATGAATGTTGAAGTTGCCTGTTATTATTGTGTTGAATGATCTATTTACATATTTTAAACTTTCAGTCAACACAGAAATAAATATATTAATGTCACCCTTAGGTGGTCTGTACACACAAATAATGTTAATTTTTTCATCGGGTAAAACTGTGGCGGTTAGCTCGCATATGTTGTCAACACCTAAGTTAACTATTTTATGGTTATGTTTAAATTTTGTTCCGTTTTTGACAAAAATTACTGCGCCACAGTAACCTTCTTTATTTATTTTTATTTGTCTTTTCCTAACATATACTGAAGCTAAGATATAACTTTCTAAGTTGAGAATATTTGTTTCGTCCCTATTCAACCAATGTTCGGTAAAACATAAAATATTTGCAGAAAATTGAGGATTATTTAAAGAACATTCTACTTCATTCATTTTATTTCTTAATGAGTGTATATTTAAGTGAATAATTGTAAAAGATTTAATTGTACTACTTTTTTATCGATAGTGTTGTCATTATTTGTTGTAATATTACTTGTGTCATGTTGAATATTTGAATGAGATATAGGGCAAAATACTTTGTTTTCACAAAGTATGTTATTTTCAGTAAACTTATTATGTTTTGGCTGATTTTGCGGCAGGTTTTCTTAAAATATATCTTCTAACCACTACACCAGCTGGCCAGAATTCCGGATCTTCAATTTTAATTTTGTCTTCAAAATTCACTCCAACTTTAAAGCACGAATTGTTATATTTACTGTCAATTTTATTACAAATAACCTGTTCATTGTTTAATTTTTGTTTAACGTAATTTTCAACCACTTTTCCATCAGTATTTGATTTCACACGTCCAACAAAAAACCATGCTTTCCTCGTTGCGCTTTCGAACTGCACATCAGAATCGGATGTATTACAACCAGTTATACTTTTTTGTTTACGTTTGTGACGTTGTACCAACTTGAATCCGTCATCAACATCTGATTTTGACGTTTGTTTATTAGTATGGATTGATTTGCTTTTTTCGTTCTTGCCATCCGAAACTTGTTCCGGCCGATCATTACTTAAGTCATTTGCTTGTTTGATGGTTTCAGCAAGTGACTTAGTATTTTTTTCTGCAGATGGTGTTGGCTTAGGTATGTTATTAACTAATTCAACACTGTTATTGCCGGTTAGACAATTTTTATTGAGTTCATTATTTTTTCCAACTGATGGTGTTACTAGTACGATATGTTGAGTTGGTGTTCTTGTCTGATCAAAGTCCGAATATGGCGTGCCAATTGCCGGCGATTCACAGCTGATCCGTGTCTGTTTTGTTTTTAATTCATTCATATCTTGTGATAATAATGTCACGATTATTTATAATACTTTATTTAAAACAGTAATATTAATTTGTATCAAGAAAAACAATTTTTTTTGTGCGATTATAAATAAAGTTCTGTACGGTTCTTCTATAAAATTATTAAGCAAGTTAGATAAAATTAATACAAGAATTTAAATATCTAAGTAATATTTTATATTCTTAATTACAAATGGCGTATTATATTAGTTTAAAGTATTTAAATATCTAAGTAATATTTTATATTCTTAATTACAAATGGCGTATTATATTAGTTTAAAGTATTTTGTTTTTGCTTAAATCGCCATTAATTTAATTAGTTTATAAAAAATAAATTACATTTCTTATTTTTATTAAAAAAAAATCTTTTTAAATTTTCAGTTATTTATAGCTAAATTAATAGTATATTATTTATAACATTAGCAATAATATAATTAAAATAATTTTTATTGTCACATAAAATTAGTTTGTTTTATTTTAATTTTACAAATATTTAGCAATAAATATGTCACGAATAACTATTTCAGAAGTAATAACATAAAAAAAATAATTATTTATGCAAGATTAATTATTACTGACTAGTCTAATACGTAACACAAGACTGATTAATAATGTTATTGTTTATCTAACTCATTCGTGATAATTATTTGGAAATTTCAGTTAATATCTGTATCGTTTTAAGTGTACAGAAGGTTTTGTTGAACTCACCAGTTTATTTACAATCAAAATGCTTTTCAGAGATTAAAAATAAATAATGCTATATATGATTGCAAATGGTATGATATGACAAATCGTCAAATTCCAAAAAAATTAATTAATATATTAATGCAAACTCAAAAAAAGCTAGAAGTTACAATAGCTGTGTATTGGGTCTAAGCATGTATAATTTTGCAGGAGTAAAATTTTTTTCTATAATTTATTAGGTATTATTTATTATATTATATGACATTTTAAAATAAAATTATTTTCCAATTTTTACAGATTGTTCGAGCTGCTTTTTCATTCATGATGTTTTTAATTAATTCTAGATCTGTTAATACAGAATAAACATGAATATATTATTATATTTTTAATGAATATTTTCATATACAGTGTGTCCTCGGATTGAGTTCACTATAGGTGTAATCGGCAAAAAAATTAAGAATTTCATTTTCATGTTTTGGGATTTGGCCTTGCTTTGTCTGAAAACAATTTTAAGTATATTTTTAGTATTTTAAAAATTAAGGCGGTCATGAAAAATGTAAAAATCTATTTTATATTCAGGTAAAATGCCTTTGTGGACAATAATTACGCCATAATGTTCTTGAGAAAAGTTGTTCAGAATATCAAATGATATCTCTGTGCCAAATTTTAAAAAGATCAGTTAAAAAAAAAAAACTTAAGTTTCTAAAATAGTATTTTATTAAGAAAAGAAATTAAATATCAATTACTCTATTTAACTTTCTCCAAGATCTCTGCACATTTTTCTACCCTAACTCGAAACTTGTCATACACTTTTGCTATAAAAATACTATACGAAAAAAATAAAAAAAAAACTTAAAAACTTCTGATTTTTTTGGGCATAGGACACAATGCCGACTGGACACAATGCCGTTACCGAGGACACTACGTCGACCGGGGTGGGGAGTATGTTTCAGTAACAACGATTAGCTTGCGCAAATGCGAATGAACGGTCGGCGTAATGTCCACGGTCGGCGTAGTATCCCAAGTAAGCGATCGGCGATGTGTCCACGGTCGGCGTAGTGTCCTCCGTCGGCGGTGTGTTCAGTCGGCATTGTGTCCAGTCGGCGTTGTGTCCAGACACCTATTTTTTAAACTGATCTTTTTGAAATTTTGCACAGAGCAATAATTTCATGAACAACTTTTTTCTAGAACATTATGCCGTATTATTGTCCAAAAAGGCACTTTACCTAAATATAAAATAGTTTTTTACATTTTTCATGGCCGTTTTAATTTATAAAAGACTAAAATTATGCTTAAAATTGTTTTCAGACAAAGCAGGGCGGAATTCCAAAACATAAAAATGAAATTTTTAATTTTTTTGCCAATTACACCTATAGTGAACTCAATCCGGGGACACACTGTACATATACATCGGGTAAGTTTTTTTAACTTGAAAACTTTATATATCTCAAAAAATAAGCACTCTACGAAAAAAATGTCGATAAAAAGAATTGAATCATTCGACGTGGAAAATATATTAGTGTAAAAAATAGTATTTCTGATGTTGTTTCGATGTAAATTTATTGATTTTAGCCTTACTGAAAAAATTTTTTTTAACGGACACTCTAATATATATACATATATATATGTATATATAACTAAAAATATCACGATTTATATACACTTTTCCTAGAATTATTTAAAATATTGAATCCAAAATTTATTAGCTAATAATACATATAAGTACATTATTGTTCGCAATTAATTTTTATATTATTAAATATTATTCTCAAAGTAAATATTAATTAAACAGAAAAGCTATAAGTTTTATTTTTGTATAATTTTTAATTTATTATCCGAAAAATTAGCACAAGAAATTTTACCACATCTGCAAATTATTACATGTTAGAATTATAATACAGAATACAGCTGTATTATTTGTTTGTAGTTGATTAAATAATTAAATTACTTGCTCATATTTTGTTTATCTATATATTAATACGTGAAGAAAAAACTCTCTACCCTTTTTTAAGCACATATTGCAAGCACGGAACAATGTGAGATTAAAGTTCATATGGAGAAGGAGTGCATAAATATAAAATTTATCTATAATATGTCTCACTCGTTAAATGTTACGGTTGTTTAGTAAAGTTTGTGCAATGCGGTTACGTTATGTGTGTTGCCTATAGCTTAAGGAGGCAAGGAAAATAACTCGGAAATTAATGCATTAGGTCATTAGGACGTATTTGTACACGCTCTCAGCTAACGTACGAAAAAACAAAAAAAAAATATATGCAAAAGAACCTCAATAACGTTCAAACTTAAAAATTTAATGAATTAAGGTCGAGTTTCGACCACTGGGCGACCATTAACTTAACACTATTAGCATTTATTAAAGAAGTATATTTCAACAAATATGGAGTTCTTGACAAAAGAAGAAGAATATGGATGGCGGAATATTATCGTAAAAGGTAATCCAGAACACAGAGTCATCTATTTCCAAAAAAACACATCCCATATTTGTCAGTTTCCGAAATTCTAGTTTCTTTTTCTTTCTTTCTTTTTTCGTAACATAAAGGTAAGTTTTTTCACATATTTCAAATTTTACAAAACGTATTTAACTTGGGTGGACACGGCTGTAGACACTTGTTGAAACATTATTAAAATAATAAAAAGTAAACACACGACTCTTGGTTTTTTGTTTCAAAATTTATTTAACATTATACGATGTACAATGTATTTAATATTTTTTTTGCAAATTGTAATATGTCTATGTTCTGTTTTTTATCGAAAATATTATTTGTATCAGTTTTCCTGATGAAGACGGACGTTGAGTTCGTCAAAACGTCGATTATAAATAAATATTAATATAGAATTTTAACCTAAAACAGTTTCACTTAATATAATGAGTTCTGAAAAAATTTTTACTATGTTTCAGATATTTACTTTTTATATACTGTAATAATTTATTGTAAATATAAGTTATTCAATAAAAATATGTTTTGTTTAAATATTTTTGTATTATTCGTTATACCTTTTTTTTATATTAAATTAATTAAATTAATATAATATTAATTAAAAATTTATCAAAAATGCACATTCATTAACATTTTGATGTTTTCTTTTTAATATAGAGATAATTAAAAGGGAAACAAAAACAATACAATATTAATAGAAATGTAAATTTATTACAAAATAGATTTGTATACAAATCTATATAAAAATTATCCCATTTATTTTAACTATTTACATTTTTAGAACTTTCTCATCTGAGATTTTATTATTTTCATATTAATAAAATAACATATTTCAGTCTTTTCTCAAAAAAATAATAGCAGATAGATAGTAAAAAAACAAATTCCTATCTATAATAATTACATTAAATAATAATAAAAGAAAAAAACATTGAAAATTATATATTATAATTATTATGCAAACTAGACAAAAACAACATTCGTGAAACAAAGCATAGAAAAATAAATAAAAAATTAACAAAATTTGAAACAAACGTATTTAATCTCTGACACACAAACCCCAAATAAACGAGCGTGCTTCATTAGAACTGTTGATCTGGCAATGGAACTGAACATAAATTTTCTTTAGCTGCACTTTATTGCCTAAAGTCTTTTAATTTGTTTGATCATATGTGACTATCGAGAAAATGCAACAATTGCATTTTTACTAACTTCCTGAAAAAATATTTTTTATATTAAAGTAAAACAATAATAACAAAAAACATTTAAATGTTAAACAATTATTAATGTTTGGTATATCTAATATCAATTTCATACGATTATAATTCGAGTTTATTTAGTTTATATTAATAATACGAATTTGTTAATTTCCTGACTTAAATTTTACATTCCTTTTGAAAAAATCAACTCTAGTTTCATCCAGATTTATGATACCTCTCATGAATGCTCTTCTATTTCTACTACTTGAAAACTTTCGCTTTCGCAAAAAACTTTTTTTTTCCAATTTCACACTCATACACTAATCTATTTTGTACACAAATCCTGTTGGTTACACCACATGCATTACACTGGTTGTAGTTCACACTAGCTAATTGCATTGAAATCATTCTATATTCATCATCACTTTATTGGCATTTGAAAATATTTTCATCATATTGTTCTAAAATGCTCAAAAAAGAAAAATACAATAGTATTCAAATTATTTAGTAATCTGATACTGACACTGTCATTCATTTTTCGAATTAAATTTGATATTAATTATGATGCTTTAAATTAATTACACATGACGTGTTTTATATATATATATATATATATATATATATATATATATATATATATATATATATATATATATATATTAGGTTATGGTATTTTGTTTTTGCTTAAATCGCTTAATAGACTTTATCGTTATGATCCTGTAGCGCAGGTGGTAGCGCGTTTGCCGCGAAAGCAAAAGGTCCCAGGTTCAAACCACCCCCGGCAAGGTCAATGCATTTTTCTTCATTCAAAAATTAACTAATAATTTAATTAGTTCATCAAAATAAATTAATGGTGATTTAAGCAAAAATTAAATACTATAATACTAAAGTGACCAATTCTTTTACAATGAAGAGGAAGACGAAAAAAATTAAGGAAAAAGGACAAAGTAAATAAATAAAACATTTTATTAATTCAAACAAAAATATACTATTTATGCTTACATTCCTTTTAATTATTTAATTAAACGAATGAATATTTTTTTGTCAATGTAATATCATTTTCTAACAGTATATTGGAAATTTCGGAGCAAGAAATACCCACCCTTCATAGTGAATTTTACGATAAGTGGCATCTCTGAATACAGATATTAACAGATTCGTTTTTAAATATCGAAAAGGAGGACAGGTAAAAGGACACTTACGAAAAAGGACAGAACCAACAAAAGAAGGACTGTCCTCCCTAAAGGAGGACGATTGGTCACCTTAAGAGATATTTCATGTTTAATGGAACTTACTAAACTTTTGATGTTTCAAATACTGAAAGTAACGTTCTAATTTAATACGATCAATAATATGCAAATAGTAAGGTAGAGCTTTCTCGGTCCACTATACCGATTCACGTAACCGAGTTAATTCCGATACGTGCATAATTGTACCAATATCATTCAAGTTTCTATCTGTGATACGAAAGTTGAGCGGACAAAAGTTCTTCGACGATATAATACGAGCACCGTCCTTTAAATCGGCAAATCTTTGTTTTAGCTCATGATCAACAGCTGGACCAAAAGCAAAATTATTTACGAATACAATAGACGCTTGATTGATTTTCTCTCGATGTTCATCGGAGAGGAAATCACCCTTGATGAGCTGATAATCGCCAAATTTCTTACCATACCACTGCATCCAAGCTCGAAAATTTTTATTCATATTCTGGAAAAACATAATCGATATTTGGCTGCGTATCAGATAGATATATTTTCTATAAAACTAATATTCAATAAACAAATTTATTATAAATGTGTTTTCTTTTAAAGCAAACGAGAAGTTTGCATCAAAAATTCAATAATAAAGCGAGACTAAAATGAAAACAAACAAGATTAGAAGTATATGGGTAAACCCATATATAGACCACTTTAACATTATCATATAAATGCTAAGAAATAGGAAATAAATGCTCGAAAATTTGGCAACACTGTATTTTACTAAAATTATATAGTTTATGTAGGCGCTAAGAGATATTTTTTTTGTGAAAATTTGATTAAAATCGGTTAAATAAAGTGACCACCATAATAAATTTTTTAAAATATTAGCAATTTTTTTCTCGGAAAGTTGACAACACTGTATTTTGTTTTAAAAATATAGTTACTCAATTATTAAGTGATGATATTTTGAAAAGTTAATATTCTAATCGCTTGGTAAACTACATGATCAGCTAACAACATTTTATAGAACTGGGTCTAATGCCCGTATGTATAAAAGTTTTATCAAAAATTATAAATAATAATCTAGGTTTTTATTTTTGTGAAACTTACTGTGCTGTAAAACAAATTTATTTCATTTTATCATCCAATTTTATTTGTCACCTGTTGCATACGCGTCAATTTTATTTAAATGTAATTCTGTATACCGATATTTTGTAAAAATTAACGACAAATTTAATTTTTCAATATATAAAAATATATACGGGGCAGTTTATTCTCTCATAAATTATTAACATTAGATTGATTTTTTATTAAAATTAAACGGCTTTTGAATAAAGTTTTGTATTAATATTTATTAATAATCGACGTTTCGATGTACTTCACGTTCACCATCATTAGGAAAAAATTACGCAAATGTCATTACAGTAGATAAACAGTTCTTTAATACAAACAAGTTCTTTAAATAATGTTCACGTAAATATTCAGTGGAAGAAAATGGTTTCTTTTAAGCAGTGAGTTAATTAAAATTTGATTTCCATTAATTAAAAATCTATAAAATTTTAATGATTTAGTTACTTATTTGTTACCTAGTAACTTGTTTCTATGTTCTGTTATTTACTATAAATGCCATTTATATCATTTATCCTAAAGCAGTTTTATTTTGATTTTTTTAATTAATTATAAAATATTTATTAAATAATAAAAATTGAAATGTAAATTTACAAATGATAATTTAAAATTAAATAATTTGTTTTACACAAATGGATTTGGTAGCGAAAACCATAAACCAATAGATGCTAAGATATCACTTTTCAACGTGTATTTAGACGATACAAAGCCATCGCAAACATCCGCCAGGCGAGATTCTTAAATTCTTAATTTCGTTTCAGAAAATATAATTATATAAAAAATAATTTCATATTTTGTTTCTGTTCCCCAAGAAACAGGTAATCAATTTCGGTTAAATGTTACAGGTTTTTTTTAAGAATGTTAATCTATCGATTACGATTACAGTTAATGATCGCAAAATATTTATTAAAATGTCGGTTAATCGGATTAAGTACATGCACTTACTGAAAAAAAAAAATGTTTCAAACAGGAGGAATAAATTGAGTTACTGTAATTTCCAAGATGCTATTATTAGCACTTAACAACCATGTATTGTTTCTCGCACGAGCAATAATTCAGAAATATATATAATTCAGAAAAATAATAAACAAAATTAACAGCCATTGCCTTAAAAATAAAAAAAAATTGTCTATCAAAAAATAAAAAATGCCGCCATTTTGTCTAAAATCAAAATTTTATAAATCGAATCCGTATGGATGTGTAAAATATATTAGAAAATACTAACATCGTGTTTATTTGTGTTTCAGATAAATGACAGCTGAGGAATCTCCGTGCCAAGATGTCGGTCCATAATAAAGTAGACCATTTGCTATGGACCATTTCTGCCGATCTGAGACAGATTTTTAATAAAAAAAAATTTTAATTCGTAGAGGAGAAGTGAAGTTTTATTTTAGTCAAAACCCGTGTAATCCATCTATTATAGTTTGCGTTTAAAAAAATCGTAAACTTTTGTCAGTTTTTGAGCTGACAAAAGTATATGTCCCCTTAGGCCGTGTTCTCACCAAAAGCAACCGGCGATCGCAACGCAACAGCAACACAACTCGGCGCTAATATTTAAATACACGTGTTTCCACCTACTAAAAGGCACCTCAACTGTAACGCAACCAGTTGCTAATTGGTTGCCGGCAGCGCTGCGTACCGCGTCGCCGTCGCCAGTTGCGGTCTACAGTTGCCAAGAACTGCTGTGTCATGGCGGACGAGACAACAAAATCTTTGCATTTTGTTCACGACTGCCGAAACAAGAGACTTCAAAACAGTTGATTTCAGTATGTACACAAGAGTAACTCAACTGAAGTTGCGGTCGCATTGTAGTTGCGTTGCCGTTGCCAGTTGCTTTTGGTGAGAACGCGGCCTTAAAGTAAAACTAAAGAAATTATAGCGATTATACGTTATACTTTATTAACGCTTTATCTTTTTTAGTTGGTTACAAGTTTTTTTATGTTTTTCAATTGGAATGTGAACGGATATGTATAATCAAAGTCGACTCGCAAGCAAAACTTTTGTCAAATGTTGACACTTAGTAGTTTTTTATTTTTTTTACATTGAATTTATTAATTAATTATTAGAAGGCTATGAATCTAAATTTGATCATAATTTTTAATTCCTATCAACATCTTCAAATGACATTTTGTCCTGTATTTAAATTTAAAAGCACTTTTCTCTTCAGCATAAATCAATATTTTTAATTTTCCCTGTATACCATTAAATATTTTACCAATTTGATGCTTGATTATTGATTTATATGTGATGCAGAGACTTTTATGAAGAATCATTTTTTTTTTTTTGTTAAATTAATAATAAAAAAATTGCCCAATTGTTGCCAACTTTTTCAGACATACTGTGTATATTATTAGAAAGTTTAGTTAATATTTATTTTCTATTTAATTTAGTTTCGATTTTTACTTTCTATTCCTTGTAACATAATGTACTTTTTTCACACGGGGCACACATATATTTTCTCTCGTACTAGTAAATAAAACAATAGATATTTGTCACATTTTCAACTTTATTCAATATTTAACTTTCAAGAACATTTTTATTAAAAATGTACATTAATAATTATTATATACTATTAATAAAAGTATCAAAGCACAATGTAAAAATAACAAATTTTTATTCATAAACAATATCTATTGAAAGGACATTTTTCGAATCGGAGCCAGTACATACCGCCGCGACGCGTAATCTGCTGTAACAACAGTAGCAACTGCTGGACACTGATCGTAAATGTATTTCACACATACGTCGCGTCGCGTACATTCGAAGCAGTGATACTTTCAATGCGCTCAGCGAGCTCACGGGCTGATATTCTACGATTGTAGCACAACATTTGTCTACCAATATCTTCACATACGGCCGCACTACTCTCCAACTGGAACCAGGTATTGTGGTCGCAAATAATGCCTTGACGCGTTCCACTTCAGTATCAGTAACCATGGTGCACAATCTCATAAATTCCG
Organism: Clivina fossor; assembly: GCA_963966155.1. NCBI lineage: Eukaryota > Metazoa > Arthropoda > Insecta > Coleoptera > Carabidae > Clivina > Clivina fossor. The sequence continues at coordinate 840,106 of OZ014560.1, forward strand.
ATTGAATATTGAAAATCATTTCCTCAATTTTTAATGGATCGGATACGAAGTAAACGCCCCAAAGTCCTGTATCTTTGTAGGAAATATTAAACGATTGGTAGTTGTGACACAAATTGTCTTCAGCCGATTTGCGTGGCGTGCCAAGTAGGTAGCATTCTGTTTGGCATTGCCCTGCTGCGATCCCACGCTCCCAAAACAGTGTTGGCTACCATAAGTGTCAACGCATCTGCGTCCGTCCAACTAGCGCTTTCCACAGCAACAGCAATATGAGCCAGTGGAAGTGAATCGACACGACTTCAGCATGGGTATTTTGTCAGCATATTGATTTTTCAAATTACCAAAATGGTCTTCGATAAGTTTAACCAGAGCATCGTGATCAACACCATCGGCTCGGCTCCAGCAACTACAACACGGCTCGCTTTGTAATGAGTGGTTCAGTACTGACGTACCTAAATCATTACCGGTGATTGCTTTGATATTTTCGGTAGGGCCAAGAATAGAATTAGCTAAAGTTGTTCCTTGATAGGCTGTTGCACGCAACAGGAGATCAATTACAACTTCCTGTAAATTAGTTTCCACTTCTTGTATTTCTCGTAAAATAACACCACGTTCGCGTTCGATTTCAGCTAATCCTAATGCAACATTTTGAACAATATCGTTTGCCAAACATTTGATATAGTAGACAATTTGTTCGCGACTTGTGTATGCATTCAACTTCAAGTTGACACTGAGATCGTTTACCGATTCCTTTAAATGCCATACGTTCCAGAAAGTGAGCAACACCATTGTTATCCGAATTTTCATATCTACTGCCAGGCCAGCATCGATCCAAATACCAACTGTCGCAGTTGGTAAACCGGAATCTTCAGATGCAACGCGAATACCGGATTCTAAAATGGTGCACTTTGTAGGTGGCACATTCAGCAATGTTTTTGTCGCAACAGCAGTTGCCCAACATCGTTTGGATAGCTGCAAATTGTTATTTTTATTCGATAATTGTGCTACACATTTTGATAACTTCAATAAGGACGCCATTTTTTTTTATTTACCAAGGCCTTCTTTACAAGATTGAATAGTATTTTAATAAATTATATTTATTTCAATTTTTTTTTCACGGAACCTACTATTGTAGTGACATTTATGAATGGAATTAATACTACCACAGATTTAAATAAAACTGTATACAATTTGACATGAAGGATTTCAGAAATTATATAAGAATTTAAATAAAACATCATCAAAATTCTTCTGCTCACAACAAAGAAATCAGAAACTGAAACCCAGGGGCGCCGTTTTACAGAAAGCGATAAAATTTTGGCTTTATCTTTATATAAATAAACTCCAAAAGGATTTGTTGTCTAAATTATTCGCTTTGCCCGACATGAATCAATAATAAATTTAGTATAAGCGCACCATATAAACATCAGTATCCCAAACCAAAACGTATACCATACCACAACACCTTATGCTATGACATAAACATTTATTATCTTTCCCTTTTTGTTTTTATTCATAACTGTATTGTTGTTTATGCTTTTCGTTTTTTATTATGTAAATGGTGTGTTTGAAAAAAACATTTATTAACTTTGCCTAGGACTGGGCGATATTAGAATTTCAATATCGATATTTGAAAAATATCGATAATACCGATATATTGATAATTGATATTAAAGAATATTGATATATGAGCGAATTACGATTAATGAGATTCTAATTGTAAGGCTACAGATATTTTACATCTTCTTAGATACGGATAAAAATTGCTTTGTTATGTCATATAACATATAGACAATTTTGATATAATTTGTTTTTAAAATACATATTTTTGATATTTTAAATATCGTTATTGTAAACAACCATATATATATTTCAATTAAAAACAAATCATTATAATTTTTCCATACAATTCGAATTTCATCAATCTTAAATTTGCTTATATATTTTTATTTTTAATATCAATTATCGATATAATGTTCAGTTTCAAATTACGTTAAAACAAGTGTACGTATTTTGATGCTTTCGAAAGTGTAGTTTACAAGTAAATTTATAATGGATGAACCATCTACATCAACAGGAAAGTGTAGAAGATTTGAAGAAGTAGAAAGTAAGCGACAGTCGTACAAGTGATGACAATCTCTCAACTAGTGGCGAAGGTAGTAACGAAGATGAGGACGTGTCTGTTAGTGAATCTAGTGAGAGCGATAGATGGAATGATAGAAATTGTCAATGGGAGAATTGTGACGTATTTCAACTGGAAAAATACAGGCTGATTTATGACGTCGGGGAAAAACTACACCGGATGATTCCTATAAGTAATCTAAATAAAAAACTTCAAAAAAACATGTCCGAAAATATTTTCTAACGGAACTGTAGCCGTTAGAAGTTTATTACATGTAACATCAATCGCTTTAGCCTTATCTATTTAAAAAATCTATCTGTCACAATAATTTTCTCTGACATCAACATTAAATTAATTATGGATGAGTTCATAGTACATGTTATGCTGATATAATTTTTATTTATAGATTTTGTGATGGAAATGCATTACAAGCATCAAAAGCCGATTTCCAGGCAGACGGCCACCGAATCACTTGCTTTGGGTTTAATCCCAGACGTTCATGCTTTAAATTAGTACTTTAATTATTGTTTTTGTTTTTTTTTTTCCTGATTTAATAAATAAGGCTAACGCGATTGATATTACATGTAATAAACATCTAACGGCTACAGTTCCGTTAGAAAGCATTTTCGGACATATGTTTATTTGAAGTTTTTATTTAGATTACTCATAGGAATCATCCGGTGTAGTTTTTCTCCAACGAACGTCGTAAATCACCTTGTATAACTTTGATCATACAAATTCAAGTGTGACTTTTAATCATATTTATTCAGAGTATGTATACAGTTATTAGAAAGATTCAATATCAGTCCGTGAGAGAGATTAGTGTTTACTTTAAGATTCCTTGTGACTGGGAGAAGCATTCAGACTGTCAGTCTCCCCTCCACTTTTCCTAATTGAAGCTCGGATTTCAAAATATTTGAAAATCTGTTAATCCATCAGTCTTAACCTTACATCTTCAACCAGAATGTCAATCTTCGGTGTGAATGTCATTCCGAATGATCGTGTAAAGCCCTGTTAAGACAGTATTAAATAAGTACTAGATTTATTACTTTGTTTTAGCTTCTAGCCAGTTAGGTATATGGAATACCGTCAATGCTATTAATGGCCTTACAAATAAGTATATTTTTTTACATTTCTCTTTTGTAGAAGCGCTAATCTTTATATATCTTTTTGATTACCTAATTTCCATGTTTTGCAGAGACAATAATTCGAATGATTTCTATTTGTCAGCGATGAAGTTTCTTGTTTGTTTAAATGAGCTCGGTGCACTAAGTAAAATTTATTTTTTTAAGGGCGAAATATTGAAAGATTATAGAAAAACAATGACATATTTTATTTATTTAAAATATATTGTATATTACAGTATTTACAATTTTCGGTTCATTAAACAAACTCGTAGGTTTAAAATGTTTCTCCGTTAAAATAAATACCTTAGTTTATTACAAAAAAATTATGTGTTGTACATAATAATTATATTATTTCTTATATCGTATATTTTATTGCTTTTACATTAAAGAAAAACTAACTTATTACATTTTATCATATTTATCTCACAACCTGCTAACAGAATAAATATTTATTTCACAACTTAGTAAAAAAAAAGTATCAGCAATAATTGCAAATTAAAAGTTTATGTTAAGTATACATTCTGCAAATTTATTTTAAGGTAAATATTATTGCAAAAACTCACGTTTAAAAATAAAGTGGTAATAAGGAATCAAAACATTTTGAAAGAATGTTTTTTTACCATAACAAATATTTAACTAAAGAAAAAAATAAACAACTTATTAATTAAGCAACATATTAAAAAATTAGGATACATAAAAAAATAATTAAAGTACCCGTAAAGTTAAAAATGGAAAAACAAATTATTATTTTTAATTGTCTTTGAAAGCAAATGAACAATCAGTAAAATTTAATTTAAAATTTACTGGCTTTAATAATTTAATAAATTATTTATCACATTTATCGATAGAATTTCTTTGGCAAAGGTTTTCAATGTTTTCATTGTTAGTAGTAGATTTTTTTTCTTATTATTCATTTCCTTTTCTTCAGAATTTTCTTCATTAATGTTTCTAATACGTTATTTAGATTTTTTATTATTTTTCTGAAACTTCTTTTCTTTTTCACTATCGGAATCTGGAATCGCAAAACCATCATTAGATTACATTGGTCGCTTTTTGTTTTATTGTCTTTCTAAATCTAGCGCTTACCATTCTCTTCTTCATTGAAATCTTCCATTTGAATCTGTGTTTTCTTAACTCGCTTTGCGTATTACTTCTTTCTCTGAATTGGATTTTCGAGAAGTTCTTCTTCACAATCACTTGAAGGCGGTGTAACAATTGAACCAGTCCAACGCGTCAGGAAACTGTATTTCTTCAATCTACCTTTTACATTTAATGTTATTGCATCTTGAGCTTGTTTCATTGCCACTGCCATTCTTTTTACATATGTTTTGGCAATTTTCTGTTTTGCATCGTAATAAAGATTATGTTTAAACGATTTCAAAAATCGATTTGGAATCTATGCTCGTGATATTTGATCACCGTAGAAAAATACTACGTGATAATAGTTCTGGATAAAACAAAAATGTTTTATTAATATATTTTATGTATTCGGAGTGCTTCTAATTATAAGATAAAATTTTAAAAAATAATCTTAATAATTTATAATAGAGAAGTAAATTTTATCGAATATAATCTTGGAAATATTATTTATTTTTAGAAAACAAGATTAGAAGTATATGGGTAAACCCATATACAGACCACTTTGACATTTCTCGGAAAGTTGGTAACACAATCTTTTTTATTAAAATTATAATTTATTTAGGCATTAGGAGAAACTTTTCTGAAAATTTGATCAAAATCGAATAAATAATGTAGCCACAATAAATTTTAAAAAAAATTTGTGATTTTTTTCGATAAGTTGGCAACACTGTATTTTGTTAAAATTGCATAATTTATTTAGGACTTAGGAAAATCTTTTGTGAAAATTTGAGTAAAATCGGTTAAATAAAGTGGTTATAATAAATTTTTAAAAAAATTAGTAATTTGTTTCTCGGAAAATTGGCATCACTGGAAAAAAATAAAGCCACATGACCATCTTGGGTACAAGACAAATTTATCCTGAAAATTTCATTAAAATCGATTGAACCGTCTAGGAGGAGTTGCGATCACAAAATTACTAAGTTCGGATTCGTCTGATCTAGAGGCTATATGAAGAATTTCTACAATTTTTTTTTCTCTAATTCCGAAATATAAAAGGCAAAATATAGACCGTCGTGAGACAGGTTAGTTTTACCCTACTGATGACTCGTCGTTGCGATAGTAATCCTGCTCAGTACGAGAGGAACCGCAGGTTCGGACATTTGGTTCACGCACTCGCTCGATCGGGCGGTGGTGCGAAGCTACCATCCGTGGGATTATGCCTGAACGCCTCTAAGGCCGTATCCCGTCTAGTCAAAGTTAATTTTGGCAACGATATTTGTTGGAGTTTCGAGAGTTGAAAGGCTCAAATACATGCAAATACTAGGTCTATGATATTTCGTATATTATAGATCGCACGAGCCCTTTTTGCCGGACTTTAGTAGAAACCGAATAACGATTAGATCACGTGATTATGTTTATTCGTCTACAAACCGGTCGATTATGGGTCAATACATAATGTTTTTCAATGTCGAAGCTCGGAATATATAACACGTCGAACGCGTAAAATATATATGATGTAAATATTTCCTAAAAGTACTCTAAAAAGATAAGTATATAAATGTAGACAAAGGTGTCTATAAAAATACACATAATGAAATATTAGATTAATTCGTTTTTATCGTTGTGTTGGAAATAAAAAACATTTCGAATTTCTGTATAAACCTAATAAGTACCAGAACTAGTATAAATAAGACTTACAGGGAAGTCACTGAACTCGTTGAGCCAATAATATTGTTCCGTATCGGGATCTTCATCCACCATTGCTGGCCACCAGGGATAGCCATCTAATTTTAATTGTTTTACATTACAATGAATCAAGTTTCATAAGTTTTTAATATCCATTCAATATAGATCTAAACGAATAGTAAAGTTAGTGGAACCTTAAAAATACGCTATTCTATAGAAAAATAAAAATCTATTTAAATTAAATAGAGAAAAACTAAAAATATTGATTTTTATTTCATTGTTTTTATATAAAATTGTTATTAAAGCTATTTTTTAATATATTATTCAAATAAATATGTGAACTATTTTATACACAAATTATAATTTTATTTTACTTTTAGTTATAAAAAGAAAATAGATATAGACATTTTGAGTCAAACTACATGAGTACAAAATACAAGCAAAAATTATGTGTTCAATTTTTAGTTTAAGATATTACATATCTCATTGCAAGTTTCACAAAAAATTAAAGTGACTTTAAAGTGAACCTCAAATTATTAGTTGAATATCATAATTATAATTTTTTTTACACTACTTTTATTGTGAAACTGACTAAATAATGATAAAATAATTGAATTTAAATAAAATTTATTTATAATGTATACATCTGTTTATTAAATTGTAATGTAAAAATATTTTATTGATTTTCGATAATTTCAATATTAAATTTATTGCTCATCTACTAGCATAAATATACTTATATGTTTTAGTTTTTTATATATTATTTGCAATTGGGAAAATATATGAATTAAAATTGCAATTCCTAATAAATTGTTACCAGCTAAAGAACAACAGCAATTCTATTGCGAAAAAAACTAAATTTAAATCGAACAAAAAAAAATATATAAATGAATTCTGTTGTTGGTTAGAAATGAAACGAATTATTTTTGTTATTCAGTTTATTGTTACGTAGTGGTAAATTAAAACAAAAAACCTTATAAACAATTTTTCTGAGTGCCACGCCAATAGTTCTATTTACAGTTAAAGAAAGAGTGGAAAATAGGATGTACATAATTGTTTTCAAGTACAAAATCTATTATTTGAAATCCTGTTGAACAACCTCCAATACTTTGGATATTGCTACACCTACACGATCAGAAAAACAGGGGCTTTTTTATTTATAATGAAAAAATATTTGTAAAATACATGTATTATTTTCAAATAAAATACATGAAATAAATGTGTTATAATTTTGACGTTTCTTTCTTTAAATATTGCTCGTAAAATGTGTTCAATAAAGTAATTTATATTTATAGGTATATAAGTATTTTTAATTTTAAAAAATTTTAAAATCTAAAAGTTAAAATTTTAAACTTTATTGTCTGAGTAACTTTTCTAATATATATTTTAATATTAAAAATTTCTGATGAATAATAAAAATAAATTTCAGATTAGTTTGTGGTTAGTGGGATATTGGTAGGTCATAATTATATGAATTAAATATTTATTTTAGTTCAAAATTATTTTATTTTATGTACACTACAAAATAATTACATATATATTTTAAAATCCCTTTTCTGCGAAATAATCTTTAATTACTCGTATATGATCACCTTTAATACGAATATATCCAACCATTTCATTGGATTGTATAGCAATGTCTTTGCCTAAAGATTTTTCTAAAAGACATTTTAAATCGTTTTCTAATTGAAACACATCGCCATATACTTTTCTAATCACAGTAACTTTACGCATCCCTCTATGCGTACTTGCTAGATACACTGGCATCATATGATTTTTTGTTCGGGCAATAAAATATGGTCCATTGTTTAAATTATCTGTTATAAATATAATTATTTGAATTAATTCTGAAGTGTCATTAAGTTCATTTACTACTTACCTCTTGGTGGTTTCCATCCAGATGAATATTCTGTTTTTGATTTTGGAATTGGAAAAATAGCAGGCGCAAGAAGTCTTTCAACATATTTCCAATCTTCTGGTAATCTGGTAACTTCAAATTTAGTTTTAAAATCATCAATATTTTCTATTAGTTTCGAATTCTGGTAACTGGAAAACCTAATTTGTACTTTCTAAACAAATATATAAAACTAATTACAATATGCTGATTATTAAGGTGACCAATTTTTTTACAATGAAAAGGACGAAAAAATTTAAGAAAAAAGTACTTGATAAATGATGTTACTAGATTTTTTCTCATAAATAATGAATAAACTAATAACTTTGATAACTAATATTTATTCACTATGGTTATTTGTAACACTAACGAATTATACATATAAAATCTTATACAAAATCTTAAATTAAACTAACACCACAGACACATATATTTAATAAACACAAAATAACATTGTAAAGTACACGCTCAATGTAATTCTATCTATTGATAAATCTCGCGACACGACTTAATATTGAATAATTGTTGTTTAAGATGCGAAATAAGAAACTTAACTGATTTCAGAACTTATATTTTTGAATTTAAGTAAATATTCAAAGTTTGAAAGTGGGGTATTTAGCCAATCGAATTGTGTGTAACTAAAATGCAGCAACCAATCACATTACACGATAGAGATCTTTGGTCGGTTACTTAGAAACCTATTTTTTGAAAAAGGTTTCTTCCTGGCAAAATTAGTTTATTGCGTACGGCGCCGACTAGCGTGAGAATTCGCTCGCTTAATCTTCGAACCTAACCGTTTTGTCACGTTTGGGTAAAAATTGCAATAAAGTTTATTTGAGAGCTTGCCGCTTGTAGTATTTAAATATTTTGAGATTAGAATCATTGAGCGTCATTTTAAAAACTAAAATACCGACAAACAGCTTAAATAGTAAAATGTACGTGCTTATATTAAAATAACTTAAAACGCCACTAACAGTACTACGTAAATAAATAAAACATTTTATTAATTCAAACAAAAATACACTAATTATGCTTACATCCCTTTTAATTATAAATAAATATTTTTTGTCAATATATCATTTTCTAACAATATACTAGAAATTTCGGAGCAAGAAATATCCTTCATATTGAATTTTACGATAAGTGGCATCTCTGAATCTAGATATTAACAGATTAGTTTTAAAATATTGAAAAGGAGGACAAGTAGGAGGCCACTTTTCGAGGAAGGACGGAAACTACAAAAGGACTGTTATCCCTAAAGTAGGACGATTGGTCACCTTATGATTATGAAAGCTACAGTACTTACAAAATTATTGATATGAGATAATTTACAATTGGTTTTCAATAATATATTTAATTGTGACAATATACATTTTGTTACCATTTTATAGTTGATTTAATAATTATTTTAAAACAATTTGCAGAATTGAGGTTATAAATAATCTATAATCTTAAAAACAAATTAGAAGCTCAATTTATAACTATAAATATTAGATTATTTTTATAATATTGAAGTTAAATTTAATAAATTGAACATTAGTTTGCTGTTTTTTACGTTCCTTGGATTTTCACTGTTTTCACGTGATGTAAATGATGGATAAACTAGCGACATATAGCGGCAAGATTTGTAGCCAGATGGTAGCCAGTGCCAGAGACGTTTATAGCGTCTTCGATGCACCATAGACAAGAAAGGTTTAAACTGTCCATGGTTTAAACCAGATATGTACTACAACATATCCAAAAATCAGCCGCCTGGAGGCTCCCCTTATTAATTAAGCACAAAACTGTGATAAAAAGTTAACAAATTTGAGTGTAAAATTTCGAAAACTAAAATTACGAGTATTTCGCGAAGGGCTGCAGATTTCGCAAAGATTACGAAACCTGCCCGCAACACTTAGTGTTGTTATAACATATTTCAATCCCAACCCCGTACGACCCCTCGCTATTAGTTATAAATTTTTGCAAAAATATCTTTAATTGCAAATATCTCGGAAACGGCTGGGAATTTCGCAAAAATAACAAAATTTGCCGTTTCCTTACAAACTCCTAGATAAATCAGATATGTACTACAACATATCCAAAAATCAGCCCCTGGGAGCTCCCCTTATTAATTAAGCGCAAAACTGTGATAAGAAGTTAATAAATTTGTTAAAAAAGTTGTTGTTGCTTGTTTTCCTGCCACAATTTCGTTAAAAAAGCTTAGCTTATACATTCTCGCAATTCTCGGATATTTATAAAATTATATAGTTAATGCAAACATTAGGGAAATCTTTTCTGAAAATTTGATCAAAATCGGATAAATAACGTAGCCAATATAATTTTTTAAAACTTTAGTAATTTTTTTCTCGGAAAGTTGGCATCACCGAAAAAAAAAACACATGACCATCTTGGGTACTAGACAAATTTATCCTGAAAATTTCATTAAAATCGGTTAAACCGTCTAGGAGGAGTTGCGATCACAAAATTTTGACTTACGACCGAGCGAGCGAGCTGACGACGCACATCCATACACCCACATAAACTAAGTTCGGATTCGTCATCTAGAGGCTATATGAAGAATTTTGTATACAATTTTTTTTTTTGTTTAAATGTTACAGACACCATACCAAACACTATACCACTTTTTCCTTGCAGTCGAAGTGGTAAAAATAGAAAAATACATTTATTAAAAAAAATAAGTATAATACTTAATTATCTAGTTAACTTAATAATGTGATTAATTATCTGATTAGATTGTCAAAACACACTTTAATAATTTAAATAATTAAAATGGTAAAATTTCATAAAAATAAAAATACAAATTTAGTAACTTAATCACATTGTTAACTATATGATTAACAAACTTAATTATCTTGTTAACTTAGCAATGTAATTAATTATGTAATTAGTTTATCAAAACACACTTTAATAATTAAACAATTAAAATTGATTTTTCCTCGAAAATACTTTGCCATGAAAGTTCAAGAAAAAAATAATTTTTTTTAAATTGTATTTGAAAAAAATTAAAAAATTGTACATCCAATTTCTACGATCATTTAAATACTTCGTTCAAACGAACAAAAGTAAAATCGTGTAAGTTATTTTTTGACGTGTTCTTTTATTTTCAGCATTTTCTTTAACACTAACACTCTCTTTACGTTGTTTATTCTGTATACACTAAAAATATTAAGTCATTTTTTAGCAAAAAATTAAGGGTACTTCTATTGCAAAATGTACAAAATGTACGAATGAGTTACAAAATTTTCATTTGTATACTGAAATACAAGGACTTAAAAATATTTCAAAATTTATTTCGCAAAATTACAAAATAGTATAATATTAATATATGGTACTTTTTCTTAATGAAAAAAAAAATGTAAATATTGAGATTTATAGGAAAAATAGGTGCATTCAATAAATCTACATTTTGAATAAGTCGATTTTTTTTATTAAGAAAAATCAACAATTCTAGATAAATAATCTAGATAAATAATATCGTAAGTAGTAAACTATGATTTTCTTTAAATTCAGCTAATCTGCATAAAAATGCTCGTTTCGGTTTCAAAATACAATTTGTCAAAATGAGCATTTCAAATCAAAATCAAACAAATACGGACACAATTTGTTTGTTTCTTTCTTGTGTCCTTGTACGTGGTTCCATTTGTTGTTTTGTTTTTGACCTAAAGGTCACAAAACAACAGACACAAGTTATTAAAAAATCATAAATACATCTGTTTATAATATTTGTTCGTGAAACATAATCTAAACGATTCTGCAGCAAAACTGTGTAAAATATTCTAAAGAACAAAATACAATTTAAGCAGAAACAGAAAATATAAATATTTTATCTATTATCAGGACGTTTTGTAATTATTATTTTATTTTTAAATATCTTTCTTAATTATAAAAAAATATTAATATTGTTTTCGAAAACTTTATAAATAGAATTAGATGAAATATACTTATACAGAAACTTTTTTCCGTATTCCAAATGGAAATCTGAAAAATTACACATTTTATATGCATATATTTCTTAAATGTGATTTGTTTTTTGTTCGTGTTGAAAAATGTTTAATTCATTTGTTTCTTTATTTGAAATAATATATAACAATCAATAATTCTAGAAATTATTTATTGCATTCTACAAATTCATTTTTTAATAGTGTATGAATTTGTTAATATAGTTTTTATTTTCTCTATACCTGCAGTTAACAATTTGAGCATTAGTTTATTTCATTATATATTTGTATACTTTTTTCTATTTTTCTAAGCAATACGTAAATCAAATTTAACTCCAAAGATACCACAACATTGTTTTATAATGCTCAATCACACGAAAAACATTTTTTACACACAAAAAATACAACTTTGTGATTATATTAACACAATGCCTATCAAACCAAATTACAAATTTTCCTTTTCTACTTAATATTTTTTCAGGGTTCAAGCTCACAAAATTATTTAGTAGTAGGAATAAAAGAGCATGTATGAGAAGAATTATGAATGTGGATGAAGCAAAAGTTGTTTGGATAGGAATGTTTGGAGGCGACTGATTTCGGAATGATAAAAAGAGTTTGTGCCACACCCTTTTGGGTACATGGCGTGATTGTGTATGTATGTCTGTATGTATGTCTTCTAGAATAAAGTACGTGTTCATATTGTATTAAGTACAGTTTTAATTAAATATATTGCATTGCATTGCATCATGTAAAAAATTATAAATTAGAAAATAAAAACATTTTTCAAAACTGCACTGCAAATTTCCTAAAATTAGCAAAAACATTTCACAAAATTACGAAATCGGTGAAGAACAAAAAATCAAATTATTTTCAAACATTCACATAATCTCACATTTTATGTATACATTAGTACATTACTATATGTAAATTAAGAATAATTAATAAATTATTACAAATAAATGTCGAATATAGCTGAAAAGTTAATTGAAAGTGTAAGAAACTATCCCATTTTGTTTGATTTATCGCATGCAGAATACAAAAATGTCAAGAAGAAAGACAAAGTGCGATCCGAAATGCCAAAAGTAACAAAGTTTCCTCTTCGATATCAAAATTAGCACACATTTGTAGAAATTCCTATACGCTCCGTATATATTAATTATCTAAAAGCTATGCAAAATGATTCTCGCTACAGCATTTAGTCTGAAAACACAAAATCGCAAACGCAATCGCAGTCGCATTCGCAATCGTAATCGCTATCGCGTTGGTCTGAATCCACCTTTAAAAGCATGCAGCGATTCCAAAATCAGTCGCAACACCCAGTCGCAAAACGATGACGATTGTCGCCACGGCACGGTGTGAATCGCGCTTCGTGTCAATTTACATGTCGCGATTGATCGCAGTCGCAATCGCGATTGCAATCGCTATCGCGTTGCTCTGAATCCACCCTGCATACAACTGAATACAACTTGCAGTAAGATTACGTGTAAAAAATCTAAATAAAATTTGATTCAACCAAATATTTAACCGGTAAGTTTGTAAATACTGCATAAATAATGTTAAAAACTGATCGGAAAAAGGGCTTCTTACTTATTTCCTGGCCTTGTGTTATAAATTTTTTTCTTTTTTCTCTTAGATTCTTTGTAGAAATAACTCAAGTTTTCGTGGTTATAATAAATTTTGATTGTTTCATATATATTATTTTTTCGTAGGTATTTTAAGTGTAAAATGAAATTGTCTAGGAATGCACTTGTATAAACTATAATTGAATTTTGTTCAAACAATTTTTCTTATAATCGTCTTAAATTTTTGAAAAAGGTGAAAAACTTTTTAACTAAATTGTACATATTTCCGATATTTGGAAACATTATACATTTTTATGAAATTTTAAACCGGAATAAGTGAAATATGCTGAGACAAATAATTTCAAATAGGGTCAAACAAGGGGTGATCTTGGGACAAACAATTCTATATCGGGACGTCTGATCACTTTAGTAACAACATCCACACAAACAAGTGAATTTAAATATGCATTTTTTGTATGATATTTGTAAAATATTAAATAAATTACGTCAATTTTGTCAATTAATTCAATTTCGTGTAAGTACACGAAATTGAATTAAATTTCTATTTTATTTTCAACAAAAATAATAAAAATACTAAATATAATACATCAATATATATCTTATTTTAATGCGTACGTGTGCAAATAACGGTTGTGAATTTCTATTAATAATTGTTACATTGTCCTATTCTGGTGGTAATTCACCTTTTTTTTCATAAACGACTTATAATGTACAATATTTTTAAACGCCTGGGCTAGTATGCAATATGCGCAGCAAGTGCGTTATTAGTGTTGTGTATATTAAGGATAAATATGATAAAAAAATTTATTCAAATGTTTATTTGAATAAATTTGTAAGTGGTTACTTACAGATATTTTTTTTAATTTGTTCAAATACGGTAAAAAATATATAATAATTCAATCAAATTTTACTTATAACAATTAGAAAATTTAATAGAGTAATATGAAATCCAATCACACGTTATTTATAACAATATAAAATTAAATTAAAACGGTTTTAGATTCTAGTAGTTCTGTATTCATATTTATTAATTATCGATGTACTGTCAACGTACTACGTCTTTATCAATTGTTTTAAAGATATATGAAATATAATATAGCGTATTTGCCCGAATATAACGCGATATTTTTTGAATAATTATTTGTTGGTAAAAAATTGACTCGCGCTAAATTCAGGTCTAGTTAATAGGAAATGTAACAACTCTTGATTTTTATTTTCTTTGAATTCTTTTTGAAAAATCAATGGAACATAATAAGTTCGGTTTATTTTATTTTTAAATATTTTTATAAAAAATTTCGGTGTCGTGTTAAATTCGGGTTCGCATTATATTCGGGCAAATACGATAAAAATTATATACATATCTCATTTGGTATTTCAGATAATATAAATTAAAACAATTTTAGAAGTATATGGGTAGACTCAGATATAGACCATTTTGATATTATCAAATAAATACTAAGAAGTAGGAATACAGATTTTATATATTTTTAAATCGTAAAAACTACAATTAAAGTCAATTTTGAATAGTTTTTCCGGAAAATTAGCTACATTGTATAATAATAAAATTATTTATTTTTTTTAAACACACACATATATATATATATATATATATATATATATATATATATATATATATATATATATATAAATAGTATAGCCAAAATTAAATTTTAAAAATTTTAATAATTTTTTTTCTCGGAAAATTGACAATTCTGTATGGAAGTAAAATTATATAATTTTTGTGGGCACTAGGAAAATCTATTGTATAAATAAATAATAAACTTTTTAATAAATTTTTAAAAAAATTAGTAATTTTTCTCTCGGAAAATTGGCATCATGGGAATAAAATAAACCTATCCAATATTTTGACTGACAACCGAGCGATTGAGCGAACGAGCCGACGACGCCCATGCATACACCCTTAGTTCGGATTCGTCATCTAGAAACTATATAAAAAAAATTTATTTAAATTTTTTTCTATATAATGCTTGCTGCTTTCTATTGAACGTATTGCTTAATAGTAATTTTAATTTCAAGCGTTAGCTTGCCTCGTATACTGCATCTCGGTGAAATAATATTTCGTTAGACATAAATGGTAAATATATATAGATAGAAAATTAATCTTTAGTACTCACCTCGTACACTGCATTTCGGTGAAATAATACAGTGTACGCTTATTTACTAATTTAGAGAGATGAAAAAACATGCATTACTTGTAGGTATATAATGCGTAGAAAAATTGCATTTGAAAACATAACAACAATCATAGATAGCTTTGAAAAAATTAAATGATTTTGTTTCCAAAATGTCGGATTTTTAGCTTCTTAAATATGTCAATGTGATATTTTCGTATTAAAATCTATTTGCCTATTTTCCGTCTACTTTCATGAAACTTGTCAGACTGCCTCATAGGTAGATTTTGGATTGGACCTATTCCAAATTTAAGAATTCCTTTTTTTAACAGTAGTTCTGACACTACTAGAAATATAATTGATTAATTATTTTAAAACTAAAAAAGTTAGAACATATTTAATTTGATGATAATCCGAGGTCATACACGATGTCACCTTTTTTTTGGGAAAAATGTATTGATATTTCTGTGCTAGCGTACCTAGCTATTACACTGAGGTAGAGGAACAATATCTTTTTAATTTACTCGGCATTTTATTCAGTTGCAATACTAAGTTATATGTAAACCGGCATGTTTTACCTATTACCAGTAACTTACAAATTCTGACACCACCGGACGTCAGCTATTTTGCTAGTTTATGCCATTCATAACAGTTGGAAAGAAAACATATTCAATTATAATTAATCAATATTTCTCGACACTTTATTGATGTTATTCAAATATAAGCACTTCAAATTTGAAATATTATTATTATGATAATAATATTACTACTAGTGTGATAATTATCGTTAGATGATCGCGTTAACCATCCTAACACCGGGTGGGGTGAATTCTCACCCCAAGTTGAACTTTTTTCTCGTTACATTGTTCTTTGTACTTTTAAGTACTTGTTAAATCAGAAAATAGTCGAATCCAGTTAACGAGTTTTCAGATTTATTTCACCCCACGTGGTATTAGGCGCGATATACCTATCGGATGCTGTTTCGTCAAGTTTTTCAGATATATAAAAAATAATTTGATAAATAAAAATAAATAAATATATAAATAATAAATAAAAAAATAATAAATAATAATAATTAATAAAATAAAATATAAAAAAAAATTATGAAAATTATAAAATAAAAAAAAATATAATAAAAATAATAATAATAAATAAAATAATTTTATAAAAATAATAATAATAAAACAATAATAATAAATAATAAATTCGATTGTATACAATGTACCCAATTACATTTTAGTAATAGATTTTTTTTTTAATTCTTCTTTTATTAAATTGCCGAAATAACCCAAACTGCACCCAAATATGCCCAACAAATAATAATTCGTTCATAGTTTCCTTCCTACAAAAATATAGTGTGAAAATGAAGATAATTTTATTGGGCGCTCTTTAACAAAAACCTGACGCCACTCCCCCCCCCCCATAAAATTACTTTAAAAACGTATCTGTGAGCTCATTGAAGAAAAATCAGAAATTACAAAAATATATATATATAAAAAAACAATAAACATACAAAGGTACAAAAACAAGTATAAAAAATAGGGACATATTAAACATTATTGGGTAAATAATAAGTGAGGTAAATAATTATTTAAACAGGAAGAAAAATTGAACTTTTCTACTTTTTATTAATGAAAATTCCCGAATAATATCATGTATCTCACATTGATCCAAAAAATATCTAACTCTATTGATATAATAGCAAGATTTGAAAGTCTGTCTTGTGCCATTGTGGAGCGCAAGTAGTTTCTTAATAATTTTAAGTTTAGAAAAGATCCGTTCCGCAGATGCTATAGATACCCGGTAATGACAAACAAATCCGAAGAGCAATTGTGAAATTTGGATAAACTGTGATTAAGTCGTTTGAATAAATATACTGAATTATTTGATATATATCGTTTTTACAATTAGAAATAAATGGTTGACAAGTTGACAGTGTAAAATTTCTTCAAATCGTCTGCGCCAATTTCTGAATGATGATATAAGATTATTATTATTTACTTGAAATTATTATGAAAATATAAATATAGTGTTAATACAAAAATATGTCATAATAAAATTGTAAATTTAACAAAAAGAAAAATTATAATAACACAGGGAAAATAGATTTGGGTAACCAGTGCTCACCCTGACGAGTAAACTCACCCAAATTCAACTTTTTACTTGTAAGTATATGCAGCATACATTTTCTAAACTACTTGCTAGCACCAAAGTTAGCATAAAATAATATAAACAAA
Source organism: Clivina fossor (assembly GCA_963966155.1). Taxonomy (NCBI): domain Eukaryota; kingdom Metazoa; phylum Arthropoda; class Insecta; order Coleoptera; family Carabidae; genus Clivina; species Clivina fossor. The sequence continues at coordinate 857,902 of OZ014560.1, forward strand.
AATGTATTTCATTTCATTTAATAATAAAAATAATAATAATAATAATGATATCCTTTATTTCCACAAAATCACATAGATATAGAACACGTCACAGATACACATAGCTTGTAAAAAGTAGAAAAATAAATATATTATATATTCAAGTATAAGCACGAAATATTAGAAATATCGTTATTATTGTTATGGTAATAATATTACTAGTTATGGTTGTATAACTATCGCTAGATGATCGCGTTAAATAATTTAATAATTTAAAGATTTAATCACCGTACGCAAATCGAAAAGAAATTAAAGAATATTTCACACTAAAGTTTTTTTTTCTTTTTTAAGATATACAAAGTAAAACTATTTCCAATTATACAACGTGTTTCATATAAGCATAACGGCATTTAATTTCATATTTTTAAATCGAATACCATATGAATTTGAACCGTGTTTCATTTGACAACATCCGACAATAAAATAAATGGAGTAGTATGATTGAAAGTGTTTTGCATGAGCAAATGTTTCCAAGTAGTAGGAATAGAAGAGCATGTATGAGAGGTGTCGTAAATGTGAATGAATCTAGAGTTGGTGATCTGGATAAGGAATGTTTGGAGAAAGGTAACTTCGGGATAGTGAAAAGAATTCGTACCACACCTTTTTGGTGTACATGGCGTGTATGTCTGTATGTATGAATATAATAAATAAAATACTTTTAGAACAAAGTTTTATTGTAATAAAAATAAATTAATTAATAAATATAATCATTGAGTAAATTTAATATAAAAACAAAATTGAAAGACTCAACTAAATATTATTACATAAAACTGTAGGATTCAGAGTAGAGGGAAAGTTATATAATAAATTATGTTAAATAAAAAGAATTTTAAAACAATATATTAAAAAATAATAATAAAAAAGTCAACAAATATATTATTATAAATTACGTAAATAATTGTAGAACATACATTATTAATTATTGAGATTCATGAGTATTTTACATAAAAATAAAACAATAATTATTTGACAATAATATAATAGAAGAAAAACTTGTTATATGTGACGTAATAAAAACTAATTAATTATTCGTGAAATAAATACGTGTACAGAGCAGCTACTGTGTTGTGAACAATAATAAAACATAATTTTGTTATCGTAAATTAATTAAGAAACTTATGTTGTCACATTCAACAATTTTGACTTCATGTGTATATATTTATCCAGAAATCACATAAATTATAATGTGTGAATTTTCTAAATACACTATAAAAAAAATAATAGCGAAATTACAGAAAAATATTGGTAAAATTTTATTATAAAAATATTCGTAATTTTATTTTACCATAAATATTCTATATTTCTACCTCAAAATTCTGTAAGTTTTACATAATTCAAAATAATCATATAATGTAAGTAAATATCTGTAACAGTTTAACAAAATAACGAGACTTTAGTACATATTTTGTGTAATAATACTAATAAAATATTTTAAGTGTAATTCATTTATTTCAAAATATGTGTACGAATGTGTTTTATTAAATGTTCATTTTGTGTAAATGCTTTCGTACAAGTTTTACACTGGAATGGTTTTTCGCCTGTATGTTTACGAATGTGATTTATTGAATGATTATTGTTTTTCGCCTGTATGTGTACGGATATGATTTGTTAACGCAAGAGATGTAGTCAAATCTTTACCACATATTATACATTTGTAACTTCTTTTACCTGTACAAATTTTTCTAGTTATATCTGATTGATTTTTACAAGCTTTCTTACTCATTTTGCACATATACGGCGCCCGAACTGTGCATGATCGATTATTCTCTTTTACATCTGAACTGTCTTTAGAGGAATTTTGACATATTTTCCTGGAACTGCTTCTTTCCAATGATGTATGAACATTTTTACATTCTCAACATTATTTAATTAAATATTAGTGTTTACATTCGACGAATTATCCCCAATTGCACTTCTTTCTAATTCTTTATCAACATTTTTCGTATGTTCTTTACTTATTACTTTATCTAGACATTCTAGTTTCAAATCATATTTCATTTTGTAACTATTAGCTAAATCACATTCAACCAAATCAAAGTCAGTAAAGTCAATGTCATTTTCAAAGTCATCCTCGTCAATTTTAATATTTTTTACATCGGTAAAGTCATATTCGTTATTCATATTAATTGAATCACTGTGATCTTCTGTTTTAGTAAATTCACTATCGTCTTCATGTTTCAGTTTTTCGGAAGGTTTAAGCAAATAATTATTTTCTAATTTTACTTCTTTATCTCTTTGATTCATTTGTATATCATCAGTTGAATCATTGCAAATTTCTTCAGTGTCTTCCTTTTTAAGATTTGCAATAATATTTCTAATTTCTTCTTCTACTTTTAGATCATTTTTAAAATCTGCTTGATTAGATGCGGAATTATCATTGGCATAATCACTAACATTATATTTTTCCTTAGGTTCTTCATTTAAAAATCCAGTTTCTTTCTCATCTTTCACCATTAGACAATTATTAGAATTCACTTCACTATTACAATTCGTTTCTTCTAATTTTATTACTTTAATTAGAATTTCTCGATTATTAGCTGGTTGTATCTGTTGTTCATTTTGTAATTGTACTAAATATCGTTAAAATATTGCTTGAGATTCGGAACATTTGTTTATAAATTTGTAAGCTATATTCAGTTCCGTGATGCAATTTATACATATGCCATTTGGTAAATTAGAATAGTTTTCCAGCTAAGAAATAAGTAAAATAAAATTAAAATATATAAATACGTAAATAACAACTAAATAACCTTATTTATATCATACTTACAATTTCTGGTGCAATTCTATTTAATTTCTGGAGTAATGATACATTATCTGAAACAATATGATGCAATGTTGTGTTGATATTCTCGTAGCTTCTACATAAGCGACAAGATTTGATTAATATAAACTTGTCTTTCAACGAATACAATTTTTCCATCTGAAAGTATATAAATTTATAAAAATATAACGAAATAGCCTAGCTTGTTTCCAAATGTTATAATTATCTAATCTAATTAATATAATAATATGTATTGTAATATTTCAGTTCCAGTGTTATATTACTATCATCAAAAAGAATATAATATATTATATTCTCTTTGCTATCATTTACAGAACTTCGAATTTATCATTTATGGCAACTTTTAAGCAATAACGTCAACCATTCATGAAAGGTATGTTTGTTTTCAATTTTTTTCATTAGTACAGTTCGAAAATAAGTTCAAATTTATTCTCAATTTATTACAGTAACAACAAAAAACAGATAACATTAGCAAGTAATGCCTGAAGTAATAACCTGCACTGGATTACCAAACACAATCAACGTACAATTATCACAAGCTGTTCATTTCGGCTATCTTGACGAACTTGAACGTCAAATCGATCAGATTTCATCATCAACAATAACCTTTCAACTTTTTACCATACTTTTAAACGATGCAGTCAAACAAAATCATATCGATATAGTTCGTCTGCTACTCGAACGTGGCGCTAAAGTCGATACCATTGACCATAAAACATAAAATAGCCCCCTTCATTTTGCAATCGCTAACCGAAATAAACGTATTGTTCATCTTCTTCTGAAAGCAAACGCCAGCGTTAATATAATCAATCGAAACGGCGAAGTACCACTGCATATTGCAGCCGCAAAAGGTGATCTAGACATTTTTACAATGATACTAAATAAAGTTCTACATGATCACTATAACGGTTACTTTAATATCAACGCTAAGGATAATGGCGGCGATACACCGCTGAGTTTTGCTCTCAAAGATGGCAATATGGAACAAGCCCGTCTACTTTTAAATAATGGTGCCGGTGTGAAAGATTATTCTGCGCTACGTATTGCTATCGAGAACGGATATCAAGATATCGTCGATGAATTGTTTAAATTTGCACGTAAAATTGACATAAACCGCACTTTAAGTTTATTCACCGCTGTTCTATCGGGTAATAAAGATATTGTTTACATGCTAATAGAAAAATATCACGCAGATGTAAATATGAAAAATATGAATGGACAAACACCCCTACATTTAGCGGTTGATCGTAATAAACTTGAATTTGTGCAATTACTTTTACAGCAAGGCGCATGCGTTGACGCAAAAGATAATAGCGGTAATACGCCACTTTACTACGCGGTAACTACAAAAGAATCGAAAAACGTTATTGAGATTTTAATCAAACACGGTGCAAATATAAATACCGAAAATTATTTAAGTGATTCAATACTTCACATGGCAATTCGTAGTGGCAGTAAAGAAATTTGCCAATTTTTATTACAAAAAGGCGCTAATCCAAACGCGCGAAATAGTTTTGGTGAAACCGTCATTTACAAAGCCGTTATTAACCGTCAAATTCATCTGGTAGACGTACTTTTAAAATACGGTGCTGATTTGCATAACGTTAATAAGGAAGAAAAAACGATTTTGCATACCGCGCTATGGGATAACAATATTGAACTTTGTAGATTCTTTTTAGATAAAGGTATCGATGTTAATATGAAAAATAATTACGGTAAACCGTTAATTTATGAAGCGTTATTATACGGTTATGATGATATTGTTAAATTGTTCATCGAATATGGCGCCTATATTCATTTCAAGAATGAAGATGGTGAAACTATGTTGTATACAGCACTTAGAAGCAGGGATTATAAATGTTTTAAATTGTTATTGGAAAAAGGAATCGATCCTAGTACGAAAAATAAAAATAGTGATACCGTACTGAATATAGCTATTAAAATATCAGCAAGGAATTTTATTAAATTGTTACTTAATTATGAACTAGATTTCAATTGTTTATCGACGACCTATTTTGAACTCGAAACTAATTTCATTAAAGATCATTTAGTTAAATTGAAATTCGCTGGTGTTTATTTAAATGACAATTGTTTGAAATTAATAGAAAACTTTCGTTTAACATATCAGTTGCAATGCAAGAATGAAATTAGCAATATGATGCGATTACGGGTGGAAAATATATCGTACTACGATATTTTAACACAAATTGTCGTTACTGTATCGAATTATCTAAAAAATAAAAACTTTGCGACTAATCTAGAATCAAAAAACTATATTTACAAGTTTCCTATTTATGCTGATCTATTACAAGCAAAATTAGACAGAGCTGTATTTAGAAAACAGTTAACCTCATTAGCAAATGACGCTATTGCTACATTATATAAGTTGCCCCATCTCGTTAGGGAAAAAATTGTTAATTGTTTATCTACCAGCGATATACATGCTATTATAGCTGTATCAAAATATGATAAAACTAGTTTATAAAAAATATATTTCTGATTATTTACTTGATTACATATTGTGATTTATTAAAAATTATAGTGTAAACAAATCTACTAATAGATCAATCACCGATTTTAGGAAAAGTCGTATTATTCGTTAGCGTTAAATTTGAGACTGGAAACATGAACAAAGCATACCGGTTAGTAAAAATTTGACTATACACAATCAAAACAGACTGTATAAAAATTTAAAATGATAAAAGGCGCGTTTTTTTGAACTATACGTAAATATAAAATAATAGATTTAATATTTTTTAAACATTTAGTATATAAATTTTTAAGGCACATTGTGTATATGATTTTGAGACGCATTGCATATATACAGTGTGTTGACTTGGACCGTCGTACATAGGGATTTAGCATGTAAAATCAGACATGTGCGATTTCCTGCTTCCCAAATTATTTTACAAAAATAACCTTATGATAAATGTTTTAGGGCATACTTTTCTGCATGTAAATCAATTACTAAATTTTTTTTGGAAACTTTCCTAACGTCAAGAATTAGGTCTAAAGTTAAAGTTGTTAAGAAATTGACTGGAAAATGACAGTAGCCGTGAAATTGAAACAAAAAAATCAAACAAATGCTAATCGAATTTCACGGCTAATGCCATTTTCAGTCAATTTCTTGACAACTTTAGGGTTAATTTCCTGAAGTTGGGATGGTTCCAAAAAAAATTTTGTTGATTGATTGATAAAAAAGTGTTTCCTAAAACATTTATCCCAAAGTTTTTTTTTGTAAAATAATTTGGGAAGCAGGAAATCGCATATGTCTGATTTTACATGCTAAATCCCTATGTACGACTGTCCAAGTCAACACACATAAAATTATTTAGTTACATTATATATATATATATATATATATATATATATATATATATATATATATATATATATATATGATTTTTTAGATGCATTGTATATAACATATTATAAATAATTTTGTTAGACACATCGTATATAATTGCATCGTACACTGCATCTCCGTGAAATAATACAGCTTATGGACAAAGAAAGAGATAGGAGAAAAGTATATTGCTTACATAAAAATATCGCATTAATAAAAATACAAATAGTATGAATAAATGAATAATATTTTTTTCATTGAAATATTGATTTTCGTTATTATTATCGAAGTCATAAAACAACTTTTATAACAATGGTTTTCTATTTTGTTTGCATTTGATGTATAAGTTTAAATTTTTATTTAAATAGTAAATGTAAGCACTGGCACGCCTCTCTATTAAGTTTCGGAAAACAAAATTTGCTGTCATTTTTTAATTAAAATTTTCTGCATCTTTATTTGCTTGTGTATTCCCTATATCTCTAATTTCATTTACATTCTCTGCGTTTTTTTCTGTCTAAACATTGTATCAAAACTTGAAACTTAGGTATAGCATGTTTGAACAAATCGATAAGCATTATTTAATTCCGTTGTATAAATTGTACAAATGGAATTTTTATAAATCGTTATTCACATACAATTGTGCAATTATTATATAAAATACTAAAAATTGGAGATTGAGTATACTTACATTTTATTCAATTTATTCAACTGAAGTATATTATTGGAAAAGTTATATTCCTATATTTTTGTTTGTAATAAAACAATTAATAAATTGGTAAGCATAATTTAATTATATTTCCAGTAAAACTTGGAATAAGATCTGTCAATTTCATAGATCTGTCAGTTGCATTATATAAATAACCGCTAGATGTTACCACAATCGCAAAGTTTTGCGTACAAAATTTGAATGTATTTTTAATAATTGAATATTGTAATAATAAATATATTTTGAATTTATATTATGTTAAATAAATTAATATCCATACATTCATAGTTCCTTGATTTAAAATATTATAAATGTTTATAGCAAATGTTTATGTTCTAACAAATGTAAATTTGTTTCATGGTTTTACGAAAAACGTACTAAAAATATCTTTACATAAAGATGAAATTTGAACTTCGTGTTATGGCAGTTTGAGCTATAAGACACAGTACGGTTACAGCATTTTCAAACCATCCATTGTAGTGCATTGTAGCACGCACGACAACTGTGCGCGACATTGTCGTTTGCTTACAGTGTTTGATAAGTAACCTACAAAACTTTCTATAATGAAAATATTTATGTTATTTTAAATAATAATTACGAAAACCACGATGGTGGAATTTGCAATACTTTGTCGATTATGTGTTGGTAACGAAAATATATCATCCAGCTTAAATAATTTAGATGCAGATAATGTACTCTTAATTGATAAACTAAAAGCTGTTATACCAGGAATTGTATGTATATTATTTTTTATTTCTAATAATAATATTTTAAAAATAAAATGTTTTTTTAAAGGGTTATAACAATGGCGAGTTACCAAATGTAATTTGTACACTTTGCATTGAACAACTAAGTAATGCATATCGATTTATACAAAAATGCTTAAAATCAGATGTAACACTAAAACATTATTTACATCAGTTAAAATATACTGGAAATAAATCAAAAAATAATGACAAGAAAACGCAAGAAAAGATTTTTGTAAAACGGGAAAGTGATGTTAATAAACCTTACAAAAATGATCTTAATGAACAAGTAGATGATTCTTTATTCATTTCAAAATATGATGAAATTCAATATACTCCGGAATTAGTTACTGTAGATCGTTGCTCGAAAAAAGATAATAATAGAGCGGAAAAATGTTTGAATGAGAATTCAAAAAATATATTTACCGATACAGACGTAAATGAATCTTTAAAAGAAAATAGCGACCCAACAAATCTTTTAGAACGCGAAAAATGCGAAAGAACCTTTATTAATAGCGCTAATTTTAAGATGCATCTTCGTACACATAAAATTAAAAAACAAATTAATTATAATAGTAAAAAAATTATTAAGAAACCTATTACAAGACTCAACAATCATAAAATTACAAAATTTTTCACAAAAACTATCGATTCAGAAAACGTTAACAAATGTTCTACCAATCTAAACACAGAAGTAGATGCGTTATTAATACAAAACGATAAACCAATAGTAGAAGAACCAGAAAATAAAACAATATATTCACCTGAAGATACATTCACCTGTATTTACAATTGCGAAGTCTGCGGAGAAAGTTTTAATAATCTTACTAATTTTAGACCACATATCCGTAAGCACAAATCCAAGAAACTTTTTTCAGAAAGCTTTCCTTTAGATGTAATAGACAGTTCTTCCAATTTGAACCCAGAAGCAAACGAATTATTACTACAAAAACATACTGATCCAGTAAAAAAAGAAGGTGAATTAATGCTACAAGAAGATGCATCATCGCTACAAGAAAATGAAGTATTCCTGATAGAAAATGAAGTATTGCTGAGTTCAAAACATGAAAAAGAATTAATGGAAACTTCTGGTTCCTTATTAATTCCAATGTATGAAGAAATTCATAATATTCCAGAATTAGTTAGCTCGGAAAAAGAAATTAATAATAGAGTGAGAAAAGTTTTGAATGAGACTTCGAAAAATAGTTCTACCAATGTAGATGTTGATGCCTTTTTGGAAGATGATAGTGATTCAACAAATGTTTTAGAATGTGAAAAATGCGAAAGAACTTTTGTTAATAGCGCTAACTTTAAGATGCATCTACGTATGCATAAAAATAAAAAACCTATTACAAAAGACACAAAAACAAATTTTCCTCATCCAACTACAGAAATAAACAAGTCATTACGGAACGATAATAACAAAAATAAGTCCTCTTATAAATGTGAATTATGTAAAAAAGATTTTCAAAATATTAAAACTTTAAAAGCACACACTTATAGCCACAAATATAAGACAGAAAAGAAATGTCCAGTATGTGGAAAACTTGTTATTCATTTAAAAAATCACATGTGGTCGCATTCAAAAGAAAAACAATATGTTTGCGTATGCTGTGAACAAAGTTACTATCGTCATTCAGCTTTAGTTGTCCATATTCGTACTAAACATGAAAATGACTGGCCTTATCAATGTAAAGGATGTAACAAACACTTTATTCGTAACGATATTTTTAAAAAACATATGAAAAATCACGCCAAAGAACAAAATGAAATGAAAAAACTACAATACAACTCCGTGAAAACGAATTTAAAAAGACGTAAAAAAAGGCGTGAAACAGCGCATACCAACTTAAGGCCTTATAAATGTAACATATGTAATGCACGCTTCAATCGTGACGCACATTTAAAGCGTCACTTAAAAGGTTGTGCTTTCAAGAAGGAAAAAGGAAACGATAATTTGTCGGCTGTCGAAGGTAGCTCGAAACAGACAACAACAGTAAACACTTTTACTGTAGAAAATTCACATGAAGATAACGGAAATAGTTTTGTGTATTTAAATACGGAAATAAATGAGCCATTATCGAGAGATAGTGACGCGGACGATTTAACATGCGACCTATGTGATAAATATTTTACTAACGCAGAAAAATTGAAGCAGCATACTCTTACTCACAAACAGAAATTACAAAAGAAATGTAAAATATGTGGAAAAGTGGTTGTGAACTTAAACGCTCACATGCGTATTCACACGAAAGAAATGCCTTACAAATGTTTACGTTGTGGACTGAAGTTTAGATATTCTTCCTCGTTACGAAGACATGTTCAAAGTCGTCATGAATTTAATCAGCATCTTACACAAAATGAAGATCGTATTTTTGAATCGAATGTATTATTTTTCGATGGAAATATGGCATTGATAAATCCAAGTACAGTGAGCCCGCCGTATCCATAGGAGCTTTTAACATCTGTGATACATTTCTTTTAAAGCTGAGTTCACAATCAACCCGAGAACGAGAATGTATAAATGGCTAAGTTGAATAATTTTTGCCATTCTCATTCACGGAAAACGGTATCCGTTCCATAATTCATGTATAATATAATATATATATATTCTGTTTTTGTCGTTACCGGACTCGTTCTCGGTTGATTGTAAACGCAACTTAAGTAAAGAAAATACCTAAAATCGTTACTAACACAGCATGATAAAAATATGATCTATTGATGAAGACTTTTGCTATAACCTATACGGTCTTACCTGATTGATATAATTAAATATTTTCCGGGCGTTTTGTTTGTTTAAAATCACTATTATAGCGACGACCAATATTTTAAAGTTTTAAATATTTAAGCAGGGAAATTAATAGAATTTATTTTCATAAAAAATATTATTACATTGTTAGTACATAGACTGTACGGTCGTCTATGATTCACATTATTAGTTCACAATTTTTTTTGGGTTTTTTGTTGGTAAAATTTAAAAATTACTTACACTAATCTAGTCCCATACATGATAAATTTTAATTGTAGTATTTGCGTAATTCACATATACAGGTAGTTTAGTTTTGGACATCATACAGTTTTTACTTAGTTGTCATTCTAATAAATGATATTTCTCTAGTCCACGACATATTTTACTACAAAACTAAATATTAATCACAAATTGCATTGACGCAAAACTCAGATAAATTACAACAGTCACACATACTGACCATTTAAAAATTGCACTCAGTACAAAATTTTGAACTAAACTTTGCATACACGTTACGATTTAATTACGCAACATTGGATTGTACAATTAAAATTGCAATAAACTTGGGGCCGCTTAAGAAATTACCAAGATAAAACCGTAAGAAAATATATTGTACATTATTACACTTATGTGCTATGTCTTTCAATATTTTTACATATTATTAAGTAAATTTAAGGGCTAGTCTCAGGTTACAGTAAAACTGCGGAAATCGAACACGACGACCTTACTGTATAGTTAATAATTTTATTTTTTTAATGTTTTTGTTCTAATATTTTGTTTTTGTTCAGAATGTTCTTTTGGTTCTAAATATTTTTTTGTTATTTTTATATTGTTCTGAATGAATATTTTGTTTCTCTGTGCATATTTTCTTGTGAATAAATACATTTCGCATATTAGTTAAGTATATTTTTTTGTAATACAATTATTAATAATATTGTTAATTTGAAAAGGTATTACTGACGTATATTTCAAATAATTTATTATTCAAGATTTCTATTTGGGTAAATTTAAATATGTCAGATATAATACAAATTGTCACCCTATAATTATTGTCAACCTTGTAATTCCAAAAAAAAAATTTATTTCCTAATTGATGCGTTTAGTTTGTATGATACAGAATGGTGCTGAAATATCAATAAAATCGAAAATGGAATTATAAGGTTTTCCTAATTAGGGCAACGAAATACTGAATATAAAAAACATAAAATATATATATCAAAATGTTTTGTGAAAATAAAAATTATATTTTGTTTAGTTATAAAAAAAATATTAAAATTTATGTGCAAAAGTTATCGACTTTTTGTATCTACTATTAATTATATAATTATGTACTTAATTAAAATTGTAAAATAATATTTCACTGTTGATAGAAATTTGCTAATAATTTAATTAGTTTAAATAAGACTGCTTTACTTTTTTATACGAATAATTAATGTGTAATTTTTGTTATAATAAAAACTTTAAATACATGGACATTAATTTTATTTCTTAACCAACTAAAGAACTTAATGTAAAATAAATCATTTTTTTTTGTAACAATGGATAGAGCAGCGAAAACCATCAACTAATAGAGGCTATTCAATTTTTATATTAAAATTATGCTTTCCATAACAAATTTGTATATTATTCAGTACAGATGAATGTTGCTAGCATTCAAAATTGTAACGATTTATTTGGAAACAATTCATTTTGTCGCAATTTCACTACGATTAAAACTGAGCTTAATATTTATTCTTATTTTGATAGGAGTTGTTATGTGATTCATTCCACTCTTGATTGAGTACCTATCAGTTTATATATTGATATATAAATCTTTATTGAAAAATAATGAAATAATTCGTACAATATATTTTATTATTATTATTATTTTTAAATCATTAAAATACATAGAATATAAAATGTTCTATAGGATTTTTTTTATAGTAAGATACAACCTTTAATTAATAACGTAACTCATTATTATAAAACTAATATTTTATTTTTAAAATCATGTACATATAAAAGTAAAATGATTCATTTAAGGTAACTCTGTTACTTCGTTTGAGTTGCCACAAAATAATGAAGGATTATTTATATATTAATTTTTAGCTTTGTTCGGATTCAGAAAAGTTACTATTTATTTTTTACAATGTTCATATTTTATTTCCATAATTACAATTATATATTACACTTATTACAGTCTATTCAATTAAATTTACAATTACATAATTTAATTCTACTAGTGATTTTTTTTTAATATTTAACTCAAGCGAAGTATTAAATTGACCTTAAAGTTGAATTCATTTAATTGGTAGGGCATACACCAATAGTAACATCTCCGGTTGTCATATTCGCGGCAATATTATACCTTTTATTATTGACGTGAACATCTTTAACACAACCGACAAATGAACTACGCGTATGAATTCCACGAAGTCGTTTCTGCGCAAGATGTTGATGACCACCTAAGAAAAGACTGAATCTTGTATCAGTCGAATGCGACTGACCAACACCGGCATCAGCAAAAATTTTGTCCACTGACAGTGATACGACATTTTTCGATTTTATCGCTGAAATAAAAAGAAAAAGTTTTGTTTAATATTTATCCATTTCGGTTAGCTTAACGTATACATACCTTGTATGCTATGCCAGTTCCCATCGCAGAAATAATACCTATCAGTTGGTCTGAATGAGGCTTCAATGGGACCTTTACCATTATCAACGGTAAACTTAATAAAACCGTCTACCATTTGTAGTACGAGGAAATCTCGTTTACCGTGAACGGACATTAATAAACCGGATATATTTCGTGGTTTTATATCCATTTGGATGTCGATTTCCGTTCCGACTTTGAAACGTTCTTGCAGTTTGACATAACCATCACCAGTGCCAAAGAACGTACCCGATTCGATGTTATCGGAGCATGGTACAGCACCTTCAATGCGTGGATTTTGCATTGGTTTACCGTTCATTTGGAAATTGCGCAAACAACCTTGGAACGGTTGATAAGTTTTCTAAACAATACAAATTATAATTTATTCAATTTTGTTAAAATCGATCAGTGATAAACGAAAAACTATTGAAACAAACGGTGAACACAATACAATACACGTTATAAACTACACGAAATGATGAAATAAACATGCAGAAAAGTGTTGTGAATTAAATTGACAAACATTCTAACTTCTAACAATAAAACTCGCAACGTCGGGTATGTGTGATCGTTTCTAATAACGAAAGCCGAATTATTTTGGAACAAGTCAACGCGAGTCAACGTAACAAAAATGCGAATGAATTAAAAACTGTGAATTGTGTCGCTTGTAAAAATTAACATTACACTGTTAAGCTGCTCGGAAGTTTTGACGGATTTCAATGAAACATAATTAACTTTTATCTAATGTTGAAACCAAGATCAAACACACGCATTATAAGTTTAACAACTTTAAGAATATATTCTAGCATCGTGAAAGATAGGTCAAATTTACCGACTTGTCATTGGCTGTAATTTAAGGTTAGTTTATAATGGTCAAAAATATGTAATTTTGCTCAATAAATTAACTTATTGTTTGTCATTTCGTATTTTATATTCGAGATCTGTTTCGTTTTTTTCAAATCAAACTTAAAAATCGGTTATTTTTAAAGCTATATAATATAAACCACCTAGATAAAAGGGCGGTACAACATTTAATTGTCGATTTCCTGTCGATTGAGAATGTCCGGATATAACATCTCGTTCATCGATAACTAGTTTTCCATCGGTTTGATTTCGACTAAATACAGTTGTATGCCATAAACATAAACCATCGTTATAAGTTTGATCCGATTCTAATGTTATATGGTCGACACCGCAACTGAATTGGTACTTTACCTAAAAAATCAGAAGAAGAAAAAACGCACATTTTATTATTTCTTATAGTACATGTATTACTATTATTCTCTAAGCGATGTTGCTAGCCTGAGCATTTTGCTAACGTAAATGTCAATTGTTGATGTAAAAATTCATATTTTTTTTTATTTAATTAGCCTTTATCGGACGAAAGGGAACTTTAGTTCCCGGCAAGGAGTGGATCCCGCTGGCTGAATGGGAACTTTCATTCCCACTACAACAACAAGCTTCCCCTCGCTGTTGCTACAGCGAGGGGAATCCCAGATCAAAGCTATATAAATCAATTTGCAACTGCACAAGGTATGCATAATGTGGAGACTATGCATGCTTCGTACAGTTGCAAACCAGTTACATAGTTGATAAAAACATAGCTATAAAATTCGTTGGATGTGTTATAGTTAATATTAAAATTACAGCTTGCTTCTCTCACCTTTCCACCAATAAGAAAGACAGCCACATAATGCAAATGCTGTGGTCCATGTACGTAAAACATAAGTCCATTCGCTTCGGTATTCTTAAACTCAATCGAAAAATCGAAACTGTTCTTATATCGTCCGCGCGAATGATCAAACTCAATTCGGCTACCCAACTGTGTACCCAATCGGAAACCGGATTGATAGCTCGCTGGTTCGGCCGGTATAAGCGGTAGCGCGCACTGCTGTACACTAGGAGGCGGCGTTGTACGTACAACGCCCGGTATGCCTGCTTCATCTTCTTCCTTCTTACGTTCTTCGGTCTCCTTCTCATCGATGGGAAACAGTGGCCGAACGGTTGTTGGTTGGTCAGTTACTTCAGCGGATAGATCTTCTTCGGTTATATCTTCAGGTGATGTAATTTCGAATAGTGGTCGAACTGTCGTAGTGGGTGGAACATATGGGGCGCCTTCTGTAATTGGTTCGCCAGGAAGGTAGTCGTCATCTACGCCGCCATCGCCACGTTTTGGTTTGTCTATTTTCAAACAGCAGAAAAAATATTACTCCTATTTTGTTGTTCTAAAGATGACTTGTTTGATCGAGAGATTAACATGTTGATTGTAAGGTTTTGGGCAGGGTTTTAAACCGGAAAAAACCGTTATTTTTACCGGAACGAAAACCGGAATTAAACCGAAAAAAATATCGATTTATTTCGGTTCGATACATGTTGCTTTAGTAACTAATCTCTTGATAACAATATAGATTTTTTTGTAAATCTGATTTGATTAAATTTATAAAATGGTAAAAGTTAGGTTTAATCCAGGTATGCAAATTACTTACCTGTTAATAATACAATATGTGGTTCTTCAGTTGTACCTCTAGATTCCCAATCTTTGTCGCTGTCTTTTGTCAAAACTGGAACTATAATACAAATATTATTGATTTTATCAATATGAAAATAAAGCTACAAAAATATTTTTTTTTTATAAAATCTTATGTTTATGTAAATCTGAATAATCAGCCTTATCTAATATACAACGTCCTAATAGATAATTTTCTTTATCGGTTGCATTTGCAAAATTAATAATCATGCCATTGAGTGTGGCATCACCTAGATAACCAGAGAAGGACATTGTTGTACGGACTGCACCGCGTGCTACGTTGAAATTCAATGGTAATCCACCGATATACATATCACCGTACATTATATGCAACGGTGACGGTGGCGAATCCATTCTATAATTGACAAAAAATAAGAAAATAATAAATAATACACAGTAGTACACGTGGTACGAACATTCAAATGTTCCATATAATAAAACAATAATCAAACAAAATAACGTACTATTTAACGTATACGTTAAAACATTCCTATAAATAATAATAAAAAATAAAATGTAAAAACTTACGTGATACTTTCCCAATCGTCAATATCCATCCTGAGTTCATTTTCGTTATGTGTAATTGTAACAACATGCCATTCATTATCATTATAACTGCTATGCGCTGAAGTATTTAACTCTAGCCGTTGACTAACTAATACTAGCGCACTGTTAACTAACGCTAGTGACACGCCGCGCCGTTCTCTTGATCACGATCGGTTGCGTAAAATATTAAACCGTTCGGTGCTTGAGTTTTGAATTTCAAACTTACTTTCAGCGAATTGGCTGACGATGCATTTGGATGTCGTATATAGCCGGGTGCATCTTGATCGAATGATACCAATGTTGCGAACTAAACCAGTAAAGGATGAGTTTTTGTTCATTGAACCATTTAGTCCTAAAATGTATATATTTGTTCATACTTACTTTAACTGGACATCCAGGCAGAACACTGTACACTTTAGCATTTTGACTCAAATCAATTGGTGTACTCATAATTTGTACGCTATCGATACAACCATCAAAATCTACATTGGTTACTTTTGAATAACTATGTTGATTTGGATAACCACCGAAGAACATCAATTCCGTCACCTTAACGTAAAATAATGATGATACAATTATAATAATACATAAAATTAACAAGTAATTGCAATACCAATATAAACAGAAAAAAAATTTACCTCAACAAGTTTGGATTGTCCACCAGAAACACCATTCAAAGTTTTATTGCCAACAATTTCCAATACTCCTTTTTGTCCATCACGACTTACTTTTACAGAATGCCATATGCCATCATTGTATCTATTTTTACTTCTTATTGAAACCACTTTTGAACTTAAGCTTTTATTTATAAAAGAACTTTTACATTTACGCAGAAAGATAAGCGTGGTTTTATTTTGACAACTGACTTTCTTAACCTATAATACACATGAACATAGCTTGATATTACAAACAGATACTGCACGCTTTACTTCTGTGTTCCTCCACTAGCATATCTCAACACTCCTCCTCGATTTATATTTTAAATACAAGTATTTATAATCTTAATCGTATTGAAATAACATAACAAACAAATTACAATAATCTAAGTTTATCTCTATGTTTAATAAACGTGTCTTTACTTAAAGACTTGGTAAACATATCAGCTATATTTTCCGATGTTTTGACGTACTGGATCATTATTATGTTATTATTTATTAAGTCCTTTAAAAAATGATTTCGTATATCAATGTGTTTTCCTCGTTTAGAGTTTTCGTAGCTTTTCGACATTAATATAGCACTTTTATTATCACAATTTATTATTGTTTCACTATGCACTTTAAATTCACTTAACACACTTTTTAAATTCACTAATTCTTGAGCTGTTGCAGCGGCTGCTACATATTCTGATTCAGCTGTGGATAATGCTACGCAACTTTGCTTTTTTGAAAACCAGCTCACAGGGTTTCCTCCATAGAAAATAACGCATCCACTTACACTTTTGCGATCGATTTTATCACTTGCCCAATCTGCGTCTGTATATGCTTCGATATTAGGGTTTCCTTTCTGATAAACTAAGCTCATAGTTTTTGTCTGTTGCAGATATCTTACTATTTTCTTTCCTGCTTTCCATGTTTGCTCCGTTGGTTTGTCTAATACTCTGCTTAAAAATGATACAGCGAATGTTATATCCGGTCTGGATGTGGTTGATAGATATAACAAACTTCCTATTAATGTTCGATATGGTACATCAATGATTTGTTTATTTGGATCCATTTGAAGTCCAACTTCCATTGGTATTGATGTTCCGTTGCATTGTTCCATATTAAATGTTTCTAGAATTTTTTCGATAAATTTTGTTTGATTTATTGAAAGATTGTCGACTGTTCTATTGATAGACATTCCTAGGAAATTTTTGACTTCTCCCATGTTTTTTGCTTCGAATTCTATCTTCAACATTTCTATTACCTGTTCAGTATGTTCTTCTCTTCCAATTATCAGTATATCGTCTACGTATACAATCATCCAAACATTTTCGTTATAATATAAGCAACTATCATAGCTTGATCTCTTTAAATTATTTTTCAATGCAAATTCATTAAATCTCATATTCCATACCTTGGGAGCTTCTTTTAGTCCATATAGTGCTCGATTCAATTTTAATACCGAGGATTTTGTGTCTAAACCCTTCGGTGGATATATATATATATATATATATATATATATATATATATATATATATATATATATATACATCTGATTCCAACTCACCATTTAGAAATGTTGCAGGAATGTCTAATTGTATGATTGCCCAGTCCTTTTGCAATGCATGCGATAACATAATTCTTATCGTGCCCATCCTTGCTACTGGTGCATACATTGGATTGAGTGGATTCTCCTCCTGAATTTGGTACCCTTTTGCAACAATTCTTGCTTTTTTGTTCCATCTTCTTTTGTTCGAAATACCCACTTTGTGTCTATCGCTTTTTTATTTGGTGGAAGTGTTGTTTTCTCCCATGTACCCATTGTTTCATGTGCTTTAAATTCCTTTTTTATTGCATCTTTCCATTCTTCTGACTGTATAGCTTCTTCATAATCTGTCGGATCTTCGTCACCGGCTAATAGACAGAATGCTGTGTATAATTCGTAGTCATTTAGTCTCTCTGGTACTTTTATTTCTCGTCTTGGCCTTTCTTCCGTTTCTTCGTTTTCCTCATTGTTGTTATCTTCTTCTTCTATTTCATTCATTTCTGGATTCACACTCTCTTCTTTTTCTGTGTCTTCTGTATGATAATATTTTATTAAATTTGACTCATCAAATCTTACGTCTCGTGCGTTTATTATCTTTCCGCTTTTTGGTTCCCATAGTCTATATCCGTTCCGGCAGTAACCTACCATTCTTGTTTCTGTGGCCCTTTCCTCTAACTTATTTCTTTTTGGTATTGTGTTTGCCCATGATCTACAACCAAAAACTCTTAATTTTGTCAAATCATTTTTACCATACCATCTTCTTGAAGGAATATCTCCGAATAAAGCTTCTGTAGGAGATCTATTCACTTGATAAGCCGCTGTACGAATAGCTTCTCCCCATAATTCTTTTGGTAGATTCGTTTCTGAAAACATTGTTCTAGCTTTGTCTAAGAGGGTCCTATTCATCCTCTCAGCGACACCGTTTTGTTGTGGTGTATTGGTCATGGTATATTCTAACTCTATTCCATTTCTCGCGCAATGATTTTTGAATTTATTTGAGATAAATTCTCCTCCTCCATCACATCTGATTCGACTGACATATACGTTGAACTCTACTTTCATTCTCTTGACGTATTCTATTAGATTATTTTCAGCTTCATCTTTTGTATTTAATAGGTAAACTTTTGTAAAATGTGTGTAATCGTCTATTATGGTTTGAAAATATTTCTTGCCATCATTAGTTGCTGGCCGCAAAGGTCCACATAAATCAGTATGTATCATTTCTCCTATTCTTCTTGTTCGAGGTAATTGCATTTTTTTAAAAGGTAATCTCGTTGCTTTGCCTTTTACGCATGCCTCACAGACATCTTTGTTTACTGGTAAGTTTAGTTTCTTAAGGCTAGATCTATTCAAGTGTCCTAATCTTCTGTGCCACAACATGTCAGAGTTTTCAGTTATCATGCATTTTTTTTCGTTTCTTACATTTAAATCAATTGTGTAAAGCTTATCTTTCTTTTCACACTTCATATTTATCCCTTCGCCGATTATGCTCACGCTGTTGTCGGAAAATATGACTTTCTTCCCTTTAGATATTATTTTATTTACCGACAATAAATTATATTTTAGTGTTGATACAATGAGTGCTTCTAATGTGATATTTGTTCCTCCATGTTCCAGCTTTAACGTACCCATTTTCTTTGCAGTAATTGTTTTTCCATTTGCTATTTGAATGAGTATTTCTTTCTGTAATGTTTGTATATTGAGCATGGATGATTCCAAAGATTCTTGTACTAAATGTTCAGTGGCACCGGAATCTACAATAAATGTTGTTAATATTTCATTTGTTTCTATACTTGCATTTAATGCTATGAATGTGATTTCATTTCCTGAATTCGCTTGTTCTCTCTGACTTTGATTTCTTCCTCTGAAGTGGTAGAATATCCTCTTCCTCGATAATTGTTGCCTCTTGCTCTTCCACGATACGTATTATTTCCTCGATTCATACTGTTTGGTTTTTTTGGACATTCATACCTTTTGTGCCCCTTTTGCCTACAATTATAACATTCGAATTGAGAATTAGCAGTGAATGTACTTTCGTTTACTGTTGTATTCGCTTTTGAATTTTCAAATTTCATCTCTGAGTCCAACAAACGACTTTTAACGAACTCTAACGTTACACCAACTGTCATCGTTTCTATGGCTGTTATCACCGTTTCATATTTGTCTGGTAATGTTAAAAGTAGATGGCATACCTTGTCACTTTCTTCAAGTTTCGTCTCAGTAGCTTCTATGTCCCTGATTAGTGTATCGAATTTGACGAAATGCTCTTATATACTTTCATTAGGCAATAGTTTCATAGTTAATAACTTTCTTTTTAGATACAACTTCGTAAATATACTTTTTTTTTCGAACATTTTCTCTAAATTTTCCATCATTTCTTTTGCTTTCTTGGCATCTTTAATATATTCTAGATATTTATCACCGATACCCTGAATTATCAATGATCTAGCTCTTGCATCTTGTTTTCTTAGTTCATCACTGTTCAAATCAATTTCACTATCTACGAATTTCTTAACTCCTTTTTCTTCAAGAATAGCAGATATTCTGAATTTCCAGTTTGAAAAATTTTCACCGTTAAATTGTGGAATTTGTACTGTCGCCATTTTCCCTTTATTTCTGTATTTTTTATAAGTTTTTCACTATTGCGTATATCCCTGGGCCCATAACCTTTTGAACTTAAGCTTTTATTTATAAAAGAACTTTTACATTTACCCAGAAAGATAAGCGTGGTTTTATTTTGACAACTGACTTTCTTAACCTATAATACACATGAACATAGCTTGATATTACAAACAGATACTGCACGCTTTACTTCTGTGTTCCTCCACTAGCATATCTCAACAACCACACCGTCCCCTAAATCATACTAAAGAAGAATTTAATATTAATATCATTTATAAAATAGTAGTAAATAATTGAAGGGGGGAAATACATGTAAACGCCAAAAAAAGGAGATTTTCAATATTTTTTTTATATTTAAATGAAATCGTTTAAAATAAAACTGTTTGTCCGATGTAATTAGATATATGTGTTGTTAGAAGTTTAATTTTTCAATTAGATTTTGATGTGTCTGTCAGTAATAATGGAAAATTAGTATATTTTTTATTTTGATTTTATCAGTAGTCAAATTATTATTAAGTTTGTTCAAATTTTATACAGTTATGAAATATAACAAATAATGTAAGTAAAGAATAGGTGATTGTTAGTCGAATTAATGAGTAAATAATTATGTAAGTATTCAAATATTATTAGTTTAATCTATGTTAATATTTGAATACTCACATACACTGTAACAAATATAAATATTTAAAAAAAAATACAAACCTGATACCAAACTCTACAATCTCGTAGTTCAATCGACATAAAACTACCAACTTGTGGATTTCCCGCTAAGAACATTAACCCATCATCGGCAGACGTCTTAAAATCTAACCTAATCTCGGTGCGTGAACGCAACGAATGTGGTCTAGCATCCAAAATAGCGTATCCATTACCGTTGAATCTAAATCCGGTACTAGGTTCGAGGTTAATCAATTTATCTCTTTGTTGGGCACCAATATAATTCTCTTCGGCTTCCAAGAAATTCCACAAACCGATCGGACGTTCACCGATGACAAGCTCTTCCATTTGACCATCGAAACTAGAATGTTTCACCGAGTCTTGTATGTTGAAAGATGGTGGATAACCGCCGACAAACAGACGCGATTGATCCGGATCTAAGTTGAAAATGGTGTTTGTACCTTCTAGAACGGCTTCGGCTGTATGAGGCATAATTTGACGATCAGCTGTCTCTTCGTTGATTGTTAAACGTAGGTTATGACCGGTTCTGTAATATAGGTTTATTTTCGTAAATAATAGTCAACAAACAGACAGGAAGGAAAGCGAGATACTTAATAAAAAAAAAACACAAACCTATCGATAACGGCTTGATACCAATTACCATCGGCAACATATTTATGACTGATATAATTTGTTCGGGACCATTTCCAACATCCATAGTTAAAACTGGATAACCATTTTCGACTTCTAATGTCATATAATCATCGGATTTCGTACGTCGTAGCTTAGTACCGGGTGCATTACCCAAATACAACATAAAACCATTTGGTTTTTCCGTTTGGAAATAAACTGAAACGTGAGATGAAGTTGCTTGATCGGCTATATCTGGTGGATTCTTCAATTCCGTTATTTTCGCCTCGACGTCTACAGTCGGTCTCGGATGAGCTGACTCTGCCTGATACTCATGCAACATCGTATGAAGGTGATCTCTTTCTACTTGTTTCAAATTTGGATTGACGTGAAGAGCAGGATCGTTCTCAGCTTCGACACAGATGTTGAAAACGTTGACCTCTTCCACAGGTTCACTGCTGCAGTACGAATGTTTGGCTATTTTCATTCCCTGCGGTCCGATAGTAATAGTAGCCAACTGGAAAAATGGTTCACCTAATATGATGTCTTTAGTAATAGCTGTATCTGAAACTATGGAAAAGAACATTTTATAGGATTCATGATTAATTATTGCATCAACATGGACTCTTCCTATGCAACAAACGCTGGTTCTCCCAAGTCCGGTATACACTTCGTTGTATGGTTCAATATTAGAATTTATTTGTTTAAATACGCTTTCACGCATTATATTGACGGCACTGCCACTATCAACAAGAGCAGCAAAACTTTGGTCATCGATCGTTACGTTGGTTGTACACAGATTTTGAACGGTGGTTAGATTAATTTTCTTCGTGTTCTTCTGCGGACAGTCTTTCTTTTGGTGACTAGTATCGTTACAAATGAAACAGGCACCCTTGTCTCTTTTCTCCATGAGACAACTAGAAGAATAGTTAGTGTCCATTTTGATTACAATTGAAACAACGGACATTGTGATGAAATCGTTCACTGCCACCTTCGGATTTCTTATCTGGTCTGTCGGTATTAGGAAATCGCTGTTTTAACATTTTCGTAGGTTGCGTTGTTTGGTTTATTGCAGTTAATTCATCTGCATATGACCTCATAGCAGCAAACAGTTTTTCAAGTGTGTTAAACTTTTCACTCTTCAATTGTATACGGAGGATTGGATTGTCTATTCCACGAATGATGTATAACACTTTGTCCTCTAAGCTGACACCTACCTTATTCAACATTTGCACTTTATCATGGTAATAGTCTTCAATTCTCTCATTTTTCTTCCACTTACGTGCTTGCATCTTTTCAAAAAAGATTATACGATCCACTTCCGACTTGAAATTTATTTTCAATTTTGTTTTCAACTGCGACCACGACAGCTCGGCTAATTCTGCACACGAATCATACCATTCTCTTGCACGGTCGGTCATTTTATTCGTAGCCAAAAGAGCGGTTGTATTTTCATTTAAGTTATTAATATGTTGCACAACATCTACGCGATTCATCCAAATTTCAACATCATCGCTTTGTTTTTCACTAAATACTGGAATTTGATTGCCAATATCACTCAGCGGAGCATGTTGCTGCGACTGCGGAGTAGCGCTATTTATGTTAATGGCGGCTAAAGCGGCGGTGACCGCATTAGTTATAATACTTTGTATCGCGGTAGGAGTTATTAAAATTGCTTGTTCACCTTCTTCCAGTCCAGCATTATCACTTGCTGCAGCTCTATCACTTCCGTTACCCGAATTCGGCATGTTCGTAAAACGCGTTTTCAACGTGGCGTTCTAGATTAAGTTTCACAGTTCACAATGTTCACACAGTTCGTATCCTGTTTTATCCTTTGCATCCGTCGTATCCCACTTCGGTAAGTTGTTGGCGTGGTACAGATGGTTATCAGGAGGAATAATAACAATCATAAAGTTATAATTATTTATTTTTAACACTCTGTTAAATATTTTTAACACTCTGTTAACATAAGGAGTCTAAACTCAAATTTAGCAATAAAAGCAGCTCGGTTGCCCATTTAAATTTAGAGGAGTTTTATTACTTAAATTATTTCAGTAACGATCAGAATTAAAATTTACTTAAAGCTCTTGAATTTAAAGATTTAAGCTAAATTTATTGACCAGAAATAGCGGCATTAATTTTTAAAACTACGTGCATATTATAGTTACAAAATAATGCATTTATTATTTTAATATGAAAATAGATAATTTGTTCATTTTTTTGAATAAACATTTTAATGTATTTTTGTATAAAAAATAATTTTAATAAACTCAAGCGATTTTTAAAGTGCTTTGTGATTAATCACGAATGCTTTAGTTTTATTTTTATTTTTTATTAAGACTGTAGATTTATATGATTAACAATTATTTTTTTATTGATAAGTTCTTATATAAGGTGCATTCAACGAACGTCAGCAAATCAAGCAATTGCTAGATCAGCAAGTTAGCATTTGCTTTGAACATATTGAAACAGCAAACCGTTCAACAAAAATTACATCCGGTTTGCTGGATTTACTGACTTCATGATAATTTTGAAACAAGAGTTAATCAGTTTTCTTTTCGAATGCTTCGGCGAGAAAATCGCCATATTCTGTAGCTGTTTTAATCAATTCAGGATGGGGACATACTGCATGAAAAGATATTCGCATTGACGCACACGATTTCTGCATAGTTTTAAATGTTCGGACAATGGATGCAGCAGGCGATTAGCATTGTTAGAGCCATCGGTCATAGCATCTAATAGACCGTACGTAAACATTTTAATTTCATCATTCTCCGATGATTTTTTTCTCTTATATAATCGGCCACGTTCGAAACGTTCGCAAAATTCATGAGAATACGCTAATTGCGCCATTAATAAACAGCTGAAAGAAAAAAAAATGTAAAATCAAGGTGGTGAGAAATGAACTAATTTAAATTAGTTACAAATTGAAAAAATGTATTGTTCATTGTGATGACCAAATCGTTTAGAAACGTTGGATTGCTAACTATAATTCTTTATAACGTCGTCACCGAGTGTTTAAATCTTAATATATTTAGTATAAAAACTACTTAACAACAATACAACCGGTTAAATTTGAAATTTTTTATTCAAATTGCACTGTGATTTCGTAGCTCAGTTGGTTAGAGTGTCGTCTGCGAAAGACGAAGGACTCGAGTTCAAATCCCGGCGAAATCAATACATTTTTTCAATTTGTAATTAATTTAAATTAGTTCATTGTGATGACAAAATCGTTTAGAAACGTTGGATTGTTAACTATAATTCTCATTAATTTTTATCGAGATATTATAAATAATACAAATTTTGAAATTTGCAAATTTGTGTTTGTAATTGTTGTAAATTCGTCAAACAAATTTTCACCCTGACTACAAATGAAATTCCCTGACTTTTCCGAGATCAACAAAATTTACCCTGATTTTTCCCGGTTTTGGCCAACCTGAATAATGTATAAGAAAGAAAGAAAATATTTTTCTACCTGCTCTTACAATGGTCCGGACATGGAAAAATACAAAACAAATTTGGAGCATTTCCATTGTTATAAACACGTGTTGCTAACGCGACAACATTCTTGAAACGAAGTCCTTGTACAAATAATTGAAATCCTTCATTTTCGCTATCATTCAGTTCACGTGTATCTGCTTTAATAAGACTCATTGAATCGGGCAGAAAATATAGCTGCAATCAAAATATAATTTTTTTCATAAATACGTTGTTCATTTTTAACAAAAATCAAGGTTGCACCTATCATAAATCGGTTTCCTAAACCGAAATAAACCGTATAATGGTTTATTTACTATAAATCTTTTTTCCAGATCAAGATGTACGTTAAATACGTCGATTATTAATAAATATTAATACAGAACTCGAACCTAAAACCGTTTTATTTTAATATAATGAGTTCTGAAAGGTTTTTAACTATATCAGTACGATAATTTAAACTATGTATACAAAATATGGTGTTTTTATTGTATTAATATCTCATTTAGAAATCATATTTTTCTAATTTGTAATTTTCTATTTAAATTAATAAAAAGTTTAAAAGACTAAAGACTTGAATCTAAAAAAAAAAGTTAATTTGTGTGATATTGTTTACATCAGTTCATCTATAACCATGTAACTAGATATTTTGTTTATTAATGTTATTATGGTTTTCTAAACAAAATTCCCGTACATTAATTTAAAGAAAAAACCAGCTTTTTTTTACTCTAGAACGCCCAATGGCACATTTTTATGCCACATAAAATTACATAAACATAATTATATTTGTAATCTTGTGTATTATAATTAACTTTAATTGACAAATTATTAAAAAGTGTATAATCTATGTTTTGTAAATTAATTCGATTAGGAAGCATTATATAAATTTTATATAAATATCCTAGAAAATGCTACTTTATCATCCGTCATTTTACAGTTAAAGCGAACGCTTTGAATGTAAGGAATGTAAATTCTAGATGAATGTAGATGAGGACATGTACTTAAATCGAAGAATCCGAAAATCTAATGGAATAGGTACTTGTCGATTTTTTGTCAATTTGATTCTAATTTCCCGTACCAAAAATATTTCCCATACATTGTTAATTCCCGTAGAATTCCTGCCCGCTAGACATGAAAACGGAACCGACAAACTATTGAAAACTATTTATCAATTCTACTGTTTTGCAACCTTGATTTTAAATGTTCAATTTATTGTTATATTATTATTACACAATAATTCGATTACCTCCGATATTTCGTCAGCACCCGTAAAGGCAAATATTGACAATCATTTTTGGAAATCTTTAACTGCCATTTCGCGTTCCTGATCATCCGTAAATACAGTGTATTTATTATGGAATGAATAGCAACCAGCTACGTCTTCATCTGGTATTTCTTCGTGTGTATTTACATCAAACCTAGAAATTATTATTTTCCAAATATTAACAAAAATCAAATACTCATTCACACATTAGACGATTGTAAACAAAAAAAAAAATCAATTACCAAGTCTTTTTTGGAGTAGCAATTTCATCTGGATTGAGTCGCACTGAAGTAAATTTTATTGGATTATGCGCTTTAACTATTTTACTAACACAAACAGGAATTTTTATGTCATTTCCAACTGACATATCCACAAAGCAGAAAAATGGAGCTTTAACCTCAATTTTATGCGAAAATATCAAATCCAAACCATTTTCCATATCAGCAAATACGCAATTTTCAGCCACTGCTTTAACAAATGAAAAGTTTTCTTTTTGTACTAAAGTAAATTGTTCCGGCAGCGCATGACATAATTTCATTGTATCTTGTTGACATTTTATTCGCGGTACGTTAACGTTTGGCCCAATAACGTATAACCAAATATTATTTTCCTTCAAATTCGATTTTACGTATTCAATATTTACATCCTGTTTGTTAATAGGTGTATTTAAATCGGATATTAATACAATTCTCTTTACATTTTGCTGAAGTATCATTTTTTCTTCAAAAAAATTTAATGAAACTTCTAATACGTTCAATAAATCGAATGATGTTGAATTTTCTTTGGTATCACATATTACGGACTTTTTAACAATTCGTATAAAAGCCACTTATTAATAACAGGTATCTCACTAGTATTTGGTCGATTACATATAATTATTCTTTGGATATCAAAAGTCTGATCAAAAAATTTCATAGAATATATATATATTTATATATATTATTACTATTTTGAATAATTTATATTTATTTATTTATATAATAAATATTAAAATAAAACAAAACATTTTAAAATATATTATTCGTATTTAGTACCTTTATTATATGGTTGGTAGTATCTTAGTGAATTTAGTATTCTTACAGTTGACAAGCTTGTTTAAGTTGTTCCTTTTGCAGCAGGGACCATGGACAACGCCATTTTTGTTTGTGTCGTTTTGTATTTTAGACTGTGCTTAGGAAATCAACAAACATCTGAGATGGTAAGAAAATAATATCGTTAAAATATAGTTTAAAATGTAGTTTTTCGTATTTGTGGTGCTCATTCATTAGTATTTTTACTGCACGGCTATGTGAAAATAGTATTAGATTTAGTCAATAGATTTTGTTTTAGTCGAGTGAAAACCGTTGAAATATGATTGCCGTTTGCACGTTGATAATACAAATTACAGATGCACGAGGTCATTATTCGGAAATTCAAATATGTTATATTCATTTAATTTGCAGATACTCCGATTAAAATCGTTAAACTACCCTATTTCTCAAATTCTAATCAAATTTAATTACATGCTTTTTATAACCTAAAAAAATCTAATTAACATATTATGCCGTGGGAACTTTCAAATATTGCTATTATTTTTATTTTCGGGTTTTATATAACAATGTAATGACGTTTATATTTAATTCGTATAATGTTTTACGTTATTATTTCTCATTTTTAGGTGAATTTCACAGTAGACGAATTTCACACGTCAATCACGGCAAGTCTACAATCAGCCGATTCTCTTGTTTCAAAAGCCGGTATCATTAATGGGGAAGTAAAGCAGGAGAAAGTCGTTTCACTGATACCCGAACAGATGAACAAAAACGTGTTCCATTACCATCAAATATACGTAAGTAAGTAAATATCTATATTTCTCATTAAGTTACTTGTTACTTATTTTTAAAAAAATCTTACGGCTGGTGTATGATGGATTTCATTTAGAAATTTAGCATTTACGATTTAGGATTTAAAATATAAATGATAGTAAACACCATGCTGTGGTTCACGATGCATTTAAGAAATTTACAATGTAGAATATTACTATATTTTATATTCTAAATCTAAATTCAAAATTCAACCAATCACATTACAGTATTTTGAAACCGTGACATATGCGCATAGAGAATTGTTGGCATTAATGTCGTGAATTGTATATAAAGTTATTTTTTTAAGAATAAAATGGATGAACATATTGACATTAAATTGAAACAAAATGTTGAAAGTCACAGGAATCTGTTTGTCAAAACAGATACACATTATAAAGACAGAAATGTGCAACTAAACATTTTATTTATTATATTATATTATTAGGCTGTGACGATATGCTTAGGCATTCGCCACAAGAACCCTAAATGTAAAATAACTATAAGTAGTTTAAGTTGAAATGTTCAGCCACACTCGCAAACCGAATCTCTTTTTGCATTCATTTGTATGTTTAATCGAATGTTAGGTTAGCGAATAGCCAAACGTCAGAATGACAGCTGTCATCTACGCGCCAGTACGGTTCAACGCCGCGCTCGCCGCTAGTTTCAACCGTAGCGGAGAGACACTCGAATAAGACTAATAAGAGACGAGCGTTCTCGCTCTAGCAGAACGCGATAGCGACACATTGTGCGATTCTTGACAAGTTTGGCAAAATTTTGCCTTTAAAAGCCGGGACCGGGCTAGAAAAAAGAGATATTGGGTTTTGCACTTGAAACCGATCACTACCTGGAACTGCCTTGGCGCGCTTGCCCGGAACCATGCTACGGCTGTTTACGATATATTTTTTTTGACTTACGGATAGTGTACGAACACTAATAAATTTTTTTTTACAAGTCCAAATCGACTTAGTAAATTTAATTTAATTTTTTGACTTACGGATAGTGTACGAACACTAATAAAAAATTTTTACAAGTGTAAATTGACTTAGTAAATTTAGTTTAATTTTTTTGACTTACGGATAGTGTACGAACACTAATAAATTTTTTTTTACAAGTCCAAATTGACAGTCGTTTTTTTTTGCTTTTGCAAAATTTAATTTTTTTGTTTCTGTGACGGTACGAACGCGTTGGAATACGTTTAATTCATTTCACGTCACTGGATTCAAGATACGGTTTACGGTGAGTGTGCGAGCTGAAAGCAAATATTTTTTTTGTATCTTTTGACTTGGAATTTTTTTTTCTCGTCGACTGTTTTGCTTTTGTCGAAGTCTTGGATTTCGCTTTGACTGTTTAGTATATCCGTTCGAGTCAATCTTTGCACCTGAAGATTGTAAGGGGTTGCTCCTGACCCCTACTCGCAACGGATCTCAGTTTAAATTTTCGCTTCGCTTAGTAGTACATTCGCTCAAGCCAATCTTTGCACCTGATGACAGGGTGTCCACCATGCGGGAAAAGCGGGAAATATACGGGAATTTGGTTGGTACATGAAAAAAGCGGGAAATATACTATGAAAAAAATTTTGATGCGGGAATTTTAAATTTTTTTAACAGTAACTGACATTTAACCTAACAGCTTTTTAATTTTAGGCATACAATCTTATAGTAGTTCAATATTTTTTTTTTTTATTAAAATAGGCAAACATTTATATGAGGCGTATAGATGCAAAACTCACTATTCGACAAAAAGTAAAAAATGAGATTTTGCGCGATTTGGACGAAGAATTTTACAAGGAATACGATATTTAGGTTAGTTAGAAAAAAAACTCAGTATTTAATATGAGAAACACTCTTTAAAGTTTAGTGTTGGATGCAAAACTCACTACTTGCGTTGATGGTTTAGATGCAAAAGTAACTGTTTGCTTTCCACCAATAAAAATTTTATTAGTGGAAAGCAAACAGTTACTTTGTATGAATTAATGATGTATAAAACCAATGATTCACGATTTTAAATAAGTATTGCCATCTAGTAACAAGATTTTATCATCAAAATACAATTACGCTTAGCTCTAACAGTTTTTTGCAAATATCTCAGAACTTAAAATTTGCAAATAGTGAGTTTTGCATCTATACGACTCATATAATATGTATAGCGCGCGGTTTAAAATAGTACCATTACCGGACCGGGCAAAAAAGGAAAGGGAAATAAAAGAATTGGAGAAGAAAAGGCGCGAATTAGATGAAAATCGGGAAAAAATTATTGAAGAAATAACGGAAAAGCGAAAATATTTGTAAACATGTTAATGCTGTAATCCTTTAATTTCTATGTATAAGTTTAATAAATTAGTAATAAAAAGTTTAGTTGAATAATATGCTGGAATATTTTTTAAATCTGCGGGAAATAGGCGGGAATTATACGGGAATTTTTTTTGGAGATTTGGTGGACACCCTGGAAGTTTGTGAGGGGTTGCTCTTGACCTCTGCTTGAGACGAATTCGGGGTAGTCTGATTGCAGACGGTGATTCATAAGAAAACGGCTGAACAAAAGCAAAACACGTCGACCGAGCCATAACCACGAGGCGCGCTCACCATACTAGTCGAAAAGTTGTATAGATTATTATTTGAAACCGTTGTTGTATAATATTATTTGCATTTTTATGCAGAATATTTAAATAGATCATTATTTAAAATCGTTGTTGTATATTATTATTTATATTTTTATGCAGAATATTTAAAATAAATTATTATTTAAAGCCATTGTGGTTATATTAATTTTTTACATTTCTATACAATATATGTATATAAATAAAATTCAAAAACCCGGCCCAACCGACCGAGCTACCCGCAACCTGCTCCTATCAGCTGCTTAGCGGGTAACGGACCGAAAGGCGCCCGAACCGACGAATATTTTAGGAGCAATAACGACACCAGGAAGAAGCGTCGTTACAAGGCACATTAAGAAATTTATTATGTAGTTTTTCAAACTTATATAATATTATAAAAAAATTGTTAAAATTTTTAAAAATTTATTATGGCCACATAATTTATCCGATTTTAATCAAATTTTTATTATATATGCGTTTACTCATATACTTCTAATCTTGTCTATAAACAGCCTAGAAAGTCTGTGATGAAAAATAATATGCAAAAAATAAGAAGATAATAGAAGCATTTTTAACAATTATATAAAAACGAAATGACAGATATAAATGTATTTTTCGTTTGGACGAAATTTCGCAAATTATTTTAATTGCCTTTTTCAATCACAAAACATTTTCAAGTAGAAAAATTACATAAATATATTTATAATTTTATCAGAAGAAATTAGAAACATTATATAATCTTTTTTTTTTTATTATTATATTATATTTTTATAAAAATGCGAACCACATTAAATAATATTTTTAGTTATTATAATTTCATAAAAAAATAATAAATACAATAAAAACTAGTAGTAATTATTTTTGATTGTGGTTTAATTTGCCATTATTCAATATTAAAATTGCTTTAATATCTCAAACACTAGAACGCGATTTAAACATAGTATGATTTTTACAAAAAAAAAATATTTAAGAAAATTTATTTTATATTTAATATGTATCATTAGAAAAAGATAAAATATCTGATCTTTTAGGATACAAATCTATAGTTTCCATTTAAAAAAATCATACTTTCTGATTGCATCTTTAAACCGCCGATAATAATAATAATAAAGATAGCAAATTGTTACAGTTACTAAAAAACTGCATTTTTTTAGTTGCCCATCAAGACAACACACTCGAAAATCGCGTACAAGCACTGTAGACAACGACGCAGTTCGGGAGGAAATTAATCGCCATCAGGTATGTAATGAATTTACTTCAATAATTCAAAGCCAGTAATTTCAATTTTTGCAACAAAATTATTAAACTATTAAAGATTTTAATTTTTATAAACACACTTATAACATACAAATTGATCAGTTTTTAAATGTTTTACATTTTTATTTTAATATATTTTCTGAAGAGATCGATAATAAACGTAGAAAATTAAAAATTTTAATAAAAAAAATCTAGCATTAATATCCCACATTAGACATTTTCTTTTTCTTTCGTCAAATGTAATTAATATTTCTTATATTTAATATTTTTATTATATTTGACATTTCTAAAATCTACACAAAGTTAAATAGATCTCTTGAAAATAATAATAAAAATTATTAA
This sequence comes from Clivina fossor, assembly GCA_963966155.1. Lineage (NCBI taxonomy): Eukaryota > Metazoa > Arthropoda > Insecta > Coleoptera > Carabidae > Clivina > Clivina fossor. The sequence goes on from OZ014560.1 coordinate 890,854, forward strand.
ATAAATGTTACTGGAACTATGAACACGGACCAAAATTTTAAAAGAAACAAATATTTTTTCAAATTTATAAAATTAGTACAATATACAAACTTATAAAAGAATTATATGAGTCAGCGAATTATTAATGGAGATAAATTAGTCAGCGACTAATTTATCGCAATTTGCGCAATACAAATAAATTGTATTTTGATTTGCTTTCACATTTACTTAATTGACGTTTGGTTAAAAGAACATACCATATACATAGGTATATATGTGAGTGATATTGAAAGTATGTATACGTTTGTGTGAACATCCGATGAATAGATGGAATGGTATGATTGAGAATGATTTGCATATATGAGAGAGATATCATGAATATGGATAAAGTAAAAGTTACTATTAGGAAACTAATTTCGGTATTGTGGAAAGAATTTGTGCTACATCTTTTTGGGTACATGACGTGATTGTGTATGTATGTACTTAATACTTTCAAATAAAAATTAAATATTAAAACGTGTAATATTGAACATATTTAACTGTGTCATTTTACTCGATAAATTCTTGTATATCTGAAATATGTAAAGTTTTGTTTTACATGTAAATAGGAATGACGATAAAAAAAAGATATGAAACAAAAGACGGGCAAAGAAAGCTCAGAACCTTTCCCCGTTACCGTAAATTAAATATAAATATTTTCGAAGAAAAAAAATTATTGGGTTGCATTATCGTTTCACATTTTATTTTTTTCTTGGAAAACATTAATTTTTATTTCTAGTAAACTTCTACTGCGCGGAACATGGAGCTTTGACCGTTACATGCCTCCCTGAGCGTTAGCACGTCGACGTCGGTGGATAACGAACCGCCAAGTAAGTATTTTTCGTAAAATGAGTAGTGTCTCTCCCTGGCAGATTTTAAAAGAAAGGATCATTTGAAAACTCATCAAATTGTCCATAGTGACGAGGTACCATTTGTTTGTGAATACTGCAACGGAGAATTTAAATACAAGTCGACCTTGCAAAGACATAAGAAGGAGCAGCACGATACAGCTGAGCAATCCGGTAAACTTAATTTTTTCAAAATTGCAAGACTTGTTAACAACTTTATTAAATATCTTTTAAGTATCATATAAGTATTGCTGATGTAAATTAAATATTATGATATCTGAATATGTAAAGTTTTGTTTTACATGTAAATAGGTATGACGATAAACGATATGAAACAAGAGACGGACAAAGAAAGCTCAGAACCGTTCTGAGCTTTCTTGGGTTGCATTATCGTTCCACATTTTATTTTTTTCGTGGAAAACATTAATTTTTATTTCTAGTGAACATCTGCCACCCCTTCAAACCAGCCGCCCTGGGCGGTGGCCCGACATCGACCTCAATCACGAGCACGACCAACTTCTCGATCTCGGCTGATAAACCGACCAGTAAGTATTTTTCGTTATATATTTCGTATTTATTTTTTATTTTCTCTAAATATGAAACATAAAACACAGTCTCATATTCACTAAAAAAAAAAGTAAAAATGTTTGTTATTATGTTTAGTTCGTCGTGCGTACAAAGACATTGCGCATGCGTACTTGTTCGGAACTAGTTTGGGATGTGTTCCGCGAACAAAGCTAATAAGAACGATTAATTCAGATCACAAAAGGTCACCTTCAATTTATATAAATTATGCAAAATGCATTGCAAGTAAAGGTATTAAATTAAATCGAAATCGAGCTGGCTTGCTTTCTCGATGAATAATTTATATTTTTTAATTATCTAAATTACGATTTATTTATTATTTGTAATTTGTATTTACTTTTCTGATGAAAATTCAGTCATGTTTGATGAATAGCAATGTCGAATTTGAATAAATTTATAGAACTTTAACTGCTGGAAGGTTTTTGTTTTTTTAATTTATTTGTCGGAAGTTTTTCCAATAACTATAAAAATATTTCTTAGTAATTTTCGATATTATTTGCAATAGAATTTTATAGAAACTAAAAGTACTTAATAAACTTGCTTATGTTTAATTATATAAATTATTACATTTTTGTTTGCCTAATTTTAATTAAGATTTGTTAAATAAAATCAGATATATTTTGCTTACAGCGATATTATATGTAACATATGTGAAATAATTTTACTAGATATTTATTACACAGAGTCTGACAAAAAATTTTTTTAATTTGCTTTTTGAAACTTATGATTAAGGATTTTTTGTTGCTTGTCAAAGAAAAAAACCTCTAAATGCAATAACTCTCAGAACTTATTATATTACAATAAAACTGCTTTCGGTTGAAGTTCTGTATTAATAATCGAGACGGACAATGAGTTCGTCGAAACGTCGATTATAAATAAAATAATATTCTCGCAAAGCGAGAATGGAGCTAGTCGAATGTGGTTTGATTTTATAAGCTAGTTTTTCGACAAGCTAAAATACAAGATTAGAAGAAGTGTATATGGGTAAACCCATATATAGACCACTTTGATATTATCACATAAATGATAAGAAATAAGAATAAAAAAAATTTTCACCGAAAGTTGGCAACATTGTATTTTGCTAATATATAATATTATAGGCGCTAAGGGTATCTTCTGTAAAAATTTCATTAAAATCGGATAAATAATGCGGGCATAACAAATTTTTAGAAAATTATTTTTTTTTTTTCGGAAAGTTGGCAACATCGTATTTTCATAAAATTATAATTTATGTGGGCACTAGAAGAAACTTTTCTGAAAATTTGATTAAAATCGGATAAATAATGTAGACACAATAAATTTTTAATATTTTAGTAATTTTTTTCTCAATAAGTTGGCAACACTGTATTTTGTTAAAATTGCATAATTTATGCGGGCACCAGGAGAATCTTTAGTGAAAATTTAATTAAAATTGGTTAAATAACGTGGTCATAAATTTTTAAAAATTTTAGTAATTTTTTTCTCAGAAAGTTGGCAGCACTGTACTTTGTTGAAATTATCTAATTTATATGAATACCAGAAGAATCTTTTGTGAAAATTTGAACAAAATCGGTTAAACAACATGGTCGTAATAAATTTTTAAAAATTTTAGTAATTTTTTTCTCGGAAAGTTGGCAACACTGCGGTCTGAAAATTGAACTTAATTTTTTATTTGGTATGAACTATCTAATTGCCAAGTTTCAGCTTTCTACGAGCTCTCCTTTATACTTATAATTAACACTCGTATTAAAAAATTTAGTAATTTTTTTCTCGGAAAGTTGGCAACACTGCGGTCTGAAAATTGAACTTAATTTTTTATTTGGTATGAGCTATCTAATTGCCAAGTTTCAGCTTTCTACGAGCTCTCCTTCATACTTATAATTAACACTGGTATTTATAGTATTTTTTGGACACGGCCGGCCAGCCAGCCAGCCGTATTGACGATTTTATAAGCTAGTCTTTTCGACTAGCTAATATAAATACAGAACTGAAACCTAAAGCAGTTTTATTTTGAAAATATATTAGTAAACTTACATACATACATACATACACAATCACGCCATGTACCCAAAAGGGTGTGGCACAAACTCTTTTCATCATTCCGAAATCAGTCGCCTCCACACATTCCTATCCAAACAAGCAACTTTTGCTTTATCCACATTCATAATTTCTCTCATACATGCTCTTTTATTCCTACTACTTGGAAACTTTCGCTCACGCAAAACACTCTCAATCATACCACTCCAACTACTCATCGGACGTCCACGCAAACGTATACCATCAAAATCATTCAAATAAATCATTTTAACTAAACGTTCATTGGACATTCGCTCAACATGTCCGAACCATCTTAACTGACTAACACCAACTTTTGCTACAACATTTGTTTCAATTTCACACTCATCACACACTAATCGTATTTCGTACCCGATCTCTCCTATTTACACCACATACCCCACGTAAAAATCTCATTTCCACAGCAGTCATTATCCGTTTATGCTTTTGCAACCAAACCCAACATTCACTACCATGCATCAATGTAGGCACCAAAACTTAGTTTATTTGTAAAAAAAAATTGGGAGAATGATATTTGAAAATAAGTTTTAAAATAACATTTTAGCTCGATATAAAAAAAACTATGTTTAAAGCCAACTTAGATAATAAATATTTGTTTGTTTTTAAATACTGTGTAAGTGTAAGCGTGAACATTTAAAATTTGTAGCAGTTCTACCCAAGTCAAAAGATATCAATAAATTTCGGACAATATTGTATATTATGTTGTGAGGAGTGGAAAGCGATGAAAATTGTGTGGAGCTGAGATATTTATGGTCGAGGCAAAAAGAGCATTCTGCTCCGAGCCGTGACATATTTAGGATTTTTTTGGTCTAAACTAGAAATAAATAAAAATATATGCTAATTAATCTAAAACCAGTTACTTAACAGTTGTAGAACTGTATATGTACCTATATACGTATATGTATTATTACTACTTTGACTGCAAGGAAAAGTAGTTAAGCGTTTGGTACGGTGTCTGTAACATTTTCAAAAAAAAAAAAAAATTGTATAGAAATCCTTCATATAGCCTGTAGATGACGAATCTGAACTTAGTTTATGAGGGTGTATGTGTGTGCGTCGTCAGCTCGCTCGCTCGCTCGCTCGGTCGTAAGTCAAAATTTTGTGGCCGCAACTCCTCCTAGACGGTTCAACCGATTTTAATGAAATTTTCAGGATAAATTTGTCTAGTGCCCAAGATGGTCATGTGGTTTCGGTTTTTTCCAGTGATGCCAACTTTCCGAGAAAAAAATTACTAAAGTTTTTAAAAATTCATATTGGCTACGTTATTTATCCGATTTTGATCAAATTTTCAGAAAAGATTTCCCTAATGCTCCCATTAATTACATAATTTTATTAATTTTCAGTGTTGCCAACTTTCCGAGAAAAAAATTACTAAAGTTTTAAAAATTTTATTATGGCCATGTTATTCAACCGATTTTACTCAAATTTTCACAAAAGAATCTCCTAGTATTCATATAATTTATGTAATTTTAACAAAATACAGTGTTGCCAACTTTCCGAGAAAAAAATTAGTAAAATTTTTAAAAATTTATTTTGACCATTTTATTTAACCGATTTTAATCAAATATTTATAAAAGTTTTTCCTAGTGCCTAAATAAATTATGCAATTTTAACAAAATACAGTGTTGCCAACTTATCGAGAAAAAAAATCACAAAATTTAAAAAAAATTCATTGTGGCTACATTATTTATTCGATTTTGATCAAATTTTCAGAAAAGTATCTCCTATTGCCCACATAAATTATAATATTATTAAAATACAGTGTTGCCAACTTTCCGAGAAATGTCAAAGTAGTCTATATATGGGGTTACCCATATACTTCTAATCTTGTTTATATAATTTTCTGTGTTTATTGAAATAGCTTCTGTACTACTTGTATAACATGAATATGTAGACTATTTCTAACTTTTATTATAAATTTGCAAATATACAAGTTATTTAAGGAGAATAAATGCAGGTTGTAAGGTTTTGGGTGCTTTGAATGTAAATGTTTCCAAAGAAGCTACCCCATTTGAGTATATACAATGCAGTTTTGGTGCCTACGTTGATGTATGGTAGTGGATGTTGGGAAAGATCGGGTACGAAATAGATTAGTGTATGATGAATGTGAAATTGAAAAAAAATGTTGTAGCAAAAGTTGCCCCGTGTTAGAGGCAGTTAAGATGGTTCGGACATGTTGAGCGAATGTCTAATGAACGTTTGGTTAAAAAGATTTATTTGAATGATTTGGATGGTATACGTTTGCGTGGACGTCCGATGAGTAGTTGGAGTGGTATGATTGAGAGAGTGGCTTGAGTGAGCAAAAGTTTCCAAGTAGTAGGAATAAAAGAGCATGTATGAGAGGAATTATGAATGTGGATGAAGCGAAAGTTGCTTGTTTGGATAGGAATGTTGGGAGGCGACTGATTTCGAGATGATAAAAAAGTTTGTGCCACACCCATATGGCGTGATTGTGTATGTATGTATGTATTTAATGTTATTATTTTGTTAAGCAATCCTCGTACACGTGACGAGTTCACTGATCGCAATGCCGAAAGGCGGGAGCGAGTTAAAAAACTCAACGTCCGTCTTTATCAGAATAAATGATACAAATAATATTATATATATTAACAAAATATATAATAACAGAATATAGAAACAAGTTACTAAGTTACAAATGTTCATTATGTTTATTTTTCCTAAGACATTATTTGATAATGAATACAAATTGTAAATATTTGACATTTCCATTTATAGGTTATAAACTTTACATTAAATATTAAAATAATTTACTTTTACATATACAGTCGATTCCGCTTAATTGGGACACATCGGGACTAGGGCATTTTGGCCCAATTAAGCGGCTGTCCCAATTAACCGAATTTTACATAAAATTAAGCAATCCATATTTTTCTTTCAATAATTTTTTTTTATAAATTCTTGGAAAAAACTATAAACTACATATAACCAAAAAAATATAAACTTTTAAGAAAAAATAATAATAAATTCCAAAATAAAATAATAAATAAATACATACATTTTTAATTCTATTCAAAAATGTGTCAAGTGTAGTCTGTCTTTTGTTTTTGAAACATTTCACTTCTACACTTATCCAGCAAAGCAATTTTACTAGAAACTGTCATATCACTTCTTGGCATCTTGGCAAGAGTCAATTTTTTTAAAATAAAATCGACAAAATGTAAGTTTAACGAACCTTCCACGCGCGAGGTGTAGTGGTAACTGAATCATAACTGAATACGTAACGATTGAGACAGCAGGGTAGACTCTCACAGCTTTAATGACCGGTGCCGCGCCACGCCGACGCGAGGGTAAACATTAACCTTTGAGCGCGCGTGGGTCCGTACTTCATACGTGAATGAATGTGTTGGGAAAAAAGTTCACAGCGCGCGATACTAATGTAATTAATTGATACATATTTGCTAGTTCTTTAAATATAATTTTCCATGTTGTGAATCAAAAAGATATGAAGCGTATCATATTAAATTTTTTGTAAATATTTTTTCTTGTGAATATTTGTAACATAATATATACTGTGATCTTAAATTTACTGTCCCAATTAAGCGGAATGTTGTCCCAATTAAACATGTAAATTTACTGTTGGTTCCTTGGTTTGGTTTCTGTTCTTTGAGATTTGGCCCAAATAAGTGGCTGTCCCAATTAAGCGGTGGCCCAATTAAGCGGAATCGACTGTACTTATAATAGCATAAAAATATTGTATTTCCTTTAAAAATCTATATAAATAAACATAGTTTAGCTTCATCGGTGTAAATTTACAATGATAATCATGGTAATTTTACAATGAGTTTAACTGTAATTTTTTTTTTTTTTTAATTTACTAAAATCTGTAAATATTACAGAAATTTTATAATATTATTATATAAATTTTATTATATATAATATTATTATATTATAGACAATAAAATTTCCTACAACTTTTATTTGTATCATTTTTTAATAGCATTTTTTCGGTTTAGAAGCTACGCGTCTTTAAATACCACACGAAATGTGAAACCGAAATATTTCATGCATTGCATGTTTCTACAGCATTTGTTTTTTTTCTCACTCCACGCATGAAATGCATTTCGCTGATGTGCGGATTCCCATTTAAAACAATGTGTTGTTATTTTGTGAAATATGTTTCTTGTTTCTTTGGTGTGTCTAAAAGTGCATAAAAATAATTAATAAACTCAATGTCGGGTAGAAAAAGCTGTCGAATTTTCCTATAGAGATGCAACGAGATGATAAAAAGGTCCCAAACTTTCTGCTTCTAACCTAAAAATTATTATTTTCCGATTTTAGTTTGGAAGATGGTGCCCGTGGCGGTCCGGCAAAGAAAGGATCATTTGAAAACTCATCAATTGTCCATAGTGACGAGGTACCATTTGTTGGTGAATACTGCAACGGAAAATTTAAATACAAGTCGGCGGATGATTCGTACGAAGATTCGGACGACGATGGCTGGCTGGCTCGCTGGCTGGCTGGCTGGCTGGCTGGCTGGCTGGCTGGCTGGCTGGCCAAGATCAAAAACAACAACCCCCCCTCCAACCCAGTGACCTACATCACGCACAACACCTACATCATATGCGTGGTGTAGCGTTCCTGGGTGGGATTTTCCTGGGGGGGAATATTCCTATAGAGATGCAACGGGATGATAAAGAGATCGTGGCGGTCCGGATTAATAACGAAGTTGCGGACAACGATTCGTCGAACGAAGTTTCGGACGACGGTTAGTAATTTAAATTTTAGTAATTTTTTAGTAATCACACAACTTGCTCAGGTAGGTTGTCATTTGTTCTTAAGAGGGAAACTGCATGTCATCATAGTGTCCAAGTCGTAAAAACTATTGCAAAAAATTACAGTGGGTTTCTTCTCAAGTGGTATAAGATTCCTAACAAGGTTAACATAACGTAAATTAACCCCCACAGAGCATTCACAATGTATTTATTACTTTGCCAACTAATTTACCTCACCTGGGGAGAAAAGCTTGAAACGTAACAAGTCGGATACATAAATATCTGTAATTTCTTTTTTTCTTTTTAAAAATGTTTTATTTTTTCATTTATTTACATATATCTTTACATATAGTTATATGTTTGAAATATTTCAATTTATTTAATATTCCCTGCCAATTTAGCCTTACATATTAGGTGTCAAGGTTATAACATTAGTCTAGATAATTGATGTTTTTTGTAGTTGTTTGAGTTGGTGTTAGAATTCTATTTGATATTGCTTTTAACAAGAATTTTCTATTGCAATAAGTTCCTGTTTTAGATAATTATGTTATGGTTTTGGTAGATTTCGATTTATTGTTTGTGCTTTATTAGGCGATATGTGTTTCATAATTTTGTTAGATGATATGTAATGAGATGAAATGATATGATATGATAAAAATCTTTATTTTACTTAAAATCCATAAAATCAACAGAAAAATCATGTAAAATATTTACATTCTCGCTTCAAAATCATGCTAAAATCCTTTTAATCTTACTTAGAATTGAAAGGAGTGGTTTCCCCCTCGGCATAGGAATAAGTGAATGCACAAAATTACGTCAATATTTGAAAATTTCTAATCATACCTGGTAAATTCAATGTTGAAATTGAACTTGGAAACAAATATCATACTTAAATTCAGTAACCAAATACTGCAACGAGCCATAACGGTGTCCGGTTTTGGAGAACGATGGTTGTGTACATCTCAATACAATGAAATATATGTTTTCAATATATGCTATATACGAATTTATACGAAATCGGTAATCTATTTACATAATATTTAAATAATATAAATAATCTATTGTATATTTAAATAGAATAGAGAAAACTCTAAGTGAAAATTGTTTTTCAATACTATATTACTTCGTTTTTACAATAACACAAACATGTGAAAAATTTATATTAATTTATTTGGCAAAAATGGTTTATTTATTAAATAAATAATACAATTAAATTGAAAAACCTAAATAATACAATTATATAGGTACAATTAATGTAAAGATATGGTACATACCAATAATTAGAAATAATTTTTTTTAGACATGTGTTGTCATTGTATGTTACGTTAATTAGTAAAAGTTTCACAAAGGCAATTGTTAAAAAAAATTATTTGAATTTGAAGAAAATATTACGAAAATTTCATATTAGCTGTGAATTACATTATTTTTAATAAATGATCCATTTTTGCCTCGAAACAAGTAAATATTTTAAAAATATAAATTTACTTACCAATATGCTATATTACATTTGTGAAATAAAATAATTTCTCTTAATATGAAACATGAAACACATAAAAACACTAAAAAATGTTTGTTATAATGTTTGGTTGGCCGTGCCTACAGGAAATATGTACGGTGTCTGTACCAAAAACAAGTACAGAGACAGGTCCAGGTGATAACGAACCACCCAGACCACCAACGGTAAATATTATATTTAATAAATATTTTTAGTACCCGAGTTGTACAAATGTACAAATGATTTTTTTAGTCAATTATAGTACTCATTATTTCGCATTTTTTCATATTATGCTTATTTTTCTACACCTCATAGTTTTTGAAAGAAAAAATAAATACAAAAAAATCCAAAAAAAAATTCTAGCGCCCAAACGGCACATGCTAGCAAATTAAAACTAAAACCAGATTATAGAACTTTTATGCCCTATGTGAAAGTATTCTAAGTATTTCTCCGAATTTTACTTAAGAAAGGAGTATTCTGCATACTATCAGTATCCCATATTATTGTCCTATATCAACCTGGCGAACGAACACCCTGTATATATAAATTAAATAATTTATACCACTTTAAATTTAAAATATATAATGTAAAATTAAAAATGTTTTTATTTAAAAATGTAACAATTTTTTACAATTTATGATACATTGTAGAAACATGCAGTGTTGTGCGATATGTGGCAAGAGCCGGGAGGAAGACAACATGTTTATACGTACTTGCTTGCATAAGCACATCTTTTGGTTAAGAAAGGAGTATATATAAATTATATATAAATTAAATAATTTATACCACTTCAAATTTAAAATATATGATGTAAAATTAAAAATGTAACAATTTTTTACAATTTATGATACATTGTAGATGGCGAGCAGTGAGGACACGTGCGATATGTGCAGACGGCGGGATTATCGTCTGTTCGTCGCTGAGTGCCTGCACATATTTTGGTAAGTAATATTTGATTTCCTATAAATATAAAAAATAACAATTTTATTTTATAAAAGCTATGTTGCAAAAGAATTTGTTTAATTTCTAATTTAAATATAAAAATTGTTATTAAATTATTAATTGTACGTATAAATTAGCTAATTTTTCTAATAATTAGTTACCATAAATATGTAGTATTAAACGAATAAATCGAATGTAAAATTATTTATTTTTCTATTCTGAATATAGCCTTTTGTTTGCCTTGAAATGGCCTTAAAGTTTATTTGTGAGTTTCACTCCACGCATGAAATGCATTTCGCTGATGTGCGGATTCCCATTTAAAACAATGTGTTGTTATTTTGTGAAATATGTTTCTTGTTTCTTTGGTGTGTCTAAAAGTGCATAAAAATAATTAATAAACTCAATGTTGGGTAGAAAAAGCTGTCGAATTTTCCTATAGGTTTAGGTGCATGTATTTCTATAACACCATATTGAAATAATAACTTGCTAACAACACTTTTAAGTATCATATAACTATCGCTAATGTAAATTAAATATTATGTGAATATTTTAGGTAATTAATATTCAAGATTCAGTGCTGGCGGATGAGTCGTACGAAGATGGCTGGCTGGCTGGCATCCGGTTGGCTGACTGTCTGGCATCCGGTTGGCTGGCTGGCATCCGGTTGGCTGGCTGGCTGGCATCCGGTTGGCTGGCTGGCTGGCATCCGGTTGGCTGGCTGGCTGGCATCCGGTTGGCTGGCTGGCTGGCATCCGGTTGGCTGGCTGGCTGGCATCCGGTTGGCTGGCTGGCTGGCATCCGGTTGGCTGGCTGGCTGGCTGGCTGGCATCCGGTTACCAACTATATAACCAAGAACGGCATAAAATATATGCATGATGTTGCTGCTCTCGGTGGTAATGGTTATGGAATGAAATTGTGAGTACACATTTGAATATATTTTTATTATTTGTTTTGGAAATTTTAGTAATTTTTCAATTTAAATTTTCATACGTACAGAAGACTGATAAACTGAGAAAAAAAATGCTGTTTGCAGCGCCATCTGTCAAAGATAAAAAAAAGTCTCAGAATAAAATTTACATACTTTTTTAATGGTCTATCCGAATCTGCAATAAAAAATAGGGGGTTCCATTTAAGATTTCAAAGTTGCCCCCCGTTACCACCCCTCCAGGGGGTCCGAGAAGGGCAGGGGTCCCTGTATCAGATGTCCCCCTCGAAACCATTTACTTTGCATCCGGAACATTTTTTTGTCCGATGCACGATTTTAAAGTTATTGCAAGTGGCGGATTAAAATGGGACACCCAGAATATATATGTATATATATATATATATATATAATATATATCGGTTCGGTTCCGGTTTTTTTTCGTTCCCGGTAAAAATAATGTTTTGTTTTTTGTTTGTTTTCGGTTGCTTTACCGAAAATAATATAATTTAAAAAAAAAAACAATACAATTTCAAAAATATTATAATTTATTTCAACAAATGTTGAAATTGTTTAGCTTGTTGTTCAATACATAAATTACATCGTTTGATGACTGATTTCCATCATGCTGCGCATAAACCTTCTTGTATGGACAAAGCAAGAAACTCACTTTTCTCAATAACATTATTATTGACCAAAAAGGCACTTTACCTGAATATAAAATAGTTTTTTACATTTTTCATGGCCGTTTTGATTTTGAAAAAACTAAAAATATGCTTAAAATTGTTTTCAGATAAAACAGGGCGGAATCCCAAAACATAAAAATGAAATTCTTAAATTTTTTGCCGATTACACCTATAGTGAACTGAATCCGGGGACAAACTGTATATATAATATTTTGAATTATGATTATACAATCTTGTGTAACAATAATACTATCGTAGTACTGTTCTTAAATTTAATTATAATTCAATTAAAAACTCTTTTCGAATTAGATGAATTAGAAGCGTTTAGTCTTGTCGAAACATCATTTTTAATAAAATCAAATTAAACAGAATCTCATCGTAAAACAGTTTTTTAATTTTAATACAATGAGTTCTGGGAAAAGAACGGAAAAATAAGTCCCCGATTTGAAAATTATTCATATTTTTTCTTTCAATTTTCGTTTCGGTTCATATATATATATATATATATATATATATATATATACTGGGTGTCCCATTACTTCCATTTTAATCCGCCACTTGCAATAACTTTAAAATCGTGCATCGGACAAAAAAATGTATGTAAAATGTATTTCAGGAAATTTCCTTTTATTATTTTATAATAGTATGAAAATGTATTCAAATGATTTCTTCCGTTCTAATTCATACTACATAATACGATAATTAAAAATATTAAATACTAAAAAACAGAAATTGAAAAGGTTATTTATTTTAAAATTTGTGTAAATTAGTTTTACATTTATAAGTAGATCCTCAAAAGTTTTAGCTGTAATATTATAATATTGTATGAAAATAATTTAGCGACAGATCAGTCGTATCTTTGTAATTTCCATACTAGATTTTGTTATACAACGAGAAAATTAGAATAAAATCTTTTGATATCTCAAATAACTCTGCAATAATAATTGAATACATTTTCAATCGTTTCATTTTGTATTCCAAATAAACAACTATACCAAATAAACAACCATACCTACCTAATTTTTCTGGTCTCTCTCTGTAGACGCTGCAAACAACGATTTAAATACAAGTCGACCATGAAAAGACATAAGAAGGAGCAGCATGATGTGTATAATATTTGTAAAATGTAGCAAAAATAATACTTGAACAATCTATTAGTTATTTGTAATTATGTACTTTTAAGTAAAATAAAAAATGTGAATCACAAATTTGATATAATAACATTTTTTGTTTAATTTATGTTTTTGGTTAGTTCCCTGCGATATGTAGCATTCAGATATTTTTAGAGAACATAATCTACCTGAATGTAAGCTAAAAATATCTTGTTACGCCACTGGCTAGATGACCAGTTACACAATTTCAAAATAAGATAAAAATTGTATTTAGTTGTCAATATTTTTACAAAAGTATTTGTTTATTTCATGATAATTACTTTATTATTTTCGACTTGAAAGTAGAAAAATAGCATCAACCGTAAGTTTTAAATTTTTAAATTAATGTTGTACAGTAATGTTTAGTATAAAAACGAAATAAAATTGCGAATTTTAATAAATGAATAATCATTATGTTAAATAGTTTGATATGTTTGTTACGCAACCAGCATTACATAGATGTCGTGCGTGTGTCCAGTAAGTATTTGAGTTGTCATGCTTGCAACATGGCGTCAATTCTCAATTCACTGTACGTTGACATTAGAAACAATTTTGACGTTTAAGTTAAAAACAGTTTTGACGTCATATTTATTATCAGTCAGAATGTGCTTTCCGAACGGTTTTTTTAGTGTTCGCTAGTTGTTTATAATTTCGTTTATTATGGTGAATTGAGTTTATTTCGCAAAATAAATAATGGATTGTATGTTTGAAGCCTATTTGACACATGAACACGGACATTTGGAACCAGATGATATACCCCAAACAAAGGAACCCGTTTGGATTCTCGGCAAGAAATATAACGCTATACAAGGTTAGAATTCATTACAAATGTTTTTTTTTTGTCACTTACATAATTTTATATAGTCTGACATTTCCTTATGGATTTCTTCTTTCAATGACATTTAAGATTTTTTTGGTTACACACCTGACATCAAAACAAAAATCTAGATAAATTTACGAAATACAGTATTCAAACTAAATTTACTGTTAATATTACAAATATTAATCAACTCCTGTTATAAAAAACAGCTATCAAATTAGATTTCCTTCATAGCAACAACAAAGATATAATTTTTTTCACAAGTTTGACATTTTTTATTACTTTTTCTTATATTCTACATAATAAATACACAATGATTTATGATATCCAGAAGCCAAACTTATCAATCCATTACAATTTTTAGAAGCCACAAAAAATGCTATTATATCTTAATGAAAAATAGATTAGAAGATAACATATAATTATTTTGATAAGACATTTTATACTAGTACAAGTAAATAATCAAACAAGTTTAACAATTGTATATTAAAAATAGGTGGTATTTTTGTTTCGCACAACAAAATTGATATTACTCAAGTTAAAGTTGGTATTGTTCAAATCAAAATTGGTATAATTCACGACAAGGAAAATAAAATGCACCACAAATAATGCTTCTCACGATAAAATATTTATACTAACAGCAAAAAATTAATCTTATAACTCAACAAATTTAACAATAAGCGCAATCAAAAATCTTCAGCAATAACTGAAATCTTCAGGTGAATTGACCTTTTTTGAACAAATACAAAAATATAGTTTATTGTCTTGCTATATTTGTCGTGAATTTTTCTATTTCTATCATGCCATAGTTGTCAGAAAATATTATATGCAGTTATAGATTATTTATTCACATGACCAAAAAAATATTAAAGATATTTACATCGTTGCATGATTTTGTTAATATGAATAAGACACTTTTTTAAAACAGTTTGGTTTATATATATTAGCTTACGCTAATATGTCTTTAATCAATGATACAATCAATTATAAAAATACAAAACTTAGAAAAAATACAAAAATAAAAAAGTGATATTCTTATGTATAAACCAATATTAAATAATATGTAGAAATATATAATTTTAACTAAAATAAATCATTTAAATTTAAGTCTTGTAACTCTCTTCAAAACAAGTTAACATTTTTCTGGATTCTAATATAATATTTCCAGACTTTAATATACTGGAAAAATATTGTAGCAGTAAATTACAAACAAGTTAAACATAATATAATAATATACTGCAAATATTTAAAACTTTTTTTTAATTTTTATGAGTTTGTTAACAGTTAACAGAATCCAAAACAAATGAGTATGACGGTGATGACAAATAAATATCCGTTCCAAGTAAATATACAAAATTATTAATATTTTCTTTCATGTTTCCCTTAAAATATTAATTTTCAAAATTAAATAATTATATATACCAATTTTTATTTTCTCTTGTTTATATAGAAACTCTGATTACTTAGAAAGGTTATTATAAAATTACGGACACGTACAGTATTTTAATAAATATTTATCTTACAGAGTTGGAAATAATCCGAAGAGATATTCTATCGAAAATATGGTTCACGTATCGAAAAGGGTTTGTGCCTATTGGAGGTGAAGATGGCCTAACTACAGATAAGGGATGGGGCTGTATGTTACGATGCGGGCAGATGGTTTTAGGGCAAGCACTGATCTCACTATATTTGGGCAAAGATTGGTATTAGACGCTAGAATGCCGGGATCCTACTTATTTAAAAATACTTAAAAAGTTCGAAGATCGGAGGCAAGCCCCGTTTTCGATACATCAAATCGCCCTGATGGGCGCATCGGAAGGGAAGGATGTGGGACAATGGTTTGGTCCAAATACTGTTGCACAAGTTTTGAAGTATGTTAGTAATTGGATAGTAGATCAAGTCCATTTTGTTTTTCAATTTGAGATAATTATAAGTCGACTAACTTTATGAATTTTTTTCCACAAAACTATAAAAGATATCAAACCGTGATTTTCTGGGAGTGAAAGAATAGACTTTAAAATAAAATTGAAACTTAAGTTGTTGTTCGTCTAAATAAAATATAATTCTAGACAGCTATATGCATCAATATTTTCATTTTTGGACTTGGTACACTAGAATTTTAAACACTCCAATTAGCGTTAATGAATGATAATTATTTTTTGTAGGAAATTAGTTGTATATGATGATTGGAGCCAAATAACAATACATGTAGCGTTGGATAATGTAGTTATTATCAATGAAATCAGTAAGTAATTCAATTAAATATGCTTTAGGTTAAAGTTTTCTAACATTTTAATTAAAATTCGACGTTTTGATTCACTCCACACATGACAAAACATATGAACAACCAATCAGATACCAAAAAATAATAATAATATAAATAAATAAATAAAAATAACTTTGATATATCACTACAAAAACTTTAATTTCGTTGCTGCAGTTTCGACCAACTTAGGTCATCATCAGACGAATCAGATGACCTAAGTTGGTCGAAACTGCAGTAACGAAATTAAAGTTTTTGTAGTGATATATCAAAGTTATTTTTATTTATTTATCTTATCCAAAATGTATCACAAAGTTACGGCTAATCAAGTTAAATAATATAAATAATTAATCAAAGGAAGTCAGATTTTATTTAATTTGCTGTCACACTAATTAATGTTATTATTTTTTCTTCGAAGATTTATATAGCTTCTCTTAATTAATCTACTATTAATATTGTCTTTAATACTTTAATATAAAGACTATTTATTGTAATATAAAGAGTTCTAACAGACTTTTTTACCATGTTCAGTTAAGTAATTATTTTTTTACTTCAAGTGTATCATAATATTAATATTACCCATCTAGAAAGAGATCATTATGTTACTAGTAATAATGACATTATTATACAACAGTTAGTGTATTTAATCGGACTGGGCTGAGTAAGGTGATTTAAATCTCCTTTTTTTTTCTTTTAGAAAGATTATACCTGTATAATAATTCGGATAGTAAAACAAATTCCCAAACAGAATGGAAGCCATTATTATTAATAGTGCCTTTGCGACTCGGTTTAAATGAAATCAATCCAATTTATATTCCTGTTATTCAGGTAAATAAACAATAAAAACTTCTTTACAATATCGCAGATTATAATAATAATGATTTTACAGACTTGTTTCAAGTTGAAACAATCGTTGGGTGTTATCGGTGGTAAGCCGAATCTAGCGTTATATTTTATCGGCTGTGTGGGCGATGAGGTATTATATTTGGATCCGCATACAACACAGAGATTTAGTGTTGTTGATAATAAAGAAACCGATGAACAAATTGAATTCGATACTATCATTGTAAGCGAGCCAGTCGGATACCGATTTTAAGTATGGATCCATCTGTAGCCGTAGTAAGTTCATTCAGATCATTATTAAAATAATAAATACTATTATAATATTATAAACTATATTACATTTTATAACAATTTTGCTGATACTATAAAATTAATCGGAAATATACAGACATTTAAAATCAAACTAAAATACTTATTAGAGAAGAATGTAGGTTGTTTAATTTTTTGTTTTCATATTATACTAATCTAATTACATACATCTTTTTTTAAAATATATATTCTTAAATAAAAATAATATTATAATAAATCCCGAAACCACACTTAAATTAAAATAAAGCTAAATACGTATTTCGGAAGCTAAGCTTCCATCTTCAGTAGCTAAATAAAATTTACAAAAAATCTTACCTGCGATCCGAAATACATAAACACTTAAGCACTTGTCTATGTACTTCGGATCACAGGTAAGATTTTTTTGTAAATTTTATTTAGCTATTGAAGATGGAAGCTTAGCTTCCGAAATACGTATTTAGCTTTATTTTAATTTAAGTGTGGTTTTAGGATTTTTTATAATATTATTTTTATTTAAATTTCGCCACAGTAGATCATTTTCTAATCTAATATATATTCTTAATTACACATGACGTATTATATTAAGTTATAATTGCTTAAATCGCCATTAATTTATTTTGATGAACTAATTAAATCAGTTTTTACATAAATCTTGTTCTATATAAAATAAAACGGCTTTAGGTTCTAATTCGGTATTAACATTTATTAATAATCAACGTTTCGACGAACTCAACGTATGTCTTCATCAGGAAAAATTATACAAATGACTTATATAATAAATAAATAGAACATAGAAATAAGTTACTAGGTAACAAAATAAATAACTAGACTATAAAATTTATAAATTATTAATTAAAGGAAGCTAAATTATTTTAATTTGACAAAATGTCATAGCAAAATTAGAGAAAGTATTGCTTAAGATTACAGTTCTTATTTATTTATATTGGACGTTATTTATTTTATAAAAAATCTAAGGTTTATAACACTAATAACAAAAAATAGAACAAGTAGGTACTATAAATATTTTCCGATAGATAAATTATTATTACATTATATTACGTTGGCAATTCCGTGATATCTATTTATAATTTATCGTAATCATGGAAACGTACCTACATCAAAATAGATACTCAAAAATGTATAAAGTCGTATCAAAAAATATTTCAAATAAAAATTGTTAGTTATAACTTATATAGCCACTTTTGATAATTTTTGTTTAATATTTCAATGTAACGAAGTAATTCACAAACCGACAGACTGACATTATTAAAATAAGTAAAAAATAAATACTATTATAAACTTATATAAATTATTATAAACTTTCAAATTCAAACAACAGTCATAATAATAATAAATTAGCATAAATTGGTAATTTTTAAACGTAACACGTTATTTTTCTAGTGTTTCTTCTGCAGTACAGAAGACGAATTCGATAATTTATGTCAATTATTTCAAGAGAAATTAATTTTACCTGAAAAACAGCCCCTATTTGAATTATCCGATGAAAGACCTCAAGATTGGATACCATCATCTAGTTCGGATGCAAATATCGCACTGGAAGCAATAGTATATAATGGTAAGTGTAAATTCAGCTATTTATATTATTTAAAAACCATTTCATTATTTCGATTTCATTTTTCAGAATTTGACGTAATTGAAAGAACATGCAATTCCGAAGACGAATTCGAAATACTTTAATATATATATATATATATATATATATATATATATATATATATATATATATATATATATATATATAAATTGATTTAGTCCGTTCTGTATGTTTTTCCAGTCGTCGTGTTCCGTTTTATATTTTTTTACTAATTTTTATTTCATTAAATATTGAAACTGTATGAAGAGTTACTAATATATATATTATACAATACTTTTGTAAATAATTTTATGTTACTTTTTTTTTATTTATCGTTATTATGATGTTACCGTTTATATGTCCAAAAGCTAATAAAAGTTCAAATAGATATAAACATAATTTTCTTGTAAGTAGTATAAAGAATATTAAAACTTTTACGAATTAAAATTTATCGATTACCTATTATTGAACACTCAAAGACTTTTTAATCAAATTGTACAGTAAACAAATTACGTATAATTGAGCTTTTATCAATGTTAAAGCAGCTTTTAAAAAATAAAAGAAAAACATATACTGAGGTAAACGAGCTTTGGTAATTTTATGATGAATTTAAAATATTTCAGGATTTCTGGGTCTCAAAATAAATTAAAAAAAATTTTGTTATTTTACCTACAAACCATGAGTCACTTCAATTCCCAGTATTTCTAGGTAGAATAATTACTCAACTACTGGAATTTTAATTATAATTGTTTAAAAATACATTATATCAGAACTATTACAAACGTTATGTAATATGATATTTCCAACGGGATGGAAAAGTATATATATATATATATATATATATATATATATATATATATATATATATATATATATATATATATATTGTGACAATTAGATGAATTGAAAATTTATGTTGTTAGTTAAGTTTTATCAAAGTGTTCAAATTTTGAAATATTTTATTTATCTGATTTTAACCTACCCGGGCTCTTGAGGTTTGGGGGAGAAGCGTGGGTCGTATTTTCAAGGTGATAGGAACTTTTGATTTATATATGATGTTAGTTAATTGAATGGGCACCAGACAAAGCGGAATATTGAAGCAAAATGAGAAGCTTTGTCAAATCTCAAAAAGGAATTTAACGGGATGGGGATTGGTTTCGTTTTTCGAGAATTTGTTTCGGAAATGAAATAATTTAATTAAATAAAAAGATAACTTACGATGAGTGTGTAAGACAAGTCGTTATATTGAATGACACGTGTTTTGTTCAATACAGAGTAATGTATGTCATTTGTTATATTTTATCTGGACAGAGTGTTTGACGTCTGCTGGTTAGCGGGTGGTCTAGCTAATGAAGATCTTCCTCTGTGCTTTCGTAGACGCCGAGGGGATGCCAGTACGTATTACGCAGTAGCGGTATGGTAGTTGATGAGGACCGCAGGGGAATGGTCGCCCTCGAGATCTGAATATGCCCAGCTGGCGTTAGCACGTTTAGAATAAATCGTTCAGTCACTACTTCGTGCTCGATTTAATTATGGTCGATCTCATTCGGCGGCTGATCCAAAATTTGGCTTCCAAGACTGACTGAGGCTGCTAATACAACTGAATCCCGCTCGGACGCCTTTAAAAGACACAGACTGGTCCCTAAACATAAGAGGGAACAGCAGAATAATCCGAACTAACAAATGTGATATAATCAAACAAATCGAACTTGAAACAAAAGTTGATTACACTGGAAATTACAAAGGTATTTGATACATTCATACAATATCATCAATGTAACAGAATGGTACAAAGAATCAGAGATTGTTACACAACTCAATAAAAGGACTTAAGTAAACTTAACGTATTAAATTAGAAATGTAATTGCACAATGCAACGAAAATTCGACAGTACGAATCTAAATATAATACACACGATTCCAAATAAAATAAGTTAACTTTACCTAGTTAAATGTCCTGATTAATCATAAAATTAACAGTACAATATAAAATCATTATTACAAAATAACATATTGGCTTTACAAATAACAATTGGCTCTGCTTTACTAATGAAATGTGCGGCGAAAGTCTTTCGTTGCTAATGATCGAGACTACAAGTCAAAAAGTTATACCAACAACAAATAATTCTACATTAAGTATGTGATGCAATTTGCAAACAGTAAGAATTTTTTTTTTTTTTAATTTTATAATTTTAATTTTAATTTTAATTTTAATTTTAATTTTAATTTTAATTTTAATTTTAATTTTAATTTTAATTTTAATTTTAATTTTAATTTTAATTTTAATTTTAATTTTAATTTTAATTTTAATTTTAATTTTAATTTTAATTTTAATTTTAATTTTAATTTTAATTTGTTACAACCGGTTAACCAATAACGAGAATATTTTTTAAATATTTGTGATCAAATAGTAAAATTATCATTATTTATTTTCAGAAATGTCTAATTAAATTATAGGTAATAAAATATTATTTTCTTAATTTCAAAATAAAAATTCAGTTTTGTTTATCTGCTTTAAAATTGTTTAATTATGATCAAGAAACCATTTCTGTGAAAATAAAGTATAAAATTCATAAATTTTGCTAAAATGTTCGTTATGTAAAACAGGTATATTTTTTTGATTAAAAGTTACTGGTTTTTAAGAATATTAAAATATCGATAAAGGTGCGTAAAATATTTGCAAAAATATCAATTAACTGGTTTATTTCACTGGTTCCATGCCCTGGTTGCAATTAAACATTTGCAAAGTAAACATGACATTTATGCTGCTAAATAAGAATTTTACATTCAATTACCTCCACTCTGGAAAAATTTATTTATATTTACTTATAATTTAAATAGACGTACAAAAAACTTTGAAAGACAAAAAGCACGTTCACGAAATGTTGTTATTTGTTTTTGTAAATCTTGGTACAGAATTTCAAGAAAACCCAGAAATTTATTATATGACATTCTAAAATATTGAATAAATTTTTTATCATCTTTGAACAAATCTTTAATAAGAGTGTGAAATTCTCCATTTAATTTTCTTTTTAAACAAATATTATGACACCACACCCTATATTTTCTTTTTTTATATATCTTTTTTTTTAAATAAAGACTTATTAATATGAAAACTAAATTAATAACTATAATATTTTATATGGTTAAGCATTTATTATATGATATGAATCTATTTCAAAAATTATAAAATTTAAGTTAAAGTTCTCGTAATATTTTTTATTAACAATCAACGTCTTCATCAGGCAAAATGATGCAAATGACATTTACAGAACATAGAAACAACTTACTAGGTATCCAAAATAAGTAACTAGATCATAAAATTTATTTTTAATTAAAGGAAGCTAAATTTTATTTAATTCAGTGCCTTCTTCACACACATTATATTATCTTTATAAATTTCTATTACATTTGTTATCAATCTGGCTGTTAATACGGATCTTGCATTTATTATAGAATTTTCAAATTTTACATCATAAAGATATTCTAACTAGATCTAACGCATGTTAGATCTAGTTACTTATTTTGTTTATCTAGTAATTTATTTCTGTGTTGTGTTTATTTACTGTGAATATCATTTTTATCTTCTTGCTTGATATATTGAGTTCGTCGTGACGTTGATTATTAATAAATATTAACACAGAACTATAATCTAAACTCGTTTCATTTCAATATAATAAGTTCGGAAAGATTTTTTTACTATGTTAAAAATTATAAACTTGTTTTATTTTTTTGATATAATTATGTCATGTTGCATTAAACAATTATTACTTCGTTTGTATGTTAAATTACACAAATTGCTATCCGAAATGGCCAATGGCCAAGCGATTTAAGACGTATATCTGACACCACTGTGCGGGCCTAGGTTTGTGATGTCTTTGAATCGTCCAAATACAATTTGAAAAAAAAAAGTTGTAGCATTGTTGGTAGATAGATTTCGCTACCGAATCCATTTGTGTAAAAAAAATTACAGAAATTTATATGAATCATTAGTTGCTAACGAACGAAATAATAATTTTATGTAACACAGCAGCAAGCAGGTATATAATGATATCTAGCAGAAAAATTAAAAATATTTATTTACAAATAAATAAATTTACAAAATTGTAAAACTGAAATCAGTTTTTTAATTTTTATGCGTATGATACAAGTAAAAGTCTTTTATTAAATTACTTATTGTTAGTTTATTTATGCAAAGAAATAAAATACTTAAATTTATAGATAATATTATATATCTATAATACAAAATATAAATTAAAAGATTTGTATATTAAAAAATATAGTGTACGTCATATATATATATATATATATATATATATATATATATATATATATATATATATATATATATATATATATGTTGTAGATAGCGTAAAAGCATTCTCGTTATCTCATAAAATGTAAGAATTAACAAATTAACCAAAAGAGGTGAAATGTGATGATCCCAGTGGAATCACGTGCGTTCACCTTCAAGTACCATTCTAATCTCCCATTCTTTTCTTTTCATATTTTGTATATTGCATTCCCCACACGTATTCCCCGGTTCCATCCAAACAACGATAAGGCTTGTCATTTCATTTCACACCCAACGATTAAGTTATCGTTACGAGAAGTCGTTTATTTTTGTTTTAATAAACAAACTGTGAACCCAACAAACAATGTTTGTTTTATTAAAATACTATAAATATTTTTGAATCATTTATCAAATGCAGTTTTGTTGCATATTTTAACATCCACGACATTCTTACAACAGTATTATATCATCTATATGACTAAAATAGGCGCAAATTATAAAATTAAATAGTGCTTTATTAGTACTATTTAAATGCTTTTATAAAGCAAAACTGTTTTTAGCATATAGTTTTATAAACATTTTGACAATATTACAGTTTGACGACAATAAAGCACACAAATTAAGATTTTATTTTATAAATGCTTTTTGGACGGCATAATGACAAAATTTTATCTTACAATTGTATTTCTTGCAACTTTATTAACACAAATTTATTCCAACATTGCTATATTATACTTCTCATTTTCTATGTAATGTTGTGTTGTATATGCCAGGTATTTAAGATATATAGGAACATACATCTACCGTTAAAAACTAAATTCGAATTACATTTCAGATTATCTCACTGACATAATTCAAAAATCTATTGCCAGAGGAAATTCTCTGTAAAATTTTATGTTGTGCTTAGATTATTTGCATGCGCCTTCAAAATTTGTAAGATTTTAAGGAGAAATTTTAATAAATATGAATAATTAAAAATATTTTTTTTGTTTTCGTTTTTATTAAACTTGAAAAAAATACATAAAATAGCAGAATAATACTTGAAATTATTACATTTAAACTCATATTTAACATATTATATTAGTTAAATAAAATTTTTTTTTGCTGTTACAAAATGGCTTTATTAATATAAAGTAAATTTTCGATAAATATGCCTAAAAAATTATAAAGGTTTTATAAAACTAGTACAGATACTATAAAATATTTATATTTTATAAATATAATAAAGAACTTTATTTAGCAAAGCTATTCCAAATTACTTTTACAAATTTTTACATATATTAATACATTACGAGTGATTTCTATTAGTATATAACATAAATTGCCTTAACTCTACTTTAAATTTCTTAAGATCTAACATTTTTATATTATTAGGTAACTTATTATATTCACTAACACCTTTCACTAATACTGATTTTTTTAATTGTTCATGTTTTTTGAAATCAATATGGAAATGACTAGCACTTCTAGTGTTGTAATTGTACATTTCAGAATTTTTTTTATTAAATTTTAATAAGTAAGAAGGTGCAATTTTACTATTAATTTTATGCACAAAAACCATACAGTTATACATAATATATCTATCCACATTCATCCACTTTAACTCTTTTAACATATCATCAATCCTACTGTATCTATCTTTATTCAAAATGTGCCTCATTGCTTTATTTTGTAGCTTTTGCAGCCTATCAATATCCCCCCTATTACACATAAGGAGAACTGACGCTGCATATGTAATATGGGGGAGTACAATAGAATTATAAATTAATATTTTAGTTCTAGTAGACAACATTTTTCTCATTCTTCCCAGAAAATTAACTTTCTTAGATACTTTTTTACATATGTAATTCATATGTTCACTAAATTTTAACTTCCTATCTATAATAATTCCCAAATACTTAATACTTTCTACTATTTCAATATTCTCATTTCCAATCATAATTTTGTGATTACTATTTTTTAATTCTTTCCACAGATTTTCAGATCCCAACATCAATACTTTACTTTTATTTATGTTTAATTTTAATTTATTAATTTTTAACCATTGATCTAGTGTATTTAATTCTGTATTTAATGTATAAATACATTTTTTAAGATCACTTCCTGCTATATACACCATCGTATCATCAGCAAATAAACTGTAATTACAATCTATAAAATTTTTTCCTATGTCATTAATGTATATTATAAATAATATTGCACCTAAAACAGAACCCTGCGGTATTCCCATTTCCACCATACTTTCTTCTGAATACACATTATTACATTTTACCTTTTGCTTTCTACCAACCAAATAATTTTTAAACCACTCTAAACATGTTCCTGTTATTCCATAATTTTCTAATTTTTTGACAAGCTTTCCTCTGTCAATAGTTTCAAAAGCACGTTTTAAATCAAGGAACACTGCCAAAATGCACTGATTATTATTATCTATGCATGTCACCCAATCATTCAACACACATTGAAATGCAGTCTCACAACTATGATTTTCCCGAAATCCTGATTGCTGTTCTATTAAAATATTATTTTTTTGTAAGTGTGTCATTAACTGTTCATAAACGGCTCTTTCCAATATTTTATCTATAACTGGCAACATGTTAACAGGACGGTAGTCTTCAATCTTATTGCTATTTTGTACTTTTTGTACAGGTACAATCGTAGATATCTTAAATTTATCAGGTACTACTCCAGTTTCCAGGGAATTATTTACAATATTTATTAACTTATCACCTATTACATCAAAATTGTCTTTTATCAACCATGTACTTATCTCATCAGGGCTACCTTTATTATTTAAATTTATTACTATCTTAAATAAGTTATCATACTCTAATAATTTAAAATCTTTTAACATGTTATCTTTTACAATTAAATTAGATCCATTGCTACTAACATGATTAGTATCAATTGAATTCACTATTTCTTTTATACTTTCGATATAATAATTATTGAAATTTTCAGCTAATTTTTTATTATCAGTACATATATTACCGTTAATTTCTATGTTATTAAGATTACATTTTCTATTTTTTGATACTATATTTTTCAATGTTTTCCACATATCTTTACTACTGTTTTTACATTTGTCAACACTGTTTTCATAGTATAATTTTTTTGCATTTCTTATTTGTTCTGTAACACTATTACGTATATATTTATAATTCTCCCAGTCACCTATTGCTTCAGTTATACGAAATTTTTTTAGTGCTCTATCCCTACTTCTAATTACATTTTTAACGTTTTCTGTTATCCAAGGTTTATACTTATTTATATTTTTATTGATTGTGATCTTTGGCATAAATTTATCAATGGCATTTATGAATTGAGTATAAAAAGTATTATATTTTTCATTTAAATTTTGCTCTCTGTAATTAAATTCTATATTTACTAAATATCTACGAAAACCTAATCTATCTTGCAATTTTTTCCTTACTATTTTATTTTCTAAAAAGTTCTCAGTATTTAAATTAATTTCAATTAATGCATGATCAGCAATGATGGGTTGATGCACAACACATTCTATATTATTTCTGTTATTTGTAATTACTAGATCTATGCATGTTTTACTATTAAAGGTGAAATGAGTATAATCATTTATAAGTTGAATTAATCCATTGTCATTGAGCAATGTATAAAGTCTTACTACTTGGGCATTATTAATGTCAAAAACATTAATATTAAAGTCACCTGTTATAATAATATCCATACATAAATTTTCACAGTAATCTTCTATAAAATCTATAAAAAAGTCTAAAAATTCCACTAAATTGCCACTTGGCGATCGATATACACACACTATTATGACATTCTTTTTATCTATAATTACTTTTAACACTAATACCCAATAATTATTATCAATTTCAATTTTTTGAATCAGTGTGTATGCCAAATTGCAGTACAAATAACATGCAACACCGCCTGTATACCTACTATTTGAATCAGACCTTAAAACTGTATAGTTTTCTATTTCAACTTCATTGTCTTCTATTTCGCTAGTTAATCTAGTTTCAGCCACACACACTATCGAAGGGTTTATGTCACTCATTATTTTTACTAATTCGTCTTTATGTTTTAATATACTTCTAGAATTAACATAGATGAGTTTTACATTCTTTTTCGTTGATTGCTATTTATTATACTGTCCAGAAAATCCTAATCTTCGTCTCTTGGCCTCGATACACCTTTTATACGACTCACATGCTCTGTCAAACACTGAATGATCCGTTGGTTGATTTAAATTAAATTTTTTATTAGCATCTAAACAATTTACACAGCACTTGTCGCCTACACATTCACCATCATGCTTATTATTTCCACATTTTTTACAAGCTTCTTCATATTTACAATCCTCAGCTTTATGATAATATCTATTACATTTAAAACATCTCAAAATGTTGGTGTGCAAATAAACATCACATATACTCCATTTAATTCTTAGTTTACCTTCTTCTAATATTTTTGCTGCTACTTCATTTTCAATTTCAATAATTGCTGCAAAATGATATTTTCTCTTTTTCATCACTATCAGCTTTAAACTGAAACTTTCTATATTGCTTATAAACTTATTTTGTTTGAATATACATTCTTTCAGCTCTTCTGCTTCCATTTCGTCTTGTAATCCAATTATTTTTAGCCTTAAATTTGGTTTCTTCATTTCACCTACGCTGAACTGGTTGCCTAGTTTTTCATTCACTTCTTTTTGTAATATCTCTTTTTCTTCTTTACTCGCACATGTGATAATTATTCCATCATCTTTTAAATTTCTAATTTTTTCAATTCCAACCGCCAATTTAACGGGATCTACCTTTTTCATTAATTCGTTCTGCATTTTTTTGACATCTTTCTTCTTACCTTCTTTTTGTTTAATTATTAATGTTTGGTTAGCTTGATTCTTGACAGCCTCGGCATATCTCATACTACATTCTACCTCTTCTTGCTTTGTACTAGTACTTGCTCCTTCTCTTTTAAGTAATATCTCTTTTATTATTTCTACATCTCTGTTTAGTTTTTTTATATCTGCATTATATCTAACCTCACTTTCTTCATAGCATTCATTGCAATACCATTTTACACCCTTGCAACTACTTATAACATTGTACTGATTTATATTGAGGTTTACACAACCTAAATGATACCATCCACCACACCTTCCTTCACATCCAATAATATTTTCACCATCAAAATCAATTTTGCACTTATGACATCGCTTGTCACTCGCCATCACTCTGACAGCTGCTATACTTTTTTTTTTTTTTTTTTTTTTTTTTTTTTTTTTTTTTTTTTTTTTTTTTTTTTTTTTTTTTTTTTTTTTTTTTTTTTTTTTTTTTTTTTTTTTTTTTTTTTTTTTTTTTTTTTTTTATATAATATATAATATAATATATAATATATATTATATATTATATTATATATTATTTATATATATTATTATTAAATATTATATATTATATAATATATAATATATAATATATAAAATATAATTGAAGGAACCGTAACAAAACATTTTAGTCCCTATAATGTTATGTAAACGTCCCGGTCCGAGTTAAAACGTTTGTATTTATGTCACATATGTAAATAAGATTTGTTACTGACAGAATTATAGAAAGGAAAACCTAACCTAAAAAATAAGTTCCAAAATGACCATCCCGCCAATCAATTTAACATCTCTTCATTATTCCGAGATCAATCAAATGCAAAGACTCAGTCACAGGGATATCCTCAATCATATCTATAGGAAGCTCGACTAGTGGGGTATCGTTTTTATGATGAAGTCCGTACCTTTTCTCGATAACATATTTATCAGTCCGTTTTTCAGAACGGTATCTCGGAAAGTAATTAGAATGTGAAATATACGAATATTCGCCAACTATATTACATTTTTGACATCTATGTTGACTATTAAAATTGGCTGTTCCTACAAAAAAAAAAGAAAATATAAATAAATTGTAATTTACCAGTACAATGTTTTGTAAAATATACCTTTGATAAAAGCTCTTGCAGGTGAATCACATACATAACATCTAATTTTTACAGAAATTTTACGAGTATTATTAGATATATTATCTAAACCAAAATTTTCTGTCACATGTATACCATTACATAAAACATCTTTCATTTCATCAATAAATGGGCGAAGATATTCATTTACGTGACTCGGTTTACCACAGCCGCAATAAATACCTATGATCATCGGTTTTAGATCTGGCAATTCAAATACATTGCACAATATTGGCCAAAATTCAAACCTGGAGCATTTATGTATTGGCAATCTGTCAATATTTATATTTAAGGATATTACTTCCAGTATTGTATTCTTTAAACTATTTTCTAAATTAAATTTCAAACCATAATGCCAGTATTCACCACCTGATATTTTTATTATGTTTACAGATCTAACAGTCTGCAATAAAGTCCGCGGATCTTGAGGTAGTATATTTGGTATTCGTTCATTCCAGATTTTAAATAAATCTTTTAAAGCTGCGTGTGATACATTAAATGAATTTGCCCATATTTTTATTTTAAGACGAACATCAACATTTTTCGAATCGTTATTTTCACAATAACTATATTCATTTACATCAGATTCCGATTTCGAATTATTATCATCATTACTCAAATTTTTAGATATATTTTCATTTTCAGTCAAAGTACTTTTGTTATTATCATTATCTTTGTACAATATTTTCATCGAACTGTGTAATTCATTTTGTCTGGTTAGAAATTTCTTGGTCTTGAAATGTTGTAAGAAATTTAATTGTGTTTTTTTTATTTCACATATATTATTTTTAACTTTTCTTCTGAAATTACTTCTTTTAATTTTTCTCCATTTATCCATTTTGCCACAAAAAATACAAATTAATTTCAAAACATGTACAATTTTGACAGTCTGTGTAATAGTAATAAATTAACACTTATAAAGCAAAATGTCAAAGCAAAATAACGTCATTTTAAGAACATCTATATAATGTCATATAAAATAATTACAAAATAGTTTCTGTATTTAATTGTAAGAATATCTATAAAATAAGTTTACAAAACAAATTTGGTTATATGATATTTCTGTGATCATAACTGCTACTAAGAAATAATTTTGTAAATTAAAGGCAATAACAAAACAGGTATATATCATAAAAGTACTTAAAATAATGTGTTATAAAATATCTGTGCTAGTTGGGATGTTTTTCCGATTCGTGGATTGGTCGTGGGAGTGCAATTAATTGGCCGGCACGATCACCGGATTTAGCGCCTAATGATTTTTTCTTGTGGCCTTACCTTAAAGAGAGAGTGTACAGAGAGTATCATCCTAATTTGGAGGCTTTAAAAAATGCAATACAAAGAGAATACGAGAAATTAACGACAAAACAATTAAGTAATGTGCGGCGAGAAATTTATAATAGATTAGGTTATTGTTTAGCAGTTAATGGCGATTTATTCGAACATTTGTTGTAAATAAAATAATTTAATTTTTTCTAATAAATATCAAATTATTTCTTTACTATATTTTTTTGCATTTAAATGACAATACACTGACATTTGTGAACAAAATACATTCGCGTTTTGTCCATGGCTGTCTGATATTGCTGAAAACTGATAATATTTATTTAATTAATAATTAATTACTGAGACGTAATATTACAATTATTTTAAGCGTAAATAATGTAGTTTTTAATTCTAAATAATTTTTGTCTCTTATAATTTTTTTCTAAAACTAACGGAGAGGCAGGAATTACGATATTAAAAAAAATAACATTGTTTTTCCTATATTGCATAAACCAAGTATACACCCGGTATATAAATAAATAAAATTGCAACAATAAAATAAAAGACTATAGAGAATTTGTACATAGATACGAAAAATTATTATTCAAATAAAATTATTCGTTGTCAGACGTATAATTTTTGCTTCACAAATTTGACTTACATCATCTAAATTGTAATTCGAATTTTGATTAAACATTTTAGTTTAATTAATCTAAAGCTATTTTCTTTAAATTTTAATAGAAAGAAAAAGAAACATCGGCCCGTATTCTCACTGATAAAAACATGGGTACAAATAAAAGTAAAAATGCTAGTCCTGTTACAAAACGAAAAAGAGATGAGGATGATAAGAAAATGCAGAGAACGTTCGACAATGTTTTACATACACCGGAAAAGTAAGTTTGGAATTAATACGTAGGCTGTCAAGATATTGTTCTCTTTAACCATTCATAATTAAAATTATATACGTTTATATTGTGTATGAATTGCAAGAAGTTGTAGATAAAAATAATTACATTTTAATATCTTTATTATATCATATAAGAATAGGTGATTTCAATATAATTGCATTTTAAGTAAATAAAAATAAACATAATATAGATATTTTATAGAATCGGTTTTATTTATGCTAAGAATAACAGAAAACTATTTAGGTTTGAAACTTTTAATTTTGAGATCATATTTAAAGAAAATATTTACAAATTCATTTCAAATATAATTGTAACATTATTTTATTATATGTAAAAAACTTGTTCCACAGGGATATAGGTCAATTTTTTTGAATAAAAACTACTTATTTCATTTTCCACAAGCTACTAGTTTCGATACAAAGTGTATTTGGTTTTTAGCTTGTCCGATTTTAATATTCTCTTTAAATTTTCCGATAAACCTGGAATATATGTTATTGAACAATATGATTTTGTGTCAGTATCTTGATTATTACATTTCTTAGTTCTGTTATTATTCATAATTTGCTTCATTAGTGCCATCGGATAATTATTGTCTAGTAATATATTTGAAATTTGTAATTTTATTTTAGTTTGAAATTCTTCGCTAGTGACAGCTAATGCCTTTTCTTTTAAATTGTAGGCCATATTGATTTTTTGATGTTTTAAATGTACAGAATTTAAATTTAAAAATCTATTTGATGTTACCGGTTTTTTGAACCATTTTGTTTTGATTTTACCATCTACTCTAATTAACTGCAAATCTAAAAAGGATAAGCAACATTGCCTTTCAATTTCTTGAGTTAAAAATTCGTAATGTATCGTTAATTTTCTCTTTTGGGACAATAAGTATTAGATCATCCACATATTTTTTAATCAATGTTGGCTGGTATGGTAATTGAGAAATAATGACATCTAATAAGTCATTCATTAGTAAGTTTGCTAAACATGGACTGACTGGGTTACCCATACTTAGTCCAAAAATTTGTTTATATGTGACACTTTCATATATAAAATAAATGCTATCAAAAATAAATGTTATGATGTTAATGAAAATATTTTTCGAAACATTACAAGCATTTTCAAAAAGATTCCAATTTTTGTTAATTATTTCTAAAATTAAATCTTTTGGAATGTTCGTGAACAGTAACACTACATCTAAAGAGATAATCACTTCATTTTCATGTAAACTCGGCAATTTTTCAACGATATCTTTTATTTCTAAGGAGTTTTTTTACGTCATAATTATAGTTTATA
The DNA here is from genome assembly GCA_963966155.1 of Clivina fossor. NCBI lineage: Eukaryota > Metazoa > Arthropoda > Insecta > Coleoptera > Carabidae > Clivina > Clivina fossor. The sequence goes on from OZ014560.1 coordinate 923,848, forward strand.
TTTACATTATTAATAATTTCAACTAAAAAGGTTGATAAGTTGTATATAGGTGATTTTACACATGATACTACTGGACGTAACGGATTATTTCTTTTATGATCTTTGACAAGTCCATAAATGTTAGGTGCCACACTATTGTAAGTTTTCAGAGACTTCTCTACGTTTGCATCAATAATATTGTTGTCTCCTAATGTTTTAATAATTTCATTTTGTTTATTTTGTATTTTTTTCTGTTGGATCCTTATCAATTTGACAATAATATTTCTCGTTAGACAGTAAATCTAACATTTTTTCATTATATTCATTTTTGTACATGATAATAGTTCTTTTTGTTTTATCAGATTTTAATATTAATATCCTTTAAAAATTGTCTTGACTCATTATATGCTTTTATTATTTCTTTATTCTCAAAAGATGAATCCCTATGATGCGAGCAACTGTGAATATAATTGGTAACAGGTACAGTTTATTGTTCTACCTCTAACCAATTCACTATCATAAGTCTCGTTTTTTCAGTTGTATGTTATAATATTCTCCACATCTCAAATATTATTATTTTATTAAACTTTCTGTTCTATTTAAAACACAATTCGTATAATAAAACATTGAACCACTTGATATTTTGTGTTTGAACTGATTTTGTTGTAAGATTCTCTTAAAGGCGTACAAAGTTTGCGACAATAAATATTTGGATTCATTCTCCAAATGCATGACAAAGGTGCATCCGAGAACAATTTTATTAAACCTAAATTTATTTTACTACAAGACAACGGCTTCACATGCTCACTGCAGTAGAAGTACTAAATTTAATTCTAGATATGTAAAAATTTAACTTGAACAAATATTAATATTAATACTAATACTTTGTTAATTCTTCAAGTATTTTTTGTTGTACTTAGCACAAATTTTAAGTATTAAGTGTATAAGTACTTTTTATAAATATTTTTAATTCACACAGTAAGTATTCAAATATTAAAAGTACTTAAATATTAAGTACAAAACAGTACTTGAAAAAGTAATTAAGTACAACAGCAGTTCCCAGTTTTGTTTCTAAATATATATATATATATATATATATATATATATATATATATATATATATATATATATATATATATATATATATATATATTTCTTTATAATTTTTGCAATATTTGATGGCTTTATAAAAACAAAATATATGTAAATTGAATGTAGAAAAATTAAAATTACAAGTACAATATTGAGATTTAAGTACGTTAATTTTATCAATACTGATTTGGGAGGAGAATTGTGTCTAATCTATCTTAATAATATTATTAAATTTATTGTTAATTCCCTATCAGGTTCGTTATTGTTTTTAGCAATGACGTGTTTTGAATTTTCAGTCATAATTGTTATTTGATTTGCAGAAAAAAACTAGAAAAAGCCGAATACATCTTTCAAACTTTATTCAAGGAAGGAAAAAATTCGGATGTGACAATTTTAGTATTGGCTACAAGCTTTAACTTACACAAAGTCTATCTGTGTCAAAGTCCATACTTTGCTAGTATGTTCAGTGGTGCTTGGTTGGAAAGTACGAAGACTCTGATACCAATTGAAATGGTTGATCCACTGATTACAGTTGAAGGTTTGGAAATCATTCAGTTGGCACACAGAGAGAGAGAGAGAGAGAGAGTTTACATAATTTAAAATTTACATATATTTATTTTACAGCACTTAATATTGTTTTCGGCTCGTTGTATTTGGACGAGATTGTTTTAGAACCATTAGGAATTATTTCGGTTCTGGCATCGGCTACTTTTTTTCATTTAGAAAATATTATCGAACAATGTATTAAGGTTATGATAGAAACAATTAATCCCAAAGTAAGTTTAGTTTATCTTATTAATTTTTTTATGGGGATATTCACGTTCACCTCCATAATTTGTCGTTCAATATACTAATTATATCATTGTAATTTCTCATTTTTGTCCTGTCATACTTGTCATTTGAAATATCAATTCTCACCTCATTTATAAAAGAGATTTTTGACAAAAGTACTTTTGACGTTTACTTAAAATTATTTATTAAGCAATTTATAATAGTTTATATAAATTTTATAATACCAAATATATAATAAAAATGGTCGTAAATAGAAAACCTATTTACAATTGATGAGAAACAGAAACAAAAAGTTATTTTAAAGTTAATGATAAAAGCACTTTTTCACGAAAAAGTGAGGTTAGAAGACGGGCCGGGCTATTCTCTTTATTACATCTTATTTGTTTTTGTTTTTGTTTCCTGTGATGGTACAATTGAAGACAGTTCTTAAATACCACAATGCAGCTTGTGAATTCGGTGTTCAGAAAGTGAAAAACGCAACATTTAAATGGTTGGAAGTGAATTTATTAAACTATTATTCCGGACGTACCTGGGAATTAAAAAAATTCTCAACGAAACTTCTAACACAACTCGTATCGAGTTGCGATTTATTTGCAATGTTAAGAGAATTTTCTGTATATATGCTATTACGTTCGTGGTTATTCGTTAATATCACACAATTAAAAAAGGATGAGGCTGAAATTGAAATGCTTCATCTGACGAAGTTTTTCAGCCAACGCAAAGGTGAGAGGGAAGATTTTTTTCGACATAATATTTTTACCACTTTGACTGCAAGGAAAAAGTAGTATAGCGTTTGGTACGGTGTCTGTAACATTTTCAAAAAAAAAAAACAATTGTGATAGAAGACGAATCTGAACTTAGTTTATATGTAGGTGTATGGATGTGCGTCGTCAGCTCGCTCGGTCGTAAGTCAAAATTTTGTGGCCGCAACTCTTCCTATACGGTTCAACCGATTTTAATGAAATTTTTAGGATAAATTTGTCTAGTGCCCAAGATAGGGTCATATGGTTTTGGTTTTTTTCAGTAATGCCAACTTTCCGAGAAAAAAATTACTAAAGTTTTTAAAAATTCATTGTGGCTACATTATTTATACGATTTTGATCAAATTTTCAGAAAAGATTTCCCTAATACTTCCATTAATTATATAATTTTATTAATATCCAGTGTTGCCAACTTTCCGAGAAAAAAATTACAAAATTTTTTAAAAATTTATTATGATCACTTTATTTAACCGATTTTAGTCAAATTTTCATAAAAGATTCTCCTAGTGCCTAAACAAATTATGCAATTTTAACAAAATACAGTGTTGCCAACTTATCGAGAGAGAAAAAATCACAATTTTTTAAAAAAATTCATTGTGGCTACATTATTTATTTGATTTTGATTAAATTTTGCAGAAAAGTTTCTCCTAGTGCCCACATAAATTATAATATTATTAAAATTCAGTGTTTGCCAATTTTCCGAAAAATGTCAAAGTGGTCTATATATATATATATATATATATATATATATATATATATATATATATATATATATATATATACAGGGTGATTTGTAAGTAATTGGAAATATTTTAACTGGAGTATCCTGGGCTAAGAATATGAAGATTTGACCCAAAACACTTAGATAAAATGTGGCTCCTTACTGAGCTACAGGGTGTTTTAATTAAAAATTTAAAAACGATTTTTGCCCAGTACTTAAAAACTATTTGACGTATCCTTATCATACTTGGCAGAAAGTGTAGGTACCGTACACCATACTAAATTATATTAAATAAAAGTTTCTGGCTACTGCCAGTGGCGTACAACAGGGGCAAGTGCGAGGTTGATTCTTCCTAAATTCTACGCCACTGGTGGAATTGTCATTTTAGCACAATTTTCAGATTTTACAATACTTTTTGTGTAAAAAACATACTCTTCCTTCGTAACGATAAAGTCACTATTTTTAGAGATATTTAAAGTTAAACGTAAGCTGCACCCTTGGATTTTTTTTAAAATTTGCTAAAAAAAACTGAAAAAATTCAGTAAAATAGAGAAAAAAATTAGCTACATAATAACTAAGTAACTTTTTTCTCTAACTCATTCTGGTTTATCAGAAAAAATTATTGAAAATTTATATTTTTTGCATTTTAATTTTTTATTTTTAATAATTTTTCCTGCCAAACCAGAATGAGTTAGAGAAAAAAGTTACTTACTTATTATGTAGCTAATTTTTTTCTCTATTTTACTGAATTTTTTCAAATTTTTTGGAGCAAATTTTGAAAAAATCCCAAGGGTGCAGCTTATGTTTAACTTTAAATATCTCGAAAAATAGTGACTCTTTCGTTACGAAGGAATAGTATGTTTTTTGCACAGAAAATATTGGAGAATCGAAAAATAGTGCTAAAATGACAATTCCGCCAGTGGCGTAGAATTTAGGAAGGATCAATCTCTCACTTGCCCCTGTTGTACGCCACTGGCAGTAGCCAGAAACTTTTATTTAACATAATTTAGTATGGTGTACGGTACCTACACTTTTTGCCAAGTATGATAAAGATACGTCAAATAGTTTTAAAGTACTGGGCAAAAATCGTTTTTAAATTTTTAATTAAAACACCCTGTAGCTCAGTAAGGAGCCACATTTTATCTAAGTGTTTTGGGTCAAATCTTCATATTCTGAGCCCAGGATACTCCAGTTAAAATATTTCCAATTACTTACAAATCATCCTGTATATGTGTGTCCCAGGATTGATGTTACAAGAGGTGTAATGGACTAAAATTTTTTGAATTTCATTTCAAGATTCTGGAATTAAGCCCTGCTTGGCGTGAAACGAATTTTAAGAATTTTTTCGTTTTTTGAAAAACAAAATGGCCGTGACGGTGAAGCAAGAACTATTTTCTTTTCAGGTAAAGTACCCTTTTTGTTTAGGATACGACAAAATTTTATTAAGAAAAGTTGTTTATAATGACAAATCATGGCCGTATACCAAACTTCAGGACGATCTACCTACTTTCATTAAACTGTCTGTTTTAGATTGAACAAAATAAATTGTAGGTATCTATTAATTTATTAAAATTTTTATTTGTAGACCATTGAACGAAACAAATAGTATTTACAACAAATTTAACTTACAAAACGTAACACAAGATTGTACTGCAATAAATTATCTATTCAAAGCAACCTCCATCATTTTCTGCACATCTTTCTATGCGACGTCTGAATCCTATGAAACTGTAGATCGTCCTGAAGTTTGGTATACGGCCATGATTTGTCATTATAAACAACTTTTCTTAATAAAATTTTGTCGTATCCTAAACAAAAAGGGTACTTTACCTGAAAAGAAAATAGTTCTTGCTTCACCGTCACGGCCATTTTGTTTTTCAAAAAACGAAAAAATTCTTAAAATTCGTTTTACGCCAAGCAGGGCTTAATTCCAGAATCTTGAAATGAAATTCAAAAAATTTTAGTCCATTACACCTCTTGTAACATCAATCCTGGGACACACTGTATATACCGGGTGTCTACTTTTTTTTTGTTACATAGGGAATACAATGCTAAAATTTTCATTTGGTGATAAATTTTCCCCTAATTATTATAGAACAAAAGTACAAATACAAAAGTTGTTTAGAATTCAAAAATGCATCAAATGATGCCAAATTTATCAATATAGGATGTTCCGATCAAGAATTAGAAGCAAATTAAAATTTCCATTTTTGCGCTCTTTACATCAAAGTGCCATGGAAATTAAACAAATAATTTCATTTCTTCTGGAGTTTGAGTTTGACAGATCGTATTTATTTTATTGTTACGTTCTGTATTATTATCATTATTATTGAAAATAATGAATAAACTTAAGGTAAATGAAAAAGTTCAGTGCGTAAAATGGTATTTTACTGGAAATTCGATACGACGAGTAAGAGATTTATTCAGCGCTTTCTTTGAAAACCGTCCCATACCTTCCGCTATGACTATTCGTAGGATAATTAAACAATTCGAAGAAACTGGAAGTGTGTTAAAACGTTGTAAAAATTGTAGAAAAATCAACGCAGAAGATCAGGAGGAGAATTTAAATCAAAATGCAATTAAAGAAAATACATTGAATTTTCTTTTGTGTGTAACGGAAAACCCAAATGTTAGTGTGCGTCAACTTGGTGCTGAATTAAATTTGCATCCTTCAACAATACATAAGGTACTAAAAAATGAAAAATATCATTCTTATAAATATTCCACGCACCAAGAGATATTTGAAGCGGATAAAATGGCTAGAAGCGAATTTAGTAACATTATTATGGAAAAATCCAATTTAGACAGAAACTTCTTGAAATCTATTTGTTTTACTGACGAGTCTACGTTTACTTTACACGGCGAACCTAATACACAAAACTTTAGAATGTGGAGCCAAACAAATCCTCATTTAATGGTAGCAACACGTACCCAATATCCAGAAAAAGTTAATGTATGGGCTGGAATTTTTGGCAGGTGTATAATTGGGCCATTTTTTATTGAAAATAATTTAAACAACGAAAAATATTTGGATATGTTGCAAAATCATATTGGTCCGCAGTTAGAAGAGTGTGCAACTCAAGATAATGTTGTCTGGTATCAACAAGACGGATGTCCGGCACATTACAGCTGCAACATTAAATTATATTTGGATCAATGTTTTCCAAATTCATGGATTGGTAGAGGTGGTCCAATTAATTGGCCAGCTAGATCGCCCGATTTAGCACCGTGCGATTTCTTTTTATGGCCATATTTGAAGGAGAAAATTTATAAACGACATATCAAAAATCTTGTTGATTTGAAAAATGCCATTGTTGAAGAGTGCAATAATATAACACAAACACAATTAAGCTCTGTACGTCACGAATTTTATAACAGATTAGGTTATTGTTTGGCAGTTAATGGCGATTTATTTGAACATTTAATTTAAATTGTTAGTTTCGTTTTTGTTCTCCTATATCTTGTATTCATGAATTTTTCTGTTTTATAGGTATATTGAATATTGTAATAAATAAAGAAAGTTTTACGGAGTTCAGCTATTTACTATTTATTAAACTCTTATCCGACGTTTCACTGCACAACTTACAGCATCCTCAGGGATAAGTTTAAATTATTATAATAAATATATTAGGCATAATGCCAGTCATCTAATTCAAATGTATTGTTTTTATAACTTGAAGTTAATAAATAAATTAAACAATTACTTAAAATTATAATGGAGACATTCACAATTTAAAACCACAGCTAGTACGTAGTGTACAGCCGAGTAAAATACCCTTTCATTGTAATAAATAATAAATACTTAATACTTTTTATACTTAATAGCTTTTCATTTACATTAAGTTTATTCATTATTTTCAATAATAATAATAATAATAATACAGAACGTAACAATAAAATAAATACGATCTGTCAAACTCAAACTCCAGAAGAAATGAAATTATTTGTTTAATTTCCGTGGCACTTTGATGTAAAGAGCGCAAAAATGGAAATTTTAATTTGCTTCTAATTCTTGATCAGAACATCCTATATTGATAAATTTGGCATCATTTGATGCATTTTTGAATTCTAAACAACTTTTGTATTTGTACTTTTGTTCTATAATAATTAGGGGAAAATTTATCACCAAATGAAAATTTTAGCATTTTATTCCCTATGTAACAAAAAAAAAGTAGACACCCGGTATATATACCGGGTGATTCATTTAACCTGGAATTTATTATATTTCGAAAAATACGCATCGGACAGAAAATTTGCCGAATTTAAACTTTAATATCTCAAAGGGGGGCATCCGTTAGTACTAAATTCCCGCCAACCCCCCGCCCCCTGTGGGCGGGGCGGGGGCAACTTTGAAATTTTAAATAGGAACTCCTATTTTATATTACAGATTCGGATTCTACGATAAAAACTACGTACATTTCGTCTAAAAAAATTTTCGATTCTCGACAGATGGCGCTGTAATCGCAAAAAATGGATTTAACCTGGAATTTGTTATATTTCGAAAAATACGCATCGGACAAAAAAATTTGCCGAATCCAAACTTTAATATCTCAAAAGGGGGCATCCGTTAATGCTGAATTCCCGCCACCCTATTACCCCCTGTGGGCGGGGCGGGGGGCAATTTTGAATTTTTAAATAAGGATCCCTATTTTTTATCACAGATTCGGATTTTATGATAAAACTACGTACATTTTGTCCGAAAAATTTTTTTCGATTCTCGACAGATGGCGCTGTAATCGCAAGAAATTTTTAAGATTTCAAAGTTGCCCACCGCCGCGCCTACAGGGGGGGGGGGGGTGGCAAGAATTTAGTACTAACGGATGCCCCCCTTTGAGATATTAAAGTTTGGATTCGGCAAATTTTTTTGTCCGATGCGTATTTTTCGAAATATAACAAATTCCAGGTTAAATCTATTTTTTGCGATTACAGCGCCATCTGTCGAGAATCGAAAATTTTTTTACGGACAAAATGTACGTAGTTTTTATCGTAGAATCCGAATCTGTGTTAAAAAATAGGGGTTCCTATTTAAGATTTCAAAGTTGCCCCCCGCCCCGCCCATAGGGGGAAGGGGGGTGGCGGGAATTTAGTACTAACGGATGCTCCCCTTTGAGATATTAAAGTTTGGATTCGGCAAATTTTCTGTCCGATGCGTATTTTTCGAAATATAACAAATTCCAGGTTAAATAAATCACCCGGTATATATATATATATATATATATATATATATATATATATATATATATATATGGGTTTACCCATATCTACTTCTAATCTTGTTAATGTTGCATTTAAACACGGCTTTGATGATTAATAATTAATTTTATTATTACAATATAGATCAGGAAGCATTCTTACTGACGACCGAAGGCAAAAAATACGCGGATCCATTTAAAGTGCTGCGATTGAAAAATTTATTATTGGACCCTCATTTTATCAAAATTATATATCGTGATAATATTATACCGAAAAATTGGTTGAATCCGGAAATTTTGCATCAGTGGTATTCGATGTTAAAAATTAATCAAAATTATAATGTCGATAATAATGTTGGTGCTGGGTATGGACGAATATTTTATTCCTAATTTGAAAAAAAAACAAAATAAATATATCTATCAAAAGTCTTATGAAAATAAAAATAATAAAAAATACATACACAATTACGCCATGTACCCAAAAGGGTGTGGCACAAACTCTTTTCCACAGCAGTCTTTTTCCGCCTTTATGCTTTTGCAACCTAACCCAACATTCACTATCCTATACATCAACGTAAGCACCAAAACTGCATTGTATATACTCAAATGGGCTTCTTTGAAAACATTTACATTCCTAGCAAAAAAAAATCATAACCTCTTCATAGGCTTAAAATCAATTTTAGTTATGTTTATTATGGAAACCGAACCCGTAGTAAAATGATAAATTGTTTTGTTTCGTTGTATTTGTAGGCCGAAAATCTCCGAGGACGAATTATTTTTAAGAGACTGTTCACGATCATGTATGATCATAAATAACAACAAGCAAAAGTGTCGTTGCGCTGGCTTCCATTTCGATTTACAATTGTTTGTCGTCATCATTGATAGCACGTTATATATCGTGGCAGATATACCCGAAGCTAAAGAACAAATGCTCAGCTTTGAAGTGGACTACATTATAATTCGGTTAGTTAAAGTTTTTCGTTTTTCGAGAAGGGTGACTTGACAACTGAATGTAATGTATATGTTACCGTAAAAGCTTGAATAACAGTAAATCCTAGAATGTATGCGCTAAACTTAGGATTTACAAATTTCATGTGGTAAAACTACGAAAAAATGTATTATCAATATAATTTTAGACTTCTGCCACGCCACTAACTAACTAACCTAACCTAACCTAACCTAACCTGACCACTTTGGCTTAGTAAAAGCCCGAAAAAACCATTTTTCGTACATTTACTACTTCTAATTGGTAAATTCTCGGTTTAACGCATCTATCCTAGGATTCACCAATTTTCGAGCTTTTACAGTAACATATATATTGATGGTGAACGTTTAGAGCAGGTAGATAAATTTGTGAATTTTGAGTAATTTGTTTTGTCTAGAGATGGCCGTTGTGAACGTGAAATTGAAAAGAGAGTAAATGCTATGGTTGTAAGGTGCTTTGGGAACTTTTGCTAGGAATGTCCGATGAGTAGTTGAAGATGATATGATTAAGAGAGTGGCTTGCATAAACGGAAGTTTTCAAGTAGTAGAAATAAAAGAGCATGCTATGAGAGTGGAATTATGAATGTGGATGAAGCGAAAGTTGCTTGTTTGCGGATAGGAATATTTGGAGGCGACTGATTTCGGGATGATGAAAAGAGTTTGTGCCACACCCTTTTTGGGTACATGACATGATTTAATTAATAATTATAAAAATTGAATCAATCAATTCCTTCCAGAGTAACTGTAGCTTCAATCAATAATTCAGTCACCCAGTCATCCGGGATACAACGAATGGAATTTCCGGACAAGGAACCATTCCCAATTTTATTACTAGATAAAAATTTAAAATTCCCGTTATTAGTTTCCGTTAATTTATTGATAACCTCACCAACTGACTCGGATACCGAAGAAAATGAAAGAAATTTGTAAGTTGAAAAACTCGTAACTCGAAATTTATTTCTCGAAAACATTCCATTCCTCGCCTTTATTTTATTTGAAAACGAATTGATACCCTGGTAATATCAGATTTTTTTTAATCTCTAGATTAGTTATTCTATTTTGTTAAACATTGACCCGATTTTTATTTATTCCCAAGTTAAATGTAATTGTATCTTCAAATTAAACGACAATATTTTATTTATAAAATTTAAAATTATTCTAAGAATAAATTTACTCCAATAACTTGGTAATATTTAACCTAAATTTCCAATTTTTATTTATTCCTAAGTTAAAAAGAAAATTATATGACAAATTTGAAAATTATTCCCAGAAAAAATTGGAAATATTCGAGCCTAACTTAACTTGAATTTCCAATTTTTATTTATTCCTAAGTTAAAAGAAAATTATATGATTGTATTCAAATTAACTGAGAATATTTTATTTACAAATTTAAAAAATAATTCCCAGAATAAACTTAATCTGAATTTATTCTCGAGTTAATAATAAATTTATTAATATTATTACCAGGGGCATTATTTCAAATAAAAATATATATTATTATTTTATTTTTTTAAATAATACTTCGTATTTATTTGTTTGCGATTTTAATCATTGCTGCCAACGAAATAGTTTGGTAGAAACGTCACAATATTATTTATTTACAGTTTCTCTTTGTTTTTGTTTTTTGGTTTTTTGGAAAACATTTTTATGTAAATATACAATTTGTTGTAAAATCTATTAATAGTTCTGGACAAATAAAACCAGCAAAGAGTTCATCTCTTGAATTTTTTTAGGTTAATAGAATAAATATTTGACAGTTACGCAAATTGCTTGAAAATTAATTAGTTAATATGAAATAAATATTCCGTTCCGATTAATATAATTATTTATTTTAAATTAAATTCTCAAGTAGGGATTACGGGATTACATAACTGTCAAATATTATTTTATAAACTAAATTTTATGGAAAATATTTGTGACCCGTTGTAACGTCTCACATGGCAGCAAATATAAAATCGCACATTTGTTATTTTATTGTTTAAATATTATAATACTTATTATTTTTTTGGTTTAATTATCAGACAGGAAATAATTTACATTTATTAAAATTTAGTGACTGGAAATTCAAGAAATTCCTTCAATGTAAATCGTATGAAGTATGAAGTGTTACACTTCATACTTCATACAATTTACACTTCAAGTGTATGAAGGGTATGGTTATTGGGAAGAATTTCTGTGATTAATGTTAACAAATTTTTTTTTATTATTTCATTAACTTTGTAACATAAATAAATATGAATAAAATATCTCTCACAATTATTTTTTCTTGTTTTTACCACTGTGTCTGTAACATTTTCAAAAAAAAAAAAAATTGTATAGAAATCCTTCATATAGCCTCTAGATGACGAATCTGAACTTAGTTTATAAATGGGTGTATGGATGTGCGTCGTCAGCTCGCTCGCTCGGTCGTAAGTCAAAATTTTTTTATGAATTTACTAAAAACAAAAACAAAACAGCATCGAAGAAAATAATGAAATTTTTCGAATAAATGTTTCTCATCACAATCAAATATTGAGGTAAGTATATTAGATATGTATTCAGTGTATACATGTATAATTTATTTATAAATTATTATTTACACATTGTCTTTCGGACGTTATATTCGAATAAATATACTTACATCTTTCATACGTATTAATCCAGCTACCAGGCTACAAATTTGCTTAAATGTAATCGTAGTAGTATGCAGGTGAATATACAAAAATTATGAATACTTTATATTGATTAAAAATTTCAACTTAATCGTCTGTGTATTGTTAGTTCAGAAAGTAAGAGCGCTGTGTCGGAAACATAGTGGACCTGGGTTCGATTCCCAGACGATACAGGTTGACAAAATATTTCGCACATTGTCCATTATAACCAGGGCTTCGAACTGGAACTGAAATTTAAATTCTTTATATAATAATTTTTATTAATCTAAAAACTGATGTTAATAGAACTTTATTTGAAAATGAATAAAAATAAAACATTGGCAATTGATTTTATTTTTTTCTATATACACTAACTTGCCATTTGAGACAACTTAAAAAAAATTCAATATTATTATTTATAATACTTTATTTAAAACAGAAATATTAATTTTTTATCAAGAAAAACAATTTTTTTTGTGCGATTATAAATAAAGTTCTGTACGGTTCTTCTATAAAATTATTAAGCAAGTTAGATAAAATTAATACAAGAATTTAAATATCTAAGTAATATTTTATATTCTTAATTACAAATGGCGTATTATATTAGTTTAAAGTATTTCGTTTTTGCTTAAATCGCCATTAATTTAATTAGTTTATAAAAAATAAATTACATTTCTTATTTTTATTAAAAAAAATCTTTTTAAATTTTCAGTTATTTATAGCTAAATTAATAGTATATTATTTATAACATTAGCAATAATATAATTAAAATAATTTTTATTGTCACATAAAATTAGTTTGTTTTATTTTAATTTTACAAATATTTAGCAATAAATATGTCACGCATAACTATTTCAGAAGTAATAACATAAAAAAAATAATTATTTATGCAAGATTAATTATTACTGACTAGTCTAATACGTAACACAAGACTGATTAATAATGTTATTGTTTATCTAACTCGTTCATGATAATTATTTGGAAATTTCAGTTAATATTAATTATTAATTAATATATTAATGCAAACTCAAAAAAAGCTAGAAGTTACAATAGCTGTGTATTGGGTCTAAGCATGTATAATTTTGCAGGAGTAAAATTTTTTTCTATAATTTATTAGGTATTATTTATTATATGACATTTTAAAATAAAATTATTTTCCAATTTTTACAGATTGTTCGAGCTGCTTTTTCATTCATGATGTTTTTAATTAATTCTAGATCTGTTAATACAGAATAAACATGAATATATTATTATATTTTTAATGAATATCTTCATATACAGTGTGTCCTCGGATTAAGTTCACTATAGGTGTAATGGGCAAAAAAATTAAGAATTTCATTTTCATGTTTTGGGATTTGGCCTTGCTTTGTCTGAAAACAATTTTAAGTATGTTTTTAGTATTTTAAAAATTAAGGCGGTCATGAAAAATGTAAAAATCTATTTTATATTCAGGTAAAATGCCTTTTTGGACAATAATTACGCCATAATGTTCTTGAGAAAAGTTGTTCAGAATATCAAATGATATCTCTGTGCCAAATTTTAAAAAGATCAGTTAAAAAAAAAATTTAAGTTTCTAAAATAGTATTTTATTAAGAAAAGAAATTAAATATCAATTACTGTATTTAACTTTCTCCAAGATCTCTGCACATTTTTCTACCCTAACTCGAAACTTGTCATACACTTTTGCTATAAAAATACTATACGAAAAAAATAAAAAAAAACTTAAAAACTTCTGATTTTTTTGGGCATAGGACACAATGCCGACTGGACACAATGCCGTTACCGAGGACACTACGTCGACCGGGGCAGGGAGTATGTTTCAGTAACAACGATTAGCTTGCGCAAATGCGAATGAACGGTCGGCGTAATGTCCACGGTCGGCGTAGTATCCCAAGTAAGCGATCGGCGTTGTGTCCACGGTCGGCGTAGTGTCCCCCGTCGGCGGTGTGTCCAGTCGGCAATGTGTCCAGACACCTATTTTTAAAACTGATCTTTTTGAAATTTAGCACAGAGCCATAATTTCATATTCTGAACAACTTTTTTCTAGAACATTATGCCGTATTATTGTCCAAAAAGGCACTTAATTTATAAAAGACTAAAATTATGCTTAAAATTGTTTTCAGACAAAGCATGGCGAAATTGCAAAACATAAAAATGAAATTCTTAATTAAGTTTTTTAACTTGAAAACTTTATATATCTCAAAAAATAAGCACTCTACGAAAAAAATGTCGATAATCAGAATTGAATCGTTCGACGTGGAAAATATATTAGTGTAAAAAATAGTATTTCTGATGTTGTTTCGATGTAAATTTATTGATTTTAGCCTTACTGAAAATTTTTTTTTTAACGGACACTCTAATATATATATATATATATATATATATATATATATAGTAAAATGTTTTAACGGGAAGATAGTCAATGGTTAGATGTTAAAATCAAATTCTCATTTAAGATTCAATTGTCAAGCTTTCGGTGTGATTTTACACCTTCTTCAGGACATGTTCTTGTTAGAAAATGAAGAAACATAAAATTAAACATAAATGGTACAGCAATCATAGAAAAGTAATTTGTACGGAAACATAAACTCAAAAATATAATTTAAACTTAACAAACTAATGTTTAATAATAATAAAATGTAACACAAGAAGTTGCAGTCAAATAATAAAATAATAAATAAATAATAAACAATAAAATAAAAAAAATTTAATCATGTCCAAATATTCGCGTTTGAGAACGGGTGGTAGTGGCGGCATGTTGATTGAATTTGAATTTAAATTTAAACTATTAATTGATAAAATGAGATTTTGATCAGTATTTTGATCAACAGTATTAGTGATATTAATATTAATTAATGAGTCAGATGAATTTGATTCTGTATGTGTACTGTCTATTTCTGATTCGATTTGCGCTCGATAATCTCTAGTCTAGATGACATAAGTGCTACTCATAGGAAAACGTTCAGCGTGTTCATTGGTTCTTCCGCGATGGAGAAATCAATCACAATAACTCTGTGTTCAGCAGAGCGTAAGCGATATAGTTAATCTATGGGGCCTGGTGTTCTCTTGGCTTCACGATGTACACTCGTTGAGACGTTGAGAACGCGTCTAAGTTATTATTTTTTCACAACACTGTTTGTTTAACAGATTCGTAATTCACAATAAATCGTTGAAACGAACCGATTTTTCTTCGTTTGTGAATCCTACCGACTGCACCAGTTAAATTTCGTTATTTATAAGTAGTGTTTTTAAAAAATGTTTATTTTTTAAAAATACAATAATCAAGAGATTTTTCTTTATTTGAAATAACACAATATTTTAATACAGAATATTTATTTTATAATTATATTTATTAACTTGTTTTATTAATATTATTTATTTATTTTATATGTTATTATATGTTTTATATATATATATATATATATATATATATATATATATATATATATATATACAGGGTGATTTGTAATTAATTGGAAATATTTTAACTGGAGTATCCTAGGCTCAGAATATGAAGATTTGACCCAAAACACTTAGATAAAATGTGGCTCCTTACTGAGCTACAGGGTGTTTTATTTAAAAATTTAAAAACGATTTTTGCCCAGTACTTAAAAACTATTTGACGTATCCTTATCATACTTGGCAGAAAGTGTAGGTACCGTACACCATACTAAATTATGTTAAACAAAAGTTTCTGGCTAGTGCCAGTGGCGTACAACAGGGGCAAGTGAGAGGTTGATCCTTCCTAAATTCTACGCCACTGGCGGAATTGTCATTTTAGCACAATTTTTCGATTCTCCAACACTTTCTGTGTAAAAAACATACTCTTTCTTCGTAACGATAAAGTCACTATTTTTCGAGATATTTAAAGTTAAACATAAGCTGCACCCTTGGGATTTTTTCAAAATTTGCTCAAAAAATTCTGAAATAATTGAGTAAAATAGAGAAAAAAATTAGCTACATAATAACTAAGTAACTTTTTTCTCTAACTCATTCTGGTTTGGCAGGAAAAATTAATAAAAATTAATATTTTTGGCATTTTAATTTTTTATTTTCAATAATTTTTCCTGCCAAACCAGAATAAGTTAGAGAAAAAAGTTACTTAGTTATTATGTAGGTAATTTTCTTCTCTATTATACTGAATTTTTTCAGATTTTTTTGAGCAAATTTTGAAAAAATCCCAAGGGTGCAGCTTATGTTTAACTTTAAATATCTCGAAAAATAGTGACTTTATCGTTACGAAGAAAGAGTATGTTTTTTACACAGAAAGTGTTGGAGAATCGAAAAATTGTGCTAAAATGACAATTCCGCCAGTGGCGTAGAATTTAGGAAGGATCAACCTTTCACTTGCCCCTGTTGTACGCCACTGGCACTAGCCAGAAACTTTTGTTTAACATAATTTAGTATGGTGTACGGTAAGGAGCCACATTTTATCTAAGTGTTTTGGGTCAAATCTTCATATTCTGAGCCCAGGATACTCCAGTTAAAATATTTCCAATTAATTACAAATCACCCTGTATATATAACTAAAAAAATCACGATTTATATACACTTTTCCTAGAATTATTTAAAATAATGAATCCAAAATTTATTAGCTAATAATACATATAAGTTCATTATTGTTCGCAATTAATTTTTATTTTATTAAATATTATTCTCAAAGTAAATATTTATTAAACAGAAAAGCTATAAGTTTTATTTTTGTATAATTTTTAATTTATTATCCGAAAAATTAGCACAAGAAATTTTACCACATCTGCAAATTATGCTGGGTACAACATTATTATTATTATATGTTAGAAGTATAATACAGAATACAGCTGTATTATTTGTTTGTAGTTGATTAAATAATTAAATTACTTGCTCATATTTTGTTTATCTATATATTAATACGTGAAGAAAAAACTCTTTACCCCTTTTTAAGCACATATTGCAAGCACGGAACAATGTGAGATTAAAGTTCATATGGAGAAGGAGTGCATAAATATAAAATTTATCTATAATATGTCTCACTCATTAAATGTTACGGTTGTTTGGTAAAGTTTGTGCAATGCGGTTACGTTATGTGTGTTGCCTATAGCTTAAGGAGGCAAGGAAAAATAACTCGAAAATTAATGCATTAGGTCATTAGGACGTATTTGTACACGCTCTCAGCTAACGTACAAAAAAAAACAAAAAAAATTATATGCAAAAGAACCTCAATAACGTTCAAACTTAAAAATTTAATGAATTAAGGTCGAGTTTCGACCACTGGGCGACCATTAACTTAACACTATTAGCATTTATTAAAGAAGTATATTTCAACAAATATGGAGTTCTTGACAAAAGAAAAAGAATATGGATGGCGGAATATTATCGTAAAAGGTAATCCAGAACACAGAGTCATCTATTTCCAAAAATACACATCCCATATTTGTCAGTTTCCGAAATTCTAGTTTCTTTTTCTTTCTTTCTTTTTTCGTAACATAAAGGTAAGTTTTTTCACATATTTCAAATTTTACAAAACGTATTTAACTTGGATGGACACGGCTGTAGACACTTGTTGAAACATTATTAAAATAATAAAAAGTAAACACACGACTCTTGGTTTTTTGTTTCAAAATTTATTTAACATTATACGATGTACAATGTATTTAATATTTTTTTTGCAAATTGTAATATGTCTATGTTCTGTTTTTTATCGAAAATATTATTTGTATCAGTTTTCCTGATGAAGACGGACGTTGAGTTCGTCAAAACGTCGATTATAAATAAATATTAATATAGAATTTTAACCTAAAACAGTTTCACTTAATATAATGAGTTCTGAAAAAATTTTTACTATGTTTCAGATATTTACTTTTTATATACTGTAATAATTTATTGTAAATATAAGTTATTCAATAAAAATATGTTTTGTTTAAATATTTTTGTATTATTCGTTATACCTTTTTCTTATATTCCACATTATCTAAATAATTTTGCAATTAAAAATTTATCAAAAATGCACATTCATTAACATTTTGATGTTTTCTTTTTAATATAGAGATAATTAAAAGGGAAACAAAAACAATACAATATTAATAGGAATGTAAATTTATTACAAAATATATTTGTATACAAATCTATATAAAAATTATCCCATTTATTTTAACTATATACATTTTTAGAACTTTCTCATCTAAGATTTTATTATTTTCATATTAATAAAATAACATATTTTCTCAACAGTCTTTTCTCAGTCTTTTCTCAAAAAAATAATAGCAGATAGATAGTAAAAAAACAAATTCCTATCTATAATAATTACATTAAATAATAATAAAAGAAAAAAACATTGAAAATTATATATTATAATTATTATGCAAACTAGACAAAAACAACATTCGTGAAACAAAGCATAGAAAAATAAATAAAAAATTAACAAAATTTCAAACAAACGTATTTAATCTCTGACACACAAACCCCAAATAAACGAGCGTGTTTCATTAGAACTGTTGCTCTGGCAATGGAACTGAACATAAATTTTCTTTAGCTGCACTTTATTGCCTAAAGTCTTTTAATTCGTTTGATCATATGTGACTATCGAGAAAATGCAACAATTGCATTTTTACTAACTTCCTGAAAAAATATTTTTTATATTAAAGTAAAACAATAATAACAAAAAACATTTAAATGTTAAACAATTATTAATGTTTGGTATATCTAATATCAATTTCAAACGATTATAATTTGAGTTTATTTAGTTTATATTAATAATACGAATTTGTTAATTTCCTGACTCAAATTTTACATTCCTTTTGAAAAAATCAACTTTAGTTTCATCCAGATTTATGATACCTCTCATGAATGCTCTTCTATTTCTACTACTTGAAAACTTTCGCTTTCGCAAAAAACTTTTTTTTCCAATTTCACACTCATACACTAATCTATTTTGTACACGATTCCTGTTGGTTACACCACATGCATTACACTGGTTGTAGTTCACACTAGCTAATTGCATTGAAATCGTCCTATATTCATCATCACTTTATTGGCATTTGAAAATATTTTCATCATATTGTTCTAAAATGCTCAAAAAAGAAAAATACAATAGTATTCAAATTATTTAGTGATCTGATACTGACACTTTCATTCATTTTTCGAATTAAATTTGATATTAATTATGATGCTTTAAATTAATATTATATTCTTAATTACACATGACGTGTTTTATATATATATATATATATATATATATATATATATATATATATATATATATATATGTTACGGTAAAAGTAGATATTGCGGCAAATGTACACATTTTCCGGTAAATGTGCACATTTGCCTCCTCGTTTGGGTAATGTGCATTCAACTAACATTTACAATTTCAAATAAGGGATATGTACATTGAATTCACAATGACCATGTCGTTTTGGTAAATGTGAACATACAAAATACGAAATCGCAAGTGCTAGTAATGTGGTGCGCATGCGCACTTGTAGTGGTACGCGAACTACCGTTTCGGCTAGTTCAGAAAAATTAATAAGTCCATTTAAAGAAGGGGGTAGCATAAAATATTTTGCAAAAATTGAAGAAACTTATGGAATTATACACGATGCTCATTTGGCAACTGGCCATGGTGGTCGAAACAGATTAGTGAAAGAAATTAATAACAAATACAACAACATTACTACTGAAGCAGTTATGTTGTATTTATCTTTATGTGAAGCATGTCAAAAAAAGGCAAAGGGCAAGAAAAAAGGAATTGTGATAAAACCAATTTTGACGAGTGAAATGAATTCTAGGTGTCAAGTGGATCTTATAGATTTACAGACACAACCAGATAATGAATTTAAATTTATTTTAAATTATCAAGATCATTTAACCAAATTTGTTGTACTGCGCCCACTAAAAACAAAAACTGCGTCAGAAGTAGCAAAACAACTTATGGACATTTTTACTCTTTTGGGAGCCCCATCCATTCTCCAATGTGATAATGGTAGGGAGTTTGCAAATAAAATTATCCAAGAATTAGCAAATATGTGGGATGGTGTGAAAATGTATTACACGGGAAGCCTCGCCATTCCCAAAGCCAGGGCTCGATAGAGCGAGCGAATCAAGATGTTCAAAATATGCTTACAACCTGGCTTATCACTAACCAAACAACCAAGTGGTCAGAAGGTTTAAAATATGTTCAACTGATGAAAAATAGAGCTTTTCATGAGGGTATAAAGCAAACTCCCTATGAAGCTTTATTCGGAACAAGAATGAAATTGGGTTTGAAAACATCAATTTTACCTATGGAATCTGTTGAACAGCTGGAAACAGAAGAAGAGTTAGAGCAATTACTAGAATTACACAGCCAATTCACCACATAGCAAAGTCGCAGAAAACGATGAATTTTCCATTGAAACGTTAGACATAATTTTGGATGATACAACCAAATTGAAGATAAAGATGGAAGTTTTGTGCTAAATTCTGTTTTAAACGAGAAGAAAATTTTAATTGATAATGCTCGAAAGAAAGCAAGGGAAAATTTAGAAAATCAAGCTATCAAAATGTGTAATCTTTCGAAAGAAAAATTTCTTGCTGCTGTGATTGGTGACAATGTTAGAGTTTCCATTCCAGACGTTGATCGTGGTAAAACGGATCCAAATTTTTTTATTTGCGTTGTTTTGTCTAGAGATTACGATAAAAATTTATATAAATTAGGAACTAAACAGGGAGTTTTAAAACAATCTTATTCTAGGCATGAATTCGCTATTTGCGAACAAAAGTTTACATCTTACCGATTTCTCAACATCTTGAGGAACATCTTACTGGTGGGCAAGGTTTTAAAAGATGCATCTGTAAAGGAACATGTTCCTCAAGAAAATGCAGTTGTAAAAATGCTGGAATATTATGTAATTCCAAGTGCCACAATAGCAATTCTTGTTCAAATAAATAAAACTTTTTTCATTATGAAATTTCTATATGTTCCTTTATAGTTTTATAAAATTTAACTGTTATAATAAAGAAAAGTATGTTATTATTATTATTTGTTTGATTCCCATCGTATTGGTCCTGAAAAACTAGGACGAAAATTGTATTTAGGAATATTGGGATTATAACCTACGACATATTATATAATATGCAAAGAAAAGTATGTTTTGTTTGTCATTTACATTTTTTAATTAAAATAATTTTCGTTATTAAAGCCTTTTGTATTATGTTTATTTAAATAAATATTTTTTTTGTATTCCAACTTTTCTTAAAACATGAAGGTAAGAGTATACATTTACCAAAACGTGAAGGCAAGAGTACACGTTTGCCGGGAAATGTACATATACATTATATTCAGTTCACATATACCTAACTTTTTGGGAAATGTACACATTTTACGGTAAAAGTGTACATTTCCCAAGAGTGTACATTTACCGTAACATATATATATATATATTAGGTTATGGTATTTTGTTTTTGCTTAAATCGCTTAATCGACTTTATCGTTATGATCTTGTAGCGCAGGTGGTAGCGCGTTTGCCGCGAAAGCAAAAGGAATGAATATTTTTTTGTCAATGTAATATCATTTTCTAACAATATATTGGAAATTTCGGAGCAAGAAATACCCACCCTTCATAGTGAATTTTACGATAAGTGGCATTTCTGAATACAGATATTAACAGATTCGTTTTTAAATATCGAAAAGGAGGACAGGTAGGAGGACACTTTCGAAAAAGGACAGAACCAACAAAAGAAGGACTGTCCTCCTTAAAGGAGGACGATTGGTCACCTTAAGAGATATTTCATGTTTAATGGAACTTACTAACCTTTTGATGTTTCAAATACTGAAAGTAACGTTCTAATTTGGTACGATCAATAATATGCAAATAGTAAGGTAGAGCTTTCTCGGTCCACTATACCGATTCACGTAACCGAGTTAATTCCGATACGTGCATAATTGTACCAATATCATTCAAGTTTCTATCTGTGATACGAAAGTTGAGCGGACAAAAGTTCTTCGACGATATAATACGGGCACCGTCCTTTAAATCGGCAAATCTTTGTTTTAGCTCATGATCAAGAGCTGGACCAAAAGCAAAATTATTTACGAATACAATAGAC
Source organism: Clivina fossor (assembly GCA_963966155.1). Taxonomy (NCBI): domain Eukaryota; kingdom Metazoa; phylum Arthropoda; class Insecta; order Coleoptera; family Carabidae; genus Clivina; species Clivina fossor. The sequence goes on from OZ014560.1 coordinate 946,064, forward strand.
GTTTGATTGATTTTCTCTCGATGTTTATCGGAGAGGAAATCACCCTTGATGAGCTGATAATCGCTAAATTTCTTACCATACCACTGCATCCAAGCTCGAAAATTTTTATTCATATTCTGGAAAAACATAATCGATATTTGGCTGCGTATCAGATAGATATATTTTCTATAAAACTAATATTCAATAAACAAATTTATTATAAATGTGTTTTCTTTTAAAGCAAACGAGAAGTTTGCATCAAAAATTCAATAATAAAGCGAGACTAAAATGAAAACAAACAAGATTAGAAGTATATGGGTAAACCCATATATAGACCACTTTAACATTATCATATAAATGCTAAGAAATAGGAAATAAATGCTCGAAAATTTGGCAACACTGTATTTTACTAAAATTATATAGTTTATGTAGGCGCTAAGAGATATTTTTTTGTGAAAATTTGATTAAAATCAGTTAAATAAAGTGACCACCATAATAAATTCTTTAAAATATTAGCAATTTTTTCTCGGAAAGTTGATAACACTGTATTTTGTTTTAAAAATATAGTTACTCAATTATTAAGTGATGATATTTTGAAAAGTTAATATTCTAATCGCTTGGTAAACTACATGATCAGCTAACAACATTTTATGGAACTGGGTCTATTGCCCGTATGCATAAAAGTTTTATCAAAAATTATAAATAATAATCTAGGTTTTTATTTTTGTGAAACTTACTGTGCTGTAAAACAAATTTATTTCATTTTATCATCCAATTTTATTTGTCACCTGTTGCATACGCGTCAATTTTATTTAAATGTAATTCTGTCGAAATGTAATTTTTATACCGATATTTTGTAAAAATTAACGACAAATTTAATTTTTCAATATATAAAAATATATATGGGGCAGTTTATTCTCTCATAAATTATTAACATTAGATTGATTTTTTATTAAAATTAAACGGCTTTTGAATAAAGTTTTGTATTAATATTTATTAATAATCGACGTTTCGATGTACTTCACGTTCACCATCATTAGGAAAAAATTACACAAATGTCATTACAGTAGATAAACAGAATATACAAACAAGTTCTTTAAATAACGTTCACGTAAATATTCATTTTACCATGGAAGTGGAAGAAAATGGTTTCTTTTAAGCAGTGAGTTAATTAAAATTTGATTTCCATTAATTAAAAATCTATAAAATTTTAATGATTTAGTTACTTATTTGTTACCTAGTAACTTGTTTCTATGTTCTGTTATTTACTATAAATGTCATTTATATCATTTATCCTAAAGCAGTTTTATTTTGATTTTTTTAATTAATTATGAAATATTTATTAAATAATAAAAATTGAAATGTAAATTTACAAATGATAATTTAAAATTAAATAATTTGTTTTACACAAATGGATTTGGTAGCGAAAACCATAAACCAATAGATGCTAAGATATCACTTTTCAACGTGTATTTAGACGATACAAAGACATCGCAAACATCCGCCAGGCGAGATTTTTAAATTCTTAATTTAGTTTCAGAAAATATAATTATATAAAAAATAATTTCATATTTCGTTTTTGTTCCCCAAAAAACAGGTAATCAATTTCGGTTAAAGGTTACAGGTTTTTTTTAAGAACGTTAATCTATCGATTACCATTACAGTTAATGATCGCAAAATATTTATTAAAATGTCGGTTAATCGGATTAAATACATGCACTTACTGAAAAAAAAAAAATGTTTCAAACAGGAGGAATAAATTGAGTTAATGTAATTTCCAAGATGCTATTATTAGCACTTAACAACCATGTATTGTTTCTCGCACGAGCAATAATTCAGAAATATATATAATTCAGAAAAATAATAAACAAAATTAACAGCCATTGCCTTAAAAATAAAATAAAAATTGACTATCAAAAGATAAAAAATGCCGCCATTTTGTCTAAAATTAAAATTTTATAAATCGGATCCGTATAGATGTGTAAAATATATTAGAAAATACTAACATCGTGTTTATTTGTGTTTCAGATAAATGACAGCTGAGGAATCTCCGTGCCAAGATGTCGGTCCATAATAAAGTAGACCATTTGCTATGGACCATTTCTGCCGACCTGAGACAGATTTTTAATAAAGAAAAATTTTAATCCGTAGAGGAGAAGTGAAGTTTTATTTTAGTCAAAACTTGAGTAATCCATTTATCATAGTTTGCGTTTAAAAAAATCGTAAAGTTTTGTCAGTTTTTGCGCTGACAAAGGTATATGCCCCCTTAAAGTAAAACTAAAGAAATTATAGCGATTATACGTTATACTTTATTAACGCTTTATCTTTTTTAGTTGGTTACAAGTTTTTTTATGATTTTCAATTGGAATGTGAACGGATATGTATACTCAAAGTCGACTCGCAAGCAAAACTTTTGTCAAATGTTGCACACTTAGTAGTTTTTTATTTTTTTACATTGAATTTATTAATTAATTATTAGAAGGCCATGAATCTAAATTTGATTATAATTTTTAATTCCTATCAATATTTTCAAATGACATTTTGTCTTGTATTTAAATTTAAAAGCACTTTTCTCTTCAGCATAAATCAATATTTTTAATTTTCCCTGTATACCATTAAATATTTTAGCAATTTGATGCTTGATTATTGATTTATTTGTGATGCAGAGACTTTTATGAAAAATCATTTTTTTTTTTTTTGTTAAATTAATAATAAAAAAATTGCCCAATTGTTGCCAACTTTTTCAGACATACTGTATATATTATTAGAAAGTTTAGTTAATATTTATTTTCTATTTAATTTAGTTTCGATTTTTACTTTCTATTCCTTGTAACATAATGTACTTTTTTCACACAGGGCACACATATATTTTCTCTCGTACTAGTAAATAAAAACAATAGATATTTGTCACGTTTTCAACTTTATTCAATATTTAACTTTCAAGAATATTTTTATTAAAAATGTACATTAATAATTATTACATACAATTAATAAAAGTATCAATGCACAATGTAAAAATAACAAATTTTGATTCATAAACAATATCTATTGAAAGGACATTTTTCGAATCGGAGCCAGTACATACCGCCGCGGCGCGTAATCTGCTGTAACAACAGTAGCAACTGATCGTAAATGTATTTCACACATACGTCGCGTCGCGTACATTCGAAGCAGTCATACTTTCAATGCGCTCAGCGAGCTCACGGGCTGGTATTCTACGATTGTAGCACAACATTTGTCTACCAATATCTTCACATACGGCCGCACTACTCTCCAACTGGAACCACTTCAGTATCAGTAACCATGGTGCACAATCTCGTGAATTCCGATTGAATATTGAAAATCATTTCCTCAATTTTTAATGGATCGGATACGAAGTAAACGCCCCAAAGTCCTGTATCTTTGTAGGAAATATTAAACGATTGGTAGTTGTGACACAAATTGTCTTCAGCCGATTTGCGTGCCAAGTAGGTAGCATTCTGTTTGGCATTGCCCTGCTGCGATCCCACGCTCCCAGAACAGTGTTGGCTACCATAAGTGTCAACGCATCTGCGTCCGTCCAACTAGCGCTTTCCACAGCAACAGCAATATGAGCCAGTGGGAGTGAATCGACACGACTCCAGCATGGGTATTTTGTCAGCATATTAATTTTCCAAATTACCAAAATGGTCTTCGATAAGTTTAACCAGAGCATCGTGATCAACACCATCGGCTCGGCTCCAGCAACTGCAACACGGCTCGCTTTGTAATAAGTGGTTAAGTACTGACGTACTTAAATCATTACCGGTGATTGCTTTGATATTTTCGGTAGGGCCAAGAATAGAATTAGCTAAAGTTGTTCCTTGATAGGCTGTTGCGTGTAGGAGATCAATTACAACCTCCTGTAAATTAGTTTCCACTTCTTATATTTCTCGTAAAATAACACCACGTTTGCGTTCGATTTCAGCTAATCCTAATGCAACATTTCGAACAATATCGTTTGCCAAACATTTGATATAGTAGACAATTTGTTCGCGACTTGTGTATGCATTCAACTTCAATTTAAACTTCAAGTTGACACTGAGATCGTTTACCGATTCCTTTAAATGCCATACGTTCCAGAAAGTGAGCAACACCATTATTATCCGAATTTTTATATCTACTGCCAGGCCAGCATCGATCCAAATACCAACTGTCGCAGTTGGTAAACCGGAATCTTCAGATGCGACGCAAATACCGGATTCTAAAATGGTGCACTTTGTAGGTGGCACATTCAGCAATGTTTTTGTCGCAACAGCAGTTGCCCAACATCGTTTGGATAGCTGCAAATTGTTATTTTTATTCGATAATTGTGCTACACATTTTGATAACTTCAATAAGGACGCCATTTTTTTTTATTTACCAAGGCCTTCTTTACAAGATTGAATAGTATTTTAATAAATTATATTTATTTCAATTTTTTTTTCACGGAACCTACTATTGTAGTGACATTTATGAATGGAATTAATACTACCACAGATTTAAATAAAACTGTATAAAATTTGACATGAAGGATTTCAGAAATTACATAAGAATTTAAACAAAACATCATCAAAATTCTTCTGCTCACAACAAAGAAATCAGAAACTGAAACTCAGGGGCGCCGTTTTACAGAAAACGATAAAATTTTGGCTTTATCTTTATATAAATAAAACTCCAAAAGGATTTGTTGTCTAAATTATTCGCTTTGCCCGACATGAATTAATAATAAATTTAGTATAAGCGCACCATATAAACATCAGTATCCCAAACCAAAACGTATACCATACCACAACACCTTATGCTATGACATAAACATTTATTATCTTTCTTTTTTTTGTTTTTATTCATAACTGTATTGTTGTTTATGATTTTTTGTTTTTTATTATGTAAATGGTGTGTTTGAAAAAAACATTTATTAACTTTGCCTAGGACTGGGCGATATTAGAATTTCAATATCGATATTTGAAAAATATCGATAATACCGATATATTGATAATTGATATTAAAGAATATTGATATATGAGCGAATTAAGATTAATGAGATTCTAATTGTAAGGCTACAGATATTTTACATCTTCTTAGATACGGATAAAAATATAACATATAGACAATTTTGATATAATTTGTTTTTAAAATACATATTTTTGATATTTTAAATACCGTTATTGTAAACAGCCATATATATATTTCAATTAAAAACAAATCATTTTTATTTGCTCCATTCATATGTGGAAAGAATCTCAAATAATTTTCCCATACAATTCGAATTTCATCAATCTTAAATTTGCTTATATATTTTTATTTTTAATATCAATTATCGATATAATGTTCAGTTTCAAATTACGTTAAAACAAGTGTACGTATTTTGATGCTTTCGAAAGTGTAGTTTACAAGTAAATTTATAATGGATGAACCATCTACATCAACAGGAAAGCGTAGAAGATTTGAAGAAGTAGAAAGTAAGCGACAGTCATACAAGTAATGACAATCTCTCAACTAGTGGCGAAGGTAGTAACGAAAATGAGGACGTGTCTGTTAGTGAATCTAGTGAGAGCGATAGATGGCATGATAGAAATTGTCAATGGGAGAATTGTGACGTATTTCAACTGGAAATATACAGGCTGATTTATGACGTCGGGGAAAAACTACACCGGATGATTCCTATAAGTAATCTAAATAAAAAACTTCAAATAAACATGTCCGAAAATGTTTTCTAACAGAACTGTAGCCGTTAGAAGTTTGTTACATGTAACATCAATCGCTTTAGCCTTATCTATCTAAAAAATCTATTTGTCACAATAATTTTCTCTGACATCAACATTAAATTAATTATGGATGAGTTTATAGTACATGTTATGCTGATATAATTTTTATTTATGGATTTTGTGATAGAAATGCATTACAAGCATCAAAAGCCGATTTCCAGGCAAACGGCCACCGAATCACTTACTTTGGGTTTAATCCCAGACGTTCATGCTTTAAATTAGTACTTTAATTATTGTTTTTGTTTTTTTTTCTTGATTTAATAAATAAGGCTAACGCGATTGATATTACATGTTATAAATATCTAACGGCTACAGTTCCGTTAGAAAGCATTTTCGGACATATCTTTATTTGAAGTTTTTTATTTAGATTACTCATAGGAATTATCCGGTGTAGTTTTTCTCCAACGAACGTCGTAAATCACTTTGTATAACTTTGATCATACAAATTCAAGTGTGACTTTTAATCATATTTATTCAGAGTATGTATACAGTTAGTAGAAAGATTCAATATCAGTCCGTGAGAGAGATTAGTGTTTACTTTAAGATTCGTTGTGACTGGGAGAAGCATTCAGACTGTCAGTCTTCCCTCCACTTTTCCTAATTGAAGCTCGGATTTCAAAATATTTGGAAATCTGTTAATCCATATGTCTTAACCTTACATCTTCAACCAGAATGTCAATCTTGGGTGTGAATGTCATTCCGAATGATTGTGTAAAGCCCTGTTAAGGCAGTATTAAATAAGTACTAGATTTATTACTTTGTTTTAGCTTCTAGCCAGTTAGGTATATGGAATACCGTCAATGCTATTAATGGCCTTACAAATAAGTATATTTTTTTACATTTCTCTTTTGTAGAAGCGCTAATCTTTATATATCTTTTTGATTACCTAATTCCCATGTTTTGCAGAGACAATAATTCAAAAGATTTTTATTTGTCAGCGATGAAGTTTCTTGTTTGTTTAAATGAGCTTGGTGCACTAAGTAAAATTTACTATTTTAAGGGCGAAATATTGAAAGATTATAGAAAAACAATGACATATTTTATTTATTTAAAATATATTGTATATTACAGTATTTACAATTTTCGGTTCATTAAACAAACTCATAGGTTTAAAATGTTTCTCCGTTAAAATAAATACCTTAGTTTATTACAAAAAAATTATGTTTTGTACATAATAATTATATTATTTTTTATATCGTATATTTTATTGCTTTTACATTAAAGAAAAACTAACTTATTACATTTTATCATATTTATCTCACAACCTGCTAACAGAATAAATATTTATTTCACAACTTAGTAAAAAAAAGTATCAGCAATAATTGCAAATTGAAAGTTTATGTTAAGTATACATTCTGCAAATTTATTTTAAGGTAAATATTATTGCAAAAACTCACGTTTAAAAATAAAGTGGTAATAAGGAATCAAAACATTTTAAAAGAATGTTTTATTACCATAACAAATATTTAACTAAAGAAAAAAATAAACAACTTATTAATTAAGCAACATATTAAAAAATAAGGGTACATAAAAAAATAATTAAAGTACCCGTAAAGTTAAAAACGGAAAAACAAATTGTTATTTTTAATTGTCTTTGAAATCAAATGAACAATCAGTAAAATTTAATTTAAAATTTACTGGCTTTAATAATTTAATAAATTATTTATCACATTTATCGATAGAATTTCTTTGGCAAAGGTTTTCAATGTTTTCATTGTTAGTAGTAGATTTTTTTTCTTATTATTCATTTCCTTTTCTTCAGAATTTTCTTCATTAATGTTTCTAATACGTTATTTAGATTTTTTATTATTTTTCTGAAACTTCTTTTCTTTTCCACTATCGGAATCTGGAATCGCAAAACCATCATTAGATTACATTGGTCGCTTTTTGTTTTATTGTCTTTCTAAATCTAGCGCTTACCATTCTCTTCTTCATTGAAATCTTCCATTTGAATCTGTGTTTTCTTAACTCGCTTTGCGTATTTCTTCTTTCTCTGAATTGGATTTTCGAAAAGTTTTTCTTCACAATCACTTGGAGGCGGTGTAACAATTGAACCAGTCCAACGCGTCAGGAAACTGTATTTCTTCAATCTACTTTTTACATTTAATGTTATTGCATCTTGAGCTTGTTTCATTGCCACTGCCATTCTTTTTACATATGTTTTGGCAATTTTCTGTTTTGCATCGTAATAAAGATTATGTTTAAACGATTTCAAAAATCGATTTGGAATCCATGCTCGTGAAATTTGATCACCGTAGAAAAATACTACGTGATAATAGTTCTGGATAAAACAAAAATGTTTTATTAATATATTTTATGTATTCGGAGTGCTTCTAATTATAAGATAAAATTTTAAAAAATAATCTTAATAATTTATAATAGAGAAGTAAATTTTATCGAATATAATCTTGGAAATATTATTTATTTTTAGAAAAACAAGATTAGAAGTATATGGGTAAACCCATATACAGACCACTTTGACATTTCTCGGAAAGTTGGTAACACAATTTTTTTTATTAAAATTATAATTTATTTAGGCATTAGGAGAAACTTTTCTGAAAATTTGATCAAAATCGAATAAATAATGTAGCCACAATAAATTTTTAAAAAAATTTGTGATTTTTTTCGATAAGTTGGCAACACTGTATTTTGTTAAAATTGCATAATTTATTTAGGAATTAGGAAAATCTTTTGTGAAAATTTGAGTAAAATCGGTTAAATAAAGTGATCATAATAAATTTTTAAAAAAATTAGTAATTTGTTTCTCGGAAAATTGGCATCACTGGAAAAAAATAAAGCCACATGACCATCTTGGGTACTAGACAAATTTATCCTGAAAATTTCATTAAAATCGATTGAACCGTCTAGGAGGAGTTGCGATCACAAAATTACTAAGTTCGGATTCGTCTGATCTAGAGGCTATATGAAGAATTTCTACAATTTTTTTTTCTGTAATTCCGAAATATAAAAGGCAACCCTCGTAACGTTAAATATATAACACGTCGAACGCGTAAAATATATATGATGTAAATATTTCCTAAAAGTACTCTAAAAAGATAAGTATATAAATGTAGACAAAGGTGTCTATAAAAATACACATAATGAAATATTAGATTAATTCGTTTTTATCGTTGTGTTGGAAATTAAAAACATTTCGAATTTCTGTATAAACCTAATAAGTACCAGAACTAGTATAAATAAGACTTACAGGGAAGTCACTGAACTCGTTGAGCCAATAATATTGTTCCGTATCGGGATCTTCATCCACCATTGCTGGCCACCAGGGATAGCCATCTAATTTTAATTGTTTTACATTACAATGAATCAAGTTTCATAAGTTTTTAATATCCATTCAATATAGATCTAAACGAATAGTAAAGTTAGTGGAACCTTAAAAATACGCTATTCTATAGAAAAATAAAAATCTGTTTAAATTAAATAGAGAAAAACTAAAAATATTGATTTTTATTTCATTGTTTTTATATAAAATTGTTATTAAAGCTATTTTTTAATATATTATTCAAATAAATATGTGAACTATTTTATACACAAATTATAATTTTATTTTACTTTTAGTTATAAAAAGAAAATAGATATAAACATTTTGAGTCAAACTACATGAGTACAAAATACAAGCAAAAATTATGTGTTCAATTTTTAGTTTAAGATATTACATATCTCATTGCAAGTTTCACAAAAAATTAAAGTGACTTTAAAGTGAACCTCAAATTATTAGTTGAATATCATAATTATAATTTTTTTTACACTACTTTTATTGTGAAACTGACTAAATAATGATAAAATAATTGAATTTAAATAAAATTTATTTATAATGTATACATCTGTTTATTAAATTGTAATGTAAAAATATTTTATTAATTTTCGATAATTTCAATATTAAATTTATTGCTCATCTACTAGCATAAATATACTTATATGTTTTAGTTTTTTATATATTATTTGCAATTGGGAAAATATATGAATTAAAATTGCAATTCCTAATAAATTGTTACCAGCTAAAGAACAACAGCAATTCTATTGCGAAAAAAAAACTAAATTTAAATCGAACAAAAAGAAATATATAAATGAATTCTGTTGTTGGTTAGAAATGAAACGAATTATTTTTGTTATTGAGTTTATTGTTACGTAGTGGTAAATTAAAACAAAAAACCTTATAAACAATTTTTCTGAGTGCCACGCCAATAGTTCTATTCACAGTTAAAGAAAGAGTGGAAAATAAGATGTACATAATTGTTTTCAAGTACAAAATCTATTATTTGAAATCCTGTTGAACAACCTCCAATACTTTGGATATTGCTACACCTACACGATCAGAAAAACAGGGGCTTTTTTATTTATAATGAAAAAATATTTGTAAAATACATGTATTATTTTCAAATAAAATACATGAAATAAATGTGTTATAATTTTGACGTTTCTTTCTTTAAATATTGCTCGTAAAATGTGTTCAATAAAGTAATTTATATTTATAGATATATAAGTATTTTTAATTTTAAAAAATTTTAAAATCTAAAAGTTAAAATTTTAAACTTTATTGTCTGAGTAACTTTTCTAATATATATTTTAATATTAAAAATTTCTGATGAATAATAAAAATAAATTACAGATTAGTTTATGGTCAGTGGGATATTGGTAGGTCATAATTATATGAATTAAATATTTATTTTAGTTCAAAATTATTTTATTTTATGTACACTACAAAATAATTACATATATATATTTTAAAATCCCTTTTCTGCGAAATAATCTTTAATTACTCGTATATGATCACCTTTAATACGAATATATCCAACCATTTCATTGTATTGTATAGCAATGTCTTTGCCTAAAGATTTTTCTAAAAAACATTTTAAATCGTTTTCTAATTGAAACACATCGCCATATACTTTTCTAATCACAGTAACTTTACGCATCCATCTATGCGTACTTGCTAGATACACTGGCATCATATGATTTTTTGTTCGGGCAATAAAATATGGTCCATTGCTTAAATTATCTGTTATAAATATAATTATTTGAATTAATTCTGAAGTGTCATTAAATTCATTTACTATTTACCTTTTTGTGGTTTCCATCCAGATGAATATTCTGTTTTTGATTTTGGAATTGGAACAATAGCAGGCGCAAGAAGTCTTTCAACATATTTCCAATTTTCTGGTAATCTGGTAACTTCAAATTTAGTTTTAAAATCATCAATATTTTCTATTAGTTTCGAATTCTGGTAACTGGAAAACCTAATTTGTATTTTCTAAACAAATATATAAAACTAATTACAATATGCTGATTTTTAAGGTGAAAAAATTTAAGAAAAAAGTACTACGTAAATAAATGAAACATTTTATTAATTCAAACAAAAATACACTAATTATGCTTACATCCCTTTTAATTATAAATAAATATTTTTTGTCAATATATCATTTTCTAACAATATACTAGAAATTTCGGAGCAAGAAATATCCTTCATATTGAATTTTACGGTAAGTGGCATCTCTGAATCTAGATATTAACAGATTAATTTTAAAATATTGAAAAGGAGAACAGGTAGGATGCCACTTTTCGAGGAAAGACGGAAACTACAAAAGGACTGTTATCCCTAAAGTAGGACGATTGGTCACCTTATGATTATGAAAGCTACAGTACTTACAAAATTATTGATATGAGATAATTTACAATTGGTTTTCAATAATATATTTAATTGTGACAATATACATTTTGTTACCATTTTGTAGTTGATTTAATAATTTTTTTAAAACAATTTGCAAAATTGAGGTTATAAATAATCTGTACTCTTAAAAACAAATTAGAAGCTCAATTTATAACTATAAATATTTGATTATTTTTATAATATTGAAGTTAAATTTAATAAATTGAACATTAGTTTGCTGTTTTTTACGTTCCTTGGATTTTCACTGTTTTCACGTGATGTAAATGATGGATAAACTAGCGACATATAACGGCAAGATTTGTAGCCAGATGGTAGCCAGTGCCACAGTTTAAACTGTCTATGGTTTAAACCAGATATGTACTACAACATATCCAAAAATCAGCCGCCTGGGGGCTTCCCTTATTAATTAAGCACAAAACTGTGATAAAAAGTTAACAAATTTGAGTGTAAAATTTCGAAAACTAAAATTACGAGTATTTTGCGAAGAGCTGCAAATTTCGCAAAGATTACGAAACCTGCCCGCAACACTTAGTGTTGTTATAACATATTTCAATCCCAACCCCGTACGACCCCTCGCTATTAATTATAAATTTTTGCAAAAATATCTTTAATTGCAAATATCTCGGAAACGGCTGGGAATTTCGCAAAAATAACAAAATTTGCCGTTTCCTTACAAACTCCTAGATAAACCAGATATGTACTACAACATATCCAAAAATCAGCCCCTGGGAGCTCCCCTTATTAATTAAGAGCAAAACTGTGATAAGAAGTTAATAAATTTGTTAAAAAAGTTGTTGTTGCTTGTTTTCCTGCCACAATGTCGTTAAAAAAGCTTAGCTTATACATTCCCGCAATGCACCGATGTTAAGCTGGTTGTCCTAGGCTTTCCCAGCAATTAAGAGGAAAATTAATTTATAAATGATTTATTTAATAACAAATTTGGTTTTCTAACAATTTTTTAAAAGATATCAAACAAATTTGACAAGAATTTTGACAATTTTGAAAGATTTACTTAAATTCAAAGGCCGCGTTGTTATTTTTTTAATATTTGAGGAACTGGGAAAAAATCAAAAATAAGGACTTTATTGAACAAGATTAGAAGTATATTGGTAAACCCATATATAGACCACTTTGACATTTCTCGGAAAGTTGGCAACACTGTATTTTAATAATATTATAATTTATGTGGTCATTAGAAGAAACTTTTCTGAAAATTTGATTAAAATCGAATAAAGAATGTAGCCACAATAAATTTTTTTTAAAGTTTGTGATTTTTTCTCGATAAATTGGCAGCACTGTATTCTGTTAAAACTGCATAATTTATTTAGGCACTAAGAGAATCTTTTATGAAAATTTGATTAAAATCGGTTAAATAAAGTGGTTATAATAAATTTTTAAAAATTTTAGTAATTTTTTTCTCGGAAAGTTGGCAACACTGTATTTTGTTAAAATTACATAAATTATATGAATATTAGGAGAATCTTTTGTGAAAATTTGAGTAAAATCGGTTAAATAACAAGGCCATAATAAATTTTTAAAAATTTAAGTAATTTTTTTTTCGGAAAGTTAGCAACACTGGATATTTATAAAATTATATAGTTAATGCAAACATTAGGGAAATCTTTTCTGAAAATTTGATCAAAATCGGATAAATAACGTAGCCAATATAATTGTTTAAAACTTTAGTAATTTTTTTCTCGGAAAGTTGGCATCACCGAAAAAAAAACACATGACCATCTTGGGTACTAGACAAATTTATCCTGAAAATTTCATTAAAATCGGTTAAACCGTCTAGGAGGAGTTGCGATCACAAAATTTTGTCTTACGACCGAGCGAGCGAGCTGACGACGCACATCCATACACCCACATAAACTAAGTTCGGATTCGTCATCTAGAGGCTATATGAAGAATTTTGTATACAATTTTTTTTTGTTTAAATGTTACAGACACCATACCAAACGCTATACCACTTTTTCCTTGCAGTCGAAGTGGTAAAAATAGAAAAATACATTTATTAAAAAAAATAAGTATAATACTTAATTATCTAGTTAACTTAATAATGTGATTAATTATCTGATTAGATTGTCAAAACACACTTTAATAATTTAAATAATTAAAATGGTAAAATTTCATAAAAATAAAAATACAAATTTAGTAACTTAATCACATTGTTAACTATATGATTAACAAACTTAATTATCTTGTTAACTTAGCAATGTAATTAATTATGTAATTAGTTTATCAAAACACACTTTAATAATTAAACAATTAAAATTGATTTTTCCTCGAAAATACTTTGCCATGAAAGTTCAAGAAAAAAATAATTTTTTTTAAATTGTATTTGAAAAAAATTAAAAAATTGTACATCCAATTTCTACGATCATTTAAATACTTCGTTCAAACGAACAAAAGTAAAATCGTGTAAGTTATTTTTTGACTGTTACCATTTTCTTTAACACTAACACTCTCTACGTTGTTTATTCTGTATGCAGTAAAAATATTAAGTCATTTTTTAGCAAAAAATTAAGGGTACTTCTATTGCAAAATGTACAAAATGTACGAATGAGTTACAAAATTTTCATTTGTATACTGAAATACAAGGACTTAAAAATATTTCAAAATTTATTTCGCAAAATTACAAAATAGTATAATATTAATATATGGTACTTTTTCTTAATGAAAAAAAAAAAATGTAAATATTGAGATTTATAGGAAAAATAGGTGCATTCAATAAATCTACATTTTGAATAAGTCGATTTTTTTTATTAAGAAAAATCAACAATTCTAGATAAATAATCTAGATAAATAATATCGTAAGTAGTAAACTATGATTTTCTTTAAATTCAGCTAATCTGCATAAAAATGCTCGTTTCGGTTTCAAAATACAATTTGTCAAAAGGAGCATTTCAAATCAAAATCAAACAAATACGGACACAATTTGTTTGTTTCTTTCTTGTGTCCTTGTACGTGGTTCCATTTGTTGTTTTGTTTTTGTTCTTTTAGGTCACAAACCAACAGACACAAGTTATTAAAAAATCATAAATACATCTGTTTATAATATTTGTTCGTGAAACATAATCTAAACGATTCTGCAGCAAAACTGTGTAAAATATTCTAAAGAACAAAATACAATTTAAGCAGAAACAGAAAATATAAATATTTTATCTATTATCAGGACGTTTCGTAATTATTATTTTATTTTTAAATATCTTTCTTAATTATAAAAAAATATCAATATTGTTTTCGAAAACTTTATAAATAGAATTAGATGAAATATACTTATACAAAAATTACACATTTTATATGCATATATTTCTTAAATGTAATTTGTTTTTTGTTCGTGTTGAAAAATGTTTAATTCATTTGTTTCTTTATTTGAAATAATATAAAACAATCAATAATTCTAGGAATTATTTATTGCATTCTACAAATTCATTTTTTAATAGTGTATGAATTTGTTAATATAGTTTTTATTTTCTCTATACCTGCAGTTAATAATTTGAGCATTAGTTTATTTCATTATATATTTGTATACTTTTTTCTATTTTTCTAAGCAATACGTAAATCAAATTTAACTCCAAAGATACCACAACATTGTTTTATAATGCTCAATCACACGAAAAACATGTTTTACACAAAAAAATACAACTTTGTGATTATATTAACACAGTGCCTATCAAACCAAATTACAAATTTTCCTTTTCTACTTAAGATTTTTTCAAGTTCAACCTCACAAAATTATTTAGTAGTAGGAATAAAAGAGCATGTATGAAAGGAATTATGAATGTGAATGAAGCAAAAGTTGCTTGTTTGGATAGGAATGTTTGGAGGCGACTGATTTCGGAATGATGAAATGAGTTTGTGCCACACCCTTTTGGGTACATGGCGTGACTGTGTATGTATGTATGTATGTCTGTATGTATGTCTTCTAGAATAAAGTACGTGTTCATATTGTATTAAGTACAGTTTTAATTAAATATATGCATTGCATTGCACCATGTAAAAAAAATTATAAATTAGAAAATAAAAACATTTTTCAAAACTGCACTGCAACTTTCCTAAAATTAGCAAAAACATTTCACGAAATTACGAAATCGGTGAAGAACAAAAAATCAAATTATTTTCAAACATTCACATAATCTCAAATTTTATGTATACATTACTATATGTAAATTAAGAATAATTAATAAATTATTACAAATAAATGTCGAATATAGCTGAAAAGTTAATTGAAAGTGTAAGAAACTATCCCATTTTGTTTGATTTATCGCATGCAGAATACAAAAATGTCAAGAAGAAAGACAAAGTGTAGTCCGAAATGCCAAAAGTAACAGAGTTTTCTCCTCGATATCAAAATTAGCACAAATTTGTAGAAATTCCTATACGCTTCGTATATATTAATTATCTAAAAGCTATGCAAAATGATTCTCGCTACAGCATTTAGTCTGAAAACACAAAATCGCAAACGCAATCGCAGTCGCATTCGCAATCGTAATCGCTATCGCGTTGGTCTGAATCCACCTTAAAATAAAGCATGCAGCGATTCCACAATCAGTCGCAACACCCAGTCGCAAAACGATGACGATTGTCGCCACGCCACGGTGTGAATCGCGCTTCGTGTCAATTTACATGTCGCGATTGATCGCAGTCGCAATCGCGATTGCAATCGCTATCGCGTTGCTCTGAATCCACCCTGCATACAACTGAATACAACTTGCAGTAAGATTACGTGTAAAAAATCTAAATAAAATTTGATTCAACCAAATATTTAACCGGTAAGTTCGTAAATACTGCATAAATAATGGTAAAAACTGATCGGAAAAAGGGTTTCTTACTTGTTTCCTGGCCTTGTGTTATAATTTTTTTTCTTTTTTCTCTTAGATTCTTTGTAGAAATAATTCAAGTTTTCGTGGTTATAATAAATTTTGATTGTTTCATATATATTATTTTTTCGTAGGTATTTTAAGTGTAAAATGAAATTGTCTAGAAATGCACTTGTATAAATTATAATTAAATTTTGTTCAAACAATTTTTCTTATAATCGTCTTAAATTTTTGAAAAAGGTGAAAAACTTTTTAACTAAATTGTACATATTTCCGATATTTGGAAACATTATACATTTTTATGAAATTTTAAACCGGAATAAGTGAAATATGCTGAGACAAATAATTTCAAATAGGGTCAAACAAGAGGTGATCTTGAGACAAACAATTCTATATCGGGACGTCTGATCACTTTAGTAACAACATCCACACAAACAAGTGAATTTAAATATGCATTTTTTTGTATGATATTTGTAAAATATTAAATAAATTACGTCAATTTCGTTAATTAATTCAATTTCGTGTAAGTACACGAAATTGAATTAAATTTCTATTTTATTTTCAACAAAAATAATAAAAATACTAAATATAATACATCAATATATATATATATATATATATATATATATATATATATATATATATATATATATAAGTTTAATTTTATCTATTATGTTTAATATCTTATTTTAATGCGTACGTGTGCAAATAACGGTTTTGAATTTCATTAATGATTACATTGGCCTATTCTGGTAGTAATTCACCTTTTTTTTTTCATAAACGATTTATAATGTACAATATTTTTAAACGCCTGGGCTAGTATGCAATATGCGCAGCAGGTGCGTTATTAGTGTTGTGTATATTAAGAATAAATATGATAAAAAAATTTATTCAAATGTTTATTTGAATAAATTTGTAAGTGGTTACTTACAGATTTTTTTTTTATTTGTTCAAATACGGTAAAAAATATATAATAATTCAATCAAATTTTACTTATAACAATTAGAAAATTTAATAGAGTAATATGAAATCCAATCACACGTTATTTATAACAATATAAAATTAAATTAAAACGGTTTTAGATTCTAGTAGTTCTGTATTCATATTTATTAATAATCGACGTACTCTCAACGTACTACGTCTTTATCAATTGTTTTAAAGATATATGAAATATAATATAGCGTATTTGCCCGAATATAACGCGATATTTTTTGACTAATTATTTGTTGGTAAAAAATTGACTCGCGCTAAATTCGAGGTCTAGTTAATGGGAAATGTAACAACTCTTGATTTTTATTTTCTTTGAATTCTTTTTGAAAAATCAATGGAACATAATAAGTTCGGCTTATTTTATTTTTAAATATTTTTATAAAAAAATTCGGTGTCGTGTTAAATTCGGGTTCGCATTATATTCGGACAAATACGGTAAAAATTATATACATATCTCATTTGGTATTTCAGATAATATAAATTAAAACAATTTTAGAAGTAAGTATATGGGTAGACTCATATATAGACCATTTTGATATTATCAAATAAATACTAAGAAGTAGGAATACAGATTTTATATATTTTTAAATAGTAAAAACTACAATTAAAGTCAATTTTGAATAGTTTTTCCGGAAAATTAGCTACATTGTATAATAATAAAATTGTTTAATTTTTTCAAGCACACATATATATATATATATATATATATATATATATATATATATATAAATAGTATGGCCAAAATTAAATTTTAAAAATTTTAATAATTTTTTTCTCGGAAAATTGACAATTCTGTATGGAAGTAAAATTATATAATTTTTGTGGGCACTAGGAAAATCTATTGTATAAATAAATAATAAACTTTTTAATAAATTTTTAAAAAAATTAGTAATTTTTCTCTCGGAAAATTGGCATCATGGGAATAAAATAAACCTATCCAATATTTTGACTGACAACCGAGCGATTGAGCGAACGAGCCGACGACGCCCATGCATACACCCTTAGTTCGGATTCGTCATCTAGAAACTATATAAAAAAAATTTATTTAAATTTTTTTCTATATAATGCTTGCTGCTTTCTATTGAACGTATTGCTTAATAGTAATTTTAATTTCAAGTGTTAGCTTGCCTCGTATACTGCATCTCGGTGAAATAATATTTCGTTAGACATAAATGGTAAATATATATAGATAGAAAATTAATCTTTAGTACTCACCTCGTACACTGCATTTCGGTGAAATAATACAGTGTACGCTTATTTACTAATTTAGAGAGATGAAAAAACATGCATTACTTGTAGGTATATAATGCGTAGAAAAATTGCATTTGAAAACATAACAACAATCATAGATAGCTTTGAAAAAATTAAATGATTTTGTTTCCAAAATGTCGGATTTTTAGCTTCTTAAATATGTCAATGTGATATTTTCGTATTAAAATCTATTTGCCTATTTTCCGTCTACTTTCATGAAACTTGTCAGACTGCCTCATAGGTAGATTTTGGATTGGACCTATTCCAAATTTAAGAATTCCTTTTTTTAACAGTAGTTCTGACACTACTAGAAATATAATTGATTAATTATTTTAAAACTAAAAAAGTTAGAACATATTTAATTTGATGATAATCCGAGGTCATACACGATGTCACCTTTTTTTTGGGAAAAATGTATTGATATTTCTGTGCTAGCGTACCTAGCTATTACACTGAGGTAGAGGAACAATATCTTTTTAATTTACTCGGCATTTTATTCAGTTGCAATACTAAGTTATATGTAAACCGGCATGTTTTACCTATTACCAGTAACTTACAAATTCTGACACCACCGGACGTCAGCTATTTTGCTAGTTTATGCCATTCATAACAGTTGGAAAGAAAACATATTCAATTATAATTAATCAATATTTCTCGACACTTTATTGATGTTATTCAAATATAAGCACTTCAAATTTGAAATATTATTATTATGATAATAATATTACTACTAGTGTGATAATTATCGTTAGATGATCGCGTTAACCATCCTAACACCGGGTGGGGTGAATTCTCACCCCAAGTTGAACTTTTTTCTCGTTACATTGTTCTTTGTACTTTTAAGTACTTGTTAAATCAGAAAATAGTCGAATCCAGTTAACGAGTTTTCAGATTTATTTCACCCCACGTGGTATTAGGCGCGATATACCTATCGGATGCTGTTTCGTCAAGTTTTTCAGATATATAAAAAATAATTTGATAAATAAAAATAAATAAATATATAAATAATAAATAAAAAAATAATAAATAATAATAATTAATAAAATAAAATATAAAAAAAAATTATGAAAATTATAAAATAAAAAAAAATATAATAAAAATAATAATAATAAATAAAATAATTTTATAAAAATAATAATAATAAAACAATAATAATAAATAATAAATTCGATTGTATACAATGTACCCAATTACATTTTAGTAATAGATTTTTTTTTTAATTCTTCTTTTATTAAATTGCCGAAATAACCCAAACTGCACCCAAATATGCCCAACAAATAATAATTCGTTCATAGTTTCCTTCCTACAAAAATATAGTGTGAAAATGAAGATAATTTTATTGGGCGCTCTTTAACAAAAACCTGACGCCACTCCCCCCCCCCCATAAAATTACTTTAAAAACGTATCTGTGAGCTCATTGAAGAAAAATCAGAAATTACAAAAATATATATATATAAAAAAACAATAAACATACAAAGGTACAAAAACAAGTATAAAAAATAGGGACATATTAAACATTATTGGGTAAATAATAAGTGAGGTAAATAATTATTTAAACAGGAAGAAAAATTGAACTTTTCTACTTTTTATTAATGAAAATTCCCGAATAATATCATGTATCTCACATTGATCCAAAAAATATCTAACTCTATTGATATAATAGCAAGATTTGAAAGTCTGTCTTGTGCCATTGTGGAGCGCAAGTAGTTTCTTAATAATTTTAAGTTTAGAAAAGATCCGTTCCGCAGATGCTATAGATACCCGGTAATGACAAACAAATCCGAAGAGCAATTGTGAAATTTGGATAAACTGTGATTAAGTCGTTTGAATAAATATACTGAATTATTTGATATATATCGTTTTTACAATTAGAAATAAATGGTTGACAAGTTGACAGTGTAAAATTTCTTCAAATCGTCTGCGCCAATTTCTGAATGATGATATAAGATTATTATTATTTACTTGAAATTATTATGAAAATATAAATATAGTGTTAATACAAAAATATGTCATAATAAAATTGTAAATTTAACAAAAAGAAAAATTATAATAACACAGGGAAAATAGATTTGGGTAACCAGTGCTCACCCTGACGAGTAAACTCACCCAAATTCAACTTTTTACTTGTAAGTATATGCAGCATACATTTTCTAAACTACTTGCTAGCACCAAAGTTAGCATAAAATAATATAAACAAAAATGTATTTCATTTCATTTAATAATAAAAATAATAATAATAATAATGATATCCTTTATTTCCACAAAATCACATAGATATAGAACACGTCACAGATACACATAGCTTGTAAAAAGTAGAAAAATAAATATATTATATATTCAAGTATAAGCACGAAATATTAGAAATATCGTTATTATTGTTATGGTAATAATATTACTAGTTATGGTTGTATAACTATCGCTAGATGATCGCGTTAAATAATTTAATAATTTAAAGATTTAATCACCGTACGCAAATCGAAAAGAAATTAAAGAATATTTCACACTAAAGTTTTTTTTTCTTTTTTAAGATATACAAAGTAAAACTATTTCCAATTATACAACGTGTTTCATATAAGCATAACGGCATTTAATTTCATATTTTTAAATCGAATACCATATGAATTTGAACCGTGTTTCATTTGACAACATCCGACAATAAAATAAATGGAGTAGTATGATTGAAAGTGTTTTGCATGAGCAAATGTTTCCAAGTAGTAGGAATAGAAGAGCATGTATGAGAGGTGTCGTAAATGTGAATGAATCTAGAGTTGGTGATCTGGATAAGGAATGTTTGGAGAAAGGTAACTTCGGGATAGTGAAAAGAATTCGTACCACACCTTTTTGGTGTACATGGCGTGTATGTCTGTATGTATGAATATAATAAATAAAATACTTTTAGAACAAAGTTTTATTGTAATAAAAATAAATTAATTAATAAATATAATCATTGAGTAAATTTAATATAAAAACAAAATTGAAAGACTCAACTAAATATTATTACATAAAACTGTAGGATTCAGAGTAGAGGGAAAGTTATATAATAAATTATGTTAAATAAAAAGAATTTTAAAACAATATATTAAAAAATAATAATAAAAAAGTCAACAAATATATTATTATAAATTACGTAAATAATTGTAGAACATACATTATTAATTATTGAGATTCATGAGTATTTTACATAAAAATAAAACAATAATTATTTGACAATAATATAATAGAAGAAAAACTTGTTATATGTGACGTAATAAAAACTAATTAATTATTCGTGAAATAAATACGTGTACAGAGCAGCTACTGTGTTGTGAACAATAATAAAACATAATTTTGTTATCGTAAATTAATTAAGAAACTTATGTTGTCACATTCAACAATTTTGACTTCATGTGTATATATTTATCCAGAAATCACATAAATTATAATGTGTGAATTTTCTAAATACACTATAAAAAAAATAATAGCGAAATTACAGAAAAATATTGGTAAAATTTTATTATAAAAATATTCGTAATTTTATTTTACCATAAATATTCTATATTTCTACCTCAAAATTCTGTAAGTTTTACATAATTCAAAATAATCATATAATGTAAGTAAATATCTGTAACAGTTTAACAAAATAACGAGACTTTAGTACATATTTTGTGTAATAATACTAATAAAATATTTTAAGTGTAATTCATTTATTTCAAAATATGTGTACGAATGTGTTTTATTAAATGTTCATTTTGTGTAAATGCTTTCGTACAAGTTTTACACTGGAATGGTTTTTCGCCTGTATGTTTACGAATGTGATTTATTGAATGATTATTGTTTTTCGCCTGTATGTGTACGGATATGATTTGTTAACGCAAGAGATGTAGTCAAATCTTTACCACATATTATACATTTGTAACTTCTTTTACCTGTACAAATTTTTCTAGTTATATCTGATTGATTTTTACAAGCTTTCTTACTCATTTTGCACATATACGGCGCCCGAACTGTGCATGATCGATTATTCTCTTTTACATCTGAACTGTCTTTAGAGGAATTTTGACATATTTTCCTGGAACTGCTTCTTTCCAATGATGTATGAACATTTTTACATTCTCAACATTATTTAATTAAATATTAGTGTTTACATTCGACGAATTATCCCCAATTGCACTTCTTTCTAATTCTTTATCAACATTTTTCGTATGTTCTTTACTTATTACTTTATCTAGACATTCTAGTTTCAAATCATATTTCATTTTGTAACTATTAGCTAAATCACATTCAACCAAATCAAAGTCAGTAAAGTCAATGTCATTTTCAAAGTCATCCTCGTCAATTTTAATATTTTTTACATCGGTAAAGTCATATTCGTTATTCATATTAATTGAATCACTGTGATCTTCTGTTTTAGTAAATTCACTATCGTCTTCATGTTTCAGTTTTTCGGAAGGTTTAAGCAAATAATTATTTTCTAATTTTACTTCTTTATCTCTTTGATTCATTTGTATATCATCAGTTGAATCATTGCAAATTTCTTCAGTGTCTTCCTTTTTAAGATTTGCAATAATATTTCTAATTTCTTCTTCTACTTTTAGATCATTTTTAAAATCTGCTTGATTAGATGCGGAATTATCATTGGCATAATCACTAACATTATATTTTTCCTTAGGTTCTTCATTTAAAAATCCAGTTTCTTTCTCATCTTTCACCATTAGACAATTATTAGAATTCACTTCACTATTACAATTCGTTTCTTCTAATTTTATTACTTTAATTAGAATTTCTCGATTATTAGCTGGTTGTATCTGTTGTTCATTTTGTAATTGTACTAAATATCGTTAAAATATTGCTTGAGATTCGGAACATTTGTTTATAAATTTGTAAGCTATATTCAGTTCCGTGATGCAATTTATACATATGCCATTTGGTAAATTAGAATAGTTTTCCAGCTAAGAAATAAGTAAAATAAAATTAAAATATATAAATACGTAAATAACAACTAAATAACCTTATTTATATCATACTTACAATTTCTGGTGCAATTCTATTTAATTTCTGGAGTAATGATACATTATCTGAAACAATATGATGCAATGTTGTGTTGATATTCTCGTAGCTTCTACATAAGCGACAAGATTTGATTAATATAAACTTGTCTTTCAACGAATACAATTTTTCCATCTGAAAGTATATAAATTTATAAAAATATAACGAAATAGCCTAGCTTGTTTCCAAATGTTATAATTATCTAATCTAATTAATATAATAATATGTATTGTAATATTTCAGTTCCAGTGTTATATTACTATCATCAAAAAGAATATAATATATTATATTCTCTTTGCTATCATTTACAGAACTTCGAATTTATCATTTATGGCAACTTTTAAGCAATAACGTCAACCATTCATGAAAGGTATGTTTGTTTTCAATTTTTTTCATTAGTACAGTTCGAAAATAAGTTCAAATTTATTCTCAATTTATTACAGTAACAACAAAAAACAGATAACATTAGCAAGTAATGCCTGAAGTAATAACCTGCACTGGATTACCAAACACAATCAACGTACAATTATCACAAGCTGTTCATTTCGGCTATCTTGACGAACTTGAACGTCAAATCGATCAGATTTCATCATCAACAATAACCTTTCAACTTTTTACCATACTTTTAAACGATGCAGTCAAACAAAATCATATCGATATAGTTCGTCTGCTACTCGAACGTGGCGCTAAAGTCGATACCATTGACCATAAAACATAAAATAGCCCCCTTCATTTTGCAATCGCTAACCGAAATAAACGTATTGTTCATCTTCTTCTGAAAGCAAACGCCAGCGTTAATATAATCAATCGAAACGGCGAAGTACCACTGCATATTGCAGCCGCAAAAGGTGATCTAGACATTTTTACAATGATACTAAATAAAGTTCTACATGATCACTATAACGGTTACTTTAATATCAACGCTAAGGATAATGGCGGCGATACACCGCTGAGTTTTGCTCTCAAAGATGGCAATATGGAACAAGCCCGTCTACTTTTAAATAATGGTGCCGGTGTGAAAGATTATTCTGCGCTACGTATTGCTATCGAGAACGGATATCAAGATATCGTCGATGAATTGTTTAAATTTGCACGTAAAATTGACATAAACCGCACTTTAAGTTTATTCACCGCTGTTCTATCGGGTAATAAAGATATTGTTTACATGCTAATAGAAAAATATCACGCAGATGTAAATATGAAAAATATGAATGGACAAACACCCCTACATTTAGCGGTTGATCGTAATAAACTTGAATTTGTGCAATTACTTTTACAGCAAGGCGCATGCGTTGACGCAAAAGATAATAGCGGTAATACGCCACTTTACTACGCGGTAACTACAAAAGAATCGAAAAACGTTATTGAGATTTTAATCAAACACGGTGCAAATATAAATACCGAAAATTATTTAAGTGATTCAATACTTCACATGGCAATTCGTAGTGGCAGTAAAGAAATTTGCCAATTTTTATTACAAAAAGGCGCTAATCCAAACGCGCGAAATAGTTTTGGTGAAACCGTCATTTACAAAGCCGTTATTAACCGTCAAATTCATCTGGTAGACGTACTTTTAAAATACGGTGCTGATTTGCATAACGTTAATAAGGAAGAAAAAACGATTTTGCATACCGCGCTATGGGATAACAATATTGAACTTTGTAGATTCTTTTTAGATAAAGGTATCGATGTTAATATGAAAAATAATTACGGTAAACCGTTAATTTATGAAGCGTTATTATACGGTTATGATGATATTGTTAAATTGTTCATCGAATATGGCGCCTATATTCATTTCAAGAATGAAGATGGTGAAACTATGTTGTATACAGCACTTAGAAGCAGGGATTATAAATGTTTTAAATTGTTATTGGAAAAAGGAATCGATCCTAGTACGAAAAATAAAAATAGTGATACCGTACTGAATATAGCTATTAAAATATCAGCAAGGAATTTTATTAAATTGTTACTTAATTATGAACTAGATTTCAATTGTTTATCGACGACCTATTTTGAACTCGAAACTAATTTCATTAAAGATCATTTAGTTAAATTGAAATTCGCTGGTGTTTATTTAAATGACAATTGTTTGAAATTAATAGAAAACTTTCGTTTAACATATCAGTTGCAATGCAAGAATGAAATTAGCAATATGATGCGATTACGGGTGGAAAATATATCGTACTACGATATTTTAACACAAATTGTCGTTACTGTATCGAATTATCTAAAAAATAAAAACTTTGCGACTAATCTAGAAAACTATATTTACAAGTTTCCTATTTATGCTGATCTATTACAAGCAAAATTAGACAGAGCTGTATTTAGAAAACAGTTAACCTCATTAGCAAATGACGCTATTGCTACATTATATAAGTTGCCCCATCTCGTTAGGGAAAAAATTGTTAATTGTTTATCTACCAGCGATATACATGCTATTATAGCTGTATCAAAATATGATAAAACTAGTTTATAAAAAATATATTTCTGATTATTTACTTGATTACATATTGTGATTTATTAAAAATTATAGTGTAAACAAATCTACTAATAGATCAATCACCGATTTTAGGAAAAGTCGTATTATTCGTTAGCGTTAAATTTGAGACTGGAAACATGAACAAAGCATACCGGTTAGTAAAAATTTGACTATACACAATCAAAACAGACTGTATAAAAATTTAAAATGATAAAAGGCGCGTTTTTTTGAACTATACGTAAATATAAAATAATAGATTTAATATTTTTTAAACATTTAGTATATAAATTTTTAAGGCACATTGTGTATATGATTTTGAGACGCATTGCATATATACAGTGTGTTGACTTGGACCGTCGTACATAGGGATTTAGCATGTAAAATCAGACATGTGCGATTTCCTGCTTCCCAAATTATTTTACAAAAATAACCTTATGATAAATGTTTTAGGGCATACTTTTCTGCATGTAAATCAATTACTAAATTTTTTTTGGAAACTTTCCTAACGTCAAGAATTAGGTCTAAAGTTAAAGTTGTTAAGAAATTGACTGGAAAATGACAGTAGCCGTGAAATTGAAACAAAAAAATCAAACAAATGCTAATCGAATTTCACGGCTAATGCCATTTTCAGTCAATTTCTTGACAACTTTAGGGTTAATTTCCTGAAGTTGGGATGGTTCCAAAAAAAATTTTGTTGATTGATTGATAAAAAAGTGTTTCCTAAAACATTTATCCCAAAGTTTTTTTTTGTAAAATAATTTGGGAAGCAGGAAATCGCATATGTCTGATTTTACATGCTAAATCCCTATGTACGACTGTCCAAGTCAACACACATAAAATTATTTAGTTACATTATATATATATATATATATATATATATATATATATATATATATATATATATATATATATATATATATATATATATGATTTTTTAGATGCATTGTATATAACATATTATAAATAATTTTGTTAGACACATCGTATATAATTGCATCGTACACTGCATCTCCGTGAAATAATACAGCTTATGGACAAAGAAAGAGATAGGAGAAAAGTATATTGCTTACATAAAAATATCGCATTAAAAAAAATACAAATAGTATGAATAAATGAATAATATTTTTTTCATTGAAATATTGATTTTCGTTATTATTATCGAAGTCATAAAACAACTTTTATAACAATGGTTTTCTATTTTGTTTGCATTTGATGTATAAGTTTAAATTTTTATTTAAATAGTAAATGTAAGCACTGGCACGCCTCTCTATTAAGTTTCGGAAAACAAAATTTGCTGTCATTTTTTAATTAAAATTTTCTGCATCTTTATTTGCTTGTGTATTCCCTATATCTCTAATTTCATTTACATTCTCTGCGTTTTTTTCTGTCTAAACATTGTATCAAAACTTGAAACTTAGGTATAGCATGTTTGAACAAATCGATAAGCATTATTTAATTCCGTTGTATAAATTGTACAAATGGAATTTTTATAAATCGTTATTCACATACAATTGTGCAATTATTATATAAAATACTAAAAATTGGAGATTGAGTATACTTACATTTTATTCAATTTATTCAACTGAAGTATATTATTGGAAAAGTTATATTCCTATATTTTTGTTTGTAATAAAACAATTAATAAATTGGTAAGCATAATTTAATTATATTTCCAGTAAAACTTGGAATAAGATCTGTCAATTTCATAGATCTGTCAGTTGCATTATATAAATAACCGCTAGATGTTACCACAATCGCAAAGTTTTGCGTACAAAATTTGAATGTATTTTTAATAATTGAATATTGTAATAATAAATATATTTTGAATTTATATTATGTTAAATAAATTAATATCCATACATTCATAGTTCCTTGATTTAAAATATTATAAATGTTTATAGCAAATGTTTATGTTCTAACAAATGTAAATTTGTTTCATGGTTTTACGAAAAACGTACTAAAAATATCTTTACATAAAGATGAAATTTGAACTTCGTGTTATGGCAGTTTGAGCTATAAGACACAGTACGGTTACAGCATTTTCAAACCATCCATTGTAGTGCATTGTAGCACGCACGACAACTGTGCGCGACATTGTCGTTTGCTTACAGTGTTTGATAAGTAACCTACAAAACTTTCTATAATGAAAATATTTATGTTATTTTAAATAATAATTACGAAAACCACGATGGTGGAATTTGCAATACTTTGTCGATTATGTGTTGGTAACGAAAATATATCATCCAGCTTAAATAATTTAGATGCAGATAATGTACTCTTAATTGATAAACTAAAAGCTGTTATACCAGGAATTGTATGTATATTATTTTTTATTTCTAATAATAATATTTTAAAAATAAAATGTTTTTTTAAAGGGTTATAACAATGGCGAGTTACCAAATGTAATTTGTACACTTTGCATTGAACAACTAAGTAATGCATATCGATTTATACAAAAATGCTTAAAATCAGATGTAACACTAAAACATTATTTACATCAGTTAAAATATACTGGAAATAAATCAAAAAATAATGACAAGAAAACGCAAGAAAAGATTTTTGTAAAACGGGAAAGTGATGTTAATAAACCTTACAAAAATGATCTTAATGAACAAGTAGATGATTCTTTATTCATTTCAAAATATGATGAAATTCAATATACTCCGGAATTAGTTACTGTAGATCGTTGCTCGAAAAAAGATAATAATAGAGCGGAAAAATGTTTGAATGAGAATTCAAAAAATATATTTACCGATACAGACGTAAATGAATCTTTAAAAGAAAATAGCGACCCAACAAATCTTTTAGAACGCGAAAAATGCGAAAGAACCTTTATTAATAGCGCTAATTTTAAGATGCATCTTCGTACACATAAAATTAAAAAACAAATTAATTATAATAGTAAAAAAATTATTAAGAAACCTATTACAAGACTCAACAATCATAAAATTACAAAATTTTTCACAAAAACTATCGATTCAGAAAACGTTAACAAATGTTCTACCAATCTAAACACAGAAGTAGATGCGTTATTAATACAAAACGATAAACCAATAGTAGAAGAACCAGAAAATAAAACAATATATTCACCTGAAGATACATTCACCTGTATTTACAATTGCGAAGTCTGCGGAGAAAGTTTTAATAATCTTACTAATTTTAGACCACATATCCGTAAGCACAAATCCAAGAAACTTTTTTCAGAAAGCTTTCCTTTAGATGTAATAGACAGTTCTTCCAATTTGAACCCAGAAGCAAACGAATTATTACTACAAAAACATACTGATCCAGTAAAAAAAGAAGGTGAATTAATGCTACAAGAAGATGCATCATCGCTACAAGAAAATGAAGTATTCCTGATAGAAAATGAAGTATTGCTGAGTTCAAAACATGAAAAAGAATTAATGGAAACTTCTGGTTCCTTATTAATTCCAATGTATGAAGAAATTCATAATATTCCAGAATTAGTTAGCTCGGAAAAAGAAATTAATAATAGAGTGAGAAAAGTTTTGAATGAGACTTCGAAAAATAGTTCTACCAATGTAGATGTTGATGCCTTTTTGGAAGATGATAGTGATTCAACAAATGTTTTAGAATGTGAAAAATGCGAAAGAACTTTTGTTAATAGCGCTAACTTTAAGATGCATCTACGTATGCATAAAAATAAAAAACCTATTACAAAAGACACAAAAACAAATTTTCCTCATCCAACTACAGAAATAAACAAGTCATTACGGAACGATAATAACAAAAATAAGTCCTCTTATAAATGTGAATTATGTAAAAAAGATTTTCAAAATATTAAAACTTTAAAAGCACACACTTATAGCCACAAATATAAGACAGAAAAGAAATGTCCAGTATGTGGAAAACTTGTTATTCATTTAAAAAATCACATGTGGTCGCATTCAAAAGAAAAACAATATGTTTGCGTATGCTGTGAACAAAGTTACTATCGTCATTCAGCTTTAGTTGTCCATATTCGTACTAAACATGAAAATGACTGGCCTTATCAATGTAAAGGATGTAACAAACACTTTATTCGTAACGATATTTTTAAAAAACATATGAAAAATCACGCCAAAGAACAAAATGAAATGAAAAAACTACAATACAACTCCGTGAAAACGAATTTAAAAAGACGTAAAAAAAGGCGTGAAACAGCGCATACCAACTTAAGGCCTTATAAATGTAACATATGTAATGCACGCTTCAATCGTGACGCACATTTAAAGCGTCACTTAAAAGGTTGTGCTTTCAAGAAGGAAAAAGGAAACGATAATTTGTCGGCTGTCGAAGGTAGCTCGAAACAAACAACAACAGTAAACACTTTTACTGTAGAAAATTCACATGAAGATAACGGAAATAGTTTTGTGGATTTAAATACGGAAATAAATGAGCCATTATCGAGAGATAGTGACGCGGACGATTTAACATGCGACCTATGTGATAAATATTTTACTAACGCAGAAAAATTGAAGCAGCATACTCTTACTCACAAACAGAAATTACAAAAGAAATGTAAAATATGTGGAAAAGTGGTTGTGAACTTAAACGCTCACATGCGTATTCACACGAAAGAAATGCCTTACAAATGTTTACGTTGTGGACTGAAGTTTAGATATTCTTCCTCGTTACGAAGACATGTTCAAAGTCGTCATGAATTTAATCAGCATCTTACACAAAATGAAGATCGTATTTTTCAATCGAATGTATTATTTTTCGATGGAAATATGGAATTGATAAATCCAAGTACAGTGAGCCCGCCGTATCCATAGGAGCTTTTAACATGTGTGATACATTCCTTTTAAAGCTGAGTTCACAATCAACCCGAGAACGAGAATGTATAAATGGCTAAGTTGAATAATTTTTGCCATTCTCATTCACGGAAAACGGTATCCGTTCCATAATTCATGTATAATATAATATATATATTCTGTTTTTGTCGTTACCGGACTCGTTCTCGGTTGATTGTAAACGCAACTTAAGTAAAGAAAATACCTAAAATCGTTACTAACACAGCATGATAAAAATATGATCTATTGATGAAGACTTTTGCTATAACCTATACGGTCTTACCTGATTGATATAATTAAATATTTTCCGGGCGTTTTGTTTGTTTAAAATCACTATTATACCGACGACCAATATTTTAAATATTTAAGCAGGGAAATTAATAGAATTTATTTTCATAAAAAATATTATTACATTGTTAGTACATAGACTGTACGGTCGTCTATGATTCACATTATTAGTTCACAATTTTTTTTGGGTTTTTTGTTGGTAAAATTTAAAAATTACTTACACTAATCTAGTCCCATACATGATAAATTTTAATTGTAGTATTTGCGTAATTCACATATACAGGTAGTTTAGGTTTGGACATCATACAGTTTTTACTTAGTTGTCATTCTAATAAATGATATTTCTCTAGTCCACGACATATTTTACTACAAAACTAAATATTAATCACAAATTGCATTGACGCAAAACTCAGATAAATTACAACAGTCACACATACTGACCATTTAAAAATTGCACTCAGTACAAAATTTTGAACTAAACTTTGCATACACGTTACGATTTAATTACGCAACATTGGATTGTACAATTAAAATTGCAATAAACTTGGGGCCGCTTAAGAAATTACCAAGATAAAACCGTAAGAAAATATATTGTACATTATTACACTTATGTGCTATGTCTTTCAATATTTTTACATATTATTAAGTAAATTTAAGGGCTAGTCTCAGGTTACAGTAAAACTGCGGAAATCGAACACGACGACCTTACTGTATAGTTAATAATTTTATTTTTTTAATGTTTTTGTTCTAATATTTTGTTTTTGTTCAGAATGTTCTTTTGGTTCTAAATATTTTTTTGTTATTTTTATATTGTTCTGAATGAATATTTTGTTTCTCTGTGCATATTTTCTTGTGAATAAATACATTTCGCATATTAGTTAAGTATATTTTTTTGTAATACAATTATTAATAATATTGTTAATTTGAAAAGGTATTACTGACGTATATTTCAAATAATTTATTATTCAAGATTTCTATTTGGGTAAATTTAAATATGTCAGATATAATACAAATTGTCACCCTATAATTATTGTCAACCTTGTAATTCCAAAAAAAAAAATTTATTTCCTAATTGATGCGTTTAGTTTGTATGATACAGAATGGTGCTGAAATATCAATAAAATCGAAAATGGAATTATAAGGTTTTCCTAATTAGGGCAACGAAATACTGAATATAAAAAACATAAAATATATATATCAAAATGTTTTGTGAAAATAAAAATTATATTTTGTTTAGTTATAAAAAAAATATTAAAATTTATGTGCAAAAGTTATCGACTTTTTGTATCTACTATTAATTATATAATTATGTACTTAATTAAAATTGTAAAATAATATTTCACTGTTGATAGAAATTTGCTAATAATTTAATTAGTTTAAATAAGACTGCTTTACTTTTTTATACGAATAATTAATGTGTAATTTTTGTTATAATAAAAACTTTAAATACATGGACATTAATTTTATTTCTTAACCAACTAAAGAACTTAATGTAAAATAAATCATTTTTTTTTGTAACAATGGATAGAGCAGCGAAAACCATCAACTAATAGAGGCTATTCAATTTTTATATTAAAATTATGCTTTCCATAACAAATTTGTATATTATTCAGTACAGATGAATGTTGCTAGCATTCAAAATTGTAACGATTTATTTGGAAACAATTCATTTTGTCGCAATTTCACTACGATTAAAACTGAGCTTAATATTTATTCTTATTTTGATAGGAGTTGTTATGTGATTCATTCCACTCTTGATTGAGTACCTGTCAGTTTATATATTGATATATAAATCTTTATTGAAAAATAATGAAATAATTCGTACAATATATTTTATTATTATTATTATTTTTAAATCATTAAAATACATAGAATATAAAATGTTCTATAGGATTTTTTTTATAGTAAGATACAACCTTTAATTAATAACGTAACTCATTATTATAAAACTAATATTTTATTTTTAAAATCATGTACATATAAAAGTAAAATGATTCATTTAAGGTAACTCTGTTACTTCGTTTGAGTTGCTACAAAATAATGAAGGATTATTTATATATTAATTTTTAGCTTTGTTCGGATTCAGAAAAGTTACTATTTATTTTTTACAATGTTCATATTTTATTTCCATAATTACAATTATATATTACACTTATTACAGTCTATTCAATTAATTTTACAATTACATAATTTAATTCTACTAGTGATTTTTTTTAATATTTAACTCAAGCGAAGTATTAAATTGACCTTAAAGTTGAATTCATTTAATTGGTAGGGCATACACCAATAGTAACATCTCCGGTTGTCATATTCGCGGCAATATTATACCTTTTATTATTGACGTGAACATCTTTAACACAACCGACAAATGAACTACGCGTATGAATTCCACGAAGTCGTTTCTGCGCAAGATGTTGATGACCACCTAAGAAAAGACTGAATCTTGTATCAGTCGAATGCGACTGACCAACACCGGCATCAGCAAAAATTTTGTCCACTGACAGTGATACGACATTTTTCGATTTTATCGCTGAAATAAAAAGAAAAAGTTTTGTTTAATATTTATCCATTTCGGTTAGCTTAACGTATACATACCTTGTATGCTATGCCAGTTCCCATCGCAGAAATAATACCTATCAGTTGGTCTGAATGAGGCTTCAATGGGACCTTTACCATTATCAACGGTAAACTTAATAAAACCGTCTACCATTTGTAGTACGAGGAAATCTCGTTTACCGTGAACGGACATTAATAAACCGGATATATTTCGTGGTTTTATATCCATTTGGATGTCGATTTCCGTTCCGACTTTGAAACGTTCTTGCAGTTTGACATAACCATCACCAGTGCCAAAGAACGTACCCGATTCGATGTTATCGGAGCATGGTACAGCACCTTCAATGCGTGGATTTTGCATTGGTTTACCGTTCATTTGGAAATTGCGCAAACAACCTTGGAACGGTTGATAAGTTTTCTAAACAATACAAATTATAATTTATTCAATTTTGTTAAAATCGATCAGTGATAAACGAAAAACTATTGAAACAAACGGTGAACACAATACAATACACGTTATAAACTACACGAAATGATGAAATAAACATGCAGAAAAGTGTTGTGAATTAAATTGACAAACATTCTAACTTCTAACAATAAAACTCGCAACGTCGGGTATGTGTGATCGTTTCTAATAACGAAAGCCGAATTATTTTGGAACAAGTCAACGCGAGTCAACGTAACAAAAATGCGAATGAATTAAAAACTGTGAATTGTGTCGCTTGTAAAAATTAACATTACACTGTTAAGCTGCTCGGAAGTTTTGACGGATTTCAATGAAACATAATTAACTTTTATCTAATGTTGAAACCAAGATCAAACACACGCATTATAAGTTTAACAACTTTAAGAATATATTCTAGCATCGTGAAAGATAGGTCAAATTTACCGACTTGTCATTGGCTGTAATTTAAGGTTAGTTTATAATGGTCAAAAATATGTAATTTTGCTCAATAAATTAACTTATTGTTTGTCATTTCGTATTTTATATTCGAGATCTGTTTCGTTTTTTTCAAATCAAACTTAAAAATCGGTTATTTTTAAAACTATATAATATAAACCACCTAGATAAAAGGGCGGTACAACATTTAATTGTCGATTTCCTGTCGATTGAGAATGTCCGGATATAACATCTCGTTCATCGATAACTAGTTTTCCATCGGTTTGATTTCGACTAAATACAGTTGTATGCCATAAACATAAACCATCGTTATAAGTTTGATCCGATTCTAATGTTATATGGTCGACACCGCAACTGAATTGGTACTTTACCTAAAAAATCAGAAGAAGAAAAAACGCACATTTTATTATTTCTTATAGTACATGTATTACTATTATTCTCTAAGCGATGTTGCTAGCCTGAGCATTTTGCTAACGTAAATGTCAATTGTTGATGTAAAAATTCATATTTTTTTTTATTTAATTAGCCTTTATCGGACGAAAGGGAACTTTAGTTCCCGGCAAGGAGTGGATCCCGCTGGCTGAATGGGAACTTTCATTCCCACTACAACAACAAGCTTCCCCTCGCTGTTGCTACAGCGAGGGGAATCCCAGACCAAAGCTATATAAATCAATTTGCAACTGCACAAGGTATGCATAATGTGGAGACTATGCATGCTTCGTACAGTTGCAAACCAGTTACATAGTTGATAAAAACATAGCTATAAAATTCGTTGGATGTGTTATAGTTAATATTAAAATTACAGCTTGCTTCTCTCACCTTTCCACCAATAAGAAAGACAGCCACATAATGCAAATGCTGTGGTCCATGTACGTAAAACATAAGTCCATTCGCTTCGGTATTCTTAAACTCAATCGAAAAATCGAAACTGTTCTTATATCGTCCGCGCGAATGATCAAACTCAATTCGGCTACCCAACTGTGTACCCAATCGGAAACCGGATTGATAGCTCGCTGGTTCGGCCGGTATAAGCGGTAGCGCGCACTGCTGTACACTAGGAGGCGGCGTTGTACGTACAACGCCCGGTATGCCTGCTTCATCTTCTTCCTTCTTACGTTCTTCGGTCTCCTTCTCATCGATGGGAAACAGTGGCCGAACGGTTGTTGGTTGGTCAGTTACTTCAGCGGATAGATCTTCTTCGGTTATATCTTCAGGTGATGTAATTTCGAATAGTGGTCGAACTGTCGTAGTGGGTGGAACATATGGGGCGCCTTCTGTAATTGGTTCGCCAGGAAGGTAGTCGTCATCTACGCCGCCATCGCCACGTTTTGGTTTGTCTATTTTCAAACAGCAGAAAAAATATTACTCCTATTTTGTTGTTCTAAAGATGACTTGTTTGATCGAGAGATTAACATGTTGATTGTAAGGTTTTGGGCAGGGTTTTAAACCGGAAAAAACCGTTATTTTTACCGGAACGAAAACCGGAATTAAACCGAAAAAAATATCGATTTATTTCGGTTCGATACATGTTGCTTTAGTAACTAATCTCTTGATAACAATATAGATTTTTTTGTAAATCTGATTTGATTAAATTTATAAAATGGTAAAAGTTAGGTTTAATCCAGGTATGCAAATTACTTACCTGTTAATAATACAATATGTGGTTCTTCAGTTGTACCTCTAGATTCCCAATCTTTGTCGCTGTCTTTTGTCAAAACTGGAACTATAATACAAATATTATTGATTTTATCAATATGAAAATAAAGCTACAAAAATATTTTTTTTTTATAAAATCTTATGTTTATGTAAATCTGAATAATCAGCCTTATCTAATATACAACGTCCTAATAGATAATTTTCTTTATCGGTTGCATTTGCAAAATTAATAATCATGCCATTGAGTGTGGCATCACCTAGATAACCAGAGAAGGACATTGTTGTACGGACTGCACCGCGTGCTACGTTGAAATTCAATGGTAATCCACCGATATACATATCACCGTACATTATATGCAACGGTGACGGTGGCGAATCCATTCTATAATTGACAAAAAATAAGAAAATAATAAATAATACACAGTAGTACACGTGGTACGAACATTCAAATGTTCCATATAATAAAACAATAATCAAACAAAATAACGTACTATTTAACGTATACGTTAAAACATTCCTATAAATAATAATAAAAAATAAAATGTAAAAACTTACGTGATACTTTCCCAATCGTCAATATCCATCCTGAGTTCATTTTCGTTATGTGTAATTGTAACAACATGCCATTCATTATCATTATAACTGCTATGCGCTGAAGTATTTAACTCTAGCCGTTGACTAACTAATACTAGCGCACTGTTAACTAACGCTAGTGACACGCCGCGCCGTTCTCTTGATCACGATCGGTTGCGTAAAATATTAAACCGTTCGGTGCTTGAGTTTTGAATTTCAAACTTACTTTCAGCGAATTGGCTGACGATGCATTTGGATGTCGTATATAGCCGGGTGCATCTTGATCGAATGATACCAATGTTGCGAACTAAACCAGTAAAGGATGAGTTTTTGTTCATTGAACCATTTAGTCCTAAAATGTATATATTTGTTCATACTTACTTTAACTGGACATCCAGGCAGAACACTGTACACTTTAGCATTTTGACTCAAATCAATTGGTGTACTCATAATTTGTACGCTATCGATACAACCATCAAAATCTACATTGGTTACTTTTGAATAACTATGTTGATTTGGATAACCACCGAAGAACATCAATTCCGTCACCTTAACGTAAAATAATGATGATACAATTATAATAATACATAAAATTAACAAGTAATTGCAATACCAATATAAACAGAAAAAAAATTTACCTCAACAAGTTTGGATTGTCCACCAGAAACACCATTCAAAGTTTTATTGCCAACAATTTCCAATACTCCTTTTTGTCCATCACGACTTACTTTTACAGAATGCCATATGCCATCATTGTATCTATTTTTACTTCTTATTGAAACCACTTTTGAACTTAAGCTTTTATTTATAAAAGAACTTTTACATTTACGCAGAAAGATAAGCGTGGTTTTATTTTGACAACTGACTTTCTTAACCTATAATACACATGAACATAGCTTGATATTACAAACAGATACTGCACGCTTTACTTCTGTGTTCCTCCCATATATGTAATACGGCTATGATAACGGCTTGATACCAATTACCATCGGCAACATATTTATGACTGATATAATTTGTTCGGGACCATTTCCAACATCCATAGTTAAAACTGGATAACCATTTTCGACTTCTAATGTCATATAATCATCGGATTTCGTACGTCGTAGCTTAGTACCGGGTGCATTACCCAAATACAACATAAAACCATTTGGTTTTTCCGTTTGGAAATAAACTGAAACGTGAGATGAAGTTGCTTGATCGGCTATATCTGGTGGATTCTTCAATTCCGTTATTTTCGCCTCGACGTCTACAGTCGGTCTCGGATGAGCTGACTCTGCCTGATACTCATGCAACATCGTATGAAGGTGATCTCTTTCTACTTGTTTCAAATTTGGATTGACGTGAAGAGCAGGATCGTTCTCAGCTTCGACACAGATGTTGAAAACGTTGACCTCTTCCACAGGTTCACTGCTGCAGTACGAATGTTTGGCTATTTTCATTCCCTGCGGTCCGATAGTAATAGTAGCCAACTGGAAAAATGGTTCACCTAATATGATGTCTTTAGTAATAGCTGTATCTGAAACTATGGAAAAGAACATTTTATAGGATTCATGATTAATTATTGCATCAACATGGACTCTTCCTATGCAACAAACGCTGGTTCTCCCAAGTCCGGTATACACTTCGTTGTATGGTTCAATATTAGAATTTATTTGTTTAAATACGCTTTCACGCATTATATTGACGGCACTGCCACTATCAACAAGAGCAGCAAAACTTTGGTCATCGATCGTTACGTTGGTTGTACACAGATTTTGAACGGTGGTTAGATTAATTTTCTTCGTGTTCTTCTGCGGACAGTCTTTCTTTTGGTGACTAGTATCGTTACAAATGAAACAGGCACCCTTGTCTCTTTTCTCCATGAGACAACTAGAAGAATAGTTAGTGTCCATTTTGATTACAATTGAAACAACGGACATTGTGATGAAATCGTTCACTGCCACCTTCGGATTTCTTATCTGGTCTGTCGGTATTAGGAAATCGCTGTTTTAACATTTTCGTAGGTTGCGTTGTTTGGTTTATTGCAGTTAATTCATCTGCATATGACCTCATAGCAGCAAACAGTTTTTCAAGTGTGTTAAACTTTTCACTCTTCAATTGTATACGGAGGATTGGATTGTCTATTCCACGAATGATGTATAACACTTTGTCCTCTAAGCTGACACCTACCTTATTCAACATTTGCACTTTATCATGGTAATAGTCTTCAATTCTCTCATTTTTCTTCCACTTACGTGCTTGCATCTTTTCAAAAAAGATTATACGATCCACTTCCGACTTGAAATTTATTTTCAATTTTGTTTTCAACTGCGACCACGACAGCTCGGCTAATTCTGCACACGAATCATACCATTCTCTTGCACGGTCGGTCATTTTATTCGTAGCCAAAAGAGCGGTTGTATTTTCATTTAAGTTATTAATATGTTGCACAACATCTACGCGATTCATCCAAATTTCAACATCATCGCTTTGTTTTTCACTAAATACTGGAATTTGATTGCCAATATCACTCAGCGGAGCATGTTGCTGCGACTGCGGAGTAGCGCTATTTATGTTAATGGCGGCTAAAGCGGCGGTGACCGCATTAGTTATAATACTTTGTATCGCGGTAGGAGTTATTAAAATTGCTTGTTCACCTTCTTCCAGTCCAGCATTATCACTTGCTGCAGCTCTATCACTTCCGTTACCCGAATTCGGCATGTTCGTAAAACGCGTTTTCAACGTGGCGTTCTAGATTAAGTTTCACAGTTCACAATGTTCACACAGTTCGTATCCTGTTTTATCCTTTGCATCCGTCGTATCCCACTTCGGTAAGTTGTTGGCGTGGTACAGATGGTTATCAGGAGGAATAATAACAATCATAAAGTTATAATTATTTATTTTTAACACTCTGTTAAATATTTTTAACACTCTGTTAACATAAGGAGTCTAAACTCAAATTTAGCAATAAAAGCAGCTCGGTTGCCCATTTAAATTTAGAGGAGTTTTATTACTTAAATTATTTCAGTAACGATCAGAATTAAAATTTACTTAAAGCTCTTGAATTTAAAGATTTAAGCTAAATTTATTGACCAGAAATAGCGGCATTAATTTTTAAAACTACGTGCATATTATAGTTACAAAATAATGCATTTATTATTTTAATATGAAAATAGATAATTTGTTCATTTTTTTGAATAAACATTTTAATGTATTTTTGTATAAAAAATAATTTTAATAAACTCAAGCGATTTTTAAAGTGCTTTGTGATTAATCACGAATGCTTTAGTTTTATTTTTATTTTTTATTAAGACTGTAGATTTATATGATTAACAATTATTTTTTTATTGATAAGTTCTTATATAAGGTGCATTCAACGAACGTCAGCAAATCAAGCAATTGCTAGATCAGCAAGTTAGCATTTGCTTTGAACATATTGAAACAGCAAACCGTTCAACAAAAATTACATCCGGTTTGCTGGATTTACTGACTTCATGATAATTTTGAAACAAGAGTTAATCAGTTTTCTTTTCGAATGCTTCGGCGAGAAAATCGCCATATTCTGTAGCTGTTTTAATCAATTCAGGATGGGGACATAATGCATGAAAAGATATTCGCATTGACGCACACGATTTCTGCATAGTTTTAAATGTTCGGACAATGGATGCAGCAGGCGATTAGCATTGTTAGAGCCATCGGTCATAGCATCTAATAGACCGTACGTAAACATTTTAATTTCATCATTCTCCGATGATTTTTTTCTCTTATATAATCGGCCACGTTCGAAACGTTCGCAAAATTCATGAGAATACGCTAATTGCGCCATTAATAAACAGCTGAAAGAAAAAAAAATGTAAAATCAAGGTGGTGAGAAATGAACTAATTTAAATTAGTTACAAATTGAAAAAATGTATTGTTCATTGTGATGACCAAATCGTTTAGAAACGTTGGATTGCTAACTATAATTCTTTATAACGTCGTCACCGAGTGTTTAAATCTTAATATATTTAGTATAAAAACTACTTAACAACAATACAACCGGTTAAATTTGAAATTTTTTATTCAAATTGCACTGTGATTTCGTAGCTCAGTTGGTTAGAGTGTCGTCTGCGAAAGACGAAGGACTCGAGTTCAAATCCCGGCGAAATCAATACATTTTTTCAATTTGTAATTAATTTAAATTAGTTCATTGTGATGACAAAATCGTTTAGAAACGTTGGATTGTTAACTATAATTCTCATTAATTTTTATCGAGATATTATAAATAATACAAATTTTGAAATTTGCAAATTTGTGTTTGTAATTGTTGTAAATTCGTCAAACAAATTTTCACCCTGACTACAAATGAAATTCCCTGACTTTTCCGAGATCAACAAAATTTACCCTGATTTTTCCCGGTTTTGGCCAACCTGAATAATGTATAAGAAAGAAAGAAAATATTTTTCTACCTGCTCTTACAATGGTCCGGACATGGAAAAATACAAAACAAATTTGGAGCATTTCCATTGTTATAAACACGTTATGCTAACGCGACAACATTCTTGAAACGAAGTCCTTGTACAAATAATTGAAATCCTTCATTTTCGCTATCATTCAGTTCACGTGTATCTGCTTTAATAAGACTCATTGAATCGGGCAGAAAATATAGCTGCAATCAAAATATAATTTTTTTCATAAATACGTTGTTCATTTTTAACAAAAATCAAGGTTGCACCTATCATAAATCGGTTTCCTAAACCGAAATAAACCGTATAATGGTTTATTTACTATAAATCTTTTTTCCAGATCAAGATGTACGTTAAATACGTCGATTATTAATAAATATTAATACAGAACTCGAACCTAAAACCGTTTTATTTTAATATAATGAGTTCTGAAAGGTTTTTAACTATATCAGTACGATAATTTAAACTATGTATACAAAATATGGTGTTTTTATTGTATTAATATCTCATTTAGAAATCATATTTTTCTAATTTGTAATTTTCTATTTAAATTAATAAAAAGTTTAAAAGACTAAAGACTTGAATCTAAAAAAAAAAGTTAATTTGTGTGATATTGTTTACATCAGTTCATCTATAACCATGTAACTAGATATTTTGTTTATTAATGTTATTATGGTTTTCTAAACAAAATTCCCGTACATTAATTTAAAGAAAAAACCAGCTTTTTTTTTACTCTAGAACGCCCAATGGCACATTTTTATGCCACATAAAATTACATGAACATAATTATATTTGTAATCTTGTGTATTATAATTAACTTTAATTGACAAATTATTAAAAAGTGTATAATCTATGTTTTGTAAATTAATTCGATTAGGAAGCATTATATAAATTTTATATAAATATCCTAGAAAATGCTACTTTATCATCCGTCATTTTACAGTTAAAGCGAACGCTTTGAATGTAAGGAATGTAAATTCTAGATGAATGTAGATGAGGACATGTACTTAAATCGAAGAATCCGAAAATCTAATGGAATAGGTACTTGTCGATTTTTTGTCAATTTGATTCTAATTTCCCGTACCAAAAATATTTCCCATACATTGTTAATTCCCGTAGAATTCCTGCCCGCTAGACATGAAAACGGAACCGACAAACTATTGAAAACTATTTATCAATTCTACTGTTTTGCAACCTTGATTTTAAATGTTCAATTTATTGTTATATTATTATTACACAATAATTCGATTACCTCCGATATTTCGTCAGCACCCGTAAAGGCAAATATTGACAATCATTTTTGGAAATCTTTAACTGCCATTTCGCGTTCCTGATCATCCGTAAATACAGTGTATTTATTATGGAATGAATAGCAACCAGCTACGTCTTCATCTGGTATTTCTTCGTGTGTATTTACATCAAACCTAGAAATTATTATTTTCCAAATATTAACAAAAATCAAATACTCATTCACACATTAGACGATTGTAAACAAAAAAAAAATCAATTACCAAGTCTTTTTTGGAGTAGCAATTTCATCTGGATTGAGTCGCACTGAAGTAAATTTTATTGGATTATGCGCTTTAACTATTTTACTAACACAAACAGGAATTTTTATGTCATTTCCAACTGACATATCCACAAAGCAGAAAAATGGAGCTTTAACCTCAATTTTATGCGAAAATATCAAATCCAAACCATTTTCCATATCAGCAAATACGCAATTTTCAGCCACTGCTTTAACAAATGAAAAGTTTTCTTTTTGTACTAAAGTAAATTGTTCCGGCAGCGCATGACATAATTTCATTGTATCTTGTTGACATTTTATTCGCGGTACGTTAACGTTTGGCCCAATAACGTATAACCAAATATTATTTTCCTTCAAATTCGATTTTACGTATTCAATATTTACATCCTGTTTGTTAATAGGTGTATTTAAATCGGATATTAATACAATTCTCTTTACATTTTGCTGAAGTATCATTTTTTCTTCAAAAAAATTTAATGAAACTTCTAATACGTTCAATAAATCGAATGATGTTGAATTTTCTTTGGTATCACATATTACGGACTTTTTAACAATTCGTATAAAAGCCACTTATTAATAACAGGTATCTCACTAGTATTTGGTCGATTACATATAATTATTCTTTGGATATCAAAAGTCTGATCAAAAAATTTCATAGAATATATATATATTTATATATATTATTACTATTTTGAATAATTTATATTTATTTATTTATATAATAAATATTAAAATAAAACAAAACATTTTAAAATATATTATTCGTATTTAGTACCTTTATTATATGGTTGGTAGTATCTTAGTGAATTTAGTATTCTTACAGTTGACAAGCTTGTTTAAGTTGTTCCTTTTGCAGCAGGGACCATGGACAACGCCATTTTTGTTTGTGTCGTTTTGTATTTTAGACTGTGCTTAGGAAATCAACAAACATCTGAGATGGTAAGAAAATAATATCGTTAAAATATAGTTTAAAATGTAGTTTTTCGTATTTGTGGTGCTCATTCATTAGTATTTTTACTGCACGGCTATGTGAAAATAGTATTAGATTTAGTCAATAGATTTTGTTTTAGTCGAGTGAAAACCGTTGAAATATGATTGCCGTTTGCACGTTGATAATACAAATTACAGATGCACGAGGTCATTATTCGGAAATTCAAATATGTTATATTCATTTAATTTGCAGATACTCCGATTAAAATCGTTAAACTACCCTATTTCTCAAATTCTAATCAAATTTAATTACATGCTTTTTATAACCTAAAAAAATCTAATTAACATATTATGCCGTGGGAACTTTCAAATATTGCTATTATTTTTATTT
Organism: Clivina fossor; assembly: GCA_963966155.1. Lineage (NCBI taxonomy): Eukaryota > Metazoa > Arthropoda > Insecta > Coleoptera > Carabidae > Clivina > Clivina fossor. The sequence goes on from OZ014560.1 coordinate 990,108, forward strand.
TCGGGTTTTATATAACAATGTAATGACGTTTATATTTAATTCGTATAATGTTTTACGTTATTATTTCTCATTTTTAGGTGAATTTCACAGTAGACGAATTTCACACGTCAATCACGGCAAGTCTACAATCAGCCGATTCTCTTGTTTCAAAAGCCGGTATCATTAATGGGGAAGTAAAGCAGGAGAAAGTCGTTTCACTGATACCCGTACAGATGAACAAAAACGTGTTCCATTACCATCAAATATACGTAAGTAAGTAAATATCTATATTTCTCATTAAGTTACTTGTTACTTATTTTTAAAAAAATCTTACGGCTGGTGTATGATGGATTTCATTTAGAAATTTAGCATTTACGATTTAGGATTTAAAATATAAATGATAGTAAACACCATGCTGTGGTTCACGATGCATTTAAGACATTTACGATGTAGAATATTACTATATTTTATATTCTAAATCTAAATTCAAAATTCAACCAATCACATTACAGTATTTTGAAACAGTGACATATGCGCATAGAGAATTGTTGGCATTAATGTCGTGAATTGTATATAAAGTATATAAAGTTATTTTTTTAAGAATAAAATGGATGAACATATTGACATTAAATTGAAACAAAATGTTGAAAGTCTCAGGAATCTGTTTGTCAAAACAGATACACATTATAAAGACAGAAATGTGCATCTAAACATTTTATTTATTTTATTATATTATTAGGCTGTGACGATATGCTTAGGCATTCGCCACAAGAACCCTAAATGTAAAATAACTATAAGTAGTTTAAGTTGAAATGTTCAGCCACATTCGCAAACCGAATCTCTTTTTGCATTCATTTGTATGTTTAATCGAATGTTAGGTTAGCGAATAGCCAAACGTCAGAATGACAGCCGTCATCTACGCGCCAGTACGGTTCAACGCCGCGCTCGGCGCTAGTTTCAACCGTAGCGGAGAGACACTCGAATAAGAATGAGAGAGGAGCGTTCTCGCTCTAGCACAACGCGATAGCGACACATTGTGCGATTCTTGACAAGTTTGGCAAAATTTTGCCTTTAAAAGCCGGGACCGGGCTAGAAAAAAGAGAGATTGGGTTTTGCACTTGAAACCGATCACTACCTGGAACTGCCTTGGCGCGCTTGCCCGGAACCATGCTACGGCTGTTTACGATATATTTTTTTTTTTACTTACGGATAGTGTACGAACACTAATAAATTTTTTTTTACAAGTCCAAATTGACTTAGTAAATTTAATTTAATTTTTTGACTTACGGATAGTGTACGAACACTAATAAATTTTTTTTACAAGTGTAAATTGACTTAGTAAATTTAGTTTAATTTTTTTGACTTACGGATAGTGTACGAACACTAATAATTTTTTTTTTACAAGTCCAAATTGACAGTCGTTTTTTTTTTTTGCTTTTGCAAAATTTCATTTTTTTGTTTCTGTGACGGTACGAACGCGTCGGAATACGTTTAATTCATTCACGTCACTGGATTCGAGATACGGTTTACGGTGAGTGTGCGAGCTGAAAGCATATATTTTTTTTGTATCTTTTGACTTGGAATTTTTTTTTCTCGTCGACTGTTTTGCTTTTGTCGAAGTCTTGGATTTCGCTTTGACTGTTTAGTATATCCGTTCGAGTCAATCTTTGCACCTGAAGATTGTAAGGGGTAGCTCCTGACCCCTACTCGCAACGGATCTCAGTTTAAATTTTCGCTTCGCTTAGTAGTACATTCGCTCAAGTCAATCTTTGCACCTGAAGATTGTGAGGGGTTGCTCTTGACCTCTGCTTGAGACGAATTCGGGGTAGTCTGATTGCAGACGGTGATTCATAAGAAAACGGCTGAACGAAAACAAAACACGTCGACCGAGCCATAACCACGAGGCGCGCTCACCATACTAGTCGAAAAGTTGTATAGATTATTATTTGAAACCGTTGTTGTATAATATTATTTACATTTTTATGCAGAATATTTAAATAGATCATTATTTAAAATCGTTGTTGTATATTATTATTTATATTTTTATGCAGAATATTTAAAATAAATTATTATTTAAAGCCATTGTGGTTACATTAATTTTTTACATTTCTATACAATATATATAAATAAAATTCAAAAACCCGGCCTAACCGACCGAGCTACCCGCAACCTGCTCCTATCAGCTGCTTAGCGGGTAACGGACCGAAAGGCGCCCGAACCGACGAATATTTTAGGAGCAATAACGACGCCAGGAAGAAGCGTCGTTACAAGGCACATTAAGAAATTTATTATGTAGTTTTTCAAACTTATATAATATTATAAAAAAATTGTTAAAATTTTTAAAAATTCATTATGGCCACATAATTTATCCGATTTTAATCAAATTTTTATTATATATGGGTTTACTCATATACTTCTAATCTTGTCTATAAACAGCCTAGAAAGTCTGTGATGAAAAATAATATGCAAAAAATAAGAGGATAATAGAAGCATTTTTAACAATTATATAAAAACGAAATGACAGATATAAATGTATTTTTCGTTTGGACGAAATTTCTCAAATTATTTTAATTGCCTTTTTCAATCACAAAACATTTTCAAGTAGAAAAATTACATAAATATATTTATAATTTTATCAGAAGAAATTAGAAACATTATTATAATCTTTTTTTTTTATTATTATATCATATTTTTATAAAAATGCGAACCACATTAAATAATATTTTTAGTTATTATAATTTCATAAAAAAATAATAAATACAATAAAAACTAGTAGTGATTATTTTTGATTGTGGTTTAATTTGCCATTATTCAATATTAAAATTGCTTTAATATCTCAAAAACTAGAACGCTATTTAAACATAGTATGATTTTTACAAAAAAAAAAAAAATATTTAAGAAAATTTATTTTCTATTTAATATGTATCATTAGAAAGAGATAAAATATCTGATCTTTTAGGATACAAATCTATAGTTTCCATTTAAAAAAAATCATACGTTCTGATTGCATCTTTAAACCGCCGATAATAATAATAATAATAATAATAAAGATAGCAAATTGTTACAGTTACTAAAAAACTGCATTTTTTTAGTTGCCCATCAAGACAACACACTCAAAAATCGCGTACAAGCACTGTAGACAACGACGCAGTTCGGGAGGAAATCAATCCCCATCAGGTATGTAATGAATTTACTTCAATAATTCAAAGCCAGTAGTTTCAATTTTTGCAACAAAATTATTAAACTATTAAAGATTTTAATTTTTATAAACACACTTATAACATACAAATTGTTCAGTTTTTAAATGTTTTACATTTTTATTTTAATATATTTTCTGAAGAGATCGATAATAAACGTAGAAAATTAAAAATTTTAATAAAAAAAATCTAGCATTAATATCCCACATTAGACATTTTCTTTTTCTTTCGTCAAATGTAATTAATATTTCTTATATTTAATATTTTTATTATATTTGACATTTCTAAAATCTACACAAAGTTAAATAGATCTCTTGAAAATAATAATAAAAATTATTAAATAAATGTTACTGGAACTATGAACACGGACCAAAATTTTAAAAGAAACAAATATTTTTTCAAATTTATAAAATTAGTACAATATACAAACTTATAAAAGAATTATATGAGTCAGCGAATTATTAATGGAGATAAATTAGTCAGCGACTAATTTATCGCAATTTGCGCAATACAAATAAATTGTATTTTGATTTGCTTTCACATTTACTTAATTGACGTTTGGTTAAAAGAACATACCATATACATAGGTATATATGTGAGTGATATTGAAAGTATGTATACGTTTGTGTGAACATCCGATGAATAGATGGAATGGTATGATTGAGAATGATTTGCATATATGAGAGAGATATCATGAATATGGATAAAGTAAAAGTTACTATTAGGAAACTAATTTCGGTATTGTGGAAAGAATTTGTGCTACATCTTTTTGGGTACATGACGTGATTGTGTATGTATGTACTTAATACTTTCAAATAAAAATTAAATATTAAAACGTGTAATATTGAACATATTTAACTGTGTCATTTTACTCGATAAATTCTTGTATATCTGAAATATGTAAAGTTTTGTTTTACATGTAAATAGGAATGACGATAAAAAAAAGATATGAAACAAAAGACGGGCAAAGAAAGCTCAGAACCTTTCCCCGTTACCGTAAATTAAATATAAATATTTTCGAAGAAAAAAAATTATTGGGTTGCATTATCGTTTCACATTTTATTTTTTTCTTGGAAAACATTAATTTTTATTTCTAGTAAACTTCTACTGCGCGGAACATGGAGCTTTGACCGTTACATGCCTCCCTGAGCGTTAGCACGTCGACGTCGGTGGATAACGAACCGCCAAGTAAGTATTTTTCGTAAAATGAGTAGTGTCTCTCCCTGGCAGATTTTAAAAGAAAGGATCATTTGAAAACTCATCAAATTGTCCATAGTGACGAGGTACCATTTGTTTGTGAATACTGCAACGGAGAATTTAAATACAAGTCGACCTTGCAAAGACATAAGAAGGAGCAGCACGATACAGCTGAGCAATCCGGTAAACTTAATTTTTTCAAAATTGCAAGACTTGTTAACAACTTTATTAAATATCTTTTAAGTATCATATAAGTATTGCTGATGTAAATTAAATATTATGATATCTGAATATGTAAAGTTTTGTTTTACATGTAAATAGGTATGACGATAAACGATATGAAACAAGAGACGGACAAAGAAAGCTCAGAACCGTTCTGAGCTTTCTTGGGTTGCATTATCGTTCCACATTTTATTTTTTTCGTGGAAAACATTAATTTTTATTTCTAGTGAACATCTGCCACCCCTTCAAACCAGCCGCCCTGGGCGGTGGCCCGACATCGACCTCAATCACGAGCACGACCAACTTCTCGATCTCGGCTGATAAACCGACCAGTAAGTATTTTTCGTTATATATTTCGTATTTATTTTTTATTTTCTCTAAATATGAAACATAAAACACAGTCTCATATTCACTAAAAAAAAAAGTAAAAATGTTTGTTATTATGTTTAGTTCGTCGTGCGTACAAAGACATTGCGCATGCGTACTTGTTCGGAACTAGTTTGGGATGTGTTCCGCGAACAAAGCTAATAAGAACGATTAATTCAGATCACAAAAGGTCACCTTCAATTTATATAAATTATGCAAAATGCATTGCAAGTAAAGGTATTAAATTAAATCGAAATCGAGCTGGCTTGCTTTCTCGATGAATAATTTATATTTTTTAATTATCTAAATTACGATTTATTTATTATTTGTAATTTGTATTTACTTTTCTGATGAAAATTCAGTCATGTTTGATGAATAGCAATGTCGAATTTGAATAAATTTATAGAACTTTAACTGCTGGAAGGTTTTTGTTTTTTTAATTTATTTGTCGGAAGTTTTTCCAATAACTATAAAAATATTTCTTAGTAATTTTCGATATTATTTGCAATAGAATTTTATAGAAACTAAAAGTACTTAATAAACTTGCTTATGTTTAATTATATAAATTATTACATTTTTGTTTGCCTAATTTTAATTAAGATTTGTTAAATAAAATCAGATATATTTTGCTTACAGCGATATTATATGTAACATATGTGAAATAATTTTACTAGATATTTATTACACAGAGTCTGACAAAAAATTTTTTTAATTTGCTTTTTGAAACTTATGATTAAGGATTTTTTGTTGCTTGTCAAAGAAAAAAACCTCTAAATGCAATAACTCTCAGAACTTATTATATTACAATAAAACTGCTTTCGGTTGAAGTTCTGTATTAATAATCGAGACGGACAATGAGTTCGTCGAAACGTCGATTATAAATAAAATAATATTCTCGCAAAGCGAGAATGGAGCTAGTCGAATGTGGTTTGATTTTATAAGCTAGTTTTTCGACAAGCTAAAATACAAGATTAGAAGAAGTGTATATGGGTAAACCCATATATAGACCACTTTGATATTATCACATAAATGATAAGAAATAAGAATAAAAAAAATTTTCACCGAAAGTTGGCAACATTGTATTTTGCTAATATATAATATTATAGGCGCTAAGGGTATCTTCTGTAAAAATTTCATTAAAATCGGATAAATAATGCGGGCATAACAAATTTTTAGAAAATTATTTTTTTTTTTTCGGAAAGTTGGCAACATCGTATTTTCATAAAATTATAATTTATGTGGGCACTAGAAGAAACTTTTCTGAAAATTTGATTAAAATCGGATAAATAATGTAGACACAATAAATTTTTAATATTTTAGTAATTTTTTTCTCAATAAGTTGGCAACACTGTATTTTGTTAAAATTGCATAATTTATGCGGGCACCAGGAGAATCTTTAGTGAAAATTTAATTAAAATTGGTTAAATAACGTGGTCATAAATTTTTAAAAATTTTAGTAATTTTTTTCTCAGAAAGTTGGCAGCACTGTACTTTGTTGAAATTATCTAATTTATATGAATACCAGAAGAATCTTTTGTGAAAATTTGAACAAAATCGGTTAAACAACATGGTCGTAATAAATTTTTAAAAATTTTAGTAATTTTTTTCTCGGAAAGTTGGCAACACTGCGGTCTGAAAATTGAACTTAATTTTTTATTTGGTATGAACTATCTAATTGCCAAGTTTCAGCTTTCTACGAGCTCTCCTTTATACTTATAATTAACACTCGTATTAAAAAATTTAGTAATTTTTTTCTCGGAAAGTTGGCAACACTGCGGTCTGAAAATTGAACTTAATTTTTTATTTGGTATGAGCTATCTAATTGCCAAGTTTCAGCTTTCTACGAGCTCTCCTTCATACTTATAATTAACACTGGTATTTATAGTATTTTTTGGACACGGCCGGCCAGCCAGCCAGCCGTATTGACGATTTTATAAGCTAGTCTTTTCGACTAGCTAATATAAATACAGAACTGAAACCTAAAGCAGTTTTATTTTGAAAATATATTAGTAAACTTACATACATACATACATACACAATCACGCCATGTACCCAAAAGGGTGTGGCACAAACTCTTTTCATCATTCCGAAATCAGTCGCCTCCACACATTCCTATCCAAACAAGCAACTTTTGCTTTATCCACATTCATAATTTCTCTCATACATGCTCTTTTATTCCTACTACTTGGAAACTTTCGCTCACGCAAAACACTCTCAATCATACCACTCCAACTACTCATCGGACGTCCACGCAAACGTATACCATCAAAATCATTCAAATAAATCATTTTAACTAAACGTTCATTGGACATTCGCTCAACATGTCCGAACCATCTTAACTGACTAACACCAACTTTTGCTACAACATTTGTTTCAATTTCACACTCATCACACACTAATCGTATTTCGTACCCGATCTCTCCTATTTACACCACATACCCCACGTAAAAATCTCATTTCCACAGCAGTCATTATCCGTTTATGCTTTTGCAACCAAACCCAACATTCACTACCATGCATCAATGTAGGCACCAAAACTTAGTTTATTTGTAAAAAAAAATTGGGAGAATGATATTTGAAAATAAGTTTTAAAATAACATTTTAGCTCGATATAAAAAAAACTATGTTTAAAGCCAACTTAGATAATAAATATTTGTTTGTTTTTAAATACTGTGTAAGTGTAAGCGTGAACATTTAAAATTTGTAGCAGTTCTACCCAAGTCAAAAGATATCAATAAATTTCGGACAATATTGTATATTATGTTGTGAGGAGTGGAAAGCGATGAAAATTGTGTGGAGCTGAGATATTTATGGTCGAGGCAAAAAGAGCATTCTGCTCCGAGCCGTGACATATTTAGGATTTTTTTGGTCTAAACTAGAAATAAATAAAAATATATGCTAATTAATCTAAAACCAGTTACTTAACAGTTGTAGAACTGTATATGTACCTATATACGTATATGTATTATTTATATAATTTTCTGTGTTTATTGAAATAGCTTCTGTACTACTTGTATAACATGAATATGTAGACTATTTCTAACTTTTATTATAAATTTGCAAATATACAAGTTATTTAAGGAGAATAAATGCAGGTTGTAAGGTTTTGGGTGCTTTGAATGTAAATGTTTCCAAAGAAGCTACCCCATTTGAGTATATACAATGCAGTTTTGGTGCCTACGTTGATGTATGGTAGTGGATGTTGGGAAAGATCGGGTACGAAATAGATTAGTGTATGATGAATGTGAAATTGAAAAAAAATGTTGTAGCAAAAGTTGCCCCGTGTTAGAGGCAGTTAAGATGGTTCGGACATGTTGAGCGAATGTCTAATGAACGTTTGGTTAAAAAGATTTATTTGAATGATTTGGATGGTATACGTTTGCGTGGACGTCCGATGAGTAGTTGGAGTGGTATGATTGAGAGAGTGGCTTGAGTGAGCAAAAGTTTCCAAGTAGTAGGAATAAAAGAGCATGTATGAGAGGAATTATGAATGTGGATGAAGCGAAAGTTGCTTGTTTGGATAGGAATGTTGGGAGGCGACTGATTTCGAGATGATAAAAAAGTTTGTGCCACACCCATATGGCGTGATTGTGTATGTATGTATGTATTTAATGTTATTATTTTGTTAAGCAATCCTCGTACACGTGACGAGTTCACTGATCGCAATGCCGAAAGGCGGGAGCGAGTTAAAAAACTCAACGTCCGTCTTTATCAGAATAAATGATACAAATAATATTATATATATTAACAAAATATATAATAACAGAATATAGAAACAAGTTACTAAGTTACAAATGTTCATTATGTTTATTTTTCCTAAGACATTATTTGATAATGAATACAAATTGTAAATATTTGACATTTCCATTTATAGGTTATAAACTTTACATTAAATATTAAAATAATTTACTTTTACATATACAGTCGATTCCGCTTAATTGGGACACATCGGGACTAGGGCATTTTGGCCCAATTAAGCGGCTGTCCCAATTAACCGAATTTTACATAAAATTAAGCAATCCATATTTTTCTTTCAATAATTTTATTTTATAAATTCTTGGAAAAAACTATAAACTACATATAACCAAAAAAATATAAACTTTTAAGAAAAAATAATAATAAATTCCAAAATAAAATAATAAATAAATACATACATTTTTAATTCTATTCAAAAATGTGTCAAGTGTAGTCTGTCTTTTGTTTTTGAAACATTTCACTTCTACACTTATCCAGCAAAGCAATTTTACTAGAAACTGTCATATCACTTCTTGGCATCTTGGCAAGAGTCAATTTTTTTAAAATAAAATCGACAAAATGTAAGTTTAACGAACCTTCCACGCGCGAGGTGTAGTGGTAACTGAATCATAACTGAATACGTAACGATTGAGACAGCAGGGTAGACTCTCACAGCTTTAATGACCGGTGCCGCGCCACGCCGACGCGAGGGTAAACATTAACCTTTGAGCGCGCGTGGGTCCGTACTTCATACGTGAATGAATGTGTTGGGAAAAAAGTTCACAGCGCGCGATACTAATGTAATTAATTGATACATATTTGCTAGTTCTTTAAATATAATTTTCCATGTTGTGAATCAAAAAGATATGAAGCGTATCATATTAAATTTTTTGTAAATATTTTTTCTTGTGAATATTTGTAACATAATATATACTGTGATCTTAAATTTACTGTCCCAATTAAGCGGAATGTTGTCCCAATTAAACATGTAAATTTACTGTTGGTTCCTTGGTTTGGTTTCTGTTCTTTGAGATTTGGCCCAAATAAGTGGCTGTCCCAATTAAGCGGTGGCCCAATTAAGCGGAATCGACTGTACTTATAATAGCATAAAAATATTGTATTTCCTTTAAAAATCTATATAAATAAACATAGTTTAGCTTCATCGGTGTAAATTTACAATGATAATCATGGTAATTTTACAATGAGTTTAACTGTAATTTTTTTTTTTTTTTAATTTACTAAAATCTGTAAATATTACAGAAATTTTATAATATTATTATATAAATTTTATTATATATAATATTATTATATTATAGACAATAAAATTTCCTACAACTTTTATTTGTATCATTTTTTAATAGCATTTTTTCGGTTTAGAAGCTACGCGTCTTTAAATACCACACGAAATGTGAAACCGAAATATTTCATGCATTGCATGTTTCTACAGCATTTGTTTTTTTTCTCACTCCACGCATGAAATGCATTTCGCTGATGTGCGGATTCCCATTTAAAACAATGTGTTGTTATTTTGTGAAATATGTTTCTTGTTTCTTTGGTGTGTCTAAAAGTGCATAAAAATAATTAATAAACTCAATGTCGGGTAGAAAAAGCTGTCGAATTTTCCTATAGAGATGCAACGAGATGATAAAAAGGTCCCAAACTTTCTGCTTCTAACCTAAAAATTATTATTTTCCGATTTTAGTTTGGAAGATGGCGCCCGTGGCGGTCCGGCAAAGAAAGGATCATTTGAAAACTCATCAATTGTCCATAGTGACGAGGTACCATTTGTTGGTGAATACTGCAACGGAAAATTTAAATACAAGTCGGCGGATGATTCGTACGAAGATTCGGACGACGATGGCTGGCTGGCTCGCTGGCTGGCTGGCTGGCTGGCTGGCTGGCTGGCTGGCTGGCTGGCCAAGATCAAAAACAACAACCCCCCCTCCAACCCAGTGACCTACATCACGCACAACACCTACATCATATGCGTGGTGTAGCGTTCCTGGGTGGGATTTTCCTGGGGGGGAATATTCCTATAGAGATGCAACGGGATGATAAAGAGATCGTGGCGGTCCGGATTAATAACGAAGTTGCGGACAACGATTCGTCGAACGAAGTTTCGGACGACGGTTAGTAATTTAAATTTTAGTAATTTTTTAGTAATCACACAACTTGCTCAGGTAGGTTGTCATTTGTTCTTAAGAGGGAAACTGCATGTCATCATAGTGTCCAAGTCGTAAAAACTATTGCAAAAAATTACAGTGGGTTTCTTCTCAAGTGGTATAAGATTCCTAACAAGGTTAACATAACGTAAATTAACCCCCACAGAGCATTCACAATGTATTTATTACTTTGCCAACTAATTTACCTCACCTGGGGAGAAAAGCTTGAAACGTAACAAGTCGGATACATAAATATCTGTAATTTCTTTTTTTCTTTTTAAAAATGTTTTATTTTTTCATTTATTTACATATATCTTTACATATAGTTATATGTTTGAAATATTTCAATTTATTTAATATTCCCTGCCAATTTAGCCTTACATATTAGGTGTCAAGGTTATAACATTAGTCTAGATAATTGATGTTTTTTGTAGTTGTTTGAGTTGGTGTTAGAATTCTATTTGATATTGCTTTTAACAAGAATTTTCTATTGCAATAAGTTCCTGTTTTAGATAATTATGTTATGGTTTTGGTAGATTTCGATTTATTGTTTGTGCTTTATTAGGCGATATGTGTTTCATAATTTTGTTAGATGATATGTAATGAGATGAAATGATATGATATGATAAAAATCTTTATTTTACTTAAAATCCATAAAATCAACAGAAAAATCATGTAAAATATTTACATTCTCGCTTCAAAATCATGCTAAAATCCTTTTAATCTTACTTAGAATTGAAAGGAGTGGTTTCCCCCTCGGCATAGGAATAAGTGAATGCACAAAATTACGTCAATATTTGAAAATTTCTAATCATACCTGGTAAATTCAATGTTGAAATTGAACTTGGAAACAAATATCATACTTAAATTCAGTAACCAAATACTGCAACGAGCCATAACGGTGTCCGGTTTTGGAGAACGATGGTTGTGTACATCTCAATACAATGAAATATATGTTTTCAATATATGCTATATACGAATTTATACGAAATCGGTAATCTATTTACATAATATTTAAATAATATAAATAATCTATTGTATATTTAAATAGAATAGAGAAAACTCTAAGTGAAAATTGTTTTTCAATACTATATTACTTCGTTTTTACAATAACACAAACATGTGAAAAATTTATATTAATTTATTTGGCAAAAATGGTTTATTTATTAAATAAATAATACAATTAAATTGAAAAACCTAAATAATACAATTATATAGGTACAATTAATGTAAAGATATGGTACATACCAATAATTAGAAATAATTTTTTTTAGACATGTGTTGTCATTGTATGTTACGTTAATTAGTAAAAGTTTCACAAAGGCAATTGTTAAAAAAAATTATTTGAATTTGAAGAAAATATTACGAAAATTTCATATTAGCTGTGAATTACATTATTTTTAATAAATGATCCATTTTTGCCTCGAAACAAGTAAATATTTTAAAAATATAAATTTACTTACCAATATGCTATATTACATTTGTGAAATAAAATAATTTCTCTTAATATGAAACATGAAACACATAAAAACACTAAAAAATGTTTGTTATAATGTTTGGTTGGCCGTGCCTTCAGGAAATATGTACGGTGTCTGTACCAAAAACAAGTACAGAGACAGGTCCAGGTGATAACGAACCACCCAGACCACCAACGGTAAATATTATATTTAATAAATATTTTTAGTACCCGAGTTGTACAAATGTACAAATGATTTTTTTAGTCAATTATAGTACTCATTATTTCGCATTTTTTCATATTATGCTTATTTTTCTACACCTCATAGTTTTTGAAAGAAAAAATAAATACAAAAAAATCCAAAAAAAAATTCTAGCGCCCAAACGGCACATGCTAGCAAATTAAAACTAAAACCAGATTATAGAACTTTTATGCCCTATGTGAAAGTATTCTAAGTATTTCTCCGAATTTTACTTAAGAAAGGAGTATTCTGCATACTATCAGTATCCCATATTATTGTCCTATATCAACCTGGCGAACGAACACCCTGTATATATAAATTAAATAATTTATACCACTTTAAATTTAAAATATATAATGTAAAATTAAAAATGTTTTTATTTAAAAATGTAACAATTTTTTACAATTTATGATACATTGTAGAAACATGCAGTGTTGTGCGATATGTGGCAAGAGCCGGGAGGAAGACAACATGTTTATACGTACTTGCTTGCATAAGCACATCTTTTGGTTAAGAAAGGAGTATATATAAATTATATATAAATTAAATAATTTATACCACTTCAAATTTAAAATATATGATGTAAAATTAAAAATGTAACAATTTTTTACAATTTATGATACATTGTAGATGGCGAGCAGTGAGGACACGTGCGATATGTGCAGACGGCGGGATTATCGTCTGTTCGTCGCTGAGTGCCTGCACATATTTTGGTAAGTAATATTTGATTTCCTATAAATATAAAAAATAACAATTTTATTTTATAAAAGCTATGTTGCAAAAGAATTTGTTTAATTTCTAATTTAAATATAAAAATTGTTATTAAATTATTAATTGTACGTATAAATTAGCTAATTTTTCTAATAATTAGTTACCATAAATATGTAGTATTAAACGAATAAATCGAATGTAAAATTATTTATTTTTCTATTCTGAATATAGCCTTTTGTTTGCCTTGAAATGGCCTTAAAGTTTATTTGTGAGTTTCACTCCACGCATGAAATGCATTTCGCTGATGTGCGGATTCCCATTTAAAACAATGTGTTGTTATTTTGTGAAATATGTTTCTTGTTTCTTTGGTGTGTCTAAAAGTGCATAAAAATAATTAATAAACTCAATGTTGGGTAGAAAAAGCTGTCGAATTTTCCTATAGGTTTAGGTGCATGTATTTCTATAACACCATATTGAAATAATAACTTGCTAACAACACTTTTAAGTATCATATAACTATCGCTAATGTAAATTAAATATTATGTGAATATTTTAGGTAATTAATATTCAAGATTCAGTGCTGGCGGATGAGTCGTACGAAGATGGCTGGCTGGCTGGCATCCGGTTGGCTGGCTGGCTGGCATCCGGTTGGCTGGCTGGCATCCGGTTGGCTGGCTGGCTGGCATCCGGTTGGCTGGCTGGCTGGCATCCGGTTGGCTGGCTGGCTGGCATCCGGTTGGCTGGCTGGCTGGCATCCGGTTGGCTGGCTGGCATCCGGTTGGCTGGCTGGCTGGCATCCGGTTGGCTGGCTGGCTGGCTGGCATCCGGTTACCAACTATATAACCAAGAACGGCATAAAATATATGCATGATGTTGCTGCTCTCGGTGGTAATGGTTATGGAATGAAATTGTGAGTACACATTTGAATATATTTTTATTATTTGTTTTGGAAATTTTAGTAATTTTTCAATTGAAATTTTCATACGTACAGAATACTGATAAACTGAGAAAAAAAATGCTGTTTGCAGCGCCATCTGTCAAAGATAAAAAAAAGTCTCAGAATAAAATTTACATACTTTTTTAATGGTCTATCCGAATCTGCAATAAAAAATAGGGGGTTCCATTTAAGATTTCAAAGTTGCCCCCCGTTTCCACCCCTTCAGGGAGTCCGAGAAGGGCAGGGGGTCCCTGTATCAGATGTCCCCCTCGAAACCATTTACTTTGCATCCGGAACATTTTTTTGTCCGATGCACGATTTTAAAGTTATTGCAAGTGGCGGATTAAAATGGGACACCCAGAATATATATATATATCGGTTCGGTTCCGGTTTTTTTTCGTTCCCGGTAAAAATAATGTTTTGTTTTTTGTTTGTTTTCGGTTTAGTTTTGAGTGGTTAATTTTTAAATTTTTTCAATGTTTTTATTTGTATTAAAAATGTATTTTCTACATTAGAACATTTTTATTCCTAAATAAATTGGTACAATAATATAATAATTATTAATTAATTAAAGGTATAATAATTAGAAGTATATAATTATATAATTTATTATTCGAAACTTTATAATTTTTGTAATTATATAATAATAAGATAACGTAACAAATTCTTGTATACAAGATTTTTATTTGTTTATAATTAAAAAAATATCATTATTAAAATATTTTCCAATTTAAACTACGGGGCGTGGGGGGGGGGTTCGAAAAGTCGCTTTACCGAAAATAATATAATTTAAAAAAAAAAATACAATTTCAAAAATATTATAATTTATTTCAACAAATGTTGAAATTGTTTACCTTGTTGTTCAATACATAAATTACATCGTTTGATGACTGATTTCCATCATGCTGCGCATAAACCTTCTTGTATGGACAAAGCAAGAAACTCGATCTCGATGCGTTCCTTTAACTCCTCGTCCAAGTTATTTGAAGAAAGCGACTTTTCGGCCAGCTTGTATTTAAAGATTTATTAAAAGCAGTTATTATCAAAAAATTTACCTGCTTTTAAAGTGATCGCTAGTTTTATTTTCAATTTTAATAACTTGAGTATTTATCCAGAAAAACAAAAAACCAAACACAAATCAAATATTCGTTTGCGTAAGACGAGTTGCGACTTGCGTCTACGCTATGTGACCCCTGAAAATGAAAGAAAAAAAACCGACAACTGACGTGAAAAGTTTCATAGTTTCAGCATTGATCGAACCGAAATAAACCGGTGTTTTTTTCTTTCTTTCAGATTAGTTCTGGTTTTGTTCCAGTAAAAATAACGGTTTTTTTTTTCGATTTTCGGTTCAGTTCCAGTTCAAAGCGCTGATTATATTTTTAATAATTTTTTTTTTCCGGTGTTTTTTTTAACGTCCCACGTTTTTCTAGGAGAGAAATTAATTTTTTTTTACTTTTTAGTCCGTTTTAAAAACGAGATATATTAAATATAATTAATTTAATTGTAAGAATATCTATAAAATAAGTTTACAAAACAAATTTGGTTATATGATATTTCTGTGATCATAACTGCTACTAAGAAATAATTTTGTAAATTAAAAGCAATAACAAAACAGTTATATATCATAAAAGTACTTAAAATAATGTGTTATAAAATATCTGTGCTAGTTGGGATGTTTTTCCGATTCGTGGATTGGTCGTGGGGGTGCAATTAATTGGCCGGCACGATCACCGGATTTAGCGCCTAATGATTTTTTCTTGTGGCCTTACCTTAAAGAGAGAGTGTACAGAGAGTATCATCTTAATTTGGAGGCTTTAAAAAATGCAATACGAAGAGAATGCGAGAAATTAACGACAAAACAATTAAGTAATGTGCGGCGAGAATTTTATAATAGATTAGGTTATTGTTTAGCAGTTAATGGCGATTTATTCGAACATCATCAAATTATTTTTTTACTATATTTTTTTGCATTTAAATGACAATACACTGACATTTGTGAACAAAATACATTCGCGTTTTGTCCATGGCTGTCTGATATTGCTGAAAACTGATAATATTTATTTAATTAATAATTAATTACTGAGACGTAATATCACAATTATTTTAAGCGTAAATAATGTAGTTTTTAATTCTAAATAATTTTTGTCTCTTATAATTTTTCTCTAAAACTAGCGGGGAGGTAGGAATTACGATATTAAAAAAAATAACATTGTTTTTCCTATATTGCATAAACCAAGTATACACCCGGTATATAAATACACAAAATTGCAACAATAAAATAAAAGACTATAGAGAATTTGTACATAGATACGAAAAATTATTATTCAAATAAAATTATTCGTAGTCAGACGTATAATTTTTGCTTCACAAATTTGACTTACATCATCTAAATTGTAGTTCGAATTTTGATTAAACATTTTAGTTTAATTAATCTAAAGCTATTTTCTTTAGATTTTAATCGAAAGAAAAAGAAACATTGGACCGTATTCTCACTGATAAAAACATGGGTACAAATGAAAGTAAAAATGCTAGTCCTGTTACAAAACGAAAAAGAGATGAGGATGATGCGAAAATGCTTTCGACTTTCGACAATGTTTTACATACACCAAAAAAGTAAGTTTGGAATTAATACGTAGGCTGTCAAGATATTGTTCTCTTTAACTATTCATAATTAAAATTATATACGTTTATATTGTGTATGAATTGCAAGAAGTATATCTGAAATATGTAAAGTTTTGTTTTACATGTAAATAGGAATGACGATAAAAAAAAGATATGAAACAAAAGACGGGCAAAGAAAGCTCAGAACCTTTCCCCGTTACCGTAAATTAAATATAAATATTTTCGAAGAAAAAAAATTATTGCGTTGCATTATCGTTTCACATTTTATTTTTTTCTTGGAAAACATTAATTTTTATTTCTAGTGAACTTCTACTGCGCGGAACATGGCGCTTTGAGCGTTAGCTCTTCCACTTCGATCGTGCAAGAACCGCCAAGTAAGTATTTTTCGTAAAATGAGTAGTGTCTCTCCCTGGCAGGTTTTAAAAGGAAGTTTCATTTGTACATGCATCAAATTGTCCATTCAGAGGAAAAACCATTTGTATGTGAATACTGCAACGGAGAATTTAAATACAAGTCGACCTTGCAAAGACATAAGAAGGAGCAGCACGATACAGCTGAGCAATCCGGTAAACTTAATTTTTTCAAAATTGCAAGACTTGTTAACAACTCGATAAATTCTTGTATATCTGAAATATGTAAAGTTTTGTTTTACATGTAAATAGGAATGACGATAAAAAAAAGATATGAAACAAAAGACGGGCAAAGAAAGCTCAGAACCTTTCCCCGTTACCGTAAATTAAATATAAATATTTTCGAAGAAAAAAAATTATTGGGTTGCATTATCGTTTCACATTTTATTTTTTTCTTGGAAAACATTAATTTTTATTTCTAGTAAACTTCTACTGCGCGGAACATGGAGCTTTGACCGTTACATGCCTCCCTGAGCGTTAGCACGTCGACGTCGGTGGATAACGAACCGCCAAGTAAGTATTTTTCGTAAAATGAGTAGTGTCTCTCCCTGGCAGATTTTAAAAGAAAGGATCATTTGAAAACTCATCAAATTGTCCATAGTGACGAGGTACCATTTGTTTGTGAATACTGCAACGGAGAATTTAAATACAAGTCGACCTTGCAAAGACATAAGAAGGAGCAGCACGATACAGCTGAGCAATCCGGTAAACTTAATTTTTTCAAAATTGCAAGACTTGTTAACAACTTTATTAAATATCTTTTAAGTATCATATAAGTATTGCTGATGT
Organism: Clivina fossor; assembly: GCA_963966155.1. NCBI lineage: Eukaryota > Metazoa > Arthropoda > Insecta > Coleoptera > Carabidae > Clivina > Clivina fossor. The sequence continues at coordinate 1,008,132 of OZ014560.1, forward strand.
AAATTAAATATTATGATATCTGAATATGTAAAGTTTTGTTTTACATGTAAATAGGTATGACGATAAACGATATGAAACAAGAGACGGGCAAAGAAAGCTCAGAACCGTTCTGAGCTTTCTTGGGTTGCATTATCGTTCCACATTTTATTTTTTTCGTGGAAAACATTAATTTTTATTTCTAGTGAACATCTGCCACCCCTTCAAACCAGCCGCCCTGGGCGGTGGCCCGACATCGACCTCAATCACGAGCACGACCAACTTCTCGATCTCGGCTGATAAACCGACCAGTAAGTATTTTTCGTTATATATTTCGTATTTATTTTTTATTTTCTCTAAATATGAAACATAAAACACAGTCTCATATTCACTAAAAAAAAAAGTAAAAATGTTTGTTATTATGTTTAGTTCGTCGTGCGTACAAAGACATTGCGCATGCGTACTTGTTCGGAACTAGTTTGGGATGTGTTCCGCGAACAAAGCTAATAAGAACGATTAATTCAGATCACAAAAGGTCACCTTCAATTTATATAAATTATGCAAAATGCATTGCAAGTAAAGGTATTAAATTAAATCGAAATCGAGCTGGCTTGCTTTCTCGATGAATAATTTATATTTTTTAATTATCTAAATTACGATTTATTTATTATTTGTAATTTGTATTTACTTTTCTGATGAAAATTCAGTCATGTTTGATGAATAGCAATGTCGAATTTGAATAAATTTATAGAACTTTAACTGCTGGAAGGTTTTTGTTTTTTTAATTTATTTGTCGGAAGTTTTTCCAATAACTATAAAAATATTTCTTAGTAATTTTCGATATTATTTGCAATAGAATTTTATAGAAACTAAAAGTACTTAATAAACTTGCTTATGTTTAATTATATAAATTATTACATTTTTGTTTGCCTAATTTTAATTAAGATTTGTTAAATAAAATCAGATATATTTTGCTTACAGCGATATTATATGTAACATATGTGAAATAATTTTACTAGATATTTATTACACAGAGTCTGACAAAAAAATTTTTTAATTTGCTTTTTGAAACTTATGATTAAGGATTTTTTGTTGCTTGTCAAAGAAAAAAACCTCTAAATGCAATAACTCTCAGAACTTATTATATTACAATAAAACTGCTTTCGGTTAAAGTTCTGTATTAATAATCGAGACGGACAATGAGTTCGTCGAAACGTCGATTATAAATAAAATATAAATACAGAACTGAAACCTAAAGCAGTTTTATTTTGAAAATATATTAGTAAACTTACATACATACACAATCACGCCATGTACCCAAAAGGGTGTGGCACAAACTCTTTTCATCATCCCGAAATCAGTCGCCTCCGCACATTCCTATCCAAACAAGCAACTTTTGCTTTATCCACATTCATAATTTCTCTCATACATGCTCTTTTATTCCTACTACTTGGAAACTTTCGCTCACGCAAAACACTCTCAATCATACCACTCCAACTACTCATCGGACGTCCACGCAAACGTATACCATCAAAATCATTCAAATAAATCTTTTTAACTAAACGTTCATTAGACATTCGCTCAACATGTCCGAACCATCTTAACTGACTAACACCAACTTTTGCTACAACATTTGTTTCAATTTCACACTCATCACACACTAATCGTATTTCGTACCCGATCTCTCCTATTTACACCACATACCCCACGTAAAAATCTCATTTCCACAGCAGTCATTATCCGTTTATGCTTTTGCAACCAAACCCAACATTCACTACCATGCACCAATGTAGGCACCAAAACTTAGTTTATTTGTAAAAAAAAATTGGGAGAATGATATTTGAAAATAAGTTTTAAAATAACATTTTAGCTCGATATAAAAAAAACTATGTTTAAAGCCAACTTAGATAATAAATATTTGTTTGTTTTTAAATACTATGTAAGTGTAAGCGTGAACATTTAAAATTTGTAGCAGTTCTACCCAAGTCAAAAGATATCAATAAATTTCGGACAATATTGTATATTATGTTGTGAGGAGTGGAAAGCGATGAAAATTGTGTGGAGCTGAGATATTTATGGTCGAGGCAAAAAGAGCATTCTGCTCCGAGCCGTGACATATTTAGGATTTTTTTGGTCTAAACTAGAAATAAATAAAAATATATGCTAATTAATCTAAAACCAGTTACTAACAGTTGTAGAACTGTATATGTACCTATATACGTATATGTATTATTTATATAATTCTGTGTTTATTGAAATAGCTTCTGTACTACTTGTATAACATGAATATGTAGACTATTTCTAACTTTTATTATAAATTTGCAAATATACAAGTTATTTAAGGAGAATAAATGCTGGTTGTAAGGTTTTGGGTGCTTTGAATGTAAATGTTTCCAAAGAAGCTACCCCATTTGAGTATATACAATGCAGTTTTGGTGCCTACGTTGATGTATGGTAGTGGATGTTGGGAAAGATCGGGTACGAAATAGATTAGTGTATGATGAATGTGAAATTGAAAAAAAATGTTGTAGCAAAAGTTGCCCCGTGTTAGAGGCTGTTAAGTTGGTTCGGACATGTTAAGCGAATGTCTAATGAACGTTTGGTTAAAAAGATTTATTTGAATGATTTGGATGGTATACGTTTGCGTGGACGTCCGATGAGTAGTTGGAGTGGTATGATTGAGAGAGTGGCTTGCGTGAGCGAAAGTTTCCAAGTAGTAGGAATAAAAGAGCATGTATGAGAGGAATTATGAATGTGGATGAAGCAAAAGTTGCTTGTTTGGATAGGAATGTTGGGAGGCGACTGATTTCGAGATGATAAAAAAGTTTGTGCCACACCCATATGGCGTGATTGTGTATGTATGTATGTATTTAATGTTATTATTTTGTTAAGCAATTCTCGTACACGTGACGAGTTCACTGATCGCAATGCCGAAAGGCGGGAGCGAGTTAAAAAACTCAACGTCCGTCTTTATCAGAATAAATGATACAAATAATATTATATATATTAACAAAATATATAATAACAGAATATAGAAACAAGTTACTAAGTCACAAATGTTCATTATGTTTATTTTTCCTAAGACATTATTTGATAATGAATACAAATTGTAAATATTTGACATTTCCATTTATAGGTTATAAACTTTACATTAAATATTACAATAATTTACTTTTACATATACTTATAATAGCATAAAAATATTGTATTTCCTTTAAAAATCTATATAAATAAACATAGTTTAGCTTCATCGGTGTAAATTTACAATGATAATCATGGTAATTTTACAATGGGTTTAACTGTAATTTTTTTTTTTAAAATTTACTAAAATCTGTAAATATTACAGAAATTTTATAATATTATTTGAATTTTACAATTTTTATGTATTTTTACATTTGAATACTTATTTTATGTAATTATACCAATATTTTTATATAAAAATGTAAAAAATGTAATAATAACATTAGTAAATGTAATAATTACATTAATAAATGTAATATTTACAACAGAATAAATGAGCTTTGATTTCTATAGAAATAAGATTATAGACAATAAAATTTCCTACAACTTTTATTTGTATCATTTTTTAATAGCACTTTTTCGGTTTAGAAGCTACGCGTCTTTAAATACCACACGAAATGTGAAACCGAAATATTTCATGCATTGCATGTTTCTACAGCATTTGTTTTTTTTTCTCACTCCACGCATGAAATGCATTTCGCTGATGTGCGGATTCCCATTTAAAACAATGTGTTGTTATTTTGTGAAATATGTTTCTTGTTTCTTTGGTGTGTCTAAAAGTGCATAAAAATAATTAATAAACTCAATGTCGGGTAGAAAAAGATGTCGAATTTTCCTATAGAGATGCAACGAGATGATAAAAAGGTCCCAGACTTTCTGCTTCTAACCTAAAAATTATTATTTTCCGATTTTAGTTTGGAAGATGGTGCCCGTGGCGGTCCGGCAGCTGTCGAATCTCTGATAGGCGGATGATTCGTACGAAGATTCGGACGACGATGGCTGGCTGGCTCGCTGGCTGGCTGGCCAAGATCAAAAACAACAACCCCCCCCTCCAACCCAGTGACCTACATCACGCACAACACCTACATCATATGCGTGGTGTAGCGTTCCTGGGTGGGATTTTCCTGGGGGGAATTTTCCTATAGAGATGCAACGGGATGATAAAAATAGCGTGGCGGTCCGGATTAATAACGAAGTTGCGGACAACGATTCGTCGAACGAAGTTTCGGACGACGGTTAGTAATTTAAATTTTAGTAATTTTTTAGTAATCACACAACTTGCTCAGGTAGGTTGTCATTTGTTCTTAAGAGGGAAACTTCATGTCATCATTCATAGTGTCCAAGTCGTAAAAACTATTGCAAAAAATTACAGTGGGTTTCTTCTCAAGTGGTATAAGATTCCTAACAAGTTTAACATAACGTAAATTAACCCCCACAGAGCATTCACAATGTATTTATTACTTTGCCAACTAATTTACCTCACCTGGGGAGAAAAGCTTGAAACGTAACAAGTCGGATACATAAATATCTGTAATTTCTATTTTTCTTTTTAAAAATGTTTTATTTTTTTCATTTATTTACATATATCTTTACATATAGTTATATGTTTGAAATATTTCAATTTATTTAATATTTCCTGGCAATTTAGCCTTACATATTAGGTGTTTTAAGGTTATAATATTAGTCTAGATAATTGATGTTTTTTGTAGTTGTTTGAGTTGGTGTTAGAATTCTATTTGATATTGCTTTTAACAAGAATTTTCTATTGCAATAAGTTTCTGTTTTAGATAATTATGTTATGGTTTTGGTAGATTTCGATTTATTGTTTGTGCTTTATTAGGCGATATGTGTTTCATAATTTTTTGGGATGATATGTGATGAGATGAAATGATATGATATGATAAAAATCTTTATTTTACTTAAAATCCATAAAATCAACAGAAAAATCATGTAAAATATTTACATTCTCGCTTCAAAATCATGCTAAAATCCTTTCAATCTTACTTAGAATTGAAAGGAGTGGTTTCCCCCTCGGCATAGGAATAAGTGAATGCACAAAATTACGTCAATATTTGAAAATTTCTAATCATACCTGGTAAATTCAATGTTGAAATTGAACTTGGAAACAAATATCATACTTAAATTCAGTAACCAAATACTGCAACGAGCCATAACGGTGTCCGGTTTTGGAGAACGATGGTTGTGTACATCTCAATACAATGAAATATATGTTTTCAATATATGCTATATACGAATTTATACGAAATCGATCATCTATTTACATAATATTTAAATAATAGTAATAATCTATTGTATATTTAAATAGAATAGAGAAAACTCTAAGTCAAAATTGTTTTTCAAAACTATATTAATTCGTTTTTACAATAACACATACATGTGAAAAATTTATATTAATTTATTTGGCAAAAATGGTTCATTTATTAAATAAATAATACAATTAAATTAAAAACCTAAATAATACAATTATATAGGTACAATTAATGTAAAGATATGGTACATACCAATAATTAGAAATAAATTTTTTTTACATGTGTTGTCATTGTATGTTACGTTAATTAGTAAAAGTTTCACAAAGGCAATTGTTAAAAAAAATTATTTGAATTTGAAGAAAATATTACGAAAATTTCATATTAGCTGTGAATTACATTATTTTTAATAAATGATCCATTTTTGCCTCGAAACAAGTAAATATTTAAAAAATATAAATTTACTTACCAATATGCTATATTACATTTGTGAAATAAAATAATTTCTCTTAATATGAAACATGAAACACATAAAAACACTAAAAAATGTTTGTTATAATGTTTGGTTGGCCGTGCCTTCAGGAAATATGTACGGTGTCTGTACCAAAAACAAGTACAGAGACAGGTCCAGGTGATAACGAACCACCCAGACCACCAACGGTAAATATTATTTTTAATAAATATTTTTAGTACCCGAGTTGTACAAATGTACAAATGATTTTTTTAGTCATTATTTCGCATTTTTTCATATTATGCTTATTTTTCTACACCTCATAGTTTTTGAAAGAAAAAATAAAAACAAAAAAATCAAAAAAAAAATTCTAGCGCCCAAACGGCACATGCTAGCAAATTAAAACTAAAACCAGATTATAGAACTTTTATGCCCTATGTGAAAGTATTCTAAGTATTTCTCCGAATTTTACTTAAGAAAGGAGTATTCTGCATACTATCAGTATCCCATATTATTGTCCTATATCAACCTGGCGAACGAACACCCTGTATATATAAATTAAATAATTTATACCACTTTAAATTTAAAATATATAATGTAAAATTAAAAATGTTTTTATTTAAAAATGTAACAATTTTTTACAATTTATGATACATTGTAGAAACATGCAGTGTTGTGCGATATGTGGCAAGAGCCGGGAGGAAGACAACATGTTTATACGTACTTGCTTGCATAAGCACATCTTTTGGTTAAGAAAGGAGTATACCGGGTGTAGAAATGAAATGTGAACCATAGGGATTTCAATGTTATTTTTTAAATACGGCTGTATCTCTTTCCCTATTGACTTTAGAGCAAATATTTAAATACAAAACTTGTTCAAAATATAAAAATGCATGGTATAAAGTTATTTTTTTTACATAAATATTAATATTTTACGATATACAGGGTTAACCACTAAAAAATGAGCTATAACATTGGGAAACGGGAATGGTATCGAAAAATGCGGAATAATGAGTTCTATAAAATTTTTGGACTAAATTTTGTAAAAAAGTCTTATTCTGAAAAAAATGCCAATGGTCCCCCCTCATCAACTTTTCGAAAAATCTGAAAAACGTGAATAAAAAATTAAAGAAGAACAGGAAAAAAAAAGTGTCAGGTACGAAGAGTAGGATAAAAGAGTAGACAACGAAAGCCAGTGTTAAAATATCCAAAATCTTTTTTTTTTTTTAAACAAAACACAAAGGTACCCCCTTACGAAATTTTTCAAAAATCAGTTTTTAATTTTTTTCTCCTAAACGAAGTATCGTAGAACAATGATTTTTTCACCGAATTATAGAACTCATTATTCCGCATTTTTAGATACCATTCCCGTTTCCCAATGTTATAGCTCATTTTTTAGTGGTTAACCCTGTATATCGTAAAATATTAATATTTATGTAAAAAAAAATGACTTTATACCATGCATTTTCACATTTTGAACAAGTTTTGTATTCAAATATTTGCTCTAAAGTCAATAGGGAAAGAGATACAGCCGTATTTAAAAAATAACATTGAAATCCCTATGGTTCACATTTCATTTCTACACCCGGTATATAAATTATATATAAATTAAATCATTTATACCACTTCAAATTTAAAATATATGATGTAAAATTAAAAATGTAACAATTTTTTACAATTTATGATACATTGTAGATGGCGAGCAGTGAGGACACGTGCGATATGTGCAGACGGCGGGATTATCGTCTGTTCGTCGCTGAGTGCCTGCACATATTTTGGTAAGTAATATTTGATTTCCTATAAATATAAAAAATAACAATTTTATTTTATAAAAGCTATGTTGCAAAAGAATTTGTTTAATTTCTAATTTAAATATAAAAATTGTTATTAAATTATTAATTGTACGTATAAATTAGCTAATTTTTCTAATAATTAGTTACCATAAATATGTAGTATTAAACGAATAAATCGAATGTAAAATTATTTATTTTTCTATTCCCACCACCTGTCTGAATATAGCCTTTTGTTTGCCTTGAAATGGCCTTAAAGTTTATTTGTGAGTTTCACTCCACGCATGAAATGCATTTCGCTGATGTGCGGATTCCCATTTAAAACAATGTGTTGTTATTTTGTGAAATATGTTTCTTGTTTCTTTGGTGTGTCTAAAAGTGCATAAAAATAATTAATAAACTCAATGTTGGGTAGAAAAAGCTGTCGAATTTTCCTATAGGTTTAGGTGCATGTATTTCTATAACGCCATATTGAAATAATAACTTGCTAACAACACTTTTAAGTATCATATAACTATCGCTAATGTAAATTAAATATTATGTGAATATTTTAGGTAATTAATATTCAAGATTCAGTGCTGGCGGATGAGTCGTACGAAGATGGCTGGCTGGCTGGCTGGCATCCGGTTGGCTGGCTGGCTGGCATCCGGTTGGCTGGCTGGCTGGCATCCGGTTGGCTGGCTGGCTGGCATCCGGTTGGCTGGCTGGCTGGCATCCGGTTGGCTGGCTGGCTGGCATCCGGTTGGCTGGCTGGCTGGCATCCGGTTGGCTGGCTGGCTGGCTGGCATCCGGTTGGCTGGCTGGCTGGCATCCGGTTACCAACTATATAACCAAGAACGGCATAAAATATATGCATGATGTTGCTGCTCTCGGTGGTAATGGTTATGGAATGAAATTGTGAGTACACATTTGAATATATTTTTATTATTTGTTTTGGAAATTTTAGTAATTTTTCAATTGAAATTTTCATACGTACAGAATACTGATAAACTGAGAAAAAAAATGCTGTTTGCAGCGCCATCTGTCAAAGATAAAAAAAAGTCTCAGAATAAAATTTACATACTTTTTTAATGGTCTATCCGAATCTGCAATAAAAAATAGGGGGTTCCATTTAAGATTTCAAAGTTGCCCCCCGTTTCCACCCCTTCAGGGAGTCCGAGAAGGGCAGGGGGTCCCTGTATCAGATGTCCCCCTCGAAACCATTTACTTTGCATCCGGAACATTTTTTTGTCCGATGCACGATTTTAAAGTTATTGCAAGTGGCGGATTAAAATGGGACACCCAGAATATATATATATATCGGTTCGGTTCCGGTTTTTTTTCGTTCCCGGTAAAAATAATGTTTTGTTTTTTGTTTGTTTTCGGTTTAGTTTTGAGTGGTTAATTTTTAAATTTTTTCAATGTTTTTATTTGTATTAAAAATGTATTTTCTACATTAGAACATTTTTATTCCTAAATAAATTGGTACAATAATATAATAATTATTAATTAATTAAAGGTATAATAATTAGAAGTATATAATTATATAATTTATTATTCGAAACTTTATAATTTTTGTAATTATATAATAATAAGATAACGTAACAAATTCTTGTATACAAGATTTTTATTTGTTTATAATTAAAAAAATATCATTATTAAAATATTTTCCAATTTAAACTACGGGGCGTGGGGGGGGGGTTCGAAAAGTCGCTTTACCGAAAATAATATAATTTAAAAAAAAAAATACAATTTCAAAAATATTATAATTTATTTCAACAAATGTTGAAATTGTTTACCTTGTTGTTCAATACATAAATTACATCGTTTGATGACTGATTTCCATCATGCTGCGCATAAACCTTCTTGTATGGACAAAGCAAGAAACTCGATCTCGATGCGTTCCTTTAACTCCTCGTCCAAGTTATTTGAAGAAAGCGACTTTTCGGCCAGCTTGTATTTAAAGATTTATTAAAAGCAGTTATTATCAAAAAATTTACCTGCTTTTAAAGTGATCGCTAGTTTTATTTTCAATTTTAATAACTTGAGTATTTATCCAGAAAAACAAAAAACCAAACACAAATCAAATATTCGTTTGCGTAAGACGAGTTGCGACTTGCGTCTACGCTATGTGACCCCTGAAAATGAAAGAAAAAAAACCGACAACTGACGTGAAAAGTTTCATAGTTTCAGCATTGATCGAACCGAAATAAACCGGTGTTTTTTTCTTTCTTTCAGATTAGTTCTGGTTTTGTTCCAGTAAAAATAACGGTTTTTTTTTTCGATTTTCGGTTCAGTTCCAGTTCAAAGCGCTGATTATATTTTTAATAATTTTTTTTTTCCGGTGTTTTTTTTAACGTCCCACGTTTTTCTAGGAGAGAAATTATTTTTTTTTTACTTTTTAGTCCGTTTTAAAAACGAGATATATTAAATATATTTTTTAATTTTTATATGTGCGCGTTTGATTTGTAAATTGATTTCTGCTTAAATGAATAAAGAGTTTGTGCCACACCCTTATTAATATGTATGAATTCTCTAAGTGCTAATAAGATATAACATATAGTCTCACATTTTGCTTTAGTATTTATAGAAATTGTTAAATTTTTCAATAATATATTTATATATATAGTTTTTGTTGTTAATTATTATGAATAGTTTACGGTTAAATATTAGTGTTAAATTGTTATAAAGCTTTTGTTTATGTACAATATGAAAGTAATTTTAATTCAATAGACAATTAATTTGTTTAAACCGCTATGGAAATTAAATTAAATTAGATATAGATTTATTTATGTCTTGCATAGCTTGTTTAATTTTCAAATCATTAAAATTTAACGTCTTTATTTAATTTTATTGTCAAATACAAATAACTTTGTCATTTATAAAGTTTAATATAATATAATTGAAATATGATCTTACTATGGCGAAAAATTAATAAAATGGAATAATTTCCCTTAAACCACAAATAATAATTTTAGGCAAAAGCTATATACCTACTTTGAAAGCTAATAATTATATTTATGTTATAGAAAATGAAAATATCTGTAAAACACAACGGAGGCGGAGTTGTAATAGCAGACGAGAAGTGCCACAAGGTCAGGATTTAATTCCAGTCTGTGAAGAGATGGTAGGTACACTGTTAATGATATGAAGAAAAACAAGATTAGAAGTATATGGGTAAACCCATATATAGACCACTTTGACATTATCACACAAATGATAAGAAATATGAATAAAACATTTTTTCACCGAAAGTTGGTAACATTGTATTTTGCTAATATATAATATTATAGGCGCTAAGGGTATCTTCTGTAAAAATTTGATTAAATTTGAATAAATAATACGGGTATAAAATTTTTTTAGAAAATTATTAATTTTTTTTTTTCGGAAAGTTGGCAACACCGTATTTTAATTCAATTATAATTTATGTGGGCACTAGGAGAAACTTTTCTGAAAATTTGATCAAAATTGGGTAAATAATGTAGCCACAATGAATTTTTTTAAAATTTAGTAATTTTTTTCTCAGAAAGTTGGCAACACTGTACTTTGTTGAAATTATCTAATTTATATGGATAGCAGAAGAATCTTTTGTGAAAATTTCAACAAAATCGGTTAAACAACACGACCGTAATAAATTTTTAAAAATTTTAGTAATTTTTTCTCAGAAAGTTGGCAACACTGTATTTTATTAAAATTACGAAATTTATGTGGGCACTAGGGAAATTTTCCTGAAAATTTGATCAAAATCGAATAAATAATGTAGCCACAACGAATTTTTAAAAACTTTAGTAATTTTTTCTCGGAAAGTTGGCATCACAGGAAAAAATCAAAACCACATGACCCTATCTTGGGCACTAAACAAATTTATCCTGAAAATTTTATTAAAATCGGTTGAACCGTCTAGGAGGAGCTGCATTATTAAACACCGTAATGAACCGCTGTTTAATAATGTAATGTAGGATAAAAATAATAATTTACATTGATAACTTATTTATAGCCATGGATCAAATACGTACAATCTTTTTTCAACAATTTGCGCAAATTGTCTTGCACAAACATGCGGATTGACAAGCATGCTTGATCGTGTATGGATGAATGACTTAATCTCTAATTCGAATATTATTCTTTAGGTGCAACAACACAGGACGCAACTCTTGTCAAAGCAGTATCAACTGCACCGGGCGGTGGTACATACATACATCGTCTGTTACAATTCCCGTAACAGGTGTAATAGCAGCGCCACAGGTTAAAGCGCCGCTATTGCTGCAGCTGCTCAACAACAGCAACAGCAACAATCAGGTTGCAACTGGCGCTACAGTTAAAACAAATTCAGCAAAACAGCATCTACTGGCTAAGAAATTTAGCGGACAGAAGATCACACAACTTGCTCAGGTAGGTTGTCATTTGTTCTCAAGAGGGAAACTTCATGTCATCATAGTGTCAAGAACATTATGCCGTATTATTGACAGAAAAGGCCGTTTACCTGAATATAAAATAGTTTTTTTACATTTTTCACGGCCGCTTTGATTTTGAAAAAACTAAAAATATGCTTAAAATTGTTTTTAGACATAAAAGGGCGGGGCGGAATCCCAAAACATAAAAATGAAATTCTTAAATTTTTTGCCGATTACACCTATAGTGAACTGAATCCGGGGACACACTGTATAATATTTTGAATTATGATTATACAATCTTGTGTAACAATAATACAATCGTGGTACAGTTCTTAAATTTAATTATAATTCAATTAAAAACTTTTCGAATTAGATGAATTAGAAGCGTTTAGTCTTGTCGAAACATCATTTTTAATAAAATCAAATTAAACAGAATCTCATCGTAAAACAATTTTTTAATTTTAATACAATGAGTTCTGGGAAAAGAACGGAAAAATAAGTCCCCGATTAGAAAATTATTCATATTTTTTCTTTCGATTTTCGTTTCGGTTCATTTTAATATATATACTGGGTGTCCCATTACTCCCATTTTAATCCGCTACTTGCAATAACTTTAGAATCGTGCATCGGCCAAAAAAATTTATGTAAAATGTATTTCAGGAAATTTCCTATTATTATTTTATAATAGTATGAAAATGTATTCAAATGATTTCTTCCGTTCTAATTCGTACTACATAATACGATAATTAAAAATATTAAATACTAAAAAACAGAAATTGAAAACGTTATTTATTTTAAAATTTGTGTAAATTAGTTTTACATTTATAAGTAGATCCTCAAAAGTTTTAGATGTAATATTATAATATTGTATGAAAATAATATAGCGACAGATCAGTCGTATCTTTGTAATTTCCATACTAGATGTTGTTATACAACGAGAAAATTACAATAAAATCTTTTGATATCTCAAATAACTCTGCAATAATAATTGAATACATTTTCAATCGTTTCATTTTGTATTCCAAATAAACAACTATACCAAATAAACAACCATACCTACCTTATTTTTCTGTCTCTCTGGCAGATTTCAAAAGAAATGGACATCTGAAACAACACGACATTGTCCATTCTTCGAGCAAGCCGTATACTTGTAGACACTGCAAGAGAATTTTTAAGTACAAGTCTTCCTTGATCAGACATAAAAATATTGTAACAAATCGTAATATACTGGAATTTAATTACAATTTACTTAAATAAGAAAGTGTATATTTACCTGGTTTCCGGCGAGACGGTGCTGGCTAGATAGGTTGAGTTCAGTATAAATTAACTACCACTTCAGATTTAACACTAGTTTATTTCTTCAGAATTACAACGAACACCCGTCGACATGAGGGAGCACTATATATTTAGCAGTCCCCCCTCTAGTCGATGGCAGTTCTAATTAATATTGCTGAGTTACCGAATTATTAACAATTGCTTAATATTGCTTAACCCTGTCCCCGTTAGTGCAAGGTAATCAATATTTGCAATTGTTACAATATCGAACATAAATCAAAAGCTGTGCAATCCGGTAAACTAACAGATTATTTATCAAACATTATAAATATAAATTTATGTGAAATAAAACTTATCTACTTATATTCAAATTTTTTCTTTCTTTGTTTTCCTCTTTCTCCTAAGTTGACATTTTAAATTTAAGATTGGAAATATGTTTTTATAAATTAATATTATTATAATAATTTGTAATAATAAATTATATTATTGCATACTTATATATAAAATACACATTGTACATTATTGAGTACATTTATTTCAAAGACACACTGTATATTCATATTTAAAACACAAATTGTGTATAAAAATCTTAAGACACATTCCATATGTAATTCTCTAAACAGATAGTATATAAAATTCTTTAGACCTACTGTATACAGCTAAATACTCTAAATAATACATAAATTAAATTTTTAGATTTTAAAAATATAATTTAAAAAGAATTATTAATTAATTAATTTAATAATGCTTTTCAATAAGTATTAATTAATAATTATAATGAAAGTACAATATATATATATATATATATATATATATATATATATATATATATATATATAACAAATAAAAAATATTTGCAATATATTAAATATACCAATTAAAAAATCACCAGTACCTACGTCACTGATATGGTTAGCGTTAGCGGTTATGTGAATCGTATTTTGTAAGCTTTCTGTTCTAGAAGTAGGACTCCGTTTCTTCCGAGATAGCCTGTGCATCATCGTTATAAAGCATGTGCACTAAATAAAAAAAAGGGGGGAAAAACCTACGACGTATTCTCTATAATCCGTCCCACGGGCTTGTATCTGAATGCAGGCCCCGCTTTCGAGAGGACACCATTACGTGTTGGATTCATACAGCGATTCTAAATTGCATTGCTATTATATTTACTATTTTCAAAAATTTAACCATTTCTTAACTTTAAAGTAAATAACTATTGAAGTACGTTTTTTTATTTAATCAATGCTTAATGTTATTTCTCGGTAATACTAATTATATAAGACACTATAATAAAGTTTATGAATATAAATTTCTTTGCTTAGTAATTAGTATACAACCAAATTAAGATTGGCAGTATAGTGAAATAACAAGCATTTAATGTAACAAAAACACATATATTTATAATAACAATGTTTTCATATCCTATTATTTTATATTATCAACATATTATAATTCTATTTCTGATTTAGAATCATTTTCATCTAAATTTAAATGAATAATAACTTCTTGCTGATTTTCAGCACTGTCATTTAGCTGTTCATTTAAATAGGTATTTTTGTATGCAAAAAATTGGAAATCAAGAAGTAAATTTGTAAAAGTTATTTCAATTTTAACTGTTGTAAAATTCTATGTTGTTGATGTCACATCAGCGTATATTACGGACTCCGTACTGCCTACATGTTAAGAATTCAAATGTTTCGCAGACAGATTTAACTTTTTTTTTTTTTAGATAATAAAATATTTAATAAAGTAACGATGACAAAATTAAAACAGGTTTTAGGTTAAAGCTATAATATTTTTATTAAAATTTGATGTTTCGTTTTATCAGGCTTGTACTTTTTTCAGGAAAATAAATACAAATAGCAGATTTGGAAACAATGTTCATACACAAGGAAAGTATGATTACGTTTGCGTATTTTTATTTATCTTCTTGATAATGATTCATGTTGAATGAATAGAAACGTTGAATTTTAATAAAAATAATACAGAACTATATTTTCTTATAATTCAATATAATTAAGGTTTTTTTTTGCTATATTAATCGTAAAAAGTTGAAATAATACTTTTCTCTTTTATAATGAAAAATTATATAAGGTCTTATAAGGATTTAAATTAGAAGATCAAAAAATGTATTAAATAATAGTTTATTTATAATAAAGTCGTATTTTATATGGAACACACTTTGTAATTGTTTTAATTCCAAAACGAAAAAGTTTAAAATAACAATTAGATTCTTGATTATCTAAGGCCGCGTTAATTAAATAGTGGATTAATCAGGGCAGTAAATAAAAAGGTAAGGTCTCTTGTTCGAATTAATTAGACCGTGCACTTTTAGATTTCCTTTCCGAGTAAAATATTTCTGACACTCTCTACACTTTTACGATTTGTTATTGGAACGGACACTATGTGTAAGAAAATGCCTGTATAGATTGCTTCTTTGCGACAATGAGTTGGCACACACTGTACACTGAAATGGTTTCTCTTTCGTATGCACCCGTATATGAGTTTTTAGGTTACCATTCTGAGAAAATGCCTTATTGGAATATTGACATTTATATGGCGTCTCCTTCGTGTGAACAAAACGATGTCTAGATAAATGGGATTGGTTCCGGAATGCTTTTCCACAGACTCGACAATGATGATATTTTGTTACATTAGTTTCCGTTTTATTTTCAAGGTTTTCACTTTTCAAATCAGTTGGAATTGTTTCTGTTTCGTCGCAATATTCATCTACAAAAATAAATAATAATAATAATCTTAATAAAAACTGCAAAGTTATAATTAATTTACACACAATTGACGAGATATATAGACAAGACTTGCGAAACATACTAGGCGAAAGTCAAAATCGAGTTATATTTTCACCATTCTTGCTATGATACTGTTCAGATTTATAGCGAATTAAATTTTAGATTACATAGTCATCAAGAAATAGCATCACCTAATCATCAAATTAATATTTCTTTGATAATATGTTATTAATAAAAAGTAGCAGTACAGTTAGTATTAACTTTTATCCAAATTTTAAGATTTTTCATTAAGTTTACGACAAACTCAAATTCAAAAAATTATAACTTTCATATTTAATTAATTTATTTTTCTACAACATATTTATTATAATTAATTATTCTAAAAATTATATTATAAAAGATCTTTGCATCAAAACATTTATAGTATAATACAGATCTTACGGATATTTGATATTAAGATTAGCAAAACGCTTCATTCTAGGTGTAATTTTTCAATGGAGAAATGCATACTATTTTATAAAAGAACCAAAAATGAACTGTTGTTTAGTATAGTGCCTATAAAATAAACTTTATCAAGTAAATTTTAGTAGTATAAACTTATCTAAAAATTACAAACAAATTCAATATTTTCTCAGTTTTCCATTACATATTCCGTAGATTCCATTAAATATTAATCAATCCATATAGCTAGAAAAGTATATTTATTGGTTGTAGTTTTAATTAAAAAATAAACAAAATTCTATTTAAAATTAATTATAACAATTTTAAAATATTAAAAAAAAAAAAAGAAAACAAACAAAATATTTTATTCTAAAACACATTTTACGTGGTCACCAATAATTAATTAATTATTAACATGTGGACACTATAATAATAATATTGATATAACTTGTTTTCCTAGCAATTATTAATAAATTAATTATTAATTTGTGTACAAAAAAAAGTAAGGCCCTTTATAATTTTAAACATATAGATTACAGAAAATAAGCGGCTGTCCCAATTAAGCGGTGTCCCAATTAAGCGGAATCGACTGTATTGAATAATTTTTGTTTTTTTTTATAAATATATGTATTTTTGTAAGAATTATTACACTATTTTTTTTATATCAGTATTAGTGTTTTTCCTTAAGTGTCTTTTTTTTAAATTTCTTTTGAAATAAATACAAATTACTGTTTGTGGTTTAAAGGAAGTTATTTAATTTTATTAAAGCTTTTTTTGCTTGGCTGGTTTAAAAATTATTTAAGAAGATGTATTCTAGAATGTATAGAAGTGATTCGATAATAAACGTTAAATTTTAAATTTATTTGTTTGTTTTTATTTATAGGTAAATTTCAATTTCACATCGAACCAGCCTAGCCAAAAAGCAAGCGTAAAATGACCATCATTTTACGCTAGAAAACGCGAAATTACTTTAAATTTATATTTGTCAACTTACATATAATATTTATAATATAGCATAAATTGACCATTCTAAAAAATATAAAAACATTTAATTTTATACCAAATTTTGTTTAAATATAATCATTAGTTTTTGATATATATATATATATATATATATATATATATATATATATATATATATATATATATATATATATATATACCATAACTACTCTAGTAAAATATTGAATAATTTGCCAAAATTGGTTTTGCTCAAAACATTTTGAATTATGCTACGTTTGTAAGTTTTGTGTAAAACTGAAAAACTTTAATTAAACAAGATTAGAAGTATATGGGTAAACCCATATATAGACTACTTTGACATTTCTCGGAAAGTTGGCAACACTGTATTTTAATAATATTATAATTTACGTGGGCACTAGGAGATACTTTTCTGAAAATTTGATCAAAATCGAATAAATAATGTAGCCACAATGAATTTTTAAAAAATTTTGTGATTTTTTTTTCCGATAAGTTGGCAACACTGTATTTTGTTAAAATTGCATAATTTATTTAGGCACTAGAAAAAACTTTTATGAAAATTTGATTAAAATCGGTTAAATAAAATTGTCATAATAAATTTTTAAAAATTTTACTAATTTTTTTCTCGGAAAGTTGGCAACACTGTATTTTGTTAAAATTACATAAATTATATGAATACTAGGAGAATCTTTTGTGAAAATTTGAGTAAAATCGGTTGAATAACATGGCCATAATAAAATTTTTAAAACTTTAGTAATTTTTTTCTCGGAAAGTTGGCAACACTGAATATTAATAAAATTATGTAATTAATGGGAACATTAGGGAAATCTTTTCTGAAAATTTGATTAAAATCGGATAAATAACGTAGCCAATATGAATTTTTAAAAACTTTAGTAATTTTTTTCTCGGAAAGTTGGCATCACTGGAAAAAACCAAAACCACATGACCATCTTGGGCACTAGACAAATTTATCCTGAAAATTTCATTAAAATCGGTTGAACCGTCTAGGAGGAGTTGCGGCCACAAAATTTTGACTTACGACCGAGCGAGCGAGCGAGCGAGCGAGCTGACGACGCACATCCATACACCCACATAAACTAAGTTCAGATTCGTCATCTAGAGGCTATATGAAGGATTTCTATACAATTTTTTTTTTTTTTTGAAAATGTTACAGACACCGTACCAAACGCTATACTACTTTTTCCTTGCAGTCAAAGTAGTAAAAATGCAACAAAAAAAATTTGCTAAATATAAATGATATAAACAAAAGAAACATTAAAATATTTATAGTGGAATACTCAAGGTTATTTGCTTAAAAAGAATTTCAGAAACAAGATTTACATGAACTTAAATTGCCACCTAAATTAAATATATTCGAACAAATTATATCAGTTATGAAAAATACGGGTATTGTAAATTGAAATTTTTGAAAAATAACGCGAAATTAACAATTTAAATTTCAATTTATATACTAAATAATCGATTTATTTTTACTCGACTGTTTTAAATAAAATTAAAAGTTATGCATAATCGATGTATAAAGTAAATAATAAAAATAATTGGAAACGTACGAGAAGTTTTGCTATTGGTATATATTAATTATCGACGTTTCGACAAATTTTACTTAATGTGGTAACGTTTTTAAGTTTTTACATAATCTGAATAGAAAAAGTTAGTATAATAATTAGTTAATATAAAAATAATTTGATATTTCATGTAAACATACCATAAAAATTTTCCGAATATGTGCATGTCAATTATCTTTTTAAATTATAACGTTTTTATTGTATTAATAACTACGAAATTATAAACTTGTAAAACAGTGGCGTAGCGAGCATAACTTGCGCCCGGGGCACGATACCTTTTTCGCGCCCCCCCCCCCACCCCCGAATAACATATAGTAATATAATATTTAGAATATCATCGTCTAAAAAGCAACATGACAACTTATTTTTGCAAAACTTTTCAGCAGGAAGAAAAAACTATTTTATTTTAATTTCGTTAACGCTTTCAACAGGATTTCAGTACATATTATGCATTTTATTTTTAAACAATGAAAAAAGTTAATGTATATTATATATAAGTAGATGTATTTATTATTAATAATAATAATATAATATAATACAATTAATTATTAGGTATACATTTTTCTTGCCTTCGATGCAGCAAATTTATCAATTACTTCATCAAAGTCAATCATTTCAAATTTTTCTCTTTCCACACTTAAAAATGCTAGGTCACTTAAGCGATCTTGTCCCATAGTCGATCGTAGATATGTCAAAATTAATTTTAATTTGCTGAACGAACGTTCACAGCTAGCAATTGACACT
Organism: Clivina fossor; assembly: GCA_963966155.1. Classification (NCBI taxonomy): domain Eukaryota; kingdom Metazoa; phylum Arthropoda; class Insecta; order Coleoptera; family Carabidae; genus Clivina; species Clivina fossor. The sequence goes on from OZ014560.1 coordinate 1,027,787, forward strand.
GAAATAGTCAGGAGTATTTGAAGTGCGACTCTTAAGTTTGGAAAAACATCTTCTCCATACGAGATTATAAAAGTAAGAAACTCTAACGGAGTTTTAGGTTTAGTTTCTTTTCTACTGCGGAGTAACATCTTGCAGTCACATATTTCGATATAGAGTTCTGATCCATTAAAATCTGTATTGTAAAATTCACCCAGATTTTTACAATTCTTTTCAAGATCGTTATCAACATTATTGTTGTTTAACAAATTTTCAACGTCTAGTAAAAATCCAAATTTGGAATTAAGATCACTCAGTCGTGAAAATCTTGTACTTATTTCTTGCTGCAGACGATCAAGAACGCTTTTCATAATGCGAGAAATTTCACTTTCTGCGGAAAGGCCAACATCTCTAGCCAATTCTCCGGGCATTTTTCGGCGTTTTCTAATACGGATTGTTTTATCAATACCCCATTTGTCACAAAAAGACTTAGCATTTTCTATTGCTCCTTCACAGATTTTGTCTCGAATTTCTGCAAGTTCAGTCGCTAATGATTGAAGATCATGGAACGCTTCTCTAAAATTCATTTTAGGATCTTGTAATCTGAGCTGCACACGATCAATTCTCCTCAAGATTTCATGCCAGAAATGAATTAAAGTTATAAAATTAAAATTCAATATATTTTGCAACAAAATTGTAGCTTCACTTCTGGTGTCACTTGTGGTAGTACTGTCCTCTGCTAATTTTTCTAACAGTTCTACTAATTCATCCAGCCCATCGACAATAACGCTAACCGCTTGTGCTCTGGCGCTCCATCGTGTTTCAGATTCACGTTTAACAGTTCTTTTTAAAGCATTTTTTAATAATTCCCATCGCAATGTTGACCGTGAGAAAAAGAGATATATGTTTTCAACTATGCCAAAACATGTTACAACGACTGGATCTTGCTTAGCTACAGTAACTCCTACTAAATTTAATGAATGGTTATCACAATTTACAAATAATGCTTTATTATTTTTTGTCATAATTCTTTGTTGAACGCCAGATATGTGACCTGACATCACGGCAGCATTATCATAACATTGTGATCTACAGTTTGTTAATAAAATCTGATCGGAATTTAATTTTTTTAAAATTGTACTTTCAATTGAGGCTGCATCTTTAGCATGCATTTCTATAAATCCCAAAAAAGATTCTTTGATAGAAACTTTTCTGTTTTTAAAATCAATATCTACATACCTAAAAACTTGTGACATTTGTTCTCGATGAGCGATATCAGGAGTCGAATCAAATAAAAGTCCATAATATTTATTTATTTTGATATCATTTATTAGTTGATTTCGAACTGTGGAAGCTAGAAGATGAATAAATTCATTTTGAATTTGTGGTGACAGGTATGAGACAGTTCTTGGCGTTTCTATTGCATTTTTAAGATGATTTGCTAGTAGAGGATCAAACTGAGCTACAAGTTTAAGTAAAGATAATAGGTTTCCGATATTTGTACTATCTTGAAGCGCTAGATTTTCAACATGACCACGTAGAGGAAGATTTTGTATAATCAGATACTTCATACAAGCTAATATTCGTTGCAATATATTTCGCCACCGTTCTTTTTCGGACTGTATATTTGCTTCTAATGATGCATCGATTCCCGTTTTATTAATTAATCTTCTTTCTGTTTCTTTCCACGTTGTAAACGATTTCCGATGTTTTGGACTTTTTTCATGGCTAATCAATTTATCTTTTTTCTTCCATTTATTAAAACCAGATGCTGTTACGAAAGATGATTGTGTATCGGAATCTGATGTAATAAACAGTAAGCAACAAAAGCAGTACGCTGCATTATTTTTTGGTGAATATAATAACCAAGATCGGGTAATTTCTATTCCTTCTTCTTCATTACCGACCCGTCGAGAAAACCAAGATTTTGGCATTAGACGATTAGCTGATGTTGCTACTGCATTTAGACTGGATTTGTTCTGAAATATGCGGAATCCACGAATAATCATTTCTGTGCGAAGTTGGTTCGATATTATTGGATGATTATTACTAAATTTTAAATAAGCAACATCTTTGAACTCCAAAACGTCCGGAATTACAGTGAGGGTTTCTGTTGCATTTTCTGTACTTTTTAATAGATGTGGACATGGATTTAGAACTTCTGCTGTACTTGGACCCTCATCTTCATCATCTTCATTTTCTTGTATTTGTTTTGATGTGTTATCGCATAAAAGTTTAGCAGCAGTAGGAGTACAACCTGAATATGATTCTGACTTTGATTTTACTTCTTCATCCTTCTTATCTTCTGGTTTTTCCATTTTCGATTTTTTTACTAAATATGATTCCATTATTGTTCTGGATTTCTGAGCTTCTTTTTCTTGCTCTAGTTTTCTTTTCCGATTCTGAGAACCGCTAAGTTTTTTTCCTGGCATTGACATAGTCTAAATAAAAAAAAAATTTTATTGTATTAATTAAGATATTACTTTTGAACAACACAACAACTGTAAATAAAATCAGGGTGACCACTTTTTGGAAAACTCAGGGTAACAGAAAAAATACAGGGAACTTGAATCGTAGAAAATATTTAGTCAAAACACAGAGAAAAAAATTTTCACGTTAAATTTCTTTTTGTAGTATTGGAGCTATCGATTATTCTGAATTGGCGGCATTAATTTATGTATGCACACAGTGCTAACTTGGAATAAATTCAGTAAATCACAAATCTATTTTTATTTTAAAAAATGCTCGGACACGTTGATTAGTATTTTAAGTTGAGGGCATTGTTCATAAAAAAAAAGTAGTATTCAATGTGTCCCAAATTTGATATACAACGTGATCACTAATTTGTTTAAATGTAGCCTTGTTTTTTATTGCGTATTTTTAAAGTACATATCAAGTTATTCGTAACTGCCAAATTTAAAATTTTTATTTCTTGTCATTTACAAAATATTAAACAAAAAATTAATTTTAATTGGAAAATAATAAGAAACATCTATCACATTAATAGTTTACATATTTCAATAAATGGTCAAAATGCTGTCCATTCACTATCTGACAGTTCCCTAAACGGGATTGAAACTCGTTTTGAACATTTCTAATTATTTCGGGGGAAATTAAACCTACACTCATTGATTCTTATACAAAAATAAAAATAAAAATTTGAAATTTGGCAGTTACGAATAATTTGATATGCTTTTTAAAAATACGCAGTAAAATATTTAAATAAAAAAAAATATTTTTAATATAGTACATTTTTAAAACGGGCTAAAAAGTAACAAAAATAATCGAAGTGCCCAAGCATTTTTCGAAATAAAAATATATCTATGGTTTACCGAATTTATTCAAAGTTACAGACTAGCAATGTATACAACATTTATTAATTATAAGAATCATCTTTAAATAACTATTTTTAATTAAGTTAATTACAAATTCTACGTCAGAAAATACAATGGATATATTCAATAGATGAATATAACTAAGGTTTACCGCTTAAAATAATTTTTCAAAGCAAATTTTTCATAATAATAATAAAAAGTAATTTATAATTTTACATGTATTTTATATATAAAATTTTTTTTAAAATATTTAAGTTTAATTTTATATGAAATAGGAAAAAGGTTTATTTGTATCTACGATTATCATGTTACAAAGAAAAGAAAAAAATGTTTACTATAAAAACAGTATTCTGCTCCGAGTGACATGCTATTTTTTCTTCAAGCATTTCAAAAATTAGAATAACATGACTAGGAAGCATATGGGTAAACCCATACATTGACATTATTACAAAAATACTAAGAAATGAGAATAAACAATTTATACTGTTTCATCAAGAGAGCCAGCATTTTGCAAAGTTTAAATTTTGTAATTATTTTGCATAAAAAGAATCTATTTTAAAAATTTGTTTTAAATCTTACAAATAGTATGCTTAAAATAAATTTTGAATAGTTTTTACGGAAAATTGGCAACATTGCATAATAATTAAATTGTTTAATTCTTTCAAGCATACATATTTATTTAAATCTGATCACATACGTTTTTTTTTTTTACAAAATAACTCTTTTATATGTATTGTATAAACTTTTATTGAAATTCTAAGTAAACTTCAAAATAAGATTAATACATTAATTTGGATAATTTTAATATTATATTAATTAAAAAATATTCAATTTTTAATAACACATTGATAATAATATCTTATAAACACAGGAACTGATTCAAGTATTTATCAACAAAAAATAATTTTATATTAATTTATTCAGACGTTCTGACAAAAACTGATGGAAAAATAACTCAAAACCTATACCTAATAAAATCATTAATGAACTGTGATTATTTACAAATGTGATCAACAAAAAATGTAGTTTATCTTATTTAGATTTTATAATATATATTTCAATAAAAAATATTAACATATAACGAGCCATTTAGTTGAAATTATTATGAAAATAAAAATAAATATTACCAATGCAAGAGTATAAGTCATAATAAAATTCTAAATTTAAAACAGGAAAAAGTGATAATAACACAGGAAAAATACGAGAAAAATAGATTTTGGTAACCAGTGGTAACCCTGAAAATATAAAAAAAAGAACTTACTTTATTGCAAATTGCAAACAATATACTAATAAAATTTGAATATTGTCTATTTCTTCAATTATTTTATTGAACAATGTTTATAATTTCACTCATACACAGTTTACTGAATAATAGAATTGTCTAGTAGATGTTTTGTGCCAACATCCCTATCGCACTGATTGACTTGATTCACCTGCTTTTGAACTTGTCGGCTGCTAAATAAAACTAAATCACTCACAATTAAATAAAAACTTAAAACTTGCAAACGAGGATTACTAAGAAAATTAGTTTCAACTCAACTTGGCGAACAAGAGGATGACTGATAAGTGATGAATTTCTAAAATCTATCATCTTTGGATAGAAAAAAATTATTACTACAGCAAGATAATCTAATTGGTCAGTTTTCCATAGAGGGTGGGTGGGGTGCCCAGACTTAAAGAGTACTAGAGAACAAGCGGAAATAAATAAACATTTCCCAAAGCAATAAAACTTTGGACTAAAAAATTTTAAAGAAACTATATTTTATGTTGTCGCAAATGTTGAATATCTGCTATATTGTATAATCAGTACGAGACAAAACGCATATTTTTGAATATTTATAATTGAATCTGACGCAGTCTTCTGTTTGCAATTGCAACTACTATTTAAAACAGAATTTTTATAAAGATCCCTAAAAGTAGATAACTATAGTTGTTAAAGATATACATAAAATTCGCAAAACAGAGGAAATTGTTTCCAGATGTTACTTTTATTGGCGACGTACAATAGCAGATACCTAGCTAGCCGGCCGAGAGCCGACCGCTAGTAAATAGGGTCTGGCGTCTGGCCTCCTTGCAGCGGGGTTGTGGAACCGAATGAATGACGACAAAGATAAAAAATTGCCTTTGCATTTTTAAGTTTGCTCGAAGAATAACAAAATAATGTTAAATTTTACGATATTTTTACATAACGATTCAAAATAATTTTATTATGACAAGAAAAATATTTTTTTTAAAATTTTAATTTTCCGGAAAATCCTCTTTGTCTTGGGGACCATTTGGCGCCCCTCTGCGAGTGGCGCCCGGGGCATGATAGACCCCCTTGCCCCCCCTCGCTACGCCACTGTTGTAAAAAAACAAGATTAGAAGTATATGGGTAAACCCATATATAGACCACTTTGACATTATCACATAAATGATAAGAAATAGGAATATAAAAAATTATAGGCGCTAAGGGTATCTTCTGTAAAATTTGATTAAAATCGGATAAATAATGCGGACATAACAAATTTTTAGAAAATTATTAATTTTTTTTTGGAAAGTTGGCAACACCATATTTTAATAAAATTATAATTTATGTGAGCACTAGGAGAAACTTTTGTGAAAATTTGATCAAAATCGGATAAATAATGTAGTCACAATAAATTTTTTTAAATTTTAGTAATTTTTTCTCGATAAGTTGGCAACACTGTATTTTGTTAAAATTGCATAATTTATACGGGTACCAGGAGAGTCTTTAGTGAAAATTTGATTGAAATCGGTTAAATAACTTGGTCATAATAAATTTTTAAAAATTTTAATAATTTTTTTCTCAGAAAGTTGGCAACACTGTATTTTATTAAAATTACGAAATGTATGTGGGCACTAGGGAAACCTTTCCTGAAAATTTGATCAAAATCGGATAAATAATGTAGCCACAATGAATTTTTAAAAACTTTAGTAATTTTTTTCTCGGAAAGTTGGCATCACTGGAAAAAACTAAAACCACATGACCATCTTGGGCACTAGACAAATTTATCCTGAAAATTTCATTAAAATCGGTTGAACCGTCTAGGAGGAGTTGCCATCACAAAATTTTGTCTTACGACCGAGCGAGCGAGCTGACGACGCACATCCATACACCCACATAAACTAAGTTCAGATTCGTCATCTAGAGGCTATATGAAGGATTTCTATATACAAATTTTTTTTTTTTGAAAATGTTACACTACAGACACCGTACCGTACCTATACCACTTTTTCCTTGCAGTGAAAGTGGTAAAAAGGGAGATAAAATCTAATTTTGACCCGAAAGTATTGTAAATAAAATTAATTTTAAAACGATTTATTTTATTTAAGACGCAAAAGTCGAGCTCGTACACTCAGTCAATCGCAAACTTCATCGCGCCGTCGAACTCGTGTAAATTCAACCGACAGCTATATCACCTCTGGTGATGACTCTTCCCTATTATCGCCGCCACTGCCTACCAGTAGCATACAAGATACAAATTCCAGTTCTAATATCGAAGGACGACACACTAGATCGATGACAGAAGCATCGAATATCACATATGACGCTCCAGTAGGTTCTGCATCAAGTGCAGTAAGTGAAAGAATGTCGTCGCCTGATAGGACTAATAAACTTTTGAGCGCATCTACAAATCAAGTGACTGATATGAGTTCGCAGGGACAAGCTAATACAGCCGCTGGCTTGTTACTTGCTGTGGCAAATGGTGGAGCAAATTCTGGAACTCATACTGATCATCAGACTATGAATAAAGTTAGTTTTTCAATCATTGTTTTCTTTTTATAAAATAATTTTTAATGAAACCTATGTTTATAGAATGAATTTTTTTTAAAACATTTCTCTTTATAAGTCAAAGCCTAATATTTCAGTAAACACTGCTAGAAGAAAAACTCTATAAGTATCTTTTTTTTTCTTTTTGAAATTATAGTCACCAGAAGCAGATGGCAATAGCAGTGGTAGTAACTGTTCGCTACAATCATCACCAAATACTCCATTATCTTCCGCTTGTCTTCTGGTAGCAGCTGCCGTCGGGCCCTTAGAACCCGATTTCAAATTCCCGAAAACGAAAAAAGCAATTATGAACGAATGGCTGAACAAATCTCCCGAACCCGTCCAATCAGTATAATCTATATCGCCAATGTCTTTGCACACATCTACTGCTGTTCTCGATATCGGTTCGGAACTGAACAATACGATGGTTAATCAACAACAACAACAGCAGCAGCAGCAGCAACAACAAGATTATTACAATGTTCCGTACTCGAATAAAAGTCTAGCAACTTTGGTGCAAGCGGCTAGCTTATGTGATTCACCACCGCAAGCTGGAAGGAATCATGGTGGTGGTAGTGGTCAAGTTCAAGGTCAAGGTGCTGGAAATGCGAAGAAATGTTGGTTAAGACAGGCGATTAGTGAAGAAGAGTGTGATTCGCCTTGCAGTAGACCCGAATCGCCTCCTGGTACAGCTGAAATGGTCGCGCCGCCGAAAAAACGTAGACTCGCAAGAGAGTCTTTATCATCGGAACAATCATTTACGCCACCTACCACACCAACAATGTAAAATCAATTAAAAATTTTAAATAAGAATTTACTGTTTAACGAAATGTAACGTAATCATGAACCACAGCGAACATTAATCGTTGAATTGAAAACTTTCGAAAATTGTTGCGCATTTATCGATATTATTTAAAACAGATTTTGCTTACAGGCCGATGAAGATTACCCAAATAATGACGAAGAGTTTTACACAAACGAAGATCGTGGCGGTTCACCACCATCTTTAAATGAAACAGTTAAAGATTCAAATGTTGTGTCCCAACATCATTTTGATATCGTGTACAATGCTAACACAGGATATCATCTCGATTCAGAAGTACCGTTAAAGGATCGAACTGTCATGCAGATAGAACGGGACGAAGTTGACAATATCACTACCAAGAGTATGTGTTTAGTTTTAGAAATACGTAAAAGAATTGCTTAATATTTAGTAGTAGTTGCTTTTCTTTTTTTTTTCTTTTTTTTTGCAAACATTAAACAAAGTGATTAAACTTGCTTCTTTATGTATCACTTTGATTTTGTCTTTTTGTATTTGAAAGAATATGTTTTTCCAAAAATTAATTTTTTTTTAAATAATTTATTTAACATTAAATTAGGTATGTAGTGACACATCTCTTGTACATGAAAACAACTACTGTGAATAGCAAAAATCAAAATGGGTGACGAATTATTTTCAGAGATTTTTATATATAACCTAGATGCCTAACTCGATACGTAAAAGTGAAGCATGTCAATTCGTGTGGCGGCCATTTGTCGAAAAGGCAGAAAGTGTAAACAGTGATAAAGAATCGTGTATACGAAATCATTTATATTTAACGTTTTAAAGTGATATAATTAATTTGTGTTGTGCAGAACTGTTATTTTATTATTATAGTTGCAAATTACCAATAGCAATGCCAGCTTCGTGTTCCGCTTTTGGTTGTAAAAATAGATTTAAAACTGGAGGGACAGTACAGTTTTTTGGGTAAGCATTGTCTACTTTTATAATCTGAAACAATATAATAATTAAATTTAAAGTTTAAATATATTTCTGTAATTGGTAATTTGATAATATCGAGGTAGGGGACAAAAATTTTTATCAAATAAATAAATCCTAACCTTAAGGCAGCCCTATATATCGATATTATCAATATATCATCAAATTATTTCATTTAGAAGATCCGTAATTGAATACGTTTTTTTTTCTAATTTTAGATTTCCTCTAAAAAATAAAGATTTATTAAAATCTTGGGTTATAAGTGTAAGAAGAAAGGACCACATCGAACTGCTATTTTCACGAATTAGAAAAAGATTTGGATTTAATAATAATCCAAATGTGCAGCAATTTAAAACTGCTATGAAACAAATTCTTCTGAAAAATAGTATACAGCCTTCTGCTGCTGCAAATTGTATTGCATTAGATTTAAATTCGGTAGGTTGCATATTTGAAATAAAATGGTCAAAAAAAATTGTAACAGATGATGTAGAGAACGGAAAGCTTCTTTTTGATGATGAAGATCTTGAAAGTTTTTCTACATTATATTTCTCCAATAACAATAGTTTATTTACAGAAGCAAAAGAAAATGTATTGTATTATATAAGTGGATATATAATTAGAGGGCTTCTAAAAAAAATTTCATGCAATTCTTGCGCCGAAAATTTATTAAATTTAACATCAGAACATAATTATGCTCACAGTTTTAAATTTTCAGTTTTCACTGATTTAAAAAATAATGGAGGATTAATTTATCCATCAGAAAGTGTTTTTAAAATAATTCAAGCTACTGAAGTAGAAATTAGTATTTTGATTAATAATTTTTCGAATAAAATTATTACTAAAAAGATAATAAATGTTTTAAGTAATCGCTTTGCTGTTGAAAAAAACATTTTTCCCAATTTAGACTGTGAAATTTCCTTGGAAAACAATCATAAAATTGATTTAATTGTATACATTTGTAAAAACTACTTAAATCTTCGTTTGCACAGTATAGCAAAGTCATTGAATCAAAAAAATAATGTTAGTATAAGACATAAATTCAATAAATTAATATTATTTGCAAACCAATGAATTAAAATGTAATGTAAGATGTATTTGTTGTTGTTGTATTTGTCATGTTTTTTTTAATTATTTCAAAGCTACATATTATATATATATATATATATATATATATATATATATATATATATATATATATATATTATAATATATTTGCAATCAGTTAACTTTTTACTTTATTTAGCTAATAAATAAATGTTGAGTTAAAATTCTTGTGTTTTATTTCATATTTTACTAAATAAAATATATAATTAATAACTTTATTCGTTATAATATTGATATATCAATTATATTTGAAGTTATATTTCATACATTCTATACACAACATATACATATTGCCTTTTTGACAAATGGCGTCTAGTGACCTTGAGGCTTCACTTTTAGAGCGGTTTGTTATATTGAGTTCGGTATCTAGTTATATATAAAAGTCTCTGATTATTTTACAAACAGTGCTGCCAGATAATATGAATTTTCTGAGTGTATGAGCAAAACTGAACTATATGTGAACTTTGCGAATTTCGCTACGATTTTACTGCACAGTTTAAACTGAATTTTAGGTATGTATGTATACATAATATATAAGTATTATACAAAATGTTAATTAGAAACAGGCCATAGCCGTTTAACATGAGAAATTAGTTATTTCTTGCGCGAAAGTTCTCAAATTATTTTAGATAAAAATACCTTAATTAAATGTAGAGAATTAAATTCTGCATCTAAAGTAGCAAACCGATTTAATTTTTGACATTTCCTAACCTAAAAATGTTTTTTTTTAATATTATTATTTTAAGACTTTATTATACGGTTCTTCAGCATAGTAAATAAACCTAAACTATATAGAACTCTAATAGTTACTTCATTCAAATTATATTGACCTTTCCAGACGGATATATTGACCTTTCCAGACCGAAACAGAATTTGAAGCCGGAATCACCACCGACTGTGACAGTGGGAAGGCCACCATCGCCAGTTCCAACAACTGTTGTTTCAGCAGCATCGTCACCGACCCCGCCACTGACAACAACAACAACAAAGCCGATTCCAGTGCAGAAAATAGCGACGCCAGTTGTATCATCAATATATCAACAACTACAGCCATGCTCCGAACACGAATAGTACTAGTAGTACAACATCCTCATTCAGTTCCGAACTGCTTGGAGGAATAACAGCTGTGGTTAGTGTTGTATCAGAAACAATGACCATGGAGAATAAACCGTCTGCTGTTGTGGAACCTCAAGGTAACCTAACCTAACCTAATCTACTTACCCTACCTCTACCGCGTTTGGTTTAATTTGATTTTGTCTATTTATCTTGCAGCGGCTGCTGCATTTAATTCAGCACCAACAGCTGTAGAAATGCAGAGAGAAAATGTAGAAAGATTAAAGAAAGTTTTTGGTCTTTCAATTGATGACGACAGCAGGCGAAACGGTAAATTAATTTTTATTTTTGATTATTACTTATTTATAAATTAATATTTTTAGTTTTTTTATTTACGAATGTTATGTTTATAAATGCATAGAACTGTTCAAACAAACTTTATTCATAAAAGAAATAACAGCCAGGCGAGATTTGTTTGGATAAAATCCAACTGTTGCAAAATATTTGATTTATTTTCAGCAATAACACGCCTAAATTCGCCATCATCTACTACATTAAATGCAATCGTAACAAGCGCTGAATCGACAACCAAATCTTATAATACAATAGAGATGACTACAACTAATGGTTGTAGTTCTGTTAAGTTAAAAAGTTCGGAATCAAACTTTAATCCAGAAACAAGTTATACAGCGAAATTGAAACGTATCAGTCCCGAATTGATTCGTAATAAGATCGCTGGCAGTCCTGAACCACCGCCCAAAATCAATGATGATGACGATGATGAATCGGAAACGACAAATTGTGCATTTGTAAAATTCGAAGATACAACGACAAATTTTATACCGCCGCGCCGTTTAATAATCTCGTTTATCCGAATTCGACACAATTTACTAGTTTCTCCTCATCTCTTATTGGTAAGTTTATTTCATTCTATTTTTTTAGCAGGTATTCTAAGAGGTTAGGTTAGCGTTAGCGCACACAAGTACTCTAGCTGACCAGAAAGTATAAACCTCACTCAATTTTTGAGAATCAGTTCACTTTGCGTTTTATTTAGCTATGAGAGTCGGTTAGGTTTAGTTTGAACGAAGGAGCTAATGCGCTAATGGTTCAAGACCGACCGGTCTTTAGTAATACGGACACATCATATTCATTAAACACTGTTTCTCTAATTATTCATTATTTTTGTCATTGAATCAAGTTATAAAGATTGGCCTGATTATTTTTTTTTAATTTGGAATGTGGTTGTTATAATCTACGAATATAGTGATGTAAGTAATTATTCATAATTAAATTTTTAATTTGTATATTGTTGCAATTTTTTAAAAATACGGGTATCTCATTTTTAACTCTTGTTAAAAATGTAGTAGTTATTAAAAAACCCAAATTTACTGGATGACTTCATTGTAAAATAAAATGATTACCACTACAAAATCATAATACATATTTTTTTTTGTTTATTATTAAATTTAGATTCGTCGCCATGCGAGGGCCGCAATCCATCGCCGCCTCCTGCAGAACTTCTGGCATCAACAAAACGAATATCATCATATTCTTTATCGAACAATACTGCTTTTACAATTAGCCCATCATCTGGTTATAAATGAATTTGGAAAATCAAGATCTAAAACAAAACAAAAATAATACCACATTGAAGTGAGAATACAAAACATACATCAAATTTACTTCAATTATTATTAACTGCTAGATTCGATTATAAAGTCTGCGACATTTTGGACGCTTTTTCGAGAACAATTTCGTTATTAATATTCTTTCATAATTAATTAAGCTGTAAGTACATCGCGATTTCAATTCCAGAATTTGTATGCAAGTTTTTAAAAAGTTGAGAATATAGTTGAACGACTAATTGGTTATTTGGTTTTGGTGTGGTTTTTTTTTTTTTGAATGGTTAAGAATTTACTTGTATATTTGTGAGATAATCGTTTAACGGTTTTATTTTTTTTGTGCAATTTTTTCATAATTAATATATAAACTATAGAGATTACTTATTATTATCTAGCTTAGGAAACGGTCGTTTCAGAATAGGATCCAGATTTTGTTTATTATTATTATTATATTTATTTTTAATTTAAATTTAAAATAGGTAAAATATTTTATTCATTTATTGTTCAAATCGCTAAGCTATTTATTATGCGATATTTTAAAAAACTTGTAATATTTTATTCATTTATTGTTCAAATCGCTAAGCTATTTATTATGCGATATTTTGAAAAACTTATAATATTATTTATTCATTTATAATTCAAAACGCTAAGCTATTTATTATGCGATATTTTAAAAAACTTTGTTCATATTACTTTTATGTAAGCAAGTTGTAATTGCTCACATAATATCAAACAATTCTAGAAGAATATCTACATTACTATGAAAAAAAATAGAGCATATCCAAGCTTTAAGGAAATATTTCAAGAATAAATTATAATACGAATATTTAAAAAATAAAACAATACAGGCTGACAAATTATTTTGCATAATTAAAAAAACAATATATAAATATTTGAAAATTAAAACAGTTACAACAAGGTGATGTTTATTGTTTAGAACTAATTAGTTTGAAATAATATTTTATAGAATATATATAGTTTCTTTTTTTTTTTTTGTAAAAAATTATTTTACGAAAAACATTTCGTTGTGAAAATGTATATATTAGGAAGAAAAAAATCGAATTAACTACAAAGTTTTTGCATAAATTTTTCTGTATATAAATTGTTATATAATAACGAATCTTTTATAAATCCAGTGTTTATGAAAATAATTTATTTTTCAAATTAAATTAAAACATCACATTTTACTTGCAAAGTAAAAATTCTTGTTACGTAATAGATATTTATTACATTATATTTATTTCTCAAAGTATTTAATTTGTCACAATGTTTTCGTTGAGCATGTCAATCTGGATCGGTTCTGAAATGACGAGAGTTGAGTTGAGTTGAGTTTGAGTTTGTGTCACACCCAAAAGGGTGTGGCACAAACTCTTTTTATCATCCCGAAATCAGTCGCCTCCAAACATTCCTATCCAGCACAAGCACCTTTCGCTTCATCCTCATTCATAATTTCTCTCATACATGATACATGCTCTTTTATTCTTTGTATTTCTTAATATTGTGCTACGTTACATTACTTTTTGGTATACCCCTCCCTCCTTGTAATAACCACTTATTAACTTATAATGCGGCAATTAACGTGCAACTAATGCTTTTTTGTGTACATTGCATTTGTACAGAAATGCTTGTAATCAGGGATGACCGGGATGGCGCACTCAATGATAAACAGGCATGACCATGTGACGTCATAAAACAGATACTTACCTCCGAGACCGCTCTGCTTGCTTTCGTGTGGCGCTACTGTACATTTTTGAATTTTGCGCATTTATTTAAATTTAAATTTCAAATTAATACAAAGTTTACATTTAATATATAAAACTTTATTAACATACAAAGTTCAGTGTTACAGTACAAAAATACAAAAAAAAAATAAATATAAATATAAAAATATAAAATATAATATAATGTAATAATATATATATATATATATATATATATATATATATATATATATATATATATATATATATATATATACAAATATAAATTGCACATTTTACAAATAAATAAATAACAACTTGAAAATACTCATTATTAAAGTTAAGTTATGGTACTTGATTTATGAAATAGTTGATGTATTCCGATCTCAATAAAAAATTGCTATTACTTATTTTTTTTAAAAAAAAAATAAAAATAAATTTTATAATTTCTTATTATCTCACCAACTATTGGTTAAGTAAATGGATGCAATTTTTTTGCTAAAAAATTCTGTTTTATAAAGTTAATAAAAACCTGTATACACGTATGAATGTAAAATAAATAAGAGGAAAAAATTATATATGATCTTTTTAAAAATTATTTCTACAAGACAGTCGGTCTCATAATCAAAATATGTTTCTTATAACGGATTTCTTCAATCTAAAAACTCGTATAGTTGAAGGTGCATGCATATCCATAGAAAATAATATTGCATGTTACAATTGAAAAAGATATTGTTAAATCATATGTTTTCGCAATAGTAATATTTAATAGAATACCGAAACGTTTTATAGAATAGAATAATATAATTCAAGTAATTTATAGCAAACATAATTGACACGATTGTCTCAAACAAACATCATAATAAACAAGTTTCTGAATGATTTTTAATATTTAAAATATATCAAAATTTGCTACATAACATCTCATCTTATGATAAGTTCCCTGTGTTTGTTGGGCGACTACAATTAATGTCATTCATTCAATTTATTTAACAAAATAATTGATATGAATATAAACGGTGTATATAATAACAAAATATTTTTTATGTTTATAGTAAATATAGAATTATTATTCGTTCTTTACTCATATGTTCAAATTTTATTTATGATTTTATGCATTATGCATTGTTCGATTAAAATGAAAATATAAAATATAGAGCAAAAAAATAGATAATTCATATTTTTCATTTAGTGGTTACAATATAACCTTACCATAAATAATATAAAAAAATTCCGGATTTGGAAACCGACATTTCCTTTGATTCTGGTACTGGACGCAAGACGGTACACAATAAGAATATTGGATCTATAAAAAAATATTATACATTACAAAATTGCCATAAGATACATACAGGGTATTAATTTCAATAGCTTTTTTATTCATATGCAGTAATAAAATGTTTAATTTACCTTCCTAAATATCAAATAATATTTATAAAAGAAAGCCGTGTACGAAAGCACAAAAAACACAAATCAGTTGAAAATCCAAATCAAGTACCAAAAACACAGCCAATGATAAACCAAATTATCCAGTATTCCAAATCCAATTTGATAATCGCAAATAGAGGCAGGGTCCAAATATTTTAAAAAAAGTATCACGATCGCAAAACTCATTTCGCACAATAAAGACAAAATTAAGAATAAAATGATATTTCGTTTTCCAACATGTACATATATTTTCTACCAAGGTCGTCCCTGTTTCTACCTGATAAATTTTTGACATTTTTAAACAAAAATCGTCTTCAAATCTTAATTGTTTTAATTAATTTAATTAATTAGTTTAATTAAGCTAGTGACATCTAACGAGTACAAAATCATTTAAAAAACTTGGCACGCCATCTGTTGATCCCGGAGGTAAGTTTTGTACGGTTCATGTTCTGCTATACAAGTGAAAACTCCCGGTCCTCCCTGGGTTGTATCAAGGAATACCGCTTGTATTATTTCGTCTATATCTGACTCATCAGCAAAAAATGTTCAATTCTCCTTTCCTCTCTCCTCAGCATCATACGCTGTTTGCCATAGGCGATAACCAGACCATTCGCGTGCTTTATACGCAATATATATATATATATATATATATATATATATATATATATATATATATATATATATATATACACACACACACACACGTAAATTTGATATTCTAGTATCTGTGCATACGCACACCAAATAATTTTCTTCTATTACATGTATTTTACAAATACTATATAACTGTAATATTTTACTTTTGTTCTAATTATAATAAAAATAATTATTAAAATAAATAAAATCATTTTTATAATTAAACAAAAAAAATAATAAAATTAATGTTTTGTGTAATACAGGTTCTACAAATTTATCTTATCGACAATACGTTAGTTTGCAAATTTCGTCAAGAGGGCAGAAGTGCATAGACAGTTTTTTTTAAATTTTTGCATTGAAAATGATTTTTATTATATTTATCAAATTCCACTTATTATTAATCAAAGAAAAAAATCAAGGAGACGTTTTATGTTATTATAGTACTTATATATTAATTTCAGAATTTTAAAAAATGCAGTTTAATTGTAAAAAAATAATTTTCATCATTTTCCTTGAAAAATGCGATTTTCTCTTATTTCACACTTTTTTTTTATTTGAAAAAAAATATGATTAATCTTTATTACAATTAACAACATATATATTTTTTGGAAATCAAAATAATAATAAACAATGAAAATATTGACAATTAAATATTTGATTAATTTTTTTAATACGTTAATTAGGTAAATATATAAACATTGTTATTAAATTATTAATTATACATAAATTAGCAAATTTTTCTAATAATTAGTTATAATAAATATGTAGTATTAAACGAATAAATCAAATGTAAAATTATTCTTTTTTTGTATTCCCACCACATGTCTGAATATAGCCTTTTGTTTGCCATGAAATGGCCTTAATCCTATCGGGACGGAATAGATTTTTCTGAATAATAATAATCACTGTAAAAATATAACTTAAATTTATATTATACAGCTTTTAACAGTAAAATAACAACATTTTTGTAATTTTACTGTGTAATATTATTTTTTTTATGAAAAAAAAAAAATTATATTCATAGAAAATATAAAAAACTCACTTGAAGTTAGTTGTCCAACAACTAACTTCAGTGACGAGTTTTGGTAAATGAGCTGTCAAAGTAACCTGCGCTTTATAAATCAAACAGGTTATAAGCTGTCAAAGTAAAAAATAAAATTCGATCTTGAAAATACAATAGTTTGTACTTTGTTTTATCCAGAAAACAACCTGCGCTTTATAAAGTCACAGACATAGAAATACTTCTAGGCCTAAAAGGGTTAAATACGAAAGCCGGTGTCTCAAAATATCGATTTAAATGATTGTTTCTTGTTGTTAGCGATCCGTTCGGGAGATTATTATATGTTCGATGATCTTGATGATGAAGAATTGCAACGAAATGGAAGATGAAGATACTGATAATGTTGTACAGGATGATTGATGAATTGATCGAAGATGGAAAATCGAAAATGACTGTTGGTCAAGTAAGTTTCCGAAATAGTTTCTTTTGCAGTTTCAACTGTGTTGTGTTTGGATTTCTCTATAAAAAGAAGATATTTTCAAAGTGTGATGATTTACTGTGTGTTTTTCTATATTAAATTCTTTAATGAGCCCACTTGCGAGTGTTGTTTAGGGAGTTTTGTGGTTGATTTGTGCTGCGATGCAAATGTTTGGAGAACGGTCGTAAATAAAATATGTTACACGTAGTATATAAATTAGTTAAATTTATTAAATGTATCTGTTGATATGGTGCACGTTTAGAGCAGGTAGAATATGACCATCTAAGGATGGTCGTTTTGATTGTAAAATTGGAAGGAGAGTAAATGCTGGTTGTAAGGTGCTTTGGGTGTACTTTGGATACTTTTGCTAGGAATGTAAATGTTTACAAAGAAGCACCCTTGTTTGAGTATATATATATATATATATATATATATATATATATATATATATATATATATATATATATTATATATATATATATATATATATATATATATATATATATATTATATATATATATATATATATATATATATATAAGTTAAATTTCGTTATTTATAAGTAGTCTATTAGGGTAGTTTGTTGTCTAGAGATGGCCGTTTTGATAGTGAAATTTGGAAACTTTTGCTAGAAATGTAAAGCCCGTTTGAGTATATATAATGCAGTTTTGGTGTATAGGGTAATGAATGTTGGATTTGGTTGCAAAAGCATAAAAGTGGAAATGGGATTTTTACGTGGGGTAAATATAGGAGAGATCGGGTACGAAATAGATTAGTGTATGATGAGTGTGAAATTCAGAAAAAAAATGTTGTAGCAAAAGTTGCCTCGTTTTAAGAGTTAGTTAAGATGGTTCGGACATGTTGAGCGAATGCTTCTAATGAACGTTTGCTGTTGAAAAGATTTATTTGAATGATTTTGATGATATACGTTTGGAAGTCCGATGAGTAGTTGGAGTGGTATGATTGAGAGTGTTTTGCATGAGCGAACGTTTCCAAGTAGTAGGAATAAAAGAGCATGTATGAGAGAGGAATTGTGGAATGTGGATGAAGCTAAAGTTGCTTGTCTCTGGATATAGGAATGTTTGGATGCGACTGATTTCGGGATGATGAAAAGAGTTTGTGGCACACCCTTTTGGGTACATGGCGTGATTGTGTATATATGTATGTTTGAATTGTTTTTGGTAAGGATATGGAACGAATTATTAGAATTTATATTTTTCTATGGTATACGTTTGCTAATGGACGTCCGCTGAATTGGTGTATGATTGAGTGAAAGTTTCCAAGTAGTAGGAATAGAAGAGTATGTATGAGAATGTGGATGAAGCAATAGTTGCTTGTTTCTGAATTTAGGAATGTTTAGAAGAGACTGATTTCGCGATAATGGAAAGAGTTTGTGCTTTTTTGGGGTTTATGACGTGATTATGTATATGTATGTATGTATGGGATAGTGGTATCACAAATAACATACATACATACATATACAATCTCGCCATGTACCCAAAAGGGTGTGGCACAAACTCTTTCCACTCATCTCGAAATCAGTCGCCTCCAAACATTCCTATATCCAGAGACAAGCAACTTTCGCTTCATCCACATTCCACAATTCCTCTCTCATACATGCTCTTTTATTCCTACAAATAACAAATTAAAATATTCTATTAAGTAACAGAAAAACACTTTGAAATATCTTTTTTTTCTCTCTAAGTACTAATTGGTTACTAACATATTAATTTTCTTTGTGATTGGAATTGGAATATATTTACGGAATGAATTACTAGTAAATTTAGTTTTTGAGCCATACAATGAGGACCGATGTTCAAACGACGGCTCGTCAAAGCGAACGTGAGATTGTATGACGTGCACTAGCATTTGGCCATTGGCGCGTCAACGTTCGTAGGTTTCCACTCGTTCACAATTATCAGCACCACCTCTACCGCTCCTATCCAGATCAGTGAGTTTTGCACACAAATAACCTTTCTAATTTTGTTTTCACTTATATATAACAATCATAATTAATTGGCTGCTTTCTGCTTTTGCGATATATATTTCCACACTTTTGATGTTTCAGAAAAAGTGCTTTTAGTTTTTTTTTTTGCTTTAAAATATCAAAAAATATGAATAGTATTTCTATTTTTATAAAATTCAAATTAAAATCGCTTAATAAGTACTGTAATGTATTTGAAATAAATAAAATACGACATTGTTTTTATATAATCTTTCAGTATTTCGCTTTCAAATCGTAAATGTTACTGAATGCAACGAACTCATTGTAATATTATGATTGCTTATATTTGCCTTTCTGTATATTTTATCCATCCTATGCTTTGTGAAAAATCCTCAATTTTTATAGCTGGTGTGAAAAATATTATTACTCTTCAACAAATACATTTTTGTCACAGCTATTTTTAAATTACATTCATCAATTTTTGCTTTATCTAAGCTTTTTATAATATTGTGTTTATTTGTGTTATTTGTAAATATTAGCTGTGTTTTTTCTTTTTACCGAAAAACTCAGCTCAGATTAGCAGATATCAGTAACCTTGAAATAATAGCTGTTTTATTTATTGTCTTGTAACTGAGTTGGAAGTGAGTGAATTGCTTCCCTCCTTACCGCGATACTGAGTTGCAAGTTTAGCTAGTGCTTAGCTGAGCTGAGATTCAAGTGAGCGCACATGCGCAATTCAAATTTTCCTAGTTTCAGATTTGATAACGTGTTTAATACTGGTTCAAATATTTCTATTTGAATATTTTATTTTAAAATCAAACAATAGATGATATGCGGGGCGAGTTGCAATAAATTATCAACGCAAACACAATCCAAATACATCTCATATTTTTTGGTTATTTCATATGTGGAACTTAAGATTTTAAACGTCACTTTCAAATTAACTGTTTTATTTATCAATACAACTCACTCAGCAAAACTCAGCTCAGCTCAGCTCAGCTCATTTACAAAGATTTACTGATTTGAGTGGAATGTAAAAAAACACAGCTAGTTTTGCAATATTTTTCGTGTTCAATGTTGGCTTTTTCTATTCAAAAAATTTGTTTTTAATTTAAATAATTATTAAATAATGATACAACTTCAAACGGTTTTATTGTATTTATTCATTTTTATTAACGTACATCTGTATATAATTTTGTATAGAAAATTAGATGATTTGTAAAGAAATATGGTCAAATATGTGGTAAAAAAGAATGTATATAAATGAAATTGAAGGTGTATATTTGTGTTTAGATGAATGTGAACAAGACGAAAAAATAGAAACGTTTTTTTTTTAAGTTATAATAGATTAACATTATTTTTGTACAAATATTGCAAATGCACTTGTAAAATTGTTTGTATTTTTTTCATTATTATGTGTAAATATTCCAACAAAATTTGCTTTTTAAATTTTATTATTTATTTCTATATTCTGTGAAAAGTTTTGCAGATTTGTAAATTATCTGTATTTATTTATTTGAAAACATATTGGCTGGAATATTATAACTTTGAGCTAGCGTAGCGGATCAAGTCTTAACTTTTAAATTTTCTATTATTGTCAACAAATAATAATTAAAAATAAATTAATAATAAATAATAAATAAATATTAAAACAGAACTAGAACCTAAAGTCGTTTTATTTTAATATAATGAGTCCTGAAAGATTTTTTGCCATGTTAAAAAAAAATATTTTACGACACGAAAATAGTGTTTTATTATTTATTTTATATATATATATATTAACAATAATCGGAGAATTATTTCCTAAAAAAAAAAAAGTATTTCCCACTAGAATTCTAGCCATTATATGTTCTCAATTTTACTTGCAATGTTGCAATCATTACGATCTCTGAAACTATAAGAGATTTCACATTTCACTAGATAATTGAGAAAATATGAGCTTCAGTAATTTTTGTTTTAATAACTTTTAAAATAAAAACAAGTTTTAAATATTAAAGGTCTGTATTCCCATCTTTTTGTTTTTAATGAAAAAGTACTTTTATTTTTTTGCTTTAAAATAAATTTTTATTTCTACCTCTTATCAGATATATGAATAGTATTTCTATTTTTGATATATTATTTTTCATATTTAATATAAAATTCAAATTGCTTAATAAGTCATTTTTAATTAAACGTCAAAAGTAATTTTAACAAAAATCAATTTTAAAATTGAGGTTAGAATACGGACCAAAACAAATTGATATTTTGTGTTTTTATTATTATTTAACGATTTACGAAAAATTCCAGACAAGTAAAATCGAAACTCATTTAATTGAAATTGTATCTTATAGTTTCCGAAATACATTTGCAAAAAGAAATTGACGATATAGAAAATTGAGTAATGATAATATTATTGAATATACTTAATAGGATAGAAGTAGACCGCGACGTGGCACAGTAACAATTCAAGAATCTCAAATTGATGAAAAAAATGAACCGAAACCGGGCAGGAGTAAGCAACCGGAACAGGAAATGTCCCTGCTCAGTGATATTATTCCAGGTAAAATTAAATTTTATATTTACTAAGGCTCATTTACAGCCTCTGATTTCAGTTTTATATCTGCATTGTAATACATACATACACATTCACGCCATGTACCCAAATAAGGGTGTGGCACAAACTCTTTTTATCATCCCGAAATCAGTCGCCTCCAAACATTCCTATATCCAGAGGCAAGCAACTTTTGCTTCATCCACATTCATAATTCTTCTCTCATCGCATGCTATTTTATTTCTACTACTTGGAAACTTTCGCTCACGCAAAACACTCACAATCATACCACTCCAACTACTCATTGGACGTCCACCTGCAAACGTATACCGTCAAAATCATTCAAATAAATCTTTTTAACCAAACGTTCATTAGACATTCGCTCAGCATGTCCGAACCATCTTAACTGACTAACACCAACTCTTGCTACAACATTTTTTTCAATTTCACACTCATACACTAATCTATTTCGTACCCGATCTCTCCTATTTACACCACACATACCTCACGTAAAAATCTCATTTCCACAGCAGTCATTTTCCGTTTATGCTTTTGCAACATAACCCAACATTCACTACCATACATCAACGTAGGCACCAAAACTGCATTGTATATACTCAAACGGGCTTCTTTGGAAACATTTACATTCCTAGCAAAAGTTCCCAAAGCACCCAAAACCTTACAACCAGCATTTACTCTCCTTTCAATTTCACGATCAAAACGGCCATCTCTAGACAGCAAACTACCCAAATACACAAATTCATCTACCTGCTCTAAACGTGCACCATCAAGTCACCCTTCTTTATATAATTGAACAATAAAATAAATATCTTTATAAAGTTTTTAATGTTAACATTCTAGTAAGCGATATTTTGCATTTTAATATTTGAGTTTGAAGAATTTGGAATACATGGCACTAACAAATACCTTGTTTTAAATAGCATTTACACCTAACAACATCAAGTACAGATTTCAAATTGGCTTCTGCATTGCGTTGTTATAAATCCATATACCTTTAGCTTTCTCGCACCCAAAAATATAGATTGAGCCGTTCTCAAGTTAAAATACACATACTTACGCCAAAAGGTATATCCTGAAATACGTAAATATATTGGTATATATTAGGGTTATCGAAAAAAGATTTTCGTCGGCTAGGACAAAAAATTGAAATTTCTGATAAGAAAAGTTCTTACGCAGCGCCGATTCGAATATTAAACAAATCCTAGAAGGCGCACCGAGCTCTCATATAACGGCCTAAACATATATTAACATTTTATGTGATCGAGCCGTAATTCTGTTTTTTCTATGCCCACATAAAAATGTGACGTTTATTTCAAAGAGCCGTTCAAATTGAACTATTTGACGTTTAGTTATAAGCATTTTACAATACAAAAAAAAAACCCGTTGAAGATTGATTAAAAATTACCGAAATTAGCATTATTTTCGCAGTGCCCTGAAAAATAGCTTTTTCAAACGCTTATAACTGCACGTCAAATACTTGTATTTGAACGGCACTTTGAAAAGAAAATGTCGCATTTTTATGTGGGCATAAAAACACAAAATTACGGCTGGATCAGATAAAATGTTGATATATGTTTAGGCCATTATACGGAAAAGATCCAGAAAATGGGCACTTTTGAGCGTTTGGTACGCGCTCTAGATTTTGTTTAATATTCGAATCGGTAAGAATTTTTCTGATCAGAAACTTCAATTTTTAACCCTAGCCGATGAATTTACTATTAAACGAAATAACAATAGATAATCGTATATTCATCCTGTCAGCATACGATATACAAAATAACATTATAATATTGTACTTATAAAGTAATAACAATAATTTTAATTATAAATAAAAATACAATTCTTATATAATTATAATATATATATATATATATATATATATTACCTTTATTGTTTAAATAGTGGTGGCACATAACATTATGGTCGAAGTTTTGATTACTTTTGTATGACATATACTATATATTTTAAATTCATTTTTCTGTATGTGCAAAGTGCTTACTTTTTTGTGTATAAAAATTTAATAACCGCAAACGATTTTCGAAAAAGATACAAAATTAAATTAGCATCAACATTTTTTAAGTAAAGTATAATTCACATACAAAATTACTATTAATTTAAACATAATAAATAGAGTTATTTTTAAAACAACAAATCCGATAGATTTTTTACTGTGATATTAGGAACTATTGTCATATTAGGCGATTTGTTTTAATTTTTATAAAATTTAAAATAAATATCTAAATTACGAATATAAAATTATATGCACTTAAAATTCAATTTATAAATTAAACGAATTATATTTTAATACTCATTGTTTTGTACAAAAGGGGATCAAGTTCGTTACATAATTTATTATTTTGTCAATTTTTTTTTATTACGTATAATAAACCTTAGCAACCTTATTGTTATTTGTTACAAAGAAAATTTTTCCAGTCGTGATGGTCGATATTTTTTGCCGTGTTCTTGCATTAACATTTCATTGTGAATATTATTTTGATACAACGATGTTACACGAATTATATGTAAATGTAAGTGTCTTACCTTGATTTAAAATGTTATATTTAATATAAAAATAATAATACAAATTTTGTTTTGACATATATTTTTGACAATTATTTTCTATATGCAGACATTTTTGTCTTTTTTTTGTTAGATATTTATTAAATTTATTATTTTGCCTTTATTATATTTCATTAAAAATCAAAGAATTAGACGGAATTATTATTCGGTATTGACATTAAAAGTAATTTGATTTATACATTTGGCAAAATTAGTATTGAAATTTTTTTAATATAGACAACTTCCCGTTTGTTTAAAATTTTGCTAGTTTTATTTGAAGAGATATAATATCGATTGAAACAGAACCTTCAAATTATGTTAAAAATTAAACGATATAATTTGTAATTTACAAAATATCGAATACAACTTGCTTATTTATAATATGTCTTATGTCTGTAGCAGAAAGAGATTTATTAATTTGCGCACATAGACAGAAAATTAACCATCTAATTCATATTAAAATAAAAATATTAAATTTTTTAATAGCAGAAATTGAACATTCCAGTATCTATACACAATGAATTTTAAAGTACAAAATCATAAATCTGTTATATGTCACTATAGTCAATATCTAACGTAAAATTAGTTTTAATTATCAAATTTTTTTAATGATTTATAAAGAAATAATTTTAATCTTTGTATGTGCACAATAGATTCGCTTCTGGTTTGTAGAAAAAAACACTGATATTATTTATAGTTTTTACATAACGATTTTTTAAAATGAAAATTACATAAATTTTTTAATGCTCAGATAATAGTATATTAGCTGATCATGATTTGTATCACTTTCCGGAAATTATCAATACACAGATTAACGAGATTCGGACGAAAACTTAATACTACATTATATTTATCACTAAAAATTCAATGATATAATATCCATCTTTGCTCTCTTTTTATCTTGAACAAAACTGTCGCTTACATCAAATCTAATCTCCTTACATTGTCTTTAATTTAACCACTAAAGCAGATTTTTCCGATTCTGTCAAAAACAAGTTAACTTAAACATATTCTTAAAACGTTGGACAAACTGAACTGCGGTCAATGAATGAATAATTAAACAAAACTAATTAATCACTGCATTTATAAATCGTACAAAAAAATAATCGCATAGAAACGGATCGTACAAAAATAGGTTTGACTGTATTATATATTATATATATTGTTGGAAAGAATCATAATTCATATTCGTATTACGCGCGCGCCGATTGTTTCCGCTCAACGCCACTTATCGTCGTTGTGCGCATTTGCTATTTTTACTACATCCGACACAGGGGGGTGACAATAGGTATTCCATTTTGAATATTGAGCTTTAGTGGTGCTATCTATAAACCCCTAAGATAAGTTTTTTGGCAATATTTATTTTTTTATGCAGCAGATGTCGCCACATTGCAGAATCACGTGACGTAAACACGTGTGCTAGCGTACAGACGCTTTGAATGACGCCATTCTTGTTTTTACTTTTGAGTTCAAACCATAGAATAAGTAATATATATATACAAACGTTGTTTCTTGTGCTTGTGTTTTCATTGTTATTATTCATCATTTTTTCCAATTTTTTTGCTTTTTCATTGTTTTTCCTTTTAGTTTGTGAGGACACACATTTGCTAAAGAAAAATATGAAAACTTACGGGCAATCGGCTTCGCAATCATTTGCAACATCAGATATGCCAGGAACCTCTAAATCAGGTTAGTGAAGCAATTCGTTATCAAAATTAAACTTTTCATAAAGAAAGTAAAATTTGATTTATGTGAAATATAAATTTTTAGTACATTTACTTTTTAATATTGTTTTACAATTATTATTATTTAACTTTTGCTCTTTACGATTACAATTTGTTAGCAAATTTTTATTCAGTAAATTTTTATCAGAAAAATTATATTTAATTTTTAGCCCGTGTTCAAATCTTATACATTTCTTGTGCCGAGCGTGCGAAAAATATATTATAAAGAACCAGACTTAAATAAGTTTCTTGTTCATTTATGTCTGTTCAAATTGTAGACTTTTTTTTTAACATGTGAAATTGGTATTAATTATTTTTATATACTTTTAAGTGCAGAACTAAAACTATTTTTGGCTGTTTTAATTCATTTGTTTAGTTCTGCCCTTATGACAGTTTGGTTGTTTTAAAACTGGTATTAGTTAAAACCTATTGAAATGTAAACGCTTATTACTGTTTGAATTATATCTGTAATTAACTATTTAAAAAAAAACAACTGATGAATGTTTAATAGATAATTAATGTTCATTTTATGTTACAGATCCTTTACAATCAACAACCTTAGATTGGGTCCTTGCTTCACTCATTCCGTAGATCTTAATAAGGACATCAAACTTATTTTAATAGAAATTCTTTTATACGCGTTCATATCACTGGTCAACAAAAAAATTAATTTGGAAATGATAACGGTTCCGAAAATAATTGACGAATATCTTACTGTGGCATATTCACCATTAAAAAGTAAATTGAAACATTTTATGGAAAGAAAAAATAAAAAAATGCATAATATTTAAGTTTAGAATTGTTTCTGTAGGTTAAAAAATATGTATATTAATTGTAATTTTTTGTTTTTGTTTTAAATATATATTTAAATATAATTATAATATATATTATTAATTGTTATTATTATTTGTGTCCATTTTCTTTTAAATATGTACTTAACATTTATTTCAATTTATTTTATGTATTTTGATGTATTTATATGTTTGGTTCATTTATGTTCAATACATGAATTAATTGAACATATAAATAGTATCAAAATACATAAAATAATTTGAAATAAATTTCTAATACAAAAAAGGTTTGAACTGAATAATTCGTAAGGGCCGCGCTAAACAAATGATTTAATCAGTGGTTTATAGATGGCTCTGTGAAATTTCCTAAACAGCCAAATACACAGCGTTGTCGCTTCTTCTGTATATATATATTACTTATTCTATGATCCGACATACATCGCTGGCTGTTGTAACTGCCGTAACGTGACGCGCAATAGTGTTAACATGTATATAGTGTGAATTTAACTAGTGTTTATCGAATGTTTTGTGTTGATTATTTATTATTTGTTTGAATCTACCAACCTCACACCAACAGGTTATGAACCCAGACTCGATAGACAGTCAAAACGAGTAATAGTTCGGTAGTGTCGTGCGTGAATAACGACGTAAAAATACCGCGAATACGACATTACGAGCGCGGACGAAAATGAACGTCAGAAACGTAGAGACAACTATGACACTTGGAAACTACAAATGCAGGGCGCTTGCCTGACGAAAAATGATTTGTGGGAATACGTGAATGGCGGTGGCGGTGCGTTGAAGCCAGAACCGGGTGAAAATGGAGCGAATGCGGCAAACGTGCCCGAGTGGACAAGAAACGACGCGAAGGCACGTTCGGACATAATTCTGTCGATTGCGCCGAATGAACTCAAACAAATTAAGAGTTGTGATAGTTCGCGCGAAATGTGGATAAAACTTGAAACAACGTATCAGTTGAAGGGGCCTGACGTTGCAGAAAATGGCGGAAGCTGGCGACGTGCGCGTACATCTAAACAGTTTCTTCGATTCGGTTAGACAAGCTGAACGATATGGAGATTGAGATCAATCCGGATCTGCTGTCGATATTGTTGCTATACAGCTTACCATCATCTTTCGAAAACTTTCGCTGTGCGATAGAATCGCGCGACGAACTGCCCACGCCAGATGCTCTCCGCATAAAAATTAAGGAGGAAAGCGATGCACGCAAAAATGGCGCCGTAAATACGACGAAGTCGGACGCCATGTTTGTGAAGAAAAGTGACTGACGGCAGAATCAGCGGAAGAAAGGTGACGACAATAAACAAAAGGACAAACAGGTAATGATTCGTTGTTTTAAGTGTAAAAAGGAAAGTGCGACCGTCGTGGACGATGTCTGTCTCAACACGGAAGACAGACGACCCGAGCAGAAAATGGTGTCTAGACAGCGGCGCGGCGCCACCACACATCTATGTAACGAATCGGTATACTTCGACGAAGTTTTCGACATGCGACGGGGTACGTTAAAATTCGCGAGTGACGCGACTGCCGCCTCCGGTGGCGAAGGTAAAGTACGTTTTACCGCGAACACATATGGTGACAAGAAAAACGTCACGTTACAAAATGCACTATACGTACCGGACTTGAGAACTAACCTCTTATCTGTTAGCAAAATTACGGATCGCGGTCTCGACGTTCACTTTCGGAAAGACGGCGCGGCGCGACTATACGAGACGCGAACGGAAACGTGGTTTTGTTTTTTCTGCCAGAATCGACGACTTGTATTACTTTCCCGAATCCAGTCAAGATGCGCGTTCCGCTACATCCGTTTCGAAACAAATTAAAGTATCGCTTGAGACTTTACACAGACGTTTAGGCCACGCCAACGTACGAGATATTCAAGATTGCATTCGTAAAGGTACTGTAAAAGGTGTTCAATTGGCAGACGACAGCGGAGAATTCAACTTGCCAGAAACGGACAATTCCGAGCACCAGGAGGACGCAGTGGCTCAAGGAACCACACGCAGAGAATTATGAGGACCGGTTCAAGGGGAAGACCGCGAAAGAGGCACCAAGGTATTTCAAACGACACTGACAAAGTGGAGGAAGTGCATCTCTCGGAGATCCCCATGAACGAAGCTTTAAACGGTCCCGACGCGAATGATTGATGACTTCAATTCTCGAGAAGGAGACCTGGGTGATCGTCGACCGCCCTGAGAGGCATCGTTGGCTGCAGGATGGTTCTGAGGAACAAGTTGCGTCCTGATGGCTCTGTCGAGAAGAGGAAAGCGCGATTGGTCGCGCAGAGGTTCAGTCAGCAGCCTGGTATCCACTTCATAGAGACGTTCGCACCAGTGAGTCGGAGAAGTTCGATTCGCTTGATGGAATCGTTTGCTGCTACACGTGGGATGGAGATACGTCAGTTGGACCGCGTGAAAACCGCGTATCTAAACGGACTTGTTGAAAAGGATATCATCGATACCAACGGCAAGGGTCAAGCTGGAGCAAGAGCGAAGAAGATGCTGCGGGGCATCAGCGAGGGGAACAAAGTATGTTTCCGCACAACGCCACTTATTTTTACGTAC
This sequence comes from Clivina fossor, assembly GCA_963966155.1. Lineage (NCBI taxonomy): Eukaryota > Metazoa > Arthropoda > Insecta > Coleoptera > Carabidae > Clivina > Clivina fossor. Next base: position 1,057,805 of record OZ014560.1, read on the forward strand.
ATCTGGCATGTGTTGATTATTTATTACTTGTTTGAATCTACCAACCTCACACCAACATATATATATATATATATATATATATATATATATATATATATACAGAGTGTCCAAGATAACTTCGTATGCATGGGGATCTCCGAAACTGTTAGAGATACGACATCGGTTAAATTAGATGAAAGTTGCCTCATTAGTAGGCGAGTTTAGTCATCTTTAGTTTTTTCCAAAAAATTCCTTAGGTTACTAGATATAGACAAAAATGCAAATTTTGCTGTTTTATATTTTCGCTTATAACTCTCGTATGCAAAACGATACTTTATTTTGGTTTGCACTTTCTTAAGACACTTTTTTACACAGAATTTCCAGGAGTAACCAAAAAATTTTTATCATGTACCGTTTTCGAGATTTATGATGCAACTTTCATTTTTCTTATGTAACTAGTATTTCAATGTAGTGTCATTAAAAATATCTTTTTTTTTGCTTTCCAGTGATATAACATAGTCCTACTTTATTTTAAATAATAACATGGAAAATTGAAAAAAATCTATTTTGCAAAGTAATAATTCATTTTTTTAGTTAAAAACTAAGTAGGCCATGTTAAAACAAATGAAACATGAGCCCTACTTTAGTTTAAACAATAATATAGAATTATAATCCAAAAAAAAAAACAATTTATAAAATACTAATGCTATATTTTACATTCGTAATAACTAATAACTATAATAGTAAAATTACATTAAGTGTTGAAACAAACCATCGTTTTCTAGAATGAACATACGTGTACTCTTAAGCATAGCTTGTGTTAGGTTAGTTTTAGGAATTTAATACCGTACTCAATCAAATTCATGTTTAATATCTTATACATCCCTACACTGGGTTGCCTTCTTTAAGCATATAAATTTAAATACATTTCCGCGGCTAATACTGCGTTACTTTGACAACGAATGTAACAATAAAGCATTTCAGACGTCTCTAAATTTTCAAACTGCTCCATGAATTAAAATTCTTTCAATAAGCACTCCAATAAAACCAACTAACTAACTAAGACAATAATCAGAAGAAAAGCAAAACCAAAAATCTAATAATAACGAAAACAAAGCCTATTTCTCATGTTTCATTTGTTTTGATATGGCATACTCGGTTTTCAACTAAAAAAATAAATTATAACTTTGCAAAATAGATTTTTTTTCAATTTTCCATGTTATTATTTAAAATAAAATAGGACAATGTTATATCACTGGAAAGAGAAAAAAAAAATCTTTTTAATGACACTACATTGAAATACTAGTTACATAAGAAAAATGAAAGTTGCATCATAAATCTCGAAAACGGTACATGATAAAAAAATTTTGGTTACTCCTGGAAATTCTGTGTAAAAAAGTGTCTTAAGAAAGTGCAAACCAAAATCATTTATCGTTTTGCATTCGAGAGTTATAAGCGAAAATATAAAAAAGCAAAATTTGCATTTTTGCCTATATCTAGTAACCTAAGGAATTTTTTGGAAAAAACAAAAGATGACTAAACTCGCCTACTAATGAGGCAACTTTCATCTAATTTAACCGAGGTCGTATCTCTAACATTTCCGGAGATCCCCATGCATACGGAGTTATCTTGGACACTCTGTATATATATATATATATATATATATATATATATATATATATATATATATATATATATATATTGTAATGAAATGAATGTGTTGTTTTGCTTTTTTCTAGGTGCAGTAGTTCAACCCTTACCGCATGCCTATTTATAATATTCCGTGCCCCATCGCAGGCTGCCGGAAAATGTTGGCTGGACGCTCTCGAGTGATCACTGCGTTGTTCATCGACTGGCGGGAGACGACACAATGGTCCGAAGCGGATTATGAGAAACATTTTACTGATTATGGTATGGTATGGTATGGTACCAACCCATACTTTAATACTTAATGCATGTAAGTCGTCTTGTCTAGTTGAAGATGGCCGAAACAAGTGAGATAGGAACTCAATTTTCTGTTAGATAACACGAGGGGGGAAACCATTCGTGTACAAATTCATTAAAATCACTTAAAATCATATGGTAAAATTATCGGTGAAAATCATTAATAGTTCGTAAATATTTAGTGTAAAATCTTTTAAAGCCTTGCCTAAAGCCATAAAATCAACGAAAAATCATGGTAAAATTCTAGTAGAATCCTTAAAATCATAGCTAAAATCTGTGAAAATCATTAACAGTTCGTAAATATTTAGTGTAAAATCTTTTAAAGCCTTACTTAAAATCCATAAAATCAACCAAAAATCATGGTAAAATCCTAGTAGAATCCTTAAAATCATAGCTAAAATCTGTGAAAATCATTAACAGTTCGTAAATATTTAGTATAGAATCTTTAAAATCATGATAAAATTTTTACAATCTTACTTAAAATCCATAAAATCATGGTAAAATCCTAGTATAATCGTTAAAATCATAGCTAAAATCGGTAAAAATCTTTAACAGTTCGTAAGTATTTAATTTGTATTTACTTTTAAATATGTTTTTGAAGAAGAATTAAATAAAACACATTAAATAATTTTGTATTTCGTATTTATAACATTGATAAATTTAAAAGAAGGCATAAAACTTATTTTTGATTCAGCCATGTTCAGTTCACATATAACAATATAACTTATAAACAGCTCACGGGTGCTCCGATGTGATATTCAATTTCATAGAAATCCCAATTGTCAATAAGAAAAGTTTTAATATTTTATTTTATAAAAGATACGTTGATGATTGTATACCTAATCATAGCCCACAAAAATAACGTTCAAAATATATTTAACAGTTTCAATAAAATTAAATTTCACAATTGAGAATTTGAACAAAATCATAGATTAAACTATTATTTAGACACTACTATTATAAAAAATGAAAACAACAATACAATAACAACAAATTGGTATCATCAGGAAAAGATTTAAACTACTTTTCTTTCACAGAATTAAAATTTAAATGAAATGTTATCGATTCTTTGCTACCATCGAGCATTAACTTTATCCGATAAAAAATATCATTCAGAAAATATTCATATAGTCGCGCCAAGATAACAGGTTCCATATACACTATATCTAGATTTCACTGTATTTTCGTATGTCTGTGGTGGGTTTAGTAAAAAAAAAAAAGATATGTTGGTAAGATAGAATGTCTTGCGACTGTTTTAATTCATTTTAGATTAAGGCTTTTATTTATATCTCTTTCATTATATTATATATATTTGAGCCGTTTATTTTGAAAGTGACCTATAGTGAAATTTTTATTCAAATAGGATTCCAAAGCTATGAGTCATTTACTACGGTTACATAATATCCTGTAAAAATTTTCACCTCACAAAATCGCACAAAATCTCGAAACCTTGACGGCTTTGACGTTTAGAAAAAAACCAAACATTTATTTTTTGTTTCGTTGCTAGGATATTAGTTTAGGATTGTCAGATATGGGGAAAAAAATAGAAGCACATTTACCATTTATATTGATTGACAGTTCTAATTTTTTAAACGTTTGGAAAACTATACATAAACGTAGCACGTTGAAAGCAACAAGCTAGTTCGGTTGAATCAAGCCACGAAACACGTAATTTGTTTTCATCGTTCAACGGAACAGATTAAAAGCAGTTAGTATGTAGAGACGTAAGTCAATTATTAAAAATTCCTAATTGGCTTTGGAATCCCATTTGAATAAAAAATTTGACTATAAGTCTATTTTTTTTTTTATAATAATAAGTTAATATGAAAGAGATATATAAGATGGCCGCGTAACTAAATTGAATTATTAGTTAGTAGTTAAATGAGTAGTTTAGGCATGGGTTGAGGGGGTTTGTATGTATGTCCCCCCCCTTCAATGTAGTGTATTGACTAATGTGTACTCAGGGAGTCGGGGTGCTCCTGTAATTATAGGTACCAGCGGTTCGAGTAGCGGACGACCGCTTGTCTCCGTACCAACACCCTATGTACCCGAAGAACTTGTCTCACAGGCCCAAGTCGTACTACAAGGCAAGAGTCGAAATCTTATCATACGCGAATTACAAGTAAGTTAGTTTTTATAGATTAGTTATTGCCGAAAAACTCAGCTCAGATCAGCAAATATATCAGTAACCTTGAAATAATAGCTGTTTTATTTATCGTCTCGTAACTGAGTTCGCAGTGAGTGATTGCTTCCCTCCCTTACCCTGATACTGAGTTGCATGTTTAGGTAGTGCTTAGCTGAGATTCAAATTCAAATTTTCCTAGTTTAGGTTTTGATAACGTGTTTGATACTGGTTGACATTTCTATTTGAGTATTTTATTTTGAAATCAAACAATAGATATATCCGGGGCGAGTTTCAATAAATATTATCAACGCAAACAATCCAAATAGATCTAATATTTTAGGTTATATCATATGTGGAAGTTACGATTTTAAACGTCACTTTCAAATCAACTGTTTTATTTATCAATACAACTCAGCTCAGCTCAGCTCATTTTAAAGATTTACTGATCTGAGTGGAATGTACAAAAACACAGCTATTAATTACATACTTACTAGCATATACTCCTTTCAATATCTCTGTCACAATGCGACCATCTTTAGACAATAAACTATCCAAATGTACTATTAACAGATACATTACAGTAAATCATCAAATCAACCTTCTCAAAAACTAATACTTTGCACTTATTCAATACTAGATTTATTTTAGTGAAATGTTTATCATGAAAACGAGTTTGAGTAACTTTTTTTTTGTATTAGCGCACAAATTTAGACGTGAATCTGGCTGTAAACAATCTGCTCTCTCGTGATGATGAAGAAGGTGATGATGCAGCCGATTCTTACTACCCGAAGATCTGATATCACTTTTAGATGGCGGCTTTCACACGGATCATTCGGTCATCATCGATGCAGACAGTATCTGGGACCACGAAGATGGTTGGAATCGGCTTTGCGTGATACATTTGATAAGGATTCAGGTCAGTTTGATTTTATTTTTTTTAGGCACAGAATTATACCGTGTGTTGACTTGGACCGTCGTACATAGGGATTTAGCATGTAAAATCAGACATGTGCGATTTCCTGCTGCCCAAATTATTTTACAAAAAAAAAAAAAAACCGTATGATAAATGTTTTAGGGCATATTTTTCTGCATGTAAATCAATTACTAAAATTTTTTACTTGGAACCGTCCTAACGTCAAGAATTAGGTCTAAAGTTGTTAAGAAATTGACTGGAAAATGGCAGTAGCCGTGAAATTGGAACAAAAAATCAAACAAATGCTAATGCACGGCCGACTAATGCCATTTTCAGTCATTTTTAGGGCTAATTCTTGACGTTGGGATGGTTCCAAATCAAAAATTTTGTTGATTGATTTACATGTAAAAAAGTGTTTCCTAAAACATTTATCCCTTAGTTTTTTTTATAAAATAATTTGGGAAGCAGGAAATCGCACATGATTTTACATGCTAAATTTCTATGTACGACGGCCCAAGTCAACACACATAATTTTTAATATATTTGAATTTGTTAAAAAATTCAAAGATTCAAAGAAAATGGGTTGTATTAACAATAATACTACTAGAATTCTAAATTTATAAAATATTTTTGGCTTTATCTTGTGAAATAAATTGCTAAACTTGACATGATAAAATAAAAATTCTAAAATTTATTATATATTTTATACACATACATACATGCATACAGAATCACACCATGTACTCATAAGAGTGTGGCACAAACTCTTTCCATTATGTAGAAATTAATTTCCGCCTAACATTTCTAACGAAACAAGCAGGTTTTTTTTCATCCACATTCATGATGCCTATCCACATTTATAATTATTCCTTTCATACATGCTCTTCTATTCCAACTACTTGGAAACTTTTGCTCACGCAAACCATTCTCTCAATCATTCCACTTTCAATTACTCATCAAATTTGTTTATATTAATTTTATCATTGTTAAGAAAATAATTCGCGTAGAATGAAACAAGTTATTATTGTTAGTAAAACACCACTTTTGTTCCTAGTTCAAATTGTTTTATATACAGGCTGGTCCAGAATTATGTACCGTAATTGCTAGAGCTGATAGTACGATCAAAAATAAGGGTATCTTTTTATATACACTTTTTTCAAAAACTAAATAATAAAGGAGATAGAACCCTGTAAAGGGGTGAAATAAAAACCATTTTTTAACACTTAACACTTTAATCAAACTTAATGAAAACTTACAACTTTCAAAAGAATCATACAATACTAATATTAATTAGTCACCAAAATAATGTTTTACAGCATATGTTCGAAAATGTCCTCCATTTTGTTGTATACACAATCTAATTCTTTTATTTAGTGAACGCATTATTTCATTTTTTAATGTTACTGCATTGTTTTGTAAGATATTAAAAAAGAAATGGTTTTTATTTCACCTCTTTACAGAGTTGTATCTCTCTTATTACTGAGTTTTGGAAAAAAAGTGTATATAAAAAGGTACCTATATTTTTGAACGTACTATCAGCTCTAGCAATTACGGTACATAATTCTGGATCATCCTGTATATATTTTAATTTAAGTTTCGTATAAAATTATAAATGTATGGGCAACAAAACGTACATGTGTTCTTGCTTTCCGATCTTATAGAAAACAAAAAAAAAAAGGAATTATCAGCTAGTCCAATATGGACATCGGAAGAATTAGAATACTGGCCCGATTGTGCCGGACGTTTTACAAACATTGTCGCACTTCATAGTGTATTAATCGCTCTATCTGTAACTGGCCAATTACATCAATAGCGCTGGTCCGATCATGAACCCTACAGACATCCAGATGTAAGTTTCTTTTTTTTTTGTTTTCTCCAATTTTAAAAGTATTACAACATTTTTTTCGTAATTTAAAATTTCAATAATTATTTAACGCTATTTAAACACGGACTAAAAAGTATTAAAAAAAATCTCCTAGCCCCTCATACTGATTTATAACCCCACTTTTTTTCTCTATGGGATTATAAATCTGTATGAAGCTAAGAGAAAATATTTTATACTTTCTAAAGCTACATTCACAACCTCCAAATTAGCAGTAGAATTTGTGGATATAATTATACATAAAACATAACGTAAATTAACCCCCACACAAGCATTCACAATGTATTACTTTGCCAACTAATTTACGGCAAAAATGCATGAATCCACACCGAGGGAGAAAAGCTTGAAACGTAAGAAGTCGGATACATAAATATCTGTAATTTGAAAAGTGACGTTTGACTTTTGTGGTTAACATAACCTAATATATTTACTACTTAATTATTTTATACTTGCATAACCTCGGAGTTTGCAAGGTTCTGCGTTGCTTACTAATTTCAAGTCTGCGTTAAGTACTAATTTCGGTCAGTGTGAATGACTTCATGCGCTTGCATATGCCAAACCTTTACGGTTAAATTATAGCTACTAATCCTATTGCTAATTTGGAGGTTGTGAATGTACCTTAATTCGTGTTAAAAACGTGGTAAATTATTTTTTTTACTTTATCTCAATAATTTCTAAATAATTTAGAATCCACATGTACATCATCCGAAAACGGTAACACTCGGTTTAACCGGCGAGAAGATTCTTCACGTATCGGCTAGTTCGACACGATGTTCGGTTGGAACCGAAACCGGAAAAGTAGCAACATTCCTCGATGAATTACTGACACCAGCTGCTAGTAAATTGGAGCATTCAGCACAATCCTATACCGAATTTGCAACAGATAAAATTATATCGTTACACACCTGTCCCCTGTTTACCGTTGCTAAACTGGAAAGTGGTGCTCTCTATTGGTGGTAAGTGGGCAGATTGGTTTAAACATCTATGGTATTAAAAATCTTTCCGAAATCATTATATAAAATAAAATGGCTTTAGGTTTAAGTTTGTTTCGACAGGAAAAAATGATATAAATAAATTCTTACTATAAATGTCATTTATATCAGTTTTCTTGATGAAGCATGAACGTTGAGTTTGTCGAAACGTCAATTATAAATAAATATTAATGCAGAACTTAAACCTAGAACCGTTTTGTTTTTAATATGAGTTCTGAAAGATTTTTTTACTATGTTGTTATTTACAATTAAAATTAAAGCAAAACACTAATTTTGTGATAAGTGGGAAAGTGCGAATGGGATTTAAAACTGTAAATGTAAAGTATGAGGATTGATCAAAAAGTTATGTTTCCGAATCTACTGAATAACATAGTATAGAAAGCTGAAAGTAATCAGCTGTCATTTTTAAATGTATGCAGTTATTGACAAACATAAAAATAATAGAAATTAATTAATAATTAGCTCGTAAGATTATTAACCTGTATTAATATTTATCGATAATCGACGTTTCGACGAACTCAATGTACGTCTTCATCAGGAAAACTAATACAAATGACATTTACCGTAAATAAACAGAACATAGAAACAAGTTACTAGATCATAATTTTTTTTATTAATTTTTAATAATTAATGGAAGCAAAACTTTATTTAAATTTATAAACCATCCAGATAAATCTACTATTGCTCAACAATGCTAAATTCAGCTACAAATATGGTTGATTAAATTCAAAATATAATAAATAATCGTCTATATAGGGGTGTATTACCATTCGCTCAACGCAAACGTCTTTGGGAGCGTTACCGTGCCAAAAGTCGTAAACAACGACCAACGAATGAACAAACAGAAATCGTATGCGGTTCACAAGTGTGTATGAAGAACAGTCCGATGTATCAGCCGGGCGCAATTGGGTTTACGGTTGCAGCCGGTGTACCGAAAGTCGGTCAATTACAGAATGCCGCATGGACACTATCCGATACGTGTACATTTAAATTGATGCGAACGGATCAGGTGGTACCTGGTACACAAAGCACAGAGGGCCGAAGAGATTCACTGCCAGGAACCAGCGGTTTGAGTATGTATTATTATTTTCTCAATTATTATTTTGTGTTATAGTAAAAATATAGCCATTCAAATTACGTTATGAATTTTTAATTCAGTTTTGCGATAATAAAAATTATTTTCCATCTTTTTTTTATTATATAATAGCTGGATTGTGCACGCTTTTCTATTTTACGAATAATTGATGACGTAACTTCATTGAATGGCTATTTTTACTACACATAACTAATTTTATTTACAAAAATTTTGTAATATAACTGTTACCGTAAAAGCTCGAAAAACAGTAAATCCTAGAATGTACGTGCTAAACCAATTTCATGTGGTAAAACTACGAAAAAATGTATCATCAATATAATTTCGGACTTCTGCCACGCCACTAAATAACTAACTAACCTAACCTGACCACTTTGGCTTGGTAAAAGCCCAAAATTAAATAACTGACACTATTTTTTGTACATTTATTATATCTAATTGGTAAAGTCTAGGTTTAACGCGTATATCCTAGGATTCATCAATTTTCGAGCTTTTACAGTGACAACTATTAATATAAATAGATTACAATGACATTTTTAAAATGGATGTAAAATTCTGTTTAAGTTTTAAAATTATTTTTGAGTATAAAAGTTTTGAAAAATAATGATTTTTTTAAAAAATACGTAAATGGCATTGCGCTATATAAGTGTACGTATTCGTATTCTTAGCACTCATTGTTTTAGCATACAAATATATTTAATGTAAAGTATGTCTTAGCTTTATTCGGGAAATATTTTTGCAATTCATTCATATACAACAGTGCTTGATTTTTTATCATGTTCGTGTTTTTTTTTTTCAATATTCAGAAACAAATTTTAATTATGATAGAATTACAAACACTTATTATTAACAGATTTTTGTAAATTTATAATTTATTAAAATTAATATTAAGTTTTAATAAATCATCCAAAAAGATTGTCTGCAATCCGATTCAAAATTGTGTTCTAATGGAAAGCAACTAGATTGAAATAGTTGTGATAGTTTATAGTTTATATTATCAAATATTTTATTAGTTTCGTGATAATTTCTATTTTCTTGTAAGGTTTGTTCCAACGTATCATTAAATCATTTTAGGATTAGTTGACAACTGTTTGGAACATGCGAGATAAGAATTAACCATTTTGTTTTATAAACCGTAAATGTTCTGGTCAGTTACAAATCAGTTTTATAGTTTGTAGGAACAAGCCTTCGTAATTCTGCATTTTATTTATATTTATTTTATTTTTTGTCATTTTTTAAAACTGATTTCAATAAATGAAAATTAACAAGCATCCATGTTTTTTTTTATACTTTCTATAACATTGTTGTAATCGAAATTGAAATGAACCGAATGTATAAGATAATAAATACAGAGAATGTATCTGAAAATCCATTCAAACAATGAAATTTTGCTTGTTTACAATCGAAACATTTATCAATATTCTAGCAGACGTCAACTTACGAACAAATTTATTTGATTGTTTTATTCGTCAATGAACATATTTTCTGATTAAAAAAATAATATAATAAAAAATTTTAAAACCACACTTAAATTAAAATAAAGCTAAATACGTATTTCGAAAGCTAAGCTTCCATCTTCAGTAGCTAAATAAAATTTACAAATATCTTACCTGTAATCCAAAGTACATAAACACTTAAGCACTTTGGATCACAGGTAAGATTTTTGTAGATTTTATTTAGCTACTGAAGATGGAAGCTTAGCTTCCGAAATACATATTTAGCTTTATTTTCATTAAGTGTGGTTTTGGGATTTTTTATAATATTATTTTTATTTAAATTTCGCCACAGTAGATCATTTTCTAATCTTTTATATTTTCTGATACATGCTCTATATTTATCTTGTAATATACAGTTTCGTTTTCAATTACGATTACAAAAAAAATGCTATTAGAAAATCCGGCTACTGGTTAATTTATTATCATAATGGAAGCGATATTGATAATCATTTTGGATCATCCAGTACATTGGAAGTATTTAGAACATATTGTTATATGAAATATGTATTTATATAAAAAAAAATTAGGTGGACCAACAACGACAATAAGTTTAAGCACCAGTAAAGGCAGTAGTAGTTCTTCACACACATGCAGTGATACAGGAAGCATATCAGCTAGTCATAGTAAGCTGTGTTTCAATTCCTAAATTTTATATCATCTGTGCCCACATCTCATAACGTTTGTTCCAACATCGAAGTTGTTTCGAGTATCAGTTGCAGAGATCGATTCATTATCCAACGCATGCGCACAAACTACTTGTTGGAACAAACCTTAGATAGATTCATTTTTTACTACTTTGACTGCAAGGAAAAGTAGTTAAGCGTTTGGTACGGTGTCTGTAACATTTTCAAAAAAAAAAAAAAATTGTATAGAAATCCTTCATATAGCCTGTAGATGACGAATCTGAACTTAGTTTATGTGGGTGTATGTGTGTGCGTCGTCAGCTCGCTCGCTCGCTCGCTCGCTCGCTCGCTCGCTCGCTCGCTCGGTCGTAAGTCAAAATTTTGTGGCCGCAACTCCTCCTAGACGGTTCAACCGATTTTAATGAAATTTTCAGGATAAATTTGTCTAGTACCCAAGATGGTCATGTGGTTTTGTTTTTTTCCAGTGATGCCAACTTTCCGAGAAAAAAATTACTAAAGTTTTTAAAAATTCATATTGGCTACGTTATTTATCCGATTTGGATCAAATTTTCAGAAAAGATTTCTCTAATGCTCCCATTAATTACATAATTTTATTAATTTTCAGTGTTGCCAACTTTCCGAGAAAAAAATTACTAAAGTTTTAAAAAATTTATTATGGCCATGTTATTTAACCGATTTTACTCAAATTTTCACAAAAGATTCTCCTAGTATTCATATAATTTATGTAATTTTAACAAAATACAGTGTTGCCAACTTTCCGAGAAAAAAATTAGTAAAATTTAAAAAAATTTATTTTGACCATTTTATTTAACCGATTTTAATTAAATATTTATAAAAGTTTTTCCTAGTGCCTAAATAAATTATGCAATTTTAACAAAATACAGTGTTGCCAACTTATCGAGAAAAAAAAAATCACAAAATTTTTAAAAAATTCATTGTGGCTACATTATTTATTCGATTTTGATCAAATTTTCAGAAAAGTATCTCCTATTGCCCACATAAATTATAATATTATTAAAATACAGTGTTGCCAACTTTCCGAGAAATGTCAAAGTAGTCTATATATGGGTTTACCCATATACTTCTAATCTTGTTATTTATTTGAATCTGTTAATATTGTACCTAAAAATTAGGAGGATTTTGTAAGCCTCCGCTAAAGTTAGAATAGCGCTAAACGAAAGTTTTAATAGAAATATGGCTCATCTACTAGATAAGAACTTTTATGTCATCAAATAAAAATCACTGACATATTTACTACGTTTATATTGTTTAAAGATTTAACATAAAACAGCGCAAATTCGATAAAAAATATATTAAACGAAAGATTATTTTTCAAAACTAGTTAGGTCTTGGGGTATTTATAATATGAAATGAAAATAATATTAAAAGAAATTATATCGAATATTCAGTTTGGTAACATTGAATAGCTTTTAGAAAAATATTAAATAGGTGTTTTTTTTTTTGTTTTTTTGGATCTTTTTGCTTTTATGTGAGTGCAATTGGAGGTATACGTCTGCGGATGGACGTCCAATGAGTAGTAGATGGAGGTGGTATGATTGAAAGTTTTGTGTGTAGTATCATGAATGTTGATGAAGTAAAAATTATTATATATTTGGCTGAAAATATTTTCGGTACTGTGAAAAGAGTATGTGCTGCACTTGTTTGGGTACATGACATGATCTTGTTTGTATAATTACAGGGTGTATAACGGGCGTGAAAAACGGGAATTTTGTTACGCGGGGGAATTATACTAGGAATTTTTTCGTTTTGCGTGAATTTTTTAAAAATTTAGTAATATTTAACGAGGCTCTTGAAGTACAGCGCAAGAAGGAAATTGAAGAAAAGAAGAAAGAACAGAGCAGGCGAGAACAAGAAAAGCAGATAAAGGATTTAGGACGAAGGAAGCGATCGATGATGGAAGATCTTTATACAATTTCAGAAGAATTTGATGATTGCGATAGTTCATGTTTTCTATGCTGTGATAAATAAATATAATATATGTAATAAATAACTTCGATTTAACACTTCTTTAACCTCCTTTACCGTTAAACTTGTATATTTACATACGGGAATTTTTTTAAATATATATGGGAAAAAAGCGGAAATTATACGGGAAATTTATTTCAACTTTCCGTTATACACCCTGAATTAGCCAAATTTTAAAATTAAAATTGTACTTGGTTTTCCTCCCAACAATGACGTGAATCTTCTAGTATAATGGATGAGCCATTTTTAAGTAAAGTGTGCTTAAAATAATTATAATTCTTAAAGATGATATTTTTAAAAGTTTTCCGATATTATTATAGAACGTCAAAAGCGTATGGCCCCAATCGGTTCCGATTCCGTATCAACCGAATCTAGCCACCGTCGTGACGAAGAAGAATGGGCTCTACGCGATGTAATCTTTGTCGAAGACGTTCGTAGTATACCTGCAGGTCGTGTACTAAAAGTAGACGGTGCCTATGCAGCTGTTCGTTTCCCGACAACATCAGATCCCAATGCGGCGGCGAATAATATCGCTAAATCAGATCAGGAACAAGACACGATGTCCCTGCTGCAAGATTGTCGACTTTTGCGCAAAGACGAACTGCAAGTGATCAAATCATCGTCGAATTCTCGTGTGCCCGATTGTTTTCAGCGTACGCCGCGACGTATTAACATTCCAGAAGGTACCGGACAGATTCTGACGGTGGCTGTTGACGGTCAGGGTATTCATGCGATTGTCCGAACGGGTACCAAGTTGAGTTATGTCGTTTATAATATTAGTAGTGGACGGGCCGAACAGGATAATCCATTTCCGAGTGATACGATTTCATTTATGGGACTGCATCCGCAACATATTTCGCTTACAAGCGCTGGAGAGGTAAGAATTCTTTTCACTTTATTGATTTATAATTTTCTTTTTTTTGATTAGATAAAGTGATTCTTGAGCATTGCTCCAGTGCTATGTAAGCTTAATTCTTTTACGAAACAAATACTAAAAGATATTTTGTTTGTTTTTTGAAGTAAATAATAGAATTTTACATATTTTTACAGAATTTTAGTACGCTGCTGATAAATCAGCTAATAAATTTTGTTAAGAAAATATATGTTACCGTAAAAGCTCGAAAAACAGTAAATCCTAGAATGCACGCGCCAAACTTAGGATTTACCAATATCATGTGGTAAAACTACGAAAAAATTTATCATCAATATAATTTCGGACTTCTGCCACGCCACTAACTAACTTAACCTGACCACTTTGGTTGTGTCTAATTGCCTCCAAAACATTGGAAGATTAATTGATCTCTATTAAATTTAATTATTTTTTTTACCAAATTATAATTAAATTAGTCAAGTATCATACAAAATTGTATCTAACTTAATTTTGTTGTGACGAAGAGTTAATAAAAATAGAAAAGTAACAACTTTTTTTTTCTGTTTTGAAATTCCAGAGTTCGGAAAGTATTTTAATATTACGTGATGGTAACAGTACAATTTATCCGTTGGCAAAAGATTGTGCCGAAGCTGTACGCGATCCACAATGGTTGGATTTGCCGCCAGTGAAATGTGTAACAGCTGGTACACTAGCATTGAACATAACCTCACAGAATATGAAAAATCAAGTTGCGCTTGTTATTCTCGCATTGGAACAACAATTATTAATGCCTCGATTATTAAGATGCGATTTAGATGGTGTACGACAAGTGCTCATGCAACTCGAAAATGAAGCCAAGTAAGTCAGGTTTTATTATTACAATCTTTTAATAAACAATTTGTAATTGACGGAATTCGTTTTTTTTTATGTTTTTTGATTTTCTTGTAAGCGAACGTTTCAGCAATCACTATTGTCTTCTTGAGGCCTAGCAGAATATATCTAGTTGACTTTTACATTATTTAATCAGTAAATTTAATAATACAAATTATCATTGTTATGTAAAAAGTATGTTGGCTAAAATACTGAATTCCGTCAATTACAAATTATTTAATAAACTTTTAATAATTAATAATATTGATTCACGGAATCGTTATTATCAATTATTATTTTAGAGAACCAATGCTTGTTAGCGATAGACAATTTTTATTCTGTGTCTGATTGCCTCCAAAACATTGGAATAGTAATTGGATAAATATCATTTTAATTATATTTACAAATTATAGTTAAAGTTTGATTTTGTTCAAATAGTTTTATTTATTTATTATTATTTTTTATTTTATCGTTTGTTAACTATAGAATAAATGTAATTATTTTGCAAAAAAAATATCTTTCGAAACTGATTATATTAAAATAAAAAGCTTTCGATGAGCCCTACCTTATTTTAAACAATAATATAGAATTATAATCAAAAAAAAAAAACAATTTATTAAATACTAATGCCATATTTTACATTCGTAATAACGAATAACTATAACAGTAAAATTACATTAAGTGTTCAAATAAACCACCGTTTTCTTGAATGAACATACGTGTTCTCTTAAGCATAGCTTGTGTTAGGTTAGTTTTAGGTATTTAATACCGTACTCAATCAAATTCATATTTAATGTCCTATACATCCCTACACTGGGTTGCCTTCTTTAAGGATATAAATTTAAATACATTTCCGCGGCTAATACTGCGTTATTTTGACAACGAATGTAACAATAAAGCATTTCAAACTTCTCTAAATTTTCAAACCGCTCTATGAATTAATATTCTTTCAATAAGCACTCCAATAAAACTAACTAACTAACTAAGACAATAATCAGAAGAAAAGCAAAACCAAAAATCTAATAATAAGGAAAACAATGCCTATTTCTCATGTTTCATTTGTTTTGATATGGCCTACTCGGTTTTCAACTAAATAAATGAATTATTACTTTGCAAAATAAAGTTTTTCAATTTTTCATGTTATTATTTAAAATAAAGTAGGACTATGTTATATCACTGGAAAGCAAAAAAAAAGATCTTTTTAATGACACTACATTGAAGTACTAGTTACATAAGAAAAATCAAAGTTGCATCATAAATCTCGAAAACGGTACATGATAAAAAAATTTTGGTTACTCCTGGAAATTCTGTGTAAAAAAGTGTCTTAAGAAAGTGCAAACCAAAATAATGTATCGTTTTGCATACGAGAGTTATAAGCGAAAATATAAAACAGCAAAATTTGCATTTTTGTCTATATCTAGTAACCTATGGATTTTTTTGGAAAAAACAAAAGATGACTAAACTCGCCTACTAATGAGGCAACTTTCATCTAATTTAACCGAGGTCATATCTCCAACAGTTCCGGAGATCCCCATGCATACGGAGTTATCTTGGACACTCTGTATATATATATATTATATATAATACATTAATCTGGTTAGTTGATAGATATATCATTTAAATACAGTTAATACTCAAATATAATCATAAAGGAATAATCTGAAAATGAAAAATTCATATCGATCCCAGGTCGAGGCGATATGAATTTTTCATTTTCAGATTATTCCTTTATGATTATATTTGAGTATGTATATATATATATATATATATATATATATATATATATATATATATATATATATATATATATATCTGTGGCTTTGAGGAAAAACCAGTTAAGTCGCTTTTTCCTGATTTAGAGATATTTTTGCCTTTAAAAAAAACATATATCAGAAATAAATATCAGAATTCAACTGATCTTGTAAAAATATCCTTGATTTAGCTAGAAATGAAAGAAACTCACTTAACTGGTTATTCCTCAAAATTTACATTTACCTGGTTATATTTCACATAAAACACATATTTTCACTATTATCTCATAACTACAGAAAACGAATTAAGTTTTGAAATCAAGTTTTCGATATTTTTATGAAATATTTTCCAATTTCAAACAAATTATATACCTAAGTATACTTATAAACACAGCTGTAGCGGTGTCGTGTTAGTTGCGTACGTGCCAGTTGCGTACGGTCATTAAATAGTGTTATTTGCGTACAAATAAGGGTCGGGGCAAACCCAGGTAGTGAAGCTGGTTAGGCCGAGTGCCAGATCCGTACAGCGGTTATATAACATTTATAATACGCTATAATATCATCGCACATAATTTTTACAAATAATCAAGTCAGTATTTAATTTTAAAATTGACCAAGTTTATATTTATTGGTTTAAATTTGATTTGTGTAGATTAATATTTAATAAATTCATATCGTTTGCCAACTTCGTTACTTTTTACTATATTATGATAAATTATGCTTAAATTCGTGATGTTAAATTTGTAATAATAATTACATAAACTTTTTCTCACACTTTTCCGTAATCATTTTGGAAATATGTAAATATATAATACTCATTCTATGCAGACAATGAGAAGAAGAAAGTGGCAAAATGCATATGGCATAGTGATATAATATTCATTGGGAAAATATATTTTATTTTTATTTTTTGCTGGCAAATTATAGAAATAAATTATCATTTCTAATTTAAAACAAATTTCAATTTTAATTTTTCTATAGTTAACAAACTGTAATTTTTCTGTATGTTATATTAGAAAAAATGGCGGCGAAAAGTGTATTTCAAGCACCCAAAAAGAATCCTAATACAACTGTTAAAACTTGGAATTGAAATAAACCAACCAAGTCTTTGTCAAATTTGCAATATGAGGAAATTTTTGAAACTGTGATAGAAGAATCACCCGCTGTATCGTCAACAACTGATGTTCGTAAATCTGAAGAAGAGAAAAATAATAAAAGATTTAAAGATGATTCCGATATCTCTAATCTCTTGTTTAGTTCTACACCAAAACAACCTGCAGTCGAGGATGTTTCAAAGCAGACGCAAATGTCAAAACGTGAACCAATGGTTAGCGATGTTTTGAAAATATTGGAAGTATCTTTTAACCAGACACAATTGAGTCAACCGCTCAAAACTCTTTCGCATCGGGATTAATTACAATGACTTCAGGACTATATGTGCACGTGCAGTGTGACGATTGCAATCAATGGCGTTATTTAAAAGACACAGATGATCCGGTCGGTCGATTTACCAGACAAATGGAATCCAGGTAAATAGGTTCAATGTTTTCTGTTTGTGTACGCTAAATTTCGTCAGATTATAATTTCTTTTTTTATTGCACACACACACACACAATAATAATATAATTGATAAGCTAATCAACTAACGCGATATACACGTTTAGCATTGATATTTTAATCTATTCATTCAAAATTAATATATTTTTATTATTTGCAAATTATTTTAATGCTAATAAACATCAAGAAAACATTTAATATAGAAATCGTAGGAAAATCGAATTAACAATTTAATATAAAAATAGAGAAAGAGAAATAAATAATTCAATACTTCAGATATGTATTCAATCCTGTAGAAAGTATATGAATATGTAATATATTTTACGTAATAGAATTTATTATTTTCTTTTAATTTTTAAGTGTGAATTAACAATCGTTATATTAATTAAAGATCAAATTGTTTATAATTTAATATTGCTCCCTTTTATTAAATAGTAATCTTTAATTATTAATTTTATCTTGATTTTGATAAAATACTTTTTTTTTCATATAAATGAAATCGTCTTGCTTTCGTGGAATATAAACTTTGTTTAGTTTGTGAAAAAATTTGATTTATATAAATATCATCATTTAGATTAAATGATAAAATTGCATTTCTAATTGTTTATTTTTAACAGTGCCTTCAAAGTTAATTATATGTTATTTGTAGAGTTTTATATTCAAATTAAACGTGAGAATTTTATAATGTAATTTATATTTAATTGATAGTTATATTAGTGGTTATTTTATTGTAGTTTAAAGAAATAAAATAAAACTATTTTAATTTTATTTTTGAAATTATAGAACGTGGTTTTTTTCATAACTTATATATTTTTTAAAGAAAATATGAAACTAATACAACTGTGATTTGTTGTGTTCTACTTTTATTTAGATAATACAAATGTTTTTAGTTTTTTTTTTAAATACCATTTAGTGCTAGTATGAAAATTTTTAATGATTTTTCAATTATGAGTGTGTGACGTATAGATAATTTTATTGCAACAGTGCAAATTGTAGAAGTAAATTATCATAAATTAGTACAAATAATTATTTTTTTAGTAGATATAGAAATATGTTTTACTTTCTAAACAAAGTAACAAAATATATAGATATTTTTATGAATTAGTTGCAAATAATAATAAAAATATTATTTTGTTTCGAATAAATTTTTAAATTTTCAGAAATTTTGATTAATTTCAGTATATTGTTTACGAATAGACTATATTTCTTGTACACTTGCTCTTTTTAGTCTAACATGAATGACATTTTAAAATAATTAAAATATGAAAATTGCGCTGTATCATAGCCTAGGTACAGCAATAACTCGCCAGATATTTCAAATGCAATTTTGTAATTGGTCATAAACTGTTGACTAATGAACTTAGAATGTTTTTATAAATATCAGGAAACATAATTTATTGAATAAAATCTTATACAATAAACTGTCAATTGAACTGATCGTTAATTTATTTTATGTATAATTAGTTAATGAAGTGATAATTAGCAAAATGTGTGAATAATAATTTGTAGATTTATTATTTCATGTTGATTAAAAATACTGTAGATAAATGTATTTATGATTTTGCTTGCTAGGTGCGTGAACGCAATGGTTTGAAGCAACAACAATGCACGGCCGCGATCCGACAATGGGATGGGATATGGCATTACGCGAACGTAACGAATACAGAGACGCACTATCCAAAGTCCAGCAACAGGAAGCAATGAGGAAGCCGTGAAGGAAGTGAATCAGGCGATGGCCGTTCGTATGAAAGCCAGCAAGGACATCAAACGACGAACGTGATACGGTGCATAAGGAAATCGAAAGGCTTAGCGATAATCTTGCGCAGGAGTATGAGAAGACGAAGCGATTAGAAACGGAGAATAAGGAGTTGATCGAAGAGAAGAAACCGTTAAATTATCAGATGGAAACACTGCGTAGAGAGATTGCTATAATGCGGCTAAAGAAGATAGTAGAGATTGTATTAAGAGTCGGTAAGTTAACATGATTCCAATAATCATTTAACACTGATTACGCTTAATCTAGGCATTTGAAACCGTTTGAAATAAGTAAATTCTTATAGGTTATAGTATTTTTGTTCCTTTGCTTAAATCGTCATTAATTTATTTTGATGAATTAATTAAATTATTATACTCTGTTTTTAAACTATAGACAGCACTAGACGAAGTCACATTTACACCGCTAGAAGTTACCAAAAAAAGTCACTAGATTTATTTGGCGGGGCAATTGAAATGTTAAAATGAAGGTCACGTCAGCATTTATACTTTTCAGGTTATATTTTCATCAACCAAAACTATGATAGATAATCTATTTAATTTATTCATATAAAATCATAAATGCATAACTTTTAATTATAAATTAATTAATTGCATTATTTTTTGTAATTCCTTGATGAAAAATTTATATATTTTTAAAAATACTGTTAAACTCTTGGTTTTATGCATTGCATCACATATAAATTAATAAATATTTATTAAATACACGTGCAAATTCAACAAATGATTTGACAACTACTGAGAGTTTGACGTTTCAATTACGTTTGAAGGTTAACTTGAAATTTCATCTGGTTAAATGCGGCTTCACGAAATAGCGCAGCAGCCAATCACAGGCTGTGATTTTCGTACTAGAATTTCTAGTTACTGTCTATAGTTTAAAAACAGAGTAAAAATGTTTTTGTACTATCTTCTAGTCTTAAGTGTAAACTGTCATGTTTCTTATGATCATTTTTGTTGTTTTCGAAATTGTATTTTGTTCTAATTAAGTATTATTATTATTATTATTATTTTAGTTTGGAATGCGTAACGTGTTCTGGCGAAAATTCAGCGCGTAAAGAAGTTTCCGGTTCGGGTGATTCTCGTTCGCTAGCTCAGCGACAACGTCTCGACAATTTAGACCAGGCGAATCAAGAACTGGAAACGTTGCGTAAGAATCTAGACAAAGTGCAAGCCGAGCTAGCCGAAGTGCTTCAAGAAGCCGAAGTATCGAACGGCGATGCGATTGGGCATTCTCCGAACGCGATAAAATCGTTTTGGAACGCGAAAGCATACGAACGTTGTGTGATAAGTTGCGGAAAGAACGTGATCGGGCTGTTAATGATCTAGCCGAAGCGTTACGCGATTCCGATGATTTGAAGAAGCAACGAAACGAGGCGTGCAAAGAATTAAAACAATTAAAGGAGGCGGCGTTAGAAGCGCAGTGGAGAAAGAGGCGAATATGCATCAGTTTTAGCCGTTAGGACATAATCATTCGCATGACTCTGCTATCGATACCGACATGCAGGTTAGAAACAAACAAAATAATACATATTTTACATTCTTACGAGTGTCAAATACAACATATATAGTGAGGTTATGTTGTCAAATGTCATTTATCTGTTCACGTCTTGCAAAAACTCTATATGTGACTATGAAAAAAAAAACTGTGAATAGTATTCAGAATACGCACCTATGTGTTAATAATTATCATATACTTTAAATATGCTTAATCACAAATTGTTGTTTATGATATATAACCTCAAATAATAAACTTTTCTACTGTCATCAGAAAAAAACATTGAAAAATGGACTTAGGTCACTTTAAAAATAAACGGCTGAATTATAAAATTAATTTTTTGAATAATGCTATTCGAAATTTTGCTGAAAAATTTTACAAATTTTATTCCTATTTCTTAGCGTTTATGTAACAATGTCAAAGTGGTCTATAAATGGATTTAGCCATATCTACTTCTGATCTTGATTTTAATATAATGAGTTCTGAAAGATTTTTTTTTATACAACATTCTTAATATAAATAAAATCAATACTTAAAATATTAAAATTATTCTTTTTTTTTAATTTACATAAATAATATATAATTTTTGTATCTTCAATAGCAGTACAACAAGTTATTGTACCTACACATTTAAATTGTCAGTATTATACGTAATTACGGATAATTTAGTTAAAATAATAAAAAGATGCAGTATTTATTTCAATGTTATTCACAATCCGAACGTTTGAAATATCATTTGTTTTCCGTTAATAAAATTCCGATTATAACTGATTAGATTTATTTAATAACTTTATTAAGTGAGTTTGCGAGATTTGCTACTTACAAAATCATGTTTGTCTAATAAAAATTAGACAGGTATAATTATAATGTGCATGAAATAACATTTTGAATATTATGTGATACATCAGGGGTTCTCAAACTGTGGTACATGTACCATTTGGTGGTACATTTTAATATTTTTAGTGGTACAATTTTTACAGAAAAAAATTAAATGAATGTAAAAAAGGGCCTCTTAACATTTTGTTTTAATTTTTATGGTAATGTAAAAGTTCCATTTACGAATGTAATTAAATAATATAAATTTAAAGGGTTTTATCCTTTGATTATAAACACTCCAGTTAGAGTGCATTGATTTATTAAGTCGAATTGGCTTTATGGTGGTAAAGTATGAGAACCACTGTGATACATAATATTATAATTAATTATTTGACATATTTGCACGCAATAGTAAGTAATATTTATAATAATTTTGTTACAGTGAAATTTCGACCAAACGAGTAGCTGTAACTTTCCTGGTTCTGTTCGGAAGAAAAGGATCTTTGGAGTTAGCGGTAAGGATAGAAGCTAAAAATATAGAATTCATAGGCCCGGTATTTCATATCTGCGATTAATCCATAGATTAAATAAGCGAAAGTTAGAATTTAAGCTGTGCTTATAAGTATATGAGTATTTCATTGTAATTCAATGTCTAGATTTTTTCATTTATATTGGCAACATTGATTGGTTAGTATTTGTCATATGTAGTTTCTATCGCAACTGTCACAAATAACAGTGAATAAAATTCTAAATAAATTAATAATCAAATAGTTTAACATTTACACCAAAAGAATTTAAAAAATAAAAAATAAATTAATAATGTCCAACGTAAGTAACATAAAATGAAATGATCATTTCTATTTTTATATATTCTTTCTTTTCGTGGACGTCCCAAAATTTATAATTTCTTCATCCTCACTAGACGATGAATCAAATAAATCTACTTCCATCGAAATATATATATATATATATACAGGGTGTAACAGAATAACTATTCCTAATTTTCAGAAATGATAGATTGCACTAAGAGAAACATTTTTTATTAATAAACTGGTATCCGAAAATTTCTCGGTGTAAAGATACACTAGATATCGTTACAAACAATTTTAATTATTACAACGTCAAAGAGTAGTTAAGTTAAGGAACATTTTATTAGAAATAATAGTGCATTAAACTTTATAAAAATTGTTCGAAGTTACGACTACCATTTTCGATACACAAGTTGTAACGATGTACAGGGTGGGCAAATTTGGACGTATTCATAGGGGAACTCGGAAACTATAAAAGATATGGAAAAATGGACCGCGCATCTTCGATCGCTTTTTTTTGAGAGAAACTCAATTATGAAAACAAAAATTAGCTATCGTCTTTTGTTTTCGAGTTATGGCGAAAAGTTTGCTTTTTCCGTATTTTGATAAATGGCGATATCTCGATGGTTTTTTAAATTAGATGAAAATAATTTTCACATTTTTAAGGCACTTTTTTGAGTAGAATGAAATGGTCTTGACGGATATTATAAATCTCCGTTAATTCTCGAGTTATAACATAAAGTTGTGTTTTTTACAATCGACTGCCAAAAAAAAAAAAAATAAAAAATTTCCGGACACTAGTTTATTAATAAAAAATGTTTCTTTATGTGCTCTCTATCATTTCTGAAAATTAGGAATAGTTATTCTGTTACACCCTGTATACTGGGTGTCCCATTTTAATCCGCCACTTGCAATAACTTTAAAATCGTGCATCGGACAAGAAAATGTTCCGGATAAAAAGTAAATGGTTTCGAGGGGGACATCTGATGCAGAAACCCTTGCCCCCCTTGGCCCCCCCTGGGAAGCGGGAACGGGGGGCAACTTTAAAATCTTAAATAGAACCCCCTATTTTTTATTGCAGATTCGGATAGACCATTAAAAAGTATGTAAATTTTATTTTAAAACTTTTTTTTATCTTCGATAGATGGTGCTGCAAACAGCATTTTTTTTCTCAGTTTATCAGTCTTCAATTTGAAAAAAAAGGTGTAACTAAGTACGATATTCAAGTTCTTTTCAGTTATTTGGGAGGAGGGGGGGACAAAGGTCATTGAATCAGATATTTGCTCGAAACCATTAACTTAAAGTAATCACCTTCGAAACCATTAACTTAAAGTTAATGGTTTCGAGAGAGATATCTGATGCAGTAACCTTTGCCCCCTTCCCTCCACCCAAAGAACTGAAAAGAACTTGAATATCATACTTAGTTACACCTTTTTTTTTCAAATTGAAGACTGATAAACTGAGAAAAAAAATGCTGTTTGCAGCGCCATCTATCAAAGATAAAAAAAGTTTTAAAATAAAATTTACATACTTTTTAATGGTCTATCCGAATCTGCAATAAAAAATAGGAGGTTCTATTTAAGATTTCAAAGTTGCCCCTCATTCACGCCCCCCAGGAGGTCAAAGGAAGGCAAGGGTCTCTGCATCAGATGTCCCCCTCGAAACCATTTACTTTTTATCCGGAACATTTTTTTGTCCGATGCACGATTTTAAAGTTATTGCAAGTGGCGGATTAAAATGGGACACCCAGTATATATATATATATATATATATATATATATATATATATATATATATATATATATATATATATATATTACCTTTTATATGTTCGGAACACAAATACTAAATGGAAATAAAAGAAATATTTACTTAATTCTCTATATATTTAAATATTTACTTATATTTGACAACGCGTTTGACAGTTGTAATTTTATTAATCGTAGCTTATTTCATTAAACCATACTCAATGTGTAGTTTATGTTAATCTTTGGTTTTTCAAATAAACTGAACCTGAAATACGATTGATTTCGAAAAAGTAAAGCTTAACTTTCATTTATAGTTTAAACTAAATGTGAAATACCGGCCCATAGTAATTCGTAGATTTTGATTTATTGAAAATTAGTTTCTGTTTTTTTCTTTTTTCAGTGCACCGGTATTCGTAGTGTATCGCCGAATCGCGTAAATCGTAATCGGAATATTATTAAACGGATAGACTTTTCGCACGCATAATTTCGGGTAGTTTTTGAACTATTTACTAGTGCCTATGAATCTTGAATGTAAGTGAACAAAATTCCAAAAAAAAAGTTACTTCTAATCGCCTAAAACTATTATTTTTTTATTCATCTATCTTAAAAGAGTCTAAATACACAACTTATAATTGTTAATAATATTATTCGTATAGATTTTGGCGTGAAACAGGGTTATGTAATGTCTCTTTGGTTATTTAATTTATCTATATGGATGTTCTTCCGGAAAGCTCACTGTGGTAATGATGGTAAACAAATAGGTGATTGTGTTGTACCTGCTTTAGCGTATGCTGATGACGTGCAATTGTATGTGGCTGAATCTGAAGAACAACTGAGAAAGATGATTGATAGAATTAATGTTGTTGGTAAAGATATGAATCTTGTGTTGAATGTTGATAAGTGCAAAGTTTTAGTTTTTGAAAAGGGTGACTTGATGACTGAATGTAATGTATATATTGATACGGTGCACGTTTAGACCAGGTAGATGAATTTGTGTATTTGGGTAGTTTGTTGTCTAGAGATGGCCGTTTTGATCGTGAAATTGTAAGGAGAGTAAATGCTGGATGTAAGGTACTTTGGGTGCTTTGCGAACTTTTGCTAGGAATGTAAATGTTTCCAAAGAAGACCGTTTGAGTATATATAATGCAGTTTTGGTGCCTACGTTAATGTATGGTAGTGAATGTTGGGTTTGGTTGCAAAAGCATAAACGAAAAATGACTGCTGTGGAAATGAGATTTTTACGTGGGGTATGTGGTGTAAATAGGAGAGATCGGGTACGAAATAGAATAGTGTATGATGAGTGTGAAATTGAAAAAAATGTAGCAAAAGTTGGTATTAGTCAGTTAAGATGGTTCGGACATGTTGAGCGAATGTCTAATGAACGTTTGGTTAAAAAGATTTATTTGAATAATTTTGATGGTATACGTTTGCGTGGACGTCCGATGAGTAGTTGGACTGGTATGATTGAGAGTGTTTTGCGTGAGCGAAAGTTTCCAAGTAGTAGGAATAAAAGAGTATGTATGAGAGGAATTATGAATGTGGATGATGCGAAAGTTGCTTGTTTGGATAGGAATGTTTGGAGGCGACTGATTTCGGATTGATGAAAAGAGTTTGCGCCACACCCTTTTGGGTACATGGCGTGATTGTGTATGTATGTATGTATGAATGGAAAAAAGTTAAGAGAGTAACAATTTTTGTAAAAAAAAAGAAAAATGTAGAAAAAAATGTATGTGTAAAGGCATGTTACATTCATTATTTGTGTTATGACATTTAATTTTGTATTATATATTTGACTATTAACAGTATATTTTCCTCAACTAGCTTGATGGTTTAATTGCTTTAAAATAAAGTTTATAGGAGTAACTTTTTTATACTGGATAACTCTCCGAATTCCTAGTGATTCTGTCCGTTTCTTGCTACTTTTTAATCTATGATTTTTCTTTTTTTTTTAAATATTTTTTCTTTTTAAATCAAGTGGAACTTAATAAAAAATTGTATTGAACAAAAACTAAACACATAATGTAATTCCGTATCTGATAATATGTACTAAATTTGTCCGATTTCTAAAATAAATGCCACTCGGAAAAGTTGTAGATAGAGTTAATACGATTATACAATGTAGTTATAAAAGAGCACGCATTAATTCTATATTTAATGATATGATAAAAAAGAATCATTGTTTATCAGCCCGAAAAACATAGATATTTTCGACAATTTTCCATTTTCTACAATATATCATCTAAAATTTTGTCCACCTAGATTCAGGATTCATACCAAACCACTTGTGTTTTCTGTTTGTGTCGCGTCGCGTCGCGTCGTTTGAAATAAACTGTATTTTTCCTCCATAAACATTTGTCAATATGTGATGTGATCAGTGAACAGTGATTCGCGATATTATGAGAAAGACATTCAATCTTCAGGGCCCAAAACTTCGTGAGAATTGCAATGAAGATTTCTTTCCGGTGAGTTTTTAAACAAATTTCTTTTTATTTAATTTCGTATATCATAGTATTTTACTATAGTATGTTGTATGGTTATGCGTGAGCGTGAGATTTATAATTTGATGACTACGCGGCGACTTTGAAATATAATTTATACCTCTCGGCCCCGTTCGTATTTTTCTGTTTACGCGAGATTTAAATTCGAGAAATAAAATCTCTCAAAGTGTTTTTATAACGATCATTTGAACGTCATTAATTAGTCGATGGCGACCCGCTGGTTTTTTTTTTTAATTAATTTTTAATTAGTTGAGAGAGACAACGAGAAATAACTTTCTAGATATATTTACAGATATATATATATATATATATATATATATATATATATATATATATATATATATATATATATATATATATATATATATGTATATAAATATTAGGGTGGTCCAAAAAAATCGAAGGTCGGAATTTCTATCTTGTCTTCTAAGATCCTTTAAAGTTTAAGTTTAGACCATTCAATTTTAAAATTACTTCGTAATTATTATCGAAATTGGACAATATTTGGAGGTCGCGCAAGTCAAAAACGTATTTTTAAAAACGCAAATTTTTTCTGAAATGTATTTAGATAATAATAATGATAATCAGCATTGCTTTATTGGCGACAAGCGTTCTGGGCAACCGACTACATCATAACAAAACATTTTCAGCCTGTAAACCCAATTCTCAGTCAATATCTTCAACAATACTTACTTTTTTGCCAGGAACTTGCAGCCATAATTCCAGTCATTGTAAATTTAGTTTCAATTATTTTATCATTTCAACAAACTTTCATGCATTCTATGATACTTAGAGAATGTTTTCAACATTTACGAATAATAATTGAATAATAACATCGTGGCAATTCAGTGTTATAAAGCAAAAATTTTCATATCTTTAAGGGGGTTTTCGTGTATGTAGCACCGACTTTTAGGTGTTTTTCAACATTTTGTTTGGGAACTTTAATAACAAATGCAATAAAAACCAATTACACTGTTGGAAAGGGTATTAAATGAACATTAACACAGTTTTTTTTTCAAAAAAAATGGCGTCAAACGCAACGGGTCGTCACGGGTATTGTCTTATGGCGGGATCAAAATTTCCAGTTCTGTTTGTCAGATGTAATTCTAGTTGGAACCTAAAAAATGTATAATTTTTACATTTATTTTCAATATGGCAAACATTTGAAAAAAGTGACGAAAATTGACCTGTTTTTTTTTCTTTTTTCAGGCGTAAAAATTTCTAAATAATGACAAAATGTAACTTTTTAGGGGTTCCAACCATAGCCCGATAAATTCAATTCGCGGATATAAAGAAATCAAAGAGATCGGTTCAACAGTTTTTTAAAAAACGGTCCCACCAACTAAAAAAATTATTTTGAAAAAACGCGTTTAAAGTTGTCGGATATAATGTGTTGGTTTCGAACACTATTTTATTCAAACCCGTTTTTATGAATTAAAAAGTATTTGCCGGCAATGGCATTTCAGCAACATATTCTTTGATATATAATTATGCAAAAAATGCAAAAAAATCGATTTTTCAAAATTTACAAACACGAAAACCCCCTTAATGTGCAAAACACAAATAATTTATTCAATATAAATAGTGAATTTTTAACGATCGGCCCTATTTTATGGGCAGCTAGTATTTCGTATAAAAAAGCTAAATGCATTTTATTTAATTTAGGAGTAAATGCTAAATTTAATTCTCTCATTATAAGAAATGAGGAACAAAGGCAATATTTACTGAAAATTGTTAATAATCATCAGGAAAGATATCCGAATGCTAATAAATCTAGTTTGTAAACGCAACAATTTTTGTTATCAGTTTGGTATATTTTGTTAATCATATGTTCTATGCTTATTTTTAAAATAAAGCTTTATGCGTAAAGTTATGAAAATAAATCTATATTTTGTGTGTAAAATATTCAAGTATTGTATTGATTGAAGCTTTAAACCCCAAAAATTTATTTTAATAAAAATACAGGAAACATCGATTTTAAAGTACTTTAAAAAAATGAAAATTTTTGGTTGTAACACTGAATCGTAACGATGTTGGCATTCAATTATTATTCGTAAATGTTAAAACCATTTTTTAAATACTATACTCATAGAATGCATAAAAGTTTGTTGGAATGATAAAATAATTGATGTTTTATTTAAAATTGTTGAAATTATCGTTGCAAGCACCTGGAAAAAAGCAAGTATTGTTGAAGATATTGACTGGGAATTGAGTTTAAAGTCTGAAAACGATTTGTTACGATTTAATGGGTTGCCCAGAACGCTTATCGCCAATAAAGCAATGCTGATTATCATTATTATTATTTAGAAAATATTTTAAAAAAAATTGCGCTTATAAAAACACGCTTTTGACTTGCGCGACTTCTAAATATTGGTCGATTTCGATAATATTTAAGCAGTAAGTTTGAAATTGAATGGTTTAAAGAATCCTAGAAGACGGGATCGAAATTTCGAGCTTCGATTTTTTTGGACCACCCTAATACGTATAATACCTCTTTTAAAACTATACACTCAGGTATCTAGCTTTTAGGAAATCGGAATAAATAAACTTCTCTGATGAGGAAAATTTAAACTAATTTTATGGCTGTGGGATTTTATGTGCTGTGTCCACACATTGACACACACACATATGTTTATTTTAAATTAATGAGCTAATTATCACATCATTTTCTATATATATATATATATATATATATATATATATATATACTGGGTGTCCGAAAAGTCTGGACTGGGTCAAATATCTCGAGAACGAAAGGTTAGATCAACACGATTGCAATCCGGGAACGTTGTTTTTGACACAATTATCTACCGAATTCTGTTGTAAAAAACCACCCCCACCCCTCCTAAGGGGGTGAACGTATGGGTAGTTTTAAAATTTTAAATGGAAACCCCCAATTTTTTTTTCATTTTTGGATTCTTTGACAAATTCTGTGTATGGCCCCAAAATTTCACACTCAACCCTCGCCACCCCTCCACAGGGGATGAAATAAATGATTGAAATAAAAATGATACTGAACAGTTTAAATGCTCAACTAAATCCACAACGAAAATAAACATGTCAAAAAAAACATGTAACCGCACCCAAAATTTCACCCACAACCCCCGCCACCTCTACACAGGGGAGGACAAAAATGAAGAAAATGATTGAAATATAAATGAAGAGGTGGCGGGGGTTGGGGGTGAAATTTTGGGTGGGGTTACATGTAATAATAAAATTATATAATTAATGGGAGCATTAGGGAAATCTTTTCTGAAAATCTGATCAAAATCGGATAAATAATGTAGCCAATATGAATTTTTTTAAAATTTAGTAATTTTTTTCTTGAAAAGTTGGCAACACTGGATATTACTAAAATTATATAATTAATGGGAGCATTAAGTAAATCTTTACTGAAAATTTGATCAAAATCGAATAAATGAAATTGTGATTTTTTTCTCGATAAGTTGGCAACACTGTATTTTGTTAAAATTACGTAAATTATATGAATACTAGGTGAATCATTAGTAAAAATTTGAGTAAAATCGGTTAAATAACATAGCCATAATAAATTTTTAAAAACTTAGTAATTTTTTCTCGGAAAGTTGGCATCACTGGAAAAAAATAAAACCACATGACCATCTTGGGTACTAGACAAATTTATCCTGAAAATTTCATTAAAATCGGTTGAATAGTCTAGGAGGAAATGCGATTACAAAATTTTGACTTACGACTGAGCGAGCGAGCTGACGACGCACATCTATACACCCACATAAACTAAGTTCGGATTCGTCATCTAGAGGCTATATGAAGGATTTCAATATACTTTTTTTTTTTTTTGAAAATGTTACAGAATGATTTTGATGGTATACGTTTGAGTGGACGTCCGGTGAGTAGTTGGAGTGGTATGATTGAGAGTGTTTTGCGTGAGCGAAAGTTTACAAGTAGTAGGAATAAAAGAGCATGTTAGAGACGAATTATGAATGTGATTGAAGCGAAAATTGCTTGTTTGGATAGGAATGTTTGGAGGCGACTGATTTCGGAATGATGAAAAGAGTTTGTGCCACAGCTTTTTGGGTACATGGCGTGATTGTGTATGTATGTATGTATGTATGAATTTTAATTAAAAATCGACGTATGCTATCATCAAGAAAAATTATACAATTTTTTTTTTGATGTCAAAACGTCGATTTTTAATTTAAATTTATGCAGAACTTAATCGTAAAGCCTTTTTATTTTAATATAATGAGTTCTGAAAGATTATTTGTGTAATTTTTCCTGATTTGAGTTCGTTGAAATGTCGATTATTAATAAATATTAATACAGACTTACTACCTAAGGCCGTTTTATTTTAATAAATTCTTACTTTCGAAATTTAAAAAAAAACAAAATTTTTTTTAGAAAATTTACAAGCTGTCCAACTCTGCATATTATATACCTAAATAAAATGGTTATAACATTAGATTGCTTTGAAACAAAAAAAAAAAAAAAATTAAAAAAAAATACGTATTATAAAATTAGATTGCTTTGAAAAACATAAAAATGTATTGAAAAAAAAAAATGTATGTGAAAAACGGTGACAGATTTTGCGCTAAACATGCAGTAATTTTTTCAATCGTGCTGTTGGCGGACATAATTCAGCAATCCGAATTCTAGTTTGTGCTTTTTCATGTTTTATTTATCCAATTACAATTCGATAAAACCGTGGGTGAGTGATTTTATACACAATTTTTTTATTTCCTGACTTGTATTTTTTGAAAATATTTATATAAATAATATTATATTAGATTATTTTATATTTTACTAATTATTCATATTAATTCTTAAGATTAGTAAAAAATTATTCAGGACTCGCTAGAAATTTATCTTCAGAATAAATGGCAATATTTCATTGGCTAATTTAAAAATTATTCCAAGTATAAATTTATTTCTACACGTTTGGAAATATATAACGGTTTTTTCCCCAATGAATGTGAATTTTGTTTTTGCTCTGTGAATAAATATATTTTCGATTAATATTAGAAATTTTTATTATTTACTAATTTTTGTGTACAAAATACTGATAAAATTTATTTCCGTAACTATAGCAACATTTTTGTTTTATTTGGGCTGTTTATTTTATTGAAAATTTTTATAAACGTGTTATTTGGCATATTAATTTTGCTTGAACGTTTTATTTGTGCATCTGTATGTAAGTAATTTTATAATTCGTGATAATGATTTGATATTGAATTTGAAATATATCTATAATAAATTGTTTAGCTTGACGTATTAAAATTGCTTTATAATTACAAATAAGGTATGGTTGTATTGTGCTTGACATATATTTACTAATTATATTTTGATGATAATTTTTTTTCACTTATTGTCAAATTTTTAAATAATATTTGTATTTTTCAATTTTAACACAATACATCTAGATATTTTTCTAATATTAATTTATAACAGAATCAATTGCATCGTATAGGGGTCTTTAATAATGAATCCTTATGACGATGCACCTAGCAACCATTGTAGTTTTTGTTTTTTTGTTGTTTAGTGAAAATTTTGTGTGTGTAAATATGAACGTGTTTATTTATTTAAAAATGTAATTATGTTTTTGAATTGTAAAATTTCTTATGTATTTTATAACAATCATTGATTTAGAAATAAGATGAATTTGAAATGCAATAATTATAATAACCTTGAATATGGAATAAAGAAAAATTATTGCAGGTGGGGTAATGAAGAAACATATCTATTTAAAAATGTAATTATGTTTTTGAATTGTAAAATTTCTTATGTATTTTATAACAATCATTGATTTACTCATCATATTTATAATATTCCTATCTATATAGGTAATACGTAATATATATATTTATATATTATTATTATTTTCAGAGCTACGCACACATATGCTATGCAGAGATACAGATTTCAAGAATGATTCCCGTTCTCGAATCATCTGAGTTACAGGTAAGTGGTATTTTTTGTATTGCCATATTTCGAAATATATAGAAAAAGAGTAATATATTGCACATTAATAATGGGTACTAAAAAAATTAGATTAGAAAAAGTAAATTAAATATGACTTAATGATCAGATAGATGCAATGAGATATCCGGTATATTTAGCCAATTTTATAAGATTTAGTTTATTTAAATAAACATTGCAACAGATATGTGATTGTTAAATAAAATAGGTTTATATTTATTTAAATATACTTGCATTTATAGAAATTATTAGTTTGATGTTTATCTTACAGTAAGTGACAAGTTGAAATTTTTATTTTGTAATGTAATTTTTTTTTTCTATAGTAAAAAAATCTTTCAGAACTCATTACATTAAAATAAAGCGGCTGCTGGTGGTAGTTCTGTATTAATATTTATCAATATTTATTATTTATTTTTATTTATCTTCTTCGGAAAGCTTTCTGTGTTAATGATGGTATACGAATAGGTGATTGTGTTGTACCTGCTTTAGCGTATGCTGATGACGTGGTTGTTTTGGCTGAATCTGAAGAACAACTGAGAAGGATGATTGATAGAATTAATTTTGTTGGTAAAGATATGAATCTTGTGTTGAATGTTAATAAGGGTAAAGTTCTAGTTTTTGAAAAGTGTGACTTGATGACTGAATGTAATGGTAATGTAATGGTAATGTAATGTGATGGTGCACGTTTAGACCAGGTAGATGAATTTGTGTATTTGGGTAGTTTGCTGTCTAGAGATGGCCGTTTTGATTGTGAAATTGAAAAGAGAGTAAATGCTGGTTGTAAGGTACTTTGGGTGCTATGGGAACTTTTGCTAGAAATGTAAATGTTTACAAAGAAGTATGTTTGAGTATATACAATGCAGCTTTGGTGCCTACGTTGATGTATGGTAGGGTATGTTGGGTTTGGTTGCAAAAGCATAAACGGAAAATGACTGCTGTGGAAATGAGATTTTTACGTGGGGTATATGTGGTGTAAATAGGAGAGATCGGGTACGAAATAGATTAGTGTATGGTGAGTGTGAAATTGAAAAAAATGTTTTAGCAAATGTTGCCGTGTTAGTCAGTTAAGATGGTTCGGACATGTTTAATATAATTTGACGAAATATACTTTTTTTTGCCAAGAGTTGTCACCACTACAATAAATTAAATATTGACATATTTATGGGTACCAAGTAAATATTTTGGAAAATTTTATTAAATTTTGATAAACAGTATCGTCTAAATAAAAATTTTCAAATTTTAATATTGCTTATTAGGGGGTATGCTTAACATCCCCTGAAAATATAATTTTGTCACAGATAATATTAAGTATACCTACTTAATATACGGTATGCATTACAAAATAATCTATTATAACTAACCCTAATACCCTGAATATTTTAATGATTTATTATTCGGGGGGTTATGCTTAAGAGGCTTCACTTGCATGCACACAGTTTCTCAGGGGCGGGCGGGTAAGTGAT
This sequence comes from Clivina fossor, assembly GCA_963966155.1. NCBI lineage: Eukaryota > Metazoa > Arthropoda > Insecta > Coleoptera > Carabidae > Clivina > Clivina fossor. The sequence goes on from OZ014560.1 coordinate 1,092,465, forward strand.
AGGGGAGGTAGTCCAAATTTATTAAATTGTTTTTATCAGTTACTATTTAACTGTCGCGTCATAGGAATGATATCGTTCTTTTTATATAAATTCATTTACAGTATATCGAGTATTTACAAATAGGAAATTCAATGCTACATTGTGTATATTATAATACATAGTCATATCTTCTTGTACATTGGTCACAATAGAATATGATTGCATATTCAAATTTCCAATCAAATTAGTTCTTAAATAAAGAAGAATTTAAAAATTCAGAATATAAAAAAATGCTAGCCACCATATAAATAATTTTTTTTGAATTAATTAATTTAAAAACATCATTTTATTGCAACTGTTTATTATTTATTATAAAACATACATATATTTTCGTTAATTAAAACTTATTATATATTTTTCGGTAATGGAATATGTAATTTAAGTATTTAAACTATTTAAGTTATTTGTTAAAAATATTTAGAAATTTCGTTTAAAATAAATTATTGAACAAATATAAAATAACTGAAAAATTCATTTATTTAACTAACAATGAGTTACATATTAATTTTTAAATAAACTCAATGCATATTAATTTATAAAAAAATCATTTTTAATTTCAAGGTCAAATTTGAATTGACTTGTCTTACGCATAATGGTTGATACGACAAGCTCAGTTTTTATGGAATGTCAGAGAACTGTTTAGGCAATCTTAAAAATTCGTTCCAAAATTTTTGGTGGTTCAGATGCGCGAGAGACTTACGTGATGGTAGATAGGACTTATTTTATACATTCAAAATAAATTAACTTACTATATAACGTCTCTTTAAAAAAAATTTACATAATCATTTTTTACAATCACGCCATGTACCCAAAAAGGTATGGCACAAACTCTCCACTATGACGAAATTATTTTTCGCCAAATAGTTCTACCTAGGCAAGTAAGTTTTGCTTCATTCATATTCATGATACTTCTATCCTATCTCTCGGGTCAAGAATTTTGGAACAAATTTATAATATTTCTTAAAACAGCTCTCTTAGTACACAAAAACGGAACTCGTATTACCAATATATGTTGCCATGATGTCATATTTACAAGATGTACGTATGGTGGCACTCAAATATAAGTTTTTTTGAATTAGAACAGAATAAAAGCATATGATATTAGAACAAATTTGAAAAAATATAATATATGTGACCTGGTCTACGAAAAGGGGGCTTATGTTCGAAAACTAGTTTTTAATAAAACCGCTGTTACAGATAAACAACGCGTTTCGTCAGTTTGTCGTTAGTTGTTCTCTTGGCGGTGTAACGCCCGGTGTTGCATTATGTTCAAGTATGTTCAAGTATGTTCAAGTTTTGTTCCTGCTCAGAATATTAGAGTAGTTAATCGCGTAACTTGCTAGGTTCGAATTTCCTTATTCTAGATTTTCACAAAAATTCTGTGTTTTTGTATTTGTACTCTTCTGTCTCTTCATTCATATTGAACTTCTGAACAAGTTATAGCTTTTTTGGTATTCACCATGTGAAAGAGCGACTCAAACTCAATCGGAATCGGTAAAAATTGGAAAATGATGTTTTGCAACCTAAGCTCCCTTTTCGTAGACCAGGTCACATATATTTTTTTCTCAAATGTTGATGCTGATACTATGTACTATGTATGCAAAAATAAAATTTTGTAATTGTCGTGACAATAAAATGATCTGTTTCATAAAATTTGCTTTAAATCAAATGAATGTAGATGAAATACTATTTTTCAAAACTTGGCAATATGTGTTGTGTAAAAATTTAATTATATAATAATTTTCTCCGCCATTAAAAGAATCTGTCTTGAAAATGTAATTGAAATCCGATAAATAGTGTAGCCAGAATAAATATTTTTAAATTTTACGTAATTTAAGCGTCATCAGGGAGAATCTTTTCAGAAAATTTAGTTACATATAATCTGATAAATATTACATATAGTCAAAATTAGCAAATATAATTATTATTTTATGTTTCAACTTGAATATGTTTGGCAATCTCGTTGTAAATCCATTTAATATATTTGGTTTCAAAATTATATATATGCAAAATAACATAATATTGTACTTATAAAGTAATAACAATAATTTTAATTATAAATGAAAATACAATTCTTATATAATTATAATATAATATTATCTTTTGTGTAATATTATTTAATATTATTTTTTGATTACTTTTATATGACATCCGAGGGTGGGCAACCTTTTTTATAACATGGCTCAAAATAAATTTTACTTTTCTTCCGCGGGCCGTAGTAGTTAATTGACACCTTCTTGTGACCTGTAATTTTTTTATTCTGCAAATACTAAATAAATAAAAAAAACAAGATTAGAAGTATATGGATAAACCCATATATAGACTACTTTGACATTTCTCGGAAAGTTGGCAACACTGTATTTTAATAATATTATAATTTATGTGGACATTAGTAGATACTTTTCTGAAAATTTGATCAAAATCGAATAAATAATGTAGCCACAATGAATTTTTAAAAAATTTTGTGATTATTTTCTCGATAAGTTGGAAACACTGTATTTTGTTAAAAATTGCATAATTTATTTAGGCACTAAAAAAAAACTTTTATGAAAATTTGATTAAAATCGGTTAAATAAAATGGTCATAATAAATTTTTAAAAATTTTACCAATTTTTTTCTCGGAAAGTTGGCAACACTGTATTTTGTTAAAATTACATAAATTATATGAATACTAAGAGAATCTTTTGTGAAAATTTGAGTAAAATCGGTTGAATAACATGGCCATAATAAAAATTTTAAAACTTTAGTAATTTTTTTCTCGGAAAGTTGGCAACACTGAATATTAATAAAATTATGTAATTAATAGGAGCATTAGGGAAATCTTTTCTGAAAATTTGATCAAAATCGGATAAATAATGTAGCCACAATAAATTTTTAAAAACTTTAGTAATTTTTTTCTCGGAAAGTTGGCATCACTGGAAAAAACCAAAACCACATGACCATCTTGGGCACTAGGCAAATTTATCCTGAAAATTTCATTATAATCGGTTGAACCGTCTAGGAGGAGTTGCGATCACAAAATTTTGTCTGACGACCGAGCGAGTGAGCGAGCGAGCTGACGACGCACACACATACACCCACATAAACTAAGTTCAGATTCGTCATCTACAGGCTATATGAAGGATTTCTATACAATTTTTTTTTTTTTTGAAAATGTTACAGACACCGTACCAAACGCTTTACTACTTTTCCTTGCAGTCAAAGTAGTAAAAAGAAGTTAATTACTACATTTATTTCTCTTATCGTCTTCGACAAATTACAAAGAATTGGAAAAAATATCTATTAACCGTAAAACAATAAATATACTGATATATAAGTGAAAAAAGTATTTATTTAATGTGATATCTAGTGCAGCAAAGATTTTGTTAATATCTGGTGCTTAAGGCCATTTCAAGGCAAACAAAAGGCTATATTCAGACAGGTGGTGGGAATACAAAAATGAATAATTTTACATTCGATTTATTCGTTTAATACTATATATTTATGGTAACTAATTATTAGAAAAAAAATTTAATTTATGTACAATTAATAATTTAATAACAATTTTTATATTCAGACAGAATTAGCAAATAAAAAAAAAATAAATAAATATTTTACGATGTAAGTCGTCTAGTTTAAATTATTAGAAAAATTAGCTAATTTATGTACAATTAATAATTTAATAACAATTTTTATATATTTACAGAAGTAGCATATAAAAAAAAAAATTAATCAAATATATAATTGTCAATAATTTCTTTGTTTATTATTATTTTGATTGCCAAAAAATATATATGTTGTTAGTTGTTATTATAGTACTTATGTATTAATTTCAGAATTTATTTATGTGCAGTTTATTTGTAAAAAATAATTTTTATCATTTTCCTTGAAAAATGCGATTTTCTCGTATCTCACACATTTTTTTTATTTGAAAAAAAAAATATGATTAATCTTTATTACAATTAATAACTTATATATTTTTTGGAAATCAAAATAATAATAAACAAAGAAAATATTGACAATCAAATATATGATTAATTTTTTTTATATGCTACTTTTGTAAATATATAAAAATTGTTATTAAATTATTAGTAATTGTACATAAATTAGCTAATTTTTCTAATAATTTAAACTAGACGAATTACATCGTAAAATATTTATTTATAATTTCTTTTCTTTTCGCGGGCCGGGGCTTGCCCACCGTTGAGTCATACACTATATATTTTGAAATCATTTTTAAATTTAATAACCGCAAATGATTTTCTAAAAGAACATAAAATTAAATTGGTATCAACAATTTTCAAGTCAAATATAATTTATATACAAAATTACTTTTAATTTTTACTCAGAAATGTTTACACAAAAATAGTTATTTTTAAAACAACAAATTCAACACATTTTTACTGTGATATTAGGAACTATTGTCATATTAGGCGATTTGTCCCTGTATATATTTTAATTTTAATAAAATTTGAAAAAAAATATCTAAATTACGAATATCAAATTACATGTACTAAATAAAATAATTCAATTTATAAATTTAACGAATTCAATTTTAATACGTACTGTTTTGTAAAAAGAAAAGAATCAAGTTCGTTACGTAATGTATTATTTTGGCAATTTTTTTATTACGTTTAATACACCTTAGCAAGCATTTTGTTTTTGTTTATAATGAAAAAATTTTCAGTTGTGATGTCGTGTCGTGATGGTCGATATTTTTTGTAGTATTTTTGCATCAGTTTTTTATTGTGAATTATTATTTTGATACAACGATATTACACGAATTATATACATAAATATGTAAGTGGCTTATCTTTATTTAATATATTATATTTAATATGACAAATAATAATTTAAATTTTGTATCGACATATATTTTTTGACAAGTATTTTATTTATGCAGACATTTTTTTTTTGTTACATATTTATATTAAATTAATTGTTTTCCTTTTATTATATTTCATTAAAAATCGAAGAATTAGAAGGAATTATTATTCGGAATTGACATTAAAAGATTAATAAAAATACAAGTAATTTGATTAATATATTAGGCAAAATTAGGATCGTTGAAAATCTTGCTAGTTTTATTAGAAAATATACAATGTGGATTGAAAACGAAACCTGAAAATTATGCTAAAATTTAAACGATATATTTTGTAATTAATAAAATATCGAATACAAGTTGCTTATTTTAAATGAGGGGCATGATGATATGTTTTATAATATGTCTGTAGCAGAAAGAGATTTATTAATTTGCGTATATATTATTTATGGACGTTAGCAACGGCGTTGTTAGTACTTTGTTAATTTGTTTATAACGAAAAATTTTTCATCGTTTTAGTCACAAAATCGGTTTTAACAATTATTACATCAATGTTTAATTTTAAATTGATTAAATGTACATGTAGGTAACTTATTCTTATTTAAAAGTTATAAAATTTCTGTTATGCAAAAAATATATTGATTGAAATACATGTAATTTATATAATTTAATTTTTATGAAATAATTTTCACTTAAATGAAAACATTATTAATATATAAATAATAGATAAAATATATATTTTTTTAAATTTTATTTAAATTGAAAAATTTATTTAATTTATTAATAAACAGATAAATATATGTATACATATTGTATTTCTAACTTAATTAATTTTTGCAGTTTTTTCTTCTCATAAACGAATTGATGCCAAGATTTCTCTGCCCAACCATAATAATACTTGTGGATTATCATCATCATCACTCAATGATCGATTCAATTGACAATTGGTAAAGAAATGGAGAATTGTTCTTATGCAACACAAAGAGGTAAAAGGCGGAAATTAAGGTAAGTTATAATATTTTCATTTTTGTACTGGTTTCCTACCAAGAAATATGAATATTTTCGGTTATCTCGCAATTTTTTCGAATAAATCGGTATGTAACATTTATGAGACAATTTTTTTTATTTGTTTAGACGAATAATTTGACTAGTGTCAAAGAGAATATAATATAGGAAGAGATCCAACGCCTATACAAAAAGTGGTATACAAATACTTATTGACTAGGAATGTGAGGGGTAAAAGCGGTATTAGTTGTATTAGTTGATCGCTAGCGACACATGTGTTTAGTAGATAAAATAGCAGAAATACAAACCTTACTGTAGTTTTAAACTAGAAACTTTAGAATCAACTGAAATTTAAGAGTTTCTAAGAATTTTGACCTTTTTTTTCCTTAGGAAAAAAAAATTCCTTGTCTGAATTCGTATTCTAAATTTTGTCTCTTGTTTTGTACACTTTAATTTTTCTTTCATTTTTAATAAAAATATTACTTTTTTAAATTAATGTTCTTGCTGTTAAATATTGATAAAATAAAATAAATATTTTAATATTTTTAATAGATAATATGAATTAAATAATGAATGATGTGAATTTAAAAAGTATGTATAAAAATATCAGACAATATACTAAAACAAATAAACTGTATATAATAGTCATCATATATTTTTATACATAATATTTTAATAAAAAATATTATATTAAAATTTTCTAATAAGTACCACAACAAAATTTTAATGTGAATTTATAATTTATTATTACATTACAAATATATTGATATTGAAATAAATATTTTACTTATGTTGCAGATTTTTAAGCTTTCTAGTTTGTGGTAATAAACAAGATTTTGATTCTAGTTTTAATATTAATTTAATTTTTATATTTATTAAAAAAACGATAATAAAATTTCTGTGCAGTACAACTTTCATGATTTAGCCATTCAGGATATTTTGTATTAATGCCAATATTAATATAATTTTTTATGTTTTGTTTTAAATTTTTACAAAATTTAAATATGGAAAATTTATTTTCAAAAATTTCTAATGATAAATAAATAATATTATAAAATTCCGAACTTGGTACTTGTAAAAATTTAATATTATTTTCTGATTTACCATAGTCTCTAAAAACAATTAATAAATCTACTTTATTATCTAATTTCTCATTATCTGGAAGAGATAATGCGTTTTTACAATTTTCACAATTAAATTTTTTCAAACAAATATGTAATAAACAGCCAGCAACATAAGCAACAGAACATTTTTCTAAACTATAATTTGAATCACACATATTATCTACCATTTCAGATTCATTTTCTTCTATTTCGGATTGTAAACCGTCATTATTTTCTAAACTATAATGAGAATTTCTATTATCAGCTATATTTACATTATTTTCGGTTAAATTAATTAAATTATCATAATCTTCTTCACAATTTGGATCATCCGGTCTGTTCAACATACGAATAAAAATGTTTTGCTGTAAAGCAATACGAAACTGTCTAACTGTCGGATTACAATTTGCACCGCCTCTATGACGAATGCAAGAAAATAAATTTTCGAGTGGATCTTGATTTAATCGCGATGACAATAAAAATGACGTTTGTTCGTTTGCTAAATCATTCCACAAATTTAAAGTACCCGTAATCGTCTGAATTAATCCATCTATACAATATATTTTATTATTTATATTTCCTTTTTTATTATAAATTTTTAAAGATTTTACCCAATTTAAATTTTCTATTAATTCGTTTTTAACAAATGATTTCTTATCTGAAATTGCACATGATTGTGGATTTTTACTATTTGCAACTGTACTATTTAGATTATCAAATATATTGTTCATTTTCTGAACAAAATCAGCTGTGTGGCTAGTTTAATCCTCATTTTTTGAAAATTATTGGGATTAATATGCTGATCTGTAATTCTACATAATGATTTAGCTAAGTTACTATTTTTATCAATTTTATAAGTATCTGCAATATCACTCCAACTTACTTTATTTGCATCTACATATTATATATCATTATTCAGTAAAGTGTTTCTAACACATTTTACCAAATGTGGGGTGTCATATAAAGCATATACTTTTTTATTACACTGGTAAACAAAAATCAACTTTTTTTTTGTGACATGGATGAAACACGGCATATGTTGTGTAAACTTACCCTAGAAAGCAGAAAATGACCTTGGAATTTCTCCATCACCCATAGATTTTTTGCTACGGAGTGTTATGTTATACTGAAGTATATCAACAACGGTATGTTCTTAATCTTACCTCAAAACGTTGTTACTGATGTTTTGCGGCGATATTTTGTCCCTGCGGCATCCCGGACTAATGTCCAGCAGTAATCAGCAAGCATATTTGGACTCCATTTGCCTTGGTATCGCTTTTCCATGGTTGAAACGTCCTGGTGGAACCGTTCCCCATGTTCATCACTTACGGCACCCAAATTTTCCGGAAAGAAATCGAGATGAGCATCCAGAAAATGAATTTTTAATGACATGTTACATCCCATTTCTCTGTAGGCACTGAGTAATTCAGTTACAAGAGCTTCGTAATTTTCAGCTTTGACATTTCCAAGAAAATTAGTCACAACTGTTTTAAAAGCTCTCCATGCTCTTAGTTCAACTTCAGTCAGCCTGTTATCAAATTCGTCGTCTTTCATAAGTTCTCGTATTTGTGGTCCCACAAATATGCCCTCTTTAATTTTTGCCTCACTAACTCTAGGAAATTTCAGTTTCAGATACAAGAAACCTCTACCGTTCCGATCTAGTGCTTTAACGAAATTTTTCATTAAGCCCAATTTAATATGCAGTGGTGGTAGAAATACGTTTTTAGAATCAACCAATGGTTCGTTAGTAATATTTTTTAGACCCGGAGTTAGTGCTTGGCGTAGTGGCCATTTTTTCTGTATATAATGACGATCTCGTGCACGACTGTCCCATTCACACAGGAAACAGCAGTATTTCGTATACCCCAGCTGCAATCCAAGAAGAAGTGCTATCACTTTTAGGTCCCCACAGATTGACCACTCATAGTCTTTATACCGGATGTGTTCTAGGAGATATTGCATATTCTCGTACGATTCCTTCATATGAACGGCATGAGCTATAGGTACAGATGGGTATTTATTTCCGTTGTGAAGTAAAACTGCTTTTAAGCTAAGTTTAGAAGAATCAATGAATAGGCGCCAATTTTTTGGTTCATGTTTCTGTCCTAATGCATCAAATAAGTTGTCAACATTTGTGCAGTACACCAAAGTCCCTTCTTGAGCGAAACAATGTGTAAGTCCTTTGTGACGTTTTCGAAAGTCGGTTATATGTACGTCACCTTCGAGGAGATTCCATCCTTTTAATCTAGATGCTAGGAGTTCTGACTGTAATTTTCCTAGTTTTAAATCTCGAACTAAATCATTCAGTTCAGCTTGTGAAATCAAATGTGGTTCTATTGAACATCCTGCAGCTTGAAAGTCTGGATCATTGTCGATTTCCTGTGTGAATTGTGTAGCACCACTTAAACCACCGGCACATTCGGTTTCGTCTCCGTCCAAATTCCACGATTCTGGTGGTTTTGGGATAGGAAGTTCTTCACTATGTTCAACAGGACGTAAAGCTGATGGTAAATTGGGATACTGCACAGTATGCTTGGACTTCGGTCCTATGCCCTGTATGTTAGTGAGGCAAAAGTAACAATCTGTGAAATGGTCTTTCGGTTCTCTCCACACCATTGGTACTGCAAAGGGCATTTTACGTTTTGTACCTTTCAACCAACTTGTCAACAACGTCACACAAGTCTTACAACATATGTGAGGGGCCCATGGCTTATCTTGATCTCCTACTTTGACTCCAAAATAAAGTTCGTAAGCTTTTCGTACAAGTTGGGTAAAAGTACGTTTTTGGGATTTAAAAGTGATTTCCCCACACACATAACAAAAACTGTTAACATTATTTACACACTGCCTAGGCATTGTACTTATGTTTTAATTCACAGTCAATCACAGTATACTTTAATAAACATAAATCAAGTTGTAGAACACTAACACGTTAGTAACGACGTTTCGCGGCACAAACATAAAAAAATACAGTAACTTCTTACGCCGCTAAATGCCTACTAATAAGTACACAATATCTGATTTGGGTGCGAATTTCTTGCAAGTAATGGACAGGAATGAACTTGTCTTAACACGGTATATTCGTCACTGCTGATACATTACACAATGTGGTGCAATACTTATTTAGATAAATCCATGTAGCATACGTTGCATACTTATGAGTTTATATAAGTATATATATATATAAAAATGCTTGTTACTAAAAATTTGTGGGTGATAGGCAATTTCTGATTTAAAATTCGTTTTTAGGGTGCCGAAATATATCAGAAACACCTAAAAATTTCCATGTCACAAAAAGTGTGTTTAACAGTGTTATTAACAAAAAAATACGGATTATCTTTTGTTACATTTAAAGATTTAAATGCCGATCTATTATTTGACCCCTGGTCACATGTTATTACTCGAACTCTAAGACCTATATTTTCTAATTTAGAAATTATATCTGGAATAATATTTTTTAAATAAATTGATTTAATTGGACCTGATGTAATATAATAACATATTGGTCATTTCCAATTATTTAATAAACCACGGATCATAAATACTGATGCATGAGTACCATAAGAATTATTTTTAAAGTTATCGTAGCCTTCAATACAATCTAAATTCGTATTATAATCTAATCCGCGTTTGATACTCATTTCATCAAACAATAAAACACACTGTTTTTCATTTGCGCTCATAACCGATATTTTTGATTTTAATTTAGAAAAAAAATCGGGATCAATGCCATAATTTAAATTATGAACTTGTAACCACATTTTTATGGCACTTAAGCCAGGTAAAGTCAAATTTTTTTTTAAGTATATACACAAATATATACACAATCATACCATTTACCCAATAGGGTGTGGCACAAACTGTTTTTACTATTCCCAAATTAGTTTTCTCTAAACATTCCTATCCAGACAACCAACTCTAGTTTCATTCACATAATACATTATATATTTTTAGTAATATTATTTTGTTTATTTGCAATGGTTCCATATATAAAAAAATATTATCAAATATCTTTTTAAGGTAATTGATGGTACTTGATAAAAAGTTTATTTTGATACAAACAAAATATATAATAGTATTTCCGGTATATAAAAATATAACATATTTTTTTTTTAATTTATATCAAATTTTATCATTAGCAGTCGTTTACTTTAGATTAAACTTGTTCTTTAAAAACATGTTAAATTTTGTTTCAAAGTTGTTGTAATTAAATTAATATAATTTCCAAAAATAACTAATTTTATATTTGTATCAAAGTAACTCAAAATGTAGTTCTTTAAATTCATTTAATTAAATAAAATAAAAATAAAAAATAAAATTAAATAAAAAATATAGGCTGCTTCAAAACAAAAATAACTAATATCAATTTTTTAATTTACTAATTAATTAATTTATCTAATACAACCTAATACAAACTAATTAATTTATCGAAATTAAAACAACTTTGTATTAAAATTTACTTTATGATTCTGAAGAAAACGACTGGTAATGATAAAAATTGTTATAATAATGAATAGTTAGATCTTTCTTAATAAATGAAATCTTATGAATTATTTATGCTTCAATTACTATAAACTACCAAAAAAATAATAATTTCTAAATATTATAGTAGCACTTAAAATTTAATCTGAATTAAAATTTCTAAAATAATTTTTTAACGCCATTTTATATTAAATTTTGCGTTTTCTGGAAATACTTTTAGATATTTTATTAAATAATACTATAATGAGGCAATTTTCTAGAAAATATTGCATCATATGTTTTGTTTATATCAAAATAAACCTTTTAACAAGTACCAACAAATTACCCAAAAATAATTTTTTTATATTTTTTCTACGTGGAGCCATTGTAAGTTGTAATTGGTTGTAACTAAACAAAATATTACTAAAATTTTGTGTATTGTAAAACAGCAAAAAAAAAAAATTGTCAAAAAAGGTTAAAACTAGAGATAAGCAGATGTTTATCTATGTTGGTTGATTTTTTTTTGGACTATTTCATTCACAAAATATTTTGTAGAAATTGAATAGTTTGTTTATTGGCCATCAGAGGTTATTTTAGTTCATTTTTAGTTCAATTGTCAACTAACAGAGGACTAAAAAATTTAGTTTATGACAGACCGCCAGGATTGACAGTGGCGACCCCATAGCGGCCTACAACTGCATAATATACTCAAATTCCCATAAGGCTGACTCTTTTCCTATATTATATTCTCTTTGCTAGTGTGTAAAAATATTAAATTAAACAGAAATTCACTATTTAACAAAATAACCATTATAATATCGTACTACTTATAATTGCAAAGAACTTATTAACAATTTATATTATGAAAAATTGCTTTTATTTTTTTGCTTTAAAATCAATTTTAACTTTCACCTCTTATCCAATATGAAGAGTATTTCTATTTTTGATATATATTTTTGATATCTAATATTTTATGGATATGTACACAACATTAATAGTAATAATTTAAGAAATTGTTGATTTAACGCTATTTACTAAAGTTTTCATCAGAGTAAAACTGACATATAAATAAACAAAAAAAAAGTAAATATAAGGTAATTAAAAGGATATAAGTATAAAACAATTAAAAATTATGCAATATAAGAAGCTATGTTTTATTTATTTTTAAAACTTGATTGCTATTGATATTATAATTTTTAGTTTTATACAACATGTCAATTGCTACTTTTCTTGAGCAAGCACATGAATAATAGAATGTTTAGAAATGAATTTGTTATGAAAATCTTCGGGTGCATGAAATATTTGCTCGGACACTAAGGCTAGTTATTTAAATAAGATTATTTTAAAACTTTGTTTTAATTATTAAATTGATCATACGAAAATTGATATTGGCGCTGCCCTACACTTTTGAAGTTTTGAAATTTTTTTATAGTAACTAGGAAGATAATTTCTTTTGTTTTTGTACTTTCATAATGCTTTAACAATTAATTAAAAATGAATTGATTCTCGGTTAGTATTAAATTCCATTCCAATTATTAACCTTTGGAATTCACACATAATACGTGCCACACAACTATAGTGGCGACAAGATAAAAAGATAGGAACGTCATCAATTTTTCTCACTAGGCAAATAACGTCACGCACTACTATGTTTATATGAACTTCTTGCGTACAGCAGATAGAGGCATTAATGGCCCATTATTTTCCTTTTCTTGTTTAAAATATGAAATTGAATTGCCAACTAACTGTTGACATCTCGCCTAGACCATCTTTTTGCGATAATAAATTACAAAAATACACATTCAAAATATAACGTCAAATTAACTAATATAAACGTACTGTGACTTTTGACATTGAAAATCAATGCTGCTAAATATAGCAAAAATAAATAAGTTGATTTCGATAAAAAAATCCAATAATATACGATATATTTGTATATATTACATTTTAATTTGATTAAAATAACATACGTAAATAGTTTCAAAAAGATTTAGTTCATTATATGTAGAATAGAATAAAATTAACTTTGTTCATTAGTGAGTGTTATGTTGTTGAGTTTTATCAGGTGATTATGACGTACCTATCTTTTTATCTTGTCGCGACTATACATTCTATATCAGTCTACAGACTATATGATCCCAATTTATTTACACAAGAATCATCAATATACAAAAGATTATTTTGGGAAATTAATTTAAAAGAAAGTTAAATTAAACCTTTTTAAAAAAGTTACAAATTGGTTTCCTGCAAATTTTTCGGAGGAATATATTCCTGACGTCTTTGTATCCTTTCCTCTCTACGGCTTTTACTGTGTTTCTTGTCTCTTAAATAATTGTTATTTATACTGTGTTAAATATCACCAACGAATTAACAAATTTATTAAGTATTAATATATAACACTGACAACTGGCAATATTCTTGACGCTCTCTGTACGCAAACAAATCATTCACATGAAAGTAATTACACTTTTTTTCTAACAATTTCTTTCAAAAAATCTGTTAACTCATACACAAGCATCCGTATTGTATGACACAATGAAATCTGTGAGATTCCCTTTCATACGCGTAACATAATATATTTTGTAACATTAACTGTATTCCGGGATCCAGGTCCTTCTAATTATTAAACTAATTTTATTTAAAAAAAAATACTCATTAGTGTTTCCGAATCGTAGAATATTAGTAGAAGGTTAGACAAAAAGAAAAACTTAAAAATTTAATGAATTACGGGTGAATTTGGAGCATTGGACGACGCGCCGGTTTATTTCTACCTTGTATTCAATCCAATCATATCTTGCCTCTTTTTGTAACTCAAACTGTTTCTGCTACATCGATGTAGCATTAAACCATTGAACCATTTTTCAGCATTTTCATTTTCACTAAACCTAACTAATCTTATGACACAAATCAATCATAACGTAGACATTTTACGTTGACTTTTGACGTTCTTTTGTTTTTTCCGGTGTTCGGTTTGTTAACTGTTTAATTGTAGTAATTAATATGTTTAACATAATATACTATACCATAAACAAACATTATATTTATTAATTTTACAATTTATACCTCTAATATTACAAGTGGCAAACTTGCATTTAAGTATCTTACAATTTCTTAATTTATACAAGAACGAATGTTGAGGCAGTTTTCAGCAAAAGTGAAGAAAAAAAATAAAACTTTATTAAAATAAATGAACATCACACAAAACAAACGTACCTAATAATATCAAGTATCTTAATTACAAAAATAACATAATGAACAAGTATTATAAACGGAAATTAATTCTTTATTATATTTATAATTTCTCGATTACATTCATTACACATATCATTATCATTGACTAGGTAAAAATATAAAAATGAAGATGGGTCACAAGTGAAGAAGTACTAGGGACGCATATATCAATTGAATTATTTTATTTAATTTTACTCGCACAATACCAATTTTATATTTTATTTTTAATAATATTAGTTTATCATATAACAATCAATTATTTACTAGGTATAATTACTCAACTGTTGTAATTTTATTCATAATTGTTTAAAAATACATAATATCAGAACTATTACAAACATTATACGTAATATGATATATTACCAACGGGATGGAAATGTACATATGTATGTAATATTACAGTTTTTTTTTAGTAAATTTATAAAACTTCAGTAAATTTTTCGTCGCAAATTTTCCATAAATAGGTTAATTTTTTTTAGTTTTGTAATATTATTTTTGGTGTAATTACATAAATATCTAAATTTATATAAAAGATGTATTTTGAAATGAATAAATTACACTTGGAATATTTTATTAGTATTATTACACTTAAAATATGTACTAAGTCTCATTATTTTAATGAATTATTACAGATATTAATATACAAGCTGTAATTTCACATAATTTATGAAGTTGTACCACCAATACGTAACTCTACATTAAGTATGTGATGCAATTTGCAGAAACTAAGCAATTTTACATATTTATAAGGTCATTTTTACTTACTTTATGTGATTATTATGAATTATGTAAAAATTACAGAATTTTCAGATAGAAATACAGAGTATTTATAGTAAAATGAAATTACAGATTTTCTGTAATTTCGTTGTTGTTTTTTTTACAGTGCGTAAAAATGTTAAAAAAATCAAAAGACAAGAAAATGCTACTCTGTGTATTGTGGTATCAATATGAAAACAATGCGATACAGTTTGCTATAGCCAGGGTTGGATTAGATAAAAAATTAGGTCTGGGAAAAGTTGCAGAATAGGCTCATCTTACATCGCAGAATTGTTTAAATAAGTTACGATTTTATATTTTTTTTAAATTCTAATTTACATAGAAATGACTTTTTTCTCTACTTCATTCTGGTTTGGCAGGAAAAATTATTGAAAATTCTAAAATGTTTTTTAGAATTTTCAATAATTTTTCCTGCAAAATCAGTATGAATTAGGCAAAAAAGTTACTTAGCTATTATATAGTTAAATTTTTTGTCTATTTTACTGATTTTTTTCTGATTTTTTTGAGCAAATTTTGAAAAAAGTTTTATTTTGAAAAAATCCCAAGGCAAATTTTCAAAAATTCAGTTTTAATTTTTTTTTCTACTAAACGATGCATCGTAGAATAATGGTTTCTTCACTCAATTATCGTACTCATTATTCCGCATTTTGCCATGTCATGCTTATTTTCCTACACCTCATAGTTTTTGAGAAAAAAAATAAAAACCAAAAAATCAAAAAAAAAAAAATTCTAGCGCCCAAACGGCACATGCTAGCAAATTAAAACTAAATCCAAATAATAGAACCTTTTATGCCCTATCGAAAAGTATTCTAAGTATTTCTTCGAATTTTACTCGAGAAAGTAGTATACCGCAATTTATCGAAATTACATGTTAAACGCCCATACGAACTTGACGAACGAACACCCGGTATATTTATCGATAACAAAAAGATAAAATAATAATAATTAAATCGAGTCAGACATTTTCGGCCTGATTCTCTAACGAAGTTGCTAAGTTTTAGTAACGTTGCTAAGAACTATAACGAAACAATTTATTTTAATTTTTACATTTAGTATCCAGCTAATATTGTTGTTAGCAACGTTGCTAAAATTTGAGCAACTTTGTTATGAGAACCAGGCAAATTATTAAAACATTAATAACACTAACCAAATCCATTTTCATTAATAATACTATTAATAGGAAGAAGAAAAATATAATAATAATTACAAAATCTTGTCTTTTATCGAAAAAAATTTAAAAGTAACGTAGTTATAAATATGCTACATAAAACCTGTTTTGTACGGTTCGTTTCTCTATGCGATTTATTTTGTTGCAACAATGTTGACATAGCACAGAAACAGGTTTGACTGGGTTAAAGCAGCCGGAGCGCGATTAACTAATCACGCGATTAATTGATCACATCACACATTTATAATAACAAAAATAAAATAAAATGCGAGTACAATAATGCATGTTGTGATTTATTTTAGATAATTTTATGAAATAAATTATTCGTGGCACGCACTAACTTTAGTCTTCTTGGCATTTTTATAAAATTGTAAGAAATACAAAATACAAAAAAATTAATTAGCAAAATTAGCAAGAATTATC
The DNA here is from genome assembly GCA_963966155.1 of Clivina fossor. Taxonomy (NCBI): domain Eukaryota; kingdom Metazoa; phylum Arthropoda; class Insecta; order Coleoptera; family Carabidae; genus Clivina; species Clivina fossor. The sequence goes on from OZ014560.1 coordinate 1,109,473, forward strand.
TAGCTGCAATTTTAATCTGAGAAGAAAAAAAAAAAATGAATCTTTGAAACAACACAACATATTATAATCATATTTCAGTGCGGATTTCTGTTCCATTAGTTGTTTCATATTTTGATTTTGCAATTTTAGCATATTTATAATACAGAAAATTACAAAAAAGTATATAAAATGGCTTACCAATTTATGTAAATCTTCTAATGCACATTGCCTTGTATATATAGATGTTGCAGTTTTGAATAACATACATTTTTGGCACTGTCTGATTCCACATTTGTTTTGGTCCATTTTTGATTTTTATTTTTCTACAAATTAAATAACGTATAACGTCACGTGATTTTAGCGTTAACGGAACTTTAACGTTGTGTTTGCCATAGATTAACTATATCGCTTACGCTCAAGATGGGAATCTCCCACGTTAATTTTTATGACACAGTTGTTATTAAATTATGCTGGTGCAATAATAGATGTCACTAGTATGGATTTTATAGACTTTGTTTTCTTCGGGTTCGGGTCTTTGCTTTTATTTAAATTTTCAAGCTAAATTATTTTCTGATAACATGATTAGAAAATGTCTATAAAGTAAGCGAATTTACTTTATAGACATTTCAACAATCATGTTATCAGAAAATACTACTTATTTATAGAAATATAATAAAAAATAAATAACAACTAAATATTTTGTAGAACAAAATACAATTAAAATATGTTTTTTTATATATCGTTTGTATTTCTTTAAACATATATTATATAAATCCAAAAAACATCTTTAAAATACATATATTTAATGTTAATATATTTATCTTAAGGAATTATCTGTTTAATAGCTCACAAATAAATTAAATAAAAATAAATGTAGTCTATTTTGTTTTTATATAATATAATAGAATGATATAGTGCAATTTTAATATTTTATTAATGAAAATGTTCGCGCACTAAGCACTACGAAGCAAATGGTCGCCTGTTTTTTTAAAGAAAAATTCCAAATTAATAATAATGTTCTAAAATATCAATGTTTATATTTATAATTTAAATAAAAAATAAATAAAAGAACTTTTTACAAAAAACATATTTATTTTCTATACAAAATACAATTATTGCATTTAAAACTATTTACATTTTACACTTTATATAAGTTTTTAAGAACTAAAAATCAGTACAAAAATAAATATAATAAATTATACAATCAGAATATACTATACATTTCTAATCTAAATCATAATATATACAACAAAAATATTATTTTTATTTATAAATTACTAATGTAATTTATGTATATTTAATACTTTGAAAAGCATTTGTGAAAATTTTTTTTATTGTTATCAATATTGTATATAAAGTCATTCCGCTCCGCTCCGCTCCCTTCCACTATCTTGAGCTAACGATCGGATTGCAGCTACGTTCCATGAGCCGCCATCACAAACGGATGCGACGACTCTGAATTTTGTTTCGTTATGAACAGCTCTTATCACATTGGCAATCAATTTCTTTAGTAGGTACCCATCTATTTGCGCGCGCAATTCTTCGTGAAGTAATAAGCAATTGGTTGCTTCCAACTTCGACGAAGACCTCGAATCATGAATACTAAAGCATGATCAGCAATATGTTGACTCGATTCAGTACCTAGATCAACAAAACCGTGAATACAGCAAGTATTCTTACCATTAACCATACTAAGATGTTTGCTTATCTCCATTTCGTCAAACATAATAATGCAGTACATATCCAATTCATCCGTACTTGCAGACACACTGTTTAAATAACTAAACAAACTCGCATTAATGCCGGGACTTAACTGAAAATTACCCAAAGATACGGGGAGAAGGCAAAATTAAAATTTTCTGCAAATGCCGGTAGCACTTGGGAGAATGTTTAAAGATAGAAAGGAAAAGTGATTTTTCTTTGTCGGTGTATCGGTGGGCTTTCTTGGATCTATTGAAATTACGTAATTGAGATACAAGGAATAATTTTAAAGGTTTGGGTAAGTCTTCAATAGACTGGGAAGATGTTAATGGAGTGGAAATTTTCTCTTTCAGAATTCTATGACGTCTCTTTAATGCAGTTACAGTACGTTGAATTTGTTGCAGCTTAGAATATAGCTTCCGTTCTCGTGGTGTCAACCGTGCCTTTCTTGTAACATTTAAATGTGCCAAGTTTACTGAAACAAATATATATATATATATATATATATATATATATATATATATATATATATATATATATATTAAAATATTGAAAAAAAGAAATTTATTTTTATAATTACAGAAATAACTATGTTTACGTATATATTAATAAATATTTTACCTGCAGCATTATCGTTCCTTTCCGGTATTTGGTCTCTCGCAACTGCCGGAGAACACTGCTGTGGAACGAAATCTGTAAAAAAAATTAATATCAGATATACTAATCATTATTATGATTAAACAAATTTAACAATTAGAACTAACAATAATTAGAATAGTTTGTAATCGTGCGGTATAAATATAAATAATAATACATACCTTCGGCACTAACAACTTCATTTGGAACCGCGTTTCTGTTTAATTTCGTCGGCAGTTCATTGCAGAAGCTGTGGTTGGAGAAATGAAGACCGCATACTCTATAATTTTTTACAGTATTATACGGTAAATTGACCAAATCAATTCGCTTCAATTTCTCCAACCACAGCTTCCGCATATTTTCATTTCTAGGCAAAGAAAATTGGCCCGAAAAACTTGTACAATTATGCACAAGGCAACCTATTATCTGAAAAAAAGCCGTTTTTTAATAACTGTAACAATTTGCTATCTTTGTGCAACCTGTGTGTAACCTGTGACTGTTTTGAAGGGTTATTTGTAATAATATCATATAGTTGACTTATTTATTTTATTGTTAATAGAAGATTACATGAGTATAGGTGTTTACATAATAAGGATTAGTTCACTACTGCATAACTGCTACATCTACTCGCTCTAAGTTTTTCTTATCTGTAATACAGTATAATATAAGCGCATGTCTTTAAACAAAATAGAAACCAGTGTTTTGCAACATATTTTAATTGTATTTCTTAACAGACTGTAACTTAAATTAAAAACATTAGATTGTCAATCAAATGCTGTTTACATAAATAAAATATAAATATCTGTGATATATGTAAGCACATTTGCAAGTATTGTACATAAGAGCATTTGCTGATAGATGACTGTATTTTATAAAAATGATCATCTCAGAATTCTGTCTATATATTTGACGAAAGAAAAAGAAAATATCTAATGTGATTACTAAATTTTTTTTTATTAAAATTTTATTATCGTTCTCTTCAGAAAATATATTTAAAATAAAAATGTAAAACATTTAAAAACTGATCAATTTCTATGTTATAAGTGTGTTTATAAAAATTAAAATCTTTAATAGTTTAATAATTTTGTTGCAAAAATCGAAATTACTGGCTTTGAATTATTGAAGTAAATATCATTACATACCTGATGGGGATTGATTTCCTCCCGAACTGCAAGTCCACACGCTTTGTGTGTAAATGGTGGAGTAATTAAAAGTGTGTCCTTGTGAGAGGGGGGATTGTTGTCCTTGATCTTGGTGGGGTTGTTGTCCTTGATCTTGGGGTGGTTGTTGCCGATGATCCATTTTACTGTCAATATTATAATTCGTCCAAATCATCTCTGAAACATTTATATAATATTTATAATATTTATATATTTATATATTTATAATATTTATATATTTATATATTTATAATATTTATATATTTATAATATTTACCTGACGATTGACGCTGACCTGAGGTTGACCGTGACGGTTGCAAAGCGGTCCTTTTTTTTTCGATGCATTTCTTACAAATTTTGTGTTTCATATTTAGAGAAAATATTTTATTTCACAAATGTAATATAGCATATTATTTTATTAAATATATATATATATATATATATATATATATATATATATATATATATATATATATATATATATTTACACACACATACATACGTGATTCGTTTTTTTCTTCTTGATTCCTTAATGCTTCATACAGCGGACATACTCAAGGATTCATGTAGCAGTAGCATTTTTTTGGTAAATTCGTCCAAATCATCTCTGAAACATTTAGATGACGCCATTTATCGCAATTGTAACGCTGTACATATATATTTCTACGCCAATTTAATTTTGCAAAATAGTGGCCGATTTTTTAAGTATTATTTACCAAGAAACGTATTGATCTTTTTGCATATTTTGTTCTTTTTTTTTTTTTTTTAATGTTATATAATTTTTACAATAATTTTGAAAGTAATTTAATACATCACAATCATATACATACTAAAGTCGGGACAAGATAAAAAGATAGGGACGTCATCAATTTTTGTCACTAGGCAAATAACGTCACTCACTACTATGTTTATATGAGCTTCTACATAATCGGAATAAAATTATGAAATATTAATAGCGATTTAGTTTAGATATTAAAAAAAATGGGCCAATATGAATTATTCACTTTACCTCGCGTACAGCAGACAGGGGCATTAATGGCCCATTATTTTCCTTTTCTTTGTCAAAATATGAAATTAAAGTGCCTACTAACTGTTGACATCGCCTAGACCATCTTTTTGCCATAATAAATTACAAAAATACAACAAAATATTCAAATAAAAATTCAAAATATTCAAAATATAACAAATGAACTAATATAAACGTACTGTGACTTTTGACATTAAAAATCAATGCTGTCAAATATAGCAAAAATAAATAAGTTGTTTTCGATATAAAAATCCAATACTATACAATATATTTGTATATATTACATTTCAATTTGATTAAAATAACATACGTAAATAGTTTCAAAAAGATTTAGTTCATTATATGTAGAATAGAATAAAATTAATTTTGTTTATTAGTGAGTTTCATGTTGTTAAGTTTTATCACGTGATTATGACGTCCCTATCTTTTTATCTTGTTCCGACCATACTAAAAATATTTATTAAATATAATATTTACCTTTGCTCTTGAGCAGCAGGGCCGTTCTAATTCCATTAGATTATGCGCTGCTATGGCACGGTTGGCTTGGGCTGGAGCTTGTTACGCAAAAGGCACTAAACAAACATTTTTACTTGTTTTTTCAACGGTGCAAAGGTTATTATCGAAGAATTGGTAGCGGGCGCGAAAAATTCGTAGCCGGAGTGGGTCGGCACGGGAAATTTAATAATTTGTATAAGAAAAATGTTCCCGATTGGGAATCGAAAGAAATTAGTAGTTTTGAACTCACAAATAAACTTTAAGGCCATTTCAAGGCAAACAAAAGGCTATATTCAGACAGGTGGTGGGAATAGAAAAATAAATAATTTTACATTCGATTTATTCGTTTAATACTACATATTTATGGTAACTAATTATTAGAAAAATTAGCTAATTTATACGTACAATTAATAATTTAATAACAATTTTTATATTTAAATTAGAAATTAAACAAATTCTTTTGCAACATAGCTTTTATAAAATAAAATTGTTATTTTTTATATTTATAGGAAATCAAATATTACTTACCAAAATATGTGCAGGCACCGGGCTACAAATAAACGACAATCCCGGCACCTGCACATATCGCAGGTGTCGTCAGCGCTTGCCATCTACAATGTATCATAAATTGTAAAAAATTGTTACATTTTTAATTTTACATCATATATTTTAAACTCCCTCGTGAACATTGGGAGGTTTCTCCGCCTGCACACATCACACTGCTGCATCTACAATGTATCATAAATTGTAAAAAATTGTTACATTTTTAATTTTACATCATATATTTTAAACTCCCTCTTGAACATTGGGAGGTCTCTCCGCCTTTATACGTACAATTAATAATTTAATAACAATTTTTATATTTAAATTAGAAATTAAACAAATTCTTTTGCAACATAGCTTTTATAAAATAAAATTGTTATTTTTTATATTTATAGGAAATCAAATATTACTTACCAAAATATGTGCAGGCACCGGGCTACAAATAAACGACAATCCCGGCACCTGCACATATCGCAGGTGTCGTCAGCGCTTGCCATCTACAATGTATCATAAATTGTAAAAAATTGTTACATTTTTAATTTTACATCATATATTTTAAACTCCCTCGTGAACATTGGGAGGTTTCTCCGCCTGCACACATCACACTGCTGCATCTACAATGTATCATAAATTGTAAAAAATTGTTACATTTTTAATTTTACATCATATATTTTAAACTCCCTCTTGAACATTGGGAGGTCTCTCCGCCTTTATACGTACAATTAATAATTTAATAACAATTTTTATATTTAAATTAGAAATTAAACAAATTCTTTTGCAACATAGCTTTTATAAAATAAAATTGTTATTTTTTATATTTATAGGAAATCAAATATTACTTACCAAAATATGTGCAGGCACCGGGCTACAAATAAACGACAATCCCGGCACCTGCACATATCGCAGGTGTCGTCAGCGCTTGCCATCTACAATGTATCATAAATTGTAAAAAATTGTTACATTTTTAATTTTACATCATATATTTTAAACTCCCTCGTGAACATTGGGAGGTTTCTCCGCCTGCACACATCACACTGCTGCATCTACAATGTATCATAAATTGTAAAAAATTGTTACATTTTTAATTTTACATCATATATTTTAAACTCCCTCTTGAACATTGGGAGGTCTCTCCGCCTTTATACGTACAATTAATAATTTAATAACAATTTTTATATTTAAATTAGAAATTAAACAAATTCTTTTGCAACATAGCTTTTATAAAATAAAATTGTTATTTTTTATATTTATAGGAAATCAAATATTACTTACCAAAATATGTGCAGGCACCGGGCTACAAATAAACGACAATCCCGGCACCTGCACATATCGCAGGTGTCGTCAGCGCTTGCCATCTACAATGTATCATAAATTGTAAAAAATTGTTACATTTTTAATTTTACATCATATATTTTAAACTCCCTCGTGAACATTGGGAGGTTTCTCCGCCTGCACACATCACACTGCTGCATCTACAATGTATCATAAATTGTAAAAAATTGTTACATTTTTAATTTTACATCATATATTTTAAACTCCCTCTTGAACATTGGGAGGTCTCTCCGCCTTTATACGTACAATTAATAATTTAATAACAATTTTTATATTTAAATTAGAAATTAAACAAATTCTTTTGCAACATAGCATTTATAAAATAAAATTGTTATTTTTTTATATTTATAGGAAATCAAATATTACTTACCAAAATATGTGCAGGCACCGGGCTACAAATAAACGACAATCCCGGCACCTGCACATATCGCAGGTGTCGTCAGCGCTTGCCATCTACAATGTATCATAAATTGTAAAAAATTGTTACATTTTTAATTTTACATCATATATTTTAAACTCCCTCGTGAACATTGGGAGGTTTCTCCGCCTGCACACATCACACTGCTGCATCTACAATGTATCATAAATTGTAAAAAATTGTTACATTTTTAATTTTACATCATATATTTTAAACTCCCTCTTGAACATTGGGAGGTCTCTCCGCCTTTATACGTACAATTAATAATTTAATAACAATTTTTATATTTAAATTAGAAATTAAACAAATTCTTTTGCAACATAGCTTTTATAAAATAAAATTGTTATTTTTTATATTTATAGGAAATCAAATATTACTTACCAAAATATGTGCAGGCACTCAGCGACGAACAGACGATAATCCCGCCCCATGTTTTTATCAGTGAGAATACGGTCCAATGTTTCTTGTTACATTTTTAATTTTACATCATATATTTTAAACTCCCTCGTGAACATTGGGAGGTTTCTCCGCCTGCACACATCACACTGCTGCATCTACAATGTATCATAAATTGTAAAAAATTGTTACATTTTTAATTTTACATCATATATTTTAAACTCCCTCTTGAACATTGGGAGGTCTCTCCGCCTTTATACGTACAATTAATAATTTAATAACAATTTTTATATTTAAATTAGTAATTAAACAAATTCTTTTGCAACATAGCTTTTATAAAATAAAATTGTTATTTTTTATATTTATAGGAAATCAAATATTACTTACCAAAATATGTGCAGGCACCGGGCTACAAATAAACGACAATCCCGGCACCTGCACATATCGCAGGTGTCGTCAGCGCTTGCCATCTACAATGTATCATAAATTGTAAAAAATTGTTACATTTTTAATTTTACATCATATATTTTAAACTCCCTCGTGAACATTGGGAGGTTTCTCCGCCTGCACACATCACACTGCTGCATCTACAATGTATCATAAATTGTAAAAAATTGTTACATTTTTAATTTTACATCATATATTTTAAACTCCCTCTTGAACATTGGGAGGTCTCTCCGCCTTTATACGTACAATTAATAATTTAATAACAATTTTTATATTTAAATTAGAAATTAAACAAATTCTTTTGCAACATAGCTTTTATAAAATAAAATTGTTATTTTTTATATTTATAGGAAATCAAATATTACTTACCAAAATATGTGCAGGCACTCAGCGACGAACAGACGATAATCCCGCCCCATGTTTTTATCAGTGAGAATACGGTCCAATGTTTCTTGTTACATTTTTAATTTTACATCATATATTTTAAACTCCCTCGTGAACATTGGGAGGTTTCTCCGCCTGCACACATCACACTGCTGCATCTACAATGTATCATAAATTGTAAAAAATTGTTACATTTTTAATTTTACATCATATATTTTAAACTCCCTCTTGAACATTGGGAGGTCTCTCCGCCTTTATACGTACAATTAATAATTTAATAACAATTTTTATATTTAAATTAGAAATTAAACAAATTCTTTTGCAACATAGCTTTTATAAAATAAAATTGTTATTTTTTATATTTATAGGAAATCAAATATTACTTACCAAAATATGTGCAGGCACCGGGCTACAAATAAACGACAATCCCGGCACCTGCACATATCGCAGGTGTCGTCAGCGCTTGCCATCTACAATGTATCATAAATTGTAAAAAATTGTTACATTTTTAATTTTACATCATATATTTTAAACTCCCTCGTGAACATTGGGAGGTTTCTCCGCCTGCACACATCACACTGCTGCATCTACAATGTATCATAAATTGTAAAAAATTGTTACATTTTTAATTTTACATCATATATTTTAAACTCCCTCTTGAACATTGGGAGGTCTCTCCGCCTTTATACGTACAATTAATAATTTAATAACAATTTTTATATTTAAATTAGAAATTAAACAAATTCTTTTGCAACATAGCTTTTATAAAATAAAATTGTTATTTTTTATATTTATAGGAAATCAAATATTACTTACCAAAATATGTGCAGGCACTCAGCGACGAACAGACGATAATCCCGCCCCATGTTTTTATCAGTGAGAATACGGTCCAATGTTTCTTGTTACATTTTTAATTTTACATCATATATTTTAAACTCCCTCGTGAACATTGGGAGGTTTCTCCGCCTGCACACATCACACTGCTGCATCTACAATGTATCATAAATTGTAAAAAATTGTTACATTTTTAATTTTACATCATATATTTTAAACTCCCTCTTGAACATTGGGAGGTCTCTCCGCCTTTATACGTACAATTAATAATTTAATAACAATTTTTATATTTAAATTAGAAATTAAACAAATTCTTTTGCAACATAGCTTTTATAAAATAAAATTGTTATTTTTTATATTTATAGGAAATCAAATATTACTTACCAAAATATGTGCAGGCACCGGGCTACAAATAAACGACAATCCCGGCACCTGCACATATCGCAGGTGTCGTCAGCGCTTGCCATCTACAATGTATCATAAATTGTAAAAAATTGTTACATTTTTAATTTTACATCATATATTTTAAACTCCCTCGTGAACATTGGGAGGTTTCTCCGCCTGCACACATCACACTGCTGCATCTACAATGTATCATAAATTGTAAAAAATTGTTACATTTTTAATTTTACATCATATATTTTAAACTCCCTCTTGAACATTGGGAGGTCTCTCCGCCTTTATACGTACAATTAATAATTTAATAACAATTTTTATATTTAAATTAGAAATTAAACAAATTCTTTTGCAACATAGCTTTTATAAAATAAAATTGTTATTTTTTATATTTATAGGAAATCAAATATTACTTACCAAAATATGTGCAGGCACTCAGCGACGAACAGACGATAATCCCGCCCCATGTTTTTATCAGTGAGAATACGGTCCAATGTTTCTTGTTACATTTTTAATTTTACATCATATATTTTAAACTCCCTCGTGAACATTGGGAGGTTTCTCCGCCTGCACACATCACACTGCTGCATCTACAATGTATCATAAATTGTAAAAAATTGTTACATTTTTAATTTTACATCATATATTTTAAACTCCCTCTTGAACATTGGGAGGTCTCTCCGCCTTTATACGTACAATTAATAATTTAATAACAATTTTTATATTTAAATTAGAAATTAAACAAATTCTTTTGCAACATAGCTTTTATAAAATAAAATTGTTATTTTTTATATTTATAGGAAATCAAATATTACTTACCAAAATATGTGCAGGCACTCAGCGACGAACAGACGATAATCCCGCCCCATGTTTTTATCAGTGAGAATACGGTCCAATGTTTCTTGTTACATTTTTAATTTTACATCATATATTTTAAACTCCCTCGTGAACATTGGGAGGTTTCTCCGCCTGCACACATCACACTGCTGCATCTACAATGTATCATAAATTGTAAAAAATTGTTACATTTTTAATTTTACATCATATATTTTAAACTCCCTCTTGAACATTGGGAGGTCTCTCCGCCTTTATACGTACAATTAATAATTTAATAACAATTTTTATATTTAAATTAGAAATTAAACAAATTCTTTTGCAACATAGCTTTTATAAAATAAAATTGTTATTTTTTATATTTATAGGAAATCAAATATTACTTACCAAAATATGTGCAGGCACCGGGCTACAAATAAACGACAATCCCGGCACCTGCACATATCGCAGGTGTCGTCAGCGCTTGCCATCTACAATGTATCATAAATTGTAAAAAATTGTTACATTTTTAATTTTACATCATATATTTTAAACTCCCTCGTGAACATTGGGAGGTTTCTCCGCCTGCACACATCACACTGCTGCATCTACAATGTATCATAAATTGTAAAAAATTGTTACATTTTTAATTTTACATCATATATTTTAAACTCCCTCTTGAACATTGGGAGGTCTCTCCGCCTTTATACGTACAATTAATAATTTAATAACAATTTTTATATTTAAATTAGAAATTAAACAAATTCTTTTGCAACATAGCTTTTATAAAATAAAATTGTTATTTTTTATATTTATAGGAAATCAAATATTACTTACCAAAATATGTGCAGGCACCGGGCTACAAATAAACGACAATCCCGGCACCTGCACATATCGCAGGTGTCGTCAGCGCTTGCCATCTACAATGTATCATAAATTGTAAAAAATTGTTACATTTTTAATTTTACATCATATATTTTAAACTCCCTCGTGAACATTGGGAGGTTTCTCCGCCTGCACACATCACACTGCTGCATCTACAATGTATCATAAATTGTAAAAAATTGTTACATTTTTAATTTTACATCATATATTTTAAACTCCCTCTTGAACATTGGGAGGTCTCTCCGCCTTTATACGTACAATTAATAATTTAATAACAATTTTTATATTTAAATTAGAAATTAAACAAATTCTTTTGCAACATAGCTTTTATAAAATAAAATTGTTATTTTTTATATTTATAGGAAATCAAATATTACTTACCAAAATATGTGCAGGCACTCAGCGACGAACAGACGATAATCCCGCCCCATGTTTTTATCAGTGAGAATACGGTCCAATGTTTCTTGTTACATTTTTAATTTTACATCATATATTTTAAACTCCCTCGTGAACATTGGGAGGTTTCTCCGCCTGCACACATCACACTGCTGCATCTACAATGTATCATAAATTGTAAAAAATTGTTACATTTTTAATTTTACATCATATATTTTAAACTCCCTCTTGAACATTGGGAGGTCTCTCCGCCTTTATACGTACAATTAATAATTTAATAACAATTTTTATATTTAAATTAGAAATTAAACAAATTCTTTTGCAACATAGCTTTTATAAAATAAAATTGTTATTTTTTATATTTATAGGAAATCAAATATTACTTACCAAAATATGTGCAGGCACCGGGCTACAAATAAACGACAATCCCGGCACCTGCACATATCGCAGGTGTCGTCAGCGCTTGCCATCTACAATGTATCATAAATTGTAAAAAATTGTTACATTTTTAATTTTACATCATATATTTTAAACTCCCTCGTGAACATTGGGAGGTTTCTCCGCCTGCACACATCACACTGCTGCATCTACAATGTACCATAAATTGTAAAAAATTGTTACATTTTTAATTTTACATCATATATTTTAAACTCCCTCTTGAACATTGGGAGGTCTCTCCGCCTTTATACGTACAATTAATAATTTAATAACAATTTTTATATTTAAATTAGAAATTAAACAAATTCTTTTGCAACATAGCTTTTATAAAATAAAATTGTTATTTTTTATATTTATAGGAAATCAAATATTACTTACCAAAATATGTGCAGGCACTCAGCGACGAACAGACGATAATCCCGCCCCATGTTTTTATCAGTGAGAATACGGTCCAATGTTTCTTGTTACATTTTTAATTTTACATCATATATTTTAAACTCCCTCGTGAACATTGGGAGGTTTCTCCGCCTGCACACATCACACTGCTGCATCTACAATGTATCATAAATTGTAAAAAATTGTTACATTTTTAATTTTACATCATATATTTTAAACTCCCTCTTGAACATTGGGAGGTCTCTCCGCCTTTATACGTACAATTAATAATTTAATAACAATTTTTATATTTAAATTAGAAATTAAACAAATTCTTTTGCAACATAGCTTTTATAAAATAAAATTGTTATTTTTTATATTTATAGGAAATCAAATATTACTTACCAAAATATGTGCAGGCACCGGGCTACAAATAAACGACAATCCCGGCACCTGCACATATCGCAGGTGTCGTCAGCGCTTGCCATCTACAATGTATCATAAATTGTAAAAAATTGTTACATTTTTAATTTTACATCATATATTTTAAACTCCCTCGTGAACATTGGGAGGTTTCTCCGCCTGCACACATCACACTGCTGCATCTACAATGTATCATAAATTGTAAAAAATTGTTACATTTTTAATTTTACATCATATATTTTAAACTCCCTCTTGAACATTGGGAGGTCTCTCCGCCTTTATACGTACAATTAATAATTTAATAACAATTTTTATATTTAAATTAGAAATTAAACAAATTCTTTTGCAACATAGCTTTTATAAAATAAAATTGTTATTTTTTATATTTATAGGAAATCAAATATTACTTACCAAAATATGTGCAGGCACCGGGCTACAAATAAACGACAATCCCGGCACCTGCACATATCGCAGGTGTCGTCAGCGCTTGCCATCTACAATGTATCATAAATTGTAAAAAATTGTTACATTTTTAATTTTACATCATATATTTTAAACTCCCTCGTGAACATTGGGAGGTTTCTCCGCCTGCACACATCACACTGCTGCATCTACAATGTATCATAAATTGTAAAAAATTGTTACATTTTTAATTTTACATCATATATTTTAAACTCCCTCTTGAACATTGGGAGGTCTCTCCGCCTTTATACGTACAATTAATAATTTAATAACAATTTTTATATTTAAATTAGAAATTAAACAAATTCTTTTGCAACATAGCTTTTATAAAATAAAATTGTTATTTTTTATATTTATAGGAAATCAAATATTACTTACCAAAATATGTGCAGGCACTCAGCGACGAACAGACGATAATCCCGCCCCATGTTTTTATCAGTGAGAATACGGTCCAATGTTTCTTGTTACATTTTTAATTTTACATCATATATTTTAAACTCCCTCGTGAACATTGGGAGGTTTCTCCGCCTGCACACATCACACTGCTGCATCTACAATGTATCATAAATTGTAAAAAATTGTTACATTTTTAATTTTACATCATATATTTTAAACTCCCTCTTGAACATTGGGAGGTCTCTCCGCCTTTATACGTACAATTAATAATTTAATAACAATTTTTATATTTAAATTAGAAATTAAACAAATTCTTTTGCAACATAGCTTTTATAAAATAAAATTGTTATTTTTTATATTTATAGGAAATCAAATATTACTTACCAAAATATGTGCAGGCACCGGGCTACAAATAAACGACAATCCCGGCACCTGCACATATCGCAGGTGTCGTCAGCGCTTGCCATCTACAATGTATCATAAATTGTAAAAAATTGTTACATTTTTAATTTTACATCATATATTTTAAACTCCCTCGTGAACATTGGGAGGTTTCTCCGCCTGCACACATCACACTGCTGCATCTACAATGTATCATAAATTGTAAAAAATTGTTACATTTTTAATTTTACATCATATATTTTAAACTCCCTCTTGAACATTGGGAGGTCTCTCCGCCTTTATACGTACAATTAATAATTTAATAACAATTTTTATATTTAAATTAGAAATTAAACAAATTCTTTTGCAACATAGCTTTTATAAAATAAAATTGTTATTTTTTATATTTATAGGAAATCAAATATTACTTACCAAAATATGTGCAGGCACTCAGCGACGAACAGACGATAATCCCGCCCCATGTTTTTATCAGTGAGAATACGGTCCAATGTTTCTTGTTACATTTTTAATTTTACATCATATATTTTAAACTCCCTCGTGAACATTGGGAGGTTTCTCCGCCTGCACACATCACACTGCTGCATCTACAATGTATCATAAATTGTAAAAAATTGTTACATTTTTAATTTTACATCATATATTTTAAACTCCCTCTTGAACATTGGGAGGTCTCTCCGCCTTTATACGTACAATTAATAATTTAATAACAATTTTTATATTTAAATTAGAAATTAAACAAATTCTTTTGCAACATAGCTTTTATAAAATAAAATTGTTATTTTTTATATTTATAGGAAATCAAATATTACTTACCAAAATATGTGCAGGCACTCAGCGACGAACAGACGATAATCCCGCCCCATGTTTTTATCAGTGAGAATACGGTCCAATGTTTCTTGTTACATTTTTAATTTTACATCATATATTTTAAACTCCCTCGTGAACATTGGGAGGTTTCTCCGCCTGCACACATCACACTGCTGCATCTACAATGTATCATAAATTGTAAAAAATTGTTACATTTTTAATTTTACATCATATATTTTAAACTCCCTCTTGAACATTGGGAGGTCTCTCCGCCTTTATACGTACAATTAATAATTTAATAACAATTTTTATATTTAAATTAGAAATTAAACAAATTCTTTTGCAACATAGCTTTTATAAAATAAAATTGTTATTTTTTATATTTATAGGAAATCAAATATTACTTACCAAAATATGTGCAGGCACCGGGCTACAAATAAACGACAATCCCGGCACCTGCACATATCGCAGGTGTCGTCAGCGCTTGCCATCTACAATGTATCATAAATTGTAAAAAATTGTTACATTTTTAATTTTACATCATATATTTTAAACTCCCTCGTGAACATTGGGAGGTTTCTCCGCCTGCACACATCACACTGCTGCATCTACAATGTATCATAAATTGTAAAAAATTGTTACATTTTTAATTTTACATCATATATTTTAAACTCCCTCTTGAACATTGGGAGGTCTCTCCGCCTTTATACGTACAATTAATAATTTAATAACAATTTTTATATTTAAATTAGAAATTAAACAAATTCTTTTGCAACATAGCTTTTATAAAATAAAATTGTTATTTTTTATATTTATAGGAAATCAAATATTACTTACCAAAATATGTGCAGGCACTCAGCGACGAACAGACGATAATCCCGCCCCATGTTTTTATCAGTGAGAATACGGTCCAATGTTTCTTGTTACATTTTTAATTTTACATCATATATTTTAAACTCCCTCGTGAACATTGGGAGGTTTCTCCGCCTGCACACATCACACTGCTGCATCTACAATGTATCATAAATTGTAAAAAATTGTTACATTTTTAATTTTACATCATATATTTTAAACTCCCTCTTGAACATTGGGAGGTCTCTCCGCCTTTATACGTACAATTAATAATTTAATAACAATTTTTATATTTAAATTAGAAATTAAACAAATTCTTTTGCAACATAGCTTTTATAAAATAAAATTGTTATTTTTTATATTTATAGGAAATCAAATATTACTTACCAAAATATGTGCAGGCACCGGGCTACAAATAAACGACAATCCCGGCACCTGCACATATCGCAGGTGTCGTCAGCGCTTGCCATCTACAATGTATCATAAATTGTAAAAAATTGTTACATTTTTAATTTTACATCATATATTTTAAACTCCCTCGTGAACATTGGGAGGTTTCTCCGCCTGCACACATCACACTGCTGCATCTACAATGTACCATAAATTGTAAAAAATTGTTACATTTTTAATTTTACATCATATATTTTAAACTCCCTCTTGAACATTGGGAGGTCTCTCCGCCTTTATACGTACAATTAATAATTTAATAACAATTTTTATATTTAAATTAGAAATTAAACAAATTCTTTTGCAACATAGCTTTTATAAAATAAAATTGTTATTTTTTATATTTATAGGAAATCAAATATTACTTACCAAAATATGTGCAGGCACTCAGCGACGAACAGACGATAATCCCGCCCCATGTTTTTATCAGTGAGAATACGGTCCAATGTTTCTTGTTACATTTTTAATTTTACATCATATATTTTAAACTCCCTCGTGAACATTGGGAGGTTTCTCCGCCTGCACACATCACACTGCTGCATCTACAATGTATCATAAATTGTAAAAAATTGTTACATTTTTAATTTTACATCATATATTTTAAACTCCCTCTTGAACATTGGGAGGTCTCTCCGCCTTTATACGTACAATTAATAATTTAATAACAATTTTTATATTTAAATTAGAAATTAAACAAATTCTTTTGCAACATAGCTTTTATAAAATAAAATTGTTATTTTTTATATTTATAGGAAATCAAATATTACTTACCAAAATATGTGCAGGCACCGGGCTACAAATAAACGACAATCCCGGCACCTGCACATATCGCAGGTGTCGTCAGCGCTTGCCATCTACAATGTATCATAAATTGTAAAAAATTGTTACATTTTTAATTTTACATCATATATTTTAAACTCCCTCGTGAACATTGGGAGGTTTCTCCGCCTGCACACATCACACTGCTGCATCTACAATGTATCATAAATTGTAAAAAATTGTTACATTTTTAATTTTACATCATATATTTTAAACTCCCTCTTGAACATTGGGAGGTCTCTCCGCCTTTATACGTACAATTAATAATTTAATAACAATTTTTATATTTAAATTAGAAATTAAACAAATTCTTTTGCAACATAGCTTTTATAAAATAAAATTGTTATTTTTTATATTTATAGGAAATCAAATATTACTTACCAAAATATGTGCAGGCACTCAGCGACGAACAGACGATAATCCCGCCCCATGTTTTTATCAGTGAGAATACGGTCCAATGTTTCTTGTTACATTTTTAATTTTACATCATATATTTTAAACTCCCTCGTGAACATTGGGAGGTTTCTCCGCCTGCACACATCACACTGCTGCATCTACAATGTACCATAAATTGTAAAAAATTGTTACATTTTTAATTTTACATCATATATTTTAAACTCCCTCTTGAACATTGGGAGGTCTCTCCGCCTTTATACGTACAATTAATAATTTAATAACAATTTTTATATTTAAATTAGAAATTAAACAAATTCTTTTGCAACATAGCTTTTATAAAATAAAATTGTTATTTTTTATATTTATAGGAAATCAAATATTACTTACCAAAATATGTGCAGGCACTCGGCTACGTACAAAGGATAATCCCGGCGCCTGCACATATCGCACGTGTCCTCACTGCTCGCCATCTACAATGTATCATAAATTGTAAAAAATTGTTACATTTTTAATTTTACATCATATATTTTAAATTTAAAGTGGTATAAATTATTTAATTTATATGTACAGGGTGTTCGTTCGCCAGGTTGATATAGGACAATAATATTGGATACTGATAGTATGCAGAATACTCCTTTCTTAAGTAAAATTCGGAGAAATACTTAGAATACTTTCACATAGGGCATAAAAGTTCTATAATCTGGTTTTAGTTTTAATTTGCTAGCATGTGCCGTTTGGGCGCTAGAATTTTTTTTTGATTTTTTTGTTTTTATTTTTTCTTTGAAAAACTATGAGGTGTAGAAAAATAAGCATAATATGAAAAAATGCGAAATAATGAGTACTATAATTGACTAAAAAAATCATTTGTACATTATGTACAAATGTGTACATTAATTATTAAAATATTGTAATAATTGTATTTTTAATTATTATTTTAAAGTTACAAATCAAAATATACATCAAATATTTTTTTAAATAATTTTAAAAAACAAACTTGATTCGAATTTGTGGTCCTCAAAATTTTTACTGTTTAACCATGGTTGAATATATTATTTTTAATTATTTGTTGTAAAGTTGCAAATCAAAATATATATTAGATATTTTTAAACTAATTTTAGAGCACTTCCAATAATCTTGCTCATGATTACAAAATAGGGTTAATAAACATTGAAATACAGATCAGTTAATTTCGATTTATTTTCAATCAGTTTTAATACATAAATGTTGATTTATATATATATATATATATATATATATATATATATATATATATATATATATATATATATATATTTGAAATACAAACAAAATATTTCTTTCTCTCAAAAGATAACTCATAGAGAATAGTGAAAATAATGTTATCGGTTTGTAACGCGGCGAAATTTAGAATTAAATATCAAATTAATTAAACGACAATTAACAATTTAAATTTAGAAAACTTTAATTATTCCGTGATTTTAGGACCCAACTACGTTATGTAAATGAATAACAAAATTTAAGTAACCCCCAGTGAACTTTAAAAGTCGCCGAACTGCAAACAGGAGAGTACATAAAATGATTTGAAATAAAAGTCACATTTGGTTTAACTATGTCGATTTATTGTGCATGAGAAATTTGTAAAATTATATAATTATTTAAATATTTCAATATTTTTAGTGTTTGTCTGTATTTTGTTTACAATTTCATTGAAAGATTTGAATAAATTGTTAGTGGCGGCTCGTCAGTGCATCTTGTGCGCAAATAATAAATTCGATATAAAAACTCTAATAACAACGTAACTCAAAGAATTCTTTATTATACTTCGGAAGGTGTAGTGTATTCTGTGGGTGACCACAATTCAAATGAACGGGTCGGACACATACTCAAAGAGATATGCTGTCACTCATGAGGGTACGGATCACTGCCGACCAAGAGCTCGTGTATTAGTAATCATGTGAGAAGTATGTATAAAGTACTCGCATCTAAATGTCCGAGAAATTCTATATTTTAATCCGACGAGGTACCAAACCAATGTACAATAATTATTAGTTATTTGCCAAATAATATGTAATTTTATACGTGTAAGTGTAAGTGTATTTGGGGAATATGGGAGTGTGAATACATTACGTAATTGGTGCGTGATCGTCTAGTGAAATCATGGTCGAATCGGTGTCTCTCGCGGCTTCTGGCTACCCCCAACCAGACGCGAGTCGCCCGGCGTCGCAGCGATGGCCCGCCGAGGGTGCTGGCTTACCGGTTACTGGCGACGACTATTGCCCGCTGACTGGGTGAGCTCCGGTCATGGTTTGAGTTTACACGTGAACTTATCTTCGTGAAACTTTTGAACAAGTATACTATGTTTTCTGAGAGATGACAAGGTTACCTAGTATAATGAACTATACCATGGGCCAAGCATCCCTGATTCTGATTCTAGATCAGAATGCCTCTCCCTGAGATCGGTCAGCCCTCATATACTCCTAGTCCACGTTGACTTGCAACAAAGTTCGCATATACCAAATCATTAGTAAGAGTAGGACATAACAACAAGATATAATATTTTACCAATCAAATTACACTTCTAACATCCTTGTTAAAGAGTACTGGCTGAAAATGACATCATAATTTTCTACACCCAATAATATTAACTTTTAAAACCTATCTTACAAATAATCGCTTTGCATTGGCTAGGATAGGAAATGGTAGGATGTGCCCATAATCAGAAAAACAAATTCTTAAAAACAAAATTGTTTTCAAAATAAAGTACCCCAAACATAAAAGAATTGGGTCAACCTTTCATGTACGCACGTGTTTATACCTAAACATAACAAGACCATAAATGACCCTTAAAGAAATGTATTTTTCTCAATAAGCAAAACAACACAATAAAGCTACCAGATGTAGTTTTTAAAATATAATTAAGGTTCAGCGTTCCAGATGTGGTTTTTAAAATACGTAAACAAGTACAGTTGACATAATTATTATCGAAACACATTCTTAAAAAATATTAATAGTAAGATAAATTAATAACATAAAAAATTAAAAAATTAGGTACACATATTTGCCTCGTTTCATTCGCCCCCTTTGTTATTCACTGAAATGAAATTGAATGTTAATAACAAATCTAACTGGAAAAGAAAAACAAATAAATAGCTGAAAAATAGAGATGGAAGAAAAAATTATAAAGTACAATTAGTATTCTTAATTCTAAAACACATATGTACTAGACGCATTATTGAAATTATATCACAATTAAACCCAACTCATTAGACACAAATTTTTACATTTTATATTATTAAACATAGCCCAAAGCCTACCTATCACATTTTTTCCTCTTATATTCTTTGTCGGAAATAGAATATCTCTTATAATTTTTAAATAAAATAACCACCGGCGAAAATAACAACCAAATTCTTAATAACTAATAATAGAATGTCGACACAACAAAACCCTTTATACCTTATAATTTCATTCATGCATAGCCTAACAAGCCGATTCAATGACTGAGTATCTTGTGAAATTTTGGGAAAATATAAAATCTCAAACATTTTTGAGTATTATTATCTTACAATTTAGCCTGCCTGTCACATATTAAACTTTAAAATTTATCGAAAGAATTTTTTTTTTCCCATATAAATTAAAGCTTTAATTTATACCCTAAATAACCGTAGTCTAAATAAAATATCTCTTACATTATCTAAACGAAATACACACAAGACGAAAGTATTAATAGCCAAAATCTTAACAACTAACGATAGAATGTTAACCATGATAAAAAACTTTTATAACTTAAGATCTAGCCTACCTATCACATATTAAATGCAGATACCTTTTGTTTTCTGATATAACTTATATAAAGTCATAATCATTATTAAAATACAAGAAATATTCTTAATTTAAACATTTTATATTTTATATTATTCACATAAACAAACAAATCCAAACCATCGGTAATCAAATTCCTAAACAGATCAAAATATCATAAATAAAGTACATGTAATACACTTTCGATTTCTACCAAAAATATGTGTCAAGTTTAAACATCTGAAAGAAATATTAATCTTTACGTGCTTGCTATCATAACCCTCTGACCATTGTCGGTGCCAGTGGTCGCAAATTGGTGGCACGTAACCATATTTGAACAATAAAAAACAAAAAACTAAAATTCAGTTAAAATAACTTTCTGTCATCGTTCTCCAGTCACTAAACTTAGTATAAGCAAAACCATTACAAATATTTAAATTCTAGCATGATATACATACATAACATTAAAATATACCTGCTTTTTTTTTGCAATTTCCTACAAATCTCTGTCAATACCTAATAGTAACTAATATAACTAAATATAATACGCACATACACACATCATTGTAATTTTTTTTTTTTAGATATAATTAATTATAATATTAAAATGTAAATGCCTATTAGTAAAATTCAGAAAATTTCAGTTAATATGTAATATGAGTTTGGTATCCCCTGGTCTATACTATGCGTTGTCTTTTGTGCAAAGAACCATAAAATAATAAACCGCACCAGGGTAGTGAGGGCTATGACCTATGAAACAAAATTCTATAGCAAGATACCATTGAAAATGAAAGTGAAATTCATTTCTTATACACACAAAATAAATATTACTATCTCTGTAATATTAAAGTCAAAATTAAATACGTATTTTTCTTAAATTAAAATAAATATCTACGCCCCCTGTACCTTGGAACCTATCTCTGTAATTTTTTTAAATAAATCACATAAATTATAACATTTGTTGATCTATTGGCCTGTCTGTCAAATAAACGAAATATAAATTAATATTAGTGTTGTAATAGTTTGTTAGTCCTACGCCCCCATAAATTCAAACTACTGGACCCAAACGTGGCCGTGTGTCTACAAATAAACAGTTTATAAATAATAAAATTATTTCCTAATAAAATTTCAAATCATTCTTTAGTACTCAAAGTGCTTGCATTCGGGCTTCAAAAAACTTTCAATCCTGGTCTCCGGTGCCAATTGTAACGCGGCGAAATTTAGAATTAAATATCAAATTAATTAAACGACAATTAACAATTTAAATTTAGAAAACTTTAATTATTCCGTGATTTTAGGACCCAACTACGTTATGTAAATGAATAACAAAATTTAAGTAACCCCAGTGAACTTTAAAAGTCGCCGAACTGCAAACAGGAGAGTACATAAAATGATTTGAAATAAAAGTCACATTTGGTTTAACTATGTCGATTTATTGTGCATGAGAAATTTGTAAAATTATATAATTATTTAAATATTTCAATATTTTTAGTGTTTGTCTGTATTTTGTTTACAATTTCATTGAAAGATTTGAATAAATTGTTAGTGGCGGCTCGTCAGTGCATCTTGTGCGCAAATAATAAATTCGATATAAAAACTCTAATAACAACGTAACTCAAAGAATTCTTTATTATACTTCGGAAGGTGTAGTGTATTCTGTGGGTGACCACAATTCAAATGAACGGGTCGGACACATACTCAAAGAGATATGCTGTCACTCATGAGGGTACGGATCACTGCCGACCAAGAGCTCGTGTATTAGTAATCATGTGAGAAGTATGTATAAAGTACTCGCATCTAAATGTCCGAGAAATTCTATATTTTAATCCGACGAGGTACCAAACCAATGTACAATAATTATTAGTTATTTGCCAAATAATATGTAATTTTATACGTGTAAGTGTAAGTGTATTTGGGGAATATGGGAGTGTGAATACATTACGTAATTGGTGCGTGATCGTCTAGTGAAATCATGGTCGAATCGGTGTCTCTCGCGGCTTCTGGCTACCCCCAACCAGACGCGAGTCGCCCGGCGTCGCAGCGATGGCCCGCCGAGGGTGCTGGCTTACCGGTTACTGGCGACGACTATTGCCCGCTGACTGGGTGAGCTCCGGTCATGGTTTGAGTTTACACGTGAACTTATCTTCGTGAAACTTTTGAACAAGTATACTATGTTTTCTGAGAGATGACAAGGTTACCTAGTATAATGAACTATACCATGGGCCAAGCATCCCTGATTCTGATTCTAGATCAGAATGCCTCTCCCTGAGATCGGTCAGCCCTCATATACTCCTAGTCCACGTTGACTTGCAACAAAGTTCGCATATACCAAATCATTAGTAAGAGTAGGACATAACAACAAGATATAATATTTTACCAATCAAATTACACTTCTAACATCCTTGTTAAAGAGTACTGGCTGAAAATGACATCATAATTTTCTACACCCAATAATATTAACTTTTAAAACCTATCTTACAAATAATCGCTTTGCATTGGCTAGGATAGGAAATGGTAGGATGTGCCCATAATCAGAAAAACAAATTCTTAAAAACAAAATTGTTTTCAAAATAAAGTACCCCAAACATAAAAGAATTGGGTCAACCTTTCATGTACGCACGTGTTTATACCTAAACATAACAAGACCATAAATGACCCTTAAAGAAATGTATTTTTCTCAATAAGCAAAACAACACAATAAAGCTACCAGATGTAGTTTTTAAAATATAATTAAGGTTCAGCGTTCCAGATGTGGTTTTTAAAATACGTAAACAAGTACAGTTGACATAATTATTATCGAAACACATTCTTAAAAAATATTAATAGTAAGATAAATTAATAACATAAAAAATTAAAAAATTAGGTACACATATTTGCCTCGTTTCAGGTTATTATAACGTTATTAAACTATCATTACGTTTTTGTATTAGAAATTATAAATTAATCGTTATTATAACGTTATCCGATATAGTTGCGTTATATTTTTCATACCTGCTTTTATATATGATATTTGAATGATAATTATTATTGTAGATTTTTCTAATTCATATTTTTTAACAATTTATTCTTGAAATTTTATTAAAAACATGAAAAATATACAGTAATTTAGTACAATTAAATTAAACATAAAAAGGCTGAAATTTTACAAAAAACAATAATAATATAAATTTACGAATGGTTCTTAAATAAAACAAGATTATAAGTATATGGGTATACCCATATATAGACCACTTTAACATTTCTCGGAAAGTTGGCAACACCGTATTTTAATAATATTATAATTTATGTGGGCACTAGAAAAATTTTTTTCTGAAAATTTGATCAAAATCGAATAAATAATGTAGCCACAACGAATTTTTAAAAAATTTTGTGATTTTTTTCTCGATAAGTTGGCAACACTGTATTTTGTTAAAATTGTATAATTTATTTAGACACTAGGAGAATCTTTTATGAAAATTTGAGTAAAATCGGTTAAATAACATGGCCATAATAAATTTTTAAAAACTTTAGTAATTTTTTTACGGAAAGTTGGCAACACTGGATATTAATAAAATTATATAATGAATGGGAGCATTATGGAAATCTTTTCTGAAAATTTGATCAAAATCGGATAAATAACGTTAGCCAATATAAATTTTTAAAAACTTTAGTAATTTTTTTCTCGTAAAGTTGGCATCACTGGAAAAAAATAAAACCACATGACCATCTTGGGCACTAGACAAATTTATCCTGAAAATTTTATTAAAATCTGTTGAACCGTCTAGGAGGAGTTGCGGCCACAAAATTTTGACTTACGACCGAGCGAGCTGACGACGCACATCCATACACCCACATAAACTAAGTTCAGATTCGTCATCTTTTTTTTGAAAATGTTACAGACACCGTACCAAACGCTTTTTTTCCTTGCAGTCAAAGTGGTAACAAAAAAATGTTACACCAATATACGTTGTGCCCCCTCGCAGCGCTTTTTTCAAGCACCTCAACTGACCTTTAAATGTCTTGATATACATTTACTGAAAATAACAGTTGTGTTAGAGACAATGAAAATGTATAATATTGTGAAAAACATAAAAATTGTGTTCAGAAAAATGATTAACTATTGCTCTATTTAATACTTATTTTGTTATTTTGAAAACGTCATTCATTCCGTTATGTGCCCCAGGACATTATTGTGCTCAGCTTTTTTCAATTTTTGTTTTTCTGGACCAACCTTAGTCAGGTTTCTTACGCCCTGTTCTTCACTAACACAAAAACCTAATTGGTTTTTGTTTTGTGCTCTAAACAGCTTGCATTAACAAACAACCAAATAAATATTTACTATTTTCGGGAACACGGATACCGTATAGGAAGCACAAAAAATCGTATCATGTTGCTGGCCTCGAAAATTTGAAATCCGCGATAAAACTAAAAATATTAATATTAATGTGCGTCACATAATATTCGCTACTTTCTACCGAATGAAATGTCTAATAATAATTTTATTTGGAAATTATTAAATAAAAATATGTATATACCAAATTTAAAATATCTGTATCATTTATTTTAATAGTCAAAAAATGTAAGATTTTTAACGGTTTTACATTATGTATAATGCATAATTTATTAATGCACATAAAATATTAAAAATATTTTTTTTTCTTTAAAAAAGAAAACATTTGCTTATAATTAAACTAAGAGAAAATCAGCAATTAATAAGTATTTATTTCATTATTCATTGATTTATTAAAACCTCATACGTGGGGTGCAATTATACTTAACATTTTATATTTGATATTTCGTATTTTCTCTAAAATTGTAAGCAACATTGCTAGATGAAATGTGTAAAGATATCAGAAAGAAGTACCTATAACAAATATTTTTACATATTTTTACCACTTTGACTGCAAGGAAAAAGTGGTATAGCGTTTGGTAGGGTATCTGTAACATTTTCAAAAAAAAAATTTGTGTAAGTATAGAAATCCTTCATATAGCCTCTAGATGACGAATCTGAACTTAGTTTATGTGGGTGTTGCCAACTTTCCGAGAAAAAATTTATTAAAATTTTAAAAAATTTATTATGATCACTTTATTTAACCAATTTTAATCAAATTTTCATAAAAGATTTTCCTAGTGCCTAAATAAATTATGCAATTTTAACAAAATACAGTGTTGCCAACTTATCGAGAAAAAAATCACAAATTTTTTTAAAAATTTATTGTGGCTACATTATTTATTCGATTTTGATTAAATATTCAGAAAAGTTTTTCCTAGTGCCCACATAAATTATAATATTATTAAAATACAGTGTTGTCAACTTTCCGAGAAATGTCAAAGTGGTCTATATACTTCTAATCTTGTTTTTTGTTATTTCCATTTTATAAGTTTCCTCAATAATAATTCTAAATTACATATTATATATTATATTATGTTATTATATTATTATTATATTATATTATTATATTATATTATTATATTATATTATTATATTATTATTATTATATCATCTCAAGGATTCATGTAGCAGTAGCATTTTTTTGGTAAATTCGTCCAAATCATATCTGAAACATTTAGATGACGCCATTTATCACAATTATAACGCTGTACATATAATATAAATATTCCTACGCCAATTTAATTTTGCAAAATAGTGGCCGATTTTTTAAGTATTATTTACCAAGAAACGTATTGATCTTTTTGCATATTTTGTTCTTTTTAATTTTTTTTTTTTAATGTTATAATTTTTACAATAATTTTGAAAGTAATTTAATACATCACAATCATATACATACTATATACTTTTCCAAATATTGTATACAATACTTTTGTTTTTAGCAAATAACACATGTACTGGGTGGACTTTGAATTTAATTGACACTATCATTTTTTTTTAAAATTTTTTTTGTACAGTTAATTTAAAGGTCAGAATGTGATAATAGTCTAAACTTTACCTATATTATCTATTTAATTTATATAAATTATTTTTAAAATTTTATCACATTTCAGAAAAATGTGTGTTAGCAAAAATAAAAATACGTAAATTAAAATTTATTTATATTTTTAGTTTTTCAGCTCTAAATATTTTTTTAACATTTTTTTTTTTTTTTAACTGTTTATTTTGTATTTTTAATTGTTTGTTAGTAATTTTTTTGCTGTTCCACTAAAGTCTTGAGTGAATTTGTAAGTTTTACAACTTTCGTATTTGAACAATTCGATCTAGAATGATGTTTAATAGTTCAACTTGTACTACTAAAATTACAAAAGTCATATGTGCCTTGCCTCCCTTTTCTATTGAACTACAAAACACAATTCAGCCCCCTTGTAAATAGTTAAAATCACTTCCCACATATTATTCTTAGTGATTGTGCTGCCTCCCAATCCTGTCAATTTATTACTCGCATAATCATGATAATTCCTTCTATGAACTTTTCGCTCGCGTTCTATTACAAACTAAATTTTAATGTAAATAAACCTTGAGGTAAATAGAAACAATCTAAAAAAAAAAACATTAGACACTGAAAAACTATAATTTAAAAAAAATCTCTTTTCTCTCTTTTAGAGAAATTTCTTCCACACATTCTGTTTCTAAATTTGACACTCTAAAATTTAACAAGACTTCGAAAAGAAAAGAGATTCATTTTTCTTATAGCTATCTAGGTTTATTTATAATTATTTTTTAAATGCGTCTTGTAACTTTTATTTTTACAATGTTGAATAAATCATGTAGTTGGTAGTTTTGCTTAACGAACATCACCTTCGGTTCTACCCGAAGACAAGCGAAGCAATAAAAATTATTATTATATTTGTCTGATAATTCTCCGAAATACATACGTCGCGCTAACAAAATATTTTTGTAAAATGAATTTATTTAAAAATATTTATATATATATATATATATATATATATACAGTCAAGCCAAGCAAACAAGTCTCTTGGGTAGGCGTGGTTTGTTGTCTCTGTATTCTAGAGATGTTACTCAGTGTCAATCATATAAATAGTAAATATACTAAAAGAAGAAGCGACAATACCGTGTATTTTGTCATTTACTATATTGCTAGACAAGGATAGAATATAATCCATCAGACCCATCTCTAGTCGCACAAATGAACTAAATTTGACATGAACAAACTTTAACAGCTTATACCTGAGGTCATTTTGAGCCAAAAATGTCATATGAACATAGGTTCTATTCCTTCTAGTTACCAAAATACAAGAGGTTGAAGTTCTATAAATAACAGGAAATTTTCTAATTTTTGTAATCAAGATACTTTCGGAAAACAAGAGTTTTATTATTATTGTTATTATTGTTGTTATTGTCTGCAATAATCAACATTGCTGCGTTAACGTCTAAGTCATACATACATACATACATACATAATTACGCCATGTACCCAAAAGGGTGTGGCACAAACTCTTTTTATCATCCCGAAATCAATCGCCTCCAAACATTCCTATCCAAACAAGCAACTTTCGCTTCATCCACATTCATAATTCCTCTCATTAATATTTATGAAAATAACAGATATTTTACAATTTTTTTTATATATTTAAATCTAATTTTTTTTGCAGTTAAATTTTATACTAAAAAAAATTGAACTATAGAAAAAGTAATACCTTACCTCACAATGATGCACTCTTCTCTTCTCTAATTCGGGATTATTTCTTCTATTATATTTAGGCATTTCCGGATTGACCACCCTGGTACTGGTCTGCCCCATTATTATTATTATTATTACTATTAACCAAATTAACCGCACTGAGTCCTAGTGGTGGTGGTGTTGTTTGCGGTGTGCGGGTGTGCCGCCATATTTGAATTGCTGTTACTGTTGGTTGGGTTGGGTTGGGTTGCGGATGTTGGTTGGGGGGCTGTGATGGTTGTTGGTGTGGCGGAACAACGGGGGGTTGGTAGTGCTGATGCGGGTTGTGATGCTGATGAGGATTGTGATGTGGTTGTTGTGATTGTGTTGTGTTGGAGGAGGTGGTTGCTGCTGTGGACTGCCGGCCGTTTGGGATGAAGTGTTGTTGCTGGTTGTTGAAGTATCTGAAAAAACAAGATTTTTTTAAAAAATGTAGTGCATTGTTGCCGCGCCGGACCGCCACGGGACCTTTTTATCATCTCGTTGCAATCTTGGCTTCTTTTTGTCTTTCTACCATCTTGTTATATTCTCTAAAATGCTCGAATACTTCATTTTCCATAAAAAGACAGCATTCAATTTTTTTTATTTAAAAAAAAAAATGGTTCATTTAACAGAAAATTACTTACTTGGAATAACTGAACCAGTTGTGGCTCCGCCCCTTCGGATTTAAGTAAAGCGAATGGTGTTGACTTCTTTTTTAAACACTCCACCATTTCCGGCGTGTTTACAGGAGGGATCATTTGTCCGAGGCTGTAATAGGAATGTAATTAATTCTGTTGAGTAATATTGTTATTATTATGACTTCTTGCGTACTATTGATTGATTGATGTGTGTTATCTTTGTATTTACATAGACAAGAAGAAAATATACCCCTTTCCGAGAAAAAAAATACTAAAGTTTTTAAAAATTTATTGTGGCTACATTATTTATCCGATTTTAATCAAATTTTCAGAAAAGTTTCTTCTAATGCCCACATAAATTATAATTTTTATTAAAATACGGTGTTGCCAACCTTCCAAAAAAAAGTTAATAATTTTCTAAAAATTTGTTATGCCCGCATTATTTTTCCGATTTTAATCAAATTTTTACAGAAGATCGATAATATTATATATTAGCAAAATACAATGTTGCCAACTTTCGGTAAAAAAAATTTTTTTTCTATTATTATTTATGTGAATGTCAAAGTGGTCTATATATATATGGGTTTACCCATATACTTCTAATCTCGTTCTATATAGAGTTATAAGTCTGTATGGGGCTAGCAACAATTATTTTATATTTTTTTTAATTTAATTATTTATTTTTTGCTTTTTAGTCTTGTTTAACTTTAGCCTAATTAATTATAATTTAATAATAATAATTAATTAAGTTAATTAATTAACTTTAATTTAATATTTCTAATATTATTACCTAATTAATTTGTTAATATTGCATTGTCATCTTCCACTGATTTATGTTTAAAGTTTCAAGTCTTTAGTACAACGAGCAGTTAGTTTAAAATCGATTGAAAAATTAATACCAAACAAATAAACAATCAAAGAAACAGACAGGAAAAAAAGCGAGTTAATATAAACGTGTTAAATTATTCTACATCAGCGCATCTATAAAATGCTTCAATAATTCAGCATGAAAATAACAAATTTAAATAATAAATCTATCGATATACATACACTTTGTAACGCTCATATCCACTGGGCGGTTTGTCTTCTAAAATATTAACATAAAATATAATTTAAATTAGCGATACTTATATGATACTTAAAAGTGTTGTTAGCAAGTTATTATTTCAATATGGCGTTAAAGAAATACATGCACCTAAAAAGTGCATTAAAAAACAATTGGAACAAATCTTGCAATTTTTATAGAAATGTCAAATTTTAAACACAACACACTGTATATATGAGTCGTATAGATGCAAAACTCACTATTTTGCAAATTTTAAGTTCTGAGATATTTGCAAAAAACTGTTATAGCTAAGCTAAGTGTAATTGTATTTTGATGATAAAATCTTGTTACTAGATGGCAATACTTATTTAAAATCGTGAATCTTTGGTTTTATACATCATTAATTCATACAAAGTAACTGTTTGCTTTCCACCAATAAAATTTTTATTGGTGGAAAGCAAACAGTTACTTTTGCATCTAAACTATCAACGCAAGCAGTGAGTTTTGCATCCAACACTAAATTTTAAAGAGTGTTTAAACTTGCTTTGTTTGTTACATAATTTGGTTGAATTTATTTTAATGTAGAATTTTAATATGTTTTGGACGATTTTTTACTTTGGTATTCCGTTTATACAGGGTGAGAGAGAGGGAGAAAGTGTATGAATCTACGAGTAGTTTTACTCACCTTGCGTTTCCCTCCTATGTTTTTTCCTATGTTTGGCCAAACCTCCCGCTTATTTGTAGGTTCGCTTGCACAAGTCGCAGACGTAAGGTCTTTCATCAGAATGGGAAGCCAAATGTTGTTCCAAATTGTAAGCTGATCTAAAAACGTTGGCAAACTGTACATAAGTTGTTGTTGATTTGCGTGTTGACGTTGAGATTGACATTATTTCTTGTATTGTAACGTGGCATCGCTTGTTTGTATATATTCAATAAATAAACTAAACCAAATTTCCAACCAACGGAAATTGTAAGAACAAGGAACACAGAACACCAGAAAAATATTTTTTATTTATTATTATTATGACAACAGACAAAAGACTAACAATTTTTTATAACATATTATTATTTAAGGGTAATCGTCGCGGCCCCTAGCATTTAAACGTATCTGGTAAACTATTGTATTGTACAATACCAGATATCACCACAGATCGTTTACCCTTACTTGTATTTCTACGTGAAACATAAATTTTATTAATACCTCTCGTATTGTAATCATGCATATCAGCATATCATGTACTTTTTTTTTGTGAATGGCTTTAAATAGTTTGGTACCAACTTTAATTGCATCTTGTGGATGAAAACTAGTACACCATATTTAACAAAAGTATTTATATTCATCCACTGTAATGCCTGTAACATACTTTCTATACTTTTAAATCTATTTAAATTTAAAATGTGTTTCATCGCTCTGTTTTGTAATTTTTCAAGTCTATTTATATCACTTTGATTACACATAAAAAGTATGCTTACTGCATTATGTAAAATGCGGTAATATTAAGGTATTATAAATTAACTTTTTAGTTCTGAGTGATAATACATTTCTTAATCTACCTAAAAAATTCACTTTTTTTGAAATTTTTTTACAAATATATTCTATGTAACTACCAAATTTTAAATTAACATCAATAATAATGCTTAAATATTGAAAAGTCTCTACTTGTTCAATATTCTCTTTATCTATAACTATGCAATACTGATTAAGAGGGGTCCGCGACCAGTTGCCACCGCCGTTTTGCCGCCGGACATTTTGCCACGGACGTTTTGCCGCCGCGACATTTTGCCGCCAGGCAAGTATTAGGCGTAGAAGACAAACAACTAAACCAACCTATTAACCTAACCTACCCTACCCTAACCTAATCAATATTTTATCGAATTATTTCTTCTTTTGTATTCTACCGTAAGCTATGCTTCTAGAAAAATTTTCAAAAAAAAAAAACCATTTGAGCAAAAATTTATTGAAAATTTTCATCTGCAAATGCTATTTCATTTACAATACACTATTAATGAATTTTTACAGAAAATCTTTCGGAAAAGAATTTCATAAAAGAACTGCTTTAAAATAAAAAAAAATTAAAACAATAACCTACCCCTTAATTAATATCTCGAAAGAGAAAATTTAAAAATAATTACAAGAATTTGGGTATTCGAAAACCAGAAATATTTATAACGACAAAAAAAAACAAAACTGAAAGGGTGGGTAAAAACTTAATATCCATGCTTAATAGATACGTGAATAGATTCTGAACCACCAATAATATTTTGTTTGTTTCATAAAATTCGATTCATTGTGATAATTCACTCTGATATATTTAGCATATCATTAGATTCATCAACATATTTTTTATCTAAATTATCAGTTTTCTGCCCATTTTATATTTATAATTATTTGATTAGAATTTATTTGTTCAATTTTGTCGATGAGACTACATTATTTTTCTTCTGCCTGTACTGCCCGGTTTTGTAATTGCTCTAAATATACTTATATGTATTTGTAGAATTTCTTGCAAACGAAAACAGCTCTGGTAGAAATTTAACTGAAGCAATGCATGTTTTGTGCCAATTGGTAAATTATTATTTACTTTTTTTCAGCTAAAAACACATAAATTTAATAAAAAATATTGGATACTAATACAAGTTTTAATTTGTCCATTTAAATGAAAACTTTTTTTTCTCGTTCTTTTTTTGCTTTTTTCTTTCTGCATACAAATACAAGTTAGTTTTGCTGTTATTTTATTAAACATATCGTATCTTTTTTTTTATATTGTTTCCGATACTATTTTACTACATTAGCTTTTTTTCCGAAGTTTAACTCATTTATTT
Source organism: Clivina fossor (assembly GCA_963966155.1). Taxonomy (NCBI): domain Eukaryota; kingdom Metazoa; phylum Arthropoda; class Insecta; order Coleoptera; family Carabidae; genus Clivina; species Clivina fossor. Next base: position 1,143,013 of record OZ014560.1, read on the forward strand.
CCGTGATATAATAGGTAGTATAACTCACGGCACGGGCCATAAACTTACTGATTAATATATAGGAGTACTATTTTCCAAGGTAACTTAATACCAAGGCAAGTTGAGCTAGCCCACATAATATGATTACATATGCATTGGTACCAAATATATATGGGCACTCTGCAACATAATATTTATAATATATACAATCCGGTATTTATTATTATTTTATTTACTATATTTACATTTTTCAGTTACACATACATACAGCAAAATAAAAATTAGACGTTATCTATATATAAATTCAAAAACAAATTGGAAAAAACTCGTCAACTCTGACAAAAAAAATACTTAATTAAAAATCGATGTTTCGAATAAAAGATTTTTACTATGTAATGTCAATTTTGACAAGAAAGTTATTTAAATAATGCCAACATAAATGGATAATAATACAATGGTGACGTTGTCAATTTTCTCTTTTCTACTTTAAAGCCAACTGACTATAAAATGTTTTATTTCATTTTACATTTTTTTTTTTGTAATGCTTACAATAATATTATCTTTTAACTGGAATTCCATATCTTTTGCGTACATGCACCTAAAGAAAATGAATAAAAATTTATATATTACAGTGGTTTGTTAAAATTATAAGCTGTATTGGGTTTGATTTTAAATAAATAATCTAACATTTTATAATACATTACCACATATAGGTACTACATTATTAGTACTCTAAACGGAAAAATTATTATTCTTTTATTAGCATTATTATATTAAATCAGTATTTATTGAATCAATTTAAAAAAGAAAAAAACAATCATATTATATATTAGCTAAAGGAAACAATTGGCAAAAGGCGCCTGTAACAATAGAACAATTTATTGTAACAAATTGCGCTCTCTTATAAAGAATTATATAATTTCATTGCAGCACTCTTGTGCACAAACAAAATAACTCTTATTAGATTAACAAAAATATTCGCGTTACAATTTATTTTGCGATTCTTATCTTTTGCCCAACGAGCACTGGGTTTTTCTATATACACTTAATTTTTTCACTGGTTTTAGCGAAATTTACAATGATGACGACGAATTTACTTTTGCTTCTTGGCCATTATGTATTTTCATTGCCGGCAATCGTTTTTAAATATAAAGTTTTTTTTTTTAATTTATTGTGGCTACATTATTTATTCGATTTTGATTAAATTTTCAGAAAAGTTTTTCTTAGTGCCCACATAAATTATAATATTATTAAAATACAGTGTTGCCAACTTTCCGAGAAATGTCAAAGTGGTCTATATACTTCTAATCTTGTTTTTTGTTATTTCCATTTTCTAAGTTTGCTCAATAATAATTCTAAATTACATATTACATATTATATTATGTTATTATATTATTATTATATTATATTATTATTATATTATATTATTATTATATTATATTATTATATTAATATTATTATATCATCTCAAGGATTCATGTAGCAGTAGCATTTTTTTGGTAAATTCGTCCAAATCATCTTTGAAACATTTAGATGACGCCATTTATTGCAATTATAACGCTGTACATATAATATATATTCCTACGCCAATTTAATTTTGCAAAATAGTGGCCGATTTTTTAAGTATTATTTACCAAGAAACGTATTGATCTTTTTGCATATTTTGTTCTTTTTTATTTTTTTTTTTGTAATGTTATGTAATTTTTACAATAATTTAGAAAGTAATTTAATACATCACAATGATATACATACTATATACTGTTCCAAATATTGTATACAATACTTTTGTTTTTAGCAAATAACACATGTACGGGGTGGACTTTGAATTTAATTGACACTATCATTATTTTTTAAATCTTTTTTGTACAGTTAATTTAAAGGTCAAAATGTAATAATAGTCTAAACTTTATCTATATTATCTATTTAATTTATATAAATTATTTTTAAAATTTTATGACATTTCAGAAAAATGTGTGTTAGCAAAAATAAAAATACGTAAATTAAAATTTATCTATATTTTTAGTTTTTCAGCTCTAAATATTTTTTAAACATTTCTTTTATTTTTATTTTTAACTGTTTATTTTGTATTTTTAATTGTTTGTAAGTAATTTTTTTGCTGTTCCACTAAAGTCTTGAGTGAATTTGTAAGTTTTACAACTTTCGTATTTGAACAATTCGATCTAGAATGATGTTTAATAGTTCAACTTGTACTACTAAAATTACAAAAGTCATATGTTCCTTGCCTCCCTTTTCCATTGAACTACAACCTTTGGAGGACTGACAAAACACAATTCAGTCCCCTTGTAAATAGTTAAAATCACTTCCCACATATTATTCTTAGTCATTGTGCTGCCTCCCAATCCTGTCAATTTATTACTCGCATAATCATGATAATCCCTTCTATGAACTTTTCGCGTTCTATTACAAACTAAATTTTAATGTAAATAAACATAGAGGTAAATAGAAACAACCTAAAAAAAAAAAACATTAAACACTGAAAAACTATAATATTTAAAAAATCTCTTTTCTCTCTCTTAGAGAAATTTCTTCCACGCATTCTGTTTCTAAATTTAACACGACACTCAAAAATTTAATAAGACTTGGTAAAGAAAAGAGATTCATTTTTTTCATAGCTATCTAGGTTTATTTATAATTATTTTTGAAATGCGTCTTGTAACTTTTGTTTTAACAATGTTGAATAAATCATTTTGCTTAACGAACGTCACCTTCGCTTCGGTTCTAGCCGAAGACAAGCGAAGCGAAGCCGAGCGCGATAACAGTATGCTAGGTTAGGTATGCTTTACATGTAAATATGTAAACGAAATCTAGATATTCACAGTTTACCAGATTTTTAATCAGTTGAATTGACAAACAGAAATACCAATTTAATTATTATCAATTTCGAATTGATAGCAATAAAAATTATTATTATATTTGTCTGATAATTCTCCGAAATACATTCGTCGCGCTAACAAAATATTTTTGTAAAATGAATTTACTTAAAAATATTTATATATATATATATATATATATATATATATATATATATATATATATATATATATATATATATATATACAGGGTGAGTCTGGGAAGACGCCCCTCCTCTTAATTTCTTTATTATACTTTATAGAAAAATTTTTCACGTATAAAAGTTTTATTATTTGAAATGTACTATTCGATGCTGTAAATAGATATTTTTTTTAGAGCCAGGTTTACACTATACGACTATCAACTTTTTTTTTTAAATATAAAACAACAATTTTTTCTCTTTTCAACGATATATAATTTTACGTATGAATTATAAGAAAAAAATGGAAAAAATACGATAATTGAGAAATAAGAGAAATCGTTTTTATTTAAAAATTCTTAGGCGGCTATGCAAATATAAACAAAATGTACAAGATAAAACAAGTAAATTAACTGTTATTGTGGATTTCAATAAATCATTCATATCGTTAAATCAACTAAAATGAAATAAAAATTAATTTTCGTTAAGTTTGGACCCAATCGAGATGTTTTTTATGTTATTTTCATTTTCAATTTGAATTCATAATCAAACAACAACCAAAAAAAATGAACAATTTTTTTATTTTCGGAAATGAAAAATTCGTATAAATTACGGTCATATTTTGGGAACGATAAGCGAAACGCCATCTTGTGAACACACGACAGCCAATGTAACTTTATAAAATGCGCAATTCTCTTAAATTGTCTTTTTTAAATGAAAATCAACGCGTAAAAACTAATTATTATTAAAAATGTATCACAATGTAAATGGATTAGATTATCAAAAATAAGAAATTATAGGTGATAGGTACATCGTACTTACGTCTGTCCAGAGACGACATAAGGATATATAAGTTAGGTTAGGTTAGAGAACATGGAGATGCACAGCTAGTTTTTACAAGAATAAATAAATGTGGAATCTGGCAGGATTACGGGGGGCCTAAGGGATAGGAGGCTAAACGGGATAAAATATGGTCAATTTGCAAGTACAAATGACAAAAAATATTATTCCTAACCATATTATTTTAATATTGTAGTAATATGGACACTTTCAATTACATGTTCTATACTTGTCCATTTAATTTGCTAAATTTTCAAAATGGCTTTGAGATGGTTGTAGGGCCCAAATTTCAAGTGCCTAACGGCCCTGGGTCTCTAAGTCCGGGCCTGTGTATATGTATATTAACTTAACTAGCATTTTCCTTTGATTTGTTTTGGGTAAATTATTTCACGGAAATAATTTTAGCTGCTTCTACATTTGTCTCTTGGTGAAGGAAAAATATTCATTTTTATTTTCACTATTAGAATGCATTTTTAAACATAGTATATTCAACACATACTAACAATACATTGAACAAGATTGCTTCCACTTTCCACTGGCTTGTTGATGGTTTGTTGCTATAGCAACTGAATTTTCGTAATTATAACTGAGATAATATAGTCCTCTTTTTTAATCGTACCTAACGTCATGCATGAGAATAATCTAATTTTGTCTGAGGAATATTTATTTATCAAATGTTGTAAAATAATAATTGAACATGTCTTATGATAAAAACTTACTACTGTTAATTTAATAATAACGCAAAACTGAAAATGTAAAAATTAATCAGACATTTATTTTTAAATTCTATTTATATATACAATAAATTAAAAATTAATGTTTTTATATTTAACAAAAAAAAAAAAAACTGTTAATTTTCTAAATTAAAAAATTTGTCCACAACAAATTTTATCAAATTTGCTTATTTATTACCTGCAAATTAAATTTATTTTCTTAGTTTAAATTTAAATTGCTTCAATTTTTTAAACGTTTATATTTATATAAAATGTAGAGTTTTCAAGTGTTTGTATTTTCTTAAAATTTTTATGTATAAAACATATTTCACAAATTTAAAAGTAAATATTAATAACAGTTGCATAAAATAGTATATTATTCAACAAGCATATTTTATATATATATATATATATATATATATATATATATATATATATATATTTATAAATAAATGAATATTTCTCAACAGGAGTAGAAAAAAAGATATTTATTAAACAACTAATTCATTTTGTTTATTTTCTAATTATAATAGTCATTTTGCGTTGATAACTAATTATGTCTTAAAATTTCAATTTTATGGTTTCTTGTCAAAACTATATTATAATAAATATGGTTTGATCGCATATATTATTATACTTAACGTACTCAGTGGTCAAAAATCACTGATTAAGACTTTAGCCTGATCTTTTGATCTTTTTTTTAAATTATTGTTTGTGGTTTATGGGAAATACTTATTATATCTATATAAATTATTTAATTAAAAATGATAAAATTATATAATAATGATGTTGAAAAGCTGCTACAAAGTCACAATAAAAACATATTAATATTGATTAGTATCACATAATATTTGAATATTTTGTGTTATTTTTCGTTTATTACTGTCTGTTAGGTTAGTTTTTAATTTAATGAAGTCACTGCACATTTCTATAAAAACTACGTAGATACATGTTTCAAAGCAAAATAATAAGAAAAAATACATTTTAAAGTTGCATGTCAAATTTGAATTTGTTTGTCGTGAATTATTTGTTGTATCAGCAAAGTATTTAGAGCGCAGCGCTTCTTGCGATAAAAACAAAGCAGTGTTGCCCTATATACATATGTTATGTAATAATACTCAAGAATATTGAGATTTTCAATTTTTCCCAAAATTTCACATGATAATCAGTCATTGAATCGGCTGTTAAGCTATGCATCAATGACTGGCCAGTTTTAACCGTTGACACGTGTTTCGGTCTTTAGGACCTCATCAGTACGGTGCTTTGATCAGTGTCGGGAAGACACTGTTGCAGATGTTAGTTCTGGCTGGCTTTTATGCCAAGTACTTTGAACCAATAACATATGTTATGTCACAATCAAAAATCATTATTTTATTTGAAAATTTATGTTCGTTTTCACATTACGTAATTATAATATATTATAGTAATTTGGTATAAAACCATATTTCATAATCGTAATATTTATCTTAATTTCAATTTTGAAATATAAACCTTAACGCTGCACGATAAACTCGTTAACGATACATCGCAATAATTTGCAAAAACACTGTGACACGTCATTCACAGAAAACAAAATGCGTGTCAGGCAAAAGTCTTTGTTTGCGAAATTTTTCATAAAAATATTGTAATAGTTATATTTTAAAGGGAAATATATAAATGCACTTTAATTTAAATAGAATGCACTTACTTGGTACATGGAACTATATTTTGGATACTTTTCACTATAAATTAGATACTTTGCACTTTGTACAACCCAAACTTTAATTTGAATAATTTGCACTAGAAACGCCACGAAACTCGTATCATCTGCGCGCCACTGTTGGCTTAGGGTAGGTTAGGTTTAGGTTGTTTAGTTATGTTATTATTCAATATAGGCGCTTATCTCATCGATGCAAATGATGGGTATCGACTGGCGTAAATGATTGACAGAGTCCCCAAAGTGGAAAGTATCCGTTTTATAGTGAAAAGTAATTAATACAATTGATAATATTTTTTTTGTATTTGCATTATGTTTTGTTCAATTTTAACATATATTTTTTAAAGTTGAATAAATTTAATTATAGTGGAATAATTTATTTTTCGTGCAATCTATTTGTTATAAATGCAAATTGTTTTTATCAAAGTGAATATGACCTAAACTAAAGTGAATATATTCTAAATTAAAGTGCAGTTAATTATAACCCTATTTTAAATAAATAAAATACATTATAACATTGACTTTATACAGTCATATAATCTGTCATAATTTCGCCTTAAAATAATAAATATTACGTTGCAACACGAGTCCATATTAGAGTTGTGTAGTTAATTTAGGTAAATTTTTCGTTCGTTCGTATATTGTCTTCTGTCGTCGTGTTTGCTATCTCCTGAGCAACCTAGTGAATGAAGATTGGGTTCCAATCCCCAGTGGGACATTAGGTCAGGATTGAAAGCGAACGATTCTTGAGCAACTTGGTGAAAGATTGGTGTTTTAATCCCAGTGGGAAACCAAGTCAAGAATAGACGATATTTTTCTCTTGTTTTGTTTAGGTTGTTTGTGTGTTGCGTTAGGTGTTAGGGTATTTATTAATAGCGCTTCTTCATATTTAGCAATATCGCTCTACTGCATCGCTAGTATTATTTGCTAGTACGAAATTAAAATGTGCCGCTTGAACTATTTGGATGATATTTTCGAATTTGCAACAGATACATTAAATCGCAAAAAATTTCAAGTGCCTTTCGTAAAGTATCATGTTTGAATTCTATACGAGCATAATTCGTTCCAGAGTCTTACTCGTTGAGTGAAACAATTTTTACCATATAAATTAATGTAAAATACGATAATGCGTCTTATGCCGAAAAAAATACTCAAAAAATAAAATTTTCGAAAAAAAAATACTCAAAAAAAAAACGTTATATGTAACGTTTATTCAAAGGAAAATTACATATAAATTCTTAAGGAGCGTGATTCATCTTTATCTTTTCTTCCATCGCGAAATGAAGCAACCTGGAATGAGAATTTAATTTTGCAGAAAACAAAACAAAAAATCGAAATAATTAGTAACATACCTAATTCCATTTTACTAGAAAGCTGTCAAAGCTGACATTTATTTTTGCTACATTTTGTTTTAAACACAGACTGATGTAGCAATTGCACGGAAAGTTTTATCGTACAATTCGAGGATTCCCCTATCCACGTCACTCGTTAAGCAAGTCTTTTTTTACAATTTATTTTACTCGTTATGCGAATTACTCGTTTTGCGAGGTGCTTGTTAAGCGAGGTTTCACTGTATTTCAATAAAATAAATAGGAGAATATATGACTGATATATTGCAAGTAGAAAAATCATTTGAAATAGAAACAAAATTAGGAGAACTCAGAAAGAGTTAGTTAAAAGAATTTATCAACAGAACAGATTGGTTTTTTGGTTGGATTGACTTTTTTGCTAAAGTCGTCGTTACCAAAACTTTATTTATCAACGTAGAGCTGAGCTGCATCGTTCACAAACTTTTCTAATTTTGTTACACAATTGGTTGCATCAGGTTTTGATATTAATGATTCAATTTTATTTGTCATTTGCGTGAATTGCGTGAGTTGTTAGCAAACTTTGAAGAAGTTTGTGCTCCTTATCGAAGAAGAAGAACTTATTAATGATATTTTGAATATTTTAAAATTGAATTGTAAAAAATATTGTTAGAGAAAATATCACAGCGCTAAAGCTGTCAGATGGTTAATATTAACGTAAATTAACTGCTAGCAAATAACTTGAAACAATTTTAGCTGGTATATTGGATAATAAATTGAACTTGATACAAAAGAGTTACTTGCGACTTTTTTTTTTAATTTCAAGTATTTAGTCTATAAAGTGCTCCATCTTCGTGAATAAATTATAATCATGCTCTATGAGCAACGCAACGCACCAAACGTAATTGTGTATTGGATTACTATAAGTTGGTTAATGTCAGACTTTGAAAGGAAAATATGGGAAATGAAATGAGCATTATTGAACAACAATCGTTTTGTTTGAAACTGGTCACAAAGCACTGGATTGTAAATCGAAATTTACTTAGAAGAAAGGTGGACGGACAGAAAAACAGCACTTGTTTTAAAAAGAATAGCTCTTACTCGCTAGTAATCGTTTGCTCTTTCAACTCACTCGAGCAAATTACTTCACAAAGCACTTACTGCACTTACGAATGCTTCTAAAAACACTGTAATAATATACGTATTGTTTTGGTACAGAATTCTCAAACTAGTTTACAACACCAGGACATCATGTAATAACACTGCTGCCTAAATTTGAAATGCAACACTACAATTTTGTCGCTTGCTGTTGTACGATTCGATTCCTACAGTATCTCACAATGAGATGAATCCAGTATTTTCTATTTTCCGCTGTTGCTGTTGTTGATTCATTCCGATTCAGTCGCTAGTGAAACGAAACACTCGACAATTATATTTCGCAAAGAACTCTTGTCATCATGTTTGAAGATTTTATGGATCTGGAAAAAATTGATATGCTGCTTGCAACAGATATTTTTCTTTACATGTTACAAGATGAACCTGTCGTGTTTATCCTGCAATCTAATAACGGCGCGGCGGCAAATAATTCATTGACAAATTGTTTGTTAACTCCGGTCGGTGGAAAATTGTTTAATTGTTATCAAGCTATTTTGTATTTGGTCGACTGATTGATACACACATCTGGAAATTTTGATAAAGTGTTGGAGACATTAACAATCTGATTTGTCGTTGCCGAAGCTACAAAGAATTGTTTGCATATTGTGCTGTCGTTTTGATGCGCATTGAATCTTGTGAAGCATAATAAAGGACGCGCATGTGTGATTACATGAATTTAATAAAATTAGCACAACTTGAGCAGAAGAGTGTCTTATAAATTATATAAGCCCCTATTATCTCCGCTAATAATTATTCTCTGTCACCGTGTTGTGTCACGGTTATAATATTTGCAAGTACTTTATTGTCAAAGGGGCTTCCTATGTCATTGCGATCAAAATATCGGCTTACAAGTTTGATAACTCAACATTATCATGAAAAGCACTTGTACGTGGAACTTGAAATATTTTTTATCTATAATAGATGGTAAATTTGGGATGATTTCTTTGAGAATCTTTCTTCTTTATTTTGTGATCGATTTAATTTTTTATTAATACAGAATGTTATCATCATTCATCACTGTGGTGGCTGTAGCTTTTAGAAATCTAGAACTGAATATCAAACGGGCTCAACTAGAAAAATATAATAAATTTAAGCTAGAAACAAAGAGAGAGATAACACAGCAAATTCTAAGTGTGAATGTTTTCCGTTAGAAGAAATAAATTATATTAAATAATGGGAAATAAACAAGATTTATCTCTGTTATCAATTCTTTTCGCAACTTAGCAAACAAAATAAAGAAAGCATACTAAAAGTTCAAAGTACATAATAAAATTAATAAATTAAAGTAATTGACAAAAAAATAGTATGCGTTCAAAGAGCTACTATAATATATATAAGTTTTTATTAAATTAAATTTTAATTTATTATTATGAATTAGAGAGTGACTTTTGTTTTCGAATAATAGCTATTATTAATAATATTAATATGTTTGTTTCATCACTGTGTTACACTGGACGGCGGCGTGCTTTTTACATCTATAGATTTATGAGATTTTATCATTAAAGTGAAATTATTTTCAGACGCATTAAGCTATCTATTAATAATATATTTTTAAATAAAATCGTTGTTTGGTCGTAATTAGTTATTAAATTTCAAAATGACAACAATTTCAAACTAATTCTTTATAAATTTCAAAAAAAAAAGATGTTAGTAAGTAGATAATTTTATCATATATGAATATAGTTACGAAAATATTTAGCTTTTTATCTTTAAACTGTTATTAATTTTATAATAAACAAATAAAGATAAACATAAAAATACAAAATAAAAAAATGATTAAAATATAAGTAATTTGGAAAATATGTTTTATAAACTTGTATAAATTTTGATGCAGCCGGTAATATGTTTTTATAATTTGTTTAAAATTTGCGATTATATGCGAAAGTGTCCACTGCATACTGTGCGAAATATCATTTTCTACCTTTCTGCATAAATTCTTCATTGATCTTTACTCAGTAACATATAATAAAGAATTTAAAAGTCAATTAGTGATTTACGCTAGAGTGCTACATTCAATAATAATTTTTACAACTTTCTACAATTAGAATTAACTAATACAATCATTCAAAACATTGTTATTTTATGCAATAAAAGGTGAAAATAAAGAAATAAATAAATTTGAGCAAAGTTTAAACATAAATATTTGCTTATTATTATTTTTTTTAATTTCCGAAAATAACTGATTTTTTTTAAAAGCACTGATTTAAAAGTATTTAAAAATAATTGAAACGATGGTAATATTATTCTCGAAATGATTTATTATTTAGAATATTACTAAAATAATACTATAGCCAAAATAAAAAACCATTAACAAGTAATTTAAATTAGTGTAATTAGAAATTTTTTATTAGATCGTAATTGTCAAGCTTCACTAAAAAGCAAAATATAAATTGCACAAATATGAGGTTTTCACTACACAATTTCGAATTTTCTTTGCATATTTTGTATTTAAATTCATGTTACAGAATGAACTTCTTCTATCGTAATATACTATATTACTAAGCTCTGCCGAATCTAAAAATTAAATTTAAAAATATTGGTCCGTATTCTCACCTCACTTTTTCGTGAAAAAGTGCTTTTATCATTAACTTCAAAATAACTTTTTGCTTTTGTTTTTCATCAATTGTAAATAGTTTTTTTTTATTTATGATTATTTTTAATATATTTGGTATTATAAAATTTTATAAACTATTATAAATTGCTTAATAAATAATTGTAAGTAAACGTCAAAAGTACTTTTGGCAAAAATCACTTTTATAAATGAGGTGAGAATACATACGGGCCATTATATTTTTATAATTTTTTATATACATAGAATAATTTTCTAGAAATTAGTTTGAAATAGTAAAATAGTATTTTTTGACGAATGAGAAATTTAACCAAACAAATCCAAGGGAAATGCGGCAATTCATTCCATTAGTGAAAGAAAAAGACCCCTTTATATATGAAATCTGCACATTTTTGTTACAATACTGTATCGTCCTGTAATAGATGATTTTTAAAATTAATATACACGAACATCAAAATCTAAAATTTGACGATTTCAAGAAACCAAGATTGTGAGAAAACTTTGATTGTTTTTTCTCAGTTCAGTCTTTTAATGCGAAAATATGATTTACTACATAAGTAGCATAATTTGAGGTCATATTCGAATTGTCAGGAATTGAAATAGATAATTAATCTTTTATGAATTTATTCCTTCTTTCTGATGAGGAAAATGGTATTTTTATCTCTGTAACAAAGTAATATAAAAATATTTATATTTATACATATATATATATATATATATATATATATATATATATATATATATATATATATATATATATATATATATATATATATTTAGCCTTTTTTTATTTTACATTAATTTTTAAATTACAGTGGTGTAGCTGCCTGCCTGTAACATACTTTCTATAATATTATGTCTATCTTAAAGTTAAAATGTGCCTGCTTCATCTCTCTGTTTTGTAATTTTTCAAGACTATTTATATTATCACTTTGATTACACACAAGTATGTTTTGCTGCATATGTAAAATGCGGTAATATTTTAAGGTATTATAAATTATTTTTTTTAGTTTCGAGTGCTAGTAATAGATTTCTTAATCTACCTAACAAATTCACTTTTATTTTAATTTTTTTGCAAATATAATTTATGTGACTACCAAATATTACATTAACATCAATAAGATTAAGAGAGGGGTAACTTTGGTTAGGTTTGGTTTGATTTAGTTTAATTAGGTTAGATTATTCAATAACTAACCTAACCTAATTCAACTTAAAATTGTTAATTTGTACACGATAATTTCTCGAATTTTACTAGAAGCCTATCTCGTTCGACAGTTTCAAGTAAGCGCCCGCCCGCCCGTTTTAAATCTATATAAATAAAACGATAGTACATAACTCTCCATCCTGTGGCCTCGATCCAATCCCATTAATTACCGATTGAAAAGCCCCGTTTCACAACCGAACTGTTCGTCTGATTCAACTGTTCGTCTGATTCCAGATTGGGGTTATATCAATTAAAATATTTTATTACTTTTAGGAGTTGATAATATATATATATATATATATATATATATATATTGTGACATTTAGATGAAGCAAAATATTAGTTGTTAAATTTAAATTTTATCAAAGTGTTCAAATTTTGAAATATTTTATTCATCTGATTTTTATCCTACCTGTCACCCATAATGGGCACGGCGTCAGTTGATTGGAGGAGAGCTAGGTCGTAGGTGGGGTTGGTAGGAACTTTATTTTGTGATGTTGGTAAATTAGGTGGGCGCCAGTCAAAGCGGAATGTTGACTCAAAATTGAGAAGCTTTGACAAATCTCAAAAAGGAACTTAACGGGATAGGGATTTATTTCATTTTTTCGAGAATTTGTTTCGGAAATGCGATAAATAATTAAATAAAAAAATTACTTACAATTTTGTAATACCATGTAGTTATATTGTATGATATTTAGTACAGTATAATATACGTCATTTGTTTGATGTCTGCTGGTTAGCGGGTGGTCTAGCTAAAGAAGATCTTCTTCTGCGTTTTCGTCAGCGCCGAGGAGATGCAGAATGTACAGCGCAACAAAGCGGCATGATCGTGGATGGAGACATCATGAGAATGATCGCCCTCGAAATCGGAATACGCCCCGCGGGCTTTAGTACGTCATAAAAAATCATCCAGTCAATAATTCCTGCTCGATTTAGAGTATGGTCGATATCTTTCATCTGTTGATCCAAATTCGGTTTCCACAATTAACTGGTGCCGCTATACATCTGAATCTCGCTCGGACACCGTTGAAAACGACAGCCTGTTCATCTAAACATGAGGGGGCACAGCAGATTTATCCAGAACAATAAACATGATAAAATCAAACAAATCGAACTTGAAATAAAAGTCGATACAATCGAAATTACAACGATCAGCAATACATTCATATAATATCATCAATATAACAAATTAATACGGAATCAAAATAATTTACCAGCTACAATTTAAATTACACAAATCATAAATCAGCTCAAGCAACGTTAATAAATTTAGCAAACAAAATAAATATCAGATTACAAAATTTAAGCGATAATCACATAATTCAATTAGCAACAAAATGATAACAGCAGAATAATCTCATAATAGAAAAGTTAAACGATAATTGCATGGTTCACTTAGCCAACAACATAAATAACAACAGTATAATCGCAAGATACAAAAGCTAAGTGAAAATAGCATAGTTCAAAAAATGATACAAGCAAAATTAAAATATTTAACTAGAAACAAAAATACGTAACTCAAAGAAAATTCACCAATACTACAATAAAATGACTCAACAATATTTTCTAGCTAAATAAGTTAAAGTTACTTGCTCAACAAAAATATTCAATTTCAAAATAGTACAACAATCAATAAATTTGCTACTTACAGTTTACTGCACGTCATTCATACAACAAAGAAAAGAGATCACGAAGAGGGAACATAGAACATGGAACAGAGGGGGGGGTGTCGCGTGCGCAAGAGAGACAAAACACGAAAGTACTTTAGCCGATCTAGACCGAATGTCTTTCCCGTGATTTGTAAATCCGGAAGCCAATGAACGCATTCTGATCTTATAGGCGTGGCCCACGAAAACATAGGGTATTTCACCGAGAATTATGACGTGGCCACCAAAAAATATACTCAAACAAAATATCATCACAGCCGATATAGCTTCTTCAGCCTAAAATTTAAGCGCTGTGATAATAGCAAAATAATACGATACGATAAACCAAAAAATCATCGCAATACGAACAATGGCGCGTGGCCTCAAAATAACTCGTATTGCAACAATCCCGAACCCTACAAAAGTTCGAACAATAAAACGCCGATCGTTTTAAACGCGAATAAAATTATCAAATCCGTGCTCGCAGCACGGCACAAAAAATCTGAAGATCATAACGCGCTCTAGCAAGGGCTCGAAATTCACAAATACGGACAATGATACGCACTAAAGAACTTTCACAAACGGAAAACGGGAAGGAAAATCTACTAGCATTTACAAAAGAAAGAAATGAGGATTGGAACGGGAATCTGTGCTGCTTCAAGGTTAATTTGTCAAATTAAAATTACTAATCATCAAATAAACTATAACGATACAAACTCTAATAAATTGAACTCTAGAAATTATCATTCAAAACAAAATAACTTACAAAATTATTCAAGAAAGAAATTGGCTTTACAAAAAAATACAAAACGAAATCAAATGTAAGTTGACCATCATTGAATTCATGAGAGCAAAATTACGTTACTAAAATAATCCAAACATCAAAAAATCTCATGAATAACAATTCAAACATAATACAAAATAAATAAATTGTCAACTTACATCATTTCAAATCCCAACGAACCAATTCCATATTGAATACCAAAACTTATCAGGCCGCATGGTAAATTAACCTTCAACTCATCACAGATATAACGAAGACAAAACCAGTAGAAGTCTGCTCAGCTCGGTCGTTCACGCAAGAGAGAGCTGCTTGCTCCGACAGTCGCTCACGGGAGAGAGAGAGGTGCTCACACCAGAGCGGCTCACTGGAGAGAGAGAGAATTCACCCGTACAAGCGGTATTTATGTGCCTGCTAATTTCACATTTCTAATCAGTATTGCCATTGCACTAAAAAATAAATACTCTATAGAAATATCATTTTTTATACAAAATTAGACTCGTGACAAAAAGTGTTTTTGTCACACAGCCCTTCCACCAAAAAAAAAATTTTTTTCTCATTTACAAAAAAATTTTAAACTTTCCAACAAGGAAATATTCGTAACTCAATAAAATACTCAAATCAAAGAAAAACTAATCAATAAAAAAAAACTGTGAAACTATCTCTCTCAGTGCACTAAACAAAATATAAATCATTACTCAATCACATACAAAATATAGATCAACATAATAAATCAAATGAGTAAGTAGCAAATATAACATAATACAAATCATAAATAATCATCATAACTAAACATGAAATGTAAGTAGCAATTACAAAAAATAATCAGAACTAAATAAATTTTCGAACTCAAATTCTCGGAAAAGTGAAAGGAAGGAATGGACTAATTCGAAGACAAAAAATTATGTGCAAAGTAAATCACAATATGAACAAAAAGCCCCACGTTGGGCGCCAAAATTATGTGTGACATTTAGATGAAGCAAAATATTAGTTGTTAAATTTAAATTTTATCAAAGTGTTCAAATTTTGAAATATTTTATTCATCTGATTTTTATCCTACCTGTCACCCATAATGGGCACGGCGTCAGTTGATTGGAGGAGAGCTAGGTCGTAGGTGGGGTTGGTAGGAACTTTATTTTGTGATGTTGGTAAATTAGGTGGGCGCCAGTCAAAGCGGAATGTTGACTCAAAATTGAGAAGCTTTGACAAATCTCAAAAAGGAACTTAACGGGATAGGGATTTATTTCATTTTTTCGAGAATTTGTTTCGGAAATGCGATAAATAATTAAATAAAAAAATTACTTACAATTTTGTAATACCATGTAGTTATATTGTATGATATTTAGTACAGTATAATATACGTCATTTGTTTGATGTCTGCTGGTTAGCGGGTGGTCTAGCTAAAGAAGATCTTCTTCTGCGTTTTCGTCAGCGCCGAGGAGATGCAGAATGTACAGCGCAACAAAGCGGCATGATCGTGGATGGAGACATCATGAGAATGATCGCCCTCGAAATCGGAATACGCCCCGCGGGCTTTAGTACGTCATAAAAAATCATCCAGTCAATAATTCCTGCTCGATTTAGAGTATGGTCGATATCTTTCATCTGTTGATCCAAATTCGGTTTCCACAATTAACTGGTGCCGCTATACATCTGAATCTCGCTCGGACACCGTTGAAAACGACAGCCTGTTCATCTAAACATGAGGGGGCACAGCAGATTTATCCAGAACAATAAACATGATAAAATCAAACAAATCGAACTTGAAATAAAAGTCGATACAATCGAAATTACAACGATCAGCAATACATTCATATAATATCATCAATATAACAAATTAATACGGAATCAAAATAATTTACCAGCTACAATTTAAATTACACAAATCATAAATCAGCTCAAGCAACGTTAATAAATTTAGCAAACAAAATAAATATCAGATTACAAAATTTAAGCGATAATCACATAATTCAATTAGCAACAAAATGATAACAGCAGAATAATCTCATAATAGAAAAGTTAAACGATAATTGCATGGTTCACTTAGCCAACAACATAAATAACAACAGTATAATCGCAAGATACAAAAGCTAAGTGAAAATAGCATAGTTCAAAAAATGATACAAGCAAAATTAAAATATTTAACTAGAAACAAAAATACGTAACTCAAAGAAAATTCACCAATACTACAATAAAATGACTCAACAATATTTTCTAGCTAAATAAGTTAAAGTTACTTGCTCAACAAAAATATTCAATTTCAAAATAGTACAACAATCAATAAATTTGCTACTTACAGTTTACTGCACGTCATTCATACAACAAAGAAAAGAGATCACGAAGAGGGAACATAGAACATGGAACAGAGGGGGGGGTGTCGCGTGCGCAAGAGAGACAAAACACGAAAGTACTTTAGCCGATCTAGACCGAATGTCTTTCCCGTGATTTGTAAATCCGGAAGCCAATGAACGCATTCTGATCTTATAGGCGTGGCCCACGAAAACATAGGGTATTTCACCGAGAATTATGACGTGGCCACCAAAAAATATACTCAAACAAAATATCATCACAGCCGATATAGCTTCTTCAGCCTAAAATTTAAGCGCTGTGATAATAGCAAAATAATACGATACGATAAACCAAAAAATCATCGCAATACGAACAATGGCGCGTGGCCTCAAAATAACTCGTATTGCAACAATCCCGAACCCTACAAAAGTTCGAACAATAAAACGCCGATCGTTTTAAACGCGAATAAAATTATCAAATCCGTGCTCGCAGCACGGCACAAAAAATCTGAAGATCATAACGCGCTCTAGCAAGGGCTCGAAATTCACAAATACGGACAATGATACGCACTAAAGAACTTTCACAAACGGAAAACGGGAAGGAAAATCTACTAGCATTTACAAAAGAAAGAAATGAGGATTGGAACGGGAATCTGTGCTGCTTCAAGGTTAATTTGTCAAATTAAAATTACTAATCATCAAATAAACTATAACGATACAAACTCTAATAAATTGAACTCTAGAAATTATCATTCAAAACAAAATAACTTACAAAATTATTCAAGAAAGAAATTGGCTTTACAAAAAAATACAAAACGAAATCAAATGTAAGTTGACCATCATTGAATTCATGAGAGCAAAATTACGTTACTAAAATAATCCAAACATCAAAAAATCTCATGAATAACAATTCAAACATAATACAAAATAAATAAATTGTCAACTTACATCATTTCAAATCCCAACGAACCAATTCCATATTGAATACCAAAACTTATCAGGCCGCATGGTAAATTAACCTTCAACTCATCACAGATATAACGAAGACAAAACCAGTAGAAGTCTGCTCAGCTCGGTCGTTCACGCAAGAGAGAGCTGCTTGCTCCGACAGTCGCTCACGGGAGAGAGAGAGGTGCTCACACCAGAGCGGCTCACTGGAGAGAGAGAGAATTCACCCGTACAAGCGGTATTTATGTGCCTGCTAATTTCACATTTCTAATCAGTATTGCCATTGCACTAAAAAATAAATACTCTATAGAAATATCATTTTTTATACAAAATTAGACTCGTGACAAAAAGTGTTTTTGTCACAATATATATATATATATATATATATATATATATATATATATATATATATATATATACCACTGTGTTTCTAACAATTTATCAATGGCGCTGGCAACATATTCACCGGACGGACGGGACGGGAAGTTTTGTGCGCTTTATTACTATTTTGAACTTTTTGTGCTATTGAGCGTGCGTTTGCGGTCCATCTCTGTACTTTTTTAAAATGCACTTTATCATTTTCATGTAGTTGAATATGCAGCTGATTTTAAATGGAGATCCTGCTCGTCCTCTATTACTACTTCGTTGTGTTTTACAGATATTTCTATTTTCTATAACATAAATATCATCTTTTTTTAACTATTTTCTGCCCTCTGCACTCTGCCCAAATATATATCCGTTGCTTCCTATAGCAATTAGCTTTATTATTATTAAAGCTTCTATTTCATTTGTTCTTAGTTTTATGTTGCTTCTTTTTATGTCTGTCCAAGGACGACTTGTACTTAAAAGTTCTTTTGCAGCGTCCACAAGCAAATGGCTTTTCCGATGAATGGACAATTTTGTGAGTTTTCAATTGAAAATTTCGTTTGAAACCTCATAAAAAATAAAAATACTTTATTTTAATTTACGTGTGGTAAACAAGCAAAATTATTATTATTATTACCATTATCTTTGAAGGTCGTCGTCGTCAGGCTTCTTCTGACTAAAATCAGAAAATAATAATTTTTAGGTTAGAAGCAGAAAGTCTGGGACCTTTTTATCATCCCGTTGCATCTCTATAGGAAAATTCGACATACGTACCTGTTAAAATTAATTTGGGTATTAAATTGGTTGTACTTAGTTTTACCTAAAATATTTACATAATATTTAATTTACATCAGCGATACTTATATGATACTTAAAAAAGTTGTTAACAAGTCTTGCAATTTTGAAAAAAATAAGTTTACCGGATTGCTCAGCTGTATCGTGCTGCTCCTTCTTATGTCTTTGCAAGGTCGACTTGTATTTAAATTCTCCGTTGCAGTATTCACAAACAAATGGTACCTTGTCACTATGGACAATTTGATGAGTTTTCAAATGATCCTTTCTTTTAAAATCTGCCAGGGAGAGACACTACTCATTTTACGAAAAATACTTACTTGGCGGTTCGTTAACCACCGACGTCGACGTGCTAACGCTCAGGGAGGCATGTTCGGGGCAGTAGAAGTTCACTAGAAATAAAAATTAATGTTTTCCAAGAAAAAAATAAAATGTGAAACGATAATGCAACCCAATAATTTTTTTTCTTCGAAAATATTTATATTTAATTTACGGTAACGGGGAAAGGTTCTGAGCTTTCTTTGCCCGTCTTTTGTTTCATATCTTTTTTTTATCGTCATTCCTATTTACATGTAAAACAAAACTTTACATATTTCAGATATACAAGAATTTATCGAGTTGTTAACAAGTCTTGCAATTTTGAAAAAATTAAGTTTACCGGATTGCTCAGCTGTATCGTGCTGCTCCTTCTTATGTCTTTGCAAGGTCGACTTGTATTTAAATTCTCCGTTGCAGTATTCACATACAAATGGTTTTTCGTCAGAATGGACAATTTGATGCGTTTCCAAATGAAACTTCCTTTTAAAACCTGCCAGGGAGAGACACTACTCATTTTACGAAAAATACTTACTTGGCGGTTCTTGCACGATCGAAGTGGAAGAGCTAACGCTCAAAGCGCCATGTTCCGCGCAGTAGAAGTTCACTAGAAATAAAAATTAATGTTTTCCAAGAAAAAAATAAAATGTGAAACGATAATGCAACCCAATAATTTTTTTTCTTCGAAAATATTTATATTTAATTTACGGTAACGGGGAAAGGTTCTGAGCTTTCTTTGCCCGTCTTTTGTTTCATATCTTTTTTTTATCGTCATTCCTATTTACATGTAAAACAAAACTTTACATATTTCAGATATACAAGAATTTATCGAGTTGTTAACAAGTCTTGCAATTTTGAAAAAATTAAGTTTACCGGATTGCTCAGCTGTATCGTGCTGCTCCTTCTTATGTCTTTGCAAGGTCGACTTGTAATTAAATTCTCCGTTGCAGTATTCACATACAAATGGTTTTTCCTCTGAATGGACAATTTGATGCATGTACAAATGAAACTTCCTTTTAAAACCTGCCAGGGAGAGACACTACTCATTTTACGAAAAATACTTACTTGGCGGTTCTTGCACGATCGAAGTGGAAGAGCTAACGCTCAAAGCGCCATGTTCCGCACAGTATATGTTTACTAGAAATAAAAATTAATGTTTTCCAAGAAAAAAATAAAATGTGAAACGATAATGCAACCCAATAATTTTTTTTCTTCGAAAATATTTATATTTAATTTACGGTAACGGGGAAAGGTTCTGAGCTTTCTTTGCCCGTCTTTTGTTTCATATCTTTTTTTTATCGTCATTCCTATTTACATGTAAAACAAAACTTTACATATTTCAGATATACAAGAATTTATCGAGTTGTTAACAAGTCTTGCAATTTTGAAAAAATTAAGTTTACCGGATTGCTCAGCTGTATCGTGCTGCTCCTT
The DNA here is from genome assembly GCA_963966155.1 of Clivina fossor. Lineage (NCBI taxonomy): Eukaryota > Metazoa > Arthropoda > Insecta > Coleoptera > Carabidae > Clivina > Clivina fossor. The sequence continues at coordinate 1,164,056 of OZ014560.1, forward strand.
CTTATGTCTTTGCAAGGTCGACTTGTATTTAAATTCTCCGTTGCAGTATTCACATACAAATGGTTTTTCCTCTGAATGGACAATTTGATGCATGTACAAATGAAACTTCCTTTTAAAACCTGCCAGGGAGAGACACTACTCATTTTACGAAAAATACTTACTTGGCGGTTCTTGCACGATCGAAGTGGCAGAGCTAACGCTCAAAGCGCCATGTTCCGCGCAGTAGAAGTTCACTAGAAATAAAAATTAATGTTTTCCAAGAAAAAAATAAAATGTGAAACGATAATGCAACCCAATAATTTTTTTTCTTCGAAAATATTTATATTTAATTTACGGTAACGGGGAAAGGTTCTGAGCTTTCTTTGCCCGTCTTTTGTTTCATATCTTTTTTTTATCGTCATTCCTATTTACATGTAAAACAAAACTTTACATATTTCAGATATACAAGAATTTATCGAGTTGTTAACAAGTCTTGCAATTTTGAAAAAATTAAGTTTACCGGATTGCTCAGCTGTATCGTGCTGCTCCTTCTTATGTCTTTGCAAGGTCGACTTGTATTTAAATTCTCCGTTGCAGTATTCACATACAAATGGTTTTTCCTTTGAATGGACAATTTGATGCATGTACAAATGAAACTTCCTTTTAAAACCTGCCAGGGAGAGACACTACTCATTTTACGAAAAATACTTACTTGGCGGTTCTTGCACGATCGAAGTGGAAGAGCTAACGCTCAAAGCGCCATGTTCCGCGCAGTAGAAGTTCACTAGAAATAAAAATTAATGTTTTCCAAGAAAAAAATAAAATGTGAAACGATAATGCAACCCAATAATTTTTTTTCTTCGAAAATATTTATATTTAATTTACGGTAACGGGGAAAGGTTCTGAGCTTTCTTTGCCCGTCTTTTGTTTCATATCTTTTTTTTATCGTCATTCCTATTTACATGTAAAACAAAACTTTACATATTTCAGATATACAAGAATTTATCGAGTTGTTAACAAGTCTTGCAATTTTGAAAAAATTAAGTTTACCGGATTGCTCAGCTGTATCGTGCTGCTCCTTCTTATGTCTTTGCAAGGTCGACTTGTATTTAAATTCTCCGTTGCAGTATTCACATACAAATGGTTTTTCCTCTGAATGGACAATTTGATGCATGTACAAATGAAACTTCCTTTTAAAACCTGCCAGGGAGAGACACTACTCATTTTACGAAAAATACTTACTTGGCGGTTCTTGCACGATCGAAGTGGAAGAGCTAACGCTCAAAGCGCCATGTTCCGCACAGTATATGTTTACTAGAAATAAAAATTAATGTTTTCCAAGAAAAAAATAAAATGTGAAACGATAATGCAACCCAATAATTTTTTTTCTTCGAAAATATTTATATTTAATTTACGGTAACGGGGAAAGGTTCTGAGCTTTCTTTGCCCGTCTTTTGTTTCATATCTTTTTTTTATCGTCATTCCTATTTACATGTAAAACAAAACTTTACATATTTCAGATATACAAGAATTTATCGAGTTGTTAACAAGTCTTGCAATTTTGAAAAAATTAAGTTTACCGGATTGCTCAGCTGTATCGTGCTGCTCCTTCTTATGTCTTTGCAAGGTCGACTTGTATTTAAATTCTCCGTTGCAGTATTCACATACAAATGGTTTTTCCTCTGAATGGACAATTTGATGCATGTACAAATGAAACTTCCTTTTAAAACCTGCCAGGGAGAGACACTACTCATTTTACGAAAAATACTTACTTGGCGGTTCTTGCACGATCGAAGTGGAAGAGCTAACGCTCAAAGCGCCATGTTCCGCGCAGTAGAAGTTCACTAGAAATAAAAATTAATGTTTTCCAAGAAAAAAATAAAATGTGAAACGATAATGCAACCCAATAATTTTTTTTCTTCGAAAATATTTATATTTAATTTACGGTAACGGGGAAAGGTTCTGAGCTTTCTTTGCCCGTCTTTTGTTTCATATCTTTTTTTTATCGTCATTCCTATTTACATGTAAAACAAAACTTTACATATTTCAGATATACAAGAATTTATCGAGTTGTTAACAAGTCTTGCAATTTTGAAAAAATTAAGTTTACCGGATTGCTCAGCTGTATCGTGCTGCTCCTTCTTATGTCTTTGCAAGGTCGACTTGTATTTAAATTCTCCGTTGCAGTATTCACATACAAATGGTTTTTCCTCTGAATGGACAATTTGATGCATGTACAAATGAAACTTCCTTTTAAAACCTGCCAGGGAGAGACACTACTCATTTTACGAAAAATACTTACTTGGCGGTTCTTGCACGATCGAAGTGGAAGAGCTAACGCTCAAAGCGCCATGTTCCGCGCAGTAGAAGTTTACTAGAAATAAAAATTAATGTTTTCCAAGAAAAAAATAAAATGTGAAACGATAATGCAACCCAATAATTTTTTTTCTTCGAAAATATTTATATTTAATTTACGGTAACGGGGAAAGGTTCTGAGCTTTCTTTGCCCGTCTTTTGTTTCATATCTTTTTTTTATCGTCATTCCTATTTACATGTAAAACAAAACTTTACATATTTCAGATATACTTCTTGCAATTCATACACAATATAAACGTATATAATTTTAATTATGAATAGTTAAAGAGAACAATATCTTGACAGCCTACGTATTAATTCCAAACTTACTTTTTTGGTGTATGTAAAACATTGTCGAAAGTCGAAAGCATTTTCTCATCATCCTCATCTCTTTTTCGTTTTGTAACAGGACTAGCATTTTTACTTTCATTTGTACCCATTTTTTTATCAGTGAGAATACGGTCCAATGTTTCTTTTTCTTTCGATTAAAATCTAAAGAAAATAGCTTTAGATTAATTAAACTAAAATGTTTAATCAAAATTCGAACTACAATTTAGATGATGTAAGTCAAATTACCTTACCTATTTTGCAACAACAATGACCTGCCCTGTGATGTTTATTCACGTCATCCTTCCTCTTAAATACGCGCCCGCAATCCGGACACCTAAATTTTCTTACCGTGGGTTGTTTTGTTTTTCGTTTTGTAACAGGACTAGCATTTTTACTTTCATTTGTACCCATGTTTTTATCAGTGAGAATACGGTCCAATGTTTCTTTTTCTTTCGATTAAAATCTAAAGAAAATAGCTTTAGATTAATTAAACTAAAATGTTTAATCAAAATTCGAACTACAATTTAGATGATGTAAGTCAAATTACCTTACCTATTTTGCAACAACAATGACCTGCCCTGTGATGTTTATTCACGTCATCCTTCCTCTTAAATACGCGCCCGCAATCCGGACACCTAAATTTTCTTACCGTGGGTTGTTTTGTTTTTCGTTTTGTAACAGGACTAGCATTTTTACTTTCATTTGTACCCATGTTTTTATCAGTGAGAATACGGTCCAATGTTTCTTTTTCTTTCGATTAAAATCTAAAGAAAATAGCTTTAGATTAATTAAACTAAAATGTTTAATCAAAATTCGAACTACAATTTAGATGATGTAAGTCAAATTACCTTACCTATTTTGCAACAACAATGACCTGCCCTGTGATGTTTATTCACGTCATCCTTCCTCTTAAATACGCGCCCGCAATCCGGACACCTAAATTTTCTTACCGTGGGTTGTTTTGTTTTTCGTTTTGTAACAGGACTAGCATTTTTACTTTCATTTGTACCCATTTTTTTATCAGTGAGAATACGGTCCAATGTTTCTTTTTCTTTCGATTAAAATCTAAAGAAAATAGCTTTAGATTAATTAAACTAAAATGTTTAATCAAAATTCGAACTACAATTTAGATGATGTAAGTCAAATTACCTTACCTATTTTGCAACAACAATGACCTGCCCTGTGATGTTTATTCACGTCATCCTTCCTCTTAAATACGCGCCCGCAATCCGGACACCTAAATTTTCTTACCGTGGGTTGTTTTGTTTTTCGTTTTGTAACAGGACTAGCATTTTTACTTTCATTTGTACCCATGTTTTTATCAGTGAGAATACGGTCCAATGTTTCTTTTTCTTTCGATTAAAATCTAAAGAAAATAGCTTTAGATTAATTAAACTAAAATGTTTAATCAAAATTCGAACTACAATTTAGATGATGTAAGTCAAATTACCTTACCTATTTTGCAACAACAATGACCTGCCCTGTGATGTTTATTCACGTCATCCTTCCTCTTAAATACGCGCCCGCAATCCGGACACCTAAATTTTCTTACCGTGGGTTGTTTTGTTTTTCGTTTTGTAACAGGACTAGCATTTTTACTTTCATTTGTACCCATGTTTTTATCAGTGAGAATACGGTCCAATGTTTCTTTTTCTTTCGATTAAAATCTAAAGAAAATAGCTTTAGATTAATTAAACTAAAATGTTTAATCAAAATTCGAACTACAATTTAGATGATGTAAGTCAAATTACCTTACCTATTTTGCAACAACAATGACCTGCCCTGTGATGTTTATTCACGTCATCCTTCCTCTTAAATACGCGCCCGCAATCCGGACACCTAAATTTTCTTACCGTGGGTTGTTTTGTTTTTCGTTTTGTAACAGGACTAGCATTTTTACTTTCATTTGTACCCATTTTTTTATCAGTGAGAATACGGTCCAATGTTTCTTTTTCTTTCGATTAAAATCTAAAGAAAATAGCTTTAGATTAATTAAACTAAAATGTTTAATCAAAATTCGAACTACAATTTAGATGATGTAAGTCAAATTACCTTACCTATTTTGCAACAACAATGACCTGCCCTGTGATGTTTATTCACGTCATCCTTCCTCTTAAATACGCGCCCGCAATCCGGACACCTAAATTTTCTTACCGTGGGTTGTTTTGTTTTTCGTTTTGTAACAGGACTAGCATTTTTACTTTCATTTGTACCCATGTTTTTATCAGTGAGAATACGGTCCAATGTTTCTTTTTCTTTCGATTAAAATCTAAGAAAATAGCTTTAGATTAATTAAACTAAAATGTTTAATCAAAATTCGAACTACAATTTAGATGATGTAAGTCAAATTACCTTACCTATTTTGCAACAACAATGACCTGCCCTGTGATGTTTATTCACGTCATCCTTCCTCTTAAATACGCGCCCGCAATCCGGACACCTAAATTTTCTTACCGTGGGTTGTTTTGTTTTTCGTTTTGTAACAGGACTAGCATTTTTACTTTCATTTGTACCCATGTTTTTATCAGTGAGAATACGGTCCAATGTTTCTTTTTCTTTCGATTAAAATCTAAAGAAAATAGCTTTAGATTAATTAAACTAAAATGTTTAATCAAAATTCGAACTACAATTTAGATGATGTAAGTCAAATTACCTTACCTATTTTGCAACAACAATGACCTGCCCTGTGATGTTTATTCACGTCATCCTTCCTCTTAAATACGCGCCCGCAATCCGGACACCTAAATTTTCTTACCGACGCGTGGGTTGTTTCGTGCCTTCTCAGTTTTGATAGGTTAGTAAATGCTGGAAGAGAGAGACAGAAAAAAAAGGTAGATACAGGACGATTCGTTTATACATACATACATACACAATCACGCCATGTACCCAAAAGGGTGTGACACAAACTCTTTTCATCATTCCGAAACCAGTCGCCTCCAAACATTCCTATCCAAACAAGCAACTTTCGCTTCATCCACATTCATAATTCCTCTCATACATGCTCTTCTATTCCTACTACTTGGAAACTTTCGCTCACGCAAAACACTCTCACATGGCCATTTCTTCTTGTTTCTGTATGTTTTCAATTTTTAGAAGTAGTCTACGTTCCGAAAACAAAATGAAATCTTTAAAGTTTCGTTTAATACTGCATTAAATATTGCTGTTGCAGTTTTCATTTCCAAACAGTTATGGCATTGTAACATTCCACTAGATTCGCCACTAGATTTCATTTTTTTATTTTTACTTTTCTACAAATTAAATAACGTATAACGTCACGTGATTTTAGCGTTAACGGAACTTTAACGTTGTGTTTGCGATAACTCTCTATTGATAGCGGCGTTGCTGCGAAATGAGCGGTAATTAGATGCGTTCTTGGCTAACGACACAAGAGAAGTCGTCTCGTTGGTGCTTGTTGCGAATTTAAAAGAATGAAGTAAGTTGCGTATATGTACGCCAGTGGCCAACAGATGACACTGCGCTCTTAACAATTATATTTTATTTATCAAAAATGATAAAAACATCTTTTCTACAAGTATTATTTTTTATATCTTTATTTATATTTGATATGTCAAATTGTTATTTTTTATATTTATAGGAAATCTAATATTACTTAACATATTTTATGAATTTTTTTTTACAAAACCATAAATTTTCTATTTTTTTATAACAAAAATCGCATTGATCATCCATAACTAAAAATTTTGATTTATTCTAAAAAAAGAAATCAAAAAATATGTCCACACTCTCCGGTGAATGAATAACCTTTCGGTATATTTTTCCCACAATACTGGCATTTTTTTTGTTTAGACATTTCTTTTCTTTCTACAATGTATCATAAATTTAAATATGGTATTCTTTTGTAAATATACTCTTTTTTTAATCTTGTTCCACAATATTCGCATTTTGATTTTTTCGGTGGCGACATTCTTTTACTTTTCTACAATGTACAAAAAAAATATTCCAGCCAAATAAACAAGGGATGCACTGCATCCCTTGCTTCCATGGACGCCACGCCACTGATACATATTCACACAAGACTACATAAAAAATAAACAAACAATTTGACGTTAGAAAGAGAGAGAGAACATCAATTGATAGAAAAAGACAGATGGGTTCCAAGTCACGAACCGTGCTCGGAGCTTGGTTTGTTTGCTCGGAAACCAAAGCCAAACCAAAACAAGAAACCAAAGCGAACCGAAAACGCCTTATGTGTTTTATGTTTCATATTTAGTGAAAATATTTTATTTCACAAATGTAATATAGCATATTATTTTATTAAATATATACTCACACAAATGTTAGTATTATTTTTTATATCTTTATTTATATTTGATATATGGAAATCTAATATTACTTACCATATTTTATGTTTTTTGTTAATGCACACCCATAAATTTTGACGATTTTTCACCGAATGGCAAAAATTGCACACGTCCATACTTAAAATTTGGTTTATTCTAAAAAAAGAGAAAAAAAATTGTTACATTTTTAAATAAAAACATTTGTACATTATATTAAAACCTTTTTATAATACAGAAAATTACAAAATTGCAAATAAATATATAAAACGGCTTACCAATATTCCAAAATTACTTTATTATTCCACGAAAAATTTTGAAAACGAAAACAATGAAAAATAAAACGCGATCTCGATTCATGAAAATTTATTGACAAATTGTCAATTTGTTTTTGTAATGTTTGATTCATAATTTTTAAATTTTGAACATCTGCCTCCAAATTTGTTATACGTAGATCTTGAACTAAGCTTTATGTTTTGATTAAGCAGCTGGTTCATTGTTTCCAACGCTTCAACTCTATTGTTTTTTTTTTTCTACTTTAATTGTTAAATTGTCAATTTGACCGGCCGCCCTCTAAAATGTGCCGCTACAGGCGGCCGCCTGTTCTGCCTGTGCGTAACGCCGGCACTGCACGCCACCACTATTTTTTGGTTTCTAATTCAACAATTAGATTGTCCACTTGTTTAGTAATTAAACTTATGTCGGCTGACATTTTTTGAACTTGTTGCAACAAGAGTTGCGTCGTTGTTTCCAACGCTGTTACCCGATTTTCAATTGTGTTGTCTTGAAAATTAACTAAAAAAAAAAAGCTGTTTTTTTAATAACTGTAACAATTTGCTATCTTTGTGCAGTTGTATGCTGCTCCTTTTTATGTCTGTCCAAGGACGACTTGTACTTAAAAGTTCTTTTGCAGCGTCCACAAGCTTACACGATTTTTCTAAAAGTAGGTACTTAAAAAATTTAGTAAATCAACCAAAAAATGTTTTTTTTATTTATGACAAAATATCAACAAAATATTTTTTTGTTACCAAGGAAAAACCAGAGATCTTTGATCGAAAATATCTACTAAGTATTATTATTATTAATTTTATTGTTTGTTTTTTTTGAAATACTTAGAATACTTTTCGATAGGGCATAAAAGGTTCTATTATTTGTGTGATATTATCCTTTGATAAGGTTCTAATAATACACGATATACTGATTTATACTTATTAATATCTATTTGTATAACTTAAAAGTGTAATCTGTCAAAATAATTATTACAATGTTATGCCGACTATACTAAAAATATTTATTAAATATAATATTTATCTGACGGTTGACACTGACCTGCGGGTGACAAAGGCTGCACAATTCCAGATGTTGTTGTAGACATATGCATGCAGCACTAAACATAATAACAAATATTTTTACTTTTTTTTTTAGTGAATATGCGACAATAGGCGTTTTCGGTTCGCTTTGGTTGGTTTGATTTTGGTTTGCCGAGCGGTTTGCAAACGTCATAATAATGACGTCACGGTTTGTTCTCAGCCGAATGTATTGGTTTTTAGTTTCGAGTGCTAGTAATAGATTTCTTAATCTACCTAACAAATTCACTTTTATTTTAATTTTGTTTGCAAATATAATTCATGTGACTACCAAATATTACTTTATTACTATTTTGAACTTTTTGTGCTACTGTGCGTGCGTTTGCGGTTCATCTCTGTACTTTTTTAAAATGCACTTTATCATTTTCATGTAGTTGAATATGCAGCTGATTTTAAATGGAGATCCTGCTCGTCTTCTATTACTACTTCGTTGTGTTTTACAGATATTTCCATTTTCTATAACATAAATATCATCTTTTTTAACTATTTTCTGCCCTCTGCACTCTGCCCAAATATATATCCGTTGCTTCCTATAGCAATTAGCTTTATTATTATTAAAGCTTCTATTTCATTTGTTCTTAGTTTTATGTTGCTCCTTTTTATGTCTGTCCAAGGACGACTTGTACTTAAAAGTTTTTTGTTTTCAATTGAAAATTTCTTTTGAAATTTTTTTTGCATGTGCTGCATGCATATGGTCTTTGTCTTTCTTCTTTGTTACCCTGTAATAATTACAGAATATATACCGGGTGTTCGTTAGATAAATTCCTATGGGCGTTTAACATGTAATTTCGATAAATTGCGAAATACTACTTTCTCGAGTAAAATTCGAAGAAATACTTAGAATACTTTTCGATAGGGCATAAAAGGTTCTATTATTTGTGTGATATTATCCTTTGATAAGGTTCTAATAATACACGATATACTGATTTATACTTATTAATATTTATTTGTATAACTTAAAAGTGTAATCTGTCAAAATAATTATTACAATGTTATGCCGACTATACTAAAAATATTTATTAAATATAATATTTATCTGACGGTTGACACTGACCTGCGGGTGACAAAGGCTGCACAATTCCAGATGTTGTTGATGATGGCATAAAAAATAAAAATACTTAATTTTAATTTACGTGTGGTAAACAAGCAAAATAATTATTATTATTACCATTATCTTTGAAGGTCGTCGTCGTCAGGCTTCTTCTGACTAAAATTAGAAAATAATAATTTTTAGGTTAGAAGCAGAAAGTCTGGGACCTTTTTATCATCCCGTTGCATCTCTATAAAAATTATACTGTACAACTAGTTATCCCTGGGACGAGGCCAAAAATTTATTTGTTGGTTAAATTGGTTGTATACAGTTTTACCTAAAATATTCACATAATATTTAATTTACATCAGCGATACTTATATGATACTTAAAAAAGTTGTTAACAAGTCTTGCAATTTTGAAAAAATTAAGTTTACCGGATTGCCCAGCTTGATCGTGCTGCTCCTCCTTATGTCTTTTCAGGGTCGACTTATATTTAAATCGTTTGTCGCAGCATTCACAGACATATGGTTTTTCCTCTGAATGGACAATTTGATGAATGTGCAAATGATACTTCCGCTTAAACCCTGCCAGGGAGAGACAGAAAAATTTGGTATAGTTGTTTATTTGGAATACAAAATGAAACGATTGAAAATGTATTCAATTATTATTGCAGAGTTATTTGAGATATCAAAAGATTTTATTCTAATTTTCTCGTTGTATAACAAAATCTAGTATGGAAATTACAAAGATACGACTAATCTGTTGCTAAATTATTTTCATACAATATTATAATATTAAAATTATATTATAAATTTTAAAATAAATAACCTTTTCAATTTCTGTTTTTTAGTATTGAATATTATAAGGTTTTGTAAATGAATGATAAATTACATAACCAATTAAAATCGATAATTATAAATATTAAAAGAATTATAGAAGGACAATAAGTAAAATAATATATTTTATTATAAAAAATATATCACAAATATAAATTTGTCTTGTTATAAATAATGAATAAATTACTAACGATTTTAAATTATTTATAGTTGAATATAATTATGTTTGTAATTTTTTTTGAATATTTGTAACTTTTCTCACTCTTCTATTACTACTTCGTTGTGTTTTACAAATATTTTCATTTTCTATAACATAAATATCATCTTTTTTTTAACTATTTTCTGCCCTCTGCACTTAAAACGTAAAACGAATCGAAAGCTTATTTAGCTTATTTATGTGCCGCTATTGAAGTTCATGAACCAGAACCTTGCTGCTCAACGATGCAGGTCTTTTACATTTACTAACTTAGTCCAACACGAAACAACCCATACGTCAGTTCGGCCATTTAAGTGTCGGATTTGCGCGGGCAAGAGGAAGGATAAACGCGCTAGAGCAGGTCCAACAACTTACTGGGCGGTTCTTGAATTGATGTTGAGCTAACGCTGAGGGCCCCATGGTCGGCACAGTATATGTTTACTAGAAATAAAAATTAATGTTTTCCAAGAAAAAAATAAAATGTGAAACGATAATGCAACCCAATAATTTTTTTTCTTCGAAAATATTTATATTTAATTTACGGTAACGGGGAAAGGTTCTGAGCTTTCTTTGCCCGTCTTTTGTTTCATATCTTTTTTTTATCGTCATTCCTATTTACTGTAACGCGGCAGTTTAACATTATTTGATTTTTTACAAATTTCTAAACGAAGAATTTACATTTACTATTTTACTTATGGCTATGATCGTCTAAATAAGGACCCGACGTTATGCTAAAATACTAGTAACCCAAATTCTAAGGAGTCGTGAAATGGCGAGGTTTCGGAACTTAAAGTTATCGAAAATAAAAGTCAAAATAAACCTGAACTGTGAAGTTCATTTATTTGTCAATGTTGCACATTAAATAAATATCTTAGCGATTTGTTTAAACAGTCACATGTATTTTATATATGAGATCTTAACATTTTATTATTGTATGGTATAAAATATGTAATTTTAGGGGGGGGGGGGACCCCAGTGCCGACGGTTGATCTGGTGAGCGAAACATGTAACAGAAAACAACGATATAAATAACATTATCATGTCATAAATATAGGGTGTTGTGTCTGTGTGTAAATGGACCTTCCCTCACACAATCGCCAACGCTCGTATCTATAACGTCACTGGCCGAGAGTATGGTGGTCAGTCAGAGTGTACATAACTTCACAAACATACAATTGCCAACGCTCGTCGATATGACGTCACTAGCCAAGAGTATGATGGTCAGTCAGAGTGTAAATAACTTCACAAACACACAATTGCCAACGCTCGTCTTTATGACGTCACTAGCCAAGAGTATGATGGTCAGTCAGAGTGTAAATAACTTCACAAACACACAATTGCCAACGCTCGTCTTTATGACGTCACTAGCCAAGAGTATGATGGTCAGTCAGTGTAAATAACTTCACAAACACACAATTGCCAACGCTCGTCTTTATGACGTCACTAGCCAAGAGTATGATGGTCAGTCAGAGTGTAAATAACTTCACAAACACACAATTGCCAACGCTCGTCTTTATGACGTCACTAGCCAAGAGTATGATGGTCAGTCAGAGTGTAAATAACTTCACAAACACACAATTGCCAACGCTCGTCTTTATGACGTCACTAGCCAAGAGTATGATGGTCAGTCAGAGTGTAAATAACTTCACAAACACACAATTGCCAACGCTCGTCTTTATGACGTCACTAGCCAAGAGTATGATGGTCAGTCAGAGTGTAAATAACTTCACAAACACACAATTGCCAACGCTCGTCTTTATGACGTCACTAGCCAAGAGTATGATGGTCAGTCAGAGTGTAAATAACTTCACAAACACACAATTGCCAACGCTCGTCTTTATGACGTCACTAGCCAAGAGTATGATGGTCAGTCAGAGTGTAAATAACTTCACAAACACACAATTGCCAACGCTCGTCTTTATGACGTCACTAGCCAAGAGTATGATGGTCAGTCAGAGTGTAAATAACTTCACAAACACACAATTGCCAACGCTCGTCTTTATGACGTCACTAGCCAAGAGTATGATGGTCAGTCAGAGTGTAAATAACTTCACAAACACACAATTGCCAACGCTCGTCTTTATGACGTCACTAGCCAAGAGTATGATGTGAGTCCGTGTACATGTGTAGAGGTGTGTGTGTAAGGTACCATGGGACTAGAGATTCCAATTCCAAAATCAGAATCCTAATCCTCGAGCCAGCCCGCGGTTAGCTCTTATAAAGGCAGTAGGCTCCCCACTTTTTCATACGTGCGAAGGAACATTACCAAATATGGTCACGAAACAGAATGCTCCCTTCCTATTGGATGAAACGTTCGGCCCGGGAACTGCTAGAGGGGGAAGTATGCCCCGGACGAAACACTGCGTATCTCTAAATAGTGACAAAATAACTTATTAGACACTCGTTAACTAAAAAAAAACATTACATCTCAATTTAATTATCATAGTTGTATTCCTCATAATTTCCTGATTAATTTAATACTAAACAACATATATTTATTTAATGCACTAACAGAGTTAACATAATTTCTACATTGTATTCATTCAAATTGTTCACAAAAGAATAATATTATAACATAAAGAAATATTCAATAATAAAATGAATAGACAAAACATTTATCTATTGTCATAATTACAAAGCGCAAATGCGCACATATACATCAAAGCTAAAAGATAAGACAAATACAAAACAATTAGACTCCACACAGCGAAGAATTTGGATGACAGCTGCAAGTGCGTTAACTATTCTCAGCGCCGGATTAATTGCATTTTTCTAATACGGAAGAAATTATACAATCTTTACTCATAAACACATGCAGATATAATACAGGACTAATATTGTAAGCTACGATTTAATAATTATAACATAAGTAAATACTACTTGTTGAAAAGAAGAAAAAACTAAAAAATTCTCCGCCAGGGTTGGTCCCGTTTCAATCACCCCCTTGTTATTTACTGAAATACATTTGAAAGTGAATAACAACTCCCAGTTGGTGAAATAAGGCCCGTGACTGAAAATTAAACATGTTAATTCATAGTTAATTTTGTTCGTATTATCTGTAACGTATAATGATACACAAATTAATGTTAATGTAATTAGCATCCTACACCCCCGGGCACTAAGATTTTCCAGCTCCCCTTATCTCCAAATATCTGCAACAAAATAGAAACATTGGCGGTTCCACCATAGTACTGCTCTACGTCGATTTCCTATACATTTCTTTAAGTTCCGATAACACTCCACTTCAGCTTCAAAAAACTCCACATCCTGGTCGTAGGCACCAATTGTAACGCGGCAGTTTAACATTATTTGATTTTTTACAAATTTCTAAACGAAGAATTTACATTTACTATTTTACTTATGGCTATGATCGTCTAAATAAGGACCCGACGTTATGCTAAAATACTAGTAACCCAAATTCTAAGGAGTCGTGAAATGGCGAGGTTTCGGAACTTAAAGTTATCGAAAATAAAAGTCAAAATAAACCTGAACTGTGAAGTTCATTTATTTGTCAATGTTGCACATTAAATAAATATCTTAGCGATTTGTTTAAACAGTCACATGTATTTTATATATGAGATCTTAACATTTTATTATTGTATGGTATAAAATATGTAATTTTAGGGGGGGGGGGGACCCCAGTGCCGACGGTTGATCTGGTGAGCGAAACATGTAACAGAAAACAACGATATAAATAACATTATCATGTCATAAATATAGGGTGTTGTGTCTGTGTGTAAATGGACCTTCCCTCACACAATCGCCAACGCTCGTATCTATAACGTCACTGGCCGAGAGTATGGTGGTCAGTCAGAGTGTACATAACTTCACAAACATACAATTGCCAACGCTCGTCGATATGACGTCACTAGCCAAGAGTATGATGGTCAGTCAGAGTGTAAATAACTTCACAAACACACAATTGCCAACGCTCGTCTTTATGACGTCACTAGCCAAGAGTATGATGGTCAGTCAGAGTGTAAATAACTTCACAAACACACAATTGCCAACGCTCGTCTTTATGACGTCACTAGCCAAGAGTATGATGGTCAGTCAGTGTAAATAACTTCACAAACACACAATTGCCAACGCTCGTCTTTATGACGTCACTAGCCAAGAGTATGATGGTCAGTCAGAGTGTAAATAACTTCACAAACACACAATTGCCAACGCTCGTCTTTATGACGTCACTAGCCAAGAGTATGATGGTCAGTCAGAGTGTAAATAACTTCACAAACACACAATTGCCAACGCTCGTCTTTATGACGTCACTAGCCAAGAGTATGATGGTCAGTCAGAGTGTAAATAACTTCACAAACACACAATTGCCAACGCTCGTCTTTATGACGTCACTAGCCAAGAGTATGATGGTCAGTCAGAGTGTAAATAACTTCACAAACACACAATTGCCAACGCTCGTCTTTATGACGTCACTAGCCAAGAGTATGATGGTCAGTCAGAGTGTAAATAACTTCACAAACACACAATTGCCAACGCTCGTCTTTATGACGTCACTAGCCAAGAGTATGATGGTCAGTCAGAGTGTAAATAACTTCACAAACACACAATTGCCAACGCTCGTCTTTATGACGTCACTAGCCAAGAGTATGATGGTCAGTCAGAGTGTAAATAACTTCACAAACACACAATTGCCAACGCTCGTCTTTATGACGTCACTAGCCAAGAGTATGATGGTCAGTCAGAGTGTAAATAACTTCACAAACACACAATTGCCAACGCTCGTCTTTATGACGTCACTAGCCAAGAGTATGATGTGAGTCCGTGTACATGTGTAGAGGTGTGTGTGTAAGGTACCATGGGACTAGAGATTCCAATTCCAAAATCAGAATCCTAATCCTCGAGCCAGCCCGCGGTTAGCTCTTATAAAGGCAGTAGGCTCCCCACTTTTTCATACGTGCGAAGGAACATTACCAAATATGGTCACGAAACAGAATGCTCCCTTCCTATTGGATGAAACGTTCGGCCCGGGAACTGCTAGAGGGGGAAGTATGCCCCGGACGAAACACTGCGTATCTCTAAATAGTGACAAAATAACTTATTAGACACTCGTTAACTAAAAAAAAACATTACATCTCAATTTAATTATCATAGTTGTATTCCTCATAATTTCCTGATTAATTTAATACTAAACAACATATATTTATTTAATGCACTAACAGAGTTAACATAATTTCTACATTGTATTCATTCAAATTGTTCACAAAAGAATAATATTATAACATAAAGAAATATTCAATAATAAAATGAATAGACAAAACATTTATCTATTGTCATAATTACAAAGCGCAAATGCGCACATATACATCAAAGCTAAAAGATAAGACAAATACAAAACAATTAGACTCCACACAGCGAAGAATTTGGATGACAGCTGCAAGTGCGTTAACTATTCTCAGCGCCGGATTAATTGCATTTTTCTAATACGGAAGAAATTATACAATCTTTACTCATAAACACATGCAGATATAATACAGGACTAATATTGTAAGCTACGATTTAATAATTATAACATAAGTAAATACTACTTGTTGAAAAGAAGAAAAAACTAAAAAATTCTCCGCCAGGGTTGGTCCCGTTTCATTACATGTAAAACAAAACTTTACATATTTCAGATATACTTCTTGCAATTCATACACAATATAAACGTATATAATTTTAATTATGAATAGTTAAAGAGAACAATATCTTGACAGCCTACGTATTAATTCCAAACTTACTTTTTTGGTGTATGTAAAACATTGTCGAAAGTCGAAAGCATTTTCTCATCATCCTCATCTCTTTTTCGTTTTGTAACAGGACTAGCATTTTTACTTTCATTTGTACCCATTTTTTTATCAGTGAGAATACGGTCCAATGTTTCTTTTTCTTTCGATTAAAATCTAAAGAAAATAGCTTTAGATTAATTAAACTAAAATGTTTAATCAAAATTCGAACTACAATTTAGATGATGTAAGTCAAATTACCTTACCTATTTTGCAACAACAATGACCTGCCCTGTGATGTTTATTCACGTCATCCTTCCTCTTAAATACGCGCCCGCAATCCGGACACCTAAATTTTCTTACCGTGGGTTGTTTTGTTTTTCGTTTTGTAACAGGACTAGCATTTTTACTTTCATTTGTACCCATGTTTTTATCAGTGAGAATACGGTCCAATGTTTCTTTTTCTTTCGATTAAAATCTAAAGAAAATAGCTTTAGATTAATTAAACTAAAATGTTTAATCAAAATTCGAACTACAATTTAGATGATGTAAGTCAAATTACCTTACCTATTTTGCAACAACAATGACCTGCCCTGTGATGTTTATTCACGTCATCCTTCCTCTTAAATACGCGCCCGCAATCCGGACACCTAAATTTTCTTACCGTGGGTTGTTTTGTTTTTCGTTTTGTAACAGGACTAGCATTTTTACTTTCATTTGTACCCATGTTTTTATCAGTGAGAATACGGTCCAATGTTTCTTTTTCTTTCGATTAAAATCTAAAGAAAATAGCTTTAGATTAATTAAACTAAAATGTTTAATCAAAATTCGAACTACAATTTAGATGATGTAAGTCAAATTACCTTACCTATTTTGCAACAACAATGACCTGCCCTGTGATGTTTATTCACGTCATCCTTCCTCTTAAATACGCGCCCGCAATCCGGACACCTAAATTTTCTTACCGACGCGTGGGTTGTTTCGTGCCTTCTCAGTTTTGATAGGTTAGTAAATGCTGGAAGAGAGAGACAGAAAAAAAAGGTAGATACAGGACGATTCGTTTATACATACATACATACACAATCACGCCATGTACCCAAAAGGGTGTGACACAAACTCTTTTCATCATTCCGAAACCAGTCGCCTCCAAACATTCCTATCCAAACAAGCAACTTTCGCTTCATCCACATTCATAATTCCTCTCATACATGCTCTTCTATTCCTACTACTTGGAAACTTTCGCTCACGCAAAACACTCTCACATGGCCATTTCTTCTTGTTTCTGTATGTTTTCAATTTTTAGAAGTAGTCTACGTTCCGAAAACAAAATGAAATCTTTAAAGTTTCGTTTAATACTGCATTAAATATTGCTGTTGCAGTTTTCATTTCCAAACAGTTATGGCATTGTAACATTCCACTAGATTCGCCACTAGATTTCATTTTTTTATTTTTACTTTTCTACAAATTAAATAACGTATAACGTCACGTGATTTTAGTGTTAACGGAACTTTAACGTTGTGTTTGCGATAACTCTCTATTGATAGCGGCGTTGCTGCGAAATGAGCGGTAATTAGATGCGTTCTTGGCTAACGACACAAGAGAAGTCGTCTCGTTGGTGCTTGTTGCGAATTTAAAAGAATGAAGTAAGTTGCGTATATGTACGCCAGTGGCCAACAGATGACACTGCGCTCTTAACAATTATATTTTATTTATCAAAAATGATAAAAACATCTTTTCTACAAGTATTATTTTTTATATCTTTATTTATATTTGATATGTCAAATTGTTATTTTTTATATTTATAGGAAATCTAATATTACTTAACATATTTTATGAATTTTTTTTTACAAAACCATAAATTTTCTATTTTTTTATAACAAAAATCGCATTGATCATCCATAACTAAAAATTTTGATTTATTCTAAAAAAAGAAATCAAAAAATATGTCCACACTCTCCGGTGAATGAATAACCTTTCGGTATATTTTTCCCACAATACTGGCATTTTTTTTGTTTAGACATTTCTTTTCTTTCTACAATGTATCATAAATTTAAATATGGTATTCTTTTGTAAATATACTCTTTTTTTAATCTTGTTCCACAATATTCGCATTTTGATTTTTTCGGTGGCGACATTCTTTTACTTTTCTACAATGTACAAAAAAAATATTCCAGCCAAATAAACAAGGGATGCACTGCATCCCTTGCTTCCATGGACGCCACGCCACTGATACATATTCACACAAGACTACATAAAAAATAAACAAACAATTTGACGTTAGAAAGAGAGAGAGAACATCAATTAATAGAAAAAGACAGATGGGTTCCAAGTCACGAACCGTGCTCGGAGCTTGGTTTGTTTGCTCGGAAACCAAAGCCAAACCAAAACAAGAAACCAAAGCGAACCGAAAACGCCTTATGTGTTTTATGTTTCATATTTAGTGAAAATATTTTATTTCACAAATGTAATATAGCATATTATTTTATTAAATATATACTCACACAAATGTTAGTATTATTTTTTATATCTTTATTTATATTTGATATATGGAAATCTAATATTACTTACCATATTTTATGTTTTTTGTTAATGCACACCCATAAATTTTGACGATTTTTCACCGAATGGCAAAAATTGCACACGTCCATACTTAAAATTTGGTTTATTCTAAAAAAAGAGAAAAAAAATTGTTACATTTTTAAATAAAAACATTTGTACATTATATTAAAACCTTTTTATAATACAGAAAATTACAAAATTGCAAATAAATATATAAAACGGCTTACCAATATTCCAAAATTACTTTATTATTCCACGAAAAATTTTGAAAACGAAAACAATGAAAAATAAAACGCGATCTCGATTCATGAAAATTTATTGACAAATTGTCAATTTGTTTTTGTAATGTTTGATTCATAATTTTTAAATTTTGAACATCTGCCTCCAAATTTGTTATACGTAGATCTTGAACTAAGCTTTATGTTTTGATTAAGCAGCTGGTTCATTGTTTCCAACGCTTCAACTCTATTGTTTTTTTTTTCTACTTTAATTGTTAAATTGTCAATTTGACCGGCCGCCCTCTAAAATGTGCCGCTACAGGCGGCCGCCTGTTCTGCCTGTGCGTAACGCCGGCACTGCACGCCACCACTATTTTTTGGTTTCTAATTCAACAATTAGATTGTCCACTTGTTTAGTAATTAAACTTATGTCGGCTGACATTTTTTGAACTTGTTGCAACAAGAGTTGCGTCGTTGTTTCCAACGCTGTTACCCGATTTTCAATTGTGTTGTCTTGAAAATTAACTAAAAAAAAAAGCTGTTTTTTAATAACTGTAACAATTTGCTATCTTTGTGCAGTTGTATGCTGCTCCTTTTTATGTCTGTCCAAGGACGACTTGTACTTAAAAGTTCTTTTGCAGCGTCCACAAGCTTACACGATTTTTCTAAAAGTAGGTACTTAAAAAATTTAGTAAATCAACCAAAAAATGTTTTTTTTATTTATGACAAAATATCAACAAAATATTTTTTTGTTACCAAGGAAAAACCAGAGATCTTTGATCGAAAATATCTACTAAGTATTATTATTATTAATTTTATTGTTTGTTTTTTTTGAAATACTTAGAATACTTTTCGATAGGGCATAAAAGGTTCTATTATTTGTGTGATATTATCCTTTGATAAGGTTCTAATAATACACGATATACTGATTTATACTTATTAATATCTATTTGTATAACTTAAAAGTGTAATCTGTCAAAATAATTATTACAATGTTATGCCGACTATACTAAAAATATTTATTAAATATAATATTTATCTGACGGTTGACACTGACCTGCGGGTGACAAAGGCTGCACAATTCCAGATGTTGTTGTAGACATATGCATGCAGCACTAAACATAATAACAAATATTTTTACTTTTTTTTTTAGTGAATATGCGACAATAGGCGTTTTCGGTTCGCTTTGGTTGGTTTGATTTTGGTTTGCCGAGCGGTTTGCAAACGTCATAATAATGACGTCACGGTTTGTTCTCAGCCGAATGTATTGGTTTTTAGTTTCGAGTGCTAGTAATAGATTTCTTAATCTACCTAACAAATTCACTTTTATTTTAATTTTGTTTGCAAATATAATTCATGTGACTACCAAATATTACTTTATTACTATTTTGAACTTTTTGTGCTACTGTGCGTGCGTTTGCGGTTCATCTCTGTACTTTTTTAAAATGCACTTTATCATTTTCATGTAGTTGAATATGCAGCTGATTTTAAATGGAGATCCTGCTCGTCTTCTATTACTACTTCGTTGTGTTTTACAGATATTTCCATTTTCTATAACATAAATATCATCTTTTTTAACTATTTTCTGCCCTCTGCACTCTGCCCAAATATATATCCGTTGCTTCCTATAGCAATTAGCTTTATTATTATTAAAGCTTCTATTTCATTTGTTCTTAGTTTTATGTTGCTCCTTTTTATGTCTGTCCAAGGACGACTTGTACTTAAAAGTTTTTTGTTTTCAATTGAAAATTTCTTTTGAAATTTTTTTTGCATGTGCTGCATGCATATGGTCTTTGTCTTTCTTCTTTGTTACCCTGTAATAATTACAGAATATATACCGGGTGTTCGTTAGATAAATTCCTATGGGCGTTTAACATGTAATTTCGATAAATTGCGAAATACTACTTTCTCGAGTAAAATTCGAAGAAATACTTAGAATACTTTTCGATAGGGCATAAAAGGTTCTATTATTTGTGTGATATTATCCTTTGATAAGGTTCTAATAATACACGATATACTGATTTATACTTATTAATATTTATTTGTATAACTTAAAAGTGTAATCTGTCAAAATAATTATTACAATGTTATGCCGACTATACTAAAAATATTTATTAAATATAATATTTATCTGACGGTTGACACTGACCTGCGGGTGACAAAGGCTGCACAATTCCAGATGTTGTTGATGATGGCATAAAAAATAAAAATACTTAATTTTAATTTACGTGTGGTAAACAAGCAAAATAATTATTATTATTACCATTATCTTTGAAGGTCGTCGTCGTCAGGCTTCTTCTGACTAAAATTAGAAAATAATAATTTTTAGGTTAGAAGCAGAAAGTCTGGGACCTTTTTATCATCCCGTTGCATCTCTATAAAAATTATACTGTACAACTAGTTATCCCTGGGACGAGGCCAAAAATTTATTTGTTGGTTAAATTGGTTGTATACAGTTTTACCTAAAATATTCACATAATATTTAATTTACATCAGCGATACTTATATGATACTTAAAAAAGTTGTTAACAAGTCTTGCAATTTTGAAAAAATTAAGTTTACCGGATTGCCCAGCTTGATCGTGCTGCTCCTCCTTATGTCTTTTCAGGGTCGACTTATATTTAAATCGTTTGTCGCAGCATTCACAGACATATGGTTTTTCCTCTGAATGGACAATTTGATGAATGTGCAAATGATACTTCCGCTTAAACCCTGCCAGGGAGAGACAGAAAAATTTGGTATAGTTGTTTATTTGGAATACAAAATGAAACGATTGAAAATGTATTCAATTATTATTGCAGAGTTATTTGAGATATCAAAAGATTTTATTCTAATTTTCTCGTTGTATAACAAAATCTAGTATGGAAATTACAAAGATACGACTAATCTGTTGCTAAATTATTTTCATACAATATTATAATATTAAAATTATATTATAAATTTTAAAATAAATAACCTTTTCAATTTCTGTTTTTTAGTATTGAATATTATAAGGTTTTGTAAATGAATGATAAATTACATAACCAATTAAAATCGATAATTATAAATATTAAAAGAATTATAGAAGGACAATAAGTAAAATAATATATTTTATTATAAAAAATATATCACAAATATAAATTTGTCTTGTTATAAATAATGAATAAATTACTAACGATTTTAAATTATTTATAGTTGAATATAATTATGTTTGTAATTTTTTTTGAATATTTGTAACTTTTCTCACTCTTCTATTACTACTTCGTTGTGTTTTACAAATATTTTCATTTTCTATAACATAAATATCATCTTTTTTTTAACTATTTTCTGCCCTCTGCACTTAAAACGTAAAACGAATCGAAAGCTTATTTAGCTTATTTATGTGCCGCTATTGAAGTTCATGAACCAGAACCTTGCTGCTCAACGATGCAGGTCTTTTACATTTACTAACTTAGTCCAACACGAAACAACCCATACGTCAGTTCGGCCATTTAAGTGTCGGATTTGCGCGGGCAAGAGGAAGGATAAACGCGCTAGAGCAGGTCCAACAACTTACTGGGCGGTTCTTGAATTGATGTTGAGCTAACGCTGAGGGCCCCATGGTCGGCACAGTATATGTTTACTAGAAATAAAAATTAATGTTTTCCAAGAAAAAAATAAAATGTGAAACGATAATGCAACCCAATAATTTTTTTTCTTCGAAAATATTTATATTTAATTTACGGTAACGGGGAAAGGTTCTGAGCTTTCTTTGCCCGTCTTTTGTTTCATATCTTTTTTTTATCGTCATTCCTATTTACATGTAAAACAAAACTTTACATATTTCAGATATACAAGAATTTATCGAGTAAAATGACACAGTTAAATATGTTCAATATTACACGTTTTAATATTTAATTTTTATTTGAAAGTATTAAGTACATACATACACAATCACGTCATTTACCCAAAAGGATGTAGCACAAATTCTTTCCACAATACCGAAATTAGTTTCCTAATAGTAACTTTTGCTTTATCCATATTTATGATATCTCTCTCATATATGCAAAACATTCTCAATCATACCATTCCATCTATTCATTGGATGTTCACACAAACGTATACATACTTTCAATGTTTCAATATCACTCACATATACTGGGTGTCCGAAAAGTCTGGACTGGGTCAAATATCTCGAGAACGAAAGGTTGGATTAACACGATTGCAAGGGAACGTTGTTTTTGACACAATTATCTACCGAATTTTGTTGTAAAAAACCACCCCCACCCCTTCTAAAAGGGTGAACGTAAGGGTAGTTTTAAAATTTTAAATGGACACCTCAAATTTTTTTTTAATTTTTGGATTTCTTGACAAATTCTGTGTATGGCCCCAAAATTTCACACCCAACTCTCGCCACCCCTCCACAGGGGGTGGCCTCGATCCAATCCCATTAATTACCGATTGAAAAGCCCCGTTTCACAACCGAACTGTTCGTCTGATTCAACTGTTCGTCTGATTCCAGATTGGGGTTATATCAATTAAAATATTTTATTACTTTTAGGAGTTGATTATATATATATATATATATATATATATATATATATATATATATATATATATACCACTGTGTTTCTAACAATTTATCAATGGCGCTGGCAACATATTCACCGGACGGACGGGACGGGAAGTTTTGTGCGCTTTATTACTATTTTGAACTTCTTGTGCTATTGTGCGTGCGTTTGCGGTCCATCTCTGTACTTTTTTAAAATGCACTTTATCATTTTCATGTAGTTGAATATGCAGCTGATTTTAAATGAAGATCCTGCTCGTCTTCTATTACTACTTCGTTGTGTTTTACAGATATTTCCATTTTCTATAACTTAAATATCATCTTTTTTTTAACTATTTTCTGCCCTCTGCACTCTGCCCAAATATATATCCGTTGCTTTTTATAGCAATTAGCTTTATTATTATTAAAGCTTCTATTTCATTTGTTCTTAGTTTTATGTTGCTCCTTTTTATGTCTGTCCAAGGACGACTTGTACTTAAAAGTTATTTTGCAGCGTCCACAAGCAAATGGCTTTTCCGATGAATGGACAATTTGGTGAGTTGCCAATTGAAAATTTCGTTTGAAACCTCATAAAAAATAAAAATACTTTATTTTAATTTACGTGTGGAAAACAACCAAAATAATTATTATTATTACCATTATCTTTAAAGGTCGTCGTCGTCAGGCTTCTTCTGACTAAAATCAGAAAATAATAATTTTTAGGTTAGAAGCAGAAAGTCTGGGACCTTTTTATCATCCCGTTGCATCTCTATAGGAAAATTAAAAAAAAATTAAGTTTACCGGATGTATTCTTCGTTGTATGCTTCTCCCTTCTATGTCTGTCCAAGGACGACTTATATTTAAATCGTGTTTTGCAGCGTCCACAAGAATATGGCAATTCATCAGAATGTACTATTTGGTGAGTTGCCAATTGTCCTAATCGTCTAAATATCAAAAATATAGCCAATTAAAACATTCTTTATAAATATTTGTACATTTACACAATTTGAAATAGAATTTCAGTGATTTTTGTAATCGATACAGACGATTCGTTTATTCTTTACGTAAATGTACAAATTTTTATTGTGTTTCGATATTAAACAAAATGAGTACTTACTTTTATTGCATGTACTGCATGCATATGGCATTTCTTCTTTCTTCTTTGTTACCCTGTAATAATTACAGAATATATACCGGGTGTTCGTTAGATAAATTCCTATGGGCGTTTAACATGTAATTTCGATAAATTGCGATATACTACTTTCTCGAGTAAAATTCGAAGAAATACTTAGAATACTTTTCGTTAGGGCATAAAAGGTTCTATTATTTGTGTGATATTATCCTTTGATAAGGTTCTAATAATACACGATATACTGATTTATACTTATTAATATCTATTTGTATAACTTAAAAGTGAAATCTGTCAAAATAATTATTACAATCTTATGCCATGAATACATTACATTCAGTTCAGATAGGGACGTCATCAATTTTTGTCACTAGGCAAATAACGTCACTCACTACTATGTTTATATGAGCTTCTACATAATCGGAATAAAATTATGAAATATTAATAGCGATTTAGTTTAGATATTAAAAAAACTTTACCTCGCGTACAGCAGACAGGGGCATTAATGGCCCATTATTTTCCTTTTCTTTGTCAAAATATATAAACGTACTGTGACTTTTGACATTAAAAATCAATGCTGTCGATATAAAAATCCAATAATATACAATATATTTGTATATATTACATTTTAATTTGATTAAAATAACATACGTAAATAGTTAGAAGAAGATTTTGTTCATTATATGTAGAATAGAATAAAATTAATTTTGTTTATTAGTGAGTTTCATGTTGTTAAGTTTTATCACGTGATTATGACGTCCCTATCTTTTTATCTTGTTCCGACCATACTAAAAATATTTATTAAATATAATATTTACTTTTGCTCTTGAGCAGCAAAGCCGGTTCTGGTTTTTATACGCTTCAATAGCGGCGCATAATGGGCACGGCTGGAGGGGCGATACCCTTGAGAGGCACATGGCGCTAAACATTATAACAAACATTTTTACTTGTTTTTTCAACGGTGCAAATAATTTGTATAAGAAAAATGTTCCCGATTGGGAATCGAAAGAAACTAGTAGTTTTGAACTCAAAAATAAACTTTAAGGCCATTTCAAGGCAAACAAAAGGCTATATTCAGACAGGTGGTGGGAATAGAAAAATAAATAATTTTACATTCGATTTATTCGTTTAATACTACATATTTATGGTAACTAATTATTAGAAAAATTAGCTAATTTATACGTACAATTAATAATTTAATAACAATTTTTATATTCAGACAGAAGTAGCATATAAAAAAAATTAATCTGGACCTGATTCGGCTTGAGCTGGTGGTGTAGGTGTTAATACATCTTGTGCTGCTTCACACACCAGACATTCGGTGGCCATTGCTGAAGGCACGGCAAACTAAACATTATAACAAACATTTTTACCTTTTACTATTATTGCTCTATTTAATACTTATTTTGTTATTTTGAAAACGTCATTCATTCCGATATGTGCCCCAGGACATTATTGTGCTCAGCTTTTTTCAATTTTTGTCTTTCTGGACCAACCTTAGTCAGGTTTCTTACGCCCTGTTCTTCACTAACACAAAAACCTAATTGGTTTTTGTTTTGTTTTGTGCTCTAAACAGCTCTTGCATTAACAAACAACCAAATAAATATTTACTATTTTCGGGAACACGGATACCGTATAGGAAGCATAAAAAATCGTATCATGTTGCTGGCCTCGAAAATTTGAAATCCGCGATAAAACTAAAAATATTAATATTAATGTGCGTCCACATAATATTCGCTACTTTCTACCGAATGAAATGTCGAATAATAATTTTATTTGGAAATTATTAAATAAAAATATGTATATACCAAATTTAAAATACGTGTATCATTTATTTTAATAGTCAAAAAATGTAAGATTTTTAACGATTTTACATTACCTGTTTTTTGTTGTATAATGCGTAATTTATTAATGCACGTAAAATATTAAAAATATTTTTTTTTCTTTAAAAAAGAAAACATTTGCTTATAATTAAACTAAGAGAAAATCAGCAATTAATAAGTATTTTTTTCATTATTCATTGATTTATTAAAACCTTTTACGTGGGGTGCAATTATACTTAACATTTTATATTTGATATGTATAAAACATCAATTCAATTATTTCGAATTTTCTCTAAAATTGTAAGCAACATTGCTATATGAGATGAGTAAAGATATCAGAAAGAA
Organism: Clivina fossor; assembly: GCA_963966155.1. Lineage (NCBI taxonomy): Eukaryota > Metazoa > Arthropoda > Insecta > Coleoptera > Carabidae > Clivina > Clivina fossor. Next base: position 1,190,754 of record OZ014560.1, read on the forward strand.
GTACCTATAACAAATATTCTTACATATTTTTAAAAGTGGTATTTACCACTTTGACTGCAAGGAAAAAGTGGTATAGCGTTTGGTACGGTATCTGTAACATTAAAAAAAAAAAATTTGTAAGTATAGAAATCCTTCATTTAGCCTCCGAGAAAAAATTTACTAAAATTTTTAAAAATTTATTATGATCACTTTATTTAACCAATTTTAATCAAATTTTCATAAAAGATTTTCCTAGTGCCTAAATACAGTGTTGCCAACTTATCGAAAAAAAATCACAAATTTTTTTAAAAATTTATTGTGGCTACATTATTTATTCGATTTTGATTAAATATTCAGAAAAGTTTTTCCTAGTGCCCACTTAAATTATAATATTATTAAAATACAGGGTTGCCAACTTTCCGAGAAATGTCAAAGAGGTCTATATACTTCTAATCTTGTTTTTTGTTATTTCCATTTTCTAAGTTTCCTCAATAATAATTCTAAATTACATATTATATATTATATTATGTTATTATATTATTATATTATTATATTATTATTATTATTATATCATCTCAAGGATTCATGTAGCAGTAGCATTTTTTTGGTAAATTCGTCCAAATCATCTCTGAAACATTTAGATGACGCCATTTATCGCAATTGTAACGCTGTACATATATATTCCTACGCCAATTTAATTTTGCAAAATAGTGGCCGATTTTTTAAGTATTATTTACCAAGAAACGTATTGATCTTTTTGCATATTTTGTTCTTTTTTATTTTTTTTTAATGTTATATAATTTTTACAATAATTTTAGAAAGTAATTTAATACATCACAATCATATACATACTATCATATATGTAATACTCCTATATTGTAAGTTGTCGTTCAAAAATTCTGCCGATGAAGGGAGACAGAACATATCGGACGTACCGTTAGTCCAACTAGACTATATGCGCATGCGCTATCGCTGTTTAAAATTCAAATGCGATTTCTTGTGGTAAAAATGTCCGAATCTTATGCTGTTGCACCGCCTAAACGATGCACGATGAGATTTTATTGGGGAATTGCTCTTTAAAAGGTATTTTTATCATTTTTCATATATCAATTTGACATATTTTCAATATTTTTTTTAGAGCCAGGTTTACACTATACGACAACCATTTTTTTTCTGTAAATGCGAACCTAGATTTTTTTTATTTAAATATAAAACAACCATTTTTTCTCTTTTCAACGATATATAATTTTATGTATGAATTATAAGAAAAAAATGGGAAAAATACGATAATTGAGAAATAAGAGGAATCGTTTTTATTTAAAAATTCTTAGGCGGCTATGCAAATATAAACAAAATGTACAAGATAAAACAAGTAAATTAACTGTTATTGTGGATTTCAATAAATCATTCATTTCGTTAAATCAACTAAAATGAGATAAAAATGAATTTTCGTTAAGTTTGGACCCAATCGAGATGTGTTTTATGTTATTTTCATTTTCAATTTGAATTCATAATCAAACAACAACAACAAAAAATGAACAATATTTTTATTTTCCGAAATGAAAAATTCGTATAAATTTCGGTCATATTTTGGGAACGATAAGCGAAACGCCATCTTATGAACACACGACAGCCAATGTAACTTTATCAAATGCGCAATCTTCTTAAATTGTCTTTTTTAAATGAAAATCAACGCGTAAAAACTAATTATTATTAAAAATGTATCACAATGTAAATGGATTAGATTATCAAAAATAAGAAATTATAGGTGATAGGTACATCGTACTTACGTCTATCCAGAGACGGCATAAGGATATATAAGTTAGGTTAGGTTAGGTTAGGTTAGGTTAGAGAACATGAGGATGCACAGATTACGGGGGGGGCTAAGGGATAGGTGGCTAAACGGGATAAAATATGGTCAATTTGCAAGTACAAATGACAAAAAAATATTATTCCTAACCATTATTATTTTAATATTGTAGTAATATGGACAATTTCAATTACATGTTCTATACTAGTGCATTTAATTTGCTAAATTTTCAAAATAGCTTTGCGATGGTTGGTGGGGGGGGGGCAAATTTCAAGTGCCTAGGGGCGCTGGGTCTCTAAGCCCGGGCCTGTGTATATTAACTTAACTAGCATTTTCCTTTGATTTGTTTTGGGTAAATTATTTCACGGAAATAATTTTAGCTGCTTCTACATTTGTCTCTTGGTGAAGGAAAAAAATTCATTTTTACTTTCACTATTAGAATGCATTTTTAAACATAGTATATTCAACACATACTAACAATACATTGAACAAGATTGCTTCCACTTTCCACTGGCTTGTTGATGGTTTGTTGCTATAGCAACTGAATTTTCGTAATTATAACTGAGATAATATAGTCCTTTTTTTTAATCGTACCTAACGTCATGCATGAGTTTAAAATAATCTAATTTTGTCTGCAGAATATTTATTTATCAAATGTTGTAAAATAATAATTGAACATGTCTTATGATAAAAACGTACTACTACTAAATTAATAATAACGCAAAACTGAAAATGTAAAAATTAATCAGACATTTATTTTTAAATTCTATTTATATATACAATAAATTAAAAATTGATGTTTTTATATTTAACAAAAAAAAAAAACATTGTTAATTTTCTAAATTAAAAAATTTGTCCACAACAAATTTTATCAAATTTGCTTATTTATTACCTGCAAATTAAATTTATTTTCTTAGTTTAAATATAAATTGCTTTAATTTTTTAAACGTTTATATTTATATAAAATGAAGAGTTTTCAAGTGTTTGCATTTTCTTAAAATTTTTATGTATAAAACATATTTCACAAATTTAAAAGTAAATATTAATAACAGTAGCATAAAATAGTATATTATTCAACAAGCATATTTTATATATATATATATATATATATATATATATATATATATTTATAAATAAATGAATATTACTCAACAGGAGTAGAAAAAAAGATATTTATTAAACAACTAATTCATTTTGTTTATTTTCTAATTATAATAGTCATTTTGCGTTGATAACTAATTATGTCTTAAAATTTCAATTTTATGGTTTCATGTCAAAACTATATTATAATAAATATGGTTTGATTGCATATATTATCTATACTTAACGTACTCAGTGGTCAAAAATCACTGATTAAGACTTTAGTCTGATCTTTTGATCTTTTTTTTAAATTATTGTTTGTGGTTTATGGGAAATACTTATTATATCTATAGAAATTATTTAATTAAAAATGATAAAATTATATAATAATGATGTTGAAAAGCTGCTACAAAGTCACAACAAAAACATATTAATATTGATTAATATCACATAATATTTGAATATTTTGTGTTATTTTTCGTTTATTACTGTCTGTTAGGTTAGTTTTTAATTTAATGAAGTCACTGCACATTTCTATAAAAACTACGTAGATACATGTTTCAAAGCAAAATAATAAGAAAAAATACATTTTAAAGTTGCATGTCAAATTTGAATTTGTTTGTCGTGAATTATTTGTTGTATCAGCAAAGTATTTAGAGCGCAGCGCTTCTTGCGATAAAAACAAAGCAGTGTTGCCCTATATACATATGTTATGTAATAATACTCAAAAATATTGAGATTTTCAATTTTCCCCAAAATTTCACATGATAATCAGTCATTGAATCGGCTGTTAAGCTATGCATCAATGACTGGCCAGTTTTAACCGTAGACACGTGTTTCGGTCTTTAGGACCTCATCAGTACTGTGCTTTGATCAGTGTCGGGAAGACACTGATGCAGATGTTAGTTCTGGCTGGCTTTTATGCCAAGTACTTTGAACCAATAACATATGTTATGTCACAATCAAAAATCATTATTTTATTTGAAAATTTATGTTCGTTTTCACAATACGTAATTATAATATTTTATAGTAATTTGGTATAAAACCATATTTCATAATCATAATATTTATCTTAATTTCAATTTTGAAATATAAACCTTAACGCTGCACGATAAACTCGTTAACGATACATCGCAATAATTTGCAAAAACACTGTGACACGTCATTCACAGAAAACAAAATGCGTGTCAGGCAAAAGTCTTTGTTTGCGAAATTTTTCATAAAAATATTGTAATAGTTATATTTTAAAGGGAAATATATAAATGCACTTTAATTTAAATAGAATGCACTTACTTGGTACATGGAACTATATTTTGGATACTTTTCACTATAAATTAGATACTTTGCACTTTGTACAACCCAAACTTTAATTTGAATAATTTGCACTAGAAACGCCACGAAACTCGTATCATCTGCGCGCCACTGTTGGCTTAGGGTAGGTTAGGTTTAGGTTGTTTAGTTATGTTATTATTCAATATAGGCGCTTATCTCATCGATGCAAATGATGGGTATCGACTGGCGTAAATGATTGACAGAGTCCCCAAAGTGGAAAGTATCCGTTTTATAGTGAAAAGTAATTAATACAATTGATAATATTTTTTTTGTATTTGCATTATGTTTTGTTCAATTTTAACATATATTTTTTAAAGTTGAATAAATTTAATTATAGTGGAATAATTTATTTTTCGTGCAATCTATTTGTTATAAATGCAAATTGTTTTTATCAAAGTGAATATGACCTAAACTAAAGTGAATATATTCTAAATTAAAGTGCAGTTAATTATAACCCTATTTTAAATAAATAAAATACATTATAACATTGACTTTATACAGTCATATAATCTGTCATAATTTCGCCTTAAAATAATAAATATTACGTTGCAACACGAGTCCATATTAGAGTTGTGTAGTTAATTTAGGTAAATTTTTCGTTCGTTCGTATATTGTCTTCTGTCGTCGTGTTTGCTATCTCCTGAGCAACCTAGTGAATGAAGATTGGGTTCCAATCCCCAGTGGGACATTAGGTCAGGATTTAAAGCGAACGATTCTTGAGCAACTTGGTGAAAGATTGGTGTTTTAATCCCAGTGGGAAACCAAGTCAAGAATAGACGATATTTTTCTCTTGTTTTGTTTAGGTTGTTTGTGTGTTGCGTTAGGTGTTAGGGTATTTATTAATAGCGCTTCTTCATATTTAGCAATATCGCTCTACTGCATCGCTAGTATTATTTGCTAGTACGAAATTAAAATGTGCCGCTTGAACTATTTGGATGATATTTTCGAATTTGCAACAGATACATTAAATCGCAAAAAATTTCAAGTGCCTTTCGTAAAGTATCATGTTTGAATTCTATACGAGCATAATTCGTTCCAGAGTCTTACTCGTTGAGTGAAACAATTTTTACCATATAAATTAATGTAAAATACGATAATGCGTCTTATGCCGAAAAAAATACTCAAAAAATAAAATTTTCGAAAAAAAAATACTCAAAAAAAAAACGTTATATGTAACGTTTATTCAAAGGAAAATTACATATAAATTCTTAAGGAGCGTGATTCATCTTTATCTTTTCTTCCATCGCGAAATGAAGCAACCTGGAATGAGAATTTAATTTTGCAGAAAACAAAACAAAAAATCGAAATAATTAGTAACATACCTAATTCCATTTTACTAGAAAGCTGTCAAAGCTGACATTTATTTTTGCTACATTTTGTTTTAAACACAGACTGATGTAGCAATTGCACGGAAAGTTTTATCGTACAATTCGAGGATTCCCCTATCCACGTCACTCGTTAAGCAAGTCTTTTTTTACAATTTATTTTACTCGTTATGCGAATTACTCGTTTTGCGAGGTGCTTGTTAAGCGAGGTTTCACTGTATTTCAATAAAATAAATAGGAGAATATATGACTGATATATTGCAAGTAGAAAAATCATTTGAAATAGAAACAAAATTAGGAGAACTCAGAAAGAGTTAGTTAAAAGAATTTATCAACAGAACAGATTGGTTTTTTGGTTGGATTGACTTTTTTGCTAAAGTCGTCGTTACCAAAACTTTATTTATCAACGTAGAGCTGAGCTGCATCGTTCACAAACTTTTCTAATTTTGTTACACAATTGGTTGCATCAGGTTTTGATATTAATGATTCAATTTTATTTGTCATTTGCGTGAATTGCGTGAGTTGTTAGCAAACTTTGAAGAAGTTTGTGCTCCTTATCGAAGAAGAAGAACTTATTAATGATATTTTGAATATTTTAAAATTGAATTGTAAAAAATATTGTTAGAGAAAATATCACAGCGCTAAAGCTGTCAGATGGTTAATATTAACGTAAATTAACTGCTAGCAAATAACTTGAAACAATTTTAGCTGGTATATTGGATAATAAATTGAACTTGATACAAAAGAGTTACTTGCGACTTTTTTTTTTAATTTCAAGTATTTAGTCTATAAAGTGCTCCATCTTCGTGAATAAATTATAATCATGCTCTATGAGCAACGCAACGCACCAAACGTAATTGTGTATTGGATTACTATAAGTTGGTTAATGTCAGACTTTGAAAGGAAAATATGGGAAATGAAATGAGCATTATTGAACAACAATCGTTTTGTTTGAAACTGGTCACAAAGCACTGGATTGTAAATCGAAATTTACTTAGAAGAAAGGTGGACGGACAGAAAAACAGCACTTGTTTTAAAAAGAATAGCTCTTACTCGCTAGTAATCGTTTGCTCTTTCAACTCACTCGAGCAAATTACTTCACAAAGCACTTACTGCACTTACGAATGCTTCTAAAAACACTGTAATAATATACGTATTGTTTTGGTACAGAATTCTCAAACTAGTTTACAACACCAGGACATCATGTAATAACACTGCTGCCTAAATTTGAAATGCAACACTACAATTTTGTCGCTTGCTGTTGTACGATTCGATTTCTACAGTATCTCACAATGAGATGAATCCAGTATTTTCTATTTTCCGCTGTTGCTGTTGTTGATTCATTCCGATTCAGTCGCTAGTGAAACGAAACACTCGACAATTATATTTCGCAAAGAACTCTTGTCATCATGTTTGAAGATTTTATGGATCTGGAAAAAATTGATATGCTGCTTGCAACAGATATTTTTCTTTACATGTTACAAGATGAACCTGTCGTGTTTATCCTGCAATCTAATAACGGCGCGGCGGCAAATAATTCATTGACAAATTGTTTGTTAACTCCGGTCGGTGGAAAATTGTTTAATTGTTATCAAGCTATTTTGTATTTGGTCGACTGATTGGTACACACATCTGGAAATTTTGATAAAGTGTTGGAGACATTAACAATCTGATTTGTCGTTGCCGAAGCTACAAAGAATTGTTTGCATATTGTGCTGTCGTTTTGATGCGCATTGAATCTTGTGAAGCATAATAAAGGACGCGCATGTGTGATTACATGAATTTAATAAAATTAGCACAACTTGAGCAGAAGAGTGTCTTATAAATTATATAAGCCCCTATTATCTCCGCTAATAATTATTCTCTGTCACCGTGTTGTGTCACGGTTATAATATTTGCAAGTACTTTATTGTCAAAGGGGCTTCCTATGTCATTGCGATCAAAATATCGGCTTACAAGTTTGATAACTCAACATTATCATGAAAAGCACTTGTACGTGGAACTTGAAATATTTTTTATCTATAATAGATGGTAAATTTGGGATGATTTCTTTGAGAATCTTTCTTCTTTATTTTGTGATCGATTTAATTTTTTATTAATACAGAATGTTATCATCATTCATCACTGTGGTGGCTGTAGCTTTTAGAAATCTAGAACTGAATATCAAACGGGCTCAACTAGAAAAATATAATAAATTTAAGCTAGAAACAAAGAGAGAGATAACACAGCAAATTCTAAGTGTGAATGTTTTCCGTTAGAAGAAATAAATTATATTAAATAATGGGAAATAAACAAGATTTATCTCTGTTATCAATTCTTTTCGCAACTTAGCAAACAAAATAAAGAAAGCATACTAAAAGTTCAAAGTACATAATAAAATTAATAAATTAAAGTAATTGACAAAAAAATAGTATGCGTTCAAAGAGCTACTATAATATATATAAGTTTTTATTAAATTAAATTTTAATTTATTATTATGAATTAGAGAGTGACTTTTGTTTTCGAATAATAGCTATTATTAATAATATTAATATGTTTGTTTCATCACTGTGTTACACTGGACGGCGGCGTGCTTTTTACATCTATAGATTTATGAGATTTTATCATTAAAGTGAAATTATTTTCAGACGCATTAAGCTATCTATTAATAATATATTTTTAAATAAAATCGTTGTTTGGTCGTAATTAGTTATTAAATTTCAAAATGACAACAATTTCAAACTAATTCTTTATAAATTTCAAAAAAAAAAGATGTTAGTAAGTAGATAATTTTATCATATATGAATATAGTTACGAAAATATTTAGCTTTTTATCTTTAAACTGTTATTAATTTTATAATAAACAAATAAAGATAAACATAAAAATACAAAATAAAAAAATGATTAAAATATAAGTAATTTGGAAAATATGTTTTATAAACTTGTATAAATTTTGATGCAGCCGGTAATATGTTTTTATAATTTGTTTAAAATTTGCGATTATATGCGAAAGTGTCCACTGCATACTGTGCGAAATATCATTTTCTACCTTTCTGCATAAATTCTTCATTGATCTTTACTCAGTAACATATAATAAAGAATTTAAAAGTCAATTAGTGATTTACGCTAGAGTGCTACATTCAATAATAATTTTTACAACTTTCTACAATTAGAATTAACTAATACAATCATTCAAAACATTGTTATTTTATGCAATAAAAGGTGAAAATAAAGAAATAAATAAATTTGAGCAAAGTTTAAACATAAATATTTGCTTATTATTATTTTTTTTAATTTCCGAAAATAACTGATTTTTTTTAAAAGCACTGATTTAAAAGTATTTAAAAATAATTGAAACGATGGTAATATTATTCTCGAAATGATTTATTATTTAGAATATTACTAAAATAATACTATAGCCAAAATAAAAAACCATTAACAAGTAATTTAAATTAGTGTAATTAGAAATTTTTTATTAGATCGTAATTGTCAAGCTTCACTAAAAAGCAAAATATAAATTGCACAAATATGAGGTTTTCACTACACAATTTCGAATTTTCTTTGCATATTTTGTATTTAAATTCATGTTACAGAATGAACTTCTTCTATCGTAATATACTATATTACTAAGCTCTGCCGAATCTAAAAATTAAATTTAAAAATATTGGTCCGTATTCTCACCTCACTTTTTCGTGAAAAAGTGCTTTTATCATTAACTTCAAAATAACTTTTTGCTTTTGTTTTTCATCAATTGTAAATAGTTTTTTTTTATTTATGATTATTTTTAATATATTTGGTATTATAAAATTTTATAAACTATTATAAATTGCTTAATAAATAATTGTAAGTAAACGTCAAAAGTACTTTTGGCAAAAATCACTTTTATAAATGAGGTGAGAATACATACGGGCCATTATATTTTTATAATTTTTTATATACATAGAATAATTTTCTAGAAATTAGTTTGAAATAGTAAAATAGTATTTTTTGACGAATGAGAAATTTAACCAAACAAATCCAAGGGAAATGCGGCAATTCATTCCATTAGTGAAAGAAAAAGACCCCTTTATATATGAAATCTGCACATTTTTGTTACAATACTGTATCGTCCTGTAATAGATGATTTTTAAAATTAATATACACGAACATCAAAATCTAAAATTTGACGATTTCAAGAAACCAAGATTGTGAGAAAACTTTGATTGTTTTTTCTCAGTTCAGTCTTTTAATGCGAAAATATGATTTACTACATAAGTAGCATAATTTGAGGTCATATTCGAATTGTCAGGAATTGAAATAGATAATTAATCTTTTATGAATTTATTCCTTCTTTCTGATGAGGAAAATGGTATTTTTATCTCTGTAACAAAGTAATATAAAAATATTTATATTTATACATATATATATATATATATATATATATATATATATATATATATATATTTAGCCTTTTTTTATTTTACATTAATTTTTAAATTACAGTGGTGTAGCTGCCTGCCTGTAACATACTTTCTATAATATTATGTCTATCTTAAAGTTAAAATGTGCCTGCTTCATCTCTCTGTTTTGTAATTTTTCAAGACTATTTATATTATCACTTTGATTACACACAAGTATGTTTTGCTGCATATGTAAAATGCGGTAATATTTTAAGGTATTATAAATTATTTTTTTTAGTTTCGAGTGCTAGTAATAGATTTCTTAATCTACCTAACAAATTCACTTTTATTTTAATTTTTTTGCAAATATAATTTATGTGACTACCAAATATTACATTAACATCAATAAGATTAAGAGAGGGGTAACTTTGGTTAGGTTTGGTTTGATTTAGTTTAATTAGGTTAGATTATTCAATAACTAACCTAACCTAATTCAACTTAAAATTGTTAATTTGTACACGATAATTTCTCGAATTTTACTAGAAGCCTATCTCGTTCGACAGTTTCAAGTAAGCGCCCGCCCGCCCGTTTTAAATCTATATAAATAAAACGATAGTACATAACTCTCCATCCTGTGGCCTCGATCCAATCCCATTAATTACCGATTGAAAAGCCCCGTTTCACAACCGAACTGTTCGTCTGATTCAACTGTTCGTCTGATTCCAGATTGGGGTTATATCAATTAAAATATTTTATTACTTTTAGGAGTTGATAATATATATATATATATATATATATATATATACCACTGTGTTTCTAACAATTTATCAATGGCGCTGGCAACATATTCACCGGACGGACGGGACGGGAAGTTTTGTGCGCTTTATTACTATTTTGAACTTTTTGTGCTATTGAGCGTGCGTTTGCGGTCCATCTCTGTACTTTTTTAAAATGCACTTTATCATTTTCATGTAGTTGAATATGCAGCTGATTTTAAATGGAGATCCTGCTCGTCCTCTATTACTACTTCGTTGTGTTTTACAGATATTTCTATTTTCTATAACATAAATATCATCTTTTTTTAACTATTTTCTGCCCTCTGCACTCTGCCCAAATATATATCCGTTGCTTCCTATAGCAATTAGCTTTATTATTATTAAAGCTTCTATTTCATTTGTTCTTAGTTTTATGTTGCTTCTTTTTATGTCTGTCCAAGGACGACTTGTACTTAAAAGTTCTTTTGCAGCGTCCACAAGCAAATGGCTTTTCCGATGAATGGACAATTTTGTGAGTTTTCAATTGAAAATTTCGTTTGAAACCTCATAAAAAATAAAAATACTTTATTTTAATTTACGTGTGGTAAACAAGCAAAATTATTATTATTATTACCATTATCTTTGAAGGTCGTCGTCGTCAGGCTTCTTCTGACTAAAATCAGAAAATAATAATTTTTAGGTTAGAAGCAGAAAGTCTGGGACCTTTTTATCATCCCGTTGCATCTCTATAGGAAAATTCGACATACGTACCTGTTAAAATTAATTTGGGTATTAAATTGGTTGTACTTAGTTTTACCTAAAATATTTACATAATATTTAATTTACATCAGCGATACTTATATGATACTTAAAAAAGTTGTTAACAAGTCTTGCAATTTTGAAAAAAATAAGTTTACCGGATTGCTCAGCTGTATCGTGCTGCTCCTTCTTATGTCTTTGCAAGGTCGACTTGTATTTAAATTCTCCGTTGCAGTATTCACAAACAAATGGTACCTTGTCACTATGGACAATTTGATGAGTTTTCAAATGATCCTTTCTTTTAAAATCTGCCAGGGAGAGACACTACTCATTTTACGAAAAATACTTACTTGGCGGTTCGTTAACCACCGACGTCGACGTGCTAACGCTCAGGGAGGCATGTTCGGGGCAGTAGAAGTTCACTAGAAATAAAAATTAATGTTTTCCAAGAAAAAAATAAAATGTGAAACGATAATGCAACCCAATAATTTTTTTTCTTCGAAAATATTTATATTTAATTTACGGTAACGGGGAAAGGTTCTGAGCTTTCTTTGCCCGTCTTTTGTTTCATATCTTTTTTTTATCGTCATTCCTATTTACATGTAAAACAAAACTTTACATATTTCAGATATACAAGAATTTATCGAGTTGTTAACAAGTCTTGCAATTTTGAAAAAATTAAGTTTACCGGATTGCTCAGCTGTATCGTGCTGCTCCTTCTTATGTCTTTGCAAGGTCGACTTGTATTTAAATTCTCCGTTGCAGTATTCACATACAAATGGTTTTTCGTCAGAATGGACAATTTGATGCGTTTCCAAATGAAACTTCCTTTTAAAACCTGCCAGGGAGAGACACTACTCATTTTACGAAAAATACTTACTTGGCGGTTCTTGCACGATCGAAGTGGAAGAGCTAACGCTCAAAGCGCCATGTTCCGCGCAGTAGAAGTTCACTAGAAATAAAAATTAATGTTTTCCAAGAAAAAAATAAAATGTGAAACGATAATGCAACCCAATAATTTTTTTTCTTCGAAAATATTTATATTTAATTTACGGTAACGGGGAAAGGTTCTGAGCTTTCTTTGCCCGTCTTTTGTTTCATATCTTTTTTTTATCGTCATTCCTATTTACATGTAAAACAAAACTTTACATATTTCAGATATACAAGAATTTATCGAGTTGTTAACAAGTCTTGCAATTTTGAAAAAATTAAGTTTACCGGATTGCTCAGCTGTATCGTGCTGCTCCTTCTTATGTCTTTGCAAGGTCGACTTGTATTTAAATTCTCCGTTGCAGTATTCACATACAAATGGTTTTTCCTCTGAATGGACAATTTGATGCATGTACAAATGAAACTTCCTTTTAAAACCTGCCAGGGAGAGACAGAAAAATTTGGTATAGTTGTTTATTTGGAATACAAAATGAAACGATTGAAAATGTATTCAATTATTATTGCAGAGTAATTTGAGATATCAAAAGATTTTATTCTAATTTTCTCGTTCTATAACAAAATCTAGTATGGAAATTACAAAGATACGACTGATCTGTCGCTAAATTATTTTCATACAATATTATAATACTAAAATTATATTATATTATTATTATATTATTTTTTTCTTATGACCTATAAGGGCCGACGCACGCTTGAATTTTTTCTTGCATATATAGCAGGTATGTCGAACTGTTGTGTGTGTTCTCTCATGTTGTTTCAGATTGGCCTTTTTAGTGAATGCATACAGAGAGAGAGAGAGAGAGAGAGAGAGAGAGGGAGATTAGGTTTACCTGATTTAAAGTTTTTTGTTGGATGAACTTCATTGTTGTGTCTAGTTAACGATGATTTATGTTTATAGCTTTTATTGCACTTATTGCACTTGTATGGCTTCATACTTGAATGAGTAATCGAATGTTTTTTTCGTTGTTCTTTTGTTGGAAAATCTGCCAGAGAGAGACAGAAAAATAATGAAATTACAAAGATACGACTGATCTGTCGCTAAATAATTTTTGTACAATATTATAATATTAAAATTATATTATAAATTTTAAAATAAATAACCTTTTCAATTTCTGTTTTTTAGTATTTAATATTTTTAATTATCGCATTATGTAGTATGAATTAGAACGGAAGAAATCATTTGAATACATTTTCATACTATTATAAAATAATAAAAGGAAATTTCCTGAAATTTGTCCAGTCGGCGTTATGTCCAGACACTTTTTTTTAAAACTGATTTTTTTGAATTTTTGCACAGAGCCATAATTTCATATTCTCTACAACTTTTGTCAAGAAAATTATGCCATATTATTGACAGAAAAGGCCGTTTACCTGAATATAAAATAGTTTTTTACATTTTTCATGGCCGCCTTGATTTTTAAAAAACTAAAAATATGCTTGAAATTGTTTTCAGACAAAGCAGGGCGGAATCCCAAAACATGAAAATGAAATTCTTAAATTTTTTGCCGATTACACCTATAGTGAACTCAATCCGGGGACACACTGTATATATATATATATATATATATATATATATAATAAATATTTGAAATAGTTATAATAAATTTACATACATACATACATACATACATACATACATAATCACGCCATGTACCCAAAAGGGTGTGGCACAAACTCTTTTCATCATCCCGAAATCAGTCGCCTCCAAACATTCCTATCCAAACAAGCAACTTTCGCTTTATCCACATTCATAATTCCTCTCATACATGCTCTTTTATTCCTACTACTTGGAAACTTTCGCTCACGCAAAACACCCTCAATCATACAAGTAAAATATAAAAATATAAAACGACATAATATGTTCTTATATTTTAATGTTGCCAAAAACTTGTGTCTAATGTAATTTTTCTTTTAACAAAATACAAAAGAACAATACATAAATCATGTGTCAAATAAATAATAAAGAATAATCAAAATGATAAGAACAGAAAATAATAGTAATGTCTTTTACTATATATTGTATTTTATTTCAAGTGTTCTAAAAGATTCTTTACTAGGTTAGAGATAACTAAATTGTGAAGCGATTTGAAATGTAATAAAAATTGAAAGCGTAAGTCAGTATTTAAAAATTCTTCTATTATATAAAAACTATGTTGTAAAAGAATTTGTTTGATTTAAATTTTAAATTAATTATAATTTAGTTTTTTATTTGTTCAGGTATTTTGTTGTTCATAAACTATTATTTTGTATAGTAAAATTGGAGCCCAGTCAGCAGCTCCCCCCTCCTTAATACGCCACTGCTACAAACTATTTAACTTGAACCAATAAAAACGTTACAGAAATAGAGGGTTAAATATGCAGACAATTACTTAATAATTACGTCAATTGAAAGTAATAAATAATTTCGTACAATTGAACATGACTTCTTTTTTAACTACATCTACAATTCTATCACGAAAAGAGAATAAATGGATTTTAGTCTCCTTACAATGCTTTTCATGCGATCGTATATATCACTAGATTTTTACAGAAGTAGCTCACTCGGTCGCTCGCTTATTCAACTGCTTTTCCACCATTGAGCATTTTATTCAAGACGTACGAGAAAATTTAAAACGGAAGACACAATGCATAATTTTCATGTGCATTAAGAACACTATTCATTTCAGTTCTGAATAAGGTCTTATAGAATACCTATAGAGAACTTTGTACGAATATAAATGCACTATAAAATAAATAATTAGTTTGCATTTTATATAATTGTGTTTGATAATTATATTTACATTGTTCATTGTTGTAGAAAAGCAGAAATGTTTTAGATTTAAATTTGTGTAAATATTTCATTATTTATTTCAAAATTAAATTCTTTGTTAAAATTTCTGAAAACATAGTAAACAATTTATTTAAATTTGAGTTGTTTTTAATAAAACCAAAACAATGCACGCTGCATAGCTCTCTCTAGAGAAATGACCCGTTAAAGTGCGCAGTAGCTCACTTTTTTTAATTATTTTTACAAAAATTGAATTACTGAGCAATTTTAACGTATCGTTTCTCCAGAGAATTATGCATCGTGTCATACGAGCTTTATAGATAAATATGTTTAACGCTGTCAATAAATTCAATGCATTTTTCCTTCTATTATCAAATATAAATTGGTAGTATCTACGAGTATTTATCAGAAACTTGTAACATCCGCATTATAGAATATTTTTAAAACCACTTGTTGCTATTATAAATTTATAAAATTAAATATACAACACAACTTTTTATGAAGAATACTGAATTACGAAACATTATAATTATAATTTTGTCTAATTTTACAAATACATGTATTTGGTTTAATGTTTAACTACTATTTATTTTATGAATATTGAAAATATTACAACTTAGATGTCATTTAACATTGATTATTTTAATTTCAATGAAAATTTTAATAATTTTATAATTTTTGTTTTCAAATTAATTAAATTTAGAGTAAATGTATTGTTTGTTCTATTATTTGATAAAATAATGTGTAATATAAAATAAGAAGTTAAAAAATAGTTAATATTCCTACCAAAAGATCCACTTTTTTACACGATATTAGAATAAAAAGTTTTACTTCAATTTCTAAAAACATACAAAACACAAACTAATCTTTTTATCTAACGTACCCCTGCATTAAATTCGACTCATTTTCTTAAAAAAAAAACACTAATAATTTTGCAAAAAAAATAATCGAATTATACCATATTTCTGCGATATATTATTTATTTTAATCTCAGCACGCTTAAATTTTGCATTAAAATCAGGAATGAAATCACGTTTCAAATTGTTACGTTATTGTATAACGTTATTTATTAAAAAAAATAATTCTTATATAATATAACGTTACATAAATAACGTTATAAAAATAATTTTTATGTGTAACTTTAAAATTATGTGTAAAGTTTAAATCTTATAAATTACGAAATCTTATTGGTAATTATAACATTATATAACGTTATTAGCCGGGTCCACACCGGGCGCACGGGCTCGCGCGGCAGCCTCGCGAGCCAAATGCTCGGTCGGTGTGGACGTGCCTCGGGCTGCCTCGGGCGCGCGTTGCCTCGGCTGAGCGTGCCTCGGGGTCGAGCCGTCCGCTGTCGGTAAACGGGACGCGCTCAAAGGTGCCTCAGTGTGCGCTGTTCGTTCGATGTGGACGGTGGTTTCAGTTCGCGAGGCAATTATTTTTGAGATTCACTGCTTCGATACTCGAAATAAGTATTGCAAGCTGCAATAAGAGTCTCCGCTTGCTAAAAATCTTAAAGTAATTGAAACTCGTTCTCGTACTGTGATTGCCTCTCTATAATTTGTATCGCACTTCTTAATTTTCTCAGAGACTAATAAACATAAATTTTCAAAGTCTTGTAGGGACATACGTGTAAAATTATGTATGGTTTTATCATATGTCAAATTCTTTAATAATTTATTTCCATATTGATTACGATGCGCATAAAGTTTTTTAATCAAAAAGCGTCTTTGTTTAAAACGTGATTGTTTCCTTTTTTTAAAACAATAAGCTACTATGAAAGTAGCTGCAGCAGAAATTATACGACTGTCCACGTTGGCTGCCGCGCGAGCCCGTGCGCCCGGTGTGGACCCGGCTATTGAAATATTTTTACGTTATTGTATTAGAAATTATATTATTATAACGTTATCGAGTATTGTTACGTTACGTTTTTCATTCCTGATTAAAATATGCAAGTACTACACTGTTTTACCTTAAATTACATTTAGTATTACACTAAAATCATCATTATTATATAAGAATATCTTTGAATTTTTTCTTTACCATATTAGAAAAAAATATGTTTACCACAATTTTTATGTAATAACTATTTTAATATCAGCACGTTTGAATTATGCATTACAATATAAAATCACCACACTGCTTCCTACTTAATTTGCATTCAGCCAAAATTTCCAGTAAAATTACCGTAATATCATATTTCTTTTAGGTCGATTTTTCAAGATATGTATGGTAAGCATGGATATGCTAGTAATCAAAATCATGAATTTCGCTCAACGCTTAGTAGATGCAGATCGTGCATCACTTTTCCTTGTCGATTCCAAAAGTAAAGAACTATACGCGACAATTTTCGATGTTGGTATCGAGAAACAGAACAGTGAAAACGAAACGAATTCAACGGAAAATTACGAACAAGAATCCTCGACAAAGATTGACGCATCGAAAGAAATCAGATTTCCTGTGGGTACAGGTATTGCCGGTCAAGTAGCAATGACGGGTGAAGTTTTAAATATTATCGATGCGTATGCGGATCCAAGATTTAACCGGAAGGTCGATCAGATTACTGGGTATCGAACGGAAACGATACTTTGTATGCCGATTTTTATCATAGGTATGTCGATTTTTTTAAATGTGTACTAGTCATGTGTCATCTGTAATAATAAATAAATATTAGGAAGACCCAGATATTTGCTCGTTCAAGAAAAACTGGATTCCTTCTTAACTTTAACCTTAATTTCATTTAATAATGTAGAAAGAACATTATGACTTATGTCATTTATAGTTATCGTCAGGCTTTCACGACTGGTTTCTATTGAATTTATAGAATTTTCTGAGCTGGTATGCCGTGGCCGATCTATACTTATATTGTAAGTGGCATCCTCAGTGTTTATGTCACCAAGCACTAAGGATGCTATCTACGATGTATAGTGAAACGTCTGCGACGACGATAGATCCAAATTCTATAAATTCTATATTATTTATATTAACTATTTTTTCAGTATCGAGAAATTTACGGTCACCTAAAATCAGGATCATCTAATGACTTTTTGAAACCCTAAATAATAATAAAGATTATATAGTTATATGTGAATGAAATTGATTAACTAACAAAAGAAAGCTTTGATTATTGTTCTGTTACATTAATAAGTATTTATTTATCATACCAAATTCAAATTTAATCAGATGACATTTTACTAAAATGCCTGAAGACATTAATGAAACACAAAATTTATGTAAAAATGGCTTTTTTGGACGCCTCTTGGTAGATGTAACCCCATAATTTAACCTAAATTATTTTACGATTAAATTTTGAATAAAGTAAAAATGTATATTTTCTTATACTTTTTATACTAGGCGGTTGCGGTAATATACTGTTAAAAAATATTTGATTTATATTTTATTTTTTTTTATCAATCAGAAAGAAACAGTAAAAGTAATCTTCGAAGAATTCTATCAACAAGGCGATGAGGAGAAAGCACGTGGTCTAAAACCAATCCCAATGATGAACCGTACCAGGAATGATGAACAAGCAGCTTCACAAGTTGGATTCCTCACGGGAATCTGTATGCCATGTTACTCGTTGTTAGTAATTTTTTTTTTAGCTTAATTTTAATAAAATTAATTGTTGTTTATGTTATACTACAAATAATAGCCCATATTTACAATCCCTTTTTTTATATTTTTTTCAAATTATGTTTTTACTCTTTTGTATGTTACGTCTGATATTTGAAAATTAAAACAATTTATAAATAGTGCTTCTCTAAAAAGATTTTTAAAAACAGATGTAAATATGGACTATTCAAATGATTGAAAATTAATAAAATTGAAGAGAAAACAATTATTTTTAATTTTATTTATATTTTAAAAATTTAACATTTTACTATTTTTAAACCATTTTCTACATATAAAGTTAGGCAGGTTTAAACTATCAAATAAACTTGCATAAATGTTGGATATATTAAAATTTATTGTATTATGTATTTTTTTCCTAAATTTAGTATAACTGAAAACATTTATTATATGTTATGATGTGTCATGTGTATATTATTTTATAAATAAAATATCAGCAGAAAATAGTAAATAAATTGAAAATTTTAAAGAAATATTAGTGAGCTTGTTTAGTTATTGATAGGAATTTTAAACAAAATGTATTTTTATCAATTTTTTTAATGTTATTTATTGATTATTTTACAAGACGTATCATCAACTAAATTGAAATATTAAAATCTTTGTCTATTTTACATAGTTTTCAAAACAATTTTATTAATTGAATTTTACATTATTTAAATATACTAAATAAAGAAATTGTGTAAATGACTGCTTTGTAAAATAGAAACAGTATTAGTACCTAATCAAAAATTGATGGTGCTACTTAAAAATCAAAATGTGAAACTCACTGTTTTCAGTGTATTTTGTATAATATACTACAATAATATTCTAGATTACTTAATAAATGTGTATTACAGTTTAGCAAATATTTTATGGCAAAATTTCTCATTTGTTTTTACATAAAACATTTGGAAATTAATTATTTGCTATTAAGTATTTGTCAAATTATATACTTCAACGTGAAAAATACTTCTTAAATTTTTGTTACAATATTTATTTCGAATATAAAAAATGTTTAAGTATAAATATTTCTATGAATGTTAATATTGTAAATGTATAGAATTATTTAATATAACAAATTCTAAATAATTAATTTTTGTTATTATATATTGGTTGTGAATACTAAGGTACATTATTTATAAAAAAAAATGTGTAAAATTATTTTAAATTTAACCAACAAAATATTGGTATAAAAATGTAAACTATTACATTCATATAGATGTGCAGATGTAAATTAACATATTATAATGTTAATTTTAATTGTATAAATAAAATAATAAAGTCCAGTCAAACAAAATAGTAAACAAACATTGAAAACAACCTCAAAAATCCTTATATTTGTTTAAACCAAATTTTTATAATTTTAATTTGATTTTTGTGCAATTAGTTTGCAATTATAACAATTTGAATATGCCATTCAACTTTAAAAATGTATAATTAAAAATAATGAAATGCATATAACATATTAAAAATAGAAAATACAATATATATGAACCATAATTCTATGTTTAGATGATTCCGTTTTGGTTTTAACACGTAAATAAAGTAAAAAGTACATTTTTATTCAAGTTGAAAAAAATAGAATTAGTATTAAATGATGCGTTATAATTAGGGTTGCCAACTGTGTACTTTTGGGCCGGAGAGTCCGGCTTTACAAAAATTTCTCCGTGCTCCGGCTCAAGTTACAGATTCTCCGGTCGACTCCATGTGATGTAAAAATGTCAATAACAGATACGTTACGCATACAATAACCGCTAACCGCTGAAACTAAGTTTAATTGCTATATAAAACGACAGTTTTCTTTTCGTTATTAGCTTTAATATCTTTAAAATGATTAATTTGAATCTATAACAATAAATAAAGCCCATTTAAAACAAATGCTAGTAATTTTTTTAATACTAATGTTGGCAATACTGAAGGTAATATTGCCAATATTAGTATACTGTCGTTTTATAAAGTATAAATATTATTGCAATTTTATTTTTATGAAAAATAAAATATTAAGATATAGTTTGTTTTGTTTTACGTGTTGGCACTCACTCGTGACGAAGTTTAATAATGTTTAGACCAGCTTTACCGTCCGAAAATCTCCGGCCCAAGGCTGTGAAAGAGTTGGCAACCCTAGTTATAATGAACAATTTCAGGATAGCGGCATAAATTATGCCTTACTGAAAGAATATTGTGTATGAAACATATTCTATCATCCAAAGGTTAATGATCTATTTATATATTTATATATATACCGGGTGTCTACTTTTTTTTTGTTACATAGGGAATAAAATGCTAAAATTTTCATTTGGTGATAAATTTTCCCCTAATTATTATAGAACAAAAGTACAAATACAAAAGTTGTTTAGAATTCAAAAATGCATCAAATGATGCCAAATTTATCAATATAGGATGTTCTGATCAAGAATTAGAAGCAAATTAAAATTTCCATTTTTGCGCTCTTTACATCAAAGTGCCACGGAAATTAAACAAATAATTTCATTTCTTCTGGAGTTTGAGTTTGACAGATCGTATTTATTTTATTGTTACGTTCTGTATTATTATTATTATTATTATTATTATTATTGAAAATAATGAATAAACTTAATGTAAATGAAAAGCTATTAAGTATAAAAAGTATTAAGTATTTATTATTTATTACAATGAAAGGGTATTTTACTCGGCTGTACACTACGTACTAGCTGTGGTTTTAAATTGTGAATGTCTCCATTATAATTTTAAGTAATTGTTTAATTTATTTATTAACTTCAAGTTATAAAAACAATACATTTGAATTAGATGACTGGCATTATGCCTAATATATTTATTATAATAATTTAAACTTATCCCTGAGGATGCTGTAAGTTGTGCAGTGAAACGTCGGATAAGAGTTTAATAAATAGTAAATAGCTGAACTCCGTAAAACTTTCTTTATTTATTACAATATTCAATATACCTATAAAACAGAAAAATTCATGAATACAAGATATAGGAGAACAAAAACGAAACTAACAATTTAAATTAAATGTTCAAATAAATCGCCATTAACTGCCAAACAATAACCTAATCTGTTATAAAATTCGTGACGTACAGAGCTTAATTGTGTTTGTGTTATATTATTGCACTCTTCAACAATGGCATTTTTCAAATCAACAAGATTTTTGATATGTCGTTTATAAATTTTCTCCTTCAAATATGGCCATAAAAAGAAATCGCACGGTGCTAAATCGGGCGATCTAGCTGGCCAATTAATTGGACCACCTCTACCAATCCATGAATTTGGAAAACATTGATCCAAATATAATTTAATGTTGCAGCTGTAATGTGCCGGACATCCGTCTTGTTGATACCAGACAACATTATCTTGAGTTGCACACTCTTCTAACTGCGGACCAATATGATTTTGCAACATATCCAAATATTTTTCGTTGTTTAAATTATTTTCAATAAAAAATGGCCCAATTATACACCTGCCAAAAATTCCAGCCCATACATTAACTTTTTCTGGATATTGGGTACGTGTTGCTACCATTAAATGAGGATTTGTTTGGCTCCATATTCTAAAGTTTTGTGTATTAGGTTTGCCGTGTAAAGTAAACGTAGACTCGTCAGTAAAACAAATAGATTTCAAGAAGTTTCTGTCTAAATTGGATTTTTCCATAATAATGTTACTAAATTCGCTTCTAGCCATTTTATCCGCTTCAAATATCTCTTGGTGCGTGGAATATTTATAAGAATGATATTTTTCATTTTTTAGTACCTTATGTATTGTTGAAGGATGCAAATTTAATTCAGCACCAAGTTGACGCACACTAACATTTGGGTTTTCCGTTACACACAAAAGTATATTCAATGTATTTTCTTTAATTGCATTTTGATTTAAATTCTCCTCCTGATCTTCTGCGTTGATTTTTCTACAATTTTTACAACGTTTTAACACACTTCCAGTTTCTTCGAATTGTTTAATTATCCTACGAATAGTCATAGCGGAAGGTATGGGACGGTTTTCAAAGAAAGCGCTGAATAAATCTCTTACTCGTCGTATCGAATTTCCAGTAAAATACCATTTTACGCACTGAACTTTTTCATTTACCTTAAGTTTATTCATTATTTTCAATAATAATGATAATAATACAGAACGTAACAATAAAATAAATACGATCTGTCAAACTCAAACTCCAGAAGAAATGAAATTATTTGTTTAATTTCCATGGCACTTTGATGTAAAGAGCGCAAAAATGGAAATTTTAATTTGCTTCTAATTCTTGATCGGAACATCCTATATTGATAAATTTGGCATCATTTGATGCATTTTTGAATTCTAAACAACTTTTGTATTTGTACTTTTGTTCTATAATAATTAGGGGAAAATTTATCACCAAATGAAAATTTTAGCATTGTATTCCCTATGTAACAAAAAAAAAGTAGACACCCGGTATATATATATATATATATATATATATATATATATATATATATATATATATATATATATACATTATATTATGTTTTTATTATGTTAAAATTTCTGTATTGCAAAGTAAAACAAGATTATATATTTATTATCATAAAGACAATTTTTTTATTTTAGCTGTATTTTCTAAATGAGTCGTATAGATGCAAAACTCACAATTTCGTAAATTTTATATTCTAAGATATTTGATAAAAAAAAAACTGATATAGCGGGGTGTAATTGTAATTTGATGATAAAATCTTGTTACTAGATGGCATTACTTATGTAATAAGTGCCATCTAGTAACAAAATTTTATCATCAAAATACAATTACACCCAGCTATAACAGTTTTTTTGCAAATTTCTTTGAAAATAAAATTTACCAAATAGTGAGTTTTGCATCTATACGACTCAAATGATCGATCACTTCTTATTTAATTAGATATTATAGACAATAACAAATGTGTAGCCTAAGTTTGTTTTATTAATTTTATAATTTCATACATTTAAGTTAAGTGTACTTTTGTCGATATATATTTTTAGATTTCAAAATCATTGAAATATAGTAATACTTACACCCACACTAGCGGCGCTAATCCGAGCCGAGAGAGATAGCGAACAACGGGAGTTTGAATTTTTGTCGTTCAAAAAGTTTCTATAGGCGCTAGCATTGCTACTACATGAATGATAACATGATAACTTATTCAATCGACGGACTAGATAGTTGGAAAAAATGATAGTTTTTTGAACTAAAACCGGTCATATTTTGAAACAATGATTATTAAATAAATCGTACAAATACGATTGCAATTAAATTATTCGACTATTTATTCAATCTAACCGTCTAATTCCGATAGCTGAACTATCTATTATACATTATAAATACGTAACACTGAATTACTGTTTAAATTAAAAAAATAAAACCAAAAACAAACAAAATTAATGAAATGAATTCATTCAACAAGTCTCAAAATTTTTAGGTTCAAGTGTTGTGAAATTAGTTAATGAAATTTATATATATGGTTGTTTTAATTTTGATATGCATTTGTTATTATATTTAGAAATTAATAATTAAAATGACAGTTAAATTATAACACGAATTTTTTATAAGTAAATATTTTGTTTTCTAAATAAAAAGTTGGTCGAAATTTTATCAAATGTAAGTTTTATTCACTGTAATATTACATAAAATTTAATAACAATATTGATTGCATTTATACTTAACTAACACAAATTTGATAAGATATTTCAAAATTTTAATCAAATAATGTAAGACGGAAGAATTTTTTTCTGTTCTAAAGTTCATTACTTAAGGGGGTAGTACTCTTTGCAAGTTTTAAAAAATCGATTTTTTTTTTTGGCTTAAAAAATTCTTTGGAGTGTCTACTTTATCGTAAACTTTACCCAAAGTTCATGAGACACTCCGTTTCCAAGTTACAGGTCGAAAAGCGAAGCCGTGTAGCAAACTGAAGGTATGTAAACGAATTTGATGAAAAACTGGACTTAAAACTTCAAACGCGATTATCTCGAAAGCATGTTTTCAAAGTTGGCGGACATCATAACTCAAAAACGGTTTGTCCGATTTGAACGCGGTTTAAATTTTTGAATTCTACACAATTTTTTCTGTCATCGTACGTTTTTCTTTATCTTTAAATATGGATTTTTGGTGCAAGCTTTTATGTCCATTTTTGCGTCCGAAAACCTGATTTTTTTTTTCAAAACGTTGTCAATTTATCATTTTTCAACATAATCAAAAAATCCTACGTACGATGACAGGAAATATATCGGGGATTAAGGGAAAAATATCTATTTTGTTCTAGCTCCAACGGTGCGGCCTCTATGATGTCCGCCGATCAGCAGGTTGCCCTCATAGGTGCCACGCTGCACATGGTGTAGCGGCCGAAGGAGTTGCCCAATGTAAACTAAAAAATTAATTTTTGTAGCCGGAAAACGGCAGAATAAATATATGTATTCCATTTTTGTCATACATTTATAGTTATCTTTTAAAAAAATCCCGAAAATCACCTTTTTTTCAGGCCGCCAAAGAATACTACCCCCTTAACAAATAAAATGTAATAAATATTTAATAAAAAAATTAATAATTGTTTATGCCCACATAAGCGTAGTGTTATAATGCAACATATAAAGTAAAATTTCGTTATTTATAAGTAAAGTTTTTAAAAATATTTATTTTTAAAAAATATAACAATTACGAGATTTTTATTAGAAATGAAAATTTTTTTTAATATAAAATATTTATTTTATAATTATATTTATTTATTTATTTATTTTATTAATATTATATTTGAAATCATATGTTTTATAACAATAATAAATTAACGAAAAAGTTTCCAAAATAACAAATATTGGCTGGAGTAAGTAATCGGGTCCCGAGAAGTTGCTGTATTCACAAATATTAAAAAAACCAGATTTGCGCATGCGTGAACATCGGAATGCGCATGCCTGATGTGAATAAACCAGTGAATCTCAAAATGTTTCGTTAGTAATTTTATCATTTTCGTCCGTTAAGACTAATATCATGTTAAGAAGTGTGATTGTTCCTTATGTTATGTTATGTTAAGAAGTCCGGTAGGTTAGGGTAGGTTTGGTAGGTAGGTTTCAGGTAGGAGTTTGTTGTTTAAAGACCGTTAAGACACATTTAAAATCACATTTTGTCTTGTCACACATTTTGAGAGTCACTGGTTTTTAAACTACCGTGAACACAGCAACATCTCGGGACTCTACAAAATGTGCTTTTAAATGTGTCTTAACGGTCTTTAAACAACAAACTTCTACCTGAAACCTACCTACCAAACCTACCCTAATAAAAATTTCCTTTATGATGGAATATTGCTTTTGTTTTATTAGCATTAAGCTTTAATTTATTAAAATTTACATTAAATAACTAAACATTTTTTAAAGTAAATAGCTAATGAATTTAAAGGCCCGTTCAAACTACTCAACTTACCGCGAAAATTATATTATGTTTTAGTGCAAAAGCTAATGATTCTAAACCACACTACTTATCAATTTTAGTTTTACCAGTTTATTGGTTTTATTACAGCCAAAAATTGAGATTAAAAATGTTTTTTTAACAAATTTTTATTGTGCTTTCACAAGCTAGAAAACAGTGCAGTTCAGAGCTAATAGCATTTTGTCTCAACTAAAACTAAATTTCGAAATAAAAATATATGAATATAACTTTGTATTTTTATATATATATATAGGATTTACTAAATATACAATAGAGATATCGAGTAAATAAAGTGTTTATTGAATATTAAATGAAATACATAAAATGAGTAAGGTATTAATATATAAATAAAAGTAATCGCGTCGTAAGTTGTTTGATAGAGTACTTCGTGTGTGACCGTCGTTCACTACTCTTATCGCGTCGTTCGTCGTCGGTAGCTCGTATAACACTATACGTCTTCGTTCGTCGACTTCTAGCTCACGACTGAACTCTCCACCTCACCACGTAGTCCACTAGCCACCGCTAGCAGCGTCCTACATATATATATATATATAGTCAGTTTCCCTTTTGCCGTGAGGTGTAGGGAGTGTCTTTTTTTTTGTTTTTTGTTTTTTTGTTAATTTTCGTGCTTCCAGTACAGTTATTTCTCTTTTTTTGTATCATTTTGTCTTTGATGTTAGCCCATTTTTCTCTTGGTCTTCCTCTGTCTCTTTTTTCCTGTATTCTGACTCTGACTTTGTACTTATAAAACGAAATACATAATTGTAAGATGGAGAGTTTTCTGTTGGCATTTTAGGAACATTCGATTATGTTACACCTCCAACAAAACAAATCGAAGAGTATAAGGTGCTAGCTCGAGAAGCCGTTAATAGAGGATCATTGGATCCATGCTATACAATAAGTTTGTACAAAGAACGTCCGCAAGATGGTGGAGGGCAACTGGTTCATGTATACAATAAACTTGTCATGGAAAATAACAAAAGAAAAGCTCTAATAAAGTGTTTTTGATAACTATATCACTACGTTTAATAAAGTCGGTGTCAAATTTTATTTTTATTTTAAGATTGTATTTTATTATTGTTCGAACTAATTTATAGTTTAAAACTCAAATACGGCTGTGTTCATTAGAAATGTATTTAAAATTGTTACTCATTTAAAATGATTTTCAATGAATTTATGCAATTTTTTATCGCATTTCATTTTTTATTTAGCCAAATATTCTATTAAGAAAATATATCATTCATAGATTATACAAAATATATATATATATATATATATATATATATATATATATATATATATATATATATTACACCTTATTTTTCAAATTAAAGACTGATAAATTGAGAAAAAAAAATGCTGTTTACAGCGCCATCTATCAAAGATAAAAAAAAAGTCTCAAAATAAAATTTACATACTTTTTAATGGTCTATCCGAATATGCAATAAAAAATAGGGGGTTCTATTTAAGATTTCAAAGTTGCCCCCCGTTCCCGCCCCCAGGGGGTCCGAGATGGACAAGGGTCCTTGCATCAGATGTCCCCCTCGAAACCATTTACTTTTCATCCCAAATATTTTTTGGTAAAATGCTTTCTTTCGGAAATATTTCCAGAAAACATGTTAAATGCCCCACCCAGTATATATATATATATATATATATATATATATATATACATATATATATACCGGGTGTAGAAATGAAATGTGAACCATAGGGATTTCAATGTTATTTTTTAAATACGGCTGTATCTCTTTCCCTATTGACTTTAGAGCAAATATTTAAATACAAAACTTGTTCAAAATGTGAAAATGCATGGTATAAAGTCATTTTTTTTACATAAATATTAATATTTTACGATATACGGGGTTAACCACTAAAAAATGAGCTATAGCATTGGGAAACGGGAATGGTATCGAAAAATGCGGAATAATGAGTTTTATAATTCGGTGAAAAAAATCATTGTTCTACGATACTTCGTTTAAGAGAATAAAATTAAAAAAGTCTTATTCTGAAAAAAATGCCAATGGTCCCCCCTTATCAACTTTTCGAAAAATCAGAAAAACGTGAATAAAAAATTAAAGAAGAACAAGAAAAAAAAAAGTGTCAAGTACAAAGAGTAGGATAAAAGAGTAGACAACGAAAGCCAGTGTTAAAATATCCAAAATCCTTTTTTTTTTTTTAAACAAAACACAAGGGTACCCCTTTACGAAATTTTTCAAAAATCAGTTTTTAATTTTTTTCTCCTAAAAGAAGTATCGTAGAACAATGATTTTTTCACCGAATTATAGAACTCATTATTCCGCATTTTTCGATACCATTCCCGTTTCCCAATGTTATAGCTCATTTTTTAGTAGTTAACTCTGTATAACGTAAAATATTAATATGTATGTAAAAAAAATGACTTTATACCATGCATTTTCACATTTTGAACAAGTTTTGTATTTAAATATTTGCTCTAAAGTCAATAGGGAAAGAGATACAGCCGTATTTAAAAAATAACATTGAAATCCCTATGGTTCACATTTCATTTCTACACCCGGTATATATATATATATATATATATATATATATATATATATATATATATATATATATATATATATATATAGGGTGATTTGTAAATAATTGGAAATATTTTAACTGGAGTATCCTGGGCTCAGAATATGAAGATTTGACCCAAAACACTTAGATAAAATGTGGCTCCTTAGTGAGCTACAGGGTGTTTTCTTTAAAAATTTAAAAACGATTTTTGCCCAGTACTTAAAAACTATTTGACGTATCCTTATCATACTTGGCAGGAAGTGTAGGTACCATACACCATACTAAATTATGTTAAATAAAAGTTTCTGGCTCCTGCCAGTGGCGTACAACAGGGGCAAGTAAGAGGTTGATCCTTCCTAAATTCTACGCCACTGGCGGAATTGTTATTTTAGTACAATTTTTCAATTCTCCAATACTTTCTGTGTAAAAAACATACTCTTTCTTCGTAACGATAAAGTCACTATTTTTCGAGATATTTAAAGTTAAACATAAGCTGCACCCTTGGGATTTTTTCAAAATTTGCTCAAAAAAATCTGAAAAAATTCAGTAAAATAGAAAAGAAAATTAGCTACATAATAACTAAGTAACTTTTTTCTCTAACTTATTCTGGTTTGGCAGGAAAAATTATTGAAAATAAAAAATTAAAATGCAAAAAATATTAATTTTCATTAATTTTTCCTGCCAAACCAGAATGAGTTAGAGAAAAAAGTTACTTAGTTATTATGTAGCTAATTTTTTTCTCTATTTTACTCAATTATTTCAGATTTTTTTGAGCAAATTTTGAAAAAATCCCAAGGGTGTAGCTTATGTTTAACTTTAAATATCTCGAAAAATAGTGACTTTATCGTTAGGAAAGAAGAGTATGTTTTTTACACAGAAAGTATTGGAGAATCGAAAAATTGTGCTAAAATGACAATTCCGCCAGTGGCGTAGAATTTAGGAAAGATTAATCTCTCACTTGCCCCTGTTGTACGCCACTGGCACTAGCCAGAAACTTTTGTTTAACATAATTTAGTATGGTGTACGGTACCTACACTTCCTGCCAAGTATGATAAGGATACGTCAAATAGTTTTTAAGTACTGGGCAAAAATCGTTTTTAAATTTTTAAATAAAACACCCTGTAGCTCAGTAAGGAGCCACATTTTATCTAAGTGTTTTGGGTCAAATCTTCATATTCTGAGCCCAGGATACTCCAGTTAAAATATTTCCAATTATTTACAAATCACCCTGTATATTATTTATATTTAAGTATGTTATTTTTATAGTTTCCAAAAATAAATAATTTTTAGTAATATATCTGTCCATTTTTATATTGTTTTTGCAATTTCTTCCTTAATAATTTACATTAATTGTAAATTTATATTTTTTTAAATTAACTAAAATAGTATTGCTATTGATGTGATTTTGTCCAATTTAAAAATCTATAATTTAAATCATGTAATTTTTAGCAATATAAAAAATCTATATAACATATTATAGTTTCAATTTCATCAAGTTTAAAAAGCCAATTTTGTTGATTTTTCTAGATCTACAGTTTTATAGCAAATGTACAGAATCTTAACATTTTTTGTTTATAAGTAATAAAACACAGAATTAACATTATAATTTTATTTAATTTACATTTATTACATTATTTTTACATAATTTAAATATATACATAAAATTATCAATAATTTTTCAATAACGTTTGAATAAAAATAACAATACCAAAGAACATTAACAAATTATTGTTGATAATTTTTGAAAATCCAGAAGTAAACAAAATTTCTAGTCTACATGCATCAGCAACTCGTACTTTTACACTGGTTTTTCCAACACCACCTTCGAGAATATTACATTTTGTATTCAATCCTTCGCAATTTGAAAGACGTACACAAGAAATTATACCACTTGTGATAGTTACATTGTATTCTGCTCCAACTATTGTTGGCTCTTGAATGAGCGCCACTAAATGTTTCAAGTTGCACTCACCCGAGCAATCTTGTTCTGCTGAATTTACCATACTTATCAATAAAATTAAACTGAGTACAATAATTTTTAAGTACATTTTGTGTATTATTGGTTGAACAAATACTGATTTTTGATTTAACTAACAAGGTTGAGTTGAATATTTTTTCTATTTGCCTATTTATATACTTTTTAAGATCTCGATATTTGTTATCATTTTTTTTGTGTAACTCTTATCTCGAATTTTGTGTGAAAATTAGTAATATTGATTTTACAGATAACTGCTTTGTGAATAATATTTTAATTTTGTGAAATATATTAGGTAGTATCTTATTAGTTATAATTTGTTATATTTTTGATAATGTAATTGAAATACTTTTTTAACGATTTTTTAATTGAATTATCATAAATTATTTTTCTTTGAAACAAAAAAGAAAAATGACTCATTCAGTGATACTATTTTTTTTAAATTTATAATCATTCAACAGGACATATTATGTCCCCAATTATTATGGAGTGATATAAAAATAACAAAAAGATTTACAATAAATTACAAATATATGTACAGAACAATAGCAAATAAATGATAGTTAAAACATAGTGGAAAATATCGCAATTATATATATATATATATATATATATATATATATATATATATATATATATAATTTAATAGATTGAATAATTGTACATCGAATTTAATTAGAAAATTAAATTAAAAATTGTCAATTAAATTAAATTCTAATTAAATTCGATGTACAATTATTCAATCTATTAAATTAATATACCCTGCGGACAGCAATTAATATACTTCGATATTTATATATATATATATATATATATATATATATATATATATATATATATATATATATATATATGTATAAATAGAAATTAACTAGTTTTCGAAAAATAGTAACTAAATTTACATTTGTCTTGAACAAGAGAATCACAAAACAATGCCAATAAGTATATAACAACATCAGTTTCATTAAATAAACGACATAATCTAGGTATCGGAGTTTTGAATTCAAAAACCGTTTTACAGTTAAATACAAAGAAGGTTTGTTTTTGTCTAGAGTTTGGTCTGGGTACAGAAATTGCTATTATTTGCAATAAATTAGAATCAGTAATAATTAGTTACTAATTAGTTTATATAAGAACAAGCAAGAATGCATTGTTCTTCGAATTGATAGCGAAATGAGATTAAATTCATTTAGTAAATTATTATAACTGATGTTATATAATCAGAATAGTTGCGATATCTGTTTAAGAAACAATATTTTAAAAACTTTTTTCGAATTGATTCAATTAATGACACATACTTATCATACACTGATTTCAAACTTGAAGGCAATATTCAAGGTTAGATCTAACATAAACATTTTATAATGTAGTTAAAGTACTATTAAAATTGGGAGAATTACAAATTATAAATTTCTATATGAAGTTTTCACGATGCCACGATGGTCATTAAAATGAAGTTCACTATCGAATAACACACCTAAGTCCTCGTGAGATGAAACTCTAGACAAAATGTTTTTCTTCAACTTGTAGGTATATGAGATTTAATTTTTATTTGTTGTTTTTTTTTGTATATGACATCACTTTACATTTATTGTTATTAAAATATAATTTAGATTTTAAGGACCATTGATAAATCTTTTCGATATCAGACTAAAGATTTTCACAATGTGAGAAGGATTTAATATTAATAATTGATTATTTTACATTATTATTTATTTATACATTGCTGGTATATAATTTACAATAATTATTAAACTTTTACTATTATTATACACAATATACAAATGCATTGTATAAGATTGTTATATTTCTTTTAGTAACATTCGCACAAAAACAGTGACACTAAATAATATCAAATAATTATTACTGATAATTTTCGCCAATCCAGAAGTTCTTAAAATCATTAAATCACATGCAGCAGGTACAATTACAGTAACTTTTGTCTCTCCAACACCACCACTTTTTATTGTGCATTCATCGAAAGCATGTTGACAATTTTTGAGATAAATACAAGATATTTTGCCCTCTTCAGCAACTGCTTCAATTACTTCATTAGGTGTTGTTGTTTTGGATAACACAAGTAAGTCCTTTAAATCGCAATTTTCCGTTTTAGTTGGACACTCTTGTTCAGCGGAATTTACATTGTTTATTAATAAACAAATTAGAGAAATTGTTACAAGTTTTGAGAACATTTTCATTTTTTAGTTTCTGCGTAAACTGTGATTTTTTTTATTTGGGCTAACTTTTATATATGTATAGTCTCGTTATCATTTTATCTTGAAATATTTTTTTAAATTATCAGTAAGTTATCGATTTCTGGCTGAAATAAAGACCTGTGATCATATAATTGGTTACTTAATATTTGTTCATCTTATCTTTACGTTAAACATTGAAATAATCAAAATTCAAAAATTTAAATAGTGATATTTGTTTAAAGATAATTTTTTAATTTTAAAGTATTAATGACGCATACTTTAATAATATAATAGCAAAATGAGGTATTTTGATTTGTTTTTAATATTGTCTAGATTATTTTAATTTTAGTTTAAGGAATATTACAAACTTGTATTTTTTTCCTGACGTACGTTGAGTTCGTTGAAACGTCGATTATTAATGAATATTAATACAGAATTACAACCTCAAGCCGTGTTTTATTTTAGTTGAAACTTGGTACACGGATCGAAAAACAAAATTAATACCGAATCAAATCATTTAGTGTAAATTGATTGTTTTTGCCTCATTTTAAATATGACACCTCACTTTTAAAGTACACATATTTATTATAAAACTTAATTTTGTAATGGAATACATTTTTCTGCTTTACTAAAATATTAATCTATTATATAGTAATTAGTAAAAACAGATTTATATATATACCGGGTGATTCATTTAACCTGGAATTTGTTATATTTCGAAAAATACGCATCGGACAGAAAAATTTGCTGAATCCAAACTTTAATATCTCAAAGGGGGGCATCCGTTAGTGCTGAATTTCCGCCACCCTTTTACCCCCTGTAGGCGGGGCGGGGGGCAACTTTGAATTTTTAAATAGGGACCTCTATTTTTTATTACAGATTCGGATTTTACGATAAAAACTACGTACATTTTGTACGAAAAAAATTTTTCGATTCTCGACAGATGGCGCTGTAATCGCAAGAAATTTTTAAGATTTTAAAGTTGCCCCCACTCCGCCTACAGGAGGTGGGGGGTGGCGAGAATTTAGTACTAACGGATGCCCCCCTTTGAGATATTAAAGTTTGGATTTGGCAAATTTTTCTGTCCGATGCGTATTTTTCGAAATATAACAAATTCCAGGTTAAATAAATCACCCGGTATATATATATATATATATATATATATATATATACCGGGTGTTCGTTCGTTAAGTTCGTATGGGCGTTTAACATGCAAATTCGATAATTTGCGATATACTACTTTCTCGAGTAAAATTCGGAGAAATACTTAGAATACTTTTTGATAAACAATAAAAGTTGTATAATTTGGTTTTAGTTTTAATTTGCTAAATGCAAAAATAGAGAAAAAATTTAGCTACATAATAGCTAAGTAATTTTTTTCTCTACCTCATTCTGGTTTGGCAGGAAAAATTATTAAAAATTTAAAAATGTTTTTTAGAATTTTCAATAATTTTTCCTGCAAAATCAGTATGAGATAGAGAAAAAAGTTACTTAGCTATTATGTAGATACATTTTTTCTCTGATTTCTGTCCGGTAAATTTTCCTAAAATAAAAGCTTCCGGAAAATTGCTACGAAGACCCACAGAACCTTTCAAGATAGTATAATGTTTAATTACGAATAATATTAATTAGTGTACATATTATTATTTAAACTAGCATGAATGATTGAATAATAATATTATATAGTAAAACTATTTTTTTCGTTGCTTGTGGCGCCCCGCACCCGGCACGCTGGGAACTAATAAGCGTATTATTATTTAAAACTAAATGATTGAGTAATAATATTATATAATAAAACTATTTTTTTTATTATTATTATTTTTATTTTTTCGTTGTTTCTGGCGCCACGCACGCGCAGTGAATTAATTTGGAATAATTTTTTTAATGTCGCATTGATTAATTTTCTTATTATTACATTGCAAATAAGCGTATTATTATTTAAACTTGCATGAATGATTGATTAATAATATTATATAATAAAACAATTTTTTAAATTATTATTTATTTAAATTATTTTTTCGTTACTTGTAGCGCTGAATCGCGCACGCGCAATGGACTTAATTTAGAAGTATTTTTTCAATAGCGTTTAAGGCGTTCGATTAATTTTCTTATGATTACATTGCAACTTAGAGCATATTATTATTTAATAATAAATATTATATAATAAAACTATTTTTATTATTTTTGTTGCTTGTGGCGCCACCCGCCACCACCACAATTGACTTAATGTGGAACTATTTTTTTAATGGCGCTGGTCGCATTGGTTGATGTCGACACCAAAAAACTAGAGCATAAAATAAAATTGAAATTCTTGTAAAATATTAATTAATACATATTTGTAAGAGTTTTGCTGTTTATAATAATTATTAATTTTTCTTTTCAATAATTACTTTATTTACCGAAAATATTTTGTATAGCTCATAAAATATTTGTATATTATTTTTTAAAATAATGACTACTTATTTTAACAGATAAGTATAATTACGGTGACTATTCGTACCTAAAATATGTTTTATTATTATTATTATTTTGTATTTTTCATTTATTCATAAATTGTAAGATGACGCTACAAGTGTTTAAAAATAAGGTAGAAATTTTATCATAAGATAGGAATCTTCATGTTAAAATTTGATACACAGTTTATTTATGGGAACTCGTACATAGATGTCACTAGTATGCATTTTATAAACTATACCACTCCGACTGCAAGGAAAAAGTGGTATAGCATTTGGTACGGTGTCTGTAATTTACAAAAAAAAATATGTGTGTATAGAAATCCTTCATATAGCCTCTAGATGACGAATCTGAACTTAGTTTATGTGAGTGTATGGATGTGCGTTGTCTGCTCGCTCGCTCGGTCGTCAGTCAAAATTTTTTGGCGGCAACTCTTCTTAGACATGTGGTTTTGGTTATTATTATTATTATTTTGTATTTTTCATTCATTCATAAATTGTAAGATGACGCTACAAGTTTTTAAAAATAAGGTAGAAATTTTATCATAAGATAGGAATCTTCATGTTAAAATTTGATACACAGTTTATTTATGGGAACTCGTACATAGATGTCACTAGTATGCATTTTATAAACTATACCACTCCGACTGCAAGGAAAAAGTGGTATAGCATTTGGTACGGTGTCTGTAATTTACAAAAAAAATATGTGTGTATAAAAATCCTTCATATAGCCTCTAGATGACGAATCTGAACTTACTTTATGTGAGTGTATGGATGTGCGTTGTATGCTCGCTCGCATTATATTTCCGATTTTGTTCAAATTTTCCGAAAAGATGCCCCTAGTATCCATATAAATTTTGTAATTTTAACAAAATACAATGTTGTCAACATTCCGAGAAAAAAAATTACTAGAGTTTTTAAAAATTCATTATAGCCACGTTACTTAATCAATTTTAATTAAATTTTTATAGAAGATACCCTTATATAATTTTAGTAAAATATAGGGTTGCCAACTTTCCGAGAAAAAAATTACTAAAATTTTAAAAAATTTATTATGACTAAGTTATTTAACAGATTTTACTCAAATTTTCACAAAGGATTTTTTTTAGTATCCATATAATTATAATATAATTTCAACAAAATACAGTGTAACTAAATTTCCGAGAAAAAAATGATTAAGGTTTTTCAAATTTAATTATGGCCACATTATTTATCCGATTTCAATCAAATTTTCACAAAAGATTTTCCTAGTGCCCACATAAATTATATAATTTTTGTAAAATACAATATTGCCAATTTTTCGAGAAAAAAAATAATATAAAATTTAATTTTTGAATATTGTTGCCCGAACTTTTGATGAAAAAATATAAAACTTTTATTTCCTATTTCTCTTAGCATTCATGTGATAATGTCAAAGTGGGTTTACCCATATACTTCGAATCTTGTTTTTATAGTCATATGGCTATAATTATCATTGTGTGTTAAAATGAAAAACTGCAAAACCACGGCATACCAACCCAAAAAATTCTATATTTCTACTTTGAAATTATAGTCAATGCGCAATAAAATATTTGAGTGTTACATAATTCAAAATTTTATTTGTAATTTAATTTCATCTGTAATTAGTAGTTTTTGAGTAGTGTCAAACAAAAGTTACCCTATTTTGAGATCTCAAAAACTGCTAAAGCAACGCCATCATTATTAATCTTGTAATATATAAAAGTTAGTAAAAAGTATTTTTAGAAAATTTATTTGATTTAATGTTTGTTGTTATAGATCGTTTTATACATTCAATAATTTATTAAGAATGTATAAGCAAATAAATGTTATTGTTTTTGTTAGCCATATGGCCGCGCTTGCGAGTTGCGAGTATTAATCAAAATATTGTTATCACTTCTATTTATTTTGGAATGTGCGCAAATCATTCTAATTGAAATTAATTTTATCAAATTAATTGCAGATTTCATGATAAGATAATGTTTAGTTACTTTAAATATTTATTGGTAATATTTTTAAAATTATTTATAATGAAATAAAAAAAAATTAATTATTTATATTTATAACAATTATTACATATATATATATATATATATATATATATATATATATATATATATACATAATATACAATATAATTACAAATAATTACATATTTAATTAATAATTTGACATAAAAATGTTAAACATTTTTTAAAAAATATAATAATTTGCATGTTTTTGTACATAAACTTTTTATATTTTCTATCTATTTAATAAAATAATATGCTATATTACATTTGTGAAATAATATATATTTTCTCTTAATATGAAACATGAAATACATATACAATAAATAAAATTTAATATTAAAAGTTTTATTGAAAATAACTATTCTGTCGACGGACGTCGAGATACAAAAAAAAAAAGATATTTTGCAAATATTTGTTTTATGAGAAAATGTTGGAGAATATAAAAATTTACTCTAATATTTCATCATATTTTAATACGCAATTTGGCTATTTAACACGTATTGTGCCACCATAGGAGCTGAAAGTTGATGTCTCGTAGGCCACTAATTTTTTTTCCTTACTTAAACAAGTAACACCTCACTTTTTCGTGAAAAAGTGCTTTTATCATTAATTTTAAAATAACTTTTTGCTTCTGTTTGTCATCAAATATAAATAATTTTTCTATATTTGATCATTTTTATTATATTTGGTATTATAAAATTTAAATAAACTATTTTAAAATGCTTAATAAATGATTTTAAGTAAACGTCAAAAGCACTTTTTTGAAAAAGCACTTTTTCATATGAGCTGAGAATACGGGCCAATATTTTTGGCCGGGTGGTTTCACATCTTTCACTCAATTATAGTACTTATTATTCATATAATGTTCAATTTTCTACACCGCATAGTTTTTGAGAAAAAAATAAAAACTAAAATATTAAAAAAAAAAATCTAGCACCCAAACGGCACGCCCTAGCAAATTAAAACTAAAACCAAATTATAGAACTTTTTATGCTCTATCGAAAAGTGTTCATAGTTAATTTCTCTAAACCTCATAGTTACCGAGATATTAACACTTTTTTATATTTTGCACAAAAATTTGTATTTCTTCTTTGAAGGCGGCATTTCTAATAAGATTTGTTCCTTCAATAGGCGTTTTAGCCCGCAATTTTGTAGGGGCCAAATGCTTTTTCGGTGGCCAATACGGTCTCATTAAACCAAACTCAACAGTCGACATCTCTAGACCACATAGGTCTCATGCGGCCACACGAGCCCAAAAATTTCGAGGTCCACGTTGACACCGTACGGCACAATACGTGTTAATATTTTAAATCGAAAATAATTTGAAGAAGAATGAAAATAACCAAATTTTTTTTGTTAGTTAGTTAATTACTAAAATATTATTTAAATATTTATAAAATTAATTTATTTATATTAAGTAGTTTTTTTTTTTTTGGTATCAAAACATTTTGTATTAAATTCTATACAAAGTTTTTAATTTGATATAGTTTCTTGGAATACAGACGTTGTCGTTTCGTGTTTATATTGATTGGAAATTGAAAATTATTGTAAAATATTGGTAATTGAAAGTAATATACACAGGGCCGGATTATGGCCTAGACAAAAAAGACAAATGTCTAGGGCCCGCATACAAAGGGCCCGGCCTGCAGTTGGCCAAATTTCATTTTTATGTATTTTTACGCAATAAAGTCCTATTATTTTTTTTTTTGTTAATTGATGAAAGTTTAATTCTAATTATCCTCAGCCCCGTGGGGGCCCAGAGAAAAAAAATGTCTAGGGCCCCACAAAAGGTTAATCCGGCCCTGAATATACATATAAATGACTGATTTACTATAAGACAAAATTTACACTAAAATACTAGACAATTAGACACTGGGGTATAGAATTGTTCATGAAAGAACATAATATGACTAACACTAAAATTAACACTTACTCTAATATTTCTTTCTCACTCTCACTTACAAATATATTGCACGCAATAAGAGGTCGACGTGTGTCGTAGTCTATTTATTTCTAAATCGTTTAAAAAATCTTACCTCATAAAACTCATATTGGACTTTGCCCCAATTTTTTTCATGAACAATTATTCTATAACAAGTATTATTAAATTAAATATATAAGTCTGGAAAAATATTAATCATTTAATAAAATAAAGTAAAAAAAAAAAACATGATTAGATTTGGAAAAAATGTAATATTTTTCACCCAATCTTTTTTATAAATTCTAGAAACAACATATTACAAACAACATGCCGTGATTGTTTTTGCGACTAAGGTGAAATTAATTTTGTTTAAAATTGAACAGGTTTTATATTAGTTAACGGTTTTTAATCAAACTGGTTATATATATACAGGCTGTTCGTTCGCCAGGTTGATATAGGGAAATAACATGGGATAACGATAATATGCAGAATACTTCTTCCTGAAGTAAAATTCGGAGAAATACTTTGAATACTTTTTGATAGGAAATAAAAAGTTATATAATTTGGTTTTAGTTTTAATTTGCTAGCATGTGCCGTTTGAGCGTCAAAATTTTTTTTAAAATGTTTTTTAAAATTTTCAATAATTTTTCCTGCTAAATCAGTATGAGTTAGAGAAAAAAGTTACTTAGGTATTATGTAGCTAATGTTTCTCTCTATTTTACTGAATTTTTTCAGATTTTTTAAGCAAATTTTGAAAAAGTTATATTTTAAATTTTTTCAAAATATAACTTTTTTCAAAATTTGTTTAAAAAATATCTGAAAAAATTCAGTAAAATAAAGAAAAAATTCGTTACATAATAGCTAAGTAACTTTTTTCTCTAACTCATACTGATTTAGCAAGAATAATTATTAAAAATTCTAAAAAAACATTTAAAAACAAATTCTAGCGCCCAAACGGCACATGCTAACAAATTAAAACTAAAACCAAATTATAAAACTTTTTATTCCCTATCGAAAAGTATTCTAAGTATTTCTCCGAATTTTACTTCAAATAGAAGTATTCTGCATATTATCGGTATCCCATGTTATTGCCCTATATCAACTTGGCGAACGAACATTTTGTATATATAAAACATATTTATTTAAAATTCATACATTTAAATGTATTACTTATTAAATTCAATGTAAAATTAACAAAAAAAAATAACTAATATTTAATAATTATTTAAATAAAAAAATTTAATATACCACGTTTTTTCAACACGAACTAAAAGTATAAAATAATTTCTTCTAGTCCCATACAGATTTATAACCCCATATATAAATTTATATGGGGCTAGAAGAAATTATTTTACGGTTTTTTAGTCCTACGATTTAAAATTTAAATAATCTAGTTATTGTTTTCATATCAATATTAACAACTCAAGTGTATTAATTTTAAATATCTATACTTTTTTTTTTAATAATTTTTAAGTATTTGTTTTCTTTCAAACAATTCATAACGCGATCACTCAATTTAGATAGAGAACGCAAAACAAAATATAACTGATTTTTCAAAATTATGTTAAATGTTTAGTCTTTGATTTTGGTTAGTAAAATTCTTTCTAAAATAACGGTTAACTGGTTTTAACCAAGTTGACTGCCAACTACTAGATAACTCGTAGTTTGCGTACTTCGCTAGGACGTCGACTACGAGAGTTATCTCTAGTTGTTTGACTTGCCATATTTGTGCAGCTACCAATTATCTCGTAGTATATAAAAACTAGGGTGTTCTTAAAAAAAATATTTTTACGTATTTAATAAAACGATTCTAAATTTGATGAAAAAAGAAAATCAACCTCATTTTACGATTAATAGGGAATAAGTGGTGCCCGAAAGTGCAATAAGGGCCGTAAAATGGCATTTCTGTCAAGGCAAACAAAAGGCTATACTCAGACAGGTGGTGGGAATACAAAAAAGGATAATTTTACATTTGATTTATTCGTTTAATACTACATATTTATGGTAACTAAGTATTAGAAAAATTAGCTAATTTATGTACAATTAATAATTTAATCACAATTTTTATATTCAGACAGAAGTAGCATATAAAAAAATTAATCAAATATTTAATTGTCAATATTTTCTTTGTTTATTATTATTTTGATTTCCCAAAAATATATATGTTGTTAATTATAATAAAAATTAATCATATTTTTTTCAAATAAGATGTATGTGTGAAATAAGAGAAAATCGCATTTTTTAAGGAAAATGATAAAAATAATTTTTTTACAAATAAACCACACATAGAAAAATTCTGAAATTAATACATTAGTACTATAATAACAATTAACAACATTTATATTATTTGGAAATCAAAATAATAATAAACAAAGAAAATATTGACAATTATTGATTGATTGATTTTTGTTATATGCTAATTCTGTCTGAATTAGCTAATACTTCTAATAATTAGTTACCATAAATATGTAGTATTAAACGAATAAATCAAATGTAAAATTATCCTTTTTTGTAT
Organism: Clivina fossor; assembly: GCA_963966155.1. Lineage (NCBI taxonomy): Eukaryota > Metazoa > Arthropoda > Insecta > Coleoptera > Carabidae > Clivina > Clivina fossor. Next base: position 1,232,503 of record OZ014560.1, read on the forward strand.
TCCCACCACCTGTTTGAATATAGCCATTTGTTTGTCTTGAACTGGCCTTAAAATAACACGTTTCTGATGCAAGAATCGAAAAATTCATTGGTGTCTTTTGAATGGAAGTTTAGAAACTAACAGTGAGTGAATAAATAGAAGACATATCTCTGTGCAAAACTGTCTTAAATTATTTTGAGTGATTGCGTAATGCTATAGTCAAAAAATATGAAAAACCGAAAAACTTTCCTTTTTTCAAATGACCATAACACATTCTCGAAACTAAAGTTGCGTGTCAAACGAATCTTATAAAACATTAAATTTTTCTATTTTTGCATCAAAAACGTGTTATTTTAAGTTCTAAATAGTGCAACCGAAAAATTTACATGGAAAACATAATTTTTCAACATTTATTGCTCTTTCAGCAAGAGGTTGATTTTTTTTACATTTATCAAATTTTGGGATCGTTTTGTCAAGTACGTAAAATAATTATTTTTTAAGAATACCCTAATAAAAACGTAACTATGGATAGATGGCATCTGGGACAAGAATAAAAATCAAGGGTGGCTTAAACTATTTAACTTAAACATATTACGAGCTTTGTTTTAAAATTGGTTTTAAGACAATGTAACTGTCATAAGAGCCTGTATTAAATAAATGAACTAAAACACACAAAAACAGAGCTTGTAATATCAGCCAATATACATACATACATACATACACAATCACGCCATGTACCCATGTACATGCACCATGTACCATGTACATGTACCATGTACTCTTTTCATCATCCCGAAATCAGTTGTCTCCAAACATTCCTATCCAGCATAAGCAACTTTCGCTTCTTTTACATTCATAATTCCTCTCATACATGTTTTTTTATTCCTACTACTTAGAAACTTTTGCTCACGCAAGCCACTCTCTCAATTATCTACCACTCCAACTACTTATCGGACGTCCACCTGCAAACGTATACCATCAAAATCATTCAAATAAATCTTTTTAACAGCAAACGTTCATTAGACACATTCGTTCAACATGTCCGAACCATCTTAACTGACTCTAACGCGTCAACTTTTGCTACAACATTTTTTCAATTTCACACTTATCATACACTAATCGTATTTTGTACCCGATCTCTCCTATTTACACCACATACCCCACGTAAAAATCTCATTTCCACAGCAGTCATCACATCAGCCAATATGATTTATTAAATTAAATTGGCTTTTGAGGCCAGAATTCCGAAAATTATTGTAGCAGTCAACCAGATTTCAACCCTGATTTAAACTAATTCTGGAATATTTATTTTTCCATATCCATAATCTCAACAGAAAACATGTAATTATTTTTGTAGCCTTGCGAACACAATTCACAATAAATTAATAATCCTTAATAAACCTTATTATATTTTGTCATTATATCATCCCCCGTACGTCTATATGCCAAGAATTATATTATTTTTATAAAAAAAAAAACACGAATACAATCTTAATTAAGTTTTTTAAGTTTTTTTTTTGTGTTACACCAATCATAATTTATTTCCACTTTGACTGCAAGAAAAAGTGGTATAGCGTTTGGTACGGTGTCTGTAACATTTTCAAAAAAAAAAATTTGTATAGAAATCCTTCATATAGCCTCTAGATCAGACGAATCCGAATTTAGTTTATGTGGGTGTATGGATGTGCGTCGTCAGCTCGCTCGGTCGTCAGACAAAATTTTGTGGCCGCAACTCCTCCTAGACGGTTCAACCGATTTTAATGAAATTTTCAGGATAAATTTGTCTAGTACCCAAGATAGGGTGCCAACTTTCCGAGTACAAATTACTAAAGTTTTTAAAAATTTATATTGGCTACATTATTTATCCGATTTGATCAGATTTTTAGAAAAGATTTTCCTAATGCTCCCATTAATTAAATAAATTTATTAATAGCCAGTGTTGCCAACTTTCCGAGAGAAAAATTACTAAGTTTTTTAAAAATTTATCCTAGTATTCATATAATTTATGTAATTTTAACAAAATACAGTGTTGCCAACTTATCGATAAAAAAACACCAAATTTTAAAAAAAAAATTATTTATTCGATTTTGATCAAATTTTCAGAGAAATTTCTCCTAGTGCCCACATAAATTATAATATTATTAAAATACAGTGTTGTCGAGAAATGTCAAAGTGGTCTATATATACTTCTAATCTTGTTTATTATGTAACCTAAATCCATATCACTGTCACTTCAATATTATATTCTATCAGTCTCTGTCGGCTGGCTGGTAGTAACATTGGTAAGCGGTAAAGATTCACCCCGCATACTTCTTCCATTCGTATCTATGACCGGATCGTCACCATTCTCCACGAGGGCCGTAACGGGTGTCTTATAGTGTCTATGATGATGATGATGGTGTCTGTGTCTATGACGATGGCGGCCACGCGCCGACAAACAGCACAATTGCCGAAATACGTAGACGTAGCAAACGAGAAGTCCCGTTACGAGAACACCACCGATCACAATGGTGAGCACTACCTCCACATAGTACCATGTCGGATTGCTGAAGTACGGCTCCTTGTAGATGCTGCTCCGGGTCGTATTGTTGATGAATTGTTGATGTGTTTCCATGCCAACGGCCGCATAGCGTCTTAATGCATGAGGTTAGAACTGCGAAATGAAAATATAACAAATGATTAAAGAATATTGTTAAAGAACATTGCTTTAAATAAAATTATAAATTTAACGTACATTGTAGATTTGAGTCGTTGTACATTTTTTTGATTATTTTTTTTAAATATACGTAATATAATATATATATACAGGATGTTCGTTCGTCAGGTTGATATAGGGCAATAACATGGAATACCAATAATATGCAGAATACTTTTTTCTGAAGTAAAATTCGGAGAAATACTTAGAATACTTTTCGATAGGGAAATAAAAAGTTATATAATTTGGTTTTAGTTTTAATTTGCTAGCATGTGCCGTTTGGGCGCTAGATTATTTTTTTAAATATTTTTTAGAATTTTCAATAATTTTTCCTGCTAAATCAGTATGAGTTAGAGAAAAAAGTTACTTAGCTATTATGTAGCTAATTTTTTCTCCATTCTACTGATTTTTTTTCAGATATTTTTGAGCAAATTTTAAAAAAAGTTATATTTTGAAAAAATTCAAAATAAGACTTTATTCAAAATTTGTTCCAAAAAATCTGAAAAAATTCATTAAAATAAAGAAATAAATTCGCTATATAATAGCTAAGTAACTTTTTTCTCTAACTCATACTGATTTAGCAGCCTTAACGGCACATTCTAGCAAATTAAAACTAAAACCAAATTATAAAACTTTTTATTCCCTATCGAAAAGTATTCTAAGTATTTCTCCGAATTTTACTTCAGAAAGAAGTATTCTGCATATTATCGGTATTCCACGTTATTGCCCTATATCAACCTGACGAACGAACACCCTGTATATATACTTCTGTAAATAGATAGCGTATTTATATCAAGACAGTTTTGTTTTCGGTTACCATGACCACAGTAATTGTACATACAGACACAATCACGCAATATACTCACACGAGTGTGGCACAAACTTTTTCCATTATCCCAAAATCAGCCCCCTCCAAACATTCCTATATCCAAACAAGCAACTTTAGTTTCATCCACAATTATAATTCCTCTCTCATACATGCTCTTCTATTCCTACTACTTGGAAACTAACTAGTAGTTAGTTATTATATAAATTATTCTATTCCATAAATTTATTTAATACGAAGACGATGGGGCTATAGCAAATTTTAACAGTGTTTTACTTTAAACAAGATTAGAAGTATATGGGTAAAACCATATATAGACCACTTTGTCATTTCTCGGAAAGTTGGCAACACTGTATTTTAATAATATTATAATTTATGTGGGCACTAGGAGAAAAATTTGATCAAAAGCGAATAAATAATGTAGCTACAATGAATTTTTTAAATTTTTTGTTATTTTTTATGAAAATTTGATTAAAATCGGTTAAATAAAGTGGTCATAATAAATTTTTTAAAATTTTAGTAATTTTTTTTTGGAAAGTTGGCAACACTGTATTTTGTTAAAATTACATAAATTATATGAATACTAGAAGAATCTTTTGTGAAAATTTGAATAAAATCGGTTAAATAACATGGTACTAATAAATTTTTAAAAACTATAGTAATTTTTTTTTTTCGGAAAGTTGGCAACACTAAATAATAATAAAATTATATAATTAATGGCAGCATTAGAGAAATCTTTTCTGAAAATTTGATCAAAATCGGATAAATAACGTAGCCAATATGAATTTTTAAAAACTTTAGAAATTTTTTTTTTCGGAAACTTGGCATCACTTGAAAAACATAGAACTACATGACCCTATCTTGGGTACTAGACAAATTTATCCTGAAAATTTCATTAAAATCTATTAGGAGTTGCGATCACAAAATTTTGACCTAACGTGCGAGCGAGCTGACGACGCACATCCATACACGCACATAAACTAAGTTCGGATTCGTCTGATCTAGAGGCTATATGAAGAATTTCTATAAAAAAAAATTTCTATTTGAAATTGTTATACAGACACCGTACCAAACGCTATACCACGTTTTCTTCCAGTCAAAGTGGTAATAAAAATTTAAAACATTTTTTAATTATAGAAGAATATTAAAAATTGAACAAAGTAAAGCTAATCAAATACTATTTTTGAAATAGTAAAATTCAAGGAATGTTTGTTATAATATTACACTTCTTGTTGAGTTGATACAGTTTGTATAACGTGGATTTTAAACTTCATAACGTATTCCCAGACCGTAATCCTTGCACAAATTGGGGAATTATTATATCTTTGCCATCACTGCTATGGATTTGCAGTAATTCAAATTCTGCAATTAGCACTCTCTCTCTCTCTTTCTTTCTATTATGACTATGTTCAGATAAACATGTATTCTGTTGATAAATTACGTGTCACATATTCAGTTGCAATTATTACTGTAAATTAAAATAAAAAATCTTTAGGATTAGATTCTGTATATATTTTATTTAAATATCGACGTTTGGATACCTACACTCTAAAAAATAATTGCTTTATTGAAATATCTATTAAAATTCAATATAATATATGAAATATTCTTTTGTGGGTGAAATTTTGTGAATACATTTTAAAATTGTACCTACAAACCATGAGACACTGTGTTACTCAATATTTTTAGGTATAATTACTCAATTGCTGTACATTTAATACATAATATCAGAACTTTTACAAACATATTATATAATGTGATATTACTCACGGAATGGAAAAGTAAATATGTACATAATATTACAGTTGTTTTTTTTAGTATTGTGTATTTAATATTTACCGAATTTTAGTAAATTTGCTGTCAGGAACTTTTCATAAATAGTTAAAATTTGTTTATTTCTATATTTACTTATAAGGAATGTATTTTGAAATGAATGAATTAAGTACACTTAAAATATTTTATTTATATTATTACATAAAATATGTACTAAGTCTCATTATTTTGATGAATTGTTACAGATATTAATATACAAGCTGTATTTTTACATAATTTAAGAAGTTATACTGCAACAATATGTAATTCTACATTAAGTATAATATGTGATGCAATTTGCAGAAAGTAAGCAATTTGACATATACTTATTAGGTCATTTTTCACTTACTTTATGTGATTATTATGAATTATGTTAAAAATTAACAGAATTTTTAGGTAGAAAAACAGAACATTTATGGTAAAATAAAATTGCAGATTTTTTTATAGTAAAACTTTACTACTATATTTCTGTAATTTCGGTATTTTTTTTACTATCTTTCCGATGAAGATATACGTGCAGTATATCAAAACCCAAATTGTAGAAATTATTATTTTTTATGTTATAAAAGTCTGTGTGACACCAAATAACACAGTATGGAATGATTTAATTTTCGATTAGTTTTTTAAAAAATTGAACAATTCCACGTATTAATATACATTGGCTTAACATACACTGTAAAAAAGGAAGAAAAATTACAGAAAAATAATCGTAAAATTTTACTACAAAAAAATCTATAATTTTATTTTACTATAAATATTCTATATTTCTACCTCAAAATTCTTTAATTTTTACATAATTCATAATAATAACATAAAATAAGTAATAAGTATATAAAATTGCTTACTCTCTGCAAATTGCATCATATACATACACATACATATACATATTGTTGGAATAAATTATGTAAAATTACAGCTTGCATATTAATATCTGTAATAATTGTAAAATACATCCTTTCAAATGTATGTAATTATACCAACAATTATATCACAGAACTAAACAAATTTTAACTATTTATGGAAAATTTCCGACAGCAAATTTATTGAAGTTCTGTAAATTTACTAAAAGAGACTTTACTAAAAAAACTGTAATATTACTTATTTACGTACTTTTTCATATCGTTGGTAATATCATATTACATACATACATACATATTACATAATATTGGTAATAGTTCTGATATTATGTATTTTTAAACAATTATATATTAAATGTACAAGCAGTTGCGTAATTATATCTAGAAATATTGGACATCAGAATGTGTCATGTTTTGTAAGTAAAATTGTATAATTTTTTTTAGAGTGTAGCATTTTTCATTGATTTCAATGAAAATTTGACGATGTACTTTTAAAATATTTTTTCTATAAAATTACATAATTTTTTTAGAGTGTATATATAAATTATAAAACATAAAATCAATGATATGATTTGCATGTAATAGCATTTTGTAGCAGGCCTTTCGCTTCAAAAACCGTAATTTTCTGGTTCGAATTTTTAAGTACCGAATTACGAAAACCGTATTTGTTCAAGCTAGTGTAATCCGTTTACAAGCTGCCTACGAATAATACGCTCGTGTACAAGGAGTACCACTTTTAAAAAGGATCTCCGAAGCAAAAGGATTAAAATCGCCCCCCCACCCCGTTATTGTACATCACAAATAAAAAATCTGGCCATATGGTTTTACAGGTTAATTTCTATACTTTCTGTAAGACACATTTAAATTTTAAATTTCAAAACTATTTTTGATAGTAGAGCAAATGAGTTTAAGATAGGCTACGATGTAGTATTATTAATTTTTCTACTACTGTTAACTGAAATTGTTCTGTTGAAATTCGTTTACTCTTTGTCTGACACAACAAAATAGTTTTTCAGCCTATTATTTCAAACATCATCAAAGTTAGTCACAAAGATATTACACTTTCATAGCTATTTCTCTGATTTATTAACAAATAACTCATTTTAAATCACACTAAATAATGTCTCTTGATATTAGTGAAAAAATTTATATCAAATTTCAAATTAAAAAAAAAGCAGTGTAGCGCGTGAGTTCCCACTATCATACGCACTGATCAAAACACCGTATGTTCGAATGTTTGTGAATGGGTACGAGCAGCAGAAGGCTCATATAAGGTCTGATTTTCCGTTACTGCGCACACGCCAAAACTCCCTACGTTCATCTGCTTATGAATGCGCTACGAGGTGCACTGTCGGAATACAGACTAACAAATTGGCACAAATGTGTTGAATTATAAAAAATTTGGTTATATAAAGTTACATACACTGAGAAAAATGGATAGTTACCGTAACGCTATTTATATTTAAAAAGGTGGCACAAACACAAGATATTAAAAATAACAAAATAAGTATATTTAAAAATTAACTATAAATATAATAAAAACAAAAATTTAATACCATCAATTTGTATATAGTATTACAGTCTTAATTCTTAATATAGTATTAAAATATATATGTGAGTAGATTTTAAAAATGTTTAAATTTCTGAATACAGTTAACATACTCGTATATTTCAAATAAATATCTACTTATCATTATACAATTTTTTAAATATCTATTTTTCTCAGTGTAGGTGCAGAAAATTATTGTCTCTTTCAATTTTAATTTTTGCAAGGTATGCAGTGCACACCTTGCACATATGGACTGCACGCCACTGATATATATATATATATATATATATATATATATATATATATATATATATAGATTGGATGTTGTATAATGGGTGAAGCAGCCAATGTTATAAAAATCAAAAACTCATTTGTTATTCACGCAAGCTTTCGGCAACAATTTGAGCCTTTTTCAAGTGTTGTCTGAAATGGACCAACTTTATTAGAAAAATTGTTTTTTTGACAAATGTGAATAACAATATGTATAATAAAGAAATTTAATTGTAAACACAGCATTGGTTTTAGCTAGTCGAAAAGACTAGCTAATAAAATCGTCAGTACGGCTGGCTGGCTGGCTGGCTGGCCGGCTGTGTACGGAAAATACGATAAATATGAGTATATACGAGTATATAAATATACAGGTATATACGAGGATATACGTTATATATTATATTTTAGCTAGTCGAAAAACTAGCTTATAAAATCAAACCACATTCGACTAGCTCCATTCTCGCTTTGCGAGAATATTATCTTAAAATTAACTTACAAATTTATATTTATATCTAAGGTAAAAAAAATTTATTTTTTTTTAGCAATAAATAACAAAAACAGAAACAGATTAAAAAACAAAAATATCTTTTTTTTTTTTACCTTAATTTTTTTTACCTTAAATATAAATATTGCATGTTAATTTTTTACTACTTTGACTGCAAGGAAAAAGTAATATAGCGTTTGGTTCGGTGTCTGTAACATTTTCAAAAAAAAAAAAAAAATTGTATAGAAATCCTTCATATAGCCTGTAGATGACGAATCTGAACTTAGTTTATGTGGGTGTACGGATGCGCTCGGTCGTAAGTCGTAAGTTTAACTGATTTTAATGAAATTTTCAGGATAAATTTGCCTAGTGCCCAAGATGCTCATGTGATTTTGTTTTTTTCCAGTGATGCTAACTTTCCGAGAAAAAAATTACTAAAGTTTTTAAAAATTTATATTGGCTATGTTATTTATCCGATTTTGATCAAATTTTCAGAAAAGATTTCCCTAATGCTCCCATTAATTACATAATTTTATTAATATTCAGTGTTGCCAACTTTCCGAGAAAAAAATTACTAAAGTTTTAAAATTTTTATTATGGCCATGTTATTCAACCGATTTTACTCAAATTTTCACAAAAGATTCTCCTAGTATTCATATAATTTATGTAATTTTAACAAAATACAGTGTTGCCAACTTTCCGAGAAAAAAATTAGTAAAATTTTTAAAAATTTATTTTGACCATTTTATTTAACCGATTTTAATCAAATTTTCATAAAAGTTTTTTCTAGTGCCTAAATAAATTATGCAATTTTAACAAAATACAGTGTTGCCAACTTATCGAGAAAAAAAATTACAAAATTTTTTAAAAATTTATTGTGGCTACATTATTTATTCGATTTTAATCAAATTTTTAGAAAAGTATCTAGTATCTAGTGCCCACATAAATTATAATATTATTAAAATACAGTGTTGCCAACTTTTCGAGAAATGTCAAAGTAGTCTATATATGGGTTTACCCATATACTTTTAATCTTGTTTATTATACATATTGTTATTCACATTTGTAAAAAAAAACAATTTTTCTAATAAAGTTGGTCCATTTCAGACAACACTTGAAAAAGGCACAAATTGTTGCCGAAAGCTTGTGAATATCAAATGAGTTTTTGATTTTTATAATATTGGCTGCTACACCCATTATACAACATCCAATCCATATTATTCCAGCCATAAATTATAACTTAACTATATATATATATATATATATATATATATATATATATATATATATATATATATATATATATATATTATATGATTAATTCTTTTTCCATATTTTTTTGAACCAATGCGCATTCACACTACCTATATCAAATTTTAAATTTAATCAATTGAAAAATGCTGACGCATACTCTTTTCATCAACTCCCATTAATTTAGAATTTTTAATAAACACCAATGAAACACCAATCGAAATAAATTCAAATCGGATAAAATCCAGATTCTTTTCAAATCAATTTTAAAATAAGTTAAACATATCGGAAAAATTCTATAAACAAAACTAAAATATATATATATATATTGAAAGATATAATCTGAAATAGAAAGCATATATATAACAAACTTTATTTATTTAAATATTTCGATAAAAGTTTGCGATTTGCGTATGTAAACATTAAATATAATATTTAATCGTAGTTGGCACACTTTTGATAGCAAAATATTATTGACAATATATGACAAGTGCACACCAGTGGCGTACGCAGAAAAATATTTCAGGGAAGGATATTGTTTGTAAATAATACAATTAGAAAATGATATAGGGGGTTCTAAACACAAAAAATGAGTTGTAAAAAATGGTCGTGGGGATCCAGCCTTCCGGGTAATATTTATTTATATTTTCAAAGTCAAACGTATCCAATATTAGCATTTATGAGTAAAATATACAAATATAATATAATAGTATAATAGTATAATATATATATATATATATATATATATATATATATATATATATATATATATATATATATATATATATATATAATAATCTTCAAGCTTTCACGACCGGTATTTACTGAATTTATAGAATTTGCTGGGCTGATATGCCGTGTTCGATGCAATCTATGATGTATGGCGAAACATCTGCTACGAGAATTCTATATATTCAATTACATAGGCATTAGAGGTAGAGAAACATAAGTTGCCAATGCCAATAATTAATTACGTTTCAGTTCCAGCAGTTCACAGTTCAGATGATTTAAAAAAGAAAAGAAAAAATTAAGTATATGAATGGATAACGAAACTAAACTTGTTACCACTTTGCCTGCAAGGAAAAAATGGATACCGTAATATTTAAAAAAAAAAAAAATTGTGTATAGAAATCCTTTATATAGCCTCTAGATCAGATGAATCCGAACTTAGTTTATAAGTGGGTGTACGTATGTGCGTCGTCAGCTCGCTCGCTCAGTCAAAATTTTGTGATCGCAACTCCTCCTAGACGGTTCAACCGATTTTAATGAAATTTTCAGGATAAATTTATCTAGTGCCCAAGATGGTCATGTGATTTTGGTTTTTTCCAGTAATGCCAACTTTCCGAGAAAAAAATTACTAAAGTTTTTAAATATTTATATTGGCTACATTATTTTTCCGATTTTGATCAAAATTTCAGGAAAGAATTTCCTAATGCTCCCATTAATTATATAATTTTATTAATATCCAGTGTTACCAACTTTCTGAGAAAAAATTACTAAAGTTTTTAAAAATATATTATGGCCATGTTATTTAACCGATTTTACTCAAATTTTTACAAAAGGTTCTCCTAGTAATCATATAATTTATGTAATTTTAACAAAATACAGTGTTGCCAACTTTCCGAGAAAAAAATTAATAAATTTTTTTAAAATTTATTATGATTACTTTATTTAACCGATTTTAATCAAATTTTCATAAAAGATTTTCCTAGTGCCTAAATAAATTATGCAATTTTAACAAAATCAAAGTCTATTGTGGCTATATTATTAAAATACAGAGAAATGTCAAAATGGTCTATATGGGTTTACTCATATTATACTTCTAATCTTTTTGACTATGTAATTAGTCCATCATAAAAATTAAATTAAATTAAATTTAAATAAAATAGTACATATGATATTGTTTCAGTCACACACATGAAATTGTATTTTAATCAACGATAGTTTATCACAGAAAATTTTTTAAGTAAATTAATTTTTAAAAATTTAGTGTTTTATTGATTTTGTTTTTTCGAATTTTCAGAAAAGGATTTATCCTCCTAGCCACCTCGTTGCGTATAAGCTATGCTCTGATTTACGCACACGTTTTAATGAAAATAATTTAAAGTATATATTCATGTTCGAAACACATGTTTAAAATCAATACAGTATTTAAAACTTGGCTCTTATAAATTCACGAAATATATAAAAGATATTCAAATGTTTGAATATGAGTTATCAATAAATTAAATGAGTATTTAATATTAGAATAAAACTTTCTGTTTTATAAATTATCAAACATATTTGTCTGTATAATTTGGTGTCTGAGTTACAAAAAGTTTATTGTAAACAAATCAAAAGTCAATATAATTTATCGTATATATATATATATATATATATATATATATATATATAAAATCAGAAAAAGGATAAAATGCTAAAGATTATAAATGAGCAAATATTGCTTTGTTGTAGAAAGTTTCTTGAGGAAAAGTTCATTCAAAGAACAGCCTTACAATTGTATGAAACTAATTAAAAGTAACAAAGTTAAAAAGTTAATGACGTAAGAAAAAAAAATAACAAAACTTATGTATTTACAAATAAGCGCACTCTGAAAAAAAATTAATGTAATTTTACCAATTATGAAACACAGTATTACTAGGTATAATTACTCAACTGCTGTAATTTTATTCATAATTGTTTAAAAATACATAATATCAGAACTATTACAAACATTATACGTAATATGATATATTACCAACGGGATGGAAATGTACATATGTATGTAATATTACAGTTTTTTTTCAGTAAATTCTCTTTTAGTAAATTTATAAAACTTCAGTAAATTTCTTGTCGGAAATTTTCCATAAATAGGTAAAATTTGTTTTTTGGTGTAATTACATAAATATCTAAATTTATATAAAAGATATATTTTGAAATGACCGAATTACACTTAAAATATTATAAAATATTATCAAATATTAAAATATTTTATTAGTATTATTACACAAAATATGTACTAAGTCTCATTATTTTCATGAATTATTACAGATATTAATATACAAGCTGTAATTCCACATAATTTATGAAGTTATACCACCAATACGTGATTCTACATTAAGTGTGTGATGCAATTTGCAGTAAGTAAGCAATTTTACATATTTATTAGGTAACTTTTACTTACTTTATGTGATTATTACGAATTATGTAAAAATTACAGAATTTTGATATATAAATACAGAATATTTATAGTAAGATAAAATTACAGTGCGTAAATACGTTAAAAAACAAGATTAAAGGTTATGGGTAAACCCATATGTAGACCACTTTGACTTTATCACATAAATGATAAGAAATAAAAATTAAAAAACCTTTCACCGAAAGTTGGCAACACTGTTGAAATTATCTAATTTACATGGATAGCAGAAGAATCTTTTGTAAAAATTTTAATAAAATCGGTTAAACAACATGGCCGTAATAAATTTTTAAAAATTTTAGTAATTTTTTTCTCAGAAAGTTGACAACACTGTATTTTATTAAAATTACGGAATTTATGTGAGCACTAGGGAAATATTTTCTGAAAATTTGGATGAAAATCGGATAAATAATGTAGCCACAATGAATTTTTAAAAACTTTAGTAATTTTTCTCTCAGAAAGTTGGAATTACTGGAAGAAACCAAAACCACATGACCATCTTGGGCACTAAACAAATTTATCCTGAAAATTTTATTAAAATCAGTTGAACCGTCCAGGAGAAGCTGCGACCACAAAATTTTGTCTGACAACCGAGCGAGTGAGCGAGCGAGCTGACGACGCACATCCATACACCCATATAAAATGTTACAGACACCGTACCGAACGCTATACCACTTTTTCCTTGTAGTCAAAGTGGTAAAAAATCAAAAGTGAAAATGTGCTACAATAGCCAATCCAACTCTGTCTATTGTAGTATCAATATGAAAACAATGCGATACAGTGTCCTATAGCCAGGGTTGGACTAGATAAAAAATTATGTCCGGGAAAAGTTGCAGAATAGGCGCACCTTACATCCCAAGATTGTTTAAATTAAGTTATGATTTTATATTTTTTTTAAATTCTAATTTACGTAGAAATGACGTTAAAGGAAAATAAAAAATAAATTGTAAGAATGACACATATAAAATTATATACAGTGCGATATTTTTATCTCTGAACATAATGAACTGAACTACATATAAATTTCCTATGTTCAATTTTAAAAATAACACATCAATTGCATGGAGACATCCCTGATAGTTATGCAACCAATCTTACATAATGTTATAGTTATTTGAAAAAATTGAACTACTTTCAACAAAATATTTAGAAAGCATTAAACTATTCGCATTATTTCAAGAAATTTGTTTAAAAATGTATACAAAAGAAGAAAGATTAGAAATTTTGCATTGGTATTTCGACAAGAATAATTTGAGAAATGTGAGGGATTCATTTGCTGCTAATTATCTTGACATTTCGAACATCTTTTATAAATTAATAAATTTATTAATTAAAAATTATGTTTTTCTCTATAAAATATAGAATGTCTTATTAATTATTATTTATAAATTTAAGTGTTCAGCAATTTACAATAAATGACCATATTCTGTTAAATATTTCATTATTTATTCAAATAAACATCATATTACGTAAGATTGGTTGCATAACTGTCAGGGATGTATCTATGCAATTGACGTGTTATTTTTAAAATTGAACATAGGAAATTTATATGAAGTTCAGTTCATATGTTCAGAGATAAGAATATCGCACTGTATATATATATATATATATATATATATATATATATATATATAATTCTTTATTTAAGTCTAAATTAAATGACTCTTTTTACAAATTGATGTTTTTATAATAATCAATTCTTAAATTGCAAGACTCAAGGAACAGTTTTCATTTTTTGACACCGGGAAAAGCCCGGGTGCCCCGATGGGTCAGTCCAACCCTGGCTCTAGCGCCAGAGTAGAACGGATCTAATCTCTTATGTAAACGGATCTTAAATCTACTATGACATGATGTGACAAGTGCAATAATGTCAGCTTTGCAATCAGCAAATGCTATTATTATACAGGGTGTAACAGAATAACTATTCCTAATTTTAACTGGAGTATCCTGGGCTCAGAATATGAAGATTTAATGCAAATCACTGAGATAAAATGTGGCTCCTTTCTGAGCTACAGGGTGTTTTATATAAAAATTTAAAAACGATTTTTGCCCAGTACTTTAAAACTATTTAACGTATCCTTATCATACTTGGCAGGAAATGTAGGTACCGTACACCATACTAAATTATGTTAAATAAAAGTTTCTGGCTATTGCCAGTGGCGTACAACAGGGGCAAGTGAGAGGTTGATCCTTCCTAAATTCTACGCCACTGGCGGAATTGTCATTTTAGCACAATTTTTCGATTCTCCAATACTTGCTGTGTAAAAAACATACTCTTCCTTTGTAACGATAAAGTCACTGTTTTTCGAGATATTTAAAGTTAAACATAAGCTGCACCCTTGAAATTTTTTCAAAATTTGCTCAAAAAAATCTGAAAAAATTCAGTAAAATAGAGAAAAAAATTAGCTACATAATAACTAAGTAACTTTTTTCTCTAACTCATTCTGATTTGGCTGTAAAAATTATTGAAAATTAATATTTTTTGCATTTTATTTTTTTTATTTTCAATAATATTTACAGCCAAATCAGAATAAGTTAAAGAAAAAAGTTACTTAGTTATTATGTAGCTAATTTTTTTCTCTATTTTACTGAATTTTTTCAGATTTTTTTGAGCAAATTTTGAAAAAATCCCAAGGCTGCAGCTTATGTTTAACTTTAAATATCTGGAAAAAGAGTGACTTTATCGTTACAAAGGAAGAGTATGTTTTTTACACAGCAAGTATTGGAGAATCGAAAAATTGTGCTAAAATGACAATTCCGCCAGTGGCGTAGAATTTAGGAAGGATCAACCTCTCACTTGCCCCTGTTGTACGCCACTGGATGTAGCCAGAAACTTTTATTTAACATAATTTAGTATGGTGTACGGTACCTACATTTCCTGCCAAGTATGATAAGGATACGTCAAATAGTTTTAAAGTACTGGGCAAAAATCGTTTTTAAATTTTTATATAAAACACCCTGTAGCTCAGTAAGGAGCCACATTTTATCTCAGTAATTTGCATTAAATCTTCATATTCTGAGCCCAGGATACTCCAGTTAAAATTAGGAATAGTTATTCTGTTACACCCTGTATAGCGATATATGCTATTGCTATGACCGCGATACTCCGTTACAATATCGCTAATCTAATAATGTAATCTAATAAACGAAGCATTTTGCGTTTCTGTACAAGTATGATGTCTGTACTATTAAAAGAGGAAAATACACAAGGTATACATACATACATACAGTGTGGTGATAAAGTAAAAAACAAAATTCATAATTGCGTTATTTAACCTTCAGACAAGATGACATCGAACGGCACTGCGTGATACCGGCATGGATATGTTATACCCATTAAAAATAGCTTTAAAAAAAATCTAAAAATTGGTAAAAACAAGATTAGAAGTATATGGGTAAACTTATATATATATATATATATATGTATATATATATATATATATATATATATATATATGTATATATATATATATATATTTATCCACTTTGACATTATCACATAAATGATAAGAAATAGGAATAAAAAAATTTTTAACCGAATGTTGGCAACATTGTATTTTGCTAATATATAATATTATATGCGCTAAGCTTCTGTATAAATTTCATTAAAATCGGATAAATAATGCGGGCATAACAAATTTTTAGAAAATTATTATTATTTTTTAATAAAATTTTACTGCTATATGTATAATAATAAAACGAATGTTTTTTTTACCACTTTGACTGCAAGGAAAAAGTGGTATAGCGTTTGGTACGGTGTCTGTAACATTTTCAAAAAATAAATTGTATAGAAATCCTTCATATAACCTCTAGATCAGACGAATCCGAACTTTGTTTATGTGGGTGTAAGTGTATGGATGTGCGTCGTCAGCTCGCTCGGTCGTAAGTCAAAATTTTGTGGCCTAGACGGTTCAATCGATTTTAATGAAATTTTCAGGATAAATTTGTCTAGTACCCAAGATAGTCACGGTGTTTTTATTTTTTCCAGTGATGCCAACTTTTCGAGAAAAAAATTACTAAAGTTTTTAAAAATGCATTGTGGCTACATTATTTATCCGAATTTAATCAAATTTTCAGAAAAGGTTTCTCTAATGCTTCCATTAATTATATAATTTATATCTAGTGTTGCCAACTTCCCGAGAAAAAAATTACTAAAGTTTTTAAAAAATTATTATGGCCATGTTATTTAACCGATTTTACTCAAATTTTTACAAAAGATTTTTTTAGTATTCATATAATTTACGTAATTTTAATAAAATACAGTGTTGCCAACTTATCGAGAAAAAAAATCACAAATTTTTTTAAAAATTCATTGTGGCTACATTATTTATTCGATTTTGATCAAATTTTCAGAAAAGTTTCTCCTAGTGCCCACATAAATTATAATTTTATTAAAGATATTGTGTTGCCAACTTTCCGAGAAATGTCACAGTAGTCTATATTTGTTTTAATAATTATTTTGTTTTAATAAAATATTACATATTACTAGTATTATCACACATGTCTGTACGTAAAATTGTTTTATTTCATTTTTTCTGCTAAATTTCAATAAACAATGAAGTAAAGCCATTTCTCATATAATTTTATAGTAATTTTTACTATAAAATTATATGAGCAATTTACAAAACTTTTTACAGTGTAGATCAAATAAAGATAAAAAAAAAACAAAATACAAATTATAAAAAAATTAATGTATACCAGTCGTATTTCTGAACACACGTATATACCCAGGCTGTCTGTAATCTAGATGTAGGGAAAAATCGATTTCCTATAAGTTGGCAATTCGAAGAAAATGTTAGAGGAAAAAGGCGAACAATTGCCTGTCTGTCCGTCTGTGTGTGTGTGTGTGTGTGTGCATGTGATGTGAAAAAGAAATCGACGTTTGAGTTGTTGTTAGCGCGTTTTCATCCGTAATGAGGGTAATTCTTGTCTCCGTTGCCATGGTTGCCATGGTACATATTTCCTTACGAGTGTTTCTTTTTTTACACTTGTGTATTTATTTTACGAACTTCACTTGTTACAATTCTATTTTGTTGTTTTGAAATTTTTGCACGTGATGATAGAATTAAGCCATGCTGAAATATGACATAAAATAAAATTCTATTCCGTTTGATGTTTACAGTGTAAAATCAGAATATATAATATATATTTTTCTTTGTGTTCGTATAAAATTTTATAACTAGAAAAATAGAAAATATAAATCATATAAAATTATATCGTATTAGATTTTATCGGGTTTGCATTTATGAGTCATATACCGGGTGTTCGTTCGTTAAGTTCGTATGGGCGTTTAACATGCAGTTTCGATAATTTGCGATATACTTCGTTTTCGAGTTAAATTCGGAGAAATACTTAGAATACTCTTCGATAGAGCATAAAAAGTTCTATAATTTGGTTTTAGTTTTAATTTGCTAGCATGTGCCATTTGGGCGCTAGAATTTTTCTTTGATTTTTTGGTTTTTGTTTTTTTCTCAAAAAATATGAGGTGTAGGAAAATAAGCATATTTTGGAAAAATGCGGAATAATGAGTACTATAATTGAATAAAGAAACTATTATTCTATAATGTATCGTTTAGTAGAAAAAACTAAATTTTTGTAAATATCTCAAAGAGGTACTTTGGGATTTTTTTTCAAAATAAGCTTTTTTCAAAATTTGCTCAAAAAAATCTGAAAAAAATCAGCAAAATAGAGAAAAAAATTAGCTACATAATAACTAAGTAACTTTTCTCCCTAACTCATACTGATTCAGCAGGACAAAATTATTGAAAATTCTAAAAAACATTTTAGAATTTTCAATAATTTTTCCTGCCAAACCAAGATAAGTTATAGAAAAAAATTACTTAGCTATAATGTAGCTAATTTCTTTTCTCTATTTTGCTGATTTTTGTTAGATTTTTTTGAAAAAATTTTGAAAATAGTTTTATTTTGAAAAAAAAAATCCAAAAAAAATTCTTTGAAAAATTTTCAAAAATTTAGTTTTTAATTTTTTTCTACTGAACGATACATCTTAGAATAATCGTTTCTTCACTCAGTTATAGTACTCATTATTTCGCATTTTTCCATACCATGCTTATTTTCCTACATCTCACAGTTTTTGAGAAAAAAATAAAAATCAAAAAATCAAAGAAAAATTCTAGCACCTAAATGGCGCATGCTAGCAAATTGAAACTAAAACCAAATTATAGAATTTTTTATGCTCTATCGAAAAGTATTCTAAGTATTTTTCCGAATTTAACTCGAGAAAGAAGTATATCGCAAATTATTGAAATTGCATGTTAAACGCCCATACGAACTTAACGAACGAACACCTGGTTACACAGTTATAGAATTAATTTTGTGCAAAAAATCCATTGTACTGGAATACCCCCTTACGTCAAACAGATATTTAAAATTTGATAAATAAATTATATATCATTTAAACAAACACATTTTTTTTTTTGTCATATAAAATATGGCGCAAATAGTAAACAGCAATTTCAAATTTGACATTCAAATTTAAAAAAAATTTTTCTTATATATTATAAATTATTTTGCTTTGAATTATACATTTACGTAGTTATTTAATTGTTAATTTTTGATTTAAAAAATAAAATAATAAATGATAAAAATAATTTTATTACATTTATATTTTTTATTTAACGTGTTTTGAAAAATAATATCTAATTTATTAACAAAACATATATTGTAATTTTCCATAAAAGCATTTTTGTTCTGATAACCAAATTTGATAAATATGTTTTGTGATTACAAATAACAATTATTATGTCATATTAAATTCTCTTTACTCTACTGCTTTTCAATTATACAAAAAATTCAGTGACGTAGACGAAAACATTTTTAATTTTACATCATATATTTTAAATTTTAAGTGCTATAAATTATTTCATTTATATATAAACATTAATATCTTTTGATGTAGAATTTTCGAAATTTTCTTTGTCTTTCAGCGCCCAGCTATTTGTAAATCAATCAAACTGTTTATTTTTCTTGGATAGTACTTCAGTATTCAAATCAATTCATGTGTTTATGAATATTAAAAATTTGTTATTGCGTATAAAAGTATACATAAAGTATATTTCACTGCTATGATTCAAATTTATTTATTTTATATCTTGAAAATATGTCAAATGATTAATTAGTTCAATTAATTCAATTAGTTTATGTAGATGAAAACGTAACAAGAATCAAGAATAAACGATTTTGTGAATATCTAATAAATAAATAAAGAAAATAATACAAATTTTTTTGTACAATTAAATGCAAATTATGCAAATTTTGGGACCTTCTACAAAATTTCTCCCTTAAATATATACGTTTATGAAATAACTTAAAAAAAAATAAACAGTATTATAGAACGAGTATTTATATAATTTTCAATAATAGTAGAAATTAATACGACATTCAAATTCTGTAAAACACACATAAAAAATAACTATATTTATAATAGCAGTATAGAAAAAAAATAATTATTATCAATAATTTGCATAATTCTTTTGTAAAAATATTCCTAAACAAAATAATCAGTTAGTATAGTAGAATGAATTTTCCATATATGTTTTATTTACATACATATACATATACACAATCACACCATATACCCAAGAGAGTGTGGCACAAACTCTTTCCATTATCCCGAAATCAGCCTTCTCCAAACATTCCTATATCCAGACAAGCAACTTTTGCTTCATCCACATTCATAATTCCTCTCTCATACATGCTCTTCTATTCCTACTACAATATATAGAATATTTTAGTGATTAAACCATCTTAAGTTGGTGCCACCCCCGACCTTTTTTTTATGGTTAACTATTTATTTTAAATTTTAATGTTGATTGCTAGAGTAGATGATTACCGATCTTTATATTTGATACAATTTTAGTTGAAAAACGATTTTAACAATATTGATAGTTGTCATTAATGCTGTCAAATTAATTAAAAACGCTGTTTTGTCATTTTAAAAATTATGTTTTCGATGTTTGCATATGATATAGAACAATAACATGGGATACTGATAATATGCAGAATACTTCTTTCTGAAATAAAATTCGGAGAAATACTTAGAATACTGCTAGCATGTGCCGTTTGGGCGCTAGAATTTTTTTTTTATTTTTTTGTTTTTATTTTGTCTCTCAAAAACTAGAGGTGTAAAAAAATAAGCATGGTATGAAAAAATGCCGAATAATGAGTACTATAATTGAGTGAAAAAATCATTATTCTAGGATGTATCGTTTAGCAGGAAAAAATAAAAACTAAAAAATAAAATGTTTTTAGAATTTGCAATAATTTTTCCTGCCAAACCATATGAGTAAAAGTAACTTAGCTATTATGTAGCCAATTTTTTTCTCTATTTTATTGAAATTTTTCAGATTTTTTGAGCAAATTTTGCAAAAATGGGTACCCCTTCGAGAAATTTTCAAAAATTCAGTTTTTATTTTTTTCTGTTAAACTCATTATTCCGCATTTTTCCATACTATGCTTATTTTTCTACACTTCATAGTTTTTGAGAAAAAAAAAATAACAACCAAAAATAAAAAAAAAATTTTAGCGCCCAAACGGCATATGCTAGCAAATTAAACTTAAAACCAAATTATAGAACTTTTTATGCCTTATCGAAAATTATTCTAAATATTTCTCCGAATTTTACTTCAGAAAGAATTATTCTACATATTACCAGTATCCCATGTTGTCCTATATCAACCTGGCGAACGAACAAATTATTGATTTTTAGGTTGAAATCTTAATTCCTTAATCTCTTTGCAGTTTCGCTATGCAAAATTTCGGTAAGAGATTAAAACTCAACCGCTGCGTGCAGTTTATATGTATCTCTTTTGTGTTACTCCTCGTACACCCAACCCGTCCATTTGTTGCACATGCTTTTAATTTTCGCGAAATGTAAGTTTACGAATAAAAATATTCCGAATCAAACATACAATACGAACAAAATCGCGTATAGCCATAAAAACAAAATTGATCGATTATCACCGCTCGTTCTGTTGCTTTCGCTTTCTATTTTCTTTGGTTTTGACAGATGAACTGGTTAAACATGATATATATATATTCGTATACTTTATTTTCCCACATGTATCAAATGTTCGAAAATTATTGTTTTTCTTTTTACAAAAAACAAAAACAAAGTTCTGCTTCTATATCATCTACATTTGAAACATGCAGTCAAATTTTATAAACTTTGTTTAATAAATTCTATTATTTAATTTAAATTATTTTATACACTGTAAAAAAAAATAGTAGTAAAATTTACTATAAAAAAATGTCTAATTTTATTTTACTATAAATATTCTGTATTTCTATCTCAAAATTCTGTTATTTTGTACATAATTCATAATAATCACACAAAGTAAGTAAAAATAACCTATAATAAGTATGCAAAATTGCTTACTTTTTGCAAATTGCATCGCATACTTAATGTAGAATTACGTATTGGTGGTATAACTTTTTAAATTATGTCAAATTATAGCTTGCATATTAATATCTACAATACATACATACATACATACACAATCACGCCATGTACCCAAAAGGGTGTGGCACAAACTCTTTTCATCATTCCGAAATTAGTCGCCTCCAAACATTCCTATCCAAATAAGCAACTTTCGTTTCATTCACATTTATAATTTTTCTCATACATGCTCTTTTATTCCTATTACTTGTAAACTTTCGCTCACGCAAGCCACTCTCTCAATCATACCACTTCAACTACTCATCGGACGTCCACTTGCAAACGTATACCATCAAAATCATTCAAATAAATCTTTTTAACCAAACGTTCATCTACAATAATTTATCAAAATAATGAGACTTACAATTAGTATACATTTTGTGTAATAATACTATTAAAATATTGTAAGTGTAATTCATTCATTTCAAAATACATCCTTCATATAAATTTAGAAATATATGTAATTATATACTAACAGCAAAGAGAATATAATATATATAGACTATATTATATTCTCTTTGCTAACAGTAATATTACACAACCAATCACCAATCAAATTTTAGCTATTTATGGAAAATTCCTAACAGCAAATATTTGCTAAAGTTTTGTAAATTTACTAAAATAGACTTTACTAAAAAAAAAACTGTAATATTACATACATATGTAGTTTTCCATTCCGTTGGTAATATATTATATTACATAATGTTTGATTATTTTTATACAATTATGAATAAAATACTGGGCATCACAGTATCTCATGGTTTCTAAATAAAATTACATAATTTCTTTTAGAGTGTAATACACTATTGCTATAGGATCATATACCTAACCTAATCTAACCTATTGTCTATTTTCTTAATAAATATTTGGTTATATTAATTTGTAATCTTTGTTATTCTTGATAGAACAATACAATATTAATTTCAAGTTGCACATTTATTTGAAATTAATGTGTCAAATAATTTTTTAAAATACGCCATATAGAATAAACAAAAATCTATTCGAAAACTTGGAATTTTCGACAGCGGCGTGCAGTTTATGTGCTCTAACCATGAAAACAATCTAGCTAATGCCCTAGCATTAATCAATGTTTATTTTAAAATATTGGCAATGCTTTATTTGCGGGGGCAGTCTGTTTACTTGGACTTTTATGGTACACATCAAATGCGGTAATGATTTTTATTATATTATGTTTCATATTTTGGATTTTTCAAAATAACAGTATAAGTTTAAAATTTATAAAAATAAGTTTATTTTAAAATTTTTAAATTATATCATAATTTGGTACAGAAAAGAAATTCGGTCAAATTGTAAATAAAAATGTACAATTAAAAAGAAGAAAAAAATTAATCATTTAGAACTCATTATATTAAAATAAAACTGCTTTAGGTTAAAGTTTCGTATTGATATTTATTAAAATCGACGTTTCGACGAAACTCAACGTTCGTCTTTATCAGGATAAAGATCATAGAAACAAGTTATTACAGTAACTAGATCATACAATTATATAGATTTTTAATTAGTACAAGTCAAATTTTATTTAACTCAGTGATTGATGTAATCCTTTTTTTACCACTTTGACTGCAAGGAAAAGTGGTATAGCGTTTGGTATGGTGTCTGTAACATTTTCAAAAAAAAAAAATTGTATAGAAATCCTTCATATAGCCTTTAGATCAGACGAATCCGAACTTAGTTTATGTGGGTGTATGGATGTGCGTCGTCAGCTCGTTCGCTCAGTCAAAATTATGTGATCGCAACTCCTCCTAGACGGTTCAACCGATTTTAATGAAATTTTCCGGATAAATTTGTCTAATACCCAAGATAGGGTCATGTGGTTTTACTTTTTTTCCAGTGATGCCAATTTTTCGAGAAAAAAATTACTAAAGTTTTTAAAAATTCATATTGGCTACATTATTTATCCGATTTTGATCAAATTTTCAGAGAAGATTTCCCTAATACTCCCATTAATTATATAATTTTATTAATATCCAGTTTTACCAACTTTTCGAGAAAAAAATATTAAAGTTTTAAAAAATTTATTATGGCCATTTATTATTTAACCGATTTTACTCAAATTTTTACAAATATTCATACAGTCAAGCCAAGCAAACAAGTCTCTTGGGTAGGCGTGGTTTGTTGTCTCTGTATTCTAGAGGTACACTCAGTGTCAATAGTACTTTGACATATAAAATATATATTTTGAGGTTATGCGATAATTTCATTTTAAAAATACTTTAAATTATCTATAAAATATATGCCTACCTTATTTCAAATAAGATTAAGTCTTAAAAAAGACAGATTTTTTTTTATAAAGATGAGCAACAGCAGAGAAAATTAAGAAAAACAAACACGCGATAATCTGTCAGTTGCTAGCTACTTTTACTTTTGTTACGGAATGTACAACGGCGGCAGAAATTGTTTTTATTGGCTTAAACTTTTACCGCCACGAATTTTTAAAATTAGTTGGCATATTTTCCGATGGACTTGTTTGCTTGGTGGAGCTGTATAATTAATGTAATTTTAACAAAATACAGAATGTGCCAACTCTCCGAGAAAAAATTCATTATGATACCTTTATTTAACCGACTTTAATCAAATTTTTATAAAAGATACTCCTAGTGCCTAAATATATTATGCAATTTTAACAACTTATCGAGAGAACAAAAATGACAAAAAATTTTAAAAATTTATTATGGCTACATTATTTATTCGATTTTGATCAAATTTTCAGAAAAGTTTCTCCTAGTGTCCACATAAATTATAATTTTAATAAAATATTGTATTACCATCTTTCCGAGAAATGTCAAAGTGGTATATATATGGATTTACCCATATACTTCTAATCTTTTTTTTTATAAATTTCTATTGCTTAACATTGATAATATCAATCACTGTGAAGACACTGAGTTTAATAAAATTCGGCTTGTATTAACTAAAACTCTATAAAATTTTATGATCTAATTACTTATTTGTTACCTTAGTAACTTGTTTCTATGTTCTGTTAATTACTGTAATGTCATTTTATATTATTTATCTTGATTAAAACGAACATTGAGTTTTGTCGAAACTTCGATTTTAAATAGATATTAATACAGAATATTAACCTAAAGCAGTTTTATTTTGAAAAGAAAACATTTCTTCAAAAATATTAGTAATTGAGCAAAAATATGAACTTTAGACTATCAAAGTATAAAATACCGGATTTGCACTTTTAACATGATACACACATACACACCAACACACACACACACACATATATATATATATATATATATATATATATATATATATATATACCGGGCAACCTATTTTAATTAATCCACTGGAATATCTTGACAAATATGTGTCGTACAAAAAAATGTTACGAATAAAAGTTTAATGGTTTTGATTAAGGCATCCGATTCTCTTGGCGATGGGGAAGGGGGTCAACTTTGATATCTTAAATGGGAACCCCTATTTTTGATTACAAATTCGGATTCTACATAAAAAATTATGAAGATTTTTATTCGAATTTTTTTGAATTCGTGATAGATAGCGCTGTAGTCGCAAATATAAAATGTGACCCATTTTAATTAATCCACTGGAATATCTCGAGAAATATGTGTCGTACAAAAAATGTTACGAATAAAAGTTTAATGGTTTTGAGGGGGCCATCTGATCCTGTCAAATTTTCAACACCCTTTCCCGCCCCCTGGGGGTTGGGAGTAAAGAAAATTTGATAGGGTAAGATGGCTCTCTTAAAACGATTAAACTTTTATTCGAAACATTTTTTTGTACGACACATATTTGTCGATATATTCCAGTGGATTAATTAAAATGGGTCACTCGGTATATATGAGTATTTCCATTACTTTTCAACACATTTCTTGGGTCAGAAAATTCCTAAGCCTAATATTTTCAGGATATTTAAAGATAATTAAATGTTGGTTTTTTTTATCTGCAAAATCAGCTTTTTTCATCAACCTAGAAGAAAGTTATGAATTTTTGAAGATAACCATTTTCTTTAAAAATAGCTGATTTTTGAAATTTTATAATTATGTTTTGGAAGTAATTTTTCATTGAAGTTTTATATATAATTTACAATTACAATTTGAAGAGAGAAATATTTGAGTACGATTTTATTTTAGTGAACGAACGACGATCATAATAATAAATTGTAAATTTTGAAGGTAAAATCTTATCTTCAAAAATTCATAGCTTTTTTCTAGGTTGATGAGAAAATCTAATATTTGCAGGAAAAATAGTCTCTAAAATCGCTTTAAATTATCTGAAAACATTTCACTGAATAATTAGTTTCCAAGACAATTATAAAATTGTGAAAAATTTGCTATTTTTAAGGAAAATGGTTATCTTAAAAATTTCATAATGATAGAATAGATTAGATTAATGAAAAAAGCTGATTTTTGTGAAAAAAAAGCAGCATTTAATTAGGCTTGGGAATTTTTTGATCAAAAAAATTTCTTGAAAAGTAATCAAAATGTATATATATATATATATATATATATATATATATATATATATATTACGGGTTATAAATTTATTGTTTTGGTGTAATGAAATGATTGTATAAAGAAATGAATAAAAATTTGTTGAAATTTTTACAAATTTTGCAAAATTTTATAGAATATTGATATATTTTATAAGATTTTTGTTATTTCTACCAGATTTTAATAAATTAAAAGCAATTTTAACAGATTTTGTAAAATTCTTTCAAATATTGTCATTTTTGAAAATTTTCTAATTTTTTTATAAGGTTTTAAAATTTTTAAAAGAATTTTATTTCACAAAAATTAACAGTGACAATTATTGTAGTTTTTTAAATTTAATTTTTGTTATTAATTTGTATTCTTAGATTAAACACCAAGTGATGACGATTATAAATTAATGCAATATAAATATTTATTTAAAAAAAATCTTTTCTTAAAGTTTGGATGTAAAGTTCATTAACTGCGTTTGTTTTTGTTTGGAAACTTAGTTTGAATTTAAAACAGATACTGTTTACCACTCGCGAGCGCGCTGTCTGTTGTTCTAACTGGATTTTCAATTGAGTTTTGCAATTTACTAAAACATTTTCCACGCTTTCTCCTTCAGGATTTATTCGAGTGAAAATAATAGCTTTCCCTACTTGTCTTTCTCTCTCTCTCTCTCTCTCTCTCTGCCTGATCCGTCCTCAACACAATTTCATCTATTTTCGAACACTTTCATATTGTATTAACGTTTTGAGGGGTGCGGGAGGGAGATGGGGGATGATTTTAGTTTAATATTCTATATATATATATATATATGTAATTCGAGGATTTATCTGTTGCATTCGCTGATGCTGAAACTTAGCATTTTCTAATTTAATTACATGGTGTAATTTATCGAAATGGAATTTATGATTGGAATTACGTGTTTGAGATATAGGTATATTGACAAGGAATATATGCTACAACATTGATAATTGGCAACAGAACTTTGTTCATTATTGCATCTGCTTGTCTTAGCGTACACTCTAAAAAAAGTGTGTAATTTTACCTACAAACCATGAGACACTATGATGCCCATTATTTTTGGGTGCTTTGGGAACTTTTGCTAGAAATGTAGATGTTTCCAAAAAAGCCCGTTTGAGTATTTACATATAATGCAGTTTTGGTGCCTACGTTTATGTATAGTAGTGAATTTTGGGTTTGGTTGCAAAAGCATGAACGGAAAATGACTGCTGTGGAAATGAGATTTTTACGTGGGGTATGTGGTGTAAATAGGAGAGATCGGGTACGAATTAGATTGATGTATGATGAGTGTGAAATTGAAAAAAATTTTGTAGCAAAAGTTGGTGTTAGTCAGTTAAGATCTGGTTCGGATATGTTGAACTAATGTCTAATGAACATTTACTGTTAAAAAGATTTATTTAAATGATTTTGATGGTATACGTTTGCAAGTGAACGTCCGATGAGTAGTTGGATTGGTAGATGATTGAGAGAGTAGCTTGCGTGAGCGAAAGTTTCCAAGTAGTAGAAATAAAAGAGCATGTACGAGAGGAATTATTAATGTGGATGAAGCAAAAGTTGCTTGTTTGGATAGGAATGTTTGGAGGCGACTGATTTCGGGATGATGAAAAGAGTTTGTACCACACCCTTTTGGGTACATGGCGTGATTGTGTATGTATGTATGTATGTATTACTCAACTTTTATAATTTTAATATAATTGTTTGAAAATTACATAATATCAGAACTATTACAACTATTACATGTGTAATATGATATTACCATCGGGATGGAAAAGTACATATGTAAAGTACAATAATAATAATATTACAGTTTTTTAGTAAATTTACAAAACTTTAGTAAATTTGCTCTCATAAATTTTCCATAAATAGCTTTGCAATATTATTGTCGGTATAATTACATACATTTCTAAATTTACATAACGGATGTATTTTGAAATGAATGAATTTCACTTAAAATATTTTACTAATATTATTACAGAAAATATGTACTAAGTATTATTATTTGAATGAATTATTACAGATATTAATAAGCTAGCTGTAATTTTACATAATTTAAGAAGTTATACCACCAATATGTAATTCTACATTAAGTATATTTGCAAAAAGTAAGTAATTTTACATATTTATTAGGTTATTTTTCACTTACTTTATGTGATTATTATGAATTATGTACAAAATTTTAGAATTTTGAGGTAGAAATACAGAATATTTATGGTAAAATAAAATTATAGATTTTTTATAGTAAAATTTTACTACAATTTTCCTGTAATTTTGCTATTATAATTTTTTACAGTGTATATTAAGAAGGAAGATCATTAATAATTGTCTACAGAACTTTGTTCATTATTGCATCTGCTTGTCTTAGCATAGGTTAAACCAATGAAAACAGTAAATGCAAATTTTGGCCACTTAACATCATTTTTGCGAAAAACGCTCGAACACGTTAATTTTAGTATGAAGGGGGATATCTGAATCGATTAGTACTATTTTCCTAACATCAACCCTAAGAGGAGGAGAGATTGCACCCTAAAAATTTTAAATGGAAAGGGGTATCAAAAATGATACCGTTCTAAAGGCCTTTTAATTCAATTTTCAAAAGTCTTATTATTTTTTAAATCCGATCATTAGTTCCAGAGAAAAATCGTTTAGAACAAAGTTTATTAAGTGTTAAAAAGTACAGACAAGTAGGCTTAAACAATTGATCGTAGAAATAAAAACGCATCTGATAAATTGTTTGTAATAAGCAAGTACTTTGTGAGTCTCTCAACATCTAAACTGTGTCATATTACGGTAAAATACAAACAATATGGTTTATTCTATTGCGGAAAGAGTGGAAATAATTACGATTTTCTTTAAAAATGATGAATCGGCTACAAGAACGGCCAAATTGTTTAATGGGGAACACGCAGGAAAACATGTCCATTGTTCTTATGTTTTCGATTTGGTTAAAAAATTTCGGGAGACGAGGAGTGTAGCAAATAAAAAGCAAAATAATACACAAAATGTAGTACAAAATGAAACGATGGAAGTAGCAGTTCTGGGTCACGTTACGATGGATACTTCATTGAGTACACGGAAACTTGCTGTTGTATCAAGAGTTTCACGGACTAGTGTTCAGCGCATTTTAAAGAAAAACAAATTCCATCCGTATAAAATAAAATTGGTACAAGAACTCAATGAAGATGACTACGACCGCCGTTTGCAGTTTTGTGAAATTCTGAGTGATCGAACAATAAATAATCCCAATTTCTTGTTTAACATCTGTTTTTCCGACGAATGTTCTTTCTTTGTGAATGGTACAGTCAACCGCCATAATTGTCGTTATTGGTCAGACAATAATCCCAGGCAATTCCATGAAGTACATACACAAAAACCTGAAAAATTAAACGTTTGGGGAGGTATTTATGGTGACCATCTTGTCGGATCTTTTTTTCTCCCCGATAATCTGATCGGAGAAATGTACTTATCGTTGTTAGAGGATCACATCGATCCAGTTTTAACTGACATAATGGAAAATAATTAACGTTACTTAGAAGATGAGTTGATATTCCAACAAGACGAAGCTCCTCCTCATTTTGCATTGACTGTTAGGCAGTTCTTGGACCGTCGGTTTCCTGGGAGATGGATTGGACGAAGAGGTGCTATCGAATGTTCACCAAGATCGCCGGATCTATCACCTTTAGATTTCTTTTTGTGGGGTTATTTGAAGTCCAAAATTTATGCTACGCTACCCGAATCTTTAGAAGATTTACAACAACGTATTGTACGTGAATGCCGTCAGATTACACCACAAATGTTGCAGAAAGTACGACTACATTTTGAGCAAAACCTGTATCATTGTATGGAAGTTGGTGGTAGTCATTTCGAACACTTACTAAAGTGATATTTTAGTTTCTGTTTGTTCCTCTGAACACTTAGTACACTTAAACTTAATTGATCGTCAATTGTTTAAGCCTACTTGTCTGTACTTTTTAACACTTAATAAACTTTGTTCTAAACGATTTTTCTCTGGAACTAATGATCGGATTTGAAAAATAAAAATACTTTTGAAAATCGAATTGAAAGGCCTTTAGAAGGGTATTATTTTTAACACCCCTTTCCATTTAAAATTTTTGGGGTGCAATCCCTCCTCCTCTTAGGGTTGATGTTAGAAAAATAGTACTAATCGATTCAGATATTCCCCTTCATACTAAAATTGACGTGTTCGAGCGTTTTTCGCAAAAATGATGTTAAGTGGCCAAAATTTGCATTTACTGTTTTCATTGGGCCACTCTGTATAGTGATTTTTGATAAAGCTCGTATGAAGCTGTGATTGTGATTAACACCAAGAAAATACGAAAATACGGCTTATATAAGAGCAATTCAACTTTATAAACACATAACCTAATAGAAACAAATAACCTTTTATTCTATTTCCGTGGCATAATCAAAACCACGACGGTTTCATGTCGGAATACAAACTATATAAAAAAAAATTATGTAATTTTACCTACAAACCATGAGACGCTATACGATGCTTAATATCTAGGTTATAATTACTCTACTGCTGTAATTTCATACATAATTGTTTTTTTTTTGTCGGGTTTTGTTGGTTTTCGATGCTTTGCCGATCAACCAGCCAATAATTTTCTAAGCTTATTTTAATGTTTTATACGGTATTTTACGCTGTTTTCTTGTATTAAAATTTTGTTAGTTTTAACAAAATTGTAGAGTAGTTCCCACGATCTTCGGTTTTCTGTTGTTAATAATATACATAATTGGTTAAAAATATATAATATCAGAACTATATTACAAACATACATACATACATACACAATCACGCCATGTACCCAACAGTGTGTGGCACAAACTCTTTTTTTATCATTCCCTAATTAGTATCCTCCAAACATTCCTATCCAAACAAGGAACTTTCGCTTCATCCACATTCAAAATTCCTCTCATACATGCTCTTTTATTCCTACTACTTGGAAAGTTTCGCTCACGCAAGCCACTCTCTCAATCATACACCACTCCAACTACTCATCGGACGTCCACTGGGCAAACATATACCATCAAAATCATTCAAATAAATCTTTTTACCAGCAAACGTTCATTAGACGCATTCGCTCAACTGTCCAAACCATCTAAACTGACTCTAACACTGAGCAACTTTTGCTACAACATTTTTTTCAATTTCACACTTATCATACACTAATCGTATTTCGTACTCGATCTCTCCTATTTACACCACATACCCCACGTAAAAATCTCATTTCCACAGTGATTTTAATATAATATTAACAACTGAATGTAAAAGTACAAATATTACAAAATATTACAGTTTTTTTTTAGTAAAATCTCTTTTAGTAAATTTGCAGAACTTCAGTAAATTTGCTGTCAGGAATTTTCCATAAATAGGTAAAATTTGTTTAGTTCTGTAATATTATGGTTAGTATAATTACATACATTTCTACATATATTTTGAAATGAATGAATTACACTTGAAATATTTTATTAGTATTATTACACAAAATATGTACTAAGCCTCATTATTTTGATGAATTATTACAGCTATTAATATGCAATGTGTAATTTTACATAATTTAAGAAGTTATACTAACAATATGTAATTTTACATTAAGTATGTTTTATAATTTGCAGAAAGCAAACAATTTTACTTACTCTATGTGATTATTATGAATTATATAAAAATTACATAATTTTGATATAGAAATACAGAAAATTTATGATAAAATGAAATTTTATTATTATTTTTCTGTAATTTTGCTATTTTTTTTTTACAGTTTAACAATGTTATGTTAATACCATAATCAATTAAATAAAAATCAAATTATGTTAAGTTAATACTAAGTTATACCTATTTAAAACTAGGAGTTTATAATTCATCTTCTTACACGGAGAAAAGGCATTCTTTGGAGTAAAGAAAATCATTTTCATTACAATAAATATTTTTTTCAATAGTGCAAACAAATAATTATTTTACAATAAAGAGTTGTATATTTACTCTAAATAAATTTATTTAAAATAAAAAAATATATTTTATTGAAATTTATTTATTAATATCAAAGAAACGTTTTTCTCCGTGTATATTAGATTGATAGCACTAATATTATTGAAACTACTAAACTAATTCAACCTTAATAATCTAGGGGCATATATTTTTGTCTAGGGAGCGCTAATTACCCTTACAACGGCCCTGCCTCTCTCTGACTTATTTTTATAAAAGAAACAACTACAAAAATAGTTATTTATAGCGGTCCTGATTGTAATGTCACTCACTTATAAAATCTAGTTTTAGAATATTCTTCATAACACGTAATAAATAACAAGTATATTTATATATGTCAAATAAATTTGTACAATTTCAATTTATTTGTATTGCGCAAACTGTCCAATATAGAATTTCAATAAAACAGACATGTTCACTCAACTAAATAAATACAGAAATTTGCAATGTTATATAATTTTCTTCCACTTTGACTACAAGGAAAAATGGTAAAGCGTTACAATTTCCAAAATAAAAAAAAAATTGTACAGAAATTTTTCATATAGCTTCTAGATTAGACGAATCTGAACTTAGTTTAAGTAGGTGTATGGATGTGCGTCGTCAGCTCACTCGCTCGGTTATCAGTCAAAATTTTGTGATTGCAACTCCTCCTAGACGGTTCAACTGATTTTAATGAAATTTTCAAGATAAATTTGTCTGGTACCCAAGATGGTCATGTGGTTTTTTTTTCCAGTGATGCCAACTTTTCAAGAAAAAAATACTAAAGTTTTTAAAAATTCATTGTGGCTACATTATTTATTCGATTTTGATCAAATTTTCAGAAAAGTTTCTCCTAGTGCCCACATAAATTACGTAATTTTAATAAAATACAGTGTTGTCAACTTTCCGAAGAAAAATAATAATATAGTTTTTAAAAATTCATTATGGATACATTATTTATCCGATTTTAATCAAATTTTTACAGCGTCTACATAAATTATATAATATTAGTAAAATATTAGTACAATGTTGCCAATTTTTGATTAAAAAAAAGATTTGTATTCCTATTTATTATGTGATAATTTCAAAGTGCTCCATATATGAGTTTACCCATATACTTCTAATTTTGTTTAATATTTTATTTGTTTCAAGAAGAAGCACACCTTTAGTTTTTGTTATAAATGTAAATTTAATTGTACGATAAAATTTTAATATCATTTATTTATTATTATTTTAAAATTATTCTGATGAAGACGACCATCGAGTTCGTCGAAAAGTAAATTATAAATAAATATTAATACAGAACTTTAACATATCGCAGTTTTATTTTAATATAATGAGTTCTGAAAGATTTTTTTTACTATGTTAATTAAATCGAATTGTAGTGAAATATATAATTTATTGTTTTTTGATCAAAATATAACATTTTATAAAATTTACTCAAAAAAATCTGCAAAAATTCAGTAAAATAGAGAAAAAAAAGTTTTTTAGCAGAAAAAAATATTGAAAATTCTAAAAAACATTTTAAAAAAAATTCTAGCGCCCAAACGGTACATGCTAGCAAATTAAAACTAAAACCAAATTATATAACTTTTTATTCCCTATCGAAAAGTATTCTAAGTATTTCTCTGAATTTTACTTCAGAAAGAAGTATTCTGCATATTATCGGTATCCCATGTTACTGCCCTATATCAAAGAACGTCATATACATATACTATATATATATATATATATATATATATATATATATATATATATATATAAATATATATATATATAAATATATATATTGGTCATTGCTATGCTGTAAAAAATTAATGTAAATTTACATATTCTATAAACGTATTTGTACAGAAAAAATTTAATATTACATCAATTATTATCACGGTAAAAATTACAAAATGCTGTGCTATTTTACTGTTTAATAATTTATGTAAAATTACATAAATATTTATTGTATTTTTTACAGTGTACAAAAATTTTAGCCAGCAACAATTTTTAATAAATTTTAAATGTAGGTAATTTAGAACGATACAAAACTATTAGAAACATCTATAATACATCAAGCGAGATTCGAACTCGTGCCCTTATAGATAACAAGCGGTATCAGGCATGGCCCTTAAACAGCTCTTGATCATTCAGGTCGACATTCGTACGAGGTTTAATTAAAAAGTACAAAATTTAATTAAAAATTGTATATAAAATTTATTTTAATTGTTTAACAATAATGTAATTTAAATAAATTTGCTATGTAAATTTAAATTTGAAAATGTATTTATTCATGTTAATTATACAATAATTCATTAATATTTAATTGCGTAATTTTTATCGTAGTTACAATATAATCGCTCTTATACAGGATGGTGTATATTTAAAAATCATATTTTTGTAATTTTCTGCTTTGCTAATTAATTTAGAAAAAAAAATGGCTCTAAATATCAGTTTTAGAGTATTAGATTCTGCATCTAAATCAATTTAAAAAAAAATCTTTTAGAACTCATTATATTAAAAAGAAAAACTCTAGGGTTAAATTCTGTATATTTTATCTAAATAGCGACATTTTGATATACTTTACGTATATATATATATATATATATATATATATATATATATATATATATATATATATCTTCATCAGCAAACAAGCAAAACATAGAAACAAGTTACTAATTATAGGTGATAAAATAACTAGATTAAAAAATAATAAATTATTTAAATAATAATATTAATAACTTGTTTCTATGTTTTTTGTTTGTTTGTTTTTTATATCATTTGGATTATTTTTTTCCTGATGAAAATATATATGTAGGGTATATTGAAATGTCGATATTTAAATAAAATATATACAGCACTTAATTCTAAAGCTTTTTGATTTCAATTAACTAATTTAATTTTGAAAGCTTTGTAAAGGTAGAAATTAGATATATAAAAATATCGAAAGTTATTTACAAAATAACCTATAATATATTTACATGGTTTTCATATTTATTAGAACGTAATACGTAATTAGAACATAATAATAACAATGATAAAAATATTCTGTATATATATATACAGTGTGTTGACTTGGACCGTCGTACATAGGGATTTAGCATGTAAAATCAGACTTGTGCGATTTCCTGCTTCCCAAATTATTTTACAAAAAAAAACTTATGATAAATGTTTTAGAGCATACTTTTCTGCATGTAAATCAATTACTAAAATTTTATGAGGAACCTTCCTAACGTCAAGAATTAGGTCTAAAGTTGTTAAGAAATTGACTGGAAAATGACAGTAGCCGTGAAATAGCCTTTGTTTTATTTTTGTTCCAATTTCACGGCAAATGCCATTTTCAGTCAATTTCTTGACAAATTTAGGGCTAATTCATGACGTTGGGATTGTTCCAAAAAAATTCTGTTAATTGATTTACATGTAAAAAAGTGTTACCTAAAACATTTATCCCTAAGTTTTTTTTGTCAAATAATTTGGGAAGCAGGAAATCGCACATGTCTGATTTTACATGCTAAATTCCTATGTACGACGGTCCAAGTCAACACACGGTATATGTAACTTGATATATATATATATATATATATATATATATATATATATATATATATATATATATATATATATATGGCCGTATACAAATTGGGCACAACACCCTTATAATCCGCTTCAGCTGGTAAGGTGCTGGGTACAGATTCCAGGTAGCCAGTATAAATACTTACTTAAATAAGAGAATCGAAATAATACAGCATAATTTTCCTAATAAAAATTAAAATACAGTTCAATATGCTAAATGACATGTTAATACTGGGAGTAGAAAAAAAATACAAAAGTAAATATTATATTTATTATCAAAGAATATAATTGCAATAATAATTTAATTACAATATTATAATTTACTTGTTGTTGCATATTTATAACATATCAACTTAACAAAATTTATTCTACTTATCATGTCTTCACGTTTTTTTTAGCATTTCTAAAATATAATTTTGTTTTTTTTTTCATCATTAAATAAAATACAATATCTCTGATCTTAACGTCAAAAGAATCAAATCAGTAGTAATGAATATTTATTTCAAAGCAAAATATATACACCCTTCGTGTAGGTACGAATGGATTAGTACCTGTGCACTGAAGGGGATTATAGGGGTTAGTTGTGCCCAATGAAATAGTGCCAGTTGAGTAAGTGCCATTTGCGTACAAATAAGGGTCGGGTCAAACGCAGGTAGTGAAGCTAGTTAGGCCGAGTGCCAGATGCGTACAGCGGTTTGGGAAAGGTCGAGTTGTGCTTATGGTCAAAATATAATATTTATAATACGTTATAATAGCATAACACATAATTTTTACAAATAATCAAGTCAGTATTTAATTTTAAAATTGACCAAGTTTATATTTATTGGTTTAAATTTGATTTGTGTAGATTAATATTTAATAAATTCATATATATTCAGATAAATTCTTACAGGAATTTCCATTGTAACTCTTTTCCCTACCCTTTTGTTAATTTTACTTGTTGTATTTAGATATATAAGAACAAATTTTGTTAAACTTTTTGTAGTATTACCTTCTGATAATGGGTTAACAGCCGAAATTGGCCAATAAATAATTTTTTATTGTTATTTGAAAATTTAACCGAGTGTTTTAATTTACATATTTCCAAAATGATTACGGAAAAGTGTGAGGAAAAGTTTATGTAATTATTATTACAAATTTAACATCATAAATTTAAGCATAATTTATCATAATATAGTAAAAAGTAACGAAGTTGGTAAACGATATGAATTTATTAAATATTAATCTACACAAATCAAATTTAAACCAATAAATATAAACTTGGTCAATTTTAAAATTAAATACTGACTTGATTATTTGTAAAAATTATGTGCGATGATAAGCACAACTCGATCCTTCCCAAACCGCTGTACGCATTTGGCACTCGGCCTAACTAGCTTTACTACCTGTGTTTGACCCGACTCTTATTTGTTCGCAAATGGCATTAAATAATGATTGTACGCAACTGGCACGTACGCAACTGGCACGACACCGTTCCCAATTTGTATGTGCAGACTAAGGCTACCTGAAATCTGTGCCCAGTTTACTTGCGCCGATATATATAAAGGATGTTCGTTCGCCAGGTTGATATAGGGCAATAACATGGGATATCGATAATATGCAGAATACTTCTTTCTGAAGTAAAATTCGGAGAAATACTTAGAATACTATTCGATAGGGAATAAAAAGTCTTGTTTGTAATATATTTTTGAATGTTTCATTTATATTTATTTACTTAAATGTACATTCTCGTTACTGTTTTATAATTTAAAGTCTATTTATTTTATTTTAATTTAATAACATCAGCCAAATATAACTTTCTGATAACAGTTATAACTTGACTTGACTTTTAAATATCTATATTTCTTATTTGTTTATTTCTTTTTAATTGGAATAATAAGCCTTCTCCTTATTTGTCATGGCTACTGTATAGACTTTCTGCTTTTATAAGTCCTGGTTTATTAATATTTTATATGTATTGTTTATATGCAGACAGTTTGAAAATTATAATATAAAATGTAGTAGGGAACTATGTTAATAAAAAATAAAAAAATAAATAATAAAACAAAAAAAGGTTCAATTATTTTTTTTTATTAAAAGAAAAAAGTTGAAATATTGTTTGTATAGCAATATTATAACAAAGGCATTTACATAGACACTACTGAAAAAGTGCACAAAACTGCTACGAAATATTGAGCATTTAATAAATTAATATCAGCAATATTTAGGGTTGAATAATTATAATTCTACCACTGTATGACTGCCGTATCTCAAACTTTTTCAAATCAAATATAGACATATATATATATATATATATATATATATATATATATATATATATATATATACAGTGTGTCCCCGGATTGAGTTTACTATAGGTATAATCGACAAAAAATTTAAGAACTTCATTTTTATGTTTTGGGATTCCGCTCTGTTTTGTCTGAAAACAATTTTAAGCATATTTTTAGTTTTTTTAAAAATCAGGGCGGCCATGAAAAATGTAAAGAACTATTTTATATTCAGGTAAACGGTCTTTTTTGTCAATAATACGGCATAATGTTTTCGAGAAAAGTTGTTCAGAATACGAAATTATGGTTCTGTGCAAAATTTCAAAAAAATCATTTAAAAAAAAAATGTGTCTGAATATAATGCCGACTGGACAAAACGCCGACCGAGAACACTACGCCGACCGTTCATTCGCATTTACGATAGATATTTTGCATGAGATTGATGTATTGACAGATTTTGGCTTGTGCAAGCGTCAACCTTTTGTTTATTTAGCTTGCGCAAATGCGAATAAACGGTCGGCGTAGTGCCCCCGGTCGGCGTATTGTCCAGTCGGCGTTATGTCCAACCAAATTTTTTTTTAACTGATCTTTTTACACAGTGCATAATTTCATATACTGAACAATTTTTCTCAAGAACATTATGCCGTATTATTGACCAAAAAGATCGTTTACCTGAATATAAAATAGTTTTTTACATTTTTCATGGCCACCTTAATTTTAAAAAAAATAAAAATATGCTTAAAATTGTTTTCAGACAAAGCAGGGCGGAATCCCAAAACATAAAAATGAAGTTTTTAAATTTTTTGTCGATTACACCTATAGTGAACTCAATCCGGGAACACACTGTATATATATATATATATATATATATATATATATATATATATATATTATATATATATATATATATATATATATATATATATATATATATATATATATATACACAGGATGATTTATGACGTCGGAGAAAAACTACACCGGATGATTCCTATGAGTAATCTAAATAAAAAACTTCCAATAAACATATGTCCGAAAATGCTTTCTAACGGAACTGTAGCCGTTAGAAGTTTATTACATGTAACATCAATCGCGTTAGCCTTATTTATTAAATCATTAAAGAAAAAACAACGTATGTGGTTTTAGCACGACGGTGCACCGCCTCATAGAGCAAGGGTAGTGACAACTTGGTTAAACGTTCATTTCCCTAGGAAATGGATTGGCTACGGAGGTCCAGGTTGCCTGGCCGCCAAGGTCCCCAAATTTGAACCCACTGGACTTTTATCTATGGGAACATATGAAAGAACTTGTTTACAAGGTGTCAATGGCAACCCGGGAGCAGTTGCTAGAACGGTTAAACCGTCTCGACTCAATTTACGAAGAGAACGTAAAAATTAGAACAATTCGACGTAAATTTCGCTTAATTTCAAGGACTTACAATGCTTTAGCGCGAAGTTATGATTTTTTTATGGAATTTAGTTTTAATTGATATACATATTCAATTTTATAAATTTGAAATTATTATTTATCCAAATATACATATTTACATACATACACAATCACACCATGTGCTCAAAAGAGTGTGGCATAAACTCTCTTCATCATCCCGAAATCAGTCGCCTCCAAACATTCCTATCCAAACAAGCAACTTTCGCTTCATCCACATGCATAACTCCTCTCTCATCGCATGCTTTTTTATTTCTACTACTTGGAAACTTTTGCTCACGCAAGCCACTCTCTCAATCATCTACCACTCCAACTACTTATCGGACGTCTACCTGCAAACGTATACCATCAAAATCATTCAAATAAATCTTTTTACCAGCAAACGTTCATTAGACGCATTCGCTCATGTCCGAACCATCTTAACTGGCTCTTAACACGGGACAACTTTTGCTACAACATTTTCTTCGTAATTTCACACTCATCATACACTAATCGTATTTCGTACCCACATACCCCTCGTAAAAATCTCATTTTCACAGCAGTCATTTTCCGTTTATGCTTTTTCAACCAAACCCAACATTCACTACCATACATTAACCAAAACTGCATTCTATATACTCAAACGGGCTTTTTTGGAAACTATTAAAACAGCATTAAATAAAACTAATTTGATTCCGGATATTTAAATTAAAGTGTGCATCATATTCTCTCGAATGATAGAAAGATTAATGATTTAGATTATGTTTGAGGCAAGAGTTAGAATTAATGCTATTTGTTCTGAATTAACTATTAACTCTAAATCTCCTTTGTATGACGCTCGATAACTACTCTACGAATTCTATTGTTATTTGTTCGTGGATGAGTCCTACGTGCATGACTTAGTAACTCAAATATACTTTACGGAATTTACCGAAACTAATAATTATATAACTTACACATCAAGTAGGTACTAAAATACAATTTGTAGTTTTAGAATTTTGAAAGAAGAAAATTCATTTATCTTAATAAAGAAAAACGAATTATAACTTGAAGTATTCTTTCTGCTTTAAGTGACTCTTGACAAAGCGTAATTAGTTTATTTGATGAAATTTTTACTTTTTTTTACTCAAAAAGTTACCAAGAAAAGATGTTATAAATTTTTAGATTTTAACTTACAATTTTATATCTTATTTGCATTGTTAAATTAGCTTATAACGAAAATTACAAACATAATTTATTTTGATGAAAATTATTTACAATGGAGTTACAATAGTGCTAAATGAACAAACAAAATTTGATTATTCCCCACTACTAGAAAGTACAGCTATGGCCTTCAGCCACAAACGAATTTCACCACGCATTATAACATAACTTGACTTGTGATTGAATTCATGAATTTTATGATTTTCAACGTTGATTTGGTTTTATTCTACGACAAATTGTTTTTATTGTATTATTATTGTTCATTATTTTTATAAAAAACAAGAAAAAATTGTTCAAAATGTGGAAACACATGTATGTTATTCAGTTCGAATATGACTTCCTGTAATTAATGTAAGTATTTAATTTATGTTATATATGTTATAAATACTTTTAAATGTATTTCAGTTTACTTTTTGTTGTATTTCTTATTTAAATTAATTTAATTTATTTTTATTTTTCATGTTGATAAAAAAAAAACACAAAATTTATAATGTTAATGTTTTGATCTGAAAGTTTCGAATATACTCAAAAACAATTGATTTATAATATGTTAACTAAATGGCCATGGATATATTGTAGTGTTGTATTGTTATGTATTCTAGTCTGTACCAGACCAGATGATGGCCAATATATTGGTTAAAACCGCGGTCGTCAATTTTTAATAAAAAGAAATACGAGTGGAAATCAAGACAAATAAATAAATTTTATTTTTTTCCTAATTATAATTTATTTTTATACATACATGCATACACAATCACGCCATATACCCAAAAGGGTGTGGCACAAACTCTTTTCATCATTCCGTAATCAGTCTCCTCCAAACATTCCTATCCAAACAAGCAACTTTCGCTTCATACACATTCATAATTCCTTTCATATATGCTCTTTTATTCTTACTACTTGGCAACTTTTGCTCACAAAAAACACTCTTAATCATACCACTCCTACTACACATATCAATTAATTTTTTACATACATACATACACTATATGAGATTAACAGAGTTACTTACGCGTCAACTCTGTTCATTTACAACATTCATAGGTGTAATGTGGGTCATCTATTTTTAGGTTTTTGTTCTTGCAAATTTTATGTCAGAAAATATATAATTAAAGAAATATTATTTATATATACATTAGAAATTATTTAAAAAATATTTTATACAATATTAAACAATATAAGACTATATTTTATGTTAAAAAAGAAATTTTTAAATAATATTAGTTTCTTTTCACATTAATATACATACATACACACAATCACTCCATGTACCCAAAAGGGTGTGGCACAAATTCTTTTTATCATCCCGAAATCAGTCGCCTTCAAACATTTCAAACACACAAGCAACTTTCGCTTCATTCACATTCATAATTCCTCCTCTCATACACGCTCTTCTATTCCTGCTGTTTGGAAACTTTCGCTCACGCAAGCCACTCTCTCAATCATACATACCACTTCAACTACTCATTCGGACGTCTACGTAAACGTGTATACCTTCAAAATCATTCATAAAAATGTTTTTAACTAAACGTTCATTAATTTATTTTTAAATGTTATCTATAACTGAAAGTAAATTTTATTTGAAAAGTTTCATTCGGAATATTAACATTTCAAGTATCTTTATACATTGTTAATTAGAAATTAAATAGAAAATTAATGAAAAAACTATGTCACCTGACCGAATTTTAATCCGCCAACCTTTCAATCTCCTTGTTCGCATAAGCTACAGGTAACTCGGCCACTCAATATAGTTTATTTTCCATTTAACTATTTATTTGTAAATATATGCAAAAATACTTTGATTATTCTTAAGGTAACATCTACACGTTTGTAAACATAAAACGATGGTCAATTCTTGCATTTTGACATTATTTATGTAACTTTATGTAACGAGAACAAATAATAAATAACATTATATAATAAGTTTCACAATTTCGGTAATTAAGTCATCATCAGAAGGAATACGTAAATTTTAACAAACCTCAGATCGTAAATACACAAAAATATCTTAGGCCCGTATTCTCACCTTTCTTTTTCGTGAAAAAGTGCTTTTATCATTAATTTTAAAATAACTTTTTGCTTCTGTTTGTCATCAAATATAAATAATTTTTCTATATTTGATCATTTTTATTATATTTGGTATTATAAAAT
This sequence comes from Clivina fossor, assembly GCA_963966155.1. Taxonomy (NCBI): domain Eukaryota; kingdom Metazoa; phylum Arthropoda; class Insecta; order Coleoptera; family Carabidae; genus Clivina; species Clivina fossor. Next base: position 1,275,944 of record OZ014560.1, read on the forward strand.
TTAAATAAACTATTTTAAAATGCTTAATAAATGATTTTAAGTGAACGTCAAAAGCACTTTTTTGAAAAAGCACTTTTTCATATGAGGTGAGAATACGGGCCTTAGCTTTTAACAAAAGTTAATGGAAGTTTGTTAATTATCTACGTTTTAGTCTGTCATTTGTATCTTTTTTGTTGATGAAGGCGTACATTGAGTTCGTCGAAACGTCGATTATTAATAAATATTTACACAAAGCCGATTTATTTTAATATAATGATTTCTGAAATTTTTTTTGCTGTGTTATCAAACAATTCTGTTACCTAGTAACTAAGTTCTGTTTATTTATTGTAAATGTCCTAATGAAGGCATACGTTGAGTTTATCGAAACGTTGATTATTAATAAATATTAATACAAAGCCATTTTATCTTAATATAATGACTTCTGAAATTTTTTTTGCTGTGTTATCAAACAATTATTTATTTACTTATTTTGTTACCTAGTAACTTGTTTCTATGTTCTGTTTATTTATTGTAAATGACATTTGTATAATTTTTTCTGATGAAGGCGTACGTTGAGTTTATCGAAACGTCGATTATTACAAAGTCATTTTATCTTAATATGACTTCTGAAATTTATTTTTGTTGTTATCAAACAATTCTGGTACCTTGTAACTTAGTAACTTGTTTCTATGTTCTGTTTATTTATTGTAAATGACATATGTATCATTTTTCCTGATAAAGGCGTACGTGGAGTTCATCGAAATGTCAATTATTAATAAATATTAATACAGAACTAGAACCTATAGCCGTTTTATTTTAATAGAATGACTTCTGAAAAATTAATTTCTCATCTTTATCAAATTATTGTTTATTTTATAATAAATGTATCTAAAAATGGAAAATTTACTAAATCTAAATGTTTATTCAAAAAATTTGTTGGTTTCAAATTAAGAAAGCTAGACGTAAAAGTGCAAATTTATTGAAGGAACATTTAAATTTAATAAATTTCTTATTTTTAAATACATTTATACGCAAATAATTAATTACCTTTTGTTAAAAGCTAAGATATTTTTATGTATTTAAAATCTGAATTTTGTCAATTTTGTCTGAAATTGGCCAATAACAGAGTTTTCAATCAAATTGTAAAACTTAAAACCTAGCGTTCTTATTATTTGTTTAGAAATTTATTTATTTTTATTTGTTTATAAATTCATTTAGTGATTTTTAACATCATTTATAAATATTTAAATCTTTATTAAATAAAATTAAGAAAAACAATTAGAAATACTTACTAAAGAAATTTGATATTTATTCAAATTAAAACTTCGTTTTTTAAAATTTTTTTATTTTAAAAATATATGTAACATAAATCACAATTATATTAATAAATTTTTAAAATTATTATCACATATACACTATTTTTAATGCATATTATTTTTATATTTGATATTTGATTATTAGTCAATATAATAATATTTTGCACGTTATTTTTTTCGTTTGGTAATATAACGCACTAAAACAATAAATTAATTATTTCCACAATTTATTAGCATGTAATTAATTAGCACTTAATTAATTCATTCGCTAAACATGTTGCGAAAATTTTATCGACGCTGTTTAGTTAGCAGATAACGACACGCTTCACTCGACGTTCAATCGCAGACTGACGCTGTCTTCCGACACAACATTATAAAATGGCACCGCGACGCCCATTTCTATCTCATTCTATCCATGCACAAATAGTATTTCTTTCCCTGTCGGGCTGCGCGTTTGATAACCCGTTGGTTTGGTACAGCTTCATTTTTATATGTGGTTTTTTTTAGGATTTTTTTTTTTGAAATTTAATATCAGTTCTAAATGTTTGGTTTGTTATACAATAGATTATTTATTGACGGTTTTTTCTTTGTTATAAATCTTATTTATTGATAATAAGGAAAAAAAAGCAATAAGATTCGTCCGTTTGAATTATCGAATAAGCTGGATCAGTTTTGAATAAATTTCGCATTATTGTGTACAAGTTTATTTTATTGCAGTTTTTATTTGATTAATGTTTAAAAAAATTAATTTAAATTCACCAGAGCAGTAAGAAGATATAACAAGATTAGAAGTATATGGGTAAACCTATACATAGACTACTTTGACATTTCTCGGAAAGTTGGCAACACAATATCTTTAATAAAATTATAATTAATGTAGGCACTAGGAGAAACTTTCCTGAAAATTTGATCAAAATCGAATAAATAATGTAGCCACAATGAATTTCTAAAAAAATTTGTGATATTTTTTTTGATAAGTTGGCAACACTGTATTTTGTTAAAATTACGTAAATTATATGAATACTAGGAAAATCTTTTGTGAAAAATTGAGTAAAATCGGTTAAATAACATGGCCATAATAAATTTTTAAAAACTTTAGTAATTTTTTTCTCGGAAAGTTGGCATCACTGAAAAAAAAAATCACGTGAACATCTTGGGTACTAGAAAAATTTATCCTGAAAATTTCATTAAAATCGTTTGAACCGTCTAGGAGGAGTTTCGATCACAAAATTTTGACTTACGACCGAGCGATCTGACGACGCACATCCATACACCCACATAAACTAAGTTCGAGTTTGTTATCTAGAGGCTATATGAAGGATTTCTATAAAAAAAAATTTTGAAAATGTTACAGACACCGTACCAAACGCTATACCACTTTTCCTTGCAGTAAAAGCGGTAAAAAATATATGTAATTTGCTTTTATATTAAAATATATGATTAATTTTAACGAAATTATATATGTATATATATATATATATATATATATATATATATATATATATATATATATATATAGTGTGTCCCAGGACGAACATTACGCTATCCGTATACAGGCTCAGTTGAAATGTCACTTCCGGTATAACAGGAAGTCGACCTTATTTTAAATAGAATACTATTTTTCATTTTATCATTGAATTTTACGAATAAATTTTACATGTGATACATTACAAATATTTTACTTTAGTTCAACTCTTTTTGACTTATTTCAACTTTTTTGATTTTTTTTCTTTGAAATTGGCGACATCTTTCAGGATCCGTATCTCGAAAATGTAATCAAATATTTGCAATTTGTAAACTAGGTCTTATAAAGGAAGCTATAGGTTACAGTTTCATAAAAAATAAATTAAAAATTATTTAATAAAAATGTGTCTAGAATTTTGCTGTAAACTTGAAATTCAAGAAACATTAAAATCATTTTTTTTCTATTCTATTTTTATAAATTTTATTTTAAAAAATCGTGTTAGTTTATGTAACATATCCTGTATTAAAAGTTGATAGATTTTTAGTAAAATATAAAAATATATAAAAATTTTAATTCTTCGTTGTAACCATTTGTCAAATTGATTAAAATTTGTTAATTAATACAATTATAAATACAAATATAATAAAATAAATAAAACTTCTTTACTCACTGATTACGAAAATTATTGTTAAAATTTCCACTACTGCCTTGTTTTTGAGAAAAATTTTGAATTAATAAATATACTAAAAATAAAATAAATTAAAATTATTTACTTGATTTTTTTCGCAGGTTAATTTATTTGTTATAAATTAAAAATGTGACAGACCGTTTAGTCTTTACAGATATCATGAGCATAGATTAAAACTATATGGGATTAACAGAGTTACTTACGAGTCAACTCTGTTCATTTACAACATTCGTAGGTGTAATGTGGGTCATCTATTTTTAGGTTTTTGTTCTTGCACATTTTATGTCTGAAAATATATAATTAAAGAAATATTATTTATATATACATTAAAAATCATTTTAAATATATTTTATACAATATTAAACAATATAAGACTATATTGTATGTTAAAAAAGAAATTTTTAAATAATATTAGTTTCTTTTCACATTAATATACATACATACATGCACAATCACGTCATGTACCCAAAAGGGTGTGGCACAAACTTTTTTTATCATCCCGAAATCAGTCGCCTTCAAACACTCCTATCCAAACAAGCAACTTTCGCTTCATCCACATTCATAATTTCTTTCATACATGCTCTTTTATTTCTACTACTTGGAAACTTTTGCTCATTCTCTCAATCATACCACTCCAAATACTCATCGGACGATCATGCAAACGTACACCATCAAAATCATTCAAATATTTTTTTTTAGCAGCAAACGTTCATTAGATGCATTCGCTCAACATGTCTGAACCATCTTAACTGACTCTATAACACGGGGCAACTTTTGCTACAACATTTTTTTTAATTTCACATTCATCATACACTAATGTATTTCGTAACCGATCTTTTCTATTTACACCCAGCTACCCCACGTAAAAATCTCATTTCCATAGCAGTCATTTTCCGTTTATGCTTTTGCAACCAAATCCAACATTAATATAATTAAACAAAATTAGAATTATATATGGGTAAATCTATCTATCTATCTATATATATATATATATATATATATATATATATATATATATATATATATATACATATATATATATATGTATATATATATACATATATATATGTATATATATATATATATATATATATATATATATATATATATACATATATATATATAGATCACTTTGACATTATCACATAAATGCTAAGAAATAAAAATAGAATTTTTATTTTTTTCATTAAAAGTTGACAACATTGTTTTTTACTAATATTATATATAATTAATGTATGTATATATAAATATTGTACTCATAATGAATTTTTTTCTCGGAAGGTTGATAACACTATATTTTGTTAAAATTATAATTTATGTGGGCACTAGGAGAAACTTTTCTGAAAATTTGATCAAATCAGTTAAATAATGTAGCCACAATGAATTATTTTAAAATTTAGTAATTTTTTTTTCGGAAAGTTGGCAACACTGTATTTTGTTAAAATTGCATAATTTATGTGGACACTAGGAAAATCTTTTATGAAAAATTGATTAAAATCGGTTAAATACCGTGGTCATAATTAATTTTTAAAAATTTTAGTAATTTTTTGTCTCGGAATGTAGGCATCATTAGAAAAAGGCAGAACATCGTGAACATCTTGGGTACTAGATAAATTTATCCTAAAAATTTCATTAAAATCGATTGAACCGTCTAGGAGGAGTTGCGATCACAAAATATTGACTGAGCGAGTGAACTGACGACGCACATCCATACACCCACTCATAAACTAAGTTCGTGGATTCGTCTGATCTAGAGGCTATATATGAAGGATTTCTATACAAATTGTTTTTATTTTTTGAAAATGTTACAGACACCGTACCAGTCACTATATCACTTTTTCCTTGCAGTCAAAGTAGTAATAATGAAGATAATAATAATAATAGGAAACTGTATATGACGTCGTTGTTGTGCGGTCCTTAAATCTAATTTGAAAAAAAAAAATAGTTACAAAAAGTCTGACTTTATGTAACCTTATCATCCCAGTTACATGTATATACAAGAATATCAATCAGAAATATTTTCTTGAGACAGTTAAAGGTTAAGGGTTAAAATAAATTTTGCGTTGAGTAAATACTTGGTTATTGTATCGCTTTGACAGTTACATTTCCGAATATCAAAGCTACAATTTCAAATTCTGTTTACTTTTATCTTTAGTAAAATATCAAATTTCATTTCACGCACGCGAGAATAGCACTCAACAAATAATAATACGCTTTTTACGTCGCCATTATTATTGCTGACATGATTTTGTTTCGGAAAAAATTGTTTTCGCGTTTTACACTTGTTGCTCATTACATTTGCTACTATTTTACATGTGAAGGCATTTATGTAAACAAAAGCGAAATATGAGGAATATTTTTAAATTGATCCTTCTTTGTTTTATTCGGAATTAATATACATAAATATTCATGTTTCAAATAGTAAAGAGATTTCTTTTGTTTCATGTAGCGCTGCTACACGATTTTTTAATATTGAAATTTCTGGTTGTATGTGCATATGATAAATTTGCAATATTACTATAAACTTTGTGAATTTATGAATATTTATTGGGGAATATATATAGGGATATTACAAAAAAATCATCGAGTTTTAAAAACCTATATTTCACAAAGTATTACGTTTGGTTAAAAAGATTTATTTGAATGATTTTGATGGTATACGTTTGCGTGGACGTTCGATGAGTAGTTGGAGCGGTATGATTGAGAGAGTGGCTTGCGTGAGCGAAAGTTTCCAAGTAGTAGCAATAAAAGAGCATGTATAAGAAAGGAATTATAAATGTGGATGAAGCGATAGTTGCTTGTTTGGATAGGAATGTTTGGAGGCGACTGATTTCGAGATGATAAAAAGAGTTTGTGCCACACTCTTTTGGGTACATGGCGTGATTGTATATGTATGTATGTATGTTTGATGTATTACAGATATAATATGGAAAGGTTCTTTTGCTTTTGGCTGAAATATAGGCAATGTTTGAATATTTTTTTTGGGACAATGAAAAGACTTACAAACATGCGGTTTTGGCAGTTTTATTCTTTAGTATTTTGCGGAATAATTTTTGTTTTTTTTTATGTTAAAACAAAATGTCGACACAAACTTGGTTCAAATATGTTGACGACATACTCATAATAACAGAACACCAAAACCAAAACGAAATAATAGATTACTTAAACACATTACATAACAGAATAAAATTCACATTCTTGATCTTACACTAATAAAAACAACACCCAAAATAACAATATTTAAACCAATAGCCAATAAGAATCAACATACAAACTAATACAGTAACAGCCAATTAGAAGCAACCACTTTCCTTGGAACAATATAAAAACAACACAGACTAAACTCAGAAAATCTGAAGATGACTGAAAAGTCGAAACGCGTCATTGTTAAAAACAATAACAAACCTGATAGGGAATTTAATAACATTAGAATTAATCATAACGCAGATTCAGGACCCAAGAACAAAAGTTTATCTTTTGACATTAATATTAAATGATATTTCTTATGACTTATACCTAACTAGAATAAAATTGGACAAAAATGGACCAAATTATGGGCTTTTAAATAAAAAGTGCCTTTTTGACCTCATTTTTCGAAATTTGATCTTTTCTTAAAAATAGTAAATATCAATTTTTTGTCTTTATTTTAGGTAGACATTCAAAAAAGTATGCTTTTCAAGTTGGACATTACTGAAAGTAATTCAGATGCACTGTTCAAACGCTACTTTCGGCGTAAGGAAAAAAAATACGGTTTTGAAAAAAAAAAAACGTTTTTAAAATTTTGGTAAAATTTAACTTGCTACCTGGACGTCCTGAACGTCCTGAACATCCTTTAGCGCGCGGTACGCCGGTGCGTTCAAGACGCTGTAGCTCCGGAAATATGTTTCTGATAGAAAAATTCTTTCGCACACATATTTTAGACATGTAAAGCTTTTAACATATGGAATGAAAAATATTACATTTCAATATTACATGATCAAGATTAGAAGTATATGGGTAAACCCATATATAGACCACTTTGACATTTCTCGGAAAGTTGGCAACACAATATCTTTAATAAAATTATAATTTATGTAGGCACTAGAAGAAACTTTCCTAAAAATTTGATCAAAATCGAATAAATAATGTAGCTACAATGAATTTTTAAAAAAATTTGTGATTTTTTCTTTCTCTCGATAAATTGACAACACAGTATTTTGTTAAAATTGTATAATTTATGCGGACAGTAGGAGAATTTTTTATGAAAATTTGATTAAAATCGGTTAAATAGTGGTCATAATGAATTTTCTAAAAATTTAGTAATTTTTTTCTCGAAAAGTTGGCAATACTGAATTTTAATAAAAATTATATAACTAATGGGAGCATTAGAGAAATCCTTTCAGGAAATTTGATCAAAATCGAATAAATATTGTAGCCAATATGAATTTTTAAAAACTTTAGTAATTTTTTTCTCGAAAAGTTGGCATCACTGGAAAAAATAAAACCACATGACTTTATCTTGGGTACTAGACAAATTTATCCTGAAAATTTCATTAAAATTGGTTAAACCGTCTAGGAGGAGTTCCGGTCACAAAATTTTGACTTATGACCGAGCGAATGAGCGAGCGAGCGAGTTGACGACGCACACACATACACCCACATAAACTAAGTTCAGATTCGTCATCTAGGGACTATATGAAGAATTTCTATACACACATTTTTTTTTGAAAGTGTTACAGACACCGTACCAAACGCTATACCACTTTTCCTTGCAGTAAAAGTGATAAAAATAGAAAAAGTTGGTCACGGCACAGTTGATAAAAAAAAATCTACTTAACCATGACATGGTAATACTACCCTTATCCCCTTAAGGGATTGAAACGAGAGGTAGTTTTAAAATTGTAAATGGAAACACTTATTTTTGTGCATTTTTGGATTTTCCGTCAAAAACTACTAAGGAAAACCGAAATTTCATGACTACCCTCACCATTCCTACACGGGGGTTGGACAAAATAATAAAAAAAAATGTTTAAACGAAAATGAAACTTTTTCACCGATAATTTTGGATTCTCAGTTAAATTATCACTCAGTAATGATAATCATGTACCCCTACGTTACCCCTTAGGGTCAAATGACTGCCACTTTGTTAGCAGTGGTTTTTTTTTATAAAGGAAAACAATAAGGCCCCGCAGATTTAATCTAAATTACTAATTTTTAATACTTTTCTGATTCAGACACACAGGGAAAGCTGTGGAACGCCACGCGCACAAAAAGGGGACATGGGCCCGTATTCTCACCTCGTTTATAAAAGTGATTTTTACCAAAAGTGTTTTTGACGTTTACTTAAAATTATTCATTAAGAACTTTATAATAGTTTATTTAAATTTTATAATACCAAATATAATAAAAAGAATCAAAAATAGAAAAACTATTCATATTTGATCAAAAACAGAAGCAAAAAATTATTTTGAAATTAATGATAAAAGCACTATTTTACGAAAAACTGAAGTGAGAATACGGGCCATGGTTTTTAAGGGCTGAAGCTGCCATTTTGTTTTTTTTTTATGAAAAAATTGGATTTTATTGTACATTAATCGAAAAATAAAACTAGTTAAACCCCATTCTAAAAAGAGGATTTTTTCTATGAAAAAAAAATTCCCAAATTTCACTGCATACTAAAACCGAAATTTCGGAATGTACGTCACTCCGGTTTTCATACACACGTTACGAAATAACTGCGCAATTTTGGCCTGCGCAGTTAAAACTGTGCAATAAACTGAGCGTGTATGGCCCCGGCCCGCCTGACTCGAGAAAACAAAGCGCTTTCTGTTGCGTAGTAGCTATTGTTCAAACTGCGTTTGTATTGTTATCTGGTAATTTAAAATAGTGTATGATGAGTGTGAAATTGAAAAAAATGTTGTAGCAAAAGTTGGTGTTAGTCAGTTAAGATGGTTCGGACATGTTGAGCGTATATGTCTAATGAACGTTTGCTGCTAAAAAGATTTATTTAATTGATTTTGATGATATACGTTTGCGTGGACGTCCTATGAGTAGTTGGAGTGGTATGATTGAGAAAGTGGTTTACGTGAGCGAAAGTTTCCAAGTAGTAGGAATAAAAGAGCATGTATGAGAGGAGGAATTATGAATGTGGATAAAGCGAAAGTTGCTTGTTTAGATAGGAATGTTTGGAGGCGACTGATTTCGGGATAATGAAAAGAGTTTGTGCCACACCCTTTTGGGTACATGGCGTGATTGTGTATGTATGTATGTATGTATTTCATATTATATCTCAAATATTTTGTAAAATATAGCTTTTTTAAACCTGATGATTCTTTTGCAGCAAACCTGTATAATGGCACAATAAAACTAGTATATTGAACGACAATTATGGCATAGCAAGTAGTATATCAAACGACAAATATTGTTAATATAACTGAAAATTTTGATACGACTCATTACAGAATAAATCGGATTATTTTATTTATGAAAGGTCACAATAAACTTGAAAATTTTGTATAATTTATTGCAGCACATAGGTCGGATAAAAATATTAAGAGAGAAACAATACAACTCAAGATGTTCTTTATTTATTTCTTTTTTACATACATACATACACACACAATCACGCCATGTACCCAAAAGGGTGTGGCACAAACTGTTTTTATCATTCCGTAATCAGTCTCCTCCAAACATTCCTATCCAAACAAGCAACTTTCGCTTCATACACATTCATAATTTTTCTTATACATGCTCTTTTATTCCTACTACTTGGAAACTTTCGCTCACACAAAACACTCTTAATCATACCACTCCTACTACTCATCGGACGTCCACATATCAATTATTTTTTTACATACATACATACACACACAATCACGCCATGTACCCAAAAGGGTGTGGCACAAACTCTTTTCATCATCCCGAAATCAGTCGCCTCCAAACATTCCTATCCAAACTATATGAGATTAACAGAGTTACTTACGCGTCAACTCTGTTCATTTACAACATTCGCAGGTGTAATGTGGGTCATCTATTTTTAGGTTGTTGTTCTTGCAAATTCTATGTCAGAAAATATATAATTAAAGAAATATTATTTATATATACATTAAAAATCATTTTAAAAAATATTTTATACAATATTAAACAATATAAGACTATACTGTATGTTAAAAACGAAATTTTTAAATAATATTAGTTTCTTTTCACATTAATATACATACATACATGCACAATCACGCCATGTACCCAAAAGGGCACATTCCTCCACACATTCCTATCCAAACAAGCAACTTTCGCTTTATCCACATTCATAATTCCTTTCTCATCGCATGCTCTTTTATTCCTACTACTTGGAAACTTTCGCTCACGCAAGCCACTCTATCAATCATACCACTCCAACTTGAAACTATTATTCTCATACAATTTTAAATACTCAAAATTTATTCACAGATATTTATTATTAATTGATAAGATCAAAAAGATTTTAACTTTGGTTTTTCACAAAGATTTTCTTTAATACTCTTTTAATTTTACAAAACTGCTTCCGGTTATATTCGAATTCGTTCATCATCTTTTTATAATTATATTGGTAACTAAAAATAAAACGTGGATTTCAAAAGAAAGAAAAAAAAATATGGTCGAATATTAATTATAAAACTGCAGGAAATATCTGATGCTGCAAAAAATTATATATTTTTTTACAAGATTTAATTAACATAATTAATTAAATTTGATTACAAAAGCCATGAATGTGTCTGTCAAAGAAAATTTTAAGGTTGAATCAGTAGAAATTTCCGAAAATTAAAATACGATATTGAATTAATATTCGATGAATTTAACATTAACGATGGAAAAAATTAGAGAAGTACATTTTCTTTTAAGTATTACTCAGATATTATTACTGTACACTGTACAGAATAATTTATTTTTTTGTTTCTTCTCATTTACAATTTATACTTATCACAAAATTAGCATTATGTTTTAGTCGTAATGCTATTGGTTCTAAACTGCACTAACTACCTACTAATTTGTTAAACGATATTATGCTTGAACAAAAATGTGTTTTTATGCCCACATAAGCACATGCGATATTTTTCAAGCACTGAAAAATACAATTTATTTGAATGATTTTGATGGTATACGTTTGCAAGTGGACGTCCGATGAGTAGTTGGGGTAGTATGATTGAGAGAGTGGCTTGCGTGAGCGAAAGTTTCCAAGTAGTAGGAATAAAAGAGCATGTATGAGAGAGGAATTATGAATGTGGATGAAGCAAAAGTTGCTTGTTTGGATAGGAATGTTTGGAAGCAATTAATTTCGGGATGATGAAAAGAGTTTGTGCCACACCCTTTTGGGTACATGGCGTGATTGTGTATGTATGTATGTATAAAATACAAAAAAAAACTGTCAAAGATCGGTTGAAAATTGCCGTAATTAGCATTTTTTGTTACAATGCCCTGAAAAACAGTTTTTTAAAACGCTTATAACTAAATATCAAATATTTCAATTTGAACGGTTCTTTGGAAAAAATGACGCATTTTTATGTGGGCATAGAAATACAGAATTACGGCTCGATCAGAGAAAAAGTTGATATATGTATGTTTAGGTTATTGTATGAAAAAAATTCCAAAAAATGGCATATTTTATATTCGAATCGTTTTGCCTAAGAAAATTTAATTTTTTGCTCTAGCCGACAAAAATATTTTTTTTTGATACACCCTAATAATAATAATAATAATATATATATATATATATATATATATATATATATATATATATACCGGGTGTTCGTTCGTCAAGTTCGTATGGGCGTTTAACATGCAGTTTCGATAATTTGCGATATACTTCTTTCTCGAGTAAAATTCTGAAAAATACTTGAAGTATTTTTCGATAGAACATAAATAGTTGTATAATTTGGTTTTAGTTTTAATTTACTAGCATATGCCGTTTGGGCGCTAGAATTTTTTTTTGATTATTTGGTTTTTATTTTTTTCTCAAAAACTATGAGGTCTAGGAAAATAAGCCTGATATGGAAAAATGCGAAATACTGAATACGATAATTGAGTGAAGAAACCATTATTCTACGATGCATGGTTTAGTAGAAAAAAAAACTGAATTTTTGAAAATTTGACAAGGGAGTAGGTACCCTTGAGATTTTTTCAAAATAAAACTTTTTTCAAAATTTGTTCAAAAAAATGTGAAAAAAATTCAATACAATAGAGAAAAAATGTAGCTACGTAATAGCTAAGTAACTTTTTTTTCTAATTCATTTTGGTTTTTTTCATTTTCAATAATTTTAACGAACGAACACCCGGTATATATATATATATATATATATATATATATATATATATATATATATATATATATATATATAAACATAAAACATAAAAGCATATTTTCACTGTTATTTTATAAATATAGATAATTAATTGAGTTTTTAAATTAAATTCTATGTTTTTATAAATTTTCATCTTTGAACAAATTGTTGGTCTGAAAATGATCTGAAATGACTGTCTTACGTAATTTTGGTATTAGCAAAATATATACATATATAAATATATGTAACATATACCGGGTGTCTACTTTTTTTTTGTTACATAGGGAATACAATGCTAAAATTTTCATTTGGTGATAAATTTTCCCCTAATTATTATAGAACAAAAGTACAAATACAAAAGTTGTTTAGAATTCAAAAATGCATCAAATGATGCCAAATTTATCAATATAGGATGTTCCGATCAAGAATTAGAAGCAAATTAAAATTTCCATTTTTGCGCTCTTTACATCAAAGTGCCATGGAAATTAAACAAATAATTTCATTTCTTCTGGAGTTTGAGTTTGACAGATCGTATTTATTTTATTGTTACGTTCTGTATTATTATCATTATTATTGAAAATAATGAATAAACTTAAGGTAAATGAAAAAGTTCAGTGCGTAAAATGGTATTTTACTGGAAATTCGATACGACGAGTAAGAGATTTATTCAGCGCTTTCTTTGAAAACCGTCCCATACCTTCCGCTATGACTATTCGTAGGATAATTAAACAATTCGAAGAAACTGGAAGTGTGTTAAAACGTTGTAAAAATTGTAGAAAAATCAACGCAGAAGATCAGGAGGAGAATTTAAATCAAAATGCAATTAAAGAAAATACATTGAATATACTTTTGTGTGTAACGGAAAACCCAAATGTTAGTGTGCGTCAACTTGGTGCTGAATTAAATTTGCATCCTTCAACAATACATAAGGTACTAAAAAATGAAAAATATCATTCTTATAAATATTCCACGCACCAAGAGATATTTGAAGCGGATAAAATGGCTAGAAGCGAATTTAGTAACATTATTATGGAAAAATCCAATTTAGACAGAAACTTCTTGAAATCTATTTGTTTTACTGACGAGTCTACGTTTACTTTACACGGCGAACCTAATACACAAAACTTTAGAATATGGAGCCAAACAAATCCTCATTTAATGGTAGCAACACGTACCCAATATCCAGAAAAAGTTAATGTATGGGCTGGAATTTTTGGCAGGTGTATAATTGGGCCATTTTTTATTGAAAATAATTTAAACAACGAAAAATATTTGGATATGTTGCAAAATCATATTGGTCCGCAGTTAGAAGAGTGTGCAACTCAAGATAATGTTGTCTGGTATCAACAAGACGGATGTCCGGCACATTACAGCTGCAACATTAAATTATATTTGGATCAATGTTTTCCAAATTCATGGATTGGTAGAGGTGGTCCAATTAATTGGCCAGCTAGATCGCCCGATTTAGCACCGTGCGATTTCTTTTTATGGCCATATTTGAAGGAGAAAATTTATAAACGACATATCAAAAATCTTGTTGATTTGAAAAATGCCATTGTTGAAGAGTGCAATAATATAACACAAACACAATTAAGCTCTGTACGTCACGAATTTTATAACAGATAAGGTTATTGTTTGGCAGTTAATGGCGATTTATTTGAACATTTAATTTAAATTGTTAGTTTCGTTTTTGTTCTCCTATATCTTGTATTCATGAATTTTTCTGTTTTATAGGTATATTGAATATTGTAATAAATAAAGAAAGTTTTACGGAGTTCAGCTATTTACTATTTATTAAACTCTTATCCGACGTTTCACTGCACAACTTACAGCATCCTCAGGGATAAGTTTAAATTATTATAATAAATATATATTAGGCATAATGCCAGTCATCTAATTCAAATGTATTGTTTTTATAACTTGAAGTTAATAAATAAATTAAACAATTACTTAAAATTATAATGGAGACATTCACAATTTAAAACCACAGCTAGTACGTAGTGTACAGCCGAGTAAAATACCCTTTCATTGTAATAAATAATAAATACTTAATACTTTTTATACTTAATAGCTTTTCATTTACATTAAGTTTATTCATTATTTTCAATAATAATAATAATAATAATAATAATAATAATAACACACATTATGTGGCACTGCACACATTATTAGGAAGACCATTTAGTATCCTTAAGATCTAGGTCAGATCTCGGATACTAAATAAGTCCACCACAACCTCACTTTATCTCTGGGTTGTAAGAAATCCGTTACCCCGATCACCTGGGTAACTCAGCCAAGTTGAGGTGGTGTGAAATAAAAACGAATAATAATAATAATAATACAGAACGTAACAATAAAATAAATACGATCTGTCAAACTCAAACTCCAGAAGAAATGAAATTATTTGTTTAATTTCCATGGCACTTTGATGTAAAGAGCGCAAAAATGGAAATTTTAATTTGCTTCTAATTCTTGATCGGAACATCCTATGTTGATAAATTTGGCATCATTTGATGCATTTTTGAATTCTAAACAACTTTTGTATTTGTACTTTTGTTCTATAATAATTAGGGGAAAATTTATCACCAAATGAAAATTTTAGCATTGTATTCCCTATGTAACAAAAAAAAAGTAGACACCCGGTATACGTAATATATGTAAATAATTTTACACAAATCTACAAAGCATATTCAGAAAACGACTATGCCATTATTCATTTAACTATTGTGTTTAAATATTGTGTTTAAAACGGTGCTGCCACCTGTAAATATTATTATTTTATTGAAATGAGTTTTTACAATTACAAAAATAATAAATTTATCTTTTTGAATATATTACGGTAGTAAATACAACGATTCGGAACAAAAAGAAACAAAATTAATGTAACAATAATAATTTTTGGGCACTTTAAGAATTTTTTTTACTTTAGAGAGAGAGACGAGAGAATGACATAATATGTTATTACAATGACCTTATCGAGGGATAAGTAGGAATAAAATATTAAAGTTTAATCAGTTTCGATTAATATTAGATGCAGTTTTACTAAAAAAACTAAAAAAGGTGCAAAAAAAGTGCAAAAAAATCACGTTTTCGAGCGATAGATGCTCCCTCTGGAATGACCAGAAACGGTAAACGGAGACTCTTCTCACACCAAAAACTTTCATTTTTTTTGCCCAGCGGGCGAAATAAATTTTTTTCGACCCACCCTAATATATATATATATATATATATATATATATATATATATATATATATATAGTTGATAACTTAGATGAAATATTCGAAATAAATATGTAACAATTATATTGTATTCAAATATTGTTTTTTATTTACATAACAATTACAATTTGTTCTCCTACGTACAAAATAGTTAAATATAACTTAAATAATTTGATAAAAATTTATTTATAAAAAAAAAATATTATGCAATTAGTTACGATTCATACAAAAATACGTTATACAAATTCATATACACAAAATATATATAATACAAAAATACTTCTCAGCAACATGATTTTTCATTATGAAAAAAAAAAAACAAAAATTATTTACAATATATCGCGATTTCTATTCATGTTTGCATTTGATTATATCTTTCGTATAACTTTCATTTGTTTCATGTGTCATGGCTATCTTTAAGGAACGCATTTTAAATATATTTACAATATTTGTTAATAATTTTAATTATGTTCTATCACTAAATTTGTAACGTTTGCAGTTTCCCGAATTACCGAGTAACAATATTTATTTAAAATAATTTATTAAAATTACCAAAAAACAATATACATTTCTATCTAAATGACTAAGCTTATAACGATTTAATTACTATATTTATAATATGCAAGTTTGTAAAATCTTAGATCATTTTCAAATTATCGTAAAACTGCAACAAAATATTTGATTAAAATCGGTTAATAAAGTGGCCAAAATGAATTTTTTAAATTTTGGTACTTTTTTCTCTTAAAGTTGGCAACAATGAATTTTTTAAAACTGAATTTATATGGATACCAAGAAAATCTTTTGTGAAAATTTGAGTAAAATCGGTTAAAACATGGCGACAATAAATTTTTAAAAAATTTATTAATTTTTTCTCGGAAAGTTGGCAATATTTTATGTTATTAAAATTATATAATTTATGTGGGCACTAAAAAAATTTTTTTTTTATTTCTATTACAAAAAAAAAGAAATCAGAAATACCAAAAAAAATATTTACATTAAGATCCATGATTTAATAGTTTTTTAAAGAACTTTTGAAAGGTTTTTAACAATTAAATCAAAAATAAAACTGCTTTAGGATCAAGTTATGTATTAAAATAATCAACGTTTCGACGAAACTCAACGCATGTCTTTATCAAAAATTATATATTTTTACAAGATTTAATTAATATAATTAATTAAATTTGGTTAAAAAAGAATAAACGTGTCAGTCAAAAAAAATTTTAAGATTGAATCAGTTGAAATTTCCTAAAATTAAAATAATATTAAAACACATTTGATGAATTTAACATTAACAATTTATTGCATCAGTTTCCCTGATGAAGAGGGACGTTGAGTTTCGTCGAGACGTCGATTATAAATTAATTTTAATACAGAACTTGAACCTAAAGTAGTTTTATTTTATCTAATGAGTTCTAAAAGATTTTTTACTAGTGAAATATGTAATTTATTGTTTTATGATTGTGTACATATATTTTACGAAATATTAGCTGTTGCAAAAACGTGGAAAAAAATTCCATGTGTAAAAAAATTTGCAATTGATTTTATTAAAAAAATCTTTTTAGGAAGCACATTTAACTGGTATTAATATTAGTTATTAATATTAGTTATTGTTGGTGTTAGTCAGTTAAGATGGTTCGAACATGTTGAGCGAATGTCTAATGAACGTTTGGTTAAAAAGATTTATTTGAATGATTTTGCTGGTATACGTTTGCGTGGACGTCTGATGAGTAGTTGGAGTGGTATGATTGAGAGAGTGGCTTGCGTGAGCGAAAGTTTCCAAGTAGTAGGAATAAAAGAGAATGTACGAGAGGAATTATGAATGTAGATAAAGCGAAAGTTGCTTGCTTGGATAGGAAAGTTTGGAGGCGACTGATTTCGGTATAATGAAAAGAGTTTGTGCTACACTTTTTTGGGTACATGGCGTGTTTGTGTTTGTATGTATGAATGTATGTAATATTAGTTACTTCTGTTTCAAATCAAACCATTTGTACAAAACATAATTATTTTTGTCTAATTGGAATTATTTCAAGTTGATGAACTTACATGGAAATTTCTCGTTACAGTAAAATTGTTAAATAAATTTTGATAAACTATTTATTATAAATTATATAAAATTTCTAATAAATTATAAAGATTTTCTTGTAAAATATATTAATTTATTAAAAATTAAAACAATTGTGCATTAAAAATTAAATTTTTAATTGAAAAAAATAGTTGATTCTACAGAAAACGACTTTTAATATATATATATATATATATCTATCAAAAACGTGAATGATTTTTAAATGTTACATTTTAAAAATAAATTATAATTAAAATGTATAAGATATTAAATATAAGACAAAAAATATATTTTAATTTTGTGGTGAGAATTTGTATATGAGTGTAAAATTGTATATTTAAAATTGTATTTTTAACAAATATTCAATTTTTATATATACTCAAAATCTTGTCATATAAAATAAATAATTTTTTTAACAAACACCAATAATTTATACTTTTAAAAGATTTTTTTAATAAATTTATTAAAAATTTTTTTTAATTGCAACACACTAAATGTAAGTTTATTTAGTTTAAAATAAAATTGAATGGTATAATAATTACAAAATATTTATTATTAAAAGATGTATGTAAAATAGTACGTTATTAAGACGTACGTAAAATAGTACGTTATTTGAATATTACGTAAAACGTTATATTATGAAATGATTAAAATACTTTCATCAAAAATACTCAACGTATCCAGTGGTCCAAAATCACTGACCACTTTGAATATTTGTGTAACCTTAGATCACTGATTAGGACTTTAATTTTATCTTTTGTTACTGATGATGAAAGCATAGCTTTCGAAATACGTATATAGCTTTTTTAAAATTATTGTTTTATTACGATGTAATTTTGCTATTTTCATTTTTAGATTAGCTAATTTTTACTACTTTGACTGCAAGGAAAAGTAGTATATAGCGTTTGGTACGGTGTCTGTAACATTTTCAAAAAAAAATAAAATTGTATAGAAATCCTTCATATAGCCTGTAGATGACGAATCTGAACTTAGTTTATGTGGGTGTATGGATGTGCGTCGTCAGCTCGCTCGCTCACTCGCTCGCTCGCTCGGTCGTAAGTCAAAATTTTGTGGCCGCAACTCCTCCTAGACGGTTCAACCGATTTTAATGAAATTTTCAGGATAAATTTGTCTAGTGCTCAAGATGGTCATGTGGTTTTGTTTTTTTCCAGTAATGCCAACTTTCCGAGAAAAAAATTACTAAAGTTTTTAAAAATTCATATTGGCTACGTTATTTATCCGATTTTGATCAAATTTTCAGAAAAGATTTCCCTAATGCTCCCATTAATTACATAATTTTATTAATATTCAGTGTTGCCAACTTTCCGAGAAAAAAATTACTAAAGTTTTTAAAATTTTATTATGGCCATGTTATTCAACCGATTTTACTCAAATTTTCACAAAAGATTCTCCTAGTATTCATATAATTTATGTAATTTTAACAAAATACAGTGTTGCCAACTTTCCGAGAAAAAAATTAGTAAAATTTTTAAAAATTTATTATGACCATTTTATTTAACCGATTTTAATCAAATTTTCATAAAAGTTTTTCCTAGTGCCTAAATAAATTATGCAATTTTAACAAAATACAGTGTTGCCAACTTATTGAGAAAAAAATCACAAATTTTTTTAAAAATTTATTGTGGCTACATTATTTATTCGATTTTGATCAAATTTTCAGAAAAGTATCTCCTAGTGCCCACATAAATTATAATATTATTAAAATACAGTGTTACCAACTTTCCGAGAAATGTCAAAGTAGTCTATATATGGGTTTACCCATATACTTCTAATCTTGTTAATTATGTTATTATTTTAGGATCTTGGTCGTATGCAACAGAAACTTTTTTGATGTAATCGTTCAATTTTCAATTTAAGAATTGTACTTTTTTTTACGTATTTTGTTACAATTTTATTTTCAGTAAAAATCATCTAGGATTTTATAGTTACTTGTATATGTACGATATAAGCACTAGTCCTAACTAATTTTAAATAGATAAATAAATAAAATACGAATTCGATAGAAACTGCAAATGTTAATAATAATATTAAATAATCAACAATAAAATTGCAACGATTCACTGGCAAAATTTTCATAATTAAATTAAATTAAATAATAATATTTACTGGTATAGTCTATCCATAAATTAGTTTTCACAATCGAAAACCATTATTCGAAACTAATTTTTGCAAAGACTATAAATTTATTTACAGGATATGTTTTGTTTTTCCCATTAATATAATTACAACAAATTTAAAATATACCAACAATTATCAATAATTTAATGTGAACATAACACGATGGTATCTATATTAGTACATATTATATAATTTAAATTTGTTTTAATTACAATGTTGAGATGTCATTAATATTTTACAATAGAAACTGGTTATTACAGTATATATATACCGTGTGTTGACTTGGACCGTCGTACATAGAGATTTAGCATGTAAAATCAGACATGTGCGATTTCCTGCTTCCCAAATTATTTTACAAAAAAAACTTTGGGATAAATGTTTTAGGAAACACTTTTTTACATGTAAATCAATCAACAATTTTTTTTTGGAACCATCCCAACGTCAGGAATTAGCCCTAAAGTTGTCAAGAAATTGATTCTTTGTTCCAATTTCATGGCTACTGCCATTTTCCAGTCAATTTCTTAACCTAATTCTTTAGACCTAATTCTTGACGTTAGGAAGGTTCCAAGTATAAAATTTTAGTAATTGATTTACATGCAGAAAAGTATGCCCTAAAACATTTATCATAAGGTTTTTTTTGTAAAATAATATGGGAAGCAGGAAATCGCACATGTCTGATTTTACATGCTAAATCCCTATGTACGACGGTCCAAGTCAACACACTGTATATCAACAGTTAGGGCTCGGATTTATTTGTAGTCTTAGTCAAATTCGTAGTCATAAAGTTGCAAACTTAAAATGCTTGATACTGTACTAGTCTTATACTTTAGACACACGACAAAATTTAATGATCGTTAATTCCTAATTTAGTCATTTGAATTTGGTAAAGTTTGTCAAAGTTTATGTTTACATATTGAAATTTAAATTAAGATAAACATTATGGTTGTGAAATATTGTTTTATGCTAATTTGTAATAATAATGATACAAACATAACATCAAATAAAATATTTCTTAAAGAGGTATAAACCTATCTCAGCCTAGAAAATCGACTAACTTTTGAATTTTTTTCAGGGAAACTATAAAAATTATCAAACCGCGGTATATATATATATATATATATATATATATATATATATATATATTAGGGTGGACCTTAAATGGGGTGAAGTCGAATTTTAACCGGGCCGCCCCTCAAAAAGATCCCAAATTAAGAAAAAAAAATTGTAGTAAAATTTTTTCCGCGTAATATTAAGGTTTAAGGGTGCCGAAATGCACTTTTCTACTTTTTATTTACATAAAATCGGATTTTTACACATTTTGGAACTTCATTTCTTTTTGAGGCAATAGGAAGTTTAAAAAATCCACTCAGCGGTGAAATACAGTCTATAATTACCCGATAATGTGTGGTAATGATTCTGATATTATTCTGAAGAGATTTAAAGATGATCAAACTATCGCTCAAAAGATTGAAAAGCCGTTTTGGCTTAGATGATTAAAAAGATGACAAAACAATTATATAATTTCAAATCTACAATAAAATTTCTAAATCAATTGTTAATTAACTGACTTAATTTTAAAAGTGTTATTATTTAAAGATTTTCAGCAATTTCAAAAATGTGAGTGATTTGGTGCCACATTTGTCGGTAGAGATACTATAGGGAGAGTTCGGCCGATAGCCTGAAAATAGTGTGGCTTATCATTGGTTCATTTTTCTCTAAAAACAAATGATTTTGAATTCGCGCGCTAGTTCGACTCATTACATTTACATTTTTTCGGGAAATGAAGTCCCAAAATGTGTAAAAATCCAATTTTATGTAAATAAAAAGTAGAAAAGTGCATTTCGGCACCCTTAAACCTTAATATTACGCGGAAAAAATTTTACTACAATTTTTTTTTCTTAATTTGGGATCATTTTGAGGGGCGGCCCGGTTAAAATTCGACTTCACCACATTTAAGGTCCACCCTAATATATATATATACAAGGTAATTTATGACGTCGGGGAAAAACTACAACGGATAATTCCTATGAGTAATCTAAATAAAAAACTTCAAATAAACATATGTCCGAAAATGCTTTCTAACGGAACTGTAGCTGTTAGAAGTTTATTACATGTAACATCAATCGCGTTAGCCCTATTTATTATATCAAGAAAAAAAAGACAAGTCATAATCTTCTGAATAATTGTAAAATAACTGATTGGTTTTCTAACATTTTGTTTAAACACTAGTAAACCAATTTACTAGTTATGACTTACTGGGTCCCGACAAAAATTGTCTTCGATTTTTAATTATTGTAAATTGTTTATTAAATATTTATTTATGTGTGTGCAAATATTTATAAACTAGTAAATTGGTTTACTAGTGCTTAAACAAAATGTTAAAAAATCAATCAGTAATTTTACAATTATTCAGAAGTTTATGACTTTTTTTTTCCTGATATAATAAATAAGGCTAACGCGATTGATGTTACAGATAATACACTTCTAACGGCTACAGTTTCGTTAGAAAGCATTTTCGGATATGTTTATTTGAAGTTTTTTATTTAGGTTACTCATAGGAATCATCCGGTGTAGTTTTTCTTCGACGTCATAAATCACCCTGTATATATATATATATATATATATATATATCCCTTAATGTACAAGCACAATTTTGTTGATTTTAGATATAGACAATACTGTTTTGTTTTTATGGCAAGAGGCGCTGAATACTTACTAATACATTATTACTTTAAAATTTATTTTTTTATTTATTATAAATAATTTTGTTTTAAAAAATGCCTTTTGTCTCTAATAGCTGTCGAGTGTTAAATTGTATATGAGTAAGACGTAGGATTAGGACTAAGTCCAAAAGTTTGAATTACATTATACTTTTTTCGTCTTGATTAATACTAGATTTCTAGTTCAATTTTCGTTCAAGTTTTGTTCAATTTTCATACTTTCAATACTTTTTTCATAATCGGTCGTGTATTGTCAAGTTTCTTCGATTTTTTCCGATGTATTGCCAGTACGCCAACTTAAAAATATAAAGTACTTAATTTGATAGATAATGAAAAACACATTTAAACAAAAATGGATACATATAAGGTTGGTACAATTGGGTGCGTATGCGTATAATGTATCTAGTATGAAACTTGAATAGGAAAATAGAGCATGTTGTATATTTCTTTACTAGGAAACTTGAAAGAAACTTGGATGCTAAAATCTGATTTACATTATACTAGAACTGACTATCTGTACTTGAACGAAACTTGAACTAGAAATCTAGTATAAATCTAGACGAAAAAAGTATAAAAGCTGAATTTCATTATACTTTTTTCGTCTAGATTCATACTAGGTTTCTAGTTCAAGTTTCGTTCAAGGACATATAGTCAGTTCTAGTATAATGTAAATCAGATTTTTGCATCCAAGTTTCTTTCAAGTTTCCTAGTAAAGAAATATACAACATGCTCTATTTTCCTATTCAAGTTTTATACTAGATACATTATACGCATACGCACGCAATTGTACCAACCTTATATGTATCCATTTTTGTTTAAATGTGTTTTTCATTATCTGTCAAATTAAGTACTTCATATTTAAAGTTGGCGTACTGGCAATACATCGGAAAAAACCGAAGAAACTCGACAATACACGACCGATTGTGAAAAAAGTATGAAAATTGAACAAAACTAGAAACCTAGTATGAATCTAGACGAAAAAAGTATAATGTAATTCAGCTTTAATGTAATTCAAGCTTAAAACAACTTACAAATAAATCCTGCCTGAAACTTAATATAAGGGGGGGGGGACAAATAAATAATGATTATCACTCGTGTAAGTGGGAAGGAATAATATATTTGGCAATACTGTACAATGTTTTCGCATACCAATGCGTGCCCTGATCACTTAGATTACGACTAACTCGATTACTAACCGACCAACCGGTAATTGGCCGACCAATCAGCTGCCATAACCTCACTAAACCGTGTTTTAAATTAAGCGCAAAGCGCATCGGCGCAAGCGACCAATGCGCAATCGTTTGACTATCAATAACCGCGTAACAAGACGCGACTACATCATCAACTACAATTGTTCCTAAGCTGGTGAGTGGCGCAAAAACTCCAGTTCTTAAAATCGGCTTAATTCTCGCGATACGATCAATCGCTAATTGATTGTTCTCGTCTCTGATTAGGATTTCATCGTTGATTTGTAGCCGCTCGGCAAAAATCGTTTCGCTGGCGGGTGAGCCGATGTTTTTTCGCCGGATTAGCATGTGAGCGGGCGTTAATGTTATCGTCCGGCCCGTTATGGTGTCTAGTCTTAGAAATTCTCTCCTTTCGGTTGTGTTTCGATCCATAAATAAGATTACTTCGCTGTACACAAATTGATTGGTGGATTGATCGAATGTCAGAACACGTTCGCCGATTTGTAGTTCGGATAGTTTACGTCGTTTACCGCTAGATGTTCGAACTGTGCTGTTTGCCGTGAAACAACCACCGTGTTTCGCCGCTTGCGATGATTCTGTAACAATAAGAAATTCTATTTAGTAAATTCTTTATAAAGACTGTGTTGAATTTTAGTTTTATATGGTAATTTGTGATGATTAATTATGAATAATAAAACAAAAGGGGGATAAGTTATTTTGTCGTTTAATGCCGGCATTATCAACAAAATGAATGAAAGATATATATATATATATATATATATATATATATATATATATATATATATATATATATATATATACAGAGCAAATGTAAAGTCTGGAACTATCGCAATAAATCTTTTATTAAATTTTTTTGAAAAAAATCCTCGTAGACGTCAATTTTTATCTTAAATGAGACATATTTTACTGTAATCGTCAATTAAAGATTGTCTTTTGTTTTTGAGTTATGACGTAAGCGATAATTTTTTTAAATGGAAACCTATATTTTTTATTATTGATTTTGGTAGTACTTTTTATTCCGTTTCCAACCATATAAAATTTTAAATAAATATGTTATATTTGAAAAAAATTGAGAAAAATAATCTTAAAGTTTAAATATTAAAAACTAATTAAATTGGCAAAATGAATCTAGTTATTAGTGTATAAAACAAAAAAAATAGCTACAACTGTCAGAATTATGCAATTTATAAATGTCACAATAAAATAAGTGTTATTATTTTGCTTTTTCAAATTTGAAAAACTATTTTATTAATAAAAATTGTATAATTGAGCGAAAAACAGACACCATACCAAACACTATACCACTTTTTCCTTGCAGTCAAAGTGGTATAAAATAAATCAATCCCAGATATTTATATTTATTTATAAATTATTACCGTCTATAATTGGAAGTTACGATATGATTTCATAAATTTTAAAATGTAAATAGTTAAAAAAATTAGCATATACGACGTTCATGCAATTTTAGTTAAACGCGATATTTTTGTACCTTACTGGATTATTTAATGTTACCTTGTTTCGGCTGATGTAATACGATTAGAAAAAACACGAAACATGACGCTAAGCAAATATCTTACAGTGTCAACCTCGTTAAGTTTTTCAACCACAAATTATGGAACACCTTAATCTTTAACAGGCACAGATTAGTGTTTGCTTGCATCGTGTAATCTGTTTACTTAAGGGAACGGTACTTAAATAAACCTCATTACCAAATAAATTGAAATTTCATTCTGACAAATTTTACCTTAGAAAGAAAATATTTTTTTGGAAGTAATTTATCTTTTTCACAGGCTACAATATTTACAATTTATTTTTAACAGGTTTGTTAATATAACTTACACTCTAAAAAAAATTATGTAATTTTACCTATAAACCACTATGATGCCCAGTATGTCTAGGTATATAATACATTTAATAGATAATTGTTTAAGGGCATTTCAAGGCAAACAAAAAGCTATGTTCAGACAGGTGGTGAGAATCCAAAAATGAATAATTTTACATTCGATTTATTCGTTTAATACTTCATATTTATGGTAACTAAGTATTAGAAAAATTAGCTAATTTATGTACAATTAATAATTTAATAACAATTTTTATATATTTACAAAATTAGCATATAAAAAAATTAATCAAATATTTAAATGTCAATATTTCCTTTGTTTATTATTATTTTGTTTTCCAAAAAATATATATGTTGTTAATTGTAATAAAAATTAATCATAATTTTTTTCAAATAAAATATATGTGTGAAATAAGAGAAAATCGCATTTTTTAAAGAAAATGATGAAAATTATTTTTTTACAAATAAACTACACATAAATAAATTTTGAAATTAATATATAAGTACTATAATAACAATTAACAACATATATATTTTTTGGAAATCAAAATAATAATAAACAATAAAAATATTGACAATTAAATATTTGATTAATTTTTTTATATGCTACTTCTGTAAATATATAAAAATTGTTATTAAATTATTAATTGTACATAAATTAGCTAATTTTTCTAATACTTAGTTACTATAAATATGAAGTATTAAACGAATAAATCGAATGTAAAATTTTTTTCATTTTTGGATTCCCACCACCTGTCTGAATATAGCCTTTTGTTTGCCTTGAAATGCCCTTAAAAATACATATAATATTAGAACTATTACAAATATTATGTAATACCAACGTGATGAAAAAGTACATATGTATGTAATATTAAAGTTTTTTTTAGTAAAGTCTCTTTTAGGAAATTTACAGAACTTCAGTAAATTTGCTGTTAAGTATTTTCCATAAATAGGTAAAATTTGTTTAATTTTGTAATACTATTGTTGGTTAAATTACATACATTTCTAAATTTACCTAAAGGATGTATTTTTAAATATTTTATTAGTGTTATTACACAAAATATGTACTAAGTCTTATTATTTTTGATGAATTATTACAGATATTAATATACAAGTTGTAATTTTACATAATTTAAAAAGTTATACCAACAATACGTAATTTTACATTAAATAGTAGGTCATTTTTACTTATTTTATTATTATTATATAAAAATTACAGAATTTTGAAGTAGAAATACAAAATATTTATAGTAAAATGAAATTACAGATTTTTTTATAATAAAATTTTACTATTATTTTCTGTAATTTCGCTAGTTTGTTTTACAGTATAAAAAATGCATTTGATTACTGTGTAAATTTAAATGTTGTAGCAAAAGTTGGTGTTAGTCAGTTAAGAATGTCTAATGAACGTTTGGTTAAAAAGATTTATTTGAATGATTTTGTTGGTATACGTTCGCGTGGACGTCCTATGAGTAGTTGGAGTGGTGGATAATTAAGATAGTGGCTTGCGTTAGCGAAAGTTTCTAAGTAGTAGGAATAAAAGAGCATGTATGAGAGGAGGAATTATGAATGTGGATGAAGCGAAAGTTGCTTGTTTGAATAGAAATGTTTGGAGGCGACTGATTTCGGGATGATGAAAAGAGTTTGTGCCACACCCTTTTGGATACATGGCGTAATTGTGTATGTATGTATGTATGTATGTAAATTTAATCGTAATATTATTGGAGTACAACGCTGATTCATGTTCAATGTAACGAAACGTCAAATTTTAATAAAAATAATGCACAACTTCAACATAAAGTATTTTAATTTAAATATTACTAATTTAAGTAAATATAATCAATTCTAAGTGAAACGGTATTACCAAAAATATTTCAACCAAATGTCTGACTTAATAATATTAAATAACGTATGTTTTCTTCTAAAATGCTTAAAGATTTCGATGTGTTTTTCCCAAATTTTGCAAAATAAAAAAAAAAGATAAACTTTGCTACGTGCATGTAAAATGAAGAAGTCACAGAAGATAAACATAGGTAACAAACCAAAATGAAATAAAAAGATTTTTAGCAGAACAATAGACGATTGGTTAATACCATGTATAAATAAGATTTAGTGATTTGTCGGCGCAAGTAATCCCTTGCAAAACCAATATTACTAAATCTGTGGTAATCCAACATGAGACAGGGACTTAAGAAATCCTTTCTCTACTTGTACCACCCTCAGATAAGGCCTCTTTAACTTGTTTCTACGTGCTTTCTTCTTCATACATACGCAGAGGCGTCACAACTTTTTACTCACAAAACAATATTTTCAAAAACAAATAATTATTAACAACATAAAACCGTTTTTTTTTTTCTAATTTTTAAAAAATATTTTGTTTAGTTATTATTTACAAGATAGTTTTATATGACAATATACAATTAAAATATTGTGTAAAATGTGAATTTTTTGTATTTGGGTAGTTTGTTGTCTATAGATGGCCGTTTTGATCGTGAAATTGAAAGGAGAGTAAATGCTAGTTGTAAGATTTTGGGTGCTTTGGGAACTTTTGCTAGAAATGTAAATGTTTCTAAAGAAACTCGTTTGAGTATATATAATGCAATTTTGGTGCCTACGTTGATTTATAGGGTAGTCAATGTTGGGTTTGGTTGCAAAAGCATAAACGGAAAATGACTGCTGTGAAAATGAGATTTTTACGTGGGGTATGCGGTGTAACTATAGGAGAGATCGGGTACGAAATACGATTAGTGTATGATGAATGTGAAATTGAAAAAATGGTTGTAGCAAAAGTTGCCCCGTGTTAGAGTCAGTTAAGATGGTTCGGACATGTTGAGCGAATGTCTAATGAAAGTTTTGTTAAGAAGATTTATTTGAATGATTTTGATGGTATACTTTTGCGTGGACGTCCGATGAGTAGTTGGAGTGGTATGATTGAGAGAATGGCTTGCGTGAGCAAAAGTTTCCAAGTAGTAGGTATAAAAGAGCATGTATGAGAGGAATTATAAATGTGGATGAAGCGAAAGTTGCTTGTTTGGATAGAAATATTTGGAGGCGACTGATTACGGAATGATGAAAAGAATTTGTGCCACACCCTGTTGGGTACATGGCGTGATTGTGTATGTATGTTTGTGTAAAATGTGTATTTTTGTTAAAATCTCAAAATCGTAAATTTTTATAAAAACTTTTATATTCTTAGCGCACTTTCAAAAATGTTTTGTTTTTTCGCCAAAAGTACTTATGACATTTATTTAAAATTATTTATTAAGCATATTTAAATTTAAATTTTATATTCGATATAATAAAACATATCTGTAATAAAATAATAATGCATATCTGATGAAAAACAATACTAAATATTTTTATTGAAATGGGTAATAGAAACAGTTTTTTTTTACAAATGAATGAGATTTGAATTCGAGCTTATTGACAGCTATTCTGGTCATTAAATTTAGCTTAAATTCTAAAAATCTAAATTCTGGTCATTACTTTAAGTGTGAAATCTTTATCTTAAATTTCTATAAATTTAAATGGCATGCATGTTCAGAATTGCCCTATTTAAATTTATTTAAGTCGCCCCAAGTTAAGTCTCATTTAAGCTAAAAAGCTTTAAATTTTAATGTAATGATCAAAATAACAGCAATAAATATATTAAACTAACGAAATGTATTTTTAAACAAATTTTTTTAAGGGGTATTTTAATCTAGCAGAGCTAAAAACGATCATTTTAAAAAAAAAACATGGCCTGCGATTGTCTTTTGTAAAATAGAAAAAAAGTATCTAATAAATTCTCTTGCAGATTAAAAGTGTGGCTACAAACTTTTACTCTTCGATTTTGTAATTCTTTTTAAACAAAATTATGGCGTTTTAAAAAAAAAAACATATTTTATCACCGACAGTTTCTGTATAAAAATGTTAATAAAAAGTTCTTAAATAATAAATAAATCGGAAATCTAAGGTCGCCCGACCGACAGGTAATTACATTTTCTAGCGATACAAATGCCCATTGTTCAAAAATATTGAAAATTGCTTGAATCATCATCATGAGGAAAAAATACTTTTTAAATCCCTATTTGCACGCGCTTACGTTTTTGGCTACAACTACGAAATTTTTCCGAAAAAACCGTTTCGGCCACACATTCTACACACTTATAACATGAATTTTATGCAAAAAAAAAAATCGATTTTTTAATCCAGTGTACTGAAACACCCCCTTAATTCTTTTTAATTAAATTTATTTACGATTTAAAAATAAATAAGGATAAAGTAGGTCACCAATTAAGTTTTACTTAAGCTATATATTTAATTAATTTGTAAACAGAAAACTTCAAAGGAAAAAATATAAATACAATTCTTTTAATCATTCAATCGTAGTGATTGATAAACGATTTTAATTATTTTAAAAAAAGTTTTTTCAATTTTAGACTCATATAATAAAAGTGAATTTTGTAAATCCCAGCGTATAATATTCGGATATTTTATTCACAGTAAAAAATATTTAACACTATCCGATGTCACGTTTAGGACAGATTGAAATAGTGTAAAAATACATACATACATACACAATCACGCCATATACTCAAAAGGGTGTGGCACAAACTCTTTTCATCATCCCGAAATCAGTCGCCTCCAAACATTCCTATCCAAACAAGCAACTTTCGCTTCATCCACATTCATAATTCCTCCTCTCATACATGCTCTTTTATTCCTACTACTTGGAAACTTTCACTCACGCAAGCCACTCTCTCAATCATACCACTAGAACTACTCATCGGACGTCCACTTGCAAACGTATACCATCAAAATCATTCAAATAAATCTTTTTAACAGCAAACGTTTATTAGACGCATTCGCTCAACATGTCCGAACTATCTTAACTGACTAACGCGGCAACTTTTGCTACAACATTTTTTTCAATTTCGCACTCATCATACACTAATCTATTTCGTACCCGATCTCTCCTATTTACACCACATACCCCACGTAAAAATCTCATTTCTACAGCAGTCATTTTCCGTTTATGCTTTTGCAACCAAACCCAACAGTCACTACCCTATACATCAACGTAGGCACCAAAACTGCATTGTATATACTCAAACTGGGGGGTGCTTCTTTGGAAACATTTACATTCCTAGCAAAAGTTCCCAAAGCACCCAAAATTTTACAACCAGCATTTACTCTCCTGTCAATTTCACGATCAAATCGGTCATCACTAGACAACAAACTACCCAAATACACAAATTCATTTACCTGCTCTAAATAAATATTAATACAGAACTACAACATAAAGCAGTTTTATTTTAATATAATGAGTTCTTAAAGATTTTTTACTATGTTGAAGTAACTTATAAAAACTTTGTAAAGTTACTACAGACTGTTTGCCATTGTATAATTTCTCATTCCGGGCCCGTTATTTATGGACTTGAGTAATGGCCGCGCTAAATATTCAACCCCGATCATAGCCGAACATTGCCGAAACGGCGTTTGCGCGAGAGAGAGCCGACAGCAATAAATCATCTCATTGTTTGTACTAAAAACATTATAAAAAGAAAGTTAAACGTTTTTAAACGAATGTTGCCTTGCGTTTCGTTCATACTTATATAGGTGTATATGAATATTATTTGCTTTCGTTTTGCTTGTATCCATTCCCCCACTCCACCCCCACCCCCCAAACGTCTTTCGTTTCTTGTTTCTTGCATCCTAACTTCACCCTATAACCGTGTCTCTCTTCACGCTATAATCTTCCTAGCAAGTGGGACTTATGATCAACACTTATTCACGTATTGTATATATAATGTACCAACCAACATACACTGTAAAAAGTTTTTCTGCTAGAATGTAAATTTGGAAAGTATAAAAACCAATATATAATTGTTATATTTTATTTTTTATTTTTTATATTTGGCGATTAATTTCGGCTAATAGCCATTATCAAAGCCTCCTGAAATATATAATACAATTATGTTTACATTTATTTTATTTTATATAAGATAAGATTTTTTACATGATTTTTTGGGTTATGTTTGCAAGCACGTGTCAGAATGCGATAGAAAAACATAATTATTTATTGTTATTTATTTTTTCTGCTAATTTTGCAATAAAAGTTATGATTAAAAAAGATGCCCTGGATTATTATGTAATTTTACATAACATCTATTACTAGTAGTAGGAATAAAAGAGCATGTATGAGAGGAATTATGAATGTGAATAAAGCGAAAGTTGCTTGTTTGGATAGGAATGTTTGGAGGCGACTGATTTCGGGATGATGAAAAGAGTTTGTGCCACACCTTTTTGGGTACATGGCGTGATTGTGTATATGTATGTATGTATGTATTATTTAACAAAATGTAAAATTTTAATGTATTATTACATAAAACAATATGATAGTTATAATACTAAAAAATTAAAAAATTAAAATTACAATTGTAAAATTGTAAACATAATTGTAAAATATATATAATTATGTAAAATTACATAAAATTATAATTAACTTTTATTACATTATTTATCGCTAAAGTTGCCGTGTTAGTCAGTTAAGATGGTTCGGACATGTTGAGCGAATGTCTAATGAACGTTTGCTGTTAAAAAGAGATTCATTTGAATGATTTTGATGGTATACGTTTGCAGGTGGACGTCCGATGAGTAGTTGGAGTGGTAGATGATTGAG
This sequence comes from Clivina fossor, assembly GCA_963966155.1. Classification (NCBI taxonomy): domain Eukaryota; kingdom Metazoa; phylum Arthropoda; class Insecta; order Coleoptera; family Carabidae; genus Clivina; species Clivina fossor. The sequence continues at coordinate 1,308,540 of OZ014560.1, forward strand.
AGAGTGGCTTGCGTGAGCGAAAGTTTCCAAGTAGTAGGAATAATAGAGTATGTATGAGAGGAATTATGAATGTGGATAAAGCGAAAGTTGCTTGTTTGGATAGGAATGTTTGAAGGCGACTGATTTCGGGATGATGAAAAGAGTTTGTGCCACACCCTTTTGGGTACATGGCGTGATTGTGTATGTATGTATGTATTTATTGCTAAATTTCAATAAAAATTTGAAAAATTACAGAAACATTATGAAATTTTATATAACATGTAAAAATAAGTAATATTATCTATAACAATTACAAAATCCATGGCCCGTATTCTCACCTCATTTATAAAAGTGATTTTTGCCAAAAGTGCTTTTGACGTTTACTTAAAATTATTTATTAAGCACTTTTTAATAGTTTATTTAAATTTTATAATACCAGATATAATAAAAATGATCAAAAATAGAAAAATTATTTATATTTGATCAAAAACAGAAGCAAAAAGTTATTTTAAAATTAATGATAAAAGCACTTTTTCACGAAAAATTGAGGTGAGAATACGGGGCTAAGATATTTTTGTGTGTTTAAGATGAAAACTTTATTAAAATTTATGTATTTCTTCTGATGATGTTTTAACTGCCGAAATTAGTCAATAAAAACATTTTAATAAAATTGTGAAACTTAAAACCCGAATGTTGTTATTATTTTATATTTGTTTATGTATTTCCGAAAATAAGAACATAAATCTTCTGATATATTGGATAAATTATATTAACAAGTTTAATTTTAAACCAAAATTTTCCAGCTTTTACGCGCCATTCTGTATACAGTGTATACGAAAATGAATACAGTGTGTTGCGGTGATACGAAAAATATTACTGGTCATAAAGTCTGGGCATACGATAAAACATTGAATTAGAAATGGGATTGGCGAGAAGTTCGCAAACTGTGAAAAAGACGCCATTTATTTTTCGCATTCAATTTAATCAAGTTATATGTATGTATACAGACGATTACATTTTACAATCGGTATAATCTTTTCTTTTTATTTCCAGAAGACAAACTACGTCAAAAATGCACCTCGTTTAGAAGTAAAATAAATTTTTCTTTTTTTGTTTTAATATTAAAAGATATTTTATATTTGATTATTTTATTATTTTTGTAGATAATTTAGAATTTCCTATAAGGAAAATTATTTATAAGGTTTTATTTCAAATACTTTAACTTCTCAATGAAAATCAATAAATAAAAGCATTTTAAGATAAAACTGCTTTAGGTTCAAGGAAAATTATCAGTTTTCCTGATGAACGTCGATTATAAATAAATTTTAATACAGAACTTGAACATAAAGCAGATTTATTTTATATAATAAGTTCTGAAAGATTTTTTACTATGTTAAAAGCATCTTGCTTTATGAACTCTTTTTTCTGCAGATTAAAAACATATTTCAGTATTAAAATAAAACAAGATTAAAAGTATATGGGTAAACCCATATATAGACCACTTTGACATTTCTCGGAAAATTGGCAGCACAATATCTTTAATAAAATTATAATTTATGTGGGCACTAGAAGAAACTTTTCTGAAAATTTAATGAAAATCGAATAAATAAGGTAGCCACAATGAATTTTTAAAAAAAATGTATGAGAAGAATTATTAATGTGGATGAAGCGAAAGTTGCTTGTTTGGATAGGAATGTTTGGAGGCGACTGATTTCGGGATGATGAAAAGAGTTTGTGCGTGATTTTGTATGTATGTATTAATTTACAAAACATAGATTATAAACATTAATAATTTGCCAATCAAAGTTAATTAAATTAACACATAAGATTACAAATATAATTATGTCATGTAATTTTATGTGCTGGTTATTCCTTTAAATTATTGTAGGGAAATTTTGTTTAGAAAATTCGCTAGACACCCTGAATTGATAAACCCGCAGTCTGAATAGACTTTAACCTACAATAGACTATACGTATTGCAAAATTACTACTACTAATTAATTAAAATTAAATTTGTGTCATCCAAGCTATGTGAAAATGATTTTGATTATGTATTTGTCGTTCGTAATAAACAATAAACAGACAAAATGCACGGTTATATTTCAATAAAAATCATTAGATTACGGTCCTGTTGTTTGATAAATGCACTTGTAAAGGTGTCGCACTGCGTTTTGTTAGTGGGTGAGCAAGCTCTAGCCACTAACACAACGGGGGTGTTACAGCATCTAATATATGTTTGGCTCTGTAGCCTTTCATAGTGTGTGTGTGTGTGAGAAATTCCTCTATGTTCTTTCTATCGTTTATAGTCGTTTAGCAAAGTGTATATATATATATATATGTGAATGTAGCGTAAAACGTATGTTAAATAGTGTGTGTGTGTGTGTGTGTGGTGCCCTTGTGTCACACGGGGCACAGCACGGCACGCCGAGTTGTGTTGTTATGGTAATGATGGGAACGGTGCACGCGACCGACAGAGGCGCCACCTTCCATCCCTTTTGCTTCTTTAGTTATTCTCGATAAGAGAATGTACTGTTCTTGTGTTATACCGTGTGTTGACTTGGACCGTCGTACATAGGGATTTAGCATGTAAAATCAGATATGTGCGATTGATTTCCTACTTCCCAAATTATTTTACAAAAAAAACTGCGGGGATAAATGTTTTAGGAAACACTCTTTTACATGTAAATCAATCAATTTTTTTCTGGAACCATCCCAACGTCAGGAATTAGCCCTAAAGTTGTCAAGAAATTGACTGAAAATGGCATTAGCCGTGAAAGTGGAACAAAAATAAAACAAATGCTTAATGCTATTTCACGGCTACTGCCATTTTCCAGTCAATTTCTTAACAACTTTAGACCTAATTGTTGACGTTAGAAAAGTTCCAAAAAAAAATTTAGTAATTCATTTACATGCAGAAAAGTATGCCCTAAAACATTTATCATAAGGTTTTTTTGTAAAATAATTTGGGAAGCAGGAAATCGCACATGTCTGATTTTACATGTTAAATCCCTATGTACGAAGGTCCAAGTCAACACACGGTATATGTTTGGGTGATATTGTTTTCAGAATGCGTAGAAAATGAATATAATCTAAAATCAATTTGTCAAAGAAAGTAAATGATAAAGACGCATTGAAATTGTTAATATACTTTTTCTACTACTGTTTTATATCTTTCATACATACATACACAATCACGCCATATACCCAAAAAGGTGTGATACAAACTTTTTTCATTAACCTGAAATCAGTTTCCTCCCTATCCAAACAAGCAACTTAAGTTTCATCCACATTCATAATTCCTCTCATACATGCTTTTCTATTCTTACTATAATGTGCTAATGAAATTTAAAAGTTGTTATTTCATGAAAAAAAAATATAATTACAAAATAAATAACAGTTTTTTAATATTTCTAAAATCTATAAAATTTATCTAAAAATCGAAAGTCATTTTAATATCCAATCACTGTATTTATCTATGCATTAATTATATTGATACTGATGTAATATTATTTCATCAAACATAGTTTAACCAATTAATTAAAAGTAAATATTAATGTTCACCATGTTTATATTACATTTAATATAAGTATATGTATGTATATTTTACATATTTTGTATACTTGAAAACTGAATTACGTATAAAAATAGAAGATAATTCTACTTTGCACGACAGTCAATTGACAATTGATATTATAAACGACAAAAATGAAAAATTTTACGACTAAATTAGTAAACTTAACGACAAATATAATACGAAAAATTAATAAACTATTATAGTGGTATTTCGGTATATGTCTGTTTTAGAATACGTTCAATTTGACATACGTCCTATTCGGGCGAAACAAATTTTTCTCGCTATATATATAATTTTGTTAAGTTTCTTCTGATTTTTAATTTTTAAGTAAAATTTTATTATTTTTATAAATCATGAATTGCAAAAAGGCAAATGAGAAGCAACAGGAAATTAGAAAATTATTTTACAACCTCATTAATATACTATATCATTTTCATACATGAGAATTGATCATTTTTACATTACTTCTTCCGGGAAAGGTTGACTTGGTATACGTCCTATTCGGTATAAGTCTTAACATTAGGAGCGGATTAAGGTCGAATACCGAGGCTCTACTGTATTTTTACATTTGTTCAATACACTTTAAGATTTTTTTATATATTACGTCGGAGAAAAACTACACAGGATGATTCCTATGAGTAATTTAAATGAAAAACTTTAAATAAACATATGTCCAAAAATGCTTTCTAGCGGAACTGTAGCCGTTAGACTTATTTATTATATTAAGAAAAAAAAACTAGTCATAAACTTCTGAATAATTGTAAAATTACTGATTGATTTTCTAACAATTTGTTTAAACACTAGTAAACCAATTTACTAGTTTATAAATTTTTGTACACACATAGATAAATATTTAATGAACAACTTACAATAATTAAAAATCGAAGACAAATTTTATCGGGACGCAGTAAGTCATAACTAGTAAATTAGTTTACTAGTGTTTAAACAAAATGTTAGAAAATCAATCAGTTATTTTACAATTATTCAGATGTTTATGACTAGTTTTTTTGTGATATAATAAATAAGGCTAACGCGATTGATGTTACATGTAATAAACTTCTAACGACTACAGTTCCGTTAGAAAGCATTTTCGGGCATATGTTTATTTGAAGTTTTTTATTTAGATTACTTATAAGAATCATCCGTTGTAGTTTTTCCCCGACGTCATAAATCACCCTGTATACTAGTAATTTTTATAGTCATCTAAAAGCTAAAATTACTTATAATCAGACTGTCAGTTTGACTGATAAGTGTAGGGGCTACGTGATTAACCTTGTAAGGCCTGCTTATGACTATTTCTTATTACAATTCCAACTAAACTAAGATTTTTACCACTATATTACTTTCTCTAAAATGAACAAGCAACAAGATTAGAAGTATATGGGTAAACCCATATATAGACCACTTTGACATTTCTCGGAAAGTTGGCAACACAATATCTTTAATAAAATTATAATTTATGTGGACACTAGGAAAAACTTTCCTGAAAATTTAATCAAAATCGAATAAATAATGTAGCCACAATAAATTTAAAAAAAAATGTGATTTTTTCTCGATAAGTTGGCAACACTGTATTTTGTTAAAATTGCATAATTTATTTAGGCACTAGGAGATTTTTTTATGAAAATTTGATTAAAATCGGTTAAATAGTGGTCATAATGAATTTTCTAAAAATTTAATAATTTTTCTCTCGGAAAGTTGGCAACACTGGATATTAATAAAATTATATAATTAATGGAAGCATTAGGGAAATCTTTTCTGAAAATTTAATCAAAATCGGATAAATAATGTAGCCAATATGAATTTTTTTAAATTTTAATAATTTTTTTCTCGAAAAGTTGGCAACGCTGGATATTAATAAAATTATGTAATTAATGGGAGCATTAGGGAAATCTTTTCTGAAAATCTGATTAAAATCGAATAAATAATGTAGCCAATATAAATTTTTATATACTTTAGTAATTTTTTTCTCGGAAAATTGGCATCACTGGATAAAAATAAAACCAAATGACCCTATCTTGGGTACTAGACAAATTTATCCTGAAAATTTCATTAAAATCGGTTGAACCGTCTAGGGTAGGAGGAGTTGCGGCCACAAAATTTTGACTTACGACTGAGCGAGCGATCTGACGACGCACACACACATACACCCACATAAACTAAGTTCAGATTCGTCATCTAGGGTCTATGTGAAGAATTTCTATACACAAATTTTTTTTTTTGAAAATGTTACAGACACTGTAGCAAACGCTATACCACTTTTCCTTGCAGTCAAAGTGGTAAAAATCAACGATAGTTCAATCAATGCTGAAAATAGTCCAGTAATTGGTTAACCGCAAGGCCCAGAAACTGGAGCTGAAAAACCGCATACGACAACCAAGGGAGTGGAATGCCCTGTGAGACGAAAACCGAAGCGGTTTCAGTTTCATAGGTCATTTGTAACCCAGGACTATCATCGTAGTGCGATCCTTTCTCCTATTTCCATTGTCCAAACTTTAACCGAGGCTAAGACTTTACTGATCGATGGCCAGCACCAGATAGTGATCAAGGCATGCTGTGTGAGCACTTCTCTGTTCTTTATTTTTATGTATTTCTCTCATAACCGTATAAGATTACACGCCGCCGCGCTAGTACTCTTGACCGAAAACGAGCTAAGAACCCTACTAACTTCGTCTAACTGCTTTGCCCTACTGATGTGTGATATATGCGATGTGATGTAGTTACGACGCAAGAGAGAAGTAAAAAGATATATATGATAAACTAGGTCGATGGATATTATATATTTTATCTTGTAATGCTGGCTAATTTTGATTTTATTGGTGTTGTAAATTATAATTTTATTTTTTGTTGATGATGAGCAAAATTTAGTAAACTGAATTTTTTTTATTTTAAAACGTTTTTACTATTAATTTAAAAATAAACATATTTTTGATCTGTAAAATTGGGTTTTTATAATAAAATAAATAATCGTAAGTTATATATAATTAGTTTGAAAATTTTAAGTAAAATTATTTACTATTTGTGTTTTTTTGAAAAAATTAAAGTGATTAATTATTAGTTTAATTCTGGAAGTCACATGTGAAAAATTAATCAAATCTATTGTTGAAGATGGCCATGATAAAATAACCAAAACGTTCAAAATAATAATAATAATAAATAAATTAATTATATATATATACAGTGTGTTGACTTGGACCGTCGTACATAGGGAATTAGCGTGTAAAATCAGACATGTGCGATTTCCTGTTTCCATTATTTTACAAAAAAAACCCTATGATAAATGTTTTAGGGCATACTTTTCTGCATGTAAAACAATTTGTAAAATTTTTTTTGGAACCTTCCTAACGTCAAAAATTAGGTCTAAAGTTGTTAAGCAATTGACTGGAAAATGGCAGTAGCCGTGAAATAGCATATAGCATTTGTTTTATTTTTGTTTCAATTTCACGGCTAATGCCATTTTCAGTCAATTTCTTGACAAATTTAGGGCTAATTCCTAACGTTGGGATGGTTTCAAAAAAAAATTTGTTGATTGATTTACATGTAAAAAAGTGTCCTAAAACATTTATCCCAAAGTTTTTTTGTAAAATAATTTGGGAAGCAGGAAATCTCACATATCTGATTTTACATGCTAAATCCCTATGTAGGACGGTCCAAGTCAACACACGGTGTATATATATATATATATATATATATATATATATATATATATATATATATATATATATATACATATATATATATATATATATATATATATATATATATATAAATATATATACATATATATACATATATATATATATATATATATATATACATATATATATATATATATATATATATATATATATATATATACATATATATATATTAAAAATTTCACGACTAGAAAATATTATATTGTAAAATTGTTTTAACGGGAAGATAGTCAAAGTTAGATGTTTTAAATCAAATTCTAAATTAGATTCATTTGCCAAGCTTTCTTTGTGACTTGTCCTTGATTCTTGTGGTGTAAAATCACACCGAAAGCTTGGCAAATGAATCTTATATAGAATTTGATTTAAAACATCTAACCTATGACTATCTTTCCGTTATAATTATATATATATATATATATATATATATATATATATATATATATATATATATATATATTTATAAATAAGTTCTTCTTACTACAAACTGATTTTACATATGAACTTGCAAATTAAGTTATCATACAACAAATTTCATTTCCTTAAATTATTATTATTATTTCATAAAAAAAACCTTTAAAATATGTATTTTAATTACCGATATTTTTAGATTTTTATTAACATTAAAACTTAATTGAAATTTTATATCATCCTCGGACATATTTCCAAAAATTTAATAAACTTTAATTAAATCACTAATATAATTAAATTATCAAAGATGAAGTCACTAATTTGATAAATGAGTTCAAGTGAAAAAGCTAAAATACTGAAATTAAAATCTTTAAGTATTTGAATAATAAGAGTTACTTTGCCAACTTTTTTTTTAGTAAATTTAATTGTTTTTATATAAAAATAAATCAAATAACATATACTGTATACTCGAATGTCATTTGTATCATTTTTCCTGATAAAGATACGTACGTTGAGTACGTCGAAGCGTCGATTATTAATAAATATTGATACAGAACTACAACCTAAAGCCGTTTTTTTTTTTTAATCAATTAAAGGTATTTTAATATAAAACTAAAAATAATAACTAAATAATAAAAATTATTAACTTTGTATTTCATGTATTTAATAATTAAAAATATCTTTATTAAAATATGCTAAACAAAAGAAACTTATTTATTTTATATTTTTTTTTATAAACAACATAACTGAAACAACAAATATTTGAAATATTCTGTAGTGATAATTTAATATTAAATATAAATAGAAAAACAAAATAAAAACCTAGATAGAATTTTAAAATAATAATAAAATAAAAAAAACAATGTTGTGGAAAGGCAGAATCGCATAATATGATATTTCAACTTTTTATAAAATTGCATCGTATTAGATTTTATCGGGTTTGCATTTATGAGTCATATACCGGGTGTTCGTTCGTTAAGTTCGTATGGGCATGCAGTTTCGATAATTTGCAATATACTTTTTTCTCGAGTTAAATTCGAAGAAATACTTAGAATACTTTTCGATAGGGCATAAAAAATTCTATAATTTGGTTTTAGTTTTAATTTGCTAGCATGTGCCGTTTGGTCGCTAGAATTTTTTTTGATTTTTTGGTTTTTATTTTTTTTTGTCAAAAACTATGAGGTGTAGGAAAATAAGCGAAATATGAAAAAATGCGGAATAATGAGTACTATAATGGAATGAAGAAACCATTATTCTAGGATGCATCATTTAGTAGAAAAAAATTAAAAACTGAATTTTTGAAAATTTGCTCAAAAAAATCTGAAAAAATTCAGTAAAATAGAGAAAAAAATTAGCTACATAATAACTTGGTAACTTTTTTCTCATTCTGAGAGATTTTCAAAAATTCAGTTTTTAATTTTTTCTACTAAACGATGCATCCTAAAATAATGATTTTTTTCACTTAATTATTGTACTCGTTATTCCGCATTTTCACATATTAATCTTATTTTCCTACATCTCACAGTTTTCGAGAAAAAAAAAATAAAAACCAAAATATCGAAAAAAAATTCTAGCGCCCAAACGGCACATGCTACCAAATTAAAATTAAAACCAAATTATAGAACTTTTTATGCCCTATCAAAAAGTATTCTAAGTATTTTTCCGAATTTTATTCGAGAAAGAAGTATATCGCAAATTATCGAAACTGCATATTAAACGAACCATACGAACTTAACGAACGAACATCCGGTATATATGTATTACGATTCAGTTGGTAGTTTTTTTTATCTTCTTTTTTTCTTTTGTTTTTGGTCTCAATAACAGTTGACGATCGATGGCATTTCTGATTTCTTCTTATGGCGATGTTCTATTTGATTCAAACTCATAATGTTACAACACGATAAAAAAAATTTACATTCGTGATAGATATTAATTTTATATTTCATATTAGTCTTAAAATATCATAAAATAATATTAGTTTCAAATATTTATTTTGATTTTTATTGTACATGAGTGCATATAGATATCGACATACATACCTATAATATAAAAGGAAATTTTAATTTGGGCACTATATTTTATATGAAATTTTAGTAAAATATTTTTCAAAAACATATTAAAAAAAATATATATGATACTAGCTTTCCCGTCGCGCGTTGCTGCGCAACTGCACAATAAATCAGTTTTCGACCCCAGGGCCCCAGAAACTTTCGCAAACAAACAGATATACACTCGTTTTTATATATAAAGATTAAATTTATTTTTAATAAAAAATACTTTTTTCACATAGTAAAAAATCTTTCAGAACTCATTGTATTAAAATAAAACTGCTTTAAGTTAAAGTTCTGTATAAATATTTATTTAAAATTGACGTTGCGATGAAACTCAACGCTCGTTTTTATCATGATATAAAATACTTATGATATTACAGTAGATAGAAACAAGTTATTGAATAACAAATAAGTAATTAGATCATAAAACATTATAGATTTTTAATTAATGGAAGCCAAATGTTCTATTTAATATTTAATAATAATTATTATCTATGTACGTAACAAATTATCTAATACTTAATATTTTAATAAAACAATTTTTGTTTGCTAATCACTGATAAACATTTTAATTGAAATCCAATATTCTTTTTTTACTTAAAAGTAAACATATTTTTAAACTGCAAACACGTGTGTTATAACGTTATAAATAATTTTATAACTTCTTTATGTGAAATTAATTGATATTTTAATTTCGAAACAAAATTACATTTTAATTGAAAATTGTTATTAAATTTTTCAAATGTATTTATTCACAAAAAAAAGTGTATTTCTAAACTGAATAGAACTTTTAAAATAGTTATACTTTAATTTACCATTATTTGTTTTTATTGTTATTTTTGTATTAATGTTTTATATATGTATATGTAAAAACGTTATAACTAAAATAAATTTTTTGTAAGTGATAAGTTTTTGTTTGACACATAAAAGTATTTTATTTTATTCGATATTAATGAATTATGTACGTTATAGAAAAAAAATATATTTAATAGAAAAATTAAATAAAAATTGCAAATTTTTTTTTTTGTATAATAGATATTATACTGTACCGTAGCAAAAATATTGAATTTAGAATGTCGTACTATATAGTCGTAGAAAAAGTATAGTGTGAATATCGCACAGAATGTCCATTTCTCACTCGTATGAATATGAATAAACAAATTATTTGAGTGCAACAAACATTTTTCGTTTAATATTACATACATACATACATACATACATAAATACATACATACATAGACAATCACGCCATGTACCCAAAAGGGTGTGGCACAAACTCTTTTTTTATCATTCGATCTCTAATAATTTTTTTATAACACTATGCTTAAATAAAAGGATTTTAGGTTGTAGTTCTTATACAGTTAACATTCTAATTACAAAGTCAGCCATTGATCAAGTTAACATTTTATGTAAATATATTTTCAAAATAATAACGGTACTTAACATAGTAAAAAATCTTTCAGAACTCATTATTTTAAAATAAAACAGCTTTAAGTTATAGTTCTGTAGTAATATTTATTACTCAACGTACGTGTTCATCATAAAAAAAAGATGCAAATGAAATTTACAGTAAATAAACAGAACATAGATACAAGTTACTAGATTAATGTCATTTGTATCATTTTTCCTAATGAAGACGTACGTTGAGTACGTACAGTCCGTCGGTTATTAATAATAATTAATACAGAACTACAACCTAAAGCCGTTTTACTTTAATATAATGACTTCTGAAAGATTATTTACTATGTTAACGTTATTAAAATTTATTAAAGAATTTGAATATAATATAGAAATACATAAGAAATTTTGACTTTGTTTTGGAATTTAAGCCTAAAATTATTTGTGTATAATTTTATGTAAAATGAATAGTTTAAAATTAAAATTTAATTTGTTTATCAATGATATCTTGTTATATTTACAAACAAACAATCATCATATATATATATATATATATTATCATTCATTTATATATATATATATATATATATATATATATATATATATATATATATATATATATATATATATATATATGACGTTAATATATACATATGTAAACTAACCAAAAAAACTTAGTTCCAATACGTGGAATTGTTTGAATACGTCGTGAACTTTGTAGCTTTAGTAATAAGGACAGGGGGCAGTGAAGCATCTCGTCTTATTGAAATGTAAATTAGTAGGTGTAAACGCGATTGTAGAGTAGTACAACACATATAATTGCACATTGCCGGGCCGGGCCGGGCCGGGTCGGGCCGGGGTATAGTCTGCGAACATCAAAACGGTTCTTTATCACCCAGCCCCCACCCCCCGCATACGAACCTTTATCATTTAAAAGTCTCAATGGAATAATAACGAATACGCCACTTATGTTTTTCCAGAAAATAAAATAAATAATCTGTGACAAATAGGCGCTCAATGTTTTTTAATTGAAATAGCTAAATATATTAAAACAAATCCGATTATATATATATATATATATATATATATATATATATATATATATATATATATATATATATATATATAGAAATAATATGAAATTACTACCGTGAAGAATATGTAATGAATTTTTACGGGATTACGGTATATGGTATAAATTAGTAAAATGCGAACATAATCATTCGATCAATTTATTGTAAAATTGACAAAAATGTTGTAGCAAAAGTTGGTGTTAGTCAGTTGAAATGGTTCGGACATGTTGAGCAAATGTCTAATGAACGTTTGCTGTTAAAAAGATTTATTTGAATGATTTTGATGGTATACGTTTGCGTGGACGTCCGATGAGTAGTTGGAGTAGTATGATCGAGAGAGTGGTTTGCGTAAACGAAAGTTTCCAAGTAGTAGGAATAAAAGAGCATGTATGAATGTGGATGAAACGAAAGTTGCTTGTTTGGATAGGAATGTTTGGAAGAGACTGATTACGTAATGATGAAAACAGTTTGTGCCACACCTATTGGGTACATAGCGTGATTGTGTATGTATGTATTTAACAAGTATCCAAATAAATTGTAATTATAAAATTAGTCAGCCCATCTATTCTATTCTAAAAAAACAAACAAAAAATAATCAAGTTGGTGTATTTGTCACTATTTCACTGAGGTCCTAATTTCAATTTGCATAGTGAGAAAGTATGAAAAAAAAATGTCTACTCAACCGTCTCGTCGACAGAATATGGCTCTGCCTGTCTCTCTAATTCTTAATCTGGGGACGCAATGATTGACACGCGCACATTGTGGTAATAATAAGCATATTGTATATGTAACACCTTATGTTCATAGGTTTTTAAATGTGACAAATGGGCGTTCTCTCTCTCTCTCTCTCTCTATCTCTCTATCTTTTTTCGAGTAGGATGATATAGTATTGTGTACGGACAGATTTTGATTGACGAGAGGTGGTACCATTTATTTATTATTGTTATTATTTATCGTTGCCTTTATTTTTTTCTATTTCTCATTTGAAACTATTTTTTAGGCTTGGTTAGGCGCTGATATTTTAAATTTAGATTTAGATTTTCGAATAATTTTACTTATATTAAATAGTAAAATTCGTTAAATGTGTCGTATAGATGCAAAACTCACTATTTGGTAAATTTTATGTTCTAAGATATTTGCAAAAAACTGTTATAGCTGGGTGTAATTATATTTTGATGATAAAATCTTGTTATTAGATGGCATTACTTATTTAATAAGTACCATCTAGTAACAAGATTTTACCATCAAAATACAATTACACCCAGATATTTTTTTATTATATATTTATATATATATATTTATATATTCAACATTTTTTTTGTAAATATCAGAACATAAAATTTACCAAATAGTGAGTTTTGCATCTATACGACTCAAATATTTTGAATATTTTTTAAATTTAAATATTTTTATATAATAAATTTGAAAATTGTATTTATGAAATTCGATTTAAAATATATATATATATATATATATATATATATATATATATATATATATATATATATATATATATATATATATATATATTACTTCTACACGCTACAGGGACATATTTTAAAATATATATGAGTAGTTGGAGTGGTATGATTGAGAGTGTTTTGCGTGAGCGAAAGTTTCCAAGTAGTAGAAATAAAAGAGCATGTGCGAGAGGAATTATAAATGTGGATAAAACGAAAGTTGCTTGTTTGGAGGAGACTGATTACGGGATGATGAAAAGAGTTTGTGCCACACCCTGCTGGGTACATAGCGTGATTGTGTGTATGTATGTATGGTTTTATCAGAAATTTCAGAATATTCAGTATTTTCATACTTTGACCTCACACTATACTGTACATAATAAATGGTTCATTTTTTTTTGTATTAAGGGTCTCATCCTGTAAAAATTAAAATCAATATTTTTTAATGTAAATTGAAACTTGGCTTAATACTTTTAAAATGTTGATATATGATGTCAATAGTTAATAAACACATCAAATCATAGAAATTTTCTGGAAATTTGCAATCATATCAAACACATGACCAACATAGACTAATTTAACACAGGTTCACTTAAAATTACTTATTTAGCATTTTAAGCTGCATATTTTCATTTTATAATATTAGATATAGAAAAAATATATTAAAATAAAGATACTACTCGTATTTGATAAGAAGTAGAAGTAAAAATGTATTTTATAAAAAAAAAATATAAGCACTTTCATAAACAAAAAAGAGGTGAGAATACGGGCTATTGTATTTTATAAGTATAATTAATTTTTCATATAGTTTTTGTTCAACTAAACTACTATACCAAAGAAACATTGTAAAACTTCTGATTTTTTATTCATTGCTTAACATCCAAACATTTTAAAATGAACAAATATCAATTTTGAAGTATATTTCTATATTTTTAATTACACATGGTGTATTATTAATTTATTTTGATGAACTAAATAAATCATTAGTTAAAGACATGGGTTCAATGCATTTTTCTTCATTTAAAAAATTAAAAAATATTTTTATTGTAAACATTTTAATGTTAGCTGTAAGAAAACAAACAAATGATTAAGAGGTAACCTACCTGATTTAACCGAACAATGTATATGCGCCCTGCTCTCATAATAGACCCAGTCGAAGCCAGCCTCGACGGCAAGTCGTGCGAGCATTCCGTACTTGGAGCGATCACGATCCGACGTCGTGACGTCGACGGCGCGTCCCTCGTAGTGCAGCGAATCGGCCGCATGATGACCTTCTTCGTCCCAGCCCTCCGTCACCCGAAGCCGCACGCCTGGCCATTGATTCATCACAGATATTGCGAGCGTGTTTAGTTTCTCTTTACAGCGCTGCAACAAACCAATCAGGAACAAAAAATATATTTTAAATTATTATTAAAGTAAACTTAAATAGTCATATTTGTAAATTAAATATTCATCATGCACCACTGCACCAGGCTTTAACTGCAATATACCTATTTTAATCTCTCTAATTGTCAAATGTTTGTATGTATGTAAGTATATATGTTTCTCCAGCATCTCCTCTTAAACCCCTGAACCGATTTTGACTGGAGTAGTGTCATTTTAATTGGTTCATTCCCTATTTGAGAATAGGCAAGTTTTATCTTTCTACGATTTTATCTTGGTTCTCAAATATTTGAATCAAATTATGTTTAATGCTAACCTGCAAATGTCAAATGACAGCTGTGTGAGGTTATCTACACTACTGGTAGAAGTGTTGCTTTTGAGTAATATATAATAGTGCAATTGATATTTTATTATTATTATATTATTATATTATTATTATTATTATTTGTTTATTTATTTATTTTTATTATGTTTATATGTTTAATTACTATTTTTGAATTCAAACCAGGGTCACGGGTTTCCTAGTAAATCTTCCTAATTGTCAAATGTTTGTATATATATATATATATATATATATATATATATATACAGGGTGTTCGTTCGCTTGGTTGATATAGGGCAATATGCAGAGTACTACTTTCTGAAGTAAAATTCGGAGAAATACTTAGAATACTTTTCGATAGGGAATAAAAAGTTCTATAATTTGGTTCTACTTTTAACTTGCTAGCATGTGTCGTTTAGGCGCTAGAATTTTTTAAAAATGTTTTTTAGAATTTTCAATAATTTTTCTTGCTAAATCAGTATAAGTTAGAAAAAAAAGTTACTTAGCTATTATGTAGCTAATTTTTTTTTCTATTTTACTGATTTTTTTCAGATTTTTTTGAGGAAATTTTAAAAAAAGTTTTATTTTGACTTTTTTTTTAAAATATAACTTTTTTTCAAATTTGCTCAAAAAAATCTGAAAAAATTCAGTAAAATAGAGAAAAAAATTAGCTACATAATAGGTAAGTAACTTTTTTCTCTTACTCGTACCGATTTAGCAGGAAACATTATTGAAAATTCTAAAAAACATTTTTAAAAAATTCTAGCGCCCAAACGGCACATGCTAGCAAGTTAAAAATAGAACCAAATTATAGAATTTTTTATTCCCTATCGAAAAGTATTCTAAGTATTTTTCCGAATTTTACTTCAGAAAGTAGTACTCTGCATATTATCGAAATCCCATGTTATTGCCCTATATCAACCAAGCGAACGAACACCCTGTATATGTTTCTGCAGCATCTCCTCGTAAACCCCTAAACCAATTTTGATGGAAATAGTGTCATTTTAATTGGTTCATTCCCTATTTGAGAATAGGCAAGTTCCATCTTTCTACGATTTCATCTTGCTTCTCAAAAATTTGCAAAATTATGTTTATAATGCAAATGTCAAATTGCAGCTGTGTGAAGTTATGTACACTACTGATAGAAGTGTTGCTTTTGAGTAATTTATAATAGTGCAATTGATATTTTATTATTATTATTTGTTTATTGATTTATTTTTATTATGTTTATACGTTTAATTACTAATCTCGACTTCAAACGTGACCATTGATGGGTCACAGGATTCCCTAGTATTAATATTATTTACCCAAACAATCGAATGATAATAACAAAGAGAAACATTTCATTTCATTGATATATTGCTAAGAGTGTTCTGTATAATATCCGACTATAGCAGGGGCGTAGCCAGGGGGGTGTTAAGGGGGTTGAACCCCCCCCCATAACCTGAACGACCAAAAACATACGTATGTGAAATATGAAATATGTTATTTTACTTTCATTTTTATAAAAATAATTTTTATTGCTCTTTATTTTTTATACAAATTATAGAATTATTTTCATTAATTAATATTAGTAAACCCCCCCCCCATGACAAGTTTCTGGCTACGCCACTGGACTATAGTATATCTAACAATACCGTATTTACTACACCTATTCTGAATAGTGATATATTTCTGTTGAAACCATAAGTCGCTTAAATATACCACACGGAAAATTACAAATTAGCAAATATTTAAAGCTTGCAATATATGTTTCGTATTTGGAGCTGAGCTGAGCCGTATCGAGACGGGCGAAGGGGGGGGGGGGGTAATAAATGGAAAATTCAATTTTCACGGATGTGAAAAATATTAGTTATTCGTTTGACATAACGTGTGAGTTGCGCGTAATGCACCGAAGAAAACGCATATCCAGAGAGTATTTTGAAGAAACTTAAACACAAACGCATGTCAGAACGAATCGACACTTTGTGCACTGCTACTTTTTGGGCCTTATCCAATGTATACAATGTCTCTTGAGAATAACAGATATTCCATCTCAAAGCAGTTCTTCTCAAACTTTAAAACTTGTTTCTATATTCTGTTTATTTACTGTAAATGTCATTAGTATCAGTTTTTCTTGTTGAATGAAGACGGAGTTTGTCGAAACGTCGATTATTAATACAGAACTTAAACCTAAAACCGTTTTTTTTTTAAATTTTTTCTTATTGTTTAATTTGAAAGTGACTCAAACTTTAAAATTTGTTTTTATATTCTGTTTATTTACTGTAAATGTTATTTGTATCAGTTTTTCTTGATGAATGAAGACGGAGTTCGTCGAAACGTCGATTATTAATGCAGAACTTAAACCTAAAACCGTTTTTTTTTTTTAATTTTTTTCTTATTATTTAATTTGAAAGTGACTCAAACTTTAAAACTTGTTTCTATATTCTGTTTATTTACTGTAAATGTCATTTGTATCAGTTTCCCTTGATGAATGAAAACGGAGTTCGTCGAAACGTCGATTATTAATATAGAACTTAAACCTAAAACCGTTTTTTTTTTAATTTTTTCTTATTGTTTAATTTGAAAGTGACTCAAACTTTAAAACTTGTTTCTATATTCTGTTTATTTACTGTAAATATCATTTGTATCAGTTTTTCTTGTTGAATAAAAACGGAGTTTGTCAAAACGTCGATTATTAATACAGAACTTAAACCTAAACCCGTTTTTTTTTAAATTTTTTTATTGTTTGATTTGAAAGTGATATCAGTAATAATAATTTTCAAAACAATTTCCCATATAATGTATAATTTAATTGTCAAAATTTAATTTTAATTTAAACTTTAAAAAATTGTGTGATTAATCAATAAATTAGTCAGGTGTTATAAAGTTGACCAATTCTAATCTAATCTACACTGTAAAAAAAATACCGAAATTACAAACAAATAGTAGTAAATGTCAATTTACCATAAATATTCTATATTTCTACCTCAAAATTCTGTAATTTTTAACAAAATTCATAATAATCACATAAATTAAGTGAAAAATAACCTAATAAGTATGAAAAATTGCATACTTTCTGCAAATTGAATCACATTCTTAATGTAAAACTACGTATTGTTAGTATAACTACTAAAATTATGTAAAATTACAGCTTGCATATTAATATCTGTGATAATTCATGAAGATAATAAGACTTAGTACATATTTTGTGTAATAATACTAATATCATATTTTAAGCGTAATTCATTCATTTCAAAATACATCCTATAAGTAAATTTAGAAATACATATATATAATTATACCAACAATAATATTACAGAACTAAACAAATTTTACCTATTAATGGAAAATTCCTGACAGCAAATTTACTGAAGTTTTGTAGATTTACTAAAACAGACTTTATTTAAAAAAATGTAATATAAAAATAAAAACTACATAAATATGTACTTTTCCATCCTTTTGGTAATATCATATTATATAATATTTGTAATAATTCTAATATTATGTATTTTTAAACAACTATAAATAAAATTACAGCAGTTGAGTAGTTATACCTAGAAATACTATTGTCTCATGTTTTGTAGGTAAAATTACATAATTTTTTTTAGAGTGTATACTTCATTCAAGATAAGAATAAAATAGTTGGCGTTTTACTTTTACTAAACACTATTTAATAATTCATTCAAAACACAGACAAAAATAAAATAAAAAGTTATCGAAAATTTTGAGAAGTTCTGTGTTTGGTGTAGTAGTTCGCGGCCCAATTCAGTTGGGACATGCAGTATACGCTGTATGACGCCACAACGAATCGATTTTACGTGTGTCACTCAAACTGGACATCATTCATGTCCTATAATACGACTCTCACACCCAAAATATTTCGATTCTTCTCATTTGCCATGAAACAGCAATTGTTTGCATACACTCACAGTCATATTCTAGTCATTTCAGATTTATATTTATTACCTAGAAACGGATGTTAACATACATACACAATCACGCCATGTACCGAAAAGGGTGTGGCACAAACTCTTTTCATCGTCCCGAAATTAGTCGCCTTGAAACATTCTTATCCAGCACAAGCAATTTCCGCTTTATTCACATTCATAATTTCTCTCTCATACATGCTCTCTTCTATTTCTACTACTTAGAAACTTTCGCTCGCGCAAGCCATTCTCTCAATTATCTACCACTCCAACTACTCATCGGAGGTCCACTTGCAAACGTATACCATCGAAATCATTCAAATAAATCTTTTTAACCAAACGTTTATTAGATATTCGCTCAACATGTCCGAACCATCTTAACCATGTTAACTATTAATCTTATTCTTTATTACAATATGTTCAATTTTTTATTGATTTTAAAAGTTATAGTATATATATGTTTCGGTTATTTTGAATTTTTAATTGCGTAGAGAGACAATCTTTAAATTTTATAAGTTTTTGAAATAATCTCGTATAATTACTAAGCGCAGAAAGTGATTTTTTTTTATTTTAACGTTTTAGACTAATGCTGAAATTCTGGACAGACCTGTAACGTTGCAGAATGTTTTGGATTTTTTCATGTAAATGGAATTTTGCAGTCAGTAGAAAAAAACAAAATATTCTGTATAACACTAGAGGTCTGTTTAGAATTCTAGCATAAATCACAAAGATATGCAAAAAATGTTTTATAGTTTTTATAATGTTTATTATTAGGTTGGTGCATTTTTATTTGTTAATAGAAAGTGCTGTTAAAAAATTGCTAATAAATCATAGATGTGTTTTTTATACCAAAAAACTCAGCTCAGATCAGCAAATATCAGTAACCTTGAGATATAATAGCTGTTTTATTTATCGTCTCGTAACAGAGTTTGAAGTGAGTGAATTGCTTCCCTCTTGATTGATTAAGTTAACATTGCTTTGTGCAACCGGGCTTTATAGTTTTTATAAAAATATTAAGAAAAATTAATTTTTCAAATTTAATTTTTTGCTTTTAGCGATAATTTATAATAAGTAGAATATATTTAAAGTTAGAATTATAATACTCATTTATATATATATATATATATATATATATATATATATATATATATATATATATATAACGATTGTAACAGGATACGGTAATGGATTTTTAAATTATAAAAATGCAAGCATTCAAATTTTTATCAATTTATTACTAATCTAATATTTCGCCAGCATTCGTGGCTTCTTCAGGGAAGCACTAAAACATGTTATTCATATGTAACAATAATTATTGTATAAAAACCAAACTATATAATGTATAAATTTTTTTTATATAAAGACTTACATGTATGATTAAAGACTTAAATGCTATTGTTATTAAATGGTATAAATGTTTAAAAATGGTTTAATTTAACTTCAGATATCATCTTCAATTCAATGTAATAAAAAATCTTTTTGGTAAAACAGTAGAATCATAAACACAATCAATTAATTAAAATAACAACAAAATTACACTAAGTGTAGTTTTGTTGTTAAATTATATATATATATATATATATATATATATATATATATATATAAATTCCAATTAATGAAACATCACTGATATATTTGAATAATTGAAATTTTTTATCGAATTTATAATATATAAAAATTTTTGTATTAATTGATATTTTTTGCTAAACTTTTTTATATTTGTTATAAATGTAGATAATATTTTCTGTCTAGAATATAACAAATATTTAAGTATTCAGAAATTAATTATAAAAAGACAAATAGTTGATATTTAAGAATAGTAATATCGTATATTAAAATACAATACTTATAAGGAAATCTATTATAATAATATGTAAATATTACTTTTTCATTTTTATTTAATTGTAAACAAAATACTCAGACATAAACTTACTAATTACTATAATTCACTATTGCAAAAACATAAATATTAATAATAATAATAATATTTGCATTTTTAATTGTTTAACTTGATTTTCTATTTTAGTAACATAAACATATCGCAAATGAATACTTAGAAATAACATTTTTCAATTATTTAAACAAACATGTACACATTAATTATAAGTACATAATTGTTTTACTTAAAACGTTAATATCATAATTAGTATATATATATATATATATATATATATATATATATATATATATATATATATATATATATGTACGGTATGATGAAAAGAGTTTGTGCCACACCCTGTTGGGTACATAGCGTGATTGTGTATGTATGTATATATATATATATATATATATATAATGTTCTGTATTTCTACCTCAAAATTCTGTAATTTTTACATAATTCATAGTAATCACATAAAATAAAATAACCTAATAAGTATGTAAAATTGCTTACTTTTTGAAAATTGCATTACATACTTAATGTAGTATTACATATTGGTGGTATAACTTCTTAAATTATGTAAAATTACAGCTTGCATTATAATATCTGTAATAATTCAACAAAATAATGAGACTTAGCACATATTTTGTGTAATAATACTAATAAAATATTTTAAGTGTAATTCATTCATTTCAAAATACATCCTTCACGGTAATGTATGTAAATGTATAATACAACATTAAGAAAAATCTAGAGATTAAAAGCAAAAAAAAAAAGTCAAAGTTTTGTTTTCTTTTATTATTACATCATTTTTAAATATATATATAAATTAAGTGAACATTATTTGCAGACATGAAAAAAATTACTATTACATTTTATGTATGTGTAATAGCATTCCAAACATTGTGTAAAACAAGTGACAGTGCGTTTCTTAAATTTTGCAACGTCATCCTGTATTTATATACCTATATATGCATACCCATAGCCTCAACCATATAGTCGCGACAAGATAAAAAGATAGGTACGTCATAATCACGTGATAAAACTTAACAACATGAAACTCACTAATGAACAAAATTAATTTTATTCTATTCTACATATAATAAACTAAATCTTCTTGAAACTACTTACGTATGTTATTTTAATCAAATTAAAATGTAATATATACAAATATATCGTATATTATTGGATTTTTTTATCGAAATCAACTTATTTATTTTTGCTATATTTGGCAACATTGATTTTCAATGTCAAAAGTCACAGTACGTTTATATTAGTTCATTTGACGTTATATTTGTGAATGTTTATTTTTGTAATTTATTATGGCAAAAAAATGGTCTAGGCGAGATGTCAATAGTTAGTTGGCAATTTAATTTCATATTTTGAACAAGAAAAGGAAAATAATGGGCCATTAATGCCCCTGTCTGCTGTTCGCAAGAAGCTCATATAATCATAGTAGTGAGTGACGTTATTTGTCTAGTGACAAAAATTGATGACGTCCCTATCTTTTTATCTTATCGCCACTTTACCTATTCATATAATATGTATAAAAGAGTCAGAAACAACGAACTAAGTTTGCTTTTCAAACGGTCGCTAAAACATAGCTCAAATAAACGTTCTATTCTCTAGGAAAACAAAACAAAACCAAAAAAAAAGATCCTTTACAAGGTCCGGGTATTTACCTATGAAATTCACACGAAAACCTAGTCAAATTTGTCCAATAACCTCTATAAAAACATTACCGGTGGTAAACTAAAGTGCAGTTTACTTATCGTTTTAAGTGCAAACGTACGACGTACGTCATTTCCGCCGGTAATAATTATTGATAAAGTGTTTCCCATGGATTTGTCGTACCTGGTTCTTTGCAACCATTATTCATAAAATTGGTTGGACAGAATATTATCATAAAGATGCTTATCAAGGTGTTAGAAAAATTGTTCGGTAACAATTGAGTGTTAAGATATTTTTATTTTCTTATCTGTATACTAAAGTACACTGTAAAAAAAAATTGCAAGATTACAGAAAAATGGCAGTAAAATTTTACTATAAAAAAATCTGTAATTTTATTTTATTATAAATATTTTGTATTTTTATTTCAAAATTCTGTAATTTTTACATAATTCATAATAATCACATAAAATAATTAAGAAATGACCTAATAAATATGTAAAATTGATTACTTTTTGCAAATTACATCACATACTTAATGTAGAATTATATATTAGAAGTAAACTTCTTAAATTATGTAAAATTACAGCTACGTTGATGTATAGGGTAGAGAATGTTGAGTTTGGTTGCAAAAGCATAAACGGAAAATGACTGCTGTGGAAATGAGATTTTTAAGTAGGGTATCTGGTGAAAATAGGTTAGTGTATGATGAGTGTGAAATTGAAAAAAAATGTTGAAGCAAAAGTTGGTGTTAGTCAGTTAAGATGGTTCGGACATGTTGAGCAAATGCGTCTAATGAACGTTTGGTTAAAAAGATTTATTTGAATGATTTTGATCGTATACGTTTGCCCATTGGACGTCCGATTAGTAGTTGGAGTGGTATGATTGAGAGAGTGGCTTGCGTGAGCAAAAGTTTCCAAGTAGTAGGAATAAAAGAACATGTATGAGAAGAATTGTGGAATGTGGATGAAGCGAAAGTTGCTTGTTTGGATAGGAATGTTTGGAAGCGACTGATTTTGGGATGATGAAAAGAGTTTGTGCCACACCCTTTTGGGTACATGGCGTGATTGTGTATGTATGTATGTATAATTCAAGAAAATAATGAAACAGTACATATTTTGTGTAATAATACTAATAAAATATTTCAAGTGTAATTCATTCAATTCAAAATTCATCATTTATGTAAATTTAAAAATGTATACAATTATACCAACAATAATATTACAGAACTAAATAAATTTTACGTATTTATGGAAAATTTCTGACAGCATATTTACTGAAGTTTTCTAAATTTACTAAAAGAAACTTAACTAAAAAACTGTAATATTACCTATATATGTACTTTTCCATCACGTTGGTAATATTATATTACTTAATGTTTGTAATATAGTTTTAATATTATGTATTTCTAAAACAATTATATATTAAATAGTATAAGCAGTTGAGTAATTATATACCTAGAAATACTGGGCATCATAGTGCCTCATGGTTTGTAGGTAAAATTAGATAATGTTTATTTAGAGTGCATATAGAAAACGGTAAAATTAAAATGTGTTATTCTAATAGCAATATTAATTTTTATTGTATACATATAGTATTACATATAATAACGGCCCCATAAATATCCTCACCATTATAAATTCGGCCCTGACTAAATGTGGTATATGAAACTGCGGGATTTATGATAAAAGAATGCACAGATGGATCAAAAATTTCATTCTATATTCATGATTTTGAAATCCCTTCTTTGTTGATAGAAAACTCCGTTATATTTATGCAAAGATTATTTAAAAGTTACCGGAAACATTTCACTCATATAAAAAACAACTATTGAAAAATAATACTAGTACTAATATTAAAATAAAAAAGGATTTAGAAATTAGTTCGGTATTAATTTTATGTGAAATTCGACGTTTCGACTCATCAGGAAAAAATGATACAAATGGCATATACAAATAAATAAACAGAACATAGAAACAAGTTACTAAGAAGTAAATTAGTGCTTTATGTATCTATTTCATTATCTATTGTTTCTCTTATCATAATGCGATTATTATAGGGTCTTGGAATTTTATAATACATCATGAAAAAATATACATATATTTTTCCTGATAATAATATAAGTAATGTATATCGAAATATCGATTTTTAAATAAAATACATATATACAGAACTTAATCCTAAAGTTTTTTATTTTATTGTAATAAGTTCTGAAAGATTTTTTATTATTATTCTTCTAATTATATTAAATTATCTTTAATATACTTTATCTAATGTACGTAATTACAGTTTTTTTTTCTAGTTTTTTTTTTTATCTTTTTACATATTTTTGTTGAGTGATTTTAAATTTAGTTATAAATTATTTGCTTAAACTTTACTTGAAATAACAATTTTATTTCAAATATT
The DNA here is from genome assembly GCA_963966155.1 of Clivina fossor. Classification (NCBI taxonomy): domain Eukaryota; kingdom Metazoa; phylum Arthropoda; class Insecta; order Coleoptera; family Carabidae; genus Clivina; species Clivina fossor. Next base: position 1,333,750 of record OZ014560.1, read on the forward strand.
TTTGAATGTATATATTATATTCTTAATTACATATTGCGGTATTATACAGTGTGGAAATTAAATAAAGAATAAATTCAGTAATTCCGTTGATATTAATTTTTTGGTAAAAATCTCGAAGGGGTATAGCGATTTTGACTAGAGCGAATATTTTCAGCCTATTTTCACTTTCTTATGTCATTTGTTTTTCATGTTATGACGTCATCGACTTTTGCTTTTTAAATGACAATTTATATTTTTTATTATTGATTTTCGTAGTACTTTTTATTCTATTTACAACCGTATAAAATTTGCAATATGTTATATTTGAAAAAATTGAGAGAAATAGTCTTAAAGCTCAAATATTGAAAATTAATTAAATTGGCAAAATAAATCTAGTTATCGGTTTATAACTTTGAATTGAGTTGATAATAATTTACCAGGTCGATCTTTAAACTTTTTTTATAATCTCAAAATAAAAACGAATGTGCCGTCGATAACTTTACGTCAAACTTAGGTAACTAGATTCATTTTACCAATTTAATTAATTTTTAATGTTTGAACTTTAAGACTATTTTTCTCAATTTTTGCAAATGTAGCATATTGAAAATTTTATATAGTTGGGAATGGAATAAAAAGTACTACAAAAATCAATAATAAAAAATATAGGTTGTCATTAAAAAAAAATTCCTGACGTCATAACATGAAAAACAAATGACATAAGAAACTGAAAATAGACTGAAAATATTCGCTGTAGTCAAAATCGCTATACCCCTTCGAGATTTTTTCCAAAAAATTAATATCAGCGGAATTACTGAATTTATTCCTTACTTAATTTCCACGCTGTATATTAAATTACAGTATATTTTTTTTACTCAAATCGCCATTAATTTATTTTAATGAACGAATTAAATCAATAGTTAATTTTTAAATAAAACAAAATGCATTTATCTTGCCGGAGTTTTCAACCGGGACCTTTTATTTTCAAAATAAATTAATGGCGATTTAAGCAAAAACAAAATACTATAACCTAATTTGAATGTAGATAGTAGAACTAATATAAATCATAATTCACTTAAAATTTAACCATCTATGAGATGAATCATTATTTTTAAATAAAATATGAAAAAAATTAATATTGCAAACTTTAAGTGAAGCAAATATGGATTTTGTTAAATATTATTTAAATTATAATATCAAATTATTTTGCATTGATTTTTCTATCAAGTTAGAATTGCTGAATAATAGTGAAAAAACTATTTGGCGATAGAACCAGTTGTAATATGATTACCTGGTATCTATGGTTAAAACAACTAACCGCACTTTCAGTATAAACCAGGTAGAAATATTAGGCAATTATTCTGTCTCCTACACCGACCGTTTAAATTGCTTTTCAAACTCGATTCGCTGACAACATAAATAAAAAATTACTTTGTGTCTAATCTTCTTTTTATCATTTTCCTATTTACATAAATATGCAAAATATATTAATATTTATTTTCAAATAATAATAATATTTAAAACTTATAAAAATATTTAAGTGTGTTGACTCGAAAATACTTTAAGAAAACTTGATTTTTAACTAAACCTATATTAATAAAAATATTTGTGTTTGTAGATAAAAATTTCTAATTTATTTTCGGATGTCGTCATTGCTGTCACTTATCGAAATATATGTGATAATTATTTAGATAGTTTTCAACATAAAAATACTGTTTTTATTGTTATCGTTATGACACGACACCAAAAACTAAAACTAAAAAAAAAGAAATGTTTTTTAAACATTTTAGAAAAAAAATGGTGCACTAACTAATTTCTGGAATTTCAAACTTATAAAGCTTTTTTGAAAATTTTCAAATCAAATTTGCAACTTGTAAATGTAATTAAAAATAGTCTCATATATATTTTTTTCTAATTAATATTACTTTTAATAGATAATGTAAAATGTATTTATAAATTACGAATGTGGATGAAGCTTGTTTGGAAGGAGGCTGTTTTCGACAGACGAGTCGAGTTGTCCCTCATGATATTCAGGTAAAGACTTTTCTGTCCTCTAAGAATTAAAATCGGAGTTTATCAATATGACCTTATCTACCGTGTGTTGATTTAGACTGTCGTACATAGGGATTTAGCATCTAAAATCAGACATGTGCGATTTCCTGCTTCCCAAATTATTTTACAAAAAAAACTTTGCGATAAATGTTTAAGGAAACACTTTTTCACATGTAAATCAATCAACAAAATTTATTTTGGAACCATCCCAACGTCAGTAATTAGCCCTAAAGTTGTCAAGAAATTGACTGAAAATGGCATTAGCGTGAAATTGCAACAAAAATAAAACAAATGCTAAATGTTATATGTTATTTCACGGCTACTGCCATTTTCCAGTCAATTTCTTAACAACTTTAGACCTAATTCTTGACGTTAGGAAGGTTCCAAAACAAATTTTAGTAATTGATTTACATGCAGAAAAGTATGCCCTAAAACATTTATCATAAGGTTTTTTTTGTAAAATAATTTGGAAAGCAGGAAATCGCACATGTCTGATTTTACATGCTAAATCCCTATATACGTCGGTCCAAGTCAACACACTTTATATATTATTTGCGCCAACAGTGTTATATCATTTGCGCCACAAAACCTTATCATCATCTGCGCCACTGTTGGCTTAGGTTAGGTTTAGGTTGTTTAGTTATGTTATTATTCAATACAGGCGCTTATCTCATTGGTGCAAATGATAAGTATCGGACTGGCGCAAATTATATGTGGTGCAAATAACGACTGGCGCAAATGATTGTTTAGGTTAGGTTAGGTTACTTTGGTTAGGTTACTTGTAATAACATAACTAAACTTTAAACTTTAATCTAACCTACCCTAAATCAACAGTGGCGCCGATGATAGGGTTTCGTGGCGCAAATGATATACCACTATTGATGCAAATGATATATAGAAAAGGCGCAAATAACGAACACCGATTTTAAATATTGGGAAACAACTCGGACATACCAGGGAGATAACGCGGTCAAGAAAAATCTTTACGAAATATTCCATAAAGCTACGGTTCATCACAGAATTTCATTATAAATAATATTACATTATTTATTATTTTTGAAAAAAAAACTAATAAAAACGTTTCTAGAAAATAATAATTAATAATAATTAATGCTAGTTGTAAAAGTAGTTGTTATTGAAATTTTACAGCTTGTTTTATGAATAAATAAAATAACTACTCCGTTAAAATAACAAGAAAACAATTATAAAAGAAAATAATTTTTTTGAAACGTTAAATATAAACAAGTGTACACTGTAAAAAGTATTTCTGTATACAATAAAATTTATGGGTAAAGTTATGTCATTTTAGTATAGAACTTAATTTCACATAGCATGTAATATTTAACAAAAAATTATTTAAAACTAATTTGCTTTTTATGGAAAATATTTATATATTTTATTGTATTATTACATAAAACAATATGTATTATTACACATAAATGTAAAAAAGTAATGTAAAAATACATAAAATATGTAAAATTTGTCTTACCAGAATTTTATTAATTGCAAAACTTTTAAAATTGTATGATTTATCCGGACCTGGTGCATTTAAATTTTTATTAATTGATATTTTATTAAATTTGCATGTATACATTTTTATAAATATTATGCGAAATCATGTTACGCAAAACTATATAAATATAATTAGCAATAATTGTAAAATTGTATACATAATTTACATACATACATACATACATACACAATCACGCCATGTACCCAAAAGTGTGTGGCACAAATTCTTTTCATCATCCCAAAATCACTCGCCTCCAAACATTCCTATCCAAACAAGGAACTTTCGCTTCATCTACATTCATAATTCCTTTCATACATGCTCTTTTATTTCTACTACTTGGAAACTTCCGCTCACCCAAGCCACTCTCTCAATCATACCACTCCAACTATTCATCGGACGTCCACGCAAACGTATACCATCAAAAATCATCTAAATAAATCTTTTTAACAGCAAACGTTTATTAGACATTCGCTCAACATGTCCGAACCATCTTAACTGACTAGAACCAAAATATATAAAATTATGTAAAGTTACATAAAATTATAATTATGTACAATTACATAGAATTATAATTAACTTTTATTACATTATCTATTTCTAAATTTCAACAAAAGTATGGAAAATTAAAGAAACATTATGTAATTTTATGTAAAAATAAGTAATATTATCTGTAACTACAAAATCCATGAAATATTACATATAGTATTATCATATATGTCTGTAGGTAAATATGTTTTTATTTTTATTGTTTCTGCTAAATTCGCATAATTAATGAAGTAAAGTTATTTTACATATAATTTTATAGTAATGTTTATTAGAAAAATTTATGTACATATTTACAAAACTTTTTACAGTGTATACGCCACTGTAAAACCGCTGAAAATAACATCAATTAGACGTTAAGAAATGCACAAAATGAATATTTCAATTAAAAAGTGTTTAAAAGCGAGGTGACGACAGCACATTATATACGTTAAAATAAGTACAACTTATGCGGCTTATTAATTAATTAACACGAGTCGTTCATTAATTAGTTAATTAATAATACACGCACTACGGTGAGTATCATTCGTGGAATTTCATCAACATTTTTATAAGTATAGTTTCTGTAAATTAAGCTCTCCTGGCCACGTGTACACACGTGTAGATTGTAAAAGCTTCTTATTTATGTTATGCAATTTCCTGATTTTGTGTAAATAAAGTTTAATTTCGCTTAAAAGTATGAACATAAAATCAACTACGTAAATTGCTAAAATATTTCTGATATAATTCTTAACATAATTAAGATTATATTGCACAATTACTTCTTATTTATTTTAAATATGTTTGGTTATATTTCAAGAATTTCTCAACAATTTTAATCAAATATTTGAAAGTTAATATGACCCGATAAGTATTAAGGGCATTTCAAGGCAAACAAAGAAAATAAAAAAAATTTAATTGTCAATATTTTCCTTGTTTGTTATTATATTGATTTCCAAAAAATATATATGTTGTTAATTGTAATAAAGATTAAACATATTTTTTTTTCAAATAAATTGTATGTGTGAAATAAGAGAAAATCGCATTTTTCAAGGAAAATGATAAAATTATTTTTTTTTTACAACTAAACTACACATAATTAAATTCTGAAATGAATACATAAGTATTATAATAACAATTAACAACATATATATTTTTTGGAAATCAAAATAATAATAAACAATGAAAATATTGACAATTTAATATTTGATTAATTTTTTTTATATGCTAATTCTGTATGAATATAAAAATTGTTATTAAATTATTAATTGTACATAAATTAGCTAATTTTTATAATAATTAGTTACCATAAATATGAAGTATTAAACGAATAAATCGAATGTAAAATTATTCATTTTTTGATTCACACCACCTGACTGAATCTGAATATAGCTTTTTGTTTGCCTTGAAATGCCCTTAACAGCAATTTATTGCACCACATTGCACGAAATCATACGTACTTTATTTAACCTAGTAGAAATTTTTTATTAATAATAATTAATATTTATTAATAATCGACGTTTCGACGAACTCAACGTACGTCTTTTTCTCCTGATGAAGACACGTACGTTGAGTTTTGTCAAGTTGAACAAACGTTCAGAATGTAGACCTCTAGTTTTATATAATAACAAAAAAATTTCAGCTTTACCGAATTGAATATAATACAATTTATAAGCGACAAAATTATATATATATACAGTGTGTCCGCGTAAGTTGGCTACATATGGAAAACTTTGTTATTATTGATTTTATAAAAAAAAATTATTCTTCATAAAAAATTCTGCATGTTCTCAAACCCAAAATTCAACCATCAGATATTAAATTATATCTGTCGTATACGAGGTGTGTCATAAAATATCATTTTTGTTCAAGAGTAAAGTACCTTCATTTTTGACCATCTCGAAAATGAACATGAAGAACTTTTTATAAAAAATAACTTTTTTTCATGAAATCAATAATAACAAAATTTTCCATATGTAGCCAACTTACGTGGACACATATATATATATATATATATATATATATATATATATATATATATATTTAATAAGTAAATGGTAGTGGCTGGAAATACTATGATGTAACAATTAATAGTGGGAAAGCAGCCAATTATTCACTCACATCCTTGGCTGCTTTCCCACTATTAATTGTTACATTATATATATATATATATATATATATATATATATATATATATATATATATATATATATATATTACAAATTAATTAAATGGCTGCTCTAATTTTTAAATGGTTTTTTTTATAATTTAGTTAACTATAATTATAAAAGCGTCTAAATTATTATTTAATAGAAATTGTAAGTAAACTTATCGCAAACAATACAATGTACAAGCTTGTAAAATTATCTTTATAAAAAATTTTCGAAAAGCAACTTTCTTTTATATAATAATTGATGTTATAATCCAGTTAGTGGTCGGTTTCTTTGACAAACAAATCGGAAAATTCACTGTATTAAAAGTTAAATTTAAGTTACAAAATTCCATTTAACGAGTATTTGAATGCTGAAAATTTTACACACAGGCGGTGTTGTACATGCTGAAGAAAAACAGATCGGAGGAATGTAAAGTCTCGAAAAGATTGGTTTTTACAAGCGATTAAACAGCGGGTTTTTTTTTTCCTTCTGTGGGAGTAGGTAGGTACTTTGTAAGAGCATTTATTTAATATTATTATATTTCATGTATACCGTTGACTTCTGGAAAGCGTCAACAATAGTTAAGCCCCATCTTACAAACGATACCTTTTACACGATTTTCCAGATGAATTAACAAACTTTTAAAGATCAATTATGAAATGATGGCAGAGTCAAGCGTGCTGGAAAAATGTACCAATTTCGAAAAAAAATTTGCCAATATTTTGAGTAAACATTTTTGTTCACATGTTGAATTTTATAAATTTTACGTGCTTATCTTTTCCTCTAATACCCGGTTTTATAAAAGCTAGTTAAAAGTTAATAGATTACTCTATAGATTTTCGTATTAGAAAGAAGACACAAATTTAATCTAGTGGTATTCGAAAATTGTTAGTAACAAAGGCCCGTATTTTCACCTCATTTATAAAAGTAATTTTTGCCAAAAGTACTTTTTAGGTTTACTTAAATTTATTTATTAAGCACTTTATAATAGTTTATTTAAATTTTATATAACCAAATATAATAAAAATGATCAAAAATAGAAAAACTATATGTATTTGATGAAAAACAGAAGTAAAAAGTTATTTTGAAATTAATGATAAAAGCACTTTTTCACGAAAAAGTGAGGTGAGAAAAAAGCTAAATTTTATTCAATTCAGTGCCTCCACACTGATTAATGTAATCTTTATCTTTGTATTTTTTTTTTAATTTATAAATTTTTTAATCTAGATACTTTGTTATATACACTGTAAAAAAATGTATCTTAAATTTATGTAATTTTACATAGGTTTTAACAGTAAAAATTACAACAAAATTTGGTAATTTTACTATGATAATTTACGTAATATTACATTTTTTATGAAATTACATTCACAAAACATGTGAAATTACATTAATTTTTTTTGTTTGTTTATTACTACTTTGACTGCAAGGAAAAGTAGTAAAGCGTTTGGTACGGTGTCTGTAACATTTTCAAAAAAAAAAAAAAATTGTATAGAAATCCTTCATATAGCCTGTAGATGACGAATCTGAACTTAGTTTATGAGGGTGTATGTGTGTGCGTCGTCAGCTCGCTCGCTCGGTCGTAAGTCAAAATTTTGTGGCCGCAACTCCTCCTAGACGGTTCAACCGATTTTAATGAAATTTTCAGGATAAATTTGTCTAGTACCCAAGATGGTCATGTGGTTTTGTTTTTTTCCAGTGATGCCAACTTTCCGAGAAAAAAATTACTAAAGTTTTTAAAAATTCATATTGGCTACGTTATTTATCCGATTTTGATCAAATTTTCAGAATAGATTTCCCTAATGCTCCCATTAATTACATAATTTTATTAATTTTCAGTGTTGCCAACTTTCCGAGAAAAAAATTACTAAAGTTTTAAAAATTTTATTATGGCCATGTTATTCAACCGATTTTACTCAAATTTTCACAAAAGATTCTCCTAGTATTCATGTAATTTATGTAATTTTAACAAAATACAGTGTTGCCAACTTTCCGAAAAAAAAATTAGTAAAATTTAAAAAAATTTATTTTGACCATTTTATTTAACCGATTTTAATCAAATATTTATAAAAGTTTTTCCTAGTGCCTAAATAAATTATGCAATTTTAACAAAATACAGTGTTGCCAACTTATCGAGAAAAAAAATCACAAAATTTTTAAAAAATTCATTGTGGCTACATTATTTATTCGATTTTGATCAAATTTTCAGAAAAGTATCTCCTATTGCCCACATAAATTATAATATTATTAAAATACAGTGTTGCCAACTTTCCGAGAAATGTCAAAGTAGTCTATATATGGGTTTACCCATATACTTCTAATCTTGTTATTTATATCATTGGTTACTTTTTCCTGATAATGAAATTCTTAGATTATATCAAAACGTCGATTTTTAAATATATATATATATATATATATATATATATATTTTATATATATATATATATATATATATATATATATAATAAAAGAGCATGTATGAGAGGAATTATGAATGTGGATGAAGCAAAAGTTGCTTGTTGGGATAAGAATGTTTGGAGGCGATGATGATGAAAAGAGTTTATGCCCCACCTTTTTGGATACATGGCGTGATTGTGTATGTATATATATATATATATATATATATATATATATATATATATATATATATATAGAACTTAATCCTAAAGCTCTTTATTTTGTGTTGAATTAAATTATTTTTAATTTTTTTTTTTAATAATAAGTTTCAAACATACAACTTTTAAAGTAAATTTTTATGTAGTTAATGATAATATTTTTATAGAAAAATAAGTTTTGAATAAATAAATTAGAAGAATTTGTGGCACATCCTTATATTATGGGTGTAGCTCGTAAACATGTATATAACTTACAGTGGCGTAGGAAGAAAAATATTTCAAGGGAGGATATTGTTTTTAACCGGGTAACAGCGCTATATTTTTGTAAATTTTCAAGGTAAAACGTACACAAATATAGCATTTATGAGTAAAATATATAAATATGTAATATATTTTATGTGTAGGGAAAAGCAGATTATCGCTTTTATTTTATTTTGTGTTTGTACATGCATGCAATTACTTACATTAGAAGATTTTTCCACAAAATTTGCAATATGTATTCTACATTAGCGCAGGCTATAAAAAATATTATTATTGTATTGTATTATTGTACGCTACTGATCGTGAACATGTATATAATATTTGTAAAATATATTAATTTTAGAATCCTGACACATTCCTTATTTCTCCAGAGATAAAATTTAGTAAAATACAAAATTATACGAAAATAGAATTTATATCCCTAAGCATTTATCCTTTATTATATATACCACTGTCCCATATGGGACCATATGTATATAAAATGTTAAACTATAAATGACAATAAAAAGGCATTAATTTATCAACAACATTCTTATACATATACCTACATACACTGTAAAAAAAATAACGAAATTATAGAAAAGTAGAAGTAAAATTTTACTATTAAAAATGTGTAATTTTATTTTAGTATAAATTTTCGGTTTTTCTACCTCTAAATTCTGTAATTGTTACATAATTCATAGTAAGTGAAAAATAACTTAATAAATATGTAAAATTGCTTACTTTCTGCAAATTTTTTTAGAGTGTATACATACACATATATCGAAAGAAAGTAAATTTAAATTTGTAAAGAGCGACCACTTATGAATGGACTACATGCACAGAGTAAAAGAGCAGTAATTCCCAAATGAACTCTGCCTTTTTGCTATTGCATTCATTGTCGAATATGGCTGGTGTGTATACAATAACCACAAACGTTTATTATTGGAGGCTAGCTTGTTCCTATCAGATTTCTGAACAAGATGAATTGTGTAGTGGATATTTGGACAAACCTGCCGACATAATTCTATGATTGATCGCCTGGCTATTGTGGCCATACAATATGTGTTTGTATAGAGTAGAAAAATGTTTATACATTTGTAATATGTGTATGTTTATTAGGGTGTCCATAAAAAAATTCCAGTAAGGCTAAAATCGGTAATTTTACATCGAAAAAACATCAGTAAATAATATTTTTCTTGCTTGTTACAACTTTGACTGCAAGGAAAATTGGTATAGCGTTTGGTACGGTGTCTGTAACATTTTCAAAAAAAAAAAAAAAATTGTATAGAAATTCTTTATATAGCCTCTAGATCAGACGAATCCGAACTTAGTTTATAAGTGGGTGGGTGGATGTGCGTCGTCAGCTCGCTCGCTCAGTCAAAATTTTGTGATTGCAACTCCTCCTAGACGATTTAACCGATTTTAATGAAATTTTCAGAATAAATTTGTCTAGTAGCCAAGATAGGGTCATGTGGTTTTATTTGTTTCCAGAGATGCCAACTTTCCGAAAAAAAATTACTAAAGTTTTGAAAAATTCATTGTAGCTACATTATTTATCCGATTTTGATCAAATTTTCAGAAAAAATTTGCCTAATGCTCCCAATAATTAAATAATTTTATTAATATCCAGTGTTGTCAACTTTCCGAGAACAAAAATTACTAAAATTTTTAAAAATTTATTAATGCCATGTTATTTAACCGATTTTACTCAAATTTTTACAAAACATTCTCGTAGTATTCATATAATTTACGTAATTTTAACAAAATACAGTGTTGCCAACTTATCGAGAAAAAAAATCACAAATTTTTAAAAAAATTTATTGTGGCTACATTATTTATTCGATTTTGATCAAATTTTCAGTTTGTCCTAGTGCCTACATAAATTATAATTTTATTAAAGATATTGTGTTGCCAACTTTCCAAGAAATGTCAAAGTGGTCTATATATGGGTTTACCCATATACTTCTAATATTGTTATTTTAATATTTAATTTAATTATTTTTTAAAAAAAAAAGATTTAATTTAAAATTAATTAAAAACGTGTATATAAAAACCAATAACGCTTATAGCTTTTTTAAAATTTAAATTTAAATTAATATAATATATTTATAACAAAATATTTTTATGAAATATACAGTTGTACTTTTACTGTTACATTACGAATATATCAAAATATAAAATAAAATTTAAAAGCATCTATCGATAGAAAAATAGCAGAAAAGCTTCATATAACAAACCAAATACATAAATAACTATTTTAAGTCGTAGCAAAACCATCATAAATACGGTTGTGGTTTTAAAAGCGGTTGCAAACAAAGGGATATAGCTCCGGAAATAGAAACACAAACTACATATATATACACACGGAACATACAACAGATAAACACATACGTTTACAAGTAAACATAAAATATACATTTACATTCTCTGATACTACAGGTTTTAGAAAAGATCTTTAGATATATATATATATATATATATATATATATATATATATATATAAAGCTTGCCGCAGACAATTTTGTTAATTTACTATTTATGATTCACCATGTCGGAACTTTGATTTTTTTTCCTATTTCTTTAAAACTATCATTGAAAATTAATTTAACATTCGTTTTTATCTTTCTTTTAATTTGTTCGGAATTTCTTTCAAAAGAATACATATTAATATTTTATTTGCAAACTATACAAAGAAAGATGAAGAATTTTCTTACAATTTTTTTTTCAATTACATATATTACATACAGATGGAGAATTCATTAGCGTTCAATTGTAAGATATCACTGAACAATAAAAAAAAAAAAGTTGTAATAAAAACGCGTTTCTTGTTAACTTTAGTTCAAGACTTGAACGCTGAATAGATAGTAGATTATTCGCATAAGAATATTCCCTATGGTAAACAAATGTATCATTGGAAAAAAATAGCGAAATTGCACAAAAATAATGGTAAAATTTTACTAAAAATCTGTAATATTATTCTACCTCAAAATTCTGTTTATTTTTACATAATTCATAATAATCACATGAAGTAAGTAAAAATGACCTAATAACTATATAAAATTGCTTACTTTCTGCAAATTGTATCACATACTTAATTTAGAATAACATATTATTGGTACAACTTCATAAATTATGTAAAATTACAGCTTGTATATTAATACCTGTAATAATTGTAAAATACATCTTTTATGTGCATTTAGAAAAGTATGTAATTATACCAACAATAATATTACAGAACTAAACAAATTTTACTTATTTATGAAAAATTATAAATAAAAGTTCTGTAAATTTACTAAAAAAGACTTAACTGTAATATTACATACATATGTGCTTTTCCAATCTGTTGGTAATATCATATTACATAATGCTTGTAATAGTTCTGATATTATATATTTGTAAAAAATTATGAATAAAATTACAGCAGTTGAGTAATTATACTTTAGAAATACTGCTTCATAGTGTCTCATGGTTTGTAGGTAAAATTACATAATTTTTTTTTGAAGTGTAGCATTAAGATTCTATCGGTTACTATAGAACTTATCTCAAATGTAATAAATTTTATTTAAGTGATCTATCTACGATAACACGATTGTACGAAAAATAATTTCATTTGACTTCTCGGAACTGCATAATATGTCTCATATACTAAAAATTTTTTATTAAATTTCATGATCTTGCTAAAATATTCTGAACCTTACCATACAAATTTAATTACTATATACTCATGAAACAACTATTGTCGTTTAATTTTTAAAAAAATTGTTAACTATTGTATTTTTTATTATTATTAGTTAATGAGTTTATTATCCTGTGCAATCACAAAAATCATTATTGTTTTATTTGTTAAATTATTTAAGAAAACAACTGCAGTTGCAAAAGAGTCATTTTAATAACAAAAGCGCTATATCTGCAAACTTTTAGATGTGTTTGACCGCATTGGCAAAACTTTTATGATGCAAAGTTTTGAGATAAATCGAACTATAAAAATCGGCATTCAATTGTTCTCGTTTTGAATAATGCATATAGATGTTCCATAAAATTTTGATTTTTAGTTTTTAAAATCTTTTTCTAAAATAGTTATTGTATTAGTTTTAATAGTTTTAGCTAAAAAAAAATCATCAAAACAGAATAGGAAAACACTTTGGCCCGTATTCTCACCTCATTTATAAAAGTGATTTTTTCCAAAAGTACTTTTGACGTTTACTTAAAATTATTTATTAAGCAATTTATAATAGTTTATTGATATTTTATAATATCAAATATAATAAAAATGATTAAAAATAGTAAAACTATTTACATTTGATGAAAAACAGGAGCAAAAAATTATTTTGAAATTAATGATAAAAGGTGCGATATGGGCCTTTATTTTTACAATTGAATTTATACAGAATAATAACTGCACTGTAAAAAATTTATATAATTATACATGTTTTATGAATGTAATTTTTCATAAAAAAAATTAATATTACGTAAATTATCACAGTAAAATTACAAAATGTATTCATTTAGTTTTAAATTTAATTTTATATAAATAACATCATTTTTTTTTTCTAAATTAAAATTAAACTGTTTACGGTTAAAGTTTTGTATTAATCTTTATTCAAAATCGATATAAATGACATTACTATAAATAATAGAATATAGAAATAAGTTTCTAGGTAAGTAATAAGTAAGTGGATCATAAAATTTATAGATTTTTGAATTAATGAAAGCCAAATTTTATTTAACTCAATGCCTTCACAATGATTGGAATTTGGCTTACATTAATTAAAACTCTATAAATTATACGATCTAGTTACTTTAATTTGCACTTTACAGATAATTTTAAAGTTTCAAAAAAATAAATTATAACGTTTTGTAACATAACAATAAAGTTTTTAAATGTTATTTATATAACGTTATGTAACTAAATCAAATAATAAATACCTACACACATACATACACAATCACGCCATGTACCCAAAAGGGTGTGGCACAAACTCTTTTCATCATCCCGAAATCAGTCGCCTGCAAAAATTCCTATTAAAACAAGCAACTTTCGCTTTATCCACATTCATAATTCCTTTCATACATACTTTTTTATTCCTACTACTTGGAAACTTTCGCTCACGTAAGCCACTCTCTCAATCATACCAGTTCAACTACTCATCGGACGTCCACCTGCAAACGTATACCATCAAAATCATTCAAATAAATCTGTTTAACAGCAAACGTTCATTATAGACATTCGTTAAACATGTCCGAACCATCTTAACTGACTCTAACACGGCAACTTTTGCTGCAACATTTTATTCAATTTCACACTCATCATACACTAATCGTATTTCGTACCCGATCTTTCCTATTTACACCCAGCTACCCCACGTAAAAATCTCATTTCCACAGTAGTCATTTTCCGTTTATGCTTTTGCAATCAAACCCAACATTCACTACCCTATACCTTAACGTAGACACCAATTGTATAAACTCAAACGGGGTAGCTTCTTTGGAAACATTTACATTCCTAGCAAAAGTTCCCAAAACAACCAAAACCTTACAACCAGCATTACTCTCCTTTCAATTTTATGATGAAAACGGCCGTCTCTAGACAACAAATTACCCAAATACACAAATTCATCCACCTGCTCTAAACGTGCACCGTCAAGTCACCCTTCTCAAAAACTAAAACTTTGCACTTATCAACATTCAACACAAGATTCATAACTTTATCAACAACATTAATTCTATCAGTAACTTAACGATTTGAAACGTTATTTCATATTGTTTTTTTGATACTTTCAACGATAATATTACAAGAATAAATACACATTTTCTTTAAAACTTTTAAAGAAAGCCTAATAAAAAGAAACTCAAAAGTAATTTGTAAATATTTCAACGGAAACAAGTATCAGGCCATAATTTACTGCATAAATAGGTTGAGAAAATTATTCAGAAACTTTGTATATTGAACATTGGAATCAATAAGTCAGTTCCGCCCGGCATTCAATGCCAAAAACGCATAAATATGATTAGCTTTGGCAAAGAAATACTATTACATAAACATAAAAACGAAATAAAACCTAGTGCGTGCGTGTGTGTGTTTGTAGTCCGACATTTCTTTCACTACAACTGGCCTGGCGTTTCTGCCCCGGACATAATAAGATGACGGGAGGCCCCTGTGGGGCTATAGGCATTTGCCAACAGCAACAGGGGTTCCCAAAGAAAATGCCGACGCAAAGGTAGACCACGCGTGTTTGTGTGTAGCTTGTTTTATTTGTGTTGTTATTTGAAAGCGAGCAACAACACATTTTCAAATAGATGTTCTAATGGCGGACTGAAGATATGAATACAATAGCCCTGGCCCAAAGACGATGCCGCGATGTATGTATCTGTGTGTGTGTGTGAGTGTGTTTAGGTTTTTCGGCCTGCTCCGAATTGTCAGATGGTGAAACCATCTTCTCACAACAAAAACGGTTGTGGTCAGTGAATCAATGTGGTTGGGAAGGGATATCTAGAACGGCAACCATTTTGGCGCCGTTAGCTGACATTGACATTAATTACATTACAATGTAAAAAATTAATGTGAATTTACATATTCTATAAATGTATTTTATGTTAATTATCGCAGTTATGTAAAGTTACATAGATATATACCGTATGTTGACTTGGACCGTCGTACATAGGGATTTACCATGTAAAATCAGACAAGTGCGATTTCCTGCTTCCCAAATTATTTTACAAAAAAAACCTTATGATAAATGTTTTAGGGCATACTTTTCTGCATGTAAATCAATTACTAAAATTATTTTTGGAACCTTCCTAACGTCAAGAATTAGGTCTAAAGTTGTTAAGAAATTGACTGGAAAATGGCAGTAACCGTGAAATAGCATATAGCATTTGTTTTATTTTTGTTCCAATTTCACGGCTAATGCCATTTTCAGTCAATTTCTTGACAACTTTAGGGCAAATTCCTGACGTTGGGATAGTTCCAAAAAAAATGTTGTTGATTGATTTACAGGGAAAAAAGTGTTTCCTAAAACATTTATCCCTTAGTATTTTTTGTAAAATAATTTGGAAAGCAGGAAATCGCACATGTCTGGTTTTACATGCTAAATCCCTATGTACGACGGTCCAAGTCAACACACGGTATATTACATTTTTTCCTTTTTTTTTAAAATTAAATTGGCAAAATGAATCTAGTCACCTAAGTTTGACGGAAAGTTATCATTCGTTTTTATTTTGAAATTATAAAAAAGTTTCAAAATCGAACTAGAAATTTATTATCTACTCAATTCAAAGTTCATTTTACCAATTTAATTAATTTTAATATTTGAACTTTAAGAATATTTTTCTCAAATTTTTTCAAATGTAACATTTTGAAAATATTATACGGTTGGAAACGGAATAAAAAGTACTACAAAATCAATAATAAACAAGATTAGAAGTATATGGGTAAATCCATATATAGACCACTTTGACATTTCTCGGAAAGTTGGCAACACTGTATTATTTTAATAACATTATAATTTATGTTGGCACTAGGAAAAACTTTTCTGAAAATTTAATCAAAATCGAATAAATAATGTAGCAATGTAAACAATGAATTTTTTTTAAAAATTTTGATTTTTTTTTGATAAATTGGCAACACTGTATTTTATTAAAAATGCATAATTTATTTAAGCACTAGGAGAATCTTTTATAAAAATTAGAATGAAATTTTCAGGATAAACTTATCTAGTGCCCAAGATAGGGGTCATGTGGTTTTGTTTTTTTCCAGTGATGGCAACTTTCCAAGAAAAAAATTACCAAACTTTTACAAAATTTATTGTATAACTACATTATTTATAATTATAAATTATATAAATAATAATTTTATTAAAATACAGTGTTGCCAATTTTTTGCGAAAAAAATTAATAAAGTTTTTCAAAATTCATTGTGGATACATTATTTATCCGATTTTAATCAAATTTTTACAGAAGATATCACTATAATTATATAATATTACCAAATTTTGGTGAAAAAAAAAAAAAAAATTTTATTTCTATTTCTTAGAATATATGTGATAATGTCAAAATGGTCTATATATATATGGGTTTACCCATATACTTCTAATTTTGTTAATATTATTAATATAAATTATTAGTATTAGTTACAAACTGCATTTATTTTAAGATTTTGATCATCGTACGTTTATAATATATTTTACATGCATCTACAGAATGTATATGCATGTTGTATATATATATATATATATATATATATATATATATATATATATATATAAGTTTGTGGCTAAGTTAGCCAATCCCCAAAGCATAAGCAACTATAGTTAACTAGATGATCTACAACCTACGCAAAGCACTTTGCTAAATTTGCAATTTTACATGAGCGAATTTAAATTAGCACACATATAGGTACTACAAAACTGCGTTGCCATTGAGGCATATACAAAATGCCTCGTTTCACTTTAATAACTGTCTGCTTTTATTTATATTAGTCTCACACTTATTTTACATAAATTACAGATCAAAGATTGTTTTTCGCTCTGCATAACTTAAATTAATTAATTGATGTTAAATTAATTTCGGATTATTTATTTAATTATTTATTTAATGATAACAAAATTAAATGTAGTAAAAACTAGTGTACGCAAGAGGGGAAAGGGGTAAATCCCGTCCCGAAAATTCAAAAAAACAAGATTAGAAGTATATGGGTAAACCCATATATAGACTTCTTTGACATTTCTCGGAAAGTTGGTAAGACAATAATTTTATTAAAATTATAATTTATGTGGGCACTAACAAAAACTTTTCTGAATATTTGATCAAAATCGAATAAATAATGTAGCTACAATGAATTTTTAAAAAATTTTGTCTTTTTTTTATCGATAAGTTGGCAACACTGTATTTTGTTAAAATTGCATAATTATTTAGGCACTAGAAGAATCATTAAAAATTTGATTAAAATCGGTTAAAAAAAGTGGTCATAATGTATTTTTAAAATTTTCGTAATTTTTTTCTTGGAAAGTTAGCAACACTGTATTTTATTAAAATTACAAAATTTATGTGGGCACTAAGGAAATCTTTTCTGAAAATTTGATCAAAATCGGATATATAATGTGGCTTCAATGAATTTTTAAAAAAATTTTTCTCGGAAAGTTGGCATTACTGGAAAAAAGTAAAACCACATGACCCTATCTTGGTACTAGACAAATTTATCCTGAAAATTTCATTAAAATCGGTTGAACCGTCTAGGAGGAGTTGCGATCACAAAATTTTGACTGAGCGAGCGAGCTGACGACGCACATCCATACACCCACATAAACTAAGTTCGGATTCGTCTGATCTAGAGGCTATATGAAGAATTTCTATACAAATTTTTTTTTTTTAATGTTACAGAAACCGTACCAAACGCTATACCACTTTTCCTTGCAGTTAAAGTGTTAGTTTGTGTAATATGTTCTATAAGTTGATAGATTTTTTGTAAAATACGTAAATATGTAAAATATGCTAAATCTATAAAACACTAACTTTTTCAAATAAATTTATTTACAAAATCTTATTTATTTCTCCCATTTGTTACTATTATTTTAATGAATTTTATGTTAAAAAAAATAGTGTTAGTTTGTGTAATATGTCCTATAAGTTGATAGATTTTTAGTGTTGTACAGTATAATAATTTACCAGATATGTTTAAATGTTTAAAATTAAATAAATTTAAAATTACATTAAAGAAATATTGAATTGAAGGAGAAAATAATTAATTTAAATATTGTAAAAAATGCATGTAATAGCTAAATAAAGATTATTATTTTTATTATTATTATTATGTGTTTTATGTTTTACAGGTTTTACCTGGTATTTGTGTAGTTCCGGTATGTTATGATATGAAGGGATTTTACTGATTTCTTTTGGAAGTTGTTTTGAAATAATACCTGTTGCGCCTATAACTATTATTATTATTATTATTATTATTATTATTATTATTATTATATCAAAATATAGATAAATATGTAAATTCGATACATTGTTATTACTTTATTAATATAGTTATTAATGTATTAATATATAATAATTATTATAGTTGTATTATATCTTTGCTGACAACATGGTGTTGATTTTGGGTTTTAGTAGCTTGATGCACCAAAAAAATTTTAATGTAACTGTAAATCATAAAAAAAATTACATCTAAATTAGCGATTATCAACATTTTTAAGCTTGCGTACTTCTTGACAAGTTCATTATCCTAAATTGTACCCCTTATATTAGAAAAATGTTTATAATTTTTCAAAAACCTAACTTCGAACAATATTTATTTATAAATAGTGAGCGCTAGCTTTATTTTTGGTCCACTGTTTGCCACTGCTCTGAGGAGAATAGTTATATTTTTAACATCCGCCATTACTTATTTTTTTTGCATGCCACGGGTTGAGAATTGCTGATCTAGATCATAGATTCTCAAACTTAGTTGTGTTATTGCCCAATTATGAATAATACTGAATCTTGTGGTATACGGAGATAATGTTTAGCGTGTTATTTTTATTTTGCCCTCGGAATCTTCTCCTATTACCCATCAGACCATCATTGTTCACTACGAAATTTACATTACCCACAATGGGGGCGGGGGGGCGATATTGCCCACTTTGAGTATCACGGATCTAAATTTAAATTCGAAGATACTGTAATAATTGCAAGACCAATCAATATTTAATAGCAGATTGATAAGAAAAACAATAAAAATTTATAAAGAATAGATACATACATACATACACAATCACGCCATGTACCCAAAATGGTGTGGCACAAACTCTTTTCATCATTCCGTAATCATTCGCCTCCAAACATTCCTATCCAAACAAGCAACTTTTGCTTTATCCACATTCATAATTCCTTTCATACATGCTCTTCTATTCCTACTACTTGGAAACTTTCGCTCACGCAAAACACTCTCAATCGTACCACTCCAACAACTCATCGGACGTCCACGCAAACGAATACCATCAAAATTATTCAAATTAATCTTTTTAACCAAACGTTCATTAGACATTCGCTCAACATGTCCGAACCATCTTAACTGACTAACACCAACTTTTGGTACAACATTTTTTTCAATTTCACACTTATCATACACTAGTCTATTTCGTACTCGATCTCTCCTATTTACACCCAGCTACCCCACGTAAAAATTTCATTTACACAGCAGTCATTTTCCGTTTATGCTTTTGCAACCAAACCCATCATTCACTACCATACACCAACGTAGGCACCAAAACTGCATTGTATATACTCAAACGGGCTTCTTTCTAAACATTTACATTCCTAGCAAAAGTTCCCAAAGCACCCAAAACCTTACAACCAGCATTTATTCTCCTTCCATTAATTAAAAATATATAATAATTTTATGATCTAGTTACTTATTTGTCACTAAGTAACTTGTTTCTATAGTTTGTTAATTTACTGTAAATGTTATTTGATGGTATACGTTTGCGTGGACGTCCGATGAGTAGTTAGAGTGGTAGATGATTGAGAGAGTGGCTTGGGTGAGCGAAAGTTTCCAAGTAGTAGGGATAAAAGAGCATGTATGAGAGGAGGAATTATGAATGTGGATGAAGCAAAAGTTGCTTGTGCTGGATAGGAATGTTTGGAGGCAACTGATTACGGAATGATAAAAAGAGTTTGTGCCACACTTTTTTGGATACATGACGTAATTATATATGTATGTATGTATGTATTTTAATATTTCCTTCATGTATCATTTTGCAAAAAAAATGATGTAATTTTGAAAAAATGTCAATAGTAATCTTTCATTACCTTGTCAAAGGTTAATTAAATCAATCGATAGTATTAATTATACAGCAATAAAACTTTTACAATTGCTAGCCAGAGAAATTTAAATAGCTAAGGTTTTACCAGTTTAAAAAACAAATGAAAGATTTACTAATGACACAAGCTTTTTACAATAGAAATGATTACTACATTTTCTTAGTATAATAATTATTAATACAGAACTTTAACCTAAAGCAGTTTTATTTGAATTAATATACTCGTATGTATCTTAAAATAAAATAAAAATAGTATTAGTATTATTAATAAATTAATTTTCAAATTTTGGTCTTGAAAATATGACATTTTGTTTTCTCAAGCTGTTTTTATGTTCATTTTTCAACTGCTTGAAATAATAATAGTATTTAAATATTTAGTGTGTTGTTTTTTTGGTTTTTTGAAAACTTGTCACGTGTTTAGTAGGTGGAAAGACATTCATAGACAGCCGGAAACGAATAATTTAATTTTAATTGTTTCGAAGAAAATCGTATTCCTATATAAATTAAAACATTTTGCGGCTATATTTAAACTATATTATAATTTTTAATACAAATCGTATAGAACTATTTATGCGCATTTTCTATAACTTGTTTCTCTAATTAATTCTGTATGGAAATTTCATTTTCCAGGTATGCAAACAACCTTCCATTTTTAGTTAATGAAAAACAGTTGAAATCAGATTTTTTCCTGATGAGAACAAGCGTTAAGTTTAGTCGAAACGTCGATTATAAATAAAAATTTAAATATAGAATTTGACCCTAAAGCAGATTCATTTTAAATAATGAGTACTAAAAATTTTTTTACTACTATGAATAATATATATTTTAACAAAATTGTTTACTGATATAGAATTGTTTTTAAAATAGTTATATATTACATGTTATTATATTTATTTTTTTATTTTAAATACATTTATAATAAGAATTTTATGTCAAACATTTAAAAAAAATTAATAAAAATTACATATAAAATAAAACAACACCAGAGACTTTAATTAGCGTGTATAAAAAATAATAATGATCTTCATACATAAAAAAAAATTATTCAATAAATTTTCAATTAAATTAAAAATTTCTCAGTGATTTCAACTATGGATCAAGTGACAAAAACCCAAAAACAATACATTTATACATTAACATGTTGTAAGTAAATATACACCTACAATAAACATTATACATCAAAATCTTTCAATAAATTCACAATTAAATTAAAATTTTCTCAGTGATTTCAACAGTGCGTCAAGCAACTAAAGCCCAAAATCAACACTAATACATTACCATGTTGTGAGCAAATATAATACACCTATAATAACCATTATACATCAAAATCTTTCAATAAATTCACAATTACATTAAAAATTTGTCAGTGACTTCAACTATGCGTCAAGCGACCAGAAACCATAAAATCAACACTAATACATTACCATGTTGTGAGCAAATATATAATACACCTATAATAACCATTATACATCAAAATCTTTCAATAAATTCACAAATAAATTAAAATTTTCTCAGTGACTTCAACAGTACGTCAAGCGACTAAAACCCTAAATCAACACTTTTAATCATTATTATATTTTGAGCAAATATGTATAATACACCCAATTATCATTATACATTAAAAATCATTCGATAAATTCACAATTATATTAAAATTTTCTCAGTGACTTCAACTATGCATCAAACGACTAAAACTCAAAATCAAAACTATTATTCATAAATATATTGTAAGTAAATATATAATACACCTATAATAACCATTATACATCAAAATCTTTCAATAAATTCACAATTAAATTCAAATTTTCTCAGTGACTTCAACTGTGCGCCAAGCGACTAAAACCCGAAAAATCAACACTATTAATATTTTGAGCAACTATCATTATATATATATCATTATACATCAAGAAGCATTCAATAAACTAACAATTAAATTAAAAATGTCTCAGTGACTTGAACCGTGCGTCAAGCAACTAAAACTCAAAATCCGCATTACTCACTACCTATAACATGTTTCCGAGAGCAGCCAAATATACCTATATGGTGAGAACCATATGCTGGGCTGAATTTCGTATATAGCTGTTCTTTTTGTTTAGCCAAAAAATAACTCTAGCTGCGGTGACCCGCGGGGGGGAAAAAAGAGCATCAACCCGCAGCAGCAGGCACAGTTAAAACGGCCCTGATCGCTGCGGTCGCGACGACGCGAGATCTCCGGTACCATGAGGCCCGTTGGACCGTTGGGGCGGGCGCACCAGGTCAGACCCCGCCCACTCACTATAGGTCCCTCAGCTGCCATCTTCCATCGAAACTATGCTATATACGATTCTCATAACATATATTTACGTTTTAGGCTATTTATATATATATTGGTTTGTCTAACGTGCTCCGCATTTTTTGATCAGTCTTGTTTTGTGTATGTGTGTGTGTGTGTACGTGTTTGATTTTTAGATTTTATTTATAATATTTTAAAAATAGTGTATTATACATACAGTAATTTTGTACTGAAGTAACATTATGTATAATATTCTGTTTTAGTTAATATTTTATTTAGTTAATAACTATTAGGAATTAGTTTCTTTAATTTTGGTTCCTTGGAAATTTATATATATTTGAAGGACTGTGACAGGAACAGTTGTACAAAAAAAAGTAAATAACAAATAACTTCCTTAGTATTTGTTAATTTATTTTTTAAAAAAAGTTTTTTAAATTAAAAAACTAGACGTTTCGGCTCCTACATGGGCAGCCATCTTCAGCCATCATGTAAAATTATATATTATATATTAGGAATTAGGTATGTTACTAATTATTTCGATTTTTTTGTTTTCTGCAAATCGAATTCTCATTCCAGGTTGCTTCATTCCGCGCTAGAAGAAAAGATGAAGATGAATCACGCTCCTTAACAATTTATATGTAATTTTCTTTGAATAAACGTTACATATAACGGTTTTTTTGAGTATTTTCTTTTTTTAAATTTTATTTTTTGAGTATTTTTACGGCATGGAACGCATTATCGTATTGTACATTAATTTATATGGTAAAAATTGTTTCGCTTAACGAGTGTTTCGCATTACGAATATGCTCGTCATGCGAGGTTTCACTGTATTATTACATAAAATATGTACTAAGTCTCATTATGTTGATGAATTATTACATATATTAATTTAAAGATAAATATTACATACATTGTAAAAAAAATATAGAAATTATAGGAAAATAGTAGTAAACTTTTACTATAAAAAAATGTGTAATTTTATTTTACCATAAATATTTTGTATTTCTACCTCAAAATTTTGTAATATTTACATAATTCATTATAATCACATAAAATCCATACATACATACATACATACACAATCACGCCATGTACCCAAAAGAATGTGGCACAAACACTTTTCATCATCCCGAAACATCCGCCTCCAAACATTCCTATCTAAACAAGCAACTTTCGCTTCATCCACATTCATAATTCCTCTCTCATACATGCTCTTTTATTCCTACTACTTAAAAATAAGTAAAAATAATCTAATAAGTATGTAAAATTGCTTACTTTCTGCAAATTCTATCAGATATTTAATGTAAAATTATATATTGCTGGTATAACTTCTAAAATTATGTAAAATTACAGCTTGCACATTAATATTTTTAATAATTTATTAAAATAATGAAACATAAAGTCACATAAAGTAGGTAAAAATAACCTAATAGTATGTAAAATTGCTTACATACTTAATGTAGAATTACATATTGTTTGGTATAATTTTTTCAATTATGCAAAATTACAGCTTACATCAAAATAATGAGACTTAGTACATATTTTGTGCAATAATACTAATAAAATATTTTAAGTGTAATTCATTTATTTTAAAATACGTCATTTATGTAAGTTTAGAAATGTATGTAATTATACCAACAATAATATTACAGAACTTAACAAATTTACGGAAAATTCCTGACAACAAATTTTTGTAAATTTATTAAAAGAGTCTTTACTAAAAAACTGTATTATTGATACATATGTATACTTTTCCATCACGTTGGTAATATATCATATTACGTATAATGTTTGTAATAGTTCTGTTATTATGTATTTTTAAACAATTATAAATAAAATTACAGCAGTTGAGTAATTATTATACCTAGAAATATTGGGAATCAGAGTTTGTAGTTAAAATTATATAATTTATTTTAAAATGCACTTTAAAAAAATATATTTTTAAATTAACATAATTTAATTAGATTTAGTAAAAATAACAACAATTTGTAATTTTACTGTAATAATTTAAGTAATATTACAATTTTTTATGAAAAGTTATATTCACAAAACATGCAAAATTATATAAATTACATAAATTAAATAAATTTTGTTACAGTGTCAGCTTGACATATATAAGATAAAGTAACGCAAAATACGTGTTAATTTAAATTTCAGTAAACTATAAATAATATGTATTAAATTTAGGTTAAGTAGAGTGTAAAATAATAGCAATTATTTCTTCTGTTAAAATATTGAATGTTGCATGACTGGTTAAACACCCAAAGCTTCAGTATTCAACAGGGCCCTAGCCATCAGCCCCGAACACACGGCAGAAAGAATTAAAGAAAAGAAAAAAATAAGGAACTTATACATATACCGGGTGTCCCATTATATTTTCCGGTATTTCAAGAGCTTATAACTTTTAAACGAATAAATACATGCGGTTTTCACTGAAATATTTCACAATGATACAAGTTTTTTTCTCATTTTCGGTTAGCCAAAAAACAATATGGCGTTTTTAAAAAAAAAAACATTTTTGTTTGCTTTTTTAAATGTAACATCCTGTATATTTTCTAATGAGAAGAAAGCTAATTCTTTCAGCTATCTGCCGTTATACGGTTTTTCAAAATCGACGCAGAATTACTGAAAAACTTTCTTCAGATTTAGTTTCAGCGAAATAAAGGACAATTGCCTTTTCTTTATCGGAAAATATCATTTTTATTAAAAAAATCTCAGAAATGAGAATTATGACATTCACGTCAAAACATTTCCATGGCCTACTAAAAAATTATTTGATAATTAATTGTTGACTGCTGATTTTGTAGACATATGTTTAAACATTAATCAATCAGTTAATTCTGCATCGATTTTAAAAAACCGTATATCGGCAGATAGCTGAAAGAAGTAGTTTTTGTCTCATCAGAAAATATGCAGAGTGTTACATTTAAAAAAGCAAACAAAAAGTTTTTTTTAAAAAACTTTTATAAATCCAAACACACTGAGAAAAATGGATAGTTACCGTAACGCTATTTATATTTAAAAAGGTGACACAAACACAAGATATTAAAAATAACAAAATAAGTATATTTAAAAATTAACTATAAATATAATAAAAACAAAAATTTAATACCATCAATTTGTATATAGTATTACAGTCTTAAATCTTAATATAGTATTAAAATATATATGTGAGTAAATTTTAAAAATGTATAAATTTGTGAATACAGTAAACATACTCGTATATTTCAAATAAATATCTACTTATTATTATACAATTTGTTAAATATCTATTTTTCTCAGTGCAAAACTTGTATCAAGTGAAGTATTTCAGTGAAAACCGCATGTATCTGTCTTTATTCGTTTAAAAGGTATAAGCTCTTGAAATACCGGAAAATATAATGGGACACTTGGTATATATATATATATATATATATATATATATATATATATATATATATATATATATATAGTTAAGTAAACTTTCGGAGTTGCGGTGTAGAGGGCGCGGTGCGCAATGCCTGGTCAAAAGAAAACAAAATAACGCGTCTTTCACGAAAAGTGTTGTTAACGCCTCATTTACTGATCCGCAATCCGAAACATGAAATAACATATATTGGCATTTTTTGCACCTATATTAGTTCGAGTAAATACTTTTTGCTTCATTTTGAACCAGTTTATTCAAAAAAAAAGATTTGTTTACTAGACAGTCATCGACTGTTATATTTCTATTTATAAAATCTTTTAATTTCGAAAAAAAAGTATTTTTAAACCCAAATGAAAGCTACTATTTGTAGCTTGTAGCTATAGTTTCGTCATAATTATTACACATGATCATGGCTACGCAATACAAATTTTCCGAACTAAGCTAAGATCATAATACAAATTAATCTGTCATATCAGTAGTAGAGAAAAAGAATATAAAAGTATGTCTAACAAAATCATACAATTAGTTTTCCGAAAGGACAGATTTTCATGGCGAGAGCTATATATATATATATATATATATATATATATATATATATATATATATATATATATATATATACGATGCATTTTTCCATACCACGCTTATTTTCCTACACCTCATAGTTTTTGAGGAAAAAAATAAAAACAAAAAATCAAAAAAAAATTCTAGCGCCCACACGGCATATGCTAGTAAATTAAAACTATTACCAGATTATAGAACTTTTTATACCATATCGAATTTCCGAATTTTACTCGAGAAAGAAGTATATCGCAAATTAACGAAACTACATGTTAAACGCCCATACGAACTTGACGAACGAACACCTGGTATGTAAACTTGCAGTCTCCTGATAAAGTGCTCTGGAAGCACGATTCGTACAGATCCTATATGTAAAATTCAATAAATAAAAATTACGACTGCGTATTCAATAATCTATTTTCAAACAAATTATAATATACTTTCAATACCAATAAGAAAAAGAAAAACTGAATCAGTTTAGAAATTCCAACTGTTAAAACCTACTACGATATTCCAATTAGTCATTTGAAGTTCTCATCGAAATGTCAAGCAGAGGTCAGTGTTGAAACGGTCAGTCATCCAATACATTGTTCTAGAAGAGTCAGTCCGAGGCACGCAATCAATAGATCGCATAGGTCCCAGTGTCTGTAGCCCGACCAATAGCGCAGCCCATTCTCTACCAAGCCTATGTGTCGGTTCCGCGGAGAAAAATCAGAACTAATAGATTAGTTCGCGCTCGTAAAAGATAAATAGGTAGACGACCCGACGATGTAATATGTACACACCTCGTCACACACACACGGAACGTATTACTTGGACAAAATGTCTTCGGAGAAAACGCATAAAACTTACGACGAAGACTTTTTACTATTTTAGTGTTAAGGTTCCTCTCTTTCTCTCTCGGTTAATTGTTATTGAAAGTGGATTGGATTTCAATTAAAGAAAACGATTAACAAATCAGTTATACTTATTTATATTATTTTAATGCGATTTATTTGTAGAATTTCATAGAAACTTAATATATTGTCGGTTAATTCTAAGCGAATGAAATTATTGAATTTATTTTATAAGCTAGTGCAAATTGTTTTGTTTAAATATCTGTTAAAAGTCAATATAATATATGATAATAATATAATGACTGCTGTGGAAACGAGACTTTTACGTGGGGTAGTTGGTTTAAATAGAAGAGATCGGGTACAAAATACGATTAGTGTATGATGAGTGTGAAATTGAACAAAAATGTTGTAGCAAAAGTTGCCCCGTGTTTGAGTTAGTTAAGATGGTTCGGACATGTTGAGCGAATGTCTAATGAACGTTTGCTGTTAAAAAGATTTATTTGAAAGATTTTGATGGTATACGTTTGCCCAGTGGACGTCCGATGAGTAGTTGGAGTGGTAGATGATTGAGAGTGTTTTGCGTGAGCAAAAGTTTCCAAGTAGTAGGAATAAAAAAGCATGTATGAAAGGAATTATAAATGTGTATGAAGAGAAAGTTGCTTGTTTGGATAGGAATGTTTGGAGGCGACTGATTTCGGAATGATGAAAAGAGTTTGTGTCACACCTTTTTGGGTACATGGCGTGATTGTGTACGTATGTACACATGACTTATATAATGAATTTGATTTTAAAATAAGATTTCGACTTTGAAAAGAATGTGTTTTATTAATATTATATTACTTTGCTGAAGAGTTGATTCCCACTACTACAAGAAATTTCAAAATTTATTGGGTGACAATATTAATATAAGTAAATCATCTATATCCCGTATAGTAAAAAAAGTAACTCATCATATAGCACTTTTAGAACGTGATTTTATAAAAATGCCCACACCAGGGATTCGAAATAATATTAAAAGAAAATTTTACAGTTTAGCGAGATTTCCCGGAGTAATTGGTATAAATAAATCATTAAAAATATACCAACATTGCTAGATCTATAGTCACATTATGCTGATTGGATTAAATTTATGAGTTTGTCATGACCAATCAAAATATAAAAAAATGAATTAACTTGTCGTTGTGATTTTGTGGCCCAGTTGGTTAGCGCAGTTGCCGCGAAAGCAAACCCCGGCAAGGTCAATGCATTTTTCTTTATTCTCAAAATTAACTAATAATTTAGTTATAGTTACATACATACATACATACACAATCATGCCATGTACCCAAAAGGGTATGACACAAACTCTTTTCATCATCCCGAAATCAACATTCTTATCCAAACAAGTAACTTTCTCTTCATCCACATTTCTAATTCCTCTCATACATGCTCTTTTATTCCTACTACTTGGAAACTTTCGCTCACTCAAAACACTCTCAATTATATTACTCCAACTACTCATTGGACGTCCACGCAAACGTATACCATCAAAATCAATCAAATAAATCTTTTTAACCAAACGTTCATTAGACATTCGCTCAACATGTCCGAACCATTTTAACTAACTAACACCACCAACTTTTGCTACAACGTTTTTTTCAATTTCACACTCATCATACACTAATCTATTTCGTACCCGATCTCTCCTATTTACACCACGTACCCCACGTAAAAATCTCATTTCCACAGCAGTCATTTTCCGTTTA
The DNA here is from genome assembly GCA_963966155.1 of Clivina fossor. Taxonomy (NCBI): domain Eukaryota; kingdom Metazoa; phylum Arthropoda; class Insecta; order Coleoptera; family Carabidae; genus Clivina; species Clivina fossor. The sequence continues at coordinate 1,363,445 of OZ014560.1, forward strand.
TGCTTTTGCAACCAAACCCAACATTTACTACCATATATCAACGTAGGCACCAAAACTGCATTGTATATTGTTAGTTCATCAAAATAAATTAATGGCAATTTAAGCAAAAACAAAATACTATAACCTAATATATGTAGGTAGTATACGCCATGTGTAATTAAAAATATATCTACTTTAAAAAAAAGTTTTCATTAATTTAATCAAAAATTAAACAGATATTATTTTTTATACTAATGCCTATTGTGAGTCACACTATAACTCGTTATAATTAGTAAAATTCATCTTCTTATCAGTGGCGTAGATTAAAAGTTAAATGAAATTAAATTAGTTTATGGTTTTAATGTATATATATATATATATATATATATATATATATATATATATATATATATATATATATATATATATATAGTAGTTAAAAAAGACCTTGAACCCTCGCTCTAAATATTTGAGATTCAAAACACAATTCCTACCTACGATAATGTCATTTGTTTGAATATATATTATATGTAGTACATATATTAGATATCCTCATGAGAATTAGATATACTCAGTGGCGTAGCCAGAAACTTGTCATGGGGGGGGATTACTAATATTAATCAATAAAGATAATACTATAATTTGTATAAAAAATAAAGAGCAATAAAAATTATTTTTATAAAAATTAAAGTAAAATAACATATTTCATATTTCACATACGTATGTTTTTGGTCGTTCAGGTTCTTGGGGGTGGGTGGTTCAACTCCCTGGCTACGCCACTGGATATACTCATACACATTTAGGAATGTCTTGCTTGCATATATATGCATACATACCAACTATCCATTTATACTTAGGTATTCATAATATATTAACATAGAATACTTTTCTGCTGCGGTGAAAGTGAGTAACGCAGATTCATATAGGTTTTAGTATTTCTTTTTTTTCAAATGCAAGACCATTATTGTCATTTATAATATTATAACAAACTTTTATTAAATTTATGATAACATAGTGAAAAAATAAAATCAGTAGTAATTATATTAAAATAAAACGTCTCTAGGATATAGTTCTGTATTAATATTTATTATAATTATAATTTCGACGTACTTAATGTATATGTATATCATCATCAGAAAAAAAAAAAATAAAACTATTTCCTAAAGCCGTTAGATAAATGCAACTAACCTATATATATATATATATATATATATATATATATATATATATATATATATATATATATATATATATATATATATATATATATATATATATATATAGATAATAATCCTTAATTATTATAGCTTTTTTTTGAGTCACAAATCATATTTTTCAAATTCACACCACTCCGTTAATAATCATTGGAATGATATGAATTTTGGACTACTACAAAGCATATTTCATTAGCTTTTTCGTGATTATTTTGAAATATTTTTAAAGTAAATACAATAAAAGTTAAATCCCAAAATGTCTAAAAAGGCGATTTTCCCATTTAAACTAAATGTAAATTTTGAGCCTTTAACAGGCACGAGTTAATATCATCTGACAGGATCTGGGAAGTGTATGGACATTTTTTTAAAAATTTATTTGGAATAATTTTGGCGGGTGGGAGCAACAAATTTCCGACTTTGCCAAAATAAGAACCACCCTAATATACAGGATGTAACAGAATAACTATTCCAAATTTTCAGAAATGATAGAGTGTACTTAGAGAAACATTTTTTATTAATAAACTAGTATCCGGAAATTTCTCGGTGTCAAGATACACTAGATATCGTTAAAAATAATCTTAATTATTACAACATCAAAGAGTAGTTAACTTAAGGAACATTTTATTAGAAATACTTTATAAATACTTTATAAAATACTTTATAAATACTTTATAAAAATTGTTCGAAGTTATGACCAATGTTTTCGATACACAAGTTGTAACGATGTACAATCGACTGCCGAAAAAAAAAAAAGAGAAAAAAAATTTTCCGGACACTAGTTTATTAATAAAAAATGTTTCTTTATGTGCCCTCTATCATTTCTGAAAATTAGGAATAGTTATTCTGTTACAGCCTGTATATATATATATATATATATATATAATTTGCAGTACTAATCAGGAAAAAAAATATAAATATACCTAAGCTGTTTTTCAATTTCATATGTATAAGTATAGTGCAACAAGTTAAAGAAAGATTGAATTGAACAAAGGGCAACTGAATAAGTCTGCGCAACAGACGTATATAAAAGTGAGACAGATGGCACCACATACGTATATATCGTATACGTATGTATGTATATGTATGCAGGATTCAATAGCCCGGACAGCAATAAATTTAAAATCGTTTAAAACTCCCGAGTTATGACAGTGAAAATTGCCCGCGTGCACCGCAAATTTTTTCATAACTTATTTTAGCGACGAGCATAATTATAGGAAGACGTGCTTTCCTCTCTTTACCTCTCTTTCTCTCACTCTCTCTCTCTCACCCCTACCTCACCGCCCAATTCTCTTTCGTTCTTCTTTCGCACATGCTGCATACCACCTACTTTGTGTTTTGCTATATGCATTTACAAAATGGCTATATGAATCGATTTATAAAGAAATTTTTATACAAGTATAGCAAGTATAGTATACACTATACAATGTGTAAAGTGATGAGGTTTCCTATAGGGAGAAAAATTTTAATATGAGTTTTAGGAGAAAAACTTATACTTTATAAAAAATTTGCTTTTATCAAAACTCCTAACAGTCAAAGAAAAATCCAGTAATCACTTAAGATAAGATCAGAAACTTGATATTATGTCGAGTTGATGATTTTAAATATGAATATTACATCAGTATCGTGTGAAAAATATTAAAAATATTTGTCATACAAGAGACTTACTTTTTAATTATTATTATTAATTTGCCAAAATATAATTAAAAAAAAAATTATATTTATATTTATTTTTTTTTTATGAGTTACACGATACTAATGTAACATTCGGACTTATTGTTAGTTATATTTAAAATCAACAACTCGACATAATATTGATCTTATCTTAAGTGATTACTGAATTTTTCTTTGACTATAAGGAGTTTTGATAGAAGAAAATTTTTTTATAAAGAATACGTTTTTTCCTATAGGTAACCTCATCACTTTACACACCGTATATTATAAAATTGATGAAATATCGTCAGTCGATTTCTTGTTTGTTCCATACGTCATTTTTGTTTAAATTGAGTTATTGCTAATTTTGACAATATTTGCTTTGTTTTCTATCTATTTTAACAATCAAAAAATATGAATGAAAAGTTTATAATTAATTAAGTAATGCAAATATTAGAAAAACGTTCAGTATTTTTTAATACCGTGAAATCAGTACATACATACATACACAATTACGCCATGTACCCAAAAAGGTATGGCACAAACTCTTTTTATCATCCCAAAATCAGTCGTCTCCAAACATTCCTATCCAAGCAACCAACTTTCGCTTCATCCACATTCATAATTCTTCTCATACATGCTTTTTTATTCCTACTACTTGAAAACTTTCGCTCACGCAAAACACTTTCAATCATACCACTCCAACTACTCATTGGACGTCCACACAAACGTATACCATCAATATAATTCAAATAAATCTTTTTAACAGCAAACGTTCATTAGACATTCGCTCAAAATGTTTAATCAATAATCTAATGTAATATACTGATCTATTATAAGTTAATATTGATCATTTAAATGAATGATAATTTAATTAATTATGTTGGTGCAAATTATACATAAGCATATTCCTACATGTTTTGGGAAGGATGTTTTTCATACAAATTTAAATGAGGAAGTTTAGCGTGAAAGAAATTGCGTGTAAAATTATTTTTTCTCAAATATATATATAAAATAATAACAGAAACTGTCATTAAAATTTTTGATAATTGTTTTATTTATTTGTTATTAACAATTTTTGTAAGAGCATTACTGACGTCACAAGCCTATTGTGCGCAAGCGCAGAAGAGTTGGTGAGACATAATTTTGAAAACGTATGTCGTAGTAAATGTTGATTTTTGTTGATTCGGTTACGCCCAGACAATAGCTTGTGTCGGTAACCATTGCAATACATGTGCGTCTGATTCAGAAATCGACATAAGTTTTGCGAAGACATTACTGACGTCATCACGACATGTTTTTGCATTTTTTAGGAAATCTGGGCATCTTCGAGAAAAATGATAAATTAAACATCACTTTTTAAGCCAGGTCCAACCAAATAAAGAAATAAAAAAAATACGCTAAACTTCCCCATTATCACAGTAAAATTGCAAAATGTTGTTATTTTTACTACTTTGACTGCAAGGAAAAGTAGTAAAGCGTTTGGTACGGTGTCTGTAACATTTTCAAAAAAAAAAAAAAATTGTATAGAAATCCTTCATATAGCCTGTAGATGACGAATCTGAACTTAGTTTATGAGGGTGTATGTGTGTGCGTCGTCAGCTCGCTCGGTCGTAAGTCAAAATTTTGTGGCCGCAACTCCTCCTAGACGGTTCAACCGATTTTAATGAAATTTTCAGGATAAATTTGTCTAGTACCCAAGATGGTCATGTGGTTTTGTTTTTTTCCAGTGATGCCAACTTTCCGAGAAAAAAATTACTAAAGTTTTTAAAAATTCATATTGGCTACGTTATTTATCCGATTTTGATCAAATTTTCAGAAAAGATTTCCCTAATGCTCCCATTAATTACATAATTTTATTAATTTTCAGTGTTGCCAACTTTCCGAGAAAAAAATTACTAAAGTTTTAAAAATTTTATTATGGCCATGTTATTCAACCGATTTTACTCAAATTTTCACAAAAGATTCTCCTAGTATTCATGTAATTTATGTAATTTTAACAAAATACAGTGTTGCCAACTTTCCGAAAAAAAAATTAGTAAAATTTTTAAAAATTTATTTTGACCATTTTATTTAACCGATTTTAATCAAATATTTATAAAAGTTTTTCCTAGTGCCTAAATAAATTATGCAATTTTAACAAAATACAGTGTTGTCAACTTATCGAGGAAAAAAAATCAGAAAATTTTTTAAAAATTCATTGTGGCTACATTATTTATTCGATTTTGATCAAATTTTCAGAAAAGTATCTCCTAGTGCCCACATAAATTATAATATTATTAAAATACAGTGTTGCCAACTTTCCGAGAAATGTCAAAGTAGTCTATATATGGGTTTACCTATATACTTCTAATCTTGTTATTGTTAAAACTTATGTAAAATTACATAAATTTAAGATATATTTTTTACAGTGTAGATCTTGCCGCGGCAATGCTATGTGAGAGGTATTTTTATATCATTTTAACATTTTTAAGAAGACTAAATCAGATATTTCGGTGAAAAAAAAAATTATTTATTTTTTTCCAAACTACCTACTATTTACCTATATTTTTTAATGTGATATTTTTACGCGTTTTATATACAAGTAACGTATTTTTCTCCCGTTTTTATACATATAAGCTGTATTATTTCACGGAGGTACATTGTACAAGGAAATATATAATGTGGTTTAAAAGAATTAAATACAATATCCCGTATTACAAGCTCTGTTTTCAAATTCGTTTTAACATACATACATACATACACAATCACGCCATGTACCCAAAAGAGTGTGGCACAAACTCTTTTCATCATCCCGAAATCAGTCGCCTCCAAACATTCCTATCCAAACAAGCAACTTTCGCTTTATCTACATTTATAATTCCTTTTCTCATAGCATGCTCTTTTATTCCTACTACTTGGAAACTTTCGCTCACGCAAAACACTCTCAATCATAATACTCCAACTACTCATCGGACGTCCACGCAAACGTATACCATCAAAATCATTCAAATAAATCCTTTTAACAGCGAACGTTCATTAACTAATATCGATTTTAATGCCCGTTATACACGACTCAACTTTCTGTGGAATTTTCTTGCGCAACAAAATTGCACAAGAAAATTGCTCGTGTAATACAGAAATTTTGCACAAGCAATTTTGTCGCGGCGACAAGTTGCACGGATTAGAACACGCTGTAATTTAATTGCATGGCCTTGCAATTTCTAGTTACTTTTTAGTAACTTTCAGTCTTACCAACTTTTATTATGAAAAGCACAATACCAATATTTTTTTTATTTATATTTGATTTTTCTATGAGGTGTGTCATACATTAAAAAAATAAATTACAATAAAAATTATTTATTTATTTTATATATTTTGTGTGTTGAAGGTTATACAGTTATGATATACTTTGACGTTTAGTTATTTTTTTAATAAGTTGGCATCTTAGAATGAAATAACCAAAATCGCAGTGCAATTTTCTTGCATCGTGTAAAACATACATATATTTTTGTAATTTTATTGCTCAACTTTTTTGTACAATTTTGTTGCGCAAGAAAATCCCACAAAAAGTTTCGTCGTGTAAAACGGGCATAAGACCACCTAACTGTCACTAAACAAATGAACTAAAAACACCCAAAAGCCGAGCTTGTAATATTAGCCAATGTGTTTTATTTAGATTCTGTAAAATTTCAAAATAAACTTTTTTTTTGAAAGTCTCCATTTTTACTACCAAGCATGTAATTCGGCAAAAAAAAAAGAAAAAAACAAGAAACGATGTGAATGTATTTCATGTTTAAAGTAAATACAATCAAAGGACAAATCTTGAGCGTGACAGCCAAAACCATAAACAAAGGATCAATTTAATAAACGCAATTAGTCACACTCGCCGACATTTACACACACGACCACCGCGCGGCGCGCACCGCCTTCTTTCTTCTAGAGGCCAACATTTATTGCCTAACATTTTAAATATGTATGTAAACAATGACATTTCTAATAGGTTTTCTTATAAAATTGATTTATTTTTTTACGGTGCCTAAGCTGACTGCAACTTTTATTTTTCACTTTAAATTACATTTTTACTTCTACCTCTTATCAAATGAATGAATAGTATTTCTATTTCTGAAATAAATTTTTATATCTAATATCAGAAAATTCAAATAAAATCATTAAAATTGCTTAATAAGTAAATTTTAACTAAACGTTACAAGTAATTTTGACAAAAAATCACATAAAAATGTAGTATATTGTATTGTATAAATATTGACTAATTTCAATTCAAATAAAAAAAAACAATAATTAAGGTTTTATAGGTAATTACACCTAGAAATAATGGGCATCATAATGTCTTATGGTTTGTAGGTAAAATTACATAATTTGTTTTTAGAGTGTATGATATTTTTTAGTGACACATTAAAGTATATTTCAGTCAACAATAATTATTCACAGGCAATTTTTTTAAGTAAATTAACTTTAAAAAGTTTGTGTTTTATTGATTTTGTTTTCCGAATTTTCGAGAGTTTTTATCTCCTTAATCCCCCCTTGCGTACGCCACTGCCTATAAATAATTTAACTATAATATGATTTATAAATATATAATTATATTTTGTTATGCATAATGTTTTATAAAATCATGCAAATGTAAAAACTGCAGCTATTATGCATCATAATAATGGTGGCAACAAAAAAAAAGAAGCGAAATAATGGTGTAAAAAAATGCAGAACCGCGTTATAAAAAAATGCGAGCTTGCGCGCAGCCGTAAAATTAGCAAATCGACAGAACATAAACTAGAACATAAAAGTGCAAAAATGAAGATAAAATTAACTACAGGTCATAAATGTTTACATTGCAATAAAGTATGATACTTCATACTTGTTTGTAAACAGATTACTATATGTTGTTTATTATCGTATTATACTTAAACGTACACCGCCATTGCACACGGTTATTCTTCGATAAAATGCTTTTTTCCGTTTTTTGTTTTTGATTCACACCAACCCGCGTCTGCCGGTGCTTCATTTCACAAAACAAAAATTTATCAAATTTTCTTATACTATCAAGTTTTATGACACATATTAATTTAATGTATAATAGTTTACACTGTAAAATAAATAATAGCGAAATTACAGTAAAACAGTAGGAAAATTTTACTCTAAATAATCTGTGATTACATTTTACCATAGATATTCTGTAATTTTTACATAATTCATAATAATCACATAAAGTAAGTGAAAAATAACCGAATAAGTATGTAATATTGCTTACTTTCTCTGAATTGTATCACATACTTAATGTAGAATTATATATTGTTGATGGTATAACTTTTTAAATTATGTCAAATTACAGCTTGTATATTAACGTTAGTTCACACGGTTCTAATTGCTATGTTCAGACACGTAGCTCAAATACAAAACATGTTAAAGTTAATATTGAATTAATTCGTTTAATACACCTGATTTATTGTAACTGACTGTTCTGAAAAATAACTAAAGAATGTTGAATTAATAATTCAATAATTTTAATATTATTGATTGATTTATATAAAATAAAAAATAGTATATTTTTTAACTGGTTCTATTTTCTACAATCTGGGTGTCTGAGTTGGGCAGCCTGAGTTAGGTTTGGTTATTAGGTTAGTAGCAAGGGATTATCAAAATAATTAAAATACAGTGTTGCTAACTTTCCGAGAAATGTCAAAGTGGTCCATATATGGGTTTACCCATATACTTCTAATCTTGTTTAAACATGGTTTGTACGTAAAATTACATAACTTTTTTCGAGTGTAACATTGAACTTATCGGATTATAACTAAAGTTAAACACTATGAACATAATCTATATCCAACCTAGCACCTTCTTTTCATTCAAACGATGATAAAATACAAGCACCGATAGCAAAGAACTAACGCTAAATTATAAAACAAAACGAAAAACTAAACACGACCGCGCTCAGCAAGCAAGCAAGTGCATCTCGAAAACATTCCATTCCAGGTATTTTGATCGCTGGAGTGGCCTACATGACTACAGTCTACAAGACAAAATATCGAATTACAATCGGGCATATCAAGTTCAAATCAGAGCGAGTTTTATAAGTTTTGATGCGCGCTATAGAGACGTTCTCTCCTACATGCACCTAACCTAACTCAAATCAAAACATTGTTGTTGTCCCCCCAACTAGGATTCGGGATATTAATTTAATTCATCGCGTTTGACACGACACACTCTCTCGGTCAATTTTCTTGTCAGAATCTTATCAGAAATTAACCATGCAGAACAATAGGCGTTGACTTATCGAGTTAATAATGTCACACTTATTTTTTTACTCTATTGGAATCTCTGCTTTTTGTTTGTTTTTTTTTTTCTAGATAGTAAAAAATTCGATAGACGTACGATGTTTTTTTTTGTTAGTCTAGTAGTTATAAATATATTATTGTGTTATTTACAGCAGTAAAAATCAGCGATTTAAAAGATATAGTCAATATACCTTAAGATTATTGATTAGTGTATTGTTTTTATTTATCGGGTACGAAATAGATTAGTGTATGATGAGTGTGAAATTGCGAAGAAAATGTTGTAGCAAAAGTTGCCGTGTTTGAGTCAGTTAAGATGGTTCGGACATGTTGAGCGAATGTCTAATGAACGTTTGGTTAAAAAGATTTATTTGAATGGTTCTGATGGTATACGTTTGCAAGTGGACGTCCGATAAGTAGTTAGAATGGTAGATGATTGAGAGAGTGGCTTGCGTGAGCGAAAGTTTCCAAGTAGTAAAAATAGAAGAGCATGTATGAGAGGAGGAATTATGAATATGGATGAAGCGAAAGTTGCTTGTTTGAATAGGAATTTTTGGAGGCGGCTGATTTCGGAATGATGAAAAGAGTTTATGCCAACCCTTTTGGGTACATGGCGTGATTGTGTATGTATGTATGTACTTTAAAATGTTCTAATGATGATAAAAGCTTAGCTTTCAAAATATGTATTTAGTTTTATTGATTTTAATTAAATTTAGACAAATAAAAAAGCTTTTGTTTCGGATTTTTAATAAAATTAATATTTAGTAGAAGAATTTTTGTAATTGGGTAGTTTATTATCTAAAGATGGTCGCGTTTTAATCTCGTGAAATTTGGGTACTTTTCCTAGGAATATAAATGCTTCTATAGAAGCCACTCTAATCGTTTGAGTATATATATATATACAATGCTATTTTGGTACCTACATTGATGTATGGTAGCGAATATTGAGTTTGGTTGCAAAAGTATAAAAGAAAAATGACTGCTGTGGAAATGAAATTTTTACATAACGAATGTACTTTGAAACGAATGAATAACAGTTAAAATATTTTATTAGTATTATTACACTAAAATATGTACTAAATTTCTTTATTTTGATGAATTATTATAGCAAGCTGTAATTTTACATAATTGAAAAAATTATACCAAACAATATGTAATTCTACATTAAGTATGTAAGCAATTTTGCATACTTATTAGGCTATTTTTACTTACTTTATGTGACTATATTATGAATTATGTAAAAATTAAAGAATTTTGAGGTAGAAATACAGAATGTTTATAGTAAAATAAAATTATAGATTTTTTATAGTAAAATTTTACTCTTATTTTTCTGTAATTTCGCTATTTTTTTATAGGGTATAGACAAAAATATTAGGTCCGGAAACCTGCACACCCGACCTTCATGGAAATAAAAATAAACTATATAAGATTTATGTGCTATTTATATCCTGTAACCAAAAATTTTGTGATACACCGGGAATGCCGTTATCCTACTAAAATAATAATAACAGAGTAACCGCAACCGTCTGGGAATTATGTGCTCTTTATGTGCTTATTAGGTCCTGTATCAAAAATGTTTGTGCTGCACCAGAAATGCCATTTTTCGTTATGCAAATAATATAATTGTCTAGTGATAATAATCGTCTGGAAATTATGTGCTGTTTATGTGCTCATTAGATTCTGTAGCAAAACGTTTTGTGCTGCATCGGAAAATTCGTTTTTCGTTGGATGGAGGGAAACATTCGCACGCTACACTGCTACACACCTACATTAGAGAATAATTCCGAAATAGAAAAGACTTAGAAAATCGCTCCTAATTTGGTCACACCTATAAATAAAATCTAAGTGAAGATATGAAATAACATTGGCTAGTATTACGAGCTGGGATTTTAGCTGTTTTAATTCATTTGTTACCACTTAGACTGCAAGGAAAAAGTGGTATAGTGTTTGGTACGGTGTCTGTAACATTTTCAAAAAAAAATTTGTGTAGAAATCCTTTATATAGCCTCTAGATTAGACGAATCTGAACTTAGTTTATGTGAGTGTATGGATGTGCGTTGTCAGCTCGCTCGGTCGTAAGTCAAAATTTTGTGGCCGCAACTCCTCCTAGACGGTTCAACCGATTTTAATGAAATTTTCAGGATAAATTTGTCTAGTACCCAAGATGATTTTTTTCCAGTGATGCCAACTTTCCGAGAAAAAAATTACTAAAGTTTATAAAAATTTATATTGGCTACATTATTTATTCGATTTTGATCAGATTTTCAAAAAAGATTTTCCTAATCCTCCCACTAATTATATAATTTTATTAATATCCAGTGTTGCCAACTTTCCGAGAAAAAAGTTACAAAATTTTTAGAAAATTTATAATGACCACTATTTAACTGATTTTAATCAAATTTTCATAAAAAATTCTCCTAGTGCCTAAATAAATTATGCAATTTTAACAAAATACACTGTTGCCAACTTATCGAGAAAAAAAATCACAATTTTATTGTGGCTACATTATTTATTCGATTTTGATCAAATTTTCCGAAAAGTTTCACCTAGTGCCCACATAAATTATAATATTATTAAAATACAGTGTTGCCAATTTTTCGAGAAATGCCAAAATGGTCTATATATGGGTTTACCCATATACTTCTAATCTTGTTTATTTATCAACAGTACTCTAATAAACCTCTAATACTGATTATTTTAGTAGGATAGGGTGTAGGTGCACGGACCCTCTACACCCTTTTTTGAAAACGGTATTTCCAATGTAGCACAAAATTTTTGGTTACAGGACATAAATAGCACATTGAAAGCACATAAATCCTATACAGTTTATTTTTATTTCCATAAAGGTCAGTGGGGGGGAAGGTACAGGTTTCCGGACCTAAAGAAAATATTACGTAGTATTATACGTATTCTCTTAAGTAGTGAAGACATGATAAGTATAAAATTGAAGAGAAGAAATTTTTCTTTGTGAAACTTTACAGCACAGAGCCATACCAATATGTATAGCTTAGTATAAATTAGTAAATAATTATAAAGCATTTAACCATAACGTATGTTATGTATGCAATAAGTGAACGTGTTTAATCGATATTTACGAAAAGAGAAAAAGAAGCAACAACAACCGAATGACATTGAACGCGGCAAAGTATTCGATCATTTCTGAGGCGGTTAAATTAATTTTCATCGTGCACACACACACACACACACGCGCGCACACATCGCGTTTTTCTTCTTTTTGTTTTCGTTTTTTTGTTTTTCTCTTATTTCGACAACAAACCGGTTAGTTGCCTTAGTGGTTCATATAGTCAGTTTTAACCAACCGAACAATATATTTCTGCTTCTGCACATTCTAACACTGCGATATACAATCGCATTTTGCATATTTTATTCTAATAGTTATTATCTAAGTAAATAATTATATTTTCTTTACGACTTTTTACTTTCATTTTCTTTTAGTATATACTCTAAAAAATGTAACTTAAATTTATGTAATTTCACATAGTATTTAACAGTAAAATAACACCATTTTGAAATTTTACTGTTATAATATATTTAATATTACATTTTTAACAAAAAATAACATTCAAAGATAATGCAAAATTAAAAATGTTTTGTTTGTTTCTGATGAGAGACTGGATACTGTTAAATAATTTTCACTGTGTAGTATTAAAAAGTTAATATACACTATAAAAAAATCTTTAATTTTACATAAAAATCTAGGGCAACTGATTTACATCAGTTTAATATGTAAATTTACAGATGTCATAGAATTTTTTTATATATAAATATAAAATACGTATATTTTATTTAAGGTTACTTATTTTTATAATACGGCAAAATAATTATTTTACTTAAAATTATAAATTACATATATTGTTTTTGCTGAAAATTTTTCTAAACCATCGTTTTGATAAAATATTATGAATTTTTTTACTATGGTTTTTATACAAAATTGGAACTTTTTACAGTGTATGTTGTAGGAATATATATATATATATATATACAGGATGATTTATGACGTCGGGAAAAAACTACACCGGATGATTCCTATGAGTAACCTAAATAAAAAATTTCAAATAAACATATGTCCGAAAATGCTTTCTAACGGAACTGTAGCCGTTAGAAGTTTATTACATGTAACATCAATCGCGTTAGCTTTATTTATTATATCAGGAAAACAAAAAACAAGTCATAAACTTCTAAATAATTGTAAAATTACTGATTGATTTTCTAACATTTTGTTTAAACACTAGTAAATGTTTATTGTAAATTGATTATTAAATATTTATTTATGTATGTACAAAAATTTGTAAACTAGTAAATCAATCATCAATCAATTTTTGTACACACATAAATCAATATTTAATAAACAATTTACAATAATTAAAAATCGAAGACAAATTTTATCGGGACGCAGTAAGTCATAACTAGTAAATTCGTTTACTAGTGTTTAAACAAAATGTTAGAAAATAAATCAGTAATTTTACAATTATTGAGAAGTTTATGAGTTGTTTTTTTTTTCTGATATAATAAATAAGGCTAACGCGATTGATGTTACCTGTAATAAACTTCTAACGGCTACAGTTCCGCTATAAAGCATTTTCGGCCATATGTTTATTTGAAGTTTTTTATTTAGATTACTCATAGGAATCATCCGGTGTAGTTTTTCCCCGACGTCGTAAATCACTCTGTACATATACCAAAATTGAAAATTTGTACATAAAAACACATATGATAAGGAAAGATTCGTCTATAGTATTTGACTAATAACAATAAATAATAATAGAAAAGAAATTGTATAAACTATTCATGCAGAATAAATTACAACTTCCTCTAATAAATCTCACGCAACATAAATCAAAAACAAACTTATATATATTTAAGGTAAAAGAACCAAATAATGTGTGTGTGTATCTTGTTTGTTTTTCCGTAAGCAAATAGAACGCAGACTAACACACAACTGATAACGTACGATTTGAAATGCATTACATAATTCACCTTTTCTTGCATTGAACCCGAAAGCAAACCAAATGGCACTTGGCTGCTTATGCTATTACGCTATTCTATGGCCAGGCACACACGCACACACACACACACACACACACACACACACACACACACACACACACACACACACACACACACACACACACACACACACACACACACACACACACACACACACACACACACACACACACCAGTGCATTATAATTTATTTTATGATTCATTGCGACTTGACACTGAACAATGTAAACATTCAACAATGCATAATAAAGCAATGAATAATATTTGAACAGCCAGATAAATATTATGATTTTCCGTTTTTTATTTTTTTGCATCTTGTGTCTTACTAGGAACGCTTTTGTATCGTTGCCAACTAAATTGAGTATCGATGTGATATTTGGCGACTTCACGAAACTACGCATACATGTATAAATTTGCTAAAATATTTTGATTTATGACGTCGGGGAAAAACTACACTGGATGATTCCTATGAGTAATCTAAATGAAAAACTTCCAATAAACATATGTCCGACAATGCTTTCTAACGAAACTGTAGCCGTTAGAAGTTTATTACCCTTATTTATTATATCAAGACAAAAAAACTAGTCATAAACTTCTGAATAATTGTAAAATTACTGATTGATTTTCTAACATTTTGTTTAAGCACTATTAAACCAATTTACTAGTTTATAAATTTTTGTACACATAAATAAATATTTAATCAACAATTTACAATAATTACATATCGAAGACAAATTTTGTCGGGACGCAGTAAGTCATAACTAGTAAATTGGTTTACTAGTGTTTAAATAAAATGTTAGAAAATTAATCAGTAATTTTACAATTATTCAGAGCTTATGACTTTTTTTTTCTGATATAATAAATAAAGCTAACGCGATTGATGTAATAAACTTCTAACGGCTACAGTTCCGTTAGAAAGCATTTTCGGACATATGTTTATTTGAAGTATTTTATTTAGATTACTCATCCGATGTAGTTTTTCCCCGACGTCATAAATCACCCTGTATAATATACAGGATGTTCGTTCGATAGGTTGATATAGGGATACCGATAATATGCAGAATACTTCTTTCTGAAGTAAAATTCGTTGAAATACTTAGAATACTTTTCGATAGGAAATAAAAAGTTCTATAATTTGGCTTTTGTTTTAATTTGCTAGCATGTGCCGTTTGGGCGCTAGAATTTTTGGTTTTGGTTTTTTGGTTTTTATTTTTTTTTCTTAAAAACTATAAGGTGTAGGAAAATAAGCATGATGATATGGAAAAATGCAGAATAATGAGTACTTTTGTAGTGCTTTTGTTCTGCTTCGAGTTAGATGTGGAATTTCACCTGAAGATGGCACATAAAACTGTGCCGAAACGTCGTCATTAAAATTCACAACAGACAACGCGGAGCCAATCCCAGAAACCCGGTACGGCATATATATATTTATATTGTTTTATTTTAACATTGAACAAATAAATTTAATATTACGTCATACAAATAAAGACGCACATATTTGTTACAGATTTAAAAGGAACGTGAAGACGAGACTATTGATCAAAATAAAGAACTTGCAAGCATTCTTTAAGGATAAATTTATTCCGATTAGCTGTTGTTTTTGATAACTGAACAAATTTTACGCATTTTTTGTTATTATCAAATTTAAATAAGCGTGCCATGTAAAAATGTTAGTTATAAAACCAAAACTAATGGTTCACATAAATTTTCTGTAAAAATATTATAATTTTCTAATTTCTAGTAAAAAAATTAATATTTTTTTTTTACCGAAAAAATAAATAAACTTACATAAAATATACGTATTTTATATTCATATTCATAAGAAATTTCTGTGACATCTGCAAATTTACATATTAAACTGGCAAAAATCAGTTACCCCAAGTTTTTATATAAAATTATTGAATTTTCTTACAGTGTAGCCAACAAGAATGTTGCAAAATTTTAAACATTTCTTATTCATCGTATGCATATTGAGATGCCTTAACTCGTGTTAATATTAATAAAAAAATAAAACAGTATATTTGTTCATTTCAATCATAAAATAATGCGGGGGGAAAATTACAGAATTTTTTTCGGGTAATATAGGAATAAATCGTCTGAAATATCGCTGGTAATGATTTGAAATAACAGAATTTTTCAATCAGGTCATATGGTATGTTCATTTTTTTTTTGCTCACTTTTATGAGTTATAAATCCAAATTGATTTACTGCCTTTTTGCATAAAAAAAAATCAGCATTCAATCATTAAATTTCGATGTGAAATTTCCTCAGACACATGAAACGTGTACACGTATATAATGCTGCTTGTAAGCCATATATACGAACGAATTGCAAGCGAAAAGCGGTCATTTCGATTTCCTGAAAACATATAAACTTTAAACGATTCATTGCCTAGATTATGTACACTGTATAATATATTAACGTGTGTGAAAAAATATCAGTACTTGACGACTTTTATTTGCCAGTTAAATTTTTTTTAAATCAATATTGTTTTTTTTCTTTTTGTGTAATACAGATATACCTTGTTATACTTGATCTCACTTCACGCGTTTCCGTTATAATGCAATTTTAACAAGATTAGAAGTATATGGGTAAACCCATATGTAGACCACTTTGACATTTCTCGAAAAGTTGGCAACACAATATCTTTAATAAAATTATAATTTATGTGGGCACTCGGAGAAATTTTTCTGAAAATTTGATCAAAATTGAATAAATAATGTAGCCACAATGAATTTTTAAAAAAATTTGTGATTTTTTCTCGATAAGTTGGCAACACTGTATTTTGTTAAAATTATGTAAATTATATGAATACTATGAGAATCTTTTCTGAAAATTTGATCAAAATCGGATAAATAATGTAGCCACAATGAATTTTTAAAAACTTTAGTAATTTTTTCTCAGAAAGTTGGCATTACTGGACAAAAATAAAACCACATGACCATTTTGGGTACTAGACAAATATCTCCTGAAAATTTCATTAAAATCGGTCGAACCGTCTAGGAGGAGTTGCGATCACAAAATTTTGACGAGCGAGCTGACGACGCACATCCATTCACCCACATAAACTAAGTTCGGATTCGTTTGATCTAGAGACTATATCTATACAATTTTTTTGTTTTTTTGCTAATGTTACAAACACCGTACCAAACGATATACCACTTTTCCTTGCAGTCAAAGTGGTAACAACATATATATTTAATATATTATTTTTTTTTATTGAAAAGTGTTGGTCTATGTTCTTTTTGTTTTTGAATTTATCATAATTTTATAAAAAAATAAAAATTTCTCGAAAAATAATTTAATACTATTCAAGAATCGAGAATATGAAAAAAGTTCTTCTGTATATATAAATATATGGAATATTTGATCAAATTTATAAACATAAGTGAAAAAAAAAAGAAAGAAAAAAGAAATAATTTAATTGTCTGTATCCACATATATTACATCCAAATACAAATTTAATTGGTGTATCAAAGTGCAGGTATTGAATTTTAATTAACAAACAATAAACACGTCTGGCGATCAACTTTCATTTTAATTGCCAATCAAAAATAAATCGACATTGAAACATGTTCTTTCTGATGCATTTTATTTTTCTTTTGAAATCAAACCACATCATACACATATAATACTCTTCCAACGCAAAAATCACATCGTGGCATATGTTGTGTGTGCATTATGGATGGCAAATAATATATATCGATTTTAAATCCTATATCCAAATTAACCTATATCCAAATTAACCATTGTTACACAACGATTAAAATCAATTAAAGATACATTACACTCAACACTTGTAACATATGTTACTAATAGCGTACCACTTATGGACATATATAGCGTGCGATCTCAACCAGAAGGCATACCATGACCAAACTGGTCTGCAACATTCGCTTTTCCATTTCATGTATATATACACGTTTTTATACTTTTATATCTACCTCTATATGTAATACAATCTGCACATTGTTTTCAGAATAGAGACACTAAAACTTCTATATGCGTTTACGCGAAAATATTCTAATTGCCTGATCAAGCAATTTGCAAATTGCTCGATAAAACCGACGGAGACAATTGCTGATTGCACGTTTCAATAGTGTTTTATGGACTTACGTTCAAGGATTATTCTATAGAAGACGCGCTTTTTCTGTACTTCTTTGTAAAGATACTATATCGGCTATGTTTTAATTGTATTTAGGTAGATTAATTAAATTGATATTGAGTGGGAACTGACTACGTGATGTTTTCCACTATTTTTACCACTTTGACTGCAAGGAAAAAGTGGTATATTAATTATTTTCTCCTTCAATTCAATATTTCTTTAATATAATTTGAAATTTATTTAATTCTAAACATTTAAACTTATCTGGTAAATTATTATACTGTACAATACTAAAAATCTATCAACTTATAGGACATATTACACAAACTAACACTAGTTTTTTTAACATAAAATTCATTAAAATAGTAACAAATGGGGGAAAAGAATAAGATTTTGTAAATAAATTTACTTTAAAAAGTTAATGTTTTATAGATTTAGCATATTTTACATATTTACGTATTTTACAAAAAATCTATCAACTTATAGGACATATTAAACAAACTAACACTATTTTTTACCACTTTGACTGCAAGGAAAAGTGGTATAGCGTTTGGTACGGTATCTGTAACATTTAAAAAAAAAAAATTTATAGAAATCCTTCATATAGCCTCTAGATCAGACGAATCCGAACTTAGTTTATGTGGGTGTATGGATGTGCGTCGTCAGCTCGCTCGGTCGTAAGTCAAAATTTTGTGGCCGCAACTCCTCCTAGACGGTTCAACCGATTTTAATGAAATTTACAGAATAAATTTGTAAAGTGCCCAAGATGGTCATGTGGTTTTAGTTTTTTCCAGCGATACCAACTTTCCGAGAAAAAAATTACTAAAGTTTTCAAAAATTCATTGTGGCTACATTGTTTATCCGATTTTGATCAAATTCACAAAATATTTTTCCAGTACTTACATAAATTAAATAATAATTTTACTAAATATACAGTCCGTAAAAATACTAAAATTTTTAAAATTTAATTTTGGCTATACTTAATATTTATTCGAAATTAATCAAAAGATTCTGTTAGTTTCCAGATAAATTATATTACTTTAGTGTCTTACAGTGTCATGTTTGTAATCTTGTTTTTCTCATAACAATTCATGTCTAGTAAATCGAAACGTCAAATTTTAATAAAGTATTACGAAACTGTAATTTAAAGTCATTTAATTTAATATGAGTTCTAAAAGTTTGTTTTACTTTAGCTAGATTTAAATTTCATCAACTATAATAAAAAAAAATATATTATAAGTAACTATATACAATAGTGTAAGTACTTGTTAAACATACCATTAAAAATTTGCATTCAATTTAAAAAAAAAAATATTAATTTATTTATATTACATATACATGTAGTTTTGATTGTTTAGCGCATCGTTAAAATCTCCAAAGGAAAACTATTAGACGTATGATGATTACCATGACAAAAAAGCGCATGTGAAATGTTTAGTAAACTAGAGAATGTTTTTATTTTTTTTTAACCTTCGGTACCATTCCATGTGAAGTGTAATATTTATCTTCTTTTATGATATGGGATTATCGTTATTAAGAATGCACGTGGTATCTAAGAAGAAGAAGAAGAAGAAGAAATAGCTGTACTTATTATACATATGTACACTCAAACTATATAGATCTTGTCTCATTACCATAATATATGTTAACATACATTAATTATATTTCTCTGTAAGAGAAAACAGCATTTATGAAATACATTATAATATATGTACATTAACATTGTTTGGTCATGCAGAGGACCATATAACGTATCACCGCAAACAGTTACACATATATATATATATATATATATATATATATATATATATATATATATATATATATATATATACAGTGTGTCCGCGTAAGTTGGCTACATATGGAAAACTTTGTTATTATTGATTTTATGAAAAAAGTTATTCTTTATAAAAAGTTCTGCATGTTCTCAAACCCAAAATTCAATCATCAGATATTAAACTATATCAATCGTATACGAGGTGTGTCAAAAAAATATCATTTTTGTGCAAAAGTAAAGTACCTTTATTTTTGACCATATCGAAAATTTTTAATAAGATGTTATGGATTAAAAATAATTTTTAAATATTCAATCTTGTTATTTAAAATTAAAAAATATTATTTTTACATTTTCTCTGCGATAACATTGAAAGTTTAAGTTTGAAAAATTAATGTAAAAATAATATTTTTTAATTGTAATCCATAACATCTTTTCTTATTAAAAATTTTCGATATTGTTAAAAATGAAGATACTTTACTCTTGGACAAAAATTATATTTTTTGACACACCTCGTATACGACTGATATAGTTTAATGTCTGATGGTTGAATTTTGGGTTTGAGAAAGTGCAGAAATTTTTATGAAAAAAAACTTTTTTTTATAAAATCAATAATAACAAAGTTATCCATATGTAGCCAACTTACGCGGACACACTGTGTATATATATATACAAAGAATTATTCTCTTACAATTCTCATACAGTTAACAATAAGAGAACTGAAATTTATTGTTTTATTAACATAATGTTTATTCAACAATATCTGATAAAAATCACAATTATTTGATTAAAATTACAAAAATTTGTAAAAATATTAATAATTTTATAACTTGTTTGCCAATTACTACAATTATTTAACGAGAGACATAACCCTGAAATTTTTAAAAAATCGATTTTTTTTACATTTTTTGAAAGCTTATAGTGTATAGAATATTTAGCTAAATTGTGTTCCGAAATTAGAACTTGTTGCGGAGTTACAGCAATTTTTACAAAGTCGTGTCAGGGCAGGTAGATAGGGTATCTCAAACTTTAAACGCGCTTTTCTCGAAATCATGTTTTTATAACTTATCTAGAAGATATCTCGAAAACTGTAGGTCCAATTGACTTGATTTTTTCTCTAGAAAAAAAGATAATTGAGTTCTCTAAGATGTAGAGTAGGATATTTTTGATATTTACTTTTTTCAATTTTTTTATATGCTTTGAAAGTAGATTTTTTGATATGGAAAAAATGCTGCCATTTTGGTAATTTCATAAATTTCAAAATAATCTTACTCTACATCTTAGATTTTTAGTTTACTTTTGGGCAGAATAACCAATAATATTTTATTATGTTTGTATGCTGCCCGGAAGTCTGGACAACGGACCAATGTTTTTTAAACACGAGTCGACAAATGAGCGAATTACAGCCTCACTCACCACTGCAACCAATTTGGTTGCAACTTTTCTAAATTCTAGATCAAATAAAGCTCTACTAAAACATATAAAAAACCACGGAAGATGTGCTTTAGTCTGTCTATCCAAAAAAAAACATTTTGAAATTTACCTATTTTCAGAGTGCTCAGGATGGTGTTCCTCTTAACAAAATTAAATCTGGGTTATAATTTAACAAGATTAGAAGTATATGAGTAAACTCACATATAGACAGACCACTTTGACACTTCTCGGAAAGTTGGTAACACAATATTTTTATTAAAATTATAATTTATGTGGGCACTAGGAGAAACTTTTCGGAAAATTTCATCAAAATCGAATAAATAATGTAGCCACAATGAATTTTTTAAAAATTTTGTGATTTTTTCTTGATATGTTGGCAACACTGTATTTTGTTAAAATTGCATAATTTATTTAGGCACTAGGAGAATATTTTATAAAAATTTGATTAAAATCAGTTAAATAAAGTGGATATGATAAATTTTTAAAAATTTTAGTAATTTTTGTTCTCGTAAAGTTGGCAACACTGTATTTTATTAAAATTACATAAATTATATAAATACTAGGAAAATCTTTTGTGAAAATTTAAGTAAAATCGGTTAAATAACATGGCTATAATAAATGGCTATAATAATAAAGTAATTTTTTTCTCGAAAAGTTGGCAACACTGAATATTAATAAAATTTTATAATTAATAGGAGCATTAGGAAAATCTTTTCTGAAAATTTGATCAAAATCGGATAAATAATGTAGCCAATATGAATTTTTAAAAACTTTAGTAATTTTTTTCTCGAAAAGTTGGCATCACTGGAAAAAACTAGAACCAGATGACCATCTTGGATACTAGACTAATTTATTCTGAAAATTTCATTAAAATCGGTTCTACCGTCTAGGAGGAGTTGCGATCACAAAATTTTGACTTATGACCGATCGAGTTGACGACGCACATCCATACACCCACATAAACTAAGTTTGGATTCGTCATCTAGAGACTATATGAAGGATTTCTATACAGATTTTTTTTTTGAAAATGTTACAGACACCGTACCAAACGCTATACCACTTTTCCTTGCAGTCAAAATGGTAAAAAATGTAAAATAGTCGAAAATTATTAAAATACATCATCGATTTTGTATTAAAAAATATCATATAAATATGTAAATACTTTTTGTTTTTAAATTAAAGATACACATAAAGACACTAAATCAATAAGAGATAAAAACCAGAATGAATTGTCGAATTCTCATGCTAGTTGTCAAGTCATATAGTACATATATAAAGAAAAGAAAAGAAAATAATCGACAAAGTGTTGGTCGGCAAGTCATTGTAGTGTGTATTATATCCCATCGCCGCGCCGGTGTTTAGTTTGCTTTTGTCGTCAGCACATTTCATCTCTACTTAAAACTACAACCATTCATGTTGTTTTTTCCTCGTTCGTTCCCAAACTGAATGTGTAAACCAACTGAACGATGAACAACTTTCGCTCAACCCGACACTCGTTTTTCGATAAGGGTTTTTTGGTACCAGCGGCCGATAACCAAACACAACACAAAACACGTGTTAAAAAATCAAGTTATTCGTTGTAGGCTCGGAGATGAGACTGACGTCACAATCGATCGTATGAGAAATCACAAACTTATTTAATACGTTCTCTTTCTTTCCTACAGCTGCTCTTATAGCGATTGCTTTGTAGGTAATGTCTGCAAAATTCTGTCCTTTATCATTCAGTAAGTAGGAAAAAGATAACAACAGACAATGTATCTATTTCTGTTCTACTAATTGATATTCTCAATAATGTTTTTCTTGTTGCTTGTAATACGGAAAGAAAATGTAAGAAATAGAATACGCATATAGCTGTATGTGCTATCTCTGTTATAGGCATGCTCAACATATATTGTATTTCATTTGAAAGTGTCGTGACATAATCCAACAAAATTTTGGCTCCGCCTAAGTGACTGACACTATTGATGGGGATGATATGGGAGGGAGGCATATATAGTAACCCCTACAAGGTCACACATAAGCGCAACAAAAAATTTTATATTTCATTACTATTTTACATAGATTACTATACGGTTACGCTATTTTAATATTTGTAAAGTTGACTTTGTGTTTATAATATAGTTTTAAGTTGTTTTATTATTACTTTTATTTTCTACGATGACGGGTGATATTTTTTTAAGCCAAGCACGACAGATAATTTTAAATGTTTATGAAAATATATAGGTACCGTCGCTGTATTTTTTTGCGCTTAAATATTTTACAATGCGAGAGGTATGGCTAAGCTAAGCTAAGCTAAGATGGGCGTAATTTACCCCCGGAAAATTGGATTTGATTCATACAGTCTTGTTTGTGACGTAAGTCTCATCTAAAATAATACAGGGTATAACAACGGAACAACACAACACTAACACACAACAAACACTTATATCAATTCACTTTTACAAATTTGTCTATTCTTATAACTCAAGATGCAAACATACATTGATTTTGTTAAATAGAATAAAACAATTTAGTAAAATTTTAGGAGTACTAAATACTAGAAAAGAAAAAATTACATACACATTATAGTAATTTTATTATAATTTACACTAAAATATAGTAATAACTGGAACGCGCACTGGCTGCTCAAATGCGAGCCGAGAGAGATAGGAGATTCGCGTCTTTGTCTTTCTAATGGCGTAGCATTGCTACTACATGATAACTTAGATGGCTATGAAAAAAAAAATCTCACTGCTACATGTCAAATTAATATATCAAAAATGATAAAAATACCTTTTATAGAGGAATTCCCCAATAAAATCTCATTACGTATCGTTTAGCCGATGCATTTAGCTACTATTTAATATGCAACAACATAATATTGTCGCATTTTTACCGCAAGAAATCGCATTTGAATTTCAAATGCGCAGAAGTGTAAGACAGTGATAGAGATCCCCTGTATTTCCTATCTCTCTCGGCTCGCATTCGCGCTACT
Organism: Clivina fossor; assembly: GCA_963966155.1. Taxonomy (NCBI): domain Eukaryota; kingdom Metazoa; phylum Arthropoda; class Insecta; order Coleoptera; family Carabidae; genus Clivina; species Clivina fossor. The sequence goes on from OZ014560.1 coordinate 1,387,875, forward strand.
AGAACACATAGGCAGTGCACATTCCAGTTATTACTATATTCCAGTGATAATTTACTAATTATTGACATCAAATATAAACATTTAAAAAAATACGTATTATTTTATTTTTCATAAAGTTTTGATTTACTCGTACATTAAAAAATATTGATTTTAATTCTTACCAGATAACTCTACACTCTCTACTCTAAAACTCTAAAAAAAAAGTATGTAATTTTACCTACAAGCTATGACATAATATGATGAATATGAAAAAATACTTGTTTATTTATTATTAACTATTATGAAATTGCACGTGCCGCTTTATGACAGTTTCTGTTATTATTTTACATATATATTTGAGAAAAAATAATTTTACACGCAACTTCAATCACGCTAAACTTCCCCATTCTACCTAGAAAAGCTGGGCATCATAGTATCTCATGGTTTATAGGTAAAATTACATAATTTATTTTAGAGTATGCAGAGCTTCTTAAGACATATCAATTGAGATATAACACTCTAAAAGTAAATCCAGGAAATTCCCAGATATTATGTTCTTATGGGTTTTCCGGTATTATCTGGTTTTTTGAAAATAAAAGAATAATTATAAAATATTTCTAAAAAGTTGCAAATATTTGCGATAGAATATGTTAGTTAGTTAGATAAACAATAAGTCACTTCAGTCAACTGTTATAAAACTTGTACCCAACAATAATGCAATTTTCTTTCCCGTAGAAAAGCTAAAACATTTGTAGTTTATGTTCTTGACCTTGCTATGACCTACATTACATCGTTTTATGTTTACTAAGTCATTTGATTTATTTTCAACTACAATCATTCCTCAGCTGCTCGCTAATGGGAAAAACATGAAAAATTTATAACTATAATATTATTTACGGTTGAAGAAAAGAAAAAAATTATTATGCCTCGTTGTTTTGTCGTTAATCATTTGGTAGAAAACGCATTTCGAGCATTTGCTCGTGAACATACTGTATAGTTGTTTGACACTCAGTTTGTTATTGTTTACACACGGCTTAGAAATTTTAATACTTACTCGTTTAACAATAATTCTTATCGATTTGTAAATGATTTATCTTTAGTTTGTTTACAATTACAAAAGTCGTATTAGTTACATAAGTTTTTCTATTTTCTCTAGAATATGATGTACGTTGTAAAATATAATAATATTTTATTATGTAGTAAAAATAATAGATAAACAAGATGGAAACTATTAAATGTCATAGATGAAAATTTATTGCTATTGTTTAATAACCTTGACAAAAATTTATTTTTTAAATCGTTCATTATATTATATTGTTTATTAGCTTTTTATTAGATATATTTTGGCAAAATGACGTGAAATTATTTTCAAAATTTTAGGCTCATTGTGGGCTATTTAAGGCTTTAAATAACAAACTTTAGATTTCAGCCGTTTTTTCAAAAATTTTATGTCTACCAGATTTCCGTAAAGTTAGCAGAATCCCTAAACATTCGCGATGTGACTTCCTAACATTTTCCATTTTATGCTTTTTCAGCCAAACCCAACATTTACTACCATACATTAACGTAGTCACCATGTTTCTTTGGAAACATTTACAAGGAAAAGTACGTTTTGTCAAAACGTTGTAATAATTTTATTATTTCAACTTTAAATTTGTTACATTTATAATAATATTACATTAATATTGATAAATTAGGACATTCAATCACATAGTTTCATAGTATATTGCAGATAACTTTGCCATTGTAAGTTATTTTGTTTTTACAATTACATTTTTTTTATTTGTGTTATAATACAGGGCCTGAAGAAGGAAATAAAATATTTCTGAAAGCTTGCATAATGAATTGAGTTGTTTTTATTTCTGCCTGACTGAAAATCCCAAGAAAATAATAAATATATATATATATATATATATATATATATATATATATATCTTTAAATCGCTAATTTTTACTTGTATTATCACTGGCACAAATCGCTAATCTACAACTAATTTTAAGCAAGGGATGTGATAGCTTTTCTATGCTACATAGATACAATTGATATCAGTTTAGTGGTAAAAAGTTTTAATACCCAGAAACACTTTATTTAAATAGTAATAATTTTTATTGAATAATGTCAAAAGCGTGGTTCAGCCAAGACTGATTTTACAGTTACAAATATGATTATAATATTTATAAAATATACTTATTATCATAAATGATTTACAAAAACAAGTGAAAAAAAATTATTAATATTAATAATGTTATTAATTGATTAATTATTAGTATACTCTATCGCAATAAAATTATCGTAAAAAATATAAAAGGTGTACAAATAAGTCTCCGCCGTTTGTCAAAATATGGCCCCACCAAAAGATTATGTTGAAATTGTCAGATGTAAAACGTAATATCGTTAGTTTGGACATCTGGTAACAACATTACGTTAAAGTATTAGTGACTCTGTATCAGCATCACGTAATTTTTTTTGTGCGAACATATCAAGTTTTGTTCCGAATAAGCGTCATTTGCGGGAACTTTTGATTTACTTCTTTAATTTGAAGAAATCTGCAGCTGAGGCGCATAGATTGCTTATGGAAGCATATGGTGAGATTGCTTTAAGTGAAAGAAGTTGTCATGACTGGTTTCAAAAGTTTAAAAACGGTGAATTTGACGTGGAAGACAAAGAACGTAATGGAAGGCCGAAAGAAACCGAAGACACGGAATTGGAAGCATTACTGGAGGAAGATTTATGCCAAATGCAAGAAGAACTTGCACTTACATTAGGAGTGACTCAACAAGCAATTTTGCATCGTTTAAAATTGTTAAAAAAAAATATATATTTTTCAACATGATAACGCTCGTCCGCATTTTGCGGCGCCGGTCAAAACCTAATTGGAAACACTTAATTGGGAAGTCCTACCCCACCCGCTGTATTCACCAGACATTGCTTCTTAAGATTATCACTTGTTTCGGTCGATGGCACATGGCCTGTCTAAGCAGCGCTTTACATCATATGAAGATACTAAAAATTGGGTCGATTCGTGGATAGACTCAAAAGATAAAGAATTTTTTCGACGTGGTATTCGAATGCTGCCAGAAATATGGGAAAAAGTAGTGGCTAGTGATGGACAATACTTTGAATAAAAAGTAATGTTCGGTTCCTGCACAATAAATTCCTAATTTTTGATAGAAAACGGCGGAGACTTATTTGTATACCTTTTATATAAAGTAGATAACTTTCAAACAATAAACGTTTATCTTTTCGCTGAAATATTGAATTTTGTTTTCTGAAAAAAGTCATAAATTAAATGAAAATGATGAAAATACCTCTCGTACAGTATTCCTGCAGTAAAATCTATTTATTCAGTGGTTAGGGGATACGTTTAGCTACAGTTTGGTGCGCGCCAACAAAATATTCACCACTTTCTAACGTATGCAAAAATGTCCGTTTAAAATAAATATTGTTTTTTAATATGCATTCTGAATGAATGTAAAGATAGAGATTTTTAATTTTTAGGTAAAGCATTGTATAGTGTGGAAAATAAATTTTTAAATTTTGATTTATTAACAGATGGAACATCACGCAAATCTTTGTTACGTAAAGAAAAATATTAGTAGGGGCAATTGCAAACCATGAATCTCTAGATAATAATTAAATAATATTATAATTTGTATGTCAGTACATAAACAATATTGTTTATAATACTCCTAAAATAATAAAATACAAACTTAATATTTGAAAAAAAATATGCGTTAAATGTGTTATCAACATTGCAATAAAGTTATGTAAACTACTTTATAATATTAGTTATTTCTAATAAAAAATTATAATTGCAAATTTGCAACACGTAAGAACTGACAGTAATTAGACAATATCTTAATCTTGACCATGTTTACATGCAAATTAAATTATGTTTACTGTTGTAAATGCAATTTATTACAACTTGATATTTACATCTTATTTTAATAGTCAATAAAATGCATTTGTGCTGTTTTTTTTTTTCTTATATAAAAACATTTAATTCTTTTACATATAATTTGTCGTAATGTGTATTTATTTATTTAATTTAAATTTATAAAGTTTTAAATTTTTTATTGAAATTTAATTCTTTTAAAGCTTTTTTTTTCATGAACAAAAATAATAGAATTATAGATATATATATATATATATATATATATATATATATATATATATATATATATATATATATATATAATCATATTAGTTAGTCGATATATATATATTCATATTTGTTAGTCGATATATATATATATATATATATATCGACTAAAAAATAATTCAATTAACGAACTAACTTGATACACTTACTTACGGGGGAACACCACCCTGTAATTTTCAAAAAATTGATTTTTTTTTACATTTTTTGAAAGCTTATAGTGCGTAGAATATTTGGTTAAATTGGTGTTTCGAAATTAGAACTTGTTGCGGAGTTACAGCAATTTATTATTTTGTTTATTATTACGTGAGATATACAGGGTGATTTATGACGTCGGGAAAAAACAACACCAAATGATTCCTATGATTCCCTGATTGATTTTCTAACATTTTGTTTAAACACTAGTAAACCAATTTACTAGTTATGACTTACTGGTACCCGACAAAATTTATCTTTGATTTTTAATTATTGTAAATTGTTTATTAAATATTTATTTATGTGTGTACAAAAATTTATAAACTAGTAACTTGGTTTCTAGTGCTTAAACAAAATGTTAGAAAATCAATCAGTAATTTTAAATTATTCAGAAGTTTATGACGTTTTTTTTTTTTTTGATATAATAAATAACGCTAACGCGATTGATGTTACATGTAATAAACTTCTAACGGCTACAGTTCCGTTAGAAAGCATTTTCGGGCGTATGTTTATTTGAAGTTTTTCATTTAGATTACTCATAGGAATCATCCAGTGTAGTTTTTTCCCGACGTCATAAATCACCCTGTACAAAACAATGGCCAAAACACGTGGTTTCTGAAAATTTCACTATTGTAGAGGAACCTGTTACTTCCTTAAAAGCATGCTAAAAACAGTGACCCGTATTCGCACCTCAATTTTTCGTGAAAAAGTGCTTTTATCATTAATATTAAAATAACTTTTTACTTTTGTTTTTCATCAAATATAAATAGTTTTTCTATTTTTGATTATTTTTATTATATTTGGTATCATAAAATTTAAATAAACTATTATAAAGTGCTTAATAAATATGTTTAAGTAAACGTTAAAAGTACTTTTGACAAAATTCACTTTTATAAATGAGGTGAGAATACGGGCCATTATTTCTGATGTTTTTTCGATGTAAAATTATCGATTTTAGTCTTACTAAATATTTTTTATATAAGGCCACCCTAATATATATTATTAAAAATACACTTATGTCTGATCAAAAATCTGACTTAATACATTTTACAAATGCTTTTCAAATCTACTAGTGTTTCGTATTACATATATAGACAGTAGCAACAGTAGTATCTTGGATGAATAATAGAAAAGAATAAATAGAAAAAAACAGAGCGATTAGCTGTCGAGTTTAGTTGAATGATTGTTGGTAGATCTGAATGTGTCTACCTCTAAAGCCTATTATCTAATAACAATATTAAACTGATTGGTGTGTGTGAGAGACGTCAGGGTCCCGAGTCAGGGCCTAGGCAACTAGCAATGTCAGTAGCCAAAATTGTTGGTAATGAAGTGGATATGATAATCCACAATCCGAACATGCCACAGAGTATTACTACATTTATACCTCACCGAACCTTAAAAAAGAAAAAAAAACGAATACACGACTATAATATTTGTTTGTTTGTGTATAAGCAACTTCTTAAGCTGGATTTACGAACCACAATCTGAGAAAAACTCGATACGATTTTTTTATCATTATTTTATATGCAATTATAACTCATTTTTATAGTGGGATACACTGTAAAAAAATGGCGAAATTAAAAAAAAAAAATTTACTATATCTATTCTGTATTTCTACTTATAATTTTTACGTAATAATTACATAAAGTAAGTAAAAATGAAAAATTGCTTACTTTCTGCAAATTACATTACATACTTAAATGAAAAAATTACGTATCGTTGGTAAATCTTTTCAAATTATGTAAAATTACAGCTTGTACATTAATATCTGTAATAATTCATGAAAGTAATGAGACTTAGTACATATTTTGTGTAATAATACCTACTAATAAAATATTTTAAGTGTAATTCATTCATTCCAAAATACATTATTTATGTAAATTTTTTAGCAATTTATGGATGATTCCTCACAGCAAATTTATTGAAGTGTTGTTAATTTTTTAAAAGAAACTTTACTAAAAAAGAAACAGTAATAGTTTCCATTCCATTGGTAATATAATATATCCAGGGGCGGATTAACGGGTGGACGGAAGAGGCGTTCGCTTACATATTAGGGCTTTCACATAAAAAATTTATTTACATTTTTTTACAATATATTTAATTTTCACTAATTAAATTTTCATCGACAGAAAGATTTGAACGAGCATAATTATTTGTAGTTTAAACTAAATATAGTACTTACAGACAATTTAATAAACGTGTATTATGTAATAATATAAATTTTCTTCTGTGAACATATAAAGCAAATGGATTCTGTACCTAAAACATTAAAAATTACAGATAAATATTTTTACGAAAAAAAAATTGTTCATGAAAGATAAAATATAGCTGAATATTGTAATTTATTTCGTTTTTATTCTCCTGAACTTGCATATTCATGTTGTTGGTTTTTAATTTTCCTTCCTTTGACTCTCCAGGGTGCGGTCCCCCCTTTAGTTAAAATATTTATTATGAAACGGGCCGTAATAGTAGAATGCCATCTATCTTTGTTGTGCCCAAACAAACTCAAGAACATCTAAAATTTTATGAAAACCTCATTTAAATAGTTTTTTTTTTTTGGCACGTATCTAGCAAACGTCCCGTAAATCGACTGGTGGTAAAGCACCATGAAAAACAACTGACTACTAAAGCTGCAAGAACAAGTGCACACTGGTACTGTTGCACTTAGAGGAAATTCGTCGTTATCAAAAAAAGTACTGAATTATTAATCAGTATGGTTCGCGAAATTGCTCAAGATTTCAAAATCGATTTACGTTTTCAAAGTTCAGCCGTCATTGCATTGCAAGAAGCTAGCGAAGCTTATCTTATTGGTTTATTTGAAGATAGAAACTTGTGTACTATTCACGCAAAACGAGCTACCATTATGCGTGAGCGAAAGTTTCCAAGTAGTATATAGAAGTAGAAGAGCATGAATGAGAGAAATTATGAATATAGATGAAGCTAAAGTTGCATGTTGGGATAGGGATGTTTGGAGAAAAATTTCGAGATAATGGAAAGAGTTTTGCCAGATCCTTTTTGGGTACATGGCGTGATTGTGTATGTATATATGTATGCAAAGATTACCTATCAAATACTGTAACCTATTTGCTCGAAAAATCTGAAAAAATTCAGTAAAATAGAGAAAAAAATTAACTACATAATCTAAGTAACTTTTTTCTCTATTTCATTTTGATTTAGCAGGAAAAATTATTGAGAATTCTAAAAAACATTTTAACAAAAATTCTAGCGCCCAAACGGCACATGCTAGCAAATTAAAGCTAAAACCCATTTATAGAACTTTTTATTTCCTATCGAAAAGTATTCTAAATATTTCTCCGAATTTTACTTCAGAAAGAAGTATTCTGCATATTATCGGTATTCCATGTTATTGCCCTATATTAACCTGGCGAACGAACATCCTGTATATATATATATATATATATATATATATATATATATATATATATATATATATATATATATACAGTAAAACCTTGATTATCCGGGCCAGCCGGGACCGAGCCTTCGCCGGATAATCGAAAACACGGATAATCCAAAGACCTCATTTTTATTTTTTAAATAATTTATTCAGACAAATACATGTGTCAAACGAATGTCTGTTTACGTTTAACTAACGAGTCGGTCGGCAGTTGGCGAAAATAATAAGTAAACACATAAACAGAGGATTTCTCGAGCCGAACTCGGGTATTCCCCGAGGCGAACATCTGAACGGTGCAGCCACGGTCAGCCACGAATAATCCGCGCACGGATGACATTTTAAAAATGCCGCACGAAGAATCCGCCGCCCGGATAATGCGCGCACGGATAATCGGGGTTTTACTGTATATATATATATATATATATATATATATATATATATATATATATATATATATATATAGAAAAAGAAAAGCCTAACCTAGAAATAGTGTTGCACTTGACTTGCATTGACACATGTTGGTACCATCGCATCGCCTTGAAATGCAACGCAAAATGCATCCATATTGCACGTTGCATCATGTGTGTAAATGTTTATTTATTTTGTGATTAAAACCGCTAATAATTTATCCTTTTGAACGATGCAATAAAATGGCAAGATTTATGCATTTAAATTATGCTTTATTACCCAAGCGTTACACAATTGCCATATAAGCGAGCCAAACCAACAAATGTATTATTTGTTCGGCACATAACTTAAACATCATTCAAACGAAAATATTCGATAAAAATTCGCGTTCGCATTTTACGATATTAGTTTATTGCGCTGTTAAATTTTATTTTCTATTAATTTTACATAGTTTTAATTCACTGAACGGCTTGTCATTTGAACGCAACTTGTCAAACATTATATTATCAACATTATTATTATTTTTTTTTTTATGAAATTTTTTATGGTGGGGTATATGGAGGAATCGGATACATACATTCATACATACATACACAATCACGCCATGTACCCAAAAGAGTGTGACACAAACTCTTTTCATCGCCTCCAAACATTCCTATCCAAACTAGCAACTTTTGCTTTATCCACATTTATAATTCCTCTCATACATGCTCTTTTATTCCTATTACTTGGAAACTTTCGCTACACGCAAGCCACTCTCTAAATCATCTACCACTCAAACTACTCATCGGACGTCCACTGGGCAAACGTATACCATTAAAATCATTCAAATAAATCTTTTTAACCAAACGTTCATTACACATTCGCTCAACAAGTCCGAACCATCTTAACTGACTCTTAACACGGGGCAACTTTTGCTACAACATTTTTTTCAATTTCACACTCGTCATACACTAATCTATTTCGTACCCGATCTCTCCTATTTACATCACATACCCCACGTAAAAATCTCATTTACACAGCAGTCATTTTCCGTTTATTCTTTTGCAACCAAATCCAACATTCACTACTATATATATATATATATATATATATATATATATATATATATATATATATATATATTTAAACGAGCTTTTTTGGAAACATTTACATTTCTACAAAAGTTCCCAAAGCACCCAAAACCTTACAACCAGCATTTACTCTCATTTCAATTTCACGAACAAAACGGCCATCTTTAGACAACAAACTACCCAATTACACAGATACGAAATAGATTAATGTATGATAAGTGTGAAATTGAAAAAAATATTGTTGCAAAAGTTGGTGCTAATCAGTTAAGATGGTTCGGACATCTGGAGCAAATGTCTTATAAACGTTTGATTAAAATAATATATATATGAATGATTTTGAAAGTATACGTTTGCGTGGAGTAGTTGGAGTGGTATGATTAAGAGTGTTTTGCGTGAGCAAAAATTTCCAAGTAGTAAGAAAAAAAGAGCTATGTATGAGAATGAATGTGGATAAAGCTAATGTTGCTTGTTTGAATAGGAATGTTTCGAAGAAACTGACTTCAAGATAGTGGAAAGAGTAATTGTATATGTATGTATGTATTATTATGACTTTTGTATTTAATATTCAAGTAAATACCTATTTAACATTATAATTTATACATATTTTACATAATTCAAACATAATGTCACCATAATTTTGTTTTTAACCGCAAACTAATCACGAGAAAATCAAGTGATCTATTGTTTTTAAAGTAAATTTTCCTTATAGATTTTATGTAAAAGTAAATAATAAATAATAATGAAAAAATATTTAACAAGTAATACTTAAAATATTACATAATTGTTTTTCATAAAATATTTAATATTTGACTGTAAAAATCTTTTTAGTCACTTTTATAAATATATAATTTAATAAACACTTTTGTTATTGCAACCACAATGTGTAATGTTAAAATTTTATATAACTAATGATAATTGCAAAAAAATGTCAGTTATGTTTCCAATTCCTTAGAAATATGATTTGTTAAAATTATATTGCAAAAATTAAAAATTATTTGTATGATAGAATTTGTCATTAATTAAATATACATGAAAAAAAAAGTTTGTTTCATATTAATATTAAAAAAAATTCAATAACAAATATTTTTTTAGAATAAAACGGCTGTAGGTTCCAGTTCTGTAATAATTTAATAATAAATCAAAATGTAATAATAAATAAGTTGCTAAGTAACAAAATAAAAATTTAGAAATTTTTAATTAAAGGAAGCCAAATTTTATTTAAGGCAGTGCCTTTCTTTAATCAAAAATTTATAAATTTCATGATCTGGTTATTTGTTGAGCGAATGTCTAATGAACGTTTGCTGTTAAAAAAGATTTATTTGAATGATTTTGATGGTATACGTTTGCGTGGACGTCCGATGAGTAGTTGGACTGGTATGATTGAGAGAGTGGTTTGCGTGTGGCGAAAGTTTCCAAGTAGTAGGAATAAAAGAGCATGTATGAGAGGAATTATAAATGTGGATAAAACGAAAGTTGCTTGTTTGGATAGGAATGTTTGGAGGCAACTCATTTCGGGATAATAAAAAGAGTTTGTGCCACACCCTGTTGGGTACATGGCGTGATTGTGTATGTATGTTACTTATTTTGTTACCTAGTAACTTGTTTCTATGTTCTGTTTATTTACTATAAATATCATTTCTATATATCTTTTTTCTGATGAAGACGTACGTCTGAAGACGTATGTTAAGTTAGTCGATACGTTCTAAAAGATTTTTAACTATGTTAATTTTTTTTGTTATTTTGAATAACTTTATTCATTGCAATATTTTAAAAAAATATTTATTTAAATAAAAATGGTTTTTTTTTACTCGAGAGAATCCTTTTTCTCCGTGTACCTAATATTACCTATTAATTAAATTAAAAAAGAAGAAAAAAATTAACATTTAACAAACACGTATTTCCAAACAAGAATATTTTTTAATAGGAAAAAAAGGAAAGAATGCGAAATGACTAAGTAAGTATTGAAATCACCAATAAAACGAAAACTCTGGAAACAATAGCGTGCGTGAAAAAGAAACAAAGAGAGAGGGATAGGGGGGGGGGCAGACAGAGAGTGGGCCGATAGGGTATAGAAGCGCGCGGTGTTACCGACTAGAAGATGAATTAAAAACGATGGTAATCGGGCCCTATTAATTACGTTAATTAGTGTGAGTGCGGTGACATCTGGAATCTCGGGGCGAGCGCAGCGCGCATCACTCAACGGGGCTATTTGTCAAACATCGCCCCGACACGACTTTTAATGAGAATGAGAACGATGCAGAGACCCACACGAATGCATACACACACACACACTGCACAATTCTAAACACACGCAACAGAACCGGACTGCCGACTGGCCATCAGCAAACAATGGGGAAGTTTAGCGTGATTGAAGTTACGTGTAAAATTATTTTTTCTCAAATATGTATATAAAATAATAACAGAAACTGTCATTAAAATTTTTAATAATTATTTCATTTATTTGTTATTAACAATTTTTATAAGGACATAACTGACGTCACAAGCCTATTGTGCGCAAGCGCAGAAGAATTGGTGAGATATAATTTTGAAAACGTATGTCGTAGTAAATGTTCATTTTTGTTGATTCGGTTACGCTCAGCCAATAGCTTGTATCGGTAACCATGGCAATACATGTGTATCTGTTTCTGTTATCGACATAAGTTTTGCGATGACATTACTAACGTCATCACGACATGTTTTTGCATTTTTTAGGCAATCTAGGCATCTTTGAGAAAAATGATAAATTAAACATCACTTTTTAAGCCATATACTTCTAATCTTGTTTAATTTATTAATTAATTATTAAGAAATCGTTCAGATCATAGTTAAAACTAATCTAATTTTAATCCAACCCTGTCCAATATTCGCGCACGAAATTCTATCAGACATAAGAACACCACCAAAACGCAAAGACAAAGAAACGCGCGCATCTTGTATCTATTTATCTATCCATCCATATCTAGACAATGCTTTGCAGTCCAATCTATGTTTGGAAAACTTATAACTTCGAGCGTATTCTTCGGGTGTTTACATAACCTCACCAAAACGTCGTCAGGAGGCCTGAGAGACGTGAGTCTCTCTCTCTCTCTCTCTGTCCCCCATTTCAGCTGGGTGTTGTTGGTTGTCTCGGGTTTGTTTTGGTCCCGAAAAAGGCACACACGATTCGGTGGAGGGAGATTGGCTTGAGCCACCCGATGGAATTTTAACCCTTCGTTTAAAAACTCGTTATGTGCACCTTTGTCTCTGTCGTCGGCACACGCAACCACACACACACACTCACGGTATAGAGTGAAAGAGAATCGACAGAGAAAGAGAATCAAGGCCAGAACACGAACAGTGATACAAAATTCTTGCTCATATTTTTCTCTCTTCCACTGTGTTACATATTGCTTTAAAAATGTATGTAGTTATGTACCTACATCAAAAATGAAGTATAGCAGAAAGAAAAATTAACTATTTTATTCAAATTAGTTGAAGGTTTTTTTTTATGTAATTTGTCTATTTAATTAGATATATATATATATATATATATATATATATATATATATATTAATGGTGCACGTTTAGAGCAGGTAGATGAATTTGTGTATTTGGGTAGTTTGTTGTCTATAGAGATGGCCGTTTTGATCGTGAAATTGAAAGGAGAGTAAATGCTGGTTTTATGGTTTTGGGTGCTTTGGGAATTTTTGCTAGAAATGTAAATGTTTCCAAAGAAGCTCGTTTAAGTATATATAATGCAATTTTGGTGCTTACATTGATGTATGGTAGTAAATGTTGGGTTAGGTTGCAAAAGCATAAACGGAAAATGACTGCTGTGGAAATGAGATTTTTACGAGTATGTGGTGTAAATATGAGAGATCGGGTACGAAATAGATTAGTGTATGAACGTAAAAATGTTGTAGCAAAAGTTGCCGCGTTAGTCAGTGAAAATGGTTCGCACATGTTGAGCGAATGTCTAATGAACGTTTGGTTAAAAAGATTTATTTGAATGATTTAGATGGTATACGTTTGCGTGGACGTCCGATGAGTAATTGGAGTGGTATGATTGAGAGAGTGGCTACCGTGCGCGAAAGTTTCCAAGTAGTAAGAATAAAAGAGCATGTATGAGAGGAGGAATTACGAATGTGGATAAAGCGAAAGTTGCTTGTTTGGATAGGAATGTTTGGAGGAGACTAATTACGGAATGATAAAAAGAGTTTGTGCCACACCCTGTTGGGTACATGGCGTGATTGTGTATGAGTGTATGTATGTATGTAATTAGATAACATTTCCAATAACATTATTTATTTCATCTACATACAAATAGAGTTGAGATGAAATTATTATTTCTAATGAAATATAAATAAATTATGTAAAATTTTAGATAAATCAACAAAGAAGAATATACGATAAACTATAAAAATACAGTCGAACCTCGGCATACGTCTGCTTTAGAATACGTCCAATTCGAAATACGTCCTGTTTGGGCGAAACAAGTTTTGCTCGGTATACGACTTTTGTTCAGTATCCAAATATCACGAGCGGATTAAGGTCGTATACTGAGGTTTCACTGTACAAAAATGGTAAAAGTTTAAAGCTTGATTTACATTATATTAGATTCGGCTAGAAACTTTGACTATAGTTTACATACTAGACGCACTTGTCAAAACTTGGATAATGTAAATCAGAAAAAATCCAGTCAAGTTTTCAAACTAGAATCGTCTAGAAGTTGATTTTCAAACTAGATTCGGACCAATTTTTCATCCAAGTTTCTATACTAGACCTGCGCACTAGCGGTAATTTCAGTGCTACCAACTCTGTACAAAGTGTAAATGCGTAACTAAGTAACTCAGAAAGCTTCAAAATCTTAGAAATTTTAACTAGTTTCTCTTGTTTACGTCTATGAAAATTCATTTTGTACTTAACCTCTTACTTTCACACAATAGCAAACTGGTATATAAACACTACGTACATTTTGGATGTTGGCAAACCTAACTCACATCTAATTCCGCGTCTGCGTTCAACTAAAAAGTATGAACATGCGCCTTAAATAAAAAGTTTTAACTACTTTAAAGACGATTCTAGTTTCAAATCTAGTATGTAAACTAGTCAAAGTTTCTAGCCGAATCTAGTATAATGTAAATCGAGGTTAAGATAACAAACTAAAAAGCAAGTAAAAATTATGTTTGTATTACGGATACGACACTTACGTCTAGAATTACTTAATGTCACATACACATAACTATTAAATGATTAGTATCAATATTTTGCTTCATGTATGTTTTACGTTTTAGCATAAATACTTAACCGACTGCAAACATAATATGTAGTATGGCTGCGTATGACAGATAGAATAATAATATTGACAAATAACCAAGACAGAATTTGATCGATACGAATATTGAAAGCAACGTTGTGACTTAGGCAATATATTAATTTGTCATAAATGATACATATGCATATTATTTTTGATCTTGAAACCTAATTATATTTATACAGTAGTGAACAATTCGTCATCAGTAACGTGATAATTGTGTCGTGCTGTTGCCATATACTAACTAACTTACTTTACAATAGCGCTCGTCTGTTGACACTTGAATATCTATGATATTTATTGTTATGATCGAGATTTTTACCACTTTGACTCCAAGGAAAAAGTGGTATAGCGATTGGTACGGTGTTTGTAACATTTTCCAAAAAAAATAAAAACAAAATTGTATAGAAATCCTTCTCTATTTACCCCATAGAGAGTAGAGGTCCAAAGTCATATTTTACAAAAAATCGCGTTCTAATTTACCTTAAGAGCACATTAACATTTTACATGTAGAAAAAAGGTTATATATTAATTTTCAAACTTAAACTTTCAATGTTATCGCAGAGAAAATGTAAAAATAATATTTTTTTTATTGTAAATAAACAATATTGAATATTTTAAAATTATTTTTAATCCATATCATCTTTTCTTATTAAAAATTTTCGATATGGTCAAAAATGAAGGTACTTTACTCTTGAACAAAAATAATATTTTTTGACACACCTCGTATACAACTGATATAATTTAATATCTGATGGTTGAATTTTGAGTTTTAGAACATGCAGAACTTTTTATGAAGAATAACTTTTTTTCATAAAATCAATAATAACAAAGTTTTATATATATGAAATTAAATTAGTACAAAAATGTAATTGATAAAATTTTTGCTTTCTAATTATTTATTTGATGTTGTATAGCGCGCATGTTATTTGAGCATGCGCACGCGCGCGCCTGTGTGTGTGTGTGTGTGTCTTTGAGCAATCGTCATTTGTTTGTAAACATACGCGACACGTTCAGTGAGCCGCGAAAATCTGATTAGCCGTGTCGGTAATGCAGTGTGACTTTTTCAGAGCAATAATACACGCCACGCCACGACCATTTTCACACAGAATGCTAACAACAGAAGAACAGAAAAAAAAGATACTGTCTCGATGCGCATCATCCATCTACAATTATTAATAAATACGAACGTCTGTATTCATTTCACATTAAAAATAGATTTGATAAAAATAAAAACTTAATTTTCACCGAAATATAAACTAATTTTTGAAATAAACTCATTATTACTTGTCTGTAAAATTTTCAAAAAAAAAAAAAAATGTATAAAAATCCTTTATATAGCTTCTAGAATCTAGATGACGAATCTGAACTTAGTTTATGAAGGTGTATGTGTGTGCGTCGTCAGCTTGCTCGCTCGGTCGTAAATCAAAATTTTAAGATCGCAACTCTTCCTAGACGGTTCAACCGATTTTAATAAAAATTTTCAGGATAAAATTATCTAGTGCCCAAGATGATCACGTAATTTTGGTTTTTTTCAGTAATGAAAACATTCCGAGAAAAAAATTACTAAAATTTTTAAAAATTTATATTGGCTACATTATTTATCCGATTTTGATTAAATTTTCAGAAAAGTTTCTCCTAGTGCCCATATAAATTATAATTTTATTAAAATACAGTGTTCTAATTTTTTAATCAAATTTTTACAGAAGATACACTTAGCGCCTATAGTATTATATATTAGAAAAATACAATGTTGCCAACTTTCGGTGAAAAAATTTTTTATTCCTATTTCTTATCATTTATGTGATAATGTCAAAGTGGTCTTTTACTTTTAATCTTGTTTCATAAATTATTAACAAATTATTACCGCGTAAAGTGGTAAAATGGTATAATTCTGTAAATAGGTGCCATATTTATGTCAAAACAGTTTTGTTTTTAGTTACCATGACTACAATACTTGCTGTTATACAAATTTTTCTGTTCCATAAACTTATTTAATACGATACCGCGAAAATTTATACCGCTAACTTCACTATTTCTAAGTAATATTTGAAAAATAATAAAGTTCTTGACATCATATATTTTCATTATCAAGTTTTCTGTATATACATTCTCACATCAGTAAAGCTCAAAACTGTAAAATGAAATTTATAGTAACATAAATTATATGACTGGGTTTCAGAAACATAAAACACTTTAAAACGTAATTAAATTTTTATTAATTGTTTGTGTAATATAATACCGTAGGATTAGATGTATACAATGTTTAGTATACATTTAGTTAGCAGTTAAATAGTTTGGTAATATTACAGAAACTATTTAATTATCTCGTTAAATGTTTTATACTAGTCAAAATATTATGAAATAATAATTTAAAAATAAATTTTAATAATTATATCAGAATTATTGTTTTACAAATTAAGATTTCTTGGTTTGAATATATTTTCTTGCTTTGCCGCAACTACAAAAAACAAGATTAGAAGTATATGGGTAAACCCATATATAGACTGCTTTGACATTATCACATAAATGATAAGAAATAGGAATAAAAAATTTTTTTACCAAAAGTTGACAACATTGTATTTTGATATTATATAATATTATAGGCGATAAGGGTATCTTCTGTAAAAATTTGATTAAAATCGGATAAATAATGCGGGCATACAAATTTTTAGAAAATTATTAATTTTTTTTCGGAAAGTTGGCAACACCGTATTTTAATAAAATTTTAATTTATGTGAGCACTAGGAGAAACTTTTCTGAAAATTTGATCAAAATCGGATAAATAATGTAGCCACAACGAATTTTTTAGAAATTTAGTATTTTTTTCTCGCTTAGTTGGTATCACTGGAAAAACCCAAAACCACATGACCATCTTGGGTACTAGACAAATTTTTCCTGAAAATTTCATTAAAATCGGTTGAACCGTCTAGGAGGAGTTGCAGCCACAAAATTTTGTCTGACGACCGAGTGAGCCAGCGAGCTGACGACGCACATCCATACACCCACATAAACTAAGTTCAGATTCGTCATCTAGAGCAGCGGTTCTTAACCTTTTATTAGTCGCGGCCCCCTTAAAATCCGAAATTATATTCGCGGCCCCCTTAAAATCCTAAAATACTAAATACAATATTTTTATGTGCAGTGTTCAGCAATATCATAGTAGCATTTTTGAATAAAGTGTGTCCGCAAACAGTTTTTGAATATTTTGAAATTATCTATGTCTTTAATTGATTGAGGAAGCGAATTAAAAGCCGGCAGAAAATTCATGCGAAATGCAATGAACAAAAAATGCTTTATTAGATTGTCAGTAATAACATATTTCTTGAAAAATAGGTATATTTGCAAATGAAAGTATACTTGCTATACTATAAAAATTGTAAACCTATACTTTAGTTTAACCATGTTTACGAATATTGAGATGTCATTAAATTCATCTGTCACTTACATATGTATCACTTATAAAAACTAGTAAAAATTTTTTATTTGTAAAGATATAAAAACTTGAAAAATTCTAATATATTCGCGGCCCCCCTATATACTGTCCGCGACCCCCCAGGGGGCCGCGAACCCCCTGTTAAGAATCCCTGATCTAGAGGCTATATGAAGGATTCCTATACACAATTTTTTATTTTTGAAAATGTTACAGACACCGTACCAAACGCTATACCACTTTTTCCTTGCAGTCAAAGTGAATCAATCTCAAATATTTATTCATGATTTATTTGAAATATTATTTCATAAATTATTAGCCGTGTAAAGTTGCCATATGTTCAGCAAATTTTATGTATACTACAGCACATTTCTTTGTAATGTGAATAACTTAAGAATGTAAACACATATTTCACTTACATTTATTATTTAAATAGTTTTTTAAACAAAAATATGTTTATTTAATAATTAAACAATTTGAAAATAGTTAACGTTGTTCCCATTTAAGTGTAGTACTTAACGTACATACATATAAATGCTATTAATTAACTTATCTTTATTATAGAGTAAATGGAATTTTATCACAGTTCTTTATTTAAGTTTTTATTGAATAAAACAATAAATATTTAGATTAGAATTAATTGTAGGTCATTTTATTTACAACTGGGACTACTATTTACTTTTATTCTTATGTATGTATATATATATATATATATATATATATATATATATATATATATATATATGTAAAATAATTGTGTATAACACTTTTGTAACAAGTTATACAAATAAATGCAAGTACTATTAAATTTATATTTAACAATAGACTCAAATATAAGCAAAATTGTTTATTTCTATTTGAGGAAATATGATAACAATTTATTATAGAAATATAGGTATATCTTGATTTTTTTAACACAATTTTGTTTTAATAATTTATAGATTTTTTAATCTAGTTACTTTGTCGCCTAGTAACTTGTTTTGCTTGTTTATTATTTGTATGATTTGTATTATTTCTTCCTGATTAAGCTATAGCTAGAGTTTATTGAAACAGTGATATTTAAATAAAATACACATATTTTAAATAAAGAAGCATACATATTTGTATAATTCGTCAAAAATCTATATAACAATATAAAACACATAATTAAAGATAAACTTTTTCTAAAATCTGAATCTAAGATTTGGATCCGAGAGAGATCCGGATCTGAGATTCGGATATTTGAATTTTAGTTCCAGATCCAAGATCCAGATATCCGAAAATCTATTTATCCGGATATCTGGATAATTTTAGATCTGGATCTAAAATTATCGGGATTCGGTTTCCAGCACTAATTTCTATAAACACTATCATACATACATACATACATACATACATACATACACAATCACGATATGTACCCAAACTCTTTTTATCAACCCGAAATTAATCGCCTCCAAACATTCCTATCCAGCACAAGCAACTTTTGCTTCATCTACATTTATAATTCCTCTCATACATGCTCTTTTATTCTTACTATACTTGGAAACTTTCGCTCACCCAAGCCACCCTCTCAATCATACCACTCCAACTACTCATCGGACGTCCACTGGGCAAACGTATACAATCAAAATCATTCAAATAAATCTTTTTAACAGCAAACGTTCATTAGACGCATTCGCTCAACATGTCCAAACCATCTTAACTGACTCTAAACATGGGGCAACTTTTGCTACAACATTTTTTTCAATTTCACACTCATCATACACTAATCTATTTCGTACCCGATCTCTCCTATTTACACCACAATAAACACTATCGCAAAACCAAAATTTATTTTACTCTTCAGTAATGAAAAACTAATATTAAGATAAACATAAAAACAATCAAAAAATCAATGCGACATTATTAAAAAAACAGGATAATAGATGATTTGGGTGAAGATTCAATAAAATATGAGTAATATAACAAACTATCATATTGTGTATGACTTCATCTGCGCTTGTGAGAGAGGCCATTACACTACAGCACTACACTCTATAGCCCCAAGGTCGTCTTTCGTCTAATATTAATGAACGGCTATTTCTTTTAAAGGCGCAATTGTTGGCAACAACAATGAGAAACCGACTCATCATAATAAATCAATAACAAACACCACTTTGACAATTAATTCATTGTACGTATGTAAGTTTGTTTTGCAAAAGATTTATATTCTACGTGCCATATGAGATATAAATGGATATTGTATACATGGTATTTGTAAATTATGTTAATATTAATCAATTTGTATGTAGATAGTACAGCATTTTAACAAGATTATTCATAAATTACGTAACTGCAATTTATTTGCGTTTGCTTTACAATAAATACATATACACAATCACGCCATGTACCCAAGAAGAGTGTGGCACAAACACTTTCTACTAAAAAATGATATATTGCACTGTTATATTTCTCGTTCCGGTTCAATTAAGAAAATATATATCGGTTTGGATCCGGTTTTCGGTCCGGAAAAATAACGATTTATAGTTCAGTTTTGAGTAATTAATTTTTACATTTTTTCAATGTTTTTATTTGTATTAAAAACTTATTTTCTACCATAATTTAGAACATTTTATTTCTACTTTTATAATACATACATATACAATCACGCGATGCACCTATAAAGATATGTGGCACAAAATCCCGAAATCAGCCTTCTCCAAACATTCCTATCCAAACAAGCAACTTTTGTTTCATCCACAAAAATAAATAAATAAATACATAAATTGATACAAATACGTATACATTATGAATAATAATAATTATTAATTAATTAAAGGTATGATAATTAGAAGTATATATATATATATATATATATATATATATATATATATATATATATATATATATATATATAATATATATGATAATATTATAATTTATTATTCAACACTTATATAATTTGTAGGTATGTTTTAATTATATAATAATAAATTAACGTAACAAATTCTTGTATACTAGATTTTCATTTATTTATAATTAGAAAAAATAAAAATTATGTTCTTTTAATGAAATATTACATATATCTAGTATTATTATATATGTCACAAAAAAATTTACGTACGTCAAAATAAACACACGAAATATCTAAAATAAATAAATAATTTTTATTGTTATTTATTTTTTTAATATATGACACATATATATGAAAGTTGGTAAGAGTGAAAGTTACTAAAAAGTAACTAGAAATTGCAAGTCCATGCAATTAAATTACAGCTTGTTCTAATCTGTGCAACTCGTCGCCGCGACAAAATTGCTTGAGCAATTTCTGTATTACACGAGCAATTTTGTTGCGCAAGAAAATCCCACAGAAAGTTGCGTCGTGTAAAACGGGCATAAGTAAATCATATGTTTTTTTCATAGGTGAAATATTTTTATCCATTAATTAACCTAAAATTACAAATAACTATATTCTCTTCTGGGTGTGAAATATCCAATATATCCGATTTGACTAGCGCTCACACACAACATAACCATAGCGATAACAAGACTTATGCGCGCCGCGCGCGGTAAAAACTCTAACGATAGAAGAACAGACCATCAACATACATCGTTTATCGGTCGTATCGCTTTACCCGCGTGAGTAGCGCGGCTTGAACATGCCACCATTTTAAGTATTTGTACCGTACCCGGGTTAACGTGTTTTTTTTTCTCTTTTTCTTCTTCTATCTTTTTAATTTATATTTATTGGCCACATGATTCAACATTGTGTAATTCTTCTATGCCAGTGTTTTTCAAACTGCGGGCCGAAATTCTTTAATCACTAATGGATCGTCTAATAAACGCCAGGGTCGGATTTAATGCGAGTGAATCTAGCAGCAAAAGTTGGTGTTAGTCAGTTAAGATGGTTCGGACATGTTGAGCGAATGCGTCTAATGAACGTTTGCTGTTAAATAAATTTATTTGAATGATTTTTGATGGTATACAATTGCAAGTGGACGTCCAATGAGTGGTAGATGATTGAGAGAGTGGCTTGCGTAAGCGAAAGTTTCCAAGTAGTAGGAATAGAAGATCATGCGATGAAAGGAATTATGAATGTGGGTGAAGCAAAAGTTGCTTGTGCTGGATAGGAATGTTTGGAGGCGACTGATTTCGGGATGATGAAAAGAGTTTGTGCCACACCCTTTTGGGTACATGGTGTGATTGTGTATGTATGTATAAATCCAGCAGCCGATTTGCGAGCGTACCACTGTTAACGTGGTGAGTCAACCGCTGGAGCTATAGCAGTTATATATTGTATTTAACATAAAACTCGTTATAATTATTAAAAATAATGTAAATACAGTGATAATATTAACAATTTTTAAAAATCAATTTAATAATATTAAATAAAAGTAAATTTAAAGTAAAACGGATTACAAGAAAAGCTGCAATACATGTTACCAGAAAAAATTTAGGGCCATTTCAAGGCAAACAAAAAGCTATATTCAGACAAGTGGTGGGAATACAAAATATAATAATTTTACATTCGATTTATTCGTTTAATACTACATATTTATGATAAATATTTATTGGAAAAATTAGCTAATTTATGTACAATTAATAATTTAATAACAATTTTTATATTCAGACAGAATTATCATATAAAAAAAAATTAATCAAATATTAAATTGTCAATATTTTGTTTGTTTATTATTATTTTGATTTCCAAAAAATATATATGTTGTTAATTGTAATAAAGATTAATCGTATTTTTTTTTTCAAATAAAATGTATGTATGAAATAAGAGAAAATCGCATTTTTCAACGAAAATGATAAAAATTATTTTTTACAAATAAACCACACATACAAAAATTCTGAAATTAATACATAAGTACTATAATAACAAGTAAATACAAGTAACAACATATATATTTTTTGGAAATCAAAATAGTAATAAACAAAGAAAATATTGACAATTTAATATTTGATTAATTTTTTATATATGCTACTTCTGTAAATGCATAAAAATTGTTATTAAATTATTAATTTGTACATAAATTAGCTAATTTTTCTAATAATTAGTTACCATAAATATGTAGTATTAAACGAATAAATCAAATGTAAAATTACTATTTTTTTCATTTTTACCACCTACCTGAAAATAGCTTTTTGTTTGCCTTGAAATGGCCTTAAAAAAAATTAATTACAGGTGCTGGTATATTAACGATATGGTAAAAATGTTCAATAAGAGGGTAGATACCCACTATAAAAAACAAATAATGTAAGACACCTCTTATTAAATTTTTTTTTTCAATTTTTTTTATTATCGTATAATACAACTATCAATTTTTTCGATATTCCGAGTTTCGTATGGGTGCTGCTATATCAACGATATGTTGAAAATGTTCTATAAAAGGATAGATATCCACTATAAAAAAATTAATGTGGGACATCTCTTATTAATTTTTTTTTTAATTTTTTTGATAACATATATGCAACTTTACTTGTACACCTTCGGATTTACGCATTAGTTGAATAAGATGTATAGCATAGGTTCTCAATATTTCAATGCTTTTTACCACTTTGACTGCAAGGAAAAAGTGGTATAGCGTTTGGTACGGTGTCATTTTCAAAAAACAAAAAAATTGTATAGAAATCCTTCATGTAGCCTCTAGATGACGAATCTGAACTTAGTTTATATGGGTGTATAGATGTGCGTCGTCAGCTCGCTCGCTCGCTTTGTCAAAATTTTGTTATCGCAACTCCTCCTAGACGGTTCAACCGATTTTAATGAAATTTTCAGGATAAATTTGTCTAGTGCTCAAGATGGTTATGTGGTTTTGGTTTTTTTTAGTGATGCCAACTTTCCGAGAAAAAAATTACTAAAGTTTTTAAAAATTCATTGTGGCTACATTATTTATTCGATTTTAATCAAATTTTCAGAAAAGTATCTCCTAGTGCCCACATAAATTATAATATTATTAAAATATAGTGTTGCCAACTTTCCGAGAAATGGTGGTCTATATATGGGTTTACTCATATACTTCTAATCTTGTTGTATCATATATGATAAGGAAGGAATTGTATTCACACTAAATTTAACATATCAAGATTTTTACAGAAAGCACGTGTTACTATAAGCCTAATTTGTGTTTATCTGTAAAAATTTTGATATATCAAATTTGGGACCTAGTATACACTTTAATCTTCCTTAAAATGTACGTTGTACACTGTAACAAATCAGAGTAATTTTACCACATTTTGTTATTTAATTTTATTAATTTTCTGTAAATTTCCTAATCATTTATAAAATTTCAATCTAAGATATAGTAAAAATACTTTGATTTATCAATGTAAATTTACACTGATTTTGTGTACAGTGTATGTAAAATTTTAATGTTTTCAATTTACTTATTTTTTATTTGTTTTAAATTACTAAGGCCGGTAACT
Organism: Clivina fossor; assembly: GCA_963966155.1. Classification (NCBI taxonomy): domain Eukaryota; kingdom Metazoa; phylum Arthropoda; class Insecta; order Coleoptera; family Carabidae; genus Clivina; species Clivina fossor. The sequence continues at coordinate 1,412,227 of OZ014560.1, forward strand.
TAAATATAGATTCTTTATGGTAAGAATACAAATAACGTTTGAAAAACACTGTTTTCTACAGGAGCATGACCTCGTCTTTGGATTCTCGTTGAGAGATGAGCAGACACGTCTGTGCAAGTTGATGACGGCTCGTTTTTATTTTAAGTTTCATTTTTATGTCAAATGTCAGCGATATTGACGTTTACGTTCAGGCACCCATGATATTTAGCATTTTATTTACTTATAATGATTGGAAATTATCAATATTAAAATAAATTTCATTTTTCGATAGTATTTTTATATATCTAGCGGAATATTATGTTTCTGTAAGCTTTTGATTATAAAATATCTAAAAAGAATAATAATTTTCGAATATATGCACTTCTTAACAAAATTATTAATATAAGCAAAAATATAAGCAAAAATATCTACAAGTAGTTCTTCGTTAAAGCAACAAATTAACAAATATAAAATATAATTATGTAAATAATATATATATATATATATATATATATATATATATATATATATATATATGTATATATATATATATATATATATATATATATGTATATATATATATATATATATATATATATATATATATATATTTATATTATATATAAAAGTTTATAAAATAAAAATGGCAAAAATATAACTAAATAAAAATAATTTACTGAAAAACTATTTCATAGTCTGACTGGGAATTGAAATCTCCAAAAATTTCTTTATATTTTTTATATGTAAGAAAAGAATTATAGTCGAATATTGTAATTTCCAACTACCTTTTGACAATTCTTTTATAATAATGATAACAAATTTGCCAAAACTTAAATAAAAATAGTTTTAAAAAAAATCTTGTAGTTTACTCAAGACTTGAAATCACCTACTATTTCATTTCAATTGAGAGCAGAAGATTAAAAATAATACAAGTGGCATTTTTTTCAAAAAACTAAAACACTGAGGAAAATTTTACTAATTCGAGAATTTACTTTTAACTTATGTTATTGCAAAATATAAAAAAAGCAACTATTTTGTAGTCTAATCGATTATTGAAATTTCCAAAAATTTCCTGCTGTAATTCTTTTCTAATAAAAGCATATTTATTGAATAAAATATATTTTCAAATAATAGCCATTTAGTCGTATATATCACATAGTTAAGTCTGAAGTAAGCACAACGCGCGCGTAAGAAATATAATTAGTGGTATCAGATGATGGTCATGGCGGTGTTGTGTGGGCAATGTGGTCTCTCTCTCTCTCTCTTCTTCATTCTAATTCTCTCTCTCTCTCTTTCTTTCTTTCTCTCTTTCGTTCGTCTGTGAGAGACGCGCAACATTAACGCGCACCGCCCGTGAAGACACTACAACAACACGACTAATAGATTTCTGAATGCTTCGCACCCACACAGGACCGTAACCGACACATTTACTACCAATTCTCATTTATCAAAAATTCGCTGCTATTCGATTTCCTAGAATATTACTCAACCTATTTGGAATTCTCTCATTCTCTGATCTACACTGGAACTTTAAAATAGTATTTTGTACAATCAATTCGGTGTTAATGCACCAAAGAAAAAAAAACAAGATTAGAAGTATATGGGTAAACTCATATATAGACCACTTTGACTTTTCTCGAAAAGTTGGCAACACTGTAATTTAATAATATTATAATTTATATGGGCGCTAGGAGAAATTTCTTTAAAAATTTGATTAAAATCGAATAAATAATGTAGCCACAATAACTTTTTTTTAAATTTTGTGATTTTTTCTCGATAAGTTGGCAACACTGTATTTTGTTAAAATTGCATAAATTATATAAATACTAGGAGAATCTTTTGTGAAAATTTGAGTAAAATCGGTTGAATAACATGGCTATAATAAATTTTTTAAAACTTTAGTAATTTTTTTCTCGAAAAGTTGGCAACACTGGATATTAATAATAATATAATTAATGGGAGCATTAGGGATATCTTTTCTGAAAATTTAATCAAAATCGAATAAATAATGTAGCCAATATAAATTTTTAAAAATTTTAGTAATTTTTTTCTCGAAAAGTTGTCTTCACTCAAAATTGCACAAGTTACTCGATCTAGAAAATAAAATCATTGGCTGGTATTACAAGCCTCATACTAAATCGTTGTTTTTGAGTGTTTTAGTTAAAATCATGACAACGATTTAATACAGCGCTTAAAACAGACCCTATTACAAGCCTTGCATTAAGGATATATTAGCTAATATCACGTATTAGAAAAAATACGTTTGGCAACGTTGCAAAACTAGTGACGTTTGTATATTCCAAAGACTTCTCTCAAAGTATTTGTTAAATTTTATTGAAAAAATATCGATATATTTATAATTAAATCGAAAATCAGAAAGAATTAAAAAGAAAAAAAACAACAATTAGATTTACTTAGAAAATAGAAATAAGTGTGAAATATTTGTTAATTTTTTATTTACATTAAATTTTACTGTTGTTCAAAATACATAAATAGAAAAAATGTAGAATATTTCATATTTGTATTGGAATAACTAATTGTGATATCACAATTTAAATTAAACAATTTCTTTTATTTATTTTCTAAATAATGGAATAAGTAATAAGTTATTGCAATTCCGGCGACATTCTTGTAATGGCACAAGCTGATCTTGAATCAGATTCAAAATAAATCGCACTGTTTTCTTATTGAAACGATATCTTCGTTTAAATTCCACTTCATTTGGGATTAATTCGCTTTTTATAAATAATCGTACGTTTTCTGTGATTATTTACTTGGCAAAGCACACAAATTAAACTATTTTTTTTATAAACGTCAACTATTTTGACAGCTAATACAGTGCTTAGTACAGCTTCTAGCTGTTTTAAATAATTGAGAAACAACTCTTTAAAACACCCAAATACAAAGCTTGTAAATACGAATTTTTAGTATAAGCAAAAACACCCAAAAACAACGTTCTTAGTACGTATACCCAAATACAGAGCCATTATCTTTATAAAATAAAAAATAAATGCATAATAAATAAAATCTCCACATTTTGATTATTAATTATATTAATTGCATAAATACACTTTAAAAATTTATTTGTTCATCAGGGAAAACTGATACAAATGACAAATGACAATCTATTCAAAACTGTAATAAAAATTGAGTTCTTATCACTTTTGGGCTCTTAAATTATAATTTTACATTTTAAAAAAAGATGATTGTAAGAATACATTTTGCTGTAGATTTACATGATTATCATTGGTAAGGAAGTGTCCAACGATAATTATTGTATTACTTTTTTTTACAGTGTACTCTGACAAATTTGGAAGTTATTTAAAGCTTATCGTCTAACTTCTCACCTCTTATGCTCATAAAAAATTGTTAAATTTTAACAACGATGTTAAAAAAATAACAATGTTAAAAACGTATTTTAACAAATCGTTATATTTTAGCAAAGTGTTCAATCGTTTATAAAACCGGGCATTAATTTTTAGAACTGTTAAAATGTAACAAGATTAGAAGTAAATGGGTAAACCCATATATAGACCACTTTGACATTTCTCGGAAAATTGGCAACACAATATTTTTAAGAAAATTGTAATTTATGTGGGCACTAGGTGAAACTTTCCTGAAAATTTGATCAAATTCGAATAAATAATGTAGCCACAATGAATTTTTAAAAAATTTGTGATTTTTTTCTCGATAAGTTGGCAACACTGTAATTTGTTAAAATTACGTAAATTATATGAATACCAGAAGAATCTTTTGTGAAAATTTGAGTAAATTCGGTTAAATAACATGGCCATAATAAATTTTTTAAAACTTTATTAATTTTTTTCTCGGAAAATTGGCAACACATTAATAAAATTATATAATTAATGGAAGCATTAGGGAAATCTTTTCTAAAAATTTGTTCAAAATCGGATAAATAATGTAACCACAATGAATTTTAAAAACTTTAGTAATTTTTTTCTCGGAAAGTTGGCATCGCAGGAAAAAAAAATAAAACCACATGACCATCTTGGGTATTATACAAATTTATCCTGAAAATTTCATTAAAATCGGTTGGTTCGTCTAGGAGGAGTTGCGATCACAAAATTTTGACTGAGCGAGCGAAGGAGCTGACAAGGCATATCCATACACCCACATAAACTAAGTTCGGATTTGTCTGATCTAGAGGTTATGTGAAGGATTTCTATACAATTTTTTTTGAAAATGTTACAGACACCGTACCAAACGCTATACCACTTTTCCTTGCAGTCAAAGTGGTAATAACCGTAAATTCTAAATATCGAAATATTTAAATCTTGAGACAAACTATATTATAAAAATAAACTAATATATATAGAACGAATAAATCTTTTTTTGAAAGGGCAAGCCCGCCTCTGTTCCATGCAAAGATTCAGTATAGTCAGGTAGACAAAGTATAGTTTTGTTTTCCAAGCTGTAATAAATATTGTGATATTTGGCTCCCAGTACGTTATTAATGAGTGTTTAGGAACATGCGGTCACCATTTTTAGGGCCGCCATTTGTTAAAGATTTGTTTTTGTTTTTTTTTTATTTCATTTGAAAACTTAAATAATAATAATAATAATAATAATAATAATAATATAATTTATTTGTTTTAAAAATATACAATTTTATACAAAGGAGTGAATAATTTGAGTACAAAATATATATTTACATTCGATAATTGAGTGTGTCTATTTTAACAGTAGTTAATGACAATTAGAAGATCTGGAGAACTGGAAACCTGTCTGGAATTTAAATGAATTAGATGTTTTCATATTTTAAAAAATTATCATATAAAAATTTTAAAATTTAATTATTCGTTTAGAATGAAAGCTCTTATTTTTAGCGCGTTGATAGTGTAGTTATAAATATTATTTAATTTAGTTATTGAGTCTATATTAAGTAACTTTTTTTCTATTTCGACGTGGTGCCTGTTATGTACATAGTCGTTAATAAATTGATTTCTGATTTCATTGTATATTGGGCATGTAACAAAGAAATGAATTAAATTTTCGTTTTCTAGGGTGTTGCATAATGTGCATATAATGTCTGTCTGTATTTGGTATTTACAACCTTTTATGTATATGTTAATGTTGTTCTTATTTGAGAGACGTAATTGATTAATGCATCTTATTTTAGTAATCGCGATTTTGTATTTGAGGTATTCCTCAGTTTCATAATCGGTTTTAAGAATCTTATATATGTTGCTGTAACTCGATGCTTGTAGTTTTTGTAGGTCTTCGTTTCTTTTGTATGTTTTATATGCTTCTATGATATTTTTCATTTCAAAATCTAACATGTTCGGATCTTGCTCTATCCATAAGTTTTCGTAACCTATTTTGGTGAGTTCAATTTGTAATTGGGTAGTCCAGTTATACTTTTCATTGTTGTTTTCAAATTCTTGTAATTCCAGTAGTCTTTTGTATTGTAGTTTTGGGAGTCGGTGTTCTTCCATTAATAATATTTTTTTCCACCAATTTAAGTTTCTTTTGAGAACCTCTAATGCTACGTGACAGCTTCCAGTTTCGATTCGTATCATGTAGTCTGGTGTGTTTCTTGGTAGATGGAGTATATTTTTTAGAAATTGTGTCTGAATTTTTTCAAGTTTGTCAAGATAGCGTAAAGCCCATACTTCACTTGCATATAAAAGAGTTGGTAATACCACTGTGTTGAAAAGTTTCATTCTTGTTTCCCAAGATGATGTTTTTGTTTTTATTAGCGTCTGTATTACATTACCTGCAGCTACTCTTGCTTTAGTTATCATGTAGTTACTAGTTTCTAAGAAGATTCCTGAGGATGTCATTTGTATACCTAAGTAGGTATATTTTTTAACAACTTCTAATTTTTGCCCGTTTAAGAGGTAGAAATCAGGTAATTGGCGGGGTCTCCCTTTATGAAATTGAAGAATTTTTGTTTTTTCTGTGTTGATTTTTAAATTATTTGTTGTTGCATATTGTTCTAATGCCACTAATTTCCGTTTGACATCTACAGGTGACGTTGCAAAAATAACCAAATCATCGGCATAGAGTAAAAGTAGCAGATCTTTGTTATCTTTAATATGTATGCCGGTTAGATTGTGTTTTCTAAATTCTTCTTCTATATCTCTTATGTATATTGAGAACAGTAATGGAGAGAGAGTATCACCCTGCAAGACTCCTTTGGTGACTTTAATTTGCTTGCTGAGTTGTTGGTTTGATTTTATCTGTATGTAAGTACTGTCATATAGATTTTTAATTATTCTAATTATTTTGCCACTAACTCCTTGTTCGTACATTTTTATCCAAAGTTTTTCATGGTTTAGCGAGTCAAAGGCTTTTTGGAAATCGACAAAGATTGCGTATACGTTACGTTTATGTAATCTTAAACATGTGTGAACTGACGTTGTTAACGAGAAAAGATTGTCTATACAGCTACGTTTTTGTCTAAACCCGGTTTGTGATTCTGGCAAGATTTTATTGTTTTCAGCCCAGTTATTTAATCTTTGCGATATAATATGAGTGAATAGTTTTGTACAAGTGTTCATTAAAGCTAATCCTCTATAATTGTTGGGGTCTTTTGGATCTCCTTTTTTCCATATGTGAAATATTTCTATAATACCCCATTTTTCAGGGATTTTCTCCTTGATCATAATATCGTTAAACAATGATAAAACGTATTGTTGGAATGATTCTGGTAATAGTTTCCAAATTTCATTTGGCAGTAGGTCATTACCTGGAGCTTTTTTAGTTTTTAAACATTTTATGCTTGATTTTAATTCGCTCATTAAAATTGTGCTGTCTAAGTAATCATTGCCTACATCGTAAAAGTTTATATTATTTTGAGGCTCTGGTTGATGTTGGTCGGTGTAGAATTTTTCCCACTTTATGATAGGAATTGGATCTTCTACAAATCTTTTTTTTGATGTATATTTTTTTACGGTTTTCCAGAATTCATTTGGGTTAGAAATATCGTTTATTTTATTTTTTATGTCTTGTTCGTATTGTTTTTTTGCTTCTGAGATTAGTGATTTATATTCTTTCTTTTTTGTTAAATATTTTTGAATATTTTCTGCTGTTCTATTATTTTTCAAAATCTTGAGATTCTTTTTCGCTCTTTTTTTAGCTTCTGCACATGTTTTATTAAACCATGGTTTATTTTTATTATTAATATCGGTGTTTATAGTTTTAATTTGTATCATATTTGCGTTGTTTAACGTTTCTATTACTGTGTTTATTAAACAATTATAGTTATTTTCGATTGTGCTGGACTCATCGTAGTTTAATTTTAACGAGTTAAGTAATTCGGTAAATTTACTTGTTTTTTCTTCATTAAATTGTATGTATTGTTTATTCATTATTAACTTGTTATTCCATTTGTTTTTTTCATTTCTATTTAATATGAGTTTGCACGGAAAGTGATCGGAAATAATAATATCTTCATATACGTAAAAGTCTTTGATTATGTTTAACCCGGAATTGTTTACTATAGCTAGATCTATGGTGCTGCTGCCATTGTTACTTACATAGGTGAATTTCGCTGGAAAATCGTTACGGCTCCTACCGTTAATTATATTGAAGTTTGAATCTTCTAATAAAGTGTTCAGTTGTTTGCCTTTATTGTTAACAATTGTGTCGATTGATTCGCGTATGTGTAACAGGTTTGTGTTTTCGTAAATTAGTTCATCGTTGTGGTTTAAGTTTCCCACTCGGCAGTTAAAATCACCTGTTAGTATAATTGATTTGTGTGGGTTATTTTCTGTTATATCTTTAAGAGTTAAATCAAAAAGTTCACTCAAAATATTAAAGTCCTTATTCGGTGAGAAGTAAATTACTGCCACAATTATATCTTCTGTTTTTGTTTTTATGTTTAAAAATATCCAGTTGCAAGACTGTTCTATTATATTTATATCACTAAAATTTTTATTAACGCATATAGCTAAGCCTCCGCTGGCTCTTCCTTTAGATTTATCTTTAATCGCGAGACTTTGAAATATATGATAATTTTTTAAAACTTTATTTAATGTTTCATTTGTTTTATTCCAGATCCAGGTTTCACTAAAACATAAAATATCACTTTTAACTATATATTCTAATTCTATGTTATCTAATTTATATAAATTATTTGATCCTTGCATATTCCAGAAAAAAATATTATTTATTGAATTAAAATTACTTAACTTATTTTTTGCTGCATCGGTGTTCAGTTTTTTGAAGTAGAAGCTGGATTTGCTGAATTGACTTTGGGTCGAAGAAATTTTTCTATTGATGCGGGGCGCTGTTGTTTTGCGGTGTTCTCTCTTACTGCACTACGAGTTCTTGGCGTCCCTTCTTTTAGACCTTCGTGCCTCGATTTCGACGCTATTGGATTTGGTTTTTCGGTCTGTTTCCGAAAAGTGTAGTTGTCGCTACTGTTACTATAAGATTTTTCGGTAGCTGGATTTTTGTTTTCTTCGTTGCTGATTTCTTTTTCCTGTGAGATGACTTTAGTTGTTGCTAAGTATTTTTTAACATCTTCTAGGTTGACTTTTTCGTTGTTTACATATAATGCATGATGCTTTATGTAAGCTTTGTATCCCATATCACATAGCTGTTGTCTATATATTTTTATTTTTTTTTCTTCCAATAGTTTTTCCTTTGGCAAATCTTCTTTTATCCATATATCAGTTCCTTTTAGTTTTTGCGAATTATGTAGTATTTCATTTCGTGTGCTTATTTTCGTAAAAGAAACGCTGGTGGGTCTGCAGTGGTCTTTTGGTTTGCCTAGCCTTTTTACTGTATCTATATTTGTCTTGTCGATATCAATATGCATTTTTTCTTTTATAATACCTACAATTTTCCTATCTAGATCTTCTTGATTTTCTTCTTCTGTTTCTTGAATATTGTAGAAAATTAAATTTTTTCTTTTTAGTTGCCCTTTAATATAATTGTTTTCATTTTTTATTTTGCTTAATTCATCTTTTAATTTTGATAATTCTTCGTCTTGGTTATGTATTTTTAGTTCCATTTCCTCAATTTTTTCTTTATTGCCGGTAATTAGTTCGATAATTTCTTGTAATTGATGTTTTTGAGATTTATTTTCATTTTTTATCTCTTTAATATCATCCCAAATTTTGTTTAGTATTACTTCAGACATTTTTGAACAGGTGTTTATATTACCGACTGTAATATGTGATATTGCTCTTGATTGATAGGTGACGCTACTTGTTATCACTTCGTGTTATTAAATTGTCTAATTTTTCAAGCATGTGTTAATTTGCAATTTGTAGGTTATATTTGTAGTTTGAAATATTACTTTTAAACTGTGTACGATACCTGTTTTTGTTTTATCTTAAAAGGATATTTATACGTTGTTGTCTTGTTTTGATAATAGTACACCTTTATGAATTTTCAATTTTTCTGTAATTTGTAAATTATTGTCGCTAAATTTTTCTGCGTGACACAGTGTTGCCACTCAATTTCTCACTCTCTTGAAAACTTAAATAGAACTAAAACTATTCTATATTTAAATTTTATATACAGTAGGTAAAGTAGGTTTTGTAAAAAAATAAAAACAAATAAAATATATTTGGGATTATTCGGATTTTGGACTCAAGACTGATACTATAAGCTTGGTTTTAAAATCGATTTTTACTAATGCCGATTTTAAAACAACGTAACTATCACACGAGCATGACTAAACCAATGAACTAAAACAAAACGGAGAACTAGCTATAATGATTTTTATTTACCGGTAGATGAGAATAGATAAATATAAAAACTATTTTAAGATAAAATTATTATAATATAACAAGATTAGAAGTATATGGGTAAACCCATATATAGAAAGTTGACAACACTGTATTTTAATAATATTATAATTTATGTGGGCACTAGGAGAAACTTTTCGGAAAATTTGATCAAAATCGAACAAATAATGTAGCCACAATAAATTTTCAAAAAATTTTGTGATTTTTTTTCTCGACAAGTTGGCAACACTGAATTTTTTCAAAATTTATTGTGGCTACATTATTTATTCGATTTTGATCAAATTTTCAAGAAAGTTTCTCCTAGTGCCCACATAAATTATAATTTTATTAAAGATATTGTGGTGCCAACTTTCCGAGAAATGTCAAAGTGGTCCATTAATGGGTTTACCCATATAGTTCTAATCTTCTTCTTTATAAATCTCTATTGCTTCTCTTATCAATCTGCTGCTAATATTGATTGGTCTAGCAATATTATTACAGTTTCTTCAATGTTCAGCAATAGCAGATTTTATATTAATACAATGAGTTCTGAAAAATATTTTACGATATTAAGAATAGATGCTTTTTCGTAAATATTAATAAAATATTGGCTTCGAATACAATGAACTCTATTTCTGAATGATGTAAATTGAGACACTGTGGTCATTGGTTTTGAGATTCAGGCAAAGAACAAGAAAAATCGGTGATCAGTGACCTCCATTGAAGCCCTATTACTGACTGTACAATGAACACATACACACGTATGCATATATACGTATGTCGGTATCGTGAGAATGTCACATTCTTTTCGTCTTCGTACTCTCACGTGCTCATTTAACTAATGTATCATTGAACTTTTTTATTCATTTTCTCATTTTACAATCAATTTTTTTTATTAATTCACTCTCACTAGGATTATCGAAAAATAATTTCATAAAAATTTATTTGTTGCAGGTTTGTTATGAAAATCAGTGTTAAAGGTATCTAATTTCATAATTCACTTCATTTTTGCTTCAATTTTAAGCATAGTTTAAATAAACTATATAATTAATTTACATATCTTATAAATTATTTCTTTAAGCCATTAAAGTTCTAACTTGCAAATATTTACAATGGGGTATGTGGTGTAAATAGGAGAGATCGGGTACGAATTAGATTATTGTATGATGGGTGTGAAATTGAAAAAATGTTGTAGCTAAAGTTGCCGTGTTAGAGTCAGTTAAGATGGTTCGAAGCCATCTTGGGCAAATGCGTCTAATGAACGTTTGCTGTTAAAAAGATTTATTTGAATGATTTTGATGGTATACGTTTGCAGGTGGACGTCCGATGAGTAGTTGAAATGGTATGATTGAGAAAGTGGTTTGCGTGAGCAAAAGTTTCCTAGTAGTAGGAATAAAAGAACATGTATGAGAGGAGGAATTATGAATGTGGATGAAGCGAAAGTTGCTTGTTTGGTTAGGAATGTTTGGAGGAGACTGATTTCGGGATGATGAAAAGAGTTTGTGCCACACCCTAATGTGATTGTGTATGTATGTATGTACGTATATAAAAATAAAATTCATAATACTCAGAATATTTACATTGCTAAAATTCAAAAAAAAAATTGTGATATTTTATATTTTTCTCAATAAAACCAAAGTAAAAATGCCACTTTAACCGTAGCTTAAATTTTAACTCTACCTCTGTAGACGAGTTATCATAACTCGAGATTAAATTTAAATTAAATTTATGAAAAATTCCTGACAGTAAAGTTACTGAAGTTCTGCAATTTTACTAAAAGTAACTTTACTAAATAAAATTAATATTACATATGTACATGTATATTTTTCCATTCCTTTGGCAATATCATATTATATAATGTTTGTAATAGTTCTGATATTATGTATTTTGAAACATACATACATACACAATCACGCCATGTACCCATTTGGGTGTGGCACAAAATCTTTTCAACATCCAGAAATCAGTCGCCTCCAAACATGCCTATCCAAACAAGCAACTTTCGCTTTATCCACGTTCATAATTCCTCTCTCATACATGCTCTTTTATTCCTACTACTTGGAAACTTTCGCTCACGCAAGCCACTCTCTCAATCATACCACTCCAACTACTCATCGGACGTCCACGCAAACGTATATCATCAAAATCATTCAAAACAATTTCAATTTTATTGAAACAATTATATAAAATTATAATAGTTGTCTCATGGTTCGTAGGTAAAATTATATACATTTTTTTTTAGAGTGTATATAAGTCGCAATAAAATATTATCAAATTTCATAAAGTATCGAAAACTCACCAAGCGCGGATTTCATGAATCGTGAATGAAAAAGAAATAAAAATAAAACTAGCGAGAATTTACTTTATATAATTAATTATAGCTGCTTATCTAACACCCACTACGGCGACACTACAACTTGTTAAATGGTTCTTTTCCTTTCTCTCTTTCTCTCTCTCTCTCTCTCTCTCTCTCTCTCTCTGGTACTGTTTTTCTCTATTGACTGGCTTTTGTTATTTGTTGTGTTTGAAACTGTGGAAACCATGTCATGTACCTCTAAGCGAATCCAGCTGCTTAAATAGTGGGTGTGTGCTTAACGACACGCTTCTCATATCATACATGTAAAAGACTTAGATGTAGTTATCTTTAAACTTTACAATATAAAAGCTGTTCTTTTTTTCTTCTGGTTAAATAATATATATATATATATATATATATATATATATATATATATATATATATATATACAGGGTGTTTGCAATCAAGGTATTTTATTTTTAAGGGGTGATACTACAGGTCAAAACAAGGCGATTAACGCCAAAACACCTTAGTAAAAGTTTTCTAATAAACGAGATATTCATTTTTTTTTAAGTAAAATGGTAGCATATGGTATAATTTTTATTATCCAGCTCACAAAAAAAATTATTCTTCATAATAGTTTTGGATTTGCTTGAAACGAATAAAAATGTAAAAATATTCCAGGTTTTAAATACAGGGTGACTCGGATTTGCTGATTTGTGTTTCAACTTTTAGGTAAAATACCCTTATTTAAAAAATTTGAATAATTTTATTTGAATATTATAAATAAAATACTTATCTTGATTTGTGTCATTAATAAAAATATTTAAATAAAGTATCTAATATCTCGTTTATTTGAAAACTTTTGCTAAGGTGTTTTAACAATCGACGATCGGCACAAATTTTTGTATGTAAACTTAAATTGTAATTCTAAACATAATATTCAAATAAAATTATTCAAATTTTTTAAATAAGGGTATTTTACCTAAAAGTTGAAACACAAATCAGCAAATCCGAGTCATCCTGTATTTAAAACCTGGAATATTTTTACATTTTTATTCGTTTCAAGCAAATCCAAAACTATTATGAAGAATATTTTTTTTTGTGAGCTGGATAATAAAAATTATACCATATGCTACCATTTTACTTAAAAAAAAATGAATATCTCGTTTATTAGAAAACTTTTACTAAGGTGTTTTGGCGTTAATCGCCTTGTTTTGACCTGTAGTATCACCCCTTAAAAATAAAATACCTTGATTGCAAACACCCTGTATATATATATATATATATATATATATACACAGGGGCGTAGCAACCGGGGGTGCAAGGAGTGCGATGCACACGGGCCCATGAGCGAGAGGGGCCCATGAGCCAAAGTGCCCAATGGGGCCTTATTTTCATTAATACCATTCATAGGATTAAATACATTTATTATATAAATTAATTGAGTATAGTAAGTTAAATACTTTTTTATAGATTCTTTTAAGTTTACAAACACAAAAACATACAGTACAAATCAAATTTAAAGTTTAGGTTTACAAACATAGTTCATTAACTTTAACTAAACTTAACTTTTCTCGCTTTCATTGAAGCAAAAATGCTAATTATTTCACTTAAATTTAATTTACGTGCTCTTTCATTTTCAATCCTCAAAATCGCCAAATTTGATAAACGCTTCTCCCCCATGGAGTTTCTTAAATATGTTTTAATAAGTTTTAATTTTGAAAATGTTCTTTCGGCGCTAGAAGTTGATACGGGGAATGTTAAGAACAAAATAAGAGCGGTACGAAGTTTCGGAAATGTCGAACTAAGAATAGAATATTCTGTAAATATTAATTCTCCTAATTCAAATACCGAATTAATATTTTGTAACTGTTTTTTAAAGGTTTTCTTAAAAGATAATATCTGTGTCTTAAAATCTGCAGTTAAATCGTCAGTATATTTGAAAATCTATCTTTTTATTGTGCAATTATAATATCTAACGTAGCGTTAAAAACGTTTATCCTAAAATTATCTTCTGAACTATTAAATCGAAAATCTTCACACATTCCTTGTCTATGGTTAAGCCAACATTATTAGGTACATACATATATATTTCCTGGCAAGTTGTTTCTTTAGGCATTTCACTTTAATTTATTAATTTTGAAAATACAGATTGCATTTTAACAAAAACTAATTTTAATTAATTTTGATTATCATAAAAAGAAAACAACTTTTATTTGAAATTTTTTTTCGAATAAGGCACAAACAGACACAAATTTTAAAAATTAAAATGACATTTAGAATTTAAAATGAGTCAAAAGAACATTAAAATTTTAAACAATACAAAGAGTAGAGAGGGGCCCTTAATCCCAGTGGCACACCGGCCCACAAAGGTCTTGCTACGCCTCTGTATATATATATATATATATATATATATATATATATATATATATATATATATAGTGTAAATAGGAGAGATCGGGTACGAAATATATTAGTGTATGATGAGTGTGAAATTGAAAAAAATGTTCTAGCAAAAGTTGCCCCGTGTTAGAGTCAGTTGCAAGTGGACGTCCGATGAGCAGTCGAAGTGGTAGATGATTGAGAGAGTGGCTTGCGTGAGCGAAAGTATCCAAGTAGTAGGAATAAAAGAGCATGTATGAGAGGAATTATGAATGTGGATGAAGCAAAAGTTGTTTGTTTGGATAGGGATGTTTGGAGGCGACTGATTTCGGGATGATAAAAAGAGTTTGTGCCACATCCTTTTGGGTACATGACGTGATTGTGTATGTATGTATGTATGTATGAAAAAACATCAGAAATAATGTTTTTAGCATGCTTTTAAGAATGTAACAGGTTGCTCTACACAAGTGAAATTTTCGGAAAACACGTATTTTGGCATTGTTTTCGGAAAATTTCAGTTGTGTAGAGAAATCTGTTACTTAAAAACATGCTAAAAACATTATTTCTGAAATTTTTTTTTCGATGTAAAATTATCGATTTTAGCCTTACTGATTTTTTTTATAAGGCCACCTTTATATATATATATATATATATAATTTTATTAATGATTTAATAAAGAATATTTCACTAGTTACAAATTTTATATCTCGTTAAAGTGCGATAGTTCTATATATAAAATATTTTATATCAATTATTATTAAATAGTTTTGTACATGAGAGTGAATCTAGCAGCCGATTCGTAGCAGCCGATTCGCGAGCGTACCACTGTAAACGTGGTGACTCACCGCTAGCGCTATAGCAGTTATATATTGTATTTAACATAAAACTCGTTATAATTATTAAAAATAATGTAAATACAATGATAATATTAACAATTTTTAAAAATCAATCTAATAATATTAAATAAAAGTAAATTTAAAGTAAAACGGAACACAAGAAAAGTTGCAATACATGTTATCAGAAAAAATTAAAAAAAATATATTTCTAAGAGGTGTCTCACTTTAATTTTTTTACAGTGGATATCTACCCTCTTATAGAACATTTTCACCATATCGTTGATATAGCAGCACCCGTACGAAACTCGGGAAATCGAAAAGAATTTAAAGTGGTAATACGCGAATACTAGACAAAAAATTAAAAAAAAATATTTCTAAGAGGTGTCTCACTTTAATTTTTTTATAGTGGATATCTACCCTCTTATAGAACATTTTCACCATATCGTTGATATAGCAGCACCCGTACGAAACTCGGGAAATCGAAAAGAATTCAAAGTGGTAATACGCGAATACTAGACAAAAAATTAAAAAAAAATATTTCTAAGAGGTGTCTCACTTTAATTTTTTTATAGTGGATATCTACCCTCTTATAGAACATTTTCACCATATCATTGATATAGCAGCACCCGTAAGAAACTCGGGATATTGAAAAGAATTCAAAGTTGTAATATAACGCAATAGAAAAAAAAATTCAAAAAAAATATTTCTAAGAGGTGTCTCACTTTAATTTTTTTATAGTGGATATCTACCCTCTTACAGAACATTTTCACCATATCGTTGATATAGCAGCACCCGTACGAAACTCGGGATATCGAAAAGAATTCAAAGTGGTAATATGCGAATACTAGGCAAAAAATTAAAAAAAAATATTTCTAAGAGGTGTCTCACTTTAATTTTTTTATAGTGGATATCTACTCTCTTATAGAACATTTTCACCATATCGTTGATATAGCAGCACCCGTACGAAACTCGAGAAATCGAAAAGAATTCAAAGTGGTATACGCGAATACTAGACAAAAAATTAAAAAAAAATATTTCTAAGAGGTGTCTCACTTTAATTTTTTTATAGTGGATATCTACCCTCTTATAGAACATTTTCACCATATCGTTGATATAGCAGCACCCGTACGAAACTCGGGATATCGAAAAGAATTCAAAGTGGTAATATGCGAATACTAGGCAAAAAATTAAAAAAAAATATTTCTAATAGGTGTCTCACTTTAATTTTTTTATAGTGGATATCTACCCTCTTATGGAACATTTTCACCATATCCATGATATAGCAGCACCCGTAAGAAACTCGGGATATCGAAAAGAATTCAAAGTTGTAATATGCGAATATTAGGAAAAAAATTCAAAAAAAATATATCTAAGAGGTGTCTCACTTTAATTTTTTTACAGTGGATATCTACCCTCCTATAGAACATTTTCACCTTGTCACTGATATAGCAGCTCCCGTACGAAACTTGGGATATCGAAAAGAATTGAAAGTTGTATTATAGGATAATAAACAAAAAATTGGAAAAAAAGCTTATTAAGAGGTGTCTCATATTAATTTTTTTATAGTGGATATCTACCCTCATATAAATCATTTTTACCATATCGTAGATATAGCAGGACCCGTACGATTCCAGAGTTTCGTACGGGCGCTGCTATATCAACGATATGGTGAAAATGTTCTACAAGAGGGTAGATATCCACTATAAAAAAATTAAGGTGAGACACATCTTAGAAATATTTTTTTTAATTTTTTTCCCAATATTTGCATATTGCAACTTTGAATTCTTTTCAATATCCCGAGTTTCGTACGGGTGCTGCTATATTAACGATATGGTTAAAATGTTCTACAAGAGAGTAGATATCCACTATAAAAAAATTAAAGTGAGACACCTCTTAGAAATATTTTTTTTTAATTTTTTTCTCTATTACCTTATGTTACAACTTTGAATTCTTTTCAATTTCCCGAGTTTCGTACGAGTGCTGCTATATCAACGATATGGTAAAAATGTTCTATAAGAAGGTAGATATCCACTATAAAAAAATTAAAGTGAGACACCTCTTAGAAATATTTTTTTTGAATTTTTTTTTCTATTGCGTTATATTACAACTTTGAATTCTTTTCGATATCCCGAGTTTCGTACGGATGCTGCTATATTAACGATATGGTGAAAATGTTCTACAAGAGAGTAGATATCCACTATAAAAAAATTAAAGTGAGACACCTCTTAGAAATATTTTTTAAAATTTTTTTTCTTTATTACCTTTTGTTACAACTTTGAATTCTTTTCGATATCCCGAGTTTCGTACGGGTGCTGCTATATCAACGATATGGTGAATATGTTCTATAAGAGGGTAGATATCCACTATAAAAAAATTAAAGTGAGACACCTCTTAGAAATATTTTTTTTTAATTTTTTGTCTAGTATTCGCGTATTACCACTTTGAATTCTTTTCGATTTCCCGAGTTTCGTACGGGTGCTGCTATATCAACGACATGGTGAAAATGTTCTATAAGAGGGTAGATATCCACTATAAAAAAATTAAAGTGAGACACCTCTTAGAAATATTTTTTTTTAATTTTTTGTCTAGTATTCGCGTATTACCACTTTGAATTCTTTTCGATTTCCCGAGTTTCGTACGGGTGCTGCTATATCAACGATATGGTGAAAATGTTCTATAAGAGGGTAGATATCCACTATAAAAAAATTAAAGTGAGACACCTCTTAGAAATATTTTTTTTAATTTTTTTTCCCAATATTTGCATATTGCAACTTTGAATTCTTTTCAATATCCCGAGTTTCGTACGGGTGCTGCTATATTAACGATATGGTGAAAATGTTTTACAAGAGAGTAGATATCCACTATAAAAAAATTAAAGTGAGACACCTCTTAGAATAATTTTTTTTAAATTTTTTGCCTAGTATTCGCATATTACCACTTTGAATTATTTTCGATTTCCCGAGTTTCGTACGGGTGCTGCTATATCAACGATATGGTGAAAATGTTCTATAAGAGGGTAGATATCCACTATAAAAAAATTAAAGTGAGACACCTCTTAGAAATATTTTTTTTTAATTTTTTGTCTAGTATTCGCGTATTACCACTTTGAATTCTTTTCGATTTCCCGAGTTTCGTACGGGTGCTGCTATATCAACGATATGGTGAAAATGTTCTATAAGAGGGTAGATATCCACTATAAAAAAATTAAAGTGAGACACCTCTTAGAAATATTTTTTTTTAATTTTTTGTCTAGTCTTCGCGTATTACCACTTTGAATTCTTTTCGATTTCCCGAGTTTCGTACGGGTGCTGATATATCAACGATATGGTGAAAATGTTCTATAAGAGGGTAGATATCCACTATAAAAAAATTCAAGTGAGACACCCCTTAGAAATATTTTTTTTTAATTTTTTGTCTAGTATTCGCGTATTACCACTTTGAATTCTTTTCGCTTTCCCGAGTTTCGTACGGGTGCTACTATATCGATGATATGGTGAAAAAGTTCTATAAGAGGGTAGATATCCACTGTAATAAAATTAAAGTGAGACACCTCTTAGAAATATATTTTTTTTAATTTTTTCTGATAACATGTATTGCAACTTTTCTTGTGTTCCGTTTTACTTTAAATTTACTTTTATTTAATATTATTAGATTGATTTTTAAAAATTGTTAATATTATCACTGTATTTACATTATTTTTAATAATTATAACGAGTTTTATGTTAAATACAATATATAACTGCTATAGCGCTAGCGGTGAGTCACCACGTTTACAGTGGTACGCTCGCGAATCGGCTGCTACGAATCGGCTGCTAGATTCACTCTCATGTTTTGTACTGCATAGAAAAATTTACATTACATTTGCATTAGAAATAAATTAAGTATAAACTTATTGATTTATTTACAATTATCATTTTCAATTAGAATATACAAATAAATTAACCTTAACGAATTAATTAACTGTAATTTATTGAGAAAATTATCGGTTTGTTTTGCATATATTTATATACATAATTATTTAATTACAAATTGCTATTACTATAACAGCATAATTTTCTATTTGCGAATTAAGTAATTAAACGATAACAATAATCAATAAATTTATTTATTAGTCATTTCATTTGTATTTTGTTTATATTTGAAAAATGTTGAAGTAGTCATTCGTGACCGTCTTAATAATTTTTATCAGTGTTTGTTTCAGCGCAATTAAATAAATATTTAACAAATATTTCGACGAATTATGTATACAAAATTACAAAGTAATTCTCAATATCCTATGAGTAATCTTTTGCGTGGTATATTATTTTTAATTCTACTTATTCTACTGTAAAAAAAAAATATAACGAAAATTTATTAGATATAAAGATATTAATAATGAAAATTGAAATATTTTAAAAAGATAAATAATATTTTGAAAAAATTACTATTGTGAAGTAGCTACTTATAAGGAACTAAAAAAAAACAAGAATTTCCAAAAGATATTAAATCATATGTGTATGACAATTTATTTTCTTATCTCGTTATAATAAAAAAAGAAACAAACTATATTTTTATTATTTATTAATTAAATTAAATAAATTTGAAAATCAAATACAGTAATCTCTCTATTTATGCCTTCACAATTTACGCGAATTTATTTTAACACGAATGATATATATATATAATAATTAACTAAACAATTAGTATGATAAGTAAATTAAAATTTTTAACATATTAAAGTAAATTTAATAAATTTATATGCATTGTATATACTGTGTTTCAACCAAAGTGTTCAAATTCGTTTCATACAACTTAAAGAAATAAAAATGTATGTATGACAATTCAGTTGTACATATTCTCACTAATATAAATAATTTCACTTATTTATATTTTTAATAAATATAATAATAAATCTGATTTTATTAAATTTTGTAATCTGTAATTTTCGAAAATCTTTAACTATTACTATTTAATACAAATATATTGTAGGCTAGAGTGAGTGAATCACAACCACGTAAGAATAAAGTCCTGTAACTTTTAAACAAAATATTATTTTTAAATACATACATACATAAACAATCACGCCATGTATCCAAAAGAGTGTGGCACAAACTCTTTTCATCATCCCCAAATCAGTCGCCTATAAACATTCCTATCCAAACAACTTTCGCTTCATCCACATTCATAATTTCTCCTCTCATACATGCTCCTTTATTTCTACTACTTGGAAACTTTTGCTCACGCAAAACACTCTGAATTATATCACTCCAACTATTCATCGGACGTCCACCTGCAAACGTATACCATCAAAATCATTCAAATAATTTTTTTAAAAGCAAAAGTTTATTAGAAGCATTTGCTCAACATGTCCGAACCATCTTAGCTGACTCTA
This sequence comes from Clivina fossor, assembly GCA_963966155.1. Taxonomy (NCBI): domain Eukaryota; kingdom Metazoa; phylum Arthropoda; class Insecta; order Coleoptera; family Carabidae; genus Clivina; species Clivina fossor. Next base: position 1,432,798 of record OZ014560.1, read on the forward strand.
ACACGCAACTTCTGCTACAACATTTCCTTCGCAATTTCACACTCATCATACACTAATCTATTTCGTACCCGATCTCTCTTATTTTCACCACATACCCCACGTAAAATCTCATTTCGCACAGCAGTTATTTTCCATTCATGCTTTTGCAACCAAACCCAACATTCACTACCCTATACATCAAAGTAGGCACCAAAACTGCATTGTATATACTCAAACGGGCTTCTCTGTAAACATTTACATTCTTAGCAAAAGTTCCCAAAGCACCCAAAACCTTACAACCAGCATTTACTCTCCTTTCAATTTCACGATCAAAACGACCATCTCTAGACAACAAACTACTCAAATACACAAATTCATCTGCCTGCTCTAAACGTGCGCCGTATCAATATATACATTACATTCAGTCGTCAAATTGCCCTTCTCAAAAAAATGTATATTTGTAAGTATAACATATATTATATATTAATAATAAATTATTGCAAATTATTAATATTGGCGGTATATATTGCATTTCGTGCACGTTTTCATATATTTTCAATAATCAAATTCAAATTCAAGCGAAAATTAACAATGCAATTGTAAATTAAATTAATATAATATTTGCGAAGAAATAAAATCTCAATATTTTGAGTAATTATTAACATAATGACCTCTTTTTACACAGGTAACGTAGTATTAATATTATGACACGCTTGAAGAAAATCTAAAATATTTGATCTTTGTTGCAAAATTATAAAGTGTCATACGTTTAAAAGAAAAATATTTCTCAGTATCGCACTGTACTATCAAGGTATATAATAAATAATAAACATATAATACATTTGTATAGTAATTATAGCAAAAAGAAAATTAATGTTTTTGTTAAATTCTAAATTGTATAGCGATAACAGAATATATAAACATGCTTGTGTAAGTCCATTTCTATTTTAAATATATCCATTTCATTATAATAATATCAGTATGATTTAAAATCGTTTGTGGATTTTACATGAGCGAAGCAAATCGTAAGCGATAACATAATGTATTTATATAAATATATATTTACGCTTTTCTTTTTATTTCTTTTCTTCAAAAAGACTATATAAATATATTCTGAAAAGCGAGAGCGAGAAGAAAAAAATACACAGACCTGCAAATAAAATATATAAGTAAACAAATATGTATTTTGTATTATATGGCCTTATCGGGTGAGTTCGTTGACTTTGAAATGAACATTTCACTGTAAATATTATGAAAAATTTTCTCATTGATAAAACCTCTCGGCAAATAAAAGATAATAGAAAATAGAAAAAAATTATTCAATCAAATAGTAATATTTTAACATTAGTAAAATATCTTTCAGAACTCATTGTATTCAAATATAAACTCTTTTAGAATTAGATTTTCTTTAATTATTTTATAAAAACGACGTTTTTTCTTCATCAGATCAAATTTTTTTATCAATGCTATTAAAGTAAATAAAAATACGTAGCAACTAGTTCTAGTATTTAGATACATCTAGCGCAAAATAAATACATACATACATATATACACAAACACGCCACGTACCCAACAGGATGTGGCACAAACTATTTTCATCATTCCGAAATCAGTCTCCTTCAAACATTCCTATCCAAGCAAGCAACTTTCGCTTCATGCACATTCATAATTCTTCTCATACATGCTATTTTATTCCTACTACTTGGCACTTTCGCTCACGCAAGCCACTCTCTCAATCATCTACCACTCCAACTACTCATCGGACGTCCACGCAAACGTATACCATCAAAATAAATATTAATACAAAAATTTAAATACAATGCAAATGAACGTTTCTGAAAGCATTTTAAAGCGCGTGTGTGTGTTTTGTCGCAAATTTTAATGATAAAAGTAACCGCGGTCTTATTGCGGAATATATTTGCATTGTATAATATTGTAAAATTTGTTTATTGTTATTAGAGCTAACGTTGCATGTTCTAACATGTTGTAAAAAAAAACGAAAACAAAATGAAATAATTTTAACCATTTTGACTGCAAGGAAATGTAATATAGCGCTCGGTACGGTGTTTGTAACATTTTAAAAAAAAATTGTATAGAAATTCTTCATATAGCCTCTAGATCAAACGAATCCGAACTTAGTTTATGTTGGTGTATGGATGTGCGTCATCAGCTCGCTCGGTCGGTCGTCAGTCAAAATTTTGTGATCGCAACTCCTCTTAGACGGTTTAACCGATTTTAATGAAATTGTAATTGAAATAAAATGAAATTGTACTTCTAATCTTGTTATATAGGGTTTTATTTTCTTCTAATGCCTCAACTAATCTCAAAGTTCACTGTACACAAATATAATATCGAAAAAATTAAATATCTCTTTTCATTTCTACCTTCATAAGAAAAACAAACTTAAAACAAAGTATCAATTTTCAAAGACTGTAAAGCGACAATCTAAAGCCATAATATTTTTTATTGAAGAATAATTGATTTCCAAGACAAGAGTTTAGTAGCGCGGACTCAAAAGGGTTAAATAGAGTTAGCCACCGGCCCATTAAGGCTATAAGGTCCGATCATAAAATCTTAAACGTTTCCCTAGTACAAAATAGAATTATAGGGTCGCTAGGGGCCAGTATAGTTTGGGAAAAATCTCGGCTGTGTGTCCGCTTTTAAAAACGTTACTTGAGAATTGACATCGTAAATTTCCTGTGTGACACTTTTGAGAGTTGAGTGCGCTTATTTGCGGCTTTTAGTGCCGAACAATGCGCATATTGGAAAGATGAAATCACGATACTAATTAATTGCTCTTTCAACTATAATACTCGTGCATGTTCTTTTGTTTTTTTGGTTTTTTTGCTAGGATCGAATAAATCAGTTTATTGACTTTTTTTTACCCACTTTGACTGCAAAGAAAAAGTGGTATAGTGATTGGTACTGTGTTTATAACATTTTCGAAAAAAATAAAATTGTATGACAATCTTTCGTATAGCTTCTAGATGACGAATCTGAACTTAGTTTACGTGGATGGTATGTGTCAACTCGCTCGCTCGGTTATCTGTCAAAATTTTTCTCAAAATATTACAGAGCCAAACAAATTTTACCTATTTATGAAAAATTTCCGACAGCAAATTTACTGAAGTTCTGTAAATTTACTAAAAGAGACTTTACTAAAAACGTGTAATACCTATTCCATACATACGTACTTCTCCATTCAGCTGTTAATATCATAAAATATAATGTTTATAATAGTTCTGATATCATGTATTTTTAAACAATACATACATACACAATCACGCCATGTACCCAAAAAGATCGCCTCCAAACATTTCTATTCAAACAAGCAACTTTCGCTTCATCCACATTCATAATTCCTACTACTTGGAATCTTTCGCTTACGCAAGCCACCCTCTCAATCATACCACTCCAACTACTCATCGGACATCCACCTGCAAACGTATACCATTAAAATCATTCAAATAAATCTTTTTAACCAAACGTTCATTAAACATTCGCTTAACATGTCTGAACCATCTTGACTGACTAATAATAAATAAAAAACAAAAAAAAACAATAAAACAAAACAATTATAAATAAAATTACAGTAGTTGAGTAATTATACCTAGAAATACTTTTCAGAACTCATAATACTAAAATTACATACACTTGAATTATTCACATTTACAAATAATTGCATCATTGTAATATTTTAGGAAATATAATAATGAATTGACACATTTTTTTCTCTTCTAAGACTACATATCTTACTACGATAATTTGTAATATATATATATATATATATATATATATATATATATATATATATATATATATATATATATATATATGTATATATATATATAACAAGTACATTTATCAATTGTCTATTTATACGATAAACGCAAATTTATCTAGATGTAATATCTTAATCCAATTATTATCAAACAAGTTGTCAAACAAGTGTAGTAAAAAAATTGATAGATAATGATAATAAAATATATATAAAAAAAACTTTTTAAAAATCACGTTTATATTTAAACGCACTAAAAAGAGGAAAATAATTTTTTCCTGGTTATCCAAAATTTTTTAGAAAGAAATGAAAGCGTGGAGCGCCAGGATGTAATGATGGATAATCAGAAAAAAAATTATTTTTCTCTTTTTAGTGCATTTAAATATAAGCGTAGTTTTTAATAAGTTTTTTTTATATATTTTTTTTTCTGCTTTTTAGTCATGTTGTCAATTTTTTTTGTTAAAAAATTGTGTTGTCTCCTGAAATAAAACTGCATACAAAATTTCAGTGAGATCAGATGATAGAATGTGGTCTAAAAATTGGTTGCAAGATTTGACCGTGACAACAGAGTGAGCTATATAAGCGTGGTGAAAAATTTGCAAAAAATATTCAGTATTCTTCCATAGTCAAATAATTTATTAGGTAAATTTATCAAAGAATTCTTAGTACAATGTACTTCATTTTTTATTGCAATAATTTACTGTACAAATATATACTTCAAGTTGTTACACCTACTTTCATATCCAAACAACGTTTTAATTAAGATAATTGAGAAAAAAAAATTCTTTTCGGAATTTTATCAAATATAATCAGAACATATTTACTATTGATTGCAATCACTTAGAATTATTGATTATAAATATACATATTTTTAAAAAGCTACTGAAGAGGCATTGCACAAAAATATTAATATACAATGCGTAATAATTATAATGTTTTTTTTCGTATTATAACAATAGATTCTTGACATCAAGATCAAATTTATCACTTGTTTTTCATCAAATTTGTAATATATATATATATATATATATATATATATATATATATATATATATATATATATATATATATATAGGATGTTCGCTTGCCAGGTGGATATAAGGCAATAACATGGGATACCGATAATATGCAGAATACTTCTTTCTGAAGTATAATTCGGAGAAATACTTAGAATACTTTTCGAAAGGAAATAAAAAGTTATATAATTTGGTTTTAGTTTTAATGTGCTAGCATATGCTCCGTTTGGGCGCTAGAATTTTTTTTAAAATGTTTTTTAGAATTTCCAATAATTTTTCCTGCTAAATCAGTATGAGTTAGAGAAAAAAGTTACTTAGCTATTATTTCTCTATTTCACTTAATTTTTTCACATTTTTGTTGAGCAAATTCAATAAAATAGAGAAAAAAATTAGCTACATAATAGCTAAGTAACTTTTTCTCTAACTCATACTGATTTAGCAGGAAAAATTATTGAAAATTCTAAAAAAACTATTTAAAAAAAATTCTAGCGCCCAAACGGCACATGCTAGCAAATTAAAACTAAAACTAAATTATAGAACTTTTTATCCCATGTTATTGTCCTATATCAACCTGGCGAACGAACATCCTGTATATATATATATATATATTTATATATATATATATATATATATATATATATATATATATATATAATATATATTTAATATCAAAATACACTAATTATGTAAGAAACTAACAAAATATGGTCTATTAACATAGTAAAAAAATGTTTGAGAGTACATTATATAAAATAAAATAAATTTAGGTTGAAGTTTTGTATTGATATTATTAATAAATCAACGTTTCAACAAATTAAACGTCCGTATTTATCAGGAAAACTGATGGAAGTTGAGTTTGTTGAAACGTCGATTTATTAATAATATTAATACAGAACTTCAACCTAAAATCGTTTTATTCTATACGGTCTGTTATCCAAAAAAAAATTGTTATTTGTATAAAATATATTTTGAAAAAATATTAAATATTATTCTAGTACGGTTAAAAAATGTTTTGTAGTATTAAATAAAAAATTTGTTTTCTTCTAACATATTTTTAATATTTTTATAAAAACGTATTTTACAAAATTTATTCATTAAAATCATTAATTTTAAAATAATGCAAAGTTAAAATAAGGAAAAAAATGTGTTATTTAACTGGATAAAAATCAGTGTTACAATATCCATAAAAAAAAATAAAAGTTAGTACTTATAACTCAAAAATAGTTTACCGTTTAGTAGTACTGGAATCTAAAGTTCAAAACACACTTCCTATCCAGAGAAGCAATTTTAGCTTCATCCATATGCATGATACCTCTCATACATGCTCATCTATTTTTACTACTTGAAAATTTTCGCTCATGCAAGCCACTCTCTCAATCATACCACTTCAACTACTCATCCGACGTCCATGTAAACGTATACCTACAAAATCATTCATATAAATTCTTTTAACAAAACGAATATTAGACAAACTATAGCGTATGCATTTTTTTATTAATATTTTTTTATATTAATTAAACATTTTTATCTCTGTACTTAAAAAATTACATATTTACTTTTCTTTTTTACTACGACATTGAATAAAATAAATAAAAACATCGCCGTGTTTTTGTATACGAAAAGACACTGTAAAAACAAAATAGCGAAATTATGGAAAAATCTGTTACAGTGGGGGACTAGCTAATCCGAATTCTCAGAAATCCAAATTCCCTTGTAATCCGAACAAAATTGAAATATTGCCCTTTAACATTCGGTACAACTTTTGCTACAACATATTTTTTCAATTTCACACCCATCATACACTAATCTATTTCGTACCCGATCTCTCCTATTTACACCACATACCTCACGTAAAAATCTCATTCCCACAGCAGTCATTTTCCGTTTATGCTTTTGCTACCATACCCAACATTCACTACCCTAATCAAAGTAGGCACCAAAACTGCATTGTAATACTCAAACGGGTAGCTTCTTTGGAAACATTTACATTCCTAGCAAAAGTTCCTAAAGCACCCAAAACCTTACAACCAGCATTTACTCCTTTATCAATTTCACGATCAAAACGGCCATCTCTAGACAACAAACTACCCAAATACACAAATGCATCTACCTGCTCTAAACGTGCACCATCAATATATACATTACATTCAGTTGTCAAGTCACCCTTCTCAAAAACTAGAACTTTGCACTTATCAACATTCAACACAAGATTCATAACTTTACCAACAACATTAATTCTATCAATCATCCTTCTCAGTTGCTCTTTAGATTCAACCAAAACAACCAAGTCATCAGCATATAAATGACCTAATAAGTATGTAAAATTGCTTACTTTCTGCAAATTACATCACATACTTAATGTAAAAATACGTATGTTCGTATAACTTTTTAAATTATGTAAAATTACAGCTTGCATATTAATATATCTGTAATAATTCATCAAAGTAATGAGACTTAGTACATATTTTGTGTAACAATACACACTACTAATATTCTACCTAGAAAAACTGGGCATTATACTGTAGGTAAAATTACAAAATTTTTGTTTAGAGTGTATGATATTAATAAATAGTGTATTATTATGATATGATATTTGTGGTTGATGTCGTTACGTATTCCAAAAATGCACTTTGGTGTTAGCCTGGCCTGGGATGATAAACATGATAATGAAGTCTGCATTTATGTAAATAAATCCGTATATATCGAGTTTGTGTCTGGAGAAGTCAGGTTTACATTAGGATTACGCGATTGCTTACATCGTGTTTCAACTGTTTTTCCTCATCTTCACTTGTTTAATGCTCTTGCCCCATATGTGTCTATAAACACATGCGCACACACACACACTTACGGTTAGCCTAAGTGTACCTACATTTTATGCTATTGCACATTGGTTCGCCAAAAAGTATCCGAACTTAAAACACGACACTATGTTTTAATTTTTTATTTTATTTATTCGGTTCACATCCGTAAGACTTACTATACAGGGTGATTTATGACGTCGGGGAAAAACTACACCGGATGATTTCTATGAGTAATCTAAATAAAAAAAACTTCAAATAAACATATGTCCGAAAATGCTGTCTAACGGAACTGTAGCCGTTAGAAGTTTATTACATGTAACATCAGTCGCGTTAGCCTTAAGCTTGAATTACATTATACTTTTTTCGTCTAGATTCATAGTAGATTTCTAGTTCAATTTTCGTTCAAGTTTTGTTCAATTTTCATACTTTTTTCACAATCGGTCGTGTATTGTCGAGTTTCTTCGATTTTTTCCGGTGTATTGCCAATACGCCAACTTAAAAATATAAAGTATACTTAATTTGACAGATACTGAAAAACACATTTAAACAAAAATGGATACATATAAGGTTGGTACAATTGCGTGCGCATGCGTATAATGTATCTCGTATAAAACTTGAATAGGAAAATAGAGCATGTTGTATATTTCTATACTAGGAAACTTGAAAGAAACTTGGATGCAAAAATCTGATTTACACTATACATTATCTGACTATCTGTACTTGAACAAAACTTGAACTAGAAACCTAGTATGAATCTAGACGAAAAAAGTATAATGTAATTCAAGCTTTATTCATTAAATCAGAAAAAAGAACAAAAAAAAATCTGTCACAATAATCATTAATTAATTATTACTGCATATATACAATATTAGCTGTATCCTTTTTATCAAAAAATTGACTCAGCTCAGTTGGTAATTGAAGTGAGGTGAAACGAAGTGAAGTGAGTTGAGTTGTTTTATAAAAGAACAAGATATTCAAACTCTAGCAAGAGAACACGAATAACTGACAAAGATCGAAATACTTTGACACCTTTTTTCACGTTTGTTATTCTAATCAATCGTAAATTTGTGAATCAAGAAATACATCTTTGATAAATTTTACATTAATTTTTAAATTTAAAGGTCCAATATTATTCAATCATTCAATTTCGTATGAAATTTTTCGTCGTTAACTTTAAAAACAGCCACTTAACTGAGTCACTTCATTTTGAGATTATTTTGCGGGTGCAGCAGAATCCGTAAGGGAGGGGGAAGGTATCCAACTCAGTTTGTCGTAGCTCAGTTAAGATAAATAAGAATAAGAATTATCTGAGTTGATCTGAAGTGAGGTGAGATCTCAGTAAATTTTAGGTAAAAAGAATACAGCTATTGATACAGAAAATAAAACTAGGACTTCAGACAAATTGTTATGAAAATAACACTAGACAAAAGAAAAAAAAATTATATTAAAAACACTAAAAAACAAAAGAATACATATTTAAAGGAATCAAAATATATACAATTAAAAAAACTTTAAAATTAGAATAAAAAAATTATATTTAAATAAAGATTGAAACAAATTATATATATATATATATATATATATATATATATATATATATATATTTAATTCTGCACGCACTTATTTTAAATTAGACTAAATAAATATAATATAAAAATCACATTTGCCAGTTCTAAATTCTTTATGTTATTATTAATCCGAAAACTTTTTGTCCGAACCTGTCTGTATATGTCTATAATGTACACTTCAAAAACTATTTACTTTTGTGGGAACACACTATAAGCAGGCAACCTACAAAGCGTGAAAATAAACAGAAAACAAAACTAAATATTATACCTTTAACTAAAGCTGATATGTATTTAGTTTTTCGCGTGTTCCTTTTTTCCTTTTTGTTTTTGTTTTTTTTTTTCTACCGTCCTGTGACGAATCTGCGGCGGCGCCATTTGAAAGCGTAATCGTGATAATCGAAGGTTTAAACATAACATAACATATACAGACAAAAGAAAATCTTCTTTAATATTTTTTACTAGTTGTATATTTATATGTTTAATAATCAGAATATATTAACTATGTAAGTTAAATGCATGCATTGGCGTAACTAACTTTTGCTATCCAAAGGGATATACACTCTAAAAAAATATGTCAATTTTATTAATTATTTATCACCAGTAAAGTGTGTCTACAGAACATAATCTCAATCAATAGATTTTTCAGTTATACGAAAATGTTTTTAGATATAATTGCCCTCACTTTTAAAAGTGATTTTTGTCAAAATTACTTTTGACGTTTACTTAAAATTACTTATTAAACAATTTAGATAGAGGCAGAAATAAAAATTTACTTTAAAGCAAAAAAAATTAAAGCAATTTTTCATAAACAAAAGAGGTGAAAATGTATTTATAAAATATTTTAAGTACAAATTTCCTTTCATTATAAAAAATATTTTGAATAAATATTTTTGAAAAAAAAATCAGTTACATTATAGGTTGGTAATTATAATTCAAAAATGGTTTACAGTACAGTACTGAAATTTAGAGTAAAAGAAATTTTCCTTAAATTATCTACAATTAAAAATAAAAATTATGGAGAAAAATTAAATTACACAAAATTAGATTTTCCGCTTATATTTAATGTTCTATATTTTTGAAACTAATGGAAAATTTGGATAATTTAACCAAAGCAGTATTTCTTAGATTCTAGAGTTTTTCATTATACTTATTACAAATTAACCATACAATAATTTAATTTAAATGGTTTTTCTTTGATTGGAAGAAAAGTGAACATTTTAAAATCTAAGTTACGCTACTGAATGCATGATTATAAAAACTCTATACATCACAATTTTTTATTTATTGAAACTAAACAATAATAAATATTATTATCTTATTTTCGACATTTATTTCTTTAATAAATTTATTTTTAATAAATTGTTTTGATAATATTCGTCATCACGTTTCAGTACGTAACATATAATTTTTCTACTTTCATTTATAAGTCTAGAGTTTATTGTATGAAAAACCTATTCACAGCTTTCTATTTTAATTCCAATTTCAATTACGTTCAAATGCATTATGCAGAAATAACAGTGTAAAATAGAATTGAATTTTGTGTTAATTTTTAAAATTTTGAAAAAATATAAAGAAAAGTTGAAATGATTGTATTATTTCTATAAAATAAATTAATTTCTCTGTTATTAGGTAATATAAATTAATAATAGAATAATTTATATTTTATAATGGATTTGACAAGTACAAATAAATCAATATGTTTGTATACCTAAAATTAATTTTTGTTTCTCTGTATCAAGCGAAATCAAATTTTGTTCATCAAATTGTACAAATTTTTAATACGATTGCTAAGATTGTTGTGTTGTCCACTGATTTTATAGATTTTAGACAAAAATTAATGAAATTGTAAAGATTTTACTCGAAATTTTAAATAATTTTACGAAAATCTTTAATTCATTTCATTATGATTTTAAAAGAAATTACTAATATTTTAATTAAATTAGATTGAACAAGTAATTTTTCAAATTATCTAGTTCTTTTTATAGATTTTTTGTACAAATGTAGTAAATTTGGTAAATGTAATTTTTTATAAAAAATGTAATATTACGTAAATTATCACGATATATTAAAAAAAAATGCTAGGTAGTAATAAAGGTGTATTCTTTAACTTTATGTTAAATTACATAAATTGTAAGTTGTACTGGTAAATCAATAGTTTAGTTTAAAAAAAAAACACTTTTAAACAAAATTGCATAAAATAAAACGGCTTTAGATTTAAGTTCAGTATTAATATTTATTAATAATCGACGTCTCGATGAATTCAATATCCGTCTTCTTCAAGAAAACTGATACAAATGACATTTACAATAAATAACAGAACATAGAAACAAGTTACTAGGTATAAAAAATAAGTAACTAGATCATATTTTTTTTTTGTTAATACAGAAATTTAACCTAAAGCCGTTTTATTTTATGAATGAGTTCTGAACGAAAGATTTTTTACTATGTTAAAATTGCATAAATTTTGTATTTGTGCAGTGTAGAAATAAACCTTAAGACTTAAATTAATTTAATATACAAAGATGATTTTTTTATATCTAAAAATCATAAAATAATATATCGTAAAAATATTTCTTAATTTTCATTGTTTTTTTTACAATTATCAAAAGTTAAATAAAATAAAAAACAAAAATTTACTAGTTAAATAAATTCATTCAGCTTATAAACTCAAAACAAATTTTATTTTAAGCTACGATTAAATAGAATTATAAAATTAAATATAGTAAATTATTTTATTCTAAAGTTTGACCAATCAATAACAAAGCGAAATAAAAATCGCTACTATAAATATTTATTATTTATTTATAAATTATCCCATTTTTTTTTTTCGTAGTATAATATTATAAAACACACAAACAAAACTGTCTTTGCGACAACTTTTATAAAAAAAATTGTTTTCAGATAGATTTTAATAAAGTAAAAAAAATAAGATTAGTTACTAATTTTTAAATTAATTATAAAATACTATTTGAATTTTAAAAAAACCAAATTATTAAAATTATAATATTAGATTTTGGTATTTGGCAAAGTTGTAAAATATTACAAAACATAAGTAAATTTAAGATTAACAAAAAAAAACATAAAAAAATAAATAATCATTTTTTAGAATCTCTGATAAGATTTTTTTTATTATGTAGCTCGTTATGGTAACGAATTATTGCATTTTTAAAATAGCTCAAAACACAACTTTAAAAGTTATAAATAATGTACGTATTATATTTATAAACATTTGCTGATAATTTTTGCATTGTTATACTATTATCGAGACATGCATACCTTATTTGTTGATAAAATATTTAATAAATTATTATTTAAGTATTTTATAGTACAGAGATAAAAATGCATTAAAAACCTTGAGAGTTTTATTAGAAATAATGATATTTGAAATAGATAAAAATGTAACAATATTTACTACAATTTTATATCCAAAGTTCAGATTTGAAATCTTGCATGAATTTATTTGAATTTTAAATATCTTATTGGGAAATTATTAAAGCTAACAGAAGTGTATTTTAGAATATAGATGTTAATGTAATTTCTACATATTTACGTTAACAGGCCTATTCAATATTCATTTGCAATTTAGTAATAATGGTTTTACTATAAACGACTGAAATTATAAAAAAAAACATATTTTATCTAAGAATTTGTTTAAAATAAAAGCATGTACATGAATTACTAAATGTAATAAAATCCAAATTAATATAAACAATTAACAAATATTGTTACAATTTTTCTCAAATAATTATTCGTAGTTGAATTCCGAGTAACATAAATAAATAAATTTTTCTTGAAAAAATATTTCTACGTGTTAGTAATGTATAAATATTTTTATATTAAATTACATTTTTATTTATCTTTTTGCAAAAGATATGAAAAATTTGTTCCATTTCTAGTTAAAAATTTATGGTATTTATAAATACAAAATTTTAAAATTATATAAATTTAATCCAAAATTATTTTCTTATTAATAAATTAGTGAGTTAACAGAAAATTATTTTTATTAAACATTTAACAACACTATTTATTATTTTATTTTTTTAATTTTAATAAATTCAATAAATTATTTTTAATAAACGCATTTAATTTCGTTCCACTTATTAGAGATTGGTATTATTAACACAGCAAATTGATAATCTAACATACATGTTTGTCAGAACAAATATAACAATAAACATGATAAAAAAAATATTATAAAATATACAATATTTTCTAATAAATTTATATTTGATGATAAAACTTTTCCTATATTATTTTAACGCAAAAATCAGTATGGAAAAATATTGTTGTCCACAATTAAGCTACGAATTTATAAAAAAAAACTAAGAAACTTTATGGTTCCTGTTACTGAAATCTACTGGAATAACTATAACAATTAACCAGAAAATTTTTCCATAATTCTTCGGTGATTTTGTAACTTTTTTTTTAAAATCAGCTGATGGATTTATCGCTTTATTGGAGTCCTATTCTATGATATCACAAAAAATTTAAAAAACATTTTTTTTTTAAATATTGGATATTTAGAAAAACATGTTAGTTAATTTCTAATTTCTTTGAATTTCTGATGAAGCGATGAATTAATCAAGTGAATTTAGAGAAATGCTTTTTATATAGTTTTGTTTCGGCCGAGGGGGAAACCACTCTAGATTGTACAATCCTAGGATTTTACCGATTTTAAGTAAGTTTGTAAGAATTTTAGTATAATTTTGAAGCAAGATTGTAAGTATTTTACATGATTTTAAGCGCGATTGTAAAGATTTTACATGATTTTTCGTTGATTTTATGGATGTCAAATAAAATTGTAAAAATTTTACCATGAATTTTCGGTTGATTTTACTGATTTCATATGAAATTTTGAAGATTGCAGTAATTTTACTCGAGATTTTTAATTAATTATAGATCGTATACAAATTAATTAATATGTTTTAATTCTTCTTCAAAAAATATTTCTAAATATACACTAAATATTTACGAACTGTTAATGATTTTTACGGATTTTAGCTATGATTTTAAGGATTTTACAAATTTTACCATGATTTTATCATAATTTTACAGATTTTACCATGATTGTACCGATTTTACCATGATTTTACTAGGATTTTAATAAATTTGTACACCAGATTCTAAATATACACTAAATATTTACGAACTGTTAATGATTTTTACTGATTTTAGCTATGATTTTAAAGATTTTAACATGATTTTACAGATTTTACCATGATTTTACGGATTTTACCATGATTTTATCATAATTTTACAGATTTTTACCATGATTTCACCGATTTTACCATGATTTTAATAAATTTGCACACGAGATTTTACAAGATTTTAAGAAAATAAAACTAAACCAAAAAAATGAAATAAGAAACTTACCTGGGTCATAACACGATCAGCTCCCGTTCCCTCCTCGTCTTTAAAAATAATATCGCGATTATAGTTCGATTCGAGACTCCTAAATCGTGGATCATCCTTATCAATGCGTCCATCGGCCAATCCGCTGGCCGCGAGCGTATTCTCCGATACGTTCGGTATGTGCTGTTTAAACACTAACGGCGTCAATTTTCGGGGGCCGCGACGCCTACCACCGCCTCGTCCCGGCCCACAGCCCGACGCCACATCCACCAGCGTCGTGCACACCACCACCGCACCGATCAGCCACCGCACTACAAAACCACCCCTCATGTCCTAGGCCACTCGACGAGAAACCACCGGATTTTCAACGCACTAGAATGCATCACACACTAACCCCAACTACCCCCCACGCCACTCGATTTGTTCGAGAATTGGATCCCAGCGCGCATTCGTATATGGCACAAATCACTATGAACAGTCTTCTAGATTAATCACATTTGATGATTTTTTTTCTGTCGAAATTCTCCTCAAACAGTAAGTATTTTATTTTATTTTAAAGAAAAATTGTATAATTTACGCAAAAAAACTTTGAAAGAAATACTTATTTTAGTTACAATTGAAGATTTTTCTAGAAATTTTAGTAGCCTTAAATAATTTTCAACAATTTCTAATAATTTCTAATTTCTGATATTCTTCTACAAATATTTGTACAATTTGATTTATCTTATTTTCATATTACTTTAAATATTTGAATAAAATTACTGTGTGTATGGTCCCACAATTTCTTCACAAAATTTTCACTTATAAACTTTTTCTTTCAAAATTCTTCCAAAACAAATTTCACCAACTAAAATTGAAGTTAAAAATTTCTTCGTCGCTTTTTCATCTTTCTAGTGAAAATTGAAATCATTACACTTTTAAGCGTCCGTCGTCAAAAAAACTAATCCGATAAAATCCGAGATAGAAATCGTTGTTCGATAGGTATTGACCGTCGCACTATGATTGATCGTAGTAATTCACACTGACTGAAAATAATAATTGTCTGTCTAATCGTTTGTTGATTGAATTTGTGAAAGCGCGTCACTGCGCTTGTGTAGCGATAAGAAATATGAGACAGTATCTGTCTCTTGAGAGCGCGTAATAAGTTAGAGATGCGTTTGACACTTTAGCGAGCGCACACACCGTACCGTGTGTACCAAACGGTGTTTGCAGCAATTCGGAGTTGAGTTGAGTTTAGGTACTTGAAGGTGTACACAGGTACACAGTGTCGTTTCGTTTTCAGGCAACAGGTACACGTCGGGGCACTAATAACAAAACGACGGCTGTTTCTTGTGCAGCAGCTCCGTCTTGTTCGAGGTCTCGAGGTTGGTATCCATATTTCGACGTGGCGGACGGAACGCGCACGGATTGGCCGAGAGGCGGGGCTCAGGTGAGAGACGCGTACAGGTGCTCTTGTATGTTGTGCATTACATACATATCGCGCGCTCCGACCGAACGAAGACGTACGTGTATAGGTATATATATGTATATAGAAAGGTGGCTGGTGGATGGATGGATGGATTTTTCTTTCTTTTCTCTTTTCGGTTTGTGGCCGCGCCGCGCCGCGGTCTGCTACACGAATATCTTTCTACCATCGTATAACGATGCTTCAACATCACACTCCCATAGTAAAGTGTGCTAAGACTTGCTCTTCACTTCTCAATATTGGGAATCGAAACAGTTATTTTCAATCTTTCTCCATTCAATCATAATTTACTATTAATTTATTACCTGCTTTCTGAGATATTAGCTATAATATTCGTTTTGTCTTGTTTTTTTTTTATAGTAAATATTTAATATCGTTAAACAAATATTTGTATTTTAAAATTTACTTATAATAAATAGTAATTTTTATAAAATGTAACTTTATATTATTTATATTCATAATGTATATATGTATATATGTATATTTTATAAAACTTACAAATTGCAAAGCAAACTAATTTTTTGAAGCTATAAAATTATTTAATATTTTAGCAATACTATTTTGCCAATTATATATATATATATATATAATATATATAAGTGAGAATTAATGGTTGTATATATATATATATATATATATATATATATATATATATATATATAGAAAATAGAAGATATTGGGATATCGGTCATCAATATAGGGCAAAATAATTCAAAACTCTATTTAATTTAATTCCGAGCTTTCGGCCTTATTTTAGACCATCTTCAGGGAAGAGTTCGAAGAGATTGGTATTAGTGGTTGAAGCTCGCGAAAACAAACACAATATCTCTATGTAGAATTTATGAAATTTGACATGGTGTTTGAGATTCAAAATTATTTTTGATTGTTACAAGTTAAAAATGAAATAAAGTTATAAATAATGAAAACACATTTTTTTGTTGATGTACAAAACTTTGTCTTGATTTACAAAGAAACATTTTACTAATTAATAAATTGTTCGTAAAATAATTTTTTTACTTTTGAAATTTTGACACCATTTTGTAAGATCGTATGTGCATACGATCACGAGCTTCAACCACTAATACTAATCTCTTCGAACTCTTCCCTGAAGATGGCCTAAAATAAGGCAGAAAGCTCGGAATTAAATTCAAATAGAGTTTTGAATTATTTAGCCCTACATTTATGACCGATATTTCAATATCTCCTATTTTCTCAATATAATCTTACGATTAAAACTTTACATGTGTATATATATATATATATATATATATATATATATATATATATATATATATATATATATATAGTGTGTCCGCGTAAGTTGGCTACATATGGAAAACTTTGTTAGTATTGATTTTATGAAAAAAAGTTATTCTTCATAAAAAGTTCTGCATGTTCTAGAACCCAAAATTCAACCATCAGATATTAAATTATATCAGTCGTATACGAAGTGTGTCAAAAAATATCATTTTTGTTTAAGAGTTAAGTACCTTCATTTTTGACAATATCGAAAATTTTTAATAAGAAAAGATATTATGGATTGAAAATAATTTTCAAATATTCAATATTGTTTATTTACAATTAAAAAATATTATTTTTACATAAATGTAATGTATTAATTTTCAAACTTAAACTTTCAATGTTATCGCATAGAAAATGTAAAAATAATATTTTTTAATTGTAAATAAACAATATTAAATATTTAAAAATTATTTTTAATCCATATAACATCTGTTCTTATTAAAAAAATTTCGATATTGTCAAAAATGAAGGTACTTAACTTTTAAACAAAAATGATATTTTTTGACACACCTCGAATACGACTGATATAATTTAATATCTGATGGTTGAATTTTGGGTTTTAGAACATGCAGAACTCTTTATGAAAAATAACTTTTTTTCATAAAATCAATAATAACAAAGTTTTCCATATGTAGTCAACTTCCGCGGACACACTGTATATATATAATTGTAATAGTTCTGATATTATGTATATTTAAACAATAAACAATTATATATTAAATTACAGCAGTTGAGTAATTATACCTAGAAATATTGTGCAACATAGTGTCTCATGATTTGTAGGTAAAATTACATAATTATTTTTAGAGTGTACCTACACTGGCATTTTAAATATTAAATTTCATCATAATCGCAATTTACACAAAATTTTGATCACGTTTCATTCGTGAATCAATATTTTGACTGATAGCAAAATTGTAACTATGAGAAAAAAAAGTTACTTATTTTGTATGTGCACTTGTATAAGTATAAGATTGTTTGTATGCATGTATGTATGACGATCGGATTTGTTTTGTTTTTTGTTGTTATTTAAAACCCCGGTACGTATATCTGATATCTGTTGTACGTATATACATACATACATACAGTGCGATCACAAATTGCAAATGTTCCCAGATAAGATACTAAAGGCTGTAGTCATTTTGTTCTACCTATGATGAAAGATTCTATTAACATAAAGCTATTTTTAGATGCGGAGATTAATTATAAATATGCAATACTACATGATTGACTAATAATTAATAAGGTTTTTTTTTTAGTTATACATACATACATTTTTCCAAGTAGTAGGAATAAAAGAGCATGTATGAGAGGAATTATGAATGTGGATCAAGGAAAAGTTGCTTGTTTGGATCGGAATGTTTGGAGACGACTGATTTCGGGATGATAAAAAGAGTTTGTGTCACACCCTTTTGGGTACATGGCGTGATTGTGTATGTATGTATGTATGTCTTGACGACTGAATTAATTTGTTGATGGTAAACGTTTAGAGCAGGTAGATGAATTTGTGTATTTGAATAGTTAATTATCTAATAATGGTCGTTTTGATAGCGAAATTGAAAGAATAGTGAAGGCTGGTTGTAAGATTTTGGGTGCTTTGGATATTTTTGCTAGAAATGTAAATGTTTCCAAAGAAATCCCCCCCCCCCCCCCGATTGAATATATACAATGCCGTTTTGATGCCTACGTTGATGTTTGGTAGTAATTGTTGAGTTTGACTGTAAAAGCATAAAAGAAAAATTCTATATTTTTATCTCAACCAAACCCAACATTCACTACCATACATCAACGTAGGCACCAGAACTGCATTGTATATACTGAAACGGGCTTCTTTGGAAACATTTACATTCCTAGAAAAAGTTCCCAAAGAACCCAAAGCACCTTACAACTAGCATTTACTCTCCTTTCAATTTCACGATCAAAACGGCCATCTCTAGACAACAAACTACCCCAATACACAAATTCATCTACCTGCTCTAAACGTGCACTATCAATATATACATTACATTCAGCTGTCAAGTCACCCTTCTCAAAAACTAAAACTTTGCACTTATCAATATTCTATTATTCTATTCTAAATTTTATAATTTTAGTATTTTTCAGTGTTGCCAACTCTAGAAAAATTATTAAAATTTTTGAATTTTATTTCGATTTCATAGTTTGTCCAGGATTTTTCTATGAACGTTAACAAATTATGCATTTTTCATTATTTTAATTTTTTTCTTATAAGTAAATTTCTATAAAATCATTATTTGTTATTGAATGTATTTAACCCTATAATAAATATAATTTGTGAGTTGTCGAAAGTTAAATAACTTTCACTTATCATTTAGGCGAGTCGTGTAATTTAATACCGTATATGTCTTACCTGTTTATAAGAACTAATATCATGTTTCTAGCAAGGTAATCAATTCATGTTTAAAATTTCTTGTTTCATTTTTCATTTTTTAAAACAATGAAATTTTTATGCGCTTAAGAATGCTTAATTCGTATGGTTTCATTGAAAATTTTATTCGTGTTGTATAATGATTGCAAAGCTACAAAAATTATTAATGAAACTATAAATATATAGATATATATATATAGTACGAAAATTTAACGGGATACGGTATTGGGGTTGAGAAAATTTATAAAAATTAAAAATGTAAGCATTTAAAATTCTATCAATTTATTGTACAGTCCAATATTTCGCCATCAATTTGTGGCTTCTTCAGGCAAACACTAAAAAAATTTTATTTTACAATTGCACAATTATGTATAAAACAATTAATAAGTTAATATGAACTATTGATGAGAAAAAACCTTACATGTATGATTAGAACAATATAAATGCTGTTGTATATAATTTGAATGTTTAGAAATTATTAATTTTCCTTCTTTTCATCTTTCAAATAAGTAAATAAATAACCAATTTACTAGTTATGACTTACTGCGTCCCGACAAAATTTGTTTTCGATTTTTAATTATTCTAAATTGTTTATTAAATATATATATTTATGTGTGTACAAAAATTTATAAATTAGTAAATTGGTTTACTAGTGTTTAAACAAAATGTTAGAAAATCAATCAGTAATTTTACAATTATTCACAAGTTTATGACTAGTTTTGTTTTTTCCTGATATAATAAATAAGGCTAACGCGGTTGATGTTACATGTATTAAACTTCTAACGGCTACAGTTCCGTTAGAAAGCATTTTCGGACATATGTTTATTTGTAGTTTTTTTATTTAGATTACTCATAGGAATCATCCGGTGTAGTTTTCCCCGACGGCGACGTCATAAATCACCCTATATATATATATATATATATATATATATATATATATATATATATATATATATGTATATATATATATATATATATTAAAATGTTTTAAACATTTGTTATAAATTAACTCTCCAGACCAGCTTTACGATAAAGAATCTGTACTATTCAATAAACTGTGTCCTGTATTCCGTAAGTAAATACGTTAATATTGCAGTCATCTTTTATTTTTTTATTTTTTGTGATAAAAGAAAAAAAAGCAAATAGTTGGAGTAGTAGAGTAGGTTTTAAATATTTGTTTGACTGTGTGTGTGTGTGTCGTTGTTTTCGTGTCTGTCTTTCTTTTCCTGTTGTTTTTCGTTTGATTTTAAAAGGATTTAGAGATCAGTTGACAGTGTTACTCGGTAAATAGTCGTTTGTTTCATAGAGAGGAGTCAGCCAGAGAGAAGAAGAGAAGTGACTGAAGTGGATTGGTATAGGAGGCTGAATGGAACGAAAGAGAAGATAGATGTACACTGTAAAAAAAATTTGCAATAAAAATCTTTAAAAAAAAAATGAAAATCAATAAAATTACAATTAAAATATGTAACACATTTTAATATTACATTTGCTAAGTAAATTTATATAACTACTTGTAATATTTCCACTTTTTAAAGTAATTATTACATTTGTGAATGTAAATATTACATTTATGCGTATATATTTACATTAATAAATGTAACAATTGCATTTACTGTTGCAAATATTACATTTATTAATATAAATATTACATTTATTAATGTAATTATTACATTTACTAATGTCATTATTACATTTATAATTTTTTACATTTTTATATAAAAATATTTGTATAATTACATAAAATAAGTATTCAAATGTAAAAATACATAAAAATTGTAAAATTCAAATAATATTATAAAATTTCGGTAATATTTACAAAAAAAAAAAAGAAAATTCCAGTGAAATTTATTGTAAAATTACCATGATTATCATTGTAAATTTGCACCGATTTTTTACAGTGTAGGCATGCTGGGAGTAAGTGCGAGCACACACACACACACACACACACACATCAACCTCCCGGGCTATGGCTATTTGATCCGAGGAATGCACCTGTTGTTTCAGCACTTGAACGACACAGCACCTAGCGCTTACAGGTCAAACGTAAACAAATACACGGTACCCATCCATCACGCACACTACGCGCACCCAGCAACACCAAATACATCGATGACTTACTATTCGACACTTAGCACAGATATTCACTTACTTATTACAAACACGTGATCAAAGAAAAATTAGAAACAAAATTAGAAGTATATGGGTAAACCCATATATAGACCACTTTGACATTATCACATATTAAATGATAAAAAATAGGAATAAAAAATTTTTTCACCGAAAGTTGCTAATATATAATATTATAGGCGCTAAGGGTATCTTCTGTAAAAATGTAATTAAAATCGAATAAATAATGCGGGCATAACAATTTTTTAGAAAATTATTAATTTTTTCTCGGAAAGTTGGCAACACCGTATTTTAATAAAATTATAATTTATGTGGGCACTAAGAGAAACTTTTCTGAAAATTTGATCAAAATCGGATAAATAATGTAGCCACAATGAATTTTTTTAAATTTTAATAATTTTTTTCTCGATAAGTTGGCAACACTTATTGCATAATTTATGCGGGCACCAGGAGAACCTTTCGTAAAAATTTCATTAAAATCGGGTGAACCGTCTAGGAGGAGTTGCGGCCACAAAATTTTGACTTACGACCGAGCGAGGGAGCGAACTGACGACGCACACCCACATAAACTAGGTTCAGATTTGTCATCTAGAGGCTATATGAAAGATTTCTATATAATTTTTTTTGTTTTTTGAAAATGTTACAGACACCGTACCAAACGCTATACCACTTTTTCCTTGCAGTCAAAGTGGTAAAAATATAACGTATTTGAACAATTTCGGGATGTAACTTCAACTTAATACTTTTCCTGGGCCTAATTTTTTATCCAGTCCAACCCTGTGTGTGTGTGTGTGTGTGTGTGTGTTAAAACTATATAAATAGTATGTTGATTATTAATGAATCAATTTACCGTGTCAAGGTACTGTACCGTATACAAACATTACAAACTTAATTATTTTTTTATATAAAAAAAATACAAGCATATCCCATTCGTTGGCGCATAAAACATGCAGAGAGGAGAAATGAATGAAAAATGAAAATGTCAATAAAATCTAAGTTTTGCTTGGTGTATAGGTACGTGCCGAGATATGACGAAATCAATATGTTACGGAATATTGACAATTTATCGTTTATCGGCTTCTAGAAATTACATACGTCTACGTTATAAATTTATGTAAATTGTACACATTCGCAAGCTTTCACCTATAAAACATCTCATTTTCTAATTGTTTTTCGACACAATATACTTTCCAAGTACAATTTGTAAACAAACTACAAGAATCTTAACGATATACAATTTAAACGATAAATAAAATGTAGGTATTTTACAACAACATAAAATACAAGATTAGAAGTATATGGGTTAACCCATACATATATATATATATATATATATATATATATATATATATATAGACCACTTTGACATTTCTCGGAAAATTGGTAATACAATATTTTTATTTAAATAATAATTTATGTGGGCACTAGAAGAAACTTCGAAAAATTTGATCAAAATCGAATAAATAATGTAGCTACAATAAATTTTTTTAAAAATTTGTGAATTTTTCCTCTCGATAAGTTGGCAATACTGTATTTTGTTAAAATTGCATAATTTATTTAGGCACTAGGAGAATCTTTTATAAAAATTTGATTAAAATCGGTTAAAAAAAGTGGTCATAATGAATTTTTAAAATGTATAGTAATTTTCATTCTCGGAAAGTTGACAACACTGTATTTTGTTAAAATTACATAAATTATATGAATACTAGGAGAATCTTTTGTGAAAATTTGGGTAAAATCGGTTAAATAACATGGCCATAATAAATTTTTAAAAACTTTAGTAATTTTTGTCTCGGAAAGTTGGCAAAGTCATGCTAAATGCCACAACAGATGCCATAAAGATAAAAATTACTAATAATGGAAACTTACTTTTTATTCAATTGAAATAATAGTAAATGTTTTGGTAAGAAATGGCATCGATAGGACCGACATAATTAACTATATTTACCCTTAAAATTATACATTATAATAAAAAGTTCAAATGTTTACAAATCAGATATTTCACCTTTTTAACTACAAGTAAATTTGGACCTGGGACTAATTTTTTTATAAATATGTTATTGGAGATAAATTTCTACACATAATTTAATAGAAATTATTTTGATAATAATAAATGGAAAATTTGTCAACAAATAGTATTTTTAAATTAGAAAACTATAATTTTTATTAAATTGAATCATTAAAATGTAGTTTTTTAGTAGTTAGTTGAGTAATTATACATACCTAGATCATAATGTTTCATGATTTGTAAGTAAAATTACATAATTTTTTTTAGAGTGTATGATTTTTTTTAAAAAAAATTGCTTACTTATACTTTATTAACCGTTTGAGTGCCACGGGTTTTTGCTGTTTCCCCGTCCAAAATTGCCAAGGAGCGCTTTTGCGCTTGTCTTATTTCTTATTCTACATTATTTAATTAATTATATTATTATAAGGGTGATTTATGACGTCGGGGAAAAACAACACCGGATAATTCCTATGAGTAATCTAAATAAAAAACTTCAAATAAACCTATGTCCGAAAATGTTTTCTAACGGAACTGTAGTCGTTAGAAGTTGGTCTAGATTTGATAAAATTTATGTATAAACAAAATGTTTTATCAAATAAATAATAAATATAAAATGAATTAAATAAATTCAATAGAAATTATAAACACAAATTTCTCAAAATATTTATTTATTCCAAATGCAAAAAAAGTTATTTATAAATGATGACAGCCAATACAAGATAAAACTCGATTTCGATATGGTTTTGTGATTCCTTGTAAATGACCATAGCGAAAAAAAAATCCATTAATAAAAACGACAACATTTTTTGTCGTACTGTGAAACTAGGTGAATCAGTTTTATTTTTACCCAGAATGATTATTGTGGTAAAGAATGTTCGTTTTGTCCACCCCGCAAAATAGTCACAATTTGTATTTTATATTATCGATTAACCAGGCAAACAAATGAATAACGAGAAATAGAAATGACAAGTGAAATACACCACAAAACACAGGTGTTCGTTTTGTGAATAAAGAATTTGCATCGCGGCCTTTGCGAAGGAAAGCTTATTTTTTTCTTATCTCATTCGAATAATCTATCTATCTCGCTCTGGTACACCCATGCAAAGTTGGTAAGTATATATATATATATATATATATATATATATATATATATATATATATATATATATATGTATGTATATATACATTCATAACATATAAGATGTCATCATAGCAGACATGAGATCAAGATAATAAATTTGACAGTGTCGATGTATCCAGTTACGAAAAAAAAAACAAAAAAAGAAAATGTTTCGCACATTGAAATTTGTTTCTTTTTGTTAATGCTACCTGAGTAGCTGGTTTTATTTCATAGATTGTTTTACTCACATTTATTTATTGAATTGTAGAGAAATATCCTATATTTCGTTTTATGCAAACACGTATTTATTCAAAAAAAATAAAATAAATAAATCTTTTTAACCAAACGTTTGATTTTGATGGTATACGTTTGCGTGGACGTCCGATGAGTAGTTGGAGTGATATGATTGAGAGTGTTTTGCGTGAGCGAAAGTTTCCAAGTAGTAGGAATAAAAGAGCATGTATGAAAGGAATTATGAATGTGGATGAAGCGAAAGTTGCTTGTTTGGATAGGAGTGTTTGGAGGCGATTGATTTCGGGATGATGAAAAGAGTTTGTGCCACACCCTTTTGGGTACATGGCGTGATTGTGTATGTATGTATGTATGTATGTATGTATTTATTATTAATTTTTCAAGCGTATCGAAATATTGTCTAGGGATGGCCGTTTTGATCGTGAAATTGAAAGGAGAGTAAATGCTGGCTGTAAGGTACTTTGGGTGCTTTGGGAACTTTTGCTAGAAATGTAAATGTTTGCAAAGAAGCCCCCCCCCCCCCCCCCCGTTTGAGTATATACAATGCAGTTTTGGTGCCGAAGTTGATGTATGATAGTGAATGTTGGATTTGGTTGCAAAAGCATAAATGAAAAATAACTGCTGTGGAAATGAGATTTTTACGTGGGGTATGTGGTGTAAATAGGAGAGATCGGGTACGAAATACGATTAGCGTATGATGAGTGTGAAATTGAAAAAAATGTTGAAGCAAAAGTTGTCGTGTTAGAGTCAGTTAAGATGATTCGGACATGTTGAGCGAATGTCTAATGAACGTTTGCTGTTAAAAAGATTTATTTGAATGATTTCGATGGTATACGTTTGCAAGTAGACGTCCGATGAGAGTAGTTGGAGTGGTATGATTAAGAGAGTGGCTTGCGTGAGCGAAAGTTTCCACGTAGTTGTAATAAAAGAATATGTATGAGAGGAATTATGAATGTGGATGAAGCAAAAGTTGCTTGTTTGAATAGGAATGTTTGGAGGCGACTGATTTCGGGATGATGAAAAGAGTTTGTACCACACCTTGTTGGGTACATGGCGTGATTGTGTATGTATGTATGTATGTTTTTCTTCAAAGTAAAATAATCAAGTTTTTACTTGAATGTACAGCATAATACCTTATTTAGTAAACAATTTCAAATAAAACGAACAACAAATTTACATGATTCGATAATTATTTCCATAACACTTGGGCTATAATCTCGTTAACGCGGTGCTTATCAGGTAATTCGCACATTTTCATAGAGGTATTTCACACCACAAACACCATCTAATGCGTATGGTGTAAGAACCAACACACGTTCAATATTATATTGTACGTTATATATGTGTGTGTGTGTGTGTGTGTTGTTATCCTTATTTCTGCTGTTCAAGAGCATCAGCAACAAACTAAAAACTTCAGTTCGTGTTGAGTGCCTGTCAGTAATTGCACACTCAGGTGCAATTGCGTTTACGCACACACACACACACACACACACACACATTGCTGCTGTTGGCCAAATGCGAGCCCACTCTCGACTTGGAATATACATTTACTAAGCCGGAGATGTCTATTAGGTTTGGCTTCGTACCGCGCGAGCGCAAGACTTGCTGCCGCAATACACATTAGACTTCTTTCAGTAGATTCACCTGGTGCGCTGTAGAACAGCAACACATATCTTGTTAATGTCATTAGCACACTTATAAACTCAGGCGGGAATGAGGTGCATTCATAAAATAGCTGGAATGAAAATTTTAATGGGGAAGTTTAGCGTGATTAAAATTATTTTTTCTCAAATATACAGTGTGTAAAGTGATGAGGTTTCCTATAAAAAAAAAAATTTAATATGAGTTTTAAAAGAAAAACTTATTCTTTATAAAAAAATTTGCTTCTATCAAAACCCCTTATAGTCAAAGAAAAATCCAGTAGTCACTTAAGATAAAATCAAAAACTTGATATTATGTCGAGTTGCTGATTTTAAATATGACTAGGTCCGAATGTTACATCAGTATCGTGTTACCCATGGATTATTTGTTAATAATAATAATAATAATTATATTTTAGCAAATTAATAATAATAATAATAATTAAAAAGTAAGTCTCTTGTATGACAAATATTTTTAACATTTTTCACACGATACTGATGTAATATTCGGACTTAGTCATATTTAAAATCAACAACTCGACATAATATCAAGTTTTTGATCTTATCTTAAGTGATTACTGGATTTTTCTTTGACTATTAGGAATTTTGACAGAAGCAAAATTTTTTATAAAGAATAAGTTTTTCTCATAAAACTCATATTAAAATTTTTTTCACTATAGGAAACCTCATCACTTTACACACTGTATATATAAAATAATAACAGAAACTGTCATTAAAATTTTTGATAATTGTTTTATTTATTTGTTATTAACAATTTTTGTAAGAACATTACTGACGTCACAAGCCTATTGTGCGCAAGCGCAGAAGAGTTGGTGAGATGTAATTTTGAAAACGTATGTCGTAGTAAATGTTGCTTTTTGTTGATTCAGTTACGCCCAGCCAATAGCTTGTATCGGTAACCATGGCAATACATGTGCGTCTGATTCAGAAATCGACATAAGTTTTGCAAAGACATTACTGACGTCATCACGACATGTTTTTGCATTTTTTAGGAAATGTGGGCATCTTCGAGAAAAATGATAAATTAAACATCACTTTTTAAGCCAGATCCAACCAAATAAAGAAATAAAAAAAATACGCTATACTTCCTCATTATAAATTTTTTATTTGCAGAAATTAGTGCTGAGAACCGAATCCGGATAATTTTAGATCCGGATTCCAAATTATTAGGATATCTGGATACAGTGGCGTAGCCAGAAACTTGTCAAGGGGGGGTTACTAATATTAATCAATAAAGTTAATACTATAATTTGTATAAAAAATAAAGAGCAATAAAAATTATTTTTATAAAAATGAAAGTAAAATAACATATTTTAACAATGTTAAAAACGTATTTAAAGCCGGTTTTAACAAAGTGTTAAATTTTAACATAGTGTTAAATCGTTTATGAAACCGAGCATAAGTGTTATGAAGTTGATATTATGTAATGATTTTATACGATGTAATTGAAAAATAATTATTTAAATCTATATTGTCTACTGCACAAAAATTCAATAAAAAAATTAAATAAATAAACGTAATAAATAAATAAATAAATAAATAAATAATAAATAATTTTTTTGTAATCTAATAAATGCAAGAAATTAAAATGTGTTAATGGCACAAGAATGCAAATTTCACAACTTAAAATAACAAAATAATTTTATAAAAAAATGTTTTCCATATTTTGTTTGTATGTACTTGGTGAGGGGCTCCTTCTTGGTGAGGGCCTCTGGGCAGTCGCCCACTCTGCCCAGCCTTAAATCCGGCCCTGTATGAATAATAAATACTATAATTGAGTGAAAGACCACCACCCGGCCAAAAATATTGCTGTTACTTGTTTAAGTAAAAAAAAAAATTAGTGGTATACTAGACCTCAACTTTCAGCTCCTATGGTGGCACAATACGTGTTAATGTAAATCTCGATAAAAATTTAACAATTTTTATCTGAAAAATAATTGAATATAACGCAAAACATCAATGGATGTAAATGCATTTCCGCACTGCATAAAGATGCAGTTTTTAGTATTTTTGTAATGAGAAACAGAGTAATAGGTCCGTCCGGTGTTGTATATATATATATGTGTGCCGTGCGCGGTGCGATTCTTTGTGTACAAAT
Organism: Clivina fossor; assembly: GCA_963966155.1. Classification (NCBI taxonomy): domain Eukaryota; kingdom Metazoa; phylum Arthropoda; class Insecta; order Coleoptera; family Carabidae; genus Clivina; species Clivina fossor. The sequence continues at coordinate 1,461,711 of OZ014560.1, forward strand.
TTCTTTCGTCCAGTTTAAATTGCCTTCTTCACTTGTGGCTGATTGATGGCCGTTGCTTGTCAAACATGGTCCTTTTACATAACCGCCATGCACCTTTACCTTGCATCTCTCGTTTCTATTTCTCTCTCTCTCTCTCACACACACACACACCCACACTGTCCGTAATCTATCCGTTTCATTTCATCTCGGGTGCGCATGGTGTTGTGTGTGTGTTACACACACATTCGACCACCGTGCGAGACCCGTGCGGTGTCGGTAAAGTAGAGAGAGAGAGAGAAAGAGAGACCTTCGAGAACGGTTTATTCTTCTTCCAAATTGAAAAAGCGCACCAAGAACAAAAACGCAGCAGCACTGCGCGCGCTTACCTTTGCGCCTCTTTCGTTATAAGCGCAAGGGAAAAAGGTGTAGGCGTTTTGAGGCGGTTTGTTTTGATCATTTCATGTCCAAAATGCGTTTCGTTTTTTTCGGAACAGCAATTATTCGTTTCTATTCAAATGATATTTGCATTGCGGAAATATGTTTACCACTCGAAATTATATCTATTTATTAACTCTATTCACTTTTTTTACTTCAAAACAGTTTAATTTAAAATGTACAAAATACATCTTAAATTTATATAATTTTACATAGGTTTTAACAGTAACAAGATTAAAAGTATATGGGTAACAGTGGTGTAGTCATAAGGAATAGGGGGGGGGGGGCTAACCTTCCTCCCCCCTCCAAAAACCAGAACGACCAAAAACATACGTGTGTGAAATATGAAATATATTATTTTACTTTCATTTTTATAAAAATAATTTTTATTGTTCTTTATTTTTTATACAAATTATAGTATTATTTTTATTGATTAATATTATATTATAGTAACCCCCCTTGTTTCTATGTTCTGTTATTTACAGTAAATGTCATTTGTATTATTTTTCCTGATGAAGACGGACGTTGACGTTGAAACATGGATTATTAATAAATATTAATACAGAACTATAACTTAAACTCGATTTATTATAATACATTTATTTATTTTTTTAATTTAAAAAATAAAATTTGCAAACATTAGGCAGATCCTACACGGCCAATATTAACTGTCAGTAGTTTAGTAATATTCAGTAATCAGTAATATTGACAGTAAATAAATAAATAAAATAAATATCAATAGATTCGATTATTACTTACACAATCGATAATACTATTAATATTTTTATTATTCAGTGAAATATTCTTTTACATGTTATTTGATAATTTATCAGAAAAAATGAATTGAACGTTCTATAATGAACAGATTGTAAATGTATCGTGTAGTCAAAATATATAGATACTGACAGTATTACTGATCATATAAGGTCTGCTTTCGTCTCCGGATAAAACCGGAAATTGTAGATATAAATTGAAAGTATAGTTCCGGTTCAATTAAAATATATATATATATATATATATATATATATATTATTAGTTTCGTGGGATTTTCAGTCAAAAATAAAAACAACTCAATTCAAAGTGCAAGCTTTCGGAAAATTTTTATTTCCTTCATCAGGCAAATGGCAGAGTTAAAATTATAAAAATAAAAAAACTCTGCCATTTGTCTGATGAAGGAAATAAAAATTTTCCGAAAGCTTGCACTTTGAATTGAGTTGTTTTTATTTTTGACTGAAAATCCCACGAAACTAATAATATAAATATTTACAGTCACTAAAACTAATATATATATATATATATATATATATATATATATATATATAATGTTGTTTCAAGGTCACAATTGCTTTCTATTTTTTTGTTAATCCGAACCTGGATTTTTCTTGCGAATAGTAAGTGGCTTATTTGGGCTCTGAATGAGAAATATATGTACCAAATATCAAAAAAATGTACGGGGTGGTTCGACAGTTATGACCCCAGGAAGAAATAAGCAAAATCGATAAAACACCCTGTATCTCGGTTACAAAGACCGTCAGGTCCAATAATTGGGGTATTTCTAGAACCGCCTCAGTGACCTCTATTCACCGGTTAAGTATTTCCATTTACCAATGAAACACCCTATATAATGATAAGATAACAATATGTTGTATCCGGACAATTCACCGAAAACCGTTCACCGAAATCAAATCATCGAAAACAAATTCACCGAAGTACCAATTCACCGAAAAACAATTAATCGAAAAACAATTTATCGAATAACCAACTGAAATAGAATTAAATTAAATTAAAATTAATATTAGAAAGTGGTTAGGTTAGGAAAAGTAAGGTTAGTAGGTTGGTCTAGGTTCTTTTTTTTCAGTATGTAGAAATAGCCAATTGCGTATACATACCGTATGTATAAATAGCCTTATCCTTAATATTATGAATATTAGGAATGTCTTTAAAAAAAGTGTATCTATTTTTTATTTTTTTCTTTAACACTTTGCGGAGGGATGATGGGTAGGTTAGGTTAGGTTAGGTTAGGTTAGATTAGATTGTTTATTTCCATTTCATTTGATTATTCGATAAATTGTTTTTCGATGAATTGTTTTTCGGTGAATTGGTACCTTGGTGAATTTGTTTTCGATGAAATGTTTTCGGTGAACGGTTTTCGGTGAATTGTCCGCGACTCAACATATGTTAACGTAACAAATTCTTATATTTATTTATTTATTTTACATTACACAACAGACATAATGCCCAATTACAGTGTAACAAAAAAAAAAAAAAACAATAACAAAACAGTAAAACAATAAGACAATTATGAACAATTATAAAATTGTGACAAACTGATCTTGACAGATGTCTTAAAATTACCGACAGAGGAACTAAAAATATCGTTACAATCAGTTAAACAATTAAACAAGTGACACATTGAGTAGACAGGAGAGCTATGACAAATGTTAGAGTGTACAGATGGAAGGTAAAATGTGTCAGATTGTCTGGAAGGAAATGAAGGAACACGAAAGTTAAGTGAAGAAAGTAAATGGGAGTCGTCAATAAGGTTGTTAATAAGTTTAAAAAGAAAAGTTAGACAAAGAGTAGATCTACGCAAGCGTAAACTATCAAAAGAAAAAGTTGAAAGAAGTTCGGTATGAGAAAAGAAACGTGGAGGATAAGAGTCAAAAGCTTTAAGATGAAGATAATTAAGAAAACGACGTTGGATAGATTCAACAGCATTAATATGAGATGCATAAAAAGGATCCCATATTATGGACCCGTATTCCAGCTTAGATCGAACCAGGGCAAAATATAAAGTTTTAATAGCTTCAATAGAAGTAAAGTTCCGTGTGTTCCGAATTATAAAACCTAGGGTTTTGTAACTGGATTTTGAGATATGGTCAATGTGCAGATGAAATCTAAGTTTTGGGTCAAATAAAATACCAAGATCTTTTGTAGAATCAACGCGATTCAAGTACTTATTTGAGAGAGAATAATCGTAAATGATGTTAGTTCTTTTTCTCGTAAAAGACATTACCTTACATTTGTCAATATTTAAAAAAAGTTTGTTAGTTGTACACCAAGATTCAAGGCTGTTAACATCGTTCTGCAAAGATATACAGTCATTAACAGAATCAATTGAACAATACAATTTAATATATATATATATATATATATATATATATATATATATATATATCATTTTTATTTATTTATTTATTAGAAAAAATAAAAATTACTTCTTAATTATTAATATTAAAATATTTAAATATTAAAATATTTTCCAATGTATTTTTATTTAAACTATTTAAAGATTATTGAAAGCAAAATTATTATCAAAAAATACACCTTCCTCAAATCAAAGCTTTGCACAAGTACAAGAAAAAAAGGATTTAAATACAAGTACAAGTACTTTGTTGAAAAATGTACTTAAGCACAATTACTTTCATTTTAAAAGTATTTAAGTACAAGTACAGTACTTGTACTTGCAATTTCAGGTATAAGTACAAGTACATATAAAAATAGGAAAATTGAAGAAAAAACATTTAGTTTATTTTTTTTTTACTTACATTTAGTATAATTATTACTCCTATATTTTATTAGCTTTTAATAATACAAGTTTTTCAAAATTTTCGTCCGAGAGAGCGTGTCGTTTCGGGGTGTAAAACATTTTCTTTAAGAAAAAAAATAACGACTAATTAAAACAACTAATAGCATTGAATATACCCGCTGTTTGTACTACACAGTTCCCAGAAAAGTCCATATTGTTCGGCTTATTGATACAACATTTTAATAATAAATCATATATTTAACTAACTTACCGTACCAATGAAATGATTTTATAACTAAAAAATACAGCGAATTGCTTAGTTGCAAGTACAATTACACAATGAAAAATTGCACTTATAAAAAAAAAATTTTTAATAATAATTTTTTTTTATAAATACAAGTACAAGTACAATAAATATGTATTTAAGTACAGTTTAAAATACATGTACTTAAGTATATGCACAGCTCTGCCTCAAAATGATCCCTAGTTTCATTTTCAATTTCAATAACTGAGTATTCATTCACAAAAAATAAAACAAATACTATTACTCGTAAGACTGTTTTTTTTTTCGGTTTGGTTCCAGTTTTCGTTCCAGCAAAAATAATTTATCCCCGTTGCATAATTTATCTTTGTTCCATAAATCTATCTGAATATAATTTTATTGATCTATAATCTAAATATATTTTATATAAGAAATTTCCACATTATAAAATGTGTATTCAATTTCAAATTTTCCTTTAAATTAGACTAAATTTAAATTGAAAAATTGGGCTAAGTTCATCTCTGTCCATCCGAGTGTAGAGAGCATAAAGCACGCACGCCGTCAGACGACAAACTTTACCTATATGTGTGTGTGTGTGTGTGTTTGAGAGCGTTCCTTCCTTTTTTGTTATCAGGTGACATTTTTCTCTGCTAATGAATGCTGTTTGAAAGCTGTTTAATGTTGATTTAGGGGTCCCCAGATAATTTTTAATGGATTACAACAATGCGTGCGCGCTGTGTGCTGCTGAACCAACAACACACTAACACACACACACACACACACACACACACACACACACACACACACACACACCGAACCGAACTAACTGGACTCTACGACTTCGGTTTCTGTTCACTGCCATGCCATGCCATGCCATGGGGCACTCTCACTTGACTTTAACTTGACCGCCCGAAAAGGGACACCGCTCGCGCGCGCTCCGTTGTGCTGCTCACCAGAAACCCTAACCACTTTCTTGGATATCTATTGTTTTATTAATAGGTTACCTAACTCAACCGAATCGCATTTTATTGCCCATTGCAAATGGAATTACTATTTTACGCTATAGGATTATAGATACCCTTCAATGCAGTTATATTTTCAATTTTTTTTTACATACATACATACACAATCACGCCATGTACCCAAAAGAGTGTGGCACAAACTCTTTTCATCATCCCGAAATCAGTCGCCTCCAAACATTTCTATCCAGCACAAGCAACTTTCGCAATTTCATCTACATTCATAATTACTCCTCTTATCGCATGCTCTTTTATTCCTACTACTTGGAAACTTTCGCTCACGCAAAACACTCTCTCAATCATCTACCACTCCAACTACTCATCGGACGTGCACTTGCAAACGTGTACCATCAAAATCATTCAAATAAATCTTTTTAACTGCAAACGTTCATTAGACATTCGCTCAACATGTCCGAACCATCTTAACTGACTCTAACACGGCAACTTTTGCTACAAAATTTTTTTCAATTTCACACTCATCATACACTAATCTATTTCGCCCACATAAACCAAGTTCAGATTCGTCATCTAGGGACTATATGAAAACTTTCTATACACAATTTTTTTTTTGAAAATGTTACAGACACCGTACCAAACGCTATACCACTTTTCCTTGCAGTCAAATTGGTAAAAACATTAAATTTTCCTTAAATATTATAACAGTACAACTTTAGCATCAAACTGTCAAACAAAAGCCAACCATTAACCAAACATAATGAAAAATGAATTTCTCATCACAATCACAGCGCAAAATACTCTAGCATCAGCATTTTCCCTACATATGTGTTTTGGTGTAGATGTAAGAGACCGCAAAAGTCACATAATGCTTGTGTGTGTTGCCTCTGCCATTCTCACAACGCAACGCGCGGGCATCGGGGCTTCTTTCATCGTGTTTCATCCTAGCCTAGCGGCCGGGGCCAAGCGGGACACAATAGAATCTCTGACATTGCAAATGTCAAAACACCGGTGTAATATATTGAGCAGTGCTGGGTGCCCTGCGCCTGGGTGCTTATTCTACTCGTACCACCAGCCTTGTGTTGCCCCGCCGAATGTTGTTGCACTCTGTGTCTCCGACAGGATCTGAACGCGACGGGTGATCACTTTTGCGGTTATCTAGCGACCGATATTCATAAACCAGCATTTCCATTATCTCGTTAGATAGACGATTTTCTTTTCAATTTTACGCAAAAGAAATGTTATTTGCAATTTACGTCTGTATCTGATGACAAATGTTTTCGAACTTTAATTTTAGGATGAGGCTATTTATACATACGGTATGTATACGCAATTGGCTATTTATACATACAGTATGTATACGCAATTGGCTATTTATACATACAGTATATATATATATATATATATATATACGAAATTGGCTATTTATACATACAGTATGTGTATACAACTGGCTATTTATATATACGATATGTATATGCAATAGGCTATTTACAGATTTACATATACTGATTGTATGTGCTATTATTACAATTAATATTTTGATAATAACTACACAATTATAAATAATTATTATAGTTTTATTTATTAAAATTTATTTACAATATTGTTCAATAAAGTAATACATATACTGTAAAGTGTAAAGTATCATTAAATCAGAGAAATAAATATAAAGTAAAATAAATATAAATAAAAAATAAAGTAAAATAAATATGTTATTTTTTAGGATGAGGCTATTTATACATACGGTATGTATATGCAATTGGCTATATATACATACTTAAAAAAAAAATCTAAACCAACCTACTAACCTAACCTACCCTAAATAGCAAATTACGTAAAAAATACTGTATGTATAAATAGCCAATTGCTTATACATTCCGTATGTATAAATAGCCACTTTCATAACGTATGCTACTTTACTGTCCCCAGCGGTAACGTTCATTTTAATACAATATTACAGGGATGTTAGGTGTTATGCGTGATTTTGGCGGTTTTGGCGTTGCTAACTTGTACACATGCTGTATGTATAAATAGCCAATTGCGTATTCATACCGTATGTATAAATAGCCAATTGCGTACACATACCGTATGTATAAATAGCCAATTGCGTACACATACCGTATGTATAAATAGTCACTTTTTTAATTTTAATAATTATTATTATAATAAAGTTACGTCTAAAATTAAATTAGTATTATTCTTAAGTAAATAAAGCAATTTAAAGGACATGTAAGTTAGGAGATTAACAAATACTTATTTTGAATATGAGAAACTTGAACTCTGGAGTAGAATGCAAAACGTCGACTTTTTTAATCCTAAAGCCTATTTATTTTACCTTTTTATTCTTTTACAACAATTTTTGTTATAAATAAATAATATTTTATATGAAAAATTATAATAGATATGAAAAACTGATAAACACTGGCTTAATAAAAAATTAATAATGATTTTATTATTATTGTCACGTAAAGATAAAATCAAGTACACATTGTTTTTAAATTCAAATACCTAGACATCAGTATTTTTTTAATTAAAATATAAAACTAAACAAATTTACAAAAATGTATTTCAAGTATATTTATTTAATGAATTATACGTGTAATATGTCATATCATGATGATGATTATAAATAATTTTATCAGAGTTAAGTATTCTGTTCGTCATTTTCAGCTCATTTTTACCACTTTGACTGCAAGGAAAAGTGGTATAGCGTTTGGTACGGTGTCTGTAACCTTTTCAAATAAAAAAAAATTGTATAGAAATCCTTCATATAGCCCCTAGATCAGATGAATTTGAACTTAGTTTATGTGGGTGTATGACGGTGTATGGATGTGCGTCGTCAGCTCGCTCGCTCGGTCGTAAGTCAAAATTTTGTGATCGCAACTACTCCTAGACGGTTCAACCGATTTTAATAAAATTTTCAAGATAAATTTGTCTAGTACTCAAGATGGTCATGTGGTTATATTTTTTCCAGTAATGCCAACTTTCCGAGAAAAAATACTAAAGTTTTTAAAAATTAATTGTGGCTACATTATTTATCCGAATTTAATCAAATTTTCAGAAAACATTTCCCTAATGCTCCCATTAATTATATAATTTTATTAATATCCAGTGTTGCCAACTTTTCGAGAAAAAAATTACTAAATTTTTAAAAATTTATTATGACCACTATTTAACCGATTTTAATCAAATTTTCATAAAAAATTCTCCTAGTGTCTAAATAAATTATGCAATTTTAATGCGATGCAATTCACTGTAAATGTTTTTCGTATCTTTTTTCCCGATGAAAACGTACATTGAGTTCGTCGAAACGTCGATTATTAATATATATATATATTAATAAAGAAATATAATCAAAAGCCGTTTTATTTAAATATATTGGCTGGTATTACAAGCTCTGTATTTCGGTATATTAAGAACGTTGTTTTTGGGTGTATTTGCTTATACTAAAAATTTGTATTACAAGCTTTGTTTTTGGGTGTTTTAAAGGCTCGTTTCTCAATTTTATTAATTAGAACAGTTATTTAAAACAGCTAAAAGCTGTACAAAGCACTGTATTAGCGGTCAAAATAGTTGACGTTTATAAAAAAAAAAGTGTAATTTGCCTGCTTCGCCAAGTAAATAACCACAGAAAATGTATGATTATTTTTAAAAAGGGGAAATAATCCCTTCGTTACGTTTAATAAAGTGGAATTTAAACGAAGATATAGGCCCGTATTCTTACCTCATTTATAAAAGTGATTTTTGCCAAAAGTGCTTTTGACATTTACTTAAAATTATCTATTAAGCACTTTATAATAGTTTATTTAAATTTTATAATACCAAATATAATAAAAATGATCAAAAATAGTAAAATTATTTATATTTAATCAAAAACAGAAGCAACAACTTATTTTGAAATTAATAATAAAAGCACTTTTTCACGAAAAAGTGAGGTGAGAATACGGGCCATAGTTTTCAATAAGGAAACAGGTGACATTTATTTTGAATCTGATTCAAGATCAGCTTGTGTCATTACAGGAAATAACAAATATAATGTCGCCGGAATTGCAATTACTTATTACTTATTCGATTATTTAGAAAATAAATAAAAGAAAAACTATTATAATCAAAGTTATTGTTGTTTAATTTAAATTTTGATATCACAATTAGTTATTTCAATACAAAATATAAAATATTCTACATTTTTTCTATTTATATTTTCTAAGTAAATCTAATTGTTGTTTTTTCTTTTTAATTATTTCTGTTTTTTGATTAAATTATGAATATATCGATATTTTTTCAATAAAATTTAATAAATACTTTGACAGATGTCTTTTGAATATACAAACGTCTTTTTAACAGTAAACGTTCATTAAACATTCGCTCGACATGTCCGAACCATCTTAATATGATATTGTAAATTTACACCCATTTTTTACAGTGTATTATATGGAAACAAATTATTCGTTTTCTAATTTAAAATATCTTTGATAATATTTAAATAATCTAACATGTTTATTGAAATAATATTTTCTTATTTAGATGTGAAAACGGAAATAAGTGTAAAAAAAATTACCTAGAAACATTCAAGCGAGAAAGAGAATGTAGAATGTATCCAAATATTGACTGTTCACAAAAATCTAAGAAAGAACAAAAATATTGTGTCGTCTTCTAAAGGTGTATCTAATCATATTACCAATGTGTCCGTTCTGCCTACCTTATATACACTTGACGGGGAAAAAACCATTTTCGAACACAACAGAAAAAGCAAAAACGGGATTAGGTTTCCTGTACTGGGGTGTATACAAAGTTGAAAATGAGTTTTTCTTACACAGATGGCACAAACCATAACGAAACGGGGTCTGAATGTTTACTTTAGCGCGTCGGATTCGGAGTGAAAATTTGACAGAATGCCAGAGAAGAAGAAAAAAAAAAGATTCAAGTGGGTGGAGTTGTTTGAAGTTTTTAACCCTGAATAAAGATTTGTTTTGGGACAAACGTCAAAATCAGAGAACAATTGTATTCTCAGTAAAATATAGACTTAGTTTCATTTGACATATTTTTCGAACTTACGATTTTTAATCTTATAGGAAAATAATTGTTTGAAAACAAACAGTGCTGTACTGTAACATTAAAAACAAGATTAGAAGTATATGGGTACACCCATATATAGACCACTTTTACATTTTTCGGAAATAATTTTTTTTTAAAAATTGTGACTTTTTCTCTCTATAAGTTGGCAACACTATATTTTGTTAAAAATTGCATAATTTATTTAGGCACTAGGAAAATCTTTTATAAAAATTTGATTAAAATCGGTTAAAGAAAGTGGTCATAATAAATTTTTTTAAAATTTAGTAATTTTTTCACGGAAAGTCGGCAACACTGAATATTAATAAAATTATATAATTAATGGGAGCATTAGGAAAATCTTTTTTGAAAATTTGCTAAAAATCGGATAAATAATGTAGCCAATATGAATTTTTAAAAACTTTGGTAATTTTTTTCTCGGACAGTTGGCATCACTGGAAAAAAACCATATGACCATCTTAAGTATTAGACAAATTTATCCTGAAAATTTAGGATTTGTCATCTAGAGGATATATGATGGATTTCTATACAATTTTTTTTTTTTTTTGAAAATGTTACAGACACCGTACCAAACGCTATACCACTTTTCCTTGCAGTCAAAGTGGTAAAAATTACTTTTTTGGAGAAAAAAATACGTTGTTAAAGTTCCAACAGTGTAATTTGTTTTTATTGTATTTGTTATTAAAGTTCTAAAAATCGGTGCTACAAACACGAAAAATCTCTTTGTAGTTACATCACTGAGAAACTATTATCAGTCATTAATTTTCTTACAAAAAAATCTTTTTTTTTATTGAAAAATAATAACGAAAAGTGAAAACTTTTCAATTTATCTATTTTTTTTTTTCTTAAACCCGAAATAATATTTATTACAGATATAAATACATAATGCTTCTGCAATAAAACTGTTCAGTTTTACAGCACAAATTAGCGTCTTATTTCATTAATTTTTTTCACAGCAACAAGCACATAATAAAATCATAAATATTAACTTAGTTGTACGGTAGCTGACCGATGATAGTTTTTTCAATGAAACTTTTACACCAGTGCAATTCGGGAATCGTAAATTCAGAGTATAAGTTGGTTGTCGATGTCTGTAACCAGGTTATACATATATTGGTCTGTTGGTCCAACTATAGGGGGTGCCATAAATACCGTCACGGTTTACTTTTCAACCGTGATTTTAACATGAAAATCATAATAGGTACCGGTAGCAAAACTTTAGCTAAATGGTTTTATGATCTATACATTCAGCTAGACGATAAAAAAATTATTCACAGCCAAATGGTCAGGTAAGATAGCGGAATTTTTCACGCACTTTACTATACGTACATTCGAAAAAAATATATGTAATTTTACCTACAAGCCATGAGACAATATGATATCCAGTATTTCTAGGTATATAAAGGTATAAAAGTACATATATATATATATATATATATATATATATATATATATATTTGATTTAATTTTCAAATAATTATTGATATTTATTCAATTTAAACTATACTATATAGCCTTATGGCGTTAAACATTTACTAATATATATATATATATATATATATACAGTCGATTCCGCTTAATTGGGACACATCGGGACTAGGGCATTTTGTCCCAATTAAGCGGCTGTCCCAATTAACCGAATTTTACATAAAATTAAGCAATCCATATTTTTCTTTCAATAATTTTATTTTATAAATTCTTGGAAAAAACTATAAACTACATATAACCAAAAAAATATAAACTTTTAAGAAAAAATAATAATAAATTCCAAAATAAAATAATAAATAACGAACTTTCCACGCGCGAGGTGTAGTGGTAACTGAATCATAACTGAATACGTAACGATTCAGACAGCAGGGTAGACTCTCACAGCTTTAATGACCGGTGCCGCGCCACGCCGACGCGAGGGTAAACATTAACCTTTGAGCGCGCGTGGGTCCGTACTTCATACGTGAATGAATGTGTTGGGAAAAAAGTTCACAGCGCGCGATACTAATGTAATTAATTGATACATATTTGCTAGTTTTTTAAATATAATTTTCCATGTTGTGAATCAAAAAGATATGAAGCGTATCATATTAAATTTTTTGTAATTATTTTTTCTTGTGAATATTTGTAACATAATATATACTGTGATCTTAAATTTACTGTCCCAATTAAGCGGAATGTTGTCCCAATTAAACATGTAAATTTACTGTTGGTTCCTTGGTTTGGTTTCTGTTCTTTGAGATTTGGCCCAAATAAGCGGCTGTCCCAATTAAGCGGTGTCCCAATTAAGCGGAATCGACTGTATATATATATATATATATATATATATATATATATATATATATATATAATTTCGTATGGGCGTTTAACATGCAATTTCGATAATTTGCGATATACTTCTTTCTCGAGTTAAATTAGGAGAAATATTTAGAATTCTTTTCGATAGAGCATAAAAAGTTCTATAATTTGGTTTTAGTTTTAATTTGCTAGTATGTGCCATTTGGGTACTAGAATTTTTTTTTTGTTTTTATTTTTTTTTTCAAAACTATGAGGTGTAGGAAAATAAGCATGGTATGGAAAAATGCGGAATAATGAGTACTATAATTGAGTGAAGAAATTATTATTCTAGGATGCATCGTTTAGTAGAAAAAAATTAAAATCTAAATTTTTAAAAATTAGCTACATAATAGCTAAGTAATTTTTTTCTTTATCTCATCTGATTTGGCAGGAAAAATTATTGAAAATTAATATTTTTTGCATTTTAATTTGTTTATTCTTTTCTGCCAAACCAGAATGAGTTAGAAAAAAAAGTTACTTAGCTATTATGTAGCTAATTTTTTTCTCTATTTTATTGAATTTTTTCAGATTTTTTGAGCAAATTTTGAAAAAAGTCTTATATTGAAAAAAATCTCAAAAGTACCAGTTTTTAATTTTTTTCTACTAAACGATGCATCCTAGAATAAGAATTTCTTTACTCAATTATAGTACTCGTTATTCCGCATTTTTCCATACCACGCTTATTTTACAGTGTGTATTAACGGAGTGGTGTGAATTTGAAAAATATGATTTCTGACTTACAAAAAAGCTATAATGATTAATGATTATAAATCATTTATAGCTTTTCTCTGAGTCAGAAATCATATTTTTCAAATTCAAACCACTCCGTTAATAATCATCGGAATGGCATAAATTTTGGACTACTAAAATGCATATTTCATTATCTTTTTCGTGATTATTTTGAAATATTTTTAAAGTAAATACAATAAAAGTTATATCCGGACGATATAAGTTGACAAATTTTTGATTTAATTTTCAAATATTGATATTTATTCAATTTAAACTATACTATATAGCCTTATGGCGTTAAACATTTACTTATATATATATATATATATATATATATATATATATATATATATATATATATAATGAAATGTAAGTGCACATAAGAAGCAAAATACATATGTTTGTCGGCATCCCATATAGGTTAGAGCTCTGGCATCTAAAAGCAAAAAGCAGACAATAAAACAGCGTATGGCCAACTCATAAAGTTGGCCGTAAGTATTGCGACAGTACCTATACCAGATATTGTATATACCAACAACCTATACTATACCTACGTTATGTGACTATATATTCATTTCAATTCATTCTTTTTCCATACATCACATAGTATCATAAGCGCTTACAAACAGTATATTCTTTGTGTACAATCACGCGAAATAAAAATTGAACCATGTTTCTATTGCTTGCATTTTAATGTTGCTTTGCTTGTTCACTCAATAGGAATGTTTGGAGAAAACTAATTTTGAGATTAATGAAAAATGTAAATTGTAAATGTAATATAGTTAAAAAGACGTGAGACAAATTTAAGAAAAAGTGTTTTCAATTAAGGGGAAGTTCTCATCTAAATGACTAAAAAGTACGCAAAGTTTGGAAATTTTTTATTCGTAAATGAAAAAACATAGAAGAAAACGGTTTTGGGACTCGAAAAAATGTTATTTTGGTCTTTATTTTCAAAAATTGTCGTTTTATAAAAAACAAAATGGCGCCCGTGATTCACTGTTTTCGTCGGCCATGTCAGCGCGGAATCGGTAAACTGCGTGAATTGCAGCGTCTCTGGATTTATCTGTAACAAAAAATGAACAACAACGCCAAAAAGTAAACTAATGCCCTCATTCTGAACAGAAATGTTAGCATTAACAGCGCTGTTATTGTTCAAGGTTGCAAGATGTTATGAAAATGACAATAGAAGAGCATTGTCATTTTCATAACATCTTGCAACCTTGAACAATAACAGCGCTGTTAATGCTAACATTTCTGTTCAGAATGAGGGCATAAATTTACTATCCAAACAAGCAACTTTCGCTTTATCCATATTCATATATGCTCTTTTATTCCTACTACTTGGAAACTTTCGCTCACTCAAAACACTTTCTCAATCATACCACTCCAACTACTCATCGGACGTCCACGCAAACGTATACCATCAAAATTATTCAAATAAATCTATTTAACAGCAAACGTTCTATAGACGCATTCGCTCAACATGTCCGAACCATCTTAACTGTGACTCTAACACGACAACTTCTGCTAAAACATTTTTTTCAATTTCACACTCATCATACACTAATCGTATTTCGTACCCGATCTCTCCTATTTACACCACATACCCCACGTAAAAATCTCATTTCCACAGCAGTCATTTTCCGTTTATGCTTTTACAACCAAACCCAACATTCACTACCCTATAATCAACGTAGGCACCAAAACTGCATTGTATATACTCAAACGGGGGTTTCTTTGGAAACATTTACATTTTTAGCAATAGTTCCCAAAACACCCAAAACCTTACATCAGCATTTACTCTCCTTTCAATTTCACGATCAAAACGGCAATAATTTGTTATTTTAGCTATAAAATGATATTTCTGCTATAGAAAATGTATTACTTTTCAGTATTCATGTGTATAATTTGCGGATGAGGCTATTTATACATACGGTATGTATACGCAATTGGCTATTTATACATACAGTATGTATACGCAATTGGCTATTTATACATACAGTATGTATACGAAATTGGCTATTTATACATACAGTAGCTATTGCTATATACGATATGTATTTGCAATTGACTATTTATACATACTTTATGCATGTATATGTAATTGGCTATTTACAGATTTACATATACTGATTGTATGTGCTATTATTACAATTAATATTTTAATAATAACAACACAATTATAAATAATAATTATAGTTTTATTTATTAAAATTTATTTACAATATTGTTTAATAAAGTAATACATATACTACAAAGTATCATTAAATCAGAGAAATAAATATAAAGTAAAATAAATATAAATAAAAATAAAGTAAAATAAATATATTATTTTTTAGGATGAAGCTATTTATACATACGGTATGTATACGCAATTGGCTATTTATACATACTTAAAAAAAAACTAAACCAACCTACTAACCTAGCCTACCCTAAATAATCAATTACGTAAAAATACTGTATGTATAAATAGCCAATTGCGTATACATACTGTATGTATAAATAGCCAATTGCGTATACATACCGTATGTATAAATAGCCACTTTCATAATTTGCTGCTGTAAAATGTAGAAAAAAATTGTTGAAAAATAGACATAGAATCATAGTCAGTCATTTTTGTTCTTATGCAATGTTCTAATTTTTCGTGCAATAAATAAAATAGTACATTTATCAATAATTTTATTGTTTTATGTTTGTATAACTTGATTTAGCTTATTAAATTTTCCTTAATTTATAGAATTTCTACATTTTTTACATTTAAGTATAGGGGGTGACATCATTACCTCCGCCCCGAATGACACCCAATCTAGCTACGCCACTGTTGGTAACAATGTGTAATTCTTGAGAACATCGAAAGAATTTGTCCGGAACATTTGAATAAAATTGAATCAAGTATAGATAAAATAAAATTTTAATAATTTTTCTTCAAAAAATTGACAATATTTTGAAAAAATAAAATTTATGGCCCGTATTCTCTTAAAATTTATTTTAGAGAAATGTGCTATTAACGTTTATTAAAAATTACTTACTATATTAAGCACTTTAAAATACCTTATTTAAAATTTATATTAGATTTAATTAAAAATATCAAAAATAGTAAAAACATTCATATATGATAAATAGGATACTTTTGATATCTAGTTTTTTCGATTTTTTATGTGCTTTCAAAGTTAAATTATTTTTCCAAAATGCTGCCATTTCGGTAATTTTATGAATTTCAACATAACCTTACTACTACTACTACTACATCCTAGATTTTTTACCACTTTGACTGCAAGGAAAAAGTGGTATAGCGTTTGGTATGGTGTCTGTAACATTTTCAAAAAACAAAAATTGTCTGTAGAAATTTTTCATATAGCCTCTAGATGACGAATCTGAATTTAGTTTATGTAGGTGTATGGATGTGCGTCGTCAGCTCGCTCGGTCGTCAGACAAAATTTTGTGATTGCAACTCCTCCTAGACAGTTTGACCGATTTTAATGAAATTTTCAGGATAAATTTTCCTAGTGCTCAAGATGGTCATGTGGTTTTTTTTTCAGTAATGTCAACTTTCCTTGGAAAAATTACTAAAATTTTTAAAAATTTATTGTGACTACATTATTTATCCAATTTTGATCAAATTTTCAGAAAAGATTTCTCTAGTTGCCACATAAATTATATTATTATAATAAAATTCAGTGTTGCCAAGTTTCCGAGAAAAAAATTACTAAAATTTTGAAAAATTCATTGTGGCTACATTATTTATCCAATTTTGATCAAATTTTCAGAAAAGATTCCTCTAGTTTTAGTTTACTTTTGGTCAGAGTAACCAAAAATGCTTTTTTTATGTTTGAGTGCTTCCCGGGAGTCTCAAAAACGGACCAATGTGTCCACAAATTAGCGAATTACAGTCTCATCACTGCAACCAATTTGGTTGATACTTTACTAAATTGTAGACCAAATAAAGCTTTAAAAGCTTTAAAGCTTTACGATGATCTTGAGCGAATGTCTAATAAATGTTTGATTAAAAAAATATAAACCAGTTGCACAAAGCATTGTCAAACGCTATGTAAGTTAAGCAATTTTGTTAACTTGACAACTGACCAATCTATAAGATGGTTCGAAGACAGTTAACAATATAGTTAACAAGTTAACTCAATGTTAAGTTAACATCGCTTTGTTCAACCGAGTCTATACGTATAAGTGATACTGAATGTACGTTTACGTGAACGTTCGATGTTGGAAAACAAAAGAGTATGTATTAAATTTTTCCTTAAATTTGATGTATGGTAGTGAATGTTATGTTTGGTTGCAAAAGCATAAACGGAAAATAACTGCTGTGAAAATGAGATTTTTACATGGGGTATGTGGTGTAAATAAGAGAGATCGGGTACGAAATACGATTAGTGTATGATGAGATGTGAAATTGCGAAGAAAATGTTGTAGCAAAAGTTGCCGTGTTGGAGTCAGTTAAGATGGTTCGGACATGTTGAGCGAATGTGTAATAAACGTTTGGTTAAAAAGATTTATTTGAATGATTTTGATGGTATTCGTTTGCGTGGACGTCCGATGAGTAGTTGGAGTGGTATGATTGAGAGTGTTTTGCGTGAGCAAAAGTTTTCAAGTAGTAGGAATAGAAGAGCATGTATGAGAAGAATTATGAATGTGGATGAAGCGAAAGTTGCTTGTTTGGATAGGAATGATTGGAGGCGACTGATTTCGGAATAATGGAGTTTAATAATTGTTTTAAAATTTATTTCAAATCATCTGTTATTAATAAAACTTTCTTTTTTACCGACCGTTCTATCACATATGATAAGGGAGATATTGTAATTATACCGAAATTGACATATTGAGATTTTTATAGATAAGCATGAATCGATTGTTTTTCAGCGTAATGTGCGTCTGTGGACACGTGTAGAACGAATTCGGCTGAATGGTTTGCTATAATATTTTATATTTTAGCTTCGAAGGTGAATATCTCAATTTGTTCAACTTTTGGTAAAGTTCTGTCAACTGAAAGTGGTAATATACTGGATGTTACTTTTCTATGTTTTACGAATATTTCGCAACAGAGAGATACATTTCGAAAAACAAGTTATAAACTAATATGATATATGTATATCTATTTATAAAATTCTGTAAATAAATGGCAAATTTATGTCAAATTTTGGTTGTTTTTAGTTATCATGGTTACCGTAGCGTTAGGCCAACCAACTAGATTAAAAATAAAATCATTTTCCCAATATTTCGAAAAAAAATTATTTAACAAAAGTTACTAAACAAGTTATAGCTAATATGATATATATATTTTAAAATAAATTTTAGCTTTTATTTTTTATTATATAAATTTTTAATTTCTCTAATTGTCAAATGTTTGTATGTATATATGTATATATGTTTCTCCAGCATCTCATTTTAAACCCCTGAACCGATTTTGATGGCAGTGGTGTCATTTTAATTGGTTCATTCCCTATTTGAGAATAGGCAAGTTTCATCTTTCTGCGATTTCATCTTGCTTCTCAAAAATTTGAATCAAATTATGTTTATAATGCAAATGTCAAATGACAGCTGTGTGAAGTTATCTATAACACTACTGATGATAGAAGTATTGCTTTTGAGTAATATATAATAGTGCAATTGATATTTTATTATTATTATATTATTATTATTTGTTTATTTATTTATTTTTATTATGTTTATATGTTTAATTACTATTTTCGACTTCAAACGTCACGGGTTTCCTAGTAATTTTACTATTTTTGATAATTTTAATTAAATCTAATATAAAATTTAAATGAGCTATTTTAAATAGCACTTTCTTCAAAATTCAATTTTAAGAGAATACGGGCATACATTTTATTTTTGCACAAAGTTGTCAATTTTTAAACAAAAAAAATTATTAAAATTTTATTTTGGCTATACTTGGTCCGATTTTATTCAAATTTTTCGGACAGATTCTTTCAATATTTTCAAGAATTATACGCATATAGGTGGCAAATTTATGTCAAGACAGTTTTATTTTTAATTATCATGGTTACCGCTAACATTAATCCAACCAACTAGAATACAAATAAAATCATATTCTAGAATCTAGAACATCAAATTTAATATCCAGTGTTTCCAATTTGCCGAGAAAAAAATTACTAAAGTTTTTAAAAATTTATTATGGCCATGTTATTTAACCGATTTTAATCAAATTTTTACAAAAGATTCTCCTAGTATTTATATAATTTACGTAATTTTAACAAAATGCAGTGTTGCCAACTGATCGAGAAAAAAATCACAAATTTTTTTAAAAAATCATTGTGGCTACATTATTTATTCTATTTTGATCAAATTTTCAGAAAAGATTTCCTTAATGCTCCCATTAATTATATAATTTTATTAATATCCAGTGTTGCCAACTTTTCAAAAAAAACTACTAAATTTTTAAAAAATTTATTATGACCACAATTTAACCGATTTTAATCAAATTTTTATAAAAAATTAAGCAATTTTAATAAAATACAGTGTTGCCAACTTATCGAGAAACTTATAATTTCATAATTTTAATTATTTTTTTAAAATAAAAAAATTGTAATTTAGATTTTTTTCTTACATTATCATTCATAATCTAATTTTCTAGAGTAAAAATTTGAATTCGTTTTTCAATAGCGATAATTGTACTTCGCTCCAGCTACCGTATAGGTATCTATAGGTACATATATATATATATATACATATATATATATATATATATATATATATATATATATATATATACCTATAGCTATTGTTCTGTTATGGTATTTAAATGAGCTTTTTAATAAATTCATTTGATCTCGCAACCGCCACCAGGATTTGAACCCGTGTTCACTAAGGTCACAAACACATGCGCACACACTGCACTGAAAGTTTAGTTCCACAAGAACAAGAAAGCATTTGCAATGCTATTATACATATTTTATTACTACGCATACAAGTCTATATATATATATATATATATATATATATATATATATATATATATATATATATATATACTTATATGTTTACATAAATGCATTCTTCATTTATGTAATAGCTACCTGAATACCTCTACTTGTATGTATGTATATAAACGACGTACTGTTCATTCGCTCATTGAAATATATTGCTATGTAAATATTACTTGCATTCGATTTTATGACCTAAAAATAATATCGATTCTCGAATAAAAATTTAGTATAAAATTGATGAAATATTGCGTTTCATAAATCATATTCTCAGATTTATAGCTTTTATTGCGCTATTTGTTTTCAAATTTATTTTAACAAACTATGCGTGCATTTACTAGAAGTTTCCTTGAACTTAAAATGACACAAAAATATATATGTGTGTACCTGTTATTTCTATTTTTTAATTACGACGAAATTAGTTTAACATTTATATTCGGACAATAACACTTTTCTTTTTATTACCACGCTTATATTAGCTCACTCTGTTGTCACGGTGTTGTCACGGTCAAATCTTGTAACCAATTTTTAGATCACTTCCTATCATCTGATCTCACTGAAATTTTGCATGTAGTTTTATTTTAGGAGACAACACAATATTTTAACAAAAAAAAAAACTTGGCATTTAAAACCGATTACAAGATATGACAAGACGACAAGACTAAAAAGCAGAAAATAAAATATATAAAAAAATTTTTTAAAAACCACGCTTATATTTAAATGCACTAAAAGCGTGGAGCGCTTAATCATCATTGCGAAATATATAGTTTCCTTAAGATTTATTTGAATGATTTTGATGGTATACGTTTGCGTGGACGTCCGATGATTAGTTGGAGTGGTATGATTGAGTGAGTGGCTTGCGTGAGCGAAAGTTTCCAAGTAGTAGGAATAAAAGTGCTTATATGAGAGGAATTATGAATGTGGATGAAGCGAAAATTGCTAGTTTGGATAGGAATGTTTGGAGGCGACTGATTTCGGGATGATGAAAAGAGTTTATGCCACACCCTTTTGGGTACATGGCGTGATTGTGTATGTATGTATAGTTTCCTGGCGCTCTACGCTTTTATTTATTTCTAAAAATTTTGGATAACCAGGAAAAAAATATTTTCCTCTTTTTATTGCATTTCATTCATTTCAATATAATCGTGGTTTTTAAAAAGTTTTTTATATATATATATTTTATTCTTCTGTATCTGTACAGCTCTTGGTGAGTCTCGGTTTTCTTCAACAAATTCGTCGAGAAGTCTGTAGCGTAATATTCTAAATAAAAATTATGTAATTTTACCTACAAATCATGAGCCACTATGATGCCCAGTATTTCTAGGTATATAATCACTCAACTGTTGTACATTTAATACATAATTGTTTAAAAATAGAAATAGATTAGTGTATGATGAGTGTGAAATTGAAAAACATGTTCTATTCTTTGTAGGCTCGGAGATGAGACTGACGTCACAATCGATCGTATGAGAAATCACAAACTTATTTAATACGTTCTCTTTCTTTCCTACAGCTGCTCTTATAGCGATTGCTTTGTAGGTAATGTCTGCAAAATTCTGTCCTTTATCATTCAGTAAGTAGGAAAAAGATAACAACAGACAATGTATCTATTTCTGTTCTACTAATTGATATTCTCAATAATGTTTTTCTTGTTGCTTGTAATACGGAAAGAAAATGTAAGAAATAGAATACGCATATAGCTGTATGTGCTATCTCTGTTATAGGCATGCTCAACATATATTGTATTTCATTTGAAAGTGTCGCGTAACATAATCCAACAAAATTTTGGCTCCGCCTAAGTGACTGAGTGAGGGAGGCATATATAGTAACCCCCACAAGGTCACACATAAGCGCATCCAAAAATTTCTATATTTCATTACTATTTTACATAGATTACTATACGGTTACGCTATTTTAATATTTGTAAAGTTCATTTTGTATTTATAATACAGTTTTACGTTGTTTTATTATTATTATTATTATTTTCTACGATTCTAATATTTGTAAAGTTCATTTTGTATTTATAATACAGTTTTATGTTGTTTTATTATTATTATTATTTTCTACGATTTTAATATTTGTAAAGTTCAATTTGTATTTATAATACAGTTTTACGTTGTTTTATTATTATTATTATTATTTTCTACGATGCCGGGTGATATTTTAAAAAGCCAAGCACGACAAATAATTTTAAATGTCTACAAATTTTTTTGTAAAGAAAAAGAAGATAAGAATTTGTCAGTTCCATTGGACGCTGTTTTCGATGTTATTATAATATTGATTTTTATTTTACATACTACCTCTACTTTTATTATGATTATTATAATTTAATATCTATATAAATGTAATATTATAAGTATTTATATATATATGACAATAAATTAATAATATTAGTAACTAGATTTTTTTATACATTTTATTATTATTTTATAAATATTTATTACATGAATTTTATTTTATTATTTGGAATTTATCTGATATGATATTAATTTTGGCAAAAAATAATTCACTTTTTCAAAATACATTATTGTAGAAAATCACAAAAAAATTTATTGAAAATAAATATAATTTTATATACAAGTTATTACAGTAAAGTATATATATGAAAATATATAGGTACCGCCGCTGTATTTTTCTGCGCTTAAATATTTTACAATGCGAGAGGTATGACCATAGATATAGTATATAGTATTATATTCTTTGGGTATGGCTAAGCTCAGTGATGGGCGTAATTTACCCCCGGAAAATTGGATTTGATTCATACAGTCTTGTTTGTGACGTAAGTCTCATCTAAAATAATACAGGGTATAGCAAAAATTGCCCCGTGTTAGAGTCAGTTAAGATGGCTCGGAGCCATTTTGAGCGAATGCGTCTAATTATCGTTTGCTGTTAAAAAGATTTATTTGAATGATTTTAATGGTATACGGTTGCAAGTGGACGTCCGATGAGTGGTATGATTGAGAGAGTGGCTTGCGTGAGCGAAAGTTTCCAAGTAGTAGGAATAAAAGAGCATGTATGACAGGAATTATGAATGTGAATGAAGCGAAAGTTACTTATTTGGATAGGAATATGATTGTGTATGTGTGTATGTATGTATGTATGTATGTATATCAGAACTATATTTGTTTTCTGAGCCTCGTTTCGACAAAAAATATAGATATTGACCCATGCCCCACTCAAGTTGAAATTTAAATAGAGTTTCAAATAGGTTTTGGACAGTTTTATATTTGGCGCGTTATAACTGCCTCGATTCTCGACAGTTCTGCTTTGCTCAACGATTTTAATATTCTATTAGAATCACAGAATTCGAGTGTTATACGAAATTTCTCAAAAACTATTAGGTGTAGGAAAATAAGCATGGCATGGAAAAATGCGGAATAATGAGTACGATAATTGAGTGAAGAAACCATTATTCTAGAATGCATCGTTTAGTAGAATAAAATTAAAACTGAATTTTTGAAAATCTCTCAAATATTGTTTAATTTAGTAATAATAAAATTTTCAATAATATTAATCAAATATTTTCATTATAAAAACATTTGCAAAACACATAAAAAAAATAGAAAAAATTTAAAAATTACCAAGAATTTAAAATATTCATTTATTATCTTATAACAAATCTTATTTGTTTTAGTAAATTCATTTAAAATATATGTGTTGTAAACAATATAAATTACATTTGAAATATTTAAAAAAAAAACACAAACCAAATAAACTAAATGATTTATATGGTTTGATTTCAATTAGATATGTTGTATATGTTTGAAAATACCAGCGTGTCCGAATAGTTTAATATGAATAATATGCATTGGCACTTAGAAGTGACTGCAGCATTTAAAATTGTACTACATTTGAAAATTTTGACAGAGTAATTTTTAAAATGGTATTAAATTAATAGTTGGTGACCCATAGACACAAGGCGGTGAAGCTCTCATATCGTCCTACATGATTTTTTTTTAGATGGTATCAGACCAGTGGCGTACGCAACTATTTTCATTTCATTCATTAAATGGGGAAGTTTAGCGTATTTTTTTATTTCTTTATTTGGTTGGACCTGGCTTAAAAAGTGGTGTTTAATTTATCATTTTTCTCAAAGATGCCCAGATTTCCTAAAAAATGCAAAAACATGTCGTGATGACGTCAGTAATGTCTTCGAAAAACTTATGTCGACATCTGAATCAGACGCACATGTATTGCTATGGTTACCGATACAACATTTACTACGACATACGTTTTCAAAATTATATCTCACCAACTCTTCTGCGCTTGCGCACAATAAGCTTGTGACGTCAGTTATGTCCTTATAAATATTGTTAATAACAAATAAATGAAACAATTATCAAAAATTTTAATGACAGTTTCTGTTATTATTTTATATATATATATATATATATATATATATATATATATATATATATATTTAAGAAAAAATAATTTTACACGCAACTTCAATCACGATATCCTTCCCCATTGTTTATTATGCATATACGGGGAATATTTACGGTTTTTTACCACTTTGACTGCTAGGTAAGGTGTCTGTAACATTTTCAAAAAAAATAAATAAATTTGTATTGAAATCTTTTATATAGCCTCTAGATCAGACGAATCCGAACTTAGTTTATGTGGGTGTATGGATGTGCGTCGTCAGCTCGTTCGCTCAGTCAAAATTTTGTGATCGCAACTCCTCCTTTAATGAAATTTTCAGGATAAATTTGTCTAGTATCCAAGATAGGATCATGTGGTTCTATGTTTTTCCAGTGATGCCAACTTTCTGAGATAAAAATTACTAAAGTTTTTAAAAATTCATATTGGCTACATTATTTATCCGATTTTGGTCAAATTTTCAGAAAAGATTTCCCTAATGTTCCTATTAATAATATAATTCTATTAATATCCAGTGTTGCCAACTTTCCGAGAAAAAAATTACTAAATTTTTTACAAATTTATCATGGCCATGTTATTTAACCGATTTTACTCAAATTTTCACAAAAGATTTTTCTAGTATTCATATAATTTATCTAATTTTAACAAAATACAGTGTTGCCAATTTTCCGAAAAAAAAATTACTAAAATTTTTTAAAATTCATTATGACCACTTTCTTTAACCGATTTTAATCAAATTTTTATAAAAGATTGTCCTAGTGCATAAATAAATTATGCTATTTTAACAAAATACAGTGTTGCCAACTTATCAAAAAAAAATCACAAATTTTAAAAAAAAAATTTATTGTGGCTACATTATTTATTCGATTTTGATCAAATTTTCAGAAAAGTTACCCCTAGTGCCCACATAAATTATAATTTTAATAAAAATATTGTATTACCAACTTTCCGAGAAATGTCAAAGTGGTCTATATATATATATATATATATATATATATATATATATATATATATATATATATATATATATATATATATATATATATATATATATATGGGTTTACCCATATACTTCTAATCTTGTTATATACTTAGTAGTGATTCCATCACTGATGACATCACTGGATGCATTTCATTTTACCTTCATTCATCTTCTCTATCTAGATATCTAGCTGCTGCGCTTACGGTGTGTGTGTGTGTGTGTGTGTGTGTGTTTCAATGCTCTTCCAGTGTTCTTAGCCTGTTTGGTTGCTAAGCTGTATAGCTAAGCTAAGCAGGCAGTTGCCTAAAGAGTCAGCGCTCAAGCGCGCAAACCCAGACCATTGTGGAATGCAAGCGGTGGCGATTGATGTTATAGCACGGCGGGATCGTTAACTCTCCGCGAGCGCACTATAACAATCCGAAACGCGCGCGCGCATGCGCATCGCTCACCGAAATCCTGCTCTCGTTTCCAATGCGAGCGAGCGCGCGCCAAAGAGCCCCGAAACCATCATACAAGTGACACAAAAAACCACAAATGCGGGACACGACCGAAACCAGATATAAGAAAAAACGAAAAACCGTCAGACGCCGACTGCACAAAACGCTTTTATTTCGTTTTCAATTCAATTTACATATTTTCAATTGGCGAGAAAAAAAACGACACGCCGTTTATTGCCCACCATTACTAAACATTTCGATGTGATTGCATCTTGTTTTTAACCCTTCGTTCCCACACTGGGGTGTGGCATACCCCAACAAAAATGTTTTCTATATCTTTCGACAAAAATGTATGGCACTAAGTGCAAATAAAGTTAATAGTCCCTACTAACTACAACAGTTTTTTCGAGCTCAGTGCATACATGGTACCCAACTTACGTGCCTGACAAAATACACTGGGGTATATTACACTTCAGTGTGTGCTTTGCGTTTTATATTTTATTCTAGTGTTTTTTAAGATAAATTTCATCTATATTTATTTATTTATTTTATTAGATATTTATCACACTTTGTTGAAAACGAGTCTACTAAACAAAAACATATGGTTATTCTGAAATTTTATCTTATTTCTGATATTGTGTGGAGCAAATTTTTGTGTGGGGTATCTCATACCCCTGTGTGTGTTACGAGTTACAAAAAAATAAGTGTTGGAGCGGAAAGTTAAAATAATATAAATAAAACCTTTTGAATTTCATGAATATTTATTTATTTTATTAAATATAGATGAAAACGAGTCTACTAAACAAAATCATATGGTTATTCTGAAATTATATCTTATTTCTGATATTATGAGGTACACCCCTGTGTGTGTTACGAGTTGTAAAAATATAAGTGTGGGTACGAAAGGTTAATGTGGACCCCTTCCCCATCCTTAATCATATCTTATCTATAAAATTTGAAATTCCTTGAAAATATTTTATACATATTATCTACAGGATGGTCCAGAATTATATGTACCGTAATTGCTAAAGCTGATAGTACTTTCAAAAATAAGGGTACCTTTTTATATACACTTTTTTCCAAAACTCAATAATAAGGGAGATACGACTCTGTAAAGAGGTGAAATAAAAACCATTTTTTTTTTAAATATCTTTCAGACGCTTTTAAATAACGGGTTCATATTTTAGGGGTGAGTATATGACATTAGAACAATTAAATTTATGTTACCACTTATTCCATTCCTTATGATTAAAGGGTAGTTTTGAGGGTACGTGTGAGTTATTACGTCATATTTTTTTTAATTTGCAATTATTTCAAAAAAAATTCATAAAAACATGATTCTCCAGACTATTCTACGCAAAAAAGGTACACTTGTTACTTTTCGATAAATATTACCGTTTTCGAGTAATTTAAAGTTAAAGTAAACATGTATTTTTATGTAATCGTAACAAAGTCATTTAATAAGTAAAGTAGGCTTTGATTGTATCTCCCTTATTATTGAGTTTTGGAAAAAAGTGTATATAAAAAGGTACCCTTATTTTTCAACGTACTATCAGCTCTAGCAATTACGGTATATAATTCTGGACCATCCTGTATATTTATCTATCTGAAAAGTGATTCTGCAACTTGTGTGAGCGCACTTGCGTGATATTCATAGAGGATTTTGTGCATTAGGTTTTCGTACTAATTTTAGCACTATAAATTTAAGATTATATTTAAACTAAAGCCATAATAACGATAATCCAAATTTTTTTTAATGATATGTGCCAATTTAACGCTAAACATGATAATAAGTCAACGAAAGTGATGGGCAAATGTGTGGAACCAAGTAGTTTTTAGAGATATTAAAATTAAATTTGATAGGTAGATATTACAGTAAATTATGTATTAGCGTTGAATATATACATACATGCACAATCACGCCATGTACCCAAAAGGGTGTGGCACAAACTCTTTTTATCATCCCGAAATCAGTCGCCTCCAAACATTCCTATCCAAACAAGCAACTTTCGCTTCATCCACATTCATAATTCCTTTCTCATCGCATGCTCTTTTATTCCTACTACTTGGAAACTTTCGCTCACGCAAGTCACTCTCTCAATCATCTACCACTCCAACTACTCATCGGACGTCCACTGGGCAAACCTATACCATCAAAATCATTCCAATAAATCTTTTTAACAGCAAACGTTCATTAAACGCATTCGCTCAACATGTCCGAACCATCTAAACTGACTCTAACACGGCAACTTTTGCTACAACATTTTCTTCGCAATTTCACACTCATCCTACACTAATCTATTTCATACCCGATCTCTCTTATTTTCACCACATATCCCACGTAAAAATCTCATTTCGCACAGCAGTCATTTTCCGTTTATGCTTTTGCAACCAAACCCAACATTCACTACCCTATACATCAACGTAGGCACCAAAACTGCATTGTATATCCTGAAACGGGGGGGGGGCTTTTTTGAAAAACATTTACATTCCTAGCAAAAGTTCCCAAAGCACCCAAAGTACCTTACAATCAGCATTTACTCTCCTTTCAATTACACGATCAAAACGGCCATCTCTAGACAACAAACTACCCAAATACACAAATTCATCTACCTGCTCTAAACGTGCGTTGAATGTTTTTAACAATTTTGAGCTTTCGATTTGACCGAAAGTAATGCCGATTTTAAATTTTGTAATGAAAAACTTTGTATATTATTTTAATTTTGAATAGAATATTTTATTACGATCATAAAAATATAGAGTTTGATAGCTTTTATTTCAAGGCCAACCGAAATACCTATTAACAAAATACAATTTTTTTTGTTTTTTGAAAATGTTACAGACACCGTACCAAACGCTATACCACTTTTTCGTTGCAGTCAAAGTGGTAATAATATAATTTTGTAATTTTAAGTAAAATAATTAATTTACCATATTATGTATAAGTTTTTTTTTTTACCGAAACTGTAAAAATTTTCCTGGGACTGGTGTAAGTCATTGCTCCGGGTTTTTATGTAAAATAACCGAACTTTTTGTTACAGTGTAGGTATCAAAAGCAATTATTTGAGTTTTTAATTTCTAATTGCTACACTCTTTTTTTCGTCATTTTCATTTTGAAAACTTGAATTTATAGCCAATTCTAGAAATTACTTGAACTAAAATAAAAAAAAAATGGCTACCTATATTGCTTTTGCAAAAACGTAATTAAACATTTTTATAAAGTTCGCTAAACAAATGTCCATTTTCAGAAAAGTAATATCCAATTCAATTTTGTTTTATGAGTTTAGGCCGCATTAAAAATAAATAATACCAAGTATATATGTAATTAAAAGTTTAAAATGAAACGAAAAAAAAAAACAAAAAACAATTGCATTTTATAAAAGTGAATGCCGACTTAAAATCCAAAAAGCTCATTGCTAAATAAATGAATAAAGCGTAAACTAATTTATAGAAATCAATTAAAAGATGGCGGCATAATAAAAAGAGAAATACTATCATTTGTTTTTTCGTTGTTGTTGTACGTATGTGTTTGTTTTTTTGTTTCTGGCTTCATTATTATTATACCGGGTGGTTGTTTCGTGTGTGCCGAAGGCGTTCTCTTATTTGTTAACATCTTGTTAAAGCGTCTGAACTAACGCATAATTAGCTCAAGTGGCCGGCATTCCGCGGTCACGTAAATTAGCCACTTTGTAATTTACCGCGTAATTTGTTTAACTACCTATAAAGGGGGGGGCGGAGAGGAGAGCTGTGAGCGGAAAGCACAGACCACAAAGACAGGAGCTGCAGATCTCTGCACTTTTTATTGTCTATTATATCGCATTTATCGCCATTTATGTGCGTACAATTCTATATTTCTACATAAAGAAATAGAAAAGCTAATGTTACAATAAAACAAGATTAAAAGTATATGGGTAAACCCATATATATAGACATTTCTCGGAAAGTTGGTAACACAATATTTTTATTAAAATTATAATTTATGTAGGCACTACGAAAAACTTTTCGGAAAATTTGATCAAAATCAAATAAATAATGTAGCCACAATAAATTTTTAAAAATTTTTGTGATTTTTCTCTCTCTCGATAAGTTGGCAACACTGTATTTTCTTAAAATTACATAAATTATATGAATACTGGGAGAATCTTTTGAGAAAATTTGAGTAAAATCGGTTAAATAACATGGCCATAATAATTTTTAAAATCTTTAGTAATTTTTTTCTCGAAAAGTTAGCAACACTGGATATTAATAAAATTATATAATGAATGGGAGCATTAGGGAAATCTTTTCCGAAAATTTAATCGAAATCGGATAAATAATAGCTAATATAAATTTTTTAAAACTTTAGTATTTTTTTCTCGGAAAGTTGGCATCACTGGAAAAACATAGAACCACATGACCATTTTGGGTACTAGACAAATTTATCCTGCAATCACAAAATTTTGACCGAGCGAGCGAGCAAGCTGACGACGCACATTCATACACCCACTTATAAACTAAGTTCCAATTCGTCTGATCTAGAGGCTATATGAATGATTTCTATTCAAATTTAGTTTTTTTTTTTTGAAAATGTTACAGACACCGTACCAAACACTATACCACTTTTCCTTGCAGTCAAAGTTGTAAATATTCTAATAATAATAAATATCAGGGCTTCGAATCGTTATATTTTTCAATCCGGTTTTCGTTCCGGAAAAAATAATGGTTGTTTCCGGTTTTCGATTCAATTTCGAATAATAAATTTTTTCAATGTTTTTATATGTATTAAAAACTTATATTTTCTACCAAAATTTAGAAGATTTTGTTCCGACTTTTATAATCAGCATACTACATAAATTGATACACTAATATAATATGAATTATAATTAGATATTATTAATTAATTATTATAATTTATTATTCGAAACTTATATAATTTGTATGTATGTTCTAATTATAGGTATAACAATAAGTTAATATATGTTAACGTAACAAATTCTTGTATATATATTTTTATTTATTTATAATTAAAAAAAAATTAAATCACCTCTAATTATTAAAATATTTTCCAATGTATTTTCATTTAAACTATTTAAAAAAATAGATTAGTGTATGATGAGTGTGAAATTGAAAAAAATGTTGTAGAAAAAGTTGCCCCGTGTTAAGAGTCAGTTAAGATGGTTCGGACATGTTGAGCGAATGCGTCTAATGAACGTTTGCTGTTAAAAAGATTTATTTGAATGATTTTGATGGTATACGTTTTGCAGGTGGACGTCCGATGAGTAGTTGGTATAATTGAGAGAGTGGCTTGCGTGAGCGAAACTACTTGGAAGTAGTAGGAATAAAAGAGCATGCAATGAGAGAGGAATTATGAATGTAGATGAAGCAAAAGTTGCTTGTTTGGATAGGAATGTTTGGAGGCGACTGATTTCGGGATGATAGAAAAAGTTTGTGCCACACCCTGTTGGGTACATGGCGTGATTGTGTATGCATGTATGTAAAGATTATTAAAAGCAAAGTTATTATCGAAAAATATACCTACTTTTCTCATAAATATTTTTGATATCTAGTTTTTTCGATTTTTTATGTGCTTTCAAAGTTTATATGAAAAATAAAACACCTTTTTTCCAAAATACTGCCATTTCGATAATTTTATGAATTTCAAAATAATTCTACTCTACATCCTAGATTTTTTAGTTTACTTTTCGGCAGAATAACCGAAAATGCTTTTTCTTTGTTTGAGTGCTGCCTGGAATTCTGGACAACGGACCAATATCGACAAATGAGCGAATTATAGCCTCACCACTGCAACAACCAATTTGGTTGAAACTTTTCTAAATTTGTAGACCAAATAAAGCTCTAAAACATATAAAAAACCACGGAAAATGTGCTTTATTCTGTTTACTCGAAAAAAAATTCCAAACTATATCTATTTTCAGAGTTCTCAGGGAGGTGTCCCCCCCTTAAAAATTCAAGAGAGGTCTGGGCCTCATAGCAACTTTTCGGAGGCTTTTATTTTAGAAACTTTACAATATAAAACCGAGCAAATTTGATATTATTGATTTTGAAGCGTTCTATGTATTTAGTTTACGTTTTTATTAGAATTTTCTTCAATACAATTTTTTATTAAGTCCCATTTGATTTAAAAAAGTTATAAACTTTTGTAAAGCCTTAAAATTATAAAGTTATGTATTCTATTTTAAAGCAATTATAAAATCGGGCCAGTTGACGAAAATATATACTGTTAATAGTAAAAAAATAATACAAAATTGAATGTCAAAACACAAATAATGGATGTAACATGCCTGCAGAATCTCTGTAGAAATTATTTATACACACACACACACACACACACACACACACACACACATTTTTTTCTGCATTTATTACAATAAATTTTTACTCTCTGAACTTTTCCATTCATATAAATAATATTATTAACATTATGGGTTGTGTATTTCGTATTTTTGCGATAGATGAATCAAAAATAATAATTTTAGGCGATTAGAAGTAACTTTTTTTTGGGAGTTTTCTTCACCTAGATTTAGGATTCATACCAAAGAGATTAAGTGATTAAGATTGATTTCAACCTAAAATCAGTTAAAAATCAAGGACCATAATTTGTATATATATATATATATATATATATATATATATATATATATATTATTATTATTATTATTGGACGTCCAATGAGTAGTTGGAGTGATATGATTGAGAGTGTTTGCGTGAGCGAAAGTTTCCAAGTAGTAGGAATAGAAGAGCATGTATGAGAGGAATTATGAATGTGGATGTAGCGAAAGTTGCTTGTTTGGATAGGAGTGTTTGGAGGCGACTGATTTCGGGATAATGAAAAGAGTTTGTGCCACACCCTTTTGGGTATATGGCGTGATTGTGTATGTATGTATGTATGTATGTATTATTATTATGTAAGTTACAGCTAATAATAAAACTATGTTCGCCATATATTTTTCTCTTATTTAATTCACTATTGCTATAGGATCATTATATCATAGGATCATAACCTATTGTCTATTTTTATTAATAAATATTTGGTTATATTAATTTGTAATCTTGCTTATTATTAATAGGATAATACAATATTAACTAGGGAATTTCGTGACCCTTAAAAGGTCACGTTTGAAGTCAAAAATAGTAATTAAACCTATAAATATAATAAAAATAAATAAATAAACAAATAATAATAATATAATAATAATAAAATATCAATTGCACTATTATATATTAGTCAAAAGCAACACTTCTATCAGTAGTGTACATAACTTCACACAGCTGTCATTTGACATTTGCAGGTTAGCATTTGAGAACGAAGATGAAATCGTAGAAAGATGAAATTTGCTTATTCTCAAATAGGGAATGAACCAATTAAAATGACACCACTACCATCAAAATCGGTTCAGGGGTTTAGGAGATGTTGGAGAAACATATATACATACATACATACAAACATACAAACATTTGACATTTTAAAATTATTGTGTGAAATAATTTTAAAAATATGCTATGCGTGCAATTTAGTTATTGAAACTTGTGATTTTCGACCGCGGCGTACAGTTTATGTGCTCAGTAATGTATACAGTGTTGATCAAAAGTTTGTGTTTTTTTTTATGTTATTATGTTAGCTTAGAAAATTATCCAATACAATTAATTAGATTTATTACCATTCAAATGTGTGTCGTAAATCTTATTACTGTAGTTTTATTATATGCCTTTTATAAATTGTACAGTGTGATTCAGATAGTATGGGAGAAATCATCGTAAGCGGCCATGACACGTGATTAATTTTTGTCACTAAACAAGTAAAGTCCACCACTCATTACACGGAGAAAAAAGAACAATTTTAATTCTATTATAATAAGACATTTATTTATTATTAAATTAAGAAGCTGTAGAATTATTATATATAAATTTATTTAAAATAACAAAATATTTTTATATTTTTAATTACACACGGCGTATTATACAGGGTGTCTAAAAAGTATGGAAACGGTTAAATATCTCGAGAACGATACAAAGATATACAAAACATGTTTTTCCTTATTTTTGAAAATCTATTCAAACATGATATGCAAAAACCACTTACACCTCCCCTGGAGGGTCAGCTGGGGTAAGTTTTAAAACTTAAATAGAAACACTCACTTTTTATTGCATTGTTGCATTCTCCATAAAAAATTTGGATTTGCAAATTGAACCCCCCACCCCCCTTGGAAGTGGCGAGTGCAATTTATTTAGCTATATTAAATTACAATAAATATATAGTTTTATTAATTTAAATTTATAATTTTTATTTTAATTTAAATATTTTATATTTTATAAATTTAAAATTCTAAAAATGCGTTGTATTTCTAAAATATATATATATATATATATATTAAATTTTCTATATATGTTTTAAATGTTGCCTAAATTATGTATAAAGTACAATTTTGTCATCAATATGAACGTTTGGTTAAAAAGATTTATTTGAATGATTTTGATAGTATACGTTTGCGTGAATGTCCGATGAGTAGTTGTAGTGGTATGATTGAGAGAGTTTTGCGTTAGCGATAGTTTTCAAGTAGTAGGAATAAAAGAGCATATATGAGAGGAATTATGAATGTGAATGAAGCGAAAGTTGCTTGTTTGGATAGGAATGTTTGGAGGCGACTGATTTCGGAATGATAAAAAGAGTTTGTAATATGGCTGACAAAATGACAATTCTAAGAAAAAAAAAGAGAACTCTTTTCATCATCCCGAAATCAGTCGCCTCCAAACATTCCTATCCAAACAAGCAACTTTCGCTTCATCCACATTCATAATTCCTCTCATACATACATAAAAATTATTTAAATAAATCTTTTTAACAGTAAATGTTCATTAGACATTAGCTCAACATATCCGAACCAGATCTTAACTGACTAACACCAACTTTTGCTACAACATTTTTTTTCAATTTCACACTCATTATACACTCATTTATTTCATAAACCCCGATTCCTCCTAGTTACACCACATACTCCCCACGTAAGAATCTCATTTCCACAGCAGTCATTTTCCGTTTTATGCTTTTATGCAGCCAAACACAACATTCACTACCCATAGATCAACGTAGGCTCCAAAACAGCAAAACGGTGGAACTTCTTTGGAAACATTTATATTCCTAGCAAAAATACCCAAAGCACCCAAAATCTTACAACCAGCATTCACTATTCTTTCAATTTCACGATAATTTTAGATAATAAACTAACTAAATATACAAATTCATCTACCTGCTCTAAACGTTCACCATCAATAGATACATTACATTCAGTCGTCAAATCACCTTTCCCAAAAACTAAATTTATAACTTTACACAACAACATTAATTCTATCAATCATCCTTCTCAGTTGCTCTTCAGATTCAGCCCAAAACGCAACTGCACGTCATCAGCATACGCTAAAGCAGGTACAACACAATCACATATTTACCAAAGAAAACTTTCCGAAGAAGAACATCCATATAGATAAATTAAATAGCCAAGCAGACATTACACAGCCCTGTTTCACGCCAACATCTATACGCAACCAATCACTTAAACAACCATCAACTCGTACAGCAGCTTCACTTTCATCATACAATAAGTAATTCATATCTCTAATTGACAAATGTTTGTATGTATGTTTGTATATATGTTTCTGCCCCATCTCCTCCTAAACCCCTGAACCGATTTTGATGGGAGTGGTGTCATTTTAATTGGTTCATCCCCTATTTGAGAATAGGCAAGTTTCATCTTTCTACGATTTCATCTTGGTTCTCAAAAATTTGAAAAACTATGTTAATAATGCAAATGTCAAAAATAAACTTAGATAGCTATGAAAGAAATGAATGAAATAAATAAATAAATAAACAGCTGTCACAATATATAGCAAGTACATTTTTTTTACATATATCAGTGCATATATTTACATTTTTTTCATTAAAATAAGAGTAAAAAGTACATTTCATTGATATTGTTGTATTATAAAAATTTTGTATAATTCCCAAATGAGCAAAATCTAATATAAACGGCAATAAAAATGCCAAGAGAATGAAGATGGAATATTCGAATCTTTCGTCGGATAAAAAAGAAGAGCTTAAATCAAAAATTTTTATTATATTATACATACATACGGGGCGCGCGCGTGCGCGCGCCCTCTATTTTTTTATATTTATATACTGTGTCTTTGTGTTGTGTTTGTTACTATTTTCGACTTTAAACGTGACCCTTTAAGGGTCACGGGTTTCCTAGTTTATCTCTCTAATTGACAAATGTTTGTATGTATATATGTTTCTGCAGCATCTCCTCCTAAACCCCTGAACCGATTTTGATGGGAGTGGTGTCATTTTAATTGGTTCATTCCCTATTTGAGAATAGGCAAGTTTCATCTTTCTACGATTTTATTTTGATTTTAAAAAATTTGAAAAATTATGTTTATAATGCAAATGTCAAAAATGACAGTTGTTTATTTATTTTTTCATAGCTATCTAAGTTTATATATATATTAAAACAGCGTATTCAGTTAATATGCAATATGTCTCAAAATTTCATCTCAAATTTTACATTTACCTATTGTTCTATGGGGCGCGCGCATGCGCGCGCCCTTCATGAATACACAATGTGTCTTAGAAATATACTCAACAATGTATACACTACAAATTATGTTTAAATCTTTCTATCTTAATTACTATTTTTTGACTTCAAACGTGACCCTTTAAGGGTCACGGGTTTACTAGTTTTGTGTTTAAAAAACTAAAAAAAAAATAATAATAATAAAATCAACATTTCAATGATGTTAACAAGACAGCGTATGTATAAAAGGTGTGAAATTGAGAAGTGGAGAATGAATGATTTAAATTACAATTCATTAAAATGCAACATCTGTTTTTTATGGTTAAATGTGATTCGGTATATATAGGAAGTTGACAGTTTGACGGTGACAGAGTCGTCGAACAAGTAACCGGGTGGTCGCCCTCACGTAATTGACAAATTGGAATCTTATTAGGGTGCGAGCTGTAGCTAAACACTACTGCTGCTGCTGCTGGTGGTTTGCTGCCTCTGTCCGTTCGTCTGTTTTCGTTGCACTTCGTGACAGATCGGGTCCCGGTGCCGATTTTACACGATCGGCGTGCTGGAAGGCGTGGCATTGGTATTTCAAAGCGGCGAGTGTGCGCGTGCCGCGTGTTGTGTGGTCTTCGGGTAGCGCCGGACACACACGAAGCAGCCGGACGCGAACGAATTGCGGCGATGATGCACGAACCGCAACCGGGTGGGAGGAGTTAGTATTTCAAACAAGCGGTTGGCGCGTGCCGTCACGTGTGTGGTCCATGTGGAACGCACTGTAGATAGATCAGAGAGATTTTTTCACCTTTTTTCGATTTATTTTATTATTGATTTCATTAATAATTGTCGGATGTATAATACTTTTAAATTAAAATTTAATATGTAATAAAATTTATATATATATATATATATATATATATATATATATATATATATATATATTAGATTTCTATTATAAATAAATTTTTTAGATTTGAATTTCTATTAGACACCACCCTGAGAACTCTGAAAATAGGTAAAGTTTGGGCATTTTTTTCGGGTAAACAGAATAAAGCACATGTTCTGTGGTTTTTATATGTTTTAGAGCTTTATTTGGTCTACAAATTTAGAAAAGTTTCTACCAAATTGGTTGTTGCAGTGGCGAGGCTGTAATTCGCTCATTTGTGAACTCGTGTTTAAAAAACATTGGTCCGTTGTCCAGACTCCCGGGCAGCACTCAAACATTTTCGGTTACTCTGCCCAAAAGTAAACGAAAAACTCTAGGATGTAGAATAGGATTATTTTGAAATTCATAAAATTACCAAAATGGCAGCATTTTGGAGAAAAGGTGTTTTTTTTTTTCATATAAAATCGAAATCCTAGAGAATTCAATCCTCTTTTTTATTTAGAGAGAAAATCAAGTCAATCGGACCAATGGTTTTCAAGATATCTTCTGAATACGTTATAAAAATATGGTTTCCAAAAAAAAAACACGCGTTCAAAGTTTGAGATACCCTATCTATCTGTCCTATCCTGACTTTGTAAAAATCGCTGTAATTCCGCAGCAAGTTCTAATTTCGGTACACCAATTTAGTCAAATATTCTAGACACATTATAAGCTTTCAAAAAATGTTAAAAAAAAATCGATTTTTTGAAAATGTCAGGGTGATGTCCCCTCTTAATGATATAATGAGAAAATTATTATTATAAGAACAAAATCAGTTTTAGTAGTCCAAAGAACCAATTCTCCGTTCTATATATATATATATATATATCATTTGATATTTTGCCCACCTAGATTCAAGATCCATACCACTGTGCGGCGTGCAGTTTTGTTATGCAAAATTTCGGAAAGAAATTAAAACCCAACCGCCGCGTCCAGTTTATATGTACCCATTCTACCCATACAATATATATATATATATATATATATATATATATATATATATATATATATATGGTATATACAAGATGTTCATTCGCCAGGTTGATATAGGGCAATAACATGAGATATCGATAATATGCAGAATACTTCTTTCTGAAGTAAAATTCGGAAAAATACATAGAATACTTTTTGATAGAGAATAGAAAGTTATATAATTTGGTTTTAGTTTTAATTTGCTAGCATGTGCCGTTTGGGCGCTAGAATTTTTTTTTAAATGTTTTATAGAATTTTTAATATTTTTTCCTGCTAAATCAGTACGAGTTAGAGAAAAAAATTACTTGGCTACATAATAGATAAGTAATTTTTTCTCTAATTCATACTGATTTAGCAGGAAAAATTATTGAAAATTCTAAAAAAAAACATTATACAACAAATTCTAGCGCCCAAACGGCACATGCTAGCAAATTAAAACTAAAACCAAATTATAGAACTTTTTATTCTCTATCGAAAAGTATTCTAAGTATTTCTCCGAATTTTACTTCAAAAAGAAGTATTCTGCATATTATCGATATCCCATGTTATTTCCCTATATCAACCTGGCGATCGAACACCCTGTATATATATATAATGTGAAATTGCAATAACATTACGTATGGATAGAAGCGATAATGTACACAGACTCATATAAATGTAATATAAAGTTTTGCAGGGCATTTAGCATCCGTATAGAACAAGAAGTGTAAGAGAGTTCCCCGCTTTTCTGATGGCAAATAAAATGTTTGGAATCGGTTTTTACACACGTTATTATAAACGTACCTCTTGTACGTTATCGGACGCCAGTGCGTGTGTGTGTGTGTGTGTGTGCAACACTATACTCACTATACTGGGATTCAAAAAAATTTTAAAAATTTTACACGCATCATAATAATTCATTATTACATGTTATCATTTGATATACACTGTAAAAAAAAAAAGAAAACTAGCGAAATTACAGAAAAATAATAGAATAATTTTACTAGAAAAAAAATTTGTAAATTTTTTAAAATGCTCAATTCAATTCTTTAAAATTAGTTAATTTATGATTCAATTAATTCACATTCAGTTTATGTTTTCACATACAAGTTTTAGTTTACTAATACAAATTTTAAGATAGAGTAACAGCCAAAAATAAAGTTTGTAATACCAGTTATTATGTTTATTTTGTTTTTTTGCACAATTTTTTCTCACCTATTCTTGCAAGCATTTACTAAAATTTTAACTACACTGTAATTTTTTTAGCGAAATTACAGAAAATAGTAGTAAAATTTTACTATAAAAAAATCTGTAATTTTATTTTACTATAAATATTCTGTATTCCTTCCTCAAAATTCTGTTTATTTTTACATAATTCAAAATAATCAAATAAAATAAGTAAAAATGAGCTAATTAGTATTGTAAAATTGCTTACTTTCTGCAAATTGCATCACATACTTAATGTAGAATTACATACGGTTGGTATAACTTTTTAAATTATGTAAAATTTCAGCTTGTATATTAATATCCGTAATAATTGTAAAATACATACTTAATGTAAATTTCCAAATGTATGTTATTATACCAACAATAATATTACAGAACTAAACAAATTTTATCTATTTATGGAAAAATCCTGATAGCAAATTTACTGAAGTTCTGTAAATTTACTAAAAGAGACTTTACTTAAAAAGAAACTGTAATATTTTTTTTATAGTAATTATAAAAATATTCTTCTTTTTGATTTATATGTTATACAAACTTTATAAATTAATTAATTATTTATAAATATACCGGGTGTTCGTTCGTCAAGTTCGTATGGGCGTTTAACATTCAGTTTCGATAATTTGCGATATACTTCTTTCTCGAGTAAAATTCGGAAAATTACTTAGAATACTTTTCGATAGGCATAAAAAGTTCTATAATTTGGTATTAGTTTTAATTTACTAGCATATGCCGTTTAGGTGCTAGAATTTTTTTTGGATTTTTTTATTTTTATTTTTTCCTTAAAAACTATGAGGTATAGGAAAATAAACGTGATATGGAAAAATGCGGAATAATGAGTACTATAACGAAGTAAAGAAACTATTATTGTAGGATGCATCGTTTAGTAGAAAAATATTAGTATCTGAATTTTTGAAAATTTCTCAAAATAAATTTTTTTTCAAAATTTGCTCAAAAATATCTGAAATATTTAGTAAAATAGAGAAAAAAAAAATAACTACATAATAACTAGGTAAATTTTTGCTCTAACTCATTCTGGCTTGACAGGAAAGGAAAAATAAATTGAAATAAAAAAATAAAAATTTTCAATCATTTTTCTTGCCAAACCAGATGAGTTAGAGAAAAAATTTACTTAGCTATTATGTAGCTAATTTTTTTCTCTATTTTACTGAATTTTTCAGATTTTTTTGAGCAAATTTTGAAAAAAGTTTTATTTTGAAAAAAAATTCCAAGGGTACCACCCCCTTGAGAAATTTTCAAAAATTTAGTTTTTGATTTTTTCTACTTTTTTTTGAAAATGTTACAGACACCGTACCAAACGCTATACCACTTTTTCCTTTCAATCGAAGTGGTAATTAAACTTTAAAATATTTGATTTTACTTTTTATTGCAAATCATTTCCGAGCCATAACATTTTTTTCTTTTCAACAGTACAAAACTAAATATACCTAAATTAATTCAAAAAGAATTTAAATCAGAAATTGAAAGAATTTGTGGCACATCATTCTGCATACAAGGCGTGATTGTATATGTATGTATGTATGTACATTATTTTTTTTACAAAATATACTAAAAGCTTACGATTTAAGATTTTTAATTTGAAATATAAGATGAATTGAGAAGCAGACTTTTCAAATACGTTTCGTCTAAATTTTATAATTTTCAGAAAAAGGCAAAATTCATTGACAAAAAGTGATACATTTTTGATTAAATCTGAAAGTGAATTATGTGTCACACAATGGACAATGTTTAAGTAACTTTCAATATTTATTTCAGACACAAGCCAATATGCGCTTTGAATGTCGAATTTCCATTAAAAGACGTGTTTTTACGCATAGAATGTAATACCATTGCACTAAATAAAAATTTCATATTTTTAACAAAAGCATTTTAAAAGTCTGCTCCTCAATTGAAAATGTAGAATTATAGATAAGATTGTTTCACATGTAAAGACTAAATTATACAGGGTGATTTATGACGTCGGGGAAAAACTACACCGGATGATTTCTA
Organism: Clivina fossor; assembly: GCA_963966155.1. Lineage (NCBI taxonomy): Eukaryota > Metazoa > Arthropoda > Insecta > Coleoptera > Carabidae > Clivina > Clivina fossor. Next base: position 1,503,444 of record OZ014560.1, read on the forward strand.
TGAGTAATCTAAATAAAAAACTTCAAATAAACATATGTCCGAAAATGCTTTCTAACGGAACTGTAGCCGTTAGAAGTTTATTACATGTAACATCAATCGCATTAGCCTTATTTATTATATCAGGAAAAAAAAAAACAAGTCATAAACTTCTGAATATTTGTAAAATTGCTGATTGATTTTCTAACATTTTTTTTAAACACTAGTAAACCAATTTACTAGTTATGACTTACTTATTCGTCTGATCTAGAGGCTATGTGAAGGATTTCTATACATTTTTTTTTTTTTTGAAAATGTTACAGACACCGTACCAAACACTATACCACTTTTTCTTGCAGTTAAAGTGGTAAAAATGTAATTGTTTGATCAGTACTTACACTGTAAAAGAAAATAGCGAAATTACAGAAAAATAGTAATAAAAGTTTACTATAAAAACATCTGTAATTTCATTTTACTATAAATATTCTGCAATTTCTACCTCAAAATTTTGTAATTTTTACATAATTCATAATAATCACATAAAGTAAGTAAATATGTAAAATTGCTTATTTTCTGCAAATTGCATCACATACTTAATGTAGAATTACGTATTGGTGGTATAACTTCTTAAATTATGTACAATTACAGCTTGCATATTAATATCTTCAATAATTCATGAAAATAATGAGAGTTAGTATATATTTTAAGTGTAATAATACTAATAAAATATTTTAAGTGTAATTCATTCATTTCAAAATACATCCGTTGTGTAAATATAGAAATCTATGTAATTATACCAACAATAATTTTACTTTTACCTATTTATGGAAAATTCTTGTAGTGAAATTCTGTAAATTTACTAGAAGAGACTTTACTAAAAAACTGTAATACAAATTCCGTTGGTAATATCATATTACATAATGTTTGTAATTAGTTTTATGTATTTTTAAACAATTGTGAATAAAATTACAGTAGTTTAGTAATTTTACCTAGAAATACTGGGCATTATAGTGTCCCAAGGTTTGTAGGTAAAATTACATAATTTTTTTTTAGATTGTCATTAAAAGCATTCTGTATTTTTTCAACAGTTTCATCAATAACCTAACCTAACCTAACCTAATCAATTTATACTGATCAAGTCGGAATACTAATCATCATAAATAAAATACTGATCAAATAATTTCGTTCCTTTATTGAATTAATTCACCGGTCGCATCATTTGCTAAAATTAGAGAAACTCTCGTAAGGTTTCTCTAGAATATAATGAAGCTCGGGCGCGCGCAGTGTGAAAAAGATGGAAACCGCGTATAGCCTCTCTTTGCCTGGATGCATGCGGTTTGGTTGAATTGGGGGCAAGCGGGGGTTGGGCGGTGTGTGGGGTCGTGCGGGCGTCCGTTCCGACATTCCACAGGCAGTTGGCGGGGCCCGGCGCGCCGTGGGAACTGCCCGTCGTGCAAGGCGCGCGCGACAGCCGCGCGACCCCCCTTGCCACCCCACACAAAACTCACATGGCCAGAGCCGAGCGAGAGCGCAGTTAACCGGTGCTGCGGCTGCCGCGGTGTGGTGCGCGCACCGCCACATACGGAAAAACGAGCACGAAGAAACGCGCGCGACACAGAGTTGCTGCTTGCCGATCGACACATACATCAAAAAAAAAACAAGATTAGAAGTATATGGATAAACCCATATATATATAGACCACTTTGACATTTCTCGGAAAGTTGGCAACACTGCATTTTAATAATATTATAATTTATGTGGGCACTAGTAGAAATTTTTCTGAAAATTTAATCAAAATCGAATAAATAATGTGGCCACAATGAATTTTGAAAAAAATTTGTGATTTTTTCTCTCTCGATAAGTTGGCAACACTGTACTTTGTTAAAATTGCATAATTTATTTAGGCACTAAGAGAAACTTTTATGAAAATTTGATTAAAATCGGTTAAATAAATTGGTCATAATGAATTTTTAAAAATTTTAGTAATTGTTTTTCTAGGAAAGTTGTCAACACTGTATTTTGTTAAAATTACATAAATTATATGAATACTAAGAGAATCTTTTGTGAAAATTTGAGTAAAATCGGTTAAATAACATGGCCATAATAAATTTTTAAAAACTTTAGTAATTTTTTTCTCGGAAAGTTGGCAACACTGGATATTAATATAATTATATAATTAATGGGAGCATTAGGGAAATCTTTTCTGAAAATTTGATCAAAATCGGATAAATAACGTATCCAACATGAATTTTTAAAAACTTTAGTAATTTTTTTCTCGGAAAGTTGGCATCACTGGAAAAAAATAAAACCACATGACCATCTTGGGTACTAGACAAATTTATTCTAAAAATTTCATTAAAATCGGTTGAACCATCTAGGAGGAGTTGCGATCACAAAATTTTGACCGACCGAGCGAGCGAGCTGACGACGCACATTCATACACCCACTTATAAACTAAGTTCGGATTCGTCTGATCTAGAGGCTATATATGAAGGATTTCTATACAATTTTTTTTTTTTGAAAATGTTACAGACACCGTAACAAACGTTATACCACTTTTTCCATGCAGTCAAACTGGTAAAAACAAAAATCAAATACGACCAACTCGCGTAGATATGTCACCTTAATACTTGCATCGCAAGAACATCCGAACAAGGGCGCTTCAATACAATTAATTCTTTCACATATCAACACCACGCATCGCGACTATATTATTAGAATAACGCTAGAACAATGTCATACATACATACCCAATCACGCCATGTACCCAAAAGGGTGTGGCACAAACTCTTTTCATCATTCCGAAATCAGTCGCCTCCAAACATTCCTATCCAAACAAGCAACTTTCGCTTCATCCACATTCATAATTCCTCTCATACATGCTCTTTTATTCCTACTACTTGGAAACTTTCACTCACGCAAAACACTCTCAATCATACCACTTCAACTACTCATCGGACGTCCATGCAAAACGTATACCTTCAAAATCATTCAAATAAATCTTTTTATCCAGACGTTCATTAGACATTTGCTCAACATGTCCGAACCATCTTAACTGACTAAAACCAACTTTTGCTACAACATTTTTTTTCAATTTCACACTCATCATACACTAATCTATTTCATACCCGATCTCTCCTATAGTTACACCCAGCTACCCCACGTAAAAATCTCATTTCCACAGCAGTCATTTTCCGTTTATGCTTTCGCAACCAAACCCAACAATGTCATAGTGGAAAATTCGATTTATTTGTGTATCTTGTAATGAAAACGCACTTATTTCATTTTATATAAGACACCAATCAACATAATAGCTGTGTTGTTTTTTTTTTACCGAAAAACTCAGCTCAGATCAGCAAATATCGGTAACCTTGAAATAATACCTGTTTTATTTATCGTCTCGTAACTGAGTTCGAAGTGAGTGAATTGCTTCCCCCTCTTACCGATACTGAGTTGCATATTTAGCTAGTGCTTAGCTGAGATTCAAGTGAGCGCACATGCGCAATTCAAATTTTCCTAGTTTAAGATTTGTTAACGTGTTTGATACTGGTTGACATTTATATTTGAATATTTTATTTTGAAATCAAACAATAAATATCCCCGGCAATAAATTATCAACGCAAACAATTCAAATACATCTAATATTTTAGGTTATATCATATGTGGAACTTACGATTTTACACGTCACTTTCAAATAAACTGTTTTATTTATCAATACAACTCACTCAGCAAAACTCAGCTCAGCTCCGCTCATTTGAAAGATTTACTGATCTGAGTGGAATGTAAAAATCTCATTTCCACAGCAGTCATTTTCCGATTATGCTTTTGCAACCAAACCCAACATTCACTACCGTATACATCAACGTAGGCACCAAAACTGCATTATATATACTCAAACGAGGTGGCTTCTTTGGGGAAAAAAAGTTCCCAAAGCACCCAAAACCTTACAACCAGCATTTACTCTCCTTTCAATTTCACGATTAAAACGGCCATCTCTAGACAACAAACTACCCAAATACACAAATTCATCTACCTGCTCTAAACGTGCGCCATCAATATAATAATATATTTGTATATGTATTAATATTATTGTATATTAACTGATATTTTTATATATCTTGTCCTGTAATTGGTTGTATAAAACTGTTGAATAATAAAATCATTATTATTATTATTATAATCGTCGTGAGCGGTCAGGTACATCATCTAATTTTTTGTCACCAGCCGAGTGATGTCACTCACTGGTATGTTTACATGAATGTTTCGAATCAGATTGAAAATCATTCTTATTTAGCTTAGTATCAAACGTAATATCATAGGCATTTAATGATCATTTAGCTACATTCACACTGCGATTTTAACAATAGCAGTATATCTACTATATTCCCACTCTACTCTTCAAAACCGCAGTGTGATTGTAGCTTAAATATAAATAAATTTTGATTCGTATCGAAGGTATTATATATTATGAATAGAGGCAAAATAAATATATTATGAAAATAGAAAAATACAATAATATAAAATACATCTGTACAAATTTAACTTGAATTTTATTAAAATAAGATATATTAAAAGTATTTTAGCAAATTTAGCTAATTACATATATAAAATAGATAGAATTTATTTTTTTCTTCATTAATAACATTTATATTGCAAAATTATTTATAAAAATAAAGGCGCAGGCATAAATAGTTAATATGAAAATACAAATAATATATACGTAATATTTTTTTAGGTCAAAAAATTTTCAAGCATAATATTTCAGGATATTTAAAGCTAATAAAATGCTGGTTTTTCCCGCAAAAATCAGCTTTTGTTTCATCAACCTAGAAGAAAGTTATGAATTTAATCGTTTTCCTTAAAAATAGCCGATTTTTGACATTTCATAATTATGTCTTTTGAACGAATTATTTATTGAAATCTTTTCAGGTAATTTATAGCGATTTTAAGGACTATTTTTCCTGCAAATATTAGCTTATTTCATCAACCTAGAAAAAAGCTATGAATTTTTGAAGATAAGATTTTTTTCTTAAAAATTTGTTATTAGGACCATCGCGTCGTTCGTTCACTAAAATGAAATCGTATTCAGATATTTTCTCTAGAATTAAGTATTTTTAAAAAAAAATGTAGACATTTTTAGGCCGCTTGACACAACGATGCAGCTCGGTTATTTTTAAAAAAAATGGTTATCTTCAAAAATTCACAACTTCCTTCTAGGTTTATGAAAAAACCTGATTTTTGGAAAAGACAGCATTTAATTAGCTTTAAATATCTTGAAAATATTGGACTTAAGAAATTTTTGATCCAAAAGAATTTGTTTAAAAGTAATGAAAATGCTCATATTTATATAAACCTAGACGTCTCTATGAATCAGAAGTAAATAAATTCATTTAAAAAAGAAATTCATTTCTAATTCACAATTCATCTAGTAAAATTTTCAATGTAATTCAAAATATCAATTTCTCTCTAATTAGGAATTAATTCAAAATTCTAAAGAAATTTAATTCTAAAAGCTTTAATTCTAAGTGTGAGCAAACAGAACTTTTCTTTAGAATTATATATATCTATATCGCTATATCACAATATGTATATATATATATATATATATATATATATATATATATATATATAGTGGCGTAGCTAGGGGGGGCAAGGGGGACGATCCGCCCCGGGTGACTCTATTTTAGGGGTGACACCATTCTCGGAATGATACATTTCACCAACTGAATTATTTTAGCTACATTGTATATTACAACTTTTTCAATTTTCTGTTTCATTAAAAAAATTATTTAACAATGTAGCAATATAATATAAAAAACTACGTATCACTCTATAGACAATTAAGATAAATTAAATAATAAAATAAAAAAAAAACATTTATATTTAAAAATATGAATTTGAATGCTACCATATTTATATAACGAACATGCTATATAATGAAAAATGATTTCACTTTGTTTATTTCTAATAATAAAAGGAAAAAAAATACTCTGTATGTATTAATTATAACATTTATTAATTATTTTTTTAATACTTTGTTTTCTTGCATAACAAAAATTAAAACTATATAAATCTTAGGTCGTGCATTACCTAAAAAATATAATTTAAAAATTGAAGCACTTTACCCCTGTATAATAGGCACAGCTAAATACATATCTGCTAAGTTAGTTGCATGGAATATGTATAGATTTAGCAATAATTTTAATTATATTGTATTATAAATATATATACAGTGTGTCTACTTAAGTTGCAACCATATGGAAAACTTTTTTATTATTGGTTTTAGGAAAAATTGATTCTTGATAAAAAGTTGTGCATGGTCCAAAACTTAAAATGCAACCATCAGATATCAATTTTGTTAAGCCGTATACAAGGTTTGTCAAAAAATATCAATTTTACTCAAGAGTAAAGTACCTTTATTTTTTACAATACAGAAGAATGTTATAAAGTAAAGTTATTTTGAATTATAAGTTATATTCAAATATGCAATTACAGCCATTTATGAGATAGATTCCACTTTTTATAACCATTCCAATTAGTATATTATTAAAAATAAAACAATTTTTATTTTTTCTGTAGTTATGTTACCAGTATAACGTATATAAAGCGAAAATTGCCTAAATTTAGTTCAACCTGTTTGCTGGTACCACGAGCCGGTTTCAAAACAAAGTAACTGTATAAAAGCAGGACTAAATAAATTAACTAAAACGCCCAAAAGCCGAATATGTGATACAAGCCAATATTAATAAACTCGTGAATAAATTTAAGTTAGTAAATCAATATAAATAGGTTATTTCCACAGTAACTAATCGAAGAATAAAAAAAATTATTTTACAACAAATATAATAAGACCTTGGTTACTTAATAAAGATAGAATTACTTTTCAACAATTTTTTTTTTTTTGATCAAAAAATTCCCAAGTCTAATATTTTCAGGATTTTAAAAGCTAATTAAATACTGTCTTTCTCCGAAAAATCAACCTAGAAAAAAGTTATGAATTTTTGAAGATAACCATTGTGTCAAACTTACTTTTTCATTCTTTAAAATTTTGTAGAGAAAATATCTGAATATGATTTTATTTTAGTGAATGAACGATTTTCATAATTATAAATTGTCTAAAATTGGTAATTTTTATGAAAAAAATCTTATCTTCAAAATTTCATAGCTATTTTCTAGGTTGATAAAAAAAAGCTAAAATTTGCAGGAAAAATAGTCCTTAAAATTGCTTTAAATTACCTGAAAAGATTTCAATAAATAATTCGTTCTAAAGACATAATTATAAAATGTCAAAAATCGGCTATTTTTAAGAAAAATGGTTATCTTCAAAAATTCATAACTTTCTTCTAGGTTGATGAAAAAAGCTGATTTTTGCGGAGAAAAAACAGCATTTAATTAGCTTTAAATATCTTGAAAATATTAGGCCTTGTAATTTTTTGACTCAATATATGAGCTAATTTACAAAAGAAAGAAATGTAATATTAAAATAAATGCCTATTCCACATATTTAATTTATAAAATATTCTTCATTCGTTTCATTTATATCCATCAATGTGTTCGTCTTCCTTCATAAATTTTGTAAAATTTAATTCCATTTCTGTTTATAAGTTAAAAAAAAAAAGAAGTTATTCAGAGTATATAATTATTGCAATATACTAATGACGCTCAAGCACGTTCTATAAAAATTGAATACACAATAAATATTTTGTTTATTATTTTTTTTAATAGTCTGTAATAAAATAGATTATTCATAAATACAAATTTTTATAAACGAAATAATAAATTTCTAAATTTCTTAAACTGCAAAATTTTTAAATATTATAAATATATATATATATATATATATATATATATATATATATATATATATATATATATATATATAATACGCCATTTGTAATTAAGAATATAAAAAATAACAAAGAAATAAAAACATTAAAGATCTTTTCCATTATCATCACTGTACCCTAAACAACTTAATGTCCAAGTAAAAACACGATATATACCATTGTTGAAGCTTCTTTTTACCACTTTGACTGCAAGGAAAAGTGGTATAGCGTTTGGTATGGTGTCTGTAACATTTTCAAAAAAACAAAAAATTTGTAAAGAAATCCTTCATATAGCCTCTAGATCAGACGAATCCGAACTTAGTTTATGTGAGTGTATGGATATGCGTCGTCAGCTTGCTCGCTAGCTCGGTCAAAATTTTGTGATCGCAACTCCTCCTAGACGGTTCAACCGATTTTAATGAAATTTACAGGATAAATTTGTCTAGTACCCAAGATAGGGTCATGTGGTTTTATTTTTTTCCAGTGATGCCAACTTTCCGAGAAAAAAATTACTAAAATTTTTAAATATTCATATTGGCTACATTATTTATCCGATTTTGATTAAATTTTGAGAAAAGATTTCCCTAATGCTCAATTATATAATTTTATTAATATCCAGTGTTAACAACTATCCAAGAAAAAAATTACTAGTTTTAAAAAATTTATTATGGCCATGTTATTTAACCGATTTTACTCAAATTTTCACAAAAGATTCTCCTAGTGTTCATATAATTTATGTAATTTTAACAAAATACAGTGTTGCCAACTTTCCGAGAAAAAATACTAAAATTTAAAAAAATTCATAATGACCACTTTCTGTAACCGATTTTAATCAAATTTTCAGAAAAGTTTCTCCTAGTACCCACATAAATTATAATTTTAATAAAAATATGATATTACCAACTTTCCGAGAAATGTCAAAGTAGTCTATATATGGGTTTACCCATATACTTCTAATCTTGTTTTATAATCTAGTTAAAAAATACTTTCGGATTAGGATATCTTTCATAAATACAACAAAAACAATTAATTGTGATAGTATTTAATATTAAATTAAGTGTAAAAAGAAATAATAAGTTGATGTATATATATGCGTAATGACTTATTTATTTACAAAAAAAGAAATTACACAAATAAAAAAGGTTTAGCGTTTTCCTCCAACTCGTGGAGCGCTCTTTTGTTGTACTTTGGTAGCTTTTTGCTTCGGAACAGCTTTCGCCTTTGGAGCAGTTTGCGCCTTCTTTGCGGCCTTTGTTTGTTTCTTCTGCTCCTTAGCAGCACTGTTAAATAAACAAAAATATAAATTATTAATTTATATAACAATATTATCAAACATGATAGTACTAAAAAAAAAAAAGAATGTTATTTTTTGCAAAAGTTTAAATTAAAGTGACCAAACGTTCTGTTGTTCTTTTTTATGCTGTTTGTCCCCAGTCTTGAGAAAAGTATACACGGTGACCACAGGTTACCAAAATCTATTTTTCCTGTCTTTTCCCTGGATTATTATCATTTTTCCCTGTGTTAAATTTACAATTTTATTATTACTTATACATTATACTCTTGTATTGACACTATTTGTTCGTATTTTCATAATAATTTCAACTAAATGGCTCGTTAAATTTTTTATTGCGAAACATAATACATTACATTATATATATATATATATATATATATATATATATATATATATATATATATATATATATATATATATATATATATATATATATATATATATATTATAAAATCTAAATAAAAAAAAATACATTTTTCGTTGATCACATTTGTAAATAATCACAGTTCATTAATGATCTTATTAGGTACACGTGTTGAGTTATTTTTTCATCAGTTTTATATTATTTTTTGTTGATAAATACTTGAATCAGTTCCTGTGTTTATAAAATATTATGATCAATGTGTTATTAAAAATTGGATGTCATTTTTCGATTAATATAATATTAAAATTATCCAAATTAATGTATTAATCTTATTTGAGTTTCAACAAAAGTTTATACAATATATATAATGTAATATTGCCAATTTTCCGTAAAAACTATTCAAAATTCATTTTAAGCATACTGTTTGTAAGATTTAAAACAAATTTTCAAGATAGATTCTTTTTATGCAAAATAATTACAAAATTTAATCTTTGCAATATGCTGTCATCTCGATGAAAAAGTATAAAATGTTTATTCCCATTTCTTAGTGCTTTTGTAATAATGTCAATATATGTATAATATATATAGTAAAAATTTCTTTATTTTCTCTGTAACATGATAATCGTAGATAAAAAAAATTCTATATATAAAATACATGTAAAATTTAAATTACTTTTTATTATGAAAAATTTGCTTTGAAAAATTATTTTAAGAGTTACTATTATACATATATTACATAAACGGAATAAATTTAAGATAAATTATTTGTCGGATCGTGAAAACTGGACTACTTTCTCACTATTTCGAAGATTTTTGTGAGCTGCCAGTAGCAACTAAAGAGATTTCGAAATATAAAAAAAAAAATATAAAAATCTTAAATAACCATTATTAATTAACAAAAAAAAAGTAGAATATCATTTTATAATTATAAACCTTATATAAAAATTTCAGATTTTATGAACGTGTAATTTGATCAAGAGAAAATAAAATATGCAATTTGCTTGATAAATGTCAGGTTTTTCTTGATAAAAAAAGTCAATCGATCTCTATTTTCTATCGTTCGTAAAAATTCAAAAAAATTTATATTATTTTGTATAACATATCACATCTCATATATTTTTTCGAAACAATAATGATATTTAAAGAAAATATGGCTTGTTAAAAAATATATTTACTTGTATTTTATGTAATTTTTATTAATAATGGAATATTGCTATTGAATTATTAATTATACATATATTTTTAAATATTACGAATAATCAGTTATATTAAATATGCACTACAAAATTAATAAAAAAATATTTATTCAATCGTCCTCTGCAATTTTGTGTAATCGCCCATACGAGTGTGACTGTTCACCTTAAGCAAGCAAACTTTGTTTTCTATGGAAATTTAACAGAGTTAAAACTTTGAACAAATAAACTGAACTCGATCCACTATCATGTTATATTATTACTACACAATTCACTTTCACAAGCACATTTATTTCGGTCGAAAGACGCTTGCTTGTGTTGATGAAATTCTTTACAACGTATTTCAAAACACGTTCTACTAATAATTACGAAGTAGCTTTGGTAATTACGAACTGCAATTAGCGTAAAATTTTCTACTAAATTTACTAGCTCAATAAATATAAACAACTGTTATTTATAATTGAAACTAGAACAAAATCTGTAAATTAATGTTACATCTTAAATCCAGATACAATTTTAACTGTAAATGTACTTTGAAGTTTATTTTATTTAATAAATAAAAACATGTACAGAAAATATTAAATTAATAAAGATTTAATAAAATATAAACGTCCAGAGTTCAATAAAAAATAAAATGCAACACTTCGCAATAGATTTGCTACCTCGAAATTGACGTATTATTTAAAAATTGAATATTTACTTACCGAATTGCTTGTTCGCGTTGAGCCTTACGAATTTCCGGCCTCATGTTACGTTTAGCCAAAATGTCAGTAAGTGAAGCGCCTACAATAGCACGTTGGAATTTCTGAGTACGACGCGTACGTTTTTTGGTCTGTTCTTCTTCTTGACCCTTCTTATGTTTACGTCTATGATTAGAAAACAATGATTATAAAAACGAAATATTCATAACTTGTCTTGTCAATGATTTATAAAATATTGTTTTATGTAAAAAATAAGTTAAAAACAAATTTATAACATACCTATAAAGCACAGTCCATGTTACTTTACGGGGATTTCTCTTCATTAAATGTGCAGATTCACATTTTGCATTCAGGAAAGTGAAGGTCTGAAATATATGTTAGGTTATATTATTGTATCATAAATTAAATGTATAGATTTGAATAGAAAATAAATTTAGATTTGCGCATTCAAACAATAATTACTTGAATCTATGACAAATATTAATGTATATAATAAAAACTGACCTTTCCATCAGCTTTAACCATGGTCTTGCCATGGCCGGGATAAATTTTATATCCACTATATGCGCACAATCCGATCCTAAAAAGAAACACATTTTTTAAATAATACAACTTCCAGAATCATTATAAATAGATTATCATATAAAATAAACTTGCGATGGATAAAATATTATAAGATTATTTAAAACATTTCTTACTTCATCTTGATGTATACGGGAAACGGAACAAGGAAAGAAACTAGCCACAAATGAGCACGGCATTGACAGCTTTACACGTGTGAAGTTGCGTATATTCAGTGATGCCAACAATAGCAAAAATACAAATAATTTAATATTTTCATAGTTAGCAATGAAAACAAAACATTCATTATTCACATGTTTTTGTTGACAGATTTATTTTATATTTACTGTATTTATTGATAAAAAAAAATCAAATTTATTTCTTATTTTTACCTTCTTTATACAAATTCATGAATAAAATGGAAGTTGAATTTCTATCAAATGTAAATGAAGCATGTGGTTACGATGAAGATTTAAATAATAGTTGCGAATATTTCTTTGACTATACGGAACAAAATTCCAAGCTAGAAGAACGTTTAACAGGCCTTAAAAATTTAATGGAAAATTTGAAAAGCGAATTAGTAAAAGAAAAGGAATTATGGAAAAAAGAAAAGGAGGAAATAGAGAAAATTGCGAAAACTAAAGATTCATATTGTACGTGTATGTGTGAAGAAGAAAATAATCTAACTCGAACACAGTATTATGACGAGCCTATGTTGAATGATCTAACAATATTGGATTACGAACAAAAACTGAATGTTTATAAAGAAGCATTGACAAAAGCGCATGCTGAGAAACGAATGCATCTGAGAAGACATTTAGCAGCCAACGCATATAAACGGAAATTATTGGAAGTAGAAAATATGTGCAATATGGAATTGTTAAGAGTTAAACAAAGTGCGCAGTCTTTACAACCGTTACAAGCAATTGCCTTGGAATGGAATTACGATCGTAAAGATCTATTAACAAACATGGATAGTGAACTAACTGGAATAAACAGTAAAAAAGATGGTCTTAAGAAAGATCTTCTACTTACCGTAGATAGTTTAGGTGATAGAATTAATGCTGAAATTCGAGATCTTACACTACGCGCTTCACCGACACATTCTTCATTCGAAACGACTTCGTCTGTACTACAAGAAGAAGACGAGGATGCATTAATGATGAGACGATTGCAATCAATGGATTGGTATAATAATGAGAAAATTCATCCTTTTTACAATCCAATTATGTAATTCAATACTTTTAAAAAATTTGTATTTGGTTTGTCATCAAAATAAATAAGTTTATTGCTAAATAGAAAATTTTTATTTCTAATTTTAGTGCACGCGTATGTTCACACACGTAGCGTAAATACAAAATATGTTGAATTTCATATTAAATTTATTCGTTTATTACAACTTATTTATTGTAAGTGACTGTTTTAAAAATTACATAATAAATGTTAAATTATTAATTCAATAATAAATTTAATATTATTAATTGATTTATATGAAATAAAAAATTTAATTTTTAACTGGCTTTATTTTCTACAAAAACGATAATTAATGTATCGACAAAATACCTGAAATATAATATCCTATGTAGAATAATATATATTTTTTTAAATTTTTTCGTATTTATAGTTTGGCCAAAAAAATATATTATTTTTTATTTTCTATAAATCAATTAATAATATTAAATTTATTATTGAATTATTAATTCAACATTCATTATTTAATTTTTAAAACAGCCAGTTACAATAAATAACTTGTATTAAATGAATAATATCAATATGAAATTCAACGTTCATTATGTAATTTTTAAAACAGTTACAATAAATAAGTTGTATTAAACGAACAACATCAAAATGAAATTCAACATATTTTAACGTTAAAAAAATACCCGTTTTTTTTTTTTAATCTTGTTGGCAACATTGATCATATTGACAGATCAGCCAAATAGTAGGTAAAGTAGATACCTAACTATTTGCTGCGGTGATTTTCTGACGTGGATTTAAAATAGAAGCAATAACATTTATATAAAATACTGAACTAAATATCTAATATAGAAAAATGTCGAGTCTCGTAAGTAATATGTTTGGCGATCTTCAGCGAATGAATAAACGTCAGGTATTTAAAAAATATTAATATAACAACATTCTAACCTCGAATTGTAACAAACATCCTGTGTTTTATCATTTGTATATTTAGTTTCTGTATCAAGTATTAAGTTTTGGTATGATAATATCATCCGCACTTATGATTTGGAAAGGATTAATGGTTGTAACCGGCAGTGAAAGTCCTATTGTAGTTGTTTTGTCTGGCAGTATGGAGCCAGCATTCCATCGTGGCGATTTACTATTTTTGACAAACTATCCCGAGGAGCCAGTACGCGTTGGAGAAATTGTTGTATTTAAAGTAGAAGGTAGAGATATTCCAATTGTACATCGTGTTCTTAAATTACACGAAAGGTATTCGCATTTTCCTATTATTTGTATATATATATATATATATATATATATATTGTGATTTAAAAAAAACAAATTTGTTGCTTATTTGTAGAGAGAATGGAACTGTCAAATTTTTAACGAAAGGCGATAACAATAGTGTAGATGATAGAGGACTTTATGCGCCCGGTCAACTTTGGTTAACGAAAAAAGATGTTGTCGGACGAGCTCGTGGTTTTTTGCCCTATGTTGGCATGGTTACCATTTTGATGAATGAATATCCTAAATTTAAGGTAAGTTTCATTCATTTAAAACCTCATTTGCATAAAGAAATTTTCGAATTTCTTCCCTCCCTAACTCATGAATCGAAAGTTTATTTTATAATAAAATTTTCGGCCAAATTTCATCGAAAAATATTAATATTAACTCGTGCCCCAAGACGGTTGAAGTTTAATAATAACTCTTTATTTAGCTATAAGCTACATTTACAACCAAGAAAAAATACAATACAATAATATAAATAAATGCTAATAATTGCTACATGTGTGCTGATAGAAAGAAATGCCTGTAAAGTATCACAATTTTTAATATTTTCTGGTAAGTTATTATACTTAATTAATCCTTTGTGAAATGAATTATTTGCTGAACTACATTTATTTGTTTTTGAAATATACAAGTTACTAGCATTTTTTGTATTATAATCATGTTTATCACTGTGAATCTTTAAATTTCTATTTAAATATATGGACAGTAAGCCGTTGTTTATCTTAAATATGAATATCATGGCATTCAGGCTATACATTTGGGATTTAAGGACATTTCAAGGCAAACAAAAGGCTATATTCAGTCAGGTGGTGGGAATAAAAAAAAAATAATTTTACTTTCGATTTATTCGTTTAATACTACATATTTATAGTAACTAATTATTAGAAAAATTTGCTCATTTATGTACTATTAATAATTTAATAACAATTTTTATATACATATTTACAGAAGTAGCATATAAAAAAATTAATCAAATATTTAATTGTCAATATTTTTTTTGTTTATTATTATTTTGATTTCCAAAAAATATATATATGTTGTTAATTGTTATTATAGTACTTATATATTAATTTCAGAATTTTGTATGTGTGGTTTATTTGTAAAAAATAATTTTCATCATTTTCCTTGAAAAATGCGATTTTCTTATTTCACACATACATTTTATTTGAAAAAAAAATATGATTAATCGTTATTACATATCTTGGAAATCAAAATATTAATAAACAAAGAAAATATTGACAATTTAATATTTGATTAATTTTTTTTCTATGCTAATTCTGTCTGAATATAAAAATTGTTATTAAATTATTAATTGTACATAAATTAGCTAATTTTTCTAATAATCAGTTACCATAAATATGTAGTATTAAACGAATAAATCGAATGTAAAATTATTCTTTTTTGTATTCCCACCACCTGTCTGAATATAGCCTTTGGTTTGCTTTGAAATGGCCTTAATATGGGTTTTAGACACTTGTGGCTATTACAAGGTATAATACTGTTAGTTTTCAATATTTTGACGTCGGCGTGACTTCTATAAGGGATTTGACATCGCTGATTCCAAATATGACGTTAAAAAAATTATTGCGACACATGACCACTGTCATTATGGAAAAATGTCATGTTTAGTACACATTTTCACCATTTTCAATAAATTTTTTAACGCCATATTCAGATTCAACGATGGCAAAAGCCTTATATAAGTCATATAAGGTCAGTGTTATACCTTGAAATACCCACAAAGTATCTAAAATTTGTGATAAATTCCATTTAAACTTCAATCGTGTTGGGTCACGAGTTTAATATTAGCGATAAAACTTGGCCGAAAAATTTCTTTGAAAATAAACTTTCGATTCATGGGTTGAGAGGGAAGAAATTAGAAAATTTCTTTTTTAAGGACTACCCTAATAAATATATACCGGGTGTTCGTTCGTTAAGTTCGTATGGGCGTTTATCACGCAGTTTCGATAATTTGCGATATACTTCTTTCTCGAGTTAAATTCGGAGAAATACTTAGAATACTTTCGATAGGGCATAAAAAGTTATATAATTTGGTTTTAGTTTTATTTTGCATGTGCTGTTTGGGCGCTAGATTTTTATTTTTTGGTTTTTATTTTTTTTTTCAAAAACTGTGAGGTGTAAGAAATTAAGCTTGATATGCAAAAATGCGGAACAATGAGTACTATAATTGAGTAAAAAAAAACATTATTCTAGGATGCATCGTTTAGTAGAAAAAAACTAAATTTTTCAAAATCTCTCATGACCCTTGGGATTTTTCAAAATAAAACTTTTTCAAAATTTGCTGAAAAATAAATCTGAAAAAATTCAGTAAAATAGAGAAAAAAAATTAGCTACATAATAGCTAAGTAACTTTTTTATCTAACTCATTCTGGTTTGGCAGGAGAGAAAAAATAAATTAAAATGCAAAAAATATTAATTTTCAATAATTTTTCCTGTAAACCAGAATGAGTTAGAGAAAAAAGTTACTTAGCCATTATGTAGCTAATTTTTTCTCTATTTTACTGAATTTGTTCTGATTTTTTTCAGCAAATTTTTAAAAAGTTTTATTTTGAAAAAATCTCAATGGGATCCTGTTGAGAGATTTTCAAAAATTCAGTTTTTAATTTTTTCTACTAAGCTATGCATCCTAGAATAATGGTTTATACAGTTAATTATAGTATTTATTATTCCGCATTTTTTCGTATCATGCTTATTTTCTTACACCTCATAGTTTTTGAAAAAAAAAAAAAACCAAAAAATAAAAAAAAAATCTAGCGCCCAAACGGCACATGCTAGCAAATTAAAACTAAAATCAAATTATAGAACTTTTTATTGTCTATCAAAAAGTATTCTAAGTATTTCTCCGAATTTAACTCGAGAAAAAAAGTATATCGCAAATTATCGAAATGTTAAACGTCCGGTATATATATTAAGGTGTCTGTAAAAAAAAATTTTCAGTGAGGCTAAAGTCGGTAATTTTACATCGAAAAAACATCAGCAATAATATTATTTGCTTGTTTTTACGAAAGTAACAGGTTCCTCTACCGAATTATTGATTTTAGACTTACTGGAAAAAATTTTTTTTACGGACACACTAATATATATATATATATATATCTTTGGTTGTTGCATAATATTTGTATTATTTTTTAATCATTAACTGTTATTTGTTTTTTTGTTTTAGTATTCCGTTTTGGCGTGTCTGGGATTATACGTATTAGTGCATAGAGAATAGTTAAAAATGAATTTAAACAAACGGTATATTTGTCATCACTACATAAAGTTTCAATTAATAAATTGAAAGTAATTTTGTACATTCTCTGAAAAAATCTATATTTTACAAGTTTTCTATTTAAATTGAAAATATTTTAACTTTAAGAACTCACCATAGTTTTTTAAAACAAGTAGATAAACTTTCTTACAGTATGAGATCTTAAAGTTAAAATGACGATATTGTATTGTTTCTTATGTTGTTTCAATATTTTGTAATTGTGAATGGAATTTTTGTGTAATGGTGTACCTAATTTTTAATTTAAATAAAATACGTTTTAAATTAAGTCTCATAATTATTTATGTTATTTTCACTTCTGTTATATTGTATTATACGTACTGTGACCATTGTTTACACAAGAAGACAATAGAAGACATGCGCATGAAATTTTTTGAAAACATACTCTTCTGAACGTTATTTTAATGGAAAACGATCGAGCAGTACAAATAAGTTAAATAGACAGCTTTTAATATTTTAATAGAAACATTTATTTTGCTATTGGAAATACTAATGAAACTTATAAAACTAAAAAAAAAAACAAGATTAGAAGTATATGATGGGTAAACCTATATATAGACCACTGACATTTCCCGGAAAGTTGGTAACATAATATTTTTATTAAAATTATAATTTATGTGGGTACTAGGAGAAACTTTTCTGAAAATTTGATCAAAATCGAACAAATAATGTAGCCACTATGAATTTTTAAAAAAATTTGTGATTTTTTCTCGATAAGCTGGCAACACTGTAATTTGTTAAAATTGCATAATTTATTTGGACACTAGAAGAATTTTTTACGAAAATTTGATTAAAATCGGTTAAATAGTGTGGTCATAATGAATTTTTTAAAAATTTATTAATTTTTTTCTCGAAAACACTGGATATTAATAAAATTATATAATTAATGGAAGCATTAGGAAAATCTTTTCTGAAAATTCGGATAAATTATGTAGCCACAATAAATTTTTCAAAACTTTAGTAATTTTTTTCTCGGAAAGTTGGCATCACTGGAAAATAATAAAACCCCCTGGCCATTTTGGGTACTAGACAAATTTATCCTGAAAATTTTATTAAAATCGGTTGAACCGTCTAGGAGGACTTGCGATTACAAAATTTTGATTTACGACCGAGTGTCGAGCGAGCGAGCGAGCTGACGACGCACATTCGTACACCCGCATAAACTAAGTTCGGATTCGTCTGATCTAGAGGCTATATGAAGGATTTCTATACAATTTTTTTTTTTTGAAAATGTTACAGACACCGTACCAAACGCTATACCACTTTTCCTTGTGGTAAAAAAGTGGTAAAAAATGTCCCGTATCAAATTGTTTGGAATTGTACAGCAATATTGACAACTTTCAATTATCATACCACATATTTTTGTGTAACTAGGAGAGATCGGGTACGAAATAGACTAGTGTATGATGAGTGTGAAATTGAAAAAAATGTTGTAGCAAAAGTTGGTGTTAGTCAGTTAAGATGGTTCGGACATGTTGAGCGAATGTCTAATGAACGTTTGGTTAAAAAGATTTATTTGAATGATTTTGATGGTTTACGTTTGCGTGGACGTCCAATGAGTAGTTGGAGTGATATGATTGAGAGTGTTTTGCGTGAGCAAAAGTTTCCAAGTAGTAGGAATAGAAGAGCATGTATGAGAGGAATTATGAATGTGGATGAAGCGAAAGTTGCTTGTTTGGATAGGAGTGTTTGGAGGCGACTGATTTCGGGATAATGAAAAGAGTTTGTGCCACACCCTTTTGGGTATATGGCGTGATTGTGTATGTATGTATGTATGTATGTATGTATGTATGTATGTATATTTTTGCTTCAGATTGAAACTCAGTTGTTCAAAAACACTAGAAAAAATATTGTTTAACCACAGAAATTAAATTAAAGTTACTTTGTATATTGGAGAAAAATACGCCTAAATAATATTCTACTATTTTTACAGTACTGCAAACTTGAATATTATCAAATATTTACTTATTTATAGTAATTTGCTATTTTGTATATTAATCAAAGTAAATATTATTCAGTTATTTAATTATTTTGATAAAATATATTTGTCTTTTACAATATTTACAAATAATTTTAGAAAGAAATAATAAATAGATGATAATTCGATCCTATTTAAATTTGTGCTCAAGCTGATTTAGGTTTAATAAATCAAAAAATAAAGAAAATAAATTTATTAAATAATCTAAAAATTTGTAAAATATAATAAATATAATATAATAATCAATTAACAATATATTTACTTATTACTACGTTTCATTTTCGTTAAATATTTAGTATTTACATTCAAGATAAGTTGCAGAATCTGAAATAAACTTTAATTTATAATATTGCACTTGCAGCATTTTTAAAACAAAATTATATATCAAAAGATATTCAGCAAATTTTCTCGCGCCTATTTTAATTATGTGGTATATATATATATCAGGGTCGTTGCCCGTGTATTTGTATTCGATTATTTGAGATGACCAATAAAAAGAAATGTACCTACTGGACATTGTTGAAAAATTTTACATCAAATTTACTAATAAAACAAGTTTTATTTTGTTTTTATATATTCGTAATTTATTAAATAAAATTATTGATATTTTCAATAATTATAAATATGTAATTCTTAAATAAACAGGATTAATTTGAAATAATTTAGTAAATGCAAAGAATGACTTGAAACCTGGCCGCTCGCAACTGTTGTCCGTTGCAATAGTTGCGCGCGCTGTCAGTACAGTGGTGTAGATCATAGAATTTCTACCTAGTAAAATTCAGTTATAAATTTTTATATTATTTATTATATATTATAATTATTTATAGATTTATTAAAGATATTTCTACAGTTTTATTAATTTTAATTACTTAAGGGTCAGTACTTCTAATTTTATTTATTCTTAAGATAAGTTAAAAATTATTTGTGATTGGCTAAATATGTAAATTTTATTGGCTAATTTTAATATTCTTCCATGGTGGAATTTATTCCAACATTTGGAAATAGTGGGCCTAGTTTATGTTATTATTAATTTGAATGTTAATTATTAATAAATTAAAATCAAAATAATACGCATATTTGCTATACTACTCGTACATTAATTTTTAAAATAATTATTATATATGTTTTTAAATTTTTTTAAAGATACTCATGTAAATAATATGTGTTGTTTTTAAACTTTATAATAGAGGTGCGAGACTGGATCCGAAACGTAAATTTTGAATCTTAAATTTTTTTAAAACATATCTATCGGGTCGATCTGCGCACCGCTATTTTATAGTATATATAGTTTTTAATTTAGATAAATAAATATTAGAAATACAAAATATTGTTTCCATAAATTATAATAAATAATAAATGTTAAATAATATTGATAGCGCCCCTCCGCCGAAAAAAAAAAAATTCTCTGCACGACGCTGATGAACTGTGGGATCTCAGTTGGCTTTAGAAATTTACTACAGAAACGAACACAGGCCAGAAGTAGAAGTGGTGAACGGTTTGCACTTTGAAATACTTTTTTGCGTTGTATAATTAAATTGCATGGAATTATAATATAGCAGTAACGTAAATTAACATCTCTAGTGGCCCATAAATATACAAAACCGATCAAAATGGATTTCAATTAGATAATAGAAAGGATTTGAAGTTGCTGCTGTTTAGGTACGATCGACCATTTTGAGATGGAATTATCATTGCACGGCGGTTACACAAATAATTATCTGTGCTGCTTTATGAACGGTATTTGGCTTTAAAAATTTTATTAAACTGTTGTTGAAATATTAGAGAATATTATATAATTTTTTAATGAATTATATCTAGATGTTAACTTGAAATATTTTTAAATCTAAACAGGCTTGTTTTACAATGGCTAATTTATTTGCTGCAGTACTTGGATATTGATATATATATTTTCTTTTATTATATGTGAATTTTTTCATATGATATAGAATAGGTAATATTTTACAAGTGATTAATTAATTTAATTATCTTTTTATTCGTTGAAAATTTTCTTGTTTTGACATACTTATTGGACTGTGAATCTATAATTTTAAGTATGTATACAAATGTTTATTATTTTCACTAGAACTAGATTGTTTCATAATAAATGTAAACAGCATGAAATTTTCCATTTTTTTCCTACAATTAATTGTAATATTCATATATTGATTTACAGTGCATATTTTCAAGTAGTTTGGTGTGGGAATTGTGTGCAAAAATGGTTTCAACTCGTTTGATGTCAAGTGCAAATAGTGGTGGATCAGCGAACGATTCTTCTGGACAAGGAACTAGCCATGATTTGGGACCGGCAAAATTCACTCGACACAGTACTGTTATTGCTACTTTATCATCACAACCTGGCACATCTTCTTCATCGGATAATGTAGTAGTGAAAGGACCTGATCCATTTAAGTGGTTACCGGATCAACAGATATTTTTACTCCATTTGCCTAATGAAGTCATCGAGAAAATTCTCAGCTTTCTTAATTTCAAGAGTATCGCTCACTTACGTCCGGTATTTATTTTTTCTTTCTTCAAAATAAAACGAATTAATTTTTTTTGAATAATGTGTTACTGTTTCAGGTGTCACATGAAATGGATCATATTTGTGGAAACATACTTAATTCGACATTTCAACGTTTACAGACACAAATGCTTTATAGGTTTCAAAATATCAAAAGCAAAATGCCGCGAAGAGAATCAGCTAGACGCAACCATCCACTTGCTTGCGAATCAGACATTATTGAGACGTTACATATGAGACTTACCTTATTACAAATGTCTTTTGGTAAACATATTGAACGTAGACATTGTTGTTTTTTTCCCGGCGAAGTAAGTTAAACGAATCGCGCAAAAATCAATTTTACCTACAAATTATCGATTTTATTTTTTTCAAGATATTAGACGAAGTATTTCGTATTTTACATTATATTAAAGTAACACCAAAATTGGCAAGACCTTATAAAGTTACTGACGAACTCTTTGATTTATCTAGTATGGCAATGGAGTATTTTAAAGAACATATTGAACCGAAATTACCGGAAATAGCCTATTTCAGTTCAGATTTTCTAGATTTTACCACAACATTTTCATGTAAGCTATTTTATCATTTACATAAGATACAAGGTAGTAACGATGCATACGCGTGACATTTTAAGTAAAGAAAGCATTAATTTGAAAAAAAAAAATTTTTTTTAATCAATATTTAAAATAAAGCAATGCTTTCTTTCCTTCATGGACGCTTCACTACTGATACAAGGGATTATTGATAAGTGAGGTTTCTAATTGTATAAAATATATTTATTCTTATTTCAATACATAAATTTTCATTTAGTACGTCAAAATTTAGTATACTAAATATTTGGCATGTACCCGTTTAGATTTTTTTTTTCTATTAGCTATTAACATTCTAATAAATTTCAATATAATTATATGTAATATAAAATAATATAATAAATATTAAGAAAATTGCATTTACCAAATTTTTATGTCATCACAATATTGATGTCATTGTATAGAAATTTATTTTAATACAAATATATCTCAGATAAACTGTTCGAATATATCACTGTGAAATAAATAATACACTTCTTTTATCTAACATATGTTTTCCGAAATACCGGCTATTCTATACTTCTTCGAACTTTAGGATCCATTCATTTCGTACATCAGTGTATGTATCTCTTTTGTGACAATTTCATTACAATTTGTAACAAAAAAAAATCTATGTAATAATCCGTAAATTGAACAAAGCCTTGCAGATCTTACTTATCAATTATTCTTTTTATATTTGTTCACAAAATATATATAATTGAAATGAAAATTTTAGCGGCTGGAACAAGTAAAAACTATTTATGTCTTGACTCGCCGCCGCAAGAAGATGTTAAAGAAAAAGATCATTCATCTAACGAAGATGTAATCGTAGAAGAAGAACCAATACCGCAATCAAATATGGTGCTGCGTAAACGGATCCGAAAGATCAAACAGGGCATGAAACGATACAACAGTCAGTTATCGTTACTGCGACAAGATCTGCGCGCCTGTAAACGGAAAACCGCTGAACAACAGAAACAAATTGCCGAACAGCAGAAGCAACTAGCCGAACAACAAAAACAGACGCTAGAATACGCGACACGACTCGACGAGAACGATAAGAAAAACGAAGAGATTTCGCGAAAATTTAGTACCTTATTACAGGAGTTAAATAAATGCAAGACTGAACTACAGTACTGGCGATCCAAGTCGCCCGCAACACCGCCCGTTTGTACCGGCTGTGGTAACGTAATCGTACCGCTGCCACAGGAAGATCTTCAGGCGTTAGTCAATCAAGGCGTAATGCCCGAAGGGCTCGGTCTTGAATTAGCTGTCGAGGCACCAACACAAGAACTAGACTTTATTCCAATTGCAGGCACCAGTTCGACGAATGATTCACCTAGTATTGAACTGCAGCAGCAGCACGACGTTTGGAGTCTGGAAGGATCGAAATGTTCCGAACAAAATCTAGATGGGGACGATACGACGACGCAAAATAAACTTAATACGGCCGGCGGCGTGACTGCTCTCGGTAAAAGAAAATTCGTCGAGGAACAACATCATTTTAGTGAAACGCCAACCACCACATTCGATGCAAAGAAACCGCGTCGGTTGCAGAAAGGTCGCAGCAAACGCGCCAAACTATAGGGTTGCTCTGAGCATGGTAAGGCTGTTGTTTTATTTTGCGCGACACACGAATTTGTTTTATTATTTTCAAGAGAAAGAGAGAGAGAGAAAAAGAAACATGTTCATCTTAATTCTATTTTTTAATTATAATATGATTACTATTCTATTTGATTTTGTTCAATTTAATCGATGAAAGCGCTTAGAATCGGTTTATTAATTTTGACAAGTTACCGATAAAATACACATATTTTGCTAAAAGAAACGGAAAAACAAGTCAGTGATGATTTTTGCAAACGAATAGACAAATGTTTTAAGACAACGGACAATTTTACTAAGTGTGATTAGAATTCGGTGTTTTTATCGGTGTAAATATAAACGTCATACAATGCAGCGGATTTAAATTAAATTGTATTTGTGCAACATAAGGCGTTATCAAATTTTTATGTTTATATGGTTTTTGTTCAGCTGCCAATACACGCCGAATTTTTTATATAAATCCGAATCAATTTTTAACCCCAAAATTTTCTTATTTTGTTATTGAATTACTCAAAATGAATTTGTTTTAAAATATTTTACTTTATAGTATTGATTTTTATTTCACTCCGAAGTATTGATACTATTGAGTTTAAATTTAAATGACTGTTCGCTAAAATACTAATTCTAATAAAATACAAATTATGAATATGTAATTATTAGTATTTTTTTTTATAAAATATAAAGTGGCGTGTGTGGGGCTAGGTTTGCAGTTAAAGATAAAGCATGTATTGGTGAAAGAGATACCTATTTTGTCCTTAGATTAATTGACCACCTAAACAGCCACTACATCACTAACCCATTTTAGATGTGATAGTTTTTTGCCGTTAGCTTTTCTGAGCACCGCAATTTGAATTTTCGATTTGCCTCCGTCGGTATGCGAGGTAGAAAGTACAATAAAAAAATATTATATATATATATATATATATATATATATATATATATATATATATATATTTGAGAATCAGCTTTAAATTTTCACAAGATAGCTTGTATATATTGTCTCAGGAAAGTGTCCATATTACTACAATATTAAAATAATAATGGTTAGGAATAATATTTTTTTGTCATTTGTACTTGCAAATTGACCATATTTTATCCCTTTTAGCCACCTATCCCTTAGGCCCCCCGTAATCCTGCCAGATCCCACATTTATTTATTCTTGTAAAAACTAGCTGTGCATCTCCATGTTCTCTAACCTAACCTAACTTATATATCCTTATGCCGTCTCTGGACAGACGTAAGTACGATGTACCTATCACCTATAATTTCTTATTTTTGATAATCTAATCCATTTACATTGTGATACATTTTTAATAATAATTAGTTTTTACGCGTTGATTTTCATTTAAAAAAGACAATTTAAGAGGATTGCGCATTTTATAAAGTTACATTGGCTGTCGTGTGTTCATAAGATGGCGTTTTGCTTATCGTTCCCAAAATATGATCGTAATTTATACGAATTTTTCATTTCGGAAAATAAAAATATTGTTCATTTTTTTTTGTTGTTTTTTGATTATGAATTCAAATTGAAAATGAAAATAACATAAAACACATCTCGATTGGGTCCAAACTTAACGAAAATTAATTTTTATTTCATTTTAGTTGATTTAACGATATGAATGATTTATTGAAATCCACAATAACAGTTAATTCATTATTATATATGTATATGTCGTTTTCCTTATATTCATTAGTATGCTATAGTTTTTTGAGAAATGTTTAGTTGTATTATAATTGAACTGAATTTAAATATTAATTCTTTAATGACCTTAAACGTATATCAATTAACTGTAAATCAATATTTATCAACATTTGATATTGTACATTGCGCTATGTGCTTGATGATAAGTTTATTTGCACACACACATAGATAATTTTCAATAAACCTAGTTCTTAGATAGAAAATTTTGAAGCAAAAATCTGCATAACCATCAATTGGAATAAAAAGTCATTTATTTTAGTCGAATGATTCATTTTTAATTTACGAAAACAGAAAAAACAAAAAACATATTGGTTAATTACGGAATAGGTATATGAAGTGTCCTTTTATTTTAGTTTGAGTATTAGATAGAGGTGATATAACAAAATCTTACAATATTAGATAAAACTAACAAATTACAAATATTTAGGATTATAATATATAAAAAAAAATCATACTAACTTCGATTTTTCGATTTATTTGAAGAGATATTTTCATGTAAGTGCATTTTAATAAAATTCAATTGTATGAGATATAATGTACTGTACCATGTATTTTCAGTTAACAAATATACATGTGTGTGATTACATTTAAATATGTTTCTTTATTTATCTGATTCGATTCCCGCAACCATTTCAAATGACATAAGATTAGAAAATGATCTACTGTGTCGAAATTTAAATAAAAATAAGATTATAAACAAAATCCGAAAACCACACTACAAATTAAAATAAAGCTAAATACATATTTCGGAAGCTAAACTTTCATCTTCAGTAGCTAAATAAAGTTTACAATTTATTACAATTTACAGTTTATTTAGCTACTGAAGATGGAAGCTTAGCTTCCGAAGTACGTATTTAGCTTTATTTTAATTTATAGTGTGGTTTTGGAATTTTATTTATAATCTTATTTTTATTTCAAATGACAGTTTTAACCGTTTTAACTCATTATATGTTTCAAAAATAAAAAATAACTATTTAAAAATTGTATTTTATAATATTGAAAAGTATTTAATACCGTATTTGTATAAATAATGCTTTTATTCTTTTTTTTTTTCAATGTTAAACTGGTTACATCTATTGGGATATTATAAAATTATCTTTTTTTTTTGTATATATATATATAATATATATATATATATATATATATATATATATATATATTGTTTTGAATCAAATATATTTAATTTATTAATAATTTTATAATTGTAATAATATTAAAAAGTATTTAATATCATATTTATTTAAATAATTCTTTAATTCTTTTTCATTTGCAATGTTAAAGTAGTGACATCTATCGGGATATTGTCGTTAATATATATATATATATATATATATATATATATATATATATATATTTTGTTTTGAATCAAATATATTTAATTTATTAATAATAAGTGCATAAAATATGAACATAAATTTTAGAAACAATATATATTTTTTTTTAAATAAATGTATATTTAACATGTTTAAAATTATAATGTTGCCTTGTAAATCTACCTTTACATAAAAATGGGAAATCTCCAACATGGTAGTTGGTAGTGATATTTGGATTATTTCTATTTCTTTTTTTTAATTAATTAATGTTATTGAAATGTCATGATTTTTTGTGAATATGTATTATTAAATTTAGATAAGAAGAATGCGTTGCGATTTAATATATATTTACAAAAATACTATTTTTAAGTTTTTCAACACTAACTTGATGTTTATCGTAGTTTTTTATTAATTATGGCAGAACCAGCATATGGGGGCAATTTTGAACTTAACTACGGTAAGAGTAATATTATTACGTTATATATAAGTAATAAAATTTACAATATTTTGTTTCCTATTAGCTTTAATGCAAGCTGGTCCAAGTAGCAGACGAAGTAATTCCCATGTAAAAAGTGACTCTAATAACACTAGCTCTCAAACTATGTATGCAAGATGTAATAGTACGGGTTCTTTAGCAGCTTCCACAGCGTCTACACACAATACAGGTGGGTGAGGTTAGATTTTTGTATGTGTCATAAATGATATTTCATCAAATATACGACCGAATTTTGTGCTGCAGATGATGAAGACGAAATGGGCGAAAACAAAACATCACCGCTTAGTTACAAAGAACGTAGACGCGAAGCTCATACGCAGGCCGAACAGAAACGTCGCGATGCAATTAAGAAAGGTTATGATGCGTTACAAGAATTAGTACCAACCTGTCAGCAAACAGATGTATCGGGTTATAAACTTAGTAAAGCAACCGTTTTACAAAAATCGATCGACTATATTCAGTACCTGCAGCAACAGAAACGGAAACAGGAAGATGAACGAAATGCGCTACGGAAAGAAGTTGTTGCATTACGAATCATGCAAACCAATTACGAACAGATTGTCAAAGCACAACAAACTCAACCGGGTCATACAGAAACTAGAATATCGGATGAAATTAAATTTTCTGTGGTGAGTACGCTTTTATTTTTTTCTAATTCGAAATTTAAAAATTTACTTTTCGAGTTCATCTTAAAGAACAATATCAATTAATATAACAAGTGTAACTAAAATAATTAATTCTATTTGTTTAAGAAAAGTAGAATTTAAAATTGATTTTGTCAAAATGAACAACTTTTATATATTTCAGAATTTTATTTTCACACTTTCGAAAGTTTTAATTACATATAGGTAGTTTAATATTGATTTCTCGCGTTTTGAAGATGTATCTATTTTTTATCATTATAAAATGTTATTTTCATGGTAACCAAGAGAGCAACAAAAAAATCAACAAAAGTATACAGATTTAGTTAGCAACGCTCTTTATATATTAATTTTCTTCAATTATTGAAAACAAAAAATTATTAAAATTTTCCTTGAAGATGGAAGTAGTATTTTGACTGGATTTTATTCAAAATAATTGTAATATATTTTGTTCAAAATACACCTATTTATTATTCTCGTGTAGTTGCAGAGCGCACCAAAGGAGTCATTTTAGAATTTTTATATTAAAGAAAAATCTCTTGTATTATAATCTTTTTATTGTTTTCAAAATTTGTGTATATTTTTGTTATTGCAAGAATAAGAAATAATTATAATTAATTTAACTTTTTTGTATTTATGTAAAAAAATGAATATTTATTTTTTGGGGTGGGTTATAAAAATCCATCTGGCAGACAATTACGTCAGATATTATTTAAAAAAAAAAACATCGAAAATAGGAAAAAAAATTGATGAAGTAAGAAATTAAAATATTATTTTGAAATAAATGATTTTTTTTTTCAATAAAACATTATGACACACAATTGACACAATCAAAGTAGCTTGAATTTTATAGAAAGATACTTTTTAAATTAACAATTAATTGAGAAAAATTGGTGTATTTTTTGGTCTATAAATGAAATATGTTTCTATTTTCGGCAAAAATCGGTTGATTAAAAAATAATAATTATAGAATTTTTATACGAAAATAAAAATATTTACACTTTAAATTCAACGAAAAACACGTGTCAGAAATTAAAATCTCAAATATAATTATAATCAAATTTTTACTTCTATTAATTAACAAATATAGAAAAAAATTAATAGATTCTTTTTTTGTCTTTTCTATCGAAATGTAAATAAACTTCTCAAATTATTATGTATATTTTTGAAATTTTAAATATCGAAATAATGTAACTTATAAGTCTGTGAAAAATCACGTGATAAACGGGCTAAATACTCGTGATCAGGAAATAATCTTTTCAGTTTTCTTATCAAGTTAGTTAATTAATTAATTATTATAAAAGATTTTTATTTATAATGACAACAGTAGAAAAGGGAAATATTTTTTAATATGTATTTTATGTGTTTTATATATTTGGATAAAATACAGTAAAATAATATAAAATTCACTTATGACAAAATAAATAATAAATAATGTAAGTAATAAAAAAATAAAAATAAATAATAAGTGAAACATTTAATATACAGTAGTGATGCAACGAATAGCGTTTTTTTTTTAAATCCGATAACAGATATTTGACCAAATCAAAAAGTCGGATACCAGATTATTCGACCGCATAAAAAACTTATTAATAAAAGAGATTAAAAATTTGCAAGTTTTTACATGAAATTTTGTTGGAATATTTTTTGAAGATAAAAGAAATAAATTATTTTGACACCTTTATTTTCGTTATTATAAATGAAAGACAAGCGTTTAGCTTTCGTCAAAACATCGATTAATAAAAATAATTAACAGAATTTTATCCTAAAACTGTTTTTATATATTATATTATACTATAGTTATAATAACTAATTGATTTTTCTTTTTTTTTTATACAAGTTAATAAATTTTTATTTTGTTTATGTACGATATATTGTGGTGGTGACGGTCGGTCTGGTGGCTACAGCAGATTTTTTTCAGAAAAAGATTAGCTTCTTATAGTATACGTAGATAAATATAGGTATATTGTTTTTCAAAAATAATTGATATGTTTTTCTAATCAATTTTTAATCGCGATTAAACTATGCAGTTTTCAAATAATATTAAATATCTTATAACTAAAATCGGTTATTGTATTGTTTTTGCCCTTTCTCACTCAAATTAGTTCCAAATGGTGATGGATCAGTTGTTTCTGTCGTTCAGCGGTGTGTCGGCGACAAATTTTTCCGAATTATCAGCTGGTGTATTCAGTTGGTTGGAAGAATGCTGTAAACCGCAAACTTTAAAGGATATGGTATTGCGAGTGCTTCAACGACACAATGGCCACATGCAATCATCGAATTCTGGTCAATCGTCGTCCTAGCGTTGATAACTTCTAGTTTTTTTATTTTGGTAAGTTTTTACTTGATTCAGTTACATTTACAAGGTTAGTTTTTTAAAAATATCTAATAATTGAGTACTTTGTATATTTCAAAACTTGTGTACCTAATTTGAAGTTCTATATTTATAATTTTCTTGAAAACTTGCGGACAGAAGTGTTGTTTCATTTAAGGAATATTGTGCTTTATTAAATATTACAAGACATTTATAAAACGATTCATTTAAAAATCTTATAATTATCTTATCTTATTTCTACTATATACAGGGTGTAACAGAATAACTATTCCTAATTTTCAGAAATGATAGAGGGCAAGAAACATTTTTTATTAATAAACTAGTGTCCGGAATTTTTTTTTTTTTTTTGCAGTCGATTGTACATCGTTACAACTTGTGTATCGAAAATGGTGGTCGTAACTTCGAACAATTTTTATAAAGTTTAATGCGCTATTATTTCTAATAAAATGTTCCTTAACTTAACTAATCTTTGATGTTTTGATTAAGATTGTTTTTAACGATAACTAGTGTATCTTGGCACCGAGAAATTTCCGGACACGAATTTATTAATAAAAAATGTTTCTCTAGGTGCACTCTATCATTTCTGAAAATTAAGAATAGTTATTCTGTTACACCTGTATAAACAAAAATAATTAAACATAAATTTAATTTTATATTGAATGTTTGCGAAATTGAAGGTTTTTAAATAACTTTTATTTATATACATAATGTAATAGAATATCTTATAAAATATTATATATTTAAATTATACGTGAAATTTGATATACTTTTGGTGCTAATTTTTCTATAAAAAAAATATACACGGTTTTTAAGTACAATGGCCCGTATTCTCACCTCATTTATTAAAGTGATTTTGGCCAAAAGTACTTTTGACATTTATTTATTAAAGCACTTTATAATAGTTTATTTAAATTGTATAATACCGAATATAATAAAAATAATCAAAAATAGAAATACTATTTATATTTGATGAAAAGCAGAAGCAAAAAGTTATTTTGAAATTAATAATAAAAGTACTTTTTCACGAAAATGTGAGGTGAGAATATATATATGAGAATATATAATATATATGTATACACCAGAGTGGTCCAATCAATTTCAAACTATGCTATTTTTTCGTAATGTTTTCATTGTTTTATCGACTTAGGTTCGATTGCATAAATTATTGTTAATTTGCCAACTAACCAATCAATGAGGTGGTTCGAAGTGTCTAGTTAGTTCCCTAGTTAACTCATTGATTAAGTTACTAACAATGCTTTATGTAACCGGATCTATGTAAATTTAACAATTACAATTTTTTAATAGTTATTATTATTATTTGATTTCAGATCAAAGAAAAGGAATTTCTGATGTAAGAATTTTCAAATTGATATAACTTCTAAGAAAATATGTTTTACTTGTATGTATAAAACACATCTGATTTTTGAGTGAAATATTTTAATAATTTATTTAGAATATGTGCAGGTATTCTGATTACATTATATTCATAAAAACAAAGCCGTACATTTGAATACGAAGGTAAGAAAAAATAATCAAAATATTATTTTTCATTTTGGAATTAAGAAAATTTATACTTTGCGCTGTGTAATATTTATGTTAATATTTAATTAGAACATTCTGTACACTCTTGTACAAGATGATTAATATTTCTTATCTTTTTTATGAAATACTTTTCTTTAACAGTGACACAAACAAAATATTAATAAAATTTATAATTTTATATGGTAATTAGTTTATTTCGTCAAATATTAATTAAAAATTATATATTTTTGGGGGGGAAATATTGACAAAATAGAAAATAAGTTTGTATTGTAACTTAAAAACTACGAACAGTATAATGATATTTTTATAATATTAAAAAAAAATCTCTACTAAATTATTGAAAAATAACTGAAATATTTTTCTTTCTTTATTTTTGTCAATAACGGAACTTATAATATATAAAAATAAAAGTTAATCAATTTTAATTTAAAACGTTACATACTTTCATCATTAATAATAAAAGATTTTTTAAAGGAATATGAATCATCCTGTACTTAGATAAAAATATCATATTTTGCGTTAGATTTGTAGAGTAATAAATATTGACATAATATTTGTCTTAGATTATATTGGTGATGTTCAAAGCAATTTTTTTCGAAGACGTATTATGACATAAATGATGTCATTTATGTTGTAATAACAACATTTATTTATAATATAAATATATAAAATTTGATAATAAAACACATTAATTGTGATAAGCGAAAATCTTAAATATAAACTTAACTACGATGTAATATTTTTTCTATAATTCGTTTGATTTGATGCGCAATTATCTAATCTGTCGATTAAAACACATCACATTTGAAGTAATTTTTCTTTTAAAAACGAAATGCAATTGTTTTTTTTTTAATTATTTGTAACATTTAATTTAACGATAGTTTTGTGATACTTTGTAAAATAACAAGTCATTAAATAGATATTAAATATGTATATATATATTGCAAATTATTGTATAAAAAATAAACTGAAATCATTTGTACATATTTACTTATAAAATTGTACAGAATATTATTAATAATTTCGATATTTTATGTAAAATGAAAATATAGATATGCACTTTTGCAGGTAATGTGTGTGATTATAATATATCTTGTAACGAATTTTAAGTTTTTCTCTTATATATTCATTTTAATATTAAATAATGAAAATTCACCTTTTTTATTCTTATTAAATAAGAATGAAAGTATGGAAATAATATTTAGGAAATATAGACCAGTTTTTTAATTTTATTATTTTTAAATTAAATTTGAAAATACTAAAGAAAAATTCATTCGAAATCATTTATTTATTAAAATTATTTACCGTTTATGGTTACTAGTGATGTATATCGAAAAATCAAGTGCAATAGGCTTTTTTTTTTAATATCAAATACATACATAATATACTGATAAACTGTTTTCAAATTTTTGTAAAATTTTTCTGTAATTTACCATTCGGAAAAAATATAAAATTATTAATATTGACAAATTATGTGTACTGATAAAACACAAATAGTTTTGTTACACGTAATTTTAATAAACAGGATTTTGCAATCCGATTTAAAAAATTGGTTAATCGTTATTTTAGAGAAAATTTTGCTAATTAAAACTGAATTTAATTTAGGTAATATTACCAATAAATTACCGGTTACTTATTAGGTAAATTACACATAAAACATCACTAGTTATAATTATTGAATTTTTTTACATAAACATACTAAGCGAAAAAATACACGAGTTTTAATTTTTTTTTAATAATTTTTAATACATTAATAAATTTCGAGCAATAAGAAAAAAACTGGTTTAGATTTGGTTAGAATAATGTAGAGTGTACTTGAGAAAATTGATTTATATAAATTATATAAATTTTTATTGATTTTGAAAACTATGTTTTCAGTATAATACACTATCATTTAGTCAAAAAACGAAAAGTCCAGAAATATATTTTCATATTTTACTAAACTGGTAGTGTTATATAAATTTTTGAATCATTTTACAAAATTATTTTTAAGTGTTGTATATTATCTTTTGTTTTAAGGGGGATATATACGTTTCTCGGCCTAAAAAAATTGACTAAATTCATGAATTTTTTAATGCAAAACTATAAGCGATATCAATTTGCGGTTTTTTGTGTGTGAAACTATACTCTTTAGATTTGTTAGAAAAATGTTTATTAGCCAATTTTGACTTTTAGCGCGTCCGGTTCATATCTCTTTTCCCGAACCTCTCTGCAAAAGTGTAAACGGCTATTGCAATACCCAGAATATCTCAGTTCCTGTTCATCTGAAACAAAAAAATAAAAACACGGCTTTAAACTAGAATAAATTATCTGTTTTTCGACCCCCATGTTTTACAAAAAAATATTCATTCTGGACATAATGGCGGCCGTGTGCACTACTGCACACCCAAAAAACCGCCGATTGATATCGCTTATAGGTTTGCATTAATTTAGTCATTTTATATATATATATATATATATATATATATATATATATATATAAATAATATCCCCTTAAGAAAAAAGAAGTTGTCTGTTTTTTTAATTGGTGGATGTTTAATAATCTAATAACACAATTAAGAGTATGTATTTTTGTTTTTTGTTGCAAGTGTTACCAAAATATACTTTTTATTATATCATGTAATATGAAATATTTTGCAATTGCATTTATATGTATCTTTTTAATCTACATATATAATTATGTGTTCTACTATATCTTTGTGACATATCCTATTTTATTTTTTTTTTAATTTCTTTTTTAATTGTTTGAAGACTTATCAGACGTGCCATTTGTTTTTTTTAACTATCTGTACAAATTATTTGATGTTAAATTGCAATTGCAAAATGTTTTTTTTTTTTAGTATATTGTTATTTTTATTTTGTTAGGTTTAATTATGTTATTGTGTGGTACAAAATATTTTATTAAATATACATTTTCAATTTTTTTTAATGTTTAATATTTGAACTATATTGTCCAATTATGAATAAAATAAATTTCCAATGCTCCTTCCAATGCTCTTTTTCCACTTACAAATTTTAATAAATATACTATTAGTAATAAAACGGCTTTAGGTTATAATTCTCAATTAATATTTATTAATAAATATTATTGACGTTTTGACGAACTCAACGTACATCTTTATTAGGAAAAATGATACAAATAACATTTGCAGTAAATAAACAAAACATAGAAACAAGTTACTAGGTAACAAAATAAGTAACTAGATCGAAACGTCGTTTATTAATACATATTAATACAGAACTACAATCTGAAGTCATTTTATTTTAATATAATTCTGTAAGATTAGTAATCTTCAGGCTTTCATGGCCGGTATCTATTGAATTTATAGAATTTTCTGGGTTGTATGCCGTGGTCGATCTATCACCAAGCACTGAGGATGCCAACGATGATGTAATGGCAAAACGTCTGCGACGAGGATTTATCAATCACGGCATACCAACCAAGAAAATTATATAAAATCAATCTCGTGCACAATAAAATATTTCAGTGTTACATATACAAAATTTCATTTGTAGTTTATAATTTCTTTTGTAATTAGTAGTTTTTTTTTTTTTGTATTGTCAAATAAAAGTTACGTCACACAGTGGTATGAATTCTGATTCTAGGTGGATAATATTTCAGATGATATATAAAACGGAAAATTGTGAAAAAGGTTATGTTTTTGGGCTCCTAAAAGTGATTTCGATCTTATAACAATGATTTTTTTTTATCATATCATTAAAAATAGAATTACTGAGTGCTTTTATAACTACATTGTACAATGTACTAACTATCTTGGAAGGTCTGGACCTTATAGCAACTTTTCGGAGGCATTTATTTTAGAAACTTTACAATATAAAACCGGATAAATTTGGTATTATCCGATTCGAAATTACCTACATTTTGAAGCGTTCTATGTATTTAGTTTACGTTTTTGTTCAGTACAATTTTTTATTAAGTCCCATTTGATTTAAAAAGAAAATACTTTTTTAAAAAGAAAAAAAAAATCATAGCTAAAAAAGTAGCAAGAAATTTTTGTTTTAACAAACCGACTGAATCACTAGGTATTCGGAGAGTTTTTCAAATTATCAATACAAGTTCATACAAAAAAGTTATAAACTTTTGTAAAGCTATAAAGTTACAAAATTATATACTTTATTTTAAAGCAATTAAAAAATCAAGCCAGTTGATACTGTCAATAGTAAAATTTATAATACAAAATTAAATGTCAAAATACAAATAATGAATGTAACATGCCTTCAAAATCTGCCTTTTTTCTGTATTTATTGCAATAAATTGTTACTTTCTTAACTTTTTCATTCATATGAATAATATTTTTTATATTATA
The DNA here is from genome assembly GCA_963966155.1 of Clivina fossor. Taxonomy (NCBI): domain Eukaryota; kingdom Metazoa; phylum Arthropoda; class Insecta; order Coleoptera; family Carabidae; genus Clivina; species Clivina fossor. The sequence continues at coordinate 1,540,147 of OZ014560.1, forward strand.
AGTTATGTATTTCGACTCTTTTGAGATAGATGAATCAACAAATAATAGTTTTAAGCGATAAAAAGTTACCTCTTTTTTTTGGTAGTTTTGTCCAGTTAGATTCAGAATTTATACCACTGTGCGCATTCTGCAAAACTTGAATTTTGGTGTTACGAGGTAATACAATATCTATATGTAGCACGTTATTTTGAAAATCTTTACCCAAAAATGCTTACAAATTTTTATAGTTTTCTTTTTAACTATAGTAGCTGTATTTCGACTATATGGAGAGGTTTTTTTGCTTTTGGCTGAAATATAGGCAATGTTTGGAATTATTTTTTGGAACAATGAAAAGACTTAGGAACAAGCGGTTTTGTCAGTTTTATTCTTTAGTATTTCGGAAATAATTTCTGTTTCTTTTTTCTTTCATGTCAAAAAAACGAAATGGCGGCATAAAATGATTGTTCGCGCAGTCATGTTCTGTAAAAATATCTCCGCTTCGCCGAGCCCTCGCCCACTGGTAATAAATTGCATCAGAACAATTTTGTACAATTAAAGTAGATGATATTTCCTATAACTTATACCTAACTAGAATAAAATTGGACCAAATTATGGACCTTTTTGACGGCAAATCAAAAGAACATCCTTAATTCTCAATTCCTCGTCAACTTCATATTGCAGATAATGAAAGTTTAATACAATTTAATTTTGTTTTCTTTTTTAGTAGAGAAAGTTCCCGAAGGACAAAAGAACTACTTGAGCAAGCCTTTCGGCCAGTAGGTTAGGTTAGGATCACATCAATACCTCTACCGGCGCAGGGCGAATTGATGTGGGTCTAGCAAACCTGAGTCTAGACAATGATAATTTTCTACCGTTTGGCTGATATTGAGCGAAACTTACAAAATACACAAGAGAAATAATTTAAACTGCCAGCGCCATCTAGCGTGCCAGATAGCAATTTTACAATGCGCAATGTTCTGTTTAGTAAATGTGAAATGCAAATTATTTATAATATTAATAATATTATTTATAATATTAATATATTAATTGATATTTACATTTAAATAAAATTTTACTTTAATTATACAATAAAATTTGTCACTAATTTTGTCAATTTTATGATTTAGATATATTTTTAATTATTAGTTTAAATAGTTCAGAAAGTACTGTCTTAAAAACTAATTTAAATTATTTAACGAAAACTATATCACTAATCAAAATACTGATTTATAATTAAGATGTTATAACATTCAAAAAATTTTATTTACTTCGTTTTTTTTTTTTTTTTTAATAAAAAATTGTACAAAAATATTGAAACATGGTGCGTTTTTAAGCAAGATTAATTTAAAGCAAATTTAAATTTTCTTCAAATTGAAATGCATTTAATAAATTTAAAACTGTTTTCATAATTTTTTAAATTACATCAATCAATGAGGTTGCAAAAAAGTTTTTTACTTTTAATTGTAAATAAGAAATAACAAGACATCAAATTTCTACTATGTTATTACAGAAAAAATCATTCTTTTTTCTTTTAAATTAAATTTTATTTTATAATAAAGTTAATATAACTTATATTTAAATAATCTATTTTAATTAAGAATATATATTTCTTGTATATGTATATGTTATATGTTTATATAGTATTCAATATTGGTTTATAGATAATGTCACTTTTTTGTTTTTGTATTTTTTATAATTAATTGTATTTTTTAATGTACTCTATGTTAGCGCAAGCTATAAATAAATAAAAATAAATATATTATATATTTTTATATAAATAAATTATACTATAAAAATATTTATTATTATATTTTGAAATTTTGCAAACGAAGGAATTACAAGTATTTCTCTATTCATAAAAATGAACAGTAAAGTCAATTTTTACTATTTTTAATCTATTATCCATTATGTTAACTATGTTTTTCTTCACCAAAATTTTCAGACAAATCCGAAGATGTAAATCTATGTTGCTTGTTATTTATAAAAGTAGAAAAAATATCATTGAGATATCTTTTAGATATTTTAAATTAAGTTTTAATTTAATTGCAGTTTCAAAAATGTATTATAAATTTATGTTTAAAAAGTATAATTAATAATTACACAATTCGATTTGCTTTAGAAAATATTGAGCACAATAACTTTTTACATAAAAGTGTACAAGTATGTCTTCATTGATAAAGAGACCACATTTTTTATAAACTTAGATAGCTCATCTGATGAAGATAATGATATAAATGATAGGATTAGCGATTAGCGAAATTGTTTACCAGAATAACTATGTTGATCACCAAAAACATTTTAATTTTATTGGAAAATCCGGTCTTTAAATTGATTTGGAAAATAACATTACATGTTTTATTGCTTTTTCATTACTTTTTGATGAAGATATAATCAATGTTAATAAACAAAAAAATTGATAAAATTGTTTAAAATATTCTTAAATATACATATATTGTAATAATTAATAAAGAAAAAATTATGTTTCCTGGAAAGCTACTAAACGATAAAATTACACATCTGTCGAGTGCAAAGAGTTAATTTTTTTTTTGCTTGCCAAATTTGAATCTATAGGGTGTAACAGAAAAACTATTCCTAATTTTCAGAAATGATAGAGGGCACATAAAGAAACATTTTTTTATTAATAAACTAGTGTCCGGAATTTTTTTTTTCGGCAGTCGATTGTACATCGTTACAACTTGTGTATCGAAAATGGTGGTCGTAACTTCGAACAATTTTTATAAAGTTTAATGCGCTATTATTTCTAATAAAATGTTCCTTAACTTAACTACTCTTTGACGTTGTAATAATTAAAATTGTTTATTCTGTTACACCCTGTATAACTCTTGTACAATATTAAAGAGATTATAATAAAACTCAACTGTATTTTCTTTGTTTTAATGAGAAATCAATTCTATGACTTTGACTTTAATATTGTTAAAACTATTTGTGCTGTTAATAAATTTAATTATTAAATTTTAATGAAAAATTTAAAAATAAATTATATTACCTTATATTTGTATATGAATTATAAAATTGTTTTATAGGGTATAATATAAATACCAAAAAATACAAAATAATGTTTGTAAAATTTGTCTAGGTTTTTCAAAATTATTATTAAAAATATATTAATAATTTCTGTATTTAAGTTTTCTTACATAAAACATATTGAATATAAATTGTAATTTATAAATTGTTATTAAACCATTGATTATATAATATATTATAAAATCAATAAATATATATGTATCTCTAGAATTAAGTCTAAATTAAAGAAAACTGTAAATCTTCTTTAAGAAACTGCAGGTGATTGAAAAATAGATATTTTTAAGTGGAAAATTTATTATTATTTGATCAAGAAAAACATAAATTTTTGCAATATTTCAAACAGGTCGAAATTTGCAAAATAATTAAAAAATTGTAAAGAAAACCTTAGATTCAATATTGGAAAATAATAGAAAATCTTTTGTTAGATGAACCATTTACAGTATGTACTTCTTAAAAAAAATTGTTTCAGTCAAACAACACTAAAAAATTATTATTTTCAAAGTTATAAAATATAAAATACTATTATTTATATTGTAATGATAAAAAAAATATTCTTGTATGTAAACAATATATTAAAGATTCAAAGAATTTAAAAACTTTAAATTTTGAAATAAAAAAAAAACTTTAATAAAGTTAATGCATATTAATAATTAAATTAATAATTTCATAAATTATGTGCATATTATACTACAGTAATAAATTTACTGTAATTTTTATGTATGTATTGCAATGTATTGCAATTAGGTAAAAAAGCTACAAAAAGTTTGATTATTATTAATAATATTATAATAGTACAAAAATTTTCGTAGTTTGTCTGCAGTGAAGATCCATTTTTTTTTCAGCAAATTCTCTCTCGCTCTCTCTCGCTCTCTCTCTCTCTCTCTCTTTAGAATACTCGGTTTGCTCCTAATGACAAAGTAAAGAAAGCAATGCACAGTCATCTAGCTTCGGTATTAAATCGAAAAGGGGGTAGCAGGATAAGCATAGGGAATCGGCTCCAGACGAATTTTGACTTGTTGTAGCTTTTGATCACTTAAAAACTAGTGAAAAACAAGATTCAGATGGTTTTTAAATTTCTAGTCCGTAACGATAATTTTAAAACGGTAAAAACCGTTTTTTTTTTTATATAATTGTAAAAAATAATTTTTTTTATGTTGTTAATTCGTTTTAACCGAATTATTAGTAACAGTATAATATTTTATAGACTTTAGTGTATACATACAATTATTTTCAAGAGTTTTTTTTACCCGTTTTGACCGTACAGAATTTTTTAAAACAAAAAAAAACTTTTTAAATTCCATATTTTTCGTATAAAAGTCGTGTTTTCTAAGGTTGTATTTGATGTAGAAAAATATCGCAAATCCAAAATGTAGCCCTTTTCTTGCAGAACACGATTGTCTAATCCGCGGTTAAATATCTTGATCCTATAAGGCGATAAATGAATTTTAGTAAAGGATTGCATATACAGAGTGAACCAAAATCCGGGAACGGTCAAATATCTCTAAAAATATATTTTCGATCAACAAAATAAAAAACACGAGTTTAATCTTTTTCAAAAAGCTATCCACTGATATCCCACCTGACCCCCTACACCCACCCCCAGGCGGCGGGGGAGTGGTCAACTTTGAAATTTTAAATAGGAACCCCTATTTTTAATTGCAGATTTGGATTCTATGGCTAAAAATACCTATTATTTGTCTAAAACATTTTTTTCTATTTATGATAGATAGCGCGGAAAAATTATTAAAAATTCTAAAAAACATTTTAGAATTTTCAATAATTTTTCGTGCCAAACCAGCATGAGTTTGAGAAAAAAGTTACTTAGCTATTATGTAGCAAATTTTTTTCTCTATTTTACTGAATTTTTTCATATTGTTTTCAGCAAAAATTTTGAAAAAAGTCTTATTTTAAAAAAACCGCAAGGGTACCTACCCCTTGAGAGATTTTCAAAAATTCAGTTTTTAATTTTTTTCTACTAAACGATGCATCCTAGAATAATGGTTTATTCACTAAATTATAGTACTCATTATTCCGCATTTTTTCATATCATGCCTATTTTCCTACACTTCATAGTTTTTGAGAAAAAAAATAAAAACCAAAATATCAAAAAAAAATTCTAGAGCCCACACGGCACATGCTATCAAATTAAAACTAAAACCAAATTATAGAACTTATTATGCCCTATCGAAAAGTATTCTAAGTATTTTTTCGAATTTTACTCGAGAAAGTAGTATATCGCAATTTATCGATATTTAATGTTAAAGTCCTATGTTCTGGGGTCGCGGTCAACACACTGTATATTTCTATTTCTATATTTTCTATATTTCTATTAATTACAGCGCTATCTATCATAAATAGAAAAAAATGTTTTAGACAAATAATACGTATTTTTAGCCATAGAATCCAAATCTGCAATAAAAAATAGGGGTTCCTATTTAAAATTTTAAAGTTAACCACCCCCCCGCCGCCTGGTGGTGGGTGTAGGGGGTCAGGTGGGATATCAGTGGATAGCTTTTTGAAAAAGATTAAACTCGTGTTTTTTATTTTGTTGATCGGAAATATATTTTTAAAGATATTTGACCGTTCCGGGACTTTTGGTTCATTCTGTATATGCAATCCTTTACTAAAATTTATTTATCGCCTTATAGGATCAAGATATTTAACCGCGGTTTAGACAATCGTGTTCCCCAAGAAAAGGGCTACATTTTGTATTTGCGACTTTTTTCTACATCAAATACAACCTTAGAAAACACGACTTTTATACGAAAAATATGGTATTTTAAAAGTTTTTTTTCGTTTTAAAAAATTCTGTAACGGTCAAAACGGGTAAAAAACTCTTGAAAATAATTGTATGTATACTCTAAAGTCTGTAGAATATTATACTGTTACTAATAATTCGGTTAAAACGAATTACATACATACATACATACATACACAATCACGCCATATACCCAAAAGGGTGTGGCACAAACTTTTTTCATTATCCCGAAATCAGTCGCCTCCAAACACTCCTATCCAAACAAGCAACTTTCGCTTCATCCACATTCATAATTCCTCTCATACATGCTCTTCTATTCCTACTCCTACGAATTAACTACATAAAAAAAATATTTTTTACAATTATATCCAAAAAAACGGTTTTTACCGTTTTAAAATTGCCTTTACGGACTAGAAATTTAAAAACCACCTGAATCTTGTTACTACTTTGACTGCAAGGAAAAAGTAGTATAGCGTTTGGTACGGTGTCTGTAACATTTTCAAAAAAAAAAAAAAATTGTATAGAAATCCTTCATATAGCCTCTAGATGACGAATCTGAACTTGGTTTATGTGGGTGTATGGATGTGCGTCGTCAGCTCGCTCGGTCGTCAGACCAAATTTTGTGATCGCAACTCCTCCTAGACGGTTTAACCGATTTTAATGAAATTTTCAGGATAAATTTGTCTAGTGCCCAAGATGGTCATGTGATTTTGTTTTTTTCCAGTGATGCCAACTTTTCGAGAAAAAAATTACTAAAGTTTTTAAAAATTCATATTGGCTACGTTATTTATCCGATTTTAATCAAATTTTCAGAAAAGATTTCCCTAATGCTCCCATTAATTACATAATTTTATTAATATTCAGTGTTGCCAACTTTCCCAGGAAAAAATTACTAAAGTTTTAAAATTTTTATTATGGCCATGTTATTCAACCGATTTTACTCAAATTTTCACAAAAGATTCTCCTAGTATTCATTTAATTTATGTAATTTTAACAAAATACAGTGTTGCCAACTTTCCGAGAAAAAAATTAATAAAATTTAAAAAAATTTATTATGACCATTTTATTTAACCGATTTTAATCAAATTTTCATAAAAGTTTTTCCTAGTGCCTAAATAAATTATGCAATTTTAACAAAATACAGTGTTGCCAACTTATCGAGAAAAAAATCACAAAATTTTTTAAAAATTCATTGTGGCTACATTATTTATTCGATTTTGATCAAATTTTCAGAAAAGTATCTCCTAGTGCCCACATAAATTATAATATTATTAAAATACAGTGTTGCCAACTTTTCGAGAAATGTCAAAGTAGTCTATATATGGGTTTACCCATATACTTCTAATCTTGTTTTTTACTAGTTTTTAAGCGGTCAAAAGCTACGACAAGTCAAAATTCGTCTGGGGCCGATTCCCTATGCTGCCCTGCTACCCCTTTTCTCTGGAAAGATACAGAAGCTAGTTGAACAATTTAACAAATGTATAGTCTTGCAGAAAAGTTATGAAATAATTAATATATTTATTTGATATTAAACCGCTACATATTTTGGCTTTACTTATGAATCCACTCTCGTAATTAGCACAAGAAAGCTAATAGATTTTTTGATAAAAAAATTACAGGTTTGACTCTAGAAATTAATGGTTTGTTTGAAAATTTTTCAGATTTTAACAAAATTTGCATGCTACTTAATTTATATACAGGATGTAACAGAATAACTATTCCTAATTTTCAGAAATGATAGAGTTCACTTAGAGAAACATTTTTTTATTAATAAACTAGTGTCCGAAAATTTCTCGGTGTCAAGATACACTAGATATCGTTAAAAACAATTTTAATTATTACAACGTCAAAGAGTAGTTAAGTTAAGGAACATTTTATTAGAAATAATAGTGCATTAAACTTTATAAAAATTGTTCGAAGTTACGACCACCATTTTCGAAACACAAGTTGTAACGATGTACAATCGACTGCAAAAAAAATAAATTCCGGACACTAATTTATTAATAAAAAATGTTTCTTTATGTGCCCTCTATCATTTCTGAAAATTAGGAATAGTTATTCTGTTACACCCTGTATATGTATTATATCCCATTAGGTTATTAATAAAATAACATCACTACTTTACTACAACTACATACTTTGTTATACATATAAGATTCTGTAACATAATATTTATTTTTTTCGAAAATATTATATTATTAAGTCGGTGAGTTATTAAATCATTACTGAACAATAACCACCTAAACACAAAATTGCATTTGAAATATAATTATTTATTCAACCAAATTTATTGAAATATTATATATTTATTTAGATAAAATATTATTTTTTAATCAAATTTTCAGTTCAGAATCATTTAATTTTAATAATAATTAAATAATTTAATTTTTACTCTGAGTTGCTAACTTAAAGAATATTAATATTTTATTATATCTGCATTGTATCCAGTTTAAAATAAATACTTATACTTGAAAAAATTTAATAATTTAAATATTATGCATATGCAGTGTTATCAGTTTTCCAGAAAAATTATTCAAAATTTATTTTAAGCAAGCTGTTTTCGGCATAGATTCTTTTATATGCGTAATAATTACAAAATTAAATTTTAAAACGATGTTTCAAAATTTTGGTGGAAAAATAAAAAAATGTATTTCTTTTTCTTAGTATTTGTGCGATTATATATATATATATATATATATATATATATATATACCTATATATATATATATATATATATATATATATATATATATATATATATATATACCTATATATATATATATATATATATATATATATATATATATATATATATATATATATACAGTGCGATATTTTTATCTCTGAACGTATGAACTGAACTACATATAAATTTCCTATGTTCAATTTTAAAAATAACACATCAATTGCATGGAGACATCCCTGATAGCTATGCAACCAATCTTACATAATGTGACAGTTATTTGAAAAAATTGAACAACTTTCAACAAAATATTTAGAAAGCATTAAACTATTCACATTATTTCAAGAAATTTGTTTAAAAATGTATTCAAAAAAAAAAGATTAGAAATTTTGCATTGGTATTTCGACAAGAACAGTTTGAGAAATGTGAGAGATTCATTTGCTGTTAAATATCCTGATATTTCGAACATCTTTTATAAATTAATAAATTTATTAATTAAAAATGATATTTTTCTCTATAAAATATAGAATGTCTTATTTTTATTTTTATTATTTAAGTGTTAATTTAAGTGTTCAGCAATTTACAGTAAATGACCATATTCTGTTAAATATTTCATTTTTTATTCAAATAAACATCATAAAACGTAAGATTGGTTGCATAACTGTCAGGGATGTATCCATGCAATGTATCCATGATGTGTTATTTTTAAAATTGAACCTAGGAAATTTATATGTAGTTCAGTTCATATGTTCAGAGATAAAAATATCGCACTATATATATATATATATATATATATATATATATATATATATATATATATATATATATATATATATATATATATATATATATATATATGTTTATCCATATACTTCTAATCTTGTTAGGATTTTTTTTTATGACGGTAATATTAGGATATTGCAAAATTTTATACTTAAACATTAATACCATTTGCATTAAACATTATTATTTATTAACTTCATCAATAAGTTAAATCAGGCATTTAGATTGTCAAATTTTTACATTCATTTGTTAGTCGGCAAATTAACAAGAATGTTAAATTACAAACGAATCTAATATTTATTATTTTACATAACAGTCCCCAAGAAAAATATTTTTTAATATAATTCTATTTAGATTATTGTTAATAAAATAATTTTTTTAACATATTCAAATATAATTTTAATATTTGTTGTTTTTATTTGAGAAATTAAATAATTATTGAAGCTAGAGCGATTTTATACCACATTTTTCAGTGTTAAAATTTAGGATGAGGCTATTTATACATACGGTATGTATACGCAATTGGCTATTTATACATACAGTATGTTTACGAAATTGGCTATTTATACATATAGTATGTATACACAATTGGCTATTTATACATACTAAAAAAAAAAAAAACTAAAGCAACCTACTAACCTACCCTAAATAGCCAATTACGTAAAAATACTGTATGTATAAATAGCCAATTGCGTATACATACCGTATGTATAAATAGCCACTTTCATAACTTAACTCTCATCAAGCTACTACACTTACAAAATGAATATAATTGCACGGCAGACGGCACTAATAGCTGCTTTACTGTCCCCATCGGAAAAGTTCATTTTAATTATTACAAGGGTGTTAGGTTTAGCTCAGTGATTCCCAAAGTGGTCCAGGTGGACCCCCAGGGGTCCACGGAAGACTCGACGGGGGTCTACGATGGCGAGAAAAAAAAATGGGGGTTCACTGGTTGTAAGTGGGGGTCCACGAAAATTTATCTGGTAGAATATGGTAGAAATGTAGCAGCAGGGGGTCCACCGAAACCAGTAAATTTTTGAAAGTGGTCTACGGGGAAAAAAAGTTTGGGAACCTCTGGTTTAGCTGAATGCGTGGCTTTGGCGGTTTTGGCGTTGCTAACTTGTACACATGCTGTATGTATAAATAGCCAATTGCGTATACATACTGTATGTATAAATATAAATAGCCAATTGCGTATACATACTATATGTATAAATAGCCAATTGCGTATACATACCGTATGTATAAATAGCCACTTTCTATATATATATATATATATATATATATTGGTTAATTATTATTTATTTTTTTGAAAACTATCATGCAGTTTACGACAAATATTTTGAATGGTTCAAATAAGCAACTGGAAGTAACGTCAACACCAGCCGTATATTTAAATATATTATCCAAGTATAGTAAATAATAAAAAAGTTATCCACTGAAGGTGGAATGTATTTGAGTAAATAACTCATTTATTTTTAAATTGAGATAAATATTCTTCTCAGCTAATTTATAGAGCATTTTCTAATAAATATTTTAATCTATTAACTTTTTTTTTAGCTTTCTTTCATGGTAATGTATTACATGTATGTATTGTATTACATCATGAAAATAAAATAAGGAAAGCAAATAGATTAATTATGAAAAGCTTCATAAGAAGCTAAGAAAAATTTTTATTTCAGGTTGAAAATAAAAGAGTTAACTGATAGAAAATTTTCCAGTCTCAAACTTTTTATTTTATTGACGTCATGTCGGAAATTTATCATGAAACGTTTTAGAAAATTGTATTTTTCACAAAATTGCTCCACAAAAATATGTTGAGAAATAAAAGAACTAATTTCACTCTTATTTTAAATGTGGTTATCGAATGAGGACATCTTCAGACGCGAAATTTCAGTTTTGCAGTCAAAACTAAGCCTTTCCTCTTTTTCAGAATAAAAGAGCAAAATCGCACCGTATCCAAAATACACGAGACTGTGCCAGATTGACTTAACTAACATGACAAAATATGCAAAGTGTTTTGTTTTAATAAAATGTTAAAGTGTTTTATTTTTTTGCTTAAATAAAATAAGTTGCATATTTCTACTAAATTTAGAATATATTATTATATATTATAGAACACAAGCAAAGGGTTGTAACATTTATATATTTTTAATAATAACAATAATGATAATTTGTAAATTTTAAGAATAAAAACATGAGAAATACATTATGTAAAAAATATACTTACTTGTGCAAGACGACAGAGACAAAATATTACTGTTAATATAATAGCAAAAATAATTGTAATGAATATTATAGAGATGTCCATTATTTTCGACTAGATATCTGTAAATCAAACCAACGCAACTTTAATGATAAAACTTCAACGTGTAAAATCATATTTTTGTAATTTGTTGCTTTCCCAATTATTTTAAATTTAAAAGTTTTCAAGCATGCTAAGTATTTAAATAATCATATACATGAAATTGCTACATTAAAAATAAACGATTTATTAATATAATTAAAAATCAGGAAAAATAAATATCAAAATTTAATAAAAAATTTGTCGAGTAATCTAGCACAATACATAAATTTGTAGCTACGAAGCTTGCTTTTTATATTTCGGGTTTAGACAACAAAAAACAAATATTTATCATCGAAAATGACTTTTCTAAATATTCTGCATGAAGATATGCATTTTGAACCGCTTCTTTAGGTGTCGCAATTTACGTTTGATGTGTGGAAATAAAAAGAAGTCATTGGGTGTCAAATCAGGATTATATAATATGGCGGATGACCCATCAAATCGACGTTTTGAGTGCTCAAAAAGTCACTTGTTCGAGCCGATGTGTGAGAGCTCGCATTGTCGTGGTGGAGAATAATCCGTCTTTGGCGGTTTGTTTTCCTAATTTTTACGAAGATTTTTAACAAACAAATGGTTGTGTACCATTGAAAATTGACCGTTCTTCGTTCCACCAATGGTACGGTTGCAACATGTCTAGTTTTTTCGGAAAAACGGGTAACAATTTGCTTTAAAGTATTTCGTGGGTGAACAACTTTTGTTGAATTTGGCTCATCTTGAAGAACCCACGATTCGTCACCTGTCACGATGTTTTGAAGTGATCGAATTTTTTGAGCATTTCGTTTGACCAGTTGACTCGAGCCTTTTTTGTGCTATGTTAAATTAAGTGAGATTCAATGGGAACAAACCTTTTTGATGGCCAAATATTCATGCACTATGCCCAAGGATGCCTCAATCTCACGATCAGTCACATGACGAACTTACAGTATCAGTTCACAAACAGCATCAACGACAACCGATCTTGGATGACCTTTACAAAATTCGTCGTTGAGCGAACTACTACCACGATCGATAAATACTGATCTTTGATGGTGCTTGATCGCCAAAAGTCGAATTAAGTTCATCGATGCACTGCTGTTGAGTTAATCCACGTCAAAAACTGTAAAAAATAATCGCGCACAAGATTGTTTACGATTTAATTTTATTTTTTGGCCGAGATGAATTTTTCAAGTTACTGTAAACATCAGTTGCCAGATGGTAGCACTGTGGTAGTTCAATTTCGAAATATAATAGGCAACCCTCGTATTGTATTATTTAATAATAATAAACAAATTCCGTAATTAATAAGTAGAATCTAGAAGCTATATGAAAAAACTGACTATATTTTTCAACAATTTTTAATTGCATAGGCAAATGGTATGGGTCATCAATTCACAGCCAAATAAAGTAGTTTACAGTTTGTAATAGGTTTCGAACCAATCAGATGCAACCGATATCAGTTCGATGGCACATTGTTTTAATACTAGAAATAATATTTCTACGTAAATTCTGGTGTCAACTACGGAGTCTGAGTCCAACATATTTACACTGACTTATAATTGCCTGTATTATTATTTATCACTTAATAAATTGAAAGTGGCTATTTATACATACGGTATGTATACGCAATTGGCTATTTATACATACAGTATGTGTACAAGTTAGCAACGCCAAAACAGCCAAAACCACGCATTCAGCTAAACCTAACACTTCTGTAATATTGTATTAAAATGAATTTTTACGCTGGGGACAGTAAAGTAGCTATGAGTGGAGTCTGCCGTGCAATTATATTCATTTTGTAGGTGTTTTTTTTTCTTAGTATGTATAAATAGCTAATGCGTATACATGCCGTATGTATAAATAGCCTCATCTAAAATTAAAACCAAAGGACGTCCGAAGAGAAAGACTAAGCAGACCACTTTTTACAAAAAAAAATAATTAAAATACAGAATAAACAAGATTAGAAGTATATGGGTAAACCCATATATAGACTACTTTGACATTTCTCGGAAAGTTGGCAACACTGTATTTTAATAATATTATAATTTATGTGGGCACTAGGAGATACTTTTCTGAAAATTTGATCAAAATCGAATAAATAATGTAGCCACAATGAATTTTTAAAAAATTTTGTGATTTTTTTCTCGATAAGTTGGCAACACTGTATTTTGTTAAAATTGCATAATTTATTTAGACACTAGGAGAAACTTTTATAAAAATTTGATTAAAATCGCTTAAATAGAATGGTCATAATAAATTTTTTAAAATTTTACTAATTTTTTTCTCGGAAAGTTGGCAACACTGTATTTTGTTAAAATTACATAAATTATATGAATACTAGAAGAATCTTTTGTGTAAATTTGAGTAAAATCGGTTGAATATCATGGCCATAATAAAATTTTTAAAACTTTAGTAATTTTTTTCTCGGAAAGTTGGCAACACTGAATATTAATAAAATTATGTAATTAATGGGAGCATTAGGGAAATCTTTTCTGAAAATTTGATCAAAATCGGATAACTAACGTAGCCAATATGAATTTTTAAAAACTTTAGTAATTTTTTTCTCGGAAAGTTGGCATCACTGGAAAAAAACAAAACCACATGACCATCTTGGGTACTAGACAAATTTATCCTGAAAATTTATTTAAAATCGGTTGAACGGTCTAGAAGGAGTTGCGGCTACAAAATTTTGACTTACGACCGAGCGAGCGAGCGAGCGAGCTGACGACGCACACACATACACCCACATAAACTAAGTTCAGATTCGTCATCTACAGGCTATATGAAGGATTTCTATACAATTTTTTATTTTTTTTGAAAATGTTACAGACACCGTACCAAACGCTATACTACTTTTCCTTGCAGTCAAAGTAGTAAAAATAATATATTTATTTTACTTTAATTTTATTTCTCTAATTTAATGATACTTTATAGTATATGTATTACTTTATTGAACAATATTGTAAATAAATTTTAATAAATAAAACTATAATTATTTATAATTGTGTAATTATTATCAAAATATTAATTGTAATAATAGCACATACAATCAGTATATGTAAATTATTTTAAAATACATTCTTTGCGATTCTAGTAATAAAAATAGTCATTATTATTTTAAGCAGAGTGTTGTTGCCAACTGTGAAAAAAATTCGTGTTTCGCTTGGAAATTGAAATTATTATCATGACCAAAAATAGAAGCATTTTTTAAGCAAATAACAAAGAAATAATTCATAATGTGCACAAAGTCTCTTCGTAGATAATACGAAGATATTTATAATATAGATTATATTTAAATCAAATAATATCCTTTTACGGTGGTAACTTAAGAGATATTATTGTTTTTTTTTAAATTAATTTATTTTGTTTAAAAAAAAAAATGAAACCAATGAGAAGCCTTCAGTCTGCTGTATCGCCTGTAAAAGCTTATAACGTAACCGTTCTTTCGTTTGATATCTTAGAAGATTTAACAAATTAAAGCACGTGTAAGCGACAGGCAGCCATTTTTCGTCCGTTATCATCGGTTCAATTGTTTTATCTAAAAATATTTTTATGAAAATTATTGTACAGATTATTATGAAAGTTTTCACATAGTATGCGCATACGCGGTTCAGCCTGAAATTTAATTTAACAAGATTAGAAGTATATGGGTAAACCCATATATAGACTACTTTGACATTTCTCGAAAAGTTGGCAACACTGTATTTTAATAATATTATAATTTATGTGGGCACTAGGAGATACTTTTCTGAAAATTTGATCAAAATCGAATAAATAATGTAGCCACAATGAATTTTTAAAAAATTTTGTGATTTTTTTCTCGATAAGTTGGCAACACTGTATTTTGTTAAAATTGCATAATTTATTTAGGCACTAGGAAAAACTTTTATGAAAATTTGATTAAAATCGGTTAAATAAAATGGTCATAATAAATTTTTTTAAATTTTATTAATTTTTTTCTCGGAAAGTTGGCAACACTGTATTTTGTTAAAATTACATAAATTAAATGAATACTAGGAGAATCTTTTGTGAAAATTTGAGTAAAATCGGTTGAATAACATGGCCATAATAAAAATTTTAAAACTTTAGTAATTTTTTCCTGGGAAAGTTGGCAACACTGAATATTAATAAAATTATGTAATTAATGGGAGCATTAGGGAAATCTTTTCTGAAAATTTGATTAAAATCGGATAAATAACGTAGCCAATATGAATTTTTAAAAACTTTAGTAATTTTTTTCTCGAAAAGTTGGCATCACTGGAAAAAAACAAAATCACATGACCATCTTGGGCACTAGACAAATTTATCCTGAAAATTTCATTAAAATCGGTTAAACCGTCTAGGAGGAGTTGCGATCACAAAATTTGGTCTGACGACCGAGCGAGTGAGCGAGCGAGTGAGCGAGCGAGCGAGCGAGCTGACGACGCACATCCATACACCCACATAAACCAAGTTCAGATTCGTCATCTAGAGGCTATATCAGAGGTTCCCAAACTTTTTTTCCCCGTAGACCACTTTCAAAAATTTACTGGTTTCGGTGGACCCCCTGCTGCTACATTTCTACCATATTCCCAAAACTCGTCAAAAAATGTGAAGATTAGATCTAACGATGGATATATGCGTCGCGGCTGAGTTCCAACTCTAAATTCGGAGTGGTAAAAATAAAAAGAAGAATAGTATATTTTCATTATTCATTAAAATTTTTTATTAAAATAATATGATTAGACTTAATAGACTTAAAATTAAACATTAATAACGTAACTTCAACAATTAAAAAAAATAGTCATTTTTAATGGGAGGGATGCACTTGATGAATTGATAGCAAGTTATCAATATTTGGCTTCAGTTTTGTCAGGAATAACCGCAAATCTCCCCGTTCTGTGATATTCAATCTGCTCCTTTTTTTTGTTAATAGGTTTGTCACCACACTAAAACTTTTTTCGACAAGGTATGACGAGGGAAACGCTATCAAAAGTTTTCTCGCAATTTCCCACAGTCCAGGATATTTTTCGGCAATTTCTGCTTGCAGCCAAAATGTTTGATAGCCTTTTTTAAATTTCACCTTCAGCTCCTCATTGGTGGTAAGCTCGAGTAGCTCCTCTTGCAATACCACATTCGCCACTTCCGTTTCATCAAATGGATTTATGATCCATGGTGGTATTTCCATCGTCAGAATATCTTCAAATCTATTTTTGAAGTCATCATGCAAGGCATTTAAATGTTGAACGTATGTCTGAATATCCTCATCAAGACATTCTGCCTGTGACAAGTTTGGAAACTGTGCGAATTCGCGCCGACTAATATTTTGCTTCATAAATTTCAATTTTCCAAGAAAAGCCGAAATTACACCCTTTGTTTTTATTAAATTTAGGCTGTCCCCTTGCAACTGCAAGTTAATGTCATTAAATTTTTTGTACAAATCTGTCAAATACGCGATGTCTGCTTTCAATTTGATCAGATTTTCTTTTAAATCTGGATCTTTACTTTCCAAAAACTCTAAAACTGATTCAAAAAGTGAGTAAAATCTTGTTAAACATGCACCTTTCGACAACCAGCGTACTTCAGTATGTAAGAGTAATCGTTGGAAGTCTTCATCATTTTCGTCGCACAATTGTGCAAATAAACGGGTATTTAACGCGTTGCTTCTTATTTTGTTAACTGCTTTAATCACAAATTGAAGCGATTGGTGCAATCTATCACTCAAATTTTTCGCTACCAGGTGTTGTCGGTGTATGACACAGTGAATTGCAGTTACTCCTGGTATAATTCTTTGAAGATGGCTTATAAACCCACGATATCGCCCGAACATGGCAGGAGCTCCATCTGCTGCCACCGAAGTAATGTTTGTAAATGGAATCGATTTTTCCTTAAGAAAATCGCTCAGGACATTAAATATTGATTCTCCTTTTGTGTCCGTCTTCAAAGTTTTCGCGAATAGTAGCTCTTCATGGATTTCTTCGTCCATAACAAATCGAACATATGCCAATAATAAGGCTTCATTGCCAGGTAATGTTGATTCATCCAATTGAATAGAAAAATGAGTTGTTTGCAGATAATTGCACAAGAAGCTTTCAACATCAGAGCTCATTTCATCAATACGCCTTTGTACAGTGTTGTTACTCAAAGAAATTTTTTTAAGTACGTCAAATGGAGGTTTGTGCAGAACAGTTTTTAAAACCTCTTCAACAGCGGGTAAAATTAACTGTTCACCGATGGTGTGCGGTTTTCCAGATTTCGCGATAAGCAATGAGATATTGTAGGATGCCCGCAAGCCATCATCGTTACTTTGAGACGTTGAAGCGAACATACTTTGCACGGTGGGTCTTCTTTCATATTTTTCCTTCAATGTTTGAAAATATTTTAAATCTTTGCCTATTTTATCAGGATGACACCTTCTTAGATGATCTTCGAGCTTCGATGGTTTCATCGAGTCATTGCTCAAAACTTTGTTGCACAAAAGGCATATGGGCAATCGTTTGTCGGCCGTTGATGGAACAAAACCAAATTTCAAATATTGAACACTGTATTGTCGACATTTCTTCTTAGATTCAGCCATGTTTCGTATCAGTTACCTACGTGTAAAGAAAAAAAAAAGTTTGTTTTAGTAATCATAAGGTGATTTTAACAGGATATGGCTATTTGAACAGAATTGAATGGGAATAATTAGTTAATTATTGCAATGAAAAAACCAAAATGCCGGCGGCAAAACTGATTTTAATTATTAAAAGCAATAAGCCGCTAAGATTGAATCTATTTTAATGTAATGCAAAACATTTTTTGATTAATTATATTTTGATACATTTCTGTAAATTCGAGAGAAAATACTTTTAAAGAATATTTTGACGTCAAAACACCGCGATTTTAATGTTTTATTTATTACGTTGATACATTACTATACGAGTGGTACATTTTATGAAAATATTTTTAGTCATTTAGCATTAGCAACTACGAGGGCACTGAAATATGTACAAACATGCAGGTCAATTATAATAACTCTCTTTTAGTGAATCACCACAGTCGGGTAAATAAATAATTTTATAATAAAAAGTACTAAAAGTTCAATCTTTCTCGGCTTTCTGTTCTTTTATAGAAGTATCGAATAATGGCCCTGTTCAGTATTTAATTTTTATTACGTACCTACTACACGCAAACATAACAAATAATATAATATTACTACAATATAAAATAAAAGTATGTATAACAAATAGGCAGGTATACTTACTTTTTCCGGCACTGGCAAACACTGACATCGATTCACTCACACGTTTCTTTTCAAAATTCCCGAAACAAATGAGCACAGCAAATGAGTAAAGCAAATGAGTAACGTTTGTTCTTGGCATTCGTATTTATATTGGTGAAGAATCAAACAAGTTCATGCAAGATTGCAAGCACAGTACAAGTCGTATTTCGTCCCTATGCACGTCTTAACTAGCGTTGCTGGCTGGCTAGCGGGCGGCGCTTTGCAAGTCTCGATACGCGTTGTACTCAAAATATCGAATATGCAAGTTTTTACAAGTTAACAGTCGCTGACTTTCTTAAAATACACTACTCAAAAAAATTAACGGAGGTTTAAAAAAAAGGAAATTAATACTAAATAAACAGGCTATCAGATCCATATGCCGGCCTAACTGAAAAAAAATTTTCACACCCGTGGACAAAAAAAAAACAAGCAAAAAATTTGCAATATTATTTTTTTGCGCTATCTGTTAGTATTGCATGAGAACCGTAACTCCTAAAATATTTTAGCAAAAATCTGAAAATTTGAATCATAAAGCTTCAAAATGCTTTTTTTAAAGTCTCAATACGACCATTTTGCACCGAAATAAAGCCTGTCAAAAATCACCGAAAAATTTGGAATTTTTTTTAGTACCTAGTGTATTATCTGCCTACAATGTAGGCCCTACATTGATAGGTACAGCCAAGCCAACATTTTAGTTCTTTACGATCGAAACCAGATAAATTTTCGTGGACCCCCACTTACAACCAGTGAACCCCCATTTTTTTTTCTCGCCATCGTAGACCCCCGTCGAGTCTTCCGTGGACCCCTGGGGGTCCACCTGGACCACTTTGGGAATCACTGGGCTATATGAAGGATTTCTATACAAATTTTTTTTTTTTTGAAAATGTTACAGACACCGTACCAAACGCTATACTACTTTTTCCTTGCAGTCAAAGTAGTAAAAAGAAAGAAACACTCGTTTACTATTCTATTAGTAAAACAATATTTTGTTTTCCCTAAAAAATGTTGGTATCATTGAATTGAATTGGAATATTGGGTTTTCCAAGTTTTCTCAAAATTCTACAAAAAGTTAGTATAAAAAAATGACAAAAAAAAGACATACATTAATATTTTCTGAATAAAATGATAAATAATAATTTATAAATATATCATAATATTTGTCTTAAATTTCTTTGGGAAAACAAAACCATTTTTTGTACATTTATTAAACATTATTTATTTTTTTCTATCATAGTTTTATTCATGTCTTCAAATTAAAAAAAAGTATGAAAATAATATATAATACTGTACTTATATTGTTACTTAAATTTTAAAGAACAGTTTTTAGAATTTTTGTTGGAAAGCATTGTCCCAAATTAATAATATAAATAAATTGATTTATTCTATAAGCTGTAATTATTACAACATTATTCTAAATCATGTCCATTTCCAATTATTGTAAAAACAAAAAACAGAAATTAAAAACCAAATAAATTTGAACAAATTATTTACGCTAAACCGTGCATGCGTACGTTAACTGTAAATACGTTATTTTCATTGACGCTATAATGCAAAACAGCTTACCGTAATAGATTTCATTCCAGTGATCGGTATCCTATCACTACCAGTTAAAAACAATAAAAATTTCTTTTTATCTTCCAAAGTCAGCTCATGGAAAACTTCCCAGAACCATTGTATCGTCTGATCCGATGTAGAATAATCATTTTTGTACTCTGCTCCGGCTTCAAGCGCATGCCAATCATAATTCTGATTACCAACATACTTGTTCTCTTGTGTGACCGAAATCTTTGCAACATTCGGTTTTAGAGATATAGTTCGAATTTCGCCGAAAACGTCTCGACTTATTGCAAAATTAAGATCAAACACTTCAGCGAAATCGGGTTCATTGTAATTTAACAAATGCTGTAACGAATTCGCTAAAATTGGCGATAATTCACGTACGTCACTTAATGTTACGGGTTCTTCCAATAGTTTCTTATAAAGTGCCAATGGAAATGGTAAATCGATAATTGTGAAATTATAAATTGCCAAAACGCATAATATTCCTAAAAGTTTTTTTTATTTTAGAATAGAATAGAACTCAACTCCTCATAGTTATTTTATAGTAAAGATTCATCTTTAAAAAAATTAAAATAAGTATCTAAATTATTTGATCAATATTTTATTTATAGCAATCTGAATTTAACCTTAAAAATGATTAGTATATCAAGTTACTAACAAACTGTTAAAAAAACTGTTGTTTTTAAAAATATACTGATTAAAAATAATAAATATTACAGTATAAAATATTTTTATAAAACGAATTTTAAATATATTATGTAAATCAATATTTTGTGAATAACTAACTTTGATTTGTAAACCTTTTAAAAAATAAGTTTAATAACAATTGCAACAAATAAATAAACAAAAAGATAAAAAAACTTACCAATTAATAAGAAGGTACATGACTTCATCCTCAAAAGAATCCTCGGAAAACCAAAGTATACGCGTCTCTTCGCATTCTCTAAACATACCATATTTCGGATCAAAGATTTCACGCAATAAAAGCATGAAAAATTCTTTTCTAATCGCTCGTATTGACTTCATTCAGTTCTCTTAGCGTATCCAGTAGTAAATCTTCTCTCGAAACGTTTAACATTAGATACAGACAGATATCGTTTCGCATCGATGAGAAGAAAGATAAAAATGCACGTGTTGGTTGCAGCTTCGTTCATTGCGTTTTGCACTTGTATTGTATGGCTGTTTGCAATAACAATGTTTTCGCTTCCGCATCGAATAAAAATGGATAATTACATAAATCAAGTTTATCTGACTATAACAAAACACATATCAATAAATTATTTTTTTTATTTTAATACAAATAGATAATAATAAAATAGATACAGTGCGATATTTTTATCTCTGAACATATGAACTGAATGAATTACATATAAATTTCCTATGTTCAATTTAAAAAAAACAAACACATTAAATGCATGGAGACATCCCTGATAGTTATGCAACCAATCTTACATAATGTGACAGTTCTTTGAAAAAAATGAATTACTTTCAACAAAATATTTAGAAAGCATTAAACTATTCGCATTATTTCAAGAAATCTGTTTAAAAATGTATAATATTATTTATTAATTATTATTTATAAATTTAAGTGTTCAGCAATTTACAATAAATGTCCATATTCTGTTAAATATTTCATTTTTTATTCAAATAAACATCATATTACGTAAGATTGGTTGCATAACTGTCAGGGATGTCTGCATGGGTTTGACGTGTTTTTTTTTTTAAATTGAACATAAGAAATTTGTATGTATTTCAGTTCATATGTTCAGAGATAAAAATATCGCACTGTATATACATACATCTGTCAGCCACGTAACGTAATCAAATTGTATCGTAAGGTACTTTTAATCCTTCCACACTATGATTCAGTTTAATCAGATAAGCTAATGTATCCAATGCTTGCATCATACTGTACCGTCTTTTAGTAAAAGAAACAAACATATTAATTATTGATGTTCCGTTTGTTCCAAATCGAAAAAAACGCAATAGTTTTTGATGCAAAATTATACAATTCTGATAATTTACAACATGAAAATATACAATTTTTACGTATTTATTTTATATTATTGCCAAATATATATGAAACACAATTTTTGAATTTTGATGCATTGAAAATGACTTACCAACTTATGCAACATATGCAGAAAATCGCTACAGGGGCCGCAGCCATAACATCCCGGTGCACGGCTAAGGTAGCAGAATTGTTGGTTTGATATTAGCATATTAGATCTGCAATAACTATTATCGAAAAATAAAAATTCATTATAAATCCAGCAAAGAATCAACCAGCTAAGCGAAATAATGATTGAAACAAAATTATTTGTAGGTTTTAAAAACCTAAATTTAAAGACTTACCACATTTTAGTATGTTTAGAGAATGGATAGCACAATACGAAAAATTTGAAAAAAACCCGAAATGGTACAGTGAGTGAAATGACCGAACACAAAATACGTTCAACTGAGTGAGCAACAATAATTTATTTACTAAAAACGATTCGAATTATTAATTTGTTTAGTTCTTTTTTCAAATAGAAACATTTATTTCATTGGCTGTTTCATTTTTTGAATAAAAAATTATCAATATTTCTTTGAAAAACGTTGCCTTTTCAAAATAAAAATCAACTCGCTGCTGATAAATTTTTAGTAAAACATAGGCATTTTTAATATTGTAAAAAGCTTCAAATTTTTTTTTGCAATTTTGAATAAATTTAAATAAAACAAGATTAGAAGTATATGGGTAAACTCATATATAGACCACTTTGATATTTTTCGGAAAGTTGGCAACACTGTATTTTAATAATATTATAATTTATGTGGGCACTAGGAGAAACTTTTCTGAAAATTTAATCAAAATCGAATGAATAATGTAGCCACAATAATTTTTTAAAAAAAATTGTGATTTTTTCCTCGATAAGTTGGCAACACTGTATTTTGTTAAAATTGCATAATATATTTAGGCACTAGGTAAATCTTTTATGAAAATTTGATTAAAATCGGTTAAAGTGATCAAAATAAATTTTTTTAAATTTTAGTAAATTTTTTTCTCGGAAAGTTGGCAACACTGTATTTTGTTAAAATTACATAAATTATATGATTACTAAGAAAATCTTTTGTGAAAATTTGAGTAAAATCGGTTAAATAACATGGCCATAATATATATATTTAAAAACTTTAGTAATTTTTTTCTCGGAAAGTTGTCATTACTGGAAAAAACCAAAACCACATGACCATCTTGGGCACTAGACAAATTTATCCTGAAAATTTCATTAAAATCGGTTAAACCGTCTAGGAGGAGTTGCGGCCACAAAATTTTGACTTACGACCGAGCGAGTGAGCTGACGACGCACATCCATACACCCACATAAACTAAGTTCAGATTCGACATCTAGAGGCTATATGAAAAATGTCTATACACAATTTTTTTTTTGAGAATGTTACAGACACCGTACCAAACGCTATACCACTTTTTCCTTGCAGTCAAAGTGGTAAAAATGAACAAATTAGAAAAATACTAAATAACAAGCAACATTTTGAGTTTGATTTGCATATTTGCATGATTATGCATGTTTTCTGCTAGCAATTAGAACATTTTCTACATAATTCTGTAGAGTTTTATATGAATGTGTGATACGTTGCATTTTTATAGAAATACAAGCACAAAATTATGCATCGTGTTAAACGGCATTAAGGTTATGTTATAAGTCTGCAAATTAAATTAAATGCAAATTAATTTTTAAGATAATACCAGTTGAATTTTTTTGAATCTTACATACATACATACAGTGGAGTAGCTAGATGGGGAGAGTGTTACAGGGGGGCGGTCCGCCCCGGGTGACACCATTTTAAAGGATGGCACCATTCTCGGAATGATACCTACATTTTACCAACTGAATTATTCTAGTGAATTTGTTTTTATAATAAATACAAAATAAATATTTCTTTTTGTTTAGTTTATATTTTCCATCTAAATTTTCGTTAATTTATAAGATTTCTAAAAAAATTAGCATCTAAGTATAGGGGTGACACCATTACCTCCGCCCCGAGTGACACCCACCCTAGCTACGCCACTGCATACATACATACACAATCACGCCATGTACCCGAACGGGTGTGACAAAAACTCTTTCCATTATCCCGAGATCAGTCTTCTCCAAATATTCCTATCCAAACCAGAAACTTTTGCTTCATCCACATTCATAATTCCTCTCTCATACATGCTCTTCTATTCCGACTACTTGGAAATTTCCGTTCACGCAAGCCACTCTATCAATCATACACCACTCCAACTACTCATCGGATGTCCACCTGCAAACGTATACCTTCAAAATCATTCATATAAATCTTTTTAACCAAACGTTCATTAGACATTCGCTCAAGATGTCCGAACCATAATAATACAGCATTTAACGTTTAAAATAAAACAAATGAAAACAATGAAAAAAATTTTACTTATAGCCTATGGCATAAGATTTTAAAATATCAAACATACGTACAAATAACATTTCAAATTTTATATATAACAAGATTAGAAGTATATGGGTAAACCCATATATAGACCACTTTGATATTTCTCGGAAAGTTGGCAACACAATATTTACATATTGAAAAAATTTCAAATTAAATAATCAAAAATGATAAAAATACCTTTTTTAGAGAAATTCCCCAATAAAATCTCATCGCGCATCGTGTAGGCGGTGCATTTAGCTACAATTTGATATGCAGCAACATAATATTCGAGCATTTTTACCGCAAGAAATCGCATTTGAATTTCAAACAGCGAAATGTATGTAATTATATCAACAATATTATTACAAAACTAAAGAAATTTTAGCTATTTATAAAAAATCTCTGACAGCAAATTTACTAAAAAAATTGATAATATTTCTCACATATATACTTTTCAACACCGTTGGTAATATACTCGTATCATATTACATAATGTTTGTAATAGTTCTGATATTATGTATTTTTAAACAATTATGAATAAAATTATAGCAGTTGAGTAATAATTATACCTAGAAATACTCATGGTTTGTAGGTAAAATTATATAATTTGTTTTTTAGAGTGTAGTTTTAAATAGATACTTTATATAAATTTAAATAATAAATTTAAATAATAAAATTATTATAATACGTACTGTTTTTATTTTAATTTTGAAATATACAATATATAATGTGCGTTTATTTGAAAATATAATATAATATGTAAATTTAATTTAAATCTTTCTCGTATGCAATAAGTTTGTGTTTCATTTTTTTATTTTCTTCTTGCAGTTTGACTTTCTCTTCATTGAGTGACTTTATTTGTTGTTGCAGTCCATCAATGTCTTCTTTTAATTCAGCTATAAATAAATATACATTGCATCATTTTATCACGTATAATTTTTAAAATATTTAAAAATGTAACTTCAAATTTGAAGATAGAAAATTGGTTAATATTGTATCTGTGACATATGTAAGTACATTTGCAAGTATTGTACTTACATACAGTGTAAAAAGAAATTCCGAAATTACATAAAAATATTAGTAAAATTTTAACATAAATATTCTGAATTTATATCTCAAAATTCTGTAATTTTTACATAATAATCACATAAAGTAAGTAAAATTCCTTACTTTCTGCAAATTATTGTTTGTTATTATTGTTGATACAACTTCTTGAATTATGTAAAATTACAGCTTGTATATTAATATCAAAATAATGAGACTTAATACATATTTTGTATAATAATACTAAAAAAAATATTAAAAGTGTAATTCATTCATTTCAAAATACATCCTTTATAAATAAATTTAGAAATGTGTGTAATTATACCAACAATAATGTTACAGAACTAAACAAATTTTAACTATTTATGGAAAATTCCTGACAACAAATTTACTGAAAGGTACCTTACTATAATATTACATGCATATGTACTTATATATATTTAATTGAACCGAAATAAAAAAATAAATTATTATTGTAGTTTTCTGCTAAGTATACAATGTGCGAGCGAGCGAGCGAGCTGACGACGCACATCCATACACCCACATAAACTAAGTTTAGATTCGTCATCTAGATAGAAGATATATGAAAAATTTCTATATAAAAAATTATTTTTTTTGAAAATGTTAGACACCGTACCTGTGGTTAGTAATATGTTATTCATTACAGTGACATATTTTCATATACTTTCATTGAAACTAAATAAATTTTAATACATTTTATTATTATTATTATTTAATTTAATATTATTAATAATATTGTCAATATTTAAAATATAATAATACGCAAGAACAATTTAATAAGTTATCAGTGTAAATTATTTATTTTTATCCTACATTGTTCGAAAAGTACTATTATCAGCTAGATAAGCTTTACGAAAAATTATATTTGGCTCGTAAGTCAACTTACCACAATTTTCGCATTGGTGTTGGTGAACGGCTTCTGCAGCACGTTTCTTCCCTGTAAAAGAATCTGAATTAAATAAACCATATTTGCAACTGATGCAACTGCTAATAGTGTTAAAAATTATAATAAAAACAAAATAAAAATAATACTACTAATGTAGTAGAATCCACAAAGATGACATTTGTAAATTCTTCGTCGAATCATTTTTATATATTATTAGTGATATTTTGTAAATCGGACTTAATATTTTGTATATGATACGTATTGCTAATTATATAGATACTAATACTGTTAAATTTACTTTAATTATGAATTCAATCAGAAAAATTTTAATGTTCGTGAAAAAAATAAGTATCTATCGGACTTTAAATTATCAAAAAGGTATCTTATCCCCCCAACTACAAACTGTAAAAGTGTAATGCTTATTTCCGTTCTATATACAGCTGTTCCACAATTGTAACAACGTATAAACGGTATAAACATGTTTGGTAAAAGCAATGCCGCCTTATTAATGGCAATATTAAATAATGTCGATATTACAACAGATTTTAAGGTCTATTTTAGCCAAATTACCAACGCATTATAAACTTTAGATTTTTTAAACATATTTATTATTTAGTATATATAATTTGAATATTTTAATAAATACAAATTTTTTTATTTTGATTTGTCGTTAATGGCAGCTATAAAACAGCTTATAAGTATTTTAATTAAAAAATAAGAATAGTGATATTTAGTTTTTGAAAAAAAATATATTTACTTTTTTAATAATTAATTTTTATATTTTACTTATGCTTAAAAGTATCATTATATAATGATGAAAAAATAATCTTTTCAATTATGTTAAATAAACAAAATGTGTCTCTGTAAATTTGACAATAAGATAGGTCTGGCTTTGACTGTAACACTTTTTGCCTTTTATATAACCCAGAGCTTCAAGCTTCAAAGCGAAATCGGAGTTATAAAAATATTAGTTGCTTCACTGCTCCATTCATTGCAAAATATGTTTTTTTTTTTTTAATTTTACAACACATGTTTAAAAATTAATTATCATTTTTATTTTATTTTTATGTTTAATTTTTTTTTTTTATTTACAAAATATCGTAAGTTTTTTTACAATAATTATTTAGGTCGGAGCGCGAAGCGAAGCTGGACAAGTTGTATAAATAAATACCGATACAGAGCGCGGAGCGGAGCGGAGCAGTTAAAAATTTGGATTGTTTCAAAGCTTTGATATAAACTATATATTCTATAATAAATACTAGAATAAAACAATTTTAGATATTTTTTTTATCCTGTTTCACTCAGAGATCTGATCAATATATAAAATATTTAAAACAAATTGTTTTTGCCAACGATAATGAAAAGATTCATGAGCATTTGCTGATAGATGAGTGTATTTTATAAAAATGATCATCTAAGAATTCTGTCTATATTCTTCTACTTTGGGCTTTTGAAATCATTGTCTGTAAAATAAATACGAAATATATAACGAAAAATACTTACTAGGCGGTTCATCTACCGTGATACTGCTACTGCTCCTCGTAACAGCAGTGCCGGTTTGAGGGGTGGTTGAGGTCGGGCCATCGCCCTGGGCGTCAGGTTGAGAGGGGCGGCCGATGGTTACTAAAAATAAAAATTAATGTTTTCCAAGAAAAAAATAAAATGTGGAACGATAATGCAACCCAAGAAAGCTCACAACGGTTCTGAGCTTTCTTTGTCAGTCTCTTGTTTCATATCTTTTATCGTCATACCTATTTACATGTAAAACAAAACTTTACAGATTTCAGATATACAAGAATTTATCGAGTAAAATGACACAGTTAAATATGTTCAATATTACACGTTTTAATATTTAATTTTTATTTGAAAGTATTAAGTACATACATACACAATCACGTCATGTACCCAAAAGGCTGTAGCACAAATTCTTTCCACAATACCGAAATTAGTTTCCTAATAGTAACTTTTACTTTATCCATATTCATGATATCTCTCATATATGCTCTTCTATACCACTTGGAAACATTCGCTCACGCAAAACATTCTCAATCATACCATTCCATCTATTCATCGGATGTTCACACAAACGTATGCATACTTTCAATATCACTCACATAGTCATATATATATATATATATATATATATATATATATATATATATATATATATATATATATATATATATATGTATTATGGTATGTTCTTTTAACCAAACGTCATATAATTCTTTTATAAGTTTGTATACATTGTCCTAATTTTATAAATTTGAAAAAATATTTTTTTCTTTTAAAATTTTGGTCCGTGTTCATAGTTCCAGTACGTAACATTTGAATTAGAAGCATTTATTTAATAATTTTTATTATTATTTTCAAGAGATTTATTTAACTTTGTGTAGATTTTAAAAATGTCAAATATAATAAAAATATTAAATATATAAGAAATATTAATTACATTTGACGAAAGAAAAAGAAAATGTCTAATGTGGGATATTAAAACTAGATTTTTTTTATTAAAATTTTTAATTTTCTACGTTTATTATCGTTTTCTTCAGAAAATATATTTAAAATAAAAATGTAAAACATTTAAAAACTGATCAATTTGTATGTTATAAGTGTGTTTATAAAAATTAAAATATTTAATAGTTTAATAATTTTGTTGTAAAAATCGAAATTACTGGCTTTGAATTATCTTTAAATTATTGAAGTAAATTCATTACATACCCGGCTGCGAACCACCTACGATGTAGAAATTTTCAATGTGGCATATGTGGAATTTATTTTTCTGTTGGGTTTTTTGTTGCTGTTGCTGTTGCTGTTGCTCCATATTACTGTAAATATTATAATATAAGTGTATAAACGATAAGTTAGTTAGAAATTTAATAAAATTAAATTTTAATTGAAAGTAGATAAAAATGCGTCTATTTCAATTTTAGAAATAAATATCTTAATAATATAAATACAATTAAATTATTGATATTATTATTAAATTATTACAGAATATTTTTGTGAAAATGAGGCGTTATATGTAAAACAACTTTTCTGTATTGGGAGGTAGTGGCCTATTCAATATGGCGGACCTAAGCGTGCACTTGTCAAAACTCAATCAAAATGTATGGTTTCTTTTTAATTAAAAATTACTATTAACTCTTGAAAAGAATTGCAAATGGGCCGGCTTAAACCCTTGTCAGAACAATTCTACACAAGCTGAGCGTATTTTAAACGCTGGACATATTATACAATGTGGAAAATCATTAGAAAAGTGATGTGATGGCAAGATGACAGTCACATCTCTGTGTTTGAAAACGTCAAGTTTAAAAGATGTTACACATGAAATCTCAATGACAATTGACAGAAACGGTGCGATTAAGTCTGTAGTGTGTTCCTACAAAGCTGGTTTACGTGAAAAGTGTAAACACTGCATCGCAACCTTATTATATTGTTATAGGTTAGTTGACACTTTGCGCAACTGAACTTTAAATTAAACGCATATTCAAATCAGTAACATCTAGAATTTAAATATTTATTATATAATACAATAATGTTGCAAATATTTACACATCTTAATTTTTCCGCAAGCTGTCACTTTTGATCGTTGACACAAGTGCACGCAGTGTTTTAGTTTCTCATTTCGCCACCAGATGCCATTCAGAACATTTTAGATCCCAATTACATACTGTATGAATAATATACTATTATTTATGCAAATATTTGTTTTTTAAATAAATAAACTAGGAAACCCGTGATCCTTCAAGGGTCACGTTTGAAGTCGAAAAGAGTAATTAAACATATAAACATAATAAAAATAAATAAATAAACAAATAATAATATAATAATAATAAAATATCAATTGCACTATTATATATTACTCAAAAGAAACACTTCTATCAGTAGTGTACATAACTTCACACAGCTGTCATTTGACATTTGAATTATAAACATAATTTGATTCAAATTTTTGAGAAGCAAGACGAAATCGTAGAAAGATGAAACTTGCCTATTCTCAAATAGGGAATGAACCAGCACCTATGCATATATATAAAATTAAATAGAGTATTATTTTAATGTCTATAATAATTTTTTTGATTTGAACAATTTGATGCGGCCATATTAAATTGTTATATGTTAAATGCCTTATAAGCTTTGAATAATATAGGTACTACTAATATTATATTATTCATATTTCTCAAAAATTATCTTTACAAATTGTTACATATTATCGAAGAAAACATTTATACACTATTAACTATTACAATGTATTAAATTTGAATCTGACTTACCACAATTTTACTAATAATTTAATTTCACAAAAAAAATTTTAGTTATGACAAAATAAATATAAACATTTAACATTTTTTTGTTACTAAGGAAAAACAAAATACAAAAGAGATCTTTGATCGAAAATATCTACTAAGTGTTATTATTATTAATTTTATTGTTTGTTTTTTTTTTGAATTTATGTATAAAATAAAATATATAAAAAAAAACATTTTAAAAACCACGCTTATATTTAAATGCACTAAAAAGAGGAAAATAAATTTTTTATCCAAAATTTTTAGAAAGAAATAATAGAGATACTATAGGTAGAGTTCGGTCGATGCGCCGCCATTAATCCTCGGCGCCAAATTTAAATTAAAATTTGTTCCATCAAATGAACACAAAATATTTGTTCTTGTTTTCTGCATACAAAAAAACATATAAAACATACAAATGCAATGTATAATATTGCAATGACGTTTATTATGATAATAAATATACTAATATTAAAAAAATGTTAAAAATATCAAAAATGTCAAAATGTCACAAAAACATATAAATCGAAGTGGCGCATGAATTTTTTTTTTGTTGAAATATTGAAAACTGTCAAATTAAATATGAAAATGATAAAAATACTTCTCGTACAGAAAATTTCTTTAGATAACTAGAATAATAAATAATAATATATTACTTACCTCATGTTGTTTAACTAGAAGAACAAAGAACATATAAACAAGTAAAGAAAAAAATACTCAAAACTTTAGAATTTAGATTTAGAAAAAAAGACGTGTGGTTTCTCCGAGCAGAACGAAATTGACTAAATTTTTTATTTTTGTCTTATATTTTTCTAGCAAACTAGATAATAAATTAACATTTTGAACCAATAATTATACTAATAATAATTATATTAATAAATAAAATTTTCATATTTTTAACATGTATTTACTATTGAATCAACTATTATCGCTTTCAAAAATGTTTGAATAAAAAGAAATTGAAAACGAAAAATTTCTAAAATGTATTTTTTTTTAAATTTCAAAATAATATATAAAAAGAAACCGGTCGCAATTTACAAGTTGTCTTCATTTAGATTTTATAAAAATATCATAATTGTAAAATTGTATTACGAAAAATATATTTATTTTAATTTATTTTTTCTAAATATGTTCAAAGTTATTCAGTTTAAACTCTTCTAAGAAACTAAAAAGCTATTTGGTATTTTTGTTTTTTTTTTTTATTGATTGTTGCTCGATATGAACATGAAAATATTAAAAAATATGAAAGTGGCTATTTATACGTACGGTATGTATACACAATTGGCTATTTATACATACAATATGCATACGCAATTGGCTATTTATACATACAGTATGTGTACAAGTTAGCAACGCCACCGCCAAAACCACGCATTCAACTAAACTTAACATTTTATTAAAATGAACTTTTTCGTAATTGGCTATTTAGGGTAGGTTAGGTTAGTAGGTTGGCTTAGGTTTTTTTTTTAGTATGTATAAGTAGCCAATTGCGTATATATACCGTATTACAGTATGTATAAATAGCTTCATCCTAAAAAAATAATATATTTATTGTACTTTATATTTATTTCTCTGATTTAATGATACTTTATAGTATATGTATTACTTTATTGAACAATATTGTAAATAAATTTTACTAAATAAAACTATAATAATTATTTATAATTGTGTAGTTATTATCAAAATATTAATTGTGATAATAGCACATACAATCAGTATATGTAAATCTGTATATAGCCAATTGCATATACATATCGTATGTATAAATAGCCAATTGCAAATACATATCGTATGTATAAATAGCCAGTTGTATACACATACCATACTGTATGTATAAATAGCCAATTTCGTATACATACTGTATGTATAAATAGCCATCGACCAGTTTCTGAAGCAAACGTTCTTTTTCTTCGTATTGTTCCTCCGTACCAGATCTAGAAATGATGCCATACGATTAGAAATTGTAACACAAAGTGTGTGAGCATACTCTTCATTCCACAAAACTGGAATAATGATAATACTACAGCTACGATTTATTTTAAACTTACTTTTTCAGTTTTATTGTATCTTCTTTGATAAAGAGTTTTATTATTATTATTATTCAACGTGTTCCTTAATAGCACGCTGAGAAAACTCTTTTCCAATGCGTTGAACAATATTATTATGGACAGATCTCCATCTGCAAGCCTCTTCAAAAGGATTTTCCGCTAATACTTAAATTTTTATATATTTTTTACCGTATTTGAACAAATTAAAAAAAAAAAATCTGTAAGTAAACACTTACAAAATTATTCAAATAAACATTTGAATAATTTTTTTTATCATATTTATCCTTAATATAGACAACACTGATAACGCACCTGCTGCGCATATTGCATACTAGCCCAGGCGTTTAAAAATATTGTATATTATAAGTCGTTTATGAAAAAAAAAGGGAATTACCACCAGAATAGGACAACGTAACAATCATTAATAGAAATTCACAACCGTTATTTGCACACGTACGCATTAAAATAAGATATTAATAGATAAAATTAAACTTTATATATATATATATATATATATATATATATATATGTATATATATATATATATATATATATATATATATATATGTATATATATATATATATGTATATATGTATATATATATATATATATATATATATATATATATATATATATTGAATGAAGCAATAAAAAAGTACAAACAACAACTATTATAAGAGGATTATGAGAAATTAATTGCCTTATCCTGTCAAAAAAAAACTGCTTACCTGAAATAAATAAATCAATATATATATATATATATATATATATATATATATATATATATATATATATATATTGATGTATTATATTTAGTATTTTTATTATTTTTGTTGAAAATAAAATAGAAATTTAATTCAATTTCGTGTACTTACACGAATTAATTGACGAAATCGACGTAATTTATTTAATATTTTACATATACGTATCATACAAGAAATGCATATTTAAATTCACTTTTTTGTGTGGATGTTGTCACTAAAATGATTAGACATCCCGATATAGGATTGTTTGTCCCAAGATCACCCCTTGTTTGTCCCTATTTGAAGTTATTTGTCTCAGCATATTTCACTTATTCCGGTTTAAAATTTCATAAAAATGTATAATGTTTCCAAATATCGGAAATATGTACAATTTAGTTAAAAAGTTTTTCACCTCTTTCAAAAATTTAAGACGATTATGAGAAAAATCGTTTGAGCAAAATTCAATTATAGTTTATACAAGTGCATTCCTAGACAATTTCATTTTACACTTAAAGTACCTACGAAAAAATAATACATATATATGAAACAATCAAAATTTATTATAATCACGAAAACTTGAGTTATTTCTACAAACAATGAAAAAGAAAATAAAAAAATTATAACACAAGGCCAGGAAATAAGTAAGAAGCCCTTTTTCCGATTAGTTTTTACCATTATTTATGCAGTATTTACGATCTTACCGGTTAAATATTTGGTTGAATCAAATTTTATTTTGATTTTTTACACGTAATCTTACTGCAAGTTGTATTCAGTTGTATGCAAGGTGGATTCAGACCATTGCGATTGCGATCAATCGCGACATGTAAATGGACACGAAGCGCGATTCACACCGTGGCGTGGCGACAATCGTCATCGTTTTGCGACTGGGTGTTGCGACTGATTGTGATTGTGGAATCGCTGCATGCTCTATTTTATCGCTCATCGCGTGTGACAACAATGTCGAATATAGCTGATATCAAAATTAGCACACATTTGTAGAAATTCCTATACGCTCCGCTCCGTATATATATTAATTATCTAAAAGCTATGCAAAATGATTCTCGCTACAGCATTTGGTCTGAAAACACAAAATCACAATCGCGATCGCAATTGCTATCGCGTTGGTCTGAATCCACCTGGTATACTGCACGTTGCATAATAAATAAACAATAGATTCTTGTAATATAAATACAAATTTACTCAATTAAAAAATAAATAACTTATTAATTTATTTTTTAGTTATTCTATCTAGTCGTCCATTTCTTTTACTATTTTTGAAATTATTTAATTTTTTACATTGTAATATAAATACATATATACAGGGTGATTTGTAAATAATTGGAAATATTTTAACTGGAGTATCCTGGGCTCAGAATATGAAGATTTGACCCAAAACACTTAGATAAAATGTGGCTCCTTACTGAGCTACAGGGTGTTTTATTTAAAAATTTAAAAACGATTTTTGCCCAGTACTTAAAAACTATTTGACGTATCCTTATCATACTTGGCAGAAAGTGTAGGTACCGTACACCATACTAAATTATGTTAAAAAAAAGTTTCTGGCTAGTGCCAGTGGCGTACAACAGGGGCAAGTGAGAGGTTGATCCTTCCTAAATTCTACGCCACTGGCGGAATTGTCATTTTAGCACAATTTTTCGATTCTCCAATACTTTCTGTGTACAAAACATACTCTTCCTTTGTAACGATAAAGATACTATTTTTCGAGATATTTAAATTTAAACATTAAGCTGCACCCTTGGCATTTTTTAAAAATTTGATCAAAAAAATCTAAAAAAATTTAGTAAAATAGAGAAAAAAATTAGCTACATAATAACTAAGCAACTTTTTTCTCTATCTCATTTTGGTTTGGCAGGAAAAATTATTGAAAATTTATAATTTTTGCATTTTAATTTTTTATTTTCAATAATTTTTCCTGCCAAACCAAAATGAGATAGAGAAAAAAGTTGCTTAGTTATTATGTAGCTAATTTTTTTCTCTATTTTACTGAATTTTTTCAGATTTTTTTGATCAAATTTTTAAAAAATGCCAAGGGTGCAGCTTATGTTTAACTTTAAATATCTCGAAAAATAGTGACTTTATCGTTAGGAAGGAAGAGTATGTTTTTTACACAGAAAGTATTGGAGAATCGAAAAATTGTGCTAAAATGACAATTCCGCCAGTGGCGTAGAATTTAGGAAGGATCAACCTCTCACTTGCCCCTGTTGTACGCCACTGGCACTAGTCAGAAACTTTTTTTTAACATAATTTAGTATGGTGTACGGTACCTACACTTTCTGCCAAGTATGATAAGGATACGTCAAATAGTTTTTAAGTACTGGGCAAAAATCGTTTTTAAATTTTTAAATAAAACACCCTGTAGCTCAGTAAGGAGCCACATTTTATCTAAGTGTTTTGGGTCAAATCTTCATATTCTGAGCCCAGGATACTCCAGTTAAAATATTTCCAATTATTTACAAATCACCCTGTATATATACCTATATATATATAATATATTTATATTTATGTTTTGTTTTTTTTTTTTGAATAAAATTAATTATATTTTATATAAATATAATTAATTTTATTTTGTGGTTGAATTTACAAAATTTATACATTCGAAATTATATCATGTTCAGTATTAATTTAATATTTTTTTGTCTTTTATAAATAAAATATAATCACTAAATCAGAACTGATGTTTATGTTTAATCTCATTTGAAATGTATTTTATTTTTCTATGAAAATAATTTCGAATGTTTAAATTATTATTTTCGAGTTGATCACAAAAATATGCAGCCAGTTTGATATTGTGTAAATTTTCGCCAAGAAAATCTAATGCACATGATTGTGTATTTCTTTTGCTGTATTTATTTGTAATAATTTATTAATTATTCTTAATTTACATATAGTAATGTATACATAAAATGTGAGATTATGTGAATGTTTGAAAATAATTTGATTTTTTGTTCTTCACCGATTTAGTAATTTTGTGAAATGTTTTTGCTAATTTTAGGAAATTTGCAGTGCAGTTTTGAAAAATGTTTTTATTTTCTAATTTATAATTTTTTTACATGATGCAATGCAATGCAATATATTTAATTAAAACTGTACTTAATACAATATGAACACGTACTTTATTCTAGAAGACATACATACATACATACACAATCACGCCATGTACCCAAAAGGGTGTGGCACAAACTCTTTGTATCATTCCGAAATCAGTCGCCTCTAAACATACCTATCAAAACAAGCAACTTTCGCTTCATCCACATTCATAATTCCTTTCATACATGCTTTTTTATTGCTACTACTAAATAATTTTGTGAGCTTGAACTTGAAAAAATCTTTAGTAGAAATAGATAATTTGTAATTTGGTTTGATAGGCACTGTGTTAATATAATCACAAAGTTGTTTTTTCTGTGTAAAAAATGTTTTTCGTATGATTGAGCATTATAAAACAATGCTGTGGTATCTTTGGAGTTAAATTTGATTTACGTATTGCTTAGAAGTTTCACGTACTGAGTTGGAGATAAAAAATAATGTTTGTACACTTCCAAATATTCCTAAAATAACAGAAAAATTAGTTAACATATTAAAATCAGACAATATAAAAATAATTAGAAAGAACATCTTACCTACAAAGAAAATTTATACAAAACTGAAGGACAGCATTCCTATCAAGAAACAGTCCAACTTAGTATACAAGATTCCGTGTATAGATTGTGATGCGACGTACATTGTGAACACGAAACGCTGGTTGGAAGATCGGTTGGCGTTACACAGATCAGATTGTAGATTGAAACCACAAGCAACGGCATTATCAATTCATGCACACAATAAACACCATAAGTTTGATTTTACTAACACGTCGGTAGTGTGTATTGAAGATAAATCATTTAAACGAGCCCTTTTAGAGATGATCTACATAAAAACGGAAAGTATGAGTGTGAACAAACGTGCTGATATTCAGCATCTCAGCATAATCTATGACTATCTACTTACTTTTGTGAATAAAAACAATGGGTCATCTCGTGATATTACTTAATTGTTGGTTGAAGTGCAAAACAATTTGATTGTGTACGTAAAACACGTATTTGTCAGCATGAAATTTCTTTGTTAAAAACATAGGTTATGTTGTTGTTGACATTATTGCATCGTTACTTAGTCGTTTGGACAATAGAGGGTTCTGCAAAATTCCCTCCAAAAAACCAGTTGATAATCAAAAATTCGTTTTTATCAACCTTTTCAGTAATTAAAAATTAATTATTGGTGTAACGTCGTATTATTTTGTATTAGTTGTGAAAAAATAAAATAATTTTTAGATTACGGACATTAACATATTAAACTATTCTAAAATCAATTTTATTTATTGACGTACAATTGTTATACATTTAAATATTATTTTCAATCTTAATTTCAAACTGTATTGTATGTATTGTATTGGATTGTTTTTCATTGTGGACAAAATTTCTAAATACTTGTATGATTAATATCACACAGAATTCTCTACCATTGTAAGTATCTAATAATTTTGTACATTGTAATTACAAATATAATTGACTGTAATATAACATAAATATAAATTTGACAATAAACAGGTAGCCTGATGAAGGAGACAAGTAACCTCCGAAAGCTTGCAACGTATACAATGAATTGAGTTTGTTAATTTCATATTCTGTATTTGACTTCTAATCCCA
Organism: Clivina fossor; assembly: GCA_963966155.1. NCBI lineage: Eukaryota > Metazoa > Arthropoda > Insecta > Coleoptera > Carabidae > Clivina > Clivina fossor. The sequence goes on from OZ014560.1 coordinate 1,578,699, forward strand.
ACAACATCCTAATCAACATTTATATAAAGTCAACATTTAATATTATATATATATGTATATATATATATATATATATATATATATATATATATATATATATATACTAGCATTTCCGTCGCGCGTTGCTGCAAAACTGTGCAAAAATTCAGTATTTGAAAGATAACTTTCTCGTCGCGCGTTGCTGTGCAACTGCAGCTTTCCCGTTGTGCGTTGCGTTGCAGCTTTTCCGTTGTGCGTTGCGTTGCAGCAAGATGAAATCGTAGAAAGATGAAAGTTGCCAAAAAAGTATAACTTCTAACGCATGTAGATAAGTACACACACATTTTTTTTATTTAACATACTTTTCACGATATTTCTCTTTATTTATAAAATAGGAATGAATTATGACAGCCCTGCAGATTGATTATAAATTCACTTGAGAATTACACGAAAATGATAAAATGATAATTGTAAACGTCACTACTGTGATCGATGTACAAACAATAATAATGGCCGAAATTTTCCCGAAAACTGTGTAAGAAGTGAGATACAGCTTATTGCAAGAGAGACAGGAGAACGATTCCATCCCTACTCCGTGCTGTTTACGGGGTGAGAAGTGACACCGGTAGACCCCTGGCGAGGATAGTTGATCAAGTGTTAATGGGGTTCCGTTTTGCCAAACTCCTTCGCTTGGGAGCAGCATAATAGCAAGTTTCGTCGAGCGCAATTTTTCAAATACATTTTAAACATTAAACATTAAAAATATATTATAAATTTGTTTAAAAGTTATTTAGGAAAAAAAAATAATATTACTGTAATACTGTACATTTATAATATTTAAAATACTTACATTTATAATACAGTAATACTGTACCTTTGTTATAATCCAACATTTATAATATTTATGAAAAATTAATTATATATTTGAAAAAATTTTTTTTTTGTAAATAACTCTTAAGCCAATTTATTATATCTTTTTAATCTTTACTTTTAAAATGTATTTGAAAAATTGCGCTCGACGAAACTTGCTATTATGCTGTTCCCAAGCGGAGGAGTTTTGCAAAACGGAACCCCATTGATCAGCTATCGACCGGGGTTAAAAAATTTAAAATGCTATTAAAAAGTAAGGGTTAGTGGTAGGAGGGTAAAAATTTAGAACTAAATGTACTTTTTAACGGCACACCACAAAAAAATAACCAAAAAAATATTTGTTCAAAAAATAAAAAATTTTTTTTTAGGGTGAGCCACCCTTAACACTTAGGGGTATAAAAATTAGTTATGAACCTATTCTCATACCTACTGAATATACATATAAAATTTCATCAAAATCGGTCAAGCCGTTTCGGAGGAGTATAAATACGAAAACTGTGACACAGGAATTTTATATATTAGATATTCTAAATTTGTTATTTTATATTAATTTTATTTAATTACTACTATTACTGCTAAGTACAATTATTACATCATCTTTCTTCTTTAATAATATTTATATTTAGTTTTACATATCTGATGTTATTTAATTTTGATTACAGTTTTCCTTTAGCTAATATTTCTTTAAGTGAAATGTGGATTCAAGCTGTAAATTAAGCAAACTGGAAGCCAACTAAACATAACAGATTGCGTAGTAATCATTTTACTAAGGATGACTATATTGGCTACAAATTGAAGTTTCATGCAGTTCCAAGTATTTTTCATATACCCAATGTAAGAATTTTTACTATAATATTACTTAGATAGATTGAAAAATTACCGTAAAACTGTTTATCGCAAGAAATCGCATTTGAATTTCAAACAGCAAGCAAAATGTATGTAACTTATATCAACAATATTATTACAAAACTAAAGAAATTCTAGCTATTTATAAAAAATCCTTGACAGCAAATTTACTAAAAAAAATTGATAATATTTCTCACATACACCAATACCTCACTTTGCGTCGTGGTTACGTTTCAAAAAAACACGACGCAAATTGAAACGACGCAAAGTGAATTATGATTTTCTATAGCAAACCATGTAAAGATCGAAGATAGGTTCCAAGGTTACAAAAATACTACTTTTTAAAAAGGAAAATTGAACAAAGTAAACATTTAAAAAACAAAAATAATATAAAATTTTATTACATACATACAAAAAACAAAAAAAAAACCAATTCAATTAAAACAAAATAAAATATTCAATTAATTTATAAAAACAAAATAAAAATTAATCACTGTCTGATGAGTCCATAGTGGCTGTTGTCGTAAGTCGGCTTTCTTTCACAAAAAATTGGTCCAATGTTTGCTGAATCTTTTAGAAAAAAAAAGAAAATTTCGAAAAATTAAAAAAAAAAAATTAAAGACTCGAACCCAAAACAACGCAACTTCGAAAATCTAACGACGCACAGTGAAAATTAGTACTAATTCAGCAGCGACGCAACTTCGAAAAAACGCAAAACGAAACGACGCAAAGCGAGGTATTGGTGTATATACTTTTCAACACCGTTGGTAATATATCATATTACATAATGTTTGTAATAGTTCTGATATTATGAATTTTTAAACAATTATAAATAAAATTATAGCAGTTGAGTAATAATTATACCTAGAAATACTCATGGTTTGTAGGTAAAATTATATAATTTGTTTTTTAGAGTGTAGTTTTAAATAGATACTAAAATAATAAAATTATTATAATACGTACTGTTTTTATTTTATTTTTGAAATATACAATATTTAATGTGTGAAAATTTGGTTTTGTTGTTGCAGTCCATGAATTCTAACGATTTCGTACTTTGTAAATCTTGATTTATACATTCCAAATTTTTGAATTTAGCTAAATAAAAATATACATTGCATCATTTTATCACGTATAATTTTGTAAAATATTTAAAAATGTAACTTCAATTTTGAAGATAGAAAATTGGTTAATATTGTAACCTAAATTAAAAACATTAGATTGTTAATCAAATGCTGTTTACATAAATAAAATATAAATATCTGTGATATATGTAAGCACATTTGCAAATATTGTACATACATACACTGTAAAAAGAAATAGCAAAATTACATAAAAATATTAGTAAAATTTTAACATAAATATTCTGTATTTCTATCTCAAAATTCTGTAATTTTTACATAATAATCACATAAAGTAAGTAAAATTCCTTACTTTCTGCAAATTATTGTTTGTTATTATTTGTTGATACAACTTCTTGATATATGTAAAATTACAGCTTGTATATTAATATCAAAATAATGAGACTTAGTTCATATTTTGTATAATAATACTAAAAAAAATATTAAAAGTGTAATTCATTCATTTCAAAAACATCCTTTATAGATAAATTTAGAAATGTACCAACAATAATGTTACAGAAATAAACAAATTTTAACTATTTATGGAAAATTCCTGACAACAAATTTACTGAAAGATACCTTACTATAATATTACATGCATATGTACTTATATATATTTAATTGAACCGAAATAAAAAATAAATTATTGTAGTTTTCTGTTAAGTACACAATGTGCGAGCGAGCGAGCGAGCTGACGACGCACATCCATACACCCACATAAACTAAGTTTAGATTCGTCATCTAGATAGAAGATATATGAAAAATTTCTATATAAAAAATTATTTTTTTTGAAAATGTTAGACACCGTACCTGTGGTTAGTAATATGTTATTCATTACAGTGACATATTTTCATATACTTTCATTGAAACTAAATAAATTTTAATACATTTTATTATTATTATTATTTAATTTAATATTATTAATAATATTGTCAATATTTAAAATATAATAATACGCAAGAACAATTTAATGAGTTATCAGTGTAAATTATTTATTTTTATCCAACATTGTACGAAAATGAAATTTTCGTGACACTTTTGAGGACCGAAAACAGTACTTTTCACAGTGAACTCTACCCAATTTGTTCCAAAGCTTTGATATAAACTATATATTCTATAATAAATACTAGAATGAAACAATTTTAGATATTTTTTTAATCCTGTTTCACACAGACAACACGGTTATTTATGTCGAGATCTGATCAATATATAAATATACAAAACAAATTGTTTTTGCCAACGATAATGAAAAGAACTTACTTGCTAGGTGGTTCCTCATCGCCCTGGGCGTCAGGTACGGGGGGGCGGCCGATGGTTACTAAAAATAAAAATTAATGTTTTCCAAGAAGAAAATAAAATGTGGAACGATAATGCAACCCAAGAAAGCTCAGAACGGTTCTGAGCTTTCTTTGTTTCATATCTTTTATCGTCATACCTATTTACATGTAAAACAAAACTTTACAGATTTCAGATATACAAGAATTTATCGAGTAAAATGACACAGTTAAATATGTTCAATATTACACGTTTTAATATTTAATTTTTATTTGAAAGTATTAAGTACATACATACACAATCACGTCATGTACCCAAAAAGTTTCTTAATTAGTTTCTTAATAGTAACTTTTACTTTATCCATATTCATGATATCTCTCATATATGCTCTTCTATACCACTTGGAAACATTCGCTCACGCAAAACATTCTCAATCATACCATTCCATCTATTCATCGGATGTTCACACAAACGTATGCATACTTTCAATATCACTCACATAGTCACATATACCGGGTGTTCGTTCGTGAAGTTCGTATGGGCGTTTAACATGTAATTTCGATAAATTGCGATGTACTACTTTCACGAGTAAAATTCGAAGAAATACTTAGAATACTTTTCGATAGGGCATGAAAGGTTCTATTATCTGGTTTTAGCTTTAATTTGCTAGCATGTGCCGTTTGGGCGCTAGAATTTTTTTTTGATTTTTTGGTTTTTATTTTTTTTATCAAAAACTATGAGGTGTAGGAAAATAAGCATGACATGGAAAAATGCGGAATAATGAGTTAAATAATTGAGTGAAAAAACCATTATTCTACGATGAATCGTTTAGTAGAAAAAAATTAAAAACTGAATTTTTGAAAATTTGACAAGGGGGGACCCTTGGGATTTTTTCAAAATAAGACTTTTTTCAAAATTTGCTCAAAAAAATCTGAAAAAATTTAGTAACATAGAGAAAAAAATTAGCTACATAATGGCTAAGTAATTTTTTTTCTCTACCTCATTCTGGTTTGGCAGGAAAAATTATTGAAAATTCTAAAATGTTTTTTAGAATTTTTAATAATTTTTCCTGCAAAATCAGTATGAATTAGAGAAAAAAGTTACTTATCTATTATATAGCTAAATTTTTTCTCTATGTCACTGAATTTTTTCAAATTTTTTTGAGCAAATTTTGAAAAAAGTCTTATTTTGAAAAAATCCCAAGGGTCAAAAATTCAGTTTTTAATTTTTTTCTAGTAAACGATTTATCGTAGAATAATGGTTTTTTCACTCAATTATCGTACTCATTATTCCGCATTTTTCCATGTCATGCTTATTTTCCTACACCTAAAAACCAAAAAATCATCAAAAAATTCTAGCGCCCAAACGGAACATGCTAGCAAATTGAAACTAAAACCAAATAATAGAACCTTTTATGTCCTATCGAAAAGTATTCTAAGTATTTCTTCGAATTTTACTCGAGAAAGTAGTATATCGCAATTTATCGAAATTACATGTTAAACGCCCATACGAACTTGACGAACGAACACCCGGTATATATATATATATATATATATATATATATATATATATAAATTTTTATTTGATTTATTTATTTCAGGTAAGCAGTCTTTTTAAAAATTTAAAATAATTTCAGTCGAAAAACAAAAACAAATATAATATATATATATATATATATATATATATATATATATATATATATATATATATATATGTATATATATATATATATATATATATGTATTATGGTATGTTCTTTTAACCAAACGTCATATAATTCTTTTATAAGTTTGTATACATTGTCCTAATTTTATAAATTTGAAAGAATATTTGTTTCTTTTAAAATTTTGGTCCGTGTTCATAGTTCCAGTACGTAACATTTGAATTAGAAGCTTTTATTTAATAATTTTTATTATTATTTTCAAGAGATTTATTTAACTTTGTGTAGATTTTAAAAATGTCAAATATAATAAAAATATTAAATATAAGAAATATTAATTACATTTGACGAAAGAAAAAGAAAATGTCTAATGTGGGATATTAATACTAGATTTTTTTTTTATTAAAATTTTTAATTTTCTATGTTTATTATCGTTTTCTTCAGAAAATATATTTAAAATAAAAATGTAAAACATTTAAAAACTGATCAATTTGTATGTTATAAGTGTGTTTATAAAAATTAAAATATTTAATAGTTTAATAATTTTGTTGTAAAAATCGAAATTACTGGCTTTGAATTATCTTTAAATTATTGAAGTAAATTCATTACATACCCTGCTGCGTACCACCATTGATTAAACCTATAAAGTAAAAATTTTCGCAGTGGCAAATATCGAACGTGTTTTTTTGTGGTTTCTGTGGTTGCTGTTGCTGTTGCTGTTGCTGTTGCTGTTGCTCCATATTACTGTAAATATTATAATATATATAAGTGTATAAACGATAAGTTAGTTAAAATTTTAATAAAATTAAATTTTAATTGAAAGTAGAAAAAATGCGTCTATTTCAATTTTAGACATAAATATCTTAATAATATAAATACAATTAAATTATTGATATTATTATTAAATTATTACAGAATATTTTCGTGTAAACGGGGCGTTATATGTAAAACAACTTTTCTGTATTGGGAGGGCGTGGCCTATTCAATATGGCGGACCTAAGCGTTCACTTGTCAAAGCTCAATCAAAGTGTATGGTTTCTTTTTAATTAAAAAATATTATTAACTCTTAAAAAAAATTGCAAATGGGCCGGCATAAACCGTTGTCAGAACAATTCTACACAAGCTGAGCGTATTTTAAACGCTGGACATATTATACAATGTGGAAAATCATTAGAAAAGTGATGTGATGGCAAGATGACAGTCACATCTCTGTGTTTGAAAACGTCAAGTTTAAAAGATGTTCCACATGAAATCTCAATGACAATTGACAGAAACGGTGCGATTAAGTCTGTAGTGTGTTCCTACAAAGCTGGTTTAGGTGAAAAGTGTAAACACTGCATCGCAACCTTATTATATTGTTATAGGTTAGTTGACACTTTGCACAACTGAACTTTAAATCAAACGCATATTCAAATCAGTAACATCTAGAATTTAAATATTTATTATATAATACAATAATGTTGCAAATATTTACACTTCTTAACCTTTCCGCAAGCTGTCACTTTTGATCGTTGACTCTAGTGCACGCAGTGTTTTAGTTCCTCATTTCGCCACCAGATGCTATTCAGAACATTTTAGATCCCAATTACATACTCTATGAATAATATACTATTATTTATGCAAATATTTGTTTTTTAAATAAATAAACTAGGAAACCCGTGACCCTTCAAGGGTCACGTTTGAAATCGAAAAAAAGTAATTAAACATATAAACATAATAAAAATAAATAAATAAACAAATAATAATATAATAATAATAAAATATCAATTGCACTATTATATATTAGTCAAAAGCAACACTTCTATCAGTAGTGTACATAACTTCACACAGCTGTCATTTGACATTTGAATTATAAACATAATTTGATTCAAATTTTTGAGAAGCAAGATGAAATCGTAGAAAGGTGAAACTTGCCTATTCTCAAATAGGGAATAAACCAGCACCTATGCATATATAAAAATTAAATAGAGTATTATTTTAATGTCTATAATAATTTTTTTGATTTGAACAACGTGATGCGGCCATATTAAATTGTTATATGTTAAATGCCTTATAAGCTTTGAATAATATAGGTACTACTAATATTATATTATTCATATTTCTGAAAAATTACCTTTACAAATTGTTACATATTATCGAAGAAAACATTTATACACTATTAACTATTACAATGTATTAAATTTGAATCTGACTTACCACAATTTTACTCAAAATTTAATTTCACAAAAATTTTTTTAATAATGACAAAATATAAACATTTAACATTTTTTTTGTTACCAAGGAAAACAAAATACAAAAGAGATCTTTGATCGAAAATATCTACTAAGTGTTATTATTATTAATTTTATTGTTTGTTTTTTTTTGAATTTATGTATAAAATAAAATATATAAAAAAAAACATTTTAAAAACCACGCTTATATTTAAATGCACTAAAAAGAGGAAAATAAATTTTTTATCCAAAATTTTTAGAAAGAAATAATAGAGATACTATAGGTAGAGTTCGGTCGATGCGCCGCCATTAATCCTCGGCGCCAAATTTAAATTAAAATTTGTTCCATCAAATGAACACAAAATATTTGTTCTTGTTTTCTGCATACAAAAAAACATATAAAACATACAAATGCAATGTATAATATTGCAATGACGTTTATTATGATAATAAATATACTAATATTAAAAAAATGTTAAAAATATCAAAAATGTCAAAATGTCACAAAAACATATAAATCGAAGTGGCGCATGAATTTATTTTTTTGTTGAAATATTGAAAACTGTCAAATTAAATATGAAAATGATAAAAATACTTCTCGTACAGAAAATTTCTTTAGATAACTAGAATAATAAATAATAATATATTACTTACCTCATGTTGTTTAACTAGAAGAACAAAGAACATATAAACAAGTAAAGAAAAAAATACTCAAAATTTTAGAATTTAGATTTAGATTAAAAGACGTGTGGTTTCTCCGAGCAGAACGAAATAGACTAAATTTTTTATTTTTGTCTTATATTTTTCTAGCAAACTAGATAATAAATTAACATTTTGAACCAATAATTATACTAATAATAATTATATTAATAAATAAAATTTTCATATTTTTAACATGTATTTACTATTGAATCAACTATTATCGCTTTCAAAAATGTTTGAATAAAAAGAAATTGAAAACGAAAAATTTCTAAAATGTATTTTTTTTTTAAATTTCAAAATAATATATAAAAGGTTAACGGTCGCAATTTACAAGTTGTCTTCATTTAGATTTTATAAAAATATCATAATTGTAAAATTGTATTACGAAAAATATATTTATTTTAATTTATTTTTTCTAAATAGGTTCAGAGCTATATTCAGTTTAAACTCTTCTAAGAAACTAAAAAGCCATTTGGTATTTTTGTTTTTTTTTTTTATTGATTGTTGCTCGATATGAACATGAAAATATTAAAAAATATGAAAGTGGCTATTTATACGTACGGTATGTATACACAATTGGCTATTTATACATACAGTATGCATACGCAATTGGCTATTTATACATACAGTATGTGTACAAGTTAGCAACGCCACCGCCAAAACCACGCATTCAACTAAACTTAACATTTTATTAAAATGAACTTTTTCGTAATTGGCTATTTAGGGTAGGTTAGGTTAGTAGGTTGGCTTAGGTTTTTTTTTTAGTATGTATAAGTAGCCAATTGCGTATATATACCGTATTACAATATGTATAAATAGCTTCATCCTAAAAAAATAATATATTTATTGTACTTTATATTTATTTCTCTGATTTAATGATACTTTATAGTATATGTATTACTTTATTGAACAATATTGTAAATAAATTTTACTAAATAAAACTATAATAATTATTTATAATTGTGTAGTTATTATCAAAATATTAATTGTGATAATAGCACATACAATCAGTATATGTAAATCTGTATATAGCCAATTGCATATACATATCGTATGTATAAATAGCCAATTGCAAATACATATCGTATGTATAAATAGCCAGTTGTATACACATACCATACTGTATGTATAAATAGCCAATTTCGTATACATACTGTATGTATAAATAGCCATCGACCAGTTTCTGAAGCAAACGTTCTTTTTCTTCGTATTGTTCCTCCGTACCAGATCTAGAAATGATGCCATACGATTAGAAATTGTAACACAAAGTGTGTGAGCATACTCTTCATTCCACAAAACTGGAATAATGATAATACTACAGCTACGATTTATTTTAAACTTACTTTTTCAGTTTTATTGTATCTTCTTTGATAAAGAGTTTTATTATTATTATTATTCAACGTGTTCCTTAATAGCACGCTGAGAAAACTCTTTTCCAATGCGTTGAACAATATTATTATGGACAGATCTCCATCTGCAAGCCTCTTCAAAAGGATTTTCCGCTAATACTTGGCGTAAAATTTCCAAATCATCTTCATATTTGAACCGAAGTCTCATGATTTTAGCAGGTGTACACATTTTCAGATAGCAGTGGTTTACATAAACCAGTAACAATAACACGTAAAACTACTTGGATATAAAATTTCTATTATATTTATTTCACAACAACTTAACCTCACTGCATAAAATAAAACGTTTATAAACACAAGATGACAAGAACATAAACCTTACCACTCAAAATAACATATGTGAGAATGCTTCGCTATTTTGCGAAAATAGCGGACCGCGGTTATTTCTTTACCGTACGCTAAATTCATGCGCATGCGCATTCTTTCGCTTGTAGGTAAATAAAGTACGCTAAATTTATCGTTGTACTTGCGATAACTCCCTATTGTTATAAATAACGTGCGATTGGATTTCATATTACTCTATTCAATTTTCTAATTGTTATAAGTAAAAATTGATTAAATTTTTATATATTTTTACCGTATTTGAACAAATTAAAAAAAAAATCTGTAAGTAAACACTTACAAAATTATTCAAATAAACATTTAAATAATTTTTTTTTATCATATTTATCCTTAATATAGACAACACTGATAACGCACCTGCTGCGCATATTGCATACTAGCCCAGGCGTTTAAAAATATTGTATATTATAAGTCGTTTATGAAAAAAAAAAAGGTGAATTACCACCAGAATAGGACAATGTAACAATCATTAATAGAAATTCACAACCGTTATTTGCACACGTACGCATTAAAATAAGATATTAATAGATAAAATTAAACTTTATATATATATATATATATATATATATATATATATATATATTGATAAGGATGTTATTGGGATTAGAAGTCAATACAGAATATGAAATTAACAAACTCAATTCATTGTATACGTTGCAAGCTTTCGGAGGTTACTTGTCTCCTTCATCAGGCTACCTGTTTATTGTAAAATTTATATTTATGTTATATTACAGTCAATTATATTTGTAATTACAATGTACAAAATTATTAGATACTTACAATGGTAGAGAATTCTGTGTGATATTAATCATACAAGTATTTAGAAATTTTGTCCACAATGAAAAACAATCCAATAAAATACATACAATACAGTTTGAAATTAAGATTGAAAATAATATTTAAATGTATAACAATTGTACGTCAATAAATAAAATTGATTTTAAAATAGTTTAATATGTTAATGTCCGTAATCTAAAAATTATTTTATTTTTTCACAACTAATACAAAATAATACGACGTTACACCAATAATTAATTTTTAATTACTGAAAAGGTTGATAAAAACGAATTTTTGATTATCAACTAGTTTTTGGAGGGAAATTTGCAGAACCATCTATTGTCCAAACGACTAAGTAACGATGCAATAATGTCAGCAACAACATAACCTATGTTTTTAACAAAGAAATTTCATGCTGACAAATACGTGTTTTACGTACACAATCAAATTGTTTTGCACTTCAACCAACAATTAAGTAATATCACGAGATGACCCATTGTTTTTATTCACAAAAGTAAGTAGATAGTCATAGATTATGCTGAGATGCTGAATATCAGCACGTTTGTTCACACTCATACTTTCCGTTTTTATGTAGATCATCTCTAAAAGGGCTCGTTTAAATGATTTATCTTCAATACACACTACCGACGTGTTAGTAAAATCAAACTTATGGTGTTTATTGTGAGCATGAATTGATAATGCTGTTGCTTGTGGTTTCAATCTACAATCTGATCTGTGTAACGCCAACCGATCTTCCAACCAGCGTTTCGTGTTCCCAATGTACGTCGCATCACAATCTATACACGGAATCTTGTATACTAAGTTGGACTGTTTCTTGATAGGAATGCTGTCCTTCAGTTTTGTATAAATTTTCTTTGTAGGTAAGATGTTCTTTCTAATTATTTTTATATTGTCTGATTTTAATATGTTAACTAATTTTTCTGTTATTTTAGGAATATTTGGAAGTGTACAAACATTATTTTTTACCTCCAACTCAGTACGTGAAACTTCTGCAGAGTTTTCAGTAATTAGAGGAGTCCTGTTATGTGGAGTGACCATATTAATTTATTAAGTAACTTTTTCGGATATCCATTTTCGATTAATATTGTGTATAATTTACTCAGATTGGCCTTTTTGTAGTAAACATGAGATAACCTCATGACCCTATTTTTTAAACCAAGGATGGTATTAATTTTTGTGTGTTGTTGATGGTAAGAATCAAAATGTATATAACGACATGACGCTGTCGGTTTAATGTACCAACTTGTTTTTATACAGTTATCCGAGTCCCGAATCAATAAGATGTCTTAGAAAGGGATGGACTTATTTGTTTCATATTCGACAGTGAAATTTAAATGTTCATTAAATACATTCAATACATGTAATGACGATTGGATCTCATCTTCTTTGATAGCACAAATTACATCATCCACGTATTTTTTTATAAACACTGGTTTAATGTTAAATTTATTGACACAATCATCCAATAGAAAATCCATGACTAATTGAGCTATTATGGGGCTAATTGTAGCACCCATAGGCGTACCAAACTTTTGAATATATAGTTTGTTTTTTACTGTGATTAAATTATTAGAAAAAATGAAATCTACCATTTCTAAAAACATGTTGTAAGGAATATTTGTAATAATTTGTATGTTAGGCCAATATTGTTCTAAAACTGTATGTATCAATTCGAGCGATATGTTACCGAATAAATTTTCAACATCAAAGCTGACCAATACATGATCATCAGGCAATCTCATATTTTGTACTGTTTCTACAAATTCCATTGAGTTATTAATATAGTAGTCATTGTCTTTATTATATGAAGTTGTTAATATGTTCTTTATGAAATTAGCTATATTACTAGTTGGCGTATTGATGCAACAACAAATTGGTCTCATTTTTATAATAGAATTTTCTTCCGTTAATTTATGTATTTTCGGTAAACAATATAATGTGGCCGGTACTGAATTGTAGATTTTTAACGATTTACGTTGGTTATCATTTATTGCATCAATTGTATATAATTGATCTATGTATTTGTTGGCTTTGTTTTGAATAGATCTAATCGGATCCGTATTAAGTAATTTGTAATCCTGTGTGTTAGCCATTAATTGTTCTATGTATGTATTGTAATCTTGAGAGTTCATGATGACTGTGATGTTACCTTTATCTGATGCAGTCACTATTATGTCCGGATTGTTCTTTAAAAACGATTTAGTTTTGATGTATAACTGGTTGAATTTATTATATTGATTATTACTATCTTGTACAAAATTCGTGATAACATTAGTACATTTTGATCTTAATATGTTTTGTTGGTCATCGGGTTTATTGGAAATGATTAATTCTACGTCAGCTATTAAAGACGGTAAATTCACAACATTACTTGTCGGTTGTGTGCAAAATTTAGCCCCTAAAGCAAGAAATTTTTCTATATCATCCGGTATTGTTTTTTCACTAATGTTTTTTAACCATTTTTCTTGAACTTGGATCGGTTCACTATGTCTTAGAATTAAGTTATTAATTTTTCTTATTTGAGTGTTTTTTTATATTATTAAAATGTTTATTTAAACTACTGTTTTGTTTTTTTAAAAACGTATTAAGAACTTCCATCGGTAATATAAGTTTTAATTCATCTAATAATGTCTTAGCTGATTTATTGGCGTTATGTAAATTTTGCAATGTTAATGAAATTTCTAAATTTAACAATCTTTTATTAATTTGTATTTGATGTGTGTTAATTAAAGATGATTGTTTCGCAGTATTAAATTCTTGTATTTCGAACACTGTTTTTGTAGCATTGTCTATGTGGTTTGGACAAATTCCTAATTTACGGCATTTTAATAAAAAAATTCGTCTATTTTCTATTGAATTGATTTTCTTTTTTATGTTAATCCATGATTTTAACATAGTTTGGTGTGGTAACCGTACAGCTGTTCGATGTTTTGAAAAAAACCCTTGACTTAATGGTTAATATGGTCAACTCCACATAACAGGACTCCTCTAATTACTGAAAACTCTTCAGAAGTTTCACGTACTGAGTTGGAGGTAAAAAATAATGTTTGTACACTTCCAAATATTCCTAAAATAACAGAAAAATTAGTTAACATATTAAAATCAGACAATATAAAAATAATTAGAAAGAACATCTTACCTACAAAGAAAATTTATACAAAACTGAAGGACAGCATTCCTAACAAGAAACAGTCCAACTTAGTATACAAGATTCCGTGTATAGATTGTGATGCGACGTACATTGGGAACACGAAACGCTGGTTGGAAGATCGGTTGGCGTTACACAGATCAGATTGTAGATTGAAACCACAAGCAACGGCATTATCAATTTATGCACACAATAAACACCATAAGTTTGATTTTACTAACACGTCGGTAGTGTGTATTGAAGATAAATCATTTAAACGAGCCCTTTTAGAGATGATCTACATAAAAACGGAAAGTATGAGTGTGAACAAACGTGCTGATATTCAGCATCTCAGCATAATCTATGACTATCTACTTACTTTTGTGAATAAAAACAATGGGTCATCTCGTGATATTACTTAATTGTTGGTTGAAGTGCAAAACAATTTGATTGTGTACGTAAAACACGTATTTGTCAGCATGGAATTTCTTTGTTAAAAACATAGGTTATGTTGTTGTTGACATTATTGCATCGTTACTTAGTCGTTTGGACAATAGATGGTTCTGCAAATTTCCCTCCAAAAACCAGTTGATAATCAAAAATTCGTTTTTATCAACCTTTTCAGTAATTAAAAATTAATTATTGGTGTAACGTCGTATTATTTTGTATTAGTTGTGAAAAAATAAAATAATTTTTAGATTACGGACATTAACATATTAAACTATTTTAAAATCAATTTTATTTATTGACGTACAATTGTTATACATTTAAATATTATTTTCAATCTTAATTTCAAACTGTATTGTATGTATTGTATTGGATTGTTTTTCATTGTGGACAAAATTTCTAAATACTTGTATGATTAATATCACACAGAATTCTCTACCATTGTAAGTATCTAATAATTTTGTACATTGTAATTACAAATATAATTGACTGTAATATAACATAAATATAAATTTTACAATAAACAGGTAGCCTGATGAAGGAGACAAGTAACCTCCGAAAGCTTGCAACGTATACAATGAATTGAGTTTGTTAATTTCATATTCTGTATTGACTTCTAATCCCAATAACATCCTTATCAACATTTATATAAAGTCAACATTAAATATTATATATATATATATATATATATTGATGTATTATATTTAGTATTTTTATTATTTTTGTGTACTTACACGAATTAATTGACGAAATCGACGTAATTTATTTAATATTTTACATATACGTATCATTCGAGAAATGCATATTTAAATTCACTTTTTTGTGTGGATGTTGTCACTAAAATGATTAGACATCCCGATATAGGATTGTTTGTCCCAAGATCACCCCTTGTTTGTCCCTATTTGAAGTTATTTGTCTCAGCATATTTCACTTATTCCGGTTTAAAATTTCATAAAAATGTATAATGTTTCCAAATATCGGAAATATGTACAATTTAGTTAAAAAGTTTTTCACCTCTTTCAAAAATTTAAGACGATTATGAGAAAAATCGTTTGAGCAAAATTCAATTATAGTTTATACAAGTGCATTCCTAGACAATTTCATTTTACACTTAAAGTACCTACGAAAAAATAATACATATATATGAAACAATCAAAATTTATTATAATCACGAAAACTTGAGTTATTTCTACAAACAATGAAAAAGAAAATAAAAAAATTATAACACAAGGCCAGGAAATAAGTAAGAAGCCCTTTTTCCGATTAGTTTTTACCATTATTTATGCAGTATTTACGATCTTACCGGTTAAATATTTGGTTGAATCAAATTTTATTTTGATTTTTTACACGTAATCTTACTGCAAGTTGTATTCAGTTGTATGCAAGGTGGATTCAGACCATTGCGATTGCGATCAATCGCGACATGTAAATGGACACGAAGCGCGATTCACACCGTGGCGTGGCGACAATCGTCATCGTTTTGCGACTGGGTGTTGCGACTGATTGTGGAATCGCTGCATGCTCTATTTTATCGCTCATCGCGTGTGACAACAATGTCGAATATAGCTGATATCAAAATTAGCACACATTTGTAGAAATTCCTATACGCTCCGCTCCGTATATATATTAATTATCTAAAAGCTATGCAAAATGATTCTCGCTACAGCATTTGGTCTGAAAACACAAAATCACAATCGCGATCGCAATTGCTATCGCGTTGGTCTGAATCCACCTGGTATACTGCACGTTGCATAATAAATAAACAATAGATTCTTGTAATATAAATACAAATTTACTCAATTAAAAAATAAATAACTTATTAATTTATTTTTTAGTTATTCTATCTAGTCGTCCATTTCTTTTACTATTTTTGAAATTATTTAATTTTTTACATTGTAATATAAATACATATATATATATATATATATATATATATATATATATATATATATATATATATATATATATATATATAATATATTTATATTTATGTTTTGTTTTTTTTTTTTGAATAAAATTAATTATATTTTATATAAATATAATTAATTTTATTTTGTGGTTGAATTTACAAAATTTATACATTCGAAATTATATCATGTTCAGTATTAATTTAATATTTTTTTGTCTTTTATAAATAAAATATAATCACTAAATCAGAACTGATGTTTATGTTTAATCTCATTTGAAATGTATTTTATTTTTCTATGAAAATAATTTCGAATGTTTAAATTATTATTTTCGAGTTGATCACAAAAATATGCAGCCAGTTTGATATTGTGTAAATTTTCGCCAAGAAAATCTAATGCACATGATTGTGTATTTCTTTTGCTGTATTTATTTGTAATAATTTATTAATTATTCTTAATTTACATATAGTAATGTATACATAAAATGTGAGATTATGTGAATGTTTGAAAATAATTTGATTTTTTGTTCTTCACCGATTTCGTAATTTTGTGAAATGTTTTTGCTAATTTTAGGAAATTTGCAGTGCAGTTTTGAAAAATGTTTTTATTTTCTAATTTATAATTTTTTTACATGATGCAATGCAATGCAATATATTTAATTAAAACTGTACTTAATACAATATGAACACGTACTTTATTCTAGAAGACATACATACATACATACACAATCACGCCATGTACCCAAAAGGGTGTGGCACAAACTCTTTTTATCATTCCGAAATCAGTCGCCTCCAAACATTCCTATCCAAACAACTTTTGCTTCATTCACATTCATAATTCCTCTCATACATGCTCTTTTATTCCTACTACTAAATAATTTTGTGAGCTTGAACCCTGAAAAAATCTTTAGTAGAAATAGATAATTTGTAATTTGGTTTGATAGGCACTGTGTTAATATAATCACAAAGTTGTATTTTTTTGTGTAAAAAATGTTTTTCGTGTGATTGAGCATTATAAAACAATGCTGTGGTATCTTTGGAGTTAAATTTGATTTACGTATTGCTTAGAAAAATAGAAAAAGTATACAAATATATAATGAAATAAACTAATGTTCAAATTATTAACTGCAGGTATAGAGAAAATAAAAACTATATTAACAAATTCATACACTATTAAAAAATGAATTTGTAGAATGCAATAAATAATTCCTAGAATTATTGATTGTTATATATTATTTCAAATAAAGAAACAAATGAACTAAACATTTTTCAACACGAACAAAAAACAAATCACATTTAAGAAATATATACATTTATACATATAAAATGTGTAATTTTTCAGATTTCCATTTGGAATATGGAAAAACGTTTCTGTATAAGTATATTTCTTCGATGTGAACATCTAATTTTATTTATAAAGTTTTTAAAAACAATATTGATGTTTTTTTTTTTATAATTAAGAAAAATAATTAAAAATAAAATAATAATTACAAAACGTCCTGTCCTGATAATAGATATAATATTTATATTTTCTGTTTCTGCTTAAATTTTATTTTGTTCTTTAGAATTTTTTACGCGCAGTTTTGTTGCAGAATTGTTTAGATTATGTTTCACGAACAAATATTATAAAGTAATTAGTGACAGATGTATTTATGATTTTTTTAATAACTTGTGTTCTGTTGGTTTGTGACATAAAAGAACAAAAACAAAACAACAAATGGAACCACGTCACGTACAAGGACACAAGAAAGAAAGAAACAAATTGTGTCCGTATTTGTTTGATTTTGATTTGAAATGCTCCTTTTGACAAATTTTATTTTGAAACCGAAACGAGCATTTTTATGGTGTCGTGCCAAACCCCTGTACGCATCTGGCACTCGGCCTAACTAGCTTCACTACCTGCGTTTGACCCGACCCTTATTTGTACGCAAATGGCACTAAATAATGATTGTACGCAACTGGCACGTACGCAACTGGCACTATTTCCATTTTTATGCAGTTTAGCTGAATTTAAAGAAAATCATATTACGATATTACCTATATAGATTATTTATCTAGAATTGTTGATTTTTCTTAATAAAAAAAATCGACTTGTTCAAAATGTAGATTTATTGAATGTACCTATTTTTCCTATAAATCTCAATTTACATATTTCTTTTTTTTTTCATTAAGAAAAAGTACCATTTTGCAAAATAAGTTTTGAAATATTTTTAAGTCCTTGTATTTCAGTATACAAATAAAAATTTTCTTACTCATTCGTACATTTTGCAATAAAAGTAGGTACCCTTAATTTTTTGCTAAAAAATGACTTAATATTTTTACCACGTACAGAATAAACAACGCAAAGAGAGTTAAAGTTACCGTTAAAGAAAATGCTGAAAATAAAAGAACACGTCAAAAAATAACTTACACGATTTTACTTTTTTTCGTTTGAACGAAGTATTTAAATGATCAAATTGGATGTACAATTTTTTTTTTCAAATACAATTTAAAAAAAATATTTTTTTCTTGAACTTTCATGGCAAAGTATTTTCGAGGAAAAATCAATTTTAATTGTTTAATTATTAAAGTATGTTTTGATAAACTAATTACATAGTTAATTACATTGCTAGGTTAACAAAATAATTAAGTTTGTTTTGACAACTTAATCATATAGTTAACAATGTGATTAAGTTACTAAATTCGTATTTTTATTTTTATGAAATTTCTAGATAATTAAGTATTATACTTATTTTTTTTAATAAATGTATTTTTCTATTTTTACCACTTTGACTGCAAGGAAAAAGTGGTATAGCATTTGGTACGGTATCTGTAACATTTTCAAAAAAAAAAATGTGTATAGAAATCCTTCATATAGCCTCTAGATGACGAATCCGAACTTAGTTTATGTGGGTGTATGGATGTGCGTCGTCAGCTCGCTCGCACGCTCGCTCGGTCGTAAGTCAAAATTTTGTGATTGCAACTCCTCCCAGACGGTTTAACCGATTTTAATGAAATTTTCAGGTTAAATTTGTCTAGTACCCAAGATGGTCATGTGGTTTTATTTTTTTTCAGTAATGCCAACTTTCCGAAACAAAAATTACTAAAAATTTTTAAAAATCATATTGGCTACGTTATTTATCCGATTTTGATTAAATTTTCAGAAAAGATTTCCCTAATCTTCTCATTAATTATATAATTTTGGTCGACTGTTGTACCTTATTTAAGTTATAGAGCACATATTTCCGATATTTGGAAACATTATACATTTTTATGAAATTTTAAACCGGAATAAGTGAAATATGCTGAGACAAATAACTTCAAATAGGGACGAACAAGGGGTGATCTTGGGACAAACAATCCTATATCGGGACGTCTGATCATTTTAGTGACAACATCCACACAAAAAAGTGAATTTAAATATGCATTTTTTGTATGATGTATGTAAAATATTAAATAAATTACGTCGATTTCGTCAATTAATTCGTGTAAGTACACAAAATTGAATTAAATTTCTATTTTATTTTCAACAAAAATAATAAAAATACTAAATATAATACATCAATTTATATATATATATATATATATATATATATATATATATATATATATATATTTGATTTATTTATTTCAGGTAAGCAGTCTTTTTTTTGACAGGATAAGGCAATTAATTTCTCATAATTCTCTTATAATAGTTGTTGTTTGTACTTTTTTATTGCTTCATTCAATATATATATATATATATATATATATATATATATATATATATATATATATATATATATATATTGTTACAGTTTTATTTTTCTAAACGATATGCAACCTTCTTGTCGCAAATAAATTCGGGTCGTCTATTGGTATTCGTCGCATGTGCGAATTAAAATTTGGTATAGACTAGTCAGTATTGGTTTATTCGTTGAGATGTGCACACGTTAAATATTTGGTGGTATTTGGAAAAGCATATTTTGGCTATTGGGACCACTAATCGACTGTAGTCGGATTTGAAACTGTGCACAAGCATAAAGAAAGGGTTTTTCTACGACATATTGTCGGATTTGAAGCAAAAACTCAGCGATTAAACTTACTCGAAAGCCGCCTTCCAGCTCAGGTAATTGTTGTTTAATTTCATACGTTTACTGAGAAATATTAATTATTACTATTGTTTTCTTGCATTTTCATATGTTTTGATATTCAGTAAATTATATTAAAGTATAATTTCTTTGTGAAAAGTAAAATTAGCGTAAATAAGAAAAACGTGGCTTTGAGCGTACGTATACCATACCCGACCTGTTTAATTAACAACATCGTTTCAGGTTCTCTTTCTTTTTCGACGTTCTTTTTCGTCTCTTTTTATCTTTCTTGGTTTTTGGATTGTACTTTGTACTGTTGGTTCTATTATTATTTCCGTATCTTTTTACGATTAATTGAAATCGTTTATGTGGGATACACTTTGGAGCAATTATTGGAACGATTCTGGGATCTTGGAGTTACGGAATTGAATTCGAACCTTGGCAACACCATTTCATATTCGGCTAGACCAGAGGTTCCCAAACTTTTTTTCCCCGTAGACCACTTTCAAAAATTTACTGGTTTCGGTGGACCCCCTGCTGCTACATTTCTACCATATTCCCAAAACTCGTCAAAAAATGTGAAGATTAGATCTAACGATGGATATATGCGTCGCGGCTGAGTTCCAACTCTAAATTCGGAGTGGTAAAAATAAAAAGAAGAATAGTATATTTTCATTATTCATTAAAATTTTTTATTAAAATAATATGATTAGACTTAATAGACTTAAAATTAAACATTAATAACGTAACTTCAACAATTAAAAAAAATAGTCATTTTTAATGGGAGGGATGCACTTGATGAATTGATAGCAAGTTATCAATATTTGGCTTCAGTTTTGTCAGGAATAACCGCAAATCTCCCCGTTCTGTGATATTCAATCTGCTCCTTTTTTTTGTTAATAGGTTTGTCACCACACTAAAACTTTTTTCGACAAGGTATGACGAGGGAAACGCTATCAAAAGTTTTCTCGCAATTTCCCACAGTCCAGGATATTTTTCGGCAATTTCTGCTTGCAGCCAAAATGTTTGATAGCCTTTTTTAAATTTCACCTTCAGCTCCTCATTGGTGGTAAGCTCGAGTAGCTCCTCTTGCAATACCACATTCGCCACTTCCGTTTCATCAAATGGATTTATGATCCATGGTGGTATTTCCATCGTCAGAATATCTTCAAATCTATTTTTGAAGTCATCATGCAAGGCATTTAAATGTTGAACGTATGTCTGAATATCCTCATCAAGACATTCTGCCTGTGACAAGTTTGGAAACTGTGCGAATTCGCGCCGACTAATATTTTGCTTCATAAATTTCAATTTTCCAAGAAAAGCCGAAATTACACCCTTTGTTTTTATTAAATTTAGGCTGTCCCCTTGCAACTGCAAGTTAATGTCATTAAATTTTTTGTACAAATCTGTCAAATACGCGATGTCTGCTTTCAATTTGATCAGATTTTCTTTTAAATCTGGATCTTTACTTTCCAAAAACTCTAAAACTGATTCAAAAAGTGAGTAAAATCTTGTTAAACATGCACCTTTCGACAACCAGCGTACTTCAGTATGTAAGAGTAATCGTTGGAAGTCTTCATCATTTTCGTCGCACAATTGTGCAAATAAACGGGTATTTAACGCGTTGCTTCTTATTTTGTTAACTGCTTTAATCACAAATTGAAGCGATTGGTGCAATCTATCACTCAAATTTTTCGCTACCAGGTGTTGTCGGTGTATGACACAGTGAATTGCAGTTACTCCTGGTATAATTCTTTGAAGATGGCTTATAAACCCACGATATCGCCCGAACATGGCAGGAGCTCCATCTGCTGCCACCGAAGTAATGTTTGTAAATGGAATCGATTTTTCCTTAAGAAAATCGCTCAGGACATTAAATATTGATTCTCCTTTTGTGTCCGTCTTCAAAGTTTTCGCGAATAGTAGCTCTTCATGGATTTCTTCGTCCATAACAAATCGAACATATGCCAATAATAAGGCTTCATTGCCAGGTAATGTTGATTCATCCAATTGAATAGAAAAATGAGTTGTTTGCAGATAATTGCACAAGAAGCTTTCAACATCAGAGCTCATTTCATCAATACGCCTTTGTACAGTGTTGTTACTCAAAGAAATTTTTTTAAGTACGTCAAATGGAGGTTTGTGCAGAACAGTTTTTAAAACCTCTTCAACAGCGGGTAAAATTAACTGTTCACCGATGGTGTGCGGTTTTCCAGATTTCGCGATAAGCAATGAGATATTGTAGGATGCCCGCAAGCCATCATCGTTACTTTGAGACGTTGAAGCGAACATACTTTGCACGGTGGGTCTTCTTTCATATTTTTCCTTCAATGTTTGAAAATATTTTAAATCTTTGCCTATTTTATCAGGATGACACCTTCTTAGATGATCTTCGAGCTTCGATGGTTTCATCGAGTCATTGCTCAAAACTTTGTTGCACAAAAGGCATATGGGCAATCGTTTGTCGGCCGTTGATGGAACAAAACCAAATTTCAAATATTGAACACTGTATTGTCGACATTTCTTCTTAGATTCAGCCATGTTTCGTATCAGTTACCTACGTGTAAAGAAAAAAAAAAGTTTGTTTTAGTAATCATAAGGTGATTTTAACAGGATATGGCTATTTGAACAGAATTGAATGGGAATAATTAGTTAATTATTGCAATGAAAAAACCAAAATGCCGGCGGCAAAACTGATTTTAATTATTAAAAGCAATAAGCCGCTAAGATTGAATCTATTTTAATGTAATGCAAAACATTTTTTGATTAATTATATTTTGATACATTTCTGTAAATTCGAGAGAAAATACTTTTAAAGAATATTTTGACGTCAAAACACCGCGATTTTAATGTTTTATTTATTACGTTGATACATTACTATACGAGTGGTACATTTTATGAAAATATTTTTAGTCATTTAGCATTAGCAACTACGAGGGCACTGAAATATGTACAAACATGCAGGTCAATTATAATAACTCTCTTTTAGTGAATCACCACAGTCGGGTAAATAAATAATTTTATAATAAAAAGTACTAAAAGTTCAATCTTTCTCGGCTTTCTGTTCTTTTATAGAAGTATCGAATAATGGCCCTGTTCAGTATTTAATTTTTATTACGTACCTACTACACGCAAACATAACAAATAATATAATATTACTACAATATAAAATAAAAGTATGTATAACAAATAGGCAGGTATACTTACTTTTTCCGGCACTGGCAAACACTGACATCGATTCACTCACACGTTTCTTTTCAAAATTCCCGAAACAAATGAGCACAGCAAATGAGTAAAGCAAATGAGTAACGTTTGTTCTTGGCATTCGTATTTATATTGGTGAAGAATCAAACAAGTTCATGCAAGATTGCAAGCACAGTACAAGTCGTATTTCGTCCCTATGCACGTCTTAACTAGCGTTGCTGGCTGGCTAGCGGGCGGCGCTTTGCAAGTCTCGATACGCGTTGTACTCAAAATATCGAATATGCAAGTTTTTACAAGTTAACAGTCGCTGACTTTCTTAAAATACACTACTCAAAAAAATTAACGGAGGTTTAAAAAAAAGGAAATTAATACTAAATAAACAGGCTATCAGATCCATATGCCGGCCTAACTGAAAAAAAATTTTCACACCCGTGGACAAAAAAAAACAAGCAAAAAATTTGCAATATTATTTTTTTGCGCTATCTGTTAGTATTGCATGAGAACCGTAACTCCTAAAATATTTTAGCAAAAATCTGAAAATTTGAATCATAAAGCTTCAAAATGCTTTTTTTAAAGTCTCAATACGACCATTTTGCACCGAAATAAAGCCTGTCAAAAATCACCGAAAAATTTGGAATTTTTTTTAGTACCTAGTGTATTATCTGCCTACAATGTAGGCCCTACATTGATAGGTACAGCCAAGCCAACATTTTAGTTCTTTACGATCGAAACCAGATAAATTTTCGTGGACCCCCACTTACAACCAGTGAACCCCCATTTTTTTTTCTCGCCATCGTAGACCCCCGTCGAGTCTTCCGTGGACCCCTGGGGGTCCACCTGGACCACTTTGGGAATCACTGGGCTAGACTGAATCGGACGGCAGCACCAGTTGATGAGAGAATCCGACATCGGGAATTCGCTGAATGCAACTCGGATCGAGCGGACTACAGCTAAGGATTTATTATTTATTTATCTTACCGTCAACTATTCAGCTAGTCAATACTGTCGCGTTATTGCTCGAACCATAGTATTATTTAGTTAGGTTATTTAGTTAAGATTAACAATTATTGTGTATATTTTATCTGTATTTGTTTAATTAATGTTAGTTCAGGCTATAGGTTAGGTTATTAATGATATTTATACCGATTTGAATATTATTATTATTATTGATATTTATACCGATTTGAATATTATTACGATTATTATTGATTTTATATAGATCTGAATATTAGATTATATAATCTGTTATTTCCAGATTTATGCTATTTAGATTTTTGATATTGTTGTTGAGATTAGTATATCAGTTTGTCAACTTGTGACTGATAAATTTAAGAGGATTTATTCCTGATAAATCATTTGTAATACAATTGTTTGAGATCAACATAATTTATTATATGTTCAGTTTTGTAATCGGGTATAGAGTACATTTGACATTATTTGTAAGTAGTAGTTTATTCACTACTCGTTTGAGCGTGTCTGCGTTCGTCGGTTTATTCTTATTGTTATTATCAAGTAGTATCTCCTACTTCGTCGTTAGGCCGGTTATTTACGATATCCGTGGTCGACCTCGCGATTCTCGTCAATGCGAAGCCGAATACGACGCACTTTCGTATTATAAACCAACGTCGTCGAACCGATCAACCGAGCGAATTTATAATATTTTGGATTATTGCATCGCTTACTTTACATACAATTTACGTGACTCTAAACTCGAATTAGCGTTCGAAATATCGTTCGATTGTATTCGGAAGAAATTAATTCTTATAATTTGCTGGTTTACTGTAATAATATTACTGTCCAAATTAACGTAGTGTGTAATCTTATACGTCTAGTATTTAATATATTTGTTATTAAGAATCGTGTTGGAATTTTCTTACGTCGTCTCCTGATATCAAGTTTATTTCAGTATTGGTACCGTTCATTGCTTTGGCAACCCATCGGAGCTGTTGACCGTTCTGTAGGGTTTATAATAGCGTTCCGGCTGGTCAACTGGCGCCCATATTATTAATATTAATTTGTATATTTATATATACTATTGCTTGCTAATTGCGTTTTGGATAACATTACCGCACGACCGTCTCCACTGCAAGCTAGCCGCGGAAGTGCCAAGCAAAAAGGAAATTTTTGTAGCAATATATATATATATATATATATATATATATATATATATATATATATATATATATATAAATTTTATTTTAATGCGTACGTGTGCAAATAACGGTTGTGAATTTCTATTAATGATTGTTACATTGTCCTATTCTGGTGGTAATTCACCTTTTTTTTTTCATAAACGACTTATAATATACAATATTTTTAAACGCCTGGGCTAGTATGCAATATGCGCAGCAGGTGCGTTATCAGTGTTGTCTATATTAAGGATAAATATGATAAAAAAAATTATTTAAATGTTTATTTGAATAATTTTGTAAGTGTTTACTTACAGATTTTTTTTTTTAATTTGTTCAAATACGGTAAAAAATATATAAAAATTTAAGTATTAGCGGAAAATCCTTTTGAAGAGGCTTGCAGATGGAGATCTGTCCATAATAATATTGTTCAACGCATTGGAAAAGAGTTTTCTCAGCGTGCTATTAAGGAACACGTTGAATAATAATAATAATAAAACTCTTTATCAAAGAAGATACAATAAAACAGAAAAAGTAAGTTTAAAATAAATCGTAGCTGTAGTATTATCATTATTCCAGTTTTGTGGAATGAAGAGTATGCTCACACACTTTGTGTTACAATTTCTAATCGTATGGCATCATTTCTAGATCTGGTACGGAGGAACAATACGAAGAAAAAGAACGTTTGCTTCAGAAACTGGTCGATGGCTATTTATACATACAGTATGTATACGAAATTGGCTATTTATACATACAGTATGGTATGTGTATACAACTGGCTATTTATACATACGATATGTATTTGCAATTGGCTATTTATACATACTTTATGTATATGCAATTGGCTATAGACAGATTTACATATACTGATTGTATGTGCTATTATCACAATTAATATTTTGATAATAACTACACAATTATAAATAATTATTATAGTTTTATTTATTAAAATTTATTTACAATATTGTTCAATAAAGTAATACATATACTATAAAGTATCATTAAATCAGAGAAATAAATATAAAGTAAAATAAATATATAATTTTTTTAGAATGAAGCTATTTATACATACTGTAATACGGTATATATACGCAATTGGCTACTTATACATACTAAAAAAAAAAACCTAAGCCAACCTACTAACCTAACTTACCCTAAATAGCCAATTACGTAAAAATACTGTATCTATATATATATATATATATATAGCCAATTGCGTATACATACCGTATGTATAAATAGCCACTAATGCTCTTATCAAGCTACTACACCTACAAAATTAATATAATTGCACGGCAGACAGCACTCATAGCTACTCAGTGAAATGAAAACCAATATGGAATGGAAACCCCTATCTCAATAGCATTGTAGGCGCTGGCACCAAGAACTGTCACTAAAATCTCAAAGTGACCAGGTTATCCTTTTCTAGTAAAATTTGCTCTCTCTAGTTGCGCATGCGTGAACATAACATAACATAATTAGCAGTGATTCTCAAATAGTTATCTATGCGTATCTCATTATCATTATGCAAGTCGTCCCGAATACTTCGAAAAATATAATTATTTCGTTGTTTCATATGCGATTTTTACTTGTTTGTGATAAATTTAATAATGGTGTATTGTGCAGTGTTAGGTTGTAGTAATACAACTGCTATGATAAAGGGTTTGCATTTTTATAGGTAAGTATATTATTTTTGCTATATTTACAAATATGTTTTTTGTTTTAAAAATTGGGTTGTCTTTAAACTTTTTATTTTAATTTAATTAATGATTCTGGTTAACCCAAAATATTTGTATAATATAATATAATATAATTAAAATGATGTTTTTTTTATTATACTCCTTTTTTAAAATAGTACGTAAAAATAAAATACCTGATCTAGGTAATTAAACTACATTTTAAAGTAAGCACGCTTATTTAAATTTAAATTCATTTATGAAAACAATATTTAAAATATCTAATATTTACAAATCTTCCAATTATATCAATAAAAATCAAAATCAGTAATAACGTCATAATTAAAATTAAGCTGAAATATACGCAAGTCATATTATTTCAATTTTTTAAACAGAAAATTTTATATGGGAGTTATTAATTAGCAGTATTCTTTGCCTATAAAATAATAATAATAATAAATATATATGAAAATATAAAATGGGTTTTTAATTTTCTTCATACTCGTGTTGAAAACACACATATATGCATTCTAACTAAATTTAAAAAAATATTTAAAGCTTTGTTTTTTACTACTTTGACTGTAAGGAAAAGTAGTATAGCGTTTGGTACGGTGTCTGTAACATTTTCAAAAAAAAAATAAAATTGTATAGAAATCCTTCATATAGCCTCTAGATGACGAATCTGAACTTAGTTTATGTGGGTGTATGTGTGTGCGTCGTCAGCTCGCTCGCTCACTCGCTCGCTCGCTCGCTCGCTCGGTCGTAAGTCAAAATTTTGTGGCCGCAACTCCTCCTAGACGGTTCAACCGATTTTAATGAAATTTTCAGGATAAATTTGTCTAGTACCCGAGATGGTCATGTGGTTTTATTTTTTTCCAGTAATGCCAACTTTCCGAGAAAAAAATTACTAAAGTTTTTAAAAATTCATATTGGCTACGTTATTTATCCGATTTTGTTCAAATTTTCAGAAAACATTTCCCTAGTGCTCCCATTAATTATATAATTTTATTAATATCCAGTGTTGCCAACTTTCCGAGAAAAAAATTACTAAAGTTTAAAAAAATTTATTATGGCTATGTTATTTAACCGATTTTACTCAAATTTTCACAAAAGATTCTCCTAGTATTCATATAATTTATGTAATTTTAACAAAATACAGTGTTGCCAACTTTCCGAGAAAAAAATTACTAAAATTTATTGTAGCTACATTATTTATTCGATTTTGATAAAATTTTCAGAAAAGTTTTTCCTAGTGCCCACATAAATTATAATATTATTAAAATACAGTGTTGCCAACTTTCCGAGAAATGTCAAAGTAGTCTCTATATGGGTTTACCCATATACTTCTAATCTTGTTAAATATATTATCGAATATTGCATTAATTCATAAAGAAAAAAATACGGAATTTAGTTATATGTATATTATTGAATGTGTTTATTTTTTGAAATAAAATTCTAGTGTTAGTTTTTAAAAGTAATTTTGTTTTCTAAAAGAAAATAATAATTTTAACTCTCATTGTTACAATTCTGTTTTCTGATAAAAATAATTTTTTTATAAAATATATTTATTTTTAAAATTAAAAATTTAGTGTCAGTTTTTCAAAGCAATACTGTTTTCTAAACAATTTTATTTTATTTTTAATGTTATAATTTTGTTTTCTGAAAATAAATAAATAAATATCATACTATCCGTGTGAAATAATATCGAATCTGTAACTAATAAACACAATTCAGTTTTTTTTTCGTTATAAATATTTCTGGTTTTCTAAATTCTTGTCATTATTTTTAAATTTTTTCTTTCGAGATATAAAAATTAAGGGGTAAGTTATTGTCTTAATTTTTTTTTATTTTAAAGCAGTTTTTTTATGAAATTCTTTTCCGAAAGATTTTGTGTAAAATTTAATAGTGTATTGTAAATGAAATAGCATTTGCAGATGAAAATTTTCAATAAATTTTTGCTCAAATGCTTTTTCTTTTTTGAAAATTTTTCTAATTTATTTGATTATTTCTTTGTGTGCAGTTATTGTTTGTTCTCTATGCGCTGTCCCTTGCTGCTCTTCTGCTCTTCTTATCAGTTTATATAATTATCGGTAAGTGCTAATATTTTTATTAGATCAAAACTAAATAAACCATAACAAAATAGACATTACGAAATATTTTATTATTTATTAAGAAAAAAAAATTTCTTTTAGTTCAAAATTATTTTATATATTAAATTATTCAATGTTTATTTTTACCACTTTGACTGCAAGGAAAAAGTGGTATTGCGTTTGGTACGGTGTCTGTAACATTTTCAAAAAAAAAAAAAAATTGTATAGAAATCTTTCATATACCCTCTACATGACGAATCTGAACTTAGTTTATGTGGATGTATGGATGTGCGTCGTCAGCTCGCTCGCTCAGTCGTAAGTCAAAATTTTGTGGCCGCAACTCCTCCTAGACGGTTCAACCGATTTTAATAAAATTTTCAGAATAAATTTGTCTAGTGCCCAGGATGGTCATGTGGTTTTAGTTTTTTCTAGTGATGCCAACTTTCCGAGAAAAAAATTACTAAATTTTTTAAAAATTCATATTAGCTAGGTTATTTATCCGATTTTGATCAAATTTACAGAAAAGATTTCCCTAATGCTCTCATTAATTATATAATTTTATTAATATTCAGTGTTGCCAACTTTCCGAGAAAAAAAATGACTAAAGTTTTAAAATTTTTATTGTGGCCACCTTATTCAACCGATTTTACTCAAAATTTCACAAAAGATTCTCCTGGTATTCATATAATTTATGTAATTTTAACAAAATACAGTGTTGCCAACTTATCGAGAAAAAAAAATCACAAAATTTTTAAAAAATTCATTGTGGCTACATTATTCGATTTTGATCAAATTTTCAGAAAAGTATCTCCTAGTACCCACATAAATTATAATATTATTAAAATACAGTGTTGCCAACTTTCCGAGAAATATCAAAGTGGTCTATATATGGGTTTACCCATATACTTTTAATCTTGTTTGGTTATTACAATTTGTTTATAATATATTTATTTATGTGTGTACAAAAATTCAGAAACTGAGAACTTGATTTACTATTGGTTAGACCAGAGGTTCCCAATCTTTTTCGGTTTGCGGCACCCTAGATAATCGGATTTTTTCCGCGGCGCCCTTAATACATCAGATTTTTTTCTAAATTTTTGATTTTTTTGAAAACTTGGAAAACTTTCCTTTTTAAAAGCGATTACCCATTTAACAGCGAAAAATTTAAAAACACACTTACTATTTTTCTTGGGATAATATAAAATATCTAATTTCAACTGTTTCGGTAATATCCATTAGTTGAAAAATAAATTAAGCACGAATTTTAAATTCACAAACAATTTATTGAACGTCCATTGATGATTAACAGTAAGCTTTAGTGGGGAAGCCGTGCTTGCGCACTAGCCGTTTAAAAAGATGCGGATTGGAAAGAAAACAATGAAAGACTCGAAAGTTGCTAAATTTTTGTAATTTTGTCAGCATACACGATTGTTAGCGCAAAAATTCGAGAATTGGAAATTCCAAGAAAATTGCCGAATTGTTTAATTGAATATTTCGCGGCGCCCTTATGACGGCACCGCGGCGCCCCGGGGAGCCGCGGCGCACACTTTGGGAATCACTGGGTTAGACATATTCTAGTGAATTAATCAGCGAATTTTACAAGTATTTATAAGTTTATGGTTTATTACCGTCCCCCAAAACATTTCTAAACATTTTTTGCTTACTACAATTTGTTTAGTATATATTCATTTACATGTATGCAAAAAATTGGTAACCGATAAGTAAATTTGTAAGAGTTATTGCAATTAAACTGTTGTAAAATTATGTGTTGTTTTCATATAGGTGTTTATACTTATGTTAAAAAGATTTATTTGAATGATTTTGATGGTATACGTTTGCCTAGTGGACGTCCGATGAGTAGTTAGAGTGGTAGATGATTGAGAGAGTGGCTTGCGTGAGCGAAAGTTTCCAAGTAGTAGCGAAAGTTGCTTGTTTGGATAGGAATGTTTGAAGGCGTTTCGGCATGATAAAAAGAGTTTGTGCCACACTCTTTTGGGTTCATGGCGTGATTGTGTATGTATGTATGTATGTATTGTTTTATAATACGTGATATCAAAACTATTATAAACATTATATTATATGATATTAACAACTGAATGAAGAAGTACGTATGTATGTAATATTACAAGTTTTTAGTAAAGTCTCTTTTAGTAAATTTACAGAACTTCAGTAAATTTGCTGTCGGGAATTTTATTAGATTTTAAATTTTAAATAGATAAAATTTGTTTCGTTCTGTAGTATTTTGACAAAATTATGACTGATAACCGAACGAGCGAGTTAACACATTACTCGGTACATCCACATAAACTAAGTTCAGATGCGTCATCTAGAAGCTATATGAAAGATTTTCATACAATCACGGTACCAATCACTATACCACTTTTTCTTTGCAGTCAAAGTGGGTAAAAAAAAGTCAATAAACTGATTTATTCGATCCTAGCAAAAAAATCAAAAAACAAAAGAACATGCATGAGTATTATAGTTAAAAGAGCAATTAATTAATATTGTGATTTCATCTTTCCAATATGCGCATGCGTTCGCGGCACTCGAAGCCGCAAATAAACGCACTCAAAACTCAAAAGTGTCACAAGGAAATTTACGATGTCAATTCTCGAGTAACGTTTTTAAAAGTGGACACAGCAAGGCAGTTTCAACTGGAGATTTTTCCCAAACTGTACTAGAGATACTATACTAGAGTTCGGCCGATAGTCTGAAATAGTGTTCAGCTTCTGATTGGTGCCGCCATTTTTTCTCTAAAAACAAATGATTTTGAATTCGCGCGCTAGTTCGACTCATTACATTTACATTTTGCTTTTTTTTTGAAATATTATATTGTCGCATATTAAACTGTAGCTAAACGTACACTCTAACCACCCTATAGTATCTCAATTATTTCTTTCTAAAATTTTTGGATAATCAGAAAAAAAATTATTTTTCCCTTTTTAGTACATTTAAATATAAGAGTGGTTTTTAAAATGTTTTTTTTATAAATTTTATTTTATACATAAATTCAAAAAAAAACAAACAATAAAATTAATAATAATAACACTTAGTAGATATTTTCGATCAAAGATCTCTTTTGTATTTTGTTTTCCTTGGTAACAAAAAAAATGTTAAATGTTTATATTTTGTCATTATTAAAAAAATTTTTGTGAAATTAAATTTTGAGTAAAATTGTGGTAAGTCAGATTCAAATTTAATACATTGTAATAGTTAATAGTGTATAAATGTTTTCTTCGATAATATGTAACAATTTGTAAAGGTAATTTTTCAGAAATATGAATAATATAATATTAGTAGTACCTATATTATTCAAAGCTTATAAGGCATTTAACATATAACAATTTAATATGGCCGCATCAAGTTGTTCAAATCAAAAAAATTATTATAGACATTAAAATAATACTCTATTTAATTTTTATATATGCATAGGTGCTGGTTTATTCCCTATTTGAGAATAGGCAAGTTTCATCTTTCTACGATTTCATCTTGCTTCTCAAAAATTTGAATCAAATTATGTTTATAATTCAAATGTCAAATGACAGTTGTGTGAAGTTATGTACACTACTGATAGAAGTGTTGCTTTTGACTAATATATAATAGTGCAATTGATATTTTATTATTATTATATTATTATTTGTTTATTTATTTATTTTTATTATGTTTATATGTTTAATTACTTTTTTTCGATTTCAAACGTGACCCTTGAAGGGTCACGGGTTTCCTAGTTTATTTATTTAAAAAACAAATATTTGCATAAATAATAGTATATTATTCATAGAGTATGTAATTGGGATCTAAAATGTTCTGAATAGCATCTGGTGGCGAAATGAGGAACTAAAACACTGCGTGCACTTGTGTCAACGATCAAAAGTGACAGCTTGCGGAAAGGTTAAGAAGTGTAAATATTTGCAACATTATTGTATTATATAATAAATATTTAAATTCTAGATGTTACTGATTTGAATATGATGCGTTTGATTTAAAGTTCAGTTGTGCAAAGTGTCAACTAACCTATAACAATATAATAAGGATGCGATGCAGTGTTTACACTTTTCACCTAAACCAGCTTTGTAGGAACACACTACAGACTTAATCGCACCGTTTCTGTCAATTGTCATTGAGATTTCATGTGGAACATCTTTTAAACTTGACGTTTTCAAACACAGAGATGTGACTGTCATCTTGCCATCACATCACTTTTCTAATGATTTTCCACATTGTATAATATGTCCAGCGTTTAAAATACGCTCAGCTTGTGTAGAATTGTTCTGACAACGGTTTATGCCGGCCCATTTGCAATTTTTTTTAAGAGTTAATAATATTTTTTAATTAAAAAGAAACCATACACTTTGATTGAGCTTTGACAAGTGCACGCTTAGGTCCGCCATATTGAATAGGCCACGCCCTCCCAATACAGAAAAGTTGTTTTACATATAACGCCCCGTTTACACGAAAATATTCTGTAATAATTTAATAATAATATCAATAATTTAATTGTATTTATATTATTAAGATATTTATGTCTAAAATTGAAATAGACGCATTTTTTCTACTTTCAATTAAAATTTAATTTTATTAAAATTTTAACTAACTTATCGTTTATACACTTATATACATATATTATAATATTTACAGTAATATGGAGCAACAGCAACAGCAACAGCAACCACAGAAACCACAAAAAAACACGTTCGATATTCGCCACTGCGAAAATTTTTACTTTATAGGTTTAATCAATGGTGGTACGCAGCAGGGTATGTAATGAATTTACTTCAATAATTTAAAGATAATTCAAAGCCAGTAATTTCGATTTTTACAACAAAATTATTAAACTATTAAATATTTTAATTTTTATAAACACACTTATAACATACAAATTGATCAGTTTTTAAATGTTTTACATTTTTATTTTAAATATATTTTCTGAAGAAAACGATAATAAACATAGAAAATTAAAAATTTTAATAAAAAAAAAATCTAGTATTAATATCCCACATTAGACATTTTCTTTTTCTTTCGTCAAATGTAATTAATATTTCTTATATTTAATATTTTTATTATATTTGACATTTTTAAAATCTACACAAAGTTAAATAAATCTCTTGAAAATAATAATAAAAATTATTAAATAAATGCTTCTAATTCAAATGTTACGTACTGGAACTATGAACACGGACCAAAATTTTAAAAGAAACAAATATTCTTTCAAATTTATAAAATTAGGACAATGTATACAAACTTATAAAAGAATTATATGGCGTTTGGTTAAAAGAACATACCATATACATATATATATACCGGGTGTTCGTTCGTCAAGTTCGTATGGGCGTTTAACATGTAATTTCGATAAATTGCGATATACTACTTTCTCGAGTAAAATTCAAAGAAATACTTAGAATACTTTTCGATAGGACATAAAAGGTTCTATTATTTGGTTTTAGTTTCAATTTGCTAGCATGTTCCGTTTGGGCGCTAGAATTTTTTGATGATTTTTTGGTTTTTAGGTGTAGGAAAATAAGCATGACATGGAAAAATGCGGAATAATGAGTACGATAATTGAGTGAAAAAACCATTATTCTACGATAAATCGTTTACTAGAAAAAAATTAAAAACTGAATTTTTGACCCTTGGGATTTTTTCAAAATAAGACTTTTTTCAAAATTTGCTCAAAAAAATCTGAAAAAATTCAGTAACATAGAGAAAAAATTTAGCTATATAATAGATAAGTAACTTTTTTCTCTAATTCATACTGATTTTGCAGGAAAAATTATTAAAAATTCTAAAAAACATTTTAGAATTTTCAATAATTTTTCCTGCCAAACCAGAATGAGGTAGAGAAAAAAATTACTTAGCCATTATGTAGCTAATTTTTTTCTCTATGTTACTAAATTTTTTCAGATTTTTTTGAGCAAATTTTGAAAAAAGTCTTATTTTGAAAAAATCCCAAGGGTCCCCCCTTGTCAAATTTTCAAAAATTCAGTTTTTAATTTTTTTCTACTAAACGATTCATCGTAGAATAATGGTTTTTTCACTCAATTATTTAACTCATTATTCCGCATTTTTCCATGTCATGCTTATTTTCCTACACCTCATAGTTTTTGATAAAAAAAATAAAAACCAAAAAATCAAAAAAAAATTCTAGCGCCCAAACGGCACATGCTAGCAAATTAAAGCTAAAACCAGATAATAGAACCTTTCATGCCCTATCGAAAAGTATTCTAAGTATTTCTTCGAATTTTACTCGTGAAAGTAGTACATCGCAATTTATCGAAATTACATGTTAAACGCCCATACGAACTTCACGAACGAACACCCGGTATATGTGACTATGTGAGTGATATTGAAAGTATGCATACGTTTGTGTGAACATCCGATGAATAGATGGAATGGTATGATTGAGAATGTTTTGCGTGAGCGAATGTTTCCAAGTGGTATAGAAGAGCATATATGAGAGATATCATGAATATGGATAAAGTAAAAGTTACTATTAAGAAACTAATTAAGAAACTTTTTGGGTACATGACGTGATTGTGTATGTATGTACTTAATACTTTCAAATAAAAATTAAATATTAAAACGTGTAATATTGAACATATTTAACTGTGTCATTTTACTCGATAAATTCTTGTATATCTGAAATCTGTAAAGTTTTGTTTTACATGTAAATAGGTATGACGATAAAAGATATGAAACAAAGAAAGCTCAGAACCGTTCTGAGCTTTCTTGGGTTGCATTATCGTTCCACATTTTATTTTCTTCTTGGAAAACATTAATTTTTATTTCTAGTAACCAACTGCCGCCCCCCCGTACCTGACGCCCAGGGCGATGAGGAACCACCTAGCAAGTAAGTTCTTTTCATTTTTGTATATTTATATATTGATCAGATCTCGACATAAATAACCGTGTTGTCTGTGTGAAACAGGATTAAAAAAATATCTAAAATTGTTTCATTCTAGTATTTATTATAGAATATATAGTTTATATCAAAGCTTTGGAACAAATTGGGTAGAGTTCACTGTGAAAAGTACTGTTTTCGGTCCTCAAAAGTGTCACGAAAATTTCATTTTCGTACAATGTTGGATAAAAATAAATAATTTACACTGATAACTCATTAAATTGTTCTTGCGTATTATTATATTTTAAATATTGACAATATTATTAATAATATTAAATTAAATAATAATAATAATAAAATGTATTAAAATTTATTTAGTTTCAATGAAAGTATATGAAAATATGTCACTGTAATGAATAACATATTACTAACCACAGGTACGGTGTCTAACATTTTCAAAAAAAATAATTTTTTATATAGAAATTTTTCATATATCTTCTATCTAGATGACGAATCTAAACTTAGTTTATGTGGGTGTATGGATGTGCGTCGTCAGCTCGCTCGCTCGCTCGCACATTGTGTACTTAACAGAAAACTACAATAATTTATTTTTTATTTCGGTTCAATTAAATATATATAAGTACATATGCATGTAATATTATAGTAAGGTATCTTTCAGTAAATTTGTTGTCAGGAATTTTCCATAAATAGTTAAAATTTGTTTATTTCTGTAACATTATTGTTGGTACATTTCTAAATTTATCTATAAAGGATGTTTTTGAAATGAATGAATTACACTTTTAATATTTTTTTTAGTATTATTATACAAAATATGAACTAAGTCTCATTATTTTGATATTAATATACAAGCTGTAATTTTACATATATCAAGAAGTTGTATCAACAAATAATAACAAACAATAATTTGCAGAAAGTAAGGAATTTTACTTACTTTATGTGATTATTATGTAAAAATTACAGAATTTTGAGATAGAAATACAGAATATTTATGTTAAAATTTTACTAATATTTTTATGTAATTTTGCTATTTCTTTTTACAGTGTATGTATGTACAATATTTGCAAATGTGCTTACATATATCACAGATATTTATATTTTATTTATGTAAACAGCATTTGATTAACAATCTAATGTTTTTAATTTAGGTTACAATATTAACCAATTTTCTATCTTCAAAATTGAAGTTACATTTTTAAATATTTTACAAAATTATACGTGATAAAATGATGCAATGTATATTTTTATTTAGCTAAATTCAAAAATTTGGAATGTATAAATCAAGATTTACAAAGTACGAAATCGTTAGAATTCATGGACTGCAACAACAAAACCAAATTTTCACACATTAAATATTGTATATTTCAAAAATAAAATAAAAACAGTACGTATTATAATAATTTTATTATTTTAGTATCTATTTAAAACTACACTCTAAAAAACAAATTATATAATTTTACCTACAAACCATGAGTATTTCTAGGTATAATTATTACTCAACTGCTATAATTTTATTTATAATTGTTTAAAAATTCATAATATCAGAACTATTACAAACATTATGTAATATGATATATTACCAACGGTGTTGAAAAGTATATACACCAATACCTCGCTTTGCGTCGTTTCGTTTTGCGTTTTTTCGAAGTTGCGTCGCTGCTGAATTAGTACTAATTTTCACTGTGCGTCGTTAGATTTTCGAAGTTGCGTTGTTTTGGGTTCGAGTCTTTAATTTTTTTTTTTTAATTTTTCGAAATTTTCTTTTTTTTTCTAAAAGATTCAGCAAACATTGGACCAATTTTTTGTGAAAGAAAGCCGACTTACGACAACAGCCACTATGGACTCATCAGACAGTGATTAATTTTTATTTTGTTTTTATAAATTAATTGAATATTTTATTTTGTTTTAATTGAATTGGTTTTTTTTTTGTTTTTTGTATGTATGTAATAAAATTTTATATTATTTTTGTTTTTTAAATGTTTACTTTGTTCAATTTTCCTTTTTAAAAAGTAGTATTTTTGTAACCTTGGAACCTATCTTCGATCTTTACATGGTTTGCTATAGAAAATCATAATTCACTTTGCGTCGTTTCAATTTGCGTCGTGTTTTTTTGAAACGTAACCACGACGCAAAGTGAGGTATTGGTGTATGTGAGAAATATTATCAATTTTTTTTAGTAAATTTGCTGTCAAGGATTTTTTATAAATAGCTAGAATTTCTTTAGTTTTGTAATAATATTGTTGATATAAGTTACATACATTTTGCTTGCTGTTTGAAATTCAAATGCGATTTCTTGCGATAAACAGTTTTACGGTAATTTTTCAATCTATCTAAGTAATATTATAGTAAAAATTCTTACATTGGGTATATGAAAAATACTTGGAACTGCATGAAACTTCAATTTGTAGCCAATATAGTCATCCTTAGTAAAATGATTACTACGCAATCTGTTATGTTTAGTTGGCTTCCAGTTTGCTTAATTTACAGCTTGAATCCACATTTCACTTAAAGAAATATTAGCTAAAGGAAAACTGTAATCAAAATTAAATAACATCAGATATGTAAAACTAAATATAAATATTATTAAAGAAGAAAGATGATGTAATAATTGTACTTAGCAGTAATAGTAGTAATTAAATAAAATTAATATAAAATAACAAATTTAGAATATCTAATATATAAAATTCCTGTGTCACAGTTTTCGTATTTATACTCCTCCGAAACGGCTTGACCGATTTTGATGAAATTTTATATGTATATTCAGTAGGTATGAGAATAGGTTCATAACTAATTTTTATACCCCTAAGTGTTAAGGGTGGCTCACCCTAAAAAAAATTTTTTTATTTTTTGAACAAATATTTTTTTGGTTATTTTTTTGTGGTGTGCCGTTAAAAAGTACATTTAGTTCTAAATTTTTACCCTCCTACCACTAACCCTTACTTTTTAATAGCATTTTAAATTTTTTAACCCCGGTCGATAGCTGATCAATGGGGTTCCGTTTTGCAAAACTCCTCCGCTTGGGAACAGCATAATAGCAAGTTTCGTCGAGCGCAATTTTTCAAATACATTTTAAAAGTAAAGATTAAAAAGATATAATAAATTGGCTTAAGAGTTATTTACAAAAAAAAAATTTTTTCAAATATATAATTAATTTTTCATAAATATTATAAATGTTGGATTATAACAAAGGTACAGTATTACTGTATTATAAATGTAAGTATTTTAAATATTATAAATGTACAGTATTACAGTAATATTATTTTTTTTTCCTAAATAACTTTTAAACAAATTTATAATATATTTTTAATGTTTAATGTTTAAAATGTATTTGAAAAATTGCGCTCGACGAAACTTGCTATTATGCTGCTCCCAAGCGAAGGAGTTTGGCAAAACGGAACCCCATTAACACTTGATCAACTATCCTCGCCAGGGGTCTACCGGTGTCACTTCTCACCCCGTAAACAGCACGGAGTAGGGATGGAATCGTTCTCCTGTCTCTCTTGCAATAAGCTGTATCTCACTTCTTACACAGTTTTCGGGAAAATTTCGGCCATTATTATTGTTTGTACATCGATCACAGTAGTGACGTTTACAATTATCATTTTATCATTTTCGTGTAATTCTCAAGTGAATTTATAATCAATCTGCAGGGCTGTCATAATTCATTCCTATTTTATAAATAAAGAGAAATATCGTGAAAAGTATGTTAAATAAAAAAAATGGGTGTGTACTTATCTACATGCGTTAGAAGTTATACTTTTTTGGCAACTTTCATCTTTCTACGATTTCATCTTGCTGCAACGCAACGCACAACGGAAAAGCTGCAACGCAACGCACAACGGGAAAGCTGCAGTTGCACAGCAACGCGCGACGAGAAAGTTATCTTTCAAATACTGAATTTTTGCACAGTTTTGCAGCAACGCGCGACGGGAATGCTAGTATATATATATATATATATATATATATATATACATATATATATATAATATTAAATGTTGACTTTATATAAATGTTGATTAGGATGTTGTTGGGATTAGAAGTCAAATACAGAATATGAAATTAACAAACTCAATTCATTGTATACGTTGCAAGCTTTCGGAGGTTACTTGTCTCCTTCATCAGGCTACCTGTTTATTGTAAAATTTATATTTATGTTATATTACAGTCAATTATATTTGTAATTACAATGTACAAAATTATTAGATACTTACAATGGTAGAGAATTCTGTGTGATATTAATCATACAAGTATTTAGAAATTTTGTCCACAATGAAAAACAATCCAATACAATACATACAATACAGTTTGAAATTAAGATTGAAAATAATATTTAAATGTATAACAATTGTACGTCAATAAATAAAATTGATTTTAGAATAGTTTAATATGTTAATGTCCGTAATCTAAAAATTATTTTATTTTTTCACAACTAATACAAAATAATACGACGTTACACCAATAATTAATTTTTAATTACTGAAAAGGTTGATAAAAACGAATTTTTGATTATCAACTGGTTTTTTGGAGGGAATTTTGCAGAACCCTCTATTGTCCAAACGACTAAGTAACGATGCAATAATGTCAACAACAACATAACCTATGTTTTTAACAAAGAAATTTCATGCTGACAAATACGTGTTTTACGTACACAATCAAATTGTTTTGCACTTCAACCAACAATTAAGTAATATCACGAGATGACCCATTGTTTTTATTCACAAAAGTAAGTAGATAGTCATAGATTATGCTGAGATGCTGAATATCAGCACGTTTGTTCACACTCATACTTTCCGTTTTTATGTAGATCATCTCTAAAAGGGCTCGTTTAAATGATTTATCTTCAATACACACTACCGACGTGTTAGTAAAATCAAACTTATGGTGTTTATTGTGAGCATGAATTGATAATGCCGTTGCTTGTGGTTTCAATCTACAATCTGATCTGTGTAACGCCAACCGATCTTCCAACCAGCGTTTCGTGTTCCCAATGTACGTCGCATCACAATCTATACACGGAATCTTGTATACTAAGTTGGACTGTTTCTTGATAGGAATGCTGTCCTTCAGTTTTGTATAAATTTTCTTTGTAGGTAAGATGTTCTTTCTAATTATTTTTATATTGTCTGATTTTAATATGTTAACTAATTTTTCTGTTATTTTAGGAATATTTGGAAGTGTACAAACATTATTTTTTATCTCCAACTCAGTACGTGAAACTTCTAAGCAATACGTAAATCAAATTTAACTCCAAAGATACCACAGCATTGTTTTATAATGCTCAATCATACGAAAAACATTTTTTACACAGAAAAAACAACTTTGTGATTATATTAACACAGTGCCTATCAAACCAAATTACAAATTATCTATTTCTACTAAAGATTTTTTCAAGTTCAAGCTCACAAAATTATTTAGTAGTAGCAATAAAAAAACATGTATGAAAGGAATTATGAATGTGGATGAAGCGAAAGTTGCTTGTTTTGATAGGTATGTTTAGAGGCGACTGATTTCGGAATGATACAAAGAGTTTGTGCCACACCCTTTTGGGTACATGGCGTGATTGTGTATGTATGTATGTATGTCTTCTAGAATAAAGTACGTGTTCATATTGTATTAAGTACAGTTTTAATTAAATATATTGCATTGCATTGCATCATGTAAAAAAATTATAAATTAGAAAATAAAAACATTTTTCAAAACTGCACTGCAAATTTCCTAAAATTAGCAAAAACATTTCACAAAATTACGAAATCGGTGAAGAACAAAAAATCAAATTATTTTCAAACATTCACATAATCTCACATTTTATGTATACATTACTATATGTAAATTAAGAATAATTAATAAATTATTACAAATAAATACAGCAAAAGAAATACACAATCATGTGCATTAGATTTTCTTGGCGAAAATTTACACAATATCAAACTGGCTGCATATTTTTGTGATCAACTCGAAAATAATAATTTAAACATTCGAAATTATTTTCATAGAAAAATAAAATACATTTCAAATGAGATTAACACTAGAACTACCAACCGGTCAAAATGACCGGTTGCATCAGTTCATCACCACTTTTTGTTCATAATTA
This sequence comes from Clivina fossor, assembly GCA_963966155.1. Lineage (NCBI taxonomy): Eukaryota > Metazoa > Arthropoda > Insecta > Coleoptera > Carabidae > Clivina > Clivina fossor. Next base: position 1,621,486 of record OZ014560.1, read on the forward strand.
CAAAAAATATTGTATTTAGAATAGTATGTATTTTGCTAAATTTATGAAATCTTTAATTTTACAAAATGTTAGATTCGTGCGATTTCATTTTACAGAGATAAATATGTGGTATACCTAAATATACCAACCGGTCATTCTGACCGTCATATAAAAATATTACCAGAGTTTAGGATTGCTTGTGCAAATGCAAAAAAATTAAAACACGCGTTAGCAACACACTCTGTCAACATTGTAGCATACACAAAACATATTTTTTACTCTAAATACGGGGAGTCCCACGAATAAAAAGATTCTGTTCTGGTTCACATTTCTGCGGCTAAGTAGTTTCATTTTCTTGTTGGTGCTTCTGGTGCGAGGTGAAATAAATATAAAAAGTGAACAATATTTTGGCAAATATTTTACCATTGTTGCTAATATTGTAAAAGTAAGTTGTGAACATATATTTTTATCATATTCATAATATTCTATATTTTTATTCAGTAATTACACATGCAACTACACATCAAACCGGTCATTTTGACCGGTTGGTAGAAATAGGTATAGAACAAATCCTGGTAGTTCTAGTGTTAAACATAAACATCAGTTCTGATTTAGTGATTATATTTTATTTATAAAAGACAAAAAAATATTAAATTAATACTGAACATGATATAATTTCGAATGTATAAATTTTGTAAATTCAACCACAAAATAAAATTAATTATATTTATATAAAATATAATTAATTTTATTCAAAAAAAAACAAAACATAAATATAAATATATTATATATATATATATAAATATATGTATTTATATTACAATGTAAAAAATTAAATAATTTCAAAAATAGTAAAAGAAATGGACGACTAGATAGAATAACTAAAAAATAAATTAATAAGTTATTTATTTTTTAATTGAGTAAATTTGTATTTATATTACAAGAATCTATTGTTTATTTATTATGCAACGTGCGGTATACAAGTGGATTCAGACCAACGCGATAGCAATTGCGATCGCGATTGCAATTTTGTGTTTTCAGACTAAATGCTGTAGCGAGAATCATTTTGCATAGCTTTTAGATAATTAATATATATACGGAGCGGAGCGTATAGGAATTTCTACAAATGTGTGCTAATTTTGATATCGAGGAGGAAACTCTGTTACTTTTGGCATTTCGGACCACACTTTGTCTTTCTTCTTGACATTTTTGTATTCTGCATGCGATAAATCAAACAGAATGGGATAGTTTCTTACACTTTCCATTAGCTTTTCAGCTATATTCGACATTGTTGTCACACGCGATGAGCGATAAAATAGAGCATGCAGCGATTCCACAATCACAATCAGTCGCAACACCCAGTCGCAAAACGATGACGATTGTCGCCACGCCACGGTGTGAATCGCGCTTCGTGTCCATTTACATGTCGCGATTGATCGCAATCGCAATGGTCTGAATCCACCTTGCATACAACTGAATACAACTTGCAGTAAGATTACGTGTAAAAAATCAAAATAAAATTTGATTCAACCAAATATTTAACCGGTAAGATCGTAAATACTGCATAAATAATGGTAAAAACTGATCGGAAAAAGGGCTTCTTACTTATTTCCTGGCCTTGTGTTATAATTTTTTTATTTTCTTTTTCATTGTTTGTAGAAATAACTCAAGTTTTCGTGATTATAATAAATTTTGATTGTTTCATATATATGTATTATTTTTTCGTAGGTACTTTAAGTGTAAAATGAAATTGTCTAGGAATGCACTTGTATAAACTATAATTGAATTTTGCTCAAACGATTTTTCTCATAATCGTCTTAAATTTTTGAAAGAGGTGAAAAACTTTTTAACTAAATTGTACATATTTCCGATATTTGGAAACATTATACATTTTTATGAAATTTTAAACCGGAATAAGTGAAATATGCTGAGACAAATAACTTCAAATAGGGACAAACAAGGGGTGATCTTGGGACAAACAATCCTATATCGGGATGTCTAATCATTTTAGTGACAACATCCACACAAAAAAGTGAATTTAAATATGCATTTCTTGTATGATACGTATATGTAAAATATTAAATAAATTACGTCGATTTCGTCAATTAATTCGTGTAAGTACACGAAATTGAATTAAATTTCTATTTTATTTTCAACAAAAATAATAAAAATACTAAATATAATACATCAATATATATATATATATATATATATATATATATATATATATATATATATATATATATATATATATATTTGATTTATTTATTTCAGGTAAGCAGTCTTTTTTTGACAGGATAAGGCAATTAATTTCTCATAATCCTCTTATAATAGTTGTTGTTTGTACTTTTTTATTGCTTCATTCAATATATATATATATATATATATATATATATATATATATACATATATATATATATATATATATATATATATACATATATATATATATATATATATATATATATATATATATATAAAGTTTAATTTTATCTATTAATATCTTATTTTAATGCGTACGTGTGAAAATAACGGTTGTGAATTTCTATTAATGATTGTTACATTGTCCTATTCTGGTGGTAATTCACCTTTTTTTTTTCATAAACGACTTATAATATACAATATTTTTAAACGCCTGGGCTAGTATGCAATATGCGCAGCAGGTGCGTTATCAGTGTTGTCTATATTAAGGATAAATATGATAAAAAAAAATTATTTAAATGTTTATTTGAATAATTTTGTAAGTGTTTACTTACAGATTTTTTTTTTAATTTGTTCAAATACGGTAAAAATATATAAAAATTTAATCAATTTTTACTTATAACAATTAGAAAATTGAATAGAGTAATATGAAATCCAATCGCACGTTATTTATAACAATAGGGAGTTATCGCAAGTACAACGATAAATTTAGCGTACTTTATTTACCTACAAGCGAAAGAATGCGCATGCGCATGAATTTAGCGTACGGTAAAGAAATAACCGCGGTCCGCTATTTTCGCAAAATAGCGAAGCATTCTCACATATGTTATTTTGAGTGGTAAGGTTTATGTTCTTGTCATCTTGTGTTTATAAACGTTTTATTTTATGCAGTGAGGTTAAGTTGTTGTGAAATAAATATAATAGAAATTTTATATCCAAGTAGTTTTACGTGTTATTGTTACTGGTTTATGTAAACCACTGCTATCTGAAAATGTGTACACCTGCTAAAATCATGAGACTTCGGTTCAAATATGAAGATGATTTGGAAATTTTACGCCAAGTATTAGCGGAAAATCCTTTTGAAGAGGCTTGCAGATGGAGATCTGTCCATAATAATATTGTTCAACGCATTGGAAAAGAGTTTTCTCAGCGTGCTATTAAGGAACACGTTGAATAATAATAATAATAAAACTCTTTATCAAAGAAGATACAATAAAACTGAAAAAGTAAGTTTAAAATAAATCGTAGCTGTAGTATTATCATTATTCCAGTTTTGTGGAATGAAGAGTATGCTCACACACTTTGTGTTACAATTTCTAATCGTATGGCATCATTTCTAGATCTGGTACGGAGGAACAATACGAAGAAAAAGAACGTTTGCTTCAGAAACTGGTCGATGGCTATTTATACATACAGTATGTATACGAAATTGGCTATTTATACATACAGTATGGTATGTGTATACAACTGGCTATTTATACATACGATATGTATTTGCAATTGGCTATTTATACATACGATATGTATATGCAATTGGCTATATACAGATTTACATATACTGATTGTATGTGCTATTATCACAATTAATATTTTGATAATAACTACACAATTATAAATAATTATTATAGTTTTATTTAGTAAAATTTATTTACAATATTGTTCAATAAAGTAATACATATACTATAAAGTATCATTAAATCAGAGAAATAAATATAAAGTACAATAAATATATTATTTTTTTAGGATGAAGCTATTTATACATATTGTAATACGGTATATATACGCAATTGGCTACTTATACATACTAAAAAAAAAACCTAAGCTAACCTACTAACCTAACCTACCCTAAATAGCCAATTACGAAAAAGTTCATTTTAATAAAATGTTAAGTTTAGTTGAATGCGTGGTTTTGGCGGTGGCGTTGCTAACTTGTACACATACTGTATGTATAAATAGCCAATTGCGTATGTATACTGTATGTATAAATAGCCAATTGTGTATACATACCGTACGTATAAATAGCCACTTTCATATTTTTTAATATTTTCATGTTCATATCGAGCAACAATCAATAAAAAAAAAAAAAACAAAAATACCAAATGGCTTTTTAGTTTCTTAGAAGAGTTTAAACTGAATATAGCTCTGAACCTATTTAGAAAAAATAAATCAAAATAAATATATTTTTCGTAATACAATTTTACAATTATGATATTTTTATAAAATCTAAATGAAGACAACTTGTAAATTGCGACCGTTAACCTTTTATATATTATTTTGAAATTTAAAAAAAAAATACATTTTAGAAATTTTTCGTTTTCAATTTCTTTTTATTCAAACATTTTTGAAAGCGATAATAGTTGATTCAATAGTAAATACATGTTAAAAATATGAAAATTTTATTTATTAATATAATTATTATTAGTATAATTATTGGTTCAAAATGTTAATTTATTATCTAGTTTGCTAGAAAAATATAAGACAAAAATAAAAAATTTAGTCAATTTCGTTCTGCTCGGAGAAACCACACGTCTTTTAATCTAAATCTAAATTCTAAAATTTTGAGTATTTTTTTCTTTACTTGTTTATATGTTCTTTGTTCTTCTAGTTAAACAACATGAGGTAAGTAATATATTATTATTTATTATTCTAGTTATCTAAAGAAATTTTCTGTACGAGAAGTACTTTTATCATTTTCATATTTAATTTGACAGTTTTCAATATTTCAACAAAAAAATAAATTCATGCGCCACTTCGATTTATATGTTTTTGTGACATTTTGACATTTTTGATATTTTTAACATTTTTTTAATATTAGTATATTTATTATCATAATAAACGTCATTGCAATATTATACATTGCATTTGTATGTTTTATATGTTTTTTTGTATGCAAAAAACAAGAACAAATATTTTGTGTTCATTTGATGGAACAAATTTTAATTTAAATTTGGCGCCGAGGATTAATGGCGGCGCATCGACCGAACTCTACCTATAGTATCTCTATTATTTCTTTCTAAAATTTTTGGATAAAAAATTTATTTTCCTCTTTTTAGTGCATTTAAATATAAGCGTGGTTTTTAAAATGTTTTTTTTTTATATATTTTATTTTATACATAAATTCAAAAAAAAAAACAAACAATAAAATTAATAATAATAACACTTAGTAGATATTTTCGATCAAAGATCTCTTTTGTATTTTGTTTTTCCTTAGTAACAAAAAAATGTTAAATGTTTATATTTATTTTGTCATAACTAAAATTTTTTTTGTGAAATTAAATTATTAGTAAAATTGTGGTAAGTCAGATTCAAATTTAATACATTGTATAGTTAATAGTGTATAAATGTTTTCTTCGATAATATGTAACAATTTGTAAAGATAATTTTTGAGAAATATGAATAATATAATATTAGTAGTACCTATATTATTCAAAGCTTATAAGGCATTTAACATATAACAATTTAATATGGCCGCATCAAATTGTTCAAATCAAAAAAATTATTATAGACATTAAAATAATACTCTATTTAATTTTTATATATGCATAGGTGCTGGTTCATTCCCTATTTGAGAATAGGCAAGTTTCATCTTGCTACGATTTCGTCTTGCTTCTCAAAAATTTGAATCAAATTATGTTTATAATTCAAATGTCAAATGACAGCTGTGTGAAGTTATGTACACTACTGATAGAAGTGTTGCTTTTGACTAATATATAATAGTGCAATTGATATTTTATTATTATTATATTATTATTTGTTTATTTATTTATTTTTATTATGTTTATATGTTTAATTACTCTTTTCGACTTCAAACGTGACCCTTGAAGGATCACGGGTTTCCTAGTTTATTTATTTAAAAAACAAATATTTGCATAAATAATAGTATATTATTCATACAGTATATAATTGGGATCTAAAATGTTCTGAATGGCATCTGGTGGCGAAATGAGAAACTAAAACACTGCGTGCACTTGTGTCAACGATCAAAAGTGACAGCTTGCGGAAAAGTTAAGATGTGTAAATATTTGCAACATTATTGTATTATATAATAAATATTTAAATTCTAGATGTTACTGATTTGAATATGCGTTTGATTTAAAGTTCAGTTGTGCAAAGTGTCAACTAACCTATAACAATATAATAAGGTTGCGATGCAGTGTTTACACTTTTCACCTAAACCAGCTTTGTAGGAACACACTACAGACTTAATCGCACCGTTTCTGTCAATTGTCATTGAGATTTCATGTGGAACATCTTTTAAACTTGACGTTTTCAAACACAGAGATGTGACTGTCATCTTGCCATCACATCACTTTTCTAATGATTTTCCACATTGTATAATATGTCCAGCGTTTAAAATACGCTCAGCTTGTGTAGAATTGTTCTGACAAGGGTTTAAGCCGGCCCATTTGCAATTTTTTTTAAGAGTTAATAGTATTTTTAATTAAAAAAAAACCATACACTTTGATTGAGCTTTGACAAGTGCACGCTTAGGTCCGCCATATTGAATAGGCCATGCCCTCCCAATACAGAAAAGTTGTTTTACATATAACGCCCCTTTTACACAAAAATATTCTGTAATAATTTAATAATAATATCAATAATTTAATTGTATTTATATTATTAAGATATTTATGTCTAAAATTGAAATAGACGCATTTTTTCTACTTTCAATTAAAATTCTAACTAACTTATCGTTTATACACTTATATATATATTATAATATTTACAGTAATATGGAGCAACAGCAACAGCAACAGCAACCACAGAAACCACAAAAAAACACGTTCGATATTTGCCACGTCGAAAACTTTTATTTTATAGGTTTAATCAATGGTGGTACGCAGCAGGGTATGTAATGAATTTACTTCAATAATTTAAAGATAATTCAAAGCCAGTAATTTCGATTTTTACAACAAAATTATTAAACTATTAAATATTTTAATTTTTATAAACACACTTATAACATACAAATTGATCAGTTTTTAAATGTTTTACATTTTTATTTTAAATATATTTTCTGAAGAAAACGATAATAAACGTAGAAAATTAAAAATTTTAATAAAAAAAATCTAGTATTAATATCCCACATTAGACATTTTCTTTTTCTTTCGTCAAATGTAATTAATATTTCTTATATTTAATATTTTTATTATATTTGACATTTTTAAAATCTACACAAAGTTAAATAAATCTCTTGAAAATAATAATAAAAATTATTAAATAAATGCTTCTAATTCAAATGTTACGTACTGAAACTATGAACACGGACCAAAATTTTAAAAGAAACAAATATTCTTTCAAATTTATAAAATTAGGACAATGTATACAAACTTATAAAAGAATTATATGACGTTTGGTTAAAAGAACATACCATAATACATATATATATATATATATATATATATATATATATATATATATATATATATATATATATATATATATATGACTATGTGAGTGATATTGAAAGTATGCATACGTTTGTGTGAACATCCAATGAATAGATGGAATGGTATGATTGAGAATGTTTTACGTGAGCGAATGTTTCCAAGTGGTATAGAAGAGCATATATGAGAGATATCATGAATATGGATAAAGTAAAAGTTACTATTAGGAAACTAATTTCGGTATTGTGGAAAGAATTTGTGCTACAGCCTTTTGGGTACATGACGTGATTGTGTATGTATGTACTTAATACTTTCAAATAAAAATTAAATATTAAAACGTGTAATATTGAACATATTTAACTGTGTCATTTTACTCGATAAATTCTTGTATATCTGAAATCTGTAAAGTTTTGTTTTACATGTAAATAGGTATGACGATAAAAGATATGAAACAAGAGACTGACAAAGAAAGCTCAGAACCGTTGTGAGCTTTCTTGGGTTGCATTATCGTTCCACATTTTATTTTTTTCTTGGAAAACATTAATTTTTATTTTTAGTAACCATCGGCCGCCCCTCTCAACCTGACGCACAGGGCGATGGCCCGACCTCAACCACCCCTCAAACCGGCACTGCTGTTACGAGGAGCAGTAGCAGTATCACGGTAGATGAACCGCCTAGTAAGTATTTTTCGTTATATATTTCGTATTTATTTTACAGAAAATGATTTCAAAAGCCCAAAGTAGAAGAATATAGACAGAATTCTTAGATGATCATTTTTATAAAATACACTCATCTATCAGCAAATGCTCATGAATCTTTTCATTATCGTTGGCAAAAACAATTTGTTTTAAATATTTTATATATTGATCAGATCTCTGAGTGAAACAGGATAAAAAAAATATCTAAAATTGTTTTATTCTAGTATTTATTATAGAATATATAGTTTATATCAAAGCTTTGAAACAATCCAAATTTTTAACTGCTCCGCTCCGCTCCGCGCTCTGTATCGGTATTTATTTATACAACTTGTCCAGCTTCGCTTCGCGCTCCGACCTAAATAATTATTGTAAAAAAACTTACGATATTTTGTAAATAAAAAAAAAAAATTAAACATAAAAATAAAATAAAAATGATAATTAATTTTTAAACATGTGTTGTAAAATTAAAAAAAAAAAAACATATTTTGCAATGAATGGAGCAGTGAAGCAACTAATATTTTTATAACTCCGATTTCGCTTTGAAGCTTGAAGCTCTGGGTTATATAAAAGGCAAAAAGTGTTACAGTCAAAGCCAGACCTATCTTATTGTCAAATTTACAGAGACACATTTTGTTTATTTAACATAATTGAAAAGATTATTTTTTCATCATTATATAATGATACTTGTAAGCATAAGTAAAATATAAAAATTAATTATTAAAAAAGTAAATATATTTTCTTTCAAAAACTAAATATCACTATTCTTATTTTTTAATTAAAATACTTATAAGCTGTTTTATAGCTGCCATTAACGACAAATCAAAATAAAAAATTTTGTATTTATTAAAATATTCAAATTATATATACTAAATAATAAATATGTTTAAAAAATCTAAAGTTTATAATGCGTTGGTAATTTGGCAAAAATAGACCTTAAAATCTGTTGTAATATCGACATTATTTAATATTGCCATTAATAAGGCAGCATTGCTTTTACCAAACATGTTTATACCGCTTATACGTTGTTGCAATTGTGGAACAGCTGTATATAGAACGGAAATAAGCATTACACTTCTACAGTTTGTAGTTGGGGGGATAAGATACCTTTTTGATAATTTAAAGTCCGATAGATACCTACTTATTTTTTTCACGAACATTAAAATTTTTATGATTGAATTCAAAATTAAAGTAAATTGAACAGTATTAGTACCTATATGATTAGCAATACGTATCATATACAAAATATTAAGTCCGATTTACAAAATATCACTAATAATATATAAAAATGATTCGACGAAGAATTTACAAATGTCATCTTCATGGATTCTACTACATTAGTAGTATTATTTTTATTTTGTTTTTATTATAATTTTTAACTATTAGCAGTTGCATCAGTTGCAAATATGGTTTATTTAATTCAGATTCTTTTACAGGGAAGAAACGTGCTGCAGAAGCCGTTCACCAACACCAATGCGAAAATTGTGGTAAGTTGACTTACGAGCCAAATATAATTTTTCGTAAAGCTTATCTAGCTGATAATAGTACTTTTCGAACAATGTAGGATAAAAATAAATAATTTACACTGATAACTTATTAAATTGTTCTTGCGTATTATTATATTTTAAATATTGACAATATTATTAATAATATTAAATTAAATAATAATAATAATAAAATGTATTAAAATTTATTTAGTTTCAATGAAAGTATATGAAAATATGTCACTGTAATGAATAACATATTACTAACCACAGGTACGGTGTCTAACATTTTCAAAAAAAATAATTTTTTATATAGAAATTTTTCATATATCTTCTATCTAGATGACGAATCTAAACTTAGTTTATGTGGGTGTATGGATGTGCGTCGTCAGCTCGCTCGCTCGCTCGCACATTGTATACTTAGCAGAAAACTACAATAATAATTTATTTTTTTATTTCGGTTCAATTAAATATATATAAGTACATATGCATGTAATATTATAGTAAGGTATCTTTCAGTAAATTTGTTGTCAGGAATTTTCCATAAATAGTTAAAATTTGTTTAGTTCTGTAACATTATTGTTGGTATAATTACACACATTTCTAAATTTATCTATAAAGGATGTATTTTGAAATGAATGAATTACACTTTTAATATCTTTTTTAGTATTATTATACAAAATATGTATTAAGTCTCATTATTTTGATATTAATATACAAGCTGTAATTTTACATAATTCAAGAAGTTGTATCAACAATAATAACAAACAATAATTTGCAGAAAGTAAGGAATTTTACTTACTTTATGTGAATATTATGTAAAAATTACAGAATTTTGAGATATAAATACAGAATATTTATGTTAAAATTTTACTAATATTTTTATGTAATTTCGGTATTTTTTTTTACAGTGTATGTAAGTACAATACTTGCAAATGTGCTTACATATATCACAGATATTTATATTTTATTTATGTAAACAGCATTTGATTGACAATCTAATATCTTCAATTTAGGTTACAATATTAACCAATTTTCTATCTTCAAAATTGAAGTTACATTTTTAAATATTTTAAAAATTATACGTGATAAAATGATGCAATGTATATTTATTTAGGTAAAGTAAAAGATTTGGAAAATATAAATCAAGATTTACAAGGTCGACTAGAAGAAATGCGTACGAAAGCGTTAGAAGCGGAAAGTGAAAACAAACGTTTATTAAGACTATTAAGACGATAAAAAAAGAGAGAATGTATAATTAATGATTAATCAAATTATAATACTAATAATTAATTAATTAATTGAGAATAATAAAAAAATTATATGTAAAGAGTAATTTAAAATAATAACTAGAATATATATCTATAAACTAATACTTAATTTTATGAAAATATTATTAATCTAAAATAATAAACTACTAAATAACTAAAATAAAAACTATAGCTGGTATATATATGTGTGTGGCAGACTTTGTAGTCCCGGGGGTGCAGGGGGCACGTTCGAGTAGCAGGTCAAACAGATGTCCGGTAAGGGTAGCGATAGACCGACCCTTCGTGGTGCGGGCAGAGGGGCACGCAAGGCAAAGAAGCGATAATAAAAGAATTATCTTTATTTGTCCTGTAATAAATATATATGATAAGCTACTTGCTTAGTGAAAGTGAGTTAGTATATCATGCTCAATCATCTAATCCTCACTCGACGTAAGGCAATACAGGTGTTATTTTATTTAGGTACAATTTGATGGATTAATCTAGTATAATTGTCTCTAATGAGACTGGTTAGGATAGGTCAGTATAGACGGGTCGTTGGACTAGACATATTGGCCGCTACCTCAGCTCAATCACTAGTACCGTTGATTGCAAACGGACCATCCAAGAATGCAATTTACAACTAGCCCACAACAATAATTAGCGTTACACTAATTGGGCAGTTCGTTGGGCAATCCTGGTTGCAGTGCGGGCCCACACATGCCGGCAAGACGCACCGATGGCTGGCAACGGTTCTTACAATTCTCCAGGAATACGTACCAACATGGAAGGGTTACATCATCGTAACCGGCAGCGAATTCGCGGTAGCAGCGAATTCACCTCATACAACACACATACATGCATTTATTAATATAATTGACATCCTAACTCACTCACCAATACGTAGCGTATATAAGATTAATAATCCAATCGCTGTTTTGGAGAATAAATCACAAAACTGCACTATTTATGTATTAACTGGAGCACTTTATTAAAGCGTTATACTAGAACAAAAGTCCAGTCAAGAATGGTCTCAAGCCAAGATATTTTTCACATCCGGCAGATGTGTAATATTACTTATGTGTACAAGTCAAACGAATATGGTTCTACAGTGGTAGTGTCATTAGGGTGTATAAGGTCAATGTTAGCATTCTAGGAAATGCTTGAAATCTGATCTACAAAGCCAGTATTCCACACATATATTTGCTATATTTAAAAGAACATTTTAAACTAGAATTTTTAACTTTAAAAACTTAACTAAAATTGTATTTATATTTTTATTACTCTAACAAGACTGAATGCCGCACTGGAAGAAGAAATTGAGAAAATTAAAGCCAAGAAAAGAAAAATTTAAATTAAATTTTATAAATCAAAATTAAATATTGTATATTTCAAAATTAAAATAAAAACAGTACGTATTATAATAATTTTATTATTTAAGTATCTATTTAAAACTACACTCTAAAAAACAAATTATATAATTTTACCTACAAACCATGAGTATTTCTAGGTATAATTATTATTCAACTGCTATAATTTTATTCATAATTGTTTAAAAATACATAATATCAGAACTATTACAAATATTATACGTAATATGATATATTACCAACGGTGTTGAAAAGTATATATGTGAGAAATATTATCAATTTTTTTAGTAAATTTGCTGTCAGAGATTTTTTATAAATAGCTAAAATTTCTTTAGTTTTGTAATAATATTGTTGATATAATTACATACATTTCGCTGTTTGAAATTCAAATGCGATTTCTTGCGGTAAAAATGCTCGAATATTATGTTGCTGCATATCAAATTGTAGCTAAATGCACCGCCTAAACGATGCGCGATGAGATTTTATTGGGGAATTTCTCTAAAAAAGTATTTTCATCATTTTTGATTATTCAATTTGACATTTTTTCAATATGTAAATATTGTGTTGCCAACTTTCCAAGAAATATCAAAGTGGTCTATATATGGGTTTACCCATATACTTCTAATCTTGTTATATATAAAATTTGAAATGTTATTTGTACGTATGTTTGTTATTTTACAATCCAATAGTGAATGAATGAGAATTTTCAAATTTGAAATACAGCCTTAATCTCAACTTATGCCATAAGCTATAAGGAAAATTTTTTTCATTGTTTTCATTTGTTTCATTTTAAACGTTAAATGCTGTATTATTATTGTTTTGGATTGCTTTAATCTTTTGTAGTTTTATATTTATAACAATTATTGTTTGATATATATGATGATTGGTTGTCTGTGCGCAGACGAGACAATATCGCTTTGAGATGTGAGACAGAACTGTTCGACCTCGGTCGCAAGCGGTTTCTATACTTAACATCCTCTATCGGGCGCGTGCATAACTAGTCCACAGCCCTGCAGTACTCAAACAATGTACTACAGCCCTGCGGTTACAAATATGTACAAAACATGCCGGCCACCTTGAAGGATGTTAGTCCTTCAAACAAAGCAAAGAATAAGATAAAAAATACAAATACAAATAACATTGGTAATATGTTGTTCATTATAGTTCAGTTGGTAACACACATAATTTTACGATTGGCCGTTTTAGAATACCACTAGCACACTTCACACTGACCACTCGCACTATATTGTCTTTTCCAGCATGAAGTTGGATAATACGTCCTAATTTCCACTGGCCCGGAGGTAAATTAGGCTCTTTAATTAACACCATGGAGCCTGTTGTTACATTGGGCACATTTTTTGTCCATTTGTTTCGCTGATGTAATTGCGAAATATATTCTACACTCCAACGACGCCAAAATTGTTGATTTAATCGTTGCAAATATTGAAATCGGTCTAAACGATTCAACTTAATGTCTTGCACGTCGGGATCCACCAACGCTGTGTATGGTCGGCCGATTAGAAAATGTGCTGGTGTTAAGGCTTCCATATCGTTCGGATCGGATGTGATAGGGGTTAAAGGACGAGAATTTAATGTAGATTCGATCTGAACTAATACCGTGTACAACTCCTCAAAAGTTACGTTTGCGTCACCCACAACCCTTTTTAAATGAAATTTGGTACTTTTTACTCCCGCTTCCCACAATCCACCGAAATGTGGAGACGAAGGCGGATTGAAATGCCACGATATTCCCTCACTATTAATGCTATCTGTTATCTGATTTTTATTAGCGTTAAGCCATTTATATAGTAATATTAGTTCTGCATTTGCACCTTGAAAATTGGTGCCGTTGTCACTATGCATATGCAATGGTTTACCACGCCTGGCCACAAATCGCCTGAGACATGCAATAAAAGCTTGTGTAGAAAGACTAGTTACTAGTTCTAGATGTATGGCCTTAGTACAAAAACAAACGAAAACACAAATGTAGCATTTGATAAGTTTTGGATTACGACCTTGCCTATCCTTTATTGTGACAGGTCCCGCGTAATCGACACCAACTGTATGAAATGGTGGCATGGGTGTGACTCGTGCCTTGGGTAAATTGCCCATAATAGGATTGGGTGGTTGTGCATTATATCTGCAGCACTTGATACATGTTCTAACCGTTTTTTTTGCTATGTTTCTGCCATTTATTGGCCAAAATTTTTCGCGAATTGCGTTCAATAATGAGTTTGAACCTACGTGCAATAATCGAATATGTTCGCTAGAAATTATCAAATTGGTTAAATGCGACTTGGGTAATAAAATTGGATGACGTTTGTCAAATGTGAAATTTGATTCTTTAAGTCTACCACCTACTCGTATCAAGCCGTATTCGTCTAAGAATGGATTAAAAGATATGAGTTTGCTTCTAGTTTTAACTGCTTTATTTTGTAATAAATCATTGTATTCTTCGCGAAATGAATTAATTTGTTCAAATCTTATTAAATTTACTAGAGCGGTATTTAATTCGTTATTAGTTAACGCGTTGTAATTTCTTTTTTCCTTTCCTTTCAAACGACAGTTTTTTATAAATCTTATACACCATGCTAAAGTTCGTTTAATTCGAGTTAAATTTGAATAGTTTTGAACGTTAATTAATGAAGTTTGATTAATTACTATGTATGACTGTATCGCTGCCTTCCTTTGTTCAGGAATATCATTATTTTGTATATTATTTTTATTTGTAATCGAATATGAATTATTTCCGTTGAGCCAGTCCGGCCCTGTCCACCATAGTTTAGACTTCGATAATTGTGTTGGTAACATGCCGCGAGATACTATGTCTGCTGGGTTTTCCGTTGATTTTACATGATTCCACTCGTTTACATTTGTCATATTTTGAATACTTGCTACGCGATTCGACACAAATGTCGACCATTTATTGGGGTTAGAATTTAACCAACATAAGACTATTTGTGAATCGGTCCACCAAAATTTCTGTGTGATGTTTAAATTTAATATATTAAGAAATTTTGTTGCTAATTCAGCCAATAATGTAGCTGCTAACAATTCGAGTCTGGGTAATGTTACTTTTTTAATCGGTGCTACGCGTGACTTAGCAGCAAGAAGTCTTACAACTGTTTCGTTATTGTTTATAGATTTTAGATAAATGCAAGCTCCATATGCCTTTTCAGAAGCATCGGCAAACCCATGCATTTCGATTTCACTTGCGTACGGACTGAGAATAAATCGCGGAATACTTATTTCCTTTACCGATTGTAACTCTCTTGTAAAATTTAGCCAACATGAATATAAATTTTGTGGAATGGTTTCATCCCAGTTTAATTTTAGTTGCCAAATTTCCTGAATGATTAATTTAGCTATTACAATAGTAGGTGCAAGTAAGCCGATGGGATCAAACAGTTTGGCTGTAGTTGATAAAATTGAACGTTTTGTTACTTGCACGCATCCAGCTTTGATTGGGTTAGAAAACGAGAACACGTCCTGTGAAGGATCCCACAAAACTCCTAAAGTTTTGTTCATGCAATTCGATAAAAATACAGTTTGAGTGTCTACGTTTGTCTCATTTAATTCACATGCATTACTTTTGAATTTGGTTAATGTAAACTCGCTTTGTTTCAAGATATTAATTAAATTTTGTTTAATTATCTTTAAGTTTTCAATTGAATTTGCTCCCGTCAATACGTCATCGACATAAAAATCGGATTTGATTATTTTGGATTCGATCGGATACTTTCTTTCATTATGTTTGCTAGTTCAAATAAACAACGTATCGCGAGGTATGGTGCTGCTGCCATACCGAATGTGACGGTGTTCAGTTCGAAATATTTTAACAATTCTGTGGGATTATCGCGCCATATTAATTTTTGGTATTTTCTATCGTTTTTATGAACCCAAATTTGACGATACATTTGTGTTATATCTCCGGTTAGCACGTACTTATGAGTGCGAAATCGTGTAATTATCGAGAAAAGATCGTCTTGAATTGTTGGACCTACGTACTGTAGCTGATTAATTGGTAATCCCGAATTCAATTGACACGAACCGTCGAATACGATCCGCAGTTTAGTTGTTTCGCTTGATTCTTTAATAACTGCGTGATGCGGTAAAAAGAATGAATTTTCATCTAAGTTATTTGATTGTGACATATGGTTTTGAGTTTTATAATTATTTATACATTCAACATAGGCATTTTTCTTATTTGAATCTTTTTCAAATCCCTTTTCTAGTTTCAAAAATCTATCTTTCGCAATTTCTACGGAATTTCCTAAATCTGAAATATTTGATTTAATCGGTAGGCGTACTATAAATTTACCATCTGGATCTCGCGTTGTTGTTTGTTTGAATAGTGTTTCACAATAAGTTTCTTCGCGGGATAGAATTTTTTCTTTCGTCTGAAATTCGTCAATTCGCCAAAAGGTTTGTATTTCTTCGTTTAACGCGTGTAATGAGAGATACGATCGCGTTTGTTGTGGTGATGCGGAATTTATTTGACCGGACACGATCCAGCCGAATTTAGTTTTTTGAAATATTACACCGTTTTGATTTTTGATTTGACCCACGCATAAAATACTCCAGAATAGTTCTGCACCCAATAATAAATCTATATCTTGTGATTTATTAAAGTACGGATCCGCTAATTTTATATTAGGTGGAATATTGAATGTATTTAGAGGTATTGTTATATTTGGCAAAGAATTTGCTACTTTTGGTAAAACGAAACAATCTATTTGTGCTTTAAAGTTGTTGCATCTTGATGCAATTGTTAATTTGACTCGATTTTTTAAATAAGAAATACTTTGGTTAATTCCAGTCAACGATATGTTTGTTGGTATTAAATCTAAACGTAATAGTTTGCAAGCGCGTTCAGAAATAAAATTTGATTGAGAAGCTGAATCCAATAAACATCTTAATGATTTTGTTTCACCTGTTTGTGTGATTACATTTACTAGAATAGTAGCTAATAACGTTTGATTATTATTTTCTACAACTGATGAATAACTTCCGACATTATTGTTTAACTGATTACTGGTATCTGTTTTTTCGACATTAACTTCACCTTCATTTTTTTGTATTTTAGCACATGAGTTTGTGCCACTCTTATTACTTTCTTGTTTATTGAGATTTAAATGTAAAGTAGTATGATGTTTTTTATGACATAATTTACAGTTAGTGGACTGACAATTTGAGACAAAGTGTCCCTTTCTTAAGCAATTAGTGCAAAGTTTTAAGAGTTTAATTTTTTCAAATCTAGCTATTGGTTCGAGTTTTAAAAATGATTCACAATTTTGTATGTAATGTGTACCCTTACAATTTGTACATGCAATTTTAGATGTTGTGTTACTTTCAACAATGTATGATTTTACTAAATTGCGCTTTGGTTCGTTTTTGTCGCCATACAATGTATTTTTTCTAGAAGCGATTGCTTCTAGCGTACCGTATTGTTTATGTAAAAATTCAATAAAAGTTTCATATGTTGGTACTTCTTGATTTGACAATAGATTTGAATTTAACTGTTTTTCCCACTCCTGCGCAGTTTTTAAATCTAATTTATTTAAAATGATAGGAATGAGAAATGCGTCCCAATATTTAACCTGTTGCCCAAGTGATTTTAAACATTGCATATGTGTTTCTAAATTATCAATGAATTCGCGCAATTTAATGTGTGATTCTTTCGATATATCATGGAGATTTAAGATAGCATTAACGTGATTGTTAATTATTTTTCGTTTATTGTCATACCTTTTATATAAATTATCCCATGCAATACTATAATTAGCATCGGTTGTGTCTAAATGTCGTAACATGTTAGCAGGTTCACCCTTTAACGTCGCTCGCAGATAGCAAAGTTTTTGACACTCAGATAATTCGATATTATTGTGTACCATTGCAATAAAATTATCTTTATACTCGCGCCATTTTGTCAACGTACCATCAAAGATTGGTAAATCTATACGCGGTAACTTTACGTTGTTTATACGTTTCGATTGACTTTGAGTTGTAGATGCTACAACGCTACTTATGTTATTTGAGTTGTTGCTTTTTGTATCGGTTTGTTGATTGAATCTTTCGATTATGTTACTAGCTTTAGACACAATTGCAAAATATGAATTTTGAAAAGATTCGCGTTCATCTAAATTCTTGTCTTGTTCGATTTCGAAATTATCAATTTCATTTTGTATTTCATTAAAATGAATTATTAATTGTTCAATAATATCTAATCGTTTTGTTAAGTTTTTGACTATAATATCATTTAATTCGTTTTCGTCTAAACTATTTACATGCTTAGTAAATAAAGTTACTTGTGTTTTTAAATGACCGCGATCTTTACAAAGTTTTTTATATTCTTCGGACATTTTGAACAGATCGAATATACAATCAATTAGTTAGAGGAAAAAAATTGGAATAAAGTATTAACTTACGGTTAAACAATGTGAATAGATTGATATGAAACAATGTCGTTTGACCGTTGTGCACACAGGATTCCCGCCTTTTCGATGGTTGTGGAATTCCAGCTGCCCAGTAGAATCTTGAGCGACTCGTACACTCGACCGATGCGCGATGTGGCGTTGGCTTGTTGAATGTTGACCAGCTGAATTCTGTGCGTCGCGTGCTCGCGTTGATGTTGATGTTCGCTGAGATGTGATTATAATTATTCAAATCTTCATTTACATTATTCGAATCTGTTCGTTAGCTCCGGCTACGAAGGACCATGTTTTGGATTGCTTTAATCTTTTGTAGTTTTATATTTATAACAATTATTGTTTGATATATATGATGATTGGTTGTCTGTGCGCAGACGAGACAATATCGCTTTGAGATGTGAGACAGAACTGTTCGACCTCGGTCGCAAGCGGTTTCTATACTTAACATCCTCTATCGGGCGCGTGCATAACTAGTCCACAGCCCTGCAGTACTCAAACAATGTACTACAGCCCTGCGGTTACAAATATGTACAAAACAATTATGGTTCGTACATCTTGAGCGAATGTCTAATGAACGTTTGGTTAAAAAGCTTTATATGAATGATTTTGAAGGTATACGTTTGCAGGTGGACATCCGATGAGTAGTTGGAGTGATGTATGATTGATAGAGTGGCTTGCGTGAACGGAAATTTCCAAGTAGTCGGAATAGAAGAGCATGAATGAGAGAAGAATTACGAATGTGGATGAAGCAAAAGTTTCTGGTTTGGATAGGAATGTTTGGAGGAAACTGATCTCGGTATAATGGAAAGAGTTTTTGTCACACCCGTTCGGGTACATGGCGTGATTGTGTATGTATGTATGCAGTGGCGTAGCTAGGGTGGGTGTCATTCGGGGCGGAGGTAATGGTGTCACCCCTATACTTAGATGCAAATTTTTTTAGAAATCTTATAAATTAACGAAAATTTAGATGGAAAATATAAACTAAACAAAAAGAAATATTTATTTTGTATTTATTATAAAAACAAATTCACTAAAATAATTCAGTTGGTAAAATGTAGGTATCATTCCGAGAATGGTGCCATCCCCTAAAATGGTGTCACCCGGGGCGGACCGCCCCCCTGTAACACCCTCCCCACCTAGCTACTCCACTGTATGTATGTATGTAAGATTCAAAAAAAATCAACTTGTATTATTTTAAAAATTAATTTGCATTTAATTTAATTTGCAGACTTATAACATAACATTTTGTGCTTGTATTTCTATAAAAATGCAACGTATCACACAGGTATAGCTCGTATACAAAGGCCGAAAAAAAAATGCATATAAAACTGTACAGAATTATGTAGAAAATGTTCTAATTGCTAGCAGAAAACATGCATAATCATGCAAATATGCAAATCAAACTCAAAATGTTGCTTGTTATTTAGTATTTTTCTAATTTGTTAATTTTTACTACTTTGACTGCAAGGAAAAAGTGGTATAGCGTTTGGTACGGTGTCTGTAACATTTTCAAAAAAACAAATTGTGTATAGACATTTTTCATATAGCCTCTAGATGTCGAATCTGAACTTAGTTTACAAGGGCGGATCCAGCAACAAATGTTAGGGGGGGTAATAAAAAATTTCACAAATATTTTATATTCATTTATTTATTATAATAAACTTGTAAAAATATAAACAATTTAATTTTATATTGTTGTCTTTGGACGAAATAGAAATCGACTATAATATAACAAATTAATAATTTAAAAGATAGAGATATGCATATTATAAAACAAAATATAACGCATAACACATGCTCAAATACTCTGCTGCTTCGAGTATAATTAATTGAAAAATATATAAAAAAACAATAAAAGTAAATATACCTTTTTATAATATAAGACCAAATATTAATAAACTTATTCTAAAAACTCTTGTTACAAAACTAGCAAAATAATCAAAATTTATAACAATAAATCTAATTTTCGATTTTTATCTTTGGCAAAAGAATCAATTATCGTCTCAATATTTATATTTGCATCTCTATGCACATGTAGAAGAGCCAATCCTTGCAAACGCTCCTGGCCCATTGTCGTCCTTAACCATGTTTTTAATCGTTTTAATGCCGAAAAACTTCGTTCACCGGAAGCGACACTTACAGGTAGAGTACACAGTATTTGCAAAATGATTTTTATAGTTGGATACATTTCTTTATCGCATTCATTATGGGCTTGAAGAGCACTATCGGGTATATTTTTTCCATTTTCACTAGCTTTTTTCCATTTTAAGAGCCAAAAATCGATTTCGGATGTCAGAATCATTTTTTGAACATTAATGTCGAAATCTGATTCTATATCAATACCCTTAATATATGCCATGATATTAATAATGGCGGATTTAATTTCTTCTTTCGTCTTTTTCAATAAATTAATAGGAACCGCTATATTTAGGTCAAAAATAAGTGATGGATCTCTAAAATCTATCACCTTTTTATAGAAAAAAATTATTACTCCAGCAAGATAATCTAATTGGTCAATTTTCCACAGAGAGGTGGGTGGAGTGACCAGACTTAAAGAGTATCAAAGAACAAGCGAAAATAAATAAACATTTCCCAAAGCAATAAAACTTTAGGCTGTTGTGACAAAATGCATATTTTTGAATACTTATAATTGAATCTGAAGCAGTCTCCTGTTTGCGACTACTATTTAAATAATATAATTTTTCTGAAGATTCCCAGCAATAGTTAACTATACTCAATAGAGAAATACATAATTGCGCAAAACAGAGGAAATTGTTTCCAGATGTGTTACTTTTATTGGTGACACAATAGCAGATACCTAGCTGACAAACAAGCTAGCAAAAAAGGTCTGGCGTCTGGCAAATTTATGGCAGGGTTCTAGGGTTCTACAGCCGAATGAATGTAGGCAAAGAAATAACAAAATAATGTTAAATTTTACGATATTTTTACATAACGATTCAAAATAATTCTATTATGACAATTTGACAATACGTGAAGCATTATTAAACATTATAGATACATTTAGATTTCAAAACATATTTATATATTTTTTAATTTAATTAGCTTTTTATATACATATTTTAATAATCTTAGAATTCTTAGGGGGGGTAGTTACACCCTTTACCCCCCTATAGATCCGCCAGTGTTAGTTTATGTGGGTGTATGGATGTGCGTCGTCAGCTCACTCGCTCGGTCGTAAGTCAAAATTTTGTGGCCGCAACTCCTCCTAGACGGTTCAACCGATTTTAATGAAATTTTCAGGATAAATTTGTCTAGTGCCCAAGATGGTCATGTGGTTTTGGTTTTTTCCAGTAATGACAACTTTCCGAAAAAAAATTTACTAAAGTTTTTAAAAATTCATATTGGGTACATTACTTATCCGATTTTGATCAAATTTTCAGAAAAGATATCCCTAATGCTCCCATTAATTATATAATTTTATTAATATCCAGTGTTGCCAACTTTCCGAGAAAAAAATTACTAAAGTTTTTAAATATATATATTATGGCCATGTTATTTAACCGATTTTACTCAAATTTTCACAAAAGATTCTCTTAGTAATCATATAATTTATGTAATTTTAACAAAATACAGTGTTGCCAACTTTCCGAGAAAAAAATTTACTAAAATTTAAAACAATTATTTTGATCACTTTATTTAACCGATTTTAATCAAATTTTCATAAAAGATTTACCTATAGAGCCTAAATATATTATGCAATTTTAACAAAATACAGTGTTGCCAACTTATCGAGGAAAAAATCACGATTTTTTAAAAAAAATTATTGTGGCTACATTATTCATTTGATTTTGATTAAATTTTCAGAAAAGTTTCTCCTAGTGCTTACATAAATTATAATATTATTAAAATACAGTGTTGCCAACTTTCCGAGAAATATCAAAGTGGGTTTACCCATATACTTCTAATCTTGTTTTATTTAAATTTATTCAAAATTGCAAAAAAAAAATTGAAGCTTTTTACAATATTAAAAATGCCTATGTTTTACTAAAAATTTATCAGCAGCGAGTTGAAACAGCCAATGAAATAAATGTTTCTATTTGAAAAAAAAACTAAACAAATTAATAATTCGAATCGTTTTTAGTAAATAAATTATTGTTGCTCACTCAGTTGAACGTATTTTGTGTTCGGTCATTTCACTCACTGTACCATTTCGGGCTTTTTTCAAATTTTTCGTATTGTGCTATCCATTCTCTAAACATACTAAAATGTGGTAAGTCTTTAAATTTAGGTTTTTAAAACCTACAAATAATTTTGTTTCAATCATTATTTCGCTTAGCTGGTTGATTCTTTGCTGGATTTATAATGAATTTTTATTTTTCGATAATTTCATTGCAGATCTAATATGCTAATATCAAACCAACAATTCTGCTACCTTAGCCGTGCACCGGGATGTTATGGCTGCGGCCCCTGTAGCGATTTTCTGCATATGTTGCATAAGTTGGTAAGTCATTTTCAATGCATCAAAATTCAAAAATTGTGTTTCATATATATTTGGCAATAATATAAAATAAATACGTAAAAATTGTATATTTTCATGTTGTAAATTATCAGAATTGTATAATTTTGCATCAAAAACTATTGCGTTTTTTTCGATTTGGAACAAACGGAACATCAATAATTAATATGTTTGTTTCTTTTACTAAAAGACGGTACAGTATGATGCAAGCATTGGATACATTAGCTTATCTGATGAAACTGAATCATAGTGTGGAAGGATTAAAAGTACTTTACGATACAATTTGATTACGTTACGTGGCTGACAGATGTATGTATATACAGTGCGATATTTTTATCTCTGAACATATGAACTGAAATACATACAAATTTCTTATGTTCAATTTAAAAAAAAAAACACGTCAAACCCATGCAGACATCCCTGACAGTTATGCAACCAATCTTACGTAATATGATGTTTATTTGAATAAAAAATGAAATATTTAACAGAATATGGACATTTATTGTAAATTGCTGAACACTTAAATTTATAAATAATAATTAATAAATAATATTATACATTTTTAAACAGATTTCTTGAAATAATGCAAATAGTTTAATGCTTTCTAAATATTTTGTTGAAAGTAATTCATTTTTTTCAAAGAACTGTCACATTATGTAAGATTGGTTGCATAACTATCAGGGATGTCTCCATGCATTTAATGTGTTTGTTTTTTTAAAATTGAACATAGGAAATTTATATGTAATTCATTCAGTTCATATGTTCAGAGATAAAAATATCGCACTGTATCTATTTTATTATTATCTATTTGTATTAAAATAAAAAAAATAATTTATTGATATGTGTTTTGTTATAGTCAGATAAACTTGATTTATGTAATTATCCATTTTTATTCGATGCGGAAGCGAAAACATTGTTATTGCAAACAGCCATACAATACAAGTGCAAAACGCAATGAACGAATCTGCAACCAACACGTGCATTTTTATCTTTCTTCTCATCGATGCGAAACGATATCTGTCTGTATCTAATGTTAAACGTTTCGAGAGAAGATTTACTACTGGATACGCTAAGAGAACTGAATTAAGTCAATACGAGCGATTAGAAAAGAATTTTTCATGCTTTTATTGCGTGAAATCTTTGATCCGAAATATGGTATGTTTAGAGAATGCGAAGAGACGCGTATACTTTGGTTTTCCGAGGATTCTTTTGAGGATGAAGTCATGTACCTTCTTATTAATTGGTAAGTTTTTTTATCTTTTTGTTTATTTATTTGTTGCAATTGTTATTAAACTTATTTTTTAAAAGGTTTACAAATCAAAGTTAGTTATTCACAAAATATTGATTTACATAATATATTTAAAATTCGTTTTATAAAAATATTTTATACTGTAATATTTATTATTTTTAATCAGTATATTTTTAAAAACAACAGTTTTTTTAACAGTTTGTCAGTAACTTGATATACTAATCATTTTTAAGGTTAAATTCAGATCGCTATAAATAAAATATTGATCAAATAATTTAGATACTTATTTTAATTTTTTTAAAGATGAATTCTTTACTATAAAATAACTATGAGGAGTTGAGTTCTATTCTATTCTAAAATAAAAAAAACTTTTAGGAATATTATGCGTTTTGGCAATTTATAATTTCACAATTATCGATTTACCATTTCCATTGGCACTTTATAAAAAACTATTGGAAGAACCCGTAACATTAAGTGACGTACGTGAATTATCGCCAATTTTGGCGAATTCGTTACAGCATTTGTTAAATTACAATGAACCCGATTTCGCTAAAGTGTTTGATCTTAATTTTGCAATAAGTCGAGACGTTTTCGGCGAAATTCGAACTATACCTCTAAAACCGAATGTTGCAAAGATTTCGGTCACACAAGAGAACAAGTATGTTGGTAATCAGAATTATGATTGGCATGCGCTTGAAGCCGGAGCAGAGTACAAAAATGATTATTCTACATCGGATCAGACGATACAATGGTTCTGGGAAGTTTTCCATGAGCTGACTTTGGAAGATAAAAAGAAATTTTTATTGTTTTTAACTGGTAGTGATAGGATACCGATCACTGGAATAAAATCTATTACGGTAAGCTGTTTTGCATTATAGCGTCAATGAAAATAACGTATTTACGGTTAACGTACGCATGCACGGTTTAGCGTAAATAATTTGTTGAAATTTATTTGGTTTTTAATTTCTGCTTTTTGTTTTTACAATAATTGGAAATGGACATGATTTAGAATAATGTCGTAATGATTACAGCTTATATAATAAATCAATTTATTTATATTATTAATTTGGGACAGTGCTTTCCAACAAAAATTCTAAAAACTGTTCTTTAAAATTTAAGTAGCAATATAAGTACAGTATTATATATTATTTTCATACTTTTTTTTATTTTGAAAACGTGAATAAAACTATGATAGCCAAAAATAATGTACAAAACATGGTTTTGTTTTCCCAAAGAAATTTAAGACAAATATTATGATATATTTATAAATTATTTGTCATTTTATTCAGAAAATATTAATGTATGTCTTTTTTTGTCATTTTTTTATACTAATTTTTTGTAGAATTCTGAGGAAACTTGGAAAACCCAATATTCCAATTCAATTCAATGATACCAACATTTTTTAGGGAAAACAAAATATTGTTTTACGTGATAGAAACTTGGGTCACGGACAACTCACCGAAAACCGTTCACCGAAAACAATTCATCGAAAACAAATTCACCGAAGTACCAATTCATCGAAAAACAATTCATCGAAAAACAATTTATCGAATAACCAAATGAAATATATTTCATTTTGGGTAGGTTAGGTTAGGTTAGGTTAGGTTAAGTTGTTTAATTCTATAGACTTCTGTAGAATTAAACAACCTAACCTATATATAATTAATTAATCAACCTAACCTAACCTAACCTAACCTAATGGGTTAGGTTAGGTTGTTTAATTCTATAGAATTAAATTAATTCTATAGAAAAAATTCTATAGAATTAAACAACCTAACCTAACCTAACCAAAACTCCTCCGTAAAGTGTTAAAGAAAAAAATAAAAAACATAAATACGCTTTTTTTAAAGACATTCCTAATATTCATAATATTAAGGATGAAGCTATTTATACATACGGTATGTATACGCAATTGGCTATTTATGCATACTGAAAAAAAAAGAAACCTAAACCAACCTACTAACCTAACCTACCCTAAATAGCCAATTGCGTAAACATACTGTATGTATAAATAGCCACTTTCTAATATTAATTTTAATTTAATTTAATTCTATTTCAGTTGGTTATTCGATAAATTGTTTTTTGATGAATTGTTTTTCGGTGAACTGGTACTTCGGTGAATTTGTTTTCGATGAATTGTTTTCGGTGAACGGTTTTCGGTGAATTGTTTTCGGTGAATTGTTCGGATACCTAGAAACTTACTATTTTAATAGAATAGTAAACGAGTGTTTCTTTCTTTTTAAATTAAATTTCAGGCTGAACCGCATATTCGCGCATACTATGTGAAAACTTTCATAATAATCTGTACAATAATTTTCCTAAAAATATTTTTAGAGAAAACAATTGAACCGATGATAACGGACGAAAAATGGCTGCCTGTCGCTTACACGTGCTTTAATTTGTTAAATCTTCTAAGATATCAAACCAATGAACGGTTACGTTATAAGCTTTTACAGGCGATACAGCAGACTGACGGCTTCTCATTGGTTTCATTTTTTTTTTCATTTTTTACCACCGTCAAAGGATATTATTTGATTTAAATATGATCTATATTATAAATATCTTCGTATTATTTACGAAGAGACAGTGTGCACATTATGAATTATTTCTTTGTTATTTGCTTAAAAAATGCTTTTATTTTTGGTCATGATAATAATTTCAATTTCCAAGCAAAACACGAATTTTTTTCACAGTTGGCAACAACACTCTGCTTAAAATAATAATGACTATTTTTATTACTAGAATCGCAAAGAATATATTTTCAAATGATTTACATATACTGATTGTATGTGCTATTATTACAATTAATATTTTGATAATAATTACACAATTATAAATAATTATAGTTTTATTTATTAAAATTTATTTACAATATTGTTCAATAAAGTAATACATATACTATAAAGTATCATTAAATCAGAAAAATAAATATAAAGTAAAATAAATATATTATTTTTTATTCTGTATTTTAATTATTTTTTTTTTTTGTAAAAAGTGGTCTGCTTAGTTTTTTTCTTCGGACGTCTTTTGGTTTTAATTTTGAATGAGGCTATTTATACATAAGGTATGTATACTTACGCATTAGCTATTTATACATACTAAGAAAAAAAACACCTACAAAATGAATATAATTGCACGGCAGACTCCACTCATAGCTACTTTACTGTCCCCAGCGGAAAAATTTATTTTAATACAATATAACAGGGGTGTTAGGTTTAGCTGAATGCGTGGTTTTGGCGTTGCTAACTTGTACACATACTGTATGTATAAATAGCCAATTGCGTATACATACTGTATGTATAAATAGCCAATTGCGTATACATACCGTATGTATAAATAGCCACTTTTAATTTATTAAGTGATAAATAATAATACAGGCAATTATAAGTCAGTGTAAATATGTTGGACTCAGACTCCGTAGTTGACACCAGAATTTACGTAGAAATATTATTTCTAGTATTAAAACATTGTGCCATCGAACTGATATCGGTTGCATCTGATTGGTTCGAAACCTATTACAAACTGTAAACTAATTTATTTGGCTGTGAATTGATGACCCATACCATTTGCTTATGCAATTAAAAATTGTTGAAAAATATAGTCAGTTTCTTGAGCATATAGCTTCTAGATTCTACTTATTAATTACGGAATTTGTTTATTATTATTAAATAATACAATACGAGGGTTGCCTATTATATTTCGAAATTGATGTTTACAGTAACTTGAGAAATTCATCTCGGCCAAAAAATAAAATTAAATCGTAAACAATCTTGTCCGCGATTATTTTTTACAGTTTTTGACGTAGATTAACTCAACAGCAGTGCATCGATGAACTTAATTCGACTTTTGGCGATCAAGCACCATCAAGGATCAGTATTTATCGATCGTGGTAATAGTTCGCTCAACGACGAATATTGTAAAGGTCATCCAAGATCGGTTGTTGTTGATGCTGTGTGGGAACTGATACTGTAAGTTCGTCATGTGACTGATCGTGAGATTGAGGCATCCTTGGGCATAGTGCATGAATATTTGGCCATCAAAAAGGTTTGTTCCCATTGGATCTCACTTAATTTAACATAGCACAAAAAAGGCTCGAGTCAATTGGTCAAACGAAATGCTTAAAAAATTCGATCGCTTCAAAACATCATGACAGGTGACGAATCGTGGGTTCTTCAAGATGAGCCAAATCCAACAAAAGTTATTCACGCACGAAATACTTTAAAGCAAATTGTCACCCGTTTTCCCGGAAAAACTAGACTTGTTGCAACCGTACCATTGGTGGAACGTAGAACGGTCAATTTTGAATGGTACACAACCATTTGTTTGCTAGAAATCTTCGTAAAAATTTGGAAAACAAACCGCCAAAGACGGATTATTCTCCACCACGACAATGCGAGCTCTCACACATCGGCTTGAACAAGTGACTTTTTGAGCACTCAAAACAACGATTTGATGGGCCATCCGCCATATTATATAATCCTGATTTGACACCCAATGATTTCTTTTTATTTCCACACATCAAACGTAAATTGCGACACCTAAAGAAGCGGTTCAAAATGCATATCTTTATGCAGAATATTTAGAAAAGTCATTTTCGATGATAAATATTTGTTTTTTTGTTGTCTAAACCCGAAATATAAAAAGCAAGCTTTGTAGCTACAAATTTATGTATTGTGCTAGATTACTCGACAAATTTTTTATTAAATTTTGATATTTATTTTTTCTGATTTTTAATTATATTAATAAATCGTTTATTTTTAATGTAGCAATTTCATGTATATGATTATTTAAATACTTAGCATGCTTGAATACTTTTAAATTTAAAATAATTATGAAAGCATCAAATTACAAAAATATGATTTTACACGTTGAAGTTCTATCATCAAAATTGCGTTTGTTTGATTTACAGATATCTAGTCGAAAATAATAGACATCTTTATAATATTCATTACAATTATTTTTGCTATTATATTAACAGTAATATTTTGTCTCTGTCGTCTTGCACAAGTAAGTATATTTTTTACATAATGTATTTCTCATATTTTTATTCTTAAAATTTACAAATTATTATTACATATTATTATCATTAAAAATATATAAATGTTATAACCCTTTGCTTGTGTTCTATAATATATAATAATGTAACAAAACAAGCTAGCCAGAACCTGTCTGTTTACGGCAAGCGAATGGCCTCGACCGCATGAGACATACTAGAGAATTCTATGTGTTTACAAACGTGCTAGTACGAGAATATTCTACAGGCAACCAGAGTTCTTACGCGAATCTCAAGCCTGAAACAAGTTCACTTTGAGTGCAACTATTAATATAAATAGTGAAATAAATATTTAGTGTTAGTTTGATTACTAGTGTCTAAGTTTCTATTCATTTAGTTATAGTTATATTTATACTTTTATATTTTTATACTTACATTCTATCTTTAATCGTTTTAAATAATAAATATCTAGTTAATAAGTGTATATTTTGTTTTATTTAATTATCTCGTAAAAAGACGAACAAAACGCATTACAATTGGTGTCCGGTGTGAAGTACGAGATAATTTTAGAAATAAATAATAACGTAGAATTAAGAACGCGTAAAATATTGTGAAAATGGCTACAAAACAAGTTAGTTTGAATGAGTTGAAAATTCAACAACTGAAACAAGAACTCGAAGAACGTGAATTAAGCACAACAGGGGCTAAAACCGTGTTACAAGAACGACTTAGAAAAGCCATAGAAGATGCTGGTCAGAATCCTGAAACATATCTATTTGAAATACCAGCGGATATAAGCGCACTGATGAGAAAAATAGAAGAAAATGCTTGTAAGTTAACAGAGAAATTAGAAGAAAAAATAACAGAAAATTTCAAGAAAATTCTAGGAAAACAGAAGAAAATTTAACAGAGAAATTTGAAGAGAATTCTAGGAAAATGGAAGAAAAAATAACAGAGAAATTTCAATAAAATTCTAGAAAAACAGAAGAAAATTTAACAGAGAAATTTGAAGAGAATTCTAGAAAAATGGAAGAAACTTCTAAAAATACAGTAGAACAGTTGAAAAAAGAAGTAAATCGTAACATAGAAGTTATTAAAAATAATATCTCTGAGTTAGAAGATAAAGTTAAAAATAACATCTCTGAATTAGAAGATAAAGTTAAAAATAACATTTCTGAGTTAAAGAACAAAATACAAGCTGAAAATAATGAAGTTAAATCAGATATATGCGCATTGGAAAATAAAATCAGAGCCGAAATGGAAAATAAAATCAGAACCGAAATGCAAAACCAGATTGAAGCAATTTCGAGTGCTACATCCGCCAACGGTATTATAATGAAACAAGAAGCTGGTCAACCAAGTCCTGTCCCGAAACTACCAACTTACGATGGGAAATCGTCATGGAAAGAATATTTGACACTGTTCGAGACGACAGCAATAGTCCACGGCTGGTCTGATTCAAGAAAGGCACAAGTATTGAGTTTGTCTCTACGTGAGGATGCACTACGGGTATTACAAAGTGTGCCGTTGAAAGACCGTACGGACTTTAGCCAACTAGTCGAGCAATTAGAGCTACGATACGGACATAAGCATGTAAAAGGGTTGTACCTAACACAGTTAGACAGTCGTGTCCAAAAGGCGAACGAAACATTGCAAGAATTCGAAGCCGACATTGTTCGCTTGATACGAATGTCTTATCCAACGGCTCCAGATGACATCTATGAAAACCTGGCAATTAATAAGTTTTTGAATGGAGTTTGCGACCCAGAGCTACAACAAGCCGTTAAGCTAGCCCATCCTCAGACGGTTAATGAGGCATTAACCCAAGCACTCGAATTTGAGGCCATCAAGGCATCAACACGGGGCCACGCTCGAGTTCGTGCAGTCAACAGCCATGAGGAGGAGGAACACCAAAATGGCTCGATTGAACAAATCGTACAACAAGTACTGCAAGCACTGAAAAATCAGAGGAGACAACCTCGCTGTTGGAACTGTGGCGAAATGGGGCATATTAGACGCCGGTGCGGAAAGCCCCAACAGCCACAGGAAAACTAAAACGGGTTGATGGGAAGGGGCAATCTTCAACCCGCCGTACACAAGCCCCACGTAATGCACGAGTGGCCATAATTAAAAACTGTTCAAAGAGCGTGTTCATCGATGGTGTTGTTAATGGCAAGAATGTTCTTCTTCTATTAGACACGGGAGCCACGAAGACCATCGTGAAGACAGGAATGATTAAAACCAAAAACAAGCTGCTACCGACCAACTGAAGACTACGCACAGCAACTGGAGACTTGGCCAATGTGAGCGGCGAGTTGGATGCCCACTTTACCATCGGTGGCACCAGCTTTTTACATCGAGTGCTGGTTGCAGATATAGAAGAAGAAATAATTCTTGGAATGGATGTGATGACAACGCACGGTTTTGAATTAAATCTGAAGCTAGGAATCGTGAAGATTCATGATGAAGAAGTTGTTCTACATCAGCGAGAAGACACGATGGCACAAGCAGTTTTGCTGAACGACATTGAGCTACCACCACGCAGCGAAGTATTTGTGGAAGCAAAACTAGACCGTCTGATTCCGGAAAAACAAATCATTATGTTGGAACCAAGATACGGTGACGAGGGCCCGAATAAAGGAGTATTGATTGCAAAAACTATAGTTAGAAATACTAAAAGCATTCCAGTACGGCTGATAAATATCAACAATTATTCCGTAACGTTACGTAATGGAACGTCGATTGGCTGCTGTTCGTCACCATCATCTATCATCCGACAAATTAATAGCTCGGCAACCACGTCAACTAAAATTCCGGAACATCTAAACAAAACGGTCATGAGTGCTTGTCGAGATCTAACAAGGGAAGAACAACACAAAGTTAAAGATCTATTGTGCCGTTACCAGGATATATTCAAATCCAAGGGTGGTCGTACTGGTCGAACCAACATTGTTCATCATCGAATCGACACTGGTGATGCGAGACCCATACGCCAAACTGCGCGAAGACTACCATTGGCGAAACGTGAAGAGGCAGAACAAATCATCCCAGACATGGAAAAGGATGATGTGATAGAAACCTCAAACAGTCCATGGGCGTCGCCAGTGGTTCTGGTGAAAAAGAAGGATGGGTCAACACGATTTTGTGTTGATTATCGCCAGTTGAACAATGTAACAAAGAAAGATAGCTACCCGCTGCCAAGAATAGATGACACCTTGGACACGCTGGCCGGATCAAGAATATTCTCGACTCTGGACCTGAAAAACGGTTACTGGCAAGTTGGCATGGATCAAGGAGATCGTGAGAAAACAGCGTTTAGTGTCGGATCGGGACTGTGGCAATTCAAAGTAATGCCGTTCGGACTCTGTAATGCTCCGGCAACCTTTGAGAGGCTGATGGAAAATGTCCTGAACGGACTATCCTGGAAAACGTGTCTAGTATATCTAGACGACATAATTATGATTGGAAAGTCCTTCGAGGATCATGTGAAGAATTTGGAAGAAGTGTTCCAACGGCTGCGACATGCCAATTTAAAGCTGAGTCCCAAGAAATGCTACCTTTTCCAGAAAGAAGTACACTACCTCGGCCACGTTGTTTCCGGAAAAGGAGTAGCTGTTGACCCGGAAAAGACACAAGCTGTTAAAGAATGGCCAGTATCGCTAGATAAACACGAACTCAAAAGTTTCCTTGGTTTGTGTTCCTATTATCGACGGTATGTTCTAGGATTTGCCAACATAGCCAAACCACTTACACGTCTAACCGAAAATGGTCGTAAATACAATTGGGATGAAGACTGTCAGAACGCTTTTGACACCCTGAAACAGGCCTTAGTGGGTGCACCTGTCTTAAGCTACCCTCTTCAGGAAGGCAAATTCATATTGGATACGGATGCGAGCAACGTAGGCATTGGCGGAGTCCTGTCGCAGATTCAGGAAGGACAAGAAAAGGTCATCGGCTATTACAGTAAAGGACTGTCAAAGCCCGAACGCAATTACTGCGTAACTCGGCGAGAATTACTGGCAGTAGTGAAATCCATCGAGCATTTTTACAAATACTTGTACGGCCGCAAATTCTTGCTGCGGACCGATCATGCTGCCCTCAAATGGTTGCTGCGATTCAAGAACCCAGAAGGACAAGTGGCACGATGGATTGAACGATTACAAGAATATGACTTCGACATTGAACATCGCGCTGGTAAAAGTCACTGTAATGCCGATGCCTTGTCAAGAAGACCATGCTTGCCGGATTGTAAAAGTTGCTCCCGAATTGAGGAAAAAGCGACCACTCTCTTTAGGACGACCGCCGTTGATGACGACTGGCAAATAGGGAATATTAGCCACGAACAAGATATGGACACTGATTTAAAACACTTAAAACGGTGGAAAACGATAGATCAACGGCCAACTTGGGAAGAAGTGGCACCACATAGTCGCACCCTTAAATCGTATTGGTCGCAATGGAACTCGATCGTACTTAGGAATGGGCTCCTAATGAGGACTCTGGAAAATGAAGAGGGATCCCAGGAAAAATTGCAGCTACTGGTTCCGAGAAACAAGGTTTCGGATGTACTACGACAACTCCACGACGGGACCTCTGGCGGGCATTTAGGAGTCAAGAAAACGATCGAGAAAGTGCGAGAACGATTCTATTGGGTCGGATGCCACGAAGATGTGAAAATGTGGTGCAGAAAATGTGTAACATGCGCTACAAGTAATGGCCCGCATAGAAAACGTAAGGCGCCAATGCGACAATATAACGTTGGCAGTCCATTCGAGCGAATAGCCATTGATATAGCTGGTCCTTTCCCGATGAGTGAGCAAGGAAACAAATTTATCCTGGTAGCCATGGACTACTTCAGTAAATGGGTAGAGGCGTATGCACTACCAAACCAAAAAGCTACCACAGTTGCCGAAGTCCTAGTGAAAGAGCTCTTTAGTCGATTCGGCATACCGATGGAATTACATTCCGATCAGGGACGAAACTTTGAATCCAACATCTTCCAGGAAGTTTGTCGGTTACTAGGAATACGGAAGACCAGAACGACTGCATTACATCCGCAGTCTGATGGCATGGTAAAAAGGATGAACCGCACAATGGGTAAATACCTATCAAAAGTCGTCTCCGACCATCAAAAAGACTGGGACCAATACATTCATCTGTTTCTATTGGCCTATCGTTCATCCGTGCACGAAACCACTGGACAAACCCCTGCAAAAATTGTTTTTGGACATGAGCTACGCCTGCCTTGTGATTTAAAATTCGGCTGTAAACCTGGAGAGGACCTGGCCGGAGAAGACTATGTCGACAACCTACGAAAGAAGATGGATGAAATACATCAACAGGTTCGTTCCAACATACAGATCGCAAGCGATCGGATGAAGGACGGCTACGACATTAATGCTAATATGGGAGGTTATAATCCAGGAGACTTAGTCTGGCTCTACAACCCGCAACGTCGTCGGGGACTGTCTCCTAAACTGCAACGCTGGTGGGAAGGGCCATATCAAATCATAAAAAGGATTAACGATGTCATATACCGGATCCGTAAGACGCCCAATGGAAAACCAAGGGTCGTCCACCATAATCGTCTAGCCCCGTTCGCTGGACAAAACGAGGAAGATCCTAATATTCAAGAAGGCCACGCCCACCAGTTACGGAGCGAAGAGGTGGACTTCGAGCAATTTATGTCCTCTTACGCAGCAGGCCGCAAGGCCCGTCATGGCGTCACCCGAGAAGTTCAACAGGACCTGTTCACCGTACCCGAGGACTATGCACTTGCACATTGCGTCGCTCGGGACCTGCAAATGTCCAGAGGGATTGCTACCGTTTTCCGCAAGAAGTTTGGCGGGATCACCGAGCTACGGGAACAGCTGCCTGCCGTTGGGGCCGCATTACATCTGCAAAGGGAACACCGCAACATCTACTACCTGGTTACAAAAGAACTGTCTCAAAAGAAGCCCAGTTACCAAGCAATGTGGAACACGCTGCAGACGTTACGCGAGCTACTCCTGCGGGACAATATCCTAAAATTGGCGATCCCCAGAGTAGGCTGTGGCCTTGACGGTTTAAATTGGCGAATTATTAGAAATATGCTGGAAACTCTTTTCCAGCATACCGGCATTGACATTCTTGTTTGTAGCTTCAATCCTCTGGAAAACAAGAAAGCCGAAAAGACCGTGGAATGCTACTTTCATCATACCCCCCACTGCGCTCGCGGGACCACGTGTCGATTTCGCCGTGACCCCTCACCAATAATTCATGAGTGTCCCGGGACGGAACACTATAGGGAGGGAGCAGTGTAACAAAACAAGCTAGCCAGAACCTGTCTGTTTACGGCAAGCGAATGGCCTCGACCGCATGAGACATACTAGAGAATTCTATGTGTTTACAAACGTGCTAGTACGAGAATATTCTACAGGCAACCAGAGTTGCATTCGAGAAAACACGATGGTCGTATTTAAACACAGCGAATGCTAAAGTCAGCTCAGTTCTTGCGCGAATCTCAAGCCTGAAACAAGTTCACTTTGAGTGCAACTATTAATATAAATAGTGAAATAAATATTTAGTGTTAGTTTGATTACTAGTGTCTAAGTTTCTATTCATTTAGTTATAGTTATATTTATACTTTTATATTTTTATACTTACATTCTATCTTTAATCGTTTTAAATAATAAATATCTAGTTAATAAGTGTATATTTTGTTTTATTTAATTATCTCGTAAAAAGACGAACAAAACGCATTACAATAATATGTTCTAAATTTAGTAGAAATATGCAACTTATTTTATTTAAGCAAAAAAATAAAACACTTTAACATTTTATTAAAACAAAACATTTTGCATATTTTGTCATGTTAGTTAAGTCAATCTGGCACAGTCTCATGTATTTTGGATACGGTGCGATTTTGCTCTTTTGTTCTGAAAAAGAGGAAAGGCTTAGTTTTGACTGCAAAACTGAAATTTCGCGCCTGAAGATGTCCTCATTCGATTACCACATTTAAAATAAAAGTGAAATTAGTTCTTTTATTTCTCAACATATTTTTATAAATCAATTTTGTAAAAAATACAATTTTCTAAAACGTTTCATGACAAATTTCCGACATGACGTCAATAAAATAAAAAGTTTGAGACTGGAAAATTTTCTATCAGTTAACTTTTTTATTTTCAACCTGAAATAAAAAATTTTCTTAGCTCCTTATGAAGCTTTTCATAATTAATCTATTTGCTTTCCTTATTTTATTTTTATGATGTAATACAATACACACATGTAATACATTACCATGAAAGAAAGCTAAAAAAAAGTTAATAAATTAAAATATTTATTAGAAAATGCTCTATAAATTAGCTGAGAAGAATATTTATCTCAATTTAAAAATAAATGAGTTATTTACTCAAATACCACCTTCCACCTTCCACTTTTTGTGCATAACTTTTTTATTATTTATTATACTTAGATAATATATTTAAATACGTATAGAGCTGGATGACGTTACTTCCAGTTGCTTATTTGAACCATTCAAAATATTTGTCGTAAACTGCATGATAGTTTTCAAAAAAATAAATAATAATTAACCAATATATATATATATATATATATATAT
Organism: Clivina fossor; assembly: GCA_963966155.1. Classification (NCBI taxonomy): domain Eukaryota; kingdom Metazoa; phylum Arthropoda; class Insecta; order Coleoptera; family Carabidae; genus Clivina; species Clivina fossor. Next base: position 1,658,600 of record OZ014560.1, read on the forward strand.
ATATATATATATATATATATAAAGTGGCTATTTATACATACGGTATGTATTTGCAATTGGACATTTATACATATAGTATGAATACGCAATTGGCTATTTATATTTATACATACAGCATGTGTACAAGTTAGCATCGCCAAAACCGCCAAAATCACGCATTCAGCTAAACCTAACACCCCTGTAATATTGTATTAAAATGAACTTTTCCGCTGAGGACAATAAAGTAGCTATGAGTGCCGTCTGCCGTGCAATTATATTCATTTTGTAAGTGGAGTAGCTTGATGAGAGTTAAGGCGGGAATGGAGCTGGAAAAATGTGTATGAAATAGCAGTATTTTTGTTCCTTCATAACTTTTAGAAGAATAGTCCCACAAATATGGTTTTTTTACAGTGTCTAATAAAAGGTGTCTAAAATATGACTACGTATTAATATTGTTGAAATTTTAGCTAGGTGACTTAATATTTTAATGTAAAAATTGACTAAAATAGCAAATTTTTAACTGCGTTTTTTCAATAGAATTATTTGAATATGTTAACAAAAAGATACGTCGTTCGCTTTAGTTTTTAATAAATATTAAGTTAAAAACAAAAAAATTAAAAAAATTTTTATATTAAGCAAGTTATGAAGGAATAAAAATTGTTAGTTTTTAATTCCAAATTTGTAGTAAAGATGTCGCAGTCTTTTCAATTTTGGCACATTTTTAATAAGCTCTGCCTTCTCCACCAGGGTCACAACAAATGCTTCCTATCGACACATTTGTATCTTAACGCTCACTTCATACCGGTACACCTAGTATATATATATATATATATATATATATATATATATATATATATATATATATATATATATGTATTTATATTACAATGTAAAAAATTAAATAATTTCCAAAATAGTAAAAGATATAGACGACTAGATAGAAAAACAAAAAATAAATTAATAAGTTATTTATTTTTTTATTGAGTAAATTTGTATTTATATTACAAAAATCTATTGTTTATTTATTATGCAACATGCAGTATACAAGTGGATTCAGACCAACGCGATAGCAATTGCGATCGCGATTGCGATTTTGTGTTTTCAGACCAAATGCTTTAGCGAGAATCATTTTGCATAGCTTTTAGATAATTAATATATATACGGTGCTAATTTTGATATCGAGGAGGAAACTCTGTTACTTTTGGCATTTCGGACCACACTTTGTCTTTCTTCTTGACATTTTTGTATTCTTCATGCGATAAATCAAACAGAATGGGATAGTTTCTTACACTTTCCATTAGCTTTTCAGCTATATTCGACATTGTTGTCACACGCGATGAGCGATAAAATAGAGCATGCAGCGATTCCACATCACAATCAGTCGCAACACCCAGTCGCAAAACGATGACGATTGTCGCCACGCCACGGTGTGAATCGCGCTTCGTGTCCATTTACATGTCGCGATTGATTGCAATCGCAATGGTCTGAATCCACCTTGCATACAACTGAATACAACTTGCAGTAAGATTACGTGTAAAAAATCAAAATAAAATTTGATTCAACCAAATATTTAACCGGTAAGATCGTAAATACTGCATAAATAATGGTAAAAACTGATCGGAAGAAGGTCTTCTTACTTATTTCCTGGCCTTGTGTTATAAATTTTTTATTTTCTTTTTCATTGTTTGTAGAAATAACTCAAGTTTTTGTGATTATAATAAATTTTGATTGTTTCATATATATTATTTTTTCGTAGGTACTTTAAGTGTAAAATGAAATTGTCTAGAAATGCACTTGTATAAACTATAATTGAATTTTGCTCAAACGATTTTTCTCATAATCGTCTTAAATTTTTGAAAGAGGTGAAAAACTTTTTAACTAAATTGTACATATTTCCGATATTTGGAAACATTATACATTTTTATGAAATTTTAAACCGGAATAAGTGAAATATGCTGAGACAAATAACTTCAAATAGGGACAAACAAGGGGTGATCTTGGGAGAAACAATCTTATATCGGTACGTCTGATCATTTTAGTGACAACATCCACACAAAAAAGTGAATTTAAATATGCATTTTTTGTATGATATATGTAAAATATTAAATAAATTACGTCGATTTCGTCAATTATTTTCAACAAAAATAATAAAAATACTAAATATAATACATCAATATATATATATATATTGTACCAGTACGAGAAATATAAATTAGGTTTTTCTCTTATCTGCGCTTCGAATTTTGGTTGTTGAGTTTTTTTTTCGTACAGCTACCAGCAGCTAGCCAGCTGGCGGTTCAAAGTTCGCACGGTGGGTGATCGCAGCGCAGCGTCAGTGCAGTGATATCTGTTGTGGCAGCTTGAGTATTGTTATCTGCAGGTGCGTGCTGTGTGTTATGACTGCATTGTAATCGCGTTCGCCTAGGTAAACAGTTTCTTTTGTTAATTATTCATTATTGACTGTTCTTATGTTATAATTTTATTCTCTGTGAATTATTTATGTTTCGAAAATAACGTTAAATTTTTACTAACTCTGTTATTACTTTAAATAATAATATGGTGTTTAGTATCAAATTAATCAGAAAATTATAAAGAATGCAACTATGTTACTTAATTTAGAGTACAATATTCGTTAAGTTTATTAAATAAATTAATGCAAATATTTCCTAGCAACAAAGGTACTCTGTCACTCCCCACTACAAACGTATCCCTTCTTACGGGCACGCTCCCGGGCTTCGCGCTAAGCCAATTACCTAATGCATTGTTTTCTGTGTTTAGTTGAAAGATCATGGAGGGGCGTGCTTCATATAAGGGCCGGCATCGTGCCACAGCGGGGATTCAGAAAGGATTCACTTTCGGAACTAGAGGTAACTGGAGACTCAGGTTTTGGGCATACGACGTAACTCCAATATACCAACACATACAGATACATTATACACTGACTAATCGACATACGGTCGGCTTGCCACGTCCAAAGTGGCGAGCGCCGGCGATTGTGTGGAGAACGATACATTTATACACTGGCCAATCGACATACAGTCGGCTTGCGACGTCCAGAGTGGCGAGCGCCGGCGATTGTGTAAAGAGCGGTACATTATACACTGGCTAATCGACATACAGTCGGCTTGCGACGTCCAGAGTGACGAGCGCCGGCGATTGTGTGGAGAACGATACATTTATACACTGAAAAATCGACATACAGTCGGCTTGCGACGTCCAGAGTGGCGAGCGCCGGCGATTGTGTGAAGAGCGGTACATTATACACTGACTAATCGACATACAGTCGGCTTGCGACGTCCAGAGTGGCGAGCGCCGGCGATTGTGTGAAGAGCGGTACATTATACACTGACTAATCGACATACAGTCGGCTTGCGACGTCCCGAGTGGCGAGCGCCGGCGATTGTCTGGAGAACGATACATTTATACACTGGCCAATCGACATACAGTCGGCTTGCGACGTCCAGAGTGGCGAGCGCCGGCGATTGTGTAAAGAGCGGTACATTATACACTGACTAATCGACATACAGTCGGCTTGCGACGTCCCGAGTGGCGAGCGCCGGCGATTGTGTGGAGAGCGATACATTTATACACTGGCCAATCGACATACAGTCGGCTTGCGACGTCCCGAGTGGCGAGCGCCGGCGATTGTGTGGAGAGCGATACATTTATACACTAGACAATTGACATACAGTCGGCTTGCGACGTCCCGAGTGGCGAGCGCCGGCGATTGTGTGGAGAACGATACATTTATACACTGGCCAATCGACATACAGTTGGCTTGCGACGTCCAGAGTGGCGAGCGCTGGCGATTGTGTAAAGAGCGGTACATTATACACTGACTAATCGACATACAGTCGGCTTGCGACGTCCCGAGTGGCGAGCGCCGGCGATTGTGTGGAGAACGATACATTTATACACTGGTCAATCGACATACAGTCGGCTTGCGACGTCCAGAGTGGCGAGCGCCGGCGATTGTGTGGAGAACGATACATTTATACACTGGCCAATCGACATACAGTCGGCTTGCGACGCCCAGAGTGGCGAGCGCCGGCGATTGTGTGAAGAGCGGTACATTATACACTGACTAATCGACATACAGTCGGCTTGCGACGTCCCGAGTGGCGAGCGCCGGCGATTGTGTGGAGAACGATACATTTATACACTGGTCAATCGACATACAGTCGGCTTGCGACGTCCAGAGTGGCGAGCGCCGGCGATTGTGTGGAGAACGATACATTTATACACTGGCCAATCGACATACAGTCGGCTTGCGACGCCCAGAGTGGCGAGCGCCGGCGATTGTGTGAAGAGCGGTACATTATACACTGACTAATCGACATACAGTCGGCTTGCGACGTCCCGAGTGGCGAGCGCCGGCGATTGTGTGGAGAACGATACATTTATACACTGGTCAATCGACATACAGTCGGCTTGCGACGTCCAGAGTGGCGAGCGCCGGCGATTGTGTGGAGAACGATACATTTATACACTGGCCAATCGACATACAGTCGGCTTGCGACGCCCAGAGTGGCGAGCGCCGGCGATTGTGTGAAGAGCGGTACATTATACACTGACTAATCGACATACAGTCGGCTTGCGACGTCCCGAGTGGCGAGCGCCGGCGATTGTGTGAAGAGCGATACTTTTATACACTGGACAATCGACATACAGTCGGCTTGCGACGTCCAGAGTGGCGAGCGCCGGCGATTGTGTGAAGAGAGGTACATTTACACACTATGCCTCGACTGGACCCCGTCTGCGTCATTAACATCCGACATGGGCCCCATAATACGCCTATTATGTCCAGTAACCACGCATAAATTCCACAATACTATTTCTCATATTTAAATTTTGTTTTCTTTCTTTTGACGATATGGAACAGTCTAGGTATATACATATGTATATATAGATGTATCGAACTGACTATTTGTATTATTCGATCCGGATAATAAAAGGAAATGGAGTTATAAACACATATACGTTTTGTTCTTTTATCACCCCTTCCTTGATGCTGCAACGACTCTAAGAATTTGGGTTACGAGTACTTTAACATAACGTCGGATTCTTATCTAGACGATCATAGCCAAAAGTAAAATAGTAAATGTAACTTCTTCGTTTAGAAATTTGTAAAAGTAAATAATATTAAATTGCCGCGTTACAATATATATATATATATATATATATATATATATATATATATATATATATATATATATATATATATACCGGGTGTCTACTTTTTTTTTGTTACATAGGGAATACAATGCTAAAATTTTCATTTGGTGATAAATTTTCCCCTAATTATTATAGAACAAAAGTACAAATACAAAAGTTGTTTAGAATTCAAAAATGCATCAAATAATGCCAAATTTATCAATATAGGATGTTCCGATCAAGAATTAGAAGCAAATTAAAATTTCCATTTTTGCGCTCTTTACATCAAAGTGCCATGGAAATTAAACAAATAATTTCATTTATTCTGGAGTTTGAGTTTGACAGATCGTATTTATTTTATTGTTACGTTCTGTTCATAACAGAATCGTATTTATTTTATTGTTACGTTCTGTATAATACAGAACGTAACAATAAAATAAATACGATCTGTCAAACTCAAACTCCAGAATAAATGAAATTATTTGTTTAATTTCCATGGCACTTTGATGTAAAGAGCGCAAAAATGGAAATTTTAATTTGCTTCTAATTCTTGATCGGAACATCCTATATTGATAAATTTGGCATCATTTGATGCATTTTTGAATTCTAAACAACTTTTGTATTTGTACTTTTGTTCTATAATAATTAGGGGAAAATTTATCACCAAATGAAAATTTTAGCATTGTATTCCCTATGTAACAAAAAAAAAAGTAGACACCCGGTATATATATATATATTTGATTTATTTATTTCAGGTAAGCAGTTTTTTTTGACAGGATAAGGCAATTAATTTCTTATAATTCTCTTATAATAGTTGTTGTTTGTACTTTTTTATTGCTTCATTCAATATATATATATATATATATATATATATATATATATATATATATATATATATAGTTTAATTTTATCTATTGATGTTTAATATCTTATTTTAATGCGTACGTGTGCAAATAACGGTTGTAAATTTCTATTAATGATTGTTACATTGCCCTATTCTGGTAGTAATTCACCTTTTTTTTTCATAAACGACTTATAATATACAATATTTTTAAACGCCTGGGCTAGTATGCAATATGCGCAGCAGGTGCGTTATCAGTGCTGTCTATATTAAGGATAAATATTATAAAAAAAAATTATTCAAATGTTTATTTGAATAATTTTGTAAGTGTTTACTAACAGATTTTTTTTTTTAATTTGTTCAAATACGGTAAAAAATTTATAAAAATTTAATCAATTTTTACTTATAACAATTAGAAAATTGAATAGAGTAATATGAAATCCAATCACACGTTATTTATAACAATAGGGAGTTATCGCAAGTACAACGATAAATTTAGCGTACTTTATTTACCTACAAGCGAAAAAATGCGCATGCGCATGAATTTAGCGTACGGTAAAGAAATAACCGCCGTCCGCTATTTTCGCAAAATAGCGAAGCATTCTCTCATATGTTATTTTGAGTGGTGAGGTTTATGTTCTTGTGCAGGGCCGTTCCTGGAATGATAGCCGCCCAGGTGCAAAAAAGAAATAGCTGCCCTTAAAAATTAACATGATTTATTTTACTATTAATTTTATTTTTTTTATTGAATTATGGGTTTTTTTCTGGATCTTTTGGAATGTTTTACTATTTATGGAAGTTTTGGATTTATTAGGAGTATTTAAGGCCGAGTTTGGATTACATTTTTAAATAATAAAACAATAAAAGTTTTATTTAAGATTTATTCATTTCAATCATAATTTTTAGGATAAAAAAACGAAAGACTACATAAACATTCATAAAAAAAGTGTAATTTCGTAAACATGTATCACAAATTCACGATTTTATACAAATGTCGATGATTATTAACTCAGTTTTATTTTGTCTAATCAGTAAAATCACAATCACAGAATCACGATTTTTCATAAATTCGATGTTTCTTAAATCAGTTTTAATTTGCTGAGAAAAGTCTCAATTTTTTTAACGACCACGTCGTAAGCTGAATAAAAAACGTCTAATTGTGCGACTGTATTTAGTGTAGGGCGCAAGTGTGAACCGGTGCGCTCTGGTCACAATACATCGTAACCTCAGAAAGCACGTATGCTGATTAAACAATTTTAAACACAAAAGCGATTATTTACAAGCAAAATCCAAAAGCGGCTACTTGAGGCTAAAAGTGGACTACGGCCGCTCTTTCGGCTGGCCGCCCTAGTGCGGATGCACCTTTTGCACCCCCGCCAGGAACGGCCCTGTTCTTGTGTTTATAAACGTGTTATTTTATGCAGTGAGGTTAAGTTGTTGTGAAATAAATATAATAGAAATTTTATATCCAAGTAGTTTTACGTGTTATTGTTACTGGTTTATGTAAACCACTGCTATCTGAAAATGTGTACACCTGCTAAAATCATGAGACTTCGGTTCAAATATGAAGATGATTTGGAAATTTTACGCCAAGTATTAGCGGAAAATCCTTTTGAAGAGGCTTGCAGATGGAGATCTGTCCATAATAATATTGTTCAACGCATTGGAAAAGAGTTTTCTCAGCGTGCTATTAAGGAACACGTTGAATAATAATAATAATAAAACTCTTTATCAAAGAAGATACAATAAAACTGAAAAAGTAAGTTTAAAATAAATCGTAGCTGTAGTATTATCATTATTCCAGTTTTGTGGAATGAAGAGTATGCTCACACACTTTGTGTTACAATTTCTAATCGTATGGCATCATTTCTAGATCTGGTACGGAGGAACAATACGAAGAAAAAGAACGTTTGCTTCAGAAACTAGTCGATGGCTATTTACACATACAGTATGTATACGAAATTGGCTATTTATACATATAGTATGTATACGCAATTGGCTATTTATACATACAGTATGGTATGTGTATACAACTGGCTATTTATACATACGATATGTATTTGCAATTGGCAATGTATACATACTTTATGTATATGCAATTTTCTATATACAGATTTACATATACTGATTGTATGTGCTTTTATTTCAATTAATATTTTGATAATAACTACACAATTATAAATAATAATTATAGTTTTATTTATTAAAATTTATTTACAATATTGTTCAATAAAGTAATACATATACTATAAAGTATCATTAAATCAGAGAAATAAATATAAAGTAAAATAAATATATTATTTTTTTAGAATGAAGCTATTTATACATACTGTAATACGGTATATATACGCAATTGGCTACTTATACATACTAAAAAAAAACCAAAGCCAACCTACTAACCTAACCTACCCTAAATAGCCAATTACGAAAAAGTTCATTTTAATAAAATGTTAAGTTTAGCTGAATGTGTGGTTTTGGCGGTGGCGTTGCTAACTTGTACACATGCTGTATGTATAAATAGCCAATTGCGTAGGCATACTGTATGTATAAATAGCCAATTGCGTATACATATTGTATGTATAAATAGCCAATTGCGTATACATATTGTATGTATAAATAGCCAATTGCGTATACATACCATACGTATAAATAGCCACTTTCACATTTTCTAATATTTTCATGTTCATATCGAGCAACAATCAATAAAAAAAAAAACAAAAAAATACCAAATGGCTTTTTAGTTTCTTAGAAGAGTTTAAACTGAATAGCTCTGAACCTATTTAGAACCAATTTCTTTTTATTCAAACATTTTTGAAAGCGATAATAGTTGATTCAATAGTAAATACATGTTAAAAATATGAAAATTTTATTTATTAATATAATTATTATTAGTATAATTATTGGTTGAAAATGTTAATTTATTATCTAGTTTGCTAGAAAAATATAAGACAAAAATAAAAAATTTAGTCAATTTTGTTCTGCTCGGAGAAACCACACGTCTTTTTTTCTAAATCTAAATTCTAAAATTTTGAGTATTTTTTCTTTACTTGTTTATATGTTCTTTGTTCTTCTAGTTAAACAACATGAGGTAAGTAATATATTATTATTTATTATTATATTTATCTAAAGAAATTTTCTATGTAGCAGAATGAGAATTAACAAAAATGCTAAATATTTATATAAAATTTGAAATTATATTAACATTAATTATATTTTATAATAAAATAAATACGGTAATACAAATTCCAAATTTTTTATTGAAATTCAGTTGGTAATCATATAGAATCGCATAAATATCTAAATGAGAAGGTATAATTTCTCCAATATTTAGGGGTTGTTGGAATTGCTGTTCACGTCGCGTCCTAGCGTATCTTACAACAAACGGTGCCTTCTTATCCGTATGGATTATGCTGATTTCCGATATGTAAGTGTATTTTGAATCATTTAATTTGTATATACTTATTTTATTTATAATATAAATTATCTAATGCTGTGTCAATTTGACAAAGTATTAGTAAATATGGAAATTAATAAGTACATAATAATAGATATATTTTTGAAATAAAAAATATATTTTCAGTTTTCAAAGCAATGCTATTAAAAAAAAATATTTATACAATTATTATTTTGTTAGTTTCAGAATTGGTTAGATAATCTGACACATTTCAAGTACAAATATGCAATTTGAAAATCGACATTCATCTTCGATTGATTCATCTAGGTCTAGGTGCTTAATATCTACATGGAATAGAAATACGGGGTACAGCGTTCAATATCTTTTGAAACTTCAGATTTATTTTAGATATAGTTATTGTTGTACTAGAACTTAATATATAACTTATAATATTTCTATGCCTATAAAATAATAATAATAATAAATATATATAAAAATATAAAATGGGTTTTTAATTTTCTTCATACTCGTGTTGAAAACACACATATATGCATTCTAACTAAATTTAAAAAATTATTTAAAGCTTTGTTTTTTAAATATATTATCGAATATTGCATTAATTCATAAAGAAAAAAATACGGAAATTAGTTATATGTATATTATTGAATGTGTTTATTTTTTGAAATAAAATTCTAGTGTTAGTTTTTAAAAGTAATGTTGTTTTCTAAAAGAAAATAATAATTTTAACTCTCATTGTTACAATTCTGTTTTCTGATAAAAATAATTTTTTTATAAAATATATTTATTTTTAAAATTAAAAATTTAGTGTCAGTTTTTCAAAGCAATACTGTTTTCTAAAAAATTTTATTTTATTTTTAATGTTATAATTTTGTTTTCTGAAAATAAATAAATAAATATCATACTATCCGTGTGAAATAATGTCGAATCTGTAACTAATAAACACAATTCAGTTTTTTTTTTCGTTATAAATTCTTCGTTCTAAATTCTTGTAATTATTTTTAATTTTTCTCTTTCGCGATATTAATTAAGGGGTAAGTTATTGTCTTAATTTTTTTTATTTTAAAGCAGTTCTTTTATGAAATTCTTTTCCGAAAGATTTTGTGTAAAAATTAATAGTGTATTGTAAATGAAATAGCATTTGCAGATGAAAATTTTCAATAAATTTTTGCTCAAATGCTTTTTCTTTTTTGAAAATTTTTCTAATTTATTTGATTATTTCTTTGTGTGCAGTTATTGTTTGTTCTCTATGCGCTGTCCCTTGCTGCTCTTCTGCTCTTCTTATCAGTTTATATAATTATCGGTAAGTGCTAATATTTTTATTAGATCAAAACTAAATAAACCATAACAAAATAGACATTACGAAATATTTTATTATTTATTAAGAAAAAAAATCTCTTGTAGTTCAAAATTATTTTATATATTAAATTATTCAATGTTTATTTTTACCACTTTGACTACAAGGAAAAAGTGGTATTGCGTCTGGTACGGTGTCTGTAACATTTTCAAAAAAAAAAAACTATTGTATAGAAATCTTTCATATACCCTCTACATGACGAATCTGAACTTAGTTTATGTGGATGTATGGATGTGCGTCGTCAGCTCGCTCGCTCAGTCGTAAGTCAAAATTTTGTATCCGCAACTCCTCCTAGACGGTTCAACCGATTTTAATAAAATTTTCAGGATAAATTTGTCTAGTGCCCAGGATGGTCATGTGGTTTTGGTTTTTTCTAGTGATGCCAACTTTCCGAGAAAAAAATTACTAAATTTTTTAAAAATTCATATTAGCTAGGTTATTTATCCGATTTTGATCAAATTTACAGAAAAGATTTCCCTAATGCTGTCATTAATTATATAATTTTATTAATATTCAGTGTTGCCAACTTTCCGAGAAAAAAATTACTAAAGTTTTAAAAATTTTATTGTGGCCATGGTATTCAACCGATTTTACTCAAAATTTCACAAAAGATTCTCCTGGTATTCATATAATTTATGTAATTTTAACAAAATACAATGTTGTCAACTTTTTGAGAAAAAAATTAGTAAAATTTTTAAAAATTTATTATGACCATTTTATTTAACCGATGTTAATCAAATTTTCATAAAAGTTTTTCCTAGTGCTTAAATAAATTATGCAATTTTAACAAAATACAGTGTTGGCAACTTATCGAGAAAAAAAATCACAAAATTTTTTAAAAATTTATTGTGGCTACATTATTCGATTTTGATCAAATTTTCAGAAAAGTATCTCCTAGTACCCACATAAATTATAATTTTATTAAAATACAGTGTTGCCAACTTTCCGAGAAATGTCAAAGTGGTCTATATATGGGTTTACCCATATACTTTTAATCTTGTTTGGTTATTACAATTTGTTTATAATATATTTATTTATGTGTGTACAAAAATTCAGAAACTGACAACTTGATTTACTATTGGTTAGACATATTCTAGTAAATTAATCAGCGAATTTTACAAGTATTTATAAGTTTATGGTTTATTACCGTCCCCAAAAACATTTCTAAACATTTTTTGCTTACTACAATTTGTTTAGTATATATTCATTTACATGTATGCAAAAAATTGGTAACCGATAAGTAAATTTGTAAGAGTTATTGCAATTAAACTGTTGTAAAATTATGTGTTGTTTTCATATAGGTGTTTATACTTATGTTAAAAAGATTTATTTGAATGATTTTGATGGTATACGTTTGCCTAGTGGACGTCCGATGAGTAGTTAGAGTGGTAGATGATTGAGAGAGTGGCTTGCGTGAGCGAAAGTTTCCAAGTAGTAGCGAAAGTTGCTTGTTTGGATAGGAATGTTTGAAGGCGTTTCGGCATGATAAAAAGAGTTTGTGCCACACTCTTTTGGGTTCATGGCGTGATTGTGTATGTATGTATGTATGTATTGTTTTATAATACGTGATATCAAAACTATTATAAACATTATATTATATGATATTAACAACTGAATGAAGAAGTACGTATGTATGTAATATTACAAGTTTTTAGTAAAGTCTCTTTTAGTAAATTTACAGAACTTCAGTAAATTTGCTGTCGGGAATTTTATTAGATTTTAAATTTTAAATAGATAAAATTTGTTTCGTTCTGTAGTATTTTGACAAAATTATGACTGATAACCGAACGAGCGAGTTAACACATTACTCGGTACATCCACATAAACTAAGTTCAGATGCGTCATCTAGAAGCTATATGAAAGATTTTCATACAATCACGGTACCAATCACTATACCACTTTTTCTTTGCAGTCAAAGTGGGTAAAAAAAAGTCAATAAACTGATTTATTCGATCCTAGCAAAAAAATCAAAAAACAAAAGAACATGCATGAGTATTATAGTTAAAAGAGCAATTAATTAATATTGTGATTTCATCTTTCCAATATGCGCATGCGTTCGCGGCACTCGAAGCCGCAAATAAACGCACTCAAAACTCAAAAGTGTCACAAGGAAATTTACGATGTCAATTCTCGAGTAACGTTTTTAAAAGTGGACACAGCAAGGCAGTTTCAACTGGAGATTTTTCCCAAACTGTACTAGAGATACTATACTAGAGTTCGGCCGATAGTCTGAAATAGTGTTCAGCTTCTGATTGGTGCCGCCATTTTTTCTCTAAAAACAAATGATTTTGAATTCGCGCGCTAGTTCGACTCATTACATTTACATTTTGCTTTTTTTTTGAAATATTATATTGTCGCATATTAAACTGTAGCTAAACGTACACTCTAACCACCCTATAGTATCTCAATTATTTCTTTCTAAAATTTTTGGATAATCAGAAAAAAAATTATTTTTCCCTTTTTAGTACATTTAAATATAAGAGTGGTTTTTAAAATGTTTTTTTTATAAATTTTATTTTATACATAAATTCAAAAAAAAACAAACAATAAAATTAATAATAATAACACTTAGTAGATATTTTCGATCAAAGATCTCTTTTGTATTTTGTTTTCCTTGGTAACAAAAAAAATGTTAAATGTTTATATTTTGTCATTATTAAAAAAATTTTTGTGAAATTAAATTTTGAGTAAAATTGTGGTAAGTCAGATTCAAATTTAATACATTGTAATAGTTAATAGTGTATAAATGTTTTCTTCGATAATATGTAACAATTTGTAAAGGTAATTTTTCAGAAATATGAATAATATAATATTAGTAGTACCTATATTATTCAAAGCTTATAAGGCATTTAACATATAACAATTTAATATGGCCGCATCAAGTTGTTCAAATCAAAAAAATTATTATAGACATTAAAATAATACTCTATTTAATTTTTATATATGCATAGGTGCTGGTTTATTCCCTATTTGAGAATAGGCAAGTTTCATCTTTCTACGATTTCATCTTGCTTCTCAAAAATTTGAATCAAATTATGTTTATAATTCAAATGTCAAATGACAGTTGTGTGAAGTTATGTACACTACTGATAGAAGTGTTGCTTTTGACTAATATATAATAGTGCAATTTATTTATTTTTATTATGTTTATATGTTTAATTACTTTTTTTCGATTTCAAACGTGACCCTTGAAGGGTCACGGGTTTCCTAGTTTATTTATTTAAAAAACAAATATTTGCATAAATAATAGTATATTATTCATAGAGTATGTAATTGGGATCTAAAATGTTCTGAATAGCATCTGGTGGCGAAATGAGGAACTAAAACACTGCGTGCACTTGTGTCAACGATCAAAAGTGACAGCTTGCGGAAAGGTTAAGAAGTGTAAATATTTGCAACATTATTGTATTATATAATAAATATTTAAATTCTAGATGTTACTGATTTGAATATGATGCGTTTGATTTAAAGTTCAGTTGTGCAAAGTGTCAACTAACCTATAACAATATAATAAGGATGCGATGCAGTGTTTACACTTTTCACCTAAACCAGCTTTGTAGGAACACACTACAGACTTAATCGCACCGTTTCTGTCAATTGTCATTGAGATTTCATGTGGAACATCTTTTAAACTTGACGTTTTCAAACACAGAGATGTGACTGTCATCTTGCCATCACATCACTTTTCTAATGATTTTCCACATTGTATAATATGTCCAGCGTTTAAAATACGCTCAGCTTGTGTAGAATTGTTCTGACAACGGTTTATGCCGGCCCATTTGCAATTTTTTTTAAGAGTTAATAATATTTTTTAATTAAAAAGAAACCATACACTTTGATTGAGCTTTGACAAGTGCACGCTTAGGTCCGCCATATTGAATAGGCCACGCCCTCCCAATACAGAAAAGTTGTTTTACATATAACGCCCCGTTTACACGAAAATATTCTGTAATAATTTAATAATAATATCAATAATTTAATTGTATTTATATTATTAAGATATTTATGTCTAAAATTGAAATAGACGCATTTTTTCTACTTTCAATTAAAATTTAATTTTATTAAAATTTTAACTAACTTATCGTTTATACACTTATATACATATATTATAATATTTACAGTAATATGGAGCAACAGCAACAGCAACAGCAACCACAGAAACCACAAAAAAACACGTTCGATATTCGCCACTGCGAAAATTTTTACTTTATAGGTTTAATCAATGGTGGTACGCAGCAGGGTATGTAATGAATTTACTTCAATAATTTAAAGATAATTCAAAGCCAGTAATTTCGATTTTTACAACAAAATTATTAAACTATTAAATATTTTAATTTTTATAAACACACTTATAACATACAAATTGATCAGTTTTTAAATGTTTTACATTTTTATTTTAAATATATTTTCTGAAGAAAACGATAATAAACATAGAAAATTAAAAATTTTAATAAAAAAAAAATCTAGTATTAATATCCCACATTAGACATTTTCTTTTTCTTTCGTCAAATGTAATTAATATTTCTTATATTTAATATTTTTATTATATTTGACATTTTTAAAATCTACACAAAGTTAAATAAATCTCTTGAAAATAATAATAAAAATTATTAAATAAATGCTTCTAATTCAAATGTTACGTACTGGAACTATGAACACGGACCAAAATTTTAAAAGAAACAAATATTCTTTCAAATTTATAAAATTAGGACAATGTATACAAACTTATAAAAGAATTATATGGCGTTTGGTTAAAAGAACATACCATATACATATATATATACCGGGTGTTCGTTCGTCAAGTTCGTATGGGCGTTTAACATGTAATTTCGATAAATTGCGATATACTACTTTCTCGAGTAAAATTCAAAGAAATACTTAGAATACTTTTCGATAGGACATAAAAGGTTCTATTATTTGGTTTTAGTTTCAATTTGCTAGCATGTTCCGTTTGGGCGCTAGAATTTTTTGATGATTTTTTGGTTTTTAGGTGTAGGAAAATAAGCATGACATGGAAAAATGCGGAATAATGAGTACGATAATTGAGTGAAAAAACCATTATTCTACGATAAATCGTTTACTAGAAAAAAATTAAAAACTGAATTTTTGACCCTTGGGATTTTTTCAAAATAAGACTTTTTTCAAAATTTGCTCAAAAAAATCTTGTCAAATTTTCAAAAATTCAGTTTTTAATTTTTTTCTACTAAACGATTCATCGTAGAATAATGGTTTTTTCACTCAATTATTTAACTCATTATTCCGCATTTTTCCATGTCATGCTTATTTTCCTACACCTCATAGTTTTTGATAAAAAAAATAAAAACCAAAAAATCAAAAAAAAATTCTAGCGCCCAAACGGCACATGCTAGCAAATTAAAGCTAAAACCAGATAATAGAACCTTTCATGCCCTATCGAAAAGTATTCTAAGTATTTCTTCGAATTTTACTCGTGAAAGTAGTACATCGCAATTTATCGAAATTACATGTTAAACGCCCATACGAACTTCACGAACGAACACCCGGTATATGTGACTATGTGAGTGATATTGAAAGTATGCATACGTTTGTGTGAACATCCGATGAATAGATGGAATGGTATGATTGAGAATGTTTTGCGTGAGCGAATGTTTCCAAGTGGTATAGAAGAGCATATATGAGAGATATCATGAATATGGATAAAGTAAAAGTTACTATTAAGAAACTAATTAAGAAACTTTTTGGGTACATGACGTGATTGTGTATGTATGTACTTAATACTTTCAAATAAAAATTAAATATTAAAACGTGTAATATTGAACATATTTAACTGTGTCATTTTACTCGATAAATTCTTGTATATCTGAAATCTGTAAAGTTTTGTTTTACATGTAAATAGGTATGACGATAAAAGATATGAAACAAAGAAAGCTCAGAACCGTTCTGAGCTTTCTTGGGTTGCATTATCGTTCCACATTTTATTTTCTTCTTGGAAAACATTAATTTTTATTTCTAGTAACCAACTGCCGCCCCCCCGTACCTGACGCCCAGGGCGATGAGGAACCACCTAGCAAGTAAGTTCTTTTCATTTTTGTATATTTATATATTGATCAGATCTCGACATAAATAACCGTGTTGTCTGTGTGAAACAGGATTAAAAAAATATCTAAAATTGTTTCATTCTAGTATTTATTATAGAATATATAGTTTATATCAAAGCTTTGGAACAAATTGGGTAGAGTTCACTGTGAAAAGTACTGTTTTCGGTCCTCAAAAGTGTCACGAAAATTTCATTTTCGTACAATGTTGGATAAAAATAAATAATTTACACTGATAACTCATTAAATTGTTCTTGCGTATTATTATATTTTAAATATTGACAATATTATTAATAATATTAAATTAAATAATAATAATAATAAAATGTATTAAAATTTATTTAGTTTCAATGAAAGTATATGAAAATATGTCACTGTAATGAATAACATATTACTAACCACAGGTACGGTGTCTAACATTTTCAAAAAAAATAATTTTTTATATAGAAATTTTTCATATATCTTCTATCTAGATGACGAATCTAAACTTAGTTTATGTGGGTGTATGGATGTGCGTCGTCAGCTCGCTCGCTCGCTCGCACATTGTGTACTTAACAGAAAACTACAATAATTTATTTTTTATTTCGGTTCAATTAAATATATATAAGTACATATGCATGTAATATTATAGTAAGGTATCTTTCAGTAAATTTGTTGTCAGGAATTTTCCATAAATAGTTAAAATTTGTTTATTTCTGTAACATTATTGTTGGTACATTTCTAAATTTATCTATAAAGGATGTTTTTGAAATGAATGAATTACACTTTTAATATTTTTTTTAGTATTATTATACAAAATATGAACTAAGTCTCATTATTTTGATATTAATATACAAGCTGTAATTTTACATATATCAAGAAGTTGTAT
Source organism: Clivina fossor (assembly GCA_963966155.1). NCBI lineage: Eukaryota > Metazoa > Arthropoda > Insecta > Coleoptera > Carabidae > Clivina > Clivina fossor. Next base: position 1,676,285 of record OZ014560.1, read on the forward strand.
CAACAAATAATAACAAACAATAATTTGCAGAAAGTAAGGAATTTTACTTACTTTATGTGATTATTATGTAAAAATTACAGAATTTTGAGATAGAAATACAGAATATTTATGTTAAAATTTTACTAATATTTTTATGTAATTTTGCTATTTCTTTTTACAGTGTATGTATGTACAATATTTGCAAATGTGCTTACATATATCACAGATATTTATATTTTATTTATGTAAACAGCATTTGATTAACAATCTAATGTTTTTAATTTAGGTTACAATATTAACCAATTTTCTATCTTCAAAATTGAAGTTACATTTTTAAATATTTTACAAAATTATACGTGATAAAATGATGCAATGTATATTTTTATTTAGCTAAATTCAAAAATTTGGAATGTATAAATCAAGATTTACAAAGTACGAAATCGTTAGAATTCATGGACTGCAACAACAAAACCAAATTTTCACACATTAAATATTGTATATTTCAAAAATAAAATAAAAACAGTACGTATTATAATAATTTTATTATTTTAGTATCTATTTAAAACTACACTCTAAAAAACAAATTATATAATTTTACCTACAAACCATGAGTATTTCTAGGTATAATTATTACTCAACTGCTATAATTTTATTTATAATTGTTTAAAAATTCATAATATCAGAACTATTACAAACATTATGTAATATGATATATTACCAACGGTGTTGAAAAGTATATACACCAATACCTCGCTTTGCGTCGTTTCGTTTTGCGTTTTTTCGAAGTTGCGTCGCTGCTGAATTAGTACTAATTTTCACTGTGCGTCGTTAGATTTTCGAAGTTGCGTTGTTTTGGGTTCGAGTCTTTAATTTTTTTTTTTTAATTTTTCGAAATTTTCTTTTTTTTTCTAAAAGATTCAGCAAACATTGGACCAATTTTTTGTGAAAGAAAGCCGACTTACGACAACAGCCACTATGGACTCATCAGACAGTGATTAATTTTTATTTTGTTTTTATAAATTAATTGAATATTTTATTTTGTTTTAATTGAATTGGTTTTTTTTTTGTTTTTTGTATGTATGTAATAAAATTTTATATTATTTTTGTTTTTTAAATGTTTACTTTGTTCAATTTTCCTTTTTAAAAAGTAGTATTTTTGTAACCTTGGAACCTATCTTCGATCTTTACATGGTTTGCTATAGAAAATCATAATTCACTTTGCGTCGTTTCAATTTGCGTCGTGTTTTTTTGAAACGTAACCACGACGCAAAGTGAGGTATTGGTGTATGTGAGAAATATTATCAATTTTTTTTAGTAAATTTGCTGTCAAGGATTTTTTATAAATAGCTAGAATTTCTTTAGTTTTGTAATAATATTGTTGATATAAGTTACATACATTTTGCTTGCTGTTTGAAATTCAAATGCGATTTCTTGCGATAAACAGTTTTACGGTAATTTTTCAATCTATCTAAGTAATATTATAGTAAAAATTCTTACATTGGGTATATGAAAAATACTTGGAACTGCATGAAACTTCAATTTGTAGCCAATATAGTCATCCTTAGTAAAATGATTACTACGCAATCTGTTATGTTTAGTTGGCTTCCAGTTTGCTTAATTTACAGCTTGAATCCACATTTCACTTAAAGAAATATTAGCTAAAGGAAAACTGTAATCAAAATTAAATAACATCAGATATGTAAAACTAAATATAAATATTATTAAAGAAGAAAGATGATGTAATAATTGTACTTAGCAGTAATAGTAGTAATTAAATAAAATTAATATAAAATAACAAATTTAGAATATCTAATATATAAAATTCCTGTGTCACAGTTTTCGTATTTATACTCCTCCGAAACGGCTTGACCGATTTTAATGAAATTTATATATATATATATATATATATATATATATATATATATATATATATATATATATATGTATACTGGGTGTCCGAAAAGTTTGGACTGGGTCAAATATCTCGAGAACGAAAGGTTGGATTAACACGATTGCAAAGGAACGTTGTTTTTGACACAATTATCTACCGAATTCTGTTGTAAAAAACCACCCCCATCCCTCCTAAGGGGGTGAGCGTAAGAGTAGTTTTAAAATTTTAAATGGAAACCCCCAATTTTTTTTTTCATTTTTGGATTCCTTGACAAATTCTGTGTATGGCTCCAAAATTTCACACCCAACCCTCGCCACCCCTCCGCAGGGGATGAAAAAAATGATTGAAATAAAAATGATACTGAACAGTTTAAATGCTCAACTAAATCCACAACGAAAATAAACATGTCAAAAAAAACATGTAACCCCACCCAAAATTTCACCCCCAACCCCCGCCACCTCTACACAGGGGAGGAAAAAATGAAGAAAATGATTGAAATAAATATGAAGAGGTGGCGGGGGTTGGGGGTGAAATTTTGGGTGGGGTTACATGTTTTTTTTGACATGTTTATTTTCGTTGTGGATTTAGTTGAGCATTTAAACTGTTCAGTATCATTTTTATTTCAATCATTTTTTTCATCCCCTGTGGAGGGGTGGCGAGGGTTGGGTGTGAAATTCTGGGGCCATACACAGAATTTGTCAAGAAATCCAAAAATGAAAAAAAAATTGGGGGTTTCCATTTAAAATTTTAAAACTAGCCTTACGCTCACCCCCTTAGGAGGAGTGGGGGTGGTTTTTTACAACAGAATTCAGTAGATAATTGTGTCAAAAACAACGCTCTTTTGCAATCGTGTTAATCCAACCTTTCGTTCTCGAGATATTTGACCCAGTCCAAACTTTTCGGACACCCAGTATATATATATTCAGTAGGTATGAGAATCGGTTTATAACTAATTTTTATACCCCTAAGTGTTAAGGGTGGCTCACCCTAAAAAAAATTTTGATTTTTTGGACAAATTTTTTTTTGGTTATTTTTTTGTGGTGTGCCGTTAAAAAATACATTTAGTTCTAAATTTTTACCCTCCTACCACCAACCCCTACTTTTTAATAGCATTTTAAATTTTTTAACCCCGGTCGATAGCTGATCAATGGAATTCCGTTTTGCCAAACTCCTCCGCTTGGGAGCAGCATAATAGCAAGTTTCGTCGAGCGCAATTTTTCAAATACATTTTAATAGTAAAGATTAAAAAGATATAATAAATTGGCTTAAAAGTTATTTACGAAAAAAAAAAAAATTTCAAATATATAATTAATTTTTAATAAATATTATAAATGTTGGATCATAACAAAGGTACAGTATTACTGTATTATAAATGTAAGTATTTTAAATATTATAAATGTACAGTATTACAGTAATATAATTTTTTTTTCCTAAATAACTTTTAAACAAATTTATAATATCTTTTTAATGTTTACTTTTAAAATGTATTTGAAAAATTGCGCCCGACGAAACTTGCTATTATGCTGCTCCCAAGCGAAGGAGTTTGGCAAAGCGGAACCCCATTAACACTTGATCAACTATCCTCGCCAGGGGTCTACCGGTATCACTTCTCACCCCTTAAACAGCACGGAGTAGAGATGGAATCGTTCTCCTGTCTCTCTTGCAATAAGCTGTATCTCACTTCTTACACAGTTTTCGGGAAAATTTCGGCCATTATTATTGTTTGTACATCGATCACAGTAGTGACGTTTACAATTATCATTTTATCATTTTCGTATAATTCTCAAGTGAATTTATAATCAATCTGCAGGGCTGTCATAATTCATTCCTATTTTATAAATAAAGAGAAATATCGTGAAAAGTATGTTAAATAAAAAAAATGTGTGTGTACTTATCTACATGCGTTAGAAGTTATACTTTTTTGGCAACTTTCATCTTTCTACGATTTCATCTTGCTGCAACGCAACGCACAACGGAAAAGCTGCAACGCAACGCACAACGGGAAAGCTGCAGTTGCACAGCAACGCGCGACGAGAAAGTTATCTTTCAAATACTGAATTTTTGCACAGTTTTGCAGCAACGCGCGACGGGAATGCTAGTATATATATATATATATATATACATATATATATATATATATACATATATATATATATATATATATATATATATATATATATATATATTTTGCAATATCCTAATATTACCGTCATAAAAAAAATCCTAACAAGATTAGAAGTATATGGATAAACATATCTATATCTATATATATATATATATATATATATATATATATATATATATATGTATATATATAGTGCGATATTTTTATCTCTGAACATATGAACTGAATTACATATAAATTTCCTATGTTCAATTTAAAAAAAAACACAAACGTATGGAGACTTCCCTGATAGTTATGCAACCAATCTTACATAATGTGACAGTTATTTGAAAAAAATGAATTACTTTCAACAAAATATTTAAAAAGCATTAAACTATTCGCATTATTTTAAGAAATCTGTTTAAAAGTGTATAGTGTTATTTATTAATTATTATTTATAAATTTAAGTGTTTAGCAATTTACAATAAATGACCATATTCTGGTAAATATTTCATTTTTTATTCAAATAAACATCATATTACGTAAGATTGGTTGCATAACTGTCAGGGATGTCTCCATACGTTTGACGTGTTTTTTTAAAAATTGAACATAAGAAATTTGTATGTATTTGTATTTGTATTATTTGTATTTGTTCATATGTTCAAAGATAAAAATATCGCACTGTATATATATATATATATATATATATATATATATATATATATATATAATCGTATAATTATAATTAATCCTTTTTTATTGATGACAATAAGTGTATGTTCCGTATATCAAAAAATCGAATTTAAATTTAAAATAAGTTTTTTATTTTCATATTTGTCAAATATTTAATTTTATTTTAGATAGAAATAACTCTATAAACAACACTGTCTTAAATTAAAGTTCTGTAAAGATATTTATTTATAAGTTTGTTTGACGTTTTGAATTTTTTTAAATAAAATAGAATAATATTTTTAATATTTTCGGATGAAGGAAATAAACTCGTTTCTTTAGTTGATGAGTAATAAATATTACACACGTATACATCTATAGGTTACATGAATATTATATTTTTTTATACATTATATACATTTTTATTTTCATTAACACTAAATATATTTTTTATACCGCTTAATTATTGTAATATTGGCACAAAATCTATTGATTTCCAATTAATATAAATACACAATCACTATATATATATATATATATATATATATATATATATATATATATATATATATACAGGGTGTCCCCGGATGGAGTTGCGCATCCTTGTAAACTTTTTTATTTTTAGCCTACTTTCGATTTTTTAAAATCAAGTAGGCCTTTACAGTTGAGCAAAAACTATTTTCATTTTAGGTAAAGTACCTTTTCTGTTCACAGTATGCCAAAATCTTGTTAAGAAAAGTTGTTCGGAATGAGAAGTTATGGCCATATGCAAATTTTCAGGATGATAGTCCTACTTTGATAAAATTCGAAAAGTTATTGAGTTATGTAAATTTATTCTTTTATTTTTATTTTTTAATACAACATAACAAATTAAATTCTAAACATTGAAATTATTCCACGTAATATCCTCCCCGTAATAAACATTCTTCTATTCGGGTTCTAAATTCTAGGTAGGTCGATGAAAGCATTTATTCATTCACACTAGCAACAGCTTCTATGATTTTTTGTTTTAAATTTTCCAAATCGTCTTCTTTTATCAAAGTAGGACTATCATCTTGAAAATTTGCATATGGCCATAACTTCTCATTCCGAACAACTTTTCTTAACAAGATTTTGGCATACTGTGAACAGAAAAGGTATTTCACCTAAAATGAAAATAGTTTTTGCTCAACTGTAAAGGCCTACTTGATTTTAAAAAATCTAAAGTAGGATAAAAATAAGTTTCAGGCCAAGCAAAACTTTTTATGAAGAATAACATTTTGCCGAAAACTCCAAAATAAAAAAGTTTACAAGAGTGCGCAACCCCATCCGGGGACACCCTGTATATATATATATATATATATATATATATATAATACAAATAAAATTGAGATTTACAGGGCGGTATTTAGTTGGCTTTGTTGATAATCCGTGTAGCAAGGATTGCAGGTGGGCTCAAAAAGCCGGGCTTGAAATGCTGAAATATCCAGGCCAGTTTGATGATTTCCCGATGACATATTGACTTGACCGAGTGCCATATTTGATAGGATTAATTCTCTGAAACAATAAATTATAGATAATTTAATCATTAGTTATTTAAAATTATCAATTATCATGTGATTAAATATAATCAGAGCTGAATTCGGGACAAAACAAAATTTTTATAAATCTATCTCCTAATTTTATGAATTTTTTTACTAAAAACTATAAAAGCTATTAATTCGCGGTTTTTTGGGAATGAAAGAATGGTTTTTGAACTTTGTTTAGAAATTTTTATGTTTACTTTTATTGAAAATCTTCCGAGTTATAAAGCCTTTTTTCGGAGCTCGGCAAAACAAAAATTATATAAAAATTTTTCTTGACCTCAAAAAATTGACAATATTTTATAAATTTTTTTCTGCGAAACTATTAAAAATATCAATCCGCGGTTTTTTGGGGATGAAAAAGTGGTTCTTGAACTTTGTTCAGGAATTTTTATGTTTACTTTTATTGGAAACCGTTCGAGTTATTACGTCTTTTTTCGGAGCTCGGTAAAACAAAAATTGTATGAAAATCTTTCTCGACCTAAAAAAATTGACTAACTTTATGAATTTTTTTCTGCGAAACTATCAAAGATATCAATCCGCGGTTTTCTGAGGGTGGTCTTTCGTCTTTATTCAGGAATTTTTATGTTTACTTTTGTAAAAAATCGTCCGAGTTCTAACGTCTTTCTTTGGATCTCTGCAAAACCGGACGGCAAAACAAAAATTGTATAATTAATAACATAATAAAAATCTTTCAGAACTAATTATATTAAAATAAAACTACTCTAGGTTAAAGTTTTGTATTAATATTTGTTAATAATCAATGTTTCGACCAACTCATCGTTTGTCTTCATCAGGAAAACAAGATAGAAATGAGAAGCAACAAAAATTTTTAAAGAGTTAAATAAAATTTGGCTTCCATTAATTAAAAGTCTATAAAAATTTTGTGATCTAGTTACTTATTATGTTTTGTTATTTACTGTAAATATCATTTGTATCTGTTTTCCTGATGAAAACATATGTTGAGTTCGTCGAAACGTCGATTATAAATAAATATCGATACAGAACTTTAATTTAAGACAGTTTTGTTTATTGTGTTATCTCTATCTTAAATAAAATTAAATATTTGACAAATATGAAAATAAAAAACTTATTTTTTTGTTAATTTAAATTCCACGTTTCGATATACTGAACATATATCTATCATCATCAGGAAAATTGATTAATTATAATTATAATTAATTTATGAGAGTACATTTTAAACAGAAATATATATTTTATTTCTATTAAATAATAAAATTTATTATATATGGGCTTCTCGATAGAATATAATTAATTACTAACACCAGTAAATTTAAAAATTATCATACAATCAGTCAAATTTATTGAGTTTATTACTTAACAGTTTGTGACGTCAATAATTTAATTATAATTAATTTATGAGAGTTAATTTGGTTATTATTTTGAAACAAAAATATATTTTTTTTATTTCTGTTAAATAATACATTTATGGGTTTCTTGTTGAATATAATTCATTACTCACACTAGTAAATTTCAAAAATTATCACACAACCAAATAATGAGTTTATTACTTAATAGTTTGTGACGTCACCGCTGGAATAAAACAAAAATTTTATATAATTAATGTTTATACAAATTTATATTATATTATTTTAATAATTAATTTATTATTAATCTATAAAAAAACTTTTTTTAAATAATTTGTTTTTCAAAAATTTCTATAATAATTATATTTATCTGCTGGAAAGAATCAATAATTTTATTTATTTAATAATTAATAAATTTTTATAAATAAGAATTTACTTGTAATATTTAAGATTTAAAAAATAAAACATTTAGTTCTCTTTTAACTGCGATACGATACAGTCATATACCAAGTATAACTTGCGTAAACCAATTAAATACATGTTTGATTTTGTTTTTAATGGTTATATTTTTGCTTTAAACGAAATTTTTAACATGAATCTGGCACAGAAATAAATTTATCATCATAATAAATGCGCGTATGTTTTAAATTCTGTTAAGAATTTTATTAATTTTGTGTGAAAAGTGTATATTTTTTCAATAATTTTACATAAAACGACTGAATTTTTGGTAAAATATTATAAAGTATTTAATAATTCGTGTTTTAAAAGACTAATAATTTATTTTTCTACGGAAGATTTTCCAGAAGAACCAGATTTTTCAACAAAATGTAAGTAAATTTTAATAGAATTTTTATTATCACATTTAAATTATTATGAAATAATTATTCTAAGAAACAAATTTTTTTTAGAGAAAATAATTTTTAATTCTTTACCAACAGAATAAATTGATATTACAAAATAAAATATAAATAGTTTAAAATAAAACTGCTTTAGATGAAAGTTCTGTATTTAAATAAAAATTTGGCTTCTATTAATTAAATTTTATGTTCTAGTTACTTATTTATTACCTAGTAACTTGTTTTTATATTCTGTCATATACTATAATGTCATTTCTATCTGTTTTCCTGATGAAGACGGACATTGAGTTCGTCGAGACGTCGATTATAAATAAATATTAATAAAGAACTTTAACTAAAGCAGTTTTATTATCACTCAATTAATGTCATTGATGAAGACGAGCGTTCAATTTCGTCAAAATATCGGTTTTATACAAAGTACAGTGTTGCCAACTTTCTGAGAAAAAAATTACTAAAATTTTTAAAAATTTATTATGACCGTTATTTAACCGATTTTAATCAAATTTTCACTAAATATTCTCCTGGTGCCCGCATAAATTATGCAATTTTAACAAAATACAGTGTTGCCAACTTATTGAGAAAAAAATTACTAAAATTTAAAAAAATTCATTGTGGCTACATTATTTATCCGATTTTGATCAAATTTTCAGAAAAGTTTCTCCTAGTGCCCACATAAATTATAATTTTATTAAAACACGGTGTTGCCAACTTTTCGAAAAAAATTTAATAATTTTCTAAAAATTTGTTATGCCCGCATTTTTTATCCTATTTTAATTAACAAAATTTCATCCTAACACAGTTTTTATTTGAATACAATCAGTTTCGAAAAATATTTTTACTATGTTTAAGACATATTTTGAATAAAAGCACATACAGAGAAAAAGTTATAGGAATGTTGAGCAATGTACACTGTAAAAAATTGATTTATAAATTGACATATTCTATAAATGTATCTTTACCACTTTGACTGCAAGGAAAAAGTGGTATAGCGTTTGGTACGGTGTTTGTAACGTTTTCAAAAAAAAAATTGTGTGTAGAAATCCTTCATATAGCCTGTAGAAGACGAATTTGAACTTAGTTTATGTGGGTGTATGGATGTGCGTCGTCAGCTCGCTCGGTCGTCAGACAAAATTTTGTGGCCGCAACTCCTTCTGGACGGTTCAACCGATTTTAATGAAATTTTTAGAATAAATTTGTCTAGTGCCCAAGATGGTCACGTGGTTTTGGTTTTTTCCAGTAATGCCAACTTTCCGAGAAAAAAATTACTAAATTTTTTAAAAATTCATATTGGCTACATTATTTATTCGATTTTGATCAAATTTTCAGAAAAAATATCCCTAATGCTTCCATTAATTATATAATTTTATTAATATCCAGTGTTGCCAACTTTCGAGAAAAAAATTACTAAAGTTTTTAAAAATTTATTATGGTCATGTTATTTAACCGATTTTACTCAAATTTTCACAAAAGATTCTCCTAGTATTCATATAATTTATGTAATTTTTAAAAAATACAGTGTTGCCAACTTTCCGAGAAAAAAATTACTAAATTTTTTAAAAATTCATTATGACCACTTTATTTAACCGATTTTAATCAAATTTTTATAAAAGATGCTTCTAGTGCCTAAATAAATTATGCAATTTTAACAAAATTCAGTGTTGCCAACTTATCGAGAAAAAAATCACAAAATTTTAACAAAAATATTGTGGCTACATTATTTATTCGATTTCGATCAAATTTTCTGAGAAATTTCTCCTAGTGCACTCATAAATTATAATATTATTAAAATACAGTGTTGCCAACTTTCTGAGAAATGTTAAAGTGGTCTATATATGGGTTTACCCATATACTTCTAATCTTGTTCACATAAAAACTGTAATATTACGTCCAATTATCCTGGTAAAAATAAACAAAATGCTACTATTTTCCTATTAATAGTTATACTAAAACTACATAAATAAGTATATATTACATTTTTTTTAACAGTGTAGTACTATAGCCTTCAAATGCTTACTCACACACACAAACACACACACACACACACACACAATGAATGCATATTCAGTGTCAATGTCACAAGTCACACGGCAAACGAGTGCAGTGCCACAACAAACCCGTGTCTAAAAAATGTTTACTACCCGTAATAAAGTTGGGAGAGTAAGTGTGGTAGCCCCGCGCGGATATTTTGTTGTGTCTAGAGCAGCCAGCAAGTTTCCACTCGGTCATTGCGTTTATTGTTCGTCGGCTGATGTATAGTTAGAGTCACCGTATTGCTATGGGCAACTGTGTGGGTGTGTGTGTGTGTGTGGGACCCAGTGCACAAGCAAACACACACACACGAGACACACGTGCAGAAATGTTGCGCGGGAAACGACTTTAATCTAATTATTAATTCGTATATTTTTCAGCTTTCAAACTTTGCTAAACTACATTTATTTTAATGCCCGTAAAATGTCATTTTTACCACGTTGATTGCAAGGAAAAAGTGGTATAGCGTTTGGTACGGTGTCTGTAACATTTTCAAAAATTTTTTTTATATAGAAATCTTTCATATAGCTTCTAGATCAGACGAATCTGAACTTAGTTTATGTGGGTGTATGAATGTGCGTCGTCAGCTCGCTCGGTCGTAAGTCAACATTTTGTGATCGCAACTCTTCCTAGACGATTCAACCGATTTTAATGAAATTTCAGGATAAGTTTGTCAAGTGTCATATGGTTTTGGAGAAAAAATTACTAAAGTTTTTAAAAATTCATTGAGGCTACATTATATATCCGATTTTGATCAAATTCTCAAAAAAGATTTCTTTAATGCCCACATAAATTTCCTAATTTTATTAAAATACAGTGTTGCCAACTTTCCAAGAAAAAAATTATTAAAAATTTTAAAAATTTATTACGACCATGTTGTTTAACCGATTTTGTTCAAATTTTCACAAAAGATTCTCCTGGTATCCATATAAATTAGATAATTTCAACAAAGTACAGTGTTGCAAACTTTCTGAGAAAAAAATTATTAAAATTTTCAAAAATTTATTATGACTACGTTATTTAACCGATTTTAATCAAATTTTCACTAAAGATTTTCCTGGTGCCCGCATAAATTGTACAATTTTAACAAAATACAGTGTTGAGCCAACTTATCGAGAAAAAAATTACTAAAATTTAAAAAAATTTATTGTGGCTACATTATTTATCCGATTTTGATCAAATTTTCAGAAAAGTTTCTCCTAGTGCCCATAAATTATAATTTTCTTAAAATACGCTGTTGCCAACTTTCCGAAAAAAAAATTAATAATTTTCTAAAAATTTGTTATGCCCGCATTATTTATCCGATTTTAATCACATTTTTACAGAAGAAACCCGTAGCGCCTACAATATAATATATTAACAAAATACAATGTTGCCAACTTTCGGTGAAAAAATATTTTATTCCTATTTCTTATCATTTATGTGATAATGTCAAAGTGGTCTATATATGGGTTTACCCATATACTTCTAATCTTGTTATTAAATAGGATTATAAAAAGTTAAAAATAGGTAGTAGAAATGTATAAATATATTTACATTTATTTAGTTAAAATTAAACTACTTTAGGTTAAAGTTCTGTATTAATATTTATTTATAATCGACGAACTAAATGTCCGTCTTTATCAGGAAAAACAGATACAAATGATATTTACAGTACATAACAGAACATAGAAACAATTTTTAATAGATTTTCTTTCTAAATTTCTATTGCTTCTACATTCATATCCTGTTTTCCTCATGAAGATGAACGTTGAGTTCGTCGAAACGTCGATTATAAATAAATATTAATACAGGACATTAACCTAGAGTAGTTTTATTTTAATATAATGAGTTTTGAAAAATTTCGTACAGTTTTTTTTTCAACTTTCAAATTTTTTTAACGCAAAATGTAAATTTTTAAATTTTTATATCATTTCATTTTGCGAAAAATTGCCACTCCACTTTAATCTAATTATTATTTCGTTTATTTCAGCTTTCAAACTTTGCTAAACTACATTTTTTTTAATGCTGTGAAGTCTTAAAACTTATTTAGTAAACGTAAAATGTTGAAATTTTATATCATTTTCGTATTAAAAAAACAAAGAATAAATTTAATCTAGTAGTATTAAGAAAATAGGTTAATAAAGTAAATTAATTAATAATTAATTAAGTAAATTTATAATATCGCACCTAAATAGAACTATAATTTTATTTATAAAGTAAAACAAATTTATCAAAGTTTTTTGAGATTTTACTAAAAAAAACTATAATATTCCATACTTATGTACCTTTCCATATCGTTGGTAATATATCATATTACAACACATACATATATACATACATACATACATACACAATCACACCATGTACCCAAAAGGGTGTGGCACAAACTTTTTTCGTCATCCCGAAATCAGTCTCCTCCAAACATTCCTATCCAAACAAGCAACTTTCGCTTCATTCACATTTATAATTCCTCTCATACATGCTCTTTTATTCCTACTACTTGGAAACTTTTGCTCACGCAAGCCACTCTCTCAATCATACACCACTCCAACTACTCATCGGACGTCCACTTGCAAACGTATAACATCAAAATCATTCAAATAATTTTTTTTTAACCAAACGTTTATTAGACATTTGCTCAACATGTCAATAATGTTAGTAATAGTTCTGTTATTAAGGTGGAGTGGGGTAAGTGCGTAAACGGGGCAAGTGCATTAATTGGCTATATTTATTATAATATGAGATAAATTTCTCTAGCTAGTATGTAGTAATGTACTACAAGTTAATATGTACTATATCTCATAGATAACGCGCAAGAATGAACGTGATTTCCTTAATTATATCAATCAGTGTAAACAGTCACGTTTGAATTACCAAGCAAGATTGACGGCTCCGTAAACGAACAATAGTTTCTTAGGATAATTTTATATTTTTTGTTGTTATTTTAGGTAAGTATAAATAATATCGATGTAATTTTACATTAAATAAACAGTTTCATTTGTTTCTTGTTTTAATTTATTGAAAAAACACTAATCTGATCTTGCCCCGTAAATATTATAACTTGGGGCATGTGCAGACCAACACGGAGGGGTATACGGTGTGATATGCTACGCCGTATTTAACGTGTTAAAATTGGATAACTATAGAACTAAACAATATATTTTAATGCAGTAAAAAGCATTTTATAGCAGGTTTCTTAATAATTCTGCTCCTGTCTCATTGTACATGAAACAAGGTTTCAAAGCATTTTTAACTCCCACTTACGCTCTTGCCCCATTTTAGGGGAAAGTGCAGAGTAGTTGACATTTTAAACAATTTTCTATCAAAATGAAAATTTACATAGAAAAATTAGGGTTCTAGTTAATATTAATTAAATAGTAATGATTGTGTAAAGCGTTCGATATCGACAGTGTTAAGTATTTACATATCAGATTAAAAATACATAGGTTTAAAGTCCAACTACGCAAAAACTACTCTGCACTTACCCCACTCCACCTTATGTATTTTGTAGATTAAATTAAATAATTCGTTTTTTCTGTGCTGAAACACAAAACTAAGTATTCTGAAAAAACAAAAACTTACTGTCTTGTTTGCGGTGTCCGGTCGCGTTGTCTTCGATTTTTGAACCAATTACTAACTTGAGTGAGGGTCAGTCCGGTTTTTTTCGCTAGCGCCTTTTTCTCTTCGGGGGTGGGATAGCGATTACGGGCGTAGCATTCTTTTAACGCGTTGCGACTACGCTCTTTGAAACAATACACGGTCTCTTCGCCATCCCATATCGTCTTGGGTAGTGGGTATTTTTTACGCAGACGATATTTGTCTACTGCTCCTAGAAAAATATAAAAAAAATCAGATTTTTTTAAAACAAGATTAGAAGTATATGGGTAAACCTATATATAGACCACTTTGACATTTCTCGGAAAGTTGACAGCACAATATCTTTAATAAAATTATAATTTATGTGAGCACTAGAAAAAACTTTCCCGAAAATTTGATGAAAATCAAATAAATGTGATTTTTTTCTCGAAAAGTTGGCAACACTGTATTTTGTTAAAATTGCATAATTTATTTAGGCATTAGGAGAATTTTTTATAAAAATTTGATTAAAATCGGTTAAATAGTGGTCATAATGAATTTTCTAAAACTTTAGGAATTTTTTCTCGGAAAGTTGGCAACACTGGATATTAATAAAATTATATAATTAATGGGAGCATTAGGGAAATCTTTTCTGAAAATCTGATCAAAATCGAATAAATAATGTAGCCAATATGAATTTTTATAAACTTTAGTAATTTTTTTCTCGGAAAGTTGGCATCACTAGAAAAAAATAAAACCACGTAACCATCTTGGATACTAGACAAATTTATTCTGAAAATTTCATTAAAATCGGTTGAATCGCACACACATACACCCACATAAACTAAGTTCAGATTCGTCATCTAGGGACTATATGAAAGATTTCTATACACAATTTTTTTTTTGAAAATGTTACAGACACCGTACCAAACGCTATACCACTTTTTCCTTGCAGTAAAAGTGGTAAAAATTAGTTGATTTTTGGATTTTTTTACGAATTTTTTTAGGTATATACATATAATATATAATAGTAAAAATTACTATAAAATTATATATAAAATAAACTTTACTTAATTAATTATGGAACTTTAGCAGAAAAAAATAAAAGAATGAAACAAATATACATATAAACTTATGTGATAATACTAATTAATATGTAATGGATTTTCTAGTTGTTATAGTTTATATATTACTTATTTTTACATGACTTTTTTTAAGAAGTCAAAAAAATCTGTTAATTTTTTTGTTTTTTTTTAACGATTTTCCGAAAAAGAAGAGCTTACTAATTATTTTTATGCACTTATAAATATAAATAAAACATATAATTTTATACGTGTTACACTGTAAAAAGTTTTTCCATACATTTTTATAGTAAAAGTCCAAAAAATCAGTTGATTTTTTTTTTTGATTTTTTAACGAATTTTGAAAAATAAAAGTTTATTAATTATTTTTATGCACTGTTTCCAAAGAAGTCCGTTTGAGTATATACCATGCAGTTTTGGTGCGTACGTTGATGTATGGTAGTGAATGTTGGGTTTGGTTGCAAAAGCATAAACGGAAAATGACTGCTGTGGAAATGAGATTTTTACGTGGGATATGTGGTGTAAATAGGAGAGATCGGATACGAAATACGATTAGTGTATGATGAGTGTGAAATTGAAAAAAATCTTGTAGCAAAAGTTGCCCCGTGTTAGAGTCAGTTAAGATGGTTCGGACATGTTGAGCGAATATCTAATGAACGTTTGCTGTTAAAAAGATTTATTTGAATGAGTTTGATGGTATACGTTTGCGTGGACGTCCGATGAGTAGTTGGAGTGGTATGATTGAAAGTGTTTTGCGTGAGCGAAAGTTTCCAAGTAGTAGGAATAAAAGAACATGTATGAGAGGAATTATGAATGTGGATGAAGCTATAGTTGCTTGTTTGGATAGGAATGTTTGGAGGCGACTGATTTCGAGATGATGAAAATGATGATGATAAATTTTTATAGTAAAAGTCCCAAAAATCAGTTGATTTTTTTTAGATATTTTAACAATTTTTAAAAAATAAAAGTTTATTAATTATTTTTATGCACTTATGAATATAAATATAACATATAATTTTATAAGTGTTACACTGTAAAAAGTTTTTACATACATTTTTAAAGTAAAAATTACTATAAAATTATACATATTTCATTAATTATGGAAATTTACAGAAAAAAATAAAATTTGCATACAGACATATATGATAATACTAGTTAATATGTAATATTTCATAAAAAAAATATGGATTTTGTAGTTGTTACAGATAATATTACTTATTTTTACATAACTTTTTTTTTTAAAAAGTCAAAAAAATCTGTTGATTTTTTGGATTTTTTAACGATTTTTGAAAAATAAAAATTTATTTACACTTATGAATATAAATAAACATATAATTTTATATGTGTAGCACTGTATAAAGTTTTTACATAAATTTTTATAGTGACTTTTTTAAAAAGTCAAAAAAAGCAGTTGACTTTTTTGGATTTTTGTACGATTTTCCGAAAAATTTAAATTTCTTAATTATTTTTATGCAATTATAAATTTTATACGTGTAACATTTAATGGGAACTTGCTACTGTAGGTCTTGTAACTCCTATATTTTTTTAGATTTTAGCATTTTTAGTCAAAATTTCTACGTAAATACATTTTACAGTTTATACATTTTGAAGGTAATGTTTATTATATTCATGAAGATATATAATTGGTGTCAACGGGTAGTAGGTAGTAGGTAAAATGTAATACAAATTTACGTAGAAAATTTGATAAAAATCTAAACAAAATATAGGAGTTACAGGACCTGAAATAGTAAGTTTCCATGACGACGACTTAGTCGGGTTATAGTATCTATATTAGGAGAAATTTTACATCATTATTTCACTGCAAAACAAAATTATAATTAAAAATATACCGGGTGTTCGTTCGTTAAGTTTTTCTATTTCTGTGCGCATTGAAATTAATAAATTTCTTGATATTTAAAAACGTGTAGTTTCTAAACCGGAAATTCTATTAAAAAGTGATGCAAATAAAAGTTGTAGGAAATTTTATTGTCTATAATCTTATTTCTATAAATTTTTTTGATAAAATGCATATTTAAGCCCAAATTGCACTAAATATAGAAACATTTAAGTTTATTGTGAATTGAAACCAATTTAATTTTTGTTTCTTGAATTTGTGTATCACTGCACAAAAAGTTTCATATTTTGTGCTTCATATTTTCAGCATGTTCGGACATGTTGAGCGAATGTCTAATGAACGTTTGGTTAAAAAAATTTATTTGAATGATTTTAAGGGTATACGTTTGCATAGACGTCCAATGAGTAGTTGGAGTGGTATGATTGAGATTGTTTTGCGTGAGCGAAAGTTTCCAAGTAGTAAAAATAAAAGAGCATGTATGAGAGGAATTATGAATGTGGATGAAGCGGAATAGGAATATTTGGAGGCGACTGATTTCTGGATGATAAAAAGGGTTTGTGGCACATCCTTTTGGGTGCATGGCGTGATTGTGTATGTATGTATGAATGTATATTTTCAGCTTTGTATTTCATATTTCATGTTTCACGTTTCTAGTTTCTCTGGTGTGTGGCTTGACTAAACAAACCATATAATTTCTTTTAATTTTTTTTTTATTATATTTTATATATATATATATATATATATATATATATATATATAAATATATATATATATATATATATATATATATATATATCAATAATATCAATAATATTCTTATAATTTCTTTAGTTTTTTTTTTTAAGTTTTTTTTAGTACCTTCAGTTACTTTAATTCCTTTAGTTTCTCTAGATTCTTTAGTTCCTAAATCTTTAATTGTTCGTTTTTTGCTTTAGTTTCTTTATAAAGTTTATTTTACATATAATTTTATAGTAATTTTGTACTATAAAAATTTACGTAAGTAAAAACTTTTTACCAGTGTACTTTTATAAAACTAGAGCCAACTCACCTAAAGGCCGTCCTCGAATTTTCTCCGCTTCGCGATAATGTGCCCGGAACCACAACGTCTGCAAATCACCATGCCATCTCGTCTGAAACGTATGCGATTCCAATATCGCATACAATTCATGATAAGCGCCGCGATGGAAAGCGACGCTTGCCCTCGCACGCAGGACACTTTCATTACCTCGCAGTAGCTCATTCGGGGGCAAACTCCAGAGAAATCCGGCCAGTTTGTCTAGATCGCCGCGTTGTTGTAATGCTTCGCACATGCATTGCACCTAGGGGATCATAGAATAAATATTGTATTATTGTTTGTTTAAAATGCGAATTGAGAAAATTTTGGAATACAATTTTGCAGGAAAATTATTGCGAGTTATTTGGTGTGTGTATATGAGTTTTCGAATTGAAATGAAATAGTTTTTGGCATTCATACTTACTTAATATTAAAATATACTGTAAAAAAAATTGTGGTAAAATTTTACTATAAAAAAAATCTGTAATTTATGTAATTTTGAACATAATTTATAATAATCACATAAAGTAAGTAATAACATGTAATAAGTATGTAAAATTGCTTACTTTCTGCAAATTGCATCACATACTTAATGTAGAATTACATATTGTTGGTATAACTTCTTAAATTACATGTAAAGTTACTGCTTGCATATTAATATCTGTAATAATTCATCAAAATAATGAGACTTAGTATATATTTGCTGTAATAATACTAATAAAATACTAAAAAAATACTAAACAAAATAAGTATTAAATGAAAAATACGATATTATATGATATATATTTAAATTGAATTTAATTAAAATAAGAATAAATAAATAGTATTTTAGCAAATTTAGCTAATTACATAGAGAACAAAATAATTTTATCATTGTTTATCAAAATTTTTCTTGCTAAGCAAACACCTAAATTAATTAATTACTATTACGTCAATTATCATAATAAAAGTATTAAAAAAACACCTATTTTGCTTTTAATAGTTATGTAGAATTACTTAATATTATATTCCTTTTTTTTACAGTGTACTAGGCTTATAAAAATACAATAAAAATTTGTTAAAATATATTAATTATCTCAATTTTTTGGCTGTAATAAAACCAACGAAAACTAATAAACAAAAATAGGTCCATTTTGCTTCGTTTTAACAAAATTAATAAATAGTTTAGTACAAAATTATTATCTCAGCGATAAAACATCACTTATTTTGTGATATTAATAAAAAAATCTTTTTTTTATAATCTACTTTAAAATACATACATACACAATCACGCCATGTACCCAAAAGGGTGTAGCACAAACTTTTTCCATTATCCCAAAATCAGTCTCTTCTAAACATTCCTACTTTAAAATAAATAAAATATATTATGAATATCATATATTTTAATGATAAAAATGCGCATTATTTATTTTCTCATGTAGAATAACATAAAAAAAAACGCATAACTGATTTTTAATCTTTGTTTATCGTAGATAAATATTTGTAAATCCTTTTTTATCATTTACGCTTGATAATTTATATTTAACTTTTGTTTTGTTTGACATATTGTCATTATTTTAAAATATAATAAAAAAGAACACAAGAATTTAATAATAATTCTGAAAATAAACCAAAAAAAAAAAAGCTATAATTCAGAATTTTTTAACTAGGGGGCATTGAATAATATTTATTATACAATACTTTGAAATCTATATTAAATTTCAATAACACAATTGAATATTGCTTATAAATAAAACATAATATATATTTTTATTAATAACAAAATATAAACAAATTCTTCTTAGAATTATTTATACTTAATTGTTAAGACAAAATTTTTTTTTTATATTTTTAATAAAACATCGTATCAAAAAGCCTTAATTAACAAAAAAAAACTTAGGCCCGTATTCTCATTTCAGATTTAAAAGTGATTTTTGTCAAAATTACTTTTGAAGTTTACTTAAAATACTTATTAAGCAATTTTAATTAGTTTATTTGAATTTTATAATATTAGATATAATATATATATATATATATATATATATATATATATATATATATATATATATATCAAAAATAGAAATACCATTCATATTTGAAAAAATTTGGTAAAAATTTATTGTAAAGTGAAAAATTAAAAGTACTTTTTCATAAACAAAAAAGTGGGAATACGGGTATTAGTTATAAAGGTTTCTATTCAATTTAATAAACAATTTATGATATAAAACATTAGATTTCTATAGAATAATGGTTTATATTATCCATAGTATTTTTTTTAGATTTTTTTTTTAGTTAAAAGCCTTATTTCAAATTATGTTGGATGAAGCGAAAGTTGCTTTTTTGGATTTCGGGATGATAAAAAGAGTTTGTGCCACACCCTTTTGGGTACATGGCGTGATTGTGTATGTATGTATATTTAAATTTTTTATTATTATTTGACATATCTAAATATACACAAATCTAAATAAAACTCTTGAAAATAATAAAAAATAAATTGAAATATAAATAAAATATTGATTTTATCTGAAAGTATGTATAAATGTATTTACATTATATGTTTTTTTGTGTTTATTTTGATTTAATGTATGTACACTGTAAATAAATAGCGAAATTACAGTGATAGTTGTAAAATTTTACAATAAAAATTTGTAATTTTATTTTACCATAAATAATCTGTATTTCTACTTCAAAATTTTGTAATTTTTGCTCATACAGTAAATAAAAATGATCTAATAAGTACTTTCTGCAAATTACTTCGCATACTTAATGTTGGTGTAATTTCTTAAATTATGTAAAATTACATTTTGCATATTAATATTTGTAATAATTCATCAAAATAATGGGACTTAGTACATATTTTGTGTAATAATTACTAATAAATACATTCTTTATAGGTAGATTTAGAAATGTATGTAATTATATAATTATATAATTATTATATTTGGCAAATCTAAATAAAATAAATTGAAATTACATAAAATAGTTCTTTTTTCTGAAAGTTTATTTACATTATATATATTTTTTTCATTCAATGTATGTAATTAAACAAACTTACTTGATCAGGCGAAAAACTCAATGTCTTCTTAGGAAATGGATCTACTGTGTTTATATGAATACTATTTAATTCATTCTTCTTATTATAATAATCTATTTGATTCTTTTTATTATCACTAAAATAGTTTACGTTTTCCGATTTTTTATCACAAAACTTTGCGTCTTTCTCGTTATAATAATTCTCGAATTCGGCCGGTTTTTTCGGTTCACTAAAGTTTTCATCACTTTTCTTATTCACTTTCTCTTTTTGGGAAATATCACTATAGATTTTCTCGTACGAAGAATCACATTTTTTATCAAATTTATCATTTGCGAGGCTGTAAAAGTCTTTACTGATATTAAAATAATTCTCGTAATCCGATTTTTTCGTTAAATTCGCATAGTAAATACTGTTCGTATAAAAATTTTGATTATTATTTAGGCCGTATTGACTGATATTTGAGTCACTCGATGCACTAGACGCGTCTATTTCCATTTTTTTTCAAAAGTTTTTCAAGTTTTTTCGCGAAATATTTACACAAAAACAAACATAATTATATATTTTTAATAAGCGATACTTAAAAAAAAATTCCTTTGCAATAAATGGTTTAATTTTCAGAATTTTTGGCGAAATATTCACACAAAAACAAACAAATTTACATATTTTTAATACTTTTTTACTTTTTTTCGCGAAATATTCACACAAAATAAAACATATTTATATATTTTTAATACTTTTTTTACTTTTTTTTACGAAATATTCACAGAAAGTCGGTTTTTTTTTTGCAAAATATTCACACAAAAACAAACAAATTTACATTTTTTTTTATATTATTACTAGATTTGAAAAAAAAATTTCTTCGCGATAAATGGTCTAATTTTCGGTCAAATTATGTAGATTAACTAGTGAATGTATGTTTAGTGGAGCACAAATAATTCACTTATGGATTCGGGAACATAGTATTTGGGGCAGATGCGGGTTTGTTAAAGCCAAACCTCCGCGAATTTCCCACCAATCGCAAGCGTTGTTACATCGTTGCTATGACAGCATCACCCTCATTGCGACCAATGAAAAGGTGTGAATCAAATCTCGGATGAGAAAAAAAAAGATTTAATTAAAAACATGGCACTTCTCTCAAAAGAGTGGCCCTGAATACGCGCTTATATTTGCATAGGATAATGTTTGTAAATAAAATAAAAAGTTTTAGAATTAATTGTAAGTTCTGTATATATACCTATATATTTTATTTAAATATCGACGTACTCTACATACATTTTTAGCAAGAAAAAATAATACAAATGACATAAATAATAAACAAACAAAACGTATAGAAATAAGTTCCTAGCTGACAAAGTAAACTAGATTTAAAAAATTATGATATCAACGGAATAAAAATGTATATATATGTATGTAATATTATAGTTTTTTTTAGTAAATTTACAGAAATTTTCCATAAATAGGTAAAATTTGTTTAGTTTTGTAATATTATTGTTGGTATGATTACATACATTTCTAAATTTAGCTATAATGGATGTATTTTGAAATGAACGAATTACACTTAAAATATTTTATTAGTGTTATTACATAAAATATGTACTACGTCCCATTATTTTAATGAATTATTACAAATGTTAATATGCAAGCTGTAATTTTACATAATTTTTGAACAATATGTAATTCTACATTAAGTATGTGATGTAATTTGCAGTATAATTTTGAAGTAGAAATCCAGAATATTTATGGTAAAATGAAATAACAGATATTTTTATTACATAAAATATGTACTAAGTCTCATTATTTTGATAAATTATTACAGATATTAAAACGCAAGCTATAATTTTACATAATTACATACAATATTTTCAACATAAATCTTAATTTAGCATAGCTTTTGAAATCCTTTAAAAGTCTAATTTCCAAGAAACTGATAATTAGAAAAATAATATGTATGTTTTGAAATTTTTTTAACGTGATAGTCAAAAAATGATTTCTTACCAACATATCGTATCAAATTTCAAACAAACAAATAACATATTTCCACAGTTTTTGTTAAAAAACCAAACTAGAAAAATTCCAATTTCAAACCACGACAAAAATATATATCATATATTTTTACGGTAATTATAGTGACACGATCCAATATTCTCGGAGCAAATATTTATATTTCTCTAAAGTTCGTTCGTATTTTTTTATGCTTCTGTTTTGGTGAACTGAATTTTGTAAAGGGCCGACACGTTTTTTTACTGGAAAAGCTATAAATTTTCGTTAAATTTATGGCCATCCAATTAGGTTGGCTGCTAACCCCTAACTGCTTTCGCCTTGGCATCCAAGACATTATAGGTTGGCCCGTGTCAAAAATCTACTTGAAATTTGGTGACAAATGTTCTTTTTTTTTGTTAAGGGAGAAAATATTATTTGTGTTCTCAAAAATTATGAATTATTTTTTTATTAAATTATATACACCGTAAAAAAATAGCGAAATAAAATGAAAATATTAGTTTAAAAGTTAAATATTTTTGTCAGTTTTAAAGTTTGTTTTGTTTACAAATGTTTTATGCGATATAAATGAAGTCTTGAAAGTTTTAGATGCATACACTCTAAAAAAACCTATGTAATTTTACCTACAAACCATAATGATTGCGTAATTACTATATAATATAAGTAATTTATTTTTATGATTTTTTTTTTTAATTTTATTCTGTTTCTGTTGTTTAACTTCAAAACAAAATAAAAATATTAGTTTAAAAGTTTAATATTTTTGTTTTTATTTAGTTTGTTTTGTTAATGAATGTTTCGTGCCATAAAAATTAAGTCTTCAATAGTTTTAGATGCATACACTTAAAAAAAACTATGTAATTTTACCTAAAAATCATGAGACACTGTGATGATTGCGTAATTACTATATTATATAATTTATTTTTTATTTTAATTTTATTTTGTTTCTGTTGTTTAACTTGAAAATAAAATGAAAATAGTAGTTTAAAAGTTAAATATTTTTGTTTTAATTTAAAGTTTGTTTTGTTGTTTAAAAAAATTTTGCAACATTTTTTAATTAATTTTCTTTACAAGTAACACACATAATGCGGGAATGTTGTATGAGAGATATTTTCATTATTTTTATATCATTTTTTAATATTTTTTGTAACCAAACATATCCAATTTTCATTATTTTTATATTATTTTTGATATTTTTTAACCAAACATATCCAATTTTCATTATTTACATATTATTTTGATATTTCTTTTAACCAAAACATAAATAAATTTATACAAAAAATGCTAGATACACATAATAAACAAATAACAAACAAAACAAAAAAATGTGCTTATTTGATAATTCCCACGTATGTAAAAATATGTGAAATGGACATTATAAGACAGTTTTCTTTTTGAAAAATTTGCCGACGTTTGAATTCGTGCCGGATATAAGATGTTTTTTACTTGATTAATATTTTATTTGAATTTTATATAACATACACTACTAACACACTACATTGGAAAAGAAAAAAATAGAAATTTATAAAAAAAAATTATCAATTTTTTAATACGGCTACATAATTTTTCATATTTTTATGATATACATATATGTACAGTGTGTCCCCGGATTGAGTTCACTATAGGTGTAATCGGCAAAAAATTTAAGAATTTCATTTTCATGGTTTAGGATTCCGCTCTGTTTTGTCTGAAAAACAATTTTAAGCATATTTTTAGTTTTCTAAAAATCAAGGCGGCCATGAAAAATGTAAAAAAACTATTTTATGTTTAGGTAAAGTGCCTTTTTGGTCAATAATACGGCATAATGTTTTTAAGAAAAGTTGTTCAGAATTTGAAATTATGACTCTATGCAAAATTTCAAAGAAATCGGCTAACTTTCATTAAATCCGCTTTTTGTGTTATTTAACGGAAAATCGCAGTAATCGCAAAAGAAACATTTGATTGTTATTATTTTAGAGAAACATCAAAATCTTTAAATGTTTAAATTAGAAGCTGAAGACGACGGCCACCGACAGCTTTTTTGTTTTGGGTTGGAGAAAAAATTTTGAACGACAGATATTTTTATAAAAAAATAATTTTTTCGGATGAATCAACTTTTACAACTAATGGCGTCATGTCTTCACAAAATTGTCGGTATTGGTCTCATGAGAATCCAAATTTTCGTACAGAAACTAACAATCAACGGTACAAGAATGTAAATGAATGGTGTGCAATAACTTATGATAAAATTATTGGCCCATATTTTTTTGAGTCTAATTTAAATTAACATAAGTATTTGGATATGCTGGAAAACTTTTTTTTACCTGCCATGGAAGACGCGAATTTGGAAGATTTCTATTTTCACCAAGACGAATTTCCATCTCATTCAACTCATCTGATTATAAATTTTTTGAATCAGCACTTTCCTGAAAGGTGGATTGGAAGACATGGTCCAATACATTGGCCAGCGAGATCGCCGGATTTGACCCCATTAGATTTTTTTTGATGTGGTTATTTAAAACAAGAAGTTTATAAATTTGTTTTTAATGATAACATCGAATTATTGAAAAAAAAAATTAGAGATGTGATAGATGAAATTAACCCAATCACCATAGCAAAAGTATATGACCAGTTTAGAGTTAGGGTAGAAAAATGTGCAGATATTGGAGGAAGTCAAATAAAGTAATTGTTTTTTAATTCCTTTTTTAAATAAAATACAATTTTAGAAACTTATATTTTTATGTTTTTTTTTTTAATCTAAGATAATAACAATCAAATGTTTCTTTTGCGACTACTGCGATTTTCAGTTAAATAACACAAAAAGCGGATTTAATGAAAGTTAGCCAATCTTTTTGAAATTTTGCATAGAGTCATAATTTCAAATTTTGAACAACTTTTCTTAAGAATATTATGCCGTATTATTGACCAAAAAGGCACTTTACCTCAACATAAAATAGTTTTTTAACATTTTTTATGGTCGCCTTGATTTTCAGAAAACTAAAAATATGCTTAAAATTGTTTTCAGACAAAGCAGGACGGACTCCCAAACCATGAAAATGAAATTCTTAAATTTTTTGCCGATTACACCTATAATGTACTCAATCCGGGGACACACTGTATATAATTTTATAAATGGTTTATGTAATATTATTATAAATTATGTATAAATTACAGAATTTTGAGGTAGAAATACAAAATATTTATTACAGATTTATTTATAGTAAAATTTTACTACTATTCGCTTTATTTCGCTATTATTTTGATGTTAAACAACAGAATAAAATAAAAAAAAATAAAAAATGTAATTACGCAATATTGTTTTGTTAAGATATTAAGACATTTGATACGCCTATAATATCGTATGTTTGTTTTACATGTACGAATGATTATAGGAGTAAATTACACGTAAGAAACTATGCGAAATATTAGTTTACTGATAAGTTATCACTTAATATATTTATTATTTAGTTCACTACATCATATATCACCTTTTTTATTATTATTGTTTAATTAATTTGACTGAATGTCTTGAAATGTTGAGGCGACGTCTGTAGAATTATAAAAACATGCATAGCAACACCAACAAAATATTTGTAAACAAATTTATAAACTTGTAGTATTAAGTTAGCTAATGTAGTATTATTATTATTACAAATAATTTACTAAAATTAATATTTAAAGTTTTCAAAAATAAATATACGCATTTTTACCGAGATTTACCAAATTTGACATGTCGAGATTTTTTACAGATAAACGCGAATTAGTAATATTAATCAACTATTTACCAAACACTATACCTCTTTTCCTTTCAGTCAAAGTGATAAAATTATATACATCTCACTTTCAAAATACATATAAATTATTATTAAAGAATTTAAATAATAATATTATTTTATCTAATAATAATATTATCTATTATCTATAAATACACTCTAAAAAAATATATGTAATTTTTACTTATAAACTATGAGACACTATGTAATGCCCAGTATTTCTAGATATAATTACGCAATTGCTGTAATTTTAAACATAATTGTTTAAAAATACATAATTTCAGAACTATTACCAAACATTATGTAATATGATATTACCAACGGAATGAAAAAGTACTTATAAGTATGTAATATTACAATTTTTTTAGTTACTTAAGTCTCTTTTTTACAAAAATTTGCTGTCGGGAATTTTCCATAAATAAGTAAAATTTGTTTAGTTCTGTAATATTATTGGTATAATTACATACATTTCTAAATTCGCATAAAGGATGTATTTTGAAATGAGTGAATTACACTGAAAATATTTTATTAGTATTATTACATAAAATATGTACTATGTCTCATTATTTTGATGAATTATTATACATAGATATTAATGTAACAAGCTATAATTTTACATAATTTAAGAAGTTAAATCAAAAATACGTAATTCTACATTAAGTATGTGACGCAATTTGCAAGAAAGTAATCAATTTTACATACTTATTACTTACTACATACATACATACATACATACATACATACATACATACATACATACATACATACATACATACATACATACATACATAATCACGCCATGTACCCAAATGAACGTGGCACAAACTCCTGTCATCATCCCGAAATCAGTCGCATCCAAACATTCTTATCCAAACAAGCAACTTTCGCTTTATCCACATTTATAATTCCTCCTCTCATCGCATGCTCTTTTATTCCTACTACTTAGAAACTTTCGCTGCACGCAAGCCACTCTCTCAATCATCTACCACCATTCCAACTACTCATCGGACGTCCACCTACAAGCGTATACCATCAAAATCATTCAAATAAATCTTTTTAACAGCAAACGTTCATTAGACGCATTCTCACAACATGTATAAAAATAGACAATTTTGTCACCAATGTCAAGAATCTCAAATAACTCAATTTATTCTATGAAATTATCCGTGATTAATTTTATTACAGGGTGTTTGCACCCCAAACACACGAGACATTATGAAGCCACCTGTACGGTGTGGCTACATATCGGGGCATCATATGACGTACCTAGACCAACTTACAACCCCCCCCCCCCATTCCAACCCTCCTATAGATAATAATGGTTCGCTCCCGGGTTGCTAAAAGGGCTGTAGCCGTGTATAATTGGAATGATTGCAACTCCCATTGGGTTTAATTATAAACTTTACTATGTGCCACAGGATGACATCTGATAACTATGTTTCACTTTAGTCCTTGCAATCGCTACAAGGATAACTTTGGCCTAATCATTATGTTTTATTATTATTTTTAATGATCTTAAAATAATTTTATTATTTAATTTTTTACCACTTTGACTGCAAGGAAAAGTGGTATAGCGTTTGGTACGGAGTTCTGATATTATATATTTTTAAACAATTATGTTAAAATTACAGCAGCTAAGTAATTATACCTAGAAATACTAAGCATCGTTGTGTCTCATGGTTTTTAGATAAAATTACATAATTTTTTTTAGAGTGTATACTAATAAATATAGCATAATTTTATCGCTATTTCTGCTAAATAAAATTTATGTAAATCTACATATTCTATTACAGAAAAACTGTAATAATACGTCAATCAATTATCGCAATAAAAATAACAAAATTTAGCTATTTTACTGTTAATAGTTATGTTAAAATTACATAAATATGTATTACATTTTTACCACTTTGACTGCAAGGAAAAAGTGGTATAGCGTTTGGTACGGTGTCTGTAACATTTAAAAAAAAAAATTGTATAGAAATCTTTCATAAAGCCTCCAGATGACGAATCGGAACTTAGTTTATGTGGGTGTATGGATGTGCGTCGTCAGCTCGCTCGGTCGTCAGACAAAATTTTGTGGCCCCAACTCCTAGACGGTTTAACCGATTTTAATGAAATTTTTAGGATAAATTTGTCTAGTGCCCAAGATAGGGTCATGTTGTTTTATTTTTTTCCAGTGATGCCAGCTTTCCGAGAAAAAAATTAATAAGTTTTTAAAAATTCATATTGGCTACATTATTTATCCGATTTTGATCAAATTTTCAGGAAAAATTTCCCTAATGCTCCCACTAATTAAGTAATTTTATTAATATCCAGTGTTGCCAACTTTCCGAGAATAAAAATTACTAAAGTTTTTAAAAATTTATTATGGCCAATTTATTTAACCGATTTTACTAAAATTTTTACAAAAGATTCTCCTAGTATTCATATAATTTATGTAATTTAAACAAAATACAGTGTTGCCAATTTTCAGAAAAGTTTCTCCTAGTGCTCACGTAAATTATAATTTTATTAAAAATATTATGTTGCCAACTATCCGAGAAATGTCAAAGTGGTTTATATGAGTTTATCCATATACTTCTAATCTTATTCAATAATTTATATGTATTTTTTAAAATTTTAGTAATTTTTTTCTCAGAAACTTGGCAACAATGCATTTTGTTAAAATTATATAAGTTATATGAATACTAGGAGAATCTTTTGTGAAAATTTGAGTAAAATCGGTTCAATAACATGGCCATAATAAATTTTTAAAAACTTTAGTAATTTTTTTCTCGGAAAGTTGGCAACACTGGATATTACTAAAATTAAATAATTAATGGAAGCATTAGGAAAATCTTTTCTGAAAATTTGATCAAAATCCTTGCAGTCAAAGTGGTAAAAATATTATATTAATATAAATTTTTGAAAAAAAATAATACAATACGTGCTTAACTATGTAATGTAATAAAAGTTCTGCAAAAAAAAACTCCCGAGTTCGTTGTTCTGTTGCGTGTTGCCATGTGTCGCAAAATGCATTTGCGAAAAAGGAAAAAGTGTTTTTCACGCGCGTGCGATATACCGTGGGAGCCGTGGCCACCGCTAACCGATTGAGAATTCAGCCACTGTAAGCATTTTTGCTGATCAACGACACAGCACAGACACGGTCATCATACACAGCAGGACACTTTGACCTTCAAGTATCGAATTGCAAAACGCGCTTTTTTTTCGCCATAAACGACAACCTAATCTACTTGCGACGGGGGATAAAGTCTTGAAAAATATTTACGGCAGCCGTGCGTAATAGAATATGTAATTCAATTATTAAATATCAAATCGGATTTGTTATTAAAGTCAAGCAGAAACGTAGATTTGATTAATATTATTATTTTTTTAAATATTCAAATGTTGAGATTTTTCCCAAGAAAAAGTTACTCAATCTATTTTTCAAATCAAATATATACAGAATTTATTTCTAAAGCTTTTTATTTCAATATGAGATAAGCTTTGAAAGATTTTCTATTGTGTTAAAATTTGAATAATAAAGCTACTTTTATTTCAAATAAATTGTTATATTTTACATAAATTATATTCGCTAAAATAAGTGAAAATTTGAGTATTTTCAAATATTAAAAATACAAAAAAAAATATCTAAAAAATACTTAAATTGTGCCCCAGTTTCTGTTTAAAACATTTGTCGTGTATTATATTTTTCTATCGTAAAAAAATGCTAATTTTGTTGTGAATTATAGCAATTTTGTTAGCAAAATAGCAGCCAACATTAATTAAGATTTATTTGAATGATTTTGATAGTATACGTTTGCGTGGACGTCCGATGAGTAGTTGGAGTGGTATATGATTGAGAGAGTGGCTTGCGTGAGCGAAAGTTTCCAATTATGAATGTGGATGAAAGTGCGAAAGTTGCTTGTGCTGGATAGGAATGTCTGGAGGCGACTGATTTCGGGATGATGGAAAGAGTTTGTGCCACACCCTTTTGGGTATATGGCATGATTGTGTATGTATGTATGTATGTATGTAAGAATCACTGTAAAGAGGCACTGAATTAAATAAAATTTGGTTTCCATTAATTAAAAAAATCTATAATGTCACTGATAAATTTTAACCTAGGTAAAAATTTATTATACTTTGTTTAATTTTAAAAAAATTGAGCATTTTCAAATATGAAAAATACAGAAAAAGTACCTAAAAAAATACTTAAGCACAAAATTACTTAAATTGTGTCCAATTCTGTTTAAAATATTTGTCGTGTATTATATTTTTCTCTCGTAAAAAATACTAACTTTGTTTAATTAAAAAATAAAATTGGAAAAATTGAGCATTTTCAAATATTAAAAATACAAAAAACTACCTAAAAAACTACTTAAGCACAAAATTACTTAAATTGTGTCCAGTTCTGTTTAAAATATTTGTCGTGTATTATATTTTTCTATTGTAAAAAATGCTAATTTTGTCGTGAATTACTGAAATTTTATCGTGGCAACCTCATTTTTATAAAATAATTAAACAGAAATCTAATCCTAAAACAGTTTTTATTTTAATACAACGAACTCCGAAAAATATTTTACTATATATAATAATACTTTTTCTATTTTAAAATATTTAATAAAAATCTTCAGAAGACAATATAAAATGTAATTTACTCTAAATTGTATTCCATTGCAAACAATTTCGTATCTAGTTAAAAAAAAAATATATATCCTGAGAGTCGCATAATGAGGTAACGATAAAGCAGTGCGTCGCGACGCTACCGTTTCGACGCCCAAGTACGTAAATCGTGGCAACGAACGACCGATGGAACGAACGATGCAAAACGCATCTCAGATTACACTAACTACAAATCACTTGGCCGAGAGAGAGAGAGAGAGAATGGAATAGAGAGACTAGCTTTTTGTTTGATGCGTATTTGCTCGCACATCTGTAGAATTCCACAAAATACTTCATTTTACTTCAAACTTTAAATGTTTTACAGTTAATTTGTTTATATACGCAATAATAGTTTTAATTAATTAAATCTCTCTAATTGTCAAATGTTTGTATGTATGTATGTATGTATATATGTTTCACCAGCATCTCCTCCTAAACTCCTGAACCGATTTTGATAGGAATGTTGTCATTTTAATTGGTTCATTCCCGATTTGAGAATAGGCAAGTTTCATCTTTCTACGATTTCATCTTGGTTCTCAAAAATTTGTTGAAAAATTATGTTTATAATGCAAATGTCAAATGACAGCTGTGTGAAGTTACGTACACTACTGATAGAAGTGTTGCTTTTGAGTAATATATAATAGTGCAATGGATATTTTATTATCATTATATTATTATTTGTTTATTTATTTATTTTCATTATGTTTATATATTTAATTACGATTTTAGACTTCAAACGTGACTCTTTAAGGGTCACGGGTTTCCTAGTTTTTATTATATTTAATTAGATATCTCTAAATATAAACCTGAATACAATCGTCAAAAAAAATCACGGTACTCAAAAAATCAGAAAAATTATTACCGATTTTCAAATCGGTATAACTCGGCTAATTTTGAACGAAATAGAATGAAATTTTGTGTCCGAAAAAATTTAAAGTCTAATCTTTAAGGTCATGTAAGATATGTACCATTTGAACTATTCCGCTGGCCACTACACTCCGCAGAAAATAACATGTTTTGATTTAAAAAATTGTCAATTTTTTTGTATACCTATTCAAGGTGACAAAGTTTGACAATTTTTTAAGTCAAAACATGTTTTTTTCTATGGGCTGTAGTGAGAAGCGGAATTGCTTAAATGGTACATATATACATACATACACAATCACGACATGTACCCAAAAGAGTGTGGCACAAACTCTTTTCATCATCCCAAAATCAGTCGCCTCCAAACATTCCTATCCAAACAAGCAACTTTCGCTTCATCCACATTCATAATTCCTTTCATACATGCTCTTTTATTCCTACTACTTGGAAACTTTCGCTCACACAAGCTACTCTCTCAATCATACCACTCCAACTACTCATCGGACGTCCACGCAAACGTATACCATCAAAATCATTCAAATAAATCTTTTTAATCAAACGTTCATATTATATCTTACATGATTTTAAAGATGAGACTTCAAATTTTTATGCAGAAAGTAAGCAATTTTACATACTTATTAGGTCATTTTTATTTACTTTATGTGCAAAATTTATAGAATTTTAAGGTAGAAATATGGAATATTTATAGTAGAATGAAATTACAGATTTTTTTATAGTAAAAATTTTCTACTATTTTTCTGTAATTTCGCTATTATTTTTTTTTGTACAACGTATTTGTTGTGTTTTTATTAAAAAAATTATACTTTTATTAATTTTATTTGATAATTAATAATAAATTAAATTTATTTTTACTTTATTCGCCCATACTTGAATGCCAATAAAATTCATTTACTTACATTCTACAACTCTCATCTCGGCGAAAATCTGGCTGCCAAAACATTTCAATAATTTAAGCATTTCGGGACTGACAAAAGGCGTACCAAATCTCCGAACACCCTGTAATATTCAACACACACCAACAAAACACTGTATATATCCCAGCATTTACCATCTCAAAGCGAGACAGACAGCGAAAAACTGTCGAGATCCGAGTGAGATAGAGAACAGAAAATAAACCTGGCGCGCAACTGAACCTCTCGTCATGTACCAGATTTGCGACACTTATTACATACACCCGAACAATAGTCGTGGCTCAAATTACAACAGGGCTCAGGATTTTAACCCAGCCCAGCGTGTTTGTCGCTCCCCGTCAGTGGCGTCGACACCATCCGGTCCCGGTGAAAGGGGGACAGCGTGTAAAGCGCTTTGCTGCTAATTGTTTTCGGGGCGCTCTCTGTGCTTGTATGAAGTGCCGTGAATAATAGGGCTATTATTCATTTTTCTATGTTAGTTTTGGTCGAATGGTCTTTTTCGGTAGGTGTCACATATAGGATGGAAATGTCTGTCTTTTTTTTTTGTTTTCGCTGTAGGATGGTGCACTTTTGAGTGGTAAATATAATAGCTGTGTTTTTTTTTTACATTCCACTCAGATTAGTAAATCTTGTAAATGAGCTGAGCTGAGCTGAGTTTGGGCTGAGTGAGTTGTATTGATAAATAGACAGTTTATTTGAAAGTGACGTTTAAAATCGTAAGTTCCGCATATGATATAACCTAAAATATTAGATGTATTTGGGTTGTTTGCGTTGATAATTTATTGCAGCTCGCCGGGGATATCTATTGTTTGATTTCAAAATAAAATATTCAAATAGAAATGTCAAACAGTATTAACCACGTTATCAAATCTAAAAAAATTTGAATTGCGCATGTGCGCTCACTTGAAACTCAGCTAAGCACTAGTTAAATATCAAACTCAGTATCGGTGAAGGGGGAAGCAATTCACTCACTTCCAACTCAGTTACGAGACGATAAATAAAACAGCTATTATTTCAAGGTTACTGATATTTGCTGATCTGAGCTTAGTTTTTCGGTAAAGAAAAATTACAGCTCTTGTATTAGGGTAGAAACTGACAAAAAATTAACTAGCGAATAATTTTTTATTCTGTTTTACTATAACAAATTTGTTATTTTATTTTACTATAAATATTCTATATTTCTACTTCAAAATTCTCTGTAATTTTTAACATAATTCATAATAATCTCATAAAGTTAGTAATATAAGTATGTAAAATTGCTTACCTGCAAATTGCATCATATACTTAATGTAGAATTACATATTGTTGATATAACTACTTAAATTACATGTAAAATTACAGTTTGCATATTAATACCTGTAATAATTCATCAAAATAATGAGATTTAGTACATATTTCGTGTAATAATACTAATAAAATATTTTAAGTGTAATTCATTCATATCAAAATACATGTATATAATTTATACCAATTTATAGAAAATTTCTGACAGCAAATTTACTGAAGAACTGTACATTTACTAAAAAAACTACATATGTACTTTTTTATCTCGTTGGTAATATATCATATTACATAAATGTTGTGTAATAGTTCTGATATTATGTATTTTTAAATAATTATATTAAAATTCCAGCAGTTCAATAGATTTTTTTTTTATTTTCGTTTATGGGCCTTAGACTTTCGTCTATTGGTCCGGAGCTATTTTTTATTTATTTATTTATTTATCGTTTTATATTTGGAGGTCTATTTGGTTTATGTACATTGCTAATATAAATTGTATTTGAATGTAGTTCAGTAGTTTGTAGGTAAAATTACATAATTTTTTTTTAAGATCGCAGATAATTTGAAATGATCAATCGTATATTTTCAACACTGCAATCTTTCTACAAAATATAATCCCTCAAATACATTGAAATTTAGTCATACACATGCGTCTTTTCCAAAAGACATAATAGATCAGTAAAATAGGATGGCTTGCGTATTGTTATGACACAGTGCGGTCTCGGCAGCTAGATTTATACGAGCGATTATGCCTGTAGGTACTATAGGTACATAGGTACACGTAAAACATATAATTATCGACAATAGGAGAGTACCAGCCCAGGCATTTCTGATGACGGGGGTTTTCGGTTCTATTGACCGAGGTGTGAACTGTCAACTGATGCTTCGGCACTATTATGACACGATGGATGCGATGTGTAGTCTGGGCCAGAGTTGGATTAGCCACTCAGAGAAATTTCAGTCCTCTAGATAAGGATATGAATCTTGTATTGAATGACAAATTTAATTAGACCCTTAATCCGGCCCTAATTCTAGATAGATGAAAATTTTTAGTAGTAAAGGTTGATGAACTGTCACTATAAAAAAACAAGATTAGAAGTATATGGGTAAACCCATATACAGTGTGTAAAGTGATGAGGTTTCCTATAGGGAAAAAAAATTAATATGAGTTTTATGAGAAAAACTTATTCTTTATAAAAAATTTTGCTTCTATCAAAACCCCTTATAGTCAAAGAAAAATCCAGTAATCACTAAAGATAAAATCAAAAACTTGATATTATGTCGAGTTGTTGATTTTAAATATGACTAAGTCCGAATGGTACATAAATATCGTGTTACCCATGGATTACTTGTTAATAATAATAATAATTATATTTTGGCAAATTAATAATAATAATAATAATTAAAAACTAAGTATTTTTAACATTTTTCACACGATGCTGATGTAACATTCGGACTTAGTCATATTTAAAATCAACAACTCGACATAATATCAAATTATTGATCTTATCTTAAGTGATTACTGGATTTTTCTTTGACTATTAGGGGTTTTGATAGAAGCAAATTTTTTATAAAGAATAAGTTTTTCTCATAAAACTCATATTAAAATTTTTTTCCTTATAGGAAACCTCATCACTTTACACACTGTATATACTTAGACCAATTTGACATTTCTTGGAAAGTTGGTAATACAATATTTTTATTAAAATTATAATTTATGTGAGAAACTTTTCTGAAAATTTGATCAAAATCGAATAAATAATGTAGCCACAATAAATTTTTAAAAAATTTTGTGATTTTTTTTTCTCGATAAGTAGGCAACATTGTATTTTTTTAAAATTGAATAATTTATTTAAGCACTAGGAGAATGTTTTATAAAAATTTGATTAAAATCGGTTAAATAAAGTGATCATAATGAATTTTTAAAAATTTTGTAATTTTTTCTCGGAAAGTTGGCAACACTGTATTTTGTTAAAATTACTTAAATTATATGAATAATAGGAGTATCTTTTGTGAAAATTTGAGTAAAATCGGTTAAATAACATGGCCATAATAAATTTTTTTAAACTTTAGTAATTTTTTTGACACCGTACCAAACGTTATACCACTTTGACTGCCAAGGAAAAGTGGTAAAAATAGCGAAATTATAGAAAAAATACTATAAAAAGTCTGTAATTTTATTTTATTATAAAATATTCTATATTTCTATTTCAAAATTCTATAATTTTTAACATAATTCATAATAATTACATAAAATAAGTAATAAATATGTAAAATTGTTTACTTTCCTGCAAAATTGCAGCACATACTTAATGTAGAATTACATATTATTGATATAACTTTTTAAATTATATAAAAATTACAGCTTGCATATTAATATCTGTAATAATTCATCAAAATAATGAAACTTAATACATATTTTGTGAATAAAATTTTTTAAGTGTCATTCATTTCAAAACAAATAAATTTAAAAATCTTTGTAATTTTATATCAACAATAATATTACAGAAACTAAATAAATTTTATCTATTTATGGCAAATTCCTGACAGTCTATTTATTAAAGTTCTGTAAATTTATTAAAAAAATCAATTAAAAAAAAACTATATTTTTATTAATCATTTGTTAAAATAAAATTTAGTAAAAACAACTAATTAATTAAAACTGATTTAAATACACCTTCAAATGTCAAATCAAATAACTAATTCTCCTTCTCGAAACTGATCTCGTCTCGCTATTAAATCAAATTAGAAAAAAAAATAAACCAAAAAAACATTGCAACATAGAATATATATCTCGTAACATGAGATCAAGAGCTGTCAGCCTTTTGTGATAAAAAGACATTCTACCTTTGCGAACGCTGTGGGGGTGTGTGGGGGGTGCGAAATAGTGTAAGAGGCGTCGTTTTACTCGCCGTCTGTTCTGTTACACATGTAACAGCTCAGGTGACACTCAAACGACGACCTAACCCTCTGCCGATACCTCTAATTATATGTGGACTCGTGATATATGAACGATTTTTTTTAATTACATTTGTTGACTGTGATGTATTAGGGATAATGTTAAAAAAGTTTTGGCTAATTTATAAAAAAAATAGTTTTGATATTTGAGGTATTGATTGATAAAATACACTGTAAAAACACTGTAAAAAAAACATACATACATTGAAATGTAAATAAACAGAAATAGTTTCTTCTTTTTTTATTAAATTTGTTGATTGTGATGTATTAGGGGTAAAGATAAAAGAAGTTTTGGCTAATTTATAAAAAAAATAGTTTTGATATTTGAGGTATTGATTGATAAAATACACTCTAAAAGAAAACATACATACATTGAAATGTAAATACACTTTCAGATAAAAGTACTATTTTATGTAATTTCAATTTATTTTTTATTATTTTCAAGAGTTTTACATTTGTTGACTGTGATGTATTAGTGATAAAAAAGTTTTGGCAATTTTATAAAAAAATAATTTTGACATTTGACATTGATTTATAAAATACACTCTAAAAAAACATACATTGAAATGTAAATACGCTTAGAAATACTTTCAGATTAAAATACTATTTTATGTAATTTCATTTTATTTATTGTATTATTTTCAAGAGTTTTATTTAAATTTGTGTATATTTAGATATGTCAAATATCAAATACACTCTAAAAAAATTATGTAATATTACCTACAAATCATGATATAATTACTCAACTACTATAATTTTATTCATAATTGTTTCAAAATACATAATATCAGAACTATTACCAAACATTATTACATACATGCATACACAATCACGCCATGTACCCAACAGGCTGTGGCACAAACTCTTTTCATCATTCCGTAATCAATCTCCTCCAAACATTCCTATGATATTACCAACGGGATAGAAAAATACAAAAAATGTATAATTTATAGAACTTCCATAAATTTTTTGTCAGGAATTTTCCATAAATAGGTAAAATTTGTTTATTTCTGTAATATTATTGTTATTATAAAGAATGTATTTTGAAAAAAATAATATTTTATTGGTATTAAAAAAAAAAAGGTTTTGACATTTGTGCTACTGATTGATAAAATATCTAACAAAAAAAAGTAAATGTACTAATTAATACACTGTAAAAAACTTATGTAAATCTACAGCAAAATTATTTTTTTTTAAATATAAAATTATAATTCAAAAATGTAATGCATTTTGATATAACTTTATTGTAAAATGAAAAAAAAATTAAACGGCTTTAGGTTTAAGTTCTGTATTAATATTTATTAATAATCGACGTTTCGACGAGCACAACGTACGTTTTCATCAGGAAAACTTATACGAAATGACATTTACAGTAAATAAACAGAACATAGATCTAGTTACTTGTATTTTGTTACCTAATAACTTGTTTCTATGTTCTGTTTATTTACTATAAATGTAATTTATATCTCTTTTCATGATAAAGACGTACATTGAGTTCGTCGAAACGTCGATTATATATATATATATATATATATATATATATATATATATTAATACAGAACCTATAATCTAAAGCAGTTTTATTTAATAATAATTATACTAATTTGTATTTTTACGTGATACTGTTGTATAATATAAAATAATATAAAAATGCAGGCAACGTTTAATTCACTTTGTTAAAAATGTTTTAAATTTTGACACAAATCAATTTTAATTAACTTATTTTAAAAAACTTGCTTTATGGAGATCAAAGTCAATTAATAAATATAAAATAAAAATGTTCTATTGACTGCCATAAAAAAAATAATTGTATAACACTTCATTCTCAAAGTGAATCAGTACTTAGTTTTTGGTTTTGGTTTGATAATATTTAAAATCTAACCAATTAATTAACAAGATTAGAAGTATATGGGTAAACCCATATATAGACTACTTTGACATTTCTCGGAAAGTTGGCAACACTGTATTTTAATAATATTATAATTTATGTGGGCACTAGGAGATACTTTTCTGAAAATTTGAACAAAATCGAATAAATAATGTAGCCACAATAAATTTTTTAAAAATTTTGTGATTTTTTCTCGATAAGTTGGCAACAATGTATTTTGTTAAAATTGCATAATTTATTTAGGCACTAGGAAAAACTTTTATGAAAATTTGATTAAAATCGGTTAAATAAAATGGTCATAATAAATTTTTAAAAATTTTACTAATTTTTTTCTCGGAAAGTTGGCAACACTGTATTTTGTTAAAATTACATAAATTATATGAATACTAGGAGAATCTTTTGTGAAAATTTGAGTAAAATCGGTTGAATAACATGGCCATAATAAAATTTTTAAAAATTTAGTAATTTTTTTCTCGGAAAGTTGGCAACATTGAATATTAATAAAATTATGTAATTAATGGGAGCATTAGGGAAATCTTTCCTGAAAATTTGATCAAAATCGGATAAATAATATAGCCACAATGAATTTTTAAAAACTTTAGTAATTTTTTTCTCGGAAAGTTGGCATCACTGGAAAAAACCAAAACCACATGACCATCTTGGGCACTAGACAAATTTATCCTGAAAATTTCATTAAAATCGGTTGAATCGTCTAGGAGGAGTTGCGGCCACAAAATTTTGACTTACGACCGAGCGAGCGAGTGAGCGAGCGAGCTGACGACGCACATCCATACACCCACATAAACTAAGTTCAGATTCGTCATCTACAGGCTATATAAAGGATTTCTGTACAATTTTTTTTTTTTTTTTGAAAATGTTACAGACACCGTACCAAACGCTATACTACTTTTTCCTTACAGTCAAAGTAGTAAAAATTATATTATATTTTTGACGAAAATTGTTTATAAACTACATAATAACTTAATAACTTTTTTCTCTAACTCATTCTGGTTTGGCAGGAAAGAAAAAACAAATTAAAATGCAAAAAATATTAATTTTCAATAATTTTTCCTGCCAAATCAGTATGAGATAAAAACAAGATTAGAAGTATATGGGTAAACCCATATATAGACTACTTTGACATTTTTCGGAAAGTTGGCAACACTGTATTTTAATAATATTATAATTTATGTGGGCACTAGGAGAAACTTTTCTGAAAATTTGATCAAAATCGAATAAATAATGTAGCCACAATGAATTTTTTAAAAATTTTGTGATTTTTTTCTAGATAAGTTGGCAACACTGTATTTTGTTAAAATTGCATAATTTATTTAAGCACTAAGAAAAGCTTTTATGAAAATTTGATTAAAATCGGTTAAATAAAATGGTCATAATAAATTTTTAAAAATTTTACTATTTTTTTTCTCGGAAAGTTGGCAACACTGTATTTTGTTAAAATTACATAAATTATATGAATACTAGGAAAATCTTTTGTGAAAATTTGAGTGAAATCGGTTGAATAACATGGCGATAATACAATTTTTAAAACTTTAGTAATTTTTTTCTCGGAAAGTTGGCAGCACTGAATATTAATAAAATTATGTAATTAATGGGAGCATTAGGGAAATCTTTTCTGAAAATTTGATCAAAATCGGATAAATCATGTAGCCAATATGAATTTTTAAAAATTTTAGTAATTTTTTTCTCGGAAAGTTGGCATCATTGGAAAAAACCGAAACCACATGACCATCTTGGGTACTAGGCAAATTTATCCTGAAAATTTCATTAAAATCGGTTGAACCGTCTAGGAGGAGTTGCGGCCACAAAATTTTGACTTACGACCGAGCGAGCGAGCAAGCGAGTGAGCGAGCGAGCTGACGACGCACATCCATACACCCACATAAACTAAGTTCAGATTCGTCATCTACAGGCTATATGAAGGATTTCTATACAATTTTTTTTTTTTTTTGAAAATGTTACAGACACCGTACCAAACGCTATACTACTTTTTCCTTGCAGTCAAAGTAGTAAAAAAGTTACTTAGCTATTATGTAGCCAATTTTTTTCTCTATTTCACTAAATTTTTTCAGATTTTTTTGATCAAATTTTGAAAAAAATCTTATTTTGAAAAAAATCACGGGTATCTACCACCCCCTTGAGAAATTTTCAAAAATTCAGTTTTTTCTACTAAACGATGCATCCTAGAATAATAGTTTCTTCACTCCATTATAGTACTCATTATTCCGCATTTTTCCATGCCACGCTTATTTTCCTACACGTCATAGTTTTTGAGGAAAAAAATAAAAACCAAACGCCCAAACGGCATATGCTAGTAAATTAAAACTAAAATCAAATTTTATGTTCTATGGAAAAATATTCTAAGTATTTCTTCGAATTTAAGTCGAGAAAGAAATATATCGCAAATTATCGAAACTGCATGTTAAACGCCCATACGAACCTGACGAACGAACACCCGGTATATCTGTAATAATACAGGTATAACATTCCATTTTTTACAAAAAATAAACAATTATGACGTAAGAATAAACAATTATGACGTAAGGAAAAACAAATAATCATTTCTTGATAACTTTCTTTATTTGAAATTCAATTGCACCTCTAATCTGGTTTAGACATCGTTAAACTAACATAATTGTAGACATTTAAATATAATATATATATAATATACTTTTTTATAATTTTATAATTTTATTCATATTTTTATTTTTTTAAATAGTTTATATGGAAGACAAACCCATGGCGAATTTTACTGTATACATGAATATTATACAGCTTGATATGAATTTATAGTATAATACATAAAGACTGTTGTTTCTTTTTTTTACTTACATCCAGCACACTACACAAAATACTCCAAAAAATAACTGATATTTTTATCAATAACTTTGATAATATT
The DNA here is from genome assembly GCA_963966155.1 of Clivina fossor. Taxonomy (NCBI): domain Eukaryota; kingdom Metazoa; phylum Arthropoda; class Insecta; order Coleoptera; family Carabidae; genus Clivina; species Clivina fossor. The sequence goes on from OZ014560.1 coordinate 1,718,496, forward strand.
CTGATATTTTCATCATTTTCGATGTGATATGGATCAAATAATGATATTGTTACTTAATAACTAAGTTTTTTTGAAAATTTATTTTTTTATATTTAGGTCCTTTACTGCAGCAAAATCATCTAAAAAACCATACGTTTATTAGTCGATTTTTTAACAAAAATCATCTAGAAAACATCGGCCCGTATTCCCACCTCTTTTGTTTATGAAAAAGTGCTTTTGTTTTTTGCTTTATAATAAATTTTTACTTCTATCTAATCAAATATTAATAGTATTTCTATTTTTGATATATATTTTTATATCTAATATTATAAAATTCAAATAAACTGATTAAAATTGCTTAATAAGTAATTGTAAGTAAACGTCAAAAGTACTTTTGACAAAAAATCACTTTTAAAAGTGAGGTGAGAATACGGGCCATCATTTTTACTGGTCAATTTTTAAGATATATTTATTTTTAGTGATATAACAAAGTTATTTTTATTTATCTTATATATTTATTTGTTTAATAATAAATATTTTTTTCGAAATTTGTTTAAAAAAATATTGAATTGTAACTGAATTTAAACAATAATTTCATGATTATTAAGGGCGTAGTTCTGTTTGTAGTACCGGTTTTTTCAAGTTTTTTTCAACATTTTTTTTTGGAAACTTTTATAACAAATACAGTAAATTTATTGTAGTTTTCAGCAGTTTTTTTTTTAAAGTCAAATTTTCCCTTAATAAATGGCGTCAAAATAATTTAGAGCGATAGAAGAAAAACAAATTAGATATTAGTACTTGTAACACAATTAACTATCGTTGGAACCCAAATTAGGTCAATTTTAGACACTTTTTTTTTAATAAAACCGTCATTAAAAAAAAATGTAAAATTGTACATTTTATAGGTTCGAACAAAAGTACTAATATCTAATTTGTTTTATCTGCCACCATTGGCAAATCTAAATTTTGACCGGATTACTTTGACACCATTTTTCCAAGTGAAAATTTGACTTTTTTGAACCAAAAAATACTACTGAAAACTACAATAAATACACTTTCCAATGGTATAAATTTGTTTACTGTATTTGTTGTAAAAGTTCCCACAAAAATGTTGAAAAACATCTAAAAAAATTGATGCTACAGACGGGAATTCCCTTTTTAAACTTTTAAATGCAAAAGTTTTTATAATATTTATAGAATTTACCAAGGAAAATAAATATTTTGGTTGATAATATCGAAATTTAACTACAACTTTTGCAACTAAAAAGACCAATTTAAAATATAGAAACACAATAAATAATTTTAATAAAATTATTCAATATTATTTCACAAATCTTATAACGTCGACTTTTGTGAAGTAAATACAAAATTTTGAAAACATACATAATTATTTGACATTTATATATATATATATATATATATATATATATATATATATATATATATATATATATATATATGTATAATTGTACAGTACATTAGTCAATTGCTTATTCATTAATACAATGATCAAAAAAATTGAAATATAAATTTCTCGAAAATTTTTTTTTTTAGTTTTTTCATATAATTTTGCTGCAAATATAATTTTTTTTAGGCAAATTTAGAATTATATTATTTTTTATTAAATTCCAGCCACCTTATAGAATTAAATATATCATATTTTTTTTCAAATTTTCAAAACTTTAAACTACAATAATTGCTTGCAAAATGTACACATATTTTTGCGGTGCTATTAATGATAAAAATGTTCAATATTTTTTAAAAATGTATTCACAAACATCTTTAGATTCAATTAATTCTCTCATATAACTATTGCTTCAAAAGATACATACAAATAAAAATTTATAATATTTAATAGTTATAAAAGAGAATTCACAAATATATATATAAAATAAAATATCTAAGTTTTATTATAAATTCTATTTACAAATTGATAAAAATTATAAATTTTTTTTGCAAAAACTTAATAATGTAATGCCAATTTTTGATTAAAACTAAAGTAAATTTTACTTACATTTCATTCATATTTATCTTACATGATAAAATTCAACAAAAATTATATTTAAAAAAAAAACATTATTGTTATGAAAAAGCCGTCTATACTTTTACAAGTTTAATAATAACATTATTACTATTGTTTTATAATTGCATTAGAATCACACTATTTATATATGAATTAATTAAATATTTAACAATTCTCACATTTTCGTTTGGTAAAATTATAATACGCTACAGTTCGTAATTTCGAAGAATTAATTACAGGACAGAATTACACTAAATAATTCTGCAAATTATGAATTTGTTTAAAATTCAATTTCATTTTTGATAACCTAATTTTATTTTTTTGTACATTTTTAAGATCTGGTTTCATAAACACTGGTTGAAATTTCAGAAGTACATATATTAAAAAGAGAAAATAAATAATTATTATTATTATTATTAACAAAAAAATGTTAATAATAATTTAGTAGTAAATTATTGAAGATTGTTTAGCAGGAGAATAATATTTACTTATGAAGTAAATTGTTTATAAAACCGGGCCTACAAATTTTGCTTTCGCTTTTCAGCAAATAAAAAAACTAATATTACAAATTCATTACAAATTATTTGCTATAAGTAATAAAAAATATAAATTATATCATACACGTAATTATTATCACTTAATTAAATATAATATTAATTTAAGATCGCGTTAAAATAATCACCGATTATAATATCTGTTCAGTTTTCACATAGAATAATTGAAACATTTTTTTTTTAGAATATTAGGTAATTGTTTATTTTGACCATATATTTGGATCTATTCTGTAATTAATATTAATTAAATTAAGTTATTACTGTGTAGATGGAAAATAATTACATTAGGTATTAATTAAAATAAAACTGCTTTAGGTTAATTTAAGTTTATAATTTTTTCTAATGAAGATGTACGTTGAGTTCGACGAAACGTCGATTATAAATAAATATTAATACAGAACTTTAACCAAAAGTAGTTTTATTTTAATATAAGTTTTGAAAGATTTTTTCATAAATTATTTGATATTTTTTTTAACAGAATAGACTCATGTTAAACAATTAAACAAAATAATTTTTCGCAGAATAAATTAATTATTTCTAATAATTTCTTTTGTTTTCTATTAAAAATTAATAAATTATTATGTTTATATACATAAGATAATGTCACATTTTATCTTATAATTAGCATAAATGCTACATAAAAATATGTAACTTATTTTTTTTGAAAATATCAAACAATAAACAATAAATTTCACAGACATTTGTAATCAAATTCATACTAATTTATTATTTAAATTTATTTTTCTAAGGATAAATTTTGATTATTCCTAGTTTTATAATCAGATATGTTTCATTTTAATACGCATAATTGCTAATATTTTAAATACTTATTCAAGTATTCTTATTGCATGCCAAAATAAAAAACTGTCAATTTTTTTCTCAATATGGTTGCATGGCATCCATTTAGTTTACAGATTTTTAAAAAATTTCTTTTTTATATATATTTTGTTTATTACAAACTATTTAGGTTTCAATTAATATTTATATTAATTGAAAACTGTTGGTTTTATTAAAATTGCAATGCAATATTTTCAACTTCTTTATTCAATAGTTTATTTAAATTTTTTTTTAAATAAAATAGTGAAAATTTATTCATTCTTGCATATTTATTATCTTAAAGCAAAAACATAATTTGTGTTTTTTTTTGTTGAAACTTTGGCAACTTTGTGACACCAAAAGTTATCAAATATATAAACAATAATATTTAAAAAAAATATAATGAAAAAAATATTTTGTGACTAATAAATCTGTTAAAAGATTAGAAAATGATCTACTGTGGCGAAATTTAAATAAAAATAATATTATAAAATTAATATTATAAAAAATCCCAAAACCACACTTAAATTAAAATAAAGCTAAATACGTATTTCGGAAGCTAAGCTTCCATCTTCAGTAGCAAATATTTGCTACTGAAGATGGAAGCTTAGCTTCCGAAATACGTATTTAGCTTTATTTTAATTTAAGTGTGGTTTTGGGATTTTTTATAATATTAATTTTATAATATTATTTTTATATAATAAATCTGTGATATATAAAATGTTAAAAATACGTTATATATCGAGATTTATTTTATTTGCAAAAAATATATAAGACATAATTTTAGAATATGTCTAATATATTTATCACTAATCGACATTTAATGTATTAGAAATAAAAAAATTGCGGTTAAATTTACGTTAAATTTTACACAGAGAGCTTTAGCACACAGATACACTGCTAAAATACTAGTGTAAATTAGTCTATCAAAGTTGTGGACGTGGTTTTATAGGACTTATTTACATTAACAATTATTTTGATGCAAAACTTTAAGACTAAGTTCTGTATAAATTTTAATTAAAAATCTACGTATATCATCATTAGGAAAAATTGTATAAGACAAAAGTTTCTTGTTTTTTTTTTAACTTAAATTTATGTAGAACTTAAGCCTAAGTCTTTTAGTTTAGTATAATAAGTTCTGGAAGTGCCACTCGAAAAATCAGAAAAATTATCGATCTTCAAATCGGGTATAAATCGGCCAATTTTAAACGAAATTGTATGAAATTTTGTGCCCGAAAAAATTTGAAGGTCATACAAGATTTGTACCATTTGAACCATTCTGATTTAAAAACATGTTTTGACTTAAAAAATTGTCAAACTTTGAGAGCAAAAATAATTTTCAAGATGTAAAAATTCAAACATTTCTTCGTAAACGTCCGCTTAATTTTAAGGATTTAACGATGCTTTGACACGAAGCTATGGTTTTTCTTTTTGAAATTTATCCTGCATTTTGCAAGTTCAAAGTTCTGACAAATTTTGAACTTTTATACCATTTTAATGACCAAACAAATGTGTTCAATGGCAACACATTCTTCGGTTACATTGTATTATTTTGCACGGCCCTAAAAAGGAAGCGTCAAATTTTTTTTTCAAAAATTCATCCAAAATTAACCAAGTTATGCCCCGAAAAACTCGCAAAATGCAGGGTAAATTTTAATAAATCATAACTTTGCGTCAAAGCAACACATACATACATACATACACAATCACGCCATGTACCTAAAAGGGTGTGGCACAAACTCTTTTCATCATCCCGAAATCAGTCGCCTCCAAATATTCCTATCCAAACAAGCAACTTTTGCTTCATCCACATTCATAATTCCTTTCTCATCGCATGCTCTTTTATTTCTACTACTTGGAAACTTTTGCTGCACGCAAGCCACTCTCTCAATCATATCACTCCAACTACTCATCGGACGTCCACGTAAACGTATACCATCAAAATCATTCAAATAAATCTTTTTAACAGCAAACGTTCATTTCAAGCAACACAAGTCCTTGAAATTACGGATAATTTACGTAGAAATGTTTGAACTATTAGCGCTCGCTTGATAAATTGTGTTGAAAACAATGTTTTAACGCATCGTTATGATTTTTTGTTGTTGAAAATTTACTCTTCATTGTATGTAAATGCTGGCTGTAGCCATATAAAATTTCTTTTTCCTATAAAACAACGTCACAATCTCGTACAGAACTTTACTCCATCGTATTATACTGGACCTTCTTGACTTTAAAATACCTCCAAGCACCATAACCGGTGATAATACAGAGTACGGCAAGCGCTAGCGTCGATCCCACCGCGATCGGCGCGGTTTCATCGCGTATTCGTGCCTGCGCCGAACAGCTGTATTCAGTCGAGAATTGTGCACTTTTATACATAAATGGTTGCAATTGGAGTTCGCGTAGGAATAGCGTACCGGATAAACCGGGCACGACTACCGAATCCGGGTCGGGGCCTAATTCAACAACAGCTTCCCCGCACGAATAAGAACGACCCACCGGAGTTGGAAATTGATTCTGGTCGATTGATAGTTTAAATGTTGAACCTGTAAATGTAATTATTTTGTGTGATTATTTTGTGTGATTTATGTGATTATTTTTAATGGAAAAACAAAAAAAAGTAGCGAAATAACCTAACTTAACCTAACCTACATACATACATACACAATCACGTCATGTACCCAAAAGAGTGTGGCACAAACTCTTTTCATCATTCCGAAATCAGTTGCCTCCAAACATTCCTATCCAGCACAAGCAACTTTCGCTTCATCCATATTCATAATTCCTCTCATACATGCTCTTTTATTTCTACTAAGTACTTGGAAACTTTCGCTCACGCAAGCCATTCTCTCAATCATACCACTCCAATTACTCATCGGACGTCCACGCAAACGTATACCATCAAAATCATTCAAATAAAACTTTTTAACCAAACGTTCATTAGACGCATTCGCTCAACATGTCCGAACCATCTTAACTGACTAACAACAACTTTTGCTACAACATTTTTTTCAATTTCACACTCATCATACACTAATATATTTCTTACCTGATCTTTCCTATAGTTACACCCAGCTACCCCACGTAAAAATCTCATTTCCACAACAGTCATTTTCCGCTTTTATGCTTTTGCAACCAAACCCAACATTCACTACCCTATACATCAACGTAGGCACCAAAACTGCATTTTATATACTCAAACGGGCTTCTTTGGAAACATTTACATTCCTAGCAAAAGTTCCCAAATCACCCAAAACCTTACAACCAGCATTTACTCTCCTTTCAATTTCACGATCAAAACGGCCATCTCTAGACAGCATTAGGTAATATCCTATTACCTAATGTTTGTAATAGTTTTGATATTATGTGTTTGTTAAACAATTATGTTAAAATTATAGCAGTTGAGGAATAATACCTAGAAATACTGTAAATAAATATTATTATCAAATTATTGACTTAGCTATTTGAATTTTATTCAAATTAAAAAAAAAAACACTCAATTTGACATACATTGTATACTTTATCGTTAATTAAACCCATTATTTTGATATTTATTCAAAATATAAATATAAATATAATAAAAAATAATATAAATAATGTAATATAATAAAATATATAATAATAATATAATATAAAAATGTATTTCTATGTTTGAGTGCTGTCCGCGAGTCTGAACAACGGACCAAATGTGCGAATTGCAGCCTCATCACTGCAATTTTCAACGAATTTGGTTAAAACTTTTCTAAATTATAGACCAAATACAGCTCTGAAAGATATGAAAACCACAGAACATGTACTTTATTCTATCTATCCGAAAAAAAATCCCAAACTTTACGTATTTCAGTCTAATTTTCTCTATGAAAGTTGTTATCGAAATGATTATGTAGCAACTTATTTAACAACAACCTGTGTTGTTTTTGTATTCTCTAACGAATAACTTTAATAAGTGTAGCTAGCACAATTTTACTATGTTTGGATTTAATTTTTTTCTTTTGAAAATGTTGTAGCAAAAGTTGGTGTTACTCAGTTAAGATGGTTCGGACATGTTGAACGAATATCTAATGAACGTTTGCTGTTAAAAAGATTTATTTGAATGATTTTGATGGTATACGTTTGTCCAGTGGACGTCCGATGAGTAGTTGCAGTGGTAGATGATTGAGAGAGTGGCTTGCGTGAGCGAAAGTTTCCAAGTAGTAGGAATAAAAGAGCATGTATGAGAGGAATTATGAATGTGGATGAAGCGAAAGTTGCTTGTTTGGATAGGAATGTTTGGAGGCGACTGATTTCGGGATGATGAAAAGAGTTTGTGCCACAGCCTTTTGGGTACATGGAGTGATTGTGTATGTATGTATGTATGTATGTAAGAAAACCCCCGAAGGAGAAAAAATACTACTTAAATGAAGCCTTTCAGCGACATGGTCTACAAACATAATTCATAAACAAACTATTTAATTTTAAAAATAAAATTTTTACATACATGAAATCTTTAAATTTATATATATATATATATATATATATATATATATATATATATACTGGGTGTCCCATTTTAATCCGCCACCTGCAATAACTTTAAAAACGTGCATCGGACAAAAAAATGTTCGGATAAAAAGTAAATGGTTTTTAGGAGGATATCTGATGCAGAGACCCTTGCCCTTCCCGAACTCCCTGGGGGGCGGGAACGGGGGGCAACTTTGAAATCTTAAATGGAACCCCCTATTTTTTATTGCAGATTCTGATAGACCATTAAAAAGTATGTAAATTTTATTTTAAGAATTTTTTAATCTTTGATAGATGGCGCTGCAAACAGCATTTTTTTCTCAGTTTATCAGTCTTCAATTTGAAAAAAAAGGTGTAACTAAGTACGATATTCAAGTTCTTTTAAGTTTTGTGGGAGGAGGGGGGGGGGCAAGTGTCACTGCATCAGATGTCCTCCTCGAAACCATTAATATTATTTTCTTTTCTTGTTTTTACGAAAGTAACAGGTTCCTCTCCACAACTGAAATTTTCGGAAAACGCGTGTAAATATATATACACGACATAAACGATGTATGTATTTACACGCGTTTTTCGAAAATTTTTGATATTTTTTCGATGTAAAATTATGGATTAAACCTTACTGAAAAATTATTTTTTTACGGACACCCTAATATATATTTGAAACAAAATAATTAAATAAAACAAACCAAAATTGATAGATATGTTATTACCTAATATCAATTATTTAATTAGATTCTACTAAATTAATAATTATCGTTAATTAGAAATTGTGTAATACTGTGAAAATATTTCATCGTTTAATTTATTTCCCAAAACACATAATTCCCAAGTGAAAATTTATACAATCGGTAATTATTTAGAGTGCTTCATTTGCGTACCTAATTTTTTTATATAAACATCAGAAAAATATTTAATATACTGTGCTGGGATGTTTTTAAAAGAAGATACTAAAACATTTTTGCACGAAATAATACTAACATATATTATGCAGTTTTCTTAATTTTTGTGTTTTGTTTATATTAATACATTGTCATTAGATATGTATGCAGGGCCGTGCCAAGCATAATTTAGTGTAAAAATACTAATTGTCCAATCTTTATTACGTCACACGATGACCTAGTGCTTATTAATTAAATTGGTATAACTTGTAAGTATTTTAATTGATTTTTAGGGGCAACTTTTGCCTAGCACTTCGACGCCAACAAAAGTTTTTTTCTAGCAGTCTTTATTTTTGTCTCAAATTCATATTTTTTTTTTTTAAAAAAATTGATCAAAAACTCGATAATATATCATATTAGAACTTGGACGATTTCCAAAAAAAGTAAATATAAAAATTCCTGAACAAAATTCAAAATCTATTCGTTCACTCCCAGTAAACCGCGGTGTGATATCTATAATAATTCCGCAGAAAAAAATTCATAAAATTAGTCAATTTTTTCCGGTTAATTTTTGTTTTTATTAATTCTAATGTTATTAAATTCCCTATCAGCTTCGTTATTGTTTTTAACAATGACGCGTTTCGACTTTTCAGTCATCTTCAGATTTTCTGATCTTGGTTTGTTTTGTCGTTCAGTTCTGCAAAGCTTCGAAGAAAGTGTTAGAACTCGGACGATTTCCAATAAAAGTAAATATAAAAATTCCTGAACAAAGTTCAAAGTCTATTCTTTCACCCCATAAAACCGCGATTTGATATCTTGTATAGTTTCGCAGAAAAAATTTACAAACTTAGTCGATTTTTTTCGGTCGAGAAAGGTGTATAATTGCAAATATACTTTATTGAAACAAAACAAAAAAAAATCAATATTATTTCACAATAATATATTAATAATTCACAGAAAATCAAATATAATTTCTACTACAAAAGATATTAATAGAAAAAGATAAAAATAAAAACAAACGTTCAACAAGCAAAGTAAAATTAAAAATACATAAATACGTAGGCTGCAACTCAGTCTACGCGATCGTATCACGGGCACGTATGCCTTTAACAAAACTGACCTTATATTGTGGGCTATTTGCGGGCCACATAATACGATTAGCCCTCCCCTAACCTAATTTGATCGGGGCAAAAGCCAGCACATTGTTTGTCGGGTATTGCTGTAATGATTTTTCCTATAGCGCGGTTAGAGAAATTGGTTTTTACCATTTTGACTGCAAGGAAAAGTGGTATAGAGTTTGGTACGGTGTATGTAACATTTTCAAAAAAAAAAAAATGTATAGAAATCCTTCATATAGCTTCTAGATGACGAATCCAAACTTAGTTTATGTGGGTGTATGGATGTGCGTCGTTAGCTCGCTCGTTCGCTCGGTCAGTCAAAATTTTGTGATCGCAACTTCTCCCAGACGGTTCAACCGATTTTAATGACATTTTCAGGATAAATTTGTCTAGTGCCCAAGATGGTCATGTAATTTTATTTTTTTCTAGTGATGCCAATTTTCCGAGTAAAAAATTACTAAAGTTTTAAAAATTTATTGTGGCTACATTGTGTATCCGATTTTGATCAAATTTTCAGAAAAGATTTCCCTAATGCTCCCATTAATTATATAATTTTATTAATGTCCAGTGTTACCAACTTTCCGAGAAAAAAATTACTAAAGTTTTTAAAAATTTATTATGGCCATGTTATTTAATCTATTTTACTCAAATTTTTACAAAAAATTCTCCTAGTAGGTATTCATATAATTTACGTAATTTTAACAAAATACAGTCTTGCCAACTTATAGAGAAAAAAATCACAATTTTTTTTAAAAATTCATTGTGGCTACATTATTTATCCGATTTTGATCAAATTTTCAGAAAAATTTCTCCTAGTGCCCACATAAATTATAATTTTATTAAAAATATTGTGTTCTCAACTTTCCGAGAAATATCAAAGTGGTATATATATATGGGTTTACCCATATACTTCTATTATTTTTTCTCTAATTGTTTTACAAATATTGTTTCTGGCTAATGCTGATTTTCAAATTATGTTTTTGTAAAAATATTGTCGTGTGATTTCTACAATATCATGGATTATATTTTAAGCAAAGGTCTAAAAAAATAGTTAAATGCTTATTTTGTTTTTTAATATTTTGTATAAACATACATTTTGATTTTTTATTCGATAAAATTAGCGATTTTAAAAATAATTTATGTATGCATATCCCAGGACTTTGAACCGTTTTATTTTCCGGTTTTCATTCCGGTTCAATTAAAAATATATATATCGTTTCCGGTTTTCGTTCCGGTAAAATAACGGTTTTTTTTTTCAATTTTCGGTTCAGTACCGAGTAATTAATTTATAAATTTTATCAATGTTTTTATTTGTATTAAAAACTTATTTTCTACCATAATTTAGAACATTTTATTCCTACTTTTATAATAAGCATACCACATATATAATATAAATAATAATAATTATTAATTAACTAAAGGTATGATAATTAGAAGTATATATAATATATAATAATAATATAATTTATTATTCGAAACTTATATAATTTGTATATGTATGTTTTAATTATATAAGAAAAATCTATCATATATACATACATACATACATACACAATCACGCCATATACCCAAAAGAGTGTGGCACAAACTCTTTTCATCATCCCGAAATCAGTCGCCTACAAACATTCATATCCAAGCAAGCAACTTTTGCTTCATCCACATTCCTAATTCCTCTCATACATGCTCTTTTATTCCTACTACTTGGAAACTTTCGCTCACGCAATCCACTCTCTCAAACATACCACTCTAACTACTTATCGGACGTCCACGCAAACGTATACCATCAAAATCATTCAAATAAATCTTTTTAACTAAACGTTCATTAGACATGTCCGAACCATCTTAACTGACTAACACACTCTTTCACTCTCACCATACACTAATCGTATTTCGTACCCGATCTCTCCTATTTACACCACATACCCCACGTAAAAATCTCATTTCCACAGCAGTCATTTTCCGTTTATACTTTTGCAACTTAACCCAACATTTAATATTCAAACGGGCTCCTTTGGAAAAAATTCTTGTATACAGAATTTTTATTTATTTATAATTAAAAAAAATAGAAAATTACCTCTTAGTTATTAAAATACTTACCAATCTATTTTTATTTAAACTATTTAAATAAAAGATTATTATTAAAGATTATTAAAAGCAAAGTTATTATCAAAAAATAGAAGAAAAAAATGAAAATTACCTCGAATTATTAAAATATTTTCCAAACTATTTAAAGATTATTAAAAGCATAGTTATTATCAAAAAATACACCTTCCTCAAAGTGATCAGTTTTATTTTCAATTTCTGTAACTGAATAATCATCCACAAAAACAAACCAAATATTTTTTCGCTACGAGACCCCGAAAATAATTAAAAAAAAAAGACAACTGACTTGGAAAGTAAGATTGTGTTATTGTGTGTGTTTCAACATGTATCAAAACGAAATAAATCAATTTTTCCGGTTTGAGACCCTGTGTATATTATTAAAATTGGAAAAAAAATGTGCCTTTAAACAGCATAAAATTAGTTATAACCATTATACTATATTTTTCGTTCCAAACAATACCAGAACTAGTTAATATCTTATAAATAAAGTTTTCTTTTTTGTCTTTATCTTTAGCATGTAATAATATCAATTGAATAATAAATAATCGCGTATGTATGTGTTTCATGGGAACTTACTACATACATACATACACAATCACGCCATGTACCCAAAAAAGTGTGGCACAAACTCTTTTCATCATCCCGAAATCAATCGCCTCCAAACATTCCTATTCAAACAAGCAACTTTCGCTACATCCACATTCATAATTCCTCTCTCATACATACTCTTTTATTCCTACTACTTGGAAACCTTCGCTCACGCAAAACATTCTCAATCATACCACTTCAACTACTCATCGGACGTCCACGCAAACGTATACCACCAGAATCTTTCAAATAAATCTTTTTAACCAAACGTTCATTAGACATATTCGCTCTAGATGTCCGAACCATCTTAACTGACTCAAACACGGGGCAACACTAATCTATTTCGTACCCGATCCCTCCTATTTACACTTACTTTGCGATGCTATATGATGATAATGATGCAAATCAGCTGTTTGACTCGCACTTACAACTAACGCAATTTTGTCGACGTACCATCGTTCACCGCCCGGGGTCTGGAAAACAAAACAAAAAAAATTAGACCACTTTGACATTATCACATAAATGATAAGAAAGAGAAAATTGAATTTTTTTTCCCACCAAAGGTTGACAACAATTTAATTTAAAAACTATATAAATATTTTTCTCGAAAAGTTGGCAACGCTGTATTTTGTTTAAATTATATAATTTATATAAATACTAGGAGAATCTTTGGTAAAAATTTGAATAAAATCGGTTTTAACCGATAACATGGCCGTAATAAATTTTTGAAAATTTTAGTAAAAAGATAAATAAAATTTTATATTTTTAATAATTACACATGGCGTATTATACAGGGTGTTTTATGACGTCGGGAAAAAACTACACCGGATGATTCGTATAAGTAATCTAAATGAAAAACTTCAAATAAACATATGTCCGAAAATGGTTTCTAACGGAACTGTAGCCCCGTTAGAAGTTTATTACATGTAACGTCAATCGCGTTAGCCTTATTTATTATATCAGGAAAAAAAACAAGTCATAAACTTCTGAATAATTGTAAAATTACTGATTGATTTTCTAACATTTTGTTTAAACACTAGAAAACCAATTTACTAGTTATGACTTATTGGGTCCCGACAAAAATTGTCTTCGATTTTTAATTATTGTAAATTGTTTATTAAATATTTATTTATGTGTGTACCAAAATTTATAAACTAGCAAATTGGTTTACTAGTGTTTAAACAAAATGTTAGAAAATCAATCAGTAATTTAACAATTATTTAGAAGTTTATGACTTGTTTTTTTTTTCCTTATATAATAAATAAGGCTAACGCGATTGATGTTACATGTAATAAACTTCCAACGGCTACAGTTCCGTTAGAAAGCATTTTCGGACATATGTTCATTTGAAGTTTTTCATTTAGATTACTCATAGGAATCATCCGGTGTAGTTTCTCCCCGACGGCGACGTCATAAATCACCCTGTATATTAAGTTCTAGTATTTTATTTTTTTACTTAAATCGCCATTTAATTTAATCATTAGTTAAAGTTTTAATGAAGAAAAATTGACTAATGATTTAATTAGTTTCATCAAAAATAAATTAATGACGATTTAAGCAAACAAACAAAATAATAAAATTTTATATGAAATATTTTTAAAATTTGTTTAGTGATATAACAAAGTTATTTTTATTTATTTATCTTATTTCCAAAATGTATCACAAAGTTACGGCTAATCAAGTTAAATATTTGAAATATTTTTTTTAAGATCTTACCTTAGCGAAATTGAATTCGAGTCGATATCCCGGCCAGGAAATAGTCATAGTTTCCGTATCCTCATAGCGGCAATCGCCTTCCACCATTGCTTTATCGGGCACAAAAGCGTCGATTTTTTCATCGCCAATATTCGATTTTAATCGAATCTACGGGCCATAAAACATTTAATCATTTATACTGCAATATTTTCATATCAAACAAAAAACGTTTTCCATCATGATAAAATGTTTAAGGAAACGGAAATTTCAGTTTTGAAATTGAGTTGGGTTCTAATAATTGAATTATTCACGTCAAAGGACAAGATTCGTTTTTTTTTTACTTTAATTATTCATTATTCGGTTTTCCTAATAAATAGAAGTCTAGGATGTATAGAAATTTTTTTATTTTGTTGGGAAAAAAATTGATCAGAAAAGTTCTCACTCAAGCTGAATCTAATATTAAACAAAATTTAGAGGACGTACCGAGCGCTCAAAAATGCCATTTTTTAGACTTTTTTTCATATAATGGCCTATATATATATATATATATATATATATATATATATATATATATATATATATATATATATATATATTTATATATATCAACATTTTTATCTGACCGAGCTGTAACTCTGTGTTTTTATGTTTTATGGACGTTTAGTTATAAAGCGTTTGAAAAAGCTGTTTTTCAGGGCATTGTAAACAAAAAATGCTAATTTCGGTAATTTTCAATCAATTCTTGTTACTTTTCTTGTGTTTTAGTGCTTGAAAAAATGTTGTATTTTAATATGGGCATAAAAATACATAGTTACGGCTCTGTCAGAAAAAAAGTTAATATATATTTAGCTCATTATATGAAAAAAGTTTAAAAAATGACATTTTTGAGTGCTCGTTACAAAGTAGATTTTGATTAATATTCGAATCGGCTTGCGTGAGAATTTTTCTGATCAGAAACTTCAATTTTTTTGCCTTCGTCAACGAAATATATATATATATATATATATATATATATATATATATATATATATATATATATATATATATATTTATTTATACGCTCTTACGTGGATGTGAGAAAAAATGAAGTGAAAAAAACGTATATTTATATAATCAAAACTTATTTTAAAAAATATATGACAATTTGACTAGTTGATAAACAAAGTATAGTAATGAGTTCTATTATCAAACAGCTTTTCCTGCCCTCCTGCTGAATCCTGCTACTGCTAAATCGTCTATCCAGACATACATATTTAAATTTTCACAAATTTCATCTTTTATTTGCTAGAACTCCTAATTCACCTAATCGATTTTGCATTACAGATGATTGCAAATATTTTTTATTAGTTTTAATTTACAAATAAAAACTTATTTCGCTAATCGAAATAGTTAAATTTTTAAAAAAATATAAATTAGAAAGTTATTTTTAACCATATAATCAAACATTTGTTATAATATTGTGTATTCTACGTAAGTAAAAATCTATATTTTATGTTTTTGAAGCAATATTTTTACCGGAGAGAGAAGAAAGCGCATTTTGGGTATCAAAAACGTTGGATAAGCGCAGAAAATCAGCATTTGAATAAGCGCAATTAAAAAATGTTGAATAAGCGCATCAAAATATTAGGTTAGGTTAATTTAATTATATTATTCAATATATGTATGTGGTGTAAATAGGAGAGATCGAGTACGAAATAGATTAGTGTATGATGAGTGTGAAATTGAAAAAAATGTTGTAGCAAAAGGTGGTGTTAGTCAGTTAAGATGGTTCGGACATGTTGAGCGAATGTCTAATGAACGTTTGATGTTAAAAAGATTTATTTGAATGATTTGGATGGTATATGTTTGAGTGGACGTCCGATGAGTAGTTGGAGTGGTATGATTGAGAGAGTGGCTTGCGTGCAGCGAAAGTTTCCAAATAGTAGGAATAAAAGAGCATGCGATGAGAGGAGGAATTATGAATGTGGATGAAGCAAAAGTTGCTTGTGCTGGATAGGAATGTTTGGAGGCGACTGATTTCGGGATGATGAAAAGTGTTTGTGCCACACCCTTTTGGGTACATGGCGTGATTGTGTATGTATCTATGTATTCAATATAATCGCGCTTAATCAACATATTTTAATGCGCTTATGAAATTTTCACAAAAAAAGGATAAGATACAAATTTTTCGATAAATTTTCTAACTTTTGTATAATATTATATTCTACGTAAGCAAAAAAAATCTATATTTAACATTTTTGTATCAATATTTTTCCGGCTCAGTTGAGCTTTAATATTTTCGATAATTTTTCCCAATAAAACTCAAATATTTCGATACCTCAATAATAGCATCAGTTGTCAGTAGAATGCATGTGGTGCCCGTATTTGTGGTCACCCTGTAAAAGGGTTGATTCTTCTGTGTAACGGGGGCGTCTGTTGTTGGTACGGCAGCAGCCGCTGATTCAGTTGTTGTGCTCATATGTTTTGTTATACGTAGTTTACGGGTTGTATTATGCACTGATAAACACGAGACTAAACACAGCGATGTACCTAAAATATAAAAAAAAGTTTATTATTTTTGTTATGAAATGAGCAAAATATTAGATTTTTCGATGGAATTATACACATAAATTTATTAATTATTATAGTTTAGCTAGAAATCGACTTTTTTTTTATTCAATGGGGCTCGTTGTAATTTTTTTTAAAAAACTTTTTAAATTAAAATTATACATTAAAATATCTGAAGTGAGATTTTTATGAGAAATTTTATGAATAATGTAAATCTATATTCTTTATTACATGAAAACTATGTATTTTCATACAAAAAATATAATATAATATAATATATATATATATATATATATATATATATATATATATATATATACAGTGTGTCCGCGTAAGTTGGCTACATATGGAAAACTTTGTTATTATTGATTTTATGAAAAAAAGTTATTCTTCATAAAAAGTTCTGCATGTTCTCAAACCCAAAATTCAACCATCAGATATTAAATTATGTCAGTCGTATACGAGGTGTGTCAAAAAATATCATTTTTGTTCAAGAGTAAAGTGCCTTTATTTTTGACCATATCGAAAAATTTTAATAAAAAAAGATGTTATGGAATTTTTTTTACTTAATATCTTTTTCATAAATATAATAATAATAATAATAATAATAATGCTTTATTGCCCAACAGTACAATCCATTTAAAGGACAAATTAATAAACAGATACAAAATTTACGTGTAATAACAAGTACATCCTTGATATATAAACATTTTTAGTAAAATCGGAAGAGAATCTTAATACAAATTAAAGTAATTACAAAAACGAAAAAAAAAAAGAGAAAAAAAGAAGAATGAGTTAATTTACATAGAACTGCAACAAACAAGCACAGTTTAACAAATTATTCACTAATTACTCAATCTAAAATTGATTGTAATATGACATTCAAAGAATTATAGAACAAGTCAGTGGTATTTTCTATATTATTGTAATTATTGCACAGTGGCGCGACCAAGGGAGGAGGGGCGACGGGCTTCGCTCCCCCCCCTCCCAAGGCAAGCAAAATTAGCACAATATTTATACATTTAGTCATATATTCAGCATTCATTTCTAACGCTACAATTATTTACCCCAAAATATTGAGCCAACATTCATTAATTAATTATTCGATTCATGTAAGTGGAAATCTGGTTAATATTTGCTTTTTTTTGCTTCTCCAAGATAAAATCCTTGCCCCCCCTAAAACAAAATACTGGCTGCGCCACTGTTATTGCACATTGTAAATATTGGAGATCTTTTTGACATATTTGTTCTTCCAACAATTATGTAGAAAGTAAATGGTGATCTAGATGTTATACGAGGTTAGGGCTGGGAAAAAATCTCGATATATCGATAATTTATCGATATATCGATATATCGATAATTGATATTAAAAATAAAAATTATCGATATATCGAAATATCGATATATCGATATATCGATATATCGAAATATCGAAATATCGATATATCGAAATATCGATATATCGATATATCGATATATCGATATATCGATATATCGATATATCGATATATCGATATATCAATATATCGATATATCGAAATATCGGTATATTGATATATCGGTATTTCGATATATCGATATTTAAGATAGATGATATCCTCTTTGTAAGCTACAAATATTTGATCTCGCATATGGATGAGACATAATAAAAACGATTGGTTTTAATTGAAATATATAACGGTTTACAATAACGATATTTAATATACAAGATTAATCATTTTTATTTGCGCTTGATAATAAAGTGTATTTTAAAATAAGATAAAATTAAAATTATCTATCTATAAATTTTTGTTATAATTAGTTCACAAGTATAAGTATGATATGTCAAAGTAATTATGAAACGTTTTATTTATTTTTTAAATTAAATATTCCGAAATGTTGATAATCATTTTTATTTTCAAATAAAATTTTCATTCATTCACTTTATTTAAAAATAAATAACAAAATGTTTGGCGATTATTTCATTTCATGTCCATACTGTTATTAGCATATTATAAATTTAAAATTTTTCTGTTAGTGTTTCTATTTTAAAAATTAAATTATATTATCCATTAGCATTAGGGCTGGAAAAAAATCTCGATATATCGATAATTTATCGATATATCGATATATCAATTTATCGATAATATCGATATATCGATTTATCGATATATCGATAATTTGATATATCGATATATCGATTTTTCGATATATCGATATTATCGATATTTTTTGAATATAAAATATCGATATTGAAATTCCAATATCGCCCAGCCCTATACGAGGTACACAGAAATTTATTTTACTTAATAATTGTGCACAATCAATTTGATTATTTAATAGTTTATATAAGATCGATATCGATATTTTAAATCTACGTGTATTCAGCGAATCAAAATCATGTCTATCCATAATATTTCATAATCAATATCTTGATTAGGGTAAAACACATCAATTTTACTCTAGCTTTGATCTAACAAAGCTATTAAATATATAAGTATGTTACCGTAAAAGCTCGAAAAACAGTAAATCTTAGAATGTACGCGCTAAACTTAGGATTTACCAATTTCATGTGGTAAAACTACGAAAAAATGTATCATCAATATAATTTCGGACTTCTGTCACGCCACTAACTAACTAACTAACTAACTAACTAACTAACTAACCTAACCTAACCTAACCTAACCTAACCACTTTTGCTTGGTAAAAGCCCGAAAAAACCCATATATTTATAATGAAATAAAATGTTTTTTTTCTCTTTTTTAATCTTAAATAAATAAAGCTATAAAATTTAAAAAAGTAATTAAGTTATTATTGAATGATTGGTAATGATTTTATAAAGTATTTCTTAACTTTTTATATAAAACTGATATGTCTATTAATTTATTTGCTTTAGAAATACAAAAAAAAAAGTTTGAAATTATTTTTATATGAAGTATTTTTATGAAATATTAGTGAAAACTTCGTAGATACCATAGATAAAAAAAAAATTGTTGTTTTAAATATAGTAGTTATTTTAATGTATATTTTTGATTAAAATCGTCAATAAATTTTAAAATTTATTAATTACATACAGGGTGTTTTGATTGTATTCAAAAGTAATCATTCTTTTTTAGCTAAGTGGGTCACGTGCAACCCATAGAACAATACCCATCCCCGCTACAATGTTAATCAAATTGCGAAAATAGGTCAGAGCGAAATTTAATTTCAATTACAGACATATATATATATATATATATATATATATATATATATATATATATCTAGAAATTTATATAGATTTCGAAAAAACTATTACACAAAATAAATACAATATAATATTTTACCGTATTTGTTATTTAAATAAAAAAATATTGTTTATTCAACATTTCAATTGATTCTCATCATTACACTAGAAAAAACACACATAAATAAAAATATTATATGTACTTAGAATCAAATTGATAAAAATTAAATAAAAAAGAATTGTTTATTGATCATTTCAGTTGATTTACAATGTCATTATACTAGAAAAAAAAACACACAGAAATAAAAATATACGTATTTTCAATTTAGAACAAAATTGATGTAAATTTATATATTCTACAAATGTATTTATCAGAAATATTGTAATATTGCCAAGTATGTACCTTTGTGAGCTTTGTATGTTTGTTAAAAAGAACAGTCATATTTTTACTTGCAACAAAGATATCTATTCAAATACGAATACACGGCATAACAAAAATCTAATTTTACCAAAACACAGACTGACATTGTTTGCAAAATGTCCATATATTAATGCTATAAAAGCTATTAATTCACTACCTCAACCAATTAAAGACATAGACAATTTCAAAATCTTCAAAAACTGTTTGCGGACACACTTTATTTAAAAATGCAGATAAAATATTGTATTTAGTATTATTATTTAATATTGTAATTTACATTTCCTGGTTAATGTACTTTGCTGTTATGGACAAATAAATATATTATTATTATTATTATTTATATTATTATTATTATTATTACGTCAATTATTACAGTAAAAATTATAAAATTCAGCTAGTTTACTGTTAATAATTATTTTTATAAATTTAAAGTGACGATATGATATATTTTAACAGTAATATTTGGGCATATTCGTCTTAAATTAAATTTAAGACGAATATGCACAAATATTACTGTTAATAATTATGTAAAATTAAATAAATTTATATCACTTTTGCAGTTTTTTGTGTATATTCATGTAAATTGTTTTAATATTTTTGTATATTTTGTGTATTTTTATTTATTTTTTTGTAACTATTATTAAGTAATAAATAATTTTTAGAAGTAATGCAATATATAAATACTTAGAATAGGAAAAAACAAACTTAAATTGATTAAAAATTATCAAATTGACAAGTAAATTTAGAAGTTCTTTTTTATAATTAGTTTTTGGAGTTTAATTATGTCTCTCCATTATCAACAGTGACATTTGACATATTGACATGGTAATATATATATTTTAATGTATTTATTTCTTTAAAATTAATATTGTACCAATACTGATGAAAGAATTTATATTATTTTTTCGATTTTATTTTCATAATTGCTATAAAGTTGTATTATTTTCACAAATTTTTGCAACTAACACATGCAAAATAAACTATTTATTGTTTAAATAATATAACATATTAAATTATAATGTCATTGTTTTTCGTAAATTTGATTGGCGACGCAAATAATTTGAAATAATATAATTTAAACACTGTAAAAAATAATTTTATATAACTATTAGCGGTCAAATTTCTAATTTTTACTGTAATAATTGACTAATATTACTATTTTTTCTGTATAAATATATTTATAGGATATGTAAATTTACATAAATTGTGAATATTTGAAGTATACGTAAATATAATTCCTTTTTTTGTTGTAATAAATGCAACAGTTATTGTAATATTGCAACCCAGGATAAAATATAAACATGCAAAGATAATTTTTCGATATGTACTTACAAAAGACGAAAAAATTCGCATACAAATGCTTCAGTTTCACATACATGTTTGCACAAAAACCAAAATTTTAATCACGGCGTTTTGCAAATTGCATACACACACACACTACAAGTCAGCAGGTTACTTACTACAAAGTTGAATTGAAAGTCGCGTATGCCATATTTTTTCCTGCTCGTGCTCAGCAGGATATGCAGGAGCGCATGATCCTTTCCGTTCTTTATCAATATTTTTGCGCATGCGTGCTGCCCGCTTACAACGTGGGTGGCCCAAATGAATGGTGTGTCCTTCAGATAAGGCAATGAATGAATACGAATGAACTATGGCTTATTTTCGATTTTTCCTGCTGAAAATTTCAGATTGGAATTTTTCGATTGTGTTTTACTCTCCTGCTATTTATAGCAGGATTGTATTCATTCAAGCTAGCTTGTTTGAAAATAACACGATTTAAAAATAGAATAATTTCAAGAAATTTTAGCTATAAATAACTTATTTACAAATATATAATAATGCGCAATTTATATATATATATATATATATATATATATATATATATATATATATATATATATATATATATATACCGGGTGTTCGTTCGTTAAGTTTGTATGGGCGTTTAATATGCAATTTCGATAATTTGCGATATACTACTTTCTCGAGTAAAATTCGAAGAAATACTTAGAATACTTTTCGATAGGGCATAAAAAGTTCTATAATTTGGTTTTAGTTTTAATTTGCTAGCATGTGCCGTGTGGGCGCTAGAATTTTTTTTTGATTTTTTGGTTTTTATTTTTTTTCTCAATGTGAATAAACCATTATTCTATGATGCATGGTTTAGTAGAAAAAAATTAAATTGAATTTTTAAAAATCTCTCAAAATCTTATTTTGAAAAAATCGTAAGGGTACCGATTTTTTCAAAATAAGACTTTTTTCAAAATTTCCTGAAAAAATCTGAAAAAATTCAGTAAAATAGAGAAAAAAATGAGCTACATAATAGCTAAGTAACTTTTTTCTCAAACTCATGCTGGTTTGGCAGGAAAAATTATTAAAAATTTTAAAAATCATTTTAGAATTTTCAATAATTTTTCGTGCCAAAGCAGAATGAGGTAGAGAAAAAAGTTACTTACCCCCTTGAGAGATTTTCTAAAATTCACTTTTTAATTTTTTTCTACTAAACCATGCATTCACTAAATTATAGTACTCATTATTCCGCATTTTTCCATTACATGCTTATTTTCCTACACCTCATAGTTTTTGAGATAAAAAATAAAAACCATAAAATCAAAAAAAAATTCCAGCGCCCACACGGCACATGCCAGCAAATTATAACTAAAACCAAATTATAGAACTTTTTATGCCCTATCGAAAAGTATTCTAAGTATTTCTTCGAATTTTACTCGAGAAAGTAGTATATCGCAATTTAACGAAATTACATGTTAAACGCCCATACGAACTTGACGAACGAACACCCGGCACCCGGTATGTATAATATAAGTATATATCTACACTCTAAAAAATTATGCAATTTTAGCTACAAACCATGAGACAGTACTCTACTCAACTGCTGTTAATTTTAACATAATTGTCTAAAACTACATAATTTTCTATTTGATTCTATTAGTTTTAAATAAAAATCGCATCTCGGCCCTTTCTTACCACAAATTATAATTTATTTTTGAAACTAATTATAAGTACTGAACTTTATTTCTTACATTTAAGGGCTAATGAAGAAAGAATAGATGTGCATAGCTCGATAGAGGTTCGGAATGCGAACAATTCTGACAACGAACACTTCGAACAACGAACACTTTCACGAAAGATAATTTTGTACAACAAATATACCGGGTGTTCGTTCGTTAAGTTCGTATGGGCGTTTAACATGTAATTTCGATAAATTGCGATATACTACGTTCTCGAGTAAAATTCGAAGAAATACTTAGAATACTTTTCGATAGGGCATAAAATTATTAAAAATTCTAAAAAACATTTTAGAATTTTCAATAATTTTTCCTGCCAAACCAGAATGAGGTAGAGAAAAAAGTTTTTTTCTATTTTACAAAATTTTTTCAGATTTTTTTGAGCGCCCAAACGGTACATGCTAGCAAATTAAAACTGAAACCAAATAATAGAACCTTTTATGTCCTATCGACAAGTATTCTAAGTATTTCTTCGAATTTTACTCGAGAAAGTAGTATAGCGCAATTTATCGAAATTACATGTTAAACGCCCATACGAACTTGACGAACGAACACCCGGTATGTGTTCGGATAATGAACTTTTCTGGACACAATGCCGACCGTGGAGCGGCACAAACCCTACTATCTTTACCTGCATTAATGCAAATATTTCCAATAAATATTGAATGATAAGGTGAAATAATTAAATTAATTAATTTGCATTTTTTTTAAGTAAATATTTATTTGGTTATAGAAAGAATATTTAATGTGGAATTTTTTGTTTGTTACAGAAATTAGATATGAGGAGATGAAGAAATAATGAAGAGATTAGTGATTAAATGCTCATAAAGTGTTTGTGCGTATATATATACATATATATATATATATACAGTGTGTCCCCGGATGGACCTAACTATACTTGCAAACTTTCTTATTTCGCATTTTAGGAAGAAAAGTCATACTTCATAAAAAGTTTTGCTTCTTCTAGCAAGTTCCAATCCACTATCAAAATTTCGAAATAACATACAGGGTCGTTAGAAAACGATAAAACGTAAAATTTGGTTAAGAGTAAAGTACCTTTTATTTGAAAGGAAAGTCAAAGAACTGCTGGAAAAAGATATATGAAACGTCAATACAAGCTCAAATATCTAATCTGAACATTGTATCTTAAAATAGATTTTTTTTGCCTTTATTATGATTATCAAGTAATAGGTACTTATTAATTTTGCCAATGTGATTGTCATAGTTATCTAATAAAAACAAATGCAACTGTGACAAATGACTAATTAAAATAATAATGATTACACAAATTTAGCGAAACTTCAATTTATTACACAATTAGAACAAAACACAAAAACAAAGAAAAATTATTGTACATGTTGCCCTCCTAGTTCTATACATTTTTCAACAACTGCTCTAAATTTTTTCAACACTAGACGAATGGTTTCTCTATTTATCTCCGCTATAGCTTCTGTAATTTTTTGTTTTAAAATATTTTCATCATCCCGGAAATCAGTCGCATAAACTTTTTGCTTAAGATATCCCCATAAGAAAAAGTCTAATGGAGTAATGTCTGGAGATCAAGGAGGCCGTCTAATAGGACCAAACTGTCCAATCCATTTATTAGGAAAATGACTATTTAACCACTCTCTAACACGAATTGCTTTATGAGCTGGACAACCGTCCTGTTGAAAATGAAGCGCCTGTCTCTTCTGCAAGTTCACC
Organism: Clivina fossor; assembly: GCA_963966155.1. NCBI lineage: Eukaryota > Metazoa > Arthropoda > Insecta > Coleoptera > Carabidae > Clivina > Clivina fossor. The sequence continues at coordinate 1,743,653 of OZ014560.1, forward strand.
TCGTCTAGAGCAGGAAGAAAGAAGTTTTCCAACATTTCTATGTATGTGTTCTGGTTTACAATTCCGTCGAAAAAATAGGGACCAATAATTTTATCGTACATTATCGCACACCAAACATTAACTTTTTTGTATCGCTGACTATTTGTTATAATTCGAAAATTTGGATTTGCTTTCGACCAATACCTACAATTTTGGCTGCTAACGACTCCATTTGTTGTGAATGTTGCTTCGTCAGAAAAAATAATGTGTCTATAAAACAATCTGTCCATCATAATCCGTTCTCCCATCAATAAACAAAATTCTAAACGAAGCTCATCATCGCCTCGTTCAAGTTTATGTAGTCTCACCGGTTTGTAAGGATGAATTTTATTTCGTGATAGAATTCTCTGTAAGTGGCTTTTACTGATAGGTAGATCAAGTGCCCTTTTTCGTAACGACTTCTTCGGGAAAGTTCTTACAGAATCAATAGCGATCAATGTTGCGGCATCATTTTCGTCAAGAATGTGCTTTTCCTTCTTCAAATCTGTTACAGTGCCTGTTCGATCAAACTTTCTTACTAACTCCCGAACACAATTTACAGAAACGTATACTCCCGGATATTTCCTATTAAAAAGTTCAATTGCATAGCGATATGATACTTCACCAATACCGTAACATTTCACTAAATAAATTCTATGCTCTAGAGACAACATTATTCAAACATTGACTGACAATTTTTTGACATGAAATTAGTCATTTGTCACAGTTGCATTTGTTTTTATTAGATAACTATGACAATCACATTGGCAAAATTAATAAGTACCTATTACTTGATAATCATAATAAAGGCAAAAAAATCAATTTTAAGATACAATGTTCAGATTAGATATTTGAGCTTGTATTGACGTTTCATATATCTTTTTCCAGCAGTTCTTTGACTTTCCTTTCAAATAAAAGGTACTTTACTCTTAACCAAATTTTACGTTTTATCGTTTTCTAACGACCCTGTATGTTATTTCGAAATTTTGATAGTGAATTGGAACTTGCTAGAAGAAGCAAAACTTTTTATGAAGTATGACTTTTCTTCCTAAAATGCGAAACAAGAAAGTTTGCAAGTATAGTTAGGTCCATCCGGGGACACACTGTATATATATATATATATACCTATATATATATATATATATATATATATATATATATATATAAATTAATCATATTATTAAGTTAATTAAGAGTGTTTTGATAATTAAATCACATAGTTAACAATGTGATTAAGTTAGTAAATTTGTATTTATTATTTTTATTTTTATGAAATTTTTACGTTTTAATTATTTAATTATTAAAGTGTGTTTTGATAAACTAATTACATAGTTAAACACACACTTATGTTAACAAGATAATTAGCTGTCTTTTGATAACTTAATCATATAGTTAACCATCTGATGAAGTTACTAAATTTGTGTTTTTATATTGCTTATTTTATCAGAAATTTTAATTCACTTTTTTTAATGTTTTTATTGTTTAATCAATGTTTTAACATTTTATTAACTTAGTTACCAAAGAAAATTAAGTATATTTTAACAATTTAATCGCATAGTTAATCATGTGATTAAGTTACTAAATTTGTATTTTTATCAGAAATTTTAATTCACTTTTTTTATTTTATTTGTTTAATCAATGATTTAATATTTTATTAACTTAGTTAAACACATGACTAAGTTAACAAGTTAATTATGTGTGTTTTGACAATTTAATCACATAGTTAAACATGCGATTAAATTAGTAAATTTATATTTTTATCAAAAATTTTAATTCACTTGTTTTGCTTTTCAATTATTTAATTAGTAAATTGTGTTTTGATAATCTAATTACATAGTTAAACACATGATTAAGTTAATAAGATAATTAAATATGTTTTTCAAACTTAATCACATGGTTAACCATGTGATTAAGTTATTAAATTTTGTATTTTTATATTTTTTTGTAATAAATGTATTTTTTTCTATTTTTCAATAAAGTCCTTAAACAAATAACTGTATATTTTTAATTTTTTTCCAGTTCCTCAAAAATATTAAAAAATAACAGCGCGCGTCCATTAAATTTAAGGAAATCTTTCAAAATTGTCGAAATTCTTGTCAAATTTGTTTAAAATTCTATAAAGAATTGTTAGAAAACCAAATTTGTTATTACATAAATCATTTATAAGGTTAATTTTTTTCCTAAATGAAGCACAAAAAAATGCAGTAAACCCTTGCTGGGAAAAGCTATAGGCAACCATTTTAACATTGGTGTATTGCGGAAATGTATAAGCAAAAAATTTTTTTTAACAAGTTATGTTTGCAAACGACCATGTTCTCTTGATACAACTTTTGATTTTTTCGCAAGAAATGAAACAATTGGAGAAAACAAGTTATGTTTGCAAACGACCATGATTTCCTGATACAACTTTTGATTTTTTTCGCAAGAAATGAAACATTTGGAGAAAACAAGTTACGTTTGCAAACGACCATATTCTACTGATACAAGTTTTGATTTTTTCGCAAGAAATGAAACAATTGGAGAAAACAAGTTATGTTTGCAAACGACCATGTTCTCCTGATACAATTTTTGATTTTTTCGCAAAAAAAAGAAACATTTGGAGAAAACAAGTTACGTTTGGAAACGACCATGTTCTCCTGATACAACTTTTGATTTTTTTCGCAAGAAATGAAACATTTGGAGAAAACAAATTATGTTTGCAAACGACCATGTTCTCCTGATACAACTTTTGATTTTTTTCGCAAGAAATGAACCATTTGGAGAAAACAAGTTATGTTTGCAAACGACCATGATTTCCTGATACAACTTTTGATTTTTTCGCAAGAAATGAAACATTTGGAGAAAACAAGTTACGTTTGGAAACGACCATGTTCTCCTGATACAACTTTTGATTTTTTTCGCAAGAAATGAAACATTTGGAGAAAACAAATTATGTTTGCAAACGACCATGTTCTCCTGATACAACTTTTGATTTTTTCGCAAGAAATGAAACAATTGGAGAAAAACAAGTTATGTTTGCAAACGACCATGTTTTCCTGATACAACTTTTGATTTTTTCGCAAGAAATGAAACATTTGGAGAAAACAAGTTACGTTTGCAAACGACCATGTTCTCCTGATACAAGTTTTGATTTTTTCGCAAGAAATGAAACAATTGGAGAAAACAAGTTATGTTTGCAAACGACCATGTTTTCCTGATACAACTTTTGATTTTTTCGCAAGAAATGAAACATTTGGAGAAAACAAGTTACGTTTGCAAACGACCATGTTCTCCTGATACAAGTTTTGATTTTTTCGCAAGAAATGAAACAATTGGAGAAAACAAGTTATGTTTGCAAACGACCATGTTTTCCTGGTACAACTTTTGATTTTTTCGCAAAAAATAAAACAATTAGAGAAAACAAGTTATGTTTGCAAACGACCATGTTCTCCTGATACAACTTTTGATTTTTTCGCAAGAAATGAAACATTTGGAAAAAACAAGTTACGTTTGGAAACGACCATGTTCTCCTGATACAACTTTTGATTTTTTTGCAAGAAATAAAACAATTGGAAAAAACAAGTTATGTTTGCAAACGACCATGTTCTCCTGATACTATTTTTTATTTTTCGCAAGAAATGAAACATTTGGAGAAAAATTGAGATTTTTCTTATATTTTTATCACAGTTTTGGGGGTTGGCTTACTTAATAATGGGGTGTCCTAGGGGGTTGATTTTTGGATATGTTGTAGTACGTACCTGGTTTATAGGGGTGTTGGGCTGTTAGGGGGGTGCAAATTTTTTTATTTTTGCAAAATTCCCAGCCGTTTTCGAGATATTTGCGATTAAAGATTTTTATTTGCAAACATTAATAATTAATAGCCGAGGGGTTGTACGGGGTTGGGATTGAAATATGTTATAGCAACACTAAGTGTTTCGGGAAGGTTTCGTTATTTTTGTGAAATTTGCAGCAGTTTGCGAAATACTTGGAATGAAAAATACGTAATAAGGTTTAGAAAAAAAAATAGTCGAAATTATAATTTGCAATGTTTTATTCATATTTTATATATACATACAAACATACATATGCTACAAGCATAAAAAATAAAACAATTTATAATAAATACAATATCAAAATTTAAAAAAAAAATCTATATAATGCTTTTATTCTAAATTATGATGGCAATACAAAAAAAAAACTCGAACTGAAAATAGAGAAATTAGGAAAAATTCAGAAAAATACTGTCATAAAAACATAATTATCATTTTTCTTTAAGTTATAATTACAACAGTTTTACATCTTTAGAAATATATATATATAAGCCACCAAATATAATAATATTAATAATAATTAATAATTAATTAATTAATTAATAATTAATATTAATATTATTATTATGAAATACCATCTAAGCGTCTATATAATTGTATATAAAACTACCATTTTACATTTTTTCTTCTTAAAACTTAAAAATATTCGTTCGAAAAAACGTTTGTTACTCAGTAATTAAGTTTCGACAAATACTGTTAATAAATTCGAAATTGGCAAAAAAAAAAAAAACTAACAAACGTTTTACCAAAACTAGTCTCAAAATCAATTCTCAGGAACAAATTAGATAATTAAACTTAAATTCTAAATAGATATTTATGTATATTCATTATTAAGCTAGTCATAATTTATTTTTCAGTATTCAGTTATTTTTTTTTATTAAAAATATATCGATTTTCAACTGAATACAGGGACAACAGTTAAAAAACTGAAAAAATATGAAAGGAGTTCGTTAAGTACACTGTAAAAATTTATTTTAATCTAGTATTATACTAGTTAAGAGTATATTTCAAAAATTAATCCTTGTTAAACATATTGATTGATTGATTAGATCATTCTATAAAGTAACAAATTTTTGTATAAATAATTATTTAACAATAACTTATCCTTAATTTTATTAAATTAATATTAATCTGTGATAAAAATTAGATAATTTTGAAAATAATTATAGCAAAATTACATTAATTTTGAAATATACTCAAATAATTGTTAATAGACAAATTTTATTTTGAACAATATTTTTATCTTACAATATACAAACTGGTCAGTTACGAAAGATTTTTACAAGATTTCTATTTATTACTTTCAATCAAAATTAATTTTTTTAATGCCTATATAAGTTTCAAAAACGCAAATATTTTGTTTGTATATTTATACAGACTTGACAGTAATTAAATTGGAAATTTGTCTATTAGAATTTCTGTGAGACATATTTAAGAAACAAAATTATTTTACATTTTTATACAAAAATAAATTAAAAATTAATGGCAATTTTTTTGGTCACATTTCAGTCAAAATTTCAAAATTACTTTATTCCTATTTTAAAAAATTAAAAAAAATTATTACTTTTTATATAAATATGTGAAGAATGTCCAGAAATATTTTCTCCAAAAAACCATTCTTTTACCGTAAATAAACACAAAAAAATTATACTAAACATGTTAAGTTCCCGAGTTCGAATCCCGGGCGAAGTCAATACATTTTTTATCAATTTGTAGTTAATTTAAATTTGTTCTAAATCATTTAGAAGTGAAATTGTGTTTAAAAAATTTGTATTTACGACTTTTATTTTAATTATAAAATTATAGAATAAGTTTTCTCTTTTTTTTTCGATTATGATACTTAAAGAATGGCCAAAATTTTGTGAAAACCAGTTTTTCTGACTTTTCCAGGTTTTCCAAAAAAAATTTCAATATTTTGTCTAAAATACTTGCAAATTTCATTAGGACATTTTATATTTTTTCTTTTTAAAACGCCTTAATGTATATTGCCCGCATTATACGCGCGTCACTCAAGTTGCAGATTTAATATTATTCTATAAATTTACTAAATCAAACTTCAACTAAAAAAACTGTCAAATATTTAAACAAATATTTGACAAACAAACTGACCAAATAAATTACCATTAAAATAAATAATAAATCTGTAGTTTCAGCTAAAAACAACCACATAAATCTGAACATTCAAACACTAATTTAGATATTAGATTATTGTCTGGAATAAAATTTATATTATCGCCCACAACACTGCCATAGTTTTTTTTTCTTGTTTTTAGGTAAAAGAGAGTATACATAGATATTTTGTTTATAATCTCCCTTAATCTAGAGATTTTTTAGACACTATTACATACTTAGGGTGTAATAATATACAAAATTATAATAATAATACAATCATTCTGTATTAGCATTCACAAATCACGATTTTTTTCAGCTTAAATATACAAAAATAATCAAAATTATTTCTACTAAATACGCATTTTTATTGGAACATGAACCATTTAATGCGACTATATAAACAATTATTTTTCATAATGTTTAGACAAATTTCAGACAAAAAATTTAGTTAAAAGTTATTTTATTTAATTAAGGGGGTTACGGTTACCGTTAGACATAAATCTTAAAAATAGTTCTTAGAATATTCAATTCCAAAGTTTCAAGTCGATATGAGAGTTTCAGAGTTATCCTTTCGCTGAGAGGCGTTTCCGGAAAACAGATATATTTCCGCGATTTTACAACATTTTCAAACATAAAATTTGGAAAATAAAGTACATGAATGCAGCTTTTAAACGTACTAATTGCTGTTTTAATAGAATTTATACTTTCAAAGAAAAAAATTGTCAAAAATGACCTCAAAACTTCGATCCCAACTAACAGTAACCTTCCGCTGAGAGGAATTTCCGGAAAACGGCTACACTTCCGCGATTTTTAAACATTTTTCAAACATAAAACTTGGAAAATAAAGTACATGAATACAGCTTTCAAACGTACTAATTTTTATTTTAATAGAAAGTATACTTTCGGAGAAAAAAATTGTCAAAAATGACCTCAAAACTTCAATGGTAATCTTCCGCTGAGAGGAGCTCTCGAAAAACGGCTATACCTCCGCGATTTTTCAACTTTTCAAACATAAAATTTGGTAAATAAAGTATACATGAATGCAGCTTTTAAACGTACTAATTGTTGTTTCAAAAGAATGTATACTTTCCGAGAAAAAAATGGAAAAATGATCTCGAAACTTCGATCTTAACTAATGGTAAACTTCCGCTGAGAAAAGCTTCCGGAAAACGGCCATACCTCCGCGATTTTCCAACATTTTCAAACATAAAAATTGGAAAATAAAGTACATTAATGCATTTTTTAAACGTACTAATTGTGGTTCTAATAGAATGTATACTTTCGGAGAAAAAAATTCTCAAAAATGACCTCAAAAGTTCAATCCTAACCAACGGTAACTCCTTAATTATAAAAATATTTTCTTCAATATTGAAAATATATAAAAGTAAATTATTTAGTAAAACAATCTGGTAATTTACATATTTTACGTAAACATTAGAAAAAGAAAATTTTCTATTTAGTCGCAAACATACGCGTATAATTCCAAAAAAAAATTCTTGAAAAAATATATAGAAACTTTAACTAAAACAAAAACTATAAATTCCATCCATTAAATCTAATCGTAAGATATTTATATTTTTTATATGTACATGATACTTAAGCCATATATTAAGAATACAACAAACAGACAGACAGACAGACAGTCAGACACACATACACACACTATTTTATCGCACACAAAAAAAAATTAAATAAAAATTCGTTTAAACATATCACAAATTCGAACCCAGGTCAGTCCGCGCCGTCACAAAATTTGTCGACAAAAACAAGAGAATCTATCTTTAATAAAAAAAAAAAACTAAATTATTGCGATAATTAAAATATAAATTCGGTAGAGATTCCTTAATTAATATATAAATTAATATTTTATATTTTCTCAGTCGAGAATCAAAACCTTATTTGATTTTGTTTTTAATAAAAAAAATTTATACAAGAAACGAAATTCAGTCGTGATCCAAATAATTATTTAGTTTATTGGAATTTTTCTTTATTTGCAACATTAAAAATTTATCGCATTTTATTGGTTTTAAAAATAAAATACTGAATTGGCCTCTAACGAAAATGTTGCAAAATTTGTGTTGTAGCATTAACAGATTTAATAAAATTTTATTTTACTTTGAAAATATTGTAAGAACAGAAGTTTACAAATTATATTTTCATTGTAAAAAAACTCTTTACTCAGACAATAAAATCTGTTCTCAAACTAAAAAAAATTTAGTAACTTTATGAAGTTTTTTCTCTAAAACTATAAAAGATATCAAACCGCGGTTTACTGGGCGTCAAAGAATAGACTTTGAACTTTGTTCATGAATTTTTATATTTACTTTGGTTAGAAATTGCCCGAGTTCTAACCCTTTCTGCAAAGCTCTGCAAAATCAGACGACTGTGCACCAACAATGATAATTCCTGTCCTGTTCAACTGAAACAAAAACCAAGACACTAAAAATACGATATATTATCTGGTTTTTTTCAGAAATATTCAAAAATCAAATATATATCATATTTTAAAAGTGTTTTTTAATTTATGTTTCAAATGAAACAGAAAAGGAGTTGTTATTATTGATACTGCAGAGTCTTCCAGTTTTGCAGAGTAAAGAAAGGGTTAGAACATGGACAATTTCCAACCAAAGTAAACACAAAAATTCATGAAAGTAGCTCAAAGTCTATTCTTTCACCCCCAGAAAACCGCAATTTGATATCTCATACAGTTTCGCAGAAAAAAATTCATAAATTAGTCAATTTTTTTAAATAATGTACTGAATCAATTCAAAACAGTTGTCAATCTAATTGGGTAGTTAACTAGTGATTAAGTTAACAACTGTTTTTTCAAAAAGTTGTTTTATATAATTAATTAACAAAATTTTAAATTAAAAAAATCACCAATTTCATTGTCATATATCATGTTGATGCTACAACAAATCTATAAAAAAAAAAAACTAAAATATCAAATTTAATCTAAACAAAAAAAAATCTTCCAAAAATAACTGAAAGGACAAAATAGCTGCCCATATATCCTTGGATCCATAAATAATAAACACGCTAATTATCCTTCCTAGTCCTTCCAAAACCACCATCACTCCCGAAAACAAACTGTTAACGAAAGTCTTTCAGTTTATCCTTCCAAGTCTCATTCTCTTCCAAACGCACTTCAAACCAAGTTCTGTTAACGAAAGTCTTTCTGTTCAACATTCTTATTCCTGCACAACATCGGTTTCTCCGTGTTCAGATTCGCGTCGAACATCTGAATTTGAATGTATTTAGTCTGATCGGGCGATGACGGACGATAAGAATAAGCGTGAACGTTATGCGTGCACAATGCACGCTTGCGTTCACGACATATTTGCAGTGTTAACGCGATGAGACCAATCGCGAGGATGACGATTATTGTGATCAGGGCTGCGATCACTATTTGCGAATAGGATGATTCTGCAAAACAATAGAAATATATAGTTATTAAATTGTAAAAATAATCGATTGTTTTTATATTTAATAAATAATTAATAATAGTTGGAATTTGCTATATTTTTTTTACAGTGTACGACATGAATCATATACGAAATTAACGAACGAACACCGGTACCTATTACATAGAGTATCTGAAAAAAATTATATATTAATTAATTTGAAAATATTTCTTATCAGAGCGCCTAGAAAGTTATGTTGCCCGCATTACACGCACGTTACTTGGGTTGCCGATTTAATTTTCGTAAAAGTTATAGAAATTATTTCTGTTTTTAGAATATTATTTTAAGGCCCTATAAAAAAACAAATCCGACTTTGATAAACAAGTTTTTTACATGTAGCTAAACTAAATGTTTAGCTCAAAATATATCAATAAAATTCGGCTAAATATGCAATTAATTAAAAAGTAATTAATATATGATTTATATAAATTCATAAACAGAGTAAATAATTCGTATAAATGTATTTGTATAACGTGTTAAATTATTATATATTGGTGGTCCAAAAGTACGTGATACTAGTTTAAATAAACGTATTAATGAAAACAAATTTACCTAGTTGCATTTTCTCTATATCGTAATTAATACGCATCTGTTTGGATTATTTTGATTGCAATTTCGATATTTACTAAAATTATTCACTGTGGCTTAAATTATTGATTATAAAATTATACATTATTAAATAGTTTTAGATTACTGCGTCATTATTAGTTCTGTGAAATTTTTTAGCATTTTTTGCAAATAAGATAAAAATTTACTAATAAATATCACCAAAGAATTAATCACTATTAATATTTGATTAATATTGAATAAATAGGTTATCAATTTTGGTTATTTTTGGCAATTTTTATTTGAAGTACTTTTTAAAGGTATATAAATATTGATAATAAAATCAAATCTTTTTGATTACATTTCTATCGGAAACAAACGATTTAAAAATGTACCGTTTTTTTTTTAAAAAAAAAAAACATGTATCATTAAAAATAAACAATAAATTATGTATCTTAAGAAAGAGATATTTTTATGTAAACAGATGTAAAAGCAAAACAAGCTTTTTAATTGATTATTATGTAAGCTAATATTTTTTATTGATTATTTGTTAAAAATAAATTTTGTTATGATATATTCTGGAGTAATCAATATACCGGGTATTCGTTCGTCAAGTTCGTATGGGCGTTTAACATGCAGTTTCGATAATTTGCGATATACTTCTTTCTCGAGTAAAATTCGGAAAAATACTTAGAGTACTTACTAGCATATGCCGTTTGGGCGCTAGATTTTTTTTTTGATTTTTTGGTTTTTATTTTTTTCCTCAAAAACTATGAGGTGTAGGAAAATAAGCGTAGTATAGGAAAATGCAGAATAATGAGTACTATAACGGAGTGAAGAAACTATTATTCTAGGATGCATCGTTTAGTAGAAAAAAATTAAAAACAAAATTTTAGAAAATTTCAAAATAACTTTTTCCAAAATTTGATCAAAAACAATCTGAAAAAATTTAGTAAAATAGAGAAAAAAATTAGCTATATAATAGCTAAGTAATTTTTTTCTTTATCTCATACTCTGGTTTGGCAGGAAAAAATATTGAAAATTCTAAAAAAACATTTTACAAGGCAATTATATACGATACGTCTAAAAAAATTATATACATTATGTTTTAAAAAACTATTGTATACAATGTATCTAAAGAATTTTATCATACAATTGTCTCAAAATCATATAAAACGCGTAGATTTTCTGTACAAGACAATTATATACGATACGTCTAAAAAATTATATATAAACTATTGTATACAATAAATTTTATCATACAATGTATCTCAAAATCATATAGATCGCATTCGATTTTCTGCAATTTTAACCCAGACTACCTAAATATATTATCAAATCAACAAACCAACCTGCACACGCAGGACACTGTTCCACCGACGCATTATAATTCCCCGCGCTACAATTCGATGTCGCCACATGCGCTAAATCACAGGACTCCACCGTACAATTAACAGCCCTTAAAATATCCTGCACCGTCTTGGCATCGGGCTGCCTGCATTTACAAATCTCACATCCTTTGCGATTCAATCGAAACCCGAACACACACGATTTCTTGCACATCACCAACGGCGGACAATCCTCTATCTCCGGCTTAATCGTCACACTCGGTGACTCCTTGCAAAAATGCGCCACGCATTTCTTCACCCCGTCTTCACAAGTACAATTCGTGCATTCATCTTCCGTCCAGCTCTGACGGTTCTCATAGACTTTATCGTTCGAGAAACAGACGGGATGATCGCATAATTGTTCATGGAAGATAACTCCGTTTTCGCAACGATACAGAGTGCAAGTACCTTCCATCCAAGAGTCACCATCTTTATAAATCTTGTTAGAGAAACACGTATTTGTCTGGTTTAAATCTTCGCATTTATACAAGTCACAACAAGTACCGGGTTTTTGGTTGCCTTTCCTGATGACAACGGTTGTCTGATTTGTCCTGCAATTGGTCATTTTACAAGGATAACAGATACAGTGGGCGTCATCTTCTGCGGTTGAGGTCAGATTGGAATGGTAGCTATCGTTTGGGCAGATTTCGCAATTGTATTGTGGACAGCAACCATAGGGATCGTTCTGGACTGTTAATGTACCTTTAAAAAAACGATATTTGTTAAAATATGCAAATTAAAATAGACATTTTTATATAAACTCGAAAAAAATTAGGTAATTTTATCTACAAATCATGAGACATTATGTAATGTCCAGTATTTCTAGGTATAATTACTCAACTGACCTTTAAAAAAAACAGTATTTTGCTAAAATATGCAAGTTAAAATAGAAACATTTATATAAATTTTTTAAAAAAATTATGAAATTTTATCCTATAAACCATGAGACATTATGTAATGCCCAGTATTTCTAGGTATAATTACATTATTACTCAACTGTTTTATTTTTAACATAATTGTTTAAACAATACATAATATCAGAACTATTACCAAACATTATGTAATATAATATTACCAACAGAATGGAAAAGTACATATGTATGTTTTTTTAATAAATTTAGAGAACTTCAGTAAATTTGCTGTCAGGAATTTTCCATAAATAGCTAAAATTTGTTTAATTCTGTAATATTATTGTTGATATAATTACATCAATTTCTAAATTTATCATAAAAGATTTTACAATTATTATTACAGATATTAATATGCAAGCTGCAATTTTACACAATTTAAGCAGTTTTAAAATGAATGAATAATACAATATTTTATTAGTATTATCACACAAAATATGTACTAAGTCTCATTATTTTGATAAATTATTACAGACATTAATTATGCAAGCTGTAATTTTATATAATTTATGAAGGTATACCAACAATAGTTAATTCTACATTAAATATGCGATGCAATTTTGTAAAAAGTAAACAATTTTACATACTTTTTACTAACTTTATGTTATTTTAATGAATTATGTATAAAATTACAGAATTTTGAGGTAGAAATACAGAATATTTTTAGTAAAATAAAATTAATTTTCTATAATTTCGCTACTATTATTTTTTATAGTGTTGCTTAGATTGAAGTTCCGTTTTATTTTATATTTAAATTAGATGTTTCGATATACATACATACATACACACATACACAATCACGCCAGGTACCAAAAAGGGTGAGGCACAAACTCTTTTCATCATCCCGAAATCAGTCGCGTCCAAACATTTCTATCCGCAAACAAGCAACTTTCGCTTCATCCACATTCATAATTCCTCTCATACATGCTCTTTTATTCCTACTACTTGGAAACTTTCGGTCATGCAAAACACTCTCAATCATACCACTCCAACTACTCATCGGACGTCCACGCAAACGTATACCATCAAAATCATTCAAATAAATCTTTTTAACCAAACGTTCATTAGACATTCGCTCAACATGTCCGAACCATCTTAATTGACTAACACCAATTTTTGCTACAACATTATTTTCAATTTCACACTCATCATATCTTATAGTTACACCACATACCCCACGTAAAAATCTCACATCCACAGCAATCATTTTCCGTTTATGCTTTTGCAACCAAACCCAACATTCACTACCTACCATACATCAACGTAGGCATCAAAACTGCATTGTATATACTCAAACGGGCTTTTTTGGAAACATTTACATTCCTAGCAAAAGTTCCTAAAGCACCCAAAATCTTACAACTAGCATTTACTCTCCTTTCCTTACAGAGAATACAGTAATAAAATAATAAAAACACTAACCTTTACAGCGTTTCATTTGTGCATCACACTTAGTCTTATCACAAACGCATCGATTTTCCTCATCGATTTTATGTCGCGGATTCTGACAAACACAATCGCCCGTCACCGTTAAAATTTTCTCCCAATCGCATTCACATTTCCCATCCGAAGTACGTTTCGCACAATGTCGCACCATATGATGCTGCGATGTCGTATTTGTATCATGATTCGACGCTGAGATATTCTCATATGGATTTATCTTCAAACAGGACTCGGCACAATGAAATAAATTCTCGTCTAGTTTGGTCGCTTGAACACCCAGTAACACTGAAACCACACAGAAACAGAGAGAGAATAAATATAGGGCTTAATGATGTTTCTATGTATGTATATTTACAAATATTGTAGAAATATAAAGTTATAATGTAATAAAACATATTCATTGTGAAAGTAACAATGAAAAAATGAATTAGATTTTATATATGAATGGTATTTCAAATATTTTTAGATAAGATTTTAGCGTGAGATAAGTTTTTAGATGACTAATATTATAAATAACACTTCAATAGAGAAAATTTTATTGTTTATTTTGCAAGTTTATGAATATTTTTATTTACTTATTTCATTTATACAAAGCAAGTCCTTGAAATTAAGGTGAATTTACGTAGAAATGTTTTGTATACCGCATTATAGAGTGTTTTGCGTGAGCGAAAGTTTCCAAGTAAGGAATGAAAGAGCATTATGAATGTGGATAAAGCAAAAGTTGCTTGTTTGGATATGAATGTTTGTAGGCGACTGATTTCGGGATGATGAAAAGAGTTTGTGCCACACCATTTTGGCTACATGGCGTGATTGTGTATGTATGTATGTATGTATGTATATGATGTCAAAATTTAACAATTTTTTAAGTCAAAAACTTTTTTTTTTCTGCGGGATGTGGTGGAAAGCGGAATGGCTTAAACGTTGCATTATTTTGCACGGCCTTAAAGAGGAAGCTTCAAATTTTTCTTTTCAAAAAAATTCATCCATTTTTATACAAAATTGATCAAGTTATGCCCCAAAAACTAGCCAAAATGCAGAGTAAATTTCGAAAAATCATAACTTTGCACCAAAGCATCGCAAGTCCTTGAAATTAAGGAGAATTTATGTAGAATTGTTTGAATTTTTAGCGCCCGCTTCGTAAATTGAGTCGAAATTTTTAGTAGGTTGGTTTAGGTTTTTTTTTACTATAGATCATTTTTTAATTATTAATAGGTAAATGATTGATTTTTCTATAGGTAAAAATATAAAATTTCATAGGTAATATTTGAATTATTAATAGATCATAAAATTAGCATCCAATTAATTATAACGATGTATTATTATTTAAAAAAAATCCATGTATCAGTAAATATAAGCAAATAATCTAATATTAAAATAGTTGTAAAAGTTAATTCTTCTTCATAGCTCTTAGAATTTTTAATTGTAAATAATTTTAAGCAATGTTTTCTTTAGATAATTTAGCAATACATGTTTTTCTGCATGAAAAACAAATGTGAAAAAATATAATGGTTCTCAAAGAAACAATAAATTGCATTTATCTTAGAAAACATTCTGTAATATATATATATAGGTAAAACGATTGTTTTGTTATCTATTTTTTTCGCTAATACAAACTTAAGTACATGCACTTGAAATAAACGCCAATTGCCTGAGTCTTATCTTAAAAATGTTTCTTATTTTTCTTGCGCTGTTTCTGTATTTGTTTTTGTCCGTTTTTCGCTTAGACACAAGGGCAAACGCGAACAATGTCTACGCTAAATTTAGCCGACATTATAATTGCACGCATAAATTTTAATATCGCTCGCGATTACGATTATATTAACTACATATTAAATTTTCATTTAAAACATTTCGGTATTCGCTATTAACCTACTTATTAAGAGACTTGTTTATTATAATTTAGAATGCACATAAGTTATATATATATATATATATATATATATATATATATATATATATATATATATATATATATATATATATATATATGTGTGTGTGTGTGTGTGTGTGTGTGTAATTAATACACTTAACTTTAATTGTTTATAACTATTTTAATATCGATAAATATTTGCTTAATAATAGTAATTATATATTAAGATTTATTGCCAATGATGAAAAACTTTTATGCAACTCCTTTAACTTTTCTGATTAGCAAATTGCATACATTTGATTTTATTGTAATTATTTTATTTTAAATATACATTTATACTTATTTTTATTTATTTTTAGTTGTATAATATAAATCTATGTAGTTTCTTTGAATTTTTCGTTCGATGTGAAGTTTCTTAGAAACTTAAACAACATTTATCTTACGTAACTTTTTATTGTCTATCGAACATTATTCTATATATTTTTCGCTAAAACTTCTAGATTTCGAGATATTTACGAAAAAACTAGTGTTTTTATAAAAGTTCTTGATTGTTCATAGCTCTATAATTAAAAATTCATCTATTGATAAAGTTATATAAACTATAAAACTGCTGTTAAATTAAATTAAAACAAAACAAAACAACGGATAGTTTAATTTAATTTGAATCGAAAATTTTGTAAAAATTTGAAAAGACCGAGTTATTCTAAGAAAAACGACTTGAAATTTACGTTTTTACTTTGTTGAGACTGCACTTTTGAATGTAGAAATATAGTTTCTTTTAATTTTTCGTTCGGTGTTAAGTATTTTAGAAATTTAAACAATAGTATCTCTCTATCGAAGATTATTCTATATATTTTTCGCTAAAACTTCTAGTTTTCGAGATATTTACGAAAAAACTAGTCTTTTCATGAAAGTTCTTGATTGTTCATAGTATATATAATTGAAAATTCATTTATTGATAAAGTTATATAAACTATAAAACTTAATATAAAAAAATATTCTAGTATAAAAATTGAGCTATATATGAATGTATATTTTTATTTATTAAATAATCTGCGAAATTTCAGCGTACAAAAACTTATAAATACAACAATACAACAACACAATTTAACAATTTCTTTTTGCCGCAAAAAGAATTCGTGAGTAAGCGAGATATAATACTTTCCATCTAATAAAGTTAACAGATTCAATTTGAGATTTTTTCATGCTATTACGTGATTTTTATTGTCCGGGGATTAAATCAAGATCGATTGATTTTGATTTGTTATAACCCGTAAAACGTAAAAAGACATTTTACGAGACTCTAAAAGCGGTAGAGTAAAAGAGAAAGTAAGAGAGAGAAAGAGAGAACTAGAGAGAGAAAGAGAGAAAAAATAAATAAATAAATGCCAGCCCGTTACGAAAATAAATACTATATGTATATAAACGGAGTACCAACTGAAAGGATTTACCTTTAAAAGGTAATGGAAATTTCCGTATCATTTAGTAAAATAATTACGGTGTTTGCGAAAGTTGTCCACTTAAAAAAAATCTCTTTTAACTGCACAGTGTATCAATTTAGCTGGAAATTATTTTTATTAGTATTTTATTAAATTTATCTCTATTATCAAACATTATAACACACTTAATTATATTTATATTTTTATTAATATTATAAAACATTCGATATATCGATAAATTTAATAGACCATTATATAATGGGACACTGTATATATGAGTATCATTTAAATGATATTATTTTTAAACAGAGAATAATTCCCGGTTTTCCAGATTTTGGCCACCCTGTAATTTTTGCCAACAGATTTTCTGTTAGATGCAAATTTACGAAAAATTCGTTAATTGGCTTAAAATATACTTTTAATGTTAATATTTGATGGAGTCGCGTATTATAATATATTTTATTAAAACAATATTTTATTACATCTCAAAACAAAAACATATACATTATATAAATTAAACAGAAAACATAAATTTGAGGGTACTGGTGTCTGTTAATGATTATAATAACATTTAAAATGGATAACCCGGTTATATAAATATAACCTTAATATATGATCCCCTGAAAATGGTAACCGGTGATGTCAGTCCTACACAAACAACCACTATTTCAACCATAATAATATGATTAAGTAAATAAACAAGTACTAAACTAGTTGCGAGTAATTAACATGTTTTATGATGTACATTTTGTCTTTTATGAGCCATCATCATTTCTAACGAATATATATATATATATATATATATATATATATATATATATATATATATATATATATATATATTTTAATTGAGTAAAATTTTTTTGAGTTAAATTTTTGAGTTAAAGAAAAACTTATTCTTTATAAAAAAATTTGCTTCTATCAAAACCCCTTATAGTCAAAAAAAAATCTAGTAATCACTTAGATAAGATCAAAAACTTGATATTATGTCGAGTTGTTGATTTTAAATATGACTAAGTCCGAATATTACATTATGCACATAGAAATACATAGATGTTACCAATACCGTATATATATATAAAAAAAAAAAAACTTGTTAGTTGAATTAGTCTTAGGGGAAATCTAGTAAGTCATGCGCTCGTCGTCATTCAAATTTTTCAAAATAAACTAACAATAAACTTTATTTGGTCGTTGAACTGAACTGACGTGTCTCATCTCTTGTTCTATAAGAGAAGGCAGCCAAGCGACTTAACCCGTCTTGTAACATCCATAAACATCGCTAGAGCAAAATAGACCATTTTAAAAATTGACTCCGTTTTTTTTATGGACTTGGGGATGAGTCTGAGTAGGGACTCAGACTCATTGACCATCAAATTGTACGCCAGTCACTGTTAACATAAACTATACTTTTACTAGATATTTTAGATAGAAATTACAATTAGTAATCTTTTTCTTTTAGTAATATTAATATATCAAATTTCAGTGCCAGTTTGCTAACATAAAAAATAAATAAATTTTTAATAATTTTGTTTTCAAAATTTCGCTTAGGAATTTCAGGAACTGATTATTATTATTATGAAAAAGTATGTCTATATAATATTGTTTAATTATGTTTATTTATTTGGGGTATGTGGTGTAAATAGGAGAGATCGGTTACGAAATAGATTAGTGTATGATGAGTGTGAAATTGAAAAAAATGTTGTAGCAAAAGTTGCCGCGTGATAGATTCAGTTAAGATGGTTCGGCCATGTTGAGCGAATGTCTAATGAACGTTTGGTTAAAAAGATTTATTTGAATGATTTTGATGGTATACGTTTGCGTGGACGTCCGATGAGTAGTTGGAGTGGTATGATTGAGACAGTGGCTTGCGCGAGCGAAAGTTTCCAAGTAGTAGGAATAAAAGAGCATGTATGAGAGGAATTATGAATGTGGATGAATCGAAAGTTGCTTGTTTGGATAGGAGGCGGCTGATTTTGGGACGATGAAAATAGTTTGTGCCACACCCTTTTGGGTACATGGCGTGATTGTGTATATATGTATGTATATATGTATATTCTAGTAAAAAAATATTTTGAATAAAATTTATCTAAAAACATATCTTATAAATGTATAATAAATTTAGAATACATTTTTACTAAATTAGAAAATTCTATTAAAACAAAAACTAATAAGAAAAATCTAAGTTTCCATCCAGGGTTGGACTTTTCCGGACTTTTCTCAGTGGGCCGTCATCATTACGGGGCCGAGACCGGCGATTGACAAAAAATTGAAACCGATTTTGAGTTTTACAAAAGTTTAAAAACAGATTATCCCAAAAACATCGAAATATATTGAATGACTTTTATTGGGTTAGATCCTAATAACTTTCTAAATATTTTCAATAAAACTTTTAAATTAACGACAAATTTAATTAATAGAAAATTAAACATAAATATTAAAAAGAACAATTTAAAATCTGTGTTATTAGATTAATTCAAGAAAATGAGAACACATTTATCTTAAATGATAAAAATGAATATTTTATTTATAATAAATCCGATGAGACGAATCAACTGAAACCGGAGAAAAAAGATGAAATCAATGTAGATAAACTGTAGTAAAACTTATAGAAATTACTTATCATTACAAAAATTAATAAATAGTTATCGAATCTGTACAAATACAGTATTTCACAAAACACGTCCTGCCCTTTTGATGTCTAAAGATAGACTCCACAAACACGGATAGAATCGCGCGCGTCATATCGTAGCAGATCGTCAATCCCTATCCCACTTTCCAAAAAGGCCGAATGAGTGGAAATAAAGGGACCATTGAAAAGACCCAAAAGGGCGCCTAAAATACGATGACATAGTACGTATTTTATACGCGCAATGCAACTCGTTATACACACCAAAACATCGTGTGCTATGCAGTGGCGTTACTATTTGGAGCACAAACTCAAAAATGTTTTATTTTTTTTATATTTATACATTTGCAGTTTGTGATATAAAAACAAATTTCGTAACATAAAAAATAAAAATTTAAAGAAGTTTCGTTCGCTCAAACAAAAATCAACTAATCATAGATTGAAAACAGATTTCCTCAAAATTTTTTACTATTATTAATATTTGTAAACTGTAAAAAAATTGCAAAATTATAGAAAAATAATGGTAAAATTTTACTATAAAAAATCTGTAACTTCATTTTACTATACATATTCTATATTTCTACCTTTAAATTCTGTAATTTTTACATAATTCATAATAATCATATAAAATAAGTAATAAGTATGTAAAATTGTTTACTTTCTGCAAAATTGCATCACATATTTAATGTAGAATTATATATTGTTGATATAACTATAGCTTGTATAATCTGTAATAATTTATGAAAATAGTGAGACTTAGTACATATTTTGATGTAATAATACTAATAAAATATTTTCAGTGTAATTCATTCATTTCAAATATATATCCTTTATGTGATTTTAAAAATGTATATAATTATACCAATAATAATAATTAAACAAATTTTAGCTATTTATGGAAAATTCCTGACAGCAAGTCCAACAGAAACTTTACGAAAAAAAAAACTATAATATTACATACATATGTACTTTTTTATTCCGTTGGTAATACCATATTACATAATGTTTGTATTATGTATTTTTAAACAATTATGTTAAAATTATAGCAGTTGAGTAATTATATCTAGAAATACTGGGCATTATAGTGTTTCATGCTTTGTAGATAAAATTACATAATTTTTTTTAAAGTATATATAAAAATAAACTATCTTTTCACAATTTTTATTTAACACACTTTTCTTAATTTATTAGTTTAACAGAATAAAAATAAACTTTATATAATATTTCATTACTTCCTTTTAAAATATTAAAATTTATTAGTAACTAAATATTTTTTCAAAAAATTTAAAGTTACACCACTGGCTAACTACTACGTGTATGTATTTGACAATATGCTACAATATGCTTGACGCTTTTTGCGTATATATTATTTTAAAGCATTTAAAGCAGCCTTAACAGCGCAATATATATATATATATATATATATATATATATATATATATATATATATATATAATAGCGTGCGTTGCTTTTTGCGATGAAAAGCTGGCTTCGTAGCTTCGTACCTGAATTTTATTATACAATAAACAAAATATCGTCCACATTTTAATACGACATGAGGGATTCATAACTTTCGATTAATGCGACTGACATATATGAAAATGAAAACGCATTTTGACTAAATTAGGATATGATAAAATCCTCATTAGCTAAAGTTTTTAAATGAAAAAAAAACATATTTTTTTTTAATATATACTAAAAACAAATAATTAAATTAATAATTTAAACAAGCTTGAAAGTTTTTAAAAAATATGTGATACATGTGAAAAACCTTGTATTGAAATTTACATTTTTTTAAATAGATGCATACATTATTTCCATTACTATAAAGATATGTGTACGTGAAATTTTCTAAGTTTGTAAATTCATCTAATCTGAAGTGGAAAAAAAGGCCTAAACGTCGACCTCAAAGTTTGAGATCGTACCACATCGTCAAATTTTAAGTTATTTCCACGTTCTTAGGTCTACACTCCAGTAAATTTAGTTTACTTTTTGGAATTGTTGTTCATTTTTTGTTACAGATAAATCCAGAGATGCTGCAATGCACGCAGTTTACCGATTCCGCGCTGACATGGCCGACGAAAACAGTGAATCACGGGCGCCATTTTGCTTTTTATAAAACGACAATTTTTGAAAATAAAGACCAAAATAATATTTTTTCGAATCCCCAAACCGTTTCCTTCTATGTATTATCATTTGCGAATAAAAAAATTCCAAACTTTGCGCACTTTTTAGTCATTCAGATGAGAACCTCACCTTAAGTTTATAAGAAACTTAACTTTTTAAAGGTTTCATATAAAATTAAATTTAGATATTCAATTTTTGCAATATTTACTTGAGTTTTTGCCAAAAAGAATTTCTTAGAAAATATACAGAATTGTCGGTAATGAAACAGTAAACATCGATCGATCGAAATGTATGTTCAGGTGATTAAATCACCTGCAACTACCTTCAGTTCACATAATGCCACGTTACATATGTATTTACAGTAAGGCGCCAAGATGCTAAACACATACTATTTGCAAATAGTCTTAACTGCTAATAGAATCATACCTGTGTCATGTCTGTAACATTCATCCAGTCTATATACACGTATGTTCGTGATATTTGCAGAGAAACAAAACAATTAGATAGTGTTAATTAATAAAATCAATATAGGAAATTTCCTTCTACAATATATATATATATATATATATATATATATATATATATATCAGATTTTTTGTTGACGGTATGTTTGAAATATAGCGAAGTACCTTCAAATTGTGGGCGTGTTTTTTTGGTAAAAACGAAATTTATAGTAATACAATTAAAAATCAATATATACTGTAAACAAAAAAAAATTGCGATATTACAAGAAAGTAATAGTAAAATTTTATTATAAAAAATCTGTAATTTTATTTTACTATATAAATAGTTTATATTTCTATCTCAAAATTATGTAATTTTTATATAATTTATAATAATCACATAAAGTAAGTAAAAATTAACTAAATAAGTATGTGAAATTGCTTACTTTTTGCAAATTGCATCATATACTTAATTTAGAATTACGTATTATTGGTATAACTTCTTAAATTATGTAAAATTACAGTTTGTATATATTAATATCTGTAATAATAGTATTATTATATATAGTAAATATTATGTGTAATAATACTAATAAAATATTTTAACTGTAATTCATTCATTTCAAAATACATCATTTATAGATAAATTTAGAAATGTATGTAATTATATCAATAATAATATTACAGAACCAAACAAATTTTAGCTATGGAAAATTCCTGACAATAAATTTACTGAAGTTCTGTAAATTTACTAAAAAAAACCTTAAATATTACATACATATGCACTTTTCCAACCCGTTAGTAATATCATATTACATAATGTTTGTAATAGTTCTGATATTTATATATTTTTAAACAATTATGTATAAAATTACAACAAATGAGTAATCACACCTAGAAATATTAGACATGATAGTGTCACATGATTTGTAAATAAAATTACATAATTTTCTTTTGAAGTGTGCATGCTAAAAAAATTATAAAGCCCTAACTTGTACCTAAGTCCGTTTCAGTGTGCAATCCTTTGTCTTTCTAACCCTTCTAGCATTGCATTCATGACAGATATTAATTTTAGTATTTTTTTTTCTGCGCCCTAGTAATTTTAATAAATTTTTAACCTGGGACAATGGAATTCGCATGTTCAACTTGTAACAATTTTTTTTTGTTATTATTTTATGGGTATAGTCTTTAAAATACGCGAACATTTTTGTTGTTTAAATAATAAATTTTTGTTATTTTCAACATCTACTGCATATAAAATTTTATTATTATTATTATTATTATCATTGCCATACAAATAACAATGTTTTATTAAAAAAAATATATTAAAATTGTATTATTATATTAAAAAAAAAAACAGTATAAAATGTAAAAAAAATATACCTACATATTTTATTAAAACAATATTTTGTATAACGAATTATTTTTAATATTTTTTTGAAATGATAAAAATGCATTTAATTCTTCGAAATATATAAAAAAATACTTTATTTTTATTAAATATATTTTATTTTAAGAGTTTTTAGTCTTCATAAAATTTTGCAATTAGTTTTTGAGCAACATTTAGGCTTTAGGCTTGGTTTCCTAAACGCTGGTTAAATATACTTTAAAAATACATATGCGTTTACTCCTGCCAAACCAGAATGAGTTAGAGAAAAAACTTACTTAACTATTATGTAGCTAATTAGTTTCTCTATTATACTGAATTTTATCAGATTTTTTTGTGCAAATTTTGAAAAAAAAAAGTTTAATAACTTTTTTCTCGGAAAGTTGGCAACATTGTATTTTATAAAAAATATGTAATTTATGTGAGTATTAAAGAAATCTTTTCTGAAAATTTGATCAAAATTGGATAAACAATGTAGCCACAATAAATTTTTTAAAACTTTAGTTATTTTTTTTTCGGAAAGTTTTGCATCACTGAAAAAAATCACATAACTATCTTGAGTACCTGGCAAATTTATCCTGAAAATTTCATTAAAATTAGTTGAACCGTCTAGGAGGACTTGCGAACATACATTTTGACTGACAACTCATACACATACACTCACATAAACTAAGTTCGGATTCGTCATCTAAAGGCTATAGAAAAATTTCTATACACAATTTTTTTGTTTTGAAAATGTTACAAACACCGTACCAAACACTATATCACTTTTCCTTGTAGTCAAAGTGGTAAAAGTTAGCATATTTATTAGCATAATTATTAATAATTATTATTATTTATTTTTAGTAAATTAAAATTTAATTATATAATATTCTTTCTTTAATTTAGAAATTAAAAATTAATTTAGTAACATCATAAATTTATCTAAAATTAATTTCATATTTTGATTTAATATACAGAATTTAAAAATTTAATAAATATAAAACATATGAACCTATTTTGAACCTTATATACTGTACATATATGAACTATTTTTGTGATCGCAATAATGATATTCCCTTGAAAATTTAATAGATATAAAACATATGAACCTAGTTTGAACCTTATGTACTGCACATATATGGACTATTTTAGTAATCGCAATAATCAATGGTACTAGGTCGGCCATTATGAAATTATTATTATTATTGATTAAGTTTTTATTTTTTTCTCAAAAACTATCAGGTCTAGGAAAATAAGCATGGTATGGAAAAATGCGGAATAATGAGTACAATAATTGTGTAAAACAAACTATTATTCTAGAATGCATCATTTAGTAGAAAAAAAATTAATTTTGGAAAATTTCACAAGGAGTACACTACTGCTTGGCGATTTTTTTTCAAAATAAAACTTTTTTGCCAAAACATGCTCAAAAAAATCTGAAAAAATTTAGTAAAATAGAGAAAAAAATTAGCTACATAATAGCTAAGTAACTTTTTCCTCTAACTCATTCTGGTTTGGTTAAAAACGGTTGATTCGTGTTACAATAAGTCTAAATACATCACATTTGGTATAATTACAATACCTCCCTTAATATATGTGAAATCGTATATAAATGACAAATTTACAAAAAAAAGCACAAAATTCCAGCATAATTATTTTTTTTTTGCATTAAATTATCAGGGAAAACAAGCCCTGCGCTATCGATCGGGGTAAAATAATCCCGGGACAAATTTAATGAAATTTCCACCCCCACCTTCCCATCTTAACCTATAAATTACATTATCATAGTTTGACGGGGGTAACGTTGATCCACTTAACGACTCATCAGCCCCGGTGGTGTGTAAGGGAGGGAGAAACGCGATGCTTCGATATACGAAAGCTTACCAAAGCTCGCCGAGAGATTCGATATTTGGTGGTTCATGATGTATAAACTCAGCGACGCGGTGTGTAATCAGCGTTAACGACACAAGATTGAAAACGGGACACCATATGCATGTGTTACTATGATGTTTCGACGCGCGCGGGGCAAATCCCTGGATAATTACGCGCAAGCTACTTTACATTAGCCCGGCTAATAAGACAGCTAATGTGCCGGCACTGTAATGTTCTGTTTATGTTTACAGATTTAGATCATTTTTTCTCTTATTTCGATAGCGCGTGAACTAGAATATTGTTGAATAACCTGATAATTTGGTATTAATAAATAGAATCTAAGAATAATACTTTTTGGACATGTAATAAAAATGCAGTTAGTAGAAATGTCCCAAATATTTGATTATTATTTAATAATTGGCTCATTTTTTTTAAAATTCGCTCAAATATAGATTATTTATTAAGTAATATTTAGCATACTTTTTAATTCAAACAACTAGATTTTATGTTTCCAAAGTAATTATCAGTGACCGAAAACCGAAAAACAAAAAACGGTTATTTTTGATGGTACAAAAACCGGAACTGAACCGAAACAAAAAAAAACAAAAAAAATATTTTTTCATTTTTTGTTTTTTGTTATTGAAATTGAAAATGAAACTAGGGATTACTTTGAGAAAGGTGTATTTTTGATAATAACTGCTTTTAATAATCTTTAAATAGTTTAAATGAAAATAGTTTGGAAAATATTTTAATAATTAAAAATAATTTTCATTTTTTTTCTAATTATAAATAAATAAAAATCCTGTATACAAAAATTTGTTACATTAACATATGTTATTTTATTATTATATAATTAAAACATACATACGAATTATATAAGATTCGAATAATAAATTATATTATTAACATACATTATATACTTCTAATTATTATAACTTCCATTAATTAATACATACATATATACACAATCACGCCATGTACTCAAAAGGGTAATAATAATTAGTAATTACATATTATTATATTATTGTATCAATTTATGTAGTATGCTTGTTATAAAACTATAGAAACTAAATTTTCTAAATTATGATAAAAAATAAGTTTTTAATGCAAATATAAATTTAAAAATTAATCACACAGAACTGAATCGGAAAAAAACCGTAACCAAACCGATATATATTTTTTTAACTGAACCAGAATGAAAAATATAACGGTTCAAAGCTCTGGTAATTATTTTTTATGAACATAATGTGTTGTATATATATATATATATGTTGGGCGCAAAACCCGAAAACGGCCAATGGTCAAATTTTTTGCTCAATCCTAGGATTGGACGTTTTAAAATGACCAAAGCCCGAAGTGCAGTTCAATTTCGGGCTTTGGTCGCCTCCAAACAGCCAAACCTAAGATTGTACAATTTAGAAACAACCAAAGCTTAAAATAACGATTATTTCAGTTCGTTTGTAGACAAGACTGAACAGGAGTAATTTCGCGCGTGCGTAGTGCGAACTAGTGGTACTCAGTCTACACGTTTTGTGAATTAGTGTACACGTATTCTCTCTTTAACGATGTCTACTGTCAGTGAACACGAGTTTATGTTAGAATTAAATACTTATATGCAAAAAGGTGTATCGAGTAATACATTTTTGCTTACTCCTGATAAGTACAACGATTTATTAATCGAAATAAAAGCTTCGATATGTAAAAAAAGACAGGGAGAACCACTTACATCGCTGGATTATCGACGCCTTAAGAGGTATGATATTCTAACGATTGGTGATGTGGAAAAGCTTATAAAGAAACGATCCACAAATGATGAGGAAATAAAATATTTTTGCCACACCGATGAGTTATATGGAATTATTCACAAAGCGCATATAGACACTGGACATAAAAGGACTCGGTGCATGGACAAAGAACTAAAAAAGAGGTACAATAATGTCACGCGTGAGGTGATTGATATTTATTTACGATTATGCGGACAATGTCAGCTGAAAAAGAAGCATAAAGAGAAGGGCTTAGTGGTAAGGCCAATATTGAGCAACCACATGAATTCAAGAGGGCAGGTGGATCTTGTTGATATGCAGACAGAACCAGACAGAGATTACAAGTTTATATTAAATTATCAAGACCACTTGACAAAATTTGTTTTCTTAAAGCCTTTGAAATCCAAAAGAGCTGAGGAGGTAGCTTACAATTTGTTAGACATTTTCTGTATAATAGGTGCTCCTTACATCCTCCAAAGTGATAATGGCAGAGAATTTACAGCAGCTATTATAAAGGAACTTGCTGATATGTTTCAAGTTAAAATAGTTCACGGGAAGCCAAGGCATTCTCAAAGTCAGGGAAGTGTGGAGAGAGCGAATCAGGATGTTCGGGACATATTGGTTTCTTGGATGGCCGATAATAAGAGTACCAATTGGGCTGACGGATTACGATTCGTCCAATTAAAAAAAAATAGGTCTTTCCACAGAGGTATCGATAGAAGTCCATACGAAGCGATGTTTGGGGTTGCTGTACGAAATGGTCTATTGGATTCAGCTATACCCTCTGAAGTCCTTCAAAATATTACCACAGAGGAAGAATTGGAAAATTTATTGAATAAAAATTCCAATGCAGATGGCTACAGCGATTCGGAAATAGAAGAAGAAAATCATTCAAGTTCCGAAGAAAACTCAGTCGGTTTAGCCAAACAAAAAGGAGTAAGTGATACTACATTTATATTATTTTATTATTATTCTATGTACCATGTGCTACTGTTTTTTTCATTCATATTTAGTTGAAAAAAAAAATTAATTTGCGTTTCTCTTCTTACAGTGTACCTGCACACCTGAAGGTTTATGTGAAATTTGTATTCGCAAAGAAAGAATCACACAAGCACGTGAAGCGTCATGCACATCTCAAAAGAAGCAAGCCGATGAAATGCTTCGGAAGTCCAACAAAAAATTCCCACCCGTGAGCGTTGGACAAACCGTTTTGATAAGAATCCCAGAGGTAGACAGAGGACGTGCTGCACCAAGAAATGTAATGGCTGTTGTTATAGATCGGAAAGTAGAAAGCGATCTCTATCAGCTAGGGACATCATCAGGTATTCTTGACAAATTGTACGCGAGAAACGAATTCCAAATAGCTGACCACCAGTTTATGGAAATTAAGGATGTTCCACAAAAACAGTTAACATTGCGAACTGCTGCAGCTGAAGATTCTCAGTCAAAACAAGGTTTTGTGAGATGTGGTTGTAAGAATAACTGCGCAAACAGGAGATGCAATTGTTTGAAAAGGGAGGTCAAATGCAACTCGAAATGTCATTCATCGTCAACTTGCAGAAATAAATAATTTATTATGAACATTCGCTTTGTTTCTCACTTCATTTTATTTTTGAGAGTATTGTACTAAGCGACCTATTTCTTCAATGTTATATTGTTTAGTTACCATTTTGCTGCATTAGTAATAGGCACTGTGTATTTTGTTTTTTATATTGCGTTTCATACTTTGACATTTATTTTCTAATCAAATATTAAATTAGTTATTAGTTCTGTAGTTATTTGGATATTATGGGTTCATAAAGAAGAGTTATTTTGTTTTGCAAGTCGTTTCATTTATTAGTTTTAAGTTTTTCGAATGTAAGTTCCTATGTTTTTAAATAAAAATATATTCCACCTTACTATTGCAGTTTATTTTAATATTCCAACTAGTCATTAACAAACGTTTGAATATATTTTCAACTTTGGTCGTATTATAATTGTACAATCCGAGATTTGGCTGTTTGGAGATGGCCAAAGCCCGAAATAGAACTGAAAGTTGGGCTTTGGCCGTTTTAAAACATCCAATCTTAGGATTGAGCAAAAAATTCGACCATTGGTCGTTTTCGGGTTTTGCGCCCAACATATATATATATATATATATATATATATATATATATATATATATATATATAGAGGCCTTATTTCCATACCGTATTATAGTCGATGATTTCGGGATGATGAAAAAAGTTTGTGCCACACCCTTTTGGGTACATGGCGTGATTGTGTATGTATGTATGTATGTATTTATTATAGTCCAATTTTTCTAGTTACGTCACTGAATACCAAATTTAAATAATTTTATAAATTTTCCTTAACCAAATCCCAGTATGACAATCTTCTTTGTGCAACAATTTATAGAAAATAACTTGGTAAAATATTTATTCTAGCCTCGCGCGTCAGTAACTATCTCGTCCGATTGTATAAATATTTGCAAATCGACCAAATGCAATTTCAATGCACACGTTATTTCGCCTCCTATTTCATTTACGTCATGGGCCAAAAGCGAATGCACTGGAATTCGTAATCTATCCCATATGTTACCATATACACAGGTGTTCCTAATAATACAACCCAACACACATACACTGGGATTTTTCCCGTAGCCGATCGTAACATACTGTATAAACGTGGCCGTGCATCTTAATCAGGGCATTTTGCTATTATATGTATCGCTCTAGCCTTGCCTGATGTTGCAAATATCAGGGTTGAACTAGCCCATCGGAGCACTGGGCTTTCTCCGGTAGGCCGTCATTATTAGCTGTGTTTTTTTTACCGAAAAACTCAGATCAGATCAGCAAATATCAGTAACCTTGAAATTGGAAGTTGGAAGTGAGTGAATTGCTTCCCCCCCCCTGTACCGATACAGAGTTTGATATTTAGCTAGTGCTTAGCTGAGATTCAAGTGAGCGCACATGCGCAATTCAAATTTTTATAGTTTAAGATTTGATAACGTGTTTGATGCTGGTTGACATTTATATTTGAATATTTTGTTTTGAAATGAAACAATAGATATCCGGCGAGTTGCAATAAATTATCAACGCAAACAACCCAAATACATCTAATATTTTAGGTTATATCATATGTGAAACTTAGATTTTCAATGTCACTTTTAAATAAACTGTTTTATTTATCAACACAACTCACTCAGCAAAACTCAGCTCAGCTCAGCTCATTTAAAAGATTTACTGATCTGAGTGAAAAATTTAAAAACAGATTATCTCAAAAACATCGCGATATATTGAATGACATTTATTTTTATAGATCCCAAAATCAATAGTGGTAATATTCCCGAAAATTTTTTTAAATTAATGACAAATTTAATTAATAGAATATAAAAAGAACAATTTAAAACCTATAACTTCCCAAAATCGGTAGTCAAATTCCCGATAAAACTTTTAAATTAATGATAAATTCAATTAACAGAATATAATCGTAAATATTAAAAAGAATAATTTAAAATCTGATTTATTAGATTAATTCTAGAAAATGGGACACATTTTATTTATATTGACGAACAAACTGAAACCGGAGAAAAAGATGAAATCATTGTAACAAACTGTAGTAAAACTTGTAGAAATTGCATATTGTCTGTTGTTTTTCAGTTTTACAAAAATTTTATCGCTACGTTAATTTATTCATTGCTTATAAATCATGCGAACGAACATTTTTTTCAAAATTAAAGTACATTTTAAGCAGATTGCAAAATAGTTTAAAGTCAGGATAAATGCGAAAAGGATATTTTGGAAAAATTAGATAATAAAGATATCATTAAAAAAATTCTGAACTTAGATTTAATTAAAGAATTATATTTAATTTTATATGTCATTTTTACAATTCATCTTTCATGTTTATTAGAATAAAAAAATAAAAAACATAATTTTGGATTGTAAAATTGGTCTTATCTCCGGGCCTAATTTTGTATCCAGTCCAACCCTGCAAACGATATATATTGTTTGCTTTCCTTGCCATAATATTTGTTTCAAAATGTTACAACAGTGCATAATATTGATGGTTTGTATATGAATGGAATTTTTCTATTGGATTCTTGCTCTATTCTGTAGTTTCAAGTTTATGAGGCATGAGTGATGATATTTTTATGTTTACTACTATCGATTGAAGTACGTATACTAGTCTAGCCGGGCCAGCTTCATTTAAAAACGAAACTTTGAACGATATTTTATTTATAACCTTTTCGTTTAGTTTATGTTTTGGAAAATTGAAAAAATTTATGATGATAATATAAAAAAAATGTGTACTTATTATTTTAAAGCAATTTATATATTATTAAAATATGTAATTTATCACTTTATTGAAGATTAGAATAATGATATAACTACAAATTTTGTTCCTATTTCACGCAAAATTTTAAAATAAGTCCACTTAAATACATAGAATTCATGAAAATGGTATTTTTTAAAACATATAATTATTAATAAAACTCGAAATTAAAACGAAATATTCAAATTATGTAAAAAGCAGAAAATAAATTTATCAGATAACTAAATTTTATGAACAATAAAAAAATAAATAAATTTAATTTTAACATAATTGTTTAAAAATTCATAATATCAGAACTATTACAAACATTATGTAATATGGAATGGAAAAGTATATATACCGGGTGTTCGTTCGTTAAGTTCGTATGAACGTTTAACATGCATTTTCGATAATTTGCGATATACTTCTTTCACGAAATAAATTCGGAGAAATACTTAGAATACTTTTCGATAGGGCATAAAAAGTTCTATAAATTGGTTTTAGTTTTATTTTGCTAGCATGTACTTTTTGGGGGCTGGAATTTTTTTTTTTTGATTTTCTGGTTTTTATTTTTTTCTCAAAAACTATGAGGTGTAGGAAAATAAGCATAGTATGGAAAAATGCGGAACAATGAGTACTATAATTGAATGAAGAAACTATTATTCTACGATGAATCGTTTAGTAGAAAAAAAACTGAATTTTTGAAAATTTCTCAAGGGCGTACGTACCCTCGGGATTTTTTCAAAATAAGATTTTTCTCAAAATTTGCTCAAAAAAATCCGAAAAAATTTAGTAAAATAGAGAAAAAAATTAGCTACATAATAGCTAAGTAACTTTTTTCTGTAACTCATCAACTAAAACCAAATTATAGAACTTTTTATGCCCTATCGAAAAGTATTCTAAGTATTTCTCCGAATTTAACTCGAGAAACAATTATATCGCAAATTATCGAAATTGCAAGTTAAATGCCCATACGAACTTGACGAAAAAACACCCGATATATATATATATATATATATATATATATATATATATGTACGTAATATAGTTTTTTTTTTTTTAGTTAAATTTACAAAACTTTACAGGATATTATTGTTAGTTTAATTACATACATTCTAAATTTACATAAAAGATGTATTTTAAAATGAATGAATTATACTTAAAATATTTTATTAGTATTATCATACAAAATATTTACTAAATCTCATTATTTTGATAAATTATTACAGACATTAATTATGCAAGCTGTAATTTTATATAATTTATAAAGGTATACCAACAATATATAATTCTACATTAAGTATGTGATGCAATTTTGCAGAAAGTAAGCAATTTTTACATACTTCTTACTTACTTTATGTGATTACTATGAATTATGTAAAAAATACAGAATTTTGAGATAGAAATACAAAATATTTATGGTAAAATTTTACTATTTTTCTGTAATTTCGCTATTTATTTTTTTTACACTGAAAATATTAATAATCACTATGCAATTATTATTTAAAAATTTTGCAAACAAAACTGCAAAGCGCAAAAACGTTTAATAATTGTAAAAAAATTATTGTAATTAAACTAAGCGAATCTATTTATTATAAAAATATTAAAACAATTTACAATGGACAGCAAAAAATAAAAATAAAAAACACGTTTATATCTGCCGGTGATATTTTAAACGTACTTGTTCAAAAAAAAAGCAGTTAGAACAAAAAATGAACGCCATAACATTCCCTAGCAAATTTGCTTTCTAAAAAAAAAAAACAAAACAAAAAATGTCCGACAGTGTATAATAACGTTAATAAGTATAATTAGCCAAACATGTTTTGAGTGACAGTGGCGCCATGGTACCACTTTTCCCAATTAAATGAACACACAGCTGGTTCATTTCACCTTAGAGAAGTTACTCATACACTCTTATTTTGTTTTACAAATTTTTTATTCCACTCTCGCGGTACTATCACAAATTCTATTCATTGGCGAACATAAATTAGTGAAACTTAATACGAGAGAATTGGGATAGCGAAATTGATAGAATATGCCAAGTAAAAAAATTCGAACATGTATTTGGTTTTGTTACGTAAGCGATTTGAAATATTTATTCAATTAGAAATTATTGTGGAGACAGCGGTGTATTAAAAGGAGAATTAGAGGAACAATTCTCCTCTGAAAATTTCGAAAAAACACTAACTTTTTAAAGTTAACTTAAAAAAAACTGCTGTAATTTTAACATAATTGTTTCAAAATACATAATATCAGAACTATTACAAACATTATGTAATATGATATTACCAATATTAGTAGTTTGTTGTCTAGAGATGGCCGTTTTGATCGTGAAATTGAAAGTAGATTAAATACTGGTTGTAAGGTTTTAGGTGCTTTGGGAACTTTTGCTAGGAATGTAAATGTTACCAAAGAAGCTCGTTTGAGTATATATAATGCAGTTTTAGTGTCTACGTTGATGTATGGTACTGAATGGGTTTGGTTGCAAAAGCATAAACGAAAAATGACTGCTGTGCAAATGAGATTTTTACGTGGGGTATGTGGTGTAACTATAGGAGAGATCAGGTACAAAATAGATTAGTGTATGATGAGTGTGAAATTGAAAAAATGTTGTAGCAAAAGTTGCCCCGTGTTAAGAGCCAGTTAAGATGGTTCGGACATGTTGAGCGAATATCTAATGAACGTTTGCTGTTAAAAAGATTTATTTGAATGATTTTGATGTTATAAGTTTGTCCAGTGGAAGTCCGATGAGTAGTTGGAGTGGTATGATTGAGAGAGTGGCT
Organism: Clivina fossor; assembly: GCA_963966155.1. Lineage (NCBI taxonomy): Eukaryota > Metazoa > Arthropoda > Insecta > Coleoptera > Carabidae > Clivina > Clivina fossor. Next base: position 1,777,926 of record OZ014560.1, read on the forward strand.
TGCGTGCAGCGGAAGTTTCCAAGTAGTAGGAATAGAAGAGCATGTATGAGAGAGGAATTATGAATGTGGATAAAGCGAAAGTTGCTTGTTTGGATAGGAATGTTTGGAGGCGACTGATTTCGGGATGATAAAAAGAGTTTTTGCCACACCCTTTTGGGTACATAACGTGATTGTGTATGTATGTATGTATGTATGTATGTATGTATGTACCAACGGAATGGAAAAGTACATATGTATGTAATATTCAGTTTTTTAGTAGTTTCTTTCAGTAAATTTATAGAACTTAAGTAAATTTTCTATCAGGAATTTTCAATAAATACTAAATTATTTCTTACGGTCTCGAATTGATCTCATCATAAACTGATACTTTCTGAAAATTTGTCTGTTTCATGAGATAAATCTTTGAATATAAAGTAAATAAATATAATTTATTAAAATCTATGTAACTAATAGTTTATGATCGATCATAGAAATGTCTTTACAACTGTAGTTTGTTTACTGTCCATTTACACAAAAGTTTATTAATTTTAAAACAAGTTTAACAATGAATAGTTAGACAGTTTTGCGTAGGATAAGTATGTCTTAGAAATCGTTGTGGTAAAAAAAATAATTTGAACAATAGACTTGGATCATAAATCTGGCACAAATTATTTCTTAACATTAATTTCTCATACTTGACATTCAAAAAACCAACAAATAATAATATATAATAAATATTTACTTAACCTAATATAGATAATATTTAACTATCTTTGTTTTTTGAAACAAAAATCCAGAATGATAAATAGTCTATTTTATGTTGTGTCAATTCGTCTAAATCTGCTATTGCTAAACATGCGTTTAGAATATTTTCATGATGTAAAATTTGAAGATGCAGTAATAATTGCTAGATCGTAATTAATAGCTGTGATTTTTTTTACATTCCACTCAGATCAGTAAATCTGTTAAATGAGCTGAGCTGAGCTGAGTTTTGCTTAATGAGTTGTATTGATAAATAAAACAGTTTATTTGAAAGTGACATTTAAAATCTAAGTTCCACATATGATATAACATAAAATATTAGATGTATTTGGATTGTTTGCGTTTATAATTTATTGCAACTCACCGAATATCTATTGTTTGATTTCAAAATAAAATATCCAAATGTAAATGTCAACCAGTATCAAACACGTTATCAAATCTTAAACTAGGAAAATTTGAATTGCGCATTTGCGCTCACTTAAATCTCAGCTAAGCACTAGCTAAATATCAAACTCAGTATCGGTAACGAAGGGAAGCAATTCACTCACTTCCAACTCAGTTACGAGACGATAAATAAAACAGCTATTATTTCTAGGTTACTGATATCTGAGCTGATCTGAGCTGAAGTTTTCGGTAAAAAATACAGCTAATATTAGCAGCAGATTGATAAAGAAAAGAATAACATGAATCACTGTAAAGGCACTAATTTGGCTTTCATTAATTAAAAAAACTATAATTCTTTTGATCTAGTTAATTATATGTTACCTAGTAATTATTATACGTACTGTTCAGTCGAAACGTCGTTTTTATACAATAATTAAACAGAATTTAAATTATATAATATTTTTACATAATTAGAGCAACAATATGTACTTCTACATTAAGTATGTGATTATGTTATTATGAATTATATAAAAATTATAGAATTTTTATAGTAAAATTTTACTATTATTTTTTTTTATAATTTCGCTATTTTTTTTTTACAGTGTATCTACTCGTAGTTTATTAAAAAAATAATTATAGATATTGATGTAATATTCTTTTGTTGGACATCATCAAGCAAGTTTTCTTAGAAACAGAGCGATCAAAAGTTTCTAACGAACTTTTCTCGTCTACAGATTTTTACTATTCATGTCATTCGATTGGCTGTGTTTATATTTAAATCGTTTTGCGGTCGAAATTCATTGCAAATAACCGCAAACGAGTGTAACAAAAGTCGAGGAAACGTGAGCTTAAAAGTGGTTAAGAAATCAGGAAGGGGGGGGGGGGTTTGGCAAAGAGTAAAAAGGAATAGAAAAGCTTAGCAAAGCTGAGTCGTGCGCATGAATAATTTAGCAATATTCAGTCGGTTTCTGCTTTTGACTTTAGCAAGCACTGCTTATGCTGTGTGCATTACTTTTCTTTCGGATAGTTGCAATTTTAAATTTGATATCGGGACGCGGAGAAGATTACTTTCATAAGCAAGAGGATTTTAAGATTTGTGAAGCGTGAAATTATCTCGTATTAGATATTACTAAATTTTCAGTCTTTCTTTGTTTTTCTTTCGACAGAATTTATAAATAAAAAGTTCGTATTCGATTTTTTGATGAGAACATACTTGTACACTTTTATACCATAATAATTGTAAAATGCAAGTAGAGATTTTTATTTTACTAAAATAGGAAATTGCTTGATGTGTATTTTATCTTATATGTCTGTTATTTATAAAAAAAATAAAATAAAGAACATAATTATATCTATTATTAGTGTATGATGAGTGTGAAATTGAAAAAAATGTTGTAGCAAAAGTTGGTGTTAGTCAGTTAAGATAGTCCGGACATGTTGAGCGAATGTCTAATGAACGTTTGCAGTTAAAAAGATTTATTTGAATGATTTTGATGGTATACGTTTGCGTGGACGTCCGATGAGTAGTTGGAGTGGTATGATTGAGAGAATGGCTTGCGTGCAGCGAAAGTTTCCAAGTAGTAGGAATAAAAGTATGTATGTATGTATTATATCTAGAAAAGTTTGTACATAGCAAAAATCCTTGTTTTTTGTATACAATCGTTTTTTTGAAAACACATTGTACATAATTTTCTTAGACACATCGTATATAATTCCTTTATATAATGCATCTCCGTGAAATAATGTACACTGTAAAAAAAATTAGCAAAATTACAGAAAAATTCACAAACAATTTAGTGAAATATAAACTTACAAATTTAGAATTTTACAATAATTTCTATTTAAACATAAAAAGAAAATGACTGCTGTGGAAATGTGATGTATGTGGTGTAACTACACTGTAAAAAATTAATGTTAATTTACATATACTATAAATGTATTTTTTCAGAATGTAATATTATGTCATTTATTATAGTAAAAGTTACAAAATGTTTCTTTTTTACTGTTAATGGTTATGAAAAATAATTAAGTTAAATAAAATTTGACTTATATCAATTAAAAAATCTATAATTTCTTATAATCTAGTTACTTATATGTTACCTAGTAACTTATTGCTATGTACTATTATTTACTTTAATCTCATTGATAAATTTTGACCTAGACGTGCGTTTAGTTTCGTCGAAACGTCGTTTTTATCCAATAATTAAACAGAATCTAATCCTAAAACAGTTTTTATTTAAAATACAAGTAGTTTAGAAAACAAATAACTAAATAAACAAACAAATAGGTATATTTATGTATAATTATTACAAATAACTAATATTTTAAATGCAGTAAAGCAGCTACATCTCTTGTACAATAAAATGTACAGTAAAATTTACAAATATTTGTACTTTGTACCTTTTTATCAGTTTGAAACCTAATATACAATGCAGACAAAACAACTTTCAAGTTTTTTGTTACTAATGTTTCAACTACTTTTCAAATAATATACGTATTAAATGTTCGTTTTAAATTTTGCTTAAAATGCTAAAAAATAATTAAACTTAGCATTTGAAATTTTACTAATTAGATATGCTAATTGTAATATACGTTAATAAAAGTTTTTAATTTATACATATCATAATTTTTGTCACAGTATGTTTTTATAATTAAAATATACAATTTAAATTTTTATTTTCACGCAATATATAGATTACTTCTTTTAAACTTGTCAGAGAAATTATTATGAATGTTAACTTTGCATAAATTATTTTAAATTATAGAGGATAATTTTTTTAATGCATCATACGTCTCTGATATAATAATTTTATTCTTGAAATTCTTGAATTTAAAACGCTTGATATTATAATAAAATAATATTTGCACGCTAAATTAATAAGAGAATATATATCCCTACAAAAAAAAACTAGTTTTAAAATAAAAATATGTAAAACTCCCTCATTTATTTGGAAAATTAATTTAAAAAGTTTGCTTAAAAAATTAATTAGTTTTTTCAGTATAATATAAATTGCGCGTTCTATATTTTACTGAAAAAGTTTATGTATTTTTATTAAAGTATTTTTACAAAAAAAATTCCTTCTAAGTTTGTAGTAAAAACTGTATTATTTATTTATATAATCAAAATTAAATTCCATTATAATAACATATATATATATATATATATATATATATATATATATATATATAAATACATACATACATACATACACAATCACGCCATGTACCCAAAAGGGTGTGGCACAAACTCTTTTCATCATCCTGAAATCAGTCGCCTCCAAACATTCCTATCCAAACAAGCAACTTTCGCTTCATCCACATTCATAATTCCTCTCATACATGCTCTTTTATTCCTACTACTTGGAAACTTTCGCTCACGCAAGCCACTCTCTCAATCATCTACCACTCCAACTACTCATCGGACGTCCACTGGGCAAACGTATACCAACAAAATCATTCAAATAAATCTTTTTAACCAAACGTTCATTAGACGCATTCGCTCAATATGTCCGAACCATCTTAACTGACTAACACCAACTTTTGCTACAACATTTTTTTCAATTTCACACTCATCATACACTAATCTATTTCGTACCCGATCTCTCCTAATCACACATCATACCCCAAGTAAAAATCTCATTTCCACAGCAGTCATTATTATTTAAAATAATATTTTACATCTAAAATAACATCTTAATGTTAATTTTTAATTAAATCAGTAGTTCACAACGTGACTGATTTCAATTTAATCACGTTTTTGTTAACAATATATTTAACAATGTCTTATATAGCTAATTATTATTAATTTATTTTTCAAACTGAACAACAAAAAATTTCATTTACTTAAATCATTTTGAGTAAATGAAAAGTTTGATAAGTTATTAAGAAGTTTAAAAAAGAATTTTTCTCACTTTTCAAAGTGTTATAATCTAATTATAGCGCTAAAAAAATTCCACCTAATTGACTGCTTAAAATCGATTATAAATAAATTTTAAAAAATTTCATCGAATTAAAACTTATAAATCTTTAAATAGATGAAATGATAAAATTTAATTAAAGTAATTAACAAAATTTTGCAACTATAGTATAAACAATATAATGACATTTGCAGTTAATTGCAATCAGTTATATATAGTATAGTTAATTAACAAAGTTGTTTATCGGGATATAGACAATAATTCAGTGCAATAACATGGTGGTTTTGTGGTACAATAAATACAACACTGTGTACCAACATAACATTACACAAATAAGTACCGTAAACACCAAATTTATTTAGTACATGTTTAAAAAAAACATTCGCAATTATTGCAGATCAGGTTTTGCGTCGTTGTAATATGTAATTGTACAAAACAATGTATTGGAAGTAGATTGCTTGTTAACAAAATCTAATTTGTATCGAAAAAATATGTAGTCAAGCTATTTTTAATCTTAAATATTGTTTTCAATTTTGTATTTATCATCACAGCATTGAAATTTTCTTTCTTTATAGTTTTAATTATATGTGTAATAATCATTTCAAAACATATAATATATATATATATATATATATATATATATATATTTTTTTTTCTTGCATTTAAAGTGGTAAAAATATAATCCAATTTTATAAATTTATATTTTGAAAACAAATGATATCTATATTTTTTCAGAAATCGAGAAAAAATAAAATTATAATATCTAAAAATATTAATTTTCTGTAATAAAAATTTAAGGCCCGTATTCTCACCTCACTTTTAAAAGTGATTTTTGTCGAAAGTACTTTTGACATTTACTAAAAATTACATAATTTTATAATAATTAGTTTATTTGAATTTTATAATATTAGATATAAAAAATAAAAATACTATTCATATTTGATAAGAGGTAGATATAAAAATTGATTTTAAAGCAAAAAAATAAAAACACTTTTTCATAAACACAAGATTTCAAATAAATCCCATAATTAATTTTCTGTAATAAAAATTTAAGGCCCGTATTCTCACCTCACTTTTAAAAGTGATTTTTGTCGAAAGTACTTTTGACATTTACTAAAAATTACATAATTTTATAATAATTAGTTTATTTGAATTTTATAATATTAGATATAAAAAATAAAAATACTATTCATATTTGATAAGAGGTAGATATAAAAATTGATTTTAAAGCAAAAAAATAAAAACACTTTTTCATAAACACAAGATTTCAAATAAATCCCATACCAAATTTGAAATACAAATAACGTAATACAAATATCATTAATTAAATATAATAATCTTTCATTATAATATTACTTTAAAAATACCTATATAGAAATGTTTTAGTATAATTAAATTAATATTAAATAAAAACTACTTTAAGTTAAAGTTCTGTATTAATAATATTTATTTATAATCGACGTTTCGACGAAACTTAACGTCCGCCTTCATCAGGAAAACTGATACAAATAACATTATCGTAAATATCAAGTTACTAGGTAACAAAATAAGTAACTAGATCATAAAATTTTATAGATTTTTAATTAATGGAAGCCAAATTTTATTTATCTCAATACCTTCACCAGTGATTGAATTATAAATTTTAATTACTTCTCTTATCAATTTGCTGCTAATATCTAATTTTATGATCTAGTTACTTACTTTGTTAGCTAGTAACTTGTTTCTATGTTCTGTTATTTACTGTAATATCATTATAATATTAGTATCAATTTTCCTGTTGAAGATGGACGTTAAGTTTCGTCGAAACGTTGATTATAATCAAATATTAATACAGAACTTTAACCTAAAGCAGTTTTTATTTAATATAATGAGTTCTGAATTTTTTTTTACTATGTTTAATTAATCTATAAGTTAGTTTACATACATACATACATACATACACAATCACGCCATGTACCCAAAAGAGTGTGGCACAAACTCTTTTCATCATCCCAAAATCAATCGCCTCCAAACAATCCTATCCATACAAGCAACTTTCGCTTCATCCACATTCAAATTCCTCTCTCATACATGCTCTTTTATTCCTACTACTTGCAAACTTTCGCTCACGCAAGCCACTCTCTCAATCATACCACTCTCTCAATCATACCACTCTCTCAATCATACCACTCCAACTACTCATCGGACGTCCACTGGGCAAACGTATACCATCAAAATCATTCAAATAAATCTTTTTAACAGAAATTGTTCATTAGACATTCGCTCAACATTCGCTCCTATTTACACCACATACCCCACGTCAAAATCTCATTTCCACAGCAGTTAGTTTAATCTAACTAATGTAAATAATGCATGATAGAAAGCATTAATAAATTAGCAGAGTGACTAAATTTATCTTTCGTAAATATCGTTTTAATTAAAATCTTTCAAGGCACAGAACTTTATTAAAAATACAGAGAAAATATTAAATAAAGTATGCTGATTCTATATAGACGATTCAAATATGCAACCCGGTTTTTAAAGTGACTATAGGTGAGTGAGTCATTTATAACGTGTCGCTTTGAATGTGTAATGACCAAATACGTGTGTAAAGTGGAACAATTTGCCCGGGTTTTGGTGCGCATTGTGTGCTTCGGCCACTCACGGATCAAGTAACACATCCAATAAAATAACACCTACCTAATCTACAAATATATGGGTACATATGTTATTATATGTCCATTTATCTGTACAGTTAAATGCCAATACTAGATCTTTTTTTATAGTTACCACAAGTTTGTTTGGTTTTCTTTAAATAACTAAATTTTAATTTTATTTTTGTAATATTATAATGTAGAAAAATGTTAACGATAATTTATTATTTAAGAAAATATTTTTAACAAAAATATCTATAATTAAATATTTAATTTTAACATCCACTGTAAAAAGAAATAGCGAAATTACAAAAAATAATAGTATAATTTTGCTATAAAGAATCTGTAATTTCAATTTACTATATATATATATATATATATATATATATATATATATATATATATATATATATATATATATATTCTGTATTTCTACCTCAAAATTTTGTAATTTTTATATAATTTATAATAATCACATAGAATAAGTAAAAATGACCTAATAAGTATGTAAAATTGCTTACTTTCTGCAAATTGCATCACATACTTAATGTAGAATTACATATTGTTGGTATAACTTCTTAAATTATGTAAAATTACAGCTTATATACCGGTGGGCCCACAAATAATTTTAAGTGTTTTTTTTTTTTAATGAAATGGCTTGTGAAAAAGATCTGAATAATATTGACAATAATTGATATAATGAAAGAAAAAAGTCAAATATTAAAAAAGTTCTTTAATTAATAATATTTATTTAATTGTTTTTAATTACTTAACTATGATGTACTTAATTTTGTTCCAATTATTCAAAAAAAAAACTTGTTTGTGTTTTTTTTTTCTTAAATTTAATATTGTGGGCCTACGTCACCGATATTTCCCGGACATAAATGTGTTTCCAGTCCAGCCCTGTATGTATATATTTATAACTTGTATATATTGATAACTTGTTTTTGTTTCTTGATAAGTATTTTTAATTCAAACCGTTTTTTACAATCTTCAAAAAATACCCTCATAGTTCATACATTTTTTAATTTTTTAATCTCAAATCTGTTATTATTCTGTGTTTTTTCATATTGTTTTATTTTACGACTATATTAATAAGGGTTTTATTCTTCATTTAATTTATTGTTTTATTATTTTAGAAAATAACGACATTCTATTCAAAAGTTTGTATCTATAGACAAATTGTATTATTAATAGTCATGTTTTTATAAAAAACCTTTATATATATATATATATATATATATATATATATATATATATAAATATATATATATATATATATATATATATAAATATATATATATATATATATATATATATATATATATATATATATAAATATATATATATATATATATATATATATATATATATATATATATATAAATATTTGTTTCAAAAATTATTTTCTGCTAGATACATCTAAATATTTTGATTAAACAATCATTAGAGAACAAATCTGTAGAAACAAATCTAATTTTTGCTACATCTACAGAATTTAAATTTACTTTAACGATATTTCCCATTGAGACTCGTAAAGTTAGTAATAATTTTGACTATAACACAGTCGCACAGTACAAAATGCCGATTAAATTTGCAAGAAACCTATCAAAACAAACACTATAAAACTATAGTGTTTTGATTTTCTCTCTCTCTCTCTCTCTCTCTCGCCTTTTGTTTTCTATAACATTTGCAATGCAACAATTCGCAAATTGAACGTAATATTACACACTAACATCAAAGAGAGAGCGTAATTGGAAATGAATTTTTAATTTTTATAAATTTTATTACTGTTACCATTGTGCTAGGATTTTTCGCGAAATAATTAAAAGCCATCAAAATTGCATAGCACTATGTTTTCAAATTAATTTCTTCATTAAGACTTCTGAATTTATATATATATATATATATATATATATAAATGAAAATATAATGACTGGTGATAATTTAAGATGTGTATAGATAATGGGTTTTGCAGTCAGAATTTGGATTGAATGTTAAATAAAACTCATTTAAGTTTAGTAGGCAAGCTTTCGATTATATTTAAATCTTCTTCAAGGCCTCTAAAACATTATGGAGAAAAGAACAAAATACATCATAGTTTCTATAATATTCTATAAACAAAAACAATGTGTGAAATTTAATGTACTTAGTAAAATAAAATTTGTAACGTCAAATTATAAAATTGTACAACATAAGTTGAAAATAAAATAACTTACGAAACTAACAGAGTCTGACTGCAAAACCCATTATCTATACACATCTTATATATATATATATATATATATATATATATATATATATATATATATATATATATATATATATATGTACAATGTATATTGTTACAGCCGCGGTTGTTGTTGTATGTATATATAATGTATATTGTATATATAAATTATTTTTTATTAATTCTTTATTGAAAAATGTCAATGGCAGTATTGAAATCATTAAAATAATAAATTTATTTCACTAAAATATCTAATTCAAGCAATATATATATTTTTCAATGCAGAACAAACACTGAAAAAATTATATTTGCTTTTAATTTACATGCTTAAAAATACAGGAAATTTTTTTGTTATCCTGTGTGATTGTTTCAAATGCAAAAATATTCCTCTATTAGAAAAAATGATTCCACTGAATCAACATAGAAACGTGTATTATTCTTTTCCCATGCAAATGAAAAATCAAATATAAAAACTATTTCTTTTGCATCGATTATTAGTTAACTGATTTCATCTCAAATAAAAATAATGCATCAATGATAAAGTTTTGTACTTTTAAGAACTAGAAATCTAGGTTTGCACAAGTACAAATATTAATAGAATATTGAAGTTTTCGCAATGTAGACTATTCATTTGATATGCATATATTATATAGTATTTTTCTCATAAATACTGAACAGTTGAGAATAATGTATTTTGGAATATCAATTAAGTTCGTTATAAAAATATTTTTTTTACAATTACTGCAATATGATCTACTTTTTGCACTAGGGAATTAGGAGAAAAGGGGGCTTCAGCCAGCCTCTCACTATTTTAGAACCATCAAATTTCAAGTTTTACTAAAGTAAAATAATAGTAGACAAATCTGCATTTTTTTGAAACGGATTTGAACGAATTTTACTAAGATTTTTAAGGAATTGTAGAGGATTTTACAAAGATTTTAATAAATTTGTACACCAGATTGTGCAAGTAAAGTTTCTTTTAGTAAATTTTCAGAACTTGCTGTCAGGAATTTTCCACAAATAGCTAAAATTTGTTTAGTTCTGTAATATTATTGTTGGTATAATTATATACATTTCTAAATGTATTTTGAAATGAATGCATTATGCTTAAAATATTTTATTAGTATTATTACACAAAATATGTACTAAGTCTCATTTGTTTGATGAATTATTACAGATATTAATATACAAGCTGTAATTTTATATAATTGGTTGGTATAATTTCATACATTACATTTGGATGTATTTTACAATTATTATAAAATATAAATATGCAAGCTATAATTTTATATAATTTAAGTAATAATATAATGTAATTCTACATTAAGTATGTGATACAATTTGCAGAAATTAAGCAATTTTACATACTTATTAGGTCATTTTTACTTACTTAAGTAAAAATTACAGAATTTTGAGGTAGAAATACAAAATATTTATAGTAAAATAAAATTACCTAGTTTTTATAGTAAAATTGTACTATTTTTCTATAATTTCGATATTTTTTTTTACAGTGTGTGTATACAATATCGTTTTAAATATTATTACAATTTAAATACAATATTAAATATGTATAACAAACTTTGTTCTTATAACACAAACAATCTTTCTAATACAAACTTATTTACAAATTCTTTCATCATGAAATGTGCAGACCAAGAAAAAAACATAAACAAAATATTTTTAAAGAACACAAAAAAAAATAAAAAACATTGTGACACATAGTTGCATATCATGCATATATCGAAATCCAAAACAAAAAACAGTCGAGTCGTGGTCAAGATATAAACTATATATAGCAAAATGGCATAACCAAGAATAACAATACATTCGCGGGGCCTTATCAAAGCATCTTAGTGTATGCTTATACGAGAAAAGCAAAGCATATACACAATAAAACAAGGAACACATGCAGATCGCATGTGAGACACGGGAAAGATGAGATTTTAGTGTGGCTGACCCCGCATTGCAAGCGGGGCGAATTCTGATGATCACGGTATGGTATGTCACGATGCAAAAACAACCCAATATGGATATATTTTGAAATGGTGGCTGGCTCAATTTTATCTCAACAATATTTGTTTGTTTTCCAGATAGGTGATGAGATTGAGAAATAGTCTATATCCACTATAAATTGATGAGATTTTGTTAACTAAAGACGAATTATTCTTATACTTAGCGGCGAGGTATGTTATAATTTTTTGCAATATTTGCATAGTAAATTTTCAGGAGATGGCGTGAATTTCATTTAAAGAAAAATGACATTTGTATATTAATTTTATCAAATTCTTAAGTTATACTTTTTGTGGAATAAAAATTAGAGAAAAACACTTTTTTTCAAAACAAAAATGGATTTTATTAAATATATTACTAAAAAAAATCTGTAATTTTATTTTATCATAAATATTCTATATTTCTTCCTTAAAATTCTGTAATTTTTTATATAATTCATAATAATCACATAAAATAAGTAAAAATGACCTAATAAGTATATAAAATTGCTTACTTTCTGCAAATTGCATCACATACTTTATGTATAATACTTAATTACTGTATAGTAAAGTTCTCATTATCGTACTAGAAACATAATAACCTTCTACATAAGCAATTGTAATATCAATATTTTGATATGTTTGAAGAAAAATTTAATCTCCGTTTAACAATCAATCAGTAAATAAAAATAAAACCATATAACTGCCAACTTTGTGCGATTCAAATCCCCTAGTTCTAGTCCCCCAATGGTGGTAAGCCTTATCAGATACAACGTCAAGCTTGCATGCATATGTGTGATTGTCCTCTATAGATTATATGTATGAATGCAGAGAGAAGCGAGCGAACATTATTGCCAGTGAGTGTGACCACCAAACATGTTATCGGACAAAACGAAAATGCGAATGTCCCTGGTGAGTTATTGCAACGTGCGCCGGGGCAAGCTAGATTTGGATTCAGGGCCGGCGTCATCAACAGAGGTGCAATGCAATGCAATGCAGTCGGTGGCCCGGAATGGCTGAGTTTTATGTCGCCATACTATGGAGATGTTGTCTATGGCCTAGCTACTAGGCGACTTTATGAGTTGTTTGGATTCCGCGTAGTTTATTGTGCAGTTTTGACATATGCGCAGGACAAATTTGCATTTGTTTAATGATGTTTATTAGATTAGGAATGTGAAAATTATTAGTATTATTATTATTATTGGACGTCCGATGAGTAGTTGGAGTGGTATGATTGAGAGTGTTTTGCGTGAGCAAAAGTTTCCAAGTAGTAGGAATAAAGGAGCATGTATGAGAGAAATTATGAATGTGGATGAAGCGAAAGTTGCTTGCTTGGATAGGAATGTTTGGAGGCGACTGATTTCGGAATGATGAAAAGAGTTTGTACCACACCCTTTTGGGTACATGGCGTGATTGTGTATGTATGTATTAGTTAATAAAATTAAAAATTAAATTTACAGAATTTGCTGGTTAAATTATTTTTATTAGAATAAAAATTTCTGGAAATAAATACAAATAACAAATAAACAAATACTCCTATAACTTTGAAACCTTGAAAATTATTAATCAAGGGATAATAGATTTTCTTTAATTATATCCCTTTACATTTACACTGATTGATGTTATCTTTTTCTTTGATAATTTCCAATTGCTTCTCTAATTAATCAGCTATTAAAATTATTGAATCTTACGATTATTTACGTCATTGAAAAATTCTAAAACAAATTATGTATGGCGAATTCATTAGGATGGTTCAAACGAATGGGACAGAAAATAAAAAATTACAAAATTGTTGGTTCAAATAAGTTAATTAAAAGTAGATATTACATAAATTAATCATATAAACGTTGCATTCAAATATACACAGTAAAAAATCTGTCAGAACTCATTATATTATAATAAAAAGCTTTATGATTAAGTTCTGTATATATTTTATTTAAATATCGATGTTTCGAAATTAAAGTAATTAAATCTAATTTCAATAAAATTTGGCTTCCTTTAATTAATAATTTATATACAGGCTGGTCCAGAATTATGTACTGTAAATAAACCGTATGTAATAAAAATAAGGGTACCTTTTTATATATACTTTTTTCCAAAACTCAATAATAAGGGAGATATAACTCTCTAAAGGGGTGAAATAAAAACAATTTTTTTTTAATATCTTACAAAACAATGCAGTAATATTAAATGGAATAATGCGTTCACTAAATAAAAAAATTAGATTGTGTATACAACAAAATGGAGAACATTTTGAACATCTACTGTAAAACATTATTTTGGTGACTAATTAATATTAATATTATATGATTCTTTTGAAAGTTTTCATTAAGTTTGATTAAAGTGTTAAGTATTAAAAAATGGTTCTTATTTCACCCCTTTACAGGGTTGAATCTCCCTTTTTATTGAGTTTTGGAAAAAAGTGTATAGAAAAAGGTACCTTTATTTTTGAACGTACTATCAGCTCTAGCAATTATGGTACATAATTCTGGACCAGCCTGTATATTTGATAATTAATAAATTATTAAATCTAGTTACTTTGTTACCTAGTAACTTGTTTCTATGTTTATAATTAATGTCATTTGTATATTTTTTCCTGATGAAGAAATACATAGAGAGTATATCGAAACGTCGATATTTCAATAAAATATATACAGAATTTAATCCTAAAGTTTTTTATTTTAATATACTATTCTATTTTGGATTAAAATCATTATTATTTAATTTCAATAATCAATTTCATGCACATCTAGTCATCTGCAAAACTAATATACATATAAATAATTTCTCTATTATTATATCGTTATTTGCGCAGTCAAATAAACTTTTTAATTAATTTAAAACTTTTTCTAAAATGATAAAATATTCAACTCCATACGAAATTAGTTGCGTATTTACATTATTAATAGATAGCAATTGTAAAAAGTAGATAATGTTTCCCTAGTTGCAATAAGCCAGTCGGTAAATTCTATTTAAAACTTTTTTCTAATTTACAATCATTTATATAATTAATATAAAAACTTTAATACAGTATTTCCTCTCTCTCTCTCTCTCACTCTCTCGCTTTGTGTGTATGTGTGTAGCCGGGACGTAAGTTTGAAAGAAAAACGAGAAAATACGAAAAATAGTCGGACGTGTAACGTTGAGATTTTCAACTGGGAATAATTTGTCTTCCAACCCCAGGGATAAACCAGACAGCGAGCTGTTACTCGCTTACAATCACAGTTCATGATTTCAACTCGAAAACGCGACTAACTATAAGTTTCTTTATCTAACACACAACAAATTATTATACAATAAATAAAAATACATAATCATTCGTTAATCGCATTTATTTTAATACTGTTTTTATTTTTCGCTTTGTAAAAAGAAATAGAAATAGATAAGAGTATGATGAGTGTGAAATTGAAAAAAAATCTTGTAGCAAAAGTTGTAGCAAAAGTTGTAGTAGCAAAAGTTAAGATGGTTCGGACATGTTGAGCGAATGTCTAATGAACGTTTGCTGTTAAAAAGATTTATTTGAATGATTTTGATGGTATACGTTTGCAGGTGGACGTCCGATGAGTAGTTGGAGTGGTAGATGATTGAGAGGGTGGCTTGCGTGAGCGAAAGTTTCCAAGAAGTAAGAATAAAAGAGCATGCGATGAGAAAGGAATTATGAATGTGGATGAAGCGAAAGTTGCTTGTTTGGATAGGAATGTTTGGAGGCGACTATTTCGGGATGATGAAAAGAGTTTGTGCCACACCCTTTTGGGTACATGGCGTGATTGTGTATGTACCTATATATGTAAAAAGAAGTTTTATTATTCTACTCAATACTAAATTATTATTATTTTTTATTATCGTTTCGTAATATAAGTATCATAATTTATTTTTCTATATTTTAAATAATAATTGATATTTTTGTACTGTAAAAATAAGCATCTGATAATTAAATTTAAAATTTCAAAAAAACTACTCCTACTATAAATTAAAATTCAATGCAATACATAAAAATTAAATATAAACGATGTCTTTAGTTTAAATAAAGCTAAGAGTCCAGCGCAGTGCAGTTATTAAACACAGGTAATATAATTAAGCAAGTAAATATTCTTTAAAGTTTAATTTGGCATAACAAATCTCATCCGTTCTATCTGGGGCACTTTAGTTTTTCGTTCTCGGTTCAACAACACTGCATATTACCATCTACGTACAATAATTATTGTAAATTATGTATGTAATTTAAAGAGTCTACCGGTAATATTACTACTAAAAGCAGACGTTACACTTTAACATACAGATTTTTAAGAGTTCGGAATTTACTCGGAAGCAAATATTTAATTTAAAACAGTAGCGTCGCAACTATAAAAATTCTGTAAGGTTTTATATAGCGAAATTACAGAAAAATAGTAATAAAATCTAACTATAAATTTTTTTTACAATAAATATCCTGTATTTCTACCTCGAATTTCTGTAATTTTTACATAATTCATTATAATCATATAAAGTAAGTGAAAAATGGCCTAATAAGTATGTAAAATTGTTTAATTTTTGCAAATTGCAACACATACTTAATGTAGAATTACATATTGTTGATATAACTTCTTAAAATATATAATATTATAGCCTGCATATTAATATCTGTAATAATTTCATCAAAATAATGAGACTTAGTACATATTTTTGTGTAATAATACTAATAAAATATTTTAAGTGTAATTCATTCATTTCAAAATACATTCTTTATAAATAAATTTAGAAATGTATGTAATTATACCTACAATAATATTACAGAACTAAACAAATTTTAGCTATTTATGGAAAATTCCTAACAGCAAATTTACTGATAATTAATTTAATTTTTTATTATGTAGATTTTAAATTAATTTTGCATTTACAATATGTCCGCTAACGATCAATAAATTAGTATTAAATTAAAATTACATAATTTGAGTTTAAAAAGTAACATAGAAACATTAATTAAGTCTAAATAGTTAATTAAGTTTCTGAAATCTTTTGTTTATACCTTTTTATATAAATTAAGATAATATTGCCAATACAAAATAAATTGATTTTTATTTGAACAATATAAGATAAATTAAAATAAATTCAAAAATAAATTAGTTTTTTTTTCTGCGACACTGCATTTTATCAAGCAAAACACTTGAAGAAAAAAACTGCATATTTGTGAGCTGATACTTTAATCATCATACATTTGTTTATATTTATATGTTTAGCTGTCATCTGCTGAAGTGAGAATTATGCATATAAAAAATACAGTCGCATAACAGTGTAGTCTGTTTTGCTCATCATATGCATACCAATAAAATACTTTCTATGCAAAAAAATACTGCACTATCTATAAATATTCATAAATCAGTATAATATTTTGATTATCTTTTGCAGATTTGTAGATTCATTATAGTCGCGACAAGATAAAAAGATAGGTACGTCATAATCACGTGATAAAACTTAACCACATGAAACTCACTAATGAACAAAATTAATTTTATTCTATTTTACATATAATGAACTAAATCTTCCTGAAACTATTTACATATTTTAGTTTAATCAAATTAGAATGTAATATATACAAATATATCGTATATTATTGGATTTTTTTATCGAAATCAACTTATTTATTTATGCTATATTTGGCAGCATTGATTTTCAATGTCAAAAGTCACAGTACGTTTATATTAGTTCATTTGACGTTATATTTTGAATGTGTATTTTTGTAATTTATTATGGCAAAAAGATGGTCTAGGCGATGTCAACAGTTAGTTGGCAATTTAATTTCATATTTTAAACAAGAAAAGGAAAATAATGGGCTATTAATGCCCCTGTCTGCTGTACGCGAGAAGCTCATATAATCATAGTAGTGAGTGACGTTATTTGCCTAGTGATAAAAATTGATGACGTCCCTATTTTTTTATCTTGTCGCCACTATATTATCATTACTGGCGCAAAAGCCGTAGGCGAGCATTAGACCTCAAGTATAAAAATACTTGTTTCGTGAT
The DNA here is from genome assembly GCA_963966155.1 of Clivina fossor. NCBI lineage: Eukaryota > Metazoa > Arthropoda > Insecta > Coleoptera > Carabidae > Clivina > Clivina fossor. The sequence goes on from OZ014560.1 coordinate 1,795,818, forward strand.
CTATCACTTAGACACTTTCTCGAAACTACAAGCCGTACGTTCGCCTAGAGTAGTCAATTATCATTGTAAATATTACAAAATTTACTGTTAATAGTTATGTAAAATTACATAAATCTATAGTACATTTTTGACAGTGTACCGCGCTAATCTTTTGCTAAACAAAAATGCATAAATATATTATTATTATATTGAGCAAAAATAATTATAAATTTGAATTTACGTTATCGTATATTCTACGATAAAATTCTAATTTAATTTAGTGTTATTAATGCCTAAATTAAATAAAGCAATATTTTCGAATTTCGTATTAGTCGTTAATGTTTTGGCAACTGTTGAATATTCCGGGCCGCGAATTGAATAAATTGGAATTAAAACTTCGGAACTGAAGTTAGGAAGAAAGTTTTGTTAGGCAAAATTTTTCAAGTCATATTGAAGTTGGCGTTGCAAATGTCGGAGGAGAGGGGAGGGGGGGGTCACATAGAAAATCTTGCAATTTTCTTTATAAATGCAGAATTATGTAAATTGAAATTGTAATATCTACGTTAAACAAATTAGTGTCTATGTAATTTAATTTGTATCCAATTTCACAAGTTTGCTACCCGCCGATTTGATTAACCTGAAGTTGTGCTTGAATTGACATTTACGTTTTGCCTAAATTGTACCACGACTAATTCCTTCATATATCCGGTTTAACCGAATACCGGAAACCGAATCAGTTGTGTCTTTAATCCGATAGAAATCTACTTATATACAGAATGATCAAAATTTCATTTTCATAATTTTATATTTTGTATTTAAGCATATCAAAATATGTATTTAGACGGTAATAATTTGTTAATCATGAATAAATATTTGAAATTGATTTATTTTCATAATAATTAAAGACAGATTTGTGACACTTTTTCTGTTTCGTTCAGATTGTTTGGTCTTGGCTATGCCTCAGCCGTAAAAATCTACGCTCAACAAAAAAAGATATTACTGATATATTAAAGATTAAATTTTTTTTATTATTAATAATATAAAATAATTTAATAAAATCTTATAAAATCCAGTTTACTCACAAAATGCACACAAAATTTTATCTATATCAGATATTAATTTGCAAGCTGTAATTTTACATGATTTATGAAGTTATGCCAACAATATGTAATTCTACATTAAGTATGTGATGTAATTTTGCATAAAGTAAACAATTTTTCATACTTATTACTTTATGTACAAAATTAAAGAATTTTGAGGTAGAAATACAGAATATTTACGATAAACTGAAATTACAGAGTTTTTATAGTAAAATTTACTAGTACTTTTCTGTAATTTCGCTATTTTTTTTACAGTGTAACATTGCTACAACTAAAAAACTTCGTTCAATAATTAGAAATAAAACAATTTAAATACTTTATAGTGAAATTGGTCAATTCATACCTTCAAAAACTGAACTAATAGTTCGAGCCATAAAGTTAAAAAAACTTTTTCTATAAAATTATCGAAATACATACATACATACACAATCACGCCATGTACCCAAAGGGGTGTGGCACAAACTCTTTTCATTACCCCGAAATCAGTCGACTCCGAACATTCCTATCCAAACAAGCAATTTTCGCTTCATCCACATTCGTAATTTCTCTCATACATGCTCTTTTATTCCTACTACTTGGAAACTTTCGCTCACGCAAGTCACTCTCTCAATCATAACACTACAACAACTCATCGGACGTCCACGCAAACGTATATCATCAAAATCATTCAAATAAATCTTTTTAACAGCAAACGTTCATTAGACATTTGCTCAACATGGCCGAACCATCTTAACTGACTAATACCAACTTTTGCAACAACATTTTTTTTTCAATTTCACATTCATCATACACTAATGAATAATAATAACAATAAATGAAATCTGAATCATATTGTAGATGAGACCGATGTATTTTGTAGCTATGTTATAGTCTTATTCTGTTATGTTATTTTCTTGTAAACATTTGCATTTCCGCATTTACATTTTCGTTGCTCGGTAGAACTTTATACCGTGGCTGTTGATTCTTAGTTGACTTTGGAACTATACACTTTGTCTTTTCTCTAAGAAGAACGGGGAATTTAGAAAAACACATCATCATACTCAAAAGCCAGTTGACTTGCGAGTTTGAACGATTGCATATTTTTTATTCCGTTGTTATTGCAAAACCATGTTTGTCAAGTTTTAGCGATTATGGTAACATGTTCTTTGCGACAAAGAAATATTGTTGTTTTACTTAGAGCTTTTATGGTAAAACATGCGATTAAAACTATATTAAAAATGTTACATTGCAAAAAACAAGAAGAAGAAATATTTATAGTAAAAGTAAATAATATTATATATAACATAGTAAAAAATCTTTCAGAACTCATTATATTACAATAAAACTGCTATAGGTTAAAGTTCTGTATTTACAGTGGTGCCTCGCATAACGAACGCCTCGCACAGCGAACGCTGCACACAACGAACTTCCTTTTCGTTCATTTCACGATTCATACAACGAACTTCGCTTCACACAACGAACTTCGCTTCACACAACGAAGTCGCCCACTTCACACGATCACTGCCGATTTATTGCATCCTTCCGCGCAGGCAGTCGTTAGTCACTGAGCAGTACGCTTAACTTACGCACGTGTCGCAGGACAATGCTCAAAGGGAAGCGTCATCTGATAACGAGGAGCAACAATCAAACAATCAACCAATTCCAACTGCTGACATCAAGAACATCCTGGTCAAATGGAAAGCAGTTCAGGAGTTTACCAATGCCCACTATCCGGATTCCGCTGAAGCAAACAGGATCAACGACCTGTACTCCGATACTCTTGTCCGTTATTTCCGGCAGATGTTGAAGAAAAGAGAGAAACAAACGACTTTGGACAGGTTTTTCACTGCACCATCGGCCAAAAAGCGGAAAATGGATGAAGATGTGCAAGATTCGATTATTTCTTAAAATTAAAAAATGTGTGTTTTTTTCATTATGTTTTTAGATGTACATATCTAAATAAAAATAATAACAAAAAATTTATCTTTTTTTTATGTCATCTTACCATATTTTATGCTACAGAACGAATTATTTTTTTTAACATGTATTGTTATGGGAAAACGCGTTTCACATAACGAACTTTTCGCATAACGAACTTGCTCCTGGAACGAATTAAGTTCGTTGTGTGAGGCACCACTGTATATTTATTTACAATCGATGTTTCGACGAAACTCAACGTTCGTCTTCATCAGGATAAATGATATAACTGACACTACTATACATATATAAAATTTTATATAAATATATATATATATATATATATAAGTATATATATATATATATATATATATATATATATATATATATATATATATATATATACCGGGTATTCGTTCGTCAAGTTCGTATAGGCGTTTAATGCAATTTCGATAATTTGCGATATACTTCTTTCTCGAGTAAAATTCGGAAAAATACTACAAGTACTTTTCGATAGAACATAGAAGTTCTATAATTTGGTTTTAGTTTTAATTTGCTAGCATATGCCGTTTGGGCGCTAGATTTTTTTTTTCTCAAAAACTATAAAGTGTAAGAAAATAAGCATAATATGGAAAAATGCGGAATAATGAGTACTACAATTGAGTAAAAAAAAAACATTATTCTAGGATGCATAGTTTAGTAGAAAAAATTACAAACAAAATTTTTGAAAATTTCTCAAGGGTACCCTTGATGATTTTTTTCAAAATTTGCTCAAAACATCAGTAACATAGAAAAAAAATTAGCTACATAATAGCTAAGTAACTTTTTTCTCTAACTCATTCTGGTTTGGCAGAAAAAATTATTGAAAATTAATATTTTTTACATTTTAATATATACTTTCTCTCCTGCTAAACCAGAATGAGTTAGAGAAAAAAGTTACTTAGCTATTATGTAGCTAATTTTTTTCTCAATTTTACTGAATTTTTTCAGATTTTTTAAGCAAATTTTAAAAAAAATCTTATTTTGAAAAAAATCACAAGGGTACCTACCACCTCATTGAGATATTTTCAAAAATTCAGTTTTTAATTTTTTTCTATTAAACTATGCATCCTAGAATAATGATTCAATTATAGTACTCATTATTCCGCATTTTTCCAATTCATTCTTATTTTCTTTCACCTCATTGTTTTTAAGAAAAAAAAAACAAAAAATAAAAAAAAATTCAAGCGCCCAAACGCCATATGCTAGTAAATTGAAACTAAAACCAAATTATATAACTTTTTATGTTCTATCGAAAAGTACTCTAAGTATTTTTCCGAATTTTACTCGAGAAAGAAGTATATCGCAAATTATCGAAACTGCATGTTAAACACCCATACGAACTTGACGAACGAACACCCGGTATATACGATTTAAATATATAAATAACTATAATAATTATAAAAATATATCTATAATATAATTTAAATATATCTAAAAGTATAATACAAATAAATAAAACAAAAAGTTATTTGAATTTTAAAATTTTTCTGTTTCCAAATTTTTACTAGTTTTTAGTTATTGCAGATTACTCGAAAATAAATAATTAATATATATATATATATATATATATATATATATATATATATATATATATATATATATATATTGAAATAGTTGAATAAATACACATCGATACTAATTTGAAAATTAAATTAAAAATTGTATATATATATATATATATATATATATATATATATATATATTATTTATTTAAATATGTTATGTATATTTTTATAAATAATAAATCAGATAAAATAAACATGTATATATTATTAAATATGAATTTTGTAATGTGATAATTATCCAATTAGTAGGTATATTTAACTAAATATATTCTATATATTTTCAGAACTGAATGTGTCAGCAAAAGTACATTTTGATACTATAATTATGTTAAATGCAAAAGCTAAAAATTGATTTTAATCCAATAGCTCATTAATGATATTTCGTAATTATTGATGTAAAAGTAATTTCATTACATTTTACCATTTACTGCGTTATATATATATATATATATATATATATATATATATATATATATATATATAGTATAAATTCAATTGTAAAACCAAACATACATTTTAAATACGTTTTGTGATGTACAAAAAAATTAAGTATACATAAACAATGTAGCCATAATGAATTTTTAAAAACTTTAGTAATTTTTTTCTCGGAAACTTGGCAATACTATATTTTACTAAAAGTATAATAATTTATGTAGGTACTAGGAAAAATATTTTGTGAAAATTTGATTAAAATCGGATAAATAATGTAGCCATAATAAATTTTGAAAAACTTAAGTAATTTTTTCTCTCAGAAACTTAGCAACACTATATATATTATAAAAGTAAAGAATTTATGTGGGGGTACTAGAAAAATCTTTTGTGTAAAATTTTATTAAAATCGAATAAATAATGTACCATAATAAATTTTTTAAAATTTTAATAATTTTTTTCTACGAAAGTTGGCAACACTGGAAAAAATAAATCCATATGCTCATCTTGGGCACTAATTAAACATACTCTGATAATTTGGTGCAAATCGGATCTAAAAAGAGATATGATCACAAAAAATAAACGAGCGAACGATATACACAACACCCACATAAACTAAGTTCAGATTCGTCATCTAGAGGCTATATGAAAGATTTCTATATATTTTTTTTAGTTTTTGAAAATATTACAGACACCGTACCGAAAACTTTATCACTTTTTGGCCGACACTAACTATTTAAAATTGAACTCATTCAGTTTGTTCTAACTTTTTAAATTTAATCTTCTAGATAACATATTTTTTTGTTGTATAAAAACTGTTTTGAGAATTGAATTTATCACTAATCACTGGCCATATATAAAAGTATAAAAACACAAAATTGCTAAACAGATTTGTGGCTAAGCAATCGATCCATATTTAATTTGCTCGTTAGAAAAAAAAAATGATTAATTGCTTCGAATAATATTCTTAATTATATTTAGATCCGCTGCGTTCATTAATATTCATAAAGCTATATATTTTTTCTGTTCCGTTTTTAGATCGGTTTTTACTGTTTCAATACGTTGGTTTTTTGACACTTTATTTAATATATTGGTTAGGTTATTGGCCGAATATCAGCTATTTCTCGCTCAAATTAAATTTTCATATTATTTCCTAAAGCAATCAAGTTAAGCTAATTATTTTTTAAAACATTATTGCACAACACATTAACTGCTAAAAAGGAATAATTGAAATTTTGACAAAAAAATTTTTTTTCGTTAAAATTAAGCGAAACAGTTTTATTAAATAATTAAAATAATATTAGATAAAACTTTATAAATTTGTATTACCTACACTTTTAATTTGTTAAAAATGTTTTATTAAGCGCTAACAGTTATGAAAATATCAGTTAAATTTATTAAAAATATAAAATTTTTAATTTGTTTTGTTTGGTTTGTTATTTATATATCATTTGTATCAATTTTTCCTGATAATAATATACGTGTACTAGTACATATTTCTAAACGTTGATTTTTAATTTCAAAACTTTAATCTGTTATGGAGCTAGCTTAGTTAGGTATACTTATTGTATCAAATTTTGTATGACATATTCTTTATCAATTGTATTTTTGATCCATAGAATAAATGAATATTATTATTATATATATATATTTATATATAATTAAAATAAAACGGCTTTAGGTTGTAATTCTGTATTAATATTTACTAATGGCAATAAACTAATAATAATATAATGATTTCTGAAAGATTTTTTTTTACTATGTTAAGGAAAAATAATGCTATATTTTTTACAAATTTATATTACACGAGAAACTTTATTATATTAAATATAATTAAGCTGAATAATGTACATATTAAAGTTTCTAAACACATAAAAATCAACACAATTTACATTATTTTCTAGCCGCGCGTCAACCTATCAAAAACCGACAGTAAAATGTCACATCATTTGACAAGCTTTAAATTTCGCAAGACTCAAATTTAGTGCAACTATATCGAGTTCAAAAAGTGTCACAAACTATAACAAAGTTCATCTTCCATATAGAAAATTCTGACATAGCGTGTCATATTGCACACTGTGTGTGTCATATGTGTGTGTGTCACAACGCTAATACCTCATACCTAACCTAACTGTCGACTGTGCCCCATCTACATTATAACTACAGATAACGTCAGGAATGGTTTGAAAAAGAAGTTTCGCGTATTTTTACCTATTTCGTTGTTGTTTTTTGCCTGGTTCGTCTCTTGTAAATGATTTATTTTGGATGGAGCGTATATTTTCCTGCGGTAAAATGTGAGCAATATGCTTTGACGTTTACTATAGTGTGTGCGTGTTGTTTTTTTTTCTCTCCTTTTTCTTGCAAAATAAATTGGAAGTAAAAGCTATTAAGTTTTCTATAGATAAATAGTTTGTGGTTGCTTCAAATACAGGTACCATTTTATACGTATCGATACTTTGAGAAATAATTAGTTTTTATTAAACTTTACTTAATAAATAAATGAAAAAAGTTGCAATTATTTAATGATAAAATATAATATTTTTTAAGTGATCATAAAAAAATACTACTATATAATTTTCAGAATTCAAATTCAATAAATAAATAAATAAATAAATAAATATATATATATATATATATATATATATATATATATTATGTATGATTGAGAGTAGTAGGAATAAAAGAGCATGAATGAGAAGAATTATGAATGTGGATGAAGCGAAAGTTGCTTGTTTGGATAGGAATGTTTGTGCCACACCTTTTTGGGTACATAGCGTGATTGTGTATGTAGGTATGTATGTATTATATAAACGAGTATATTTTACTTACTGAAAAAGTAGCGTCAAGAAACTCTAATGCGAATTACCTGGAACAAAGAAATGAAAATTAAACATATTTTATCTTATAACTAATAAAATAAAAAAAAAATTATTTCTTAGATTTATTAAAAAAAAACAATAACGCTATCAAGGCTTTTCTAATATTTTCTAATATATTTACAAATACAACTTACAACATAAAATCTAATACTGAATTAATTAATTGCCAGTTTTTTCAAAATACATCCTTTATGTAAATTTCCAAATGTATGAAATTATACCAACAATAATATTACAGAACTAAACAAATTTTATCTATTTATGAAAAATTCCTGACAGCAAATTTACTGAAGTTTTGTTTTACTAAAAGAGACTACTAAAATATGTATTAAGTACATACATATGTACTTTTCCATCCCGTTGGTAATATCATAATATATATTGTTTGTAACAGTTCTGATATTATATATTTTTAAACAATTATGTTAAAATTACAGCAGCTAAGTAATTATACCTAGAAATACTGAGCATCATTGTGTCTCATGGTTTTTAGATAAAATTACATAATTTTTTTTAGAGTGTATACTAATAAATATAGCATAATTTTATCGCTGTTTCCGCTAAATAAAATTTATGTAAATCTGCATATTTTATTACAGAAAAACAGTAATAATACGTCAATTATCGCAATAAAAATTACAAAAATTAGCTATTTTACTGTTAATAGTTATGCTAAAATTACATAAATATATATATTACATTTTTTTACAGCGTACGAAATGTTTGGTAAATTATTCTAATAACAAATTAGTTTTCTGAACAAGTCAATTTATACCGAAAGATTGTAATTTCCGATATTATGAATCTCCCTCGAGAATTTATTGCAACTATTACAAGCAAAATTAAAAATGCATAATAGGTCAATGTACGCCGAATTTCATTTTCAGTTCAGTTTAATTCCGTAAGAACGATATTGCACCACGGCACACGACATATATATATCTAAAACTACATAATTTATTTTCAATTTAAACTTTGCAAACTATAGTTGGTGCTGGGCTGGCACGAATTTAAAGTTTTCCAGACGCGCGCGTTCAGTCAAAAGTTGATAAGCGCGCGCTCGCGTCTCCGTCAGTTTGAGAATTTCAGCGCCAGCGAAGTGAGCTTTTCTTCAGGGCTGATATTTGATACATATCCTCCCTCTGCAGAGAACAATTAATTTCTAGTTGCTAGTCTGTTTTTTTTTTCAAAGCAAATTAGATCAAAGTTAAATAATCTTGCACCATACTGCTAGTTATTTTTTGTTTATTTATAATTTGCATTTTTATAAGTTATTAAAGTTATATATAAAGTTATTTATTTTTTCAGCTTCCAAGTTTTATATTAGAAAACTTTATAAAATTGCGTTTTATTTACATGATATTTGAATAAAAGTGAAAAAATAATAATAATCTATATCCAGCCTATTATTATTATTATTATTAAATTAAACATAGTTTATTATATTGGAACTATAGTGAAAAACTATCTTTTTAGATTATAAACTGTTTTAAAATTAGATTAGATAACGTTTCGACGAAACTAAACTCTCGTCTTTATCAGTTCAAAATTTTATCAATGACATTAACAAATAGTAAGAAATTATTAGATAACATATAAGTAACTAGATTAGAAGAGTTATAAATTTTTTAATTAATTGAAGCCAAATTTTATTTAATTCAGTGCCGCTTCACAGTATAAATAAATAAATTTTGAATTTCAGAACACCGTTTTAATACATTACACACTATAACCTATTAAAAATAGCAAAAATGTCGATTTGTTTTAAAGTATCAGAGGTGTGTCTCACATAGATTCATACATACATACATACACAATCACGCCATGTTCCCATAAGGGTGCGGCACAATAATTTGTCTACAATTAATATAAGTGAAAATAAATTAAGTGTAAAAATAAATTATATTCATTATTAGAATTTTCGCTTTTTTTTTTAAACGAATAAAGCTTAAGGGGGTAGTACCCTTTTGCATTTTCAAAAAATCGATTTATTTTTTTTTAGCTTAAAAAATTTCTTAGACTGTATACTTTAATTTACCCTTTACCGGAAGTCCGTCGGAAGCTTCGTAACAAAGTTACAGCGCTTTTAGTAAAGCAGTGTCACGGCCCGAAAAATAGGTCATTTCCAAGAATTTTTTTTGAGCTAACAAAAGGACTTAGGGAAAAATGAATAGGCTAGTTTCATTCGCCGTTGAATAAACTTCAAAGTTTTATTTTTTTTCATAAAAATCGCGCTCTCCTTGCAGCCGGTGCACCAGGTGAAATCGGCCTCTGCAGCCGAAATATTTTAAGTAGGCGTGCTTCCTACGCGTCGTCCATCTGCATCTGGAATGAAAACCATTAGTGTGGCCTATTCCTTGATAGATTGTCTACCGTTGTACGTAGGATTTTTGAAAAATATTGATTTAAAAAAAAATGGCGGCACTTTGAACAAAATTGTCCGATTTTTGATGAAAAAAATGAGACAAAAACGTGCACCAAAAATCCATTTTTGAATATTTCCAAAAAATCCTACGTACAACTGTAGCCTATTTTATGTAGAGTATGAGAAGCCAACAACCTATTTAATCATTTAGCTGACTGTAGGTATGTGGTTAAAATCGCCGAGGAAACGAAGTCAAAACTTCAAACGCGAATATCTCGAAACCACATTTTTGAAATTGGCGGGCTTCCTAGCTCGAATACCGTTTAAATGATTAAATAGATTGTTGGCTTCTCATAATCTACATAAAATAGGCTACAGTTGTACGGAGGATTTTTTGGAAATATTCAAAAATGGATTTTTGGTGCACGTTTTTGTCTCATTTTTTCATTAAAACTCGGACAATTTTGTTCAAAGTGCCGCCATTTTTTTTTAAATCAATATTTTTCAAAAATCCTACGTACAACTGTAGACAATCTATCTAGGAATAGGCCACACTAATTGTTTTTATTCCAGATGCAGATGGACGATGCGTAGGAAGCACGCCAACTTAAAATATTTCGGCTGCAGAGGCCGATTTCACCTGGTGCACCGGCTGTAAGGAAAGCGCGATTTTTATGAAAAAAATAAAACTTTGAAGTTTATTCAACGGCGAATGAAACTAGCCAATTCATTTTTCCCTAAGTCCTTTTGTTAGCTCAAAAAAAATCCTTGAAAATGACCTATTTTTCGGGCCGCAAAAGGGTACTACCCCCTTAAGTAAGACATCCGGTATTTTTATAAAAATTAAGAAAGTGGTCACATGCACCCAAAAGAAGTAAAAGTAATTTGTTTTTTTTTTCTATTTATTTTGTTTGAAATGTCTGTAGCATTTTCCGTGTACGTTTCAGCACTGCATAGCATTCAAAATGTCGTATTTGGCGATCGTCCAATTTAAGTTACATTTTTATTTTACACCTTAACCCGGAAAACTATTCGGCATTTCAAATAACCTTCCATTTTAAGAAAATTTATTTCGAATTGTACTCGACGAATTTCAATATATTTCTTGTGGTCTTTTTAATGATATTATAATTTTATATTTACGGTTTTTTTCGGAATATTTGTTTAAATTTATATATATATATATATATATATATATATATATATATATATATATATGCCAGTTTTTTCTAGAAAATATTAAACACATATTAGTAAATAACATTGAACAAAAAATGTTCGTAAGTGTAAATATCAGTGAAATTAATATAATTAATAATAAATTAAAGTTGAGATTTTAAATCTCAAAAATTTCACAAGTTACTCTACTCAGTCATTGAATCGGTTTGTTTAAGGGGAGGTTCGCATCTAAATGACTAAGAAAAAAACATAGAAGGAAACGGTTTGGGAATTCGAAAAAATGTTATTTTGGTCTTTATTTTCAAAAATTGTCGTTTCATAAAAAGCAAAAATTTAGTAAATTTAGTTTACCTTTTAGCATTGTTGTTTATTTTTTGTTACAGATAAATCCAGAGACGCTGCAATTCACGCAGTTTACCGATTCCACGCTGACATGGCCGACGAAAACAGTAAATCACGGTCGCCATTTTGTTTTTTATGAAACGACAATTTTTGAAAATAAAGACCAAAATAACATTTTTTCGAATCCCCAAACCGTTTCCTTCTATGTTTTTTCATTTGCGAATCAAAAATTTCCAAACTTTGCGAAGTTTTTAGTCATTCACAGGAGGAGAACCTCCCCTTAAGCTATTCATCAATGAAAGGCTAGTTTTTACCTAAATGATATTTTTTTCCCATTCCAAATAAAATATTTGATTTTTTTGTACATTTTTAATATTACTTTTTTTTTAATTAGTTTTTAATATTAAATGATCATAAGAAAAATAAATAGTCAAGCATTGCATAAGTTTGCTTGGTTCAAGTATAATATTAGATTTCCCTAGATACATATCGAGTTCCCGTTTCCAACAAACTGTAAAACATATACTGGTTTATTATACGTGCACAACAAATTGATAATTTTTTCAGTTTTATTTTATGAAGTACAAAAATCAATATTGCATCATCTTGCAAACGTTATGAAAGCATATTAGATTTGTTATGTTTTTTTTGCACTTATCTAATTAATATAATGTTACTCCACATAAATTTCGCTTACAATTTATTTAGTACTATATTATAAAATACAGATTTTTTATTATAGTAAAATTTATTAGTATTTTATTATAATTAATTAATAAAAATAATCACAAACAAAAAACAATTAAAATTTTAAAAAATCAGCAAACTAATATAAAAAATGTACAAAAGATATACCTGCTAACTCTACTGCATCTAAAATTAATAACTGTCAACCATGTATACTATAGAAATAGATTAGTGTATGATGAGTGTGAAATTGAAAAAAATGTTGTAGCAAAAGTTGGTGTTAATCAGTTAAGATGTTTCGGACATGTTGAGCGAATGTCTAATGAACGTTTGCCGTTAAAAAGATTTATTTGAATGATTTTGATGGCATACGTTGCGTGGACGTCCGATGAGTAGTTGGAGATGGTATGATTGAGAGAGTGGCTTGCGTGAGCTTCCAAGTAGTAGGAATAAGAGAGCATGTATGATAGGAATTATGAATGTGGATGAAGCAAAAGTTGCTTGTTTGGATAGGAATGTTTGGAGGCGACTGATTTCGGGATGATAAAAAGAGTTTGTGCCACACCCTTTTGGGTAGATGGCGTGATTGTGTATGTCTGTATGTATGTATGTATATTTATATATATATATATATATATATATATATATATATATATATATGTATGTATGTATGTATGTATGTTTGTATGTTTGTATGTATGTATACTATGTCGAAGAAACAAAGTTGAGAACAATTTCTCATCGGTAATTATATCGCAAAGGAGCCAAACTGCTACGAGCATTTTCTAAGCATAGTTTCTGAAAATCGACACTACGAGAGAACCATATACTATCTCCGATACAGACAATAGTAATAATTACGATATGTCTGGGTAAAATTAAACCAAATAATCTCTGCTCTCTCGTAACACGAACAAGCATCATTGTACACGCAAACGTGAGATATCCAGAAGGAAATAGTTGAATCACAACCGCACAGAAGTCACGGTAACTAGACGTTTCCGATGACAAGTTGCACTTTTGACAGGTATTCGCTCTAACTAGAATTTCCTCAATTTAATCGTGTCTGTCTGAAGATAACAAGGTATCTACAGTTACATAATTAGCGTCGTGTCGTGGAAAAAAAATAGCAAAACTACAGAAAAATAGTAAAATTTTAATATAAATATTCTGTATTTCTACCTCGTAAAATAAGTAATAAGTATGCAAAATTGCTTACTTTCTGCAAATTGCATCACATATTTAATGTAAAATTACATATTTATTATTAAATTATGTAAAAATTACAGCTTGCATATTAATATCTGTAATAATTCATCAAAATAATGGGACTAAATACATATTTTGAATAATACTACTAATAAAATATTTTAAGTTTAATTAATTATAATTATTATAGATTTCCGTTTTGTTTGATTATATTTAATTGATGTTTCAATGTAAAACGTTTTAAATTGTGTTGGTTCTCAATATTTTGTAATCTATAATATTATAAAAATAAAATATATCAATCAAAACCTCTTTTTAGCGTTAAATATCTTTACAGACTACAACCCAATATCTAAAATTTTAAATTTAAACTTAATAAAGTAAACAAAATAATCATTGAAAACTACAAATTTGTAGAGTAAATTTTTTTTTTTTAATTGTGATTGAAAAATTATGAATGTGGATAAAGCTATAGCGATGTTTGTTTGAATAGGAATGTTTGAAGAAAATTAATTTCGAAATAGTGGAAAGAGTTTGTGCCATATCCTTTTGGGTACATGGCGTGATATTATGTAAAATTTGTTCACTTCTGTATATTGTGTCATTCAATTTAGCTACTTTGGTATTTTATTAATTTAGTTCTCAAAAAGCCAATTTTAAACGAAACTTTATAAATTTAGTATTTGTACAGAGAAGAAAAACAAACCTTAGAATAAATTTTCCATATTTGAAATAACAAAAATCTATTTTATTAAATAGTTACGTAGTTAATAAACTTCAGTTATTCGTATTAAAAAAAACTAATAAATATTCAATTATTTGCACAAAACTTAATAAAAACACTTCGAATTCCAACGTAATGAAAATATTTTATTAAAAACTGCACAGAGTTTTAAATAAACTAAATATATATGCATAGAAATAACAAAGAATGCAGTCACATAAATTGTATTTTTATATTTATTATTTATCGAGTAAAATAAAGTTTTCCCGTATTACTTCGGGTTCGATAACGCCCCGACGTTCAGCTGTTAGTACCAATACTCGCGGCGCGGCTCTAGCCCGATATATGAATTGTTAGAAATTTCGTTCCAATATTGGCACAGATCTTATATATATATATTGAAAGTTTCTCTCTCTTTTACTCAACTCTCTTGTATATGTGTTTGCACAAATTGTTTTTATTTTGCGACTAGAGTAAATAAACCGTGTTTACTGTAAATAAAAATTCGTTATTTATTTTTAATTATTAAATAAATATATACAATTTCTGTAAAAAGATGAAAAATGTTTAGTCTTTGAATGCAGACATTCTAATAAAACAAAAATTGTAATGTAATATAGTAATTCCGTTATAAGTTCCTAGTTTTATCTTTCTAGTGATGCCAATTTTCGGAGAAAACTGACTAAAATCCATTATGGCTAACATTATTTATCCGATTTTAAACAAAAAAAAATTCTTCTAGTACCCACATAAATTATATTATTTTACTAATGTAAATATTACTAATATTTTAAAAATTTAATTCTAGTTTTACTATTTATCCGAGATTAATCAAATTTTTACAATAGATTCTACTAGTGCCCATTATAAATTATATAATTCTAGTGTCTTACAGTGTTTGCCAGAATTTTTAGGGAAAAATTCTAAAAAAATTTTATTATGGTTTCACTGTTTAAAATTTTTTTTAGTGACCACAAAAATTAAATACTTTTATTTCTAAACAGTGTTGCCACCAACTTTTAGTGGAAAAAATGTAAATTTTTATTTTTATTTCGTTATATTTTTTTCGTTATTTTGGACCTGATGAAGAAGACCGTTCAGTTTTGTCGAAACGTCGTTTTTATTAAAATAATTAAACAGAATTTAATCGTAAAACAGTTTTTATTTTAATACAATGAGTTCTGAAAAATATTTTACTATTTAAATATTACACGTACAAAATTATATGTTATATATATATATATATATATATATATATATATATATATATATATATATATATATATATATATAATTTTACGTAACTATTAACAGTATAATAGTAGAATTTTGAAATTTTTACTGCAATAATTGACGTAATATTACATTTTTTCTGTAAAAATGCATTTATAGAATCTGTAGTTTTACATTTTGTATATAAAAATAATTTCAACTCTTCCTATCGAAATTTGAAAATGTTTTTTTTTTTTAATTACAAACAGTCCAACCTTGATATAAATCTGTTACAAATATATGATTTACAGTGGCGTAGCCAGAAACTTGTCATGGGGGGGAGGGTTACTAATATTAATCAATAAAGATAATACTACAATTTGTATAAAAAATAAAGAGCAATAAAAATTATTTTTATAAAAATGAAAGTAAAATAACATATTTCATATTTCACATACGTATGTTTTTGGTCGTTCTGGGGGGGGGGGGGCGTTTCAACCCCCCCTAACACCCCCCTGGCTACGCCACTGATGATTTATATCATATATTTTCATTATCTAATAGTCGACTTTTGCGATACACTACCAAAAAAAAAAAACCTATATTCCTTTTTTTAAAGTATCCATTAATGTATTGAATTTTTTTAAAAACAAAATATTCAGAATCAGATATAATTCCCTTTAACAATGCCCATACAAAATAAACCAAAAAAATTCCCAAAACAAAAACCAATAGTTATATACGTAGTTTCATTTGACAAATATGATCAGGGAAAAAAAAACTACTGAAATATATTACGGCATCTGTATAAATTTCCGTTTCTGAAACAAATGACGCAAAAACATTTTATAAGCGTCTTTTAAGTACCGTGTATGTACTTTAGATCGTGGAAGTGCATTTCAAATGTTTTTATTTTATTATTTGCTCATCAAAATAGCCTGTTCGAGAGACAACGCGTGTACTATGACAACGTTGCGTTTTTGTTTTTTTTTTTTTCTGTTCTTCTGTTGTTTATTTATTTTGTTTACCTTTTTTTTGTACAATGCAGGAAATACAATACACGCTAGTGCAATGTTCAGCGAAAAATAATCCTTTACTTGCTAGAGAATATATCTCTCTCTCTCTCTCTGTGTGTGTATATACATTCACTCATTCCATATAATTTATATCATACATTAGTAAAGAAAATATAAACAATAATTTTTGTATATATGTGTGTATTCATTGCTGTATGTTCATTTATATATTTATATATTTATTTATTTATTTATATTCATCTTTTGTTTGTACATCAACCGTATATGATGCACGTAAATGATAAGTTCACGAGTACAAATATTAAAAATCTAGAAAAAAATATGGCATTTTTGCAGACAGAATCTCTTCATTAGTATGGTATTTGTAGTAAAAATGAAACAAATAATATTTATACTAATTAAAATGTTTTATTAATGAAATTAATACTGTTTTAGGATTAGATTCTGTTTAATTATTGTACAAAAACGACGTTTCGACGAAACTGAACGCTCGTTTTTATTATTTATCAATGACATTATTTATGAATATTTGACCTGATGAAAACGATCGTTCAGTTTCTGAGTCAAAAATCATATTTTTCAAATTCACATCACTCCGTTAATAATCATCGGAATGGCATGAATTTTGGACTACTAAAAAGCAGATTTCATTAGCTATTTGGTGATTATTTTGAAATATTTTTAAAGTAAATACAATAAAATATATATCGCAAAATGTCTAAAAAAGCGATTTTGGATTTGGAATCATTTTGGCGGGTGGGAGCAACAAATTTCTGAAATAAGAACCAAAATAAGAACCACCCTAATATATATATATATATATATTTATATATATTAGTATCCGTTAAAACAAACATTTATCCAGTAAGGTTTTTGCAACCAAACCCAATATTCATAAACGCTATATGTATTTACACGCGTTTTTCGAAAATTTCCTTTGTGTAGACAGAGGAACCAGTTACTTTCGTAAAAACAAGCAAAAAATATTATTTCTGATGTTATTTCGATGTAAAATTATCGATTTTATCGAACACTCTAATATATATAATATATATATATATATATATTAGTTTTAGTGACTGTAAATATTTATATTATTAGTTTCGAAACTAATAATATATATATATATATATATATATATATATATATATATAATTATAACTAGCAGCTATATAATAATGTCATTATTGTACTAGCAACATTTCTGCATAGGCAATATGATAGCGAAATATTAATATTATTATACTATTGAAGAAAAAGTCATATATCGATCTTTAATCTTTTAAACTTCCCAAAAACTAATAAGAAAAACAAAACCAAAAAAAAAACTCTTACAATCTCAACTCGCCTAGAAACTTTTGCAGGAAAAGTGAATGACCCTAAAGCTCAGCTAGAAAACTTTCCAAAAAAATCGATTCCTCGATTTTGTCACGTGTGACAGCAAATTACGTATGCCCCCGTCTTCATCTATCGTTTGGCACCATAGCGCATGCGTTATAAAGAAATTTAAATACAACATAACGGAGCAATGCTATATCCTTATAAGGATGTAGCCAGAGATACAAGAGAGGAGAAAATATATTCAAATAAGGAGCCAATTTAGATTTCCATGTTGTAACGGGTTTTGTACTGACGTTGGCTCGGCTTTCGTTGTTGCAACGGTATTAAGTGGGTGTGTGTGTGTGTTTGTATTGAAATGCATGTTAGATTAAAGTTGAAATAACGCTGTGGGATTCCCCCGAGTAGCGGCGCTATATACGAATGTTTAAGATTTGCTATTTGAATGAGGGGATTTGTAAAGACCTAAATAATTTGTGTTGTGTATTTTGGTATATTTTTTATATTTAAATCCAGGTTAAATTTGAAACACTATTGATATTTAAAAGAAAAGTGTAATAAAAAATTCAAAACGTTATTGAAAATAAAAAAAAAATATAAGTCACTATGTATAACGAAACCAAAAGTTCTTGGTTCGCGCTGTGCTGACACAACACCAATTTATTTTTGTTTCAGAAATGTAGAACGCAAAATTTTCAGCTGATCACTTTGACGCCATTTTTTAAAGTAAAGTAAAGTAAAAAAACATCTGAAAACTACAATAAATACACTTTCCAAAGGTATAACTCTTGTTTACTGTATTTGTTGTGAAAGTTCCCAAAAAATGTTGAAAAACACCTAAATATATTTAATATTTCGCTAACAATTTAAAACTTCTGAATTTTATTTACAATGCTAGTTGTAAATAGGAAAGATCGGGTACGAAATAGATTAGTGTATGATGAGTGTGAAATTGAAAAAAATGTTGTAGCAAAAGTTGCCCCGTGTTAAGAGTCAGTTAAGATGGTTCGGACATGTTGAGCGAATGTCTAATGAACGTTTAGTTAAAAAGATTTATTTGAATTATTTTGATGGTATACGTTTTTCGTGGACGTCCGATGAGTAGTTGGAGTAGTATGATTGAGAGTATTTTGCGTGAGCGAAAGTTTCCAAGTAGTAGGAATAAAAGAGCATGTATGAGAGGAATTATAAATGTGGATGAAGTGAAAGTTGCTTGTTTGGATAGGAATGTTTGAAGGCGACTGATTTCGGGATGATGAAAAGAGTTTGTGTCACACCCTTTTGGGTACATGGCGTGATTATGTATGTATGTATGTATGTATGTATGTATGCTAGTTGTATTAAATTATTTATATATTAATTATAAAATTTGCATTTTTTAATAATATAAATTACGCTCTGTTATTATATTGGAAATTTATATATTTTCTATTTTCATTTAAATTAGAATATTAATTAAAAAAAAAAAAACTGAAATAACAAATAGTTAATTAAGAACTGCGTTTTCATATCGCAAATTAATTATTATACAAACAAAACAATATTTACTAATATATAATGGAAATTCATATTTATAATTACAATATTTACATTTGTTATATAAAAATGCTTATTTTATAAATTAATTTTATTGATATTAATATTTTATTTTCCATATAAAATTTTCAGAAATACTAATACATGTTTTATAAAAAAAAATTGATATAATAATAATGCAATTAAATTTTTGGTCAAAAACCTTTAGAGCCGAAAATAAAAATTTTAAAAGTGCAATAATTAAATTTCATTTAATATTCGGTAAGATTTTTTTACGACAGCACAGCAACGAAGCAATATAATAACCGTATAAATTAACGTTAAAATTAACGGTCGATTATAGAGTGGTTTAATTAATAGTCGACACAATTAAAATTTTTACAACCCGAATTTAATTAAACCGCGTATAATTTTGCACAATATTTTATTATAGGGGGGCCAATAAGGCTACCTTACAGTTAGCTATTGGTGTCTGGTTGTAGTATTCAGTCAATGAATTGCGTGAAGTTGCCACTTCCGGTTTCTATTTTTTTCCATAAGCAATTCCCAGTGGAGTATTAACTCACTTCTGGAGGTTTTTAAAATATAGCCTCTTGTATTATATATTGTACCCGACCACAAAACTTATGTACTTATAAGCTTTTATTTTGACGATAAATGATAGAAATAAAATAAAATAATAAAAAAAACTTTCTATCTGAACAGCTTTTTTTGTTGTTTTTATTTCCCGTTTGATGTATGCTGCGAAATTTAATTGCAAATTAAAATAATGAAGAATTAATTAGCGGAGATTTATCTATTATATTGTAAATGACTGTGATCAGACAGGTAAAAATTTTAAGCAAACATTTATATAATTTTACAAGTAATTATACACGTTTTGTGAATGTAATTTTTCATAAAAAATTTAATATTATGTAAATTATAACAGTAAAATTATAAAATGTTATTTTTACTGTTAAAATCTATGTGTAATTATATAAATTTAAGATTTATTTTTTACATGAACATCAAAAATCCATACAAAAATACAATAGGTTTCTGTGCATATTGTATTTCAAACTTTTTTCAGAATTTAAAATTTTGTTTCAAGTAAAAGGCTATAAATTTAATTTGTTAGAATCCCAAGCAATTGACAAGGCCCTTACTTTAAAGAAAAACATACTTTGTCAGTCGATTTCTTGTTTGTTTCATACGCCATTTTTGGTCAAATTGAGTTATTGCTAATTTTAGCAATATTTGTTTGTTTTCTATATCTATTTAAACAATCGTGGATCTTATAGTTTTAATAGTTTTGAAAATCTAAATTCTAATTTGTTCCTTCATTTTTGGCAAGTAAGGTTTTGTGATATGGAACAACAATTAATTCAAAAATTATACTCCTAATAATTAATCTATAAATATAATATTAATTTTACAATAAACAAAAAGTATTTATCAGAAATACAACGTACATTTAACTCTATATGACAAAGTTTGACAGATAAAATTTGATTCAATTTCTTAGAAAAAAATGTTAGTTAAATATGGGTCCAATATATTTATAAAAGTAAAATCATATTTAGATTAAATATGACAAAAATGATATTGAAAGGATATCAGATGATACAGAAACGTAAATGATAAAAAAGAATCAAAGAAAACATGAAAAAGAAATCAGAGAAATACGATATGTTTGAAATAGAAGAAATCGTTTAGTTTCTATGTATGTATGAATATTTTATGCACAAATGTGTCTGTGTGTGGTAGCTTTAAATACAAAGAACCGATAATGATGATGAGAAAATAATATGCATTAGAATAAAATTTATCGATTGCAAACCGATAAATAAATAAACTCAACTCCTAGGTTACTAGGTTTATTAGTTTTTATTTGTTTCTCAATCATTCTCAATTATAAAAAATTAATTTATAAATTATAGTTATATAATATATGTTTTATATATTGTAAAAAAATTACGTTTACTAAAATGATGTTATAATGTGATGAGAAAACAGGGTGGCCACTCTTTTTCTGAAAAAAAATTCCCTGACTTTTCCAGGTTTTCCAGGCGATTTTCAAAAATTTTCCCTGACCACTTTTTGAACAAATAACCACCCACTAATCGCATTATTAAAAAATCCGCGACAAAATTTGAACTGCAAATAAAACGACGGGCTTGAAAAGATCAATACACGAAAAAAATCGAACGTTACTGATTAATATAGAAAAACAAACACTAATCAGTCGCATAGATATTAAAAAATAAAAATATTTGCAAGGTTTATTAAACCTTGTTGCGGTTCACTCAGCGAAAAAAACATCACTACTACGGAAAGATATATGAAAAATATTGAGTTTTTAATCGGATTTATAATTATGCGATCAGTGAGGAGTTGATTAACGTAAATGCGGCCATGGACAAAAAAATATTAGTAATTACAAAATTTTCCCTGACTTGTAATGAAATTCCCTGACTTTTTCCTGACCAGTAAAATTCCCTGACTTTTCCCGATTTTCCAGGTTTTCCAGAAGCGTGGCCACCCTGGTAAAGTAACCAGAGTTGCCAATGTCAGTAATGCTTTAAAAAATCAGATCAGATTTATTATTAATTGTGTGTTAAATAATTTTATATATTATTCTAAAGTACAGGTAATTAAATAACAAAAATTATATTAAAATAAGATAATTATTTGACAACATTGCTAAAAAAAATTGGGTAATTTTACATAAAAACCCGGGGCAACTGATTTACACCAGTTTAATATGTAAATTTACAGACGTTACAAGAAAATTTTTACATAATATGAATATAAAATACGTACATTTTATCTAAGTTTACTTATTTTTTCAGTAAAAAAACATATAATATGGTAAATTAATTATTTTACTTAAAATTAAAAAATTATATTATTTTTACAGAAAATTTGTGTAAATCATCGTTTTGCTGAAATATGTAATTTTATTTACTGTGGTTTCAATGTAAAATGGCAACATTTTTTACAGTGTAAACTTAGTCTGTATATAATTAGTCAATCATTAAATTACGTCTAATAATTTTCCAAACACAATATAATCTCATCTCACATTTGTTTTACGTTTTTCTTTTAAAGAAAATTTTCCGTCTTCTTTGTCAAATTGCAATTAAGATAATTTAAAAACTTTGCTAATAACATATGAAATATATTCCACCTATAAATTAACAATTCAAACATTAGGCAATGATAAAAGTTGAGAATGCTGCAGCAATGTTTCAAAACTGAACAATACTGTAATCACTATCATGACACTCATACATTTTCGTGTCTTCTTTGTCACAATTAGACATATCAACCGTGTAAAAAGATACGCATCTTTCTTGTACACTACGTATTTTTGTAGTAACAATAACAATAGTATTCCTTACGGCTCTTTAACCAGCCAACAAGAGAGCATTTCGCCTACGTGTACACGGTATAACTTTAAATCTAGACTTTTAAATTGCAGTCTCGGGCGAGAGCCTAAACATGACCATTTATTTACCGCCATTTCAGGTTGGGTGGTCGGGGGCGGTTTTTGTTGTACAGCCCTGCCCTTTTAATAAATGCCTCTAGAATAAATTGGTGACGTGTTACAGATTTTCTTGCTCACGAGAATAAAACGCACTTTCAAACCAATTTCGAGTTGAAAGTTTTAAAAATATATGAAGATAAAGAGAATATTTTGCTTAAAAACTCACTGTATTAATATAAAAACTGTTTTAGGATAAAGTTAGGTTAAAAAGATTTATTTGAATGATTTTGATGGTATACGTTTGCGTGGACATCCGATGAGTAGTTGGAGTGGTATAATTGAGAGTGTTTTGCGTGAGCGAAAGTTTCCAAGTAGTAGGAATAAAAGAGCATGTATGAGAGGAAGTATGAATGTGGATGAAGCGAAAGTTGCTTGTTTGGATAGGAATGTTTGGAGGCGACTGATTTCGGGATGATGAAAAGAGTTTGTGCCACATCCTTTTGGGTACATGGCGTGATTGTGTATGTATGTATGTATGTATGTAATTATTTTATATAAAAATGACGTTTCGACAAAACTGAACGCTCGTCTTAATTATTTTTTTAGAGAGTATAATTTACTTCCATTTTAAATTTAAATAAAAATAACTTTATCGCATAATAAAATCAATGGGTTAGTTAGTGTTTTTATGTAGATTAAAATTAAGTCATAAAATTTTTTCTAGCCAGATTAAATTGACACTGATGCTGTAAAACCAAATTTTCGAATTGAACTTTACGTTAATTTCAACCGTGACGCGATACATTACCATAAAAAACTTGTTAATAACGTCCTATTATACGTTACCAAATTTGTGAA
Organism: Clivina fossor; assembly: GCA_963966155.1. Taxonomy (NCBI): domain Eukaryota; kingdom Metazoa; phylum Arthropoda; class Insecta; order Coleoptera; family Carabidae; genus Clivina; species Clivina fossor. The sequence continues at coordinate 1,819,667 of OZ014560.1, forward strand.
AAAATAAAATAAAATAAAATAAAAAACTTTTTTACATTATGCATACCTAACACAGCAACACCCCTAAATCTAACCGAACTAATTTAAATACTGAATAAATATTTTTTTTCGGGGCAAAGTTTTAATCCCGCATTTCCGAGTAGGCAGCTCGGTTGGTTGTATAAAATACATATTCATAAAAATAAAAAAAAACCTAAATTATGTTTTGTAGGGATCAATAGAAATAGAATTAAAAAAAAAGTCAGAGCCGTGATCAAAGGCAATAACGCCCAGGTATATCCTAGCCAAACGTATTCCCTCCGTTAATGAGATTCAAGTTAATTGGATTCCTATGTAGTTGTTAATTAATTCCGCATATACGCGCGCGTATAAATGGATACTGCAGGTGAGCGATTTAATATTTGGTAAAACTGATGGCGTGGTCAGTTTCTGCAGCCGAGCTGTGTGTGTGTGTGTTTGGCACCATGTTTGTCCGAGGCCGCGTTAATTGAAAACAGTAAGTTCTGTTGTTGTGTGGATCTCTCGCGATATAAAGCCGTATAGAGGCGCCACGCAGTTTCGATACCAACTCAATCAGATGTGTGTTCTATTCATTTGCTATTTGTGCTCGAATTCAGGTTTATATATTTAGGAATAATATTATAGTAATACGTTAATTTATTTACTATTTCTATAGCAATACTCTGAAAAAAATTATTTAATTTTATCTACAAACTATGAGACACTATGATATCGAGTCTTTCTAGATATAATTACTCAATTGCTGTAATTTTGAACATAATTGTTTGAAAATATATAATATCAGAACTATTACAAACATTATGTAATATGATATATGTATTACCAACAGGATGAAATTAAATTAGGTTTTTTTTTTTTTTAGTAAATTTATAGAACTTCAGTAAATTTCATGTCAGGAATTTTTCGTAAATAGGTAAAATTTGTTTAGTTTTGTAATATTATTGTTAGTATAATTACATACATTTCTAAATATAAATACATACATACACAATCACGCCATGTACCCAAAAGAGTGTGGCACAAACTCTTTTTATCATCCCGAAATCAGTCGCCTCCAAACATTCCTATCCAAAGAAGCAACTTTCGCTTCATCCACATTCATAATTCTTCTCATACATGCTCTTTTATTCCTACTACTTGGAAACTTTCGCTCACGCAAAACACTCTCAATCATACCACTCCAACTACTCATCGGACGTCCACGCAAACGTATACCATCTATAAAGGATATATTTTGAAATTAATGAATTACACTTAAAATATTTTATTAGTATTATTACACGAAATATGTGTTATTACAGATTATTAATATGCAAGCTATAATTTTACATAATTTAAGAAGTTATACAAACAATACGTAATTCTACATTAAGTATGTGATGCAATTTGCAGAAAGTAAGTAATTTTATATACTTATTAGATGATTTTTACTTATTTTATGTGATTATTATAAATTATGTAAAAATAACAAAATTTTGAAATATTTATGGTAATAAATAAAATAAAATTTCAGATTTTTTATAGTAAAATTTCGCTATTGTTTTTTTTTACTAATTATATTATTTATTATTTGTTAATTAAGTAACTAAAAGTGTAACTAATTATTCCTAAAAATTAGCATAAATTATCTATTACAAAAAAAATCCTTTCGTTGCTTAAAATAATATCCTAGTATGTTGAAAATAAAAGCAAAAAAAAAAAACACAAAACACAAATGATAATTTATCTAGTATAGTAAATTTAACTGAAAATACAAAGACAGTTAATAATCCCGGTAATAGTTGGTAGTTAAACACAAAATAATTCGCTATTAACGATAACACACACCATTACCATTTTCGATACGAGGCTGAAATATTTAGAAGCGGGATTGCAACGCGAAATATGTGCGAACCGATAACACTGCAAATAAAAATCGGAATCCAGCCGTGCTATTTGCGTAAATTAACCTTCTTAATTGCATTTCCATCTGGAATACTCAGTGTGATATCTTGTCAGTTAGACACAGCGTTTTATTATACTGTATATTCACTTAAGTAGATATTTATATAGTTTATAAAGTGACCTTATTATTTTTCGCAAATAAAAATATTATATACATACATACACAATCACGCCATGTACCCAAAAGGATGTGGCACAAACTCTTTACATCATCCCGAAATCAGTCGCCTCCAAACATTCCTATCCAAACAAGCAACTTTCGCTTCATCCTCATACATAATTCCTCTCATACATGCTCTTTTTCCTACTACTTGGAAACTTTATTTAACTTTATTAAATGTATTAAAGTTTCGAGTTTCAAAAATGCTTTGCACATTTAGCATTATAAATTTGTAATTTTACAATCCTGTTTAAAGTCTAATGTAATTAATCTTCTAGCTAATAAAATATTTGTTCATTCGATCAATTATAATTGATTAACTCTATATTATGATCGGAATATTACAAAAACTGCAAACATATTTTTTCTATCTTGAAAACTAATCGCAGAGTTAAGATTTATAAAATAAAACAAAAATATTATATACGACATATATAAAGTTTCAAATTGAACCGCACCGCAAATAAGTAACTAACCATAAGATGCAGGGTTGGATTGGATAAAAAATTAGAACCGGGCGAAAGTTGCAAGATAGGCACCTTACATCCCAAAGTTGTTCAAATACGTTATGTTTTTATATATTTTTTTATTCTAAAGCTTGAATTACATTATACTTTTTTCGTCTAAATTCATACTAGATTTCTAGTTCAATTTTCGTTCAAGTTTTGTTCAATTTTCATACTTTTTTCACAATCGGTCGTGAATTTTGTCGAGTTTCTTCGATTTTTTCCGATGTATTGCCAGTACGCCAACTTAAAAATATAAAGTACTTAATTTTACAGATACTGAAAAACACATTTAAACAAAAATGGATACATATAAGGTTGGTACAATTGCGTGCACATGCGTATAATGTATCTAGTATAAAACTTGAATAAGAAAATAGAGCATGTTGTGTATTTCTATACTAGGAAACTTGAAAGAAACTTGGATGCAAAAATCTGATTTACATTATACTAGAACTGACTATTTGTACTTTAACGAAACTTGAACTAGAAACCTAGTACAAATCTAGACGAAAAAAGTATAATGTAATTCAAGCTTAATAAACATAAAAATGACATTACAAAAAATTGTAAAAATTGTGCATATAAAATTAAATATAATTCTTTATTTAAATCTAAGTTAAAAGACGATTTAATAAATAACTTTTTTCAAATATTGATATTTGAACGATAGTCAATTCTTAAATTTTTGCAAAACTAAGAGATCAGCCCGGTGCTCCAGTAGAGCCAGTCCAACCCTGATTCGATGTCTCGTAAAACAAGATCCAGAGAGAAACTTCCTGTATATATAAGCTAGAACCTATCTTATACAAGTCCGAAGTGTTTCATTAAAAACGACAACACATACTTCGATAAAACGAATGAAAATAAAATAAAAACAACATACAAATTACTATAGTACATGTCACTCGTGTAATTAGCAATTCTTTATAGAATGGAATTTACTTTTCTCATACCGGAAAAGTATAAAAACGATTCGTTCTATACATAAGATTCTAATTTGTATGACCGATTCCAATAAACTGCAAGATGTAAGCAAGATATAGCTTTATTTTTAAAATTAAATTAAATCTATTGTAGAGAAAAATGTTTGCAAATAAAACTAAACGTTGAAATTGAATCTAATTATTAAAAAAAAAAAACCTCGGATGGACTTAACAAGAAGAAACAATTTGTTATTATTGATTTTACGAGAAAAAAATCATTCTTTATAAATAGTTCTGCTTGTTGAACAAATATAAGTCTATCATCCAGAAAATCTAAGATTAAATGTACAGAATGTCTCTAAATTAAGATAACATGAAAAAAGAAATACAATTTATTGCATTATTTTTTTAAGTGGCTATTTATACATACGGTATGTATACGCAATTGGCTATTTATACTTACAGTATTTTTACGCAATTGGCTATTTAAGGTAGGTTAGGTTAATAGGTTGGTTTAGGTTTTTTTTTTTAGTATGTATAAATAGCCAATTGCGTACACATACCGTATGTATAAATAACCTCATCCTTTTTTTTTTTAGTTAAAATACAAAATTTCAATCAATTAAGAAAGTCAACAAAAATTATTCTACAAGACCATAGTTCTAGGATGCATGAAGAAAAAAATTAAAAACTGTTTTGTTTTTGTTTTGTTTTGTTTTTTTTTTTGATTTTGAAAATAATGTCCTGATAAAGACGAGCGTTGAGTTTCGTTGAAACGTTGATTATAAATAAATTTCAATACAGAACTTGAATCTAAATCTTTTATATAATGAGTTCTGAATTTTTTTACTAAGATTTTAATAATAAACAGAACATATATTCTATTATTTACTGTAAATGTCATGTGTATCATTTTTCCTGATGAAGACGGACGTTGAGTTCGTCGAAACGTCAATTATAAATAAATATTAATACAGAACTGTAACCCACAGCAGTTTTATTTTAATATAATGAGAAAGACTGAAAGACTTTTTACCATGTTAACAAATTAATTGTCGGTTGAAAATTTTGTAGTCTGTGAACTCTTTTTCAAACTGTTCTATGAACAAAACTAATATCAATTTTAAATAATGAGTAATTTTTTGTCATAAGTCTACAGTTTATTTAAAACAAACAACCAAAATTGGGACACTCTGTACATTTCTTTCTCTCGTATTCGGAGATAAATAAATTTCTCGATAGAGGAAGACGTTCTAACACGTTCGTTCTATATCCTAGTATCTCAGGCCACAGAGTGGAGATAATGTATATATGCCTGCGAGTCCTTGTTTTGCATTAAAATGTTACAGGTTATTAAGTTGGCAATGCTGCTAATTTATTGACATAGGCGTTTAAATGGATTGTTACCGTGCTGTATCTTTGTGTAATGTACTATACGTACGAGTTAATTTGTTTGTATATACTTATATATATATATATATATATATATATATATATATATATATATATATATATATATATATATTGTAAGGTTTTTAACACTGATTATATGCGCTTTTGTTTCCAATATAAAATGTACGCTTTTTTGTTGTAGAAATATCCGAATTTACTGTTGCTTGTAATTTGCATACATTTTAAAACAATTTGTAGATTTGCATGAGTTTTACTTGGATTTTAAATAATGCCACATAATGGAAATCGTAAAAGCTAAGGTCCTAGAAGTTTCTGCAAAATTAAAAAAGACATAAAAGCTAGTGAAACAATTTGTCGCTTCGTATGGGCAATTTTTATCTACTACATAGTGACAAAATCCTGTGTTATTTAGCAAAGTTCTTGCACGCAAATTCTCTGTCTAATAATAACCAGGAATGGGCATTTACGCGAAAAAAGTATTTTTTACGTTAAAAAAAAAAAAAACTAAAAATAATTTATTATTTTATTTCTTTGTTATGCCATTTTTCAAATTTGTTGTGATAAATCATGTATTTTTATGAGTATGAGCACCAACTTAAAATAACATAATATCCAAAACTAGTATATTTTTCAAAAACTTCATTATACTATTAGAATTATGTCCCCTTTGTTAAATAATTATATCTGCTTTTATGATATTTTCTAATAACAATATTTTTTTTAAATAGAATATATTTTGCTTTAAAAATTTTTTCATTTTATTTTTGTTTGTTGTATTAATTTTATAAATTATAAAAAATTAGTGCAAAATTAAAACTACTAAATAGGTACAAATAAGTGTGATTCAAATATAAATATAATTTTTTTTTTACATTTTTTTACGGAAAGAAATCGTACATAAATACATACATACATACACAATCACGCCATGTACCCAAAAGGGTGTGGCACAAACTCTTTTCATCATCCCGAAATCAGTCGCCTCTAAACATTCCTATCCAAACAAGCAACTTTCGCTTCATTCACATTCATAATTCCTCTCATACGTGCTCTTTTATTCCTACTACATACTTGGAAACTTTCGCTCACGCAAGCCACTCTCTCAATCATACCACTCCAACTACTCATCGGCCGTCCACGTAAACGAATAGCAGCAAAATCATTCAAATAAATCTTTTTAACCAAACGTTCATTAGACATTCACTCAACATGTCCGAACCATCTTAACTAACTAACACCAACTTTTGCTACAACATTTTTTCCAAAGAAAGAAATCGTAAATGTAAAAAATAGGTTTTACGCGTAAAAAATGATGTCATATACTACTAAATATTATTTTATCGGTACAAAATCTTACTACCAAAATACATATTTTATCTAAAATCCTGATACCTCAAATTAGAATAAATTTGTAGTCCAAATTCATAAAGAAAACCTAGTTTAAAAACAATAATATCTATTTTAATTTCTATCTAATTAAAATACATCATTGTCTCAACAAATTTCAAATCAATTTAATACCGACTATACACCGCGATTTAATTTTGCGACCTTACGAGACCTGATCAATTCCCCCCGTCAAAGACTACTTAACGGAAATAAATTCAATTAGAAAAACCACAACATCCCTAGAAATTGGTGTGCGCAAAACGCATTTCATCCTTTTCCGTTTACTTCGATAATTCAATATATACCTTTTGCGATAACAGAGGTCGCCGTTCGCCATGGTAGATACGATATAATACAACATACGTAGTCGACGCAAACCACTGAAGCGACTATCCGACCATTAGATCAACCATAATATAGATATAGGATACAATCGTGGGGAAAACCACTTGTAAAATCTGGTGTACAAATTTATTAAAATCCGTACAATCGCATTTAAAATCATATAAAGTCTTTACAATCGCGCTTAAAAATCATATAAAATCCTTACAAACTCACTTAAAATCATGTGAAATCCTTATAATCATCCTTAAAATCATGTAAAATCAACGAAAAATCATGTAGAATCTTTACAATCTTTCTTAAAATCCTTACAATTTCACTTAAAATCATATAAAATCTTTACAGACTCGATTAAATCACGTGAAATCCTTATACTCGTCTTTAAAATCATGTAGAATTCTTATAATCGTCCTTAAAATCATGTAGGTAAAAATCAACGAAAAATCATGTAGTATCCTTACAAACTTCCTTAAAATCGTGCTAAAATCCTAGGACTGTACAATCCGGTGTACAAAATTTAAGGCGAGTGGTTTCCCTCTTGGATACAACACAATATTTTATAATAATAATAATAATAATAATTACATACATACACAATCACGCCATGTACCCAAAAAGAAGTGGCACAAACTCTTTCCATTATCCCGAAATCAGTTTCCTCCAAACATTCCTATATCCAAACAAGCAACTTCAGCTTCATCCACCATTCATAATTCCTTAATAATTAGCGATGGAATAATTCGAACGAATAATAATCGATTATTTGATTGAAATCATTCGAATGATAGTACGTTTACATGTAGTATGATGCTTAAACTTGAATAACGAAAAAAATAAATAAGAAAAAATGCCAACATATAACTTATAAATAATTATAATTAATTGTAATTTCCTATAAAACTGAAAAGTAATAATAAAACTATATATTTAGTTAATTACTGTAATGTTATAGTGAAATTATAGAAAAACAGTAGTAAAATTTTACTATAAAAAAATCTGTAATTTCATTTTACCATAAATATTCTCTATTTCTACCTCAAAATTATGTAATTTTTAACATAATTTATAATAATATCACATAAAATAAGTGAAAAAATATGTAAAATTGCTTACTTTCTTGCAAAATTGCATCACATACTTAATGTAGAATTACATATTGTTAGTATAACTTCTTAAATTATGTAAAATTATAGCTTGCATATTAATATCTATAATAATTCATCAAAATAATGAGACTTAGTACATATGTAAATTTAGAACAATAATATTACAGAACAAAATAAATTTTACCTATTTATGGAAAATTCCTAACAGCAAATCTACTAAAGTTCTATAAATTTACTATAAAATAGACTTTAATAAAAAAAACCGTACTATTACATACCCATGTACTTTTCCATCCCGTTGGTAATATATCATATTACATAACATTTGTATTTTTAATCAATTACGTTAAAATTACAGCAGTTGAATAATTATACCTAGAAATACTGGACATCATAGTATCGCATGGTTTTTCTAGAATGTATATAAACAAAACAATCCATTTATTAGGTAGCTATATGTATGGTTGGTCTGATATCTGACCAGGTCGTCATTGCACGCGTTGCTGTCTCCGATAAATTAAGAAAATAAAAATCGACGACCGGCCCAAATTGAATTTGTGCCTTCAAGGGGGAACTCTAAATTAGAATCGAGCCAGGATACCCAAGACTTTAATTGTGGTTTTTGGTTGACTAGCCACACGGTTAGAGAAGATTCGATAATAAAATGTATAAGTTATTTTCATATTATAATAATTAAAGTTCTGTTTATTTTATACTAAACAGAATTTCAACCTCAGCTTTACGTGCTGCAAAAAAATATTCAGTTTATGTACATGTATTTAAGAAAGTGCTTATTTCAGTCGGCTATGAAAACAAAAAATTTATATAGCAGACTAAAATATTATTCTGAAACTATTTTTAAATAACTTTTTTCAAAATTTTTACAAATAAAATAAGTTTAATTAAAATATTTTTCATTATTGTTTAATTTAACTTAAACCGAAAGTAATATTAGTATTTTTTGGTAAAGAGTTTTTAGTTTTTGACAATTATTTTTTTTTTCTCAGATGATAGGTATAAATTTTTTTTCGAACACTATATTAGTGTATGATGAGTGTGAAATTGAAAAAAATGTTGTAGCAAACGTTGCCTCGTGTTAAAAGTCAGTTAAGATGGTTCGGACATGTTGAGCGAATGCGTCTAATGAACGTTTGCTGTTAAAAAGATTTATTTGAATGATTTTGATGGTATACGTTTGCCCAGTGGACGTCCGATGAGTAGTTGGAGTGGTAGATAATTGAGATAGTGGCTTGCGTGAGCGAAAGTTTCCAAGTAGTAGAAATAAAAAAGCATGTATGAGAAGAATTATGAATGTGAATGAAGCGACAGTTGCTTGTTTGGATAGAAATGTTTGGAGGCGACTGATTTCGGGATAATGAAAAGAGTTTGTGCCACACCCTTTTGGGTACATGACCTGATTGTGTATGTATGTATGTATCTTTAAAAATAATCAAACATATTAGTTTTGTTTTATCTTTTTAAATAACATTAATTTAAAATAAAAAGCTTTAGAATTATAGACTTCTTATTGTAATATGAGTTCTGAAATATTTTTTACCATGTTACAAGACTAAAAAACAGTTCAGCGTCAAATTGTTTAAAAATTTAATTGAAAAATTCCAGCAAAATAATGTTTTTGACTGATGACATTAAACGTCTGAGAATCAAAGACGCTGCTGATAGGATCTAACAAGAAACAAAATACGCATTGGTTGAATTGTACCAAAAAGCAAATTTCATCCGTGTAATTCGAAGAATTTTAATCAGAACTTCCGACTGAAGAAATACATCTAATTTTCGATTTTCCTCTTTAGCAGTCATATGACGTGACATGGCGAATAAGGGATAGGTTCATTACTTTATTTTAAATATGTAATTAATAACTAAATTTAAACCATTACAAAAATATTTATGATATTTGGCGAAATATCTTGCACTTCTTCACACATTTTCAGTAATCAAATTCAAATTCAAGCGAAAACACATACAGACACAATCACGCCATGTACCCAAAAGGATGTGGCACAAACTCTTTTCATCATCCCGAAATCAGTCGCCTCCAAACATTCCTATCCAAACAAGCAACTTTCGCTTTATCCACATTCATAATTTCTCTCTCATATATGCTCTTTTATTCCTACTACTTGGAAACATTCGCTCACGCAAAATACTCTCAATAACTATGCAACTTAAATTGACCTAATAATTTTTAATATAGCTGTTGGAAATGTCAAATAAAATACAATTGACCGTATTTCTTTAGTCGAATATACAGTTTCTGACAAATCTAACGGTGCATATTGCATTTCTTCATAGATTTTCAATAATCAAATTAAAATTCAAACGAAAATAAACAATGCAATTGTCAATTAACTTGACGTAATAATTTTGCAATATGGTCGCCTGAAGATGTCAGATTAAATACACTTGACGTTGTAGTTATGTTTGATGGTATAATAATGTCATTATTCGACCAGAAATTAATAATATTATGAAACACGACGAAAAAAACACTTATATAACTATACATTTTAACTTTCTAGCTGATTTTATCAGGTGTAAAAATTAGACTAAAATGAACATAGATGCCAGAATTGATAACGAAACAAGTTGGAACATTTTTTTGTTTTTTTCGAGGAAATAATGAATTCGGAATTGTAGCAAAGCAATTAACACGGTTAGGAATTTAGATAGGGCCGCGATATGTGTGAAGTATTTAACAATATAACAATGTGACGGAATTTTCATTTACAACACATTTGTTCACTCTAATTACTTTTCTTTAATACAATGTGATTAATTTGCTTCGTTATTTATAGACCTATTCATTCTGTCACTTTTCAGCTTCTAATATTGAATTTGACAAAAGTTTTTAATTAAAAATTAAATTACATATTGTTTGCCACAATATCCGTGGATTTCGTTTGTTTAGGATTCGATAAACCGAAGTTTCATGTTTCGCAACTATAGTTTAATATAAAAGCTTATTTAATCTTAACCCAAAAAAAAAATTATTACTAGTTTAAATTTAAGTTCTTTCTTCACAATTTTATTAAATAATAGAATTATTATAAATTCTTTATTTTTATTGCCATATTTATACCATGTTAACCAATGCAAAAAAGTTTTTTCTTTTTTTTATTTTTGTTAAATATTTCTCTACATTGCCCCATGTACAAAAAACTTTTTTCCAATTCTGACAGTTCTAACCAAATGTGACATTTAAAAAAAATGTCACTTTGAATAATAAAATTTTGCGGAATAAAGTTTGAAAATAAAATATATAAAATTTTTTTGCATAATACGCGCTTTCATTTGATTTGCAAAAGTGTTATAATACAGTTTAAAAAAAAAATAAATAAGGAATTATATAAATTTGGTTTTTATATAAAAATTTATTTGAGTAAAGAAAAGCATAATACAATAAGAAGATTTGCAAAATATCAAAATAAAGAATAAAAATACATGTATATAAAATAATATTATTTGAAACACAATAGATTTCGTAATATTAAGCCCCAAGTAAATTTGTATTTAATACGCTACTGACCGTCTGCTACTTATTAAAATTTAATAAAAAAGTTTGTTTTGTAATATTTGTAATTTTTTTTCAATTGAAAAAATAAAATTGCAATTACAACATAATTTTGCATAAAATAATATATTAGTTAACATAATAAAATATTTTTCAAAACTCATTGTATTAAAATAAAAACTATTTTAGGATTAATTTACAAAAGCTAAAAAGCTCTGTTTCTGCAAAAATATATAATTATTGTAGATCAGTAAATATGCACATGTATATTATTGACATATGTAATGTGATTTGTGAGAATTAATATTTTTTTTTGATCAAAACATTTAATTTAAATTTATATTCATTCATCATCCATTCATCATCCATCCATCTGAAAACTGTATTTAAATCCTTAAACAAAACACTATCACATATATTTGGTCACAAAATAACATATATATATATATATATATATATATATATATATATATATAAATATATATATTATATATATATATATATATATAGATTTAATATATTTATTATTCAGGTATGCAGTCATCAAATTTACGGAAAGGAAATAAAATTAAATTATACACATTTCCTTGTTTTTAGCAGTTGTTGGTATTATTTTTATTGCTTCGATATTTCGAACCAGATTTGGTTCTTCCTCAGGAAGTCGCACTACATTAGAAATTACAAAAATTGTTAACAATTATTAGATTTACATACATAACTATATGTTTCAATATTATCAAACTTACATGGTTAATACAAATTCGTAAAATTTATTTGTAACAAATGAAGGTCATATGTTCTCATGAATCGTTTTCTTTTCAAAATAATTTTAAAGTTAAAATATAGATTTAGAATTAACACAAATATTATTACCATTATCTAAACAGATATGTCAAATTTATAAAAAACAATTTAGTCAGTTATTAAAAATTATAAATAGTTTAAAAAAAAAAAATATATATAAAATACAGTAAAAACTTTTTTAACACCTGTTATTGTCAAAAATATTCTGTTTCAAGGTTAATTTCTATCACTTACTGCGCTGATCAAAAATATACAAGATTATAAAAATATACTACGTAAGTTGTTAAAAAGCGTGCAATTGTATTGTTCTTCTTATTATTTTTTCATTATTATTTGCGTTGTAATTATTGGCGGTAATACAAAATTTATTTCGTACTATTGTTTTTTAAGTAAAAAAGCATATATATTCGTTAGATTTTTCGTATCTGTTTTTTCGTTTAATGTATGCGTACCGTTATTCATGATAAAGCACATTTCGAGAAAAAGTCTTTTATAATAGTTGTTTTCAGTTGCTAGAATCTCAGGATTATCGTAATCTACTTTATGTTTTGTTTTTCGAACATGTACTGCCAAAGCACAAGTTTTATTCATTTTAGATTCGTCACTTCTGTGTTGATAAATTCTGTTAATAAGTTTTTGAGATGATTGTCGAAAAATAACGAAAAAATCATTATATATATATATATATATATATATATAAATATATATATTATATATATATATATATATATATATATAAATATATATATATTATATATATATATATATATATATATATATATATATATATATATTATGGCTAAATGTCGTGAGTAATTTGTGTGTTAGACAATATGTTACTTTGTGAGTAAATACATATCTAAAAATGTTTTTATTTATTTGTAAATAACTGATGTGCGTCTACCCTTAAAAAAACTGCATATCTATATTTTTTTGAGTTCCATATGATTTACATTAAATAGATAATTTTTTCCTATATATATATATATATATATATACATATATATATATATATATATATATATATATATATATATATATATATATATATATAATTCATTCATCTGGTTAGTTGATAGATATATCATTTAAATACAGTTAATACTCAAATATAATCATAAAGGAATAATCTGAAAATGAAAAATTCATATCGCCTCGACCTGGGATCGAAACAGGGTCCTTCCGCTTGCCGGGCGAATGCTCTACCACTGAGCTATCGAGGACATTACAGATCAAGCGAATGAAACCTAATCATTTTCAGTACACATTCTATTCATAATTTTTCATAGTCAACAAATACGAGGCGATATGAATTTTTCATTTTCAGATTATTCCTTTATGATTATATTTGAGTATTAACTATATATATATATAACGAAAATATAATTTTCATTAAATTAAATTGCGAACAAAACACATGCGAAGCAAATGAAACAAAAAAGAAAATCTTTTATAATTTTTTTTTTTTTAATTTCATGAGTTTCAATTGTTTTATTATTAAAAAGCCATTGTTTTTACAATAGAAGCCAGCGAGTAAACTTTTTTAAACAGATGGAAAATTACATGTTTATTATTTATTATACTGTAAAAATTAATGCAACAAAAGCGAACGATTTTTTATTTCTCATTTTCTTTTATGAAAAGCAAGATTTATATACGTATAAAGGTAAAAAAATAAATTATTATTTTCTATATTAAAATTTAGTTCTACTAGTTTGTTTGTTTCTTTTTTACAAATAAACAAAAAATTTATTTGGTATTTTATTTATTTTATTGTTGGAAAAACATCTACCAGAAAAGTATTAGAATTTATTAAATTTATACTAATTATTATATATTAGTTCACTGTCATTAAAGCGAATATTTAAATATTTGTGAAACTCTTAGTTAAATCGCAGAAAACATTGCTTTAATATTAAAAAAATAATAATTTGACGATATTTTAATTGGATGAAAAATAAAATGTGTCAAGTGTGGTTTCTTTTTTTAAAAAAATAAATTACAAAACATTTATACAAATGAGACACAATAAATTCCTAAAATACTTTTATAATATGTCAATTATTTCTTTTTTTTTCAAGATTAGTTATCTTGCCAATTAAGAGAAATAAATATTCTAATAAATTAAATTATATGTACATACATACATACATACATACATACACAATCACGCCATGTACCCAAAAGATTGTGGCACAAATTCTTTTCATCATCCCGAAATCAGTCGCCTCCAAACATTCCTATCCAAACAAGCAACTTTTGCTTCATCCACATTCATAATTCTTCTCATACGTACTCTTTTATTCCTAATACTTGGAAACTTTCGCTCACGCAAGCCACTCTCTCAATCATCTACCACTCCAACTACTCATCGGACGTCCACGTAAACGTATACTATCAAAATCATTCAAATAAATCTTTTTAGCCAAACGTTCATTAGACATTCGCTCAACATGTCCGAACCATCTTAACTGACTAATATCAACTTTTGCTACGACATTTTTTTCAATTTCACACTCATCATACACTAATCTATTTCGTACCCGATCTCTCCTTTTTACACCACATAAATATTTAGTTTACTCACTTTATAGACGAATAGTGATAGTTACATGAGGACACTACTAACCTGTAAAAAAATAAAATATATTAGTATATACTAGATAAAATTTATTATACAGATATACATTTCTAATTAGAAAAGTTTTATATAGATAATACAGTAAAAAATCTTTCAGAACTCATTATATAGAATAAAATTACTTTAGGTTCAAGTTCTGTATTAAAATTTATTTATAATCAACGTTTCGACGAAACTAAACGCTCGTCTTCATCAGGAAAATTAAATCATCCCTAAATATTTATTCATGATTTATTTCAAATATTTATCTATAAATTATTATTAAAATACAATAAATATTTATAAGATATTTAACGAAAATTTATACTACAAATATATACAATGTTTTATTTCATTTGTTGCTATTACAATAGATAACACAAATTTTGTTTAATTATAGGCTATATTTAATGATAAAATTTTGCATATAAAGAATGAATTATGTGGTACAAATTTTTCAATTTTCAACAATTTCAAAAACTAGAATAAATTATTATGATTTTACATTAACATAATTACATCCAATTTAATTTCAATTCATTGTACATATTTGTAATAGATAATTATTAATTATTTCATAAATAATGTTTTGAAATATTTATCTCGCAAACATAAATTACAAATAATTTATTACTAGATGTCAAATGAATTTATAGTAACATACATTATTTCTATTTAAACATGTTATTCATATTTTCTAGAACATTTTCTTGTGTAATTCTACAGTTATTATTTTTCAATATTATTGTCTAAATGTAATGTGTAGGAATAATATATATATATATATATATATATATAATTATGGGAAATTCCACTATTTTCAAAAGTTATTTAGAAAAAAAAAAATAGAATAACATTATAGGCCCCTATACAAAATATTTGCTTACATAACCAACTTAAATTAACATTCTTTTGAAATACATATGAATAAACTGAATATTTCAAATTTGTAGTACTGATACTCAAAAGATATCAATGAAATTTAGATAAATATGCATAATTTTAATTGTAGTGAATATTTTTATCTCATCTGACATGAATTTTGTATTAAATACAATAAATTTGAGAAAATGTATCAACTTTGCGTCAAAGTGATAAAATTTTCAGGATTTATTTTTTCAAATAACGTTTTTAGAAAAATATATTAGTGCTTCCGGCTAAATTTTTAGACAAGCACAAAAAAACCCAGTAATAATGATTTCTAAAAAATAAATAATATTTTTTTTCCAAATGATGTAGAGTTTTTGGCGGGCAATGTACTGAAAAAAAAAAACTGTTTTAACCAAATTAATTAAGAGATTGTTTAGTTAAAACAAAATGTATAACAATTCGTTTAATTCAAAATAGAAGGATACAAGAGGTATATAAAAAGAAGGAAAACATATATTTTACAATCGGGACGAGAACAAAGCTAAATAAACAAACATTTTAATCCAACAAAAACAAAACACACAAGTCGAAAACAAATGCGTACGCCAGAAATCAACGTCCAGCAAAACTAGAAAACACTTTTAAAGCAATAAATTAGATGAGTGCACACACATACGTAGAGAAAGAGCGAATTCATGGTCACAAACAGAGAAAATAACCAAAAATAAAACAAAAAAAATATCCCCTGCTTTTTATCCTTGGTAGCTTCAGACAATGCAAATGCACCTTATTGTGACTGTGTTTGTGTATATATACACACATATGCCATGCTATGTCAGCTACTTTGGCAAGCGAAAAAAAAATACATTCACACACACACACACATATATGCAGGTGCTATGACATATGCAACAAGTTTCATATGAGATCGTAAATCAAAACGAGCGAATTCAACGTTTTCATAGTTTAAATTTCAACTATGTTCGTATTCACACACACATACAAAACCAGGCAAATACCCGTAGACTAAATGTCCCATTCTATTTGACCGTGTTAATTAAATTTCTGGTATTTGTTTTCGAATTGCGTAAAAGCAACTCAACATTTGGGCTGCATTATTCTTTTGAAAATAATTTTTGTTTAAATTTATTTTTGCCAGCTTGCATGGTTTAATAAGATGTGTGTTTTATCAATGGAATAGAAAAGTACATTTATATGTAGTATTATGATTTTTCTTTTTACTTAAGTCTCTTTTAGTAAATATACAGAACTTCAGTAAATTTGCTGTCAGGAATTTTCCATAAATAAGTAAAATTTGTTTAATTCTGTAATATTATTATTAATATAATTATACATTTAAAAATTTCCATAAAGGATGTATTTTATAATTATTACAGATATACGCAAGCTATAATAGCTGTGTTTTTTTTACATACCATTCAGATCAGTAAATCTTATAAATGAGCTGAGCTGAGCTGAGCTGAGCTGAGCTGAGTTTTGCTGAGTGAGTTGTATTGATAAATAAAGCAGTTTATTTGAAAGTGACGTTTAAAATCGTAAGTTCCACATATAATATAACCTAAAATATTAGATGTATTTGAGTTGTTTGCGTTGATAATTTATTGCAGCTCGCCCCGGATATCTATTGTTTGATTACAAAATAAAATATCCAAATATAAATGTCAACGTATCAAACACGTTATCAAATCAAACTAAGAAAATTTGAATTGCGCATATGCGCTCACTTGAATCTCAGCTAAGCACTAGCTAAATATCAAACTCAGTATCGGTAAAGGGGGAAAGCAATTCACTCACTTCGAACTCAGTTACGAGACGGTAAATAAAACAACTATTATTTCAAGGTTACTAATATTTGATGATCTGAGCTGAGTTTTTCGGTAAAAAAAAACGCAGCTAATATTATATAATTTAAGAAGTTACTTATATCACTAATCTAATATGTAATTCTACATTAAGTATGTGATGCAATTTGCAAAAAGTAAGCAATTTTACATACTTATTAGGTTATTTTTACTTACTTTATGTGATTATTATAAATTATGTAAAAATTACAGAATTTTGAGGTAGAATAACAGCATATTTATGGTAAAATGAAATTACAGATATTTTTATAGTAAAATTTTACTAATATTTGTCTGTAATTACGCTATTTTTTTTTTTACAATGTAATAAATATAAACATAAATATAAAAAACTTATTGTATTAAAATAAAACTGCTGTAGGTTAAAGTTCTGTATAAATATTTATTGAAAATCGACGATTCGACGAAACTCAATGGTTGTTTTCACATCAGAATAAATGACACTATCACGATAATATCATTTATCCTGATAAAGACAAACGTTGACTTTCATCGAAACGTCGATTTTAAATAAATATTTACACAGAACTTTAACCTAAAGCAGTTTAATTTTAAAAATCAGACTAGCCAAATAAAATAGAACATATAGTATAAACCTATACCAATACAAACTATGACAATTTAATATTTTGTTTTTCGTTTGATTCACAAACGTTACAGTTAGTTCACTATATGTGTAATTGAGTTTGTGTTGAGTTTATTAACTTATTTTATTTTGCAAAAAAAAACAAGTGCTTTGAAGTATGACTAAATACATAGTGGCGTTTTAACTGTTTTGCCATATTTTGTTTGTGTGTGAAAATTTCGCTTTTTGCTTGTTATAATCAAAAATCGCGTAAAGCATTCCATGTTATCCGTTTCAGTGATTATACACTTTTAAAACAGAGTTGATTATTTAAAAAATTATTATAAATAAAATAATTCTCATTTCTGTCCGACTTATTTCATATATTATTTTAATTTCTTTATATAATTAGTAAAATTTAATACAATATACTTTCGCAAAGTCTAATTAAATAATTTTCTAGATTTATTAAAATTAAAATAAAACTTCTCTAGGTTAAAGTTCTGTATTAATATTTATTTATAATCGACGTTTCAACGAACTCAACATTCGTATTCATCAGGAAATGAAAATTTATGATCTAGTTACTTATTTGTTACCTAGTAACTTGTTTCTATGTTCTGTTATTTACTGTAATATCATTTATCCTGATGAAAACAAACCTTGTGTTCGTCGAAATGTCGATTATAAATAAATATTAATACAGAACTTTCATCTAAACCAGTTTTATTTTAATATGAGTTTTAAAAGATTTTTTTATTATGTTAAAATTAAAATTACTTAATTCATCTTCAATAAACTTCAATTCCTATCAAAAAATCTCTTTTAAAAGTGAGGTGAGAATACGAGCCCTGTATTTCTAAACCAAATAGTAAATAATTTCAAAAAAAAACTTTTCAAATATAACTTATTATTATTTATTTCTATTAAAACAAAATTTCTAAGATAAGGATTTGGTTTATAAGGAACTCTAGACATACATACATACACACATACACAATCACGCCATGTACCCAAAAGGGTGTCGCACACACTGTTTTCATCATCCCGAAAACAGTCGCCTCCAAACATTCCTATCCAAACAAGCAACTTTCGCTTTATCCACATTCATAATTCCTCTCATACATGCTCTTTTATTCCTACTACTTGGAAACTTTCGCTCACGCAAAACACTCTCAATCATACCACTCCAACTACTCATCGGACGTCCACGCAAACGTTTACCATCAAAATCATTCAAATAAATCTTTAGACAATCATATCAATTTTATTTTTTCTTAATTTGAAAATTTCGGCCTTAAAATGAGTTCCTTATAAGCCGAATCTTTACCTTGTAAATAATTTAGGAACGAATTAACTAGAAAAAAAAAAATTTCTATTGTATAAACCCAATTTTAACCCATTAAAAAAAAAAAAAAATACAAACTAGTTTTTCGTATTATTTATTAAATAATTCGAATACGTATTTAATATTCCGCTTAAAACATTAATTATATCAAATCTAATTAGGAAATTGTCAGAATATAATTGCGTATGCAAAATAGTGTGCGACGACACGCAAAGTGCGGAGGAACGCTATACGTACAGAGGCCTAGGTGTGTTAAATTCACATGAGAACCGATAATAAATTCTTCAGCCAACAAATTGCCAAAGCAGGATCTTACATAAACATGACAGATTGTATGCTGCGTGTGTGCACCAACTACCCAAGGTGCTAAAGGTTGGAAGGTTTGTCCTTAATATTCTTGTTATATTACCAGCTCGTAAACCTCGCTGTACAGAAACGTGTAGAAATTTCGATACAAGAAAGCTACATAATTTTGTAGCTTTGTATCATTTATAAAAAAAATCGAACCACATACTTATGTGCAGTGTTGTGACAGATTATTTTAAAAATATTCTAAATCAAGATCAGAACAGTTAATATATTTTAAATTAGATTATAGATAAATTTCCGCAATCGGATCTTTTGTTCTTAGGATCAGATCAGAAATTTGTGATTTTTTTTACAATAAAAAAGAGGTAACATGATTCCCAAGTATTGTATTAATTAAAAAATTAATAATTTTATTGAATTTTTATTTTAATCGAAAAAATTTTCGAAAAATTTCTTAAAACAAAAAATATAAAACAAATTATTTATTTACGTAATTAGTACAGGAATCAAATAGTTCATTAGAGCTTACATCTTTTTCATAGTTCCTTTTTAGAAATAATAATGATTCAAATTACGGAAAATGACTGCTGTAGAAATGAGATTTTTACGTGGGGTATGTGGTGTAAATAGGAGAGATCGAGTACGAAATAGATTAGTGTCTGATGAGTGTAAAATTGGAAAAAATGTTGTAGCAGAAAGTTGCCCCCGTGTTAATAGTCAGTTAAGATGGTTCGGAGCCATCTTGAGCGAATGCGTCTAATGAATGTTTGCTGTTAAAAAGATTTATTGGAATGATTTTGATGGTATACGTTTGCAGGTGGACGTCCGATGAGTAGTTGGAGTGGTATGATTGAGAGAGTAGCTTGCGTGAGCGAAAGTTTCCAAGTAGTAAGAATAAAAGAGCATGTATGAGAAGAATTATGAATGTGGATGAAGCAAAAGTTGCTTGTTTGGATTGGAATGTTTGGAGGCGATTGATTTCGGGATGATAAAAAGAGTTTGTGCCCACACCCTTTTGGGTATGTATGTAAATTACAACCTCCAGGTGATAATATTTGAATTCTTTACACATTATCAATACATAAATACAAATTCAAGTGAAAATAAACAATGCAATTATCAATTAACTTAACTTTTAATATAACTATCGGAGATGTCAAATTAAATACACTTGACCGTGTTTCTCTGATCGAGTATGCAGTTCTTGACAAATCTGACAGTGTCATATTGCATTTCTTGCACTACTTTACATATTATAAGTATTCAAATTAAAATTCAAGCGAAAATAAACAATGCAATTGACGTAATAGTTTTCAAAATATAGCTCCCGAATATGTCAGATTAAATACACTTAATGTTACACTTAATGTTTGGAGCTGCCCCACCAGTGGCGTATATAGTAACTAACTGCTGTATAATAATATCATTATTGTACTAGTAACATAATGACCTCTGTCTACATAGGCAATATGGTAACGTAATATACAAATATTATAATACGCTTAAAGAAAAACAATATTCTTTCTGTATTTTCTGGTTCTTATGTGTCTCTTTGTTTTTCCAACACTAAATAGAAAAGTAAAAAAACTTCAGCTGGCGTTTGTACAGGAATACATACATGTTGATCGAAAATACACGGAAATGTCTGCACAGGTCCTGAAATCTGGCGGTTGCTTCCCATCCTGACATAGGGAATGCACGACGTGACGGTTGTATTAGGCTTAGGGCAGGGAGTTAGGTGAGACATTTATAGTATGAGGATAGCACATTGGGCACACTAATTTATTGGTGAACTTAATTAAGATTTCTCGCTGACGCGGCACAGATCGTGTTCAATGATCATTCGTTCACTAGTCTATATTAATCTGGTCCCAAACTTCACCAGACATCATCGTTTTCAACTGTTTAACACTAATGCAGACGTATTGGCGATATTATTGCATTATTTATATATTTGTATATATATATACCATATATACCGGGTGTTCGTTCGTTAAGTTCGTATAGGCGTTTAACATGCATTTTAAAATACTTTTCGATAGGGCATAAAAAGTTTTATAATTTGGTTTTAGTTTTAATTTGCTAGCATGTGCCGTTTGGGCGCTAGAATTTTCTTTGATTTTCTGGTTTTTATTTTTTTCTCAAAAACTATGATGTGTAGAAATAAGATGTTATGGAAAAATGGGGAGTATTGAGTATTATTATTAAGTAAAGAAACCATTATTCTAGGATGCATCGTTTAGTAGAAAAAAATTAAAAACTGAATTGTTGAAAATTTGTCGGAATTTTTTTCAAAATAAAACTTTTTTCAAAATTTGCTCAAAAAATCTGAAAAAATTCAGTAAAATAGAAAAATTAGCTACATAATAGGTAAATAACTTTTTTCTCTAACTCATTCTGGTTTGGCAGAAAAAATTATTGAAAATTAAAATTTTTTGTATTTTCTTCTCAAACCTGCATGAGTAGAGAAAAAAGTTACTTAGCTATTATGTAGCTAATTTTTTTCTCTATTTTACTGAATTTTTTCAGATTTTTTTAAGCAAATTTTCAAAAATTCAGTTTTTAATTTTTTTCTACTGAACGATGCATCCTAAAATAATAGTTTCTTCCCTCCATTATAGTACTCATTATTCCGCATTTTTCCATAACAAGCTTATTTTCCTGCACCTCATAGTTTTTGCAAAAAAAAAATAAAAAAAATTTTAGTGCCCAAACGGCACATGCTAGCAAATTAAAACTAAAACTAAATTATAAAACTTTTTATGATCTTTTTATGAAAAGTATTTCTCCGAATTTAACTCGAGAAAAAAGTATATCGCATATTATCGAAAATGCATGTTAAACGCCCATACGAACTTAATGAACGAACACCCGGTATATATATATATATATATATATATATACCGGGTGTCTACTTTTTTTTTGTTACATAGGGAATACAATGCTAAAATTTTCATTTGGTGATAAATTTTCCCCTAATTATTATAGAACAAAAGTACAAATACAAAAGTTGTTTAGAATTCAAAAATGCATCAAATGATGCCAAATTTATCAATATAGGATGTTCCGATCAAGAATTAGAAGCAAATTAAAATTTCCATTTTTGCGCTCTTTACATCAAAGTGCCATGGAAATTAAACAAATAATTTCATTTCTTCTGGAGTTTGAGTTTGACAGATCGTATTTATTTTATTGTTACGTTCTGTATTATTATTATTATTATTATTATTATTATTATTATTATTGAAAATAATGAATAAACTTAATGTAAATGAAAAGCTATTAAGTATAAAAAGTATTAAGTATTTATTATTTATTACAATGAAAGGGTATTTTACTCGGCTGTACACTACGTACTAGCTGTGGTTTTAAATTGTGAATGTCTCCATTATAATTTTAAGTAATTGTTTAATTTATTTATTAACTTCAAGTTATAAAAACAATACATTTGAATTAGATGACTGGCATTATGCCTAATATATTTATTATAATAATTTAAACTTATCCCTGAGGATGCTGTAAGTTGTGCAGTGAAACGTCGGATAAGAGTTTAATAAATAGTAAATAGCTGAACTCCGTAAAACTTTCTTTATTTATTACAATATTCAATATACCTATAAAACAGAAAAATTCATGAATACAAGATATAGGAGAACAAAAACGAAACTAACAATTTAAATTAAATGTTCAAATAAATCGCCATTAACTGCCAAACAATAACCTAATCTGTTATAAAATTCGTGACGTACAGAGCTTAATTGTGTTTGTGTTATATTATTGCACTCTTCAACAATGGCATTTTTCAAATCAACAAGATTTTTGATATGTCGTTTATAAATTTTCTCCTTCAAATATGGCCATAAAAAGAAATCGCACGGTGCTAAATCGGGCGATCTAGCTGGCCAATTAATTGGACCACCTCTACCAATCCATGAATTTGGAAAACATTGATCCAAATATAATTTAATGTTGCAGCTGTAATGTGCCGGACATCCGTCTTGTTGATACCAGACAACATTATCTTGAGTTGCACACTCTTCTAACTGCGGACCAATATGATTTTGCAACATATCCAAATATTTTTCGTTGTTTAAATTATTTTCAATAAAAAATGGCCCAATTATACACCTGCCAAAAATTCCAGCCCATACATTAACTGTTTCTGGATATTGGGTACGTGTTGCTACCATTAAATGAGGATTTGTTTGGCTCCATATTCTAAAGTTTTGTGTATTAGGTTCGCCGTGTAAAGTAAACGTAGACTCGTCAGTAAAACAAATAGATTTCAAGAAGTTTCTGTCTAAATTGGATTTTTCCATAATAATGTTACTAAATTCGCTTCTAGCCATTTTATCCGCTTCAAATATCTCTTGGTGCGTGGAATATTTATAAGAATGATATTTTTCATTTTTTAGTACCTTATGTATTGTTGAAGGATGCAAATTTAATTCAGCACCAAGTTGACGCACACTAACATTTGGGTTTTCCGTTACACACAAAAGTATATTCAATGTATTTTCTTTAATTGCATTTTGATTTAAATTCTCCTCCTGATCTTCTGCGTTGATTTTTCTACAATTTTTACAACGTTTTAACACACTTCCAGTTTCTTCGAATTGTTTAATTATCCTACGAATAGTCATAGCGGAAGGTATGGGACGGTTTTCAAAGAAAGCGCTGAATAAATCTCTTACTCGTCGTATCGAATTTCCAGTAAAATACCATTTTACGCACTGAACTTTTTCATTTACCTTAAGTTTATTCATTATTTTCAATAATAATGATAATAATACAGAACGTAACAATAAAATAAATACGATCTGTCAAACTCAAACTCCAGAAGAAATGAAATTATTTGTTTAATTTCCATGGCACTTTGATGTAAAGAGCGCAAAAATGGAAATTTTAATTTGCTTCTAATTCTTGATCGGAACATCCTATATTGATAAATTTGGCATCATTTGATGCATTTTTGAATTCTAAACAACTTTTGTATTTGTACTTTTGTTCTATAATAATTAGGGGAAAATTTATCACCAAATGAAAATTTTAGCATTGTATTCCCTATGTAACAAAAAAAAAGTAGACACCCGGTATATATATATATATACATAATATAAAACAATATCAGAAATATATGCTATTATAAAAAATAAATAGCAATTTGCTGAACAGAGACACAAAAGTCTTATAAAAAAAATTAAAACATGATTTTTGATTTAATGAATTAATATTCTCACCAAACTTAGATTACCTTTACTTGTATAAACACTAATTATATACAGGCGCCAGTAATTTAAAACAACTGTAGTTCCTTGGTTATTTCCCATATCTATTTTTATTCCGATAGTTTTTTATTTTCACATTCAAATTTATCGAAAACAACATTCCATAAATATACACGTACACATGTAATTTTATCTGAAACTGTCAAACTAGATTTGAAACAACAACTTCTCAAACCCGAAAAATAAAACACAAAACGAAAAAGTATAAAATCAGTTAGTTGGTACATTAATATACAACATCCTCATACTTCAGCGGAGCCTAGCTTCATCTCTGCTCCGTGCAACTGACACGTAATAAATATCTGTCAGTTTTAAAATGTCAAAATGATCATGACAGGGGCTTCTGACTTCATATAATCGCACCGTACTACATTTATAAACGTTTTAACTCTTTGAAGGAGGAAAAAAAGAGGCATAGCTAACCGGTATTTTGCTACTTAGTATGGACTTAATCACTTCGTTAACTGTGAGTTATGAAGAGTTTGTAATCATTGGCCTAGGAACGTTTGTCTGTTATAGTTATTTATGCTTCAATGATAATACAAGAGAATCTATGTGCCTACTGTAATTTTTAATGTGTTTAGTGGTTTTTGTAATTTTGTTTTTCATCTTTTGACAAATGAGACTTTTAACGGTATTTACTAAACCGTAAATATGAAATATTTTTACGATGTTTATTTAATGGTTTTAATGGCTTTTTAAAGTTTCCAAGTAGTAGGAATACAAGAGCATGTATGAGACACGAATTATGAATGTGGATGACGCGAAAGTTGCTTGTTTGGATAGGAATGTTTGGAGGCGACTGATTTCGGGAAGATGAAAAGCGATTGTGCCACACCCCTTTGGGTACATGGCGTGATTATGTATGTATGTATATATGTATGTATGTATGTATTTAATGGTTTTTTGGTATAAAAATATATGTATACGAAGTCAAAATTACATGTTTTTATCTTGAAATAGGCTTTATTTTATTTGTGAGTTTGTTAATTCGCTTGAAATATAGTGTAATTTATTTTGAAACATGAACAAACTACTTAATATTTAAAAAAATCTGTTGTGGCCACCACAGAATCGACCATTAAATAAATTTATGGAATAGAAAAATTTGAATAACTACTGTATTTTTGGAAACTAAAACTAAAACTGTCTTGAATTAGATATGCTACTTATTCACAGAATTATATATATATATATATATATACAGTAGCGCAGCCAGGATTTTGTCTTGGGGGGGGCCCAAGGATTTTATCTTGGAGAAGCAAAAAAAAAAACAAATACTAACCAGATTTTCACTTTATCTTACATAAATCGAATAATTAATAGTTTAAAATAATGAATTTTGGCTCAATATTTTGGGGTAAATAATTGTAGCGTTAGAAGTGACTGCTGAATATATGACTAAACAAATAAAAATTGTGCTAATTCTGCTAGCCTTGGGGGGGGCCGAGGCCCGTCGGCCCCCCCCTTGGTTGCGCCACTGTATATATATATATATATATATATATATATATATTATAAAAAAAATTATTTACGAGAGGAATTATGAATGTGGATGGAAGCTAAAGTTGCTTGTTTGGATATGGAGGAAACTGATTTCGGGATAATGGAAAGAGTTTGTGCCACACTTTTTGAGTACATGGCGTGATTGTTTATGTAAGTATGTACTTTTTAAGAAATTTATACTAATTATTAATTTTCATATGAAGCTCAAAGTAGACCAGAAAATATATAAAAAAATACAATAAATTTTTTTTGATGATGGCCTAACAAGCCGAAATGTACATTGTATAAGTTAAATAAATTTTGAAACAAAAAAACCAAGAGTCGTGCGTTTAATTTCTATTATAAAAATTAAAAAAAAAATGTTTCTTTGCGCCCCCTCGAACTCAAAATATAGTTACGAAAACGAGTAGCTCACAATTTAAACAATATTACATAATGGTGTGAACCAATTATTTTTACATAAAAACTCATTAGATCACTAATTATATATAAAAAAAACTAGAATTGTAAATCTGTTACTTTGCCATCTGGTGTACCCAATAGTGTGTTGTGATGGGGTACGGAATACGGGGCCTTATAGATTCGTTGTAGATCGTTATCGGGCATATAGGCAGGGCACGTTCACTTCGGGGCGCCAATATGCGAACGCGCGGGCCTTTGATCTGACACGGCAAACGGTGTAACTTCGTCTTTACGCGCGCGAAATACGCAAACCTTTGTGGCTTTACATCTACCAGAGCTCCACCATACACACATATCTATGCAGATATATACACACACGGCAACCGCATATCCTCCGTTTTCTCGAACGTTCAACGTCTCTACGCATTTGTATCGTACGCCGATTTCAAATTGGATTGAAGTTCGGTTTCGCAAACGCGGTTACTAACGGTTTATACGACGACCTGAGCCTAAGGTTAGTTATTGAGGAGCGAGGTGGAGAAATGATTGTTGACTTGAGAGGGCGGTTACAACTTTATCAACTAATATGGAAATGTGTTTTGGTTCTTGTTTAATCTAAAGATCCTACAGTTGTGCCCCAAAAATTTGACGCCCAAGGCAAATCATAAACATGGTATTTTGTATTTAAAAATTAATTTAAAATTAGTATTTACTGAGAAAAAATGGCAATTGATTTTTTACTCCCGCTGAATACAACTAACAAGCAACCATATCGCCGATTTAAAAGAGCTTTAGGTATTCAAATAAAACACTAAAAACTATGCGAGACGTATTTTTTTATCGGCAACCGTCAAGATTTAGGAGGTAAAATTTATCCCCAAAGTTTAGAGTAAAATTGGTTTTTATTTTTTTTTTCTCGGAAACTATGCATTCTAGAACAAAAGTGTAAATGTACGAATACCTAAATTTTTTGAAGAGCTATTAACCGATGGTATTAATTTTTTTCTATACGATTTGTAAAGTTACCTTTTTGCACCCCTAACATATATTTTACTCCATATTTAATTGTTATGTAATTTTTTCAAAATTTTGTTTTATATTAAAATAAAAATTTGACGTGTTTTAAATTTTTTTTTTAAATTATTTATTATTTTATAATAAATAATTTTGAGTATATACAATGCAGTTTTGGTGCCTACGTTGATGTATAGGGTAGTGAATGTTGGGTTTGGTTGCAAAAGCATAAACGGAAAATGACTGCTGTGGAAATGAGATTTTTACGTGGGGTATGTGGTGTAAATAGGAGAGATCAGGTACGAAATAGATTAGTGTATGATGAGTGTGAAATTGAAAAAAATGTTGTAGCAAAAGTTGCCCCGTGTTAGAGTCAGTTAAGATGGTTCGGATCGTTCTAATGAAGGTTTGGTTAAAAAGATTTATTTGAATGATTTTGATGGTATACGTTTGCGTGGACGTCCGATGAGTAGTTGGAGTGGTATAATTGAGAGAGTGGCTTGCGTGAGCAAAAGTTTCCAAGTAGTAGGAATAAAAGAGCATGTATGAAAGGAATTATAAATGTGGATAAAGCGAAAGTTGCTTGTTTGGATAAGAATGTTTGGAGGCAACTGATTTCGGGATAATGAAAAGAGTTTGTGCCACACCCTTTTGGGTACATGGCGTGATTGTGTATGTATATATGTATCTACTCCTAATACAGAAACACGTATGTACTCATAAGTAAGTTTGATTATTTAGAACTCGTCAATATTAAATAAGAAAAAAAAAGTATCTACATATAATATAATAGATATTAAATATATCTATTTATAATATAATAGTACGCACTCTACCACCGTACTCTACTACTAACTCTGCCAATATAAACTGGGCGTAATACCTAAATACCTGTATAAAATACAACCTGATTTAAAGTAAAATTATTATAAAAACATTTTCAATACAAAATTTTACTTACTTTTAATGAAGTGTTAATATTTATTCGCAGTTACTTCTTGAAGTTTTTTCGATACACATATTTTTAAACTCTCACACACATAAAAATAACAAGACGTTTTCTTTATATTAAACACACGAAAACACTGTAATGTAATATAGCAATATTTATTAAACATAATATTTAATCCCAAAGATAACTTAGCAAACAACAAATATATTAAAAATCTAAAAAATTTAGGTTAATACATTTTTAATATTGTTTAAAACATTTAAATATATACACGATAAACGAACATTTTGCTATAAAATCTAGACACGAACTGAACGGGTGAAGGTTATAACTAGAAAAATTCTTTTGTCAATAACAGGCAATTTCTGGATTGGTCAGAAATCTACAATGAAAATATATTAAATTAATCTAACGAGTTATAACATTCATTAAATTTAATAATTATTTCAGAGCATATTTACCAGCTAATATACACTTTATAAAAGCTGCTTTTATTTACAATGTGTTAGAAAAGAATAAATACATATTTAATTTAAAAAAATAATTTAATACATACATACATACACAATCACGCCATGTACCCAAAAAGGTGTGGCACAAACTCTTTTCATCATACCGAAATCAGTCGCCTCCAAACATTCCTATCCAAACAAGCAACGTTCACTTCATCCACATTCATAATTCCTCTCGTAAATGCTCTTCTATTCCTACTACTTCCTACTCAATCAGACCACTCCAACCACTCATCGGACGTCCACGCAAACGTATACCATCAAAATCATTCAAATAAATCTTTTTAATAAATAATTTAATAATATTTGATATTATTTTTCCCGTAACAAATATGTTTTATTATATCAGAATGATATTACAGTGTATTTTATTAATAATAGTTATTAATAATAATAACCGATTGATATTAATATCCGAAAAAATTATGAACACAAACCTTTACTAATTAAAAATTCCAATACTTTTTTTTATCATTTAATATTAACGAGTTATAAATAATCGAACTTACTAATGAGTACATACGTGTTTCTATATTTATAAAGAGTAGATAACCCTTTAATACAATAAATAATTAAAAAAATCAAAAACACGTCAATTTTTTTTTTAATTGGGCTATCTTAATATAAAATAAAATTTTGAAAAAATTACATATCAATTAAATATGGAGTAAAATATATGTCAGTGGTGTAAAAAAAAAGTAAAGTATAAAAAAAAACGTATAATTAAAAAAAATGCATAGTTTCTAAGAATAAAATAAAAACCAATTTTACTTTGATCTTTGAGGATGATTTTTACCCCCTAAACTTTAACGGTGGCCGATAAAAAAAAACGTGTTGCTTAGTTTTTAGTGCTCTACTTAAAAATAACCAAAGCTCATTTAAATCGAAAATTAACACCTGGTTTAAAACTGAAATTAACTTAAAAAAAATAATTCTTCTTTCAAGCGATAATAATAAAAATATCGCAAACATATTTGTGCGATTCCAATTTCAGTGATTCGAAAATCAGTGTAAAAAAAGAAATAATTTTTGTCAATTTGGCAAATTTCAAGAAAAAAAATAAACCTCAATTGAAAATAATATTGGTGTTAGTGAAAATATGCGGGTTAATAATGTAAATCTCAAATAATATAAATTAATGAGCGATGTATAGAAAGTGGAAATTCAATGGAAAACTGAAGTTAAAAGAAAATTTCCAACTACGAGTCTATATATAAGGTGCAGACAAAGTTTGACTCTGAAAGTTGATAGAAAGATCCAAGTATTAACTTTTAATGTGTCTGTTTCTGACATATAGCAAATGTTAATTCAATGATTTATTATAGAATATAAACTTTTGATTCGCTATGAATTGGGCAAAAATTTCGATGTGGTTTAATATCGCAAAAATTATTTACCACAATAACAGGAAATTTTATATAAACCTTTAAAAGTATTCAAACTTGCTTCTATAAGTATTTTAAATTTGTATTATTAATATAAACTATGTATTTGCATAATATAATTTATGTATTGTATAATATTTATTTATTTAGTATAATAATTCAACTTAATAGTCTATAAACATACATACATACATACACAATCACGCCATGTACCCAAAAGAGTGTGGCACAAACTCTTTTCATCATCTATAAGTCTATATAAGTACAGATTTCTATATAAAATCGATATTTGAATCATGTAATACAGAAAATTTTGTTTGTACAGAACACTATAGGTATGTACACTCGTCAAAAAAATATGTACCTTGCATTTGCGAGATTTTTTTTTTTTGCAGGTCGAGTCTGCAAAATGCTTGACAATTTCAAACGGTGTCGTGTGTCACTTACGTACGTGTCAGATGCGTACAAATAAGGTTCGGCTCAAGCCCAGGTAGTGAGGGTACTTAGGCCGAGTGTCAGATGCGTACAGAGATTTGGGAAATGTCGAGTTGTCATTTGCGTCAATAGTGAAATATCATTTGTGCCACGAAACCCTATTATCTGCGCCAATGTTGGCTTAGGGTAGGTTAGGTTAAGGTTTAGTTATGTTATTATTCAATATAGGCGCTTATCTCATCGACGCAAATGACGACTTGCGCAAATGATTGGCTAGGTTAGGTTAGGTTATCTTTTAATCTTGGGAGACCATGCGTGGAAGACAATTCGGTCATGACCTTTTTTGTCTCAGGTATAATTTCAAATTTTGGGAAACAACTCGGCCCTGTCCATTAATCTACACAAATTAAATTTAAACCACTAAATATAAACTAAGTACCTTCACTACCTGAGCTTGAGCCGACCCTTATTTGTACGCAAGTGATACTAAATAATATTTGTACGCATATGACACGTACGTAAGTGAGCCTATTTATTTCGAACTGTTCTCTTAATCGGAGAATATTTTATTATTGAACACATTTGTTTTGGTCGTTAAAATAGTCTAAATGTTCAAAATTTGTTCAGAACTCGCAAAATGCAGAGTAAATTTCAAAAAAAAGTTCACGCCAAAGCATCGTAAGTCCTTAAAATTAAGCGAAATTTACGTCAAATTGTTTGAATTTTTAACGCCTTCTTGGCAAATTGAGTCGAAAAAATTTGATTGTATACCATACATGATGTCAAAAGTTTAACAATTTTTTTTAAATCAAACAAATTTTTTCTCTGCGGTATTTTGTGGTTCAAATGATCCATCATCTTGCATGACCTTAAAGATGAAACTTCAAATTTTTACGGACGTAAAATTTCATTCAATTTTGTTCAAAATCGGCCGATTTGAAGGTAATTTTTCAGATTTTTCGAGTGGCGCGTTTTTTTTTTTTGATATATTTGTCTATATTCTGTACAAATTTCTATATAGAACCGAATATTAGATCGTGTAATACAGAAAATTTTGTTTATACAAAGAACACTATAATATTTTTTTTGTACAGAAAAATGTACCGTGTAAAGCCAGCATAATAAAAATTGTTACTTATAAAGATCGCAACGAAAATAGATCGTCTTGTACAATACAAATATTATGCTAATTATAAACTAGTTCTATTTTTATAGCTGATTGATCACAAAAATAGTTTACTAAGAAGAACTTTTAAGTCGATTTAAGAGCCCCTGATGCCCCAATAAAACAAATAAATAAAACATTAAACACATTTCAATGTGATGAATCGGTAAATGAAAATAAATCACCTCGCGTTTTATATAATTTACAGTTTCAACTGTAGATATGTAATGTACTAATTTTAAACGATTACCGACTGTCAGAGCCAATAATTTACAGGTGCAAGTGTACCAGAGACTTGACACACACATATATATTCAGAGAGAAAAATTAAATGGTATGTAGTAAAACAACGTATGGATATTTTTAAAAACGACATTATTTTGGCAAAAATACAACTTTCACTCGTAATAAAATAAAAATATGTTTGCTTGTTACTTAAGTTTTTTGTTTACGGTCAACTATTTTTGGATACAGGTGACCAACTTACTTAAAAAAAAAAAAAACGTTTTATAAAAATATATATTTACTATTTTTCTCGGAAATTTTTTTAAAAATTATAGTGCTGGTAATAAATTAAATTCTATTAAATTCCAAACAAACTTTTATCTTTGATATTTTTACCACTTTGACTGCAAGGAAAAGTGGTATAGCGTTTGGTCTGAGTTTATCTGAAGTGAGGAGAGATCTCAGTAAATTTTAGGTAAAAAAAATACAGCTATTGATTATAAATAAATTGAGCCTAAAGCAGTTTTATTTTATAATAATTTGAAATAAAGCAAAAAATATTTTTACTGAAAATTATTATAAACTCAATTTAATATCTATACAGCATCATCGTTCAAATAATATTTTTGCAAAAATCATTGAACCTGTTCGAGCGCTCGGCAAGACAAATGACCTTAGTCCAGCCCTGTTCGACCTTCGTAGGTGTGAATATCGACTATATAAGAGCCCATTCATTACTCGAACGTCACGTCACGACATATCAACGAAACATATGTTTCATACACCACAGGCAGCATTAAATCACTCTATGCAATGAAAATGCAATGATACTATGGTAATGGTGCCTTGCCATGAGTCATCGGCTGGTAATTTACCATGAACTTAACTCTTTTTCTAAGTGCCTTTTATTCGGTGTTGGATACGGATTGGTCCTTCAACGACTGCACTTTTTTGTTGGTTTGTTTTTGTTTTCGATTGGTGTGTTTATAAATGGTTTTGAATGTAATTACTATATTTAGATATTGATACATGCTTGTGTTTTATAGTTACAGTTGCGGTGATATAACCTGTATGACCTTATATATACATGCTTAGTTTATGTATTTAGTAAATGTTTCAGCAAAATACTAACCAATTAATGAAATAATCAGCGAAACTGTAAAAAAAATCTGTAACTTCATTTTACTATAAATA
The DNA here is from genome assembly GCA_963966155.1 of Clivina fossor. Lineage (NCBI taxonomy): Eukaryota > Metazoa > Arthropoda > Insecta > Coleoptera > Carabidae > Clivina > Clivina fossor. The sequence goes on from OZ014560.1 coordinate 1,853,486, forward strand.
TTCTGTATCTCTACCTCGAAACTCTGTAATTTTGTACATAATTCATAATAATCACATAAAGTAAGTAATAAGTATGTAAAATTGCTTACTTTCTGCAAATTGCATCACATACTTAATGTAGAATTACATATTGTTGGTAAAACATCTAAAATTATGTAAAATTATAGCTTGCATATTAATATCAGTAATAATTCATCAAAATAATAAAACTTAGTACATATTACTAATAAATATGGATAGTAATTATTTAAAATGCCGAATAACAGATATTCTGCCTAGTAAAAAAGCCGGATATTGGATTATCCGGCGGAATAGTAAACCTACTAATAACTAAATCAAAAATAACAAATTTTGTTCATATATGTTTCAAGATATACGAAACGAATTATTGTTAAAAATCTGCTGTGGCCACCACAGAACCGACCATCATTCTATTAAATAAATTTATGGAATAAAAAAATTTGTATAACAACTACTGTAGTCGTGGTAACTAAAAACAAATCTGTCTTCACATAAAAATATGTCACCTATTTACAGAATTTTATATATATTATATATCATAAAAATATAAAAAATTATATACTTATCCATTTTTACACTATAAGTTAACTTTATTGATAAATGGTAATAATAATAATAATAATAATAATAATATCCTAAATTAAAGTAGCAATTTCTAGTTCGCAAAAATATAAACATAAAATTTATTAGTTTTATCGAAAATGCAATCTATTCTAAATAAATTTTTTATTAGGTTACATTCTAAGAAAAAAATTTGATAACATCAGAAAGTTTCGTATATGATATGAATAAAATGAAATGAAATTTTACAGTAACATGGTGATCATGCTAACGTAAAATTAAACACGGACTGAGCACACGGTTTTATAATAAATGTTGTTAGCAGTTATGACATAGATTTGTTTCGTATATTTACTTACGGGCACAATTCAAATAAAATACGTATAATGTATATACCTAGCGAGTAACGGGAAATTTCTATCTTGTTCGCTATGGTACCTACGATGTTGAAGTGAACATAGTCAATAAATTAATTTTATTTAAAAATAATGCTCCAGTTAAATTGCGTTCTACTTTCCTAAACATATTTAAATGCATTCTATGCAATTTGTATTTTATTTATGTTAGCTAATTTTATCTTATTGCACTTTCTTGTAATAAAACTACAGATAATGTTTACTTTTAAATCTATAAACAGTGTTAAAAAACCATATGGAGTACTTTTTTTGGATTATTGATTAAAAAAAAAATAGATTTTTATGTATTTAATACTAAAAAGAATATTTTTTGTATGAGATGAATGCAATTTTTTTTAAAATCGTATTTTAAAACTTAAAAATAATTTTGTGCATCTATCTAAATATACACTGTAAAAAGAGTTGTAAATTTATATAAATTTTTATAGTAAAAATTAGTATAAAATTATACGTACAACACTATTTCTGTAATTTCTAATGCAAATATTATGCTTTTTACCACTTTGACGACAAAGAAAAAGTAGTATAGCGTTTGGTACGGTGTCTGTAACATTTTCAGAAAAAAAATTATGCAATTTTAACAAAATACAGTGTTGCCAACATATCGAGAAAAAATTATTGTGGCTACATTATTTATTCGATTTTGATCAAATTTTCAGAAAAGTTTCTCCTAGTGCCCACATAAATTATAATTTTATTAAAATACGGTGTTGACAACTTTCCAAAAAAAAATTAATAATTTTCTAAAAATTTGTTATGCCAGCATTATTTATTCGATTTTAATAAATTTTTTACAGAAGATACCCTTAGCGCCTATAATATTATATATTAGCAAAATATTATTCCTATTTCTTATCATTTATGTGATAATGTCAAAGTAGTCTATATATAGGTTTACCCATATACTCCTAATCTTGTTATAGTTTAGTACCAAAAACAATTAATGAAAACAAATACCATTTTCTATTTATTTTGTTAATAGGTACATACAATTAATTTTAACCTATATACGCCCGACATAAAATCAAAACAAAACAGTAATTTTCCGAAAAAGTTAATCACGAAGCAATAACTAACAATAATAAATATTGGAAAATATACATTGCTGTGTGTTCACTCTCGGTCAGGTGTTACAAAAACACGACCATCGATAACGCCTGTCAATCCATTGCAAGATAATTGCGTAATTAATAAATCCACTTTGGCAAAAAGATCCAGTTGGCCGTCCCCAAAAAAATTATTAACGATCATATTGACATATGATACAGCCATTACACGTATATTTTATTTATGCTGCAAAATTAAACACAAACATGGCCAATACCTTTTATACACCTGCGATATTGGAGTACTGGCTTTCTCCCTTCTGGAAAATAATACACACACACAGACATAATTGATTACCTAGTGAATACCGGTCAATTTACAATCAGTGTAAAATCGAGCCACGTTATATATATATATATATATATATATATATATATATATATATATATATATATATATACCGGGTGTTCGTTCGTTAATTTCGTATAGGCGTTTAACATGCAATTTCGATAATTTGCGATATACTTCTTTCTCGAGTTAAATTCGGAGAAATACTTAGAATACTTTTTGATAGGGCATAAAAAGTTATATAATTTGGTTTTAGTTTTAATTTGCTAGCATGTGGCGTTTGGGTGCTAGAATTTTTTTTTGATTTTTTTAGTTTTTATTTTTTTCTCAAAAACTATGATGTCTAGGAAAATAAGTATGTTATGAGAAAATGCGGAATAATGATTACTATAATTATTTTAGAATGCATCGTTTGGTAGAAAAAAATTAAAAACTAAATTTTTGAAAATTTGTCAAGGGGGTGGTACCCTTGGGATTTTTTCAAAATAAAACTTTTTTCAAAATTTTCTCAAAAAAATCTGAAAAAATTCAGTAAAATTCAGTAAAAATTAGCTACATAATAGCTAAGTAACTTTTTTCTCTACCTCATACTGATTTTGCAGGAAAAATTATTGAAAATTCTAAAAAACGTTTTAGAATTATCAATAATTTTTGATAAATTTTCAAAAATTCAGTTTTAATTTTTTTCTATTTAACGAGGCATTCTAAAATAATCGTTTCTTCACTCAATTATAGTAATCATTATTCCGCATTTTTCCATATCATGCTTATTTTCCTAGACGTCATAGTTTTTGAGAAAAAAATAAAAACTAAAAAATCCTATCGAAAAGTATTCTAAGTATTTCTCCGAATTTAATTCGAAAAAGAAGTATATCGCAAATTATAGAAATTGCATGTTAAACGCCCATACTTAACGAACGAACACCCGGTATATATTTGACTCGAATAACTGACAGGATATTGAGATATGATATGTATAAATAAATATAGGTATGCATTTTACAAATCTATTTTGCATATAAGTACCGTTAGGTAGGTATGAATGTTTATGTTATGTATGTAATGTATGAAAATTTTGTTTGTACAAACGAGGGCGCTATTTGATTTGAAATGCATAAAATTTTCCAAAACGATTTATGTATTAATTTTATTTTGTAAATATGTATAAATTTTGGTCAATTTGCATTGACATGACAAATATATTAAAAATTGTTATTTTTGTTAATGGATGATAAAACACTATATTTATATACACTCTAAAAACAAAAATTATATAATTTTACCTACAAACCATGAGACACTATATGATAAACAGTATTTCTAGGTATAATTACTCAACTACTGTTATTTTAACATAATTATTTCAAAATACATAATATTATCAGAAATTTGGCTGAACGAATTGTTATAAAATTCCATAGTGGATTTTTACTTTTTAAATTTATACATGGTGATTTACGACGTCGGGGAAAAACTACACCGGATGCTTCCTATGAGTAATCTAACTAAAAAACTTCAAATAAACATATGTCCGAAAATGCTTTCTAACGGAACTGTAGCCGTTAGAAGTTTATTACATGTAACATCAATCGCGTTAGCCTTATTTATTATATCAGGAAGAAAAAAACAAGTAATAAACTTCTGAATAATTGAAAATTATTGATTTTCTAATATTTTGTTTAAACACTAGTAAGCCAATTTACTAGTTTATAAATTTTTGTACACACACATAAATATTATATATATATATATATATATATATATATATATATATATATATAATAAACAATTTACAATAATTAAAAATCAAAGACAATTTTTGTCGGGACCCAGTAAAACATAACTAGTAAATTGGTTTACTAGTGTTTAAACAAAATGTTAGAAAATCAAACAGTAATTTCACAATTATTCAGAAGTTTATGACTTATTTTTTTTCTCCTGATATAATAAATAAGGCTAGTTGATGTTACATGTAATAAATTTCTAACGGCTACAGTTCCGTTAGAAAGCATTTTCGGACATATGTTTATTTGAAGTTTCTTATTTAGATTACTCATAGCAATCATCCGGTGTAGTTTTTCTCCGATGTCATAAATCACCCTGTATAGTTATTCTATAATTTATCATAAAAAATTTATAATCAATTTTATTAACAAATACATATTTCGGAATTCTATTAAATCAATTTCAATTTCTAATTTGGCATTAATTCATTTCGGTGGATATTATTGACAGCAAATTTGCATAAAATTAAGGCATATGCTATCTAAAGCATTTTGTATACACACTGTATATAAATGGTAAACAAACTGGAGAACGATAATACATAGATAGAAACAGATAGGGCATTAGTAGCAATAGCGCGCCATATAACATCCTACAATGAAACTTAAATCAATGTTGAAATAGATCAGGTTGTACATAGTTTAATTAACAAACTATGAGATACGAAACACTAGCATATTATAGCAACAGTATAAGCAAACTATAGATATACGTTGCTGGCTGTTCATTTATCCATTACTCCTAACACATGTGTTTGGTGTGTGTGTGTGTGTGTGTGTGTGTGTGTGTAACGCGATGTTAATTAACAATAGACTCGGCGAAGATAATAATGATGCTATAATCCCCTATAGTTGCTGCAAATTAACGATCTTGTTTTGCGATCAACTTCTACAATGTTGTGTTGTTGCCAATTCCGAGGGAAATAAAAACATTCAGACGTGTCTTATTGTGACTGACTGTTTTGTTGCATGTTTGTTCTATATTACTATGGAATTCCCTATATTTCCATAAAATGCACAATTGGAGATATTTAATTTAAGTGCGAATGCATAATTAATTTGTAACAACACGGTAAAAAATCTATGATGGTGAAAAATATTTCTTAAATTCTTATAATGGACAGTTAATGTCATATATATAGTGCCCACATATATTATAATTTTAATAAAATTATTGTGTTACCAACTTTCCGAGAAATGTCAAAGTGGGGTTTATATGGGTTTATATGGGTTTACCCATATACTTTTAATCTTGTTATTATTGTTACCTATAAGTTCCTTAGTAACTGTTATTTACTTTAATGTCATTGATAAATTTTTGACCTGATGAAGACGAGCGTTCAGTTTCGTCGAAACGTCGTTTTTATTTAAAATAATTATACAGAATCTAATCCTAAAACAGTTTTTATTTTAATACAATGTGTTCTGAAAAATATTTTGCTATGTTAATTTTTACATTATGCATTTTTGTAACTATAATTAAAATCAGTTTTTTATATAAGTACATCTGTCGATATTTGCTAAATAATTGTCTGTTTTTTGGTAGTAAATATTTATTATATTTAAAAACAAAATAATAATTTGAAATGTTGTAGTAGTGATAGTAGATATATATTGATATGTAAAATTATTTTATTATTAAAAAAAAAAACGACAAAAATTTATTGCATTTTATATTTCGAACAAAATTTCAATATTATTTTTGTTTTGAAATTTTTATACTTTATAGGTATATAATATTTTTATTTAAAAAAAATTCTAATCTAAAAATATTTCAAAATTATAGATATAATAAAATGACAGTGCAAATTTTACATAAATGTAAATGAATTGTAATGAAAATTATTTTTATCACTATGCAAAAACATGTTAATTTATTCTGCACATTAATTGCATGTTAAAAAATATTTCAAAATATACATTATAATATTAACAACGAATTTTACAATTATACGTTACTTTTAAAATATTGTAGTAGAAATAATTAATGAAATGATGTATAAATTAATCGAACTAAATTTAAATTTACAGCACATTTTTGTGCAATAATTCGAGAATTAATTGCAAATAAAATTAATTATAACTTTTGAAGTTGTTTATTATTTGCTATTCATATTTATATACTCATTGTGCATAATTGAATATAATGAAATATTATGAAAAAGAAAATTAATTATTCATTTCATAAATAATTTTATTTGGTTTATTACGGTTTTGTAAAATCAAAAACTATATTATTGTGAAATTGAAAGGAGTGTAAATGCTGGTTGTAAGGTTTTGGATGCTTTGAGAACTTTTGCTAGGGATGTAAATGTTTCCAAAGAAACCCCCCCGTTCGAGTATATACAATACAGTTTTGGTGCCTACGTTGATGTATGGTAGGTAGTGAATGTTGGGTTTGGTTGCAAAAACATAAACAGAAAATGACTGCTGTGGAAATGTGATTTTTATGTGGGGTATGTGGTGTAAATAGGAGAGAAAATGTTGTAGCAAAAGTTGTCGTGTAAGAGTCAGTTGAGATGGTTCGGAGACATCTTGAGCGAATGCGGCTAATGAACGTTTGGTTAAAAAAATTTATTTGAATGATTTTGATGGTATACGTTTGCGTGGACTTCCGATGAGTAGTTGGAGTGGTATGATTGAGAGAGTGGCTTGCGTGAGCGAAAGTTTCCAAGTAGTAGGAATAAAAGAGCATGTATAAGAGGAGGAATTATGAATGTGGATGAAGCAAAAGTTGCTTGTTTGGATAGGAATGTTTGGAGGCGACTGATTTCGGGATGATGAAAAGAGTTTGTGCCACACTCTGTTGGGTACATGGCGTGATTGTGTATGTATGTAAAATATTTATTAATTAATAAAGATCGATAAATACTTATATTATTAACGGTTCTAATTTTTAAATAAATTTTCCATGAAACAAAATTAGATTTTTTGCAACGTTTTACAGATAATTTAGATTTTATTATTCCGTATCACTAAATTATGCAGTCAATCAAAGATAACACATCTTTTTAAACATTTATTTTATTATATTTATTCCAGACTGTTACATAAAATAAATTTCTACGATTCTAATAGTCAAAATTTGTGGAACCGTAGGTGTAATAATTTATTACCAGATTTGAGTGATACTAGATTTGGTTTGGCTATTCTTTAACAGAAAGAATTCAAAGGAAGAGAAAAAAAAACTTGTAGCATTAGCATGAAATCTTAGAAATAAATTCTTTTGCATGTCGCGGTCTCGTGAGTTATATATACTAGAATATTTTTATACTGTTTTTGAGGTTATGACTCCTTGTGTAGTATTATATGTTTCAGCCCACAGATTACGAAAAGAATGTGTGTTTAGATTATGTTTAGATGCGTGTTTTTCTTCGATAAAATGACTCATTACGCGCTAGTCATATCTGTTTGATATTAAATATAGAATATGCTTTAAATTTATAGGTTTTATACAATCATCATTTATGAATACGGGTTCCTGTATGTAGTACATACATACATACATACACAATCACGCCATGTACCCAAAACGGTGTGGCACAAACTATTTTCATCATCCCGAAATCAGTCGCCTCCAAACATTCCTATCCAAACAAGCAACTTTCGCTTTATCCACATTCATAATTCCTCCTCTCATACATGCTCTTACTTTCGCTGCACGCAAGACACTCTCAATCATACCACTCCAACTACTCATTGGACGTCCACGCAAACGTATACCATCAAAATAATTCAAATAAATCTTTTTAACCAAACGTTCATTAGACATTCTCTCAACATGTCCGCACCATCTTAACTGACTAACACCAAATTTTGCTACATTTTTTTTCAATTTCACACACATCATACACTAATCTATTTCGTACCCAATCTCTCCTATTTACACCACATACCCGACGTAAAAATCTCATTTCCACAGCAGTCATTTTTCGTTTATGCTTTTGCAACCAAACCCAACATTCACTACCATACATCAACGTAGGCACCAAAACTGCATTGTATATACTCAAACGGGCTTCTTTGGAAACATAATAACATAACATAATTACTCAATTTTAACATAATTGTTTAAAAATACATGATATCAGAACTATTACAAACAGTATGTAATATGATATATTACCAACGGAATGGAAAAGTGCATATGTATGTAATATTACAGTTTTTTTAATAGAAACTTGTTTCTATGTTCTATTATTTACTGTAAATGTCATTTATATCATTTAATCCTGATGAAGACGGACATTGAGTTTCGTCGAAACGTCGATTTTAAATAAATATTAATACAGAAATTTAACCTAAAGCAGTTTTATTTTAATATTATTATTGTTATATTAAACTATTAAATAACTATTAAAATATATAATTTTTTAATTATATATTTATTTTTTACACATATTTCATTTTATTGATTATCACAATTTTAAACTAAAAACCTAACTTCTATATTCGATAATTTTTAATAATTTCTAACAGAAAATAAATCGAAATCTGTTTGTAAATATTTTTTTGGCCTAGTAAAAAGAGGTGACAAGTATAACAAATTTGTTTCATAAACGAAAAAAAATATTTTTCGGTGTTGTATAGTAGTTGTCAACAAGGCAAAATTTCGATACGATATGTCATAGTCAGAATATACGATATATACCACTACGTATATCAAAAATAAAAATGAAATCCGATTTTTGATACAGCGGAAGATTTCAAATGTTATGACAAGCCCAGGGTTGTCATCACTTTTATATATATTTATATATATATATATATATTCAGTGGAAAAACTTTTACGATAAACATAATTAATCTTATTTGTCAAGGTTATGCCACCAAATTTAACTATGAAAATTATTTTGAATTATAAGAGTAATAATTTTGTCGATGCAGTTAATATAAATATGTACAGATGTTATAAGATTATAATTTAGATTTATGCAAATTTACAGTGTCATAAATATTTATATAATATAAGTATCTAATTATATTTTAAATGTAATCAAATATGTTTTCATATGGAATTTTCCAGTTATGCATTTATAGTTATAAAATGAAATAAATTATTTTGAAAATAATTATTAATACATACATACACAATCACGCCATGTACCCAAAAAGGGTGTGGCACAAACTTTTTTCATCATCCCGAAATCAGTCGCCTCCAAACATTTCTATCCAAACAAGCAACTTTCGCTTCATCCACATTCATAATTCCTCTCATACATGCTCTTTTATTCCTACTACTAATTATTAATAAACTTTACATTTTGATGATAAACACAAAACAATAAAAAATAATCTCACAATCTTTTTCATGGTAAGCAAAATCAACGAAAAAGCTGTTGTTCTAAATATTTTTTCGCAAAATACGTATAATGCAGAGACATTCTATGAGCTAAAGAAAAAATTCTACAATATGGGTAAACTATTTAACGGGAAAAATTGACAATTTGGAATATTTATCAATGACCTTTGAAACTAACAAGGCGTCTGCCAAACACAAGTTTTTTTGTTTTGTTTTTTGAAGTTAATAAAATTTCAGCTGATCTATTTATAAATGTTGTTAGGGTTATATAATATGTTGTATGTTATATAATTCTTTTAATTTAGTAAGTATAAAGTTCTTGAAATTAAGCGAAATTTACGTAGAAATGTTTAAATTTTTACGCCCGCTTGGTAAATTGAGTTGAAAATTTTTTTCGTATGCTATATATGTTATGTTGTCAAAGTTTGACAGTTTTTTAAGTGAAAACATGTTTTTTTCTGCGGGGTGTGGTAAGGAGCAGAATAGTTCAAATGGTACATATCTTACATGTCCTTAAGCTTGAATTACATTACACTTTTTTCGTCTAGATTCATACTAGGTTTCTAGTTCAAGTTTCGTTCAAGTACAGATAGTCAGTTCTAGTATAATGTAAATCAGATTTTTGCATCCAAGTTTCTTTCAAGTTTCCTAGTATAGAAATATACAACATGCTCTATTTTCCTATTCAAGTTTCATACTAGATACATTTTACGCATGCGCACGCAATTGTACCAACCTTATATGTATCCGTTTTTGTTTAAATGTGTTTTTCAGTATCTGTCAAATTAAGTACTTTATATTTTTAAGTTGGCGTACTCACAATACATTGGAAAAAATCGAAGAAACTCGACAATACACGACCGATTGTGAAAAGAGTATGAAAATTGAACAAAACTTGAACGAAAATTGAACTAGAAATCTAGTATGAATCTAGACGAAAAAAGTATAATGTAGGTAATTCAAGGTTTAAAGATGAGACTTTAAATTTTTTCGGACATAAAATTTCATTCAATTTCGTTCAAAACTGGCCAAGTTATTACCTATTTGAATATCGGTAATTTTTCTGTTTTTTCAAGTGGCGCGTTTGAATGAAAAATATTGATTTATATCAAACTGTTTAAATAATATCAAATAAAATCGGTAAATAAATTATATAATTCTGTTTTTCAGTGCCATTTCTCGACATTTGCTTTATTTTATCATTACTTTTATGACAACACATTTCACTTACAACTTTAAACGTTTCATTAGACATTAAAAATAAAATACAAATTTTAATTTTTACTAAAATTTTTCTCTAAAATAAAACCATGAATTCTATTTAATTCCAAACCTTCTAGACGTTGCATCCAATGATATTTTCGCAATTCCGTATTCCGTTAGATGTAAAAAGAATTGTGCAAGAAGATTTTTCCCCTAGTGCTGCGGTAAAATGTAAATTTTTGGCAACCCTGTTTGCAGACAGAGCGCAACATAAACGTTTTCGTTATAGAAATGTGTGTATGCACATGTATGTGCATATGCGACAATGTGTGCGCGAGTGTTGTAGGAAATGGAAATATGAGCAAATTTACATATTCCATATTTGTACGAAGCAAAGCTGAAAACGGTGTGGATTATTAGTTTAAGGTAGATATTGCGGAATTTATATAAACACGGTTCTCTCCTATCCGCAAACGTGATTCGGATTTTTATCGTTTATCGTATCGAAACAGATTTTTGAAACATGCGGCCGGCCCCCCTCAACCCCCCGCCCCTTCAGAGCGCTGAAATGTTTCCCGTATTTTCATATTAATCAACCTAATTTACATTTTAAATACGAGAGTATTTACCGGAGATGTGCGCACGTTATTTACTTATGGATACTTTTTTTATGCTTTGCTTTTTAACGTTTAAATTATTTTTACTCATTCTATGATAATATAAATTTTATATGACATAACTGCTTTAGTCCAAATACTTTAAATATGTTTTTAAATACTCAAAATACACTGTTACAGAAAAATAGTGGTAAAATTTTACTATAAAAAAATCTGTAATTTTATTTTATCAAAAAATATTCTGTATTTCTACCTGAAAATTCATAAAATTACATAAAATAAGTAATAAGTATGTAAAATTGCTTACTTTCTGCAAATTGCATCACATACTTAATGTAAAATTACATATTGTTAGTATAACTTCTTAAATTATATAAAATTACAGCGTGCATATTAATATATGTAATAATTCATCAAAATAATGAAACTTAGTACATATTTTGTGTAATAATATTAATAAAATATTTTACGTGTAATTCATTCATTTCAAAATACATCCTTTATGTGGGTACATATTTTTTATTTTTAGAGACAGACAGATGGAATTATCAGACGAAGTAATAGATTTTGTGTGCTTGCAAGAATTTTAAAATTAACTTTGATAAAAACAATTTAATCAAAAAGCAAAAAAAAGTTTTAGTTTTTATATTTTATGAAGTGAAATGAAATATTTAAAATATGTTACTATATCGTCAAAATGCAAGATTTGACAATCGTTTCGTATTTACAATATCAAAGTATTTGAATAAATTCTAATTTACTAATCTTCAGACGGTAATATTTAGATAAATAATCTAGGATATTAAAATTAAATTAGTAAAATTAATTTAAAAATTAATGACTAATTCTACAAGCCAGATTTTATGTAGTTTATTTGCCTAAAAAAATCTGTATAATTAAAATTGTCTAAAAAAAAAAATTCAAGTTCAGGAATGTTTCTACAAGTTTGTACAAGTAAAATTAGTGTAATTTGACACACATTTTTCAGTCATATAAATCACGGTATGTAGCTTTTTCTCTTTGAAGTTCAGAGTAAATATTTTGTACAATTTGTAATTTTAAAGAAACACTGTGAAACATGCAATAGTCGTGGGAGGTCTAACAAAAATTACATATGTAAATTGCATGAGCCAACATTACGTGTACATATTCCATGTAATACTAGACATTTCTAGTACCACTGATTTTCTTTCGCGTAATCACTGTAAATTACATAGGAACAGAAAAGCATCGCCAGTAGGTGCCACCCATACCGAAAAAAAATACCCTAGAATTATATAGCCTATAGCTATGTTCCTAATTGTTATCTATTATAATATAATGTTAGATAGTAACGTACTATTACTTAAAATTTCAAAATTGTGAACATTTTTTCTGTTTTGTTCCTGCATTGAGTTCGGTGCAAAATTGGAATAAATTTGAAATATTCAAAGGCCGATGTCTACATATTTATTCATGACTCGAACTTTCTTAATGCTATTGTAGCTAATTTGAATTTTATTCAATTATAATATCGACGAACGAAAAACTTAGCAAAGAAAACGAATTTCAAAAACGAAACATGTTTTACACAGAAATAATTTATCAGATTTATCAGTTTTGATTGGGAACGTTCAGAGATAAAGTTTGACTGTTTGAATTACCGGACGAATTTAATAATGTATGCTTAAAATTGCTTGAAGAAAAAAGTTACTTTCGTTTTTTTTTTTTTGTTGTTATAAAGTTGTTATAAAACGTAATCTGTTTAAATTTTGTACTAATGTTTTTATTAAAAATTTAATAATGGTAGAATATTATTTATTGCAAGGAGAGTAAATGCTGGTTGTAAGGTTTTGGGTGCTTTGAGAACTTTTGCTGGGAATGTAAATGTTTACAAAAAAGCCCGTTTGAGTATATACAATGCAGTTTTGGTGTCTACGTTGATGTATGGTAGTGATTGTTGGGTTTGGTTGCAAAAGCATAAACGGAAAATGACTGCTGTGGAAATGAGAATTTTACGTGGGGTATGTGGTGTAAATAGGAGAGATCGGGTACGCGGTACGAAATAGATTAGTGTATGATGAGTGTGAAATTCGAAAAAAATGTTGTAGCAAAAGTTGGTTAGTCAGTTAAGATAGTTCGGACATGTTGAGCGAATGTCTAATGAACGTTTGGTTAAAAAGATTTATTTGAATGATTTTGATGGTATACGTTTGCGTGGACGTCCGATGAGTGGTTGGAGTGGTATGATTGAGAGTGTTTTGCGTGAGCGAAAGTTTCCGAGTAGTAGGAATAAAAGAGCATGTATGACAGGAATTATGAATGTGGATGAAGCGAAAGTTGCTTGTTTGGATAGGAATGTTTGGAGGCGACTGATTTCGGGATAATAAAAAGAGTTTGTGCCACACCCTTTTGGATATATGGCGTGATTGTGTATGTATGTATGTATTATTTATAAAATTAACGCTGAAATTGTTTATTTACTTGAAGAATATTTATAAATTATATATAAATATTGTTCCTGTAAAATAAATTGATCCAGAGCGAAATGTATTATTTAGAAAGAAGTTTATTTATTTTCTTTATTATTTAGAAAATTAAATAAAAAATTGTTATAATTTGATCAGCGTAAAATTTAGTAGCGATTTAGATAAAGTGTTCCTTTGCAATCACCATTCAATTCATTGTAATTGATAATAAATTTCTAGTAATAATGTTAGGTTAATCAACAAAGTTTGTTCAAGAAAAATACGTCGTTAATCAAACTATTGTTTAGACTTACAGAAGTCATTGCTAAGCTTTTTTATTATCGTAAATAAAGACCTGACAAAATTTCTGTTAAATTATAATTGTGGTTCTAGTAATTGAATTTTGTAACAGACAGCAGAAATTTTAGTAAATTTGTTGAAAAAAACTTTGTCGACATAATAAACAGTTTAAAAAAATCCGATATATTAATTTAAAAAGGAATCTTTCAAAAGATTGTAATTTTGAACACATTTATTAAGTTACTGTTGGTGTAAAAAGATACAAAATATGAAGAATAAATAAGTTTATAAATAAGAAATTTAATAAGAAAATTATATATTTTTTTTTTCTTAAAAATTTGTACACAACAAAAAAAAATTTCTAATTATACGTAAGTAATAAAAAATAAAAGTAAATTTCTTAAACTAAAAAAACATTATAAAAACTGCATATTCATATATTTCTATTATACATTGAAATAAATTATAATTTGAAAACAGAAATTATGATATATTTACCTCTTATTTAAAACTTTGTATATAGTTACATACGGAAAACTGGCATTTTTATAAATTTGTAACTAGCAGATTTTCTGTTATTTTCGTTGTGTTCAAAATTGGCTTACTAGTATGTAAATTAAAATTTATTTTTTTTAAATTTTAATCAAGATTTCCAAATCTCAGAGAATTTAAAATTTGTTTATTATAAAAAAAGATAAAAATATTTGACCTATGAAAAAAAAAATGATCTACCGAATAGTACCTATGAAAATAATAATTTACCTATGTATTAAATAATTAATCTATGGTTTTAATTTTTGACCTATAGAAATAATCAAATACATACTGATATAATTATCGATCTATAAAATTTGATCTATAAATTTTACGTAATTGGCTATTTAGGGTAGGTTAGGTTAGTAGGTTGGTTTAGGTTTGTTTTTTTACTATAGATCATTTTTTAATTATTAATAGGTAAATGATTGATTTTTCTATAAGTAAAAATATAAAATTTCATAGGTAATATTTGAATTATTAATAAATCATAAAATTAGCATCCTTATAAAAATATTTTTTTACTATTGCGTATTAAAGAAATTATTATAATGTAATAATAGAATCATTCAGAAATTATATTAAAATAAAACTGCTTTAGATTAAAGTTCTGTATTAATATTTATTTAAAATCGATGTTTCGACGAAACTCAACGTCCGTCTTCATCAGGATAAATAATACAAATGAAGTTTCGTCGAAATAAATATTAATACAGAACTTTAACCTAAAGCAGTTTTATTTTAAATTATAATAATATTTTTAATATCTAAATAAAATTTTCGAAAATATGTATTCTTAGCACGTAAACAGAATTTCAAGATAGTATCTACTTTTTCTCTTCAAAAAAAAAAAAAAACTCAAATTGCAAACACAATATGAGTCATTAAAATCCGGTATAGATATTCAGGAAAGGAAAAATGAAATTAACAATACAGAGTCACGAGGGGGAAACAATTTAGAAATTGTACTGTTTGAACGAAACACGATACTTTGAAACTGGGGGACACTAATTTAACTAACAAGCCAAATGGCTGGCCAAGATTTTATCGGTTTTTCCGTTTTCTATTTTTGCTGTTACCCACCCAGATAAAAAGCAACTTTAACCGTTTTCTCCATTTTACTATTAGTGGGCTACTGCAATGCTGTATCTTCGTGGGGGCCTTAATACTTTGATCAGTCGGAATAGTCTATACAGACAGTTGTGCGTATACAGTAAAAATAGCTATTCAATGAAATTACGTCAGACAAAAAAAAATTGCACAACAATTTATTGCACACCTTTGAAATTTACATACCAAGTTGCTTGACGAAAGATTTATTTAAATTATCTACAATTAAAAATTTTAAAAATATTATAAAGTAACAAAATTGCACACAATTCGAATTTTTTTAAGTGATTGAAGGTTTTATTTACTTATTTGAAACTAATAAATGCATTATTACAATGTTTATACAGTGTGTCCCCGGATTGAGTTCACTATAGGTATAATCGGTAAAAAAATTAAGAATTTCATTTTCATGTTTTGGGATTCCGCCCTGCTTTAGTCTGAAAACAATTTTATGCATATTTTTAGTTTTTTAAAAATCAAAGCGGCCATGAAAAATGTAAAAAACTATTTTATATTCAGGTATATAAAGTGCCTTTTTGGTCAATAATACGTCATAATATTATTGAGAAAAGTTGTTCAGAATATGAAATTATGGCTCTGTGCAAAATTTCAAAAAGATCAGTTTCAAAAAAAATGCGTCTGGACAAAACGCCGACTGGACAAAATGCCGACCGAGGACACAACGCCGACCGTTCATTCGCATTTGCGCAAGCTAATTGTTGTTATTGATAGATATTTTGCATGAGATTGATGTATTGACAGATTTTACTCAACCTACGGTCGACGTAGTGTTCTTGGTAGGCGGTCGGCATTGTGTCTCCGGTCGGCGTTGTGTCCTCGGTCGGCGTTTTGTTCAGACACATTTTTTTTTTAAACTGATCTTTTTGAAATTTTGCACAGAGCCATAATTTCATATTCTGAACAACTTTTCTCAATAACATTATGCCGTATTATTGACCAAAAAGGCACTTTACCTGAAAATAAAATAGTTTTTTACATTTTTCATGGCCGCTTTGATTTTGAAAAAAAAAACAAAAATATGCTTGAAATTGTTTTCAGACAAAGCAGGGCGGAATCCCAAAACATGAAAATGAAATTCTTAAATTTTTTGCCGATTACACTTATAGTGAACTCAATCCGAGGACACACTGTATATCTCTTATTGTGTACTGTACAAAAATAATAGCGAAATTAATTTAAAAAATGTAATTTCATTTTACTATAAATATTCTGTATTTCTACTTCAAAATTGTGTAATTTTTAACATAATACATAATAATCACATAAAAGTTAGTAAAAATGACTTAAAAATTGCTTACTTTCTGCAAATTGCATCACATACTTAATGTAGAATTATAACTTCTTAAATTATTTAAAATTACAGCTTGCATAATTAATATCCTCTAATAATATTGTAAAATATATCCTTTATATAAATTTAGAAATGTATATAATTATACCAACAGTAATATTATAGAACTAAATAAATTTTACCTATTTATGAAAAATACTCGATAGCAAATTTACTGAAAGAGACTTTACTAAAAAAAACAGTAATATTACATACATATGTACTTTTCCATTCCGTTGGTAATATCATATTACACAATGTTGTAATAATTCTGTTATTATATATTTTTAAACAATTATGTTAAAATTACAGCAGTTGAGTAATTATATCTAGATATACTGGGCATCATACTGTCTCATGGTTTATAGATAAAATTACATACATTTTTTTTTAGAGTGTAGCTTAAATAACGCATCCGATATACCAATAACAAATTTTGTATAATGAACATAAGAATATAGTGATTAGAGAATTAAATCCCTTGAACCGTAATCTTTGCTGTAGTTGTTAATTGTCAGGTTAGTTAATGGTTAATTGGCTTAGACGACGAGAGATACTGTTGTAATATTTTCTCTAGATTGGAATACTCTTGTGGGTTTCAACAGCACAGCGTATCCAATAATTAACTTAATTTTTTGTTTTGTGAGCTTGGTCTATTTTCAGTTTTTTCTTTGTATCTAATACATAATAGGCTTAACAATTTTAAGTGCTCACAAACATTTACAAATTTATCTTTCAATTTTAAATAAAGTTACTAATTATAAGATATTTATGAAATAAATTATTTTTGTTTTGTTTATATCATTAAAATATCTAATATTAATTTTATTATCGAAATATAAAATTAGAGAATGCGTACATAAAAAAAAAAATCTGAGTTTAAAGTTAATTTAAAAAAAAAATTTATTACATACATACATACACAATCACGCCATGTACCCAAAAGAGTGTGGCACAAACTCTTTGCATCATCCCGAAATCAGTCGCCTCCTAACATTCCTATCCAAACAAGCAACTTTCGTTTCATCCACATTCAAAATTCCTCTCGTACATGCTCTTTTATTCCTACTACTTGGAAACTACTATTAATATTTATTAATAATAATAAATTAATTAAATAAAATGGTTTTAATTACAATATTCTGATATCGGTATATCAAAAATTTCACGCAATGACAGTGTGAAATTACATAAACAGAAAATTAAAAAAAAAGCAAAATATCACTTCACAAAAAAATTATAGTAATTATATGTATAACATTTCAAAAACTACCGACATGGATATTAAATTCACACATGTGCTTATTATCAAATTTAATAATTACATTATTTAAATTAATTTAAATATATATCGAGATAAAACAGCTATAAAATTTCATATCAAATCATTAGTCCGTAATTGATTAAAAACACGAAAAAATCTTCATATCTTATTGGTTAAATTGCCATAACATTTTGTATTATAATCTATTTTATATGACACATATTTCTCAAGTCGGTAAACATGAAACATCTGAGTTCTGTTACAAAATAGAAGACATAACCTTCACTTTGGCATAATAAAAACAATTGAGGATGGAAATACCGAGGATTTTTTTCTGCAATTATTTATGTACAATGTCATTTAACAAGAGAGCATTTTCTCGACAACTAGTTAAATGTTGTGTCGTATTAATTTTAGGTCAGTTGTTTTGATTTGCACGCATGTGTGGTGTATATAAGTCAGCTGTTAAATAATGCATTTTAAAATAACTCGCACTGATTAGAACAAAATTTGTGTATTTCATGTTTTAAGATGTTATAATTATTATTACCGTGAATAAGAAATTTGGATTGCACTTTCTAAAATTAGATAATTTTGAATGTCAACTTATTTTAATGCTATTTACATACATACACAATCAGGCCATGTACCCAAAAAGATGTGGCACAAACTCTTTTCATTATTCTGAAATCAGTTTTCTCCAATGTTTCCTCTCCAGACAAGCAAGTTTTTATGTTTAAGCTTCGGAAGCGAATATCTATAAGCGAATATATATAAAGAATATTCCACAACAGAAATATATGTCGAAAAATTTATTTAAATAAGTTATAGCTTTCAATACGGCTAAATATATTTTTAAATAATTTTTAGGTGACATATTTATGTCAAGACAATTTTGTTTAAAGTTACCATGACTACAAAAGTTGTTATTCAATTTTTTTTCTGTCATAAATTTGTTTAATACAAGGACGGTCGATTCTGTGGTGGCCACAGCAGATTTTTTTAAAGTTCTTTTACATAGAACAAATTATTTTTTGATTTTTTTCTTTTTAATGTGTAAATTACAAAAGTATAATTAAAAATAATCTATTCATGTTATTATATCTTTAGATATGCTTTCAAAATAGAATAGTTTTATGATGAAGTATATATAAAATTAAAGATGAAATTATCTTTAGAGTAGAAATTAGTTATGGTTCTTAGCTTATTATATTTTCAGAAGTTATTCGAAATTTTAATGAAGTTGTATTTGTCTTGAGAGATGTTATTTTCTTTGCAATTATTATTTTGTTGAAGATGTTCTCAAAGCAAACAAAAACTCAAATTGTAATATCTTATATTACAACTTAAACTTCCATACGATGAACATAAATATATGAGGTACATTTCAATATATAGATTTTTAATGTTTAATTATATAAGATGAAACTGTGCTTGAAAGAATCGAAATATGTCAGAATTGAAATATACAAATTATAGAAACTTGTAGGCTCTAGTAGTATTTAAATTTGTTTAATTCAATTTTGAAAATAACAATATATATATATATATATATATATATATATATATATATATATATATATATATATATATATATATATATATATATATATATATATAGAGAGAGAGAGAGAGAGAGAGAGAGAGAGAGAGAGAAAGAGAGAGAGAGAGAGAGAGAGAGTGGCTAGATCATTTAAAATTCGAATAACTTTCTTATTTATAGGATGTAATTTTCAAAAACTGAATGAAATTTATTTTCAAGAAGTGTTTTCTGTTGATAAATAAATGTGAAATATTAATAAATAAAAAAAAACATTTTAATAATAAATGTGACACTTATAATTAAAATGATTTTTTGACATGCTTCAATGATAATTTGTATTTTTAAATTTACTGATCAAATAATGTATATTTGCGTTACATGTAAAATCAATCTAAAATATTCTGCTGGCTTTGAAGAAGGCAATAATGATTGCCAAAACAATTGGCTTAGTATAGTTAATAAAAATATTATTTTTCCAATTTAATCTTCTTATCTATATGGTTTTGCCTGATTCAGTACTGCTTTTTACCATATTTAATTAACTTGTGCTGAATGTTTCTCGAAATAATTCTGTATTCCGCGTAAATGACTTATTGTATTTCTCAATGTCTTCGGTTTTATGTATATACGATAGTTGTGTTTGTGATTTATGACTTTTCTTATGATATTTACTGTTGTTTGTCGTAAAATTATCATAAAGACTGCGTTTTATTAATAAGTAAATTGCAATTGAATTTAATTCTGCTGTCGATTAATAAAATTTAATTGGCAGTGGCGATTAATGTGTCAGTGTTTAATTGATTCTAACCAATAAGAAAGCTTATTTTTATCGATTGCTTTTTATTTTTATGATTACTATACCCATTAATTTATCGCTTTATTTGTGATTATAATTTTATCTGTATTTGTTTTTCAGGTGAGTTATGGACGATTTCGACAGCCTACATTGCGTTATTTTGTAAGTAAAATGCCAGTACATTATTTTATTACTTTCTACATGAATTTGGATTAAAAAGTAATGTTATAGTAGGGCTTATGAAAGAATTTTCTGAAACTTGAGCGTAAGAGATTCGTAAAAAATTGAGTTATTATTTATGCTAATTGTTAAAAAATTAACAAAACAAAAACACGGACTAAACTCAGAAAATCTGAAGATGACTGAAAAGTCGAAACGCGTCATTGCTATAAACAATAACGAACCTGATTGGGAATTTAATAACATTAGAATTATTAAAAAATCTATTTGAAAGATAAAATTACACGTAAATTTAATCGGTTGTGATACATCATATTAATCTTAAGGCCATTTCAAGGCAAACAAAAGGCTATATTCAGGCAGGTGGTGAGAATACAAAAAATAATGATTTTAAATTCGATTTATTCGTTTAATACTACATATTTATGGTAACTAATTATTAGAAAAATTAGCTAATTTATGTACAATTAATAATTTAATAACAATTTTTATATATTTACAAAGTAGCATATAAAAAAATTAATCAAATATTAAATTGTCAATATTTTCTTTGTTTATTATTATTTTGATTTCCAAAAAATATATATGTTGTTACTTGTTATTATAGTAGGTACTTATATACTAATTTCAAAAATTTTGTATGTGTGGTTTATTTGTAAAAAATAATTTTTATCATTTTCGTTGAAAAATTGCGATTTTCTCTTATTTCACACATATATTTTATTTGAAAAAAAAATATGATTAATCTTTATTACAATTAACAACATATATATTTTTTGGAAATCAAAATAATAATAAACAAAGAAAATATTGACAATTAAATATTTGATTAATTTTTTTTTATATGCTAATTCTGTAAATATATAAAAATTGTTATTAAATTATTAATTGTACGTATAAATTAGCTAATTTTTCTAATAATTAGTTACCATAAATATGTAGTATTAAACGAATAAATCGAATGTAAAATTATTCTTTTTTATATTCCCACCACCTGTCTGAATATAGACTTTTGTTTGCCAAGAAATGGCCTTCAAACTAATTTATAATTGAAATAAAACTGCTTTAGGTTCAAGTTCAATTAAGTTATAGTATCTCATGGTTTGTAGGTAAAATTACATAATTTTCTTTTAGAATGGATAGATATTTCTGCTTAAAAAATTTTGATCATAGAAAAGAAATAAAAGTATAGTTGGGTAATTCACAAATCTAGTTGGTACGTGATCATAAGATGATATCCGCGGTACAGTAGATGATATAAACCCAGAATAGAAATGTCTGCTCAGTCCATAGACTTACTCTGGCTAGATGTTTTATATGAATATTTTATATTCATGTACGTATGTTTCATATGCACATACAGTCTCTTTACACGATATTTTCATATACATTTTATATATATATATATATATATATATATATATATATATATATATATATATATATATATATATATATATATATATATACGTATTTTTACCTTACCTTTACAGACTTGTTGAATTTATTGTATTATATATCTTGACACTTTTTTTTTGAATATTTTCGTTATTACTTTACAACTGCATTAAAATTCGTGTAACCCCATTTGCTAGGAATGTATATGCCTTTTGATATATTACAAATATTATTTTTCTAAATAGTAATTATTTAAAGATAAGGAATTGCAAGTATTTTACGGGAACAAATGCTTTGAAGTGATTAGAATTAAAAAAAAAAAGTGCATAAAAAAAACGCGCCGAGAAAATGCGTAAATTGATTGAATGAAAAGATTTTTTGTATTTACTAGAAATATACATACATACACATATATTAGTATTAGTATTTATAATATATTTCAGATTATTAGTATCTATAAAATATTACTGAAATTAATATATAAATACATACATACATACACAATAACGCCATGTACACAAAGGGGTGTGGCACAAACTCTTTTCATCATCCCGAAATCAGTCGCCTCCAAACATTCCTATCCAAACAAGCAACTTTCGCTTCATCCACATTCATAATTCCTCTCTCATACATGCTCTTTTATTCCTACTAC
This sequence comes from Clivina fossor, assembly GCA_963966155.1. NCBI lineage: Eukaryota > Metazoa > Arthropoda > Insecta > Coleoptera > Carabidae > Clivina > Clivina fossor. The sequence goes on from OZ014560.1 coordinate 1,876,360, forward strand.
TTGGAAACTATCGCTCACGCAAGCCTCTCTCTCAATCATCTACCACTACAACTACTCATCGGACGTCCACGCGAACGTATACCATTAAAATCATTCAAATAAATCTTTTTAACCAAACGTTCATTAGAAATTCGCTCAACATGTCCGAACCATCTTAACTGACTAACACCAACTTTTGCTACAACATAAAAAGAAAAATATGATACGATTATATATATTTCTTTAATGAAAGATATTTTATTAAAATAAAACTGCATTTGGTTAAAGTTCTATATTAATATATGTCATTTATTTTTGATCATTTCTATTAGATTCGGTATTAAAAAATTAAAATAAATTATTATAAAATGCTTAATAAATAATTTTTAGTAAACGTCAAAAGTATTTTTGGCAGAAATCACTTTTTTATAAATGAGGTAAGAATAAATTTTCTGTAACATCAAACTAGACAAAAAAAATTTAAGTTAACAATACGTATACATAAATAAATCTACATTAAATGCAAGAATAATCTAAAATCAACAGCCATTACATGAAATAGCAGGCCGGGGAGTAAATATTTGAGTAAATTGTTGAATCACACACAATATATGGTTTCTCCCCTTGACCTGGAACACATATACCAACACACAAACAAACCGTAAAAGGATGGAACTTAAAATATATTTCAAAATCTTAAAAACAAATATTTGGAGATTGGATGACTAGAAAAGAATTAAGTACTTGTACAGATTATATGTATTCATGGCTACAAATATTTGCTCTATATAAACGCTAAATACGACAATGCTAAACGTACCGAATGAATTATATTAAATTCTTATTAAAAAAAAATTCATATTAAAATTGATATTTAAAGAATTAATTTCGTGATCAGGTATCAGTCATTTGTTTCAAATTAATTATGTAAATAATGTACAAGTTCAGTGGCGACTATATTTTTGTAAGCTTTACATAAAAACACTTAATTAACAGAATAGTTCCTGGCGCCTGACCAATAAAACAAAAGTTTCTAATCCTACAATAAATTTAAAAATAAAATATATATTTCAACAAATACATAAAATAAACTGAACATATTAGAACTAATATTATAACAAATATTTTGAGAAAAAGGTTTATTTAAGAAAGTGGCTATTTATACATACGGTATATATACGCAATTGGCTATTTATACATACAGTAGTTTTACGTAATTGGCTTTTTAGGGTAGGTTAGGTTAGTAGGTTGGCTTAGGTTTTCTTTTTTTTTTTTAGTATGTGTAAAGAAAACAACGACACTGTCCGCGTCATCGTTTTCTTTAATTTGAATCTGCCGCGCTACCGACAGCTGACACCGCCTGTTGACTGATTTGCATATCGATAAACTGTCAAAGATCGCACGTAATTAATAAAATTATCAATTTGACATCACCTGAAGTAAAAACTTTAAATGTTGTTTTCTGTTATTATTACAGGTAATGTTTTTTTTCATATAACCATTGTAAATAGTGGGAAAATATATCAAACTGTTATTATTACAGAAACCCAACTGAGTTTTTATTTCCGAAACTATTCCAAACTTTGAAATTTTGAATAACCATTATATATGTATAAATAGCCAATTGCGTATACATACCGTATGTATAAATAGCCACTTTCTTATTTAATTTATTATATAATAAAATATTATACTATCTTATATCGCAGTGTCTGTTTAGTAAACATAATATTAATAAAAACAAAATAAAATAGAAAATGAGCAAACATGTATTGCATTCATAAATTGCTATTGCTATTTTTGTTAGTTATTTAATTTTTGAGTACTAAATACGTACTTAACATCAAGTTTTCTGTAATAAATTGAAAAGAATTATAAAAACACAAGCAAAGATTCTAAACATTTTCCTATAACTTTATATATAAATTGAATCGTTTTGTAAATTCTAACAACGTAATTAAAAAAGTTTCTGGCATTTATTTGGTGTTACTTTATCTATACTGCAAATTTTATTGTTTATTTTATCTGTAATATTATTTTATCATAAATATTCTGTATTTCTCCTTACAAAGAACAATATAATATTAGTTTGAGAAAAATTAAAAGCATATTTGTTAAAAAAAACCACAAACCTACAAAAAAAATTCAACTCAACTGGAGAAACAGAAGACGGAAAATGCCAAGCAACATTTACATTCAAATGCATGTACTTATATACATTTATACAAACACAAGCAACACAATTCAAACACGACAAAAGCTTCAAATAACATATATTATTACAAACAACAAGCATAGAATTTCTGTTCTGCATATCCCGATGTATGAAGGCCGAAGAATGTGTGGTCCCTCCAAAGAGCCGGAAAGGTATGAAGATTATATATATATATATATATATATATATATATATATATATATATATATATATATATATGAGTACGCCTCTGGATTCCACGGCTAGCCACGATTGTGTGTGTGCGTATGTATAAACCATATGACATATGAGTGGTAAAAGGTTTCGGATGCTGACATCCAAATTTGGATCATTTGGGCGTTAAAGAATTATGTATGGTGACATTATGAGTTTGGAATTAACGGAATGTAATTTTTTTATTACAGAAACACATGTTTGAATGTGGTTTTAAAATTATTACTTTTCTAAGATTTACTGTTATTAGAAACACATGTAATTATTTTAAAATTTATTATTACTATGTTATTTTATTGAATCTAATATTGTACACTCTAAAAAAATTACCTACAAACCATGCCTAGTATTTCTAGGTATAATTACTCAAGTAGTAGGAATAAAAGAGCATGTATGAGAGGAATTATAAATGTGGATAAAGCGAAAGTTGCTTGTTTGGATAGGAATGTTTGGAGGCGACTGATTTCGGGATGATAAAAAGAGTTTGTGCCACACCCTTTTGGGTACATGGCGTGATTGTGTATATATGTATGTATTACTCAGCATAGCTGTTTCAAAATACATAATATCAGAACTATTATGTAATATGATATTACCAACAGGATGGAAAAGTATATATGTATGTAACATTGCAATTTTTTAGTAAATTTACAGAACTTCAGTAAAGCTGTCAAGAATTTTCCATAAATAGGTAAAATTTATTTTACCTTTTTTTTTTTTAAATATTTTCCTGTATGATATTAACTTTTTTTAATACAAACATTTTTCGAATAAAAAAAATTTTCTACAAGTAAATATATGTCAGTATAAACACTAACTGGGCAATGTGTCACTGTGGAATTTAAAAAATGTCTTAATCTCAACAAAACATTTTTATTTGCAGTATTATTCCAAGAACAATTTAATTTAATCATTCTTTTTTGAATGTTATAAATCACGTATTTTTTCCGTTAGAATTTTATTACAAATTTTACGTAGGTAACTCAAAAAATAATTTAATATGTTGGTAGTTAAATTAGGAATTTATAAACATGAAAAGAAAAAAAAACCGCTAATAAAATTTGGAATTATAAACAATCTTTTTCCAGTAATAAGTTATTAATATGAAAAAGTTATTATTCACTTTGTCAAGTATGTAAATAAATTTAATCATCTTCTCAATATTACATTTTATTTATCAAAAAGAAAAAAAGTAAATTTTATTATAAATATTCCGAAAGTAAACGAGCAAAAATAAGATTGAAATCTATAGAAAAAAGTATATGCATATAAATATATATTGGGATATTAAAGATTCTTATCTTTTATTATATCGCGTTTACTTTGTATGTAAGCGAAGGCTGTTTTCTAATATACCTTCTGCTAAAAATTTCACTTATATCGAATTTTCCAAATATTTTAAACGTTGTCGTCGGCTTTTCATATTCGGGAAAGTTTTCAATTTATTTCACATCAAATGAAAATATACGGTTGGCTGTAAAAAAAATATTTAAAAACAAATTTTGTATACATCCGTTTTTTGGGTAGACATACTAAACGTTTCTAAAATACAAACATAATTTAATTATTTATGCCATTGAATAAGTAGATACAAAATGATTGCAAAATTAATAATAATCGGATATATAATAATCGGACTTACAAAAATATTTTATTTTAGACTAAAATTGAAAAGTTTTTAAAGTACTACGACCAAACCAATAGTTTTATGTGCGATTTAAATAAAATACACAAAACAAAATTATTTAATATGCAACTAAAACATATACTATAATTATCGTAAAAATACATACATACATGCATAATCACGCCATGTAACCAAAAGGGTGTGGCACAAACTCTTTTCATCATCCCGAAATCAGTCGCCTCCAAACATTCCTATCCAGCACAAGCAACTTTCGCTTCATCCATATTCATAATTCCTCTCTCATACATGCTCTTTTATTCCTACTACTTGGAAACTTTCGTTGCACGCAAGCCACTCCCTCAATCATCTACCACTCCAACTACTCATCGGACGTCCACTTGCAAACGTATACCATCAAAATCATTCAAATAAATTTTTTTAACAGCAAACGTTCATTAGACGCATTCGCTCAACATGTCCGAAGCATCTTAATAATACGATATAATCGCAATTAAAAATAGAACTAAACAACTTCAACTATAATTTTTTGCAATCATTATTTTTATCAGATAAACAAACTGCCCGGTAACAACTTTTTTTATATTTCAATTTATAACATTCAAATTCCGATTACAACTACAATTATTCAAATTTGATTATCGCAAAAAAAAACTATCGAATTTTTTTTCACAAAAAAGCAGTACAATTAAGCGGTCTGAAATTCTCACAATTAACCAAGTCAGTAAATAGTAAAAAAAATATATTATTAAAATGACATGGGAAGGTTGATTATCCCCGATGGCAGAGAAAAAAAAAGAATGTCCAATAATCAAAGAGAGGGAAACGCCTATTATCGAATAAGCTGTAACTGAGTGTGTGTGTGTGTGTGAATGATACGCAACGCTGGTCATTTATGTACGTAATTTCCTTGAACCTGACTTTGGTTTCGGTTAGGAGTTTGACCATGGACCGTTTTGAGTGACAGCAGAGCGCCAATCTCACGGTTACCACACTATGAGACTTAAAATTTGCACACATATCACTACAGAGACGTATTTAGAATTAAATGTTTTCAAAAATACTATGTTAATGCTTTGAGCGTAGGATTCGTTCCAACTTATTGAGACAAATCAAATAAATATAAATAGATTTATATTGTTTCAACCATTTACGATAAAACGCTAAAACTGGAAATATGAGTTCTTTATTTTATTGATATAAAAATAAACTATTCAATTAATTATATACACTGTAAAAAAAAGTAGCAAAATTACAGACAAATAGTAGTAAAAATTTACTACAAAAAAATCTGTAATTTCATTTTACCATAAATATTCTGTATTTCTACCTCAAAATTTCTTTAATTTTTACATAATTCATGAAGTAAGTAAAAATGACTTAATAAGTATGTAAAATTGCTTACTTTCTGCAAATTGCATCACGTACTTAATGTAGAATTACATATTGTTGGTATAACTTCTTAAATTATGTAAAATTATAGCTTGCACATTAATATCTGTAATATTTGTAAAATACATCATTTACTTAAATGTATGTAATTATACCAAAAATTTTACCTATTTATAAAAAATTCTTGTCAGCAAATTTTTGTAAATTTACTAAAAGAGACAACTAAAATAAAATGTAATATTCCATACATATATACTTTTCCATTCCGTTGGTAATATCATATTACACAATGTTTGTAATAATTCTGTTATTATATATTTTTAAACTATTATGTTAAAATCACAGTAGTTGAGTAATTTTACCTAAAAATGTGTCTCATGGTTTGTGGATAAAATTACATAATTTTTTCTTAGAGTGTATATTTTTAGAGTGTAATTTTTCATAAATCTGATCTTTGAACAAGTATTAGTAGCAATCATATCAACTTAAAAATGAAACAATTATACGGTAATTTTGCATAATAATAATAAAAAACCTAAGATTTATTTGAAACTGCATAACTTTGTTAACGGAGACGAAGAATTAAGAATTATCTATTCGTAAAACAATTTCATTGTCTGTTGCTCGCTGTCACTGTGGTCTATGGCGCTAATGAATTTATTACAAGCGTTTCGGTCTCTATGTGCGTTTACATATAAGTACATACTTGTGAAAAGTGTGTGTGTGCGTATACGAGTACAGTGCGTGTTACACCAAATGACGTGTTACAGGAAATTAGTAAAGTAGATACAACAGTTTTGCGTATAATTATAGTCAGGTTATAAAACGCCTACCCCATTTAATCCTCTATCTGCTTAATCTGAACATATGTGTGTGTGCTCCGTATACTACGCTGTTGGCAATTTGCTTATCTGATACTTCTTATGCCCAGAGAAGTATTATTACTTTTTTTTTAAATAAAAGTAATATTATTCTTTCAAATATACATTATTTGAGAAGTTATAATGTAAAAAAAAGAGTGTTACTTGAATCTACTACACCACTGATCATAAAAACCCGACACTGATCAAGGCACCGTACTGATAAGACCCTATAGGTCAAAACACGTGTCTACGGTTAAACTGGCCAGTCATTGATGCATAGCCCAACAAGCCGATTCAATGATTTTGAGAAAAATATAAAATCTCAATATTTTTGAGTATTATTATATTAAATATCACAATGACAATATGAACATTTATTTGTTCAAGGTTCATTACTTTAATTGCTTATTGCATTACTGTATAGATGGCGTTGGTGGTATTTATTGCCTCTCTTTGCTATAGTTTCAAAGTACTTGTTGGCATAAAAGCCAGCCAGAACTAACATCTGCATCAGTGTATTCCCGACACTGATCAAAGCACCGTACTGATGAGACTTTATAGGTCGAAACACGTGTCTACGGTTAAACTGGTCAGTCATTGATGAATAGCCTAACAAGCCGATTCAATGACTGAGTAACTTGTGAAATTTTGGGAAAAATATAAAATCTCAATATTTTTGAGTATTATTATATTAAAAATTATTACATAGCATAAAAATATAAAAAATTATTTTAAAAAATTATTTATAAATATAAGTTGTTAGTCATTATTTATTTGGCAACTTTTGTTAAATTTTTTTTTTTTTTCCGAAATATGTCTCAGTTGCGAAATATTCGTAAAACACGTAAAAATGACATCAGTAAATTACTTATTTGTAAAAAAAATCTCGATATTTTGGTATGATTACAATACTTCCCTTATCATATGTGATATGACGATCGGTAAAAAAAATAGTACAACTTTATTTGAAAAATAATACTTTTGAAATTTCACATTACTCAATAAATATTCGTTTGGAAAAATAATCTCTGATATAATTATAGCAATTAGTTATATAATTAATAAAATTTTAAATAAATTATCATAAACAATAAAATTTAGTATAATAGCCTTTTAGTAAATAATATGAACAAGCCTTGTTTAAAATAATGGTTGCTAGTTTTGGTGGTATAACATTTTGTGTACGAGGGCCTTAGGACGTATAAATTATTTTCTAGAAAATTTATATTAACAAACCGTGGGTGGTTATAATTATGATAACGTAGTCTGGTTGGTCGTTGCATCGTTTGGACCAACAGTTAGTTGTTGTAACCATGATGAAAAATTATTGTTTGAAATTGTTATTTTATGGAAAATCATGTTTGGTTGTACATATAATATTTGTAATATTTGTTAATAAAATAATTAACAGTGTCGACTTTTTCAAAGTTTATTTCGCTAAAATCAATATCGAAATAAAATACACAAGTTTTAATAAAAATTTATCTATACCGAAATATATATTTATTTCAATTTTTTATATTACTTGGCAGTTCTGCAAAAATCTGTTTGTAAATAATAATGTATGATATTTATAATTAGGTTAAACTTTGAAACATCTTGATTTTGCTTTTCTGTGTACATTTTTTGCTTCAATTCATTAAAAAATTTGCATCATGTGTTTCAGTGAGTTTATATATACAGGGTGTTTCACAACTTAGAGCAAAAAATTAAAGGGTATATTCTGTACGACGTGCTGATCATGAAACAAAAAGTATTTTTTTAAAATTCGCAAAGTAAAGGGTAGTTTACTTGAAGTAGACATTTTTTGAACCACTGGAGTAGCATACGTCATAGAAAGAAATATTAAATGAAATTAATTATCAAAGAAACATTATGTAATGTTAGTTTTATTTAGAGACAATAATTGTTTTGAATACAAAATAATTTATAATATTAATGCATTGTATTATTTAATATCAAGATAATTTGGGAAATAACATACCTGAAGCGCAAAACTACAAATACTGTTCAAAATTTGCACCATTCATCCCTACACACATTGCAGCACGTTGAATTAATGACCTAGTACAGTCTTGACACGAATTTTGTTCTCGTATTATTTCTGCTGATTTTTCTATTCTCTGCCTAAGTTCTTCTTCGTTTTCCGGCGCATTTTGGTTGTCGTAGACGAGGGATTTAAAATGACCCCAAAAATAAAAATCCAGCGGATTTAGGTCAGGGGATCTAGCAGGCCAAGCTACAGGTCCACCGCGACCAATCCACCTGTCCTCAAACACTTGGTTTAAATGTTCTCTTACATTTAGAGCATAGTGTGATGGCGCACCATCGTGCTGAAACCATGTCTGCTGACGCACATTTAAAGGCACATTTTCAAGAAGTTCTGGCAAAGTATTTTGTAAAAACAATAAATAATTAGCTCCAGTCATCCTATTTGGTAGAATGTACGGCCCAAGTAATATTCCATTAACAATACCTGCCCAAACATTTATCGAAAAACGATGCTGAAAACTGCCCCGTACAACAACGTGTGGATTTACTTGACTCCAATAATGAGAGTTATGATAGTTATAAACTCCCTCCCTCGTAAAAGTAGCCTCATCAGAAAATATGATGTACGAGGGGAAATTCGGATTTTCAGTGTGTTTTTGTAAAAGCCAGTTGCAAAATCGTACTCTAAACTGATAGTCAGGTTCTGTTAGCCCCTGTACCCGTTGAAAATGGAATTGGTGGTAGTTTTGATCTCTTAAAATTCGCCATACTGAACTATGTGATACTCCTAATTGTTGAGACGCTCTTCGGGTACTAATAGTTGGTTCAGCATGTACAGCATCTAAGATATCATTAACCATATTGTCGTGTTGATGCTGGCGGCCACCACCTCTCCCACGATTAGGTTGCACATATCCTGTGTCTCGAAGGCGCTGGACTATCCTCACAAACGAACGGGGAGTGGGTAATCGGCGTAAAGGATAACGTTCAGCATACAGACGTCGTGCCAATAACGAATTTTGCCGTGCTTCGCCATAAATTAACATCATGTCCACTAATTCACTGTTACTAAATGCATTCATTTTAACAAAAACTACACTACACTGCTATTCACTGTAAAATGAGAACAGTGCACCAGCAAAGATAATAATAATTAACAGCAATGTCGACGAAAGACTACCTACCCACTACCTATCAAATTAAATTAAATTATTAATTAAACTATTACACATTTTATTAGTATTAGATATTACGTAAACAATTACTTTCATTGTAGACGATTTGAAAACAATTATTAAAAATAACTATCGACCAGTGGCAAAAAAAATGTTTGCTTGAAATACGATGCAATTTTTTTTGCAAATTTTAAAAAAATTCTTTTTGTTTCATGATCAGCACGTCGTACAGAATATACCTTTTAATTTTTTGCTCTAAGTTGTGAAACACCCTGTATATATATATATATATATTAATTATACAATTTTTTATGTTAAGTTTGTGCTTTTTTTTAATTAATTAATGACTTACTTTTGCAATTTTTTTTAATTAAAATAACAAATTTTGAGATAGAACTATAGAATATTTATGATGAAATAAAATTTTATTTTTTATTATATTAATTTATTTTTTTACAGTGTGAATCATGAAATAAAAAAATAATATCGTATGTAAATGTAACATTTGATTAGCGTGATAAGTTCAGAGAACAAGGCATGATCACAATTTAGTCTGTGTGTGTGTGTGTCGTCGGTTAGCTGCGTCTGGTAAAAAACTTAACAACGTTAACTCCAGCTGCGTTGTGCTGCGTTAGAGATAAGATTCTGATGATTAAGTTGTTTCAGAGAAAAGAGAGTTACGCATCAACAGGACGAATACAAAAAAAAAAAACAAAAACAATAACAGCCGAAATGTTAAAGTTTTATCATTTATCTATTAGAATGTTAGATTTGGCTAGGTTCATTAATTATGTTGTAAGAACTGTTCCGAATGAATGCTTATTTGGTGTTTTTGTTTCATCGAATGCTTACGCAATTTTGATTTTTTAGATTTAATTATCTTATTTTTTTATTTGTTTTACGTTATTTAATAAATTGATGATAATATCCTATTATCTTTTGTCAAAAAAAAAAAGATTATATAAGTAAGTAGTAGGTATTTATGAAGTTATAATTTTTATCTGGTTGTAGTAAAATATTTTAATTTATATATATATATATATATATATATATAAATATAAGATATATATATATATTTATGTATATATATATATATATATATATATATATATATATATAAGATATATATATATTTATGTATATATATATATATATATATATATATATATATATATATATACAAAGTGATTTATAACGTTGGGGAAAACTACACCGGATGATTCCTATGAGTAATCTAAATGAAAAACTTCAAATAAACATATGTCCGAAAACGGAACTGTAGCCGTTAGAAGTTTATTACATGTAACATCAATCGCGTTAGCCTTATTTATTATATTAGGAAAAAAAAAAAATCTATCTGTCACAATAATTTTCTCTGACATCAACATTAAATTAATTATGGATGAGTTCACAGTACAAGAGTATGCTGATATAATTTTTATTTATGGATTTTGTGATGGAAATGCATTACAAGCATCAAGAGAATACCAGCGCCGATTTCCAGTCAGGCGGCCACCGAATCACTTACTTTGAGTTTAATCCCAGATTTTCATGCTTTAAATTAGTACCTTTATTGTTTTTGTTTTTTTTTTTGTTTTTTTTTCGAAATATATCTCTGTTGCGAAATATTTGAAAACATAGAAAAGTGACATTCGTAAATTTACACTTCCTGTTAGCAGATCAAATTGAGATATTCATCTCCGAAGCTTAAATATAAAATTTTATAACAATCCTTTCAGCCGAATTTACTCTATACGTATCCACAGACCAACAGATAGACATCACGCTAAAAACAGTTTGATTAGTGTTCATTGATTGATAGAAAAATCAAATGATCACAATTGTAATTTAAAATCAAATGATTAAAATCAGCCCAACTCTTCAATAAGTAATTAATAGAAATATAATTAGTTAGAATAATTAAAACTGGCTAGATTAACATAATTACAAAGAGTTTTATTAGCATCAACAAATTAACAATTTGGCAACAATCCATTTCGCTTCATAACTTAAGAGAATATTTTTCCACAGGACAAATTCATATAGATAAAATAAATAATCTAAGACGTTAATTATAGACATTAAAAGTACAAATAAAATTAGTGAAATAAGATGTAAAATATAATAGGAGAAAAAGATAAGAACCGCGCGCAAATGTTGAAAACTTTGTACAAATTTAAGCGAATAAATCAGAACGCGGGGGACGCGCGCATATATATACCGGAAGAGTTAAACAATTAAAATAATGATAAATTGATCCCAATCTGGCAAAATTTAATTACAGTAGGGCCCAAGCTTTTATGTCTCGCCTCAATTAAAAGTTTGTTTTCCCAGTAACGGAAAAGATCAAATGAAACAAACTTCTCTCTCTGCTCTGCTCGGACGAAGTAAGGAGATTTTGAAGTGAAGTTAGCGCCCAAAAGTGATAGGAACTCAATTTTTTGTTATAGTTCTGAATAGATTCCAATTATTTCTAGAGTTCCTGAAAATATTATAAAGAGTTCTGGCGATTTAAGGGTCCATTCTGCAAAAAATCGTTTTTGTTGTGCATTTTTTTTTTGAAGCTATAAGTGTCTAAAATAAAATATCTAAACTCCAAGTTGCTAATTCAAAGAGAAAAAAATTCATACTTTTATCTTTAAACGCATTTTTCTCGAGACAGTATTTTTTCGGAATGCCGGATAAGCTTTCTTTTTAAATTTTAATTTGTTCATTAGTTATTGCAAAAAAATGATCAAAAGAACACGGCAACAATACTTTTTTTTTTCAAAAGTCCGCCATTTTATTATTTTTTCAAATTTAAAAAAAATATTCTATTACTCCGAGCGCAATATCCTATAGATTAAGAAAATTGTTTGTTTTTTTGATTTCGGATTAAATGTGCTCTCCTGACGATTTGGGTAGCTGAAGCACCTCCTGTGGTTAATATTTTTCGACAATATTAAAAAATTCACAAAATATAATTTATAAGTCAATAAATATTATAAAAAAAAATTTACGTTGATTGCTCTTTTCGTTTTCTCAAAAAAAAAAAAAAACAATTGTAAAAATCACTCGTTTTTTACCTATTCATAGGACAATGACTCTTAAGCATAAAAATCACATTTTTCAGTCAAAAATGAGTTCTGATGTATTTTAAATTAGGTTAGGGCTAGGCTAGATACTTTCAGGAACTCTAGAACTATTTGAAATCTATCCAGAACTTTAACAAAAAATTTAGTTCCTATAACTTTTGGACGCTAACTTCACACGAGTGGAAAAACTGAACGTTTCAACTTTTTATCGTGAATTTATCAACATCTGATAAAGAGAATATTAAGACGACACCAAAACAAATGAATGCGTTAACAGAAAATAATAATAAAAACAAAAAACAATCTAAAATCAACGTCGTTCGCATTCGTTAATTTTCTAACATGGCGTAAGTTGGATTTCTTGCTCACTGAGTAAGTAATGATTAATGTATTATCTACAACCGTCTTTTACTGTGAAATATGGCTCTCTCTCTCGCAAGCAAACCAGCTTCCCCAACTTTCTTGAAAATCGGCCAAACCCGCAAAAAAAGAACGCACTGATTTCGTTTAATGAGATAAATGATTTATATTATAATTAATGGTTTTATTGTTTTAAATTTGCAATTACGCGACGTGAAAATTTGCCTAATAGATTTGCAGACAGATACGTTATTAAAATATACAAATTACAATATTTATAAGAGAATTTTTAATTTGTTAACTAATATATGTTTCTATGTTTATAATTAAAAATCTATAAAATATACTTACATATTTCAACGTGGAAAGAATTAATGTGTCACTCACCTAGAAAAAAAAAGAAAAATATTATTATAAATTAAATTATAAAAATAGTTGACATTTGTTATTTATTTTTGCGTTATATGTAAAACCAACTAAAATAATTCTGCTGGAAGTGTTCCTGTTTTCTGTGTTTTATGTATATTTGTATGTATACAGATATATATTTATTGAAGAGCCCTGAGGGCAATAGAGATTGCCGAAACGTTGACTTAGTAGATAAAAAACATAAAAAGACTGAATTCCGTCAATTACTAATTATTTATTATTATAAATATTAAGATATTATAAATATAATTTTAAATTTTACTGATTATTTGATCAAAAATTTAGTTTCATAACTAATTTTTATTTCGAAATATTTCAGTTAATTAATTAAAAATAAAGAAATACTTTTAATTTTGTCAAAGTATTATAATAATATTAAAATATATAATACAATGCAGTTTTGGTACCTACATTGATGTATGGTAGTGAATGTTGGGTTTGGTTGCAAAAGCATAAACGGAAAATGACTGCTGTGGAAATGAGATTTTTACGTGGGGTATGTGGTGTAAATAGGAGAGATCGGGTACGAAATAGATTAGTGTATGATGAGTGTGAAATTGAAAAAAATGTTGTAGCAAAAGTTGGTGTTAGTCAGTTAATATGGTTCGGACATGTTGAACAAATGTCTAATGAACGTTTGGTTAAAAAGATTTATTTGAATGATTTTGATGGTATACGTTTGCGTGGACGTCCGATGAGTAGTCGGAGTAGTAGATGATTGAGAGAGTGGCTTGCGTGAGCGAAAGTTTCCAAATAGTAGGAATAAAAGAGCATGTAAGAGAGAGGAATTATGAATGTGGATGAAGCGAAAGTTGCTTGTTTGAATAGGAATGTTTGGATGCGACTGATTTCGAGATGATGAAAAGAGTTTGTACCACACACTTTTGGGTACATGGCGTGATTGTGTATGTATGTATGTATAAAAATAAGTAATATAAAAAAAAAGTCTGTAATTAAAGATTTGTGTTTGCTGCTTAAAATTTCTTTATGGGGTCACATACAACCCGTATTATAGATCATTAACACACATACACACAAACAAAATAAGACAAATAAAATCATTTTTCTTATTTAAATATTAAAGATTATTTCCATAAAACATAACAAAAATGCTCAAATAACAAAACATTATATCCATATAATTTTTTATTCTCGCCAAAAATTCTCTTCACCTATATTTTCTTAATATCCAAACTCAGAACGTTCCAACCATAAATTATCTCTCCAGTTATAATATGACAGTAAAAACGAAAGAAGAAGAAAAAAATACATATACAGAGAGAGGGAGACACAGTAGTAGAAAAGGGAGAAATAAACTAAGAAACAGCACTTTTAATATATCACATTGTTATATTATAAATTAAATTTGAACAGCTGGCGCCTTTATGTGCGCGAGTCGGAGCCACTGACAGGGCCGGGCTCTAAGCTAGAGTCGAATGGACGTCCGTTTTGGGGACGCCAGAGTTTGAGGCGTCAATTTTCGGTTTAAATTAAATTTTTTTTAATCTCAATAAAAAATTATTTTCCAGAAGTTCTTTTAGAAATTTACAATGGGGAAGTTTAGCGTGAATGAAGTTGCGTGTAAAATTATTTTTTCTCAAATATATAAATATATAAAATATATAAAATAATAACAGAAACTGTCATTAAAATTTCTAATAATTGTTTCATTTATTTGTTATTAACAATTTTTGTAAAGACATTACTGACGTCCCAAGCCTATTGTGCGCAAGCGCAGAAGAGTTGGTGAGATGTAATTTTGAAAACGTATGTCGTAGTAAATGTTGATTTTTGTTGATTCGGTTACGCCCAGCCAATAGCTTGTATCGGTAACCATGACAATACATGTGCGTCTGATTCAGATGTCGACACAACTTTTGCGAAGACATTACTGACGTCATCACGACATGTTTTTGCATTTTTTAGGAAATCTGGGCATCTTTGAGAAAAATGATAAATTAAACATCACTTTTAAGCCATTTCCAACCAAATAAAGAAATAAAAAATACGTTAAACTTCCCCATTCAAAAATAATTGTTATGTTATAAATTTCGAACTAAACTTTATTAAATATTTTAATAAAAATTTATATGGATAATTATTCCTTAAATTTTCATAATGTTTTAGTAAAAAATACAAAAAAAATGCTTGCTTGCTTCAATTTCTCGGATACAATACACTGTATAAAAAAATAGCGAAATTACCGGAAAATAGTAGTAAAATTTTACTATAAAAAATCTGTAATTTTATTATGCCATAAATATTCTATATTTCTACCTCAAAATTCTGTAATTTTGTATATAATTCATAATAATCACATAAAATAAATAAAAATGATTTAATAAGTATGTAAATTTGCTTAATTTGTACAAATTGCAGCCACATACTTAATGTAGAATTACATATTTTTCGTATAACTTCTTAAATTATGTAAAATTACAGCTTGCATATTAATATCTGTAATGATTCATCAAAATAATGAGACTTAGTATACATATACTAATAAAATATTTTAGGTGTAATTCATTCATTTCAAAATACATCTTTCATGTAAATTTAGAAATGTGTGCAATTATATGAAAAATTATATTACAGAATTAAACAAATATTACCTATTTATGGAAAATTCCTAACAAGAAATTTACTGAAGTTCTGGAAATTTACTAAAAGAGATATATTATAAATTTAGTACTAACGCTTATTAAAATTTTTGATAAAAATTTATTTCTTTAATTTTCATAATGCCTCTAATAAATTTCGTATAATAAATTTCAATAAAAAATCCTTGCTTGCTTCAATTTCTAGGGTAGAATACTTAATTTCTTCAATTATATTTATTTAAAATATTTACTGAAAATATCCATTTAAAATATGATTTTCTACAAGTGTTTAAAAATAACCAAAATTATTTTAAAGAGAGAGAGAGAGGCAATTATCGATGTTCAAGAACACGTTGCATCCTTGAGTCGGTCCTGAAATGTTACAAGTCAGGAAAGACCGAAGATTTTGAAACGGTCGTTTGCTCTCGGTTACTTCTGGTTACTGATGGGTTAAGATATGTTATGTTAGAAGTTGCAAGAAGACACATTTCCTTTCGGGAGTATATGGTTATCATGAGTTTTAGTTTTGCTGCACCCCGAGAAATTTACTCGATATGTTTCAGTTGCCGGCATCTGTTGATGATATTCAAAAGTAAAACGACTCTATTAAACAATGTATAATAACTTAATGTTTTAATACAAGTTTTACTGATACTTTTTTATGTTTAAAGTTAAAAACTCATATATTAATATTTCAGATTATTAATATCTATAAAATAGTACTGAAATTAATATATAAACAAGAAACCCGTGACTCTTAAAGGGTCACGTTTGAAGTCGAAAATAGTAATTAAACATATAAACATAATAAAAATAAATAAATAAACAAATAATAATATAATAATAATAATAAAATATCAATTTCACTAGTATATATTAGTATATTACTCAAAAGCAACATTTCTATCATCAGTAGTGTACATAACGTCACACAGCTGTCATTTGACATTTACATTATAAACATAATTTTTTAAATTTTTGAAAAGCAAGATGAGATCGTAGAAAGATGAAACTTGCCTATTCTCAAATCGGGAATGAACCAATTAAAATGACATCACTCCCATCAAAATCGATTCATGGGTTTAGGAGATGCTGGAGAAACAAATATACATTTGACAATTAGAGAGATTAAATAAATAATTTTGTTAGTTAGTTATTGTAATTCATTATAGATTTTTGCATTTCTTTATAACGTCCTGAAAAATGAAATATTACAGTTAAAAACGTAACATATAGTTGAAAATAAATAATAAAATTAACAAAAATATAAAATTTAATGTAAAAAATAATTAATATTATGTTTTTTTTTTTAATAATTTCCCTGACAGTGCTAATAAATAATTAATAAGATACAAAACATCAACATTATGTTTCATGAGCTTATAATTTACTTAATTCGATTTTTAATTAAATTAATGTTTTTCGAACAAAAATTTATTTATTTTTAAATTCCAGTACCCATTAAATTATTAATACTATTTATACAAAATAAACATTTTCACTTCAGAATAGAACTTAGCTAATGATAATATCCAAACATGCAATTCTGTATTACACAATGTAGTTGCAACTATAGTATAAAATTGAAAAAATATCTATAATAATTTTTTAATAGAATATTTCTTTTTGTAAATACTTTTATACTTTTCTTTACTTTATTATTTTAAAAAAACCTGTAACTTGTAAAGCTTCTGAACATAGGTTAATGCTACAGATAATTAAATAATTATAGATCTTCACAAACTACCAAATATACGAACGAAAATTAGTAACACGTAATGTACACTCTAAAAAAAAATTAGTATTATTACACAAAATATGTACTAAGTCTCATTGTTTTGATGAATTATTACAGATATTAATATGGCAAGCTGTAATTTTACATAATTTAAGAATAATATGTAATTGTACATTCAGTATGTGATGTAATTTGCAGAAAGTAAGCAATTTTACATACTTTATTATATGATTATTACAAATTATGTACAATGCAGTTTTGGTGCCTACGTTAATGTATGGTAGTGAATGTTGGGTTTGGTTGCAAAAGTATAAACGGAAAATGACTGCTGGGGAAATGAGATTTTTACGTGGGGTATGTGGTGTAAATAGAAGAGTTCGGGTACGAAATAGATTAGTGTATGATGAGTGTAAAATTGCGAAGAAAATGTTGAAGCTAAAATTGGTGTTAGTCAGTTAAGATGGTTCGGACATGTTGAGCAAATGCGTCTAATGAACGTTTGCTGTTAAAAAGATTTATGTGAATGATTTTGATGGTATACGTTTGTGTGGACGTCCGATGAGTAGTTGAAGTGGTATGATTGAGAGAGTGGCTTGCGTGAGTGAAAGTTTCCAAGTAGTACAAATAAAAGAGCATGTATAAGAGGAGGAATTATGAATGTGGATGAAACGAAAGTTGCTTGTTTGGATAGGAATGTTTGGAGGCGACTGATTTCGGGATGATAAAAAGAGTTTGTGCCACACCCTTTTGGGTAAATGGCGTGATTGTGTATGTATGTATGTATGTATGTATGTATGTATGTACAAAATTACTGAATTTTAAAGTAGAAATACAGAATATTTAAGGTAAAATGAAATCACAAATTTTTTTATAGTAAAATTTTACTACCATTTTTCTGTAATTTTGCTATATTTTTTTTACAGTGTATATAATAATTTTTGTTATCGTAAATCTAAAACACGAAACATTATACAGTAAGTATCGCTGACTGAAAGTACCAGACGGCCGTGAAAGCTTATTTAAAAAATTACCCGGAACGAAATTGAAAAAACGAAATTTACTTACACACATATTATATGTGCAGTAGCATTCAAAAAAGAAATACGAAAATAAATTTTAAACAACAAACGAACAAACCGCATCTTAAATGTGATTCGATGTGCTCTAAATTCTACAGACAAAAAAGAAATTTAAATCAGCTATGACATATGTTCTTACTCTATTCAACAAGTTTTTTTTATAATATGTGTGTGTGTGACAAATTTGTTAAGGCAAAAAATAAAATTTATGTTCAAATATGAATTAAAAAAAAAATTAAATGCATTTTTCTATAAAGTGTTTTATCTTGTTGGGAACAAACGTAGTGACACTATGATTTTTATTGCTTTGATTGCACGGAAAAGTGGTATAGTGATCGTACGGTGTCTGTAACGTTTTTAAAAATTAATATATATATATATAGAAATTTGGTTATATTAGGAAATCGGTCATCAGTGTAGGGCTGAATAAATATACCCAAATTTCTAAATAGAGAGTAAATGCTGGTTGTAAGGATTTGGTGCTTTGGGAACTTTTGCTAGGAATGTAAATGTTTCCAAAGAAGCCCGTTTGAGTATACATAATGCAGTTTTGGTTGATGTATGATAGTGAATGTTGGGTTTGGTTACAAAAGCATAAACAGAAAATGACTGCTTTGGAAATGAGATTTTTACGTGGGGTATGTGGTGTAAATAGGAGAGATCGGGTACGAAATAGATTAGTGTATGATGAGTGTGAAATTGAAACAAATGTTGTAGCAAAAGTTGGTGTTGGTCAAGATAGTTCGGACATGTTGAGCGAATGTCTAATGAACGTTTGGTTAAAAAAATTTATTTGAATGATTTTGTTGGTATACGTTTGCGTGGACGTCCGTTGAGTAGTTGAAATGGTATGATTGAGAAAGTGGCTTGCGTGCAGCGAAAGTTTCCATGTAGTAGGAATAAAAGAGCATGTATGAGAGAAATTATGAATGTGGATGAAGCGAAAGTTGCTTGTTTGGAGGCGACTGATTTCGGAATGATGAAAAGAGTTTGTGCCACACCCTTTTGGGTACATGGCGTGATTGTGTATGTATATATGATAATTAAATTCACGACTAGAAATTATTAAGTAGGATTGAAATTTTAATGGGACAATGGGAGGTTAGGTTAGGTTAGATATTCAAATCAAACTCTCATTCAAGATTCTGTATCAAGCTTTCGGTGGCATTTTCCACCTTCTTCAGAACCTTTAATTGATAAAAATTTAATATGATTATAATTTTTAATATTCATTCTACTAACATGTGTAAGTTCTTTAACGTTTGATTTAGAAAGAATTGTGAATGAGTGAAGAAAAAAAAACAATTCTGTTATAATTAAATTATGAATGAGGCTATTATTTATACATACTAAAAAAAAAACCTAAATCAACCTCCTAACTTAACCTACCCTAAATACTGTATGTATAAATAGCCAATTTCGTATACATACCGTATGTATAAATAGCCAATTTCTTAAATTGTACCTATTATTTCTAAGATATGTCATTGTGTTAAGTTATTAAGACATAAAGAGATCATTTAATGAAAATTCTCACGGAATTATTGAAAATGCAGGTTTTTCTAACGAAATTTATATATTGGTTATTGCGAATAAAATGTTTCTATAAATCTTAAAAGGGGAACATGTTGAAAATTTTAATTCAAATAATTACATTAACAATTTTACTTGTTTTATCGAATAATAGAAAATGTTCGGTTGGCAATAAACCTACAGCTTATAATGAATTCCGAACCATTTAGATATAACGTGTATTATTGAATTTCTGCAGTTCACACGACTTGAATTAAAAATGAAGCCACGTTAGTACTGAACACCAGACTACAAATATTTATTATTAAATTATTAAAATACATGAAAATGTCATATTTTTTTGGGTCGGTAATATTTTTCCCATAATAAATACATTTTAATCTAATCTACTTTTTTATAGTTACTATAGTTTGATATTGAAATATTTTACTGGACACGTATACCGTGTAAAAACCGCACATTGAAGTGTTATGGAAATGTTTCTAACAGTGGAAAAAAAGTTCAGACAAGTGCAAGACTCGAAAAGAAAATTGAAAAAAATTAAATGATTGAACATGTTCTTAAACATTTTTGCTTATTTTTTTGTCCACTTTCGTATACAGTGGAACCTCGCTTAACGAGCACCTCGCATAACGAGCAAAATAAATTGTAAAAAATGACACGCTTAACGAGCAACGTTTCGCATAACGAGATTGACGTGGATAGGAGAATCCCCGAATTGTGCGTGAAACTTTCCGTGCCATTGCTACATCAGCCTGTGTTTAGAACAAAATGTAGCAAAAACAAATATCTCTAGACAGCTTTCTAGTAAAAAGAAATTAGGTATGTTACTAATTATTTCGATTTTTTTGTTTTCTGCAAATTCTTATTGCCCAGCTTGGTTCATTCCGCGTGGTAGAAGAAAAGATGAAGATGAATCACGCTCCTTAACAATTTATATGTAATTTTCTTTGAATAAACGTTACACATAACGTTTTTTTGAGTATTTTTTTTTTATTTCATTTTTTGAGTATTTTACATTAATTTATATGGTAAAAATTGTTTCGCTTAACGAGTGTTTTGCATTACGAGTAAGACTCCGGAACGAATTAGGCTCGTTATGCGAGGTTCCACTGCATTTAATTAGCATTGTGAGATTGATATTTTGGGATTTTGTTCGTATCTCATAAGATTCAATAACGTGGTAAGATATTCTGTCTTTTTCTATCAAAAAAAAATTACATTTACTAAAAAAAAAAATATCGTAACGCTATGAGTCTCATGAGATGCGAACAGAATGGGGAAGTTTAGCGTGATTGAAGTTGCGTGTAAAATTATTTTTTCTCAAATATTATATATAAAATAATAACAAAAACTGTCATTAAAATTTCTTAAAATTGTTTCATTTATTTGTTATTAACAATTATTAATGTAAGGACATTACTGACGTCACAAGCCTATTGTGCGCAAGCGCAAAAGAGTTGATGAGATATAATTTTGAAAACGTATGTCGTAGTAAATGTTGTTGTTTTTGTTGATTCGGGTACGCCCAGCCAATAGCTTAGATGGGTAACCATGACAATACATGTGCGTCTGATTCAGAAGTCGGCATAAGTTTTGCGAAAACATTACTGACGTCATCACGACATGTTTTAGCATTTTTTAGGAAATCTGGGCATCTTTGAGAAAAATAATAAATTAAACATCACTTTTTAAGCAATGTCCAATAAAGAAAAAAAAATACGTTAAACTTCCCCATTGCAAGCATTAATTAAATCATTTATTAACACTACCTAAATTAGGTAGGGACAGTATTTTGACTTTACTAATTACTGTACTGTGAAAGACACTGAACTAATAGCTGTGTTTTGTCTTATAACAAAAGACGGAAGCAAATCTAAAAAAAAATAAAATAAAATAAATATCATCGTTTTGTTTAACACAACGTGTATCACATATCTAAAAAGCTAAAAACTAACAATAAGCTTAAAAACTATGCATTTAGAAACTATACTCTTAAATCTAGACAAATATCTTCTTCACTTCCATTACATAAGACATTCTGACCCTATGACCCTGAATTACAAACAACAGTCAGTGTCTGGTGTGTTTGTGTGTGTGTATATAGAAGTGCTATAACATAGTACTTCATATAGCATAGCAGTCATTCTCTCGACTTAACGTTGCACAGTAAAACGAAACTAGTCGTGTTTTGAATAGCATTTCTGCATTCCTAGCCGGTTTATGTTTTGTCAGCAACAAAACCGTGTCCTCTGTCCGGGGCACTGTTCACATTTTACACACTACACTAATTTATACGCGCGTGTGTGTGTTTTAAGTTATGTTACCTGCATATACAGGTAGTCATATTGTAGCTCATATTTTTAGCTAACATGTAATTTAAAACGTTTTTTTGTTTTTTGTTAAGTTCCTGTTCCTGGTTTTGGTCTGGTTGGTTTGGTTATATTTTCTTTTGTTTTTTTATTCATAATTTATAAGTTATAATGAAAAGGTTACTCAGGTAGCCAGAACCAGTTGCATAACTAAATTTTTAATGGGCATACTACATCACTGTAGTTGAAACTATATAATTTTCAATAAAACTCGAAATCAAAACAAGATATTAAAATTATATATATATATATATATATATATATATATATATATACAGTAGCGCAGCCAGGATTTTGTCTTGGGGGGGGCCCAAGGATTTTATCTTGGAGAAGCAAAAAAAAAAGCAAATACTAACCAGATTTTCACTTTATCTTACATGAATCGAATAATTAATAGTTTAAAATAATGGATTTTGGCTCAATATTTTGGGGTAAATAATTGTAGCGTTAGAAGTGACTGCTAAATATATGAATAAACGAATAAAAATTGTGCTAATTCTGCTAGCCTTGGGGGGGGCCGAGGCCCGTCGGCCCCCCCCTTGGTTGCGCCACTGTATATATATATATATATATATATATATATGATTAAAATTTTAATGAGAAGGTAGTCAAAAAATTAGATATTCGAATCAAACTCTAATTCAAGATTTTGTGTCAAGCTTTCGGTGGCATTTTCCACCTTGTTCAGAACCTTTAATTGATAAAAAAACCAATAATACATAAATTATGATTACAATTTACAATATTCATTCTACTTACATGCTTCTTAGGTAAAATTTATAAAACAAAAACCTGATGAAATGTTGCAGCAATCATAAAATAATTTGCAGGTAATCATAAAGTCGATAATAAAATATATAAATATATATATAAATTTCGTTAAAAAAAAACTGCAGTTTCAATAATTCCGTGAGAATTTTTGTAAATCCATTAAATAATCGCTTTATGTCTTAATAACTGAAAATAATGATATAATCTTAGAAATAAGATACTAATAAACTAGTTAACTAGCAGTTACTACTAGTTAAAATGGTTCGGACATGTTGAGCGAATGTCTAATGAACGTTTGGTTAAAAAGATTTATTTGAATGATTTTGATGGTATACGTTTGCCCAGTGGACGTCCGATGAGTAGTTGGAGTGGTATGATTGAGAGTGTTTTGCGAGAGCAAAAGTTTCCAAGTAGTAGGAATAAAAGAGCATGCGATGAGAGGAAGAATTATAAATGTGGATGAAGCGAAAGTTGCTTGTTTGGATAGGAATGTTTGGAGGCGACTGATTTCGGGATGATGAAAAGAGTTTGTGCCACACCCTTTTGGGTACATGGCGTGATTGTGTATGTATGTATGTATGTATGTATGTAAACTAAAATAAAAGTTATAGAAATATAGATTTTTAATATTTTATAACGTAGCGAATATATAACATCTTTCATGATAAAAATTTGTAGTACTCACATATATCTCGAAACTTATTCAATATTCTTAGAAATATATCCAAACCGGTAGAGACATTTCAACAAAAAAGAAGCACAAAGAAAAAAAAGGAAAAAGGCACACACACAGAAAAACCGTGCCGGAAAAAAAAAGAAGAGAAGCGAATTCATAGCTAAGACCTGAGCCCATTGGTCGACGGCAATAAATGCTGTGGTTTTTCGGGAACTGTTTTGAGTTGCGTTGAAAAATCTTTGTTTCGCACAAGCACACACACACAATTCTCTGTAGACGAAACCAAGCCGAAACCAAGACGAACCCCGGCTTTGGGAAACAAAAGAAATCTGTCAGTTTCAGTGGGACATGTGTTAGCTTCCGACACAATGCGAGCCTGCCACACTCCTGCAATTCACATTCGCACCACAAAAATGTGTCCTTCAGGTCCTTTGTCCAATTCGATCAACATTCGTACCATTTCAGTGTTTTACACTTCCAATAAAATGGTGCAATATTATAGTAATGTTTTGCAAAATATATATATACTCTAAAAAAAATTATGTAATTTTATCTATAAACCATGAGATACTATAATGCTAATATCAGAACTATTACAAATATTATGTAATATGATATTACCAACGGAATAGAAAAGTACATATGTAAGTAATATTATAGCTTTTTTTTAGTAAATTTGCTGTCAGGAAATTTTGATAAAAATAGGTAAAATTTGTTTATACTGTAATATTATTGTTGGTATAATTACAGACATTTCTGAATTTACATGATGTATTTTGAAATGAATGAATTACACTTAAAATATTTTATTAGTATTACACTAAAATATGTATACTAAATCTCATTATTTTGATGAATTATATCTGATATTAATATGCAAGCTGTAATTTTACATAATTTAAAAAGTTATACCAACAATATGTAATTCTGCATTAAGTATATGATGCAATTCGCAGAAAGTAAGCAACTTTATATACTTATTAGGTCATTTTTACTTACTTTATGTGATTATTATGAATTATGCAAAAATTACAGAATTTTAAGAAAGAAATACAGAATATATATGTATGTATGTAAATACAGAATATTTATGGTAAAATAAAATTACAGATTTTTTATAGTAAAATTTTAGGATTATTTTTCAGTAATTTCGCTATTTTTATATTATGCAAAAATTACAGAATTTTAAGGTAGAAATACAAAATATTTATGGTAAAATAAAATTACAGATTTTTTATAGTAAAATTTTAGGACTATTTTTCAGTAATTTCGCTATTTTTTTATAGTGTATGTTTTACACTTCCAATAAAATGGTGCAATATTATAGAAATGTTTTGCAAAATGTTATATACTTTGCTTTTAAGTAATTTTTCTGATTTAAAATTTGGTAAAACTTTACTTACGATCTTGATTTTATCGAATTTTTTTCTATAATTTCGTACTAAAAACTATATAAAATAAATTTTTTAGCGAAAAAAAATATTTAATATATACTTTTATTATATAACCTATAAAGTACGAAATAATTTTAAAAATCCACTTTAATTTGAAAATACCACCAATTACGTAACAATTCAAAATATGGAACACAAATAACAACCAAATTATCCACGAAAAATAACAATAGTGCTACTTGAAAAAAAAAAAAAAAATTCGTAATATCCATAATTGTAATTGAACAGCCATGACAAAGCATATGAAATATTCGATGTATAATAATAATAATGATGAAAATTTAACGTTGTTCCAAACTCTCGATTTTTAATATAAAAGGCATATATAGGTCACGTGTCTGATTTCACGCATGATAAAGTACATTCTTTCGGCCTTGAATCGTGAATTTTTCATATCCGTTCATCGGTACATCGTCATATAGATGGCTGTGTGTGCACTCTGTATACAATCATTTACACTCACGAATCACGAATTGCACGTTGATCGAATTGCCTGTGAGTGTGTGTGTATATGCGTAAATGTATTTGTATCGCACGATGCGAAAAATTATATTTTTGCATTTTTTTTTTGCTTTTTTAGGCGATTATACTGTATACGTACGGGCACAATAAGGCATCCAACTGTGAAATTACTACACGTTGAATTTTTTGCTGTTTTTTTTTTTTTTTTTGTTTGGATCCACATTGTAAAGAGAAAATTTAATCAATTTTAATGAATTTTTTTAATTAATTATTGTTTCTTGCAAATTAAGAACAAAACAATGTTACGCAACTTAAGTGAATATTATCTGAATGTAGATAAAAAAAATATATGTTCTAAAAAATTTCCTTTATGCATGTGAATCTCCAAAAACTGTAACAGTTATAATTTTTAATTAATATTACTCAAATATTGTAATGATAATCTATTTAACATAGTAAAAAAACTTTCAAAACTCATTATAATAAAATAAAAAGGCTTTAGGATTAAATTCTGTATAAATTTTAATTAAAAAAATCGACGTTTCGACATACTCTACGTATATTATCATCAATAAAAATTATACATAGGAACAAGTTACTAGGTAACAAAATAAGTAAAAAAAAAGTGGATATTTATACATACGGTATGTATACGCAATTGGCTATTTATACATACAGTATTTTTACGCAATTGGCTATTTAGGGTAGGTTAAATTAGTAGGTTGGTTTAGGTTTTTTTTTTTAGTATGTATAAATAGCCAATTGGCAATTGGCTATTTATACATACAGTATTTTTACGCAATTGGCTATTTAGGGTAGGTTAGGTTAGTAGGTTGGTTTAGGTTTTTTTTATTTTTTAGTATGTATAAATAGCCAATTGCGTATACATTACATACCGTATGTATAAATAGCCTCATTCAAAAAAAATAATAGCGAAATTACAGAAAAATGGTAGTAAAATTTTACTATAAAAATCTGTAATTTTAATTTACTATAAAATTCTGTAATTTTGTACATAATTCATAATAATCACATAAAGTAAGTAAAAATGATCTAATAAGTTTGTAAAATTGTTTACTTTCTGCAAATTGCATCACATACTTAATGTAGAATTATATATATTATTGGTTATAACTTCTTAAATTATGTAAAATTTTCATTTTGCATTTTAATATCTTTGATAATTCATCAAAATAATGAGACTTAGTACATATTTTGTGTAATAATACTAATAAAATATTTTAAGTGGAATTCATTCATTTCAAAATACATGCTACAAATAATACTAAACAAATTTTACCTATTTATAGAAAATTCCCGACAGCAAATTTGCTGAAGAACTGTACATTTACTAAAAAAAACTGCATATGTACTTTTTCATCCCGTTGGTAATATATCATATTACATAAATGTTTGTAATAGTTCTGATATTAAGGTAAGTGAAGCTGGAACAACCATTTTAGCACAATCAATCGAAACCTATCAGAAAATTTAGTACTCATTTATTACTAATTTATTACGCAAAAGGCAAATTTATTACCCTTGTCTTTTAAAAAATACAAGGGGTTGTGCTAGCTTAACCGTGAAGCTAGCACAACCATAAGCACAATCACGAAAAAAAAAATATAAACCTATCAGAAAATTTAGTACTCATTTATTACTAATTTATTACGTAAAAAAAAAATTATTTCCCTTGTTTTTTAAAAAATACAAGGGGTTGTGCTAGCTTAACCGTGAAGCTGGCACAACCATAAGCACAACCACGAAAAAAAAAATATAAACTTATCAGAAAATTTAGTACTCATTTATTACTAATTTATTATGCAAAAAGCAAATTTATTACCCTTGTTTTTTAAAAAATACAAGGGGTTGAGCTAGCTTGACCTTAAAGCTAGCACAACCACAAAAAAAATATATAAACTCCTCACATACCATACTACTAATTAATTACTAGAGTATGATGAGCGTGAAATTGAAAAAAATGTTGTAGCAAAAGTTGGTGTTAGTCAGTTAAGATGGTTCGGACATGTTGAGCGAATGTCTAATGAACGTTTGGTTAAAAAGATTTATTTGAATGATTTTGATGGTATACGTTTGCATGGACGTCCGACGAGTAGTTGGAGTGGTATGATTGAGAGAGTGGCTTGCGTGAGCGAAAGTTTCCAAGTAGTAGGAATAAAAAAGCATTTATGAGAGGAATTATGAATGAGGATGAAGCGAAAGTTTCATAATTCCTCTCATACATGGTCTTTTATTCCTACTACTTGGAAACTTTCGCTCACGCAAGCCACTCTCTCAATCATACCACTCCAACTACTCATCGGACGTCCATGCAAACGTATACCATCAAAATCATTCAAATAAATCTTTTTAACCAAACGTTCATTAGACATTCGCTCAACATGTCCGAACCATCTTAACTGACTAACACCAACTTTTGCTACAACATTTTTTTCCATTTCACGCTCATCATACTCTAGTAATTAATTAGTAATTAATTAGTAGTATGGTATGTGAGGAGTTTATATATTTTTTTTGTGGTTGTGCTAGCTTTACGGTCAAGCTAGCTCAACCCCTTGTATTTTTTAAAAAACAAGGGTAATAAATTTGCTTTTTGCGTAATAAATTAGTAATAAATGAGTACTAAATTTTCTGATAAGTTTATATTTTTTTTTTTCGTGGTTCTGCTTATGGTTGTGCCAGCTTCACGGTTAAGCTAGCACAACCCCTTGTATTTTTTAAAAAACAAGGGAAATAATTTTTTTTTTTACGTAATAAATTAGTAATAAATGAGTACTAAATTTTCTGATAGGTTTATATTTTTTTTTTCGTGATTGTGCTTATGGTTGTGCTAGCTTCACGGTTAAGCTAGCACAACCCCTTGTATTTTTTAAAGGACAAGGGTAATAAATTTGCCTTTTGCGTAATAAATTAGTAATAAATGAGTACTAAATTTTCTGATAGGTTTCGATTGATTGTGCTAAAATGGTTGTTCCAGCTTCACGTACCTCTGATATTATGTGTTTTTAAATAATTATATTAAAATTCCAGCAGTTTAGTAATTATACCTATAAATACTGGCGTGTCTCATGGTTTGTAGGTAAAATTTCATAATTTTTTTTTAGATCGCAGATAATTTGAAAAGATCAATCGTATATTTTCAACACTGCAATCTTTCTACAAAATTTTTGTAAATTTACTAAAAGAGACTTTACTAAAAAAAAAAAAACTAATATTACATATATATGTTCTTTTTCATTCCGTTGGTATTACAAGTTATATTACAAGTTTGTAATAGTTCAGTTATTATGTATTTTAAAACAATTACGATAAAATGTACAGCATTTGACTAATTATACTGGCTATCATAGTGTCTTATGGTTTGTAGGTAAAAATTACATAATTTATTTTTTTCGAGTGTACAACAAAAACTAATAAACATATTAAAATTTTCTGTAAAACAAACAAAACTAATATATGATTTTTTCAACCGTGCTAGTAAGTTATTCGTATGATACCCGTAGCATATACACAGTATTGGTTTCAACATAATACGAGTAAATATTCCAAGACATTTTTTTTTCTCCAAGTACAAGAGTTTCAGTTTCAACATCGCGCCAGGTATACAATGATGTTTACATGTATATTAAAAACCATTTATCAATGTATCGTCTGTTAGTGATAGTATAAAATATTGGCCTGTCAATTATTGACCCACTGAATTTTATTCTTCGAAAGGAAAAAATTTGAAGAGATTTTTTATTTTAAATCTTGGAAGTTTTTTTAAAAAAAGTAATTTTTATAATACTGGTATTATTTTTGACAAATAAGCTAGTGGATATTAAAAAATAATAATCATTATTATTAAAATTAATAACCGATACTTAAAAAATAATTATCTATTGTGAACTATAAAAATAAATTAGAGTTATTAAATAAATAATTATTTAACTGATTAATTATTTATCATGTTTTGTACTATAATTATTTCACTTTTTTTCTTGATAGGTATTTTCAATGTTATAGATAAATATATTTCAAATATTTTAATTTTTAAAATGCATATTTCTTTAATTTAAAAATTGTCTAATGTTTAATTAGATAAATAAAAATAAAATTATTGGTGTTTAATGCAAAAATAAAAAATAATTTAGTATATTATGTTACGACGAGTAGAAAGCGATAATTATTTGTTTTGAATGAAACACAAAAAGAACTTTCTATTCTGAGTGACATATACTATTTTTTCTTCAAGCATTCTAAACTAAAAATAAATAAAAATTATACCAAGTAACCTGAACCAGTTACTAACATACATATACATACATACATACACAATCACGCCATGTACCCAAAAGGGTGTGGCACAAACTCTTTTCATCATCCCGAAATCAGTCGCCTCCAAACATTCCTATCCAAACAAGCAACTTTCGCTTCATTCACATTCATAATTTCTCTCTCATACATGCTCTTTTATTCCTACTACTTGGAAACTTTCGCTCACGCAAGCCACTCTCTCAATCATACCACTCCAACTACTCATCGGACGTCCACGCAAACGTATACCATCAAAATCATTCAAATAACTCTTTTTAACCAAACGTTCATTAGACATTCGCTCAACATGTCCGAACCATCTTAACTGACTCAACACGGAGCAACTTTTGCTACAACATTTTTTTCAATTTCACACTCATCATACACTAATCTATTTCGTACCCGATCTCTCCTAATTACACCATATACCCCACGTAAAAATCTCATTTCCACAGCAGTCATTTTCCGTTTATGCTTTTGCAACCAAACCCAACATTCACTACCATACATCAACGTAGGCACCAAAACTGCATAACAGGTGTAGAATAGTATGTATATGTATATATTATTTATATTTTTAATGAAATTTGTGAGAATTTATTTTATTCAAATTTAAAAATTCAGGTCTCAAAATAAATTTTACTAAAATCTCGTAAATTGCTTTTTCATACTCGAAAATGGCAAATTTATCCCATTTCATTAAAATCCTTAAAAACGAAAATATTTAAAAAATATACAAGAATTGCTCATTTAATACTAATTTAGTTCTAGTCTAAAATCAAATAATTCATCGTGTTCACTTTCTTTAAGTACATTATATTGTACACTATCCTCCAAGACATAAAGGTAATAATACCAGTCGCATTTACAAAGCAAGGAATCTGCACGAAATATTATTATGCATCACATATGTCGGTTCTAGTATCACGTAAAGAAATATATACGAGACGTTATCTCTCGTCTACGTTTTTTATTTCACTGACTGCATTTTGTTATTTGTATATCCCTAACATATTCTACCATTGCCATTCTCTTTTACTCGGCATTCATCTATATATATATATATATATATATATATATATATATATATATATATATATATATATATATATATATATATTCGAGATCGTGCAATGTTTTGTGTGTGCGCGCATTTTATTTTCTGAAATATTTAAAATATGCAGCTATGCTCTTACTTCTGATGGATGTAGTGGAACAATGATAATTTCTCGATTTCGCTTGTTTATATGTTTATGGTGAATTTTACTGGCGAATGCTGGAATAAAGTTTATTGTGAAAGACAAATACGGACAGGACGTGATACAAATTTTATTTATTTTATTTTATTTTTACGGAATTTTATTTAATTACATAAGAAATAAAATGAAAAAAATTACACTTATTTTAAGGATTGTTACAGTAAAACTGTTTTAGGTTAAAGTTTCATATGAATATTTATTTAAAATCGAGGTTTCGACGAAGCTCAACGTCCGTCTTAATAATATAAATGCCTTAACAGTGACTGATAAGAAAAGCAATAAAAATTTATCAATCACTGTAAAGTGGCACTGCGTTAAGGGGAGGTTCTCCTCTTCTGAATTACTAAAAAGTACGCAAAGCTTTGAAATTTTTTATTCGTAAATGACAAAACATAGAAGGAAACAGTTTTTGGATTCAAAAAAATGTTATTTTGATCTTTATTTAAAAAAATTTTCGTTTCATAAAAAACAAAATGGCGCCCATTATTCACTGTTTTCGTGTCAGCGCGGAATCGGTAAACTGCGTGAATTGCAGCGTCTCTGGATTTATCTGTAACAAAAAATGAACAACAATGCCAAAAAGTAAACTAAATTTACTGGAGTATAGACCTATAAAATTTACAAATTGTTTGTTTTAACTATTTTTTGTAAGGCCCTGAATTGGAAAAAAGGCCTAAAAGTCGATCTCAAAGTTTGAGATCGTACCACATCGTCAAATTTTAAGTTATTTCCACGTTCTTAGGTCTATACTCCAGTAAACTTAGTTTACTTTTTGGCATTGTTGTTCATTTTTTGTTACAGATAAATCAGTGACGCTGAAATTCACGCAGTGACATGACCGACGAAAACAATTAATCACGGGCGCCATTTTGTTTTTTGTAAAACGACAATTTTTGAAAATAAAGACCAAAATAATATTTTTTCGAATCCCCAAACCGTTTCCTTCTATGTTTTTTCATTTGCGAATAAAAAATTTCCAAACTTTGCCTACTTTTTAGTCATTCAGATGAGAACCTCCCCTTAAATAAAATTTGGCTTCCATTAATTAAAAAAAAATCTATGAGATTCTATAATCTAGTTACTTATTTCATACCTAGTAACTCGTTTCTATGTTCTGTTATTTACTGTAATGTATCATTTATCCTAATATAGACGGACGTTGAGTTTCGTCAAAACGTCGATTTGAAATAAATATGCATACAAAATAAAATAATTTCCCTTAAATCACAAAATAAGAGAAAACTGTTTTATTTACGACACAAAGCAATTTAAAAACCATACTCTGTTGATAAAGTGATGTTTATAAAAAACTTAATAATGGCTAATTAGCTGTCACAAACAAAATAAATTGAGTTTATATTAAAGCGTAATTATAGATATTAAAAATAATAAATAAAACATTACTACGGTCTCGCTAAACAAGAAAAAAAAATTCGATATAAGAAATACACATATAATATGCGTTACATAAAATTTTTGATGTTGATTGATTCAGCAACGCGCTTTTAAATGTTACACATCAACTACTTTAGTCCAAATTACAATTCAGCTTCAGGCGATTTTTACTTATAAGGAAGGCTGTGCCCGTGTTTGTTTCTTAACGGGTACATTGGTATAACTTGATTATAGCTAAATCAAAATTTATTGACAAATACATTGTTGCAAATATAGTGTAGCCAAATTTGGGACAATTATTTTTCATGACTAAGTATTAATTTTTACTTTATTATGCAAATTATAATTCATACAAATTAATGATTCAATTTTTGTTAATTAGATTTCTTTACAGAATAGGATTTATTTGTTATTTTAAATTCTGTTTAATTATTTTATAAAAACGACGTTTCGACGAAACTAACCGCTCGTCTTTATCAGATCAAAATATATCAAGTTTTGTCGTTTTTATATAAAATAATTAAACAGAATCTAATCCTAAAACAGTTTTTATTTTAATACAATGAGTTCTGACAAATATTTTATTATTTTGAAAATAATAGATACTAAATTATGTAATTTTTCTGCAAAAATTCTTAAGTGCATACTCAAATATATTTATTTTCAGTGTTGAGACAAATTTAAAAAAAATTATCTAGATAAAGATGCAGTATTATTTTACTATTTAAATGAAATAATAGATATCAAAACAAAAATTTATCTAGATTAAATGGTTGTCTAATGAACGTTTGGTTAAAAAGATTTATTTGAATGGTTTTGATGGTATACGCTTGCGTGGACGTCCAATGAGTAGTTGGAGTGGTATGATTGAGAGTGTTTTGCGTGAGCGAAAGTTTCCAAGTAGTAGAAATAAGAGAGCATGTATGAGAGGAATTATGAATGTGGATGAAGCGAAAGTTGCTTGTTTGGATAAGAATGTTTGGAGGAGACTGATTACGGAACGATGAAAAGAGTTTGTGCCACACCCTGTTGGGTACATGGAGTGATTGTGTATGTATGTATGTATAATTGACATTAGTTCAATATTTTTTATTTTCAAAGTTTTTACAAATATTATTAAATTTAGGATAACAAAAGAAATCATAAAAAAATCAAAAAATAATAAGTATACAATTCTAGTAATTTTTTCGTTAATTTTACAGATTCCATACGAAATTTCAAATATTGTACAGATTTTACTACAGATTTTACATAATTTTAAGAAAAATCTTTAGTTTATTTTACTATTTTAAAGAATTTAATTAATTTATATAGCAGATTATATAAGTAGTTTTCCTCTCAGTATTTTATTACATTTAAAATACATTTTTATTAATACTCGACAAATTTTAATCAAAATTTGAATTTTATATTATCGACTAAAATAATACATACAATGATTTCCTTCATTGCACAGGAAATAAAACTTATAAAAAATAAAACAATAAATCTCTAAATATTAATAATAATAATAATATTCACACCCTATATACAACACTCATAATTTCCAATATCAATTGCACATAAAACTCTAATTTATGACAGCATATGTAGTACTTAATAGTTTGCATGTGATATTTGTACTGGTTTAATAAATTCACACCGCGATTTTTCTAATCTGATTTTGCACATGCAGATTAACCTCAAAAACCATATTAAGTCTGATATAAACGCGATCTCGCTTTGCAACAAAAATTTTACAAAACCAGTTTCAATATATTTCTAATATTTAATAACGAAATGAGATTCTTTTTCCAGATCGTTTATTTTTCCAGACGCATTACAAGTTTGACCAAACTAAGCACACTTGATTTATTCAATACAATATCCGTTCTAGTAGAAACCTTTCACTGTGTGTTGACACTAAAAAAAAAGCAAAAGCGAAAAAGATGTTGGCGAAATAGCGGGGTAAAATAAAATTCATAGTCCTATCTTATGTTTGAAATCTTTGTACGTGCTACACTGTAAATATAATATTAATATTACGAGGCTAGGAAATGAAAAGATGGAGAGATACAGGAATTTATTTGACAGTAAATTGAACATTACTCGATATTTAGCTGTTTTGAAATCGAATTACTAGAGATTTGTTCTGTTGAATTTAAAAAAACATTTTGGTATAAAAAAATTTAAAAAAATATATTTAAAAAAAAGTGGTATGATTGAGAGTGTTTTGCGTGAGCGAAAGTTTCCAAGTAGTAAAAATAAAAGAGCATGTATGAGAGGAATTATGAATGTGCATAAAGCGAAAGTTGCTTGTTTAGATAGGAGTGTTTGGAAGCGACTGATTTCGGGATGATGAAAAGTATTTGTGACACACCCTTTCGGGTACATGGCGTGATTGTGTATGTATGTATTTTTTTTTTAGAGTGTGCATAATAAAGTCTTTTAAATTAATTTATTTCTTAGCATTACAATGTAAATTCATCGAATCGAAACTGCAAATGCAAAAAACAACATGGCAGGCACATGGTTCTCAAATAACAGCGTGACAAGCTAAAACCTGCATTACTCAACCGTCACAAGATATCGTGTATATGCAGTTCGTTTTATCTGTTCGTGTCCGGTAAATAGGTTAATGCGGAGAGAGAAAGAGAAGGTTAGATTAGAAACAAACAGTACACCGCGTGTTGCACCGCGCGCAAACTAGATTTAAATTTACGTACTACACTTATTCATAGAGCCATAAGGTTATTTCAATAAACTTAAAACCAATTATACGCAACAACTAACAATTACCAGTTTGATTTAAACAACTGGAAAATTGAAATTGCCAAATGCGTCACATAAATATATGGGTGTGTGTGTGTGTGTGTGTATTTGTTGGCTAAACAGAAATTCATTCACATATTCGAAAAACTCACGTAAATTTATAAAAATAGAATTATTGTCGAATTTATTTCCTATGCGAAAAATTTGTATAATTCTCGAAGAAAACAATATTATAATTTTTATAATATATATATATATATATATATATATATATATATATATATATATATATATATATATATATAATAAAATTAGTACCGAAACTAAATTGAAGAAAAGTTAGCACCCAAAAGTGATAAAAACTCAATTTTTGTTAGAGTTCTGGATAGATTTCAAAGAGCTCCTAAAAATATTATCAAAAGTTCTGGCCGATTTAAGGATAAAAATCACAATTTTCAGTTTGGCGGAAATAACATTACGCAGCGTGCCCAACTATGGTGAAAAATGAATTCTGAGTGTATTTTAGGTTAGGTTAGATACTTTCAAGAACTCTGGAACACTTTGAAATCTATCCAGAATTAAGAAAAATTGAGTTCCTAACAGTTTTGGGAGCTAACTTCACACGAGTCCGAAACTAAACAGAATTCCAAGTTTAACGTACAATTCAAATAAGTATATAAAAAATATTGAAAATTCAACCGTTGATATTGGAAATATTTCTTTTGTGAAATTTATGTACTTAGTATATACCTGAAATTTTTTTATAAGATTCCGTTAATGTGGCCTTAATTCCGTGAATACCTAATATAATAATTCATCAATATTTACAATTATTTTCTTAATTAACTACGAGATATATTGTATTATCGCGACTCGAGATTATACAGAATTGTAGCAGTTAAAAATCAATATTTTAGTAACTAACTAACTAACTAGACTTTAAATATTTTAATTATCATTAACAACACACCTCATTTTTTAATTTAACATAAAACAAAGCAGCCAAACAGTCATTAAATCCATCACATAATCTGATTAAAGGGCGTGAAAATTCATAATTTTTCCGTTGTTTTCCCATAAATATAATCTACTAATCTGTTAATGGAGAAAAATATTAGCACAAAGTGCGAAAAAAAATCCGCCTACAAACGGATATTGTTTCACAGAACCTTTTAGCAAAGATTAAAAAACAAAGAAGAGAAGAGAAAAAAATCGCTAAGAAATACAGAGATTAACTAGAAAGTATCGTGTCTTTCGAAGAAACAGAACCATCGATCATGTTATTTGATATCTAAACGGATAACACGGCTAGGAGATAACGGGTTACTTTCACGAACGACCTGAGATTAAGATTACGTGATTTTGCACAAGTTAAAAGCTCATGCGAAATCAGGTTATGCATAAATTTTATTTTCTACTGTAATTGCATAAATAGAAAAAAATAGGTATACGTTTTTATTTTATTTTTAGATTGTATTAATCAATGAATAAATTAGTGCTTTGTCACTAGTAAAATAGTCAATACGGAAATAATTTTAAAATTAATTTTATATACACTGTAAAAAAAAAAGGCAAAATTACAGGAAAATAGTAGTAAAATTTTACTATAAAAAATCTATAATTTCATTTTACCATAAATATTCTGTATTTCAATCTTAAAATTCTATAATTTTTAACATAATTCATAATAACCAGAAAAAAGTTACTTAGCTATTATGTAGCTAATATTTTTCTCTATTTTATTGAATTTTTTCAATTTTTTTAAGCAAATTTTGAAAAAGTCTTACTTTAAAAAACCCAAAAGAGAAATTTTCAAAAATTCAGTTTTTAATTTTTTTCTACTAAACGACGCATCCTAAAATAATGGTTTCTTTACTCAATTATAGCACTCATTATTCCACATTTTCATAACATGCTTATTTCCCTACAACTCATAGTATTGAAAAAAAAAAAAAAAAAACCAAAAAATCTAAAAAAAATCTAGTGCCCAAACAGCACATGCTAGCAAATTAAAACTAAAACCAAATTATAGAACTTTTTATGATCTACCAAAAAGTATTCTAAATATTTCTTCGAATTTAACTGGAGAAATAAGTATATCGCAAATTATCGAAACTGCATGTTAAAGGCCCATACGAACTTGACGAACGAACACCCGGTATATATATATATATATATATATATATTATATAAATCAATCTGCATTCATCTTAAAATATTTCTATCATATTTCAGTGATACGAAAAAACATGAATTAAAAAACTAATAAAAATTAATATTGTTTCAAATTTAATATTTATAATATATTCTTTTAGTCCATTGCTCCCAAACTATGTAAACAAATAAAAATATTAACAAATAATTAACAAAAATAAACAAAAGTTCATGTTGAAAAATTCATTTCACGTTTTGCCATTATTTAGTTTGGTTCTTTTGTTTTTGAATAACGATCGATGCGTTGCTGTTTTTTCTTTAAAAATAACCATCAGTGTTTTATTTATAGACATGCATACATAAATACTTGACCATCATCCTACAGAAATACATACACACAAACATTTTTATATAAGTACGTGTACACAAATTCGGATAGTGCAAATAAGCGAGCGAGCATTTTTTTCTCTTTTTTTAAGTACTTCACTGTCAGATACGCTACTTGAAAAAATTTCTATAGGTTGTTTACACTCTGTAGCCGAATGTTGAAGAGTTAACGACGAACCCTCCGTCTGGATTACAACTCATAAAGAAGAGCGAGGATCGTCTTTGAAATCGAACGAAAAACAAACAGAGAATAAGTAGGTTAAGTAATCAATCGGTGTTTTGCTTGTGTATTATAATTTTTTTTTTTTTTTTCATGAACTTAACACTGGGTAAATGTTTGTAGATTTTCGTACGAAAATATCGTATTTTAAAGACTTTTCTTTTACAAAAAATTAAATACATCCATCTGTCTTGTTTCTTAGTGTATGATGAGTGTGAAATTGAAAAAAGTGTTGTAGCAAAAGTTGGTGTTAGTCAGTTAAGATGGTTCGGACATGTTGAGCGAATGTCTAATGAACGTTTGGTTAAAAAGATTTATTTGAATGATTTTGATGGTATACGTTTGCCCAGTGGACGTCCAATGAGTAGTTGGAGTGGTATGATTGAGAGAGTGGCTTGCGTGAGCGAAAGTTTCCATGTAGTAGGAATAAAAGAGCATGTATGAGAGGAATTATGAATGTGGATGAAACGTAAGTTGCTTGTTTGGATAGGAATGTTTGGAGGCGACTGTTTACGGAATGATAAAAATAGTTTGTGCCACACTCTTTTGGGTACTTGGCGTGATTGTGTATGTATGTATAATTGA
This sequence comes from Clivina fossor, assembly GCA_963966155.1. Classification (NCBI taxonomy): domain Eukaryota; kingdom Metazoa; phylum Arthropoda; class Insecta; order Coleoptera; family Carabidae; genus Clivina; species Clivina fossor. The sequence goes on from OZ014560.1 coordinate 1,915,450, forward strand.
CATTAGTTCAATATTTTTAATTTTCAAAGTTTTTACACATATTATTAAGTTTAAGATAACAAAAGAAATCATAAAAAAATAAAAAAATAATAAGTATAATTGTTCCAATTCTAGTAATTTTTTCGTTATGGTTTAAATTTGTAAATAAATAAATATGCAGTCTCAAGTGAATTGAATTGACAAAGAAGTATTAATGAAATTATTTTATGTAATTGAAAATTTGAGAAATTTTCATGTGCATAAAATTATGCTGTTATTGTTAATAATATCAAAGAATTATAGAATGTAATCGACCCGAAACGTACACTGTAAAAAAAAAACAGTGAAATTATATAAAAATAAAAGTTAAATTTTATAATAAAAAATATTACCATAAATATTCTGTATTTCTACCTCAAAATTCTGTAATTTTTACATAATTCATATACATTGTAAAAAAAATTTGCGAAATAGAAGTAAAATTTTACTATAAATAGCCGATAATTTCATTTTACTATAAATATACTGTATTTCTATCTCAAAATTCAGTAACTTTTATATAATTCATAATAATCACATAAAATAAGTAAAAATGACCTAAGTATGTAAAATTGCTTACTTTCTGCAAATTACATCAAAATCCTAATGTAGAATTACATATTGTTAGTATAACTTCTCAAATTATGTAAAATTATAGCTTGCATATTAATATCTGTAGTAATACTAATAAAATATTTTAAGTGTAATTCATTCATTTCAAAATACATTTTTTATGTAAATTTAGAAATGTATTTTATGTATGTAACTAAACAAATTTTATCTATTTGTGGAAAATTCCCGATAGCAAATTTGCTAAAATTGACTTTACCAAAAAAAAAAAAAAAAAAACTACTATAATATTACCTATATATACTTTTTTATTCCGTTGGTAATATCATATTACATAATATGTTTGTAATAGTTCTGATATTATGTATTTTGAAACAATTATGTTAAAATGTACAGCAGTTGGGTAATAATTATACATACATACATACACAATCACGCCATGTACCCAACAGGGTGTAGCACAAACTCTTTTCATCATTCCGTAATCAGTCTCCTCCAAACATTCCTATAGAATTACTGAGCATCATAGTGTCTCATGGTATCTAGGTAAAATTATATAATTTTTGTTTTTAGAATGTAGGTTTTAAAAAATATTTAAGAGTACTAGGTTCCCATTCGCTGAACCATGAACGCTGAACTTTGCACGCTAACCCGCTTCAAACTTATTGCTAATACTTTGAATTAATGCCGCTATCGATAAAATTAATAAAAAAGATAACCCTGATTTGAATTTGACTAAAATACATTATTAAATAGTAATTTTATTTAATAAAATAAAAACATAAACATTATTAAAATAAAATTTGATAAACAATCCACTAAAAAAAAATTTATTTTTGTTTTTAATTAGTATTTCTCTAAGCAAAATAAAGACAAGCAAAATTTTAATTAAAATTCTCATTAATTGAATAATAACATTTTAATACCATTTAATTAAACATTTTTAAATTATGTGTGTCTTGCTTATTTCGGAATTTCTAAGTGGAACGAACAATCATTGTATAAAACGTTGTCAGACACATTGTATATTAACAATTTGATTAAATTTTAACTGATCCATAAATAAAACAATGGTCAATCTATTATTGTCGTCAAAATTTTAGTCGCCTAATTTTTATTTAAAAAATATTTTTTCAAAACATTGAAAAATAATAATTATTTAATTACTTAATAGTAAAATATTCGTTTAACACTTGATGTTGAGTTTCACAATTTTATTAAAAACTCTTTATTGGCCAATTTTGGCAGTTACGTTAAGAAGGAATACATACGTTATAACAAAGTTCAGATCTTAAAGTTTGGTCATCTTCAGCGAATGTCTAATGAATGTTTGGTTCTGGTTAAAAGAAATATATTTGAATGATTTTGAAGATATAAATTTGCTTGGAGAAAACTAATTTTGGAATAGTGGAAAAAGTTTGTGGCACACTCTTTTGGATACATGGCGTGATTGTGTTATGTATCTGTCATGAATTTTAACGTAAGTCTTTAATTGATCTAATTTAAATACATTAGCTATTATTTTACTTTCTCTGGAATATATATCTATTTGTGAAATTAACGACAATATATTTTTTTTTTCTTTTTTAACTAATATCAATTTAGAAATTAAGATAGGTTTCTGTTAAAATCAGTAAGATAGTGAATACTAATTTTCAATTTTCTCATTACTACTCATTTCTAATTTTTCTTTTCATTAAAAAAATATAAGTTTATATTTACACTGGTAAAGTTACGTTATTATTATTATATTTTCAATTTTAGAGTTGAAAATAATGTCATAATACTTTATCTGAGAAACTAATTATCTAACAAGTAATTAATATGTATTTTAGATTAATAAATACATGATATTTTAGAAATAATCCAATGAATTTTGATAAAACCAATAATTACACAGTTTAGTGTATACGACCGTATTCTAAAAAGTTAAAAAACGCATTAAGAAATTATCGTTTTTTTATTATAATAAAACATCTATGCATGCGAAAATTTTTCAATGTCAGTTCTATTTTTCAAACGTGGACTTTAGAAAAGAACTTTTTTATTCTCATGGTATTTCCTGCGTATATTCACAATTTTATCTTTCATTCAGTAAGAGCTTAAAGAAGAAAGCAAGCACGAGCGCACAGAAAAAAGAAGAAGAATAGAAAAGAAACGAAAGCACAGAAAGAAAGAAAAAAAAACGCCTAACGCTCAAGGATCTCTCTATTATCCATCTCAATCTAGCTAGCGCGCCTTGAACTTGTGAAAACTGTTTAGGAAAACATTCCCCATGACAAATGAAATGCGCGTCGAAATAGTGAGAGAGGGCCGTGCCGAATGTCCAATTTCGATCGGCATTTGTTTCGTCGTTTCTTTTTTGTTTCTTTAGCCTTTCTCTGTGTGTGTGTGTGTGTGTGTGTGGTGCGTTTGCTATGACCTCGAATGTTTTAACGCGATAATACGCGGTCGCGCACGGTATGAAAATAGCATTTATAAATGCAACGTGTATAATATAAATTTGCAAATTGGATCGTCCGAAATTTTATTGAATTTATATTTAGTTTATATACAGCGTGATTCATATTGAGTAAAAGCGTGCACATATTTGTTTACATTGTTTGAAAACGACACGCTAGAAAACAATCTTGAGCATACAATTCGCTGTAAGTTTTAGCAATAAAAATTAGTATTTTCAAAATTAAATTTTACGAGTGTTGCGCAGATATTGCTAGCAAAATTATTTTTTTGCTAATAATTTGAATCAATACGTCCAATAATTTTATGATTTTTTTTTGTTTGTGCCACAATTTTTGAATATATAACACAATATTTTAAAATTTTGACATTTGAAAATATCAAAATACTTCTTTTATTACCGACCGTCACATATAGCGAAGGAGGTATTGTAGTCAGAACATAAAACTGATAATATAAATTGGTTAATTAAACCGGTTAACCGATATTATTGTAAATATTTCGCGAACGTTAACCATAATCTTAACCAATATTTGAAAATCCTGAAAAACCGGTAACCTTTAACCAAAATATGAAACTATTTCTATATAACATATATTTATTTACCGAAATTTAAAAATTTTAAACCGACAATTGATTGAAGTTACTATAAGCGTAATTATTAGTGATGGTCTGTAAAAATATACTTAATAAAAATTGTTATACTAGTTATAACTAACAACTTTTATTTGTAATATTTTGAATCCATTTTGACATGGTTTCCATGATTACTGTAAATTATAAATACGTTAAGTACTTTGTGATGATGATTGCTTGTGTGGTGGACACAGTAATTTCTTTTTCTAATTTTTTTAATTAAAATTTTAAAAAAATCGGTTTTGCATTGTATATTGTTTTATGAAAATTATAATTGAATATATTTCATTTAACAAAATTTTATTTTGAAATGACATGCATAAACAACTTTATGTATGAACTTAAATAAATATATGTGGATTTTTCAATATTATTAAGCACACTAAATTATATATATATATATATATATATATATATATATATATATATATATATATATATCATGCACTAGTACAGTTTATACATAACTAGCTTCTGTTACAATTAATTACAGTATATGCATATTTTAAATTCTTCAATTTATTATTAATATATGAATACGAACACTGCTTACGCTGACGTAGTTATTTTTGGATATAAAATAAATTATACATTGCTAAATTTATAATCAGAAATACCATATTTTTTTTCATCCACTTTACAACGAGAAAAAAATATTGCTTATGCAGCAAGAATATTTTTTAACACGAAGAATATTTATATTTTTACTAAGAAAACAAACAAATTATGTTTACTTTGCAAAAAATAAAAAAATAAATGCTAAATAAAATACTTAATGAGAAATATCAAAAATGATTAAGCTTTATTTTTAATTAAGCGAGATAATAATTATAATTATATTAATTATTTAGATTAATTAGTTACCATTTTGTGATTAATATGGTCGTTAATGTTTGTCGCAATCATGGCGCGCAAATGTTTGACTTTTGTTGTATCTGTTTTTGGTTTTTTTTTTTTAATTATTTTTGGTAATAGCTTGCGTGAATTTAGCGTGAAATGAGTTTAAATTTAAACTTCGCGTTTATTTTTATACGGTTTTGCCTCATATAAATTTAGCAGCGGTAAATTTATTTTCGCTTAAAGACAGCAAGCAAAATAAATGTAGCATAATAGTGTTTTTTAATGTTACACAACTGATCTAGTTAAATTTCTTTTCTGTCAAATATATCAAGAATGTTACCGACATATTTTAACGCTAATTGACAGATTTCTATATTTCCACGCTATTTACTCGCATTTATTTAGCTAATTATTAATTTAGTTGAGTTTAAAAGGTTGTTAATAAATTGCTAATAAGGTTAGTTATTGTTTATATTTAATAAAAATTTTATTATTTTATAAATTAATTAAGATCGATTTGACGAAAAATTAAATATAAATATTTTTAATTTAGGCGTGTTTACATTTATGATAAATTAGTTGTGTTTAAAATATTATTAAAAAAGTAATTAATAAAAAATTAATTAGTTTAAATCATGATTAAATCAAATGGTTAAAATCAGCCCAACCCTGATAGAATTATATTGAGTATTTAACCAATAAAAATTATTCCAATCTAATGAAAACTTTGCTCTATTCGATATTGAAAATTTGTAGTAAAAATAGAAAATAATTACATTATTATAGTCTATTCCGTTAATTAAAAACATGTTTTTTTCGCATATAAAATCTTCAAACATCTCAATAAACTGTTATATCTTTTTATAGAATTATGCAATACTAATAAAATAAAATAATCTTCTTACAAATTTATTTCGTTAATTTTAATAAAACTCTAACAATTCGACATTTATTTTTATGACACTATCTATTTCATTGTACACGTAAAACTAAATAAATTTTGCAAATGTTATTATTTTAAAATGACTGGAAATATAATTTATTATCAATTATGTAATATTTAACATTGTATTTAAAAAGTTGCAAAACTGTTTTTGTCTTTTTAACAAAGTCGAAGAAAAAAATTTTATTTGCAATTTGCCAAGGTTAATTCGAAAAATTTATTATTTGATTTTACGATTGTGAATGTGCCTCGTAAAATGTTTTCTTTAGTACTCATTGTTTTATGTGAATTTGTATTTCTTTTAAATTTTTTTTCATATTCTTTCTATATATTTTTGCAATAGTTTTTATTACGTTTCTATGTGGTAACCACAGACAAACTTCTAAGTTTTAAGTGAATGTTGTTAATTATGACAATCATAATTAATTTCTTTTACAACCAGTAAACGTACAAAATAAAAGTTAACTGTAACTTGAAATACTATACAAGCTAAAATATTGAAACGTCCATTGAATTTTATTGCTAATTTGATATGTAGTATATATTTTATTAAATTATAGACATACTTATTTGCTTCAATGAATTAACTAATCAATGTAGTTGTCAATTAATTGACAGTTGACAATCTAGTTGCTTAGTTAACTCGTTAATAACGTTTTATGCCACTAATTCGGTGTCGTGTCACTTTCGTACGTGTCAGATGCGTACAAACATTATTTGATATCACTTGCGTACAAATAAGGGTCGGCTAAAGCCCAGGTAGTTAAGGTACTTAGGCCGAGTGTCAGATGAGTACAGAAGTTTGGAAAATGTCGAGTTGTCATTTGCGTCAATAGTGGTATATCATTTGCGCCACGAAACCCTATCATCTGCGCCACTGTTGGCTTAGGGTAGATTAGGGTTAAGGTTTAGTTATGTTATTATTCAATATAGGCGATTATCTCATCGGCGCAAATGATTGGCTAGGTTAAGTTAGGTTATCTTTTAATCTTGGGAGACCATGCGCGGAAGACAACCCGGTCATGACCTTTTTTTGTCTCAGGTATAATTTCAAATTTTGGGACACAACTCGGCCCTGCCCGCATTAATCTACACAAATTAAATTTAAACCACTAAATATAAACTTGGTCAATATTAAAGTTGAATACTAACTTGATTATTTGTAAAATCGCTGGTACGCATCTGACACTCGGCCTAAATACCTTCACTACCTGGGCTTGAGCCGACCCTTATTTGTACGCAAGTGATACTAAATAATGTTTGTAGGTACATAACTGACACGTACGCAAGTGAGCCTATTTCCACTGCTTCTATGTGCACTACACGCTAAAAAAATATATGTAATGTTACCAACAAACCATGAGACACTATGATTTTAATTGAAAATATTTATTTTTAATTCAAAAATTAAGTTAATAGCTAAATAAATTTGAGTGATAATTTTAGAGAAATTTAATACAAATATAAAATTTATAATAAATTTTATACGCATTAAATTATTTTTATATGAATCATTTAAAATGCATAGTCATGCTAAAATCATAACACAGAAAATTTCCATTATAATTTCTACACAATAAAGTCGAAAATATATATATTTTACATTTGCACAAACTAAATTTACATATATTCCTATTAGCCTATGCAATGCCAAATGACATAATTTCTAATAAAGAACAATGAACAAAACTGAAATAAATCAAATGATACGAATTCTAAAAATATAGATGCAAACATCAGGTACCAAACAATTACTTAGGAGAAAATCATTTTAAATCTTGCTTTAAATAATAATGAAAATAACTCTCACATGTACGATTGAATAGAAAAATTCCTTTTTACAAGTCAACGACCCATTAAATATATTAATTAGAAAATATATTTGTGTGGTTATCCACTACAGAAAAATATAAAGAATATCTGAACAAATAATCACAAAAAAATAAAATAAAATGACTTAACATAAAATAGATGTTCTTTCATTAATTAAAATATATCGTACGATTGATAGAAATGGATTTATTAATTTGAATAAAATATATTTCGTCAAGGTTTAGGGGGTAAAAATCATCCCCGAAGTTTATAGTAAAATTCATCCTAGAATAAAAGTGTAAATGTACGATTTGTAAAGTTACCCAAAATTTAAATGCTTTGTCATTTTTTTTTCAAAATTTAATTTTATATTAAGATTAAATTAAAAATAAAATTGACGTGTTTTTGATTTTTTTAATTATTTATTGTTTTAAAGAGTCATCTACCCCTTATGTAGACACTCGTATGTACTCATAAGTCAGTTTGATCATTTATGCATACATACATACACAATTACGCCATATACCCAAAAAAGTGTGGCACAAACTCTTTCCATTATCCCTAATTATAACTCATTAATATTACATGATAGAAAAAAAAGTATTAAGCTTGAATTACATTATACTTTTTTCGTCATACTAGGTTTCTAGTTCAAGTACAGATAGTCAGTTCTAGTATAATGTAAATCAGATTTTTGCATCCAAGTTTCTTTCAAGTTTCCTAGTATAGAAATATACAACATGCTCAATTTTCCTATTCAAGTTTCATACTAGATACATTATACGCATGCGCACGCAATTGTACCAACCTTATAATGTATCCATTTTTGTTTAAATGTGTTTTTCAGTATCTGTCAAATTAAATACTTGGCGTACTGGCAATACATTGGCAAAAATCAAAGAAACTCGACAATACACGATCGATTCTGAAAAAAGTATGAAAAAGTAACAAAACTTGAACTTAAATTGAACTAGAAATCTAGTATGAATCTAGACGAAAAAAGTATAAGTAATGTAATTCAAACTTTAGAATTTTTTTATTTATTTTACATAAAAAATTTATAATATTGATATTGTATTTCTTTTCATAAATCATCAGTTACTTATTTATATATATATATATATATATATATATATATATATATATATATATATATATATATATATATATATATATATATATATATATATATATATATATATATATATAATAACTTTTTAACTTTTCAATATAATTTTATCAAGTTTTATAAACTTTAATATAAGTTTGAAACAAAATAAACATACTTTCCTAATCAAAATATTTAATAACACAATAATTCCTGACGAAATGCAATTACAATGAATCTCTCTGTATATGAATTTAAAAAAACCATAATGGACAATTTTATTACATAATCTTACAACACAATCTTAACAACAACAACAAAAAATAACATAAAAAATCGTCTTCATATAATAGTAAACAACTATTTATATATCTATTGAATTTTGACAAAATTCAAGAGTTCAACATCCTATTGATAATAATTTGAAATTCCTATAAAACATTTTCGAGTATCTCTCGAAAAAATAATTTCGAATATTAGCGATGTTAATCTACTGGCAATTATATGCGTTGATGGCATTTTTGTTTTTGCTTATTTTTGAAACTGTATATTTTTATCACATTAAGTGGAACTAAAAAAAAAGATTCAAGGTCAAATATTTTCGCTGACTTGCTATTTTTAGATCATATCGAAAAATTGACAGTCTCAAAAGATAGACTTTTATTATTGTGTATTCGCTGCATCTCTAAGAAGTCTATTTTATATGCTAAATTTTTTTAAAATAATTTTAAATAAAATAATATTATCAGTATTTTTCATGTAATACATACATACACAATCACGCCATGTACCCAAAAGGGTGTGATACAAATTCTTTTCATCATCCCGAAATCAGTCGCCTCCAAACATTCCTATCCAAACAAGCAACTTTCGCTTCATCCACATTCATAATTCCTCATACGAAAATAATAAATATTATTTGTTTTATACTTACTCAGCCTATTGTCAGTAAAATTTTTATTCAAAGTAAGAAAAAGCTTACCTGCAACAAAAAAAAACTTTAACTCTTAATACAAACATATCTTAATTAAAATATAAAGAATATTATACTTATTTATGTTATAAATAAATACACATTAAAATTTTTAAAATAGCTTTAGGTTAAAGTTCTGCATAAGTTTTAATTAAAAATTCGACATTTCGATATACTGCACGTATATCATCAGGAGAAAATATACAAATAATATATACATATTTTGCAAGTTACATAGTTAATTTAAAAATGACGAAGAAAATTGGAAATTTTCTTGCACAAATATAATATACTTTAATACGATACTCACATTTTCATCGCATCAAATATATATTATTTACAGTGATAGTAGTAAATATACCTTCTGACTTTATAACCTTTTCAAAGAAAACTAATATAATTTTTACCTGAACAACTTAAATAGAATGCTAGTTTCAGTAAGCGTGTATTTTTTTTTTAATCTAACGGTGTGTGTGTGTGCACGGCTGCGGCCTGGCATTTACGTTTAATTTACAATACAGGGAAATGTCACTGATGTTAAAATATGAAAATTACTGTTATATAAAGACGCCATTTGAAACAACGCAAATATTTATGATATTTGTATTTTACAGTTAAACAACCAAATATTTATAAAATATACATGTTAATAATTACAATATAAATATATATATATATATATATATATATATATATATATATATATATATATATATTAACAAACATACATTTTGCGACCTTTATCGCACTTATCCCCTATTAATCGTTAAATGAGGTGAAATTGAAAGAAATGCTAGTTGTAAGGTTTTGGGTGCTTTGGGAATTTTTGCTAGAAATGTAAATGATTATAAAGAAGCCCGTTTGAGTATATACAATGCAGTTTTGGTGCCTACGTGGATATATGGTAGTGAATGTTAAGTTTGGTTGCAGAAGCATAAACGAAAAATGACTGCTGTGGAAATGAGATTTTTACGTGGGGTATGTGGTGTAACTATAAGAGAGATCGGGTACGAAATAGATTAGTGTATGATGAGTGTGAAATTGAAAAAAATGTTGTAGCAAAAGTTGCCGTGTTAGAGTCAGTTAAGATGGTTCGGACATGTTGAGCGAAGGTCTAATGAACGTTTGGTTAAAAAGATTTATTTGAATGATTTTGATGGTATACGTTTGAGTGGACGTCCGATGAGTAGTTGGAGTGGTACGATTGAGAGAATGGCTTGCGTGAGCAAAAGTTTCCAAGTAGTAGTTATAAAAGAGCATGCATGAGAGAAGAAATTATGAATGTGGATGAAGCGAAAGTTGCTTGTTTGGATAGGAATGTTTTAAGGCGACTGATTTCGGGATGATGAAAAGAGTTTGTGCCACACCCTTTTGGGTACATGGCGTGATTGTGTATGTATGTATGTATGTATGTATGTATGTAATATCTACATATTAAATTGTATAATGTTGAAAAACAGTAAGTAGGTACATGCGTTTAAAACGTATCAAAAACTTTTGTTTTATTACCCTTTTTAACATTCATCTAGAGAAAGATATTCCCTTGAAACTTTTTAGATGTGCAAAACTTTTTCAAACATTTTTCTGAACCCCCAACGTGACTGTATATTAAAGCAAAGACATACGCATATAACCCAGCGAAAAGAGAAAAATACCTTGGGTCTACAAGAAAAACAGTGTTTTGTTCTGACAGCATTACCAGCACATCATTTTAGCACCGCATAAAAACAAATGCAATCTACATATACACCAGCCTATTTAAATGTGCAAAACCCTTAACACATAAAACTTCTACAATATTAGTCAATTGAATATAAGATTTATAAGTTGTTATGGGTGTTATATGACATATAGTTTTACAAGGGTTAATAGAATATAATTTTAATTGATATCAAAGTGTCAATTAAAATTAATTTATAGAATAAATAAACGGGTGAAAGAATGATTAATATTAGACAGTTTAATGCTGGGGATTGTCAATCAAAATCTATTTTCAAAGCGAGTGTTGAAAAAATTACTTTCAATTATATTGATAAGATTCTTATTCAACGAATTGTATCTAATTAAATTACGCATTTCCAAAGTAAGTACTGTAATTTATATTAAGGAGGTAGACGCGTTTGTAGCATCAATTTTTTTAGGTGTTTTCCATTTTTTTTTTTTACTGTTTCTATTAGATTGATAGAACATAAAAAGTCATATAATTATTTTAATCTAGCTACTTTAGCTAGCTACTTTTGTTTATTTATTATTTATGTTATTTGAAGATAGATGAATTTGTGTATTTGGGTAGTTTCTTGTCTAGAGATGGCCGTTTTGATCGTGAAATTGAAAGGAGAGTAAATGTTGGTTGTAAGGTACTTTGGGTGCTTTAGGAACTTTTGTTAGGAATGTAAATGTCTCCAAAGAAGCCCGTTTGAGTATATACAACGCAGTTTTGGTGCCTACGTTGATAGTGAATGTTGGCTTTGGTTGCAAAAGCATAAACGGAAAATGACTGTTGTGGAAATGAGATTTTTACGTGGGGTATGTGGTGTAAATAGGAGAGATCGGGTACGAAATACGATTAGTGTATGATGAGTGTGAAATTAAAAAAATGTTGTAGCAAAAGTTGGTGTTAGTCAGTTAAGATGGTTCGGACATGTTGAGCGAATGTCTAATGAACGTTTGGTTAAAAAGATTTATTTGAATGATTTTGATGGTATACATTTACGTGGACGTCCGATGAGTAGTTGGAGTGGTATGATTGAGAGTATTTTGCGTGAGCAAAAGTTTCCAAGTAGTAGGAATAAAACAGCATGTATGAGAAAAATTATGAATGTGGATGAAGCGAAAGTTGCTTGTTTGGATAGGAATGTTTGGAGGCGACTAATTTCTGGATGATGAAAATAGTTTGTGCCACACCCTTTTGAGTACATGGCGTGATTGTGTATGTATGTACGTATGTATGTTATTTGTATGTATATGTTATATGATATATAGAGTATATCGAAACGTCGACTTTTAAATAAAATATATACAGAACTTAATCCTAAATCTTTTTTAAGAAAATGTGTTTAGTTCTCAAATAAAACCAAATTAAAAATATTGGCTGTATTTACTGTAATTTCAATAAGAGAAACTAAATTAATTTTAAATTATTAAATATTTCTGGCGCCAACATGTACATAATTTATTTGTATTCGATACAAAGCAATATAATTTGTTCAAAATGTCAATAACATGCAAATAAAAATATCATTTTTATTTATGTAAATAAGAAAAATTAAATATCTCGTAAAGAAATATGTAAATATTCTAATACCGAATAACTAAAAATAAACACTAAAATAATATGTATCCTTTATATACTATACGAAAGCTATATGTCTACAACTATTTTTAGTAATACAAGTTGAACTTCACAAGAATAAATTTGCATTCGAAAATACGTATACCTATATGAATGAACTGCCAATACTATACCCATATCTCCTTATTAATATTCTATTTACATATAATTATCATAGCATTATTTATGTTATACATAAAATATATATTTTTCGTTCCGTACAAATTGTTTCAGTTTCTTTGTCCGTTTTAAGTAAAATAATTTTCTGATATTTTTAGAAGACAAAACAAAACATTTTCAGTTAAAATTAGGAATGTAAATGTTTCCAAAAAAGCCCGTTTGAGTATATACAATGCAGTTTTGGTGTCTACGTTGATATATGGCAGTGAATGTTGGGTTTGGTTGCAAAAACATAAACGGAAAATGACTGCTAAGGAAATGAGATTTTTATGTGGGGAAGCTGGGTGTAAATAGGAGAGATCGGGTACGAAATAGATTAGTGTATGATGAGTGTGAAATTGAAAAAAATGTTGTAGCAAAAGTTGCCGCGTTAGTCAGTTAAGGTGCTGTTAAAAAGATTTATTTGAATAATTTTGATGGTATACGTTTGCGTGGACGTCCGATAAGTTGTTGGAGTGGTAGATGATTGAGAGAGTGGCTTGCGTGAGCGAAAGTTTCCAAGTAGTAGGAATAAAAGAGCATGTATGAAAGGAATTATGAATGTGGATGAAGCGAAAGTTGCTTGTTTGGATAGGAATGTTTGAAGGCGACTGATTTCGGGATGATGAAAAGAGTTTGTGCCACACCATTTTGGGTACATGGCGTGATTGTGTATGTATGTATGTATGTATGTATGTAAAATTAGAGTGATAGAAGTAATTATAAAATAATAACAAAATCGACAATGATTATTTTTGTTATTTTTAAAATAATAATAAAAAAAATTGTACATGTAATAGATAATAGTAAAGAGTGTAGACGTAGAGAATAGCTGCCGTTGCCCCACGTTCTTCTGTATCAGATTATAAATCTGTATCGGGCTAGAAAAAATTATGTTGTACCTTTTAATCCGTGTTAAAAACGTGGTATATTACAAATATCTACAATGTATCTTTTAAATTAGTTCAGTAATAAGATTTTTATCAAATCAAATTGAATATCGTTAGATTAACAAATCTTCCATATCCACCAATCATCCTGTCACAATTCTATCATCATCTAAATTTAAAAATAAACCAAAATCAACTCGGAAAACCTCGTATTTTCTCAAATCGCAGCCCAAATACACATCCATCCCCCCCACTACGATCAGTGGGAAAGCTAGAAACGAGATGAAAGTGTAATCGAAGGAAATTTACCATCGTGCAAAAGCACCTAGAAATGGTAACAACGTTTGTGTCACTAGGTGGAGAATGTGACTGGAGACTTGTGAGGGTAAGCCATCTTGTGAGTGTGTCTCGGCATCCCGTGTGAGATTGCATCGTTAGCGCACAAGATCATCTCGTCTAGCGCGCGCGAGAGATAGTGTAACGTAGGGCCTGATTGATATCATCACTTACACGAGAGCCGCGAGTAAAATGTCACCTCCCGTAACGGTCTAAATACACTCACGTGCCGTGCGAGATTGTCCAAGATTGGGATTTGTACGCGAAATAAGATGTTTAAGTTCGGATCCAGTTAGATTAGTTTTTATTTTTATTTTGTTTCGAAATGATTATTATATTTGACGGTTTGCATTAATTGATGTTTGTTATGTTTTCTTATAAATTTTGATTTAAAGATGAAACTCATTAATTCCAATTTTTTTATTTGCGAATAAAAACAATGGCTCGTATTCTCACCTCACTTTTTCGTGAAAAAGTGCTTTTATCACTAATTTCAAAATAATTTTTTGCTTCTATTTCTGATCAAATATAAATAGTTTTTCTATTTTTGAACATTTTTATTATATTTGGTATTATAAAATTTAAATAAACTATTATAAAGTGCTTTATTAATAATTTCAAGTAAACGTCAAAAGCACTTTTGGCAAAAATCACTTTTATAAATGAGGTGAGAATATGGGCCAATGATTTACTTGTGAATAACTTTAAAAAATTTGCAGAACTTCAGTAAATTTGCTGTCAGGAATTCTCCATAAATAGGTAAAATTTGTTTAGTTCTATAAAATTATTGTTGGTATAATTACATATTATACATTTCTAAATTTAAATAGAGAATATATTTTAATATGAATGAATTACACTTAAAATATTTTATTAATAATTACTAAGTCTCATTATTTTGATGAATTATTACAGATATTAATATGCAACCTGTAATTTCATATAATTTAATAAGTTATATCAATAATATGAAATTCTACATTAAGTATGTGATGCAATTTGCAAAAAGTAAGCAATTTTACATACTTATTAGGTAATTTTTTTTTACTTTATGTGATTGTTATGAATTACGTAAAAATTAAAAAATTTTGAGCTAGAAATATTTATGGTAAAATAAAATTACATTTTTTATAGTAAAATTTGAACTATTATTCTATAATTTCGCTATTTTTTTACAGTGTACTTCTCATTGTAAGTAATAATTAAAAAATATCGATAAAACGTCAAAAGGTTAGTGACCTTTTATGCAAAATAAATAATGGATGTCAAATTCGTATAATTTTATTTCTATAAATAATCACAAAATTGCACTAAATTTGATGAAATATACAAGAAAAATCTAGATATTTAACTTATAAAAAAAACAAACATTTTTATCAAAAACTATCAACAAACTCGAATTTATAGCTTAAATCTAGCATAACCTATGTTATAAACATAAAACTATATTAAAACACAAAGTTGTATACAGAATTTTAATGTTTTTATTTTAACGTGTACATGTTTCAATTTATAATAAAATGCAGAATTATTATACCTTATTATGAAAACAAATAAACATAAAAAATATATTTTTATACCGGAAATATGTAGAATTAGAACAAATAGTTCAATGATCTATAAAGAAACAAATGTTGCTATTTTTTTTTAACGTAAACACTATTTTACGTTCGGAAAATAAACAGAATTAGGAATTTCCAGATTTACACTTTTAAAATTTTATCTACGATTGAAATATTTCGGTCGAATGTTATTTTTAGCGAAAAAATTGTGTGTTTATTATGTTTTCGGGATGAGTGTTATATGATAATCAAAGTTGCAAAATTTTCAATTTTTTCAAAATTTATTCATTTTTCAAGGATTAACTAAAATATCCTTTACAGAATGCTTTAACGTTAGGCATCACGTATCTAATTCAGACACGTAGAAAAATACAAAATATGTTGAATTTCATATTGAATTTATTTGTTTAATATAACTTATTTATTGTAACTGACTGTTCTAAAAATTACATATGAATGTTGAATTATCTATTATAATTCAATAATAAATTTAATATTATTAATTGATTTATATAAAATAAAAAATAGTATATTTTTTAACTGTCTCTATTTTCTACAAAAACGATAATTAATGTACCGAAAAAATACCTGAGATATAATATCCTATGTAGAATAATATATATTTTTTTGAATTTTTTCGTATTTATAGATTGGACAAAAAAAGCAAAAAAAAATGTGGTTGTTTAAAAAAAAAAAATTTTTCTTCATTTTCCAAAATACGTGAAATTTTAAAAAAAAATATATTATTCTACATAGAATATTAAATATTCTATCGAAACTCATTGTATTAAAATAAAACTACTTTAGGTTAAAGTTCTGTATTAATATTTATTTATAATCGACGTTTCGAAGAATTCAACGTCCGTCTTCATCAGAAAAACAGATACAAATGACATTACAATACATAACAAAACATAGAATCAAGTTACTAGGTAACAAATAAGTAATTAGATCAAAAAAAAATTCTAGATTTTTTAATTAATAGAAGCCAAATGTTATTTAACTCAGTGCCCCTTCACATTGATTGATGTTATCTTTTTCTTTATAAATTTATATTAATATCAATCATTGTATAAAGGTGATTCATTAAAAATCTAAAAAAAAAATTATAATCTAGTTACTTATTTGTTACTAAATTGTTGCTATGTAATGTAATGTCATTTGTCTCTATTTTCCTGATGAAGACGGACGTTGAGTTCGTCGAAAAGTCAATTATAAATAAATATTAATACAGAACTTTAACCTAAAGCAGTTTTATTTTAATAGACATATTAGAAATTATCACATGTAAAATATATCAGTATTAAAATTTTCTAAATTTTACGATAACATGTTATTATTAATTTATTTAATTAATGAGTTATATTAATTCTGTAACTAGATTGTCAAAGATTAACTAACAAAGCATTTTACAATGCTTTGTGCAACATTAATATTACAACATGGTTGAAGTAAAAAATAATTTATTCACAAAATTAACATATGACTATAAAAAGTAGTTAGAAAAATCTGTTACATACTGAAAAGTGAAGTTTTCCTAGGCGAAAACCAATTTGTTTTGTTATTTGTAGCCTGTTATAAAATTTTCCATGTAATCCCATGTCGAGACAAATTAGAAATATAAATCTTACAAGTTTTTTTTTTATTATCCATAAATTTTCATAATTCAATCACCTGCTGTGTTACAATATCTTATCGTAAACAACAAAAACACATAACGACGCTCATAAAACCAAAATCAGTTTATTAACGATTAGTTTTTTTTTTAGCCATATTTATTAATTCAATTTAATATTTCGAACTAAGTAATTTGTATGTTAGTTTTTTTTATATATGTACCACTATACCATAATTAATAATAATTCAAATGCGCAGATGGCTGCGATGCATTTTGCGTTTTTCCCGTTGAAATGGTATTAAAATTAATTAACAGAATACGTGTAACACAGAAACGGATTCTGCTTGGTATACGGTATATCAAATTTAATAAATTCATGTGGGCTGACGTGGAGATATTTCTACAATGTAGCCTATTATCTATGTCCTTTTTAAGTAAACTAGTATTAAATACTAGTGTAGTTGATACTATAAAAGAAAACATATTCGTCAGTTTGAAATTCATTAACTCTAATTATTTTTTTTTGGGAGAAAACAATGATTTACTTGTGAATAAATCTTTTAAATGATTATATAAATAAAAAATTTAATATACCACGTTTTTAACACGGACTAAAAAGTATAAAATAATTTCTCCTACATAATTTCTCCTAGTCTCTCCATACAGAAAAACGTGGGGCAACGACAGCTACTCCCTACACTCCTTACCTATTGCATAAACCCCACATTTTTCTCTAAATCTGTATACTTTTTATTACGTGTTAAAAACGTGGTATATTATTTTTTTTTATTTTAGTATATATTTAATGTACTAATATTAATAAAATATTTTAAATGTAATTAATTCATTTCAAATTACATCCTTTATGCAAATTTAAATATGTATATAAGTATACCAACAATAATGTTACAGAACTGAACAAATTTTAGCTCTTAATGGAAAATTCCTGACAACAAATTTACTGAAGTTCTGTAAATTTGCTAAAAAAAAATATAATATAATATATATATATATATGTACTTTTCCATCCTGTTGGTAATGTATCATATTACATAATGTTTATAATAGTTCTGATATTATGTATTTTTAAACAACTATGTTAAAATTACAACAGTTGAGTAATTATATCTAGAAATATAAGGCATCATAGTGTGTCTCATGGTTTGTAGATAAAATTACATAATTTGTTTTAGAGTGTACTAAAAAAAAATTACATATGTATGAAGAAAGGAATATTATTCTTTCATTCTGCATAAATAAACTGATCCCTGGAAAGACCAGGTAATAAAATGTTTATCATTTGTCTAGCAAAAATATATGTTTATTTTGGTTTGATGTTTTCGGTGAGAAAAGAATTTGTTAGAACGGTTTTCCGTCGAATGATATGTTGGTAAAAAGGTTTAAATTTAATCCTAATTAGCATAAGAGTGTTTAGTTGAGTTCGTTGAGCGCTGACATACATCAAAGTTTCGCGTCGTCGCTAAGAATGAGTTTTCAGTTGTGTTATTGTTATTCTAAAGCTACGACAACTAAGCTACTTAAACTTTCCAAGCAAAAGCAAAAGCCAGACTCTTTATTCCATTATGTTTCGAATGAGAAAAGCAAATATTGTACTACTTTACTATACCTAATTTCTTATAAGAAATATTCCTAAATAAAATAGAAATATTTGCAGATTCGAAATTATTTTATATTTTAATGTAATATATTTAAAAAAACAATTATGTAGTTTTATGTACAAATCATAAGATACTATGATGTCCAATATTTCTAGATATAATTACTCAAACTGCTGTAATTTTACATAATTGTTTAAAAATACATAATATCGGAACTATTACAAACATTATGTAATTATGATATTACCAACAGAATGTCAGGAATTTTCCATAAATAGGTAAAATTTGTTTAGTTCTGTAATATTATTGTTGGTATTACATACATTTGGAAATTTATATAAAGTATATATTTTACAATTACTATAGATATTAATAATATGCAAGCTGCAATTTTACATAATTTAAGAACAATATGTAATTCTACATTAAATATGTGTTGTAATTTGCAAGAAAGTAAGCAATTTTACATACTTCTTAGGTCATTCATGTGATTATTATAAATTATGTAAAAATTACAGAATTTTAAGGTAGAAATACAGAGTATTTATAGTAAAATAAAATTACAGATTTTCATAGTAAAATATTACTATTATATTTCTATAATTTCCCTATTTTTCTACAGTGTAGTCCTACTCTGTTTTTTAAAAAAATGTTAATTATTAAATAAAAATTAACTAGAAAACCCGTGACCCTCAAAGGGTCACTTTTGAAGTCGAAGATAGTAACTAAACATAATAAAAATAAATAAATAAACAAATAATAATAATAATAATAATAAAATATCAATTGCACTATTATATATTACTCAAAAGCAACACTTCTATCATTAGTAGTGTACATAACTTCACACAGCTGTCATTTGACATTTGCATTATAAACATAATTTTTCAAATTTTTGAGAAGCAAGATGAAATCGTAGAAAGATGAAACTTGCCTATTCTCAAACAGAGAATGAACCAATTAAAATGACACTACTCCCATCAAAATCGGTTCAGGGGTTTAGGAGGAGATGCTGGAGAAACATATATACATTTGACAATTAGAGAGATTAATTTATATTATAGAATTTATTCATAAATTTCAACTCATTATTTTTCTGTTTTTGAATACTCATTCGACACTTAAAAACAATATTCGTATAAATTCCTCATTAATCCCAGCAGGTAAATGTTTTTGAATTGAAGCGTAATGCTTGATGCAATCATAGAATATGCATGAGGATCATTGAAAAACACCAGAAGCGTCCTTTGAAAATATGTGCTGTATATCCTACGTACATACATACATACAAATAGATGTACCATATATCTATAGAAAAAAAATAAAAAACAAAATAGACATACTTTATTGGTTTCTACACAAATTTTATTCGCAACGAACACATTTTATTACGGCATTGTGTTTCTTTCATGAAACAATATTGGCTACTTTCATTTGCAGTAAATTAACTTCTTTTGTAATAATGGACCTGTCCATTATAATTGAGTTTCGTTTCTTTATTTCAATTGTTTTGTGTTATTCTTTAACTTAAATAATAATATATTCCGAATATTATATATAAAAAAAAATAATTTGAAAATGCATTTTCTCCTACTTATTACATATTTCTTATTAAAACAAAAAGCCTTTAGACTTTCTGAATAATTTTTAATTAAAAAATCAACGTTTTGATATACTGCAAGCGTTAATTTGTGTAATGTTTAAACAAATGTAAACATTGCCAAAATATGGCGACAAATTTTTTCATGACGTGAATTTCCTGAAATGATAAAAATATTTTCTAAATATAATTACATAAATAACATATAAATTTTATTTAGTATTAACTATTCTTATAGTATACACAATAATTCTGATTGATAATACTAATAAGAAATAATGAGAAACATATTTAAAATATAAGTGGCACTGATGGGTGTGTATAAAATTGTCAATAAATGAATCGATATTAGAAAGTGTTTATTTCAAATTATGTATGTACAAATATGGTCTCATAGTTTAGTTTATTAAATAAATTACAATTGGAGAAAAAGAAATTCTTCTAACCAGATGCATCACTATCAATAACAAACTTATTACTTTGACATTTCAATTAATATTACTCATAAATTATTTTCGTTTCATTAAAATATCTTACAATAAAAAAAAAGTACCCAACTTTTTAAAATTAATTTTATATTTGTTAAATAATATATTCAATAAGAAATATTATTCATTACTTACGCCAATTAATAATAAATTATATTTTTATAAATACTAACTATTCATTATTTAAACTAGATAGATAATAAATTATATGTTGTAATAATAACAATTCAATATTTTATTCAAACAATTTCAAAACAAAATATATTAAAATTTAATAAATATATATATATTATTTATACATATCACATTTTTTTTTATTTTTTGAAAATCAACAAAATAAATAAAATACAATATTCATACGAAGTCACTAAAAATAAAATTGTCAAAATATTTATATTCCTCATTTTATAATTTTAATTATAAATTGTGACAGCATATGCGATAAAATATAATTTATTGCTAATCGGTATTTACGTCAAAATATAGAAAAATTTCAAATAAAATACGTACACGCAGCATAGATATATTCAAATGTTTATATTTTAAATTTGTAACATTATTTTTTTTAATTGTTATTATTTATAAACAAAATTTGTTTATTATTAGTATTTAATTCGAATAATTTACTGGTGTACTGGTTATTTCGCAATGTTTATTATTTAAAAATATAATACGAATTAATTCATATCAATATTTATCAAATTTAATTTGATAAATATACTTATAAACAAAATTGTTTCTCCAAAATATTTCATTTAATTCCATTATTTGTTTCATAAAAATAAATAAATATTTATTTGTTAAATTTATTTAATATATTTTCAATACTAGCTAAAAATGTAACTAATAAAACAAAAAACAATATAATATTAAACTTTTGTAAAGCTTGAATTACATTATACTTCTTTCGTCTAGATTCATACTAGGTTTCTAGATTCTAGATCAAGTTTCGTTCAAGTACAGATAGTCAGTTCTAATATAATGTAAATCAGATTTTTGCATCCAAGTTTCTTTCAAGTTTCCTAGTTTAGAAATATACAACATGCTCTATTTTCCTATTCAAGTTTCATACTAGATACATTATACGCATGCGCACGCAATGGTACCAACCTTATATGTATCCATTTTTGTTTAAATGTGTTTTTCAGTATCTGTCAAATTAAGTACTTTATGTTTTTAAGTTGGCGTACTGGCAATACATCGGAAAAAATCGAAGAAACTCGACAAGACACGACCGATTGTGAAACAAGTATGACAATTTAACAAAATTTAAACGAAAATTGAACTAGAAATCTAGTATGAATCTAGACGAAAAAAGTATAATGTAATTCAAGCTTTATACAATATTATTGTACTCTGTGAAAATATGACGAAACTATATAGTATCTTTTTGCTAAATAAATTCATCACATTGCATTTGCAACATTAAAAATAATTAGTAACATTATTTTTTTGAATGTTTTATATTAGTTTACTATGTAATATTATAATCACGGAATGTATATGAGTTGAAGTCGGAGTCAATCAGTTTCTTTCTAGACTCCACAGCCCTGATTATAACCCCATTATTTTGTTTCGTTTATAATAATTTTTGTAAGTTCTATATATGTATATATGTCGACGATTAGGTAGTTTTTGAGTTATAAGCTATCAGATCAAACAAACAAAGGTATACAAATTATGTTATAAACTAATATAAATTGACAAGCATTAACAAATTGTTTCAAACTACAATAAATATTAATTAGTTTTATTAACAAATTAAAAATAATAAACAACAACATAATAGCATTTGTTTTATGTTCAGAACATAATAAAATTTTAACTATTCATCTTTATTTACCAGTAATAATATTATATACACTAGAATGGTTTCAGTTCGTTATGCTTCATTGATGTTTGAAAACCTGCAGAGATTTTAAAATAACTATGTAGACTTTCCACTGTTACAAACGCAGCAGGTTTTCGATTTAAGCACCAATAATTTATACTAATTACATTTTAAATTACCGCCAACTAATTGCTTGATCATTATTTCCTATTACAAAAGAATAAAATAAAACAAATAAAAAAACATCAGGTTTCCCAGTGATATTTTTAGCTTCATATGAAAACATATAACTAAAAATATACGCTTTCAAGTTATATATATATATAGGTTTTAAATTAGTATTTATAAAATTTTATTTTTTATATGTGTACACTGTAATTTCTTTTCGCGAAATTACAGAAAAATAATAATAGTAAAATTTTACTATAAAAAAAATCTGTAATTTCATTTTACAATAAATATTCTGTATATCTACCTCAAAATTCTGTAATTTTTATATAATTCATAATAATCACATAAAGTATGTAAAAACGACCTAATAAGTATGTAAAATTGCTTACTTTTTGCAAAAATTGCATCACCTAGTTAAGAATAGAATTACATATTGTTAGTATAATTTTTGAAATTAGTCCCTGCATATTAATATCAGTAATAATTCATCGAAATAATGAGACTTGGTACATATTTTGTGTAATAATACTAATAAAATATTTTAAGTGTAATTCATTCATATCAAAATACATCCTTTTAAATTTAGAAATGTATGTTATACCAACAATAATATTACGGAACAAAACAAATTTCAGCTATTTATTAAAAATTCCTGACAGAAAATTTGCTAAAGTTCTGTAAATTAACTTAAAAAACCTGTATTATTACATACATATGTACTTTTCCATCCTGTTGGTAATATCATATTACATAATTTTAGTAATAGTTCTGATGTTATGTATTTTGAAACAATTATGTTAAAATTACAGAAAGTTGAGTAATTATACCTAGAAATACTGGACATTACAGTGTCTCATGGTTTGTAAGTAAATTACATAATTAGTTTTTTAGAGTGTATACTATTTCGACTTTAAAAACTATCTCGTAAAAGCCAAAGTGTAAAATCTTACCAACGGAGCAGAAAAAAAAGAACATGAACAAAAAAAAAACTAAACGTAGGCAATAAAAATCCCTGCTTTTGTTTCAACGCGCAGATGTTTTCTAAATCACGTTCGGCGTTCGCGAAAAAAAGAAGCAAGCATGTTCGGTTTGGTCCATTTGACATATTTATGGGCGCGTTTTCGGTGCCACCCACGTGACTAGACAATTGCCCCCATCACGCACCGAAAGAAGCGAACACGCGCGCACATAAGACACACTCACCAGAACACATACCAGTCCGCAGAACAAATTCCCGTTTCTTGCACTCAATTTATTTTAGAGGATAAGCGCCCATCGGCCAAAGATTAAAGTTCATTGTGAATGGCGGGGTATTATCAAAACGGAGAGCCCCCAAAATGAAATGAATCCGATCCAGAGAGCAATAAAGATAATGGGTATACGCTGAATAAAACAATGCGCTTAAGACAGTTGAATGTCGATACTATGACCAATTTTCAAATCAGTGATTTTCAAAATGTTTTGTAAAGTATCATTTTTTGTTTACGCAGGTCACCTGCGTAAACTATTGTTCTAGGATGCATTGTTTAGAAGACATTTTTATTTTTATTTTTGAAAGTAATGTCAAGAAGGTGGTACCCTTATGATTTTTTTCAAAATAAGACTTTTTTTAAAAATTTACTCAAAAAATCTGAAAAAAATTCAGTAAAATAAAGAAAAAAATTAGATACATAATCGGCCTGATTCTCTAACAAAGTTGCTAAATTTTAGCAACGTTGCTAACAACATTAGCCAATAATATTAGCTGACACTAAATAAAAAATGAAAATGAGAACTGTTATACTTGTTTCTATTGGTTATAGTTGTTAGCAACGTTGCTAAAACTTAGCAACTTCGTTAGAGAACTTATCTAGTTTGGCAGGAAAAATTATTGAAAATTAATAAATGGTACTTCTCTTTTTATGTTATTCTATGGACATTCTGTACATTTAATCTTAGATTTTCTGATGGTAAACTTACTTATTCAACAAGCAGAACTTTATATAAAGAATGACTTTTTGTCGAAAAATTAATAATAAATTTTTTTTTGCTCTTGTCAACTCCATTCGAGGACACACTGTATATAAAAAAAAAACACTGAATATAATAATATTATTACATACACTGTAAGAAAAAAATTGAAATTACAGAAAATTAGTGGTAAAATTTTACTATAAGAAAATCTAATATTTAATTTTATTATAAATATACTGTATTTCTACCTTAAAATTCTGTTATTTTTACGTAATTCATAATAATCACATAAAGTAAAGTAAAATAACGTAAAATTGCTTACTTTCTGCAAATGGCATCACATACTCAATGTAGAATTACAATATTATTGGTAACTCTTCTTAAATTATGTTAAAATAAAAGCTTGCATATTAAAATCTGTAATAATATGTAAAACAATTCCTATTTGTCTATCTTGTATGCATTATCTATAATATTTATAAATGGCATATTTCTGCGAAAACTAATATGCAAATATATTTTTTTAATTATTTATAAAATTATATGTACATTGCAATACTGTTGCATTTTAATATCAGCATATGTGCATTGTATAAAAACTGTAATGGCCCTGTAAACAAATACATGCACAATATATTTCTATGTCATGCATAAAACATATGAAATGAATAACAAACATATATGTACCTAGTTTATACAATGTTCAATACAGAAAATGCATCGTTCGTAATAACTCGATTTCATACCTTTTAAATAAAACATTGATTTCTTTTTTCTCTCTCTATTATCTCGTTAACTAAATCACCATGAAATTATGCCATAAATCTCTAACTATAAAAGATAATCATATTTGATTTATTATAACGGGCTGTTATAGAGTGGCTCTATAGCGTCCATAAATATATTTTTCTATCGTGGCGATATCGGAAAGAAATTCGACGAAGCGAAACAGGAAATAATGGCTGAAATTTACTTCAAAATCATTTTTACAGTTAAAGAAACAGTGTATTCAAGTGTAAAAAAAATTGCTATATTATTATAATAAAAATACATATTTTCTATCTTAACCGTTTGTGTGTTTTACAATACAAATTTGTCGTATATTTAATATCATAAAAAAATGTGAAATTAATAATGAGAAACCGAAATATCCTCACTTGCGTACAAAAATTATTTAGTATCACTTGCGTACAAATAAGGGTTTACTCAAGTAGTGAAGGTACTTAGGCCGAGTATTAGATGCGTACAGCGATTTTACAAATAATCAAGTTAGTATTCAATTTTAATATTGACCATTTGCGCCAGTCGTTATTTGCGCCGATGAGATAAGCGCCTATATTGAATAATAACATAACTAAACCTTAAACCTTATCCTAACCTACCCTAAGCCAACAGTGACGCAGATGATAGAGTTTTGTGGCGCAAATGATATACCACTATTGACGCAAATGATATACAAATAAGGCGCAAGTGATGAACACCGATTTTAAATCTTGGGAGACAAGTCGGTCACGAAAAATCGTATCATAAATATTATATTTTGACCATAAGCACAACTCGACCCTTCCTAAACCGCTGTACGCATCTGATACTCGGCCTAAGTAGCTTCACTACCTGGGCTTGAGCCGACCCTTATTTGTACGCAAATGATATTAAATAATTTTTGTACGCATCTGACACGTACGCAAGTGACACGACACCTGAGAAACCAATGCAAATGCATAATTATTGTGTTTTACAAATATTTTAATTTCCACTTAATCGCAGTAAACTAACATACCTATATAATTAAAAAATTTAATAAATTTAATGTTATTTGTCTTGAATATTTGAAAAAAAATGATTGCCTGCGATATTTGTCCAATATAATTCGTGTATTGGGATATTCGCGTGAGCAAAAGTTTCCAAGTAGTAGGAATAAAAGAGCATGTATGAGAGGAATTATGAATGAGGATGAAGCGAAAGTTGCTTGTTTGGATAGGAATGTTTGGAGACGACTGATTTTGGGATGATAAAAAGAGTTTGTGCCACACACTTTTGGGTACATGGCGTGATTGTGTATGTATGTACGTATGTATATTTTAAAACGAATTTTGTTTGTTCGTGTACAAACACATATGTGTAGCCAGCTATAAAATGCAGTTAATTAATATAAATAAATTCCTGTATAATATAAATTAAAATTAAGATATTAAATTAATATTAAATACATGGTAATATACCTACATAATAAAATACTTTAATAATGTAATAAAATTTTACCTATATATAAGAATGACATAATATTTTCACAATTCATTTATTTAAATATGTATTTATTATTGGTTAGAAAAGTAAAATAAAATTATTTATAAATTTATATTTTAACCTGTATTATATATGTTCAGTTACATAAAAACATATGTTTCAATATTCAGTGCCAAATTATATGACATATAAACAGATTTAGTTTCAAAAATAATTAAAAATGACAAACACATAAGAATTCTAAGAAATTCAAAACTAGATTATCTGGACATTTGAGTGATTTACTTCGAAAAATTTCGGTTCGGACAATCGGAAATAAAACGGCCATTACTCATTCATATGCCAGTGCCTTATCAATTTGAGGTTAATTGTATTTTGACCTAAAATTTGGTTTAATTAAATTTGATTACTCATAGCCAAGTTTCAGTTGTAAGATTGTACCATTTGGATGAAAGAACTTCTCCGATAAGAGTTCGGCTCTGATAACAAATGCTAGAAAAACAAAAATGTACACTAATTTTTAATCTATAAAAAAAACATCAGAGAATTTTTTCTACTGCAAGTATAAATTGCAACGTGCTATTAGAAATTTAAAATCTGAAAATAGACAAAATCGAATTTGTTCTACGAAATTTACCTTTTGATTTTGAAAAATCATTCGATTTTTATCGAATGCAAATTCCAAAATAGAGTATAGATTTTGACAAGGAGAACTAAGTCATCTAAGCGGTGGTCGGATAGGAATCATTATTTCTTTCGCATGAGAGATTTTCCTGAAAAGTGCTGACAACGTTGAAGACGAGAGAAAAAAAAAACCATTTGATTGCTTTCCCCCAACCGATTGACATCTACGTTTCACTATGCACGAATGCATAAATTTACACATGAATACCGTCAAAGAAGAGAGGCTAAGGCGTTGACAAACGAGCACCACACAGATCTTTACCGATTCTTTGTAATCATCGGCGATAAAAAAAAGAAATGAGAGTATTTTTTACATTATAAAATATTTTTAAGGACATATAAAGGTGCCAGATACAATAGGGTATAAGATATACCAGTATATGTGTATTTTATTATATATATATATATATATATATATATATATATATATATATATATAATTTAAAAAAATCTGCTAGTACTGCTACAAGTACTGCTTGAAATTAAAAATAACTTTGTTTTATTATAAAACAGTAAATTATTTTTTATATTTATTTTCAAAAAAAAAAAAAACGTTTAAATTGGTCCAATAATTTGGCATCATGATTTATTTTTAGTTCAACTACACAGAATTATCTCTCTCTCATTTAAAATGTAAAATGTAAAAAAAAGTTATTCTTTGATCCGTGAACTTATCCAACAACCTAGTTATTTTTTTTGCATCGTTTCCATCCTAACCGCGAAACCTCACCTAATATTTTTTCGCGTGTTTTTCCGCATCAGTCATTACACTCCAATTGTGTCAATTGGCGGCGTGCCATTTAACCCCCCAACCCTCCACACACATTTAACGCGTATTTTCTTCACACACATACAAATATTTTTTCGCCGGTTTCCATCTAACGAACCCGGTGAATTGTTTCGTTGGGGGGGGGGGTTAACAACCCCCCCCCCTCCCGTTTTAAATGCCTGACATTCTTGCATTTGTAGGTTAGACAGATACTGACATTTTCGGCTGTACCCATGTAATAGATGATCGACTAAGCTGTTTTGGTCGGTAATTGTTTTATACAAATTTATTTTTGAAGTTTTTGAAGTGTGTAATTGATTACTGGCGAATACTTTCTGCTCATTACGTATATTTATAATGTGAGCTGCCTTTTTTGATAATTTGACGTAATTATTGTGGAATTTGCGTTAGATAAAAGTGGAATAATAAAAAAAAAATTTTTTATTGCGAATTTATATAAATAAATCTGACTTGGGTGATTAAATTCTTTTTGTTGTTTGTGTTTGCTTACATACGTTTGATCTAACGATATATGTAATTATTTTTATCGAATAAAGAAAATAGTAATTTAGATAAGTCTATTTAAAAATAAAAATTTTATTTATTAATTTGTGAATAATTAAAAAAATTTCTAGTCACAAACAGAAAAAGAATATTTTAATAACACAGTAAAAAAAACTTTTAGATCTCATATATTAAAATAAAACTGCTATAGGTTAAAGTTCTGTATTAATATTTGTTTATAATCGACGTTTCGGCGTACTAAACATCCGTCTTCATCAGGAAAACTGATACAAATGACATTACAGTAAATAACAGAATATAGAAACAAGTATTTACTTTAATGTCATTTGTATCAGTTTTCCTGACGAAGACGGACGTTTAGTTCGTCGAAACGTCGATTATAAATAAATAAAAAAACTGCTCAAAACTTCAATAAAATATCAATTTTCCAAAATAAAAAAAAAATATTTAAAATTTATTTTAGGTATGATGTTTATCCAATATCAAATTTTCTTTTTCAATAGTATTGCCAACTTTTATAGCAAAAAAATATAGATGTTTTTAAAATACTTATGTGATAATGTCATATATGGGTTTACCCATATGGTTCTAATCTTGCATGTTTTAGAATTTACGTGTCATAATATCTATTATAAAATAACAATAATAATATAAATAGTTATAAAACTATTTCATCTAATATGTATAATATAATAAAATTCAAGCACGTGATTAATATATATATATATATATATATATATATATATATATATATATATATATATATATATATATATCAATGTAATAATGACACAATTACATTAAAAATACCGACACATCGTTTCTCGTCAGCCTTGATGCGAAAAATGCAAAATTCAAAAAGATCTCGCCGACTTGATCTCACACTATCTAGTTAACTTAGGCAATTGCCATCAATCAATTATAATAAAAAGGCAGGTGGTAAGTTAGTCAGTCGCGCGCGATGTGTATTCAATCAAATGAAATAATAATGAAAACCGAAAAAGAAATTCATAAATCCGTTAGAAAATATTGCTGTCACGTTCGCTAGTTATTACCCATCACGTGCGCAAACAGTCCGAATGATGTGTGTGTGTATGTATGTGTGGTAGTATGGAACATATGAGATCAGTGGAATAATGACGATTACGCCACTTTGATCAAAATTGAGATTTTTTTGTCTTTCACCAGAGGTTGGGCTGATTTAAATCACTTGATTTAAATCACAATTTTAATAATTTGATTTTTTACCATATACCTTTTTCGAACTAAAGAAATCGACTAACTTTATGAATTTTTTTCTGCGAAACTATAATAGATATCAAACCGCGATTTTTTGGAGTTAAAGAATAGGCTTTGAACTTCATTCAAGAATTTTTATATTTACTTTTGTTGAATATCATCCGAGTTCAAACAAAAAATCAAAAGGCACCCTTGAAATATGATAATCTAGTTTTTGACAGATTTTTACCACAAATTTTTATCAGACTTTTATTAATTAAAAAATTATTTTACAAAATTGCAATCTAGTTACTTGTATATTGTTTATCTAATAAATTGTTTTTATGTCTTGTTTGTTTATTATTTACGTCATTTGCAGATATATTCTTTTTTGACAGTGATACACCTAAAGCCTTTTTTATTTTATATTTATATTTGAAAATATTGGCTCCACAATTCATTCTAATCTTAAAACGGCATTATCTCAAACAGGGCCGGATTAACCTCTTTGGGGGAACCCTAAGCAATTTCCAATTCGGTGGCACCTTCCTCTTAAAAGGGGGGGGGGGGGTAAGGAAGGATGACGTGAAGAGAAAGAGATGTATTTCAAATATATATTTGCTTATGCATTTATTTTAGTTTTTACTATAATAACAAAGGGATTATATTAATGCCTAATATGGAATAAATTATAGTAATAATCAGGGGTGTGTTCAAGCATAAATCAGAACCTCTTTTTCCTACAATTGTTCGCCACAAAGTCTTTTAAAAGTAAAACTTACAATTAGTTTTAATGCAAAATTATCATGTAAAATAAAAAAAAATTCACTTATAATATAGTTTATGATTTTATAGTTAGACAAATAATATTGCACCTCAGTGCAAAAAGTAAGTGTCTAATTCTTAGACAATTTGTTAGAAAGAACAACAGAATTGTATTGAACTTAGGCATTTTTCATTAAAATAAATCAACATATGTCTAAAAAAAATTTTTATGGTGCTCTCCTCATCAGTTTTAAACTACAAACGCCTCAAATTTGTTATAGAAATTGTACTTAAAAAAATGTCTTTTTTCGGGGGCCCTTAAACACGTGTTTAGTTAGCTTATATACCTTAATCCGTCACTGATCTCAAAGCTTATATAATGACGTGTTCGTCATTATTCCATTGAGGGGTTCTCATATAGGGAATAGCAGATCGCGATGGGGCACGATGCATGGAGTGTTATGTGTATGTGTCTATATAGGGGTGTATTGTTAGTTGT
This sequence comes from Clivina fossor, assembly GCA_963966155.1. Lineage (NCBI taxonomy): Eukaryota > Metazoa > Arthropoda > Insecta > Coleoptera > Carabidae > Clivina > Clivina fossor. Next base: position 1,947,075 of record OZ014560.1, read on the forward strand.
ACAATTCAAAGCACGTACGCTACTGACCATGCGCTTTCACACATTCCTACCAGTTGGGGAGAATTGTGATAATTGAGTTGCTGCTCAATTAGCAGGATAAATATTTTTTACCATTTAGAAAAGTCACCGCATAATTTTTTGTTTTTACTTTTTGTTTAAACAAAGAAAAAAATTACGTAGTAAAATATTTTTCAGAACTCATTAAACTATTTTAGGATTAGATTCTGTTTAATTATTATATAAAAACGACGTTTCGACGAAACTAAACGCTCGTCTTCATCAGATCATTTTTTTTTATCAAAGCCATTAAACTAAATAACAGTACTAGATAATATATAAGTAACTAGATCGTAAGAATTATAGATTTTTAATTAATGGAAGCCAAATTTTATTTTAATCAGTGCCACTTTCACAATGATTCATGTTATTTTTTTACCACTTTGACTGCAAGGAAAAGTGATATAGCGTTTGGTACGGAATCTGTATCACTTAAAAAAAAAAATTGTGTATATAAATCCTCCATATAGTCCCTAGATGACGAATCTGAACTTAGTTGATGTGGGTGTATGTGTGTCCGTCGTCAGCTCGCTCGGTCGTAAGTCAAAATTTTGTGGCCGCAACTCCTCTTAGACGGTTCAACCGATTTTAATGAAATTTTCAGGATAAATTTGTCTAGTATCCAAGATAGTTTTGTGGTTTTATTTTTTTCCAGTGATGCCAACTTTCCGAGAAAAAAATTACTAAAATTTTTAAAAATTCATATTGGCTACACTATTTATCCGATTTTGATCAAATTTTCAGAAAAGATTTCCCTAATGCTCCAATTAATTATATAATTTTATTAATATCCAGTGTTGCCAATTTTCCGAAAAAAAATTACTAAATTTTTTGTAAATTCATTATGACCACTATTTAACCGATTTTAATCAAATTTTCATAAAAAAATTCTCCTAGTGCCTAAATAAAAATGCAATTTTAACAAAATACAGTGTTGCCAACTTATCGAAAAAAAAATCACAATTTTTTAAAAAAAATTCATTTTGGCTACATTATTTATTCGATTTTGATCAAAATTTCAGGAAAGTTTCTCCTCGTGCCCACATAAATTATAATTTTATTAAAGGTATTGTGTTGCCAATTTTCTGAGAAATGTCAAAATGGTCTATATAAGAGTTTACCCATATACTTCTAATCTGGTTCTTTATAAATCTCTATTACTTCTCTTATTAATCTGCTGCTAATATTGATTGGTCTAGCAATTATTACTGTATCTTCAAATTTTTACATCATGAAAATATTCTAAAGCATGTATGTACAGCAATAGCAGATTTATCTACATAATTTAGACGAATTAACCTTTTGTGTTCTGTCAATCTAGTAGAAACAGTTCTACCTGTCATAAAACTAAATTTAGATTCGTCATTTAGAGGCTATATGAAGAATTTTTATATAGATTTTATTAAATTTTTGAAATTTGATCTTGCAGTGAAATTAGTAAAAGGGCTGAACGAATCGTATCTAATAAAATCGGACGTACACTGTAAAAAATCGATGTAAATTTACATATTCTATAACTGTATTTTTTCCATAAAAATGTAATATTACATAAATTATTATTGTAAAAATTACAAAATGTTGCTATTTATACTGTTAATACTTATGTAAAATTGCATAAATTTAAATTACTTTATATTCTTAATTGCACACGGCGTTACTCGTTTGAGTATATATATAATGCAGTTTTGGTGCCTACGTTGATGAATGGTGGTGAATGTTGGGTTTGGTTGCAAAAGCATAAACGGAAAATGACTGCTGCGGAAATGAGATTTTTACGTGGAGTATGTGGTGTAAATAGAAGAGATCGGGTACGAAATACGATTAGTGTATGATGAGTGTGAAATTGCAAAGAAAATGTTGTAGCAAAAGTTGCCGTGTTAGTCAGTTAAGATGGTTCGGACATATTGAGCGAATGCGTCTAATGAACATTTGCTGTTAAAAAGATTTATTTAAATGATTTTGATGGTATACGTTTGCGTGGACGTCCGATGAGTAGTTGGAGTGGTATGATTGAGAATGTTTTGCGTGAGCAAAAGTTTCCAAGTAGTAGGAATAAAAGAGCAAATATGAGAGGAATTATGAATGTGGATGAAGCGAAAGTTGTTTGCTTGGATAGGAATGTTTGGAGGAGACTGATTACGGGATAATGAAAAGAGTTTGTGCCACATATATATAATATTATCTGTGTAATTGTAAACTAATTAGAAAAAATGTAATAGCAATAGCTAAATAAAGACTTATTTTACTTTTACTTTACACTCTGTTGGGTACATGACGTGATTGTGTATTAGGGTTATAATATTTTGTTTTTGCTTAAATCGCCATTAATTTAATTAAAATAAATTAATGGCGTTTTAAGCAAAAATAAAATACTATAACTTAAATTACTTTTTTACAGTGTATGTTATTTATTTTAAGACTATGCATGACAAAGTTAAAAAAAATATTAATAAATTATTTAGTACTAGTGTCCCCCAATTTTCTTCTTCAACAAGTTTAATAGTATATTTAGAAGATCCAAACTAAACTAAATTCAATTTGAACACAATGCATAAAAAAAAATGCGTTTCCATTGCAAATACTGACATTATATCAATGCCAGATTTAACTAGATAACCCGGTAAAAAATAAATTAATAAATGTAGAAAAAAATTGAGCAACATAAACTATTATATCATAATAACAATCTGACATTAGCTATTCATGTTCGAAAAATCGTTAATCATATTTAACATGACAATTGTACGTTATAAGATATTTACAAACATCTTAATTATATACATATTTGAAAACAATAGATATAGTATGCAAATTTAAACGATTTGAATAATATCAAAAACTATTCATACATATAACTGATTCGTTTAACATAATTTTTTGTCATAATTATACCAGCTAGAATGAAATTAATTGACTTTTATTTATTATAAATAATTTACAAATTACATATATAATTGCATTATTATAAATTCAAATTTAATCCGTAATGAAATTATAAAACAAAATTTGTTTATATGTTATTTATATTTAAATAAAATTGATTATTGAAACTAATTATAATGAAATTAGTTCACATTTTTCATCTTGATAAATTAAATTAACGAAATTTATTTAGCATAAAAACTAAAAACATTATTTATTTCAATAAAATAATCACACTTAATGCGAAGAGTAATTATGTATTTCAATATACTAAAATTTTGAAACAAAAAATAAAGTTAGTCACAAATACACATTAAAATATCTCGTTACTAAAAATAACATTGTAATAATAGAAATCACAATATGTACTTACATACGTAGTACACCTCATAATGTAATGAAATTTTTGTTTACCTGAAAATCAAAAAAAAATATACATTAATATGTGAAATATATACATATACAGGGGTGATTTATAACGAGTGTACCAAATTTTAACAGGTTCGCTTTGAATGAAAAATAACATATGAACATAGGTGTGGCACAAACTCTTTTCATCATCCCGTAATCAGTCTCCTCCAAACATTCCTATCCAAACAAGCAACTTTCGCTTCATCCACATTCATAATTATTCTCATACATGCTCTTTTATTCCTACTACTTGGAAACTTTCGCTGCACGCAAGCCACTCTCTCAATCATACCACTCCAACTACTCATCGGACGTCCACGCAAACGTATACCATCAAAATCATTAAAATAAATCTTTTTAACAGCAAACTTTCATTAGACATAGGTCCTATTCTAACTAGTTGCCAACTACAAGAAATTAAAGCTTTATTAGTGACATAGTAAATTTGCGAGTTTACTAACAAGTTACAGTAGAAAAACAAAATAAAACAATAGGTAGCAGCTATGCATTTATTTGTTTAGTCCTGCCCTTATATAGAATAGACTCACGAGTTTAAAAATTATTTCAGATTAAAACTGACCACCCCAAAGTTGTTTTGGAAAAACAACGTTTTTTGTAAAGTAATGATAAATATTAAGATGGTTATCAGTTAAGATGGTTCGGACATGTTGAGCGAATGTCTAATGAACGTTTGGTTAAAAAGATTTATTTGAATGATTTTGATGGTGGCGATGGTGGTGATTGAGAGTGGCTTGCGTGAGCGAAAGTTTCCAAGTAGTAGAAATAAAAGAGCATGTATGAGAGGAGGAATTATGAATGTGGATGAAGCGAAAGTTACTTGTTTGGATAGAAATGTTTGGAGGCGACTGATTTCGAGATGATGAAAAAAGTTTGTGCCACACCCTTTTGGGTACATGGCGTGATTGTGTATGTATGTATGATAATTATTATTTATAATTATTTAAATCAGACGAAATGTAGCCAAACAAGGATCTTTTTAATAAACAAAATTGAATTCAAATCGCCACAGTAGTTTTTCTTCAATCTAACCCTAAAGTTTGACTACTGTTTTGACAGTTTTAAAACGAGAAAAATTAATTCATTTATTTTGAAATTCTTTTAATAAAAGAATTTTGAATAAAATTTTATAAAATTATTGGAATTGTAATTTAATTTCATTTTAGTGAAAAATTGGAAATTTAAATTACATATATTACAAATTTTACAAAGTGAATAGTGAAATTATAAATAAATTCCTTTCGTAAGTAATATTATATTATATTATAATAGTGACAATATATATTTCTTGATCAGATGTGATTTATATCTATTTTAGTTTTTTACTATATGTTTATAATAATCAAAATACATTGTTCTTTGTCCAGTAATATATACTTTTTGGAACACGAAAACTCAAAGCCAAATCTATACAATAATACCTATAATAGGTCAATAAAATATGAGAACGTTATCTTTGAACAAAAAAGAAACAATAGTAGGTATATAAAGTTGACTCCATCTACGGTCAAACATTCACCTTGAAATTTTGAAAAATGGAATCCATCACAAATAAACGTGATTCATAAATCAAATTTTCTAGCCGATAAATCTATTATAAAACCTATTTAATAGACCAAAGTTGTTTTCATACTAGCTGCTGTTCGAATAGTCTAAAAAAAAACCAGAGAGATTTTGATACTAACAATAAAAATCTTGTTTATTATCAAGATTAAGAAATTTTTTTTTCCTTATTAACACCTATAGATATAATTTATCTTATTTTTAATAGGATTTTATTGTATTTATAATAATAATAATAATATCAGAAAAATAAATGAGATTTACGAAGGTTATCATGACAATAATTCAAAGTTAAATTAATAAATTATATATATATATATATATATATATATATAAATATATATATATATATATATATATATATATATATATATATATATATGTACTAAATGTAATAATAAAAATAATTTATTTGCTAACTACAAGGAAAAGCATTATAGTGTGTGAGTGAGTGTGTGTGTGTGTATGTATATATATATATATATATATATATATATAATACATAGTAAGATCCATAAAAAAAATTAAATAAAATTATATACATATAGTTGGTATAACTTCTTAAATTATGTAAAATTACAGCTTGTATATTAATATCTGTAATAATTCATGAAAATAATGAGACTTATTTTGTGTAATAATACTAATAAAATATTTTAAGTATAATTCATTCATTTCAAAATACATCCTTTATAGATAAATTTAGAAATGTATGTAATTATACCAACAATAATATTACAGAACTAAACAAATTTTACCTATTTATGAAAAATCCCCTACAGCAAAATTCTGTAAATTTCTAAAAGAAACTGTAATATTACATACATTATGTAGTTTACCATCACGTTGGTAATATATCATATTACATAATGTTTGTACTAGTTCTGATATTACGTATTATTAAACAATTATGTTAAAATGTACTTAATTATGCCTGGAAATACTGAACAACATAGTGTCTCATGGTTTGTAGATAAAATTATATATATTTTTTAGAGTGTATCATATCCTACATCCTAACTATATACTTCACAAACACTCTGTATAAAAATATTTAATAAAATTACAAATACCATTAATAAACAAATAAACATAAACATAAATCTTCATTATTTTTCCAATTCATTAACGTGTAAAAAAAATTCATTAATAAATAAAAATCAATAAAAGAAATTCTTCACTTATATAAATAAGTGTTGTTAGAAACAATTATTATTAAAGTCACGTGCTTATTAAGTTACATTTTATAAGAGAGATATCTATCTTTTTTTTTTCTTTCAAGTCAAATGACATATACTCCACGAAACCGGATAAATACGCGTGTTCGTTCAATGTGTTTGATGGTGCTAAGAAGTCATTTTAATTCTTGTCACGGCCTAGTATCTACTATACACAAGGTGTGAATAACATTTACATATAGTGTTATTTAAGTTGAGAAGTGAGTGCCTCGGAAGAAAAAGAAAAAACATTTACTTATTTTCATTTTATTGCATATGTTTTACGGTAGTGTACAGTAGGAGAATTCCAAATACAACAGGTGCTTACATATTCATATTTTACTCAATTACTTTTAACAATTTAATCTTTAGTAAATTTATTTTATTTCAGCTTCTAGTAGATTCTTAGAACATCATTAAAATACATGTTGTTAATTTGCGTCGATAACTTAAATAGTGTTATATTATTATAAGACCTTATTGGTAGTGAATGTTGGGGTTTGGTTGCAAAAGCATAAACGGAAAATGACTGCTGTGGAAATGAGATTTGTACGTGGGGTAGCTGGGTGTAAATAGGAGAGATCGGGTACGAAATACGATTAGTGTAAGATGAGTGTGACATTGAAAAAAATGTTGTAGCAAAAGTTGCCGCGTTAGAGTCAGTTAAGATGGTTCGGACATGTTGAGCGAATGTCTAATGAACATTTGGTTAAAAAGATTTATTTGAATGATTTTGATGGTATACGTTTGCGTGGACGTCCGATGAGTAGTTGGAGTGATATGATTGAGAGAGTGGCTTGCGTGAGCGAAAGTTTCCAAGTAGTAGGAATAAAAGAGCATGTATGAGAGGAATTATGAATGTGGATGAAGCGAAAGTTGCTTGTTTGGATAGGAATGTTTTAGGCGACTGATTTCGGGATGATGAAAAGAGTTTGTGCCACACCCTTATGGGTACATAGCGTGATTGTGTATGTATGTATTTCCATGTGATTCAATAGGAAAAACAAAGAATTAATATTTTTCAGAACTCATTGTATTAAATAAAAACTGTTTTAGGATTAGATTCTGTTTAATTATTTCGTCAAAATTTATCAATGACATTATAGTAAATAACAAGTACGTAGCAATAAGTTACTAGGTAACATATAAATACCTAAAGAAAACGAGCGTTTAGTTTCGTCGAAAAGTCGTTTTTATATAAATAATTAAACAGAATCTAATCCTAAAACAATTTTTATTTAACTGCGATAATTTGAAATTAGTGTACTAACTTGTATTGGTAAATTTTTGTGTATTTAAAGTACAAAAAAACAACAGAAAACTATCTAGAATTTTTCAAAAACTAATTTATCTAGATCAGCTGTTGTTTTTGACAATATTATCAACCAATTCAATCAAATTATTCAACCAAGTCAATTTTTAAAATCTATAATTAAAATATGTGTATCAATCAAATGTATTTCCAATAACAGTAAACTATTTATATTGTAAATTATATTGCAGCACTTTATATAAATAGAAGGTAAATTACATATTTATCATCATTAATTAATATTAATTCTAATATTAAATGTACTATTGACATATATCAATTATATTAAAATTATATTTAGTTTACAAATAGATGATGAAATTTAAATATACCGGTTGTATATTTTGGATTTGGATTTTCAAATCCAATATTTCTAAAAAAAAAATTATTTATATTGTAACAAGGCAAATGTTGGGACATATTTCTGAAACTAATTGTAACTAATTTTTGTATTTTGTCTCTCGCATTGCATCAGTTAGTTTTGCGTTCGCCCTCGCTTTGATTAAGTTCGTTTTTGTTTAGTAAAATAAAATAACGCTTTGCGCGCCAGAGGCCTGCAGTTTGCTTTATTTTACTAAATTTGCTAATTTGTTATTTAGTTATACTTTACTCAGTTTTTTGTATTTCAGTGTAATTTGTGTTTTGAAATTAACTAATTAATTGTTATTAAATAATCGAAAAATATGTGAAATTATACCTATATGAAGTTGGCACCTCAAGTTGGAATTTCGAAAAAAAAAATGCATAATTTTGCCCAAATTATGCTTAGTTTTGTCCAACACGAATTCGATGTCTATTTATCCGGTGTCTATTGATTAAATCAAATGTTGGGCAAAACTTTTTACCAACAAACAAACATTTCATATTATCATTATCGAATTCGCTTATGTGGGTGCCACACCATAGAAATTCGACTTTTGACTCATATTAGTTAAAGGGAATTGGACAAAATAAAATAAGTGTTCGACAAAACTGGGCATAACTTGGGCAAAATTATGCAATATTTGTTTTTTTTGATATTCTAACATGGAGGTGCCAAATTTGTTTCCCGTTATATATAAAAATAAATTTCTCAGACAATTTTGCAAGTTAATAATCCGATAGTGCAATAGAACACAAAACATATTTAAACAAAATTAGAAGTATATGGGTAAACCCATATATAGACCACTTTGACATTTCTCGAAAAGTTGGCAACACAATATCTCTAATAAAATTTTAATTTATGTGGGCACAAGGAGAAACTTTCCTGAAAATTTGATCAAAATCGAATAAATAATGTAGCCACAATGATTTTTTTTTTAAATTTTGTGATTTTTTTTCTCGATAAGTTGGCAACACTGTATTTTGTTAAAATGCATAATTTATTTTGGCACTAGAAAATTTTTTTTGGAAAATTTGATTAAAATCGGTTAAATAGTGGTCATAATGAATTTTCTAAAAATTTAGTAAGTTTTTTCTCGGAAAGTTGGCAACACTGGATATTAATAAAACTATATAATTAAAGGGAGCATTAGGAAAATCTTTTCTGAAAATTTGATCAAAATCGGATAAATAATGTAGCCAATATGAATTTTTAAAAACTTTAGTAATTTTTTCTCTCGGAAAGTTGGCATCACTGAAAAAAACCAAAACCACATGACCATCTTAGGCACTAGACAAATTTATCCTAAAAATTTCATTAAAATCGGTTGAACCGTCTAAGAAGAGTTGTGGCCACAAAATTTTGACTTACGACCGAGCGAGCTGCCGACGCACACACATACATCCACATAAACTAAGTTCAAATTCGTCATCTAGGGACTATATGAAAGATTTCTATACACAATTTTTTTTTGGAAAATGTTACAGACACCGTACCAAACCCTGTGGTAAAAAATATACTATCTTATAAATGCATCAGCCAAAACCTCTAATAAATTTAACAAACTATCTGTTATTTATCAATAGCCTACTACTATAATCCTTTACGTTCCTACAACTGGCATCTGCCCAATGCAAAAAAAAAACTCTTGACATATGAACAAAAAAAAAACATCACGCAAACACAAAAACACGCAACAATTGTTTCGCGATAAAAAACAATATTATTTCACGATTGCAAAAATAAACAAGACATCGCAGCATGCGTTGGACAGAAGCATCACCAAACAAATGACGGTGCTATTTGTTTTTAATTAATGTGACCCTAATTGGGTGGTGTCCACAATTTACAAACGGAGCAAACAGTGAATCATCAGAGCTTTCGAAAAACGAATCTCTTTAATAATGAGAAAATCAGGGGCAAATTAACTTTGCTGCGATTTAAAATGCTTTTAGCTTCACTCACTTGATACGAAGCGAAAATATTGTTACAGAAAAATTATGTAAATAGATTAAAGCGATGTGCAACTGTTTATTTAAATTACATAGTTTTAGATAGATATGCCATTATAATATGTGTATTTATTATTATAACCTAATTATTGCTCAAACAAAAATATTAACATTTTAATTTTAGTTTCAACTACACTGTAAAAATTTTTTAGTGAAATTACAGAAAAATAGTAGTAAAATTTTACTACAAAAAATCTGTAATTTTATTTTATCATAAATATTCTCAAAATTCTGTAATTTTGTACATATTTCACAACAATCACATAAAGTAAGTATAAATAACCTAATAATTATTAAAATTGCTTACTTTCTGCAAATTACATCACATACTTAATGTAGAATTACATATTGTTAGTAAAATTTCTTAAATTATGTAAAATTATAGCTTGCATATTAATATCAGTAATAATTCATCAAAATAATAAGACTTAGTACATATTTTGGTGTAATAATACTAATAAAATATTTTAAGTGTATTTCATTCATTTCAAAATACATCCTTCATGTAAATTTAGAAATGTATGTAATACCAACAATAATATATTTTAATGTAAATGTACTAAATAAAATATTAAAAGAACAAAACTTGAAACATTTTTTTAATTACAATAATTACTAATTAAGTATAAAAAATACCAAATAATATTTACACAAGTTTTGACACTTAATTATAAAAATTAATTAAGTGTATAAATTTCTTATCCAATTAACAACCTACTAAGATTTTTTTATTTAATTATTTTTTTTTGCAAACTTATTAACCTGAATAATTTTTATTTTCACTGTTAACTATATATACATATACAAACAAGTATATGCATTAATAAATAAAAACTTTCATTAAACAAAAACAAAAAAAATCTAGCCTTGAAATATATTTTTTATACACTAATATATCTTCAATTTTTATTAAATATGATCAATCATTTTAGCTGATTTATAATTATTATTTTGTTTTTTAATATAAACGTGATTGTACGTTGACATGAGCAAATATGCAACACTAAAAAAATTTGCAATTTTGTCGAAATTTGATAAACACTAATTACAATAATTAATATATTACATTAAATTTCTTATTTAAACAATTTAAAATTATATACACAATATTAAAATGACGTACTTACATACTATGTAAAAAGCAAGCGCAATATTAATTATTGGTATTTTTTTTAATAAGTTTTTTAATGTTATTCTTGACATATACAGTAAATCTTCAATATTTATTATAGAAATTATATTAAACAAAACAAGTAATAGTATAGCTAAAATATGTATTGATAAAGTTATCAATATTATTTACAAAAATATTTTTAAATTTGATTAGATTATTAAAATAACAAAAATATATTAGGTACTAAATATTCAATATTCGAAGGCAATTTATTCTAAACATGTTTTTAACAATAATAAAATTTTAAAATAATATTAGTGTCATCTTAAAGAACATGAAAAATTATTAAAACAAAACTGCTTTCGGTTAAAGTTCTGTATTAATATTTATTTAAATCTACGTTTCGACGAAACTCAACGTTCGCCTTTATTAAGATAAACGATAATAAATGACAATACATTAAATAACATTGGAATAATAAATAAATATTAATACAAAACTTTAACACTAAAACAGTTTTATTTTAATATAAGGAGCTCTGAAAAAAAATTTTACTAAGTACGTTAATTTTTTCAATAAAGTTCCTTATTATTATCAGCCTTTAAGTAAAAATTTTATTCATAGAATAACAATATTAAATTTGGAAATACTGGGACAAATCGTAAGTTAAACTTTATACCGAGCAAACAAGAACCTACACTATAAAAAATCAATGTAAATTTACATTGATAACAATAGTAATTTTTATGTGTTTTTAATTGTAATTTCTATAATTTATTATAAATATATCAAAAATTATAAAATTACAATAAAAAATTGCTATGATTATCAATGTACATTTACATAGATTTTTTTACAGTGTATCATTGCATTAAATAGACATGACAAATATTGACGTTTCGAATAACAATATCCGTTACTATAAAAATAGCCCTATAATGTTTATAATTAGTTAATGTTCTAATTGATTAATGTAATATATTACATGTTTTTTATATAACAAACACAAGGAAAGCAAACATATAATTAAGCTATTGAATTTATTTTTCAATTTAATGTAACATAAGTCATTTTCGTTCTAAAACAATAGTCAACATGTATGTCTGTTATAATATATTATATATCCATTTTAATTGGAAATATATATATTTACTTAGCATTATTATTATTATTACATCCTCAATTACAAAATATCTATTTTATATTTGTTTTGTGTTTCTCTGTGAACAGATTCCTGCAGTGATATCATTGTTAAAGTTTCAATTATTATTTTTTTTGTTTGTTTATAATTAAATTCTTCCGCATACAATGTACTACGGCAATTATTTGATTCACGACTTTTAATCAAGAAATATTTTTGGACAATATTAATTCATTTTATATAAGTAAAGTTAGCAAAACAACTTTGAGATATCGAAAGAAAAAAAATGTCAAAATTTGGTGTAAATATAGGTGCTATTATGGTTTGCAAACCTAAAACTAACTTTACGTAAAGTTAGCAAAACAATTGGTAAAAATTGACCAATAACAAATGACTAAATATCATGTACACAAAAAAATGGTGTAAATTTGGTGCTCCAATACTTCATAAACAAAAAGTTGATTAAACAAATAATTCGTCCTTTATTAACAAATATAAACTAACCTAAACCGACCCTAACCTAACCTACCCTACCCTACCCTAACCTACTCTAATCTAATCTAACCTAATTGTAGTCAAACTGTATTGGCCAAACAGTTTGACTACAATTTGGTTAGGTTAGATTGGGGTAGGTTAGGGTAGGTTTAGTTTAGGTTAGGTTAGTTTATATTTGTTAATAAGGGACGAATTATTTGTTTAATCAACTTTTTGTTTATGAAGTATTAGAGCACCAAATTTACACCAGTTTTTAGTGTACATGATATTTAATCATTTTTTATTGGTCAGTTTTAACAATTGTTTTGCTAATTTTACGTAAAGTTAGCAAAACATCCCATATATTTTTTAAATTCAAAACACACACACCATAATAGCAACATATTTACACCAAATTTTGACATTTTTCTTTTTTCAATATCTCGAAGTTGTTTTGCTAACTTTACATACATATTCATTTTCCTTGTCTCTTCATGACGAATTCTTTATTTTTATTTATAAGTCATTAATCAGATTATTGTAAAATTTTTATAAAAGTTTTTTGTTTGTTTTTAACAAATTTTCAGCTTATAATAAATTAATTCAGAATCACTAGTACTACGACTAAAACTGCTAAAACTGATCGTCTGACTCTGGCTTAATATGAAAATTTTTTTCTGTACCACTACAAGTTTTACAGCTGTGTTCAGAATCAACCCAATTAGACTTTAGACTTTAGATCTGTTTCACAAAATTGCTTTAACTTAGAGACAAGGTAAAAACAAAACAAACAATGATATCTCATAAAGTTATGTGAGGAAAGTTCAAGGTGATACAACTAAATAGTTTTGCAAATAGAATATTAATCATGGATGCATGCAAATGTATTATTGCATTTACATTACTTCGAAAATAGCTATGTCAATGATTATTACATTTACATATTATACTTAGTTACAAATTATACACTAATTTTGTTTTAATATATTTAAATTAATAAATGCAAATACTGATACATAAACTTTTTTTCTATCAAATGGTTTAAAAAAAAATCTGTATATCTTTATTAGGATAAAATAATACATTTGTGTTATTTGTCCTGATGGAGATATACATACGTAGAGTATATAGAAACATCGATATTTAATTAAAATATATACAGAACTTAATCCTAAAGCTTTTTTATTTTCGTATGGTAATAACAAAAGTTAATAAAATATCTGAAGCTCGTTTGAGTATATATAATGCAGTTTTGGTGCCTACGTTGATGTATGGTAGTAAATGTTGGGTTTGGTTGCAAAAGCATAAACAGAAAATGACTGCTGTGGAAATGAGATTTTTACGTGGGGTTTGTGGTGTAAATAGGGGAGATCGGGTACAAAATACGATTAGTGTATGATGAGTGTGAAATTGAAAAAAATGTTGTAGCAAAAGTTGCCCCGTGTTAGAGTCAGTTAAGATGGTTCGGACATGTTGAGCGAATGTCTAATGAACGTTTGCTGTTAAAAAGATTTATTTGAATGATTTTGATGGTATACGTTTGCGTGGACGTCCGACGAGTAGTTGGAGTGGTATGATTGAGAGTGTTTTGCGTGAGCAAAAGATTCCAAGTAGTAAGAATAAAAGAGCATGTATGAGAGGAATTATGAATGTGGATGAAGCAAAAGTTGCTTGTTTGGATAGCAATGTTTGGAGGAGACTGATTACGCAATAATAAAGAGTTTGTGCCACACCTTGTTGGGTACATGGCGTAATTGTGTATGTATGTATGAAATAATTGAAAAAAAAAGATATAAAATCATATGTGTTAAGAATGTACAAAATTAGCCAATGATCATAGTAAATTAAAAAATAAAATATCTAAACATGTCTAAACCAGTGCGCAAAAAAAAATGAGAAATAATTATATAATTATCGTAATAGATGATTGATATTAAATTTAGTAAATAGTTAGTAAGGCAATGCTTGCAAAAATAAATGCGAAACACCTGTTTGAATAACGTAAGACAAATTAGTTGCCAACAGCATCTATAAAACGTGTCATGTTTGTCATGTCAAAGATTCATTTTTATTTTCTTTTTTTCATATTCAGCAGTTACTACTCGACGGAATAAAAAATCAAAATGACGGTGCATTAAAAAAAAATAACACAAATAGTAAAAATAGATGAGATTGCAATTAAAACATATTAGGAATTAGCATTACATAGGAAAAATAAATTACAAATGTACTATTACTACTAAAAATTAGTACCGTGTATATTATATATCAATTTTTTTAAAAAAATTAGAAACAGTTACAATATTTATTTACATTTATTTAAAATTAATGCAGTTTTATAAACTTAATTTAAATATTTCAAGTACTTATTGGCACTGATGGATTTTACGTCTAAAACTTATGCCACTAAACCTTGTTGCCTTAAAAAAATTTGCCTTTTTACATAAAAACCATAGTAAAAAAAATTACATATTATTTCAGCAAAATAATATAATTTTGTAATTTTAAGTAAAATAATTATTTTATCATATTATTCAGCCTGTTTCAGAGTAAGCGCCTTCTTTTTTTAGCCACACTATGGGTACTACTTTCAAAATATTTGGCAGTAATATGTTTCAGGACATTCTCTGCACGATGGTGATATCAGATTTTCAATTGAACGAATTATTTCAAAATGGCGACATTCAACTTTTTTTTTTAAATGAGATGCCATAACTTTTTTTTTTTTATTGAGATCCTAAAACACATTCTTTTTACGACAGTATTTCGTTTTTCTTAAAAATTCATTTCTTTCCCTTTCAAAAAGCAAACTAACATTTTAATCTAGTAGCGCATGAATGTTTTTTTTTATATATATATTTATCCGAAAAAGTAAGTAATTTCTTACATGAAATATATGTATTTATATAATGTAAAAATTTTCCTGTGATGTTTGCAAATTTACATATTAAACTCGTGTAAATCAGTTATCCCACATTTTTATGTAAAAGTATCAAATATTTTTTTAAGTGTAGTTACTTTATGGATTAAATTAAAAATATTTTATTCTTTATTGACTTTATAGATCATTTAATATAATAAATTTACAATAATAATAACAAAACTGATAAAAAGATATTGAAAATAAAATAAACTATAAACCTGCAAACATTAAATATATTAACGCGAATAAAGTTTAATAGCAATGAATGAAAAAACGAGAGAGAAATATAAAAGTAAGTTTACACTTGATACGTGCCAAGTTTTGCCGTAATAAAAATTGTAAAACGCATATCGCTTTTCGATTCAGATTCACAAACCAGTGTTGTCAGAGAATTGAACCCCGAAATAGATCGTTTGAAATATTTGCAACAATTCATGACTATTCAGATATTTTTAGCATTCGCATGCATTTTGCCAAAAATAACCTTGCTCTCAACAAAAAAATATTTTTTCTTCGTGCATATGGAAAAAATATTTCATAATATTAGATCATAATATTTTTTATCTACACTCTACGTAAATTTACATTGATAATAATGATAATTTTACTATATTTTTAATTGTAATTTTTATAAAATATTGTAAATTTATCAAAATATTACGAAATTACAATAAAAAATGTAACAAAATCAATGTAAATGCAATTATTGTGCTGTGCATGTCCTAAATGTAATATCCACGATTTTCAACATAATTTTAAAGTAAATAAAATATTTATTTGCATATACGTTTTGTTAGAACATAAGAAAAAAAACCTATAGTTGATAAAAAGTTTCTCACATAAAGTATTTGTTTATATTTTGTTATCAAGTTCATTAGAAATTTAATGTGTTTGATAACGGTTAATTCATAGCATACTTAATACTCATGTTTATCAAATTTACTTTTACTTTGCTCATATCATTTCGTTCAAAAAGTAATTCCTCTGAAACAATATCTCAACTGTTAAAATTAATTATAGATTCGTAACCATCATTTTTTTCCCAAATTACTAATAAAAACTAGCCATCAAATTAAATATTCTAGATACCAACAAAACAAAACAAAAATAAGTAACATAAAATGTAAATATTCTTTATGTAAATGTCTATTAACTTTTTTTTATTAGTAACTTGGAAAAAATTACATCAAAATTTTAATAAATTATTATCATTTCTGGTATTAAAACCTTATTTAAAACCCACTATAATCTGCAGATCCCTTGCTTAGCTGTGAGTTAACGACCCGCATTTCTTGCACTTCTTCACACATTTTCAATAATTAAATTAAAATTTAAGCAAAAATAAAACTTTAACTTATAGAAATTTGATATATGATATTTTTCGATAATGAAGAATAAACGAAGAAAACGCGTATATATTATTTATCAATTTAAATAAATAAACTGAAATTGAAAAATATACATAATATGTGAACCGGAAATAACTAACGTGTGTCTAATAACATGTATTTACACTGGCTATTTCCCATACAATGTTAAACATGTATAGCTTGTTAAAATGCAACGTGCGTACAGTAAGAGGAAAAAAGTGCTGATATAATGTCATTCCATGTCTAATACACATTATCAAAGATCACATAACTGAACATAACTAGTGCTATAACGTTAGCACACACACACACACACACACACACACACACACACACACACACACACACATATATATATATATATATATATATATATATATATATATATATATATATATATATATATGCAATGTATTCGTTATAATAAACAATATTCATTACTATAATACAATTTATTATATTATGTTGTTATAAATTTATAATTATTATTATTAAATATATATTTGATAAATACGCATAAATCATAATGAATTGATATGAAATTGCATTCTGTGATTAATATAATATTAATTAAATAAATGTTTATACTACATATACAACCAATAATTTCAGTAAATTAAAAACATGAAAATGTATATATTTTAAATTATTTATTTAACAAATATTAAAACTGTTTTTAGCATAATTTACCTATATATTTTAAAAATAATAAAAAGTATTTAATTTATATAAAAATAGTTTATACCTATACTAATATATAATAAAAGCAAAAATTAATATTGAAATTATAAACGCTTTTAATTAAAAGTGCTTTAAAAGAGCAATAAATATTTTTAATAATTCAAACTGACTTCAATTTGTATTTTAAAGAGTGATTCAAAATTTACCAAAACTTCAAAAATTTGTTTATACATGCACATACTGTAAAAAAATAATGGCATTTTACGTAAAAACCACAGCATTATTTCAGCAAAAGCATGGTTAACATGAATTTTCTGTAAAAATAATATAAATTTGTAATTTTAAGAAAACAGTAAGTAATTACTTACACAAAATATACTTATTTCTTATTTATATAATGTAAAAATTTTCCTTAAAATATCTGAATAAATAATATTATAATACATACATTTTTAAAAAATACTGACATCTATAAATTTACATATTAAACTGGTGTAAATCAGTTATCTCAGATTTTTATGTAAAATTATCGAATTTTTCTTTACAGTGTATATACACAATCACGCCATATATCCAGAAGGGTGTGACACACAAACTCTTTCCACTATCCCGAAATTAATTTTCTCCAAACATTCCTAACCAAGCAAGCAACTCTATATTGTAAAAAAAGTTGCCAATTTACAAAAAAAAATTACATATTACTTCAGTACAAACTGTATATATTTTATTTGCAAATATTTACATGAAAATTTGTCATAATGTTAAAAAAACAAAATTTAAATAAATACAAAATATTTACAAAAAATTTATTATTTCACTTATCTAGGCAACAATTTAAAAATAAAAAAAAAATATATCATATGACAAAAATTTAAATAAAACATTTAATTTTTTTGTTTTATTATCAAAGACAAAACAAGTAAATATTTTGCTGTTTCAATCATATAATCCACCCAAAAAATAAGATAAGATAAAATAAAATTTCATATTAATAATTTTTTTAAACACATTTTTGTTACATATTTAGACGACAAATACACATTCTAATCATTTGATTTTTTTTTTAATATTAATCTTATTTTTAACTAAATTTGATTTCTAATAATTGTTTAATTAAAATAATATTAATAAAAAAACATTTTTTATTAAAACACAAATTAGTTTCGATAAATAAAGAAAAAAATAAATTAAATGAATATGAGATTAGTTCCAATTTAACATCAAATCAATTTGAGATCAGTTCGTATGTAATTGTCTAAAGTAAGCGTGTTATGGAATTAATTTGTAAATTATCATAATGCGCATGATCGGAAAAGTTGCAAATCAGTTCAATAACTTGTGGAAACAGATTGATTATAAAGTTTGGTGTCGTGTCACTTGCGTACGTGTCAGATGCGTACAAACATTATTTATTATAACTTGCCTACAAATAAGGGTCGGCGCAAGCCCAGGTAGTAAAGATACTTAGGCCGAGTGTCAGATGCGTACAGAGTTTTGGGAAATGTCGAGGTATATCATTTGCGCCACTGTTGGCTTAGGGTAAGTTAGGTTTGGTTAAGGTTTAGTTATGTCATTATTCAATATAGGCGCTTATCTCATGGGCGCAAATGACGACTGGCGCAAATGATTAGCTAGGTTAGGTTAGGTTACCTTTTAATCTTGGGAGACCATTTAAGCCACTAAATATAAACTTGGTCAATATTAAAATTGAATACGAACTTGATTATTTGTAAAATCGCTGTACGCATCTGACACTCGGCCTAAGTACCTTCACTACCTGGGCTTGAGCCGACCCTTATTTGTACGCAAGTGATACTAAATAATGTTTGTACGCATCTGACACGTACGCAAGTGAGCCTATTTCATAAAGTTTACATTTGTAACTGAACTTTTATTTTTCCCTTTAGTTAAAATTTTCCAATTCAAATTACCCCAATTACTAAGTCATATTCTATTGTTAATTGTATAATATAATTAAATTAAATAAAATAAAAATTATAGCAAGTAATTATAAGTATTTTTAATTTACGAATTATTCACATAAAATAGGTATTTGTGTCAATATACTAAGAAAATTGAGTAAGAATTAATTTTATCGTAATCAGAAGCTGGCCATGAGCAATTATTAAAATATTTGAATGGTCGCGTTATTAATTAGCAATTTTATAGTAAATTACAATATTGAAAAAAAATGCTACAATTACGTGTGAAGAAAATCATAAATATATGTCATATCTATTTTTAAACAATATTATTATTATTATTATTTCTGATAATTTTATATACAGCCATTATCTTAATTACGCAAATATTTTCGAAAAATAAAAATTTAATTATTATAGCTTATTTTTACGGCTGACCTAATAAAAATTATTTTATATCACTTATCATAAACAATAACACTAAAAAAAAAAAATATTAATTACATTTTTAGATTACTTATTTCTGCCAATTTCTAATTATATTGTAAAGAATATTTCAAAACTCATTATATTAAAATGAAAAAAAGCTTTAGATTCTGGTTCTGTATAATTTTTAATTAATTTTTGACGTTTCGATATACTGTACCTGCATCATCATCAAGAAAATAATAAACAAATAAAACATAGAAACAAGTTAACTAATCGTAAGTAACAAAAAACAAGTAACTAGATTATAATATTTATAAATTATTTACTAAATGAAACTAAATTGTATTTAAATCAGTGCCTTCCACATTCATAATTCCTCTCATACATGCTCTTTTATTCCTACTACTTGGAAACTTTCGCTCACGCAAGCCACTCTCTCAATCATACCACTCCACCTACTCATCGGACGTCCACGCAAACGTATACCATCAAAATCATTCAAATAAATCTTTTTAACCAAACGTTCATTAAACATTCGCTCAACATGTCCGAACCATCTTAACTGACTAACACCAACTTTTTTAATTATTATAATTATAATTTTGTAATGTCTTTCAGTTTGTCTTCAGTTTAAGTAATAATTTATTTAAAATAAAAAATATTAATGGCTAACAAGCATTTTAATATAATTCAAATAAATTTCACGTGCTTCAATGTCAATGTTAAAATAAATTTCCGATCCAAATCAGCTGTTATATGACCTTGGGTGCTAATCGTTTATTATTTAACGAAGATGATAGTAAAATTCACGACAGTGTTGCTGAAATCAACTTCTGTTCCAAGAAAACCAATTATCAAGGAACCCATCTCCCAACCCTTTGTGTGTAGATATTTTGTTCACAGTTATAATATAACTATTAAGCTGCATGTAAAGATTTTTGAAAATTTTAATACACTCATCAAACTTTAACTAACAATAAGTGTGAAAAATGTTGATACTGTTAACTGTCAATTATAGTAAATTACTTTCAATGAATTACGTAACTTTGTTGTATAGAATACGCATACAGCTTGCCTGTGTGTTTTTTTTTTTATTTCAAATGTCTTAATATACTGTTAAATCCATTATATCTTGAAAATAACATCATTCTAACTTGTATAGGTATATATTTTATGTAGTATCCAGGCAATATTTATTATGTTTAGTTTTTTTTTATTACTTTCCTAACAAGAACCATAAATAATTGATTATAAAATTAATATATTTTTAAATAACAATTTAGTCGTAATGCACATACAACTGATTGGGAAATGTTTAAAAATAAAAATGATCAAATGCAGTTAAATTTTATATTTGCTTCTAAAAGAAATTTACAATTATTAATAACAACAAAAATAATGAAATTTAAATGATATGGACATTAAGTAATGCCACCAGAAGAAAACTACATCAAATTGAGTAAATCAGATTGCACAAATTTTAAGTATGATTGTAAAGATTGTAGTAATTTTTCGTTGATTCAATTAATTTCATATGAAATTTCTAAAAACGCAGAGATTTTACTGGAAATTTTATATTGATTAAAAAAAATCGAGAAATCACTTGTACAAATGAATTAGAATTCCTTAAAATCTTAGTAAAATCAAAATTAAAATAACACCGGTTTAAAGATTTAGTTCTGTATTAAATTTTATTAATAATCGACGTTTCTATGTACTCTACGCACATCATCATCAGCAAAAATGATAATAATGTATGTAAAGTACGTCGAAACGTCGATTATTAATGAAAATTTATACAGAACCAAATCTAAAAACCCGTGTTATTTTAATTTTGATTTTACTAAGATTTTAAGCCATTTTATTTTAATTTTGATTTTACTAGGATTTTAAGAGTAAAATGATATATCTTGAGTACGTCGAAACGTCGATTATTAATGAAAATTAATACAGAACTAAATCCTAAAGTCGTTTTATTTTAATATAATGGGCGTCTTTAAATATTTTTTACCATCTTAGTAAAATCCTTTATAATTATGGTAAAATCTGTTAAAAATTCTCTTAAAATCTCTACAATTTTATAAATTTAGTATAAAATCCGTAAAATCAACGAAAAAATCACACTTAAAATTTGTACAATCTGTTTACAATTTGTTTTCATTAATTTGTACACCAAATTATAGAAATGGTTATACAATTACATAATAAATATTTTAATTATTTACCATTTTCAAATGTTTCTATAAGTTTTATAAAATAATATAATTAAAATAAATCGAGAATATAATATTGTAATTAGCTTCAGGCAATGTCTAATTGAGTATCTTCATTTCTCTAATAACAACTTTTGCATTTCCTAATAGCAGTGTTATATGTAGAGAAATAAATATTCTTTAATTGGTGTCATTAATTTTCCGTTTTATAATTAAGTAACTTCTGTGTAACATATACCTGTAATAATTGTATCAACTTTAATAGTCTGCTTCTGCGATGGCTTTCAAGTTTTCAACTAATGAAAACTTGATTTATTTTTCAAAAAAATATGTACTACTTTTTACCTAATGTTCATTATTAGTTATTTACATTTTACATAACATTTATTAATTATTTTGAATTCTTCTAAACACAGCGCCGTCTTAGCCACTTTTTGGGCCCCAAAGACAAATCGTCAGTCGACTTCTTGTTTGTTCCATACGTCGTTTTTGGTCAAATTGAGTTATTGGTTATTTTGGCAATATTTGTTTGTTGTTTCTATTATTTTTTTTAAATCATACGTTTTTCATTAATTAATTTCCTTAAATTTCCTCTTGTATTAAATTAAATTGTTAAATTAATATAAACTGCCACTGTGTATGTCACTAATTTATTGAAAACATTTAATTTAAATAATAAACTATAACAGTGAACAATATGGCCCGTATTCTCTTACCTCATTTATAAAAGTGATTTTTTCCAAAAGTACTTTTGACGTTTACTTAAAATCATTTATTAAGCAATTTATAATAGTTTATATAAATTTTATAATATTAAATGATCATAAATAGAAAAACTATTTACAATAATTGATGAAAAACAGAAGCAAAAAGTTATGTTGAAGTTAATGATAAAAGCACTTTTTCACGAAAAAGTGAGATGAGAAAATCAAGATAACAATAATTACAGAGAATCACGTAACACAAACAATTAAACTTGATGCGACAATTTGCAGGTATATTCACAGTTATAAATGATATAATTATATACACATATCTAAACAAATTTATCAAAACATTACACTAATTTATTATTTGCAATATACTTGTACACTTTAGAATAAAATTATCAATGCAAATTATTTTTTTCAATTTAAATCTTTCAATTCAACAAACTTTTTACCGCACAGAACAAAATAAACAAGTTATTAAAACAAAATGCATTTTAGTGTTACATGTACAGTTACAAAATGTCAGAAATTATAATTTTAATTTAGTTTTACCGGAGATGTAATACGAAAAAAACAAGTGGAAATATAATTTACATAATATTATTTTCTGTAATTAATTTAATTACTATAATATGCATCTTCGTAATATTCCACTAACTAATTTAAAAATGACAACTATCTTTTTTTTTTAACCTTATAATAAATTAATAGGTACTGCCTTATTTGTCTAATAATATATAAATAAATCCAATACATATTTAAAAGTATATAAATTAAAAAATGTTAACAATAACTATAAATAATATATAATTAATTAATAAGTGTTAAAAAGCGTAAAGCAATTTAAATAAATTAAAATATCTACTAAAATAAATCTTTTAAAATAGTAATTAAGTTTTGTAACACTGAAAGAGAACGACTTTTTATAGTTTATATTATTATTATCTACATTTTGACAGGCAATTAAACAAAATAGAATCTTGTCCAATTTCAATAGTTTATTTAGGTAAATAAACAAATTTATAACTAGCCAAAATAATTTCTTGAACAAACTAATATGCATTTATATTCATCTATTTGTAGGTAATATCGCTAATGTCAAATATCTACGCCACAATTAATTATAATTCAGAACCAAAATAATAAAATTTGGCACGTGAGAATGTGATGAAGTGTACGAAAATAACCTAGGCGACTTTTATCACATTTAACAAGTATCATAATTTTCAAAACAAACACGGTATATGTGTATAAATATCGTAACCTCAAACAAATAAAAATTTACCTGCAAATATCCAAAGAATCAATATTTTCTCCATAGCTCGTCCAGTTCAAATACTTCTCCGGCAACCAAGCTAGCAGCAACAGGTTTAAACTTTAAACAAAACACCTTTTTTTTTTCAATTATTTTTTTTTATTAGTTATTTCACCAAAAAAAATTCACCACACTAAACACAAAGCCGAACTGCAGTCAAATCACTAAAACGCATAATAAATGTTCCGATAATTTCTGCGTCGTTTCGCAAAACTGAGTACGGAAAAAGTGTAAATAGACGAAGGAACAGCTGATTTGCCGTGTAGCGGCGCGCGTTCGCTCTATAAAACAGATGTTTACGAAAAGAATGCCCACGTTCAACTGACTCAGTCCGGCCTATCGAAACAAACTACATAGTTCGGGTTTGTGTATGTGTGTGGCTGGCTGAGACACGCTCGCTCGCACTCACTCATAAATGCGACTAGCCGTGATGAGCCGGTTGCCTATGCATTAGGTAGATTAGGTGCGCAAATTGTCTTGGCGATTGAACGGAGGGGTCAGAGCGGTAACTCACTGGTTAGCTTAGCGCCAAAGGTCGCCCCGTTGCTATATTTAGCATTTGGCGCATTGGTTTGGCCGTGTGTATGTGTGTGTAGCCGCATCAATGAAATTGATGTGTGTGGCAGTTAGATTTTAATAAATGTTGCAGTATGCAGTTTGATAAAAACTTGTTTTTTTTTGTTTCTAGAAATTTTTATAGATCGATTACGAACGAAATGGAAAATGAAGATTTTCATGTATCGCTTTCATTGGCGACAACGAGAAATCAAGACAATATTATTAGTTTGTAACTAATTTTTATTTAATTAGTTAAATCGGAAGTGACAATTTAACAAAAACAAAAACAATATTATTTCAATATTAGCAATTTTATCAAAAAATTGACTCAGCTCAGTTGGCAAGTGAAGTGAGGTGAAACGAAGTGAAGTGAGTTGAGTTGGTTTATAAAAGAACGAGATATTCAAACTCTAGCACAGTAACAGAACACGAATAACTGACAAAGATCGAAATACTTTGACACCTCTTTTCACGTTTGTTATTCTAATCAATCATAAATTTGTGAATCAAAAAATATATCTTTGATAAATTTTACATTAATTTTTAAAATTAAAGGTCCAATATTATTCAATCATTCAATGTCATATGAAATTTTTCGTCGTTAACCTTAAAAACAGCAAGATTGACACAAACTTAACCTCTATTACTTAACTGAGTATCTCACTTCATTTTGAGATTATTTTGCGGGAGCAGCAGAATCGGTTAGGGGGGGGGGGGGGGGAGTATCCAACTCAGTTTGTCGTAGCTCAGTTAAAATAAAAAGAATAAGAATTATCTGAGTTGATCTGAGTTTATCTGAAGTGAGGCGAGATCTCAGTAAATTTTAGGTAAAAAGAATACAGCTATTATTTCGTATTCTTTCGAATATCTACTTAATCTTACTATAAACATAATAATTGATATTGTTCAATATTATTATACAATTTGTGTTTTGTATTCTATGTATTCTACTAAACACATTTTCAATTTTCCTGGAAATTATTCTATTTCTACCACATGGTTTTATGGAATGTAAAAAACAACTCTGTTAGTTTTAGGCCTTTTGAAGAAAATTTAAAATAAATTGAAAGCTTGCCCTATTAAACTTAAATGAATTTTATTTAACATCCTTTCCAAATTGACTGATACATATATATATATATATATATATATATATATATATATATATATATATATATATATATATATTAGGGTGTCTGTAGAGGAACATATTACTTATTTAAAAACAAACTAAAAATATTATTTCTGATGTTTTTTCGATATAAAATAATCGATTTCTAGCCTTACTGATGGATTTTTTTTACGGACACCCTAATATATATATATAAATATGTAAATCAGGCCAAAATAAAACCAGTTACTTTCTCAAATTACTCCGCAACCGCGCGGATCCATCAATTTAGCAAAATACCGCACAAACCTCAGCGCATATCCAGGACTAATCATCGAATAGTTTTGACAGCAAGTTCCGGGGAGGTCGCTCTATCCTTCTAGCCCAAAACCTAACCTGATCGTAAATCAAATTATCGATACCAGACTGTTAGTTTTATCACATTTAACCGATCGTAATCCGAGATTCCGTAAGATTCCCCCCCCCCCCCCCCCCCCCCGACTCGAATACGAAAAGCGCAACCGCAATGCATCACCGGATGATAAATCAAACGATCAGCCCGCTACGGCACACGTCGACACGATGGCTTTTGCGTTTGCCTGGCATCGCCTTGTTCCAAATAAAAAAAATACGATCACGCCGGGATAAAGAGAGGTAATATATGTAAGAAACGCTGGCGATAGAAAAACTTAGAAATAGCTTCTTGTTGTCAAATCAAATGGATTGTATCAAGTTTATCAAGATTTGATAAATTATTAAGATAATATAACTACACTATGCAAAATTTATGTAAATTTATATATTCTATAAATGTATTTATACAGAAAAAATATGAGCGAATGTCTAATGAATGTTTGGTTAAAAAGATTTATTTGAATGATTTTGATGATATCCGTTTGCGTGGACGTCCGATTTTTGTTGTCTGTGTTTTGCGTGAGCGAAAATTTCCAAGTAGTGGGAATAAAAGAGCATGTATGAGAGGAATTATAAATGTGGATAAAGCGAAAGTTGCTTGTGCTGAATAGGAATGTTTGGAGGCAACTGATTTCGGGATGATGAAAAGAATTTGTGCCACATCCTTTTGGGTATATGGCGTGATTGTGTATGTATGTATGTATGTATATAACTACTACTACACTATACAAAATTTATGTAAATTTATATATTCTATAAATGTATTTATACAGAAAAAACATAATATTACATCAATTATCACAGTATAAGTTACAAAATGCTGCTATTGTACCGTTAATAGTTATGTACAATTATATAAATATTTATATATTACATTTTTTGCAGTGTAGGAGGAATCGAGTACGAAATAGATTAGTGTATTATAAGTGTAGAATTAAAAAAAAATGTTGTAGCAAAAATTGCTGTCGCTGTGTATGTCCGTACCCTGTGAAGATGGTTCGACATCTTGGGCGAAAGTCTAATAAACGTTTGGTTAAAAAAAATTATAATAATGATTTTGAAGCTATACATTTGAGTGGACGTCCGATGAGTAATTGAAGCGGTATGATTGACAGAGTGGCTTGCGTGAGCGGAAGTTTCCAAGTAGTAAGAATAGAAGAACATGTATGAGAGGAATTATGAATATGGATGAAGCTAAAGTTGCTTGTCTGGATAGAAATGTTTGGAGGAAACTAATTTCGAGATAATAAAAAGAGTTTGTGCCACACCCTCTTGGATACATGGCGTGATTGTGTATGTATTGTATATACAGGATTAGGCATAATTAGAATAGTATATTATCCATTCAGTGGGCAATGTCGTTGTTTTATTTCAAAATAAAGGAATAAAATAATTTAATTTTTAATTTTTTATTGATTTCTGGCAAATTTTATTCGTCTATGTAATTGATTTTATATCTAATATTTTAATATTTCACTTTTTTATGAGCAAGTAATCTAATCAAATGCATTTTTAATCTACAAAAAAATTCACATACAAATATACATACACAATCACGCCATGTACCCAAAAAAGTGTGGCACATAAGTATAAATACTAAAAATGTTTCAATTAGCGCGGTTTTGCATACTGCAGAATTATTTTAGCACGAATAAATCAAGCTATATGAACTCATACTTAACTGACATTGAGAGATTTGTACATATTTAATAATTTATTTCACTAATTACCATTTACAAACATTTTTTTTTTTAAATAATAAAAAAATTAATAATTTAATAAAAAAACAAAATATCGATACAAGCTGCAATTTCAGTTTTTCTACAATATAATAAATTCTTAATGGAAATACGATATTAATTTTATAAAATTAATTAAATAAAATATGGATGCAACGCACGTATTTAATATACATGAGATACACGTAAATATCTAATTGCGATATCAGTAAAATTGCTTGTACTTGAATGTATCATAAACGGAATCGTAATTAGTATAAAGCGGCACACGTTGTCAGCAAAAATAATACGGATAGTATAAACACAAATACGAAGTAAACATTCCAACATGTGTCAAATAAGTTACAAGAATTTCCTATGTAACAATTATATTTTCATATCGATGAGTAAATTTTTTTATTGCTTCATTAATTTTCGATGTTTTGCTGATTATATAAAAACAGGTAATGTTTGAATTAAGCTGGTAATTGTTTTAATATATTATTATTTTGCAATAAGATCACTTTAAATCCATTTTTTTCAAAGTTATTCCACACTAAACAACACATGTTAACATAGTAAAAAATCGTTCAGAAGTCATTATATTAAAATAAAACTGTTTTAGGTTAAAGTTCTGTATTAATATTTATTTATAATTGACGTTTCAATGAAACTCAACTTCCGTCTTCATCAGGATAAATAATACAAAAAAATAATATGTTTCAATAATAACATTCAATATGAACTTTGGGAACTTTTGCTAGGAATGTAAATGTTTCCAAAGAAGCCCGTTTGAGTATATACAATGCAGTTTTGGTGCCTACGTTGTGATGTATAGGGTAGTGAATGTTGGGTTTGGTTGCAAAACATAAACGGAAAATGACTGCTGTGGAAATGAGATTTTTACGTGGGGTATGTGGTGTAAATAGGAGAGATCGGGCACGAAATAGATTAGTGTATGATGAGTGTGAAATTGAAAAAAATGTAGCAAAAGTTGGTGTTAGTCAGTTAAGATGGTTCGATCATGTTCAGCGAATGTCTAATGAACGTTTGGTTAAAAAGATTTATTTGAATGATTTTGATGGTATACGATTGCGTGGACGTCCGATGAGTAGTTGGAGTGGTATGATTAAGAGTGTTTTGCGTGAGCAAAACTTTCCAAGTAGTAGGAATAAAAGAGCATGTATGAGAGGAGGAATTATGAATGTAGATGAAGCGAAAGTTGCTTGTTTGGATAGGAATGTTTGGAGGCGACTAATTTCGGGATGATGAAAAGAGTTTGTGCGACACTCTTTTGGGTACATGGCGTGATTGTGTATGTATGATTGATTTTGTATCATTTTTCCTGATGATAATGGACGTTGAGTTTGTCGAAACATCGATTATTATTAATAAATATAAATACAGAACTTTAACCAAAAGTAGTTTTATTTTAACACATGTTTTCTATTTATTTTTAAATTAAATTTGAAACATTTAACAATTGTGTTATCTTAAATCTAAGATATATCTGTCAGTACCTACCACCAATAATTTTTTATATTTGCTAAAAACTATTATTAAAAATAAAAAACTAAATTCTTCATTTCATATGTGTCTGAATCTTCTGTATAACAAATTAAATCATTCAAAGCTTTAATCATTTCACAGACTGGGCATGTTACGAAAGATATAAGTTTTGATAAAAGTAGGTAAAAAATTGATTGCAAAATTTCAACAAGAAACAAAACAAAGTCGTTAAATTAAATATGATCGCATAAAAATTTTAATAAAAAACTCACTGAAATACTATATTCATTTATATCGTATTACAGACGGAAAATTAATTTGAAAATTTACATATTGCATACTAGGAAAACATCTGTGGTAAATTACAGAAAAACTTCTAAATTAAAATATCTAACACACGCTGCGTTTTGTTCAAAGCTAGAACGTACAAACAATAACAAGAGTTTGAATTGATTCAAATAAAACATATGTGACTTTTATTATGTAACACGCAACAAATGGCTGAGCGTAAGTGCAATTATAGAGATAATTATCCATCCCAACAGTTGAATTAAATGAAGCAATGATAATTTCAGATAATAATTCATGAGATACGTGTTTAAAGAAGCCGCCTTTCATGTTTTATGGAAACATATATATACATACATATATATATATATATATATATATATATATATATATATATATATATATATACATATGTGTGTGTGTGTGTGTGTTACATACGTATGTATATTATTATAAAATATACGATAGCACAAATTATTATAATGATATTAATTAGTTATTTTTATATATATTCATTGAAAGATAATATTAATGAGTTTATTTTAAATGCACAAATTAAAAGTTACATTAATATATATTTAGAGAAGTATAGAAGTAAAAATAATACAGTTACTTAAGTATAAACACATAATCATATTTCAAAAATGTTATTGAAATATATGAAATATTATTAGCGTTTTATTACTATTGCCGAATTTTATTACCGTACGTTAATTTCGCAAATATTTTAGTTTTACGTTAATAATTAAGCGAAATTGAATCGTTTTCAATTATTTTTAGAAATCAAAATTATTAAACCATTGAATATGGATTGCAATTAAAATTGTAATAAAAGCCATAATAAACCTACAAAATAATTGTTTATTAAATAATCATTCCAGGTATAGTTCATTTATATTTTCAAATATTTATGATTAACTATTATCGCAATTTTAATCAATTTTAAATCTATACAATATTAAATATTTTTCAATAGGTACATATTTTACGCCACTGAAAATATTTTTTTAAAATTTAATCACACTGTAAAAAGAAACTGTAATTTTATATCAAAATTATGTAATTTTTAGTAAGTAAAAATGACCTAATAAGTATGTAAAATTGCTTACTTTCTGTAAATTGCATCACATACTTAATGTAGAATTACATATTGTTGATATAACTTCTTAAATTAAGTAAAATTAAAGCTTGCATATTAATATTTGTAATAATTCATCAAAATAATAAGACTTAATACATATTTTGCGAAATAATACTAATAAAATATTGTAAGTGTAATTCATTCATTTCAAAATATATCCTTTATGTAAATTTAGAAATGTATGTAATTATACCAACATTAATATTACAGAACTAAACAAATTTTACCTATTTATAGAAAATTCCTGACCGCAAATTTACTAAAGTTTTCTAAACTTTACTAAAAGAAAACTACATATGTTTTCCATTCCGTTGGTAATAACATATTACATAATATTTGTAATAGTTCTGATATTATGTATTTTTAAACAATTATGGATAAAATTAACAGCGTTCTAGTGTCTTATAGTTTGTAGTTATAATTACATAATTTTTTTAGAGTGTATGCGTAAACAGTAGATTTCCACAATAAAAGAATTCGATAATTTTTTGCTCGAAAATTCAAAATTAACTCGTGCATAAAGCAACTGTAGTTCCTAAAAGAAATATTGCATTCATAATTTAATAAAACACTTAAACGATGATAGAAATCGCCAGTATTATTAAATTTTTCGCCTTTATTACTTTAGTAATTACATGAAAAATACGATTATGTTATGGATCATAAAACACAGAAGTGAAATTTATGTATATTTACTTAAACTATCATAATTAAATGCTTACATTATATCTAATAATTATCAATTAAGTTTTTATCTGTTAACTTTGTACTAAGTGTTTATTTCAATTATAAACATGCACTTAATTTTAATCATTTACATTTTATTGCCAGAGAACTGAATGAAAATTTATGTAATTTGTTTTGGATTTTGTTAATTTATTAATCTATTTAAATATTCTAAAAATGTGAGTCGTTTTTTAAAACGTTATAAATAAAATATGTTTTATTTATATTATTAATAAATATTAAAACAGGACTTAAACCTGGTATGATTGAAAGTGTTTTGCGTGAGCGAAAGTTTCCAAGTAGTAGGAACAGAAGAAAATTATGAATGTGGATGAAGCTAAAGTTGCTTGTCTGGATAGCGATATTTGGAGGAGACTGATTTCAGGATAATGGAAAGAATTTGTGCCACACCCTTTCGGGTATATGGCGTGATTGTGTATGTATGTACGAGCCGCAGTGTATAAAATTTGATTTCATGACATGCAATAAAAATGACCTCGTAAAAAATACAAGCTATTCGATTAATAATTGAAAATAAGTCAGTCTCTAACCGCAAGAGCAAAAGAAAACAATGCAAAGTTTATCTTGATTTCATCTTGTTTGGTTTACAAAAGTAAGAGAGGTCTGTCTGTCTGTCTGTCGGTATACACCCGGAGTGAAGTTGCATTTTGATATATATATATATATACGTAAGTAAGAAAACCTAGCCAAGTTTAAAAGTGACACAGCAGTTATATTTCTTACTTTGCAAACTTGTTCGCGAAACAATAAGTGCATTTAGTATAAAGTTGCAAATTGTTACTTTTCTTAACGTTACACAAAAACAAAACCATCTTTTAATTAATTCGCAACGCAATAAAACCTTATTTAAATTACATCTTTGCAAGGATATGCAACTTAGACATATTTTATTTTCCAATAAAAGAAAAAACTTCTTTCTAACGTAATTAAACTTTTTAAATTATCTAACCTTTACTGAGATTTGCAACGGTTTATGATTCTCACAAAAGTAACACAAATGATAAAATTATTTAAATTTAATATACCACGTTTTTAACACGGACTAAAAAGAATAAAATAATTTCTCCTAGCCCCATACAGATTTATAACCCCATACAGAAAAAAGTGGGACAACGACAGCTACTCCCTACACTCCTTACTATTAACTATTACATGCACAATTACTTCTTACTATTCTCTTTTGCAGTATTACAAATCAAGAAATTTCAGGATTTCTCGAATTCAAGAAATGGTATTTTTTTCATGTTTTTATTTTTGCGCTATTATTATAAACAGATATTTTATTTAAATAGTGAAATAAAGTTAATTTTTTTAGCAATTACAGAAAAAATTACTTTTTTCTATAAATTTTAAAGATCAAACAAGTTCTAAGATTTCTCGAAACAAAGAAAATAAATTATTCTAAATATTCTACAAATATCAAAGAAAAAAAATCACTATAATTACACAAAAAGTCTTATAAATATAACACTCTGTGAAAATACTTGACACATCACCACATCAAAATGCAAACAGATATTTTTTTCGCAGTGAGACATCAAACAAAACTAAATAAACATGCATAAATCTTATCATTTTTTTTTTCATAATTTAACACTTATCATGCATAAACTCAACTGCATATAATCCTTATCAAAACAAATAAAAAGTCAATTTTTTTTTCCTTTTGAATGAACATTCATGTACCATCAACTATTTCAGTTTGATTACGAGTAAATGTAAATAATACGATATATTACAACCTTGGCCTTACAAGCGGTGATTTTACGCTCTGACGGCTCGGAATAAACGGTCACACTTTACCGATTGGATATCGTTGATATATATATATATATATATATATATATATATATATATATATATATATATATATATATATATACGTACACTTTAAAAAAAATTATGTAATTTTATCTACAAACCATGAGACACTATGATGCTCAGTATTTCTACGTATAATTACTCAACTACTATAATTTTAACATAATTGTTTAAAAATACATGATATCAGAACTATTACAAATATTATATAATATGACCAACGGAATGGAAAAGTACAAATGTATGGAATATTACAGTTTTTTTTAGTAAAGTGTCTTTTAATAAATTTGCTGTCAGGAATTTTCCATAAATAGGTAAAATTTGTTTGGTTCTGTAATATTGTTGTTGGTATAATTCATTTCTAAATTTACATAAAGGATGTATTTTGAAATGAATAAATATTAAACTTAAAATATTTTATTAGTATTATTGCACAAAATACATATGTACTAAGTCTCATTATTTTGATGAATTATTACAGATATTAACATGCAAGCTGTAATTTTACATAATTTAAGAAGTTTTACCAAAAATATGTAATTCTACATTAAGTATTTGTGATGCAATTTGAAAAAAGTAAGCAATTTTACATACTTATTACTGACTTTATGTGATTATTACGAATTATGTACAAAATTACAGAATTTCGAGGTAAAAATACAGAATATTTATGGTACAATAAAATTACAGATTTTTTATAGTATTCTTTTTCTGTAATTTTGCTAATTTTTTTTACAGTGTATGTATGTGTGCTGTTTTCGAGTTGACAACACTTAAATTAAGCATCGTGTCAATAAATTGATGATGGCTTCGAAATTAATCCGGATATGTACAATTAGCACCTAACTTATATTACAATTTAATTTATTATGAGTCACAGTGACTACTAATTTGTTATAGTTCGTCAGTTCGTAATACAGATATGTTCGATTTGATTAAACTTATTGAAAATATAATTATATGTTTTTTTTAATACTATAATTCAGTGGCGTAGCCAGAAACTTGTCATGTGGGGGAGGGGGGGGGGTTACTAAAGAAATGATATAATATTAATCAATAAAGATATTACTATAATTTGTATAAAAAATAAAGAGCAATAAAAATTATTTTTATAAAAATGAAAGTAAAATAATATATTTCATATTTCACTTACGTATGTTTTTGGTCGTTTAGGTTCTGGGGGGGGGTCACCCCCCCCAACACCCCCCCTGGCTACGCCACTGCTATAATTATTTAAATTAAAAATATACCACGATTTTAACTAAAAAGTATAAAATAATTTCTCCTAGCCCCATAAAGATTTATAGCCCCACATAAATACATATCAAATTTAAATAAATGAATATTATTTCCATGCAAAATACATTCAACTATTATTCCGTATTTATACCTGTGAAAACTTATAGATATAATATTATCGTTTAATAAGTTTAAGTATTGTAAAACAAGTCTAAAAACTGAAAAATATCAGTAATAAGCAACGATTATAAAATTCCAATGTACATAATTGTAATTGTACAATTTTCTGTTATTATTTATTTATATATATGTATAAAAAAAAGAACAACTAATTATGAATGCATTACAAGACACTACGTTAAAACAAAACCAAAATTGATCAACTTCAATCATTACACCAATTTATGTTAAAGTATCTGACAGATTGACAGTTTTCTTTCAATGCACGCACCGTATATTAAATCGTCTTCCACAAGACATACACACATTCAATACATAATACATTTCAACAGAATTTTATATGGTGCGTCTCAAACACAAGCAAAATACACGTGTATTTATAAATTAAGCATTGTATTGTAATATTAACTAGTACAAAAAGTGGCGTAGCCAGAAACTTGTCATGAGGCGGGGGGGGGGGGGGTTACTAAAGAAATGATATATTAATCAATAAAGATAATATAATTTGTATAAAAAAATAAAAAGCACTAACAATTATTTTTATAAAAATGAAAGTAAAATAACATATTTCATATTTCACATATGTATGTTTTTGGTCGTTCAGGTTCTTGGGGGAGGGGAATTTCAACCCCCCCCCCCTAACACCCCCCTGGCTACGCCACTGAGTACAAATGACATTTCAATTTGTTTCTCATATAATCAAACATTATAAACCACAAAAAAACAAAGTAAAACTGGCATAGAAACAAGCTAAGTACGAGAGCATTTACGAACTACAAAAAGCGGGCACTATTAAAATAGGGGTTGGAATTAACTGCACTATAATTTAGAATACATTCACTTTAATTTAAATCATATTCACTTTGATAAAAACAATTTCCACTTATAACAAATAATATATTGCACGAAAAAAAAAATCCACTATAATTATATTTATTCAACTTTAAAAAAAACATTTTAACTTTGAAAAAACATAATGCACAAAAAAATAATATTATCATTTGTATTAATTACTTTTCACTATAAAACGGATACTTTCCACTTTGGGGGCCGTCAATCATTTGCGCTGATGAGATAAGCGCCTATATTGAATAATAACATAACTAAACAACCTAAACCTAATCTAACCTACCCTAAGCCAACAGTGGCGCAGATGATATGGTTTCATAGCGTTTATAGTGAAATGTATCAAATTTATACATACATACATACACAATCACGCCATGTACCTAAAAGGGTGTGGCACTCTTTTCATCATCCCGAAATAACTCGCCTACAAACATTCCTATCCAAACAAGCAACTTTCGCTTCATCCACATTCATAATTCCTCTCATACATGCTCTTTTATTCCTACTACTTGAAAACTTTTGCTCACGCAAGCCACTCTCTCAATCATACCACTCCAACTATAGTGCAAATTATTCAAATTAAAGTTTAGGTTGTACAAAGTGCAAAGTATCTAATTTATAGTGGAAAGTATCCAAACTAACCAAGTGCATTCTATTTTAATTCAAGTGAATTTATATATTTCCCTTTATAAATTAAGCATTGTACTGTTATATTAACTACAAGTGCCTCTTCAATTTACTAGTCGTATAATAAAACATTATAAATCACAAAAATACAAAGTAAAACAACAACCGAGCAAGTGAGTAAGGTTTGCTTTACTAAATAAATTCTTGTCGGGCAACTATGTAAATTTTACAACATTGTAAAATCAGCTCGTGCGCCATGGCAAATGGCAAAAATGGACAACAAAATGGTAAACGAAATGCATAATGCGTAACACGATGTCCCTATTGCAATGTGCACGATTTTATACATTGAGCCATCAAAAGCGTAGCGGGCTTCCCCAGAGATCCGTATGGCAAACGACGAACATAAAACTTACGTGTGTGTACATTTAAATGTATTATGTACAGATCGGTGTAGGTATACGTTTGTGTTACTTACATTGAAACTACTCTTGTAACATTCGCACTTCTATTTATGGCCCATTTTGAAGACTTTGTTTCGTATCGATTATCTATAATTCCGATCAAATATAAATAAAACCAATATAAGCATATACGTAAAATAAATTATACAAATACTACACAAATAACAATTTTTTATTAAATGTGTATTTGTTATAATTATACAGGGTCTAACAGAATAACTATTCCTAATTTTCAGAAATGATAGAGGACACATAAAGAAACATTTTTTATTAATAAACTAGTGTCCGAAAAATTTTTTTTTTCTTTTTTTTATCTTTTTTTTTCGGCAGTCGATTGTACATCGTTACAACTTGTGTATCGAAAATGGTGGTCGTAACTTCGCACAATTTTTATAAAGTTTAATGCGCTATTATTTCTAATAAAATGTTCCTTAACTTAACTTCTCTTTGATGTTTTGATTAAGATTGTTTTTAACGATAACTAGTGTATCTTGGCACCGAGAAATTTCCGGAGACTAGTTTATTAATAAAAATGGTTTCTCTAAGTGCACTCTATCATTTCTGAAAATTAGGAATAGTTATTCTGTTACACCCTCTATAGAAAATATAATATATAATTTGATAAACGCATAATTCAAAGTTATTTTAAAATATTTTTTGATTTTCACTTATAAATATGTACAGAATGTTACGGTATAAAAAATTTAGACAATTCTAGTAAGTATACACGTACATTTGTTTATAATTTAAAATCTATAGAAAAATACTTGAAAACAAAGCTGATTGAGAAAAATTTGATAAAATTTTAAGTATAATACTACTTTGCACATAGTAAAAAATCTTTCAGAACTCATTATATAAAATAAAACGGCTTCAGGTTGTAGTTCTGTATTAATATTTGTTAATAATAATTGTAGTAAGTACGTATTAGTCAGAAAAACTGATACAAATGACATTTACAGTAAATATCAGAACATAGAAACAAGTTCCTAGATAACATATAAACAAAGAAACAAATTGGGTGTTCATAAATTCTGTAATTTTGTACATAATTCATAATAATCACATGAAATAAGTAATAAGTATGTAAAATTGCTTACTTTTTGCAAATACTTAATGTAGAATTACATGTTGTTAATATAACTTCTTAAATTATGTAAAATTACAGCTTGCATATTAATATCTGCAATAATTCATCAAAATACTGAGACTTAGCACACATTTTGTGTAATACATACATACATACACAATCACTCAATGTAACCAAAAGGGTGTGGCACAAACTCTTTTCATCATCCCGAAATCAGTCGCCTCCAAACATTCCTATCCAAACAAGCAACTTTCTCTTCATCCAAATTCATATTTCCTCTCATACCTGCTCTTTTATTCCTACTACTTGGAAACTTTCGCTGCACGCAAGCCACTCTCTCAATCATACCACTTCAACTACTCATCGGACGTCCACTGGGCAAACGTATACCATCAAAATCATTCAAATAAATCTTTTTAACCAAACGTTCATTAGACATTCGCTCAACATGTCCGAATAATGTGTAATAATATTAATAAAATATTTTAAATGTAATTCATTCATTTCGAAATACATCCTTTCTGTAAATTTAGAAATTTATGTAATTATATCGACCATAATATTAATATTACAATATTACAATAATAAACAAATTTTAGCAATTTATGGAAATTTCCTGATAGAAAAATCTATAAATTTACTAAAAGAAACTTTACTAAAAAACTATAAATATAACATACATATGTACTTTTCCATTCCGTTGGTAATATCATATTACATAATATTTGTAATAGTTCCGATATTATGTATTTTGTAACAATTATCTTAAAATGTACACAAGTTGATTAATTATACCTAGAAATACTAGACATCATAGTGTCTCATGGTTTGTAGATAAAACTACATAATTTTTTTTAGAGTATATTTTTCATCGATCAACCAGTGAATCATATAATCAAATCAAACTAAATTGAAATTCCTCAACAAATTTTCTAATCGAAAACCAGCAAATCGAAAGTTTAGTAGCAAAAATCTTCCAAATAATATAAACATGTAGCATAACGTTCAAGAAACCAATCTTAGGATTAATATAGTAAGTACACGAAAATGTAATAGAGCAATGGCACAGCCAAAGCGTATTCCTTACGGTGAAAATAAACACGGGAAAACCTGATAATATTTACTCATCCACTCGGCAGGGTGAAAATGTATTAACCTCAAATATTTACACGGCCACGTCCGATATATATATATATATATATATATATATATATATATATATATATATATATAACACGGTTAACATGGCCGCCATCGCAAATCAAAACTAACTTCTTGCTTTTACACTCCGACATTTTTTCTATGACCGAATTCGTTTTTCGTTTACTTCGAGTTAAAGATATTTTATCGATCTAGTAATAAAGTTACTATTAAATATACGGAGCAATTTCTTGTATATATATATATATATATATATATATATATATATATAAAATTGGTTTTGATTTGAAATTTATTGGCAAATCTATGAGAGTCATAAACTGTAAACGGTACATTTTCAATTTTCTTGAACATTTATGTTCGAAAAATTAAATCTCTGTTTATGTTCTTCAATTTACTTCTTGAACAATTTCATAATTATTCTTAGTATTGTCATTAAAAAATCAATTAAATCGGTACAATACGTTTTTGTTTTTCGCATTAATTACTTTGATGTATGACATAATTTTGAAAAAATTGGAGTTAATGGCATTTGGAAATGTAAATAATTTTGTTTCGATATATTTAAATAAATCACTATTAAAATAGCGATGATAGTGTTAGTAGAAAATTTAGTTGAAATAGTTAAAAAAGATTTACTGCGTTATTTCATAAAAACTTTTGTTTTCAAAATAAAACCTCAAAAACATATATTTGAAATTTATTTTCAAAACTTTCTTTGTTTGTATTTATTTCACTTCCGTTCTAAGTTTAGTATTTTGTAAAAATTTCTATTTTTATTCAATATGTTTAATAAATTATTCGGAAACAAAGACCTACGCAAATTTTATTATTAGAAAAAAAATAAGAAATATATTCTTAGATTTCATAATTTCACAGAAAACAATAGTATTTCAGGGCTTAGTATAAAATTTTCTCTATTATTTTCAAACAAAAAATTAATGAAAAATAAATAATGAAAAAAATAACATCAATCATTGTGAAGGTACTGATTTAAGTAAAATTTGACTTTCTTTAATTAATAATTTATAATATAGTTACTTATTTTAAAAAAAATCACATATAATGCCGACTTTAAAGCAAACACTGTATTATGTCACTAATTAAAAATGTTAGTTAAAACTTTTGTAGCAAATTTTGTTAAATGAATTTTTACGAAATATTTGTATACTAAAAGTTGATTAAATTGAGTTATGTATGTTTAAAGCCTAAATATATTTTTTGGCAGTTCCGAAGTAAACAAGCATTGCAAATGTTATTCAAACTAATAAAATAATCTTATATATCTTTCTTCTATTATTAGTAATTTAAACATACAATGAATTTATTGCGTATATGTACTGTACTACGCATAAGTTTAACACGTTATTGATGAAAATTGTAAATCGTAAAACATATTTCCGTCCGGTAATTCAAAATAATATTTAAAAAAAAAACAAATTTATTTTTTACGTAGATTAATAAAAATAATTAAAAAATATTTGTTGTTCTAATTTGTCACTATAGGTGACGGTCAGTAATAATATTTTTAAATTAAATTTCATGAAATGCTACAGCAGTAAATTTCTTATACATACATACATACATACATACATACACAATCACGCCATGTACCCATATGGGTGTGGCACAAACTCTTTTCATCATCCCGAAATCAGTCGGCTCCAAACATTCCTATCCAGCACAAGCAACTTTCGCTTCATCCACATTCATAATTCCTCCTCTCATACATGCTCTTTTATTCCTACTACCTACTTGGAAACTTTCGCTCACGCAAGCCACTCTCTCAATCATACCACTCCAACTACTTATCGGACGTCCAAGCAAACGAATACCATCAAAATCATTCAAATAAATCTTTTTGACAGCAAAGGTTCATTAGACATTCGCTCAACATGTCCGAACCATCTTAACTGACTAACACCAACTTTTGCTACAACATTTTTTTCAATTTCACACTCATCATACAGTAATCTATTTCGTACCCGATCTCTCCTATTTATACAATATTAAAATATATTACAATGTAACAATGTTGACGAATTAAAGTTTAGTGAAATTTAACGAAAATGTGTATTATTGAAAACCTTTTATCTATTACAATGTAATTAACTAGCCTAAAAACCTAAATTAAGTTTGATTTGAATTTGTAATCACAACTTCACCTGAGAAAATATGAAAATTCTAACAAAAACCAACCTACGCTAAAATAATGATTGCAAAAATCAAAGAAAAATATTGTAAAATTAGTAATTTCAATTAGTACTATGATTTATTAGTTTCTTTCATAAGAATAATTTCATCTCGATTGAAAAACCAGCAAGAAATCAGAATGATGGAGAGGAACAAAAGCGATGGACGCATTTTTATTGCACCGTGCGCGCCAGGAGCAAAGTTTATCTTTGGAAGCGAAAATGTTTTTGTGCCGCGTCAGGAAAAAGAACAAATTTATTTTTGCCCCCCCCCCCCCTACCCGTGTGCTGCGCTTTACTTTCTCTAAGTGTTTTTGCAATCTCAACCGAAGAACCGTTCGATGTGTGTGTGTGTGTGCACTTGCACAGCAAAAAACAAGTCGAACGCTTGGAGAGATGCAATGGGGACGCAATAGATGAACAAAAACCAGCGTTCTCGCTATAAAAACGAATGAATAGCAGGAAAAAAAGCGCACAAACGTATACCGAGTGTCCCGTTTCTGCTACTATCTATAAGAATCTAATAATATCTTAAAACTACACTGTAAAAACATAGCGAAATTACAGTATAATACTTATTAAAACTTACGATAAACTATATACAAAAAAAAAGAAAAAACTTAACACATACATACACAATCACGCCATGTACACAAAAGGGTGTGGCACAAACTCTTTTCATCATCCCGAAATCAGTCGCTTCCAAACATTCCTATCCAAACAAGCAACTTTGCCTTCATCCACATTCATAATTCCTCCTCTCATACATGCTCTTTTATTCCTACTACTTGGAAACTTTCGCTCACGCAAGCCAATCTACCACTCCAACTACTCATCGGACGTCCACGCAAACGTATAATAATTATTAAAATTTTGTGCACTAATGATCTATTCAGCGATTCTCAACTTTTCTATATTTATATATGTACTTATTTACACTTAAAAAAATATATAGGGAAATTACAGAAAAGTGGTATTAAAATTTTACTATAAAATTATACTAAAAAAAAATTATTCTGTATTTCTATCTCAACATTCTGTATTTTTTTACATAATTCATAATAATCACATAAAGTAAGTAATAAGTATGTA
Source organism: Clivina fossor (assembly GCA_963966155.1). NCBI lineage: Eukaryota > Metazoa > Arthropoda > Insecta > Coleoptera > Carabidae > Clivina > Clivina fossor. The sequence continues at coordinate 1,989,444 of OZ014560.1, forward strand.
AAATTGCATCATATACTTAATGTAGAATTACATATTGTTGGTATAACTTCTTAAATTATGTATAATTACAGCTACATCGGTAATAATTGTAAAATATATCAATTATGTAAATTTAGAAATGTATGTAATTATACCAACAATAATATTACGTGAATGGAACATAATTACTCAATTTTGTTTTAAAAATAATTAAAAATGATTAAAGCTTTTTTTAATTACTTAAAAATTTATCAAAATGTCCTTAAGAAAATTAACTTGTATAATTAACAGACAATTTTGTTTAAGAATGGTATTTGAATCTACGTAAAAATGCTAATTAAATAAATATTTACACAAAATTATCTGCAATTAATGAAAATAATAATTGGATTTGGGTCAAGTAACATTTTGAATATAGTAAAATATTTTCCAGAACTCATAAAAACTGTTTCAGAATAAAATTCTGTTAATTATTTATATAAAAAAACGAAGTTTTAACGAAAGCTGAACGCTTGTATTCATCAGATCAAAATTTATAAATGAAATTAAAATAAATAAGTTACTAAGTAGAAAGTAACTAGATCACAAGAATTATAGTTTTGAAATTAATAAAAAGTTTCATTTATTAAGAAAGTATTATAATATTTAAGTGAAAAGTAAAATTTAATCTAAACTAACCAAACTTAAACGGGACACCCTGTCTCTGGAATAAGTCTGTCTCACTCTTTTTTTTGTTGATGGAATGAAATGTGAAAACATAGATACGTTTTAATAATCAACGTGCAAAAAATATATAACCAACTGTGGAAAAGTTTTTTTCCCTTTTTCAATTTTATTCTTTTGTGAAATTCGCAAAAAAATTGTCGTTTTGTTGAAAAATCGCGTTGTCGAGCAGTGCGATTTTATAAAATTAAAAACCAAGTGTTGGTATTTGTTTTTTTTTTTTTTTTTTATCATAACAATAACATTTCGTCAGTATTCATGCTGTTAATTTTTTTAAAAATTAAACAATTTATTTTATTTTTATCTGAAAAAACTTATCTTTTAAATGTATTATATATAAAAATTAAATAAATTTGTTACGGACTCATTTTTAATTTTTTTTTGTCCGGAGTAGTAGAAAATAATGATAATAGTTCCTATTGATCTATTTATATTCATAAATATATGTTTTAAATAAAAACTTTATTACTATCAATTTTGTAAAGCTGTTTTAATTAATTTAAAGTAGTAAAAATCCATAAAAAAATTTAATTTAAAATCAAATTAAAATTGTTTTATATATTAGAAATTTATACAAGTAATATAAAATATTACAGTCCTAAAGCATAATTCTTGTCTCATTCGAAATATTTATTAAATAATAAATATCAATTAATAATTTCTCACTAATAAATAATTCGTTTTTCTTACGAGAAAGACTTCACTCACCTGAAAAAATAAAAAAAAAGACATAGTTTTATATTTTGTTTATTATACAAAAAAAAAACATAATAAAATTAGTTATACATTATAGCAAAAGATGGTGTTAGTCAGTTAAGATGGTTCGGACATGTTGAGCGAATGTCTAATGAACGTTTGGTTAAAAAGATTTATTTGAATGATTTTGATGGTATACGTTTGCGTGGATGTCCGATGAGTAGTTGGAGTGGTATGATTGTGAATGTTTTGCGTGAGCGAAAGTTTCCAAGTAGTAGGAATAAAAGAGCATGTATGAGAGGAGGAATTATGAATGTGGATGAAGCGAAAGTTGCTTGTTTGGATAGGAATGCTTGGAGGCGACTGATTTCGGGATGATAAAAGAGTTTGTGCCACACTCTTTTGGGTAAATGGCGTGATTGTGTATGTATGTATGTATTATTAAAAATTATTTAATATATATCAGATAAAATAAAAATGTGTTCCAATTGATCTTAATCACGCTAAAACTTCTCGTTAAAATAGACAACATTACTTATTGATTTCCTCTTTAAGTTTGCATGTTCTTTTTCATTAGCTTCTTTTGCTGAAATTTCTGTTTTATTTTACTATTTTTGCCTTTCAGACATTTTACAATGTTCTTATTGAGAAGCATTATTTTAGTTTTAAACTAAAAAGTTAAAATTACTTTTTCTGACTGCTATAATTAAAAATAAATCCATGTACGATATAACATTGATTATTTAATACTATATTATGTAACCAGAAATTAAAAAAAAATCTTTTTGAGCCAAGATATTTCCGAAATAAGCCTAAATTTTTTCTTCAAGCTTCATACATAATATATGTTTCGCAATCAAAGTTGAATAATTTTTGCTAAGAATTAACATTTATATAAACAAATTAAGAGTTTTGTTAATTATTTTGGTGGTGTTCGTTAAAATTGACAGTGTTTATAAAAGTTTTGCTGGTTTTATTTTTTTAATTTATTTATTTAATTTTTTTAATATACCATGTTTTTAACACGTACTAAAAAGTATAAAATAATTTTCCCAGTTCCATACAGATTTATAACGCCATACAGATTTATAACCCCATACAAAAAAAAAAACGTAGGGCAACAAAACAGTTACTCCCTACACTCCTTACTATTATCTATTGTATGCGCTCAACGTTTTTCTCTATGGGTTATAAATCCAGGCAACAAATGGGCTGTTCATTTGTTTTAGTTTAAAAATTATTTTTGATAATTAGTTAATTACTTTAATTTATTAACTATTATCAGTGGCGCAACCAAAGGGGGGTGGGAAGCGACGGACCACCCCCCCCCCACCCAAAGCTAGTAGAATTAGCAAAATTTTTATTCGTTTAATATATTCAGCAGTCACTTCTAACGTTACAATTATTTACCCCAAAATATTGAGCCAACATTCATTATTTTAAACTATTAATTATTCGATTCATGTAAGATAAAGTGGAAATCTGGTTAGTATTTGTTTTTTTTTTGCTTCTCCAAGATAAAATCCTTGCCCCCCCACCCCAAGACAAAATCCTGGCTGCGCCACTGACTATTATTATTTTTAAATTTTGTAATCTTTTTTTTTTAATTTTTTATTATATACCTACTCGTACATATTTTCTTGAATTTAATCAATGTTTTTAATTAAAAAAAATTATAAACAAAAAATATACAATTTGATTAAAATATATATAATTCTCTAATTTTTGTTCAAAATTAAAAATTGTTTTACATTTGTTTGGCTTCAATTTCGCACACATTTTCATAGAAACACTGTTAGTGGGTGTTCGACAGTTAGATGGTTCGGACATGTTGAGCGAATGCGTCTAATGAACGTTTGCTGTTAAAAAAATTTATTTAAATGATTTTGATGGTATACGTTTGCGTGGACGTCCGATGAGTAGTTGGAGCGGTATGATTGAGAGTGTTTTGCGTGAGCGAAAGTTTCCAAGTAGTAGGAATAAAAGAGCATGTATGAGAGGAGGAATTATGAATGTGGATGAAGCGAAAGTTGCTTGTTTGGATAGGAATGTTTGGAGGCGACTGATTTCGGGATGATGAAAAGAGTTTGTGCCACACCCTTTTGGGTACATGGCGTGATTGTGTATGTATGTATGTACTGTTAAATTTATGTAGTTTTACGTAGGTTTTAACAGTAAAAATAACAACATTTTATAATTTTATTGTGATAATTTCCATAGTATTATATTTTTTCATGAAAAATTAAATTCACAAAACAGATGAAATTACATAAATTTTTTACATTGCACCGATAGAGAAAAAGGTTGACATTAAATCTTCGAGCGACTGCACGTGGTGTCAAATGACATCCAATATATTATCAACTTTGTGTGTGCAATTCACACATGCAAGTCGCAGGCAGCAGCTCTGACACTGTGTGCCAGCCAGCATTTGAATTAATGAATCGAATGCAATAAAACATGCCACTTGCTTTGACTCAACTTGGGGCGCGCTAAATCCACTAATACATATTATATATCTGTCCGTCTTTTTCTCGCTTATTGCATCGGGGAGCATCCCTCTCTCTCTTTCTCTCTCTCTCTCTTGTATGAACTGCAACTACTCGAATGCTCGTTCAAATAGATTCACGTCAAAATATTTCCATGTCGGATTTTACTTTACTTTACTTTACTTCACTTCAAACTCGTTGACGATTTATGCAAGTAGAAATAAAACTGACAGAGGATTTAACCTAGGATAAACTATTAGAAATTTTCTAAAGGCTATGTTATAGAGAAGATTATAGCCAGAATAAAAACAAGTAAAAATAAGTCGGTTTTTTAACTTTAAAGTCGGACGTTAAAATTTTTCACTTAAATGTAGAGAAATATTCGAATCTTTCAGAACTCATTATATTAAATAACAAGATTAGAAATATATGGGTAAACCCATATAGAGACCACATTGACATTTCTCGGAAAATTGGCAACACTGTATTTTAATAATATTATAATTTATGTGGGCACTAGGAGCAACAAAATCGAATAAATGATGTAGCCACAATGAATTTTTAAAGAATTTTGTGATTTTTTTCTCGGAAAGTTGGCAACACTGGATATTGATAAAATTATGTAATTAATGGGAGCATTAGGGAAATTATTTCTGAAAATTTGATCAAAATCGGATAAATAACGTAGCCATGAATTTTTTAAAACTTTAGTATTTTTTTTCTCGGAAAGTTGGCATTACTGGAAAAAACTAAAACCACATGACCATCTCGGGCACTAGACAAATTTATCCTGAAAATTTCATTAAAATCGGTTGAACCGTCTAGGAGGAGTTGCGGCCACAAAATTTTGACTTACGACCGATCGAGTGAGCTGACGACGCACATCCATACACCCACATAAACCAAATTCAGATTCGTCATCTAGAGGCTATATGAAAGATTTCTATACACAATTTTTTTTTTTAATATTACAGACACCGTACCAAACGCTATACCACTTTTTCCTTGCAGTCAAAGTGGTAATAATAAACTAAAGCACAGATTTTTTCTCAAAATTTCACAAGTTACTCAGTCAGCTACTAGCTCAAGCTAGCTATGCATTAATGATTGAGTAACTTGTGAATTTTTGAGGAAAAATCTCTACTTTAGTTTAATTATTTACAACTAATAATAATTTCACAGATATAGATCTACTTATAAACATTTTTTTGTTTAATGTTATTGTTAAGATAGTATTAATTTCATTAGAAATAAAAGCAACTTGTTAGAAATACAGAAGACGCGAAGCCAGTCAAATAACAATTAAATATCGGTGCGGTGCAAATGTCATGTTGAATTGAAGAAAGTTTATTTCGCTCTTTCGACAGTTGAAATTAACGGAAAACTTAAAGTGCCAAGCGTCGGAAACGTTCTCAGACTGTCATCGTAGATAAATTTACACTCAACACTCGTTATAACCTAAAAACCAGTTTTGTTTTATTGCAATTTAATATTCAATGATGACATCAGAAATATACAGCTCGCGCAAACACGGCTCTATTGTTTTATTTCATCTGAATTCATTTAAAAACTTTTACTTAGAATTCACTTATATTTAGCAATACTATTTATATTTATATTTGTCTCACTTGACATATTTTCGGATAAATTAAAATAATCGTACAGTATTTATTGAAAATTACAGTATCAAATATGTAAATTTAATCTAGCTTTACATGATGCCCAGTATTTCTAGGTATAGGTAATTATTCAACTACTGTAGTTTAACATACTTGATTGTTTCAAAATACATAATATCAGAACCATTACAAACATTATGTAATATGATTATTACTAACGGAATGGAAAAGTACGTATGTATTTAAAGTTTCTTTTAGTAAATTTACAGAACTTCAGTAAATATGCTGTCAAAAATTTTCTATAAATAGATAAAAAAATGTTAGTTCTATAATATTATTGTTGGTATAATTACATACATTTTTAAATTTAGCATAAAGAATGTATTTCGAAATGACTGAATTATACTTAAAATATTTTATTAGTATCAAAACATGTAGTAAAGGCCGGTTTCATAATAAACACTTTAACTAAAGTCAAATTTAAACCAACCAAAAAGCATCTATTTTAAATTATTGTGCTGCAATAATTATTGTTGTCAATAAAACGATGCTTCTTTGACAACTTTTCACACTTTTAATTATAAAATTATTTGTTGTTGTCAATAAAATAAAGCATTTTTGAAAGCTTAAAGTCAACTTTAGTTAAAAAGTTTGTTATGAAACTGGCTGTCTAATTATTTTGATAAATTATTTTACATAATTTAAAAAGTTATACCAACAATACGTAATTCTACATTAACTATGTGATGCAATTTGCAGAAAGTAAGCAATTTTACATATTTATTACTTATTTTATGTGATTATTATGAATTATGTAAAAATTGGTGTTAGTCAGCTAAAATGGTTCGGACATGTTGAGCGAATGTCTAATAAACGTTTGGTTAAAAAGATTTATTTGAATGATTTTGATGGTATACGTTTACAAGTGGACGTCCGATAAATAGTTGGAGTGGTATGATTGAGAGAGTGGCTTGCGTGAGCGAAAGTAGTAAGAATAAAAGAGCATGCATGAGAGGAATTATGAATGTGGATGAAGCAAAAGTTGCTTTTTGGGATAGGAATGTTTGGAGGCGACTGATTTCGGGATGATAAAAAGAGTTTGTGCCACACCCTTCTGGGTACATGGCCTGATTGTGTATGTATGTATGTATTTTGAAGTAGAAATACAGAATATTTATAGTAAAATAAAATTACAGATTTTTCATAGTAAAATTTTGCTACTATTTTTTTGTATTTTCGCAATTTTTTTTTTACAGTATAAATAGAAAAAGTTTGAGAATCGCTGAATAGATCGTTAGTTCATAAAACTTTAATAATTATTAAGTTTTTAAATATTTTTTTTATATAATTTATCATAATTTTTAATAAATTGTGTCCACTTTGTTTTTATCGTTTTCAGTCTTAAATACATCAAGTAAGCAAGAAAACAGTTGAAGATCACTGCTTTATATTGGAACAAGTTTTAAAATTAAATAAAAATATTCCCTAAGCCATTTCCGTCAATATATTTTACGATCAAGCACCATAAATTCTGTTTCCAATATTTAACACCGTAAACCAAAACAAAACTGCGATATTAGTTTACCGCTTTGCCCCCCTCCCCCCCACCGTTATATTGTCAATAAATTCACCGACCGCGTGCAGTACCCAATAAAATAATCATAATTATAATTACAATTAGCATCAGTTATACGTAAAACGACAATTGAAACAAATATTATACATAGCATAAACATAACACGAGCATAAAATCGCACTATCAATTGTTTTTCCGGGTTTCATTAGTTTTCAATATTGTAACCCGATATAACGGGTTGTTACATAAACACAGTTATACTCGGTAGGTACTATTGGCATTAACTACTAATTAACCGCTTCTAAGCCCCCGGTTATAACCGGAATGGTTATGTTTATATATACATATACAGGTTATAGTATATAGTTTTTGGATTTAAATTGTTATTTTGATTGTTTTTACCGTTGGAACATATGTGCTTGTTTTCAATTGGTATGTAATGTAAGTTCAATTAATATACTTGCAATAGGAGAATAGTTTTAATTTCACGTACTAATTAGAGATTACAATAGATTTTACTGTAAAGTGCAGTTTACACAAACAGTTAAAAACACATTGTATATTAGGGTGTTCTTAAAAAAAAAAAAAATTTACGTACTTGATAAAACAATCCTAAATTTTACCTCATTTTACGATTAAACGTCAAATGAAGTTGGTTTTCTTTAGTTTTATCGAATTTAAGATCGTTTTATCAAGTATGTGAAATTTTTTTTTTTAAGAACACCCTGATATATATATATACAGTAGAACCCCGATTATCCGTGCGCGCATTATCCGGGCGGCGGATTCTTCGTGCGGCATTTTTAAAATGTCATCCGTGCGCGGATTATCCGTGGCTGACCGTGGCTGCACCGTTCAGACGTTCGCCTCGGGGAATACCCGAGTTCGGCTCGAGAAATTCTTCGTTTATGTATTTACTTATTATTTTCGCCAACTGCCGACCGACTCGTTAGTTAAACGTAAACAGACATTCGTTTGACACATGTATTTGTCTGAATAAATTATTTAAAAAAATAAAAATGAGGTCTTTGGATTATCCGTGTTTTCGATTATCCGGCGAAGGCTCGGTCCGGGCTGGCCCGGATAATCGAGGTTCTACTGTATATATATTAATAATTAGTAGATTGCTTTGAAAAAAATGAATGTAATTTAGTGTAATGAGTGTAATTACCACACTTATATTAGCTCACTCTGTTGTCACGGTCAAATCTTGTAACCAATTTTTAGACCACTTCCTATCATCTGATCTCACTGAAATTTTGCATGTAGTTTTATTCCAAGAGACAACACAATATTTTAATAAAAAAACAAAAAACTAAAAAACAGAAAATAAAATATATAAAAAAAACTTTTTAAAAACCACGCTTATATTTAAATGCACTAAAAAGAGGAAAATAAATTTTTTCCTGGTTATCCAAAATTGTAGAATCAATTTAAAAGCGTGGAGCGCCAGGAAACTATATATTTCGCAATGATGATTAAGCGCTTCAGGCTTTTATTTCTTTCAAACATTTTTGGATAATCAGGAAAAAATTTATTTTCCTCTTTTTAGTGCATTTAAATATAAGCGTGGTTTTTAGAAAGTTCTTTTATATATTTTATTTATAACAATATTATCTGTAAAAAAAAAGAAAATTGTTTAGGTCTCTCGACATTTTATAATCTTTTGCATTTTCATTTCGGGTTAGGTAATCATTCCTAAAAAACCAAAATTTTGAAAAAAAAAATGCAACCAAAAAATATGATTATATAAAATATAAAGTGCAAAAATAAACAAATATACCCTGTATGTATGTTACCAAGGTAATTAGAAATGATATTACAGTTATAAAATTGAGTTAAGTATGACCCTCTTTACTTTGCATTAGTCCTTATACATATAATGTTAGAAACATACAGAGCAACGTAAATTAAATACAAAATTTTATAATCTAATTGTATATTATACACATTTTGTAGAAAGACAAAATGCATAATTTTATTAGAAAAATCTATCCACTGTTGGTACATAAAACCACAAGTTTAAAATTTCAAGGAAAAAGCTAATTTTGTGTAAATTTTTAATTTTATTTACAGTAACAAATTTTAATTTTTGCATAGTTAATAAAGAAAGATATTAATTATTGTTTTTATTTTTAGTATTTTATATTTATCTGTATTATTAAAAAATAACCATGATTAAAATAGTATATATAGGTATTTAAAGTGTCTGTAAAAAAAAATTCCAGTAAGGCTATTACATCGAAAAAACATCAGATATAATATTTGTTGCTTGTTTTTACGAAAGTAACAGGTTCCTCTACACAACTGAAATTTTCGAAAAACGCGTGTTAATACATTTATGGTACATATATCGTTTATATCGTGTAACATTAATGGTTGAACCAGCATAATCAGCAACAATTTCAGTCTAGCAAAAACATAAATTTATAGAAATCAGAGGTTAAAATTTGCTAAGAGAAAAATAACCAGTATATTATTTATAAGAATATTTTATTTATGGCGAAATTTATGTTAAAATACAAGTTATATATTAATTATTGATTATTACTTGTATTTCAACATGCATTTAAAAACTATTTTTGTAATATCATTTTCTAAATTGTAACATAAATGTATATACTATGTTTTTTTTTTGTGTAATTGTTTCAGGAGGCTTGATAATGGCTACATAGCCGAAATCATACATACATACATACATACACAATCACGCCATGTACCCAAAAGGGTGTGGCACAAACTCTTTTCATCATCCCGAAATCAGTCGCCTCCAAACATTCCTATCCAGCACAAGCAACTTTCGCTTCATCCACATTCATAATTTCTCTCTCATCGCATGCTCTTTTATTCCTCCTACTTGGAAACTTTCGCTCACGCAAAACACTCTCTTAATCATACCACTCCAACTACTTATCGGACGTCCACGCAAACGTATGCCATCAAAATCATTCAAATAAATCTTATTAACCAAACGTTCATTAGACATTCACTCAACATGTCCGAACCATCTTAACTGACTAACACCAACTTTTGCAACAACATTTTCTTCGCACTTTCACACTCATTATACACTAATCTATTTCGCACCCGATCTCTCCTATAGTTACACCACATACCCCACGTAAAAATCTCATTTCCACAGCAGTCATTTTCCGCTTTTATGCTTTTGCAACCAAACCCAACATTCACTACCTTATACATCATCGTAGGCACCAAAACTGCATTGTATATACTCAAACGGGCTTCTTTGGAAACATTTACATTCCTAGCAAAAAATCCCAAAGCACCCAAAACCTTACAACCAGCATTTACTCTCCGTTCAATTTCACGATCAATAGCCGAAATCGATAGCCATAAATAAAATATTCTTATAAATAATATACTGGTTATTTTCCTCTTAACAAATTTTAACCTCTATTACAATCCCAGTATAAAATAAAGAAATTCATCAAAAAATTTATAGAAATCACTTTTGAAATAACAACTATAGACTTATAAAATGAATAATTATATTACGGTACTATAAATAGTTGAAAATGTAGACATGAATGATGAATTTATTAAATGTTATTGCAAATAATATAATATTTACTATCTATAAAAAAAATTTATATGATCAAAAGAGACGTTTAAAATTGCCATTACACGGAAGAAATAATATAAAAAAAATGACTGTTATAATACTTGAAAGCTTTAAAATTTTCAGTTTTGTGTCACTGATTTTGAAATATTCATAAAAATTCTCTTCGATTATTTACGACAGACATAAAATTTTTCAAGTTATTTTCTAGATAACCATCAAAAATTGTGAAATTATAGTTTTTAAAACTAGAAAAATTATTACAATATTTTATGTGAATATATTAAATTGCAATATAATAAAATTAATTCACATTAAATTTCCAGCAAAGAGTAAAATTAAAAATTAAAAACTTGAAAATTAGTAGAATTAGTAAGTGATAAAATAAAACTTTTATATAAATTACTTTTTACCGACACTCATATCACATATGATAAGGAAGCTATTGTAATCATACCAAATTTGTCGAATTTGTCTTATAGTAACACGAATCAACTGTTTTTAGCGTCGGTCTGTGGACACATGTAGACCAAAATCCGGCTGAACAAATTGTTATAAAATTTCATATTTAAGTTTCGGAGAGGTGAATGAAATGACTCGAAAATTTAACTTTGAATAAATTGAATAAGTTAAAAAAAAAATTATTTAAAACATTTCAAATTTTATTTAAAATAAAAATAATATAAAAAATACCAAAACCACACTTAAATTTAAGTGTGGTTTTGGGATTTTTTATATTATTTTTATTTAAATTTCGCCACAGTAGATCATTTTCTAATGTTTTATTTCCTATTTTACAAAAACTAAAAAAAATCTGACATTTTAAATAATGCATTATATTTGATATTTAATGATAAAAAAATTGAAATAACTTTATCATACTTAATTAAATTCTTGTAATTGCTAACAGCCTTGAACGGACAAGAATTTTCGTTTCGATAATAAAATTTCAATAAAACGATTGAAATATTAACGTGAAGGTTAATTAAATTAAGTTTTTTTTTAAGTAATATGCAATTAACAGTATTGCTAAAAATACTTTTTTCAAATTGTTAAATTTATCTGTTTTTATAGTTAATTAATAATTTAAAATCATGATGCTAGAGGGAGAGATCGGGTACGAAATAGATAGTGTATGATGAGTGTGAAATTGAAAAAAATGTAGCAAAAGTTGGTGTTAGTCAGTTAAGATAGTTCGGATATGTTGAGCGAATGTCTAATGACTGTTAAAAAGATTTATTTGAATGATTTTGATGGTATACGTTTGCGTGGACGTCCGATGAGTAGTTGGAGTGGTATGATTGAAAGAATGACTTGCGTGAGCAAGTTTCCAAGTAGTAGAAATAAAAGAGCATTTATTAGAGAAATTATGAATGTGGATGAAGCGAAAGTTGCTTGTTTGGATAGGAATGTTTGAAGCAGACTGATTACGGAATGATAAAAAGAGTTTGTGCCACACCCTGTTGGGTACATGGCGTGATTATGTATGTATGTATGATGCTAGTAAAATATTATTCAATTTTTTCATATTTTTATGATATATATATAATTCTGTAAATAGACGGCATATTTTGTTTCTAGTTAACATGACTGGCAGTAGCTATACAAATTTTTCTATTCCCTAAATTTATTTAATACGATGACAGTCGGTTCCGTGGTGAACACAGCTGATTTTTTTTATATAATTCTATAACAATTATTAATATATCAGTTACCAGAAGACAAACAGATATCGAACAAAATTGTCAGCAGTAGATTATTTTGAAATATTAGATTCAAGTTGATGAAAATTTTATTGCCAATTAATTAAAGTATATAATAATAGGGTCACACATAGTAACAGATATATCTATTGCATAATCATTTATCAGAGTTCTATCGTGAATTGATAGACAATTAATTTGTGACGCGCGATAATCGAGTCTAGTATTGAAACTATTATAAATTGCTATTTAAGTCGTCTGATCTTCGTGTCTAACTATTTGTTCGCGCTGTTTTTTTGAACGCCCTATAATGAATCTATATATTCGGATATGAGATCAGACGTTTATTTTTAAAGACAACTGAATATTGTTATCCAAGTTTTATTAACAAATTTTACGTACACTCTAATTACGTATACGTAGTTAATCTTATGAGCAGCTATTTATTTTCGATTTGTTTTTATTGTAGTTACAATGCAGTACAGTATTATTACTTTTATATATATATCTGTTATGTATGAGGATCTCAAAAATTATAAAATATAACTATAGTTAATAGACCATTAGATATGAACAAATTTTAAATTTTCGGTAATTTCGTTTTTTATATGTATATTATATATATATATATATATATATATATATATATATATATATATTGTATTTCTATCTCAAAATTTTGTAATTATTACATAATTCATAATAATCACATAAAATAAGTAAAAATAACCTAATAAGTATGTAAAATTGCTTACTTTCTAAAAACTGCATCACATACTTAAGGGGGGATTGCGCTCTAGACGACCTATATTTTGAATTTGTTTTACGGAACTGGTGAGAGTTAGAGATCTGATTTTTTGTCAAAATGTTTATTAACTCTTCATCTATAAATACAATTTTTGTCAAAAATATAAAATCAAAATGGCGGCCAATATAGCCGTTTTTCGGAGACGCCTCTACAAAACTGAATAAATTCCACAGGTCGCAATATGTCACCTGGAAACATAATAAATACATCTAAATGAAGCTTTTAGTCTAAAGAATGGAACTGACTAACATAATCAAAAAAACTCAAAAAATGACAAAATGGCGAAAACTTGAAAAACAAGGTGTTTTTTTCGGACGATTTTTTGATTTAGCACGCTGTAAAAAATCTTTAAACTTGAAAATTTAACCAGATCTTAGTCAATTCCATGAAGAAATTAATTTCCTTTTTGGCAGACAAAAAACGAAGTCAATTGGTCGAACGGTTCAAACGCTAGAGTCTACGCAGTTTTGAAAAATGTGTTTTCGAGTAAAACGCGTTTGAAGTTTGGGCAATGGTTTTTCCTGTATAATTTGAATCATTCGTCCAAAATTGCTCAACCATACATAGAAGGTTTTTGGGGTCGCTAAATATGAATCTAGTAATTGATAAATTTAGTAGTTTTTCCGATTTTAGCAGTTTTTTTTTTTAAGAGTGTTATTATGAAAATGCTAACTTACATAGACAATCAGCGCTCGGGACACCGGTCCATTCAAAACACTGTAGCGACGTCAATATTTCCCGGATAGAAATATCCCTTCACCCAAACATTCTAGACACATATAACTTTCATTTTATGTAAAAAAAAATAATCGATATTTTCTAAATTTTGAAGCGCAATCCCCCCTTAATGTAGAATTACATATTTTTGGTTTAACTTATTAAATTATGTAAAATTACAGCTTGTGTATTAATATCTGTAATAACTCATCAAAATAATGAGATATTTTGTGTAATAATACTAATAAAATATTTTAAGTGCAATTCATTAATTTCAAAATACATCCTTTAAATAAATTTATGAATGTATGTAATTATACCAACAATAATATTAGAAAACTAAAAAATTTTTAGCTATTTATGAAAAATTCCTGACAGCAAATTTATTGAAGTTCTGTATATTTACTAAAAAAAAAAAAAAAAACATATATACTTTTCCATTCCATTGGTAATATCTCATTACATAATGTTTGTAATATAGTTCTGATATTATGTATTTTCTAAAAAATTATGTTAAAATTACAGCAGTTGAATAATTATAACTTATAAATGCTGGGCACCATAGTGTCTCATGGTTTGTATGTAAAATAACATAATTTTTTTTAGAGTACATGTTTCCACATAAAAATAATTTCAATATTACTTTAATATTTAATATCGCTTATAGTACATTTAACTCTATGTATGCGGAAAATATCAAAAATTGTGAAAATAGAAGTCAGACGTGTAGGAAAAAACAAAGCAATGTGACATTTGATTTAAGAAATAGAAAGCAGATGAAAAAAAAAAACGAATGCGGAATGACAAGTGAACGCGCGAACGCCAAACAGGCAAACATCACTAGATGTCACACGATGCATTATGTCAATTGTTTGCGTCCTTCATTTGTCTTTTGTGTCAATGTGTCACTGATGACTTTTTGCTACAGTACATCAAGCTTTATTTACTAATCTATCATACTAAATATCAAAGCTACCACTGAACTTACTCATAATAAATATATTTTTCAAATTAATGTTATATAAATTTAATGTTACACTCAAAAAAATTATGTTATTTTTAACTATTTTTTTTACTTTTTGCATGGTGTTAAAATGCAAAAAAAAAAAAAATAAAAAAAAAAAAATAAAAAAAATAGTTAAAACATTTACACCAAAAGAATTTATAAATAATTATGTTATTTTTATTTACTTTATGTGATTATTATGAATTATTATGCGCGTTTAAGTATATACAATGCAGTTTTGGTGCCTATGTTGTGATGTATAGGGTAGTGAATGTTGGGTTTGGTTGCAAAAGCATAAACGGAAAATGACTGCTGTGGAAATGAGATTTTTACGTGGGGTATGTGGTGTAAATAGGAGAGATCGGGTACGAAATACGATTAGTGTATGATGAGTGTGAAATTGAAAAAATGTTGTAGCAAAAGTTGCCTTGTGTTAAAAGTCAGTAAAGATGGTTCGGACATATTGAGCGAATGCCTAATGAACGTTTGGTTAAAAAAGATGTATTTGAATGATTTTGATGGTATACGTTTGCGTGGACGTTCGATGAGTAATTGGAGTGGTATAATTGAGAGAGTGGTTTGCTTGCAGCGGAAGTTTCCAAGTAGTAGAAATAAAAGAGCATGTATGAGAGGAGGAATTATGAATGTGGATGAAGCAAAAGTTGCTTGTTTGGATGATGAAAAGAGTTTGTACCACACCCTTTTGGGTACATGGCGTGATTGTGTATGTATGAACAAAATTACAAAATTTTGAAGTAGAATTAGAAAATATTTATAGTAAAATAAAATTACAGATTTTTTTACAGTAAAATTTTACTACTATTCTTCTATACCATTTTTCTTTTACATATTTAAAAAATTTACAAAACATTCCGATTAGTTTTATAAAGCATTCTTTTTTATCTATTTTTAATATAATTCTAATACAATATAGTATTCAAACAAATTTTTTTTTTCTCGGTGGCAAATTTTAAATACTTCAATTATGCGATCACCAACAGCTACCAACCCTAAAGCAGTGCTGCCATCTTAAGGCCTGCGTATTCTTTAGGGAAATCTGTTTAAAATAATTTCGTTTTTCCGTTGGTGGGTGGGCCCAAAGACAGGATCCCTAGCCATGTAATTTCTTTCCGCGAAAATTAATTATTCATGGTGGCGCGCGTGTAGAGAGAATTTAGTTGGCCAGTTAAAGTGTTAAATTTAAATTCGTTCCAAGTTGTACGAGCGACGTTCTAATGCGATATAATCCCGACGCGCGACGAAACGACAAGCCACACGATGGCAATGATGGCGCCCACATTCGCTACATGACTACGTCCTGCTGGCGATCGCGGGCTGGTCTCTAGCTACTGCAACAAGCTGCGTTGTCATAATTTTTACGGGCCCCCTTACTTTAATGCTTTTTGCTTTATGGAAATTCGTTAATGTGAGTTATTGTGCTGAGTTTTTCTTATATACACTCTAAGAAAAAAATATGTAATTTTATCTACAGTATTTCTAGGTATAATTATACTCAGCTGCTGTAATTTTAACATAATTGTTTCGAAATATATAATATCAGAACTATTACAAACATTATATATTATGATATTACCAACGGAATGGAAAAGTAAAGTTTCTTTTAGTAAATTTATAGAACAGTACATTTGCTGTAGGGGATTTTTCATAAATAGGTAAAATTTGTTTAGTTCTGTAATATTATTGTTGGTATAATTACATACATTTCTAAATATATCTATAAAGGATATATTTTGAAATGAATGAATTATACTTAAAATATTTTATTAACATAAGTCTCATTATTTTCATGACAGATATTAATATGCGAAAGTGGATATTTATACATACGGTATATTACGCAATTGGTTATTTATACATACAGTATTTTTACGCAATTGGCTATTTAGAATAGGTTAGGTTAGTAGGTTGGTTTAGGTTTTTTTTTTTTTTTAGTATGTATAAATAGAAAATTGCGTATACATACCGTATGTATATCCTTAATATGCAAGCTGTAATTTGACATATAATTTAAGAAGAAATATGTAATGCAATTTGCAGACACTAAGCAATTTTACATACTTATTATGTCATTTTCACTAACTTTATGTGATTATCATGAATTGTGTAAATATTACATAACTTTGAGGTAGAAATAGAGAATATTTATGAGAAAATAAAATTACTGTTTTTTTTTACAATTTTACAATTATTTTTCGGATAAGGCTATTTATACATACGGTATGTATACGCAATTGGCTATTTATACATACTAAAAAAAAAAAAACCTAAACCAACCTACTAACCTAACCTACCCTAAATAGCCAATTACGTAAAAATACTGTATGTATAAGTAGCCAATTGCGTATACATACCGTATGTATAAATAGCCACTTTCTTATTTTTCTGTAACTTGTCTATTTTTTTTTTACAATAATATTATATATGTACACATTACATTTGAAGAAGTTTTCTTGATGATAATATACATAGACCACATCGAAACATAGATTTTTAACTAAAGTTTATACAAAAACTTAATCCTAAATCCTTTTCATTTTAATACAATCAGTTCTGAGTTCTGAAATATTTTTTCACAATATTAAAATTATTCAGTTTTGTATAACTCAAGGTTATAACCCAATTAAAATTCAATCGATATTAAATAATTATTAATTCAATAATCGTAGACAATTCTCGCGGCAAGTCCTTACCAAATCCCGTCTCAATAAAGCAGGACAGCAAAACCATCCACGGCGTTTGCAAACCGTTTGAAGCCTAGACGGCTTTTCCTTTCCCAAAAACAATAGGACAATCGCAGGCAACAACAGGACAATATTGCTTAGAGTGGTACACACGCACACACACACACACACAATGTAAATATATGTGTGTCGCCAACCGTTTGTGTTCGCGTTCATTGAATGATCAGAGTGAGCCTTGACGGTTGTTCCATTTTCGGAGCAGCTTTGGCGCTAGGAGCTTTAATGAAAACGCCCGCCCTGGTTAATATAACTGGAACCAGTGTTAGTTGACGATGGAAATGTAACACGGCGCGGTTTGAAAGGGTGGCTGGGGGTGGGAGTGTTGACACGGTGTAAATATTGAACCCTTTACACATGAATGCTATTTATGTATGTTTCCCGCTGATTGTGTGTATGTGTGTGTGGTAGCAATTGTGGAATATAATGAGGGGGTGATTAAAAGATTTAACAAGGGATTGTTATTAATTTAATATTTGTTTGATGTTGTGTGTTCGCATGTTTCCGTATTGTAAGTTAGATTAGGATTCGAAGAGGAAAAAATAATTTACATATAAAATACTCATTTATATGCCAATGCAAATGTTTATCAATATATTTGTATTCAAAAAACATAAAATAAGTAACGTATACTGTAAAAAAAAAAAGCAAAAATCACAAATAAATAGTAGTAAAATTTTGCTATAAAAAGTTTGAAATTTCATTTTATCATAAATATTCTATATTTCTACCTCAAAATTCTCTAATTTTTATATAATTCATAATAATCACATAATATAAGTAATAAGTATGTAAAATTGCTTACTTTCTGCAAATTGCATCACATACTTAATGTAGAATTACGTACTGCTGGTTTAACATCTTAAATTATGTAATATTACAGCTTGCATGTTAATAACTGTAATAATTCATCAAAATAATAAGACTTAGTACCTATTTTGTGTAATAATACTAATAAAATATTTTAAGTGTAATTCATTCATTTCAGAATACATCCTTTATTTAGAAATGTATGTAATTATGTTACAGATCTAAACAAATTTTCGCTGTTTATGGAAAATTCCTGACAGCAAATTTGCTGAAGTTCTATAAATTTACTAAAAGAAACTGTAATGTTACATACATATGAACTTTTCTATTCCATTAGTAATATACAGGGTGATTTATGACGTCGGGGAAAAACTACACCGGATGATTCCTATGAGTAATCTAAATAAAAAACTTCAAATAAACATATGTCCGAAAATGCTTTCTAACGGAACTATAGCCGTTAGAAGTTTATTACATGTAACATCAATCGCGCTAGTCTTATTTATTTTATCAGGAAAAAAACAAAACAAAAACAATAATTAAGGTAGTAATTTAAAGCAAGAACGTCTGGGATTAAACTTAAAGTAAGTGTTCAAAGTGTCCTCCTTTGGCTAATGCATTTACAACACAAAATCCATAAATAAAAATTATATCAACATACTCATGTACTGTGAACTCATCCATAATTAATTTAATGTTGATGTCAGAGAAAATTATTAAATTATTAATTAATATTATTATTATTATTATTATTAAATTATTGCTTTAAATTTGTACCTTAATTATTGAATTTGTTTTTTTTTTGTTTTTTATTTTCCTGATAAAATAAATAAGGCTAAAGCAATTAATGTTACATGTAATAAACTTCTAACGGCTACAGTTCCGTTAGAAAGCATTTTCGGACATATGTTTATTTGTAGTTTTTTATTTACATTACTCATAGAAATCATCCGGTGTAGTTTTTCCCCGACGTCATAAATCACCCTGTATATTACTAATGGAATAGAAAAGTTCATATGTATGTAACATTACAGTTTCTTTTAGTATATGAATAAAATTACAGCAGTTGAGTAATTCCATAATTTTTCTTTTTAGAGTGCAGTAAAAATTTTTTCAGAACTCAGTGAAGTCACTAAATAAAACCCTGTGACTTAGTAATGGTTCTATATTTTTAAACCATTTTCCAATATTTGTAATTAACATGCACATTTGATTTAAAAACGATAAAATTAAATTAAAATTTTTAAATATCTTACGTATATTGATTTTACATCAAATTTATTACAGTTAGATTTTAATTATTTATCCCTTCAATGTTCTTATCGAATTAGGGTCAAAATGAATGGTAGAGACTAAAGATTACGTAGTATCGAAAGTGCGTTAGTAGGACTTTTCACTATGCTTATATTATAAACACAGAGTAACTTCTGTATTCGACATACTCCGTAAATTTAATTTAAATGAATATTAATGGCGAGCACCAGGTGCTTCAATTCTTGGTCCAAAGTAAACTAGAGTAAGAGAGAGAGACACACAGAGAGAGAGAGAGAGAGAGAGAGAGAGAGAGACTACGACCGCAATTATTTTCTTCGGCCACACCAATCTTAATCACTTCTGGTTTTGGTTTCGGCAAAAGGTTTTCGACTAAACCTATACTCCATTCTCACTTTGTTATTCCAGACAAAAATTGGTTTTTGCAAAATATTTAACAGTAATTTGCTGATGAAAGAATTTATTATTTTTTTTTTTAATTTATTAAAGTTATTTTGATACCTAAATAGAACAGTCACATTTATTTAACAGCCAATGTATAACGTCCGCCAAAAAGTCTGCATTATGTAATAACATTTTTTATTATTTGTGTAATGTCTCCTTAGCTATTTAATTTATATATGGATGTTCTTCTTTGGAAAGCTTTCTGTGGTAATAATGGTATACAAATAGGTGATTGTTTTGTACCTGCTTTAGCGTATGCTGATGACGTGGTTGTTTTGGCTGAATCTGAAGAGCAACTGAGAAGGATGATTGATAGAATTAATGTTGTTGGTAAAGTTATGAATCTTGTGTTGAATGCTGATAAGTGTAAAGTTTTAGTTTTTGAGAAGGGTGACTTGACGACTGAATATAATGATATACTGATGGTGCACGTTTAGAGCAGGTAGATAAATTTGTGTATTTGGGTAGTTTGTGGTCTAGAGATAGCCGTTTTGATCGTGAAATTGAAAGGAGAGTAAATGCCGGTTGTAAGGTTTTGGGTGCTTTGGGAACTTTTGCTAGAAATGTAAATGTTTCCAAAGAGGCAGGTATGAGTAAACATAAACATAACGGAAAAAGACTGCTGTGGAAATGAGATTTTTACGTGGGATATGTGGTGTAAATAGGAGAGATCGGGTACGAAATAGATTAGTATATGATGAGTGTGAAATTGAAAAAAAAGTTGTAGCAAAAGTTGGTGTTATTCAGTTAAGACGGTTCGGACATGTTGAGCGAATGTCTAATGAGCGTTTGGTTAAAAAAATTTATTTGAATGATTTTGATGGTATACGTTTGCGTGGACGTCCGATGAGTAGTTGGAGTGGTATGATTGAGAGAGTGGTTTGCGTGAGCAAAAGTTTCCAAGTAGTAGAAATAAAAGTGCATGTATGAGAGGAATTATGAATGTGGATGAAGCGAAAGTTGCTTATTTGGATAGGAATGTTGGAGGCGACTGATTTCGGGATGATGAAAAGATTTTGTGTCACACCCTTTTGAAAATTATTATTCTGTTTTATTTATTGTATATGTTATTTTCCTGATAATTATGTATGTAAAGTACGTCGAGACGTCGATTTTTTAAATAATTAATACAGAACTAAATCCCAAAGCCATTTTATTTTATTATTACAGTCGATTCCGCTTAATTGGGACACATCGGGACTAGGGCATTTTGGCCCAATTAAGCGGCTGTCCCAATTAACCGAATTTTACATAAAATTAAGCAATCCATATTTTTCTTTCAATAATTTTATTTTATAAATTCTTGGAAAAAACTATAAACTACATATAACCAAAAAAATATAAACTTTTAAGAAAAAATAATAATAAATTTCAAAATAAAATAATAAATAAATACATACATTTTTAATTCAATTCAAAAATGTGTCAAGTGTAGTCTGTCTTTTGTTTTTGAAACATTTCACTTCTACACTTATCCAGCAAAGCAATTTTACTAGAAACTGTCATATCACTTCTTGGCATCTTGGCAAGAGTCAATTTTTTTTAAATAAAATCGACAAAATGTAAGTTTAACGAACCTTCCACGCGCGAGGTGTAGTGGTAACTGAATCATAACTGAATACGTAACGATTGAGACAGCAGGGTAGACTCTCACAGCTTTAATGACCGGTGCCGCGCCACGCCGACGCGAGGGTAAACATTAACCTTTGAGCGCGCGTGGGTCCGTACTTCATACGTGAATGAATGTGTTGGGAAAAAAGTTCACAGCGCGCGATACTAATGTAATTAATTGATACATATTTGCTAGTTTTTTAAATATAATTTTCCATGTTGTGAATCAAAAAGATATGAAGCGTATCATATTAAATTTTTTGTAAATATTTTTTCTTGTGAATATTTGTAACATAATATATACTGTGATCTTAAATTTACTGTCCCAATTAAGCGGAATGTTGTCCCAATTAAACATGTAAATTTACTGTTGGTTCCTTGGTTTGGTTTCTGTTCTTTGTAATTTGGCCCAAATAAGCGACTGTCCCAATTAAGCGGTGGCCCAATTAAGCGGAATCGACTGTATATTAAAAAAACACCACTAACTTTTCAAAGTTCATTTACTTAAAAATTTCCTGTTGATGAAATAAACATTTACGCGAAGAGACATGATTGTTTATAATCAACTAATTGTGAATATACTCGTAAAATAAAACAATGCGATAATGTTTAATATAATAGGTAGACTACATGTATGTAACTAATATTTGTATTTGCTGCAGGCTTTAAATGTATTTTTCCGGTCATTATATGACCATTCATGGGTATAAACTTTTCATGACTAATTTAGCGTTAATAATTATGAGTTTGTTACTGCTAGTTCAATTTAAACAAAATTTGCTTTATTTTATTATTTTATTTCACTCATTTTAAAATATTTATTATTTTGTATAATACAAATAAATTGCATTACACGCATAATAAAACCTAATTTATTTCTATATATAATGTGTAATAATATTATTATCAAAATTATTTATATTAATCTCTGTATTTTGATAATTATATAATTATACATACATACATACATACACAATTACGCCATGTACCCAACAGGGTGTGGCACAAACTCTTTTCATCATTCCGTAATTAGTCTCCTCCAAACATTCCTATCCAAACAAGCAACTTTCGCTTCACTCACATTCATAATTCCACTCTCATACATGCTCTTTTATTCCTACTACTTGGAAACTTTCGCTGCGCACAAGCCACTCTCAATCATACCACTCCAACTACTCATCGGACATCCACGCAAACGTATACCATCAAAACCATTCAAATAAATCTTTTTAACCAAACGTTCATTAAACATTCGCTCAACATGTCCGAACCATCTTAACTGACTAACACCAACTTTTGCTACAACATTTTTTTCAATTTCACACTCATCATACACTAATCGTATTTCGTACCCGATCTCTCCTATTTACAACACATACCCCACGTAAAAATCTCATTTCGCACAGCAGTCATTTTCCGTTTTTGCTTTTGCAACCAAACCCAACCTTCACTACCCTATACATCAACGTAGGCACCTGCACTGCATTGTATATACTCAAACGGGGGGGCTTCTTTGGAAACATCTACATTCCTAGCAAAAGTTCACAAAGCACCCAAAACCATACAATCAGCATTCACTCTCCTTTATCATATGTGGTAAAAATATCACATATTTTAACATAATATACATTTTGTCATAATTTTTTTTCTCAGCCCAATTTTTACAATATCGTTGAATACTTTGTGTATTATTCAAGTTAATAAAAACTGTAAATAATTAAAAAAATCCAAAAAAAAAGTACATCTCTTTACAAGTGTCAGTAAATTTCTTGGATCGCTAATTCTTTTACACATTTTATAATATCCAAGTCGAAAGAAACAAAAGAAAATAAAAAAAAATAAACAACGCTTTGCTTGGATGAACAATTTCGGGCAAAGTAATAAATCTGCACATGCATAAAAGCGAATGAGAAAGAGAGAGAGAGAGAAAGAAAGAAAATTGCGTTGCGTGTTGGTTGCTTAGCAATTGCTGGAAGAAGAGGTCGAAAAAGAGGTCACGTGTTCAGTTCCGTGAAATCGCGAAAATAAAACATCATATTTCGGTTTTAGTAAATTGCAACTACGTGCCTCTGTGGCTGCAGATTGTCTACAATTTCGGATAATTTTATGTAAATACTTATAGAGAAATTTCAACTAGTAATTACACGAAAGCGTATATTGGTTTTTATTTTCGAAATTTATTCAGGTACAAACAATTATTATTGAAATTGTTTAATCTATAATAATTAAATTGAATTAAGCAATAAGCAACTAAATGGAATTGTTACAGAATTCCAAATTAACCAAATTATTTGAAAAACAATTGAAACTTTATTTGTAGTTTTAATTTAATTTTGATTATATTCAAAATACTTTGTAATATCGTCTTCTCGTTTCTGTAGTTTTATATTGTTCATATTAATCAACGTTCTATAAAAAACATTATGTAATGTACTATTATAAAGATCTGAAAATTAAAAGAATTAATAAATGCATAATAAAATAAATTAACTGATTTTGAAAAATAGTAATTTCAATCGAAGAAAAATATATAAAAATTTTGTTGAATGAAATAATTTTTTTTTCAATTAAATAAAAATAATTTTAAAAGTAAATTATTTTCAAAATACATATATACATAATCACGCTATGTACCTAAAAGGTTGTGGCAATACCTCCTTCCTATGAAAATTCTTGGATTCCATAAGAAATTTTTCTATGTACGAAACGTTATTTTTAACGAAAATGTTTATGCATACGGGTACAAATATCGTATATATTTTTAGAATGATAAAGTTCATAATAATACTAAAACAAGATTAGAAGTATATGGGTAAACCTATATATAGACCACTTTGACATTTCTCGGAAAGTTGGCAAGACAATATCTTTAATAAAATTATAATTTATGTGGGCACTTTCCTGAAAATATGATCAAAATCGAATAAATAATGTAGCCACAATGAATTTAAAAAAAAAATGTGATTTTTTTCTCGATAAGTTGGCAACACTGTATTTTGTTAAAATTGCATAATTTATTTAGACACTATAGGAGAATTTTTTATGAAAATTTGATTAAAATCGGTTAAATAGTGGTCATAATGAATTTTCTAAAAATTTTGGCAACACTGTATATTAATAAAATTATATAATTAATGGGAGCATTAAAAAAATCTTTTCTGAAAATTTGATCAAAATCGGATAAATAACGTAGCCAATATGAATTTTTAAAAACTTTTTTTCTCGGAAAGTTGGCATCACTGGAAAAAATAAAACCACATGACCATCTTGGGTACTAGAGAAATTTATCCTGAAAATTTCATTAAAATCGGTTGAACCGTCTAGGAGGAGTTGCGGCCACAAAATTTTGACTTACGACCGAGCGAGCGAGCTGACGACGCACACACATTCACCCACATAAACTAAGTTCAGATTCGTCATCTAGGGACTATATGAAGGATTTCTATACACAATTTTTTTTTAATGTTACAGACACCGTACCAAGCACTATACCACTTTTCCTTGCAGTCAAAGTGGTAAAAATACAAAATATTACACACTATTTCTAGATACATATAAAAAAAGAAAAACCTACTTATTTTTGTTTAAAAAAAATACAAAACGATTTCTTTTTAAATTCTTTAACAAGAAATAAACAATATAAAATTTTGTTTAGAAAATGAGGCGAGACTAAATATCCCTAGCCTTACCGATAATTAAATGCAAAACATGTGCACACACAGAGATTTTGTCTAAAGCCTCAGCTAAACAAAATCCGTAACAAATTCGTCGAAAAACCGTTTCAAAAATAAAACCAATAGAACCCACAATGTATACTACCATCGCGCTGGTACCTACCCGGTACATAGTTGAGTAAAACAAAAGAAGGAAATGGGAAGAAAAAAAAACAGAAATGCACAAACTCTGTTTTATAAAAGTTGCATGATGATCGTTTGGCGAAAGTCAAGTCAAACAGAGCTGAGTTAAAAGTTGTAAACGTAGTTTATTTTTAAACGATGTAACGTGTAGCGTACAAGAAAGACAACGAAATCCATTTGAAGATGTGATCTTGGCAGAAGAAGAAGCAAGTATCCGCTCTCCTACGCAATAAGAAACGCAACGATGGAGAGCGTCGACTTTATGGCCACGTCTCGTATCCATAAAACGCCAACAAAAAAACGTAACAAATCCTAATTTACAATAAAATTTAAACGGAATACTGTCAGCGTGTTCAAACAGGTATAACACATACAAGATATCTCTGTAAATTATATATCTATACTGTGGTGGGACTGGGCCGATGGGATACTGGGACATTTATCGGTAGACCGGGTCATAATAAGGCAAGGCCGATAAAATTATTTTATATTTATTTCTAATGACAATTTTATTTATTTTATTGCCAACTATTGGTCAAATTTAAATAATGTATTCTCAAATTTTTAATAAGAATGTATATAATACTAGCTGGCCCGCCAAACGTTGTCTTGCCTTTATTTTAATGTGTATATTAAATTTTTTATGAATTTTTTTGTATTACAAAAAAAATCAATTTCATTTCTCATATTATAATTATTTTCAATTTCTTTGGAATCAATTTCTTTCACACTTTTCTATATTTTTCCTGCCCCCCCCCCCCAGGGCCCTAGAATCCTTTGCGGGAGTGTACTCAACAACTTCCCAAAGTTACAAATTTATTTATTTATTTATTTATTTTTATTTTATTGAGTTTGGCTAAACGGAACCCCATTGATCAGCTATCGACCGGGGTTAAAAAATATAAAATGCTATTAAAAAGTAGGGGTTGGTGGTAGGAGGGTAAAAATTTAGGACTAAATGTATTTTTTAATGGCACACTATAAAAAAGTAACAAAAAAAAAATTTGTCCAAAAAATGAAAAAAATTTTTTTAGGGTGAGCCACCCTTTAACACTTAGGGGTATAAAAATTAGTTATAAACCTATTCTCATACCTACTGAATATATATATAAAATTTCATCAAAATCGGTCAAGCCGTTTCGGAAGAGTATAAACACTAAAACTGTGACACAAGAATTTTATATATTAGATAATATTATAAATACATACACAATCAAATGTAATAATTTTGGTTCGTATTCTCACTTCATTTTTATAAATAATAAATGTTCTCATTAGTTTTTCTATTTTTGATATCTGTCATTATTTTGAAGTGCTTAATGTATGTCAGTTGTTATAGCCATCATTAGTTAAATTGACTTCCTGTAATTTTATTATTATTCTATATATTAAACGAACAATAATTGTATATGTGTGTGTGTGTGTAAACTTTATTTTGAAAACAAATTTTGATTAAAATGTGACGAGTCTACGTTTCCGAGTGCGTCAAAGTGGTCTAGATTTCGATATTTGAAAAAATTTTTTTACAATAAAAAAAAATAATTTTGGAATTCAATTCTCAACACAATAAATATATTGAATATATTGTTATTATATAGTGCACTCACAATAGAAGCATTACCTAATTATTTTCATAACAAGTGAAAAACTTTCAAAATATTTTTTCTACACAGGTACAATTAAATTGAGCAATTTAACAGGTATTTAAAAGGTTCAGATCCTCTTTAAAGAGTGAAGCTCGGTTTTATATATATATATATATATATATATATATATATATATATATATATATATATATGCTTTGGCAGAGTTTTGTTACAACAATATTTTTTTTGCAATATTTATCTAAATATTTTATTTAATATTATTAAATAATTAACTTTTTATATTATCTAAATAAGATGAAACATTATAATTTTTATCTACTTATCTAGATAAATTATCTCGAGATAAAAATTGGAGATTACATCATTTAAATTTTACTTTATTTATTGAATTTTTAATAAATATTAGAAAAACTATAGCTCATATAAAATCGAAAATTTTTATTGTGATCAAATAATTTCAGTACAAATTTAAAAGCCAATAAATACAACAAACACACTGTGTATACGCATAATATACGCAACAATTTGATAGTATATATGCTCGAAAGACATCAAGAGTGAATTGTAAATATAAAAAAGCAGTTTATAGTATACCCGATGCGACACACACACACACACACACACACACACACAAACATCTACATGAGTGAGTTCCCTGCTGGAACTTCAGCTATATGGGAGCCAAGCAAGACGATAGATGTGTCATAAAAGATCCGAACGTATAAAGATAAAGATGGATTACCATCCATCCATTGGCGGCCATCTACGGGTGTCTCGTGTATTGGTGTTTGGCTGGTTATTGGCGTCAGGGACGGATTAAATCCGGAGAGAAAAACAGTTTCTTGGCTAGATTGTTGCAAAAGTTCTAACTGCACTTATTTAAAGTGAAGTTACTCTACCAGTACAATGTTATTTAATGATTGTGGCTTTAAGAATTGTTTCAAAATTTATATGTCAAGTAACATAATTGTTCTGTAAACTTAAAAATTAGACAATAATTTAAAAGGCAATCACTGTTGATCGTTAGTCTTTGTAAGATTTTTGTAATAAAAATTAAAACTTTAAAAATTCAATTAATTTTCATTCAGTTTCAACAAACATTGTTATTATACTCTGTGAACAGTTACATAAAGTGTATTTTCAAAAAAATTCTTATTTTTAGATCCTTAGCCTAAGTTAAATAAATGAACAAATTATTTATGTATCTAGTACTAAAATAGGGTTTGAAAATTCTCTGACTTTTCCAGGTTTTCCAGCGCTATATTACCTATTTTCCAGGTCATTTTTGAAGCGATTAACATTACATGGAAACGATATTTGAAACATTTCCGTTTACTAAAATTTGTTAGGTTTAAAGTTATTCATTAAGTTACAATTCACTAAAGGAAATAAAAAATTAAAAAAGTCCTCGTGCTTTTGATCGAGGGACTTAAGCGCATTTTTGGCGGGCGGATCAGTAATTTTATGAGCAAGTCACAAAATTGTGCCAATGAAAACAACTGTAACGTTTATAAAAATATTCAATTTCAAAAATCCACATGATTTTATTATTAATTTTCTTTAATTCTTATGACAATTGGCTTGTGGTATGAGCAATACGATTCGTAAATAAAGTACTCGATCTCGAAATTCTTCAATTTTCCGAAAACGCCATCAATAGTAGTACCTGCATTCGTAGTAAATTTTGGACAGATTCAACTGGTAAAATTATAGAGATAGTCGTTTAAAATATCATTAATTAACTTATTTAGCATTGGCTGAGCGCTTTTAAACTATTCGATGAGCCAATAACTCGACAGCACCAAACTAATGCATAAAACTACGATGTCTAGTTTAAAAGTTTTTCTGGAACTGACCGACCGAACGGACAAAGCGTATTATTTAGCTTCCTTTTTAAAAACAAAAATGCGCTAAAAAATATTAGCCACTTTATAAAATGGTTTCTTGAAATAGCAACACATTTAATTACATTATATAACTTGATTATCTATTATGTAAATAATAAAATATTGGTGAGAAAACCATTAATAAAAATGCACTTTTCGTATGAGATGCGTATGTTATGCTGAAATCGTGTAATTAATCGGTTCACAAAATGGTTTTTTGTTTCCTTTGCTAACTATTTCATTAAAAATCTGTCCTATATGTTTTAACAATTTAAAAATTAAATTTTTATTCGTATGTCAAACTTTTCTAAAAAAAATAGCAAACTTACAAAAAGTAAATTAAAAGTTCAATATTTTGATTATTAATTCCAAAAATGTGAAAAGTAAATTTTATAACTAGAAAATTAACAAAATCAATAAATTTTAAGAATTGACATTTTATTAAAAAAATATACCGTAATCCGCACCTGATTGCTGCTGTCAAGAAACTTGAGCAGTATCAAAAGATTACAACCAAAACGCTCTAGTTTGTAGATGAGCCGCCAGATTTACGACCGTTTACATCTTATACAAGTTTTGTCGTCAATTTCAAACTAGACTTGTCGTCATTAGGGCCCTGTGTATACCTTTCCACAGTCATTTAATCGTTATTAACTTCTTATCATAAAATTATTCAAATTTTATTAGGTTTGTAAAAAAAAAAATGTGGTAAATATACAATGTTATGAAAAATGTATTTTTAATTCACTTTCCTATTAAGTTTTATTAGTTTAAACTATGGCTGATTTTCAATAAATTTTCCACTTTATACTACCTACTCTTCAAGTAAAATCTAATTCAAATTTTTAGAATATATTAATGATCATAATAATTTTTAAAATATTTATAACTCTTTAATTATTACACTGTAGTGATATATTTTATTAGAGCAGAAATAAATCATGAAAGTTACAAAATGTGTTTTTCTTTCTTTATATACAGATATGAAAACCAAAATTAATTTCGACTAAATCAATTTTTAAAATTTCGGTTAACTACAAAAAACGAATATTTCGCAACAGAGATATATTTCGAAAAAAATTATTTATCAAAAGTTGCTAAACAAGTTACATCTAATGACTTTGATTTGGACCATTTTTCGATACGGCTAAATAATTTTTGTATAATTTTTCATATTTTTATGATATATATATATATATATATAATATATATAATATAAGTGAGAATTAATGGTTGTAAAGAATAAATTTGAGAGTATATCAAATATAAGCATGGAATAACTATTCAACTGAAAATGAAAAAACTCATATTACCTCGACCTGGGATCGAATAGTTATTCCATGCTTATATATATATATATATATATATATATATATATATATATATATAAATATATTAATTATTAATTATTAAAAATTAATTATAAAATGCTCATACATTATAATTTCATAGAATAATCGTCTTTTAGAATAAAGTCACAAGTTTAAAATAAAATAAATTTTTACTAAATAATAAATCTTTCTTGCAAATTAAAAAATATACGTAAAAATAGTTTATAATTGAATTTCAATCATTTCCACTATGGCTATTGATGCAGAAAATCTTCTATATGAAAAATAAAAACACACAAAATATTGAAGGTTGTTACATAAAAGCATTCATCTGTCATTTTAATGAAAAAAGTATTAACTTTTAGCTTGTATTATATTTCAGCTATATATATATATATATATATATATATATATATATATATATATATATATATATATATATATATATGTATATATATTCCACCTGGATATTTTTCATTTTAATTAAATATTCATTTTTCTTTAGCAAAAATATGATTTTAAAATGAATTTTATATTTTCCGGGATAAAGAATATGATATTGCACACATATAGCATAATTTTTTTTTTTTTTAATAAATAAATAAAATAAACTCTAAATATAGAAATATATTAATAAAATAATTCACTTTTATGTTTTATTCAAGTATTATGTGAACTAATACAAATACAAATAAAATATACATATATGTAATTTTTATAAAAAATATAATTTAATAGCTGATTTAACAGAATTGTATAAGTATTTGTTGAAATATAATATAAATATAATATATTTAAATAAATTCAAATAATCCATAAAAGCTGATGAAAATAATAATGTTAAATGCGTATATCCCAAGTAAAGTTTCCATTTTCAGATACAAATTATGAAAAAAATATACACAAGTAGTACTCAAAGTACTGATTGGTCACAGATCACGGAATATGTTGAGTGCCTGTGTATCACCAATTAAAATTACAGATTTTTTCCATTTTTATTGAAATTTATTCCAAGTTTATTAAGTATATACTTATAAATTTTTGTCACAATAGATCATAATTTAAAAAATATACAGTGTGTAAAGTGATGAGGTTTTTTATAGGAAAAAAAATTTTAATATGAGTTTTAGGAGAAAAACTTATTCTTTATAAAAAATTTTGCTTCTATGAAAACCTTTAATAGTCAAAGAAAAATACAGTAATCACTTAAGATAAAATCAAAAATTTGATATTATGTCAAGTTATTGATTTTAAATATGACTAAGTCCGAATATTAAATCAGTATCGTGTGAAAAATGTTAAAAATATTTGTCATACAAGAAACTTACTTTTTAATTATTATTATTATTATTAATTTGCCAAAATATAATAATTATTATTATTAACAAGATTAGAAGTATATGGGTAAACCCATATATAGACTACTTTGACATTATCACATAAATGATAAGAAATAGAAATAAAAAAATTTTTCATCGAAAGTTGGCAACATTGTATTTTGCTAATATATAATATTATAGGCGCTTAGGGTATCTTCTGTAAAAATTTCATTAAAATCGGATAAATAATGCGGGCATAACAAATTTTTAGAAAATTATTAATTTTTTTTTCGGAAAGTTGGCATCACCGTATATTAATAAAATTATAATTTATGTGGGCACTAGGAGAAACTTTTCTGAAAATTTGATCAAAATCGGATGAATAATGTAGCTATAATGAATTTTTTTAAATTTTACTAATTTTTTTCTCGGTAAGATGGCAACACTGTATTTTGTTAAAATTGCATAACTTATCCGGGCACCAGAAAAATCTTTAGTAAAAATTTGATCAAAATCCGTTAAATAAAGTGGTCATAACAAATTTTTAAAAATTTTAGTAATTTTTTTCTCAGAAAATTGGCAACACTGTACTTTGTTGAAATTATCTAATAGGGTCATTTCACAAAATGTAAATTTTAAAAAAACGTATCACAATCGAGAGTCGAATATGAAACATAATTTTTCATAACAAAAAAAACAACAAAAGTTTTATAGTTTATTTTTAATTAATAATTGAAAATCAGTGTACATTTTCAAATCATTTTAAAAATAATGACGTATGTAATAAACAATGGAGCTATAATATGACGTTTTACAACCTGATTGGCTCACAACATTTAGCAAATACAAGTTAAAAAATTCAGAACGTTTTATATATATTTTAACTAATAATATACATTAAAAAATATACAAGTTCTAATATAATACTTTATTATATATTTATAAAGTTAATTATAAATATAATTAAATTAACAGAATAAATCTTGAAGCAATTATGAAAAAGTTAATTTTTGTAGAAAATTATGAACCTTGCAAAACAAACGCACCTAGTAATGTGCCTACTGTCACTTGAATTTAAAATTAAGCTGTACTATTTGTCATATGTCAAACACAATCTGTTGATCGTTCTTATGAAGTTTCTTATTTATATATTTTACAAATGAGTTTAAAAAAGCACTGCGTAGTTTTATCATGCAATAGGTACCAGTCAAATGATAGTAACAAATTATTTATTACTGTACCATTTGATTATGATACAAGAAAAGTTTGGTTAGAAGCAACAGGAGGAAATATTTCAGGTCATAGTCTTTCAAGTTCTATATTTGTTTGCGAAGATCATTTTAATGTAAATATATGTGTTTGCAAGCAATATTTTCTTTTAATTGATACCGTTATGACAATAATATGCATAGCACGTGTTTTAACGGTGACGTTGCAATGATGTCAATCTACTCTATTGTGTATGAAAAACGTCATAATATGGCCGACGTCGATTTTTGGGAACCCGTTTGGCGGGCAAATCTTTTTGTTAATAACGGCTATAATAATGCGAAAAAAAAATTGTTGTTGCTGTTTATGCCTATTAATACAAAAGATCTTTCGATTGAAGTAATAAAAAAAAAATGTGAAATGACCCTATTTATATGAATACCAGAAGAATCTTTTGTAAAAATTTGAACAAAATCGGTTAAACAACATGGCCGTCATAAATTTTTAAAAATTTTAGTAATTTTTTTCTCAGAAAGTTGGCAACACTGTATTTTATTAAAATTATGAAATTTATGTGGGCACTAGGAGAATCTTTCCTGAAAATTTGATCAAAATCGGATAAATAATGTAGCCACAATGAATTTTTAAAACCTTTAGTAATTTTTTTCTCGGAAAGTTGGCATCACTGGAAAAAACCAAAACCACATGACCATCTTGGGCACTAGACAAATTTATTCTGAAAATTTCATTAAAATCGGTTGAACCGTCTAGGAGGAGTTGCGATCACAAAATTTTGTCTGAGGACCGAGCGAGCGAGCGAGCGGCGAGCTGACGACGCACATCCATACACCCACATAAACTAAGTTCAGATTCGTCATCTAGAGGCTATATGAAAGATTTCTATACACAATTTTTTTTTTTTTGAAAATGTTACAGACACCGTACCAAACGCTATACTACTTTTTCCTTGCAGTCAAAGTAGTAACAAGTAAACCATGGGTAACACGATACTGATGTAACATTCGGACTTAATCATATTTAAAATCAACAACCGATATAATATCAAGTTTTTGATCTTATCTTAAGTAATTACTAAATTTTTCTTTGACTATAAGGGGTTTTGATAGAAGCAAATTTTTTTATAAAAAATAAGTTTTTCTCATAAAGCTCATATTAAAATTTCTTTCCCTATAGGAAACCTCATCACTTTACACACTGTATATTCAAACATGGTTTTAAAATTAGTTTTAGTTAATATCGGTTTCGAAACTATAGAACTACCATAACAGAAGAACTAAACAAAACACACAAAACTAAATCTTGTAATACTAGCCAATGTGTTTTCTTATTGTACTTTTTATTCAACCCTTCTAAAAGAATGCACTAATATTTTTTTCTATTACAAACATTAGCAAGGAAAAAACTGGAGATACAGAAAAGTAAAAAAACCAAAAGACATTGCTAGAAAAAAGGACATATAAACTCAATAGCATTACATTCGTGACTAGAAACATTTTCCCAAAGTAATGGACGCAAAAGAAATGATATGAACTGCTATTAGAGTCTGTATTTGGTGCATTAGCACTCGGAACAAGTAAATAATATAGTAACCAACCAGTTGATGTGCTCTATAACCAACTTTCTGGATCTAGATTATCCCAATATGATTATGTTTATATAATATACAATTGCACGCGATGTAATGAGATTTTGCGGGAAACTGAGCATTGAAAACTTGTTTGTTTTAATGTTGTTACTATTTAGAAAGTTTCAGTTTTGTTATAGACAATACATACATACATACATACATACACAATCACGCCATGTACCCAAAAAAGTGTGGCACAAACTCTTTTCATCATCCCGAAATCAGTCGCCTCCAAACATTCCTATCCAAACAAGCAAATTTCGCTTCATCCACATTCATAATTCCTCCTCTCATACATGCTCTTCTATTTCTACTACTTGGAAACTTTCACTCACGCTAAACACTCTCAATCATACCACTCCAACTACTCATCGGACGTCCATGCAAACGTATACCATCAATAGACAATAACTAGCTAAAAAGATTTTTAGCTTTAGATACAAATTTTATAAAAAATTATGTTCTAAAATATTATAGATATTTGAATAAATATTAAAATTAATATATTAGAATAAATTTTTTTTAATTATTTATATAAAAATAACGTTTCGACGAAACTGAACACTCGTCTTCATCAGCTCAAAATTTAGCAATAACAAAATAAATAACAGCACATAACAAGTTACTAGGTAAAAGATTAGAAGTTACTAGGTGCTTTGGGAACTTTTGCTAGAAATGTAAACGTTTCCAAAGAAGCCAGTTTCAGTATATATAATGCAGTTTTGATGCTTACGTTGATGTATGGTAGTGAATGTTGGGTTTGGTTGCAAAAGCAAAAACGAAAAATGATTGCCGTGGAAATGAGATTTTTACGTGGGGTGTGTGGTGTAAATAAGAAAGATCGGGTACGAAATAGATTAGTGTATGATGAATGTGAAATTGAAAAAAATGTTGTAGCAAAAGTTGCCTCGTGTTAGAGTCAGTTAAGATGGTTCGGACATGTTAAGCGAATGTCTAATGAACGTTTGGTTAAAAAGATTTATTTAAATGATTTTGATGGTATACGTTTGCGTGGACATCCGATAAGTAGTTGGAGTGGTATGATTGAAAGAGTGGCTTGCGTGAGCGAAAGTTTCCAAGTAGTAGGATTAAAAGAGTTTGTATGATAGGAATTATGAATGTGAATAAAGCGAAAGTCGCTTGTTTGGATAAGAATATTTGGAGGCGACTGATTTCGGGATGATAAAAAGAGTTTATGCCACACCCTGTTGGGTACATAGCGTGAATGTGTATGTATGTATGTACTGTTATTTACTTTAATGTCATTGCGTTTAGTTTCGTCAAAACGTCGTTTTTATATAAATAATTAACAGAATTTGATCCTAAAACAGTTTTTATATTAATACAATGAGTTCTGAATAATATTTTACTAAAATGTTTACAATAAGAAATAAGTAAATTTTGTATTAAAATCATTAAATATAATTACAGAACCGACAGTCATTAGAGTGAATAAATTTATGGAATAGAAAATGCTGTAGTCATGGTAACTAAAAACAAAACTGTTTCGACATAAATATGCCACCTATTTAGAGAATATATACTGGGTGTCCCATTTTAATCCGCCACCTGCAATAACTTTAAAATCGTGCATCGGACAAAAAAATGTTTCGGATAAAAAGTAAATGGTTTCGAGGGGGACATCTGATGCAAAGACCCTTGCCCCCTCCGGACCCTCTGGGGGGTGGGAAAGGGGGGCAACTTTGAAATCTTAAATGGAACATCCTATTTTTTATTGTGGATTCTGATAGGCCATTAAAAAGTATGTAAATTTTATTTTAAGACTTTTTGTTTATCTTTGATAGATGGCGCTGCAAACAGCATTTTTTTTCTCAGTTTATCAGTTTTCAATTTGAAAAAAAAGGTGTAACTAAGTACGATATTCAAGTTCTTTTCTGTTTTTTGGGAAGAGGGGGGGGCAAGGGTCACTGAATCAGATATCCTCTCGAAGCCATTAACTTAAAGTTATACCCCTCTAAACCATTAACTTAAAGTTAATGGTTTCGAGGAAGATATTTGATGCAGTGACCCTTGCCCCCCCCCCTCTTCCCAAAGAACTGAAAAAATCTTGAATATCGTACTTAGTTACACTTTTTTTTTTCAAATTGAAGATTGATAAACTGAGAAAAAAAATGCTGTTTGCAGCGCCATCTATCAAAGATAAAAAAAAAGTCTTGAAATAAAATTTACATACTTTTTAATGGCCTATCAGAATCTACAATAAAAAATAGGGTGTTCCATTTAAGATTTCAAAGTTGTTCCCCTTTCCCGCCCCTCAGGGGGTCCAGAGGGGGCAAGGATCTCTGCATCAGATGTCCCCCTCGAAACCATTTACTTTTTATCCGAAACATTTTTTTGTCCGATGCACGATTTTAAAGTTATTGCAGGTGGCGGATTAAAATGGGACACCCAGTATATACAGGGTGTAACAGAATAACTATTCCTAATTTTAACTGGAGTATCCTGGGCTCAGAATATGAAGATTTAATGCAAATCACTGAGATAAAATGTGGCTTCTTACTGAGCTACAGGGTGTTTTATATAAAAATTTAAAAACTATTTTTGCCCAGTACTTTAAAACTATTTGACGTATCCTTATCATACTTGGCAGAAAATGTAGGTACCGTACACCATACTAAATTATGTTACATAAAAGTTTCTGGCTACTGCCAGTGGCGTACAACAGGGGCAAGTAAGAGGTTGATCCTTCCTAAATTCTACGCCACTGGCGGAATTGTCATTTTAGCACAATTTTTCGATTCTCCAATACTTGCTGTGTAAAAAACATACTCTTCCTTTGTAACGATAAAGTCACTGTTTTTCGAGATATTTAAAGTTAAACATAAGCTGCACCCATGGGATTTTTTCAAAATTTGCTAAAAAAATCTGAAAAAATTCAGTAAAATAGAGAAAAAAATTAGCTACATAATATCTAAGTAACTTTTTCTCTAACTCATTCTGGTTTGGCTGGAAAAATTATTGAAAATTAATATTTTTTGCATTTTATTTTTTTTATTTTCAATAATTTTTACAGCCAAATCAGAATGAGTTAGAGAAAAAAGTTACTTATTTATTATGTATCTAATTTTTTTTCTCTATTTTACTGAATTTTTTCAGATTTTTTTGAGCAAATTTTGAAAAAATCCCAAGGGTGCAGCTTATGTTTAACTTTAAATATCTCGAAAAACAGTGACTTTATCGTTACAAAGGAAGAGTATGTTTTTTACACAGCAAGTATTGGAGAATCGAAAAATTGTGCTAAAATGACAATTCCGCCAGTGGCGTAGAATTTAGGAAGGATCAACCTCTCACTTGCCCCTGTTGTACGCCACTGGCAGTAGCCAGAAACTTTTATTTAACATAATTTAGTATGGTGTACGGTACCTACATTTCCTGCCAAGTATGATAAGGATACGTCAAATAGTTTTAAAGTACTGGGCAAAAATAGTTTTTAAATTTTTATATAAAACACCCTGTAGCTCAGTAAGGAGCCACATTTTATCTCAGTGATTTGCATTAAATCTTCATATTCTGAGCCCAGGATACTCCAGTTAAAATTAGGAATAGTTATTCTGTTACACCCTGTATATATATATATATATATATATATATATATATATATATATATATATATATATATATATATATATATATGTTTATATTATGCAATATGATTTATTATTAAAAATATTGAAAATGTTTTGATTAATATTTTTTTAAATAAAAATATTGCAATTTATTATATATTTCACGATAACATAAAACATTCTATGACAGTACGTTTTAGGTTCAATAACTAGTTTTTATATCTATTTTTTAATGGTATATTTTTCATTTCAATAATATAATATTTATCATGAAATGTTTGTCAATTCATATTTCATAGAATTTTGAACGTGTTTAAAAACATCCAGATTTTGTACATATTTGTCACATTCTGTTACCATCATAAATCCATAACTTTAAAATACAGAAAAAAAAAATCAACGTAACGAAATATTTAATTGAACATATTCATTCGTCATTCCCAATCAAACATAAAATGTAAACAAGCAAGAATAATTTATAATATGAAAACATTGATACATTGCTAAATAAAATTATATAAACTGACAGGGATGTATTATGGTTTGCATATAACAAAGATTAGTCCCGCATACTATTTTTTTGTTTTTTTTTGCATATTGTGTTGTGTTTTATTATCGCGAAAATTTTTAATTTAAAAACATGTTTGACAGTTTTGTGATTAATATACATTTGTGTGTGACGACAGGTTCTCTGCCTGAACTTTCATAATAATCAAACAATGGGGTCAACTTTCCACACAGTTTATTTGGATTTTCGACAGAAATCATAAATCATATATACGGGTATAAGTACAGATATTGCCGCGTCTCACCGCCATGAAATAAGTTTGCACGGTTAAATTGCCTGCGATGAAAATCTATCATTGAAAAATAGAGAAATTAATATCATTTTTCAAATATATATTAAAGTATTCTTAATAGAATTTTTTTTTCACGTACTTGATAAAACGATCCTAAATTCGATAAAATTAAAGAAAACCAAATTCATTTGACGTTTAACAAGGGTTAAGTGGCCGCAAGAGCGATAAATGTCGAAAAATTGTGTTTTTTACCACTTTGACTGCAAGGAAAAAGTGGTTTTTCAGGAAAAATTATTGAAAATTCTAAAAAAACATTTTCGAATTTTCAATAATTTTTCCTGCCAAACCAGAATGAGGTAAAGAAAAAAGTTACTTATCTATTATGTAGCCAATTTTTTTCTTTATTATACTGAATTTTTTCAGATTTTTTTGAGCAAATTTTGAAAAAAGTCTTATTTTGAAAAAAGACAAATTTTCAAAAATTCATTTTTTTTTCTACTAAACGATACTTCGTAGAATAATGGTTTCTTCACTCCATTATTGTACTTATTATTTTGCATTTTTCCATGTCATGTTTATTTTCCTACACCTCATAGTTTTTGAGAAAAAGAAAATAATAGAACCTTTTATGCCCTATCGAAAAGTATTCTAAGTATTTCTTCGAATTTTACTCGAGAAAGTAGTATATCGCAATTTATCGAAATTACATGTTAAACGCCCATACGAACTTGACGAACGAACACCCGGTATGTACGGAATTCCTGAATATGGCACAAAAAAATTAATATTTCTATTATTATTAATTAATTAGTTAATATTGCATTGTCATCCAGTTCGGAGCTATGTTTGTAGTTTCAAGTCTGTAGCTAATTGGGAAGTTAGTTTAAAATCGATTTTATAAACAAACAAACAGACAGACAAGACAGCTAGTTAATAAAAACGTGTTAAAAAAATTGAGATAGGCTAGTTTTACTGCAAGCTGACAATATGTCTGTATCTGTGCCTGTTTTTGTCATTTATGTAATAAGTAAGTAAAATTTCAAAGACACCACAATAATATTGTCGGTAAAAAGTATATATATATATATATATATATATATATATATATATATATATATATAAACATTATATAGCTAGCTACAGAGCCTATTAAATGAAGAATATTGTGGTGGTAACTGGGAGCGATCTACATACGTGACGTAATTTTGTTCTTCATAAGTGGCTCATACCGAAAAGCAAATACGTGAGATACACAGTAATGAGAGTCGTCGTCTGCTTCTGCCGCCGCGTTCACGTCCATATTGGTCGTCTTCTCGTGTTGCAGCCTCCAGGAAAGCGCACACGTTATCTATTTAGTTTTAACAACACATCATCATCATATGTTGGCACTATCATTAGCAATCATACTGTTTTAGCTTCAGCACGTGGATTGCCCCCGGAATACGTACACATTTTGCCGGAAATTGGAAAACATGAGATTTCATTTTCGGGGCGATTAGTTTTGATTTTCTTGCGCTGATAAAATTTTCACATATAGTTTAATTCGGGTTAGAAAAGTGTTGCATTTAAAAAGAGAATTATTTTCCTTTTTTTATTTTAATTGAATATAAAATTATACTATTAGGTCGATTCAGTGATTAAGTCGGAGCACATAAACTGCATGCTGTAGTCGAAAATCTCAAGTTTGAATAACGAAATTGCACGCTGATTGCAAATTATCGGATTATAAGAGTCTTGCAATATATTCTCGTATATTCATACATATATACATACATACACAATCACGCCATGTACCCAAAAGAGTGTAGCACAAACTCTTTTCATCATCCCGAAATTAGTCGCCTCCAAACATTCCTATCCAAACAAGCAACTTTCGCTTTTTTTAGAGTTTGTGCCACACCATTTTGGGTACATGGCGTGATTGTGTATGTATGTATGAATTTATTACTCCAACAGGTATTCACCTAAAATTGAGTACATATATGGGTATATAAATTACGTAGATTACATATTGAAAATATCTGACATAATAATAACGAAAATAAATCTTTAAGTGCGGATATCAAATGTGGAATTTCTAAACGAAGTTGGCATTCATAAAAAATTTCGACGATGAGTGAATAATTGCGTGGCGCCTTTGTTCTTAGAACAGTTAGAACGCTTATAACAGGAGCAGGCCGGGGGCAATTGCGTGGCGTCCGTCGATGCATCTTGTTAAACACGATGCGCGCGGTCGGCGCGGCGCCGATACTGTATTCAACTAATGACGCAATAATTGCGACGCGATTTGATATGATCTATTTTCAATTCAATTAGAATGCTAAGTGGAAATTCTTTGGTGTGGTAGGTAACGTTTGTTTTTTCCGGTATATAATATCAAATGATTCATATGAATGCTTTTGTTTAGAAATAGTTTTCTAGTTTTTGATGTTCGATATCTGAAATTGAAAGGAGAGTAAATGCTGGTTGTAAGGTTTTGGGTGTTTTGGGTGTTTTGGGAGCTTTTGCTAGGAATGTAAATGTTTCCAAAGAAGCCCGCCCCGTTTGAGTATATATAATGCAGTTTTGGTGCCTAAGTTGATGTATAGGATAGTGAATGTTGGGTTTGGTTGCAAAAGCATAAACGGAAAATGACTGCTGTGGAAATGAGATTTTTACATGGAGTATGTGGTGTAAATAGGAGAGATCGGGTACGAAATAGTGTATGATGAGTGTGAAATTGAAAAAAATGATGTAGCAAAAATTGGTGTTAGTCAGTT
Source organism: Clivina fossor (assembly GCA_963966155.1). Taxonomy (NCBI): domain Eukaryota; kingdom Metazoa; phylum Arthropoda; class Insecta; order Coleoptera; family Carabidae; genus Clivina; species Clivina fossor. The sequence goes on from OZ014560.1 coordinate 2,031,239, forward strand.
AAGATGGTTCGGACATGTTAAACGAAAGTCTAATGAACGTTTGGTTAAAAAGATTTATTTAAATGATTTTGATTGTATACGTTTGCGTGGACGTCCAATGAGTAGTTGGAGTGCTAGATGATTGAGAGAGTGACTTGCGTGAGCGAAAGTTTCTAAGTAGTAGGAATAAAAGAGCATGTATGAGAAAGGAATTACGAATGTGGATGAAGCGAAAGTTGTGTGTTTGGATAGGAATGTTTGTAGGCGACTGATTTCGGGATGATGAAAAGAGTTTGTGCCACACCCTTTTGGGTAAATGACGTGATTGTGTATGTATGTATTTATGTATGATATCTAAATTTATTTGTATTATAGAATATATTAATTGGGTTAATATATTTTTTTTTCTTAATCTTAATAAATATGTAAAGTAAACTCAACACAATAAAAATTGCGATCTACTTCTTCTCATAACATAATATGCTATAATATGAAAACAAAAATACTTTTCAAAAAAATAAATTTTACCACTGCTGCCACCAATAGTATATACAGCAACTAACTACTGTATAATAATAATTATACTACTAACATAATGACCTCATTCTATATAGACAATATAGTAACGTAAAATCAATATTTTAATACGTTTATATAAATTTAAAATTATTTATTATTATTTAAATTTGATTAAATTTAAAAATAATCTATACCATTTCTATGTCACAAATACATTTTCAGAATTCTGAAACATTTTTCTTTAAAAAAAAAACACAAAAACTTACTGATATAAATGCTAGTCAAGTATAGTTGAAAGTTGTTTTTTTTTTTTATTTTTTTAAGTATCCGTATGAACATTAATATCTGACGCAGCATATAGCCATAGTACGCTTATCGAATGATCGATTTATGAGCTATTGCGAACGCTGAAAGTTGAGATGTCTTGTCGAGACAAGCACTATCAAAAATTCTACGCTATATAGGCCAAACACTACTCCGATTGACATTTGACAAATGTATATAAATTATTGCTTTTCATAAAAAGAAAAAAACGCATTCACTGAATGAGTTATACTACAAGAATTTATTTAGTTTTGTTATTCTCTTATTGATTTGCTGGTTTTACTGAAATAAATTTATATTTTCTTAAAATTTCTAATGTATTTTCGGAATAAATGAAAAAAGTTTAAATTTATGTTTTTTTTTTCTGTTTATAAAGAAAAATTAATTAAAATATTAAAATATCTTTCTGAACTTATAATGAAATGTATATATTTATTATTTATTTCTTTTTAACAGTGTTCACATTATATGGAAAAAATTACTTTAATGTCATTGATAAAAAAAGATCTGAGAAGGTTAAGTCTTATCGAAACGTTGTTTTTATAAAATAATTAAACAGAATCTAATCCTAAAATAGTTTCCAATTTAAGGGGAGGTTCTCCTCCTCTGAATGACTAAAAAGTACGCAAAGATTGGAAATTTTTTATTTGCAAATGAAAAAACATAGAAGAAAACGGTTTGGGGATTCGAAAAATTGTTATTTTCGTCTTTATTTTCAAAAATTGTCGTTTCATAAAAAACTGTGTGTATTGCAGCGTCTCTGGATTTATCTGTAACAAAAAATGAACAACAATGCCAGAAAGTAAACTAAATTTACTGGAGTATAGACCTATAAAATTTACAAATTGTTTGTTTTAACTATTTTTTGTAAGGCCCGGAATTGGAAAAATAAGGCCTAAAAGTCTACCTCAAAGTTTGAGATTGTACCACATCGTCAAATTTTAAGTTATTTCCATGTTCTTAGGTCTATACTCTAGTAAATTTAGTTTACTTTTTGGCATTGTTGTTCATTTCTTGTTACAGACAAATCCAGAGACGCTGCAATTCACGCAGTTTACCGATTCCGCGCTGACACGAAAACAGTGCGAAAACGGGCGCCATTTTGTTTTTTTATGAAATGACAATTTTTGAAAATAAAGACCAAAATAACATTTTTTCGAATCCCCAAACCGTTTCCTTCCACGTTTTTTCATTTGCGAATAAAAAATTTTCAAACTTTGCGTACTTTTTAGTCATTTAGATGAGAACCTCCCCTTAATGACTGAGTAACTTGTGAAATTTTGAGAAAAACTCTAATCTCTAATACAATGAGTGAATGAATTCTGAAAAATATTTTACTATGTTATATACGTACTATTCTACAACTGTTAGTAAAATTAGTTTGAAGAAAAAATCGTATATATATATATTACTCGCAATAGAAAGCTTTCTACTTCTCGTAACATAATATACTATTAAATAAATAAATCGAAAATTAAACATTAGCCATTTTGATTTAATAGTTGTCAAATAAACAAATAACCAAATGATAATTTATGTTTGACGTACATTAATTTTAAAACCCTGTTTCCCGTATATCATAGTTAATTCAAAATCTTGTATAATCTCGAGCGCTGTAAATTTTTTTCACACAGATGTTCGAGTACGGGTAATGTATCAGCCGCACAGTAAATCATAGAGGGTAAAAGGGTAACAGCGTAAACGGGAGTAAATGAGTAAGCCGTAACGTATACTCTCTCTCTCTCTCTCTCTCTCTCTCTGCTCCCGGTAAAATGAACAAGACACAAAACATCGTTACAACTCCATAAAATCCCATTATCCGCATAAATAACTAATAACATTATTAAAGCTGACGTCACGAATGACGTATTCCATATACAATTTGCCTTCAGTTCATTTTCAGCTAACACATTTTAGTCGGGAAAATATTTTATGAAAATATAAGAAAATTTACGGTACGGTATTCTAGAATTTAGATTATTTATTTTATGCATTATCCTTAGATGAATTTACATACGGAATCTTGTATTTATTTCATGCAATTTAATTAATAATGTTTTGGATATATTTTAATAGTTAATAGATTTTGTAAATAGGAGAGATCGGGTACAAAATAGATTAGTGTATGATGAGTGTGAAATTGAAAAAATGTTGTAGCAAAAGTTGCCGTGTTAGTCAGTTAAGATGGTTCGGACATGTTGAGCGAATGTCTAATGAACGTTTGCTGTTAAAAAGATTTATTTGAATAATTTTGGTGGTATACGTTTGCAAGTGGACGTCCGATGAGTAGTTGAAGTGGTAGATGATTGAGAGAGTGGCTTGCGTGAGCGAAAGTTTCCTAGTAGTAGGAATAAAAGAGCATGAATGAGAAGAATTATGAATGTGGAATGTGCTTGTTTGGATAGAAATGTTTGGAGGCGACTGATTTCGGGATGATGAAAAGAGTTTGTACCACACCCTTTTGGGTACATGGCGTGATTGTGTAGGTATGTATGTATGTACTAACTACACTGCTAGAAACAGTACGTTTTGTTGCCATGAATTTTTATATAATTTTACATAATTTAAATTTTGAAGTAAATACTACTTAATTTCATTATTGCATCTAACATTAACAGCAAAATTATATGAGATTTAAAAAAAAAATTAAATAAAATATTAATATTACGTTAGCATATTGCCTACGTAAAAAAAGACCATTATGTTACTAGTAGTACAATAATAACATTATTATATAGCAGTTAATTACTATATACACCACTAATGGCAGCACCAAATATAACTACAACGTCAAGTGTATTTCATCTGACATTTTCTGTTCAAAATTGTACAGGGATCTAAAATTTTAAAACTTTCCTCAAATATTTTTTTTCAAATTTTCTTAAAAATAAAATAAATTAACACTAGCCGGAAGTACTAATATCACTTCCAGTATAAATAAAAAAAAATAATGTTAACATAAAGCAGTTTTATTCTAAAACATAAATCTTAAATTTGTAAAATAAAATTATCCTGCAGCAGGCTTAATAGTAAATTGTTAATTTTTTTTAATTCTTGAAATTATATTTGAAATAATTTTGACTATCATCTACAAAAAAAATAACACAACATATTTGTGTGATTGTCCCATATATGGTGGTAAGTATACACTTTCGTTGGTAGCTTTTACGACTCTTGTTGCGGGGGTGGGAGGGGGGGTTTTAGTTCGATAAAGTAAATGGTTTCCACTAGCGAATTCAGCACTTTTCACAAACACGAAAATATCGAATCTATAAATGTCAACTACGTGGACTGCCTGCATTTCGCAAAATTATGATTTATGTTTGCAATAATCTCACGAGTACCCTATAGAGTTTTAAACTTGTGTCAAATTATTAAAAAAGAAAATGTATTAATTGTAATAATTAAATACGAAAAAAAATATTAAATTTCTAATATACAGTTCGAGAAATCTAATTAATTATGTGACAATAATTGTAGATTTGTCAGAACAAAAATAACACAACGTTAAGATACTAATAAATTAAACAAAACTATATTGTAGCCATTTTACGAGGGGAAGTTTAGCGTATTTTTTTTATTTCTTTATTTGGTTGGACTTGCCTTAAAAAGTGTTGTTTAATTTATCATTTCTCTCAAAGATACCCAGATTGCCTAAAAAATGCAAAAACATGTCGTGATGACGTCAGTAATGTCATCGTAAAAATTATGTAGATTTCTGAATCAGACGCACATGTGTTGCCATGGTTACCGATACAAGCTATTGGCTGAGCGTAACCGAATCAACAAAAATCAACATTTACTACGACATACGTTTTCAAAATTATATCTCACCAACTCTTCTGCGCTTGCGCACAATAGGCTTGTGACGTCAGTAATGTTCTTACAAAAATTGTTAATAATGCCCGTTTTACACGACGCAATTTTCTGTGGGATTTTCTTGCGCAACAAAATTGCACAAGAAAATTGCTCGTGTAATACAGAAATTGCGCAAGCAATTTTGTCGCGGCGACGAGTTGCACGGATTAGAACATGCTGTAATTTAATTGCATGGACTTGCAATTTCTAGTCACTTTTTAGTAATTTTCAGTCTTACCAACTTTCATATATACCTATGTGTCATATATTAAAAAAATAAATAACAATAAAAATTATTTATTTATTTTATATATTTCGTGTATTTATTTTGAAGTAAGTAAATCATAAGTACATTTAATAACTTACATTTCTTCGTGCAAAAGTATTTTAAGTTATGATATATTTTGACGTTTGGTTATTTTATTAATTAGTTGGCATTTTAGAATGAAATTACCAAAATCGCAGTGCAATTTTCTTGCATCGTGTAAAACATACATATATTTTTGCAATTTTATTGCGCAATTTTCTTGTGCAATTTTGTTGCGCAAGAAAATCCCACAGAAAATTGCCTCGTGTAAAACGGGCATAACAAATAAATGAAACAATTATTAAAAATTTTAATGGCAGTTTCTGTTATTATTTTATATATATATATATATATATATATATATATATATATATATAAGTAAGAGTATTATGTTGCCTGTCAGCAGAGTATTCAACTATTAAAATATATATATATATATATATATATATATATATATATATATATATATATATATATATATATTTGAGTAAAAATAATTTTACACGCAACTTGAATCACGCTAAACTTCCTCATTGTATTTTCTAAAATATTTGTGAAGATCAAACTTGTTAAAAATAAATAAAATATAGCATTAAATATGCAGGTAGAAAAAATACATACACTGTAAAAAAAATAATAAAAAAATAGCGAAATTACAGAAAAATTGTTAGTAAAATTTTAGCATAAAAAAATCTGTAATTTCATTTTACCATAAATATTCTCTATTTCTACCTCAAAATTCTTATATAATTTTTATATAATTCATAATAATTACATAAAATAAAATTAAAGATTAAAATTCTATATTAATATTTATTTAAAATCGACGTTTCGAACAAACTCAATGTCAGTCTTCATCAGGATAAATGATGATTTATCCTGATGAAGATGGACGTTGAGTTTCGTCGAAACGTCGATTTTAAATAAATATTAATACAGAACTTTAACGTATAGCAGTTTTATTTTTAGTATAATAAGTTCTGAAAGATTTTTTACATTTAAAATTCGTCAAAAAACTAAACAAATTTTCGGTTAATATTTTCTAATGTTCCATCTACACAACCGAATATCAAAATCCGATTTTGTAAACATCCAAAATGGAAGAAGCATGAAACATAAGTTTTTAGTGATGTTAGGGCCCGCAACATTTCTATATAACCTCCAGTGGCGTAGCCAGAAATTTGTCATTGGGGGGTTACTAATATTAATCAATAAAGATAATACTATAATTTGTATAAAAAATAAAGAGCAATAAAAATTATTTTTATAAAAATAAAAGTAAAATAACATATTTCATATCATACGTATGTTTTTGGTCGCTCAGGTTCTTGGGGGGGTTTCAACCCCCCTAACACCTCCTTGGCTACGCCACTGATAACCTCTTATCAAAATGTAAGCCTTTTCGCGTTTCCACCTCCGTAGTGTATGCGTGTGTTTTTGGCGGTGTTGGCAGACAACATCCGCTACCGTTCCGCGTGGCCATGACAACGTTTCCGTTAACGAACTGTAAGTGGAGGATCCCGAAGGACTAAACTCTAAACCAATTTCGTCTATGTTTTATGCAGAACATGAACGACAATCAAGCACGCTTTTATGGTGGGAATGTTGTGCGGTATTGGGTTAGGTTTTGCGCCACCGGATTATATTATGTATTATGCACGCAAAATTATATCTTAAAACTCGCTGTATTTATTACTATATTCATCATGCTGCATGATAAATCAATAACTTGTTTATTGATCTAGTGAAAATTTTATTTTGAAGATACATAAAATTAATAATAATAATTAAACATTGTATTAGAAAATTGTAATTTCTATATTTAATAGAAATGGAAAATTACATTAATTACATTGATATAATTAATGTTGTTGGTAAAGATATGAATCTTGTGTTGAATGTTGATAAGTGCAAAGTTTTAGTTTTTGAAAAGGGTGACTTGACGACTGAATGTAATGTATATATTGATGGTGCACGTTTAGAGTAGGTAGATGAATTGGTGATTTGGGTAGTTTGCTGTCTAGAGATGGTCGTTTTGATCGTGAAATTGAAAGGAGAGTAAATGCTGGTTGTAAGGTACTTTGGGTGCTTTGGGAACTTTTGCTAGGAATGTAAATGTTTACAAAGAAGCCTCCCCTCTGTTTGAGTATATACAATGCAGTTTTGGTGCCTACGTTGATGTATAGAGTAGTGAATGTTGGGTTTGGTTGCAAAAGCATAAACGGAAAATGACTGCTGTGGAAATGAGATTTTTATGTGGGGTATGTGGTGTAACTATAGGAGATATCGGGTACGAAATACGATTAGTGTATGATAAGTGTGAAATTGAAAAAAAATTTGTAGCAAAAGTTGCCGCGTTAGTCAGTTAAGATGGTTCGGACATGTTGAGCGAATGTCTATTGAACGTTTGGTTAAAAAGATTTATTTGAATGATTTTGATGGTATACGTTTGCGTGGACGTCCGATGAGTAGTTGGAGTGGTGTGATTGAGAGTGTTTTGCGTGAGCGAAAGTTTCTAAGTAGTAGGAATAAAAGAGCATGTATGAGAGGAGGAATTATGAATGTAGATGAAGCAAGGGTTGCTTGTTTGGATAGGAATGTTTGGAGGCGACTGATTTCGGGATGATAAAAAGAGTTTGTGCCACACCCATATGGGTACATGACGTGATTGTGTAAGTATGTATGTATGTATAAAATTAATAATAATAATTAAACATTGTATTATAAAATTGTAATTTTTATTTAATAGAAATGGAAAATTACATGTAGTTTTGCTACATAAATTGTAGAGCTTTCAGCGGCAAATATATTTAACCGTTTCAAGAAAATTTAACTTCATCACAAAACTATTTCACGGTAATTTAACGAATACTGTCTTGCAAAAATAAAATATATAAATATTCAGTAAACGTACGCTGCTATAAAAGTATGCACTTGCATAAGTTTATATAATAAAGTTGTAATCTATGTACAAAAATAAACTCATTTGCAATTTACATACGTATTCAAAAATGTTTCATAAAACCTTCAGGAACACATTTTATTAAATTATACTTAAAAATAATACAAACTGAAAGAAATACTTCAAAAAATAATCCATTTTTACTTTATTTTAAATTAAAATAAAACTTTAGAAATATTTTTAAAATATATAAATCTTTTTCCAGTTCCAGTTTAATCAGAATTTAAACCTAACTTTGAATTTATAAAATCTTCTTTTATTTTAAAATAATGAGTTCTGAAAGATTTTTTACTAATGTTACAAATTATTAATTAAAGGAAGTCCAATTTTATATATCAATTCAAAAAAAAAATAATTATAAAAATGTAACTAACAAAATGAGTGTGATGAAAATATATAAAATAAAATTCTCACTTAAAATTTTGCACGTTTGAGATTTTTCTGTACCTTTTCTTGAACGTGTATGTATATTTGGTACAAAGACTCTATTTGAGTTAAGTTAAATAAAGTGAACGAATGCTTATTCCAACAAGAAGAAACAGAACGACGACGTAACAGCCAAGGAGAAAGCGCGCATCTAAATATTAAATAATCTAAGACAAGAAGAAAAGTCCTAAAGGACTAACTTTTGGCCGTCATCAACAACCTCGTTTTACCTCCGCTCCGGTCCGTTCATGTCGTGACTTGGCAACATCGCAACTTAAATTGGATGGTTTCTTATTTATATTTATTACATATTTTACAAGAGCCACCAACCAGAGCTCTATACAAACTGTGCGGTGACTGAGTAAAGCTAGAGATGGACTTGCAATGTTGTCAGATTTCCTATGAAAAGGGTTAGTTTAGGGTTTTTGTGGCCCGCTCTTAATCTTTTCGCAGGAGCCCACAAAGATTATAAAGTTTTGTATAAAATTACCCCGTTGTAATTTATATTCCGGTGGTTATGATTTTAATTATAACTTACTATCTTTGCATATGTAAATATCATTTTATACATGCATGCATATTAAATGTATTGTACTATCTTTTTACAGAACCCTGTGTTTAACATGAGAAACTTTTCCCATATATTTTGCCCTATTAAATGTTAATTGCCAGCATTAAATATCAATTTAATAGATTTTTTTCCACTTTGACTGCAAGGAAAAGTGGTATAGCGTTTGGTACGGTGTCTGTAACATTTTCAAAAAATAAAAAAATTGTATAGATATCCTTCATATAGCCTCTAGATCTTAGTTTATGTGGGTGTATGGATGTGCGTCGTCAGCTCGCTCGCTCGCTCGGTGGTAAGTCAAAATTTTGTGATCGCAACTCCTCCTAGACGGTTCAACCGATTTTAATGATATTTTCAGGATAAATTTTTCTAGTACCCAAGATGGTCATGTGGTTTTTTATTTTTTTCCAGTAATGCAAACTTTCCGAGAAAAAAATTACTAAAGTTTTTAAAAATTCATATTGGCTACGTTATTTATCCGATTTTGATAAAATTTTCAGAAAAGATTTCCCTAATGCTCCCATTAATTATATAATTTTATTAATATCCAGTGCTGCCAACTTTCTGAAAAAAAAATTACTAAAGTTTTTACAAATTTATTATGGCCATGTTATTTAATCGATTTTACTCAAATTTTCACAAAAGATTCTCCTAGTATTCATATAATTTATGTAATTTTAACAAAATACAGTGTTGCCAACTTTCCGAGAAATGTCAAAGTAGTCTATATATGGGTTTACCCATATACTTCTAATCTTGTTTTTAACAAGTTTTTATTAATTCGCTTTTTTGTTTGTTTGTCTGTTTTGGTACAAATTTTACAAACGATTTTTAAACTTCCCGATGAGCTAGAAACTTGAAACTTTAAACATAGTTCAGAACTGGATGACAATGCAATATGAACTAATTAATAATATTAGAAATATTAATTTTTATCTTGTGCCATACTCACAAATTTCGTACATTCGTATATTTAGGAAATAATTTATAGAAACGTAATAGTTTTCGCTACCGAATTCATTAGTCTTAAAAAAACAAACTTATAACACACATTCAATCATTCAAAAACGAATTATTATTATCTGAACGTAAATTAAATGAAAGATAAACAACAATTGTAAAGTAAAATCTTGTTAAATTCTTTATCTAACCACCGACCACACACAATATGTTCTTATAACACTTCACAAAAGTTATTCATCTTTCTATTGCATCGCATCGCATTATGTAAATCTAAATATTTATCTGCATGAAAATACACTTTATCTTATTCATTCGTCAAGATGTACGTCTTTTCGGAATTTTCACTTTTGTATTTAGTTTTTTAGAATATATATAAATAGATTATTTATGCACAGAAACACTCCCAGCTTGCATTGTTCAATTGAAATCGAAATTTGACATTTTGGTTTCTGATTCGAATTATTCATACAAGTGTGCGATTTAAAAGTACATTGAGTACGTGGAAACGTCGATTATTAATAAATATTAATACAGAACTACAACTTAAAGCCGTTCAATTTTAAAGTTGAAAAAAAAATGTTACTACTGTTAGTTATATCAATTTTTACTCGATTTTACAAACAAAACAATATAATTTATAATGTGGATTAAAGTATATATTTCTGAAGAATTCTTATTTTTAAGCCTAAGATGCACATTAAGTATAGTATTTTTTATTTTTTGAACTACGTATAGGGTAAGCTGTATATAAGCTGGCAACTAATTGCTGTCACAATATAACGTAAGCTGCAAATGAAAAAAGATTCTATACGTCTCTTAGACATGAGACAGCAAATGACACTAATTCTCGTCTTTCTTCTCATCTCTAGAAATTATTTTGTTTTTATTCTCATCCACCTGTTCTATAGCTTAACAGTATTTATATATATATATATATATATATATATATATATATATATATATATATATATATATAGATATATATGTCACTGTGTATTAAAAGAAGAAATTTGTTCATATTTTAATTTAATATAATTCTAAAATAAAATAATTTCCCTTAAACCACAAAGAACAAAGTGGTCAAAGAACAGAGTGTTCTTTGACCACTGTTCTAGCTTTTTTAACTTTTTTTAATTATTTTGTGGTTTAATGGAAATTATTTTCCTTTATTAACTTTTCGCCAGAGTAATTTATAATATAATTTTATTTTCCTTATGAGTAATATAAAAATAATATAATTTTTCTTCAAGCGTATTAAAATATTGATATTACGATACTATATTGTAATATATTAATTTATGTTATTATTTAATTATAATTTACTAATGCTTTTCTTTTAGTAAGATGTAATTTGTTAGATAATTTCTATCAGCAATTTTAATTATATTATTGAAGAAGCACATTTAATTATTGTTTTTCTGCATTCAATTACTTAAGGCAATGTTTATAGCACATAATCACGATATTATACTGCAGAGTTACAATACCATTATTTTACCATCTACTAATATTACCGGATTTAATAAATAAAAATATTACAGCATTTTTATTTATGAACGTACTTTTAATTTGCTTAAAATATTTTGCCAAGATACATGTTAAAATAATATTTGAAATGTATGAAATTAAAAAAATAACGAAAATCTGAATATAATATTAATACTTACATACACAATCACGACATGTACCCAAAAGGGTGTGGCACAAACTCTTTTCATCATCCCAAAATCAGTCGCCTCCAAACATTCCTATCCAAACAAGCAACTTTCGCTTCATCTACATTCATATTTCCTCCTCTTATACATGCTCTTTTATTTCTACTACTTGGAAACTTTCGCTCACGCAAGCCACACTCTCAATCATACCACTCCAACTACTCATCGGACGTCCACGCAAATGTATACCATCAAAATCATTCAAATAAATTTTTTTAATCAAACGTTCATTAGACGCATTCGCTCAACATGTCCGAACCATCTTAACTGACTCTAACACCAACTTTTGCTACAACATTTTTTTCAATTTCACACTCATCATACACTAATCTATTTCGTACCCGATTTCTCCTATAGTTACACCACATATCCCACGTAAAATCTCATTTCCACAGCAATCATTTTCCGTTTAAGCTTTTGCAACCAAACCCAACATTCACTACTCTATACAAATCAACGTAGGCACCAAAACTGCATTGTATATACTCAAACGGGGTAGCTTCTTTGGAAACATTTACATTCCTAGCAAAAGCTATAATATAATAATAACAATAATATAATATCAATAATATATTAAAACACAATCAATCATTTTTAAATATAGAAATAATTTCCCAAAATATTGATATAATTTTACAACTAAAACACATTACGGTGTAATATAAAATTTTTCATTTTAGCCCAGTACATATATAAATTAAAACATTTTTTTTTAGGTCATTAATGCAAATAAAATATTTAACAATACGTCATAATTAATGTTATTTTTATATTACACTAAAGATGTTCTATTTTAACAATAAATCTAAGATTTTAACTATTTTTAAATGGATCCTCTTGTCAGGAAATTTATACTAATAAACAAATAATTGTAAAATTAACTCTTATAAATTTTAATATATAAATATATTAAAATATATATAAATAAATATATAATATATATATATATATATACATACATATATATATATATATATATATATATATATATAAATATATATAAATAAAATATATATACAGTGCGAGTGTAAAGTCTGGAACTATCGCAATAAATCTTTTATTAAACGTTTTTCAAAAAAATACTCGAACACGTCAATTTTTATCTTAAATGTGACATATTTTATTGTAATCGTAACTTGAAGATCGTTTTTTTGTTTTTGAGTTATGACGTAAGCGATAATTATTTTAAATGGTAATGTATATATTTTATTATTGATTTTGGTAGTACTTTTTATTCCGTTTCCAACCATATAAAATTTTAAGTATGTTACATTTGAAAAAAATTAAGAAAAATAATCTGAAAGTTTAAATATTAAAAACTAATTAAATTGGCAAAATGAATCTATAGGTATTAGTGTATAAAAAAAAAATTAGCTACAACTGTCAGAATTATGCAATTTATAAATGTCACAATAAAGTAAGTGTTATTATTTCGCTTTTTCCAAATTTGAAAAACTATTTTATTAATAATTAATTAATTAATAATTAATTGAGCGAAAAACAGAGAAAAAGCAAAATAATAACACTTATTTTATTTTGACATTTATAAGTTGTATAATTCTGACAGTTGTAGCTAATGTTTTTTGTTTAATACACTAATAACTAGATTCATTTTGCCAATTTAATTAGTTTTTAATATTTAAACTTTCAGATTATTTTTCTCAATTTTTTTCAAATAATGTAACATATTTAAAATTTTAATGGTTGGAAACGGAATAAAAAGTACTACCAAAATCAATAATAAAAAATTAGGATTCCATTTAAAAAAATTATCGCTTACGTCATAACTCAAAAACAAAGACGATCTTTAAGTGACGATTACAGTAAAATATGTCTCATTTAAAATAAAAATTGCTGTGTTCAAGGATTATTTCAAAAACGTTTAATAAAAAATTTATTGCGATAGTTCCAGACTTTACACTCGAACTGTATATAAATATATTAAAATAATTGTAAAATTAACTCTTATAAATTTTAATATATGAGTTTGAAATACATTTGCCTTGCAGTGAAAATCGTGAAACACAAAGCATTGTCTAAATACTTGCTTCATCTACGTATTTACTTGGGCATGGTATTCTAATGTATTCAAACAGGCAAACGCAAAGTAGGTATGTTTGAGAATTGTTCACCTGACTTTGCCATTCAATAACTATTACAAGCTTGTACTTAGGATGTAATATCAGTCGGTACTAGGATAGTTTCAGGAAACTATTAACATGGGTGTGAGCATTACCGCAAATAACTGTTCATGTGGTTTGCTTCACAGAGTTGTTCCTAGATGGTTTATACATATATTTGTACATATTTCTCAAAACAATTGGGTTACACGATTGCGAAAAAGGTTACTGTGATTTTCAACCATTTTGCTTGTAATGGAGTTTTGTTAAAATTATATCAGCTGCGGTTTTTCAATGTAGTGCTAATTGCTAAGAATTATTATTTTAAAGTAATTGTTCCTAAAATGTTATATTTGTTAATTGGATTTTGAAATTAGGTTTGGTTCAGTTTTAATGTAGTTTTGAATAATTTGTTGATACAAAATAATGTCTGACTATATTTGATGTCGATCACGACATGTGCCCATACGGGTGTGGCACAAATCCTTATTTTTATTTAAGCAGAAATTAGTTTTTGTCAAACATTCTTTTATTGTGAAATTTCAATCAATACATCTACTCATTGGACGTCCATATGTGCTTCAATATTACCTATATATTATCAGACGTGGACATTCACGCGAAAAAAAAATATTTTTTTACATTTACGTGTAAAAATGAATAGAAAATTTAAAATATGTAAAAGTCGTATTGTAGATGATGTAAAATTTTAATTTTTTATATATATTTAGTCGAATATGGGTAAATGCTGGTTGTAAGGTTTTGGGTGCTTTGGGAACTTTTGCTAGAAATGTAAAAGTTTCCAAAAGAAGCCCGTTTGAGTATATACAATGTAGTTGATGTATAGTAGAGGTAGTGAATGTTAGGTTTGGTTGCAAAAGCATAAACGGAAAATGACTGCTGTAGAAATGAGATTTTTACGTGGGGTAGCTGGGTGTAAATAGGAGAGATCGGGTACGAAATAGATTAGTGTATGATGAGTGTGAAATTGCAAAGTTGGTATTAGTCAGTTAAGATGGTTCGGACATGTTGAGCGAATGTTTAATGAACGTTTGGTTAAAAAGATTTATTTGAATGATTTTGATGATATACGTTTGCGTGGACGTCCGATTAGTAGTTGGAGTGATATGATATGAGTGATATGAGAAAGTGGCTTGCGTGAGCGAAAGTTTCCAAGTAGTAGGAATAAAAGAGCATGTATGAGAGGAGGAATTATGAATGTGGATGAAGCGAAAGTTGCTTGTTTGGATAGGAATGTTTGGAGGCGACTGATTTCGGGATGATAAAAAGAGTTTGTGCCACACCCTTTTGGGTACATGGCGTGATTGTGTATGTATCTATGTATGTATGTATGAATATACAATTTCTGACAAATCTTGCGGTATACATTGCAATATATTAAGTATGTGAAGCAATTTGGAGAAAGTAAGTAAGCAATTTTACATACTTATTAAGTCAGTTTTTATTTACTTTACGTGATTATTATGAATTATATAAAAATTACAGAATTTTGAGGTAGAAATACAGAATATTTATGATAAAATAAAATTACAGATTTTTTTATAGTGAAATTTTACTGCTATTTTCTATAATTTTAATTATTCACAGAAACGGTATCCTTTAGTTTAATTAATCTCATTATATGTGCAAACACTTTCGTATATTCAGCTTGGATAAGATATTAGAATCTTCCTCAAGCTTTCCGTATTTCAGCAAGCTGCACACTCCCCAGTACACACATACACATCTGTCAATTCCTGGCTAAAATTTGACATGTGACAACATTACGAATTCTGTATGGCAAACAACCACACACACATACAACGCATTCAGTCAACGAATGAATAACGCATGTATATGCGTGGCGTACGCTCCTGCATTACCCCAATCGGTGGTAGCAGGAATAGCGCTTGTTTGCCAGCTACCACTCCTGCCCCCAACCTCTCTCCATCGTAGCGTCAGTCATCTGTTTATGCAGCAGCAGACGACACATGTGGATACATACATACTAGACAACTCCTGTATAGATACACAAGGTTGGTTTGGCTGACTCTGGTGACTGGGTTTTGCTCATAATTTCCTGCTGTCAGGATGCAAGTTATAGATGACATTGTGACGTGCCGCAATCACGGGCACGACCGGAGTCGAATACGCACGAAATATTTGAACTGAGGATGTTTTGAAAGTTTTTGGAATGAAGCATTTATACACTTTTATTTTGTTTTTTTGGTTTTTTTCATAAAAGGTTAAGTAAATTGGTTAATGATTCACAGCAAAATTTGTATAATACATACATACATACATACACAATCACGCCATGTACCCAAAAGGGTGTGGCACAAACTCTTTTCATCATCCCGAAATCAGTCGCCTCCAAACATTCCTATCCAAACAAGCTACTTTCGCTTCATCCACATTTATAATTCCTCTCATATATGCTCTTTTATTTCTACTACTTGGAAACTTTCGCTCACACAAGCCACACTTTCAATCATCTACCACTTCAACTACTCATCGGACGTCCACGCAAACGTATACCATCAAAATCTTGACAAAAAAATAATGGCCCGTATTCTCATCTCACTTTTAAAAGCGATTTTTCTCAAAATTACTTTTGACGTTTACTTAAAATTACTTATTAAGCAATTTTAATTAGTTTATTCGAATTTTATAATATTAGATATAAAAGAATATATCAAAAATAGAAATATTATTCATATTTGATAAGAGGTAGAAGTAAAAATGTATTTTAAAGTGAAAAATAAAAGCACTTTTTCTTAAACAAAAGAGGTGGGAATACGGGCCAATGTTTTTCACAACAAAAAGTGTAAATGCACGACAAATATTTTTTCTCACGATAGAACTGTAAATGCGCGCCAAAATTATTTTCTCATGGCAAACAAAAATTAGTAATAATAGTTCTAATAGTACAAAATCAAAATTTAACTTTTTAACAAAATAATAAATAAATAAATCATTAGGTGTATTGAAAACTAATCTTTTATTCCAACAGTAAATCTTCAGATCTTTAAACAAATATTAAAAAAAACATAGACTAATACAATAAAATTGCTTTAGGTTAAAGTTCTGTATTAGTATTAATTTAAAATCGATATTTCGATGAAGCTCAACGTCCATCTTCATCAGGATAAATAATATAAATAACATTATGTTAAATAACAGAACATAGAAACAAGTTACTGGGTAACAAATAAATAACTAGATTATAAAATTTTATAGATTTTTAATTAATGGAAGCCAAATTTTATTTAACTCATTGCCTTCGTGATTCATGTTATTTTGTTCTTTACGTTTGCGTAGACGTCCGATGAGTAGTTGGAGTGGTAGATAATTGAGAGAGTGACTTGCGTGAGCGAAAGTTTCCAAGTAGTAGAAATAAAAGAGCATGCGATGAGAAAGGAATTATGAATGTGGATGAAGCAAAAGTTGCTTGTTTGAATAGAAATGTCTGGAAGCGACTGATTTCGGGATGATAAAATGAGTTTGTGCCACACCCTTTTGGATACATGGCATGATTGTGTATGTATGTATGTATGTATGTATGTATGTATGTATGTATGTGTATATAGATTGCTATTGCTTTTACCGGCAACAACGGACAATTTCAACCAATCCAAACACAAATCGTTTTTACTGTTTCATGTAAACTTAGTTTTAGCTTTATAGTGTCGTCTACTTGTCAAAAACGCCCCTCACAATTAAAAAAAGGGCCGCCATAACTAATATCAATAATTATTTTGTATGAAATAGATATTTTATAGAAAACTACAGTGTAATATACATAAAAGTTATTAGAGAAATCTTTAAAACTCGATTCCCAGAATTTTGCAAACATGCCTTCTAAGTATAAGCAGGGTTGTGCAATGTCTGCTCATTGAAGTAATATCACGTGATATTAGGCCATTTTGGCAACGTGTGCCATTGTATCCGGGTTTGTGTAATAGACTTGCAAAGAGCGATGCAACATCAAATTGCATTATATGCCTTATGTCATTTCATATATGTTGTGTATATATGGTGCTGAAATTTAGATTTGATTGCAATGCCTAACATAGAATTACTAATATCCGTTGTTATATTTATAAACACGTAATATTCTTAGATATTTAATATTTGTTGCTATTTTTAGAATATGTTAGAATAATAAATTGCTTACCTAAATAAAATTGTTGATCAATGTAAGAGTAATCCAGGAAGGTATTTAATCTGAAAAAAAATGTTTAAAATTATTATTTTACTTATATTTAAAAGTTATAAAATTGTGTATTGCTTATTATTTTCTTGGTGCATAATTTTCAGGCGTTTATTTTATGCGGGTTATTTGTTAATACAAATTGCTGTTTTGTTTACTTTTTTACCACTTTGACTGCAAGGAAAAAGTGGTATAGCGTTTGGACGGTGTCTGTAACATTTTCAAAAAAAGAAAATAATTGTATAGAAATCCTTCATATAGCCTCTAGATGACGAATCCAAACTTAGTTTCTGTGAATATATGGATGTGGTCGTCAGCTCGTTCGCTCGCTCGCTCGCTCGGTCGTAAGTCAAAATTTTTTAATCGCAACTCCTCCTAGAAGTTTCAACCGATTTTAATGAAATTTTCAGGATAAATTTGTCTAGTACCCAAGATAGTCATGTGGTTTTATTTTTTTCCAGTGATGCCAACTTTTCGAGAAATAAAATACTAAAGTTTATAAAAATTCATATTGGCTACATTATTTTTTCGATTTTGATCAGATTTTCAGAAAAGATTTCCCTAATGCTCCCATTAATTATATAATTTTATTAATATCCAGTTTTGCCAACTTTTCGAGAAAAAAATTACTAAAATTTTAAAAAATTCATTATGACCACTATGTAACCGATTTTAATCAAATTTTTATAAAATTCTCCTAGTGTCTAAATAAATTATGCAATTTTAACAAAATACAGTGTTGCCGACTTATCAAAAAAAAAAATCACAAATTTTTTTAAAAATTCATTGTGTCTACTTTATTTATTCGATTTTGATCAAATTTTCAGGAAAGTTTCTCCTAGTGCCCACAAATTATAATTTTATTAAAGATATAGGCCCGTATTCTCACCTCACTTTTTCGTGAAAAAGTGCTTTTATCATTAATTTTAAAATAACTTTTTGCTTCTGTTCGTCATCAAATATAAATAATTTTTCTATATTTGATAATTTTTATTATATTTGGTATTATAAAATTTAAATAAACTATTTTAAAATGCTTAATAAATGATTTTAAGTGAACGTCAAAAGCACTTTTTTGAAAAAGCACTTTTTCATATGAGGTGAGAATACGGGCCATTGTGTTTCCAACTTTCCGAGAAATGTCAAAGTGATCTATATATGGATTTACCCATATACTTCTAACCGTGTTTGATAAAAATATCATTTTATTTTCAGGTTATAAAAAAAAAATCCAGATAATTATGCACCAACGTAATATATAATACATAAATATACGAGTATATTATTGACGTTTCGACGTACTCTACGTACATCATCTTTAGAAAATAATAATAATAATAAAACTGATCTGATTTCAACGCTGATTACTTTATGCATCGCATTATAACATCAACATTAGAGATGGCCGTAGATAAAAATGATTTATTTTCGATATTATAAATTGGCCAGCAACTTATTTTAATAATGATAGTATTTTGAATATGCCTCACAATTTATCGCAAAATATCATACGTTGCGTACGTGTCAGATGCGTACAAACATTATTTAGTATCACTTGCGTACAAATAAGTTTCGGCTCAAGCCCAGGTAGTGAAGGTACTTAGGCCGAGTGTCAGATGCGTACAGCGATTTTTATTTGTGTAGTATTCAATTTTAATATTGACCAAGTTTATATTTAGTGGTTTATATTTTATTTGTGTAGATTAATGGGCAGGGCCGAGTTGTCTCCCAAAATTTAAAATTATATCTGAGACGAAAAAAGGTCATGACCGAGTTGTCTTCCGCATCATTTGCGCCAGTCGTCATTTGTGCCGATAATATTGAATAATAACATAACTAAACCTTAAACCTTAACCTAACCTACCCTAAGCCAACAGTGACGCAGATGATAGGGTTTCGTGGCGCAAATGACAACTCGACATTTCCCAAACCTCTGTACGCATCTGACACTCGGCCTAAGTACCTTCACTACCTGGGCTTGAGCCGACCTTTATTTGTACGCAAGTGATACTAAATAATGTTTGTACGCATCTGACACGTACGCAAGTGACACGACACCAAGAAACTTGGTTTATTTATTATTCAATATTTCTTGACTAACAATGATAAAAAAAATGTCCTTTATGTTAATATGCATGTAAAATAAATGTTCAATTATTTCTTATTTATTCTAACAACTTATAACATAACGAGACGACACAAAGTCACGAACTATCTAGTATATATATATGAGTGAAATTAGCATTACAAGAAAACATAACATTCATATTTACATTATGTGTATATGTACCTATACAAACTAAAGTACATTTCAAAATAAATAAATACAGGTAAATGACATCCCAGCTAACTTTGCAAACAAATGAAGAAATAGTCGAGAGGAAAATCGAATTAGTTACAGTATAATATAATATTGTTTCAACGAAGTATATACACGCACGGTTAATGCGTAAAAACAATTGCCGCTCACGCCTAATGCTCGTAAAACAAATGATAGTTACCGAGCCTATGACATAGAAGTGTTTCCATAAAAGGTCTTTACTACCGCTTGCCTCAAATCCTTTCTTCTGTTATAGGCTAATAAATATATAAGATTGCAAAATATTATTGCTAAAAAAATATACTGCAGAAAAAAATTTATCGAAATTATAGAAAAATTGTACTAAAATTTTACTATAAAAAAGCGGTAATTTCATTTTCTTATAAATATTCTGTATTTCAACCTCTAAATTATGTAATTTTTACATAATAATTATATAAAGTAAGTACAAATGACCTAATAAGTGTGTAAAATTGCTTACTTTCTGCAAATACTTAATGTAAAATTACATATTGTTGATATAACTTCTTAAATTATGTAATAGTACAGCTTGCATATTAATATCTGTAATAATTCATTAAAATAATGAGACTTAGTACATATTTTATGTAATATACTAATAAAACATTTTAAGTGTAATTCATTTATTTCCAAATACATCCAAATGTATGTAATTATATACATATATACATACATACACAATCACGCCATGTACCCAAAAGGGTGTGGCACAAACTCTTTTCATCATCCCGAAATCAATCGCTTCCAAACATTCCTATCCAAACAACCAACTTTCGCTTTATCCACATTCATAATTCCTCTCATACATGCTCTTTCATTCCAACTACTTGAAAACTTTCACTCACGCAAGCCATTCTCTCAATCATACTATTCCAATTATATCAACAATAATATTACAGAACTAAACAAATTTTAGCTATTTATGAAAAATTCCTGGCAGCAAAGTATATAGATTGTATACTGTAGTATTTTTTTTTGTACAAAACTTATTTATAATAAATATTTGAGTGTTGTGTGAAGTTTATCTAAATAATTGCGAAATTATTCAGTTTAATTGTAAGATAAATACAGAATGTGTACACGATTAAATGCAATTATAATTTGTAATTAACCCTCAGTGATTGATCAGTGGTATACTGGTAACAAATTGTTTTAATATGCCAATCAGACACAAATGTCCACAATTATATCCAACCAATATTTCTATGACATATTTCAAAATCAAATAACTAAACATTCTTGTTTGTTGGTTATGGATAAATTACTTCAATTTGTGTATGATGAGTGTAAAATTGAAAAAATGTTGTAGCAAAAGTTGGTGTTAGTCAGTTAAAATGGTTCGGACATGTTGAGCGAATGTCTAATAAACGTTTGGTTAAAAAGATTTATTTGAATGATTTTGATGGTATACGTTTGCGTGGACGTTCGATGAGTAGTTGTAGTGGTACGATTGAGAGTGTTTTGCGTGAGCAAAAGTTTCCAAGTATTAGGAATAAAAGAGCATGTATGAGAGGAATTATAAATGTGGATGAAACAAAAGTTGCTTGTTTGGATAAGAATGTTTGGAGGCGACTGATTTCGGGATGATAAAAAGAGTTTGTGCCACACCCTTTTGGGTACATGGAGTGATTGTGTATGTATGTATGTACTTCAATTTCATAAAATAAAACTGGTTTAGGTTCAAGTTCTGTATTAAAATTTATTTATAATTAACTCAATTCTCGTCTTTATTAGGAAAACTGATAAAGACTGCTTCTGTAGCTTTCAATAAAAATTTGAAAAATAAACAATCTATGCATGTGATGATAACAAACAAAATTTTGAATATAACCCTTGTCTATAAGATTCAAAATTTCAAAGATCCCAAACGCATAACTAGACACTGCCGAAATAAATCCACATCAGTTTTTTTTTTTCTAGTATGTCGTCAGGTTCGTTGCAAGGGTTGAAAAAACCCTCGAACCGTCCATCCACCATCTGACATCCGGTGGGGTTGGATAGAGATAACAACCCGTTTTGGTGACGGTGACGTATAGAGGACATCTATATACAGGGTGGACAACCCCCTACCCGCCAATTCCGTTTGTTGGGATATTCAAAATGTGTCTTCATCAGTCACACTACATCATGACCAGAGGGCCCGTCGGAGGGGTTGTAAATAACCCATCGATGGACCCAGGAAAATGTATCGGATATCTTTTGCTGCCGGGATGTTCTGGTAAAGGTACAAGCCATGCTGATGTTTAGATGAATGTGTATTTTTGTAGTTTCAAGATTGTGTTCGCGAGAAAATTTTACGACGAGAATTTATGAGTGTAAGAATGAAAAAAAATTGAAAATGTAAGGGAAAAAATAGAAATTGTGTTTTAAAGGTAAAAAATTGCAAAACTCATCAATATTAACAGCAGATTGATAAGAGAAGCAATAGAAATTTACCAAAAAAAAGATAACATCAATCAGTGTGGTTTAAATAAAATTTAAATTTATTTAATTAAATTTTTATGATCTAGTTACTTATTTGGTTATTAACAAACTAAAATATTTTTCAGATAATTATTGTATAAAAACAACGTTTCGACGAAACTGAACGCTAGTCTTTATCAGATTAAAATTTATCAATGACATTAAAGTAATTTGTGTATTTGGGTAGTTTGTTGTCTAGAGATGGCCGTTTTGAACGTGAAATTGAAAGGAGAGTAAATGCTGGTTGTAAGGTTTTGGGTGCTTTGAGAACGTTTGCTAGGAATGTAAATGTTTACAAAAAAGCTACCCCCCCCCCCCCCCCGTTTGAGTATATACAATGCAGTTTTGGTGCCTACGTTGATGTATACGGTAGTGAATGTTGAATTTGGTTGCAAAAGCATAAACGGAAAATGACTGCTGTGGAAATGAGATTTTTACGTGGGGTATGTGGTGTAAACAGGAGAGATCGGGTACGAAATACGATTAGTGTATGATGAGTGTGAAATTAAAAAAAAAGTTGTAACAATAGTTGGTGTTAGTCAGTTAAGATGGTTCGGACATGTTGAACGAATGTCTATTGAGCGTTTGGTTAAAAAGATTTATTTGAATGATTTTGATGGTATACGTTTGCCCAGTGGACGTCCGATAAGTAGTTGGAATTCTATGATTGAGAGTGTTTTGCGTGAGCGAAAGTTTCCAAGTAGTAGGAATAAAAGAGCATGTATGAGAGGAATTATGAATGTGGATGAAGCAAATGTTACTTGTTCAAATAGGAATGTTTGGAAGTGACTGATTTTGAGATGATGAAAAGAGTTTGTGCCACACCCTTTTAGATACATGGCGTAATTGTGTATGTATGTATTAAAGTAAATAACAGTATATAGCAACAAGTTACTAGCATATAAATAACTAGATCATAAAAAATATAGTTTTTTAATTAATTGAATTCATGTTATTCTTTTCTTTATAAATCTCTATTGCTTCTTTTATTAATCTGCATATTTTATGTTCTGTTAATCTACTAGAAACAGTACTATCTGTCTGTCCAACATTACTTGTAACTAGTAACTTGTTTCTATGTTCTGTTTATTTACTATAAATGTCATTATTTATTTTTTTCCTGATAAAAACGTACGTTAAGTTCATCAAAACGTCGATTATTCATAAATATTAATACAGAACTTATTAGGGTCCACTTTTTCCATTTACCAACTAGAATGAACTAATAGAAATATCATTTCCATCAATACCAACTTTAATCGGGATTAAATTAGCCATCAAAAATCCATTTCGAAATCGGACAAACATTAAACATAAAATTGGCATTGCCACTTCTTCTAAACCTCCGATAAATCAATTTTCGCTCCAGTACGCTGGGGGTATCCAATTCGTTACTGGGCAGGGCCCCGTATCCGTTCCCGTGTTACCGGTATGAGCGCACAATAACCGGATGAAATTTCTCCCCGGTTCAGTTTCGGAAGGGGTAATCTGAAGCAGGCGAGACAGGTCCCCCGTAATAAGCGGGGGCAAATCTTAAAAGCTAGTCGAGCCAAAGATATCGGGCGAGCGCCGTGAGTGAATGTGCGTCTCTGACTTAGGGCTTTTTCGCTCACAGGACTCAGGACACGTATGTGTGTATTTTTGCCCATTTTATATTTCGTTATCTTGACGCAAAGGAGATATTCGATGTGATATCATCGTACGATACGTGCTTGGATACGGATATTACTTTTTTCTGTCTTGTATATTTTTTCTTTTCTGTTCCTTCGTTTTTTTTTTTTGCTTTTTACCACTTTGACTGCAAGGAAAAGTGGTATAGCGTTTGGTACGGTGTCTGTAACATTAAAAAAAAAAATTGTGTATAGAAATCCTTCATATAGTCCTTAGATGACGAATCTGAACTTAGTTTATGTAGGTGTATGTGTATGCGTCGTCGTCAGCTCGCTCGGTCGTAAGTTAAAATTTTGTGGCTGCAACTCCTCCTAGACGGTTTAACCGATTTTAATGAAATTTTCAGGATAAATTTGTCTATTACCCAAGATGGTCATGTGGTTTTGTTTTTTTCCAGTGATGACAACTTTCCGAGAAAAAAATTACTAAAGTTTTTAAAAATTCATATTGGCTACGTTATTTATCCGATTTTGATTAAATTTTCAGAAAAGATTTCCCTAATACTCCCATTAATTATATAATTTCCAAGAAAAAAATTACTAAAGTTTTAAAAAAATTATTATGGCCATGTTATTTAACCGATTTTACTCAAATTTTCACAAAAGATTCTCCTAGTAATCATATAATTTATGCAATTTTAACAAAATACAATGTTGCCAACTTATCGATAAAAAAATCACAATTTTTTTTAAAAATTCATTGTGGCTACATTATTCGATTTTGATTAAATTTTCAGGAAAGTTTCTCCTAGTGCCCACATAAATTATAATTTTATTAAAGATATTGTGTTGCCAACTTTCCGAGAAATGTCAAAGTTGTCTTTATATGGGTTTACCCATATACTTCTAATCTTGTTTCCTGTGTCTTTGACATTTCGAATGTTATTCTCATTTCATATTTTTCCTGCTACAATTTTTGTTTCTTAATGCAAAATTTATATAATTTATAAGTACTTGTCGTATTATTCATAAAATAATGTAATAAGATGGTTCTGTCATCGTGAGCTAATAAACGTTTGATTAAAAGAATATATATGCATGATTTTTAAGTTATACGATTGCGTAGATACGTAGACGGACTGGTATGATTGAAAATGTTTTGCCTGAGCGAAAGTTTCCAAGTAATAGAAATATAAAATCATTTATGACTGATTTCGGGATGATGAAAATAGTTTATGCCACACTCTTTTGGGTATATGGCGTGATTGTGTATGTATGTGTATGTATGTATGATAGATGATGGAGTATCATGAATGTGGATGAAGCTAGAATAAAAATGATTGGAAAAAACTTATTTCCGAAAAATATAAAAAGTTTGTAGCACAGTCTTTTGAGTATATATGTATGGACAATATTTATATAACTGCTCTGTAAAAAATGTGTGTAAATTTACATAAACTGTACATACATACATACACAATCACGCCATGTACCCAAAAGAGTGTGGCACAAACTCTTTTCATCATCCCGAAATCAGTCGCCTCCAAACATTCCTATCCAAACAAGCAACTTTCGCTTCATCCACATTCATAATTCCTCTCTCATACATGCTCTTTTATTCCTACTACTTGGAAACTTTCGCTCACACAAGCCACTCTCTCAATCATACCACTCCAACTACTCATCGGACGTCCACGCAAACGTCTACCATAAAAACTTAACATAAACTATGATTGTAATCCTAAAATGTAATATTACATATATTTTTATTGTCAAAATTACAAAATTAGATATATTTAAATTACATTTTTTATAGTGTGTAGATATTACATATTTATTTATTTCATAGGTTTAACTTAATAATTACAATAATAATTTTTTTATTACAATATCAGTGCTTGTAATGTAATTTTAAAATTAATGTTTTTTATAAAACAATTTATTAAAATGAAGACAAAAAATGTGGTACTAATCTGCAATCAAAATGAGTATTCCCAATTTTTGTTATTTTATAACATTTTATGCAACTAGTTCTACACTACAATAATTTGAAATATCGTTAATATTTTCGTCTATTTAACGACACAATTTTATGATTAAAGTTTTATTCTAATTAACCGCATAACAATCTACATAAAATAAAATGCATGTAATAAAAAAAAATGTAATTACAAAAATTTAATAAAAACCCCAAACTGAATTGTGCCAGCGAGCGCACAGTGCACATAGAAACAGCAGGTACGCGTACACAGTATACATTTGCATTACACATTGTAATTATTATGCACGTTGCACGGTATGTATATACATAGTGTAACGTTAAGTAAAGTTGGTTGCATATATATACTCCGACTTGGCGCCCCAGTTCATTGCAATAACGTCCGTCTCGCTTTAACTAAAATAGGTAGAGAGGAAAGGTGTATTGACAACAGCACAGAAGCTCCAGCAACATTGTGGTAAAGTTGTTCAGGTAGCTGAAGTTGGCTGCACTGCCACCGTCAATGTTTTCTTACAAAATGAAAATTGTTTATTCTGTTATAGTGGAAACTGATGTTGGACTGAAAGATGCAATTGCGTATACTGTAACAGTATTTTTATTTGGGTTATTGAAATTTTAACAGTAAAACTTTCCGTATTAACAACGTGAGATTATTAAATAAAAAAAAAATAAGCCTAATTCGTGCTTATCTCTAAAAATCTCGATATATCAAATTTGGTATGATTACAATACCTACCTTATCATATGTGATATGATAGTCGGTAAAAAATCTATTATTTGTTTTTTAAAATTATTTGTAAGTTCTTGTCTTCTTAGCTAAACCAAAGAAACTAGAAACGTGAAACATGAAATGAGTCGTATAGATGCAAAACTCACTATTTGGTAAATTTTATGTTCTAAGATATTTGCAAAAAACAGTTATAGCCGGGTGTAATTGTATTTTGATGATAAAATCTTGTTACTAGATGGCATTATTTATTTAATAAGTGCCATCTAGTAACAAGATTTTATCATCAAGAAATTCCTAATTAAAAATGCATTTTATAGTGTTCAGGAATTCCTTGATAATATAAAAGATATTGAATATTGATTATTTGTATGACGTAGTTTTATGCACATTTTATATTTTAACTAAATAAAGTTATATTATTGTTATTACTATTATATTATATTATGTATCTTTATATGTATTTGTATTATGACTCAAGTTTTTGTACTTTTTTGTATTTCTGACTTTAAAATATATTATTTATTTATTTGTTTATTTATCAAAATACAATTACACCCAGCTATAACAGTTTGTTGCAAATATCTTAGAACATAAAATTTACCAAATAGTGAGTTTTGCATCTATACGACTCAAATATGAAATACAAAACTGAAAATATGTTAAATATGAAACACGAAATATGAAACTTTTTGTACAGTGATACACAAATTGAAGAAACAAAAATTAAATTGGTTTCAATTCACAATAAACTCGAACACGGCGATAGTTCGAATAACAGTGATTAAAAAAAAGTTAAACTTAACTGTTTCTCTATTTAGTACAATTTGGGCTTAAATACGCATTTTATCATAAAATTCTATAGAATTAAGATTATAGACAATAAAATTTCCAACAACTTTTATTTACATCACTTTTTAATAGTATTTTCGGTTTAGAAGTTACGCATTTTAAAATATCAAGAAATTTATTAATTTTAATACACAGAAATAAAAATGTTAAACTTAAATGTTTCTATATTTAGTGCAGTTTGGACTTAAATATGCATTTTATCAAAAAATTGTATAGACATAAAATTATAGACAATAACATTTCTCACAACTTTTATTTGAATCATTTTTTTAATAGCACTTTCGGTTTAGGAGCTACGTGTCTTTAAATATCAAGAAATTTATAAATTTTCATGCACAGTGAGTGAAACCACGCGAAACGTGAAACAAAAATATGAGAACAGGCTCTATTTCATGCCACATGTTGCTACAGCATTTGTTTCTCTTATCATCACGCATGAAATGCATTTCGCTGATGTGCGGATTCCCATTTAAAACAATGTGTTGTTTTTTTTGAAACATGTTTCATGTTTTATGTTTCATGTTTCTTTGGTGTGTGACCTGCCTTAGAGTTTGACAAACATTTAAATATCCATTTAATAACAGTAAACTAATAGCTGTATTCTTTTTATCAAAAAATTGACTCAGCTCAGTTGGCAAGTGAAGTGAGGTGAAACGAACTGAAGTGAGTTGAGTTGCTTTATAAAAGAAATTCAAACTCTAGCAAGAGAACACGAATAACTGACAAGGATCGAAATACTTTGACACCTTTTTTGACGTTTGTTTTTCTAATCAATCAAAAATTTGTGAATCAAGACATACATTATCTAAATTCTACATTAATTTTTAAATTTAAAGGTCCAATATTATTCAATAATTCAATTTCGTATGACATTTTTTTGTCGCTAACCTTAAAAACAACAAGATTGACACAACTTAACCTCTACTACTTAACTGAGTATCTCACTTCATTTTGAGATTATTTTGCGGATACAGCAGCATCGGTAAGGGGAGAAGGTATCCAACTCAGTTTGTCGTAGCTCAGTTAAGATAAAAAAAATAAGAATTATCTGAGTTTATCTGAAGTGAGGTGAGATCTCAGTAAATTTTAAGTAAAAAGAATACAGCTAATATATTATCAGTAAATTTAATAAATTTGGAGAAATGCACTTGCGTCATCAGAATTTAAACCCGGGATTTCTTACTTAGTCATGACCAGTCAAAACAATAAAAATTTATTTAATACAATGAGAAATAATTCTGTGGTGGCCATAACAGATTTTTTTTAGATAAAAACAACTAAAAAATTAAAAAATTCGTCTAAAGACTTTTGTCTGTGTTTGGTAGTAGAGAAAAAAAACCATCTAAGCTACGACTTGTACATTAGAATTAAAAATAGAACTTTTTATTTACTTCTCTTGTCAGAAAAAAAAAATAAAAAAATGTATCTCCGAATATAAAGAAGGCGACGAGACAGACAGAAACCGGAAGCTTTTATCGACCCTTAATCCATACAACCCACGAATAGAATATCATCTTAAAAGCACCTCTAAATAATATTTACTTTATTCATATACATTTTCATCAGGCCATCCAGCCGACGAACAAAAGCTACATCCATCTAGCCGTCGAAAATATCTCATTTCTGGAATGGAAACATGCGAAAAACTGTGCGTGCGAAAATAGGTTAAGGTGAAAATCCCGACAATCAAAATCCCGACAACCAAAATCCCGACAATCAAAATACCGACATGTCAAAATCCCGACAGGTCAAAATTCCGATAGGTTAAAATCCCGACAAGTCAAAATCCCTACAATCAAAATCCAGACAGGTCAAAATTCCGACAATCAAAATCTTGGCAGTTCATAATCCCGACAAGTTAAAACATGGTTTTCTAGGTAGAATTTTGCATTTAATAGGTTGTGTATAATGTTAAATTAATAATATTATGTAATTTTTGATAAACAGTTACCTAATATTAAAAAGATTTATTTGAATGATTTTGATGGTATACGTTTGCGTGGACGTCCGATGAGTAGTTGGAGTGGTATGATTGAGAGTGTTTTGTGTCAGCGAAAGTTTCCAAGTAGTAGGAATAAAAGAGCATGTATAAGAGGAATTATAAATGTGGATGAAGCGAAAGTTGCTTATTTGGATAGGAATGTTTGGAGGCAACTGATTTCGGAATGATGAAAAGAGTTTGTGCCACACCCTTTTGGGTACATGGCGTCATTGTGTATGTATGTATGTATGTATATATGTAATATTTAAAAAAATTGTATATCATGAATAATTTATAAAATTGTACATTTACAAAAATTCATGAATATATTTATTATTTAATTAAATGTTAATTATTAATAAATTGTCGCAAAATTTATACATTTTAAAAGAATATTACAAAAATATAGATCAATTATTTATTTTGTTAATATTTATACGTATAATGTATCTAATATTAAAATTAATTGTAAAGTAAATGCTCTACAATTAAATACTTGCAAAAACTGAACATTTTTAAAAAATATGTTATTATTTGTATTTAGGAAATATACAAATAATAAAAAATACGTTTATTTATATACCGTGTGTTGACTTGGACCGTCGTACATAGAGATTTAGCATGTAAAATCAGACATGTGCGATTTCCTGCTTTCCAAATTATTTTACAAAAAAAACCTTATGATAAATGTTTTAGGGCATACTTTTCTGCATGTAAATCAATTACTAAAATTTTTTTTTGAACCTTCCTAACGTCAAGAATTAGGTCTAAAGTTTTTAAGGAATTGACTGGAAAATGGCAGTAGCCGTGAAATTGTTACAAAAAATCAAACAAATGCTAATGCACGGCCAACTAATGCCATTTTCAGTGAATTTCTTGACAACTTTAGGGCTAATTCCTGACGTTGGGATGGTTTCAAAAAAAAATTTGTTGATTGATTTACATGTAAAAAAGTGTTTCCTAAAACATTTATTCAAAAGTTTTTTTTGTAAAATAATTTGGGAAGCAGGAAATCGCACATGTCTGATTTTACATGCTAAATCCCTATGTACGACGGTTCAAGTCAACACACAGTATATACTTACAGTAATGTACTTACCTAAAATTAAAAAAGAATTCTAAAAAGTAATTTATGGAATTAAGCATTGAATTTTTTGTCGGGATTTTGACCTGTTGGGATTTTAATTGTCGGGATTTTGATCTGTCGGGATATTGACCTGCCGGGATTTTGACCTGTCGGGATTTTGATTGTCGGAATTTTGACTTGTCGGGATTTTGATTGTCGGGATTTTGATCGCCACTCTGCGAAAACACGATCGTTGAGAAATATGAGGAATGCACGCGCGCGCCGAATCAAATAAATGGACAGTGTGGAAAATGCGGAACAGGACAAAAACCGGAGACGTCCCCGGAAACGGTGTGCCGGAAACTAAATGGTGTCGAAAGACAGGTATTTTGAGTAGGTCACGTCACCCAATCACTTGATTATTCACGAAAGGTTGGATGCAGCACGCCTCTGCTAATGAAAAGGCAATGTTTCATGATTGTTATTTGAAACGACAGACGAAGTTTCTACTAATTTAGAAAATTATTTGTTTTGTTTTAGTTTGATGAAATTCTATTTTATTTATAGTACACTCTAAAAAAAAATTATGTAATTGAGAAGGATGATTGATAGAAGTAATGTTGTTGGTAAAGTTATGAAACTTGTGTTGAATGTTGATAAGTGTAAAGTTTTAGTTTTTGAGAAGGGTGACTTGACGACTGAATGTAATGTATATATTGATAGTGCACGTTTAGAGCAGGTAGATGAATATGTGTATTTGAATAGTTTGTTGTCTAGAGATGGCCGTTTTGATCGTGACATTGAAAGGAGAGTAAATGCTGGTTGAAAGATTTTGGGTGCTTTGCTAAAAATGTAAATGTTTCCAAAGTAGCTCGCTTGAGTATTTATAATGCAGTTTTGGTGCCTACGTTGATGTATAGTAGTGAATGTTGGATTTGATTGCATAAGCGTAAACCGAAAATGACTGCTGTGGAAATGAGATTTTTACGTGGGGTATGTTGTGTAAATAGGAGAGATCGGGTACGAAATAGATTAGTGTATGATAAGTGTAACTAAAAAGCAACAAATTTTTTGTTTTATTACAATATACTGGTAAATTTTAGAATAATATCTTGTAATCTATATAATGTCCACAAAAATTTTCAGAAGTTTAAAGCAACAAATTATTTTAAAAGCAAAAGACAGTTATCTATTTAATCTATCGTATGAAGCAAACATTAAAACGCGCAAAACTGAAATATGTTAGCGTAATGTATATATTTCAGTTACAGCGTCCGTAAAATTTGCAAACGTCAAAAGTGCAATTTTCAGTTTTGTGTATTAAAAACATGAAATCACGACCGTACCTCGCCCGCCATCACTAGTTTCATTCAAAGAAATATCATTTTGCGAAAAAGTTTGTGCAACTAGCACGAGTTGAAATATATTTGTTCCAGATAGTTGAGCATTGCGTGGAAACACCTTTTAGCGGCGGAGCGTTCTTTCTTCTCCCAGTCACACTAACGTAAGTCGACGCTCCGGAGGGAACTTTATTTTAAATGTCACAACTTTTCCGAAAAAACTAGGTCACCAATTGTACGTACAGCTTCCAATTTGAATTGAGATTATACTCGTTCGAGATGCATGTTTTTAAATCGTTTCACTGCAACGTGGCGGTGTTTAATGCATTTGTCAGATGCTAGACGAACTAGTTTTACATTGTACTATTCCTCTGAAATACCATACAATTAATTCGCAGATCTATACAGCTATTCTGGTTATTATATTTATATTTAAATATCTTTAGCTTAAATGAGACTTTAACTTAAAGGAAATTTAGATAAAGCAATTTTTAACACTCATCTTTAAGTGTAACCATCAATTTAATTTCGTGCTTTCCAAAATCATTTAAAATATAAAAAATTGCAAACATTTTATTCATACTCATGTAAATATTTTTAATATTATATAATATTTAAAATAATATAATTTTTATTTTAATTCCGAATGTAATATATAATTAAATTGCTATAAAATTTAAGACTACTCTCAAATTAAACAGAAATATCTTTATCTTAAAATTAAAATATTTTTATGATTAAAAAAACATTTTTCAAATTAATACTCTTATAGAAGTTATTACTTTAAAATTAAAGATTTTTAATTATATATTAATTTTTATTTTAAATTTATGCTCTTTTTTTAAAAATATTTTAATTATGAAAGAATATAAGTTAATGCAAAATTTTACCAAAATTATTAATATATTGGCTGTTAAATTTTGTTATTTGTTACTTAATTTCAAAGTACAATCTGTCAATATTATACACACATTTTTTTATTTTTTTAAAATTTATTTACGTAAACTGTAAATTGACAAATATAACAAGTAACTTATAATATGTTTTCAAAATTGTTTTTTGACACACTTGCTGCATAAATTATAATTCTAAACAACACATAAATACAATAAATTATAATTATATTATAATAATAAATAATATATATTTTTCTTAATTTACATTAATTAATAAAATAGAGTACAAAAAAACATAACTTTTATTATATTTCAAATTTTTAAATAGAAAAAAATTAGAAATACAAAAAGAAAATAATATTCTCGCAAAGCGAGAATGGAGCTAGTCGAATGTGGTTTGATTTTATAAGCTAGTTTTTCGACTAGCTAAAATACAAGATTAGAAGTGTATATGGGTAAACCCATATATAGACTACTTTGATATTATTACATAAATGATAAGAAATAAGAATAAAAAAAATTTTCACCGAAAGTTGGCAACATTGTATTTTGCTAATATATAATATTATAGGCGCTAAGGGTATCTTCCGTAAAAATTTCATTAAAATCGGATAAATAATGCGGGCATAACAAATTTTTAGAAAATTATTAATTTTTTTTTTCGGAAAGTTGGCAACATCGTATTTTAATAAAATTATAATTTATGTGGGCACTAGAAGAAACTTTTCTGAAAATTTGATTAAAATCGGATAAATAATGTAGACACAATAAATTTTTAATATTTTAGTAATTTTTTTCTCAATAAGTTGGCAACACTGTATTTTGTTAATATTGCATAATTTATGCGGGCACCAGGAGAATTTTTAGTGAAAATTTAATTAAAATTGGTTAAATAACGTGATCATAATAAATTTTTAAAAATTTTAGTAATTTTTTTCTCAGAAAGTTGGCAGCACTGTACTTTGTTGAAATTATCTAATTTATATGAATACCAGAAGAATCTTTTGTGAAAATTTGAACAAAATCGGTTAAACAACATGGTCGTAATAAATTTTTAAAAATTTTAGTAATTTTTTTCTCGGAAAGTTGGCAACACTGCGGTCTGAAAATTGAACTTAATTTTTTATTTGGTATGAACTATCTAATTGCCAAGTTTCAGCTTTCTACAAGCTCTCCTTTATACTTATAATTAACACTCGTATTAAAAATTTTAGTAATTTTTTTCTCGGAAAGTTGGCAACACTGCGGTCTGAAAATTGAACTTAATTTTTTATTTAGTATGAACTATCTAATTGCCAAGTTTCAGCTTTCTACGAGCTCTCCTTTATACTTATAATTAACACTCGTATTAAAAAATTTAGTAATTTTTTTCTCGGAAAGTTGGCAACACTGCGGTCTGAAAATTGAACTTAATTTTTTATTTGGTATGAACTATCTAATTGCCAAGTTTCAGCTTTCTACGAGCTCTCCTTCATACTTATAATTAACACTGGTATTTATCGTATTTTTTGGACACGGCCGGCCAGCCAGCAAGCCAGCCAGCCAGCCAGCAAGCCAGCCAGCCGTATTGACGATTTTATAAGCTAGTCTTTTCGACTAGCTAATAAATAAAAAATTAACATTAGTAACATTTAGATAGAATTCCAAGTATTATTTTTTTATAATCAATGTAGAATGTTTTACATCAGAATCAATAAAAAAATATAACTACATAAGTAAAAAATTCTAAAATAAAATCTCACTTCATAAACCCAAAAAAAGATTGTGTTTTCAAATGGAGGATTACATGTGTTTGATAAAAAAATACTTAATTAATTAATTAATGTGTAACTTTAGATAACTGATTAGAACTTAAACTTTATCTTTTGCTACTGATGATAAAAGTTTAGCTTTCGAAATACGTTTTTAGCTTTTTGTTAATATTATTATTTGTGGTTTAAGCGAAATTATTTTATTTTATTAACTTTTCGCCACAGTAAAATCATATTTTTATTTATTAACGACAATAAAAAAAAATTGTTATCTGTCGAATAAGTATTAAATTACAATGTACAAAGCGTCAAATAACGAAATAAATCAATACGGAGAAATATTTATTTATATTCACACAACATGCACGTACATCTGAATCGAGTGTATGATGTTCTATGTTCTATGTGTCTATTCCATTATGGGCAAATAAAACAAATAGACGCATAAGTTGTACTATTATTCTCGATATGGGTGGTCTGTAATAGCTATTCGTTTAGAACTTCCTCGATTTCTGTTACTTTAATCAGCTTCTATAAATCAGAAATTTGTGTGTTCATATTTATTATTTGTTTTTCTAATGGTAAAATGTGAGATATATCTATTTACAGTGCAAATAATATACGTATTGAAATGTAATTCAAATATGTTGAAATTTAACATAGTAAAAAATCTTTCAGAACTCATTATATTAAAATAAAACTGCTTTAGATTAAAGTTCTGTATTAATATTTATTTAAAATCGACGTTCCAATGAAATTAAACGTCCGTCTTCATTAAGATAAATAATACAAAACAAGTTAACTAGGTAATAAATAAATAACTAATTTTATAAATTTTTTTATTTTAAAATTTTATGATCTAGTTATTTATTTTGTTACCTAGTAATTTGTTTCTATGTTCTTTTATTTACTGTAATGTAATTTGTATTATTTATCCTGATGAAGACGGATATTGAGTTTCGTTGAAAGGTCGATTTTAAATAAATATTAATACAGAACTTTAACCTAAAGATTTTGGGAAAAAAATATAAAATCTCAATATTCTTGAGTATTATTATATTAAATTTCACAATGACAAATACGAACATTTATTTGTTCAAGGTCTATTTTAATTTATATATTATATGTTGGAAGAAAAAAAAAAAATTTTGAATATATTTTTTTTTTAATTACATTTTTTATCTATCAATTTTCGAATTGTTTTTATAATTTACGGTGATAAACTTATACAACATATTTTAGTGTTTTGCAAAAAATTACTTTATAGCTAAATATTAAATGTTTTTGACAAGTTCTAAATTTTTTTTATTAACAATAAATTTTATTAGCTAAATAAGTAATTTTAAGTAAATGTCAAAAGTAATTTTGACAAAAATCACTTTTAAAAGTGAGGTGAGAATACGGACTACTAACTTAGAGGGGTTTCTATTAATATTCCAAGTGTATACGAAATCGTATTCAGATCATAATCAAGTGATTGTATCACTACATACATTTGCCATTTCACATATGGCATTATAAAGCCCATAGAATATGCAAATCCAATCTGTGATACGTATAACCTAACAAATCGGCTTCCATATTCTGCATATAAGCACTGCATCAGATTATATTATCGACGATACGATCATAGTTATTGGGGGGAAACTAACTATATAATAATGCTGTGCATGGTCACCTAGAGATATCGTCTCAATACACCTCTGTGTTTTGTCACCGTATGTGTGATACAAGGCATTCGCTTCGAATGACTTCCCATATTAGTTATTGTTGCCCCGATATGTGATTTGCAATTATTGCCGACTTCAATATTAAATGCATTATTGTTGTATTGCTGCAAACGTAATCAGAAGCTATAATAATAATAATCGGAGAAATTATTGCTGAAATTTGGTACACTGTAAAAAATGTAAATATATATTTGCGTAATTTTATATAACTATTACCAGTAAAGTAGCAACATTTTGTTATTTTTACTGTGATTATTGATGTAATATTATATTTTTTCTGTAAGAATACAGCTACAGTTAATTACTCAACGATGTAATATTAAAATAATTGTTAAAAAATACATAATATCAGAACTATTACAAACATTATGTATTATGATATTATCAACGGAATGGAAAAGTACATATGTATGTAATATTACATATATGTATATGTACTTATCCATCTCATTGGTAATATATCATATTACATAATGTTTGTAATAGTTCTGATATTATGTATTTTTAAATAATTATATGAAATTACAGCAGTTGAGTAATTATACCTAAAAATATTGGGCAATTACATACATACATACACAATTACGCCATGTACCCAAAAGAGTGTGGCACAAACTCTTTTCATCATCCCGAAATCAATCGCCTCCAAAGATTACTATCTAAACAAGCAACTTTCGCTTCATCCACATTCATAATTCCTCTCATACATGCTCTTTTATTCCTACTACTTGGAAACATAGCGTTACAACTACTCATCGGACGTCCACGCAAACGTATATTATCAAAATCATTCAAATAAATCTTTTTAACCAAACGTTCATTCAACATGTCCAAACCATCTTAACTGACTAACACCAACTTTCGCTACAACATTGTTTTCAATTTCACACTCATCATACATTAATATATTTCGTACCCGATCTCTCCTATAGTTACACCACATACCCCACGTAAAAATCTCATTTTCACAGCAGTCATTTTCCGTTTACGCTTTTGCAACCAAACCCAACATTTACTACCATACATCAACGTAGACACCAAAACTACATTGTATATACTCAAACGGGCTTCTTTGAAAACGTTTACATTCCTAGCAAAAGTTCCCAAAGCACCCAAAGTACCTTACAACCGGCATTTACTCTCCTTTCAATTTCACGATCAAAACGGCCATCTCTAGACAACAAACTACCCAAATACTCAAATTCATCTACCTGCTCTAAACGTGCACCATCAATATATACATTACATTCAGTCGTCAAGTTACCCTTCTCAAAAACTAAAACTTTACACTTATCAGCATTCAACACAAGATTCATAACTTTACCAACAACATTAATTCTATCAATCATCCTTCTCAGTTGCTTTGCAGATTCAGCCAAAACAATCACGTCATCACCATACGCTAAAGCAGGTATAACACAATCACCTATTTGTATACCATCATTACCAAAGAAAGCTTTTTTAAAACATTTAATTTATTATTATCTACTGCTTAATAATTTTAATAACATCTCTAGAAATATTATTTACAAATTTTCTATATACTTTGCAGTAAAAATATTAATAACATCAATTTTGTAAAAAGCGAAACAAAAAGTTTCTGGTTTACTACAATATTACTTATATATTATTTATTTATTGTATTATTAGTTATAATTAATTTATTTTTAAATTTTACAGTTTTCGGGCACAGATTATTTCATTGATTATTTGTTAACCGAATCAAAAATTATATTAAATTTTTGAAAAGTTGTTCTAAAATGAGTTAAAAATCTATGAAATTTCAAAATACAATAATTTAAAACAACTTTCACTTGGATATATAAAATTTACAAAAATGACAAATACTTGTATGGGCACACATTATAAAAGTTTCATCTGCCGATGATAATACAATTTAACTGTGTTTAATCTGTTGTAATGGCAACCCCCGGCAAAACCCTTTTGATGAATCTTTAATAAGTATGAAAATCCCAATGGTCCAGGACATGACCTACTTTAATACCCATTTTAATGCTGTTGCATATTGTTTGTAGAATCTATTATTTATATTTGTCATCTGTCCTCTATGAGTAAAACATATCAAAATATTATATACGAATTTAACATGACATATTTGGGACCGCATAAACGCACGGTAATATTATTAGTCCCGTAATTAATTTTATGTCATTTCTAATAAATATTAATTTTTGTTTTTTCACATTTGATTGACAAATTTCATTTTATTTTTTGATTAACATTTTTATATTTATGTGTAATTGTTTCGACATATATGTTATAAAAAAATATTAATACAATTAGTAAAATTTTACTATAAAAAAATCTGTAATTTCATTTTACCATAAATATTCTGTATTTCTATCTAAAAAAATTTGCATAATTCATAATAATCACATAAAGTAAGTAAAAATGACCTAATAAGTAAGTAAAATTGTTTACTTTCTGCAACTTACATCACATACTTAATGTAGAATTACATAGTGTTCGTATAACTTCTTAAATTATATAAAATTACAGTTCGCATATTAATATTTGTAATAATTAATCAAAATAATGAGACTTAGTACATATTTTGTGTAATAATAGGTACTAATAAAATATTTTAAGTGTAATTCATTCATTTCAAAATACATTCGTTATGTAAATTTAGAAATGTATGTAATTATATCAATAATAATATTACAGAACTAAACAAATTTTACCTATTTGTGGAAAATTCCTGACAGCAAATTTACTAAAGTTCTATAAATTTACTAAAAAATATTATAATATTACATACTTTTCCATTCCGTTGGTAATATTATAATATATAATGTTGGTAATAGTTCTGATATTAAGTATTTTGAAAAAATTATTTATTAAAATAAGAGCAGTTGAGTAATTATACCTAGAAATACTGGACAATCATAGTGTCTCATGGTTTATATAGATTGTATATAATATTATGTCACAAAATTTGGTATTTAGAAACATGTCGATATGCTCAGTTGAAGTAAAATATTAGCAATAAAATGCCACTTCCTATCTTTTTTATTTAGAAAAAAACACCTCCATTAAATATTTTATTATTGAATATAGAAGATAATTTTACATATAAATACATTAATAACATTCACCTATTTTAATATTTTGTTTCAGAGTCAACGTTTTTCAAAATTATTCAATATTTATAATTTAAATATTATGTTATTTATAAAATAATAGTAATATTATAATACAAATATTTACATTGTTAATATGAAATTGTAATAAACTATTTTGATAATACCTATTATACACACTTTTGTTTAGCAACAAATGTATATTAGCTATGTTTTACAGTGAATGTAAATAAACTTTGTTAAATAACAGCCCAGTTACACGTAAATGAAAATGTGATATGTGTTTTTGTATAGAGTATGTTATCATAATTTCACATAAATTCATGTGTTTTGAAACGCGATGTTGGAAGTGTAATTATTTTCGAGAATTAAAACAAACATCATGTTTCGTTTTTGACAGAATCCTGTTTATTTTTCGTTAACAATTCTGATAATCTTTGGCAAACGTATTTACAATAACATACTCTATCGTGTCATACACATACAGACACACACACACACACAGTTCCTGGCTTATTTTTATTTATCCCCGAAATTTCAAAACAAAAATATTGTTATATCGTCAACTAGTTTGTTGTTTTTAAATATCGAGCAAAATTGTCATTTACAAGAAAAACAAATATTGTATTAAAAAATATAACATTTCTATTTGAAATGAATATAAAATGTAACTCGGCATTATTCGATACAACTAAATATAACCTTATAAATGTCTTTGGGTCTATTAGATCCTAACGATTATTTAAAAACCGTAAAAAATCGTAAAAGCATAAACGGAAAATGACTGTTGTGGAAATGAGATTTTTACGTGGGGTATGTGGTGTAAATAGGAGAGATCGGGTACGAAATAGATTAATGTATGAGGAATGTGAAACTGAAAAAAATGTTGTAGCAAAAGTTGCCCCGTCTGAGAGTCAGTTAAGAAGATTCGGAGCCATCTTGAGCGAATGTCTAATGAACGTTTTGTTAAAAAGATTTATTTGAATGATTTTGTTGGTATACATTTGCGTGGACGTCCGATGAGTAGTTGGAGTGGTATGACTGAGAAAGTGGCTTGCGTGAGCGAAAGTTTCCAAATAGTAGGAATAAAAGAGCATGTATGAGAGGAATTATAAATGTGGATGAAGCGAAAGTTGCTTGTTTGGATAGGAATATTTGGAAGCGACTGATTACGGGATGATGAAAAGAGTTTGTGCCACACTATTTTGGGTACATGGCGTGCTTGTGTATGTATGTATGTAATGTCTATCTATAAATAAGTAAATTTAAAAATGCAAAATATAGACTAGTTATGAAGAAGAATTGTGGCGACTTTTTTTTTTAGATAAAAATCTGCCAATCGGAAGTGGTAAATTTACTGATGTCACTTTTATGTTTTTACGAATATTTTTCAAAAGACATGTAATTATTTTGTAAGTAATATTACATATTTTTTTTTTTAGAGTGTACATTTATAATATGCATATTGTAACAGAACTAAGTGTTGACTTGACCTATAGATAAACCATCAGTTCTAGATTGTAATAAAAAAAAATATTAAAAACTTCATGAATAATAAAGAATTCTGTCGCGGCTGATGACGCATCTATGAATATTCATGACGAAGAGAAAGAGAGACAGAGAGAGAGAGATAAATTAATTAGAATTTCTTTGAAAATTTAATTGCTCCCAACTCACTTCCAGTTTGCTCTTTGCACTATTATTCCAGACCCCCATTTTTTTTTGCTTCCTTGAAATGCGATGAGAAGTTTAAAAGATCTTATTTAGTTTATTATTTCTATTCTTATATCTTCTGCAGAATATAAATGTACAATATTACTTAAAGATTTATAAAAACATATTGTAGTTTTTAATATTAATTTAAATGATAAGTTATCTCGGCTTCAGCCACATTGTAAATTTCTATATTTCGAAAATTAAATTAATTTTATTTGTTAATTTCATTTTTTGAGAATCAAACTCAGGACCTTCCAGTCTTAAATTCATTGAAAATATTTCATATTGGTTTGTTTTTTTTTGCTGGACATTTTTTAAATTACATTTTATTAATGAATACATCAAACAAATGAATAAAATAAATGAAAAACCAGAACAAATCAATACAAATTTATATCGAAAATTGCATATCTAAAATAACAAATTTAAAATGAAATAATTGAAATGCACCAATGATTATGGAATGTAATGACTTTACAGAAATAAAATGAAAACTGAACATTACAAAATTGAAAAAAAAAAAACTTTGCATCCGTGTGCGATGCAGTGAATTGTTAAGCAAGTATTTGGAATATTCAATAAATATAGCAAGCACCTCGTATGCAATAATGCAATATCCGGTATTAAAATGCAAAATGCTTAACGAACATAATATTATGGGGCGAGCACCGCGCACCGGCTACTTACGCTATGCGAAATTTATCGTAAAACAATTATAAATAAACTTTGTTTGCTGAATTTTAATGTGTTCCACACACGTGTAAACTAATATGTAAAAAAATAATTGTAGTTTATGTTCGCGCAAAACTAGTTTCGAATTATATATTTTATGAGATGCGATATCAGAATATTTAACTAATCATTTCTAATTATAATGTATTAAAATATATATATATATATATATATATATATATATATATATATATATATATACAGTGTGTCCCCGGATTGAGTTCACTATAGGTGTAATCGGCAAAAAAATTAAGAATTTCATTTTCATGTTTTGGGATTCCGCCCTGCTTTGTCTGAAAACAATTTTAAGCGTATTTTGAATTTTTTGTTAAATTAAGGCGGCCATGAAAAATGTAAAAAACTATTTTATATTCAGGTAAAGTGCCTTTTTGGTCAATAATACGGCATAATGTTCTTGAGAAAAGTTGTTCAGAATATGAAATTATGGCTCTGTGCAAAATTTTAAGGAGATCGGTTTAAAAAAAAAATTGTCTAGACATAACGCCGACCATACATTCGCATTTGCGCAAGCTAATCGTTGTTATTATTAGATATTTTGCATGAAATTGATGCATTGACAGATTTTACTCAACCTCAACGTTTTGGCTTGTGCAAGCGTCAACCTTTTGTTTATTTAGCTTGCTCAAATGCGACTGAACGGTCGGCGTAGTGTCCTCAGTCGGCGTTTTGTCCTGTCGGCGTTATGTCCAGACATATTTTTTTTTAAACCAATTTTTTTAAAATTTTGCACAGAGCCATAATTTCATATTCTAAACAACTTTTCTGACGAACATTATGCCGCATTATTGACCAAAAAGGCACTTTACCTTTATATAAAATAGTTTTTTACATTTTTCATGGACACCTTGATTTTTCAAAAACTAAAAATATGCTTAAAATTGTTTTCATACAAAGCAGGGCGGAATCCCAAAACATGAAAATAAAATTCATAAATTTTTTGCCGATTACACCTATAGTGAACTCAATCCTGGGACACTGTATAGTAGGTAGCTTTAAAAAAAATGTATAATATTTTTCTTTTTGCCGAAATATAAAATTTAATTTTCTTAAAA
Organism: Clivina fossor; assembly: GCA_963966155.1. NCBI lineage: Eukaryota > Metazoa > Arthropoda > Insecta > Coleoptera > Carabidae > Clivina > Clivina fossor. Next base: position 2,074,574 of record OZ014560.1, read on the forward strand.
AAATCAAAATGATATGAAAATGATGAAAATACCTCTCATACAACAGCAAAATCTATCTATCGGTTATTTTCAGAATTTCTTAGAAATATATTTGAAGAAAATGGTTGTAATCCGTGCATTTCGCTTATTTGTCTTTTACTTTTTTATCTATATTCTATTTTTCTCTTTACATTTTGTGTTCAAGTAAATTGCATTGTGTTGCATCTTGTTTATGTATGTATGTAGATTGAAATGAAAATAAGATTTATACGGGCGTTTAAAATATTAACTTTTCAAACCGTTTGTTTAAATTGAATTCGTAACCTGCCATTCTGCTTGGCCATTTATCACTGAAGATATACTCGTATGCAGATATTTGTTATTCAGTTGCCGTTTATTTTTGTATTTTGCCATTGAATCCGATGTTATTTAATGTAATATTATTTAAATTTTAAAATCATTCTGGCTTTATCTGGAAATTGTTAGATATTATTACGAGATATAACTGTCACGGAAATGTAATTAGTAATTTAAAATGTTTAAGAACTCTGGAAATGGAACTAATAAAATGCTCGCACAAAGAATATTACATTTGTAATTTTTATATTTAAATTTAAAATGAAAATAATTCGTTTCTTTTGAAACTTATTGAAATTTATTATTTTGTTATTTAGTAACTTATTTCTATGTTCTGTTTATTTACTCTAAATGTCATTTGTATCTTTTTTCTCCATGCAGATGTACGTTGAGTACGTCGAAACGTCGATTATTAATAAATATTAATACAGAACTGCAACCTAAAGCCGTTTTATTAAAAGAAATATATAATTTTAATTCTATAAAATTTCTAATAAAATTTTTAAGATAGCTTTTCTAGTCATTTTATTTTTTGCTCAGTGTTGCTTCAGTTACCTAATTTTAATCAAATATTTAAACAAAATTTCTGTATATATGAAAAAATTAAATAATTCTATTAAGGGGTTATACCTACCTGCAAATTTTCAAAAAATCGATTTTTTTTTTTATTGCATAAATCGAAAGTATACATATTCAAGAATATTTTCTCAAAAGCGCAAGTTAATCCGATTAAAATTGACAAAGTTATTGTCGAGCAGGTAGCGCGCGCTAGCGGCACGTCACATAAAGGCATTGGGAACGCTCTACGTCATTCCTGTGCGCGTGGACATGCGCAAGAGCGTGTTTACGTTGAATGCCATAACCTCAAACGAACGTGCACAATACGAGGCTGCATGTCAGTGTAAAGAGTGATGATTTGATGATTCTATGTAAGTTCCCAAAAATATTCACTTACAGAGGACTGAACACAACTTGAAACTTTAAACGCAATTATCTCGAAACCATGTTTTCAAAATCGGTGCCAAAAATTTCTCGAAAACTATTCGTTCGATTCAGATGGCTGTGTGCGCATTTTGTTAAGAACTATTTTTTCTAGTACTTAATCGTTCGGATTTTGTCTCTGATTAAATTTCGATTTTTTATAGCCGATCAAAGACAAATTTTTATGGGTCAAAATCGATACTTCAACTTTACAAGGCCGCCATTTTGTCAAAAATGATTTTTTTTTTGAAAATCCATCGATTAAGTACTAGTTTTACTCATGCTTAACAAAACCCGCTTGGTTTTATTGAGTTCAGATAATTCTAGCGCGAATGGGACTTGGCACCGCAAAAGGGTGTCCCAAAAACATCATCCACGGGGAGCAACCGTGCGGGGCACCAAGACGGATTTTTGTAATTTAAAAAATCGCATTTTGTAGAGGAAGACATGCCGAATAAAGTGGAGAAAGTCGTTTTGAAAAATGTTGTGTAGTTTTTGTTTAAAAAAATCCCAAACTTTCGTGTATTTTTCGGCCTTGCAGGTAGGTATAACCCCTTAATATGTAGTGTCGGCAATTTTCCGGAAAACTATTTATTTATGTGATAATGTCAAAGTTGTTCTTATATATGCTTCTAATATTGTGTTTCAAAAAATTATTTAGTGACCCATTAATATTTTTGGTGGTCAATTTTTTTTGCTTGTATATAGAGTAAATTGGCAATAGTCAAATGTTGTTACTTATATACCGCAAAATTTAATTTAAAAGAAAAAATGTCCCGAAAATCAACTTTCTGTTTAAAATATAGATAAAAGTTTGTTTTTAATACGGTATTTTAATATTTCAGCAAATAAAATATAATAATAATATAATTAATAATCAATCATCAGTCTATACTTTTTTAGAGATGTTTTTCAAATGTGTAGAACATTTTATTGGTACGTAATAATAATAGTCGTCTGATGCAATTGGTCTAGCAAGCGACCAAGCGAGCCATCGCAATTTATTTTAGTGGAAAATGCATTTTTGCATGGTTATGAAGGAAGATTGGCCTTGCTGCATTGTTCAGCATGAAATGAAATGAATGAGAACGAACGAACTAACGTAGTTTGGTACTCGCGTACGTGGATTGAAGTCTTATATTTCCGTTCCGAGGCTATTATAATAAGGCTATAAAACCAGAAATCGTTTTGCTATGTCAACTATTGGTTGCCATCGATCGAACACAATTTTTCACTTCACTAGAAATCACGCAAATACTCTCTCGACAAATTCACTTTAAATGTATATGCGCGCACAAAAGTTACATTTTATATTGGATTTTATATATGGTACATGGTACATATTAATATCTATGTTTATTTTTCTTATATTTTATATTTGATAGATATTAAAAAATAATATTTAATAGTTACTTATGTATTAAGTTGTAAACGTGTACGTTATTTTACATACATACATACACAATCACGCCATTTACCCAAATTCTTTTCATCATCCCGAAATCAGTCGCCTCCAAACATTCCTATCCAAGCAAGCAACTTTCGCTTCATCCACATTCATAATTTCTCTCATACATGCTCTTTTATTCCTACTAATTGAAAACTTGCGCTCACGCAAAACACTCTCAATTATATCACTCCAACTACTCATCGGACGTCCACCCAAACGTATACCATCAAAATCATTCAAATAAATCTTTATAACCAAACGTTCATGAGACATTCGCTCAACATGTCCGAACCATCTTAACTGACTAACACCAACTTTAGCTACAACATTTTCTTCGCAATTTCACACTCATCATACACTAATCTATTTCGTACCCGATCTCTCCTATTTACACCACATACCCCACTTAAAAATCTCATTTCCACAGCAGTCATTTTCCGTTTATGCTTTTGCAACCACACCCAACATTCACTGCCATACATCAACGTAGGCACCAAAACTACATTATATATACTCAAAATAGTTAAAATTTGGTAGACGTTGTAAATAGGTCGTTATAAATCATACTGTATATTTAGTTAGTAGTATTTGTAAAATTATATATTTAAACAATATTTTTATAAATCTAATTGACTCAAGAATCGAAAAAACTGTAAAAATATAGCGGAATTACAAAAAAATAATAGTCAAATTTTACTATAAAAAATCTGTAATTTCATTTTGCTATAAATATTCTGTTTTTCTACCTCAAAAATTCTGTAGTTTTTACATAATTTATAATAATCACATAAAGTAAGTAAAAATGACCTAATAAGTCTGTAAAATTGCTTAGTTTCTGCAAATTGCATCGCATACTTGAGAGTAGAATTATATATTGTTGGTATAACTTCTTAAATTATGTAAAATTATAGCTTGCATATTAATATCTGTAATAATTTTATAATATACCCTTTATGTGAATTTTTTAATAGACTTTACTAAAAATTACTGTAATATTACATACATATGTACTTTTCCATTCCATATTATATAATGTTTATAATAGTTTTGATATTATGTATTTTAAAAAAATTATGTTAAAATTACAATTGAGAAATTATACCTAGACATACTCTGGGCATCATAGTGTCTTATGGTTTATAGGTAAAGTTACATATATTTTTTTTATAATTTATTTAACCAAAATTTTATAAAACTCATAAATAATAATGAATAATCATTATTTTCATATCTAAGCACAAATTTTATTTACGATAAACTGTTTCTTAATTTTTTTTAAAAAATAACAAACTCATAAACACTGTTAATATTAATAAATTAACTTGAAAAATCTAAACTCAAATAATAAAACTTGAATATTTTGCAACCGCCAATAAATCATCTAAAAATGACATAGAACATAATGCTTGGGGCTTTATTATCATGCGCTTCGCCAATTTCTACATTTTCCGTGGAAAATAGAAAACTGATTTCATCTGAAATTCAAGTAAAGTGAAAATTAATTACCTAGAATCATTTGCTCAATGTTTTTTAACAAACTAAACATGCATTATAAAGGCACCGCTGCACACACACACACACACAAAAAGCAACGCTTTGACTTGGCTAACTATAGGGCAAGTGCACACAAAATTGTAAATTTGATAATATTAAAAAAAAAAATTGACTTGTTTCTTTAATGTAAAATTTGTAATCTGCTACAACTAATGTAATATTATAATAACAAGATTAGAAGTATATGGGTAAACCCATATATAGACCACTTTGACATTTCTCGGAAAGTTGACAACACAATATCTTTAATAAAATTATAATTTATGTGGACACTAGAAAAAACTTTCCTGAAAATTTGATCAAAATCGAATAAATAATGTAGCCACAATAAAATGTGATTTTTTTCTCGATAAGTTGGCAACACTGTATTTTGTTAAAATTGCATAATTTATTTAGGCACTAGAAGAATTTTTTTATGAAAATTTGATTAAAATCGGTTAAATAGTGGTCATAATGAATTTTCTAATTTTAGTAATTTTTTTCTCGGAAAGTTGGCAACACTGGATATTAATAAAATTATATAATTAATGAGAGCATTAGGGAAATCTTTTCTGAAAATTTGATCAAAATCGGATAAATAACGTAACCAATATGAATTTTCAAAAAATTTAGTAATTTTTTTCTCAGAAAGTTGGCATCACTGGAAAAAAATAAAACCTCATGACCATCTTGGACACTAGACAAATTTATCCTGAAAATTTCATTAAAATCGGTTGAACCGTCTAGGAGGAGTTGCGGCCACAAAATTTTGACTTACGACCGATCGAGCCAGCGAGCTGACGACGCACATCCATACACCCACATAAACTAAGTTCAGACTCGTCATCTAGAGGCTATATGAAGGATTTCTATACAATTTTTTATTTTTTTTGAAAATGTTACAAACACCGTACCAAACGCTATACCACTTTTTCCTTGCTGTCAAAGTGGTAAAAATTTACTTGTTTCTTTAATGTAAAATTTGTAATCTGCTACAACTAACGTAATATTTTAATAAAAACACGGCGTTAATTTCAAATAATAACAAATTAATTAAAGTAGATTTACAAATTCATTAAGCTAAATAAACAACTTCTCTCGTATAAAACTGATATTATTACTTCATAATACAAAATTAATTAAATATAAACCAACTTTATACAATACGAACACAATAAACAAGTAAAGCATTTAAAAAAATAACTTCAAAATTAAATTTATAAAACGAAATCCTTATTAGAGTCAAGGCAAAGACGAACCAGGAGAAAAATAAAACTACAAAAAAAAAAACTCTATCTTCGTTTTACTTAAACGTGTATGCACAGGATGCAAATGTATGCGCGTTTAGTTAGAAAACGAGCGAGCATTGAAGAATTTCATTAAAACTTCAAATAAAACCGAAACGAAAACGATATTTTGTCTCTTTCTATCTCGCAGAACAATACCGCTCTCTCTCTCTTATGGCTACTCTCATTTCATAAATCACCTTTTCAGTGTGCACGTGCACTGACACGTGGATACATACTTTTAACGGTTGAGGTTATATATCAGCTGTGCGACTAGGCGCCATATTAGAAAAAAACCGAATGAATGTCCCGAACAATGCCGAAGGATGAACTATACAAGGACAATATTGTGTTGATGAGATTAAAATTTGTTAGTTATTGTGCGTATGAGTTATAGTGGTCGCGTGCCAAAAGTAGTGTATACATAGTATACAATGTACAGATTTTTTCTATTTCATTTTATTTAATACGATGACGTTCTGTGGTGGCCACAGCAGATTTTATATTTATATCTCGTTAGTAATATATCATATTACATAATGTTTGTAATATAGTTCTGATATTATGTAATGTCTCATAGTGTCTCATGGTTTGTTGGTAAAATTACATTTTTTTTTTTAAGTGTATGTTTTATATATATGTCACTGTAAAAGCGCGAAAATTGGTGAATCCTAGGATAGACGCGTTAAACCTAAGATTTACCAATTAGATATAGTAAATGTACGAAAAATGGTGTCAGTTATTTAATTTTGGGCTTTTACCAAGCCAAAGTGGTCAGGTTAGGTTAGATTAGGTTAGGTTAGGTTAGTTAGTTAGTTAGTTAGTGGCGTGGCAGAAGTCCGAAATTATATTGATGATACATTTTTTCATAGTTTTACCACATGAAATTGGTAAATCCTAAATGTAGCGCGTACATTCTAGGATTTACTGTTTTTCGAGCTCTTACGGTACTTAACATATATACAATTTAATATTTGATATAAACTAATATTCAATTATTTTTGGAATATTTATAAACTAGTAAAGTATAAACTAGCAAACATAATAAAAGGTGAATAACCAAATAGTAGGTTTTACATAATTTCGTTGTCCTTGACCGTCCTTGGCAGTAATAAATTATAAAAAAGACGAAAGAAGAAAAAGGACTTGATTATATTTTGGCGTGACGCAACATTGTTACGCACGTCTTGCATTCATATATTGTACGTAATAGCGATATAGCCAGCACATGCTACTGACTCATTTGCTATTCAATTCTGAATTAATAAATGTAGGTTTTTAGAAAATAATTACGTTTTATTATTATTTTATATCTTAATTATATTTATATGGATCAATATTATATTAAATATTATGACATATTGTTACGTCGTTGTAATAAAATAATGTTTAAAATAATAATAATAATGACAAACTTTCTACAACATCATTAAATTTTGAGGATTCTGTTTTGTTACTGTAAACAATCTTGTTATGGCGACATTCTTGTAGTTAAAAAATTGTTAAAAATTATTATTTATTTTTTTTTAAATTAAATAAAATTTAAATAAAAACAATTTTTTAAATAATTATATTAACATATACAGACGTAACTATAATATTATTCCTTTTTACTCGTAAACAAAAATCAACTTTATTTAAAATCACCGACAAATCACTGTCTGATATAAATAATTATTTTCCTATTTTTATCATTTTCCAAACTCTTCGTTTTTGTATATCAATCGTTCAAAAATTACAATGTCAATCTAACATTTTAATATCAAATACTATAAAACAGTTTTCTAAGCAGTATCATTTAAACAATTTGTACAATATATTTAATTCAATTTAAAAAAAAAACTAATAATATACAAAATACAAAGCCAAAATGATACCGTATGCGAGCGTATTTATTTCCAATAAATTCAAACTGATTGAATGACAATCAGGGGAAGGGGGGGGGGGCTTTCGCTTGCCAATATGTCCAGACAAGTAAAGTTATTGAGTAAGGGTTGACCCAATCGTATTGTTACTCGTTATACCACTGTCCCGTAACTCTAGTAACTCGCTAAATATTTATGCGCTGTTCATGAAAATTTTATTACTGTAAGTGGCTCGGTGGGAAAGATTTATTTTAACGGATTATTTTACTGACCAATGTACGCGATTTCAAAATTTATTCGGTTACTATTCCAGCTGCTATAATGATGACTATTTGCTTTTGAAAAATTTATTGCAAATAATTTATTAGTGAATAACAACGTTAATTATATTCGATTCACGAAATGTTCAGAATCAGAGACCGAATTTATCAATATAAATAATAACAAATTAATGTAGTATAATAATAATGTAATAATTTTAAATTATTTGTCTTTTCAAATCATATAATTACAAATGTTGTATAAATATACATATTGTTGTAAATATAAATATTTTAAATAAAAGTTTGTGTTATTGTACATAAACTATTACTAATGTTTTACATTTTTTGTTATAAAATCATTACAATACAAAAATAACAAAACTATTTAATAAATATAGTTGCTTATTGTAGATAATAACTCAATACCATTTTTTTTAACGCAATAGTTATTATTTGAACAAGGTCAGAAGAAATTTTTTGGCTTTGTTAATAACATATTTACTTTAACATAGTAAAATATTTTTCAAAACTCATTGTATTAATATAAAAACTGTTCTAGGATAAAATTTTGTTAATTATTTATATAAAAACGACGTTTGAACGAAAGTTGAGCGCTTATCTTTATCAGGTCAAACATTTATCAATGACATAAATGTACATACAAGTTGCTAGGTAACATACAAGTAACTAGATCACATGAATTATAGTTTTTTAATTAATGGAAACCAAATTTTATTTAACTCAATGCCCTTACAGTGATTTATGTTATTCTTTTCTTTATAAATCTATTGCTTCTCTTACTAATCTGCTGCTAATATTGATTGGTCTAGCAATTATTACGTCATGAAGATATTCTAAAGCAAGTTCACCAATAGCAGAATTTATCTGGATGATTCAGATATGAATATTTTACTTTATAAAATTTAACTTTCTATGATTATAAGTAGTTTTTTTTTATAATACTTTAACTTTAACAGTAAAAAATATTGTATCAACAAATAAAAAATAATAAAATCAGTCGGTTTTAAATGTCAAAATTATGTTTAAAAAAAAAAAAAAAATTAAGCCGCCATCAGAAAGAATACATTATAATAACGGCACAAACTGGCCAATAAAAAGTTTTTAATCAAATTATGAAACTTAAAAAATCTAGTATTTTTATAATTTTTATTTAACATAGTATAAAATCTTTTTATAGTATATTTTGATAAATAAATTTCCAAATTTAATTACTTATATAAATAAAATAAAAAATCCGTTTAATATACTCTATTGAGTCATTCTATTAAAAAAAAATTTATATCGCAAAAGTTGTGACATGGATACAAATAATTTTGCTAATAAATTATGTGTATTTTTGTTTTGTACTGTGAAAATATCTTTAATAAAACTCATTCTAGGTAAATATATAAATTGGGTATATTATAATATTTGTAGAATATATATTTTTAGATACAAATAATGTGTTAGATTATCATATATTCATCATCTCTGTTAACAGTAAAATATAGCTTGAAACCGCTTTCAGGTTGTTTATTATAAATAAATGAAAAACGCAGACAATACCTTGTAGCCGGCCATGGTAATTTAAATGGAAAATTACCAGTATTAGGTATGAAATTCTCAACATAATAGAAACCCTAAAAAATCAACAGTACCATGTATCATAAATTTTATTTCAAATTAAAATGCAATATTTACTTTTTTAACCGGGCAGTGATCGGGATAATTTCCATGTATTTCGTTCTTTATAAAATTATATTCATTCTGAAGATAATCGCAAAATCTTCGCCTAATTTCAAATGGTACATGACGGTATGTGTTACTGTACATAGCAAACAGAAAAATTTCTATCTAAAAGAAACCAAATATATATATAAAACACAAACAAAACATAATGCGGTATTCCCATTTGTAGCATCGTTTTTCAACATTTTTTTTAGGAACTTTTACAACAAATACAGTAAAGAACAATTATACCGCTGGAAAGTGTATTTATTGAAGTTTTGAGCCGTATTTTTTTGTTTCAAAAAGTCAAATTTTCACTTAAAACAATGGCGTCAAAATGATCAGATCAAAATGCAGATTTACCAATGGTGGCAGATAAAATTTGCGTTCTACATTTCTGAAACAAAAACAAGTTAGTTAGTTGTAACACATGTAACTTTTGTTGGAACCTACAATACATTTTGTACCCCAAACAAAAAAAAAGCACTTTTTTAAAAAGGCCGGAATTTTGAAAATAATTGTAAAAATTATACATTTTGTAGGTTTCAATGAAAGTTGTTACAAGTACCAACATCTAATTTGTTTTTGTTTCAGAAAATCTGAATTTGGACCTGATCATTTTGACGCCATTTTTTTAAGTAAAAATTTGACTTTTTTGAAAAAAAAATACTGCTCAAAACTTCAATAAATACACTTTCCAATGGTATAATTGTTCTTTACTTTATTTTGTAAATGTTTCCAAAGAAATGTTGAAAAACACCTAAAAAATTGATGCTACAAACGAAAATATCCCCCTTTTGACAACGTAAATGTTATAAGAACTGAAATAAATAAATTAACTAAAACACCAGCCATTGTTTTTTTTTGCAATGTTATGCGATGGTGATAAAAATGTTATAAACTGAAGTATTCATATGATGCGTTTTTTTTAACACACTTTATGTACAAAATGAACATTAGTTTCATATTTTTCAACAAAGATTTCATAGGAACAATATTTAGTCTTTATATTCATTGGATTTCAATTTTCGTAAAATATGAAAACTTTTATGAAATTTTATAAATTTAAAAAAATTTAATTACATTGTCGTAGAACGAAAGTAAACAAAATTTAGTAAATAATATGTAAAACGTGACTAAATTTTTAATCGATTGAATTGAACTGAAAAAAAAACAAAACTTATGTTTATATGACATTTTTCACTCGAAATAACCTCCCTAACAAACTGTTAAAGTTCGATACACTCATTATGAGTAATCTTCTAAACTATTTAATCAATATTTGTAATTTATTTACCTCTAAACTCTCCGGTAAATCTTTAAATATATCTGTATATAAGCTGGTTGTAAAAGTTGTTCTGTTATATTTTACAGTAGTTACATTAAAACTAAGAAAATTGCCTGCATTGTTTAATATTTCTGTTCTTTCCAAAATGATTTTCCAACATAGCTGAAAATAATTTTTAATAAATATTTATAAACAAATTTTTTTTAAATTATTACTTACACCAGTACTTATGAAAATAATTAAAACGAATATCTTAAACATTTTTATTATTCATACATAACTTAGGTGATATTAGATATGTGTACATATAAAAAATAATTTGCAATGTTTTTATATTTTGTTATAATTTCAATCAATTTATATTTGAATGGTCCACGTCAAAACGGAAATCGTCTATTTAAATATAAATATGATTTTATAATTATACATAATCAGAACTTTATTATAAATGTAATTATATATTATAATAAAAAACCAAATAATATAAACTATATTTTATGAACTAGAGTTAATTACATATAATATATAATTTTTCATATTTTTTGTGAATTTTGTTTTTATTCTGTACACTAATAATAATACAATACAACAATTAACTATTTTTAGACATAAAATTACCAATTTAAAATATAAATGTTAATATGTCCGCCAAAACTAAAAACAATGGCCCCGTATCCTAACTTCACTTTTAAAAGTGATTTTTGTCAAAAGTACTTTTGATGTTAACTTAAAATTATTTATTAAGCAATTTTAATTAGTATATTTGAATTTTATAATATTAGATATGCAAGAAATATATCAAAAATAGAAATACTACTCATATAGCTACATCAGCTGTGTTTTTTTTTACATTCCACTCAGATTAGTAAATCTTTTAAATGAGCTGAGTTTTGCTGAGTGAGTTGTATTGATAAATAAAACAGTTTATTTGAAAGTTACGTTTAAAATCTAAGTTCCACATATGATATAACCTAAAATATTAGATGTATTTGGGTTGTTTGCGTTGATAATTGATTGCAACTCGTCGGATATCTATTGTTTGATTTCAAAATAAAATATTCAAATATAAATGTCAACCAGTATCAAACACGTTATCAAATCTTAAACTAGGAAAATTTGAATTTCGCATGTGCGCTCACTTACTCAGCTCAGCTAAACACTAGCTAAATATGCAACTCAGTATCGGAAAAGGGGGCAGCAATTCACTCACTTCGAACTCAATTACAAGACGATAAATAAAACAGCTATTATTTCAAGGTTATTGATGAGCTGAGTTTTTCGGTAAAAAAAAACACAGCTATTAACTACAAAAAAATAAACAAAAGAGCTGGGAATACCATATTTTTGAAAAATGTATACTATTATTTGGCTTCTTACACCTAATTTATGTTCATTTTTATTATATTATTACAAATTCTACGTCTATTACTAATACAAGGTGGTTAAAAAGTTACATATGCCCAACAACTTTGAATACATTGACAAGTACAATTAATTCTATACTAAAAAAAATTTAAATGTTTACAATTTTATAGAATAATTACCGCAATTTTATCTAGATCAGATGTCGCTGACTGTAATATAAAAAAAATATTAATTATATTCGGAAAAAATATCATTAACTAATTAAAAACAAAATGCAAATAAATAATCGATTCCCAAAGCTAAATAAATTTTGTAAATGGAAATTATTTTGCAATCTAATTCAATATTGCGTAGATTTAATACCGCACGCAGTACATATTTCATCATTATTGTTTCAATGTAGAAATTACGCCCTCAATATCTCTCCAATTTACCCCAAAAACCGCGCGCTCACCAACCTCTAAGCAAGATAAATGTCTTATTAACCATTTTTCTCCTACACTCTAAAAAAAATTATGTATAATGTTATCTACAAACCATGAGACACTATAATGCCCAGTATTTCTAGATTATAATTAAACAACTGCATGGGCTGGAAAAGTACATATGTATGAAATATTACAGTTTTTTTTTTAGTTAATTTACAGAACTTCAGTAAATTTGCTGCTATTTTCCATAAATAGCTAAAATTTGTTTAGTGCTGTATTATTGTTGGTATAATTATACACATTTCTAAATTTACATAAACGATGTATTTTGAAATAAATAATATTTTATTAATATTATTACATAAAATATGTACTTAGTCTCATTATTTTAATGAATTATTACAAATATTAATACGCAAGCTGTAATTTTATATAATTTAAGAAGTTATAGCAACAATATGTAATTCTAAATTAAGTATGTGATATAATTTGCAGAAAGTAAACAAATTTTTCATACTTATTAGGTTATTTTAACTTACTTTATGTGATTATTATGAATTTTGTAAAAATTACAGAATTTTCAGGTAGAAATACGGAATAAGATTTTTTATAGTAAATTTTCGTTATTTTTTTACACTGTATTAAAATAAAAAAACAAAAAATTCAAAAACCCGTGCTAAAAAATGCAACGATAATACATTTTAGTGGACATTGCACAGCAACGCGCACACAGCAACGGATTAATTGCGATAAAGAGAATATGCGACGCTGTGCGTGCATACGTGCGTGTATTATGGTGCGTTCCAGCACGAGTAATAACTCCTGCAGGCTGTACGACTGATTTATAAGGTGGCGAAGTAGGAAATAGGGGGGTGCGCGGTGTGCATAGTGTTGCACCCCGCGTTCACCTAATTTATAACCGGCTTTAAACGGTCCGCGCGTTGTTTTATTGGCTTCGCGATGAGATACGACTTTCGTCCTTACATCCCCTGAAACCGATTCAATACTGATGCAAAAATGAATAGTTGCTTATAAATATATATATATATATATATATATATATATATATATATATATATATATATTTTCAATATTAATCTATATTAAATATTACCTTACCATATTGTCTATGTAGAAAGATATCATTTATTATATAATATATATTAGGGTGGTCCTTAAAAATAAAATTGCAGACCGGACAGAAAATGATTTTTGGGTATGAGACAATAAGAAAAAAAAAACGCATATAACACTTTTTAATCACAATTTACTGGTGCCTAAAAAGCAATGAAGTTTTTAAAAAACGTTATTTTTTGATATTTTCTGTTTATTTTGGAAAATAATGACAATGGCCCGTATTCTCACCTCACTTTTTCGTGAAAAAGTGCTTTTATCATCAATTTCAAAATAATTTTTTACTTCTGTTTTTGATCAAATATATATAGTTTTTCTATTTTCGATCATTTTTATTATATTTGGTATTATAAAATTTAAATAAACTATTATAAAGTGCTTAATAAACAATTTTAAGTAAACGTCAAAAGAACTTTTGGCAAAAATCACTTTTATAAATTAGGTGAGAATACGGGCCAATGTCGTTTCAGATGTTTGTAAATTTTTGTATTAACGAATCTGACATAGAAAACCGAACAAAATAATCATTTTAATATTTATAACACTAAAGGCATCAGTAAATAGTGATTAAAAAATGTTATATGCGTTTTTTTCTTATTTTCTTATATCAAAAAATCATTTTCTGCACGGTCTGCAAAATATTTTTTAAGGACCACCCTAATATATAAATTTACATAATTAATATTATTAAAATATTTATTAAATAATGATATTTATTCATTCTTATCAATAAATGTTTATATTCTGATTTGAAGGCGTTATTTACATACTAATGCTGTTATTTTGTATTATTCCAGACAAAATTTGAGAAATTAGTAGGTTAATTTGAAGTATTTCATTAAATTTATGATTTTCGAAGAAATTAAATCGTTAAAATTGTAATTAATTAAGAACGTAGTTAATTAAGTATAATGAATGATATATTAATTGATAGCTTTTATTGAGTACGAGTTTTGTACTACTACAAATTTGTAAATTATTAAATAGTAATATGAATAATTAATAGAAATTGTAAATTTTAGAACGCTTTATTCAAAATAATTTTTTTTAATATTTCTAATACATATTTCGTGAAACAAAACTAGAGGAAGATGTAAGCTATCGAATGCTGTAACTCGAATTAAAATTCGCTAATTAATTTTGTAGTTATAAAGCAAAGCATTAGTATGGCGAGGAATAGGATTTATTGCTAGAATTTTATTGCTAACTTGTCAGGAGTATAATTTTAATAGATTTATGATAATATAAATTCTAATTTGTTCAGAAACTTGTAAAAATCATTTTTTCGAAGGTAAAGTTTTGTGATATGGAACAAAAAAGAAATCGACTGATGATATATTAAAATTTTCTCACAAAACTAATAAGTAATCTTGTAAAGCATTCGACAGACTTGTAAAATAAAACAAGAATAGAAGTATATGGGTAAACCCATATATAGACCACTTTGACATCTCTCGGAAAGTTGGCAACATAATATCTTTAATAAAATTATAATTTATGTGGGCACTAGGAGAAACTTTCCTGAAAATTTGATCAAAATCGAATAAATAATGTAGCCACAATGAATTTTTAAAAAAATTGTGATTTTTGCTCTCTTGATAAGTTGGCAACACTGTATTTGGTTAAAATTGCATAATTTATTTAGGCACTAGGAGAATTTTGTATGAAAATTTGATTAAAATCGGTTAAATAAATAGTGGTCATAATAAATTTTCTAAAAATTTTGTAATTTTTTTCTCGGAAAGTTGGCAACACTGTATTTTGTTAAAATTACGTTAATTATATGAATACTAGAAGAATCTTTTGTGAAAATATGAGAAAAATCGGTTAAATAACATGGCAATAGTAAATTTTTAAAGACATTAGTAATTTTTTTCTCAGAAAGCTGGCAACACTGGATATTAATAAAATTATATAATTAATGGGAGCATTAAAGAAATCTTTTCTGAAAATTTGATCAAAATCGGATAAATAATGTAACCACAATAAATTTTTAAAAACTTTAGTAATTTTTTTCTCGGAAAGTTGGCATCACTGAAAAAAAATAAAACCACATGACCATCTTGGGTACTAGACAAATTTATCCTGAAAATTTCATTAAAATCGGTTGAACCGTCTAGGAGGAGTTGCGGGCACAAAATTTTGACTTACGACCGAGCGAGCTGACGACGCACATCCATACACCCACATAAACTAAGTCCAGATTCGTCATCTAGAGGCTATATGAAGAATTTCTATACATAATTTTTTTTTTTTTGAAAATGTTACAGACACCGTACCAAACGCTATACCACTTTTTTCTTGCAGTCAAATTGGTAATAACATAATTCAACACGTAAACAAATATGTCCTTGGTTGTAGACAGCTGTTGAGAATCAGTATGCAATTCCTCGTTCATCCTAAATGATCTAATTTGTGTTTTGTGTTATGACGTCATCCCCGCCACCAAAGCTGTTAGATGCAATCACTGCATACGGAACGGTTGGCAACCGTTTGACCTCAATTAACCGGCATCGACCGTAATTTATCTATGAACCGCTTGCCGACATACGAATCGGCAAGTTTCAAGTTTAATGCGATGCACACGCATCATCAAAACAATTCATAGCTCTCGGCTCAGTTCGAGCTGTTTATTAATCTGTTGTTTGGCCCCCGATCATCGTTGCAATAATCTAGAGTGAATTCATAATGATTATAATCGGTTACAGATTGTAGTTTATTAGAAAATTTTCATTGAATTGTTATTGCTTATACATTGAATGTTAGATGAGGACTGATTGACAAAGAAGGTCGTAGTATCTATCTATGTGTCTGTGTCTGTTTTTAAACAATTACGAATAAAATTACAGCAGTTGAGTAATTATACCTAGAAATATTGGGCATTATAGTGTCTCATGGTTTGTAGGTAAAATGGTGTCGTGTCACTTGCGTACGTGTCAGATGCGTACAAACATTATTTAGTATCACTTGCGTACAAATAAGGGTCGGCTCAAGCACAGATAGTGAAGGTACTTAGGCCGAGTGTCAGATGCGTACAGAGGTTTGGGAAATCTCGAGTCAATAGTGGTATATCATTTGCGCCACAAAACCCTATCATCTACGCCACTGTTAGCTTAGGGTAGGTTAGGTTAAGGTTTAAGGTTTAGTTATGTTATTATTCAATATAGGCGCCTATCTCATCGGCGCAAATGATTGGCTAGGTTAGGTTAGGTTACCTTTTAATCTTGTGAAACCATGCGCGGAAGACAACTCTTTTTGTCTCAGGTATAATTCCAAATTTTGTGAGACAACTCGGCCCTGCCCATTAATCTACACAAATTAAATTTAAACCACTAAATATAAACTTGGTCAATATTAAAATTGAATACTAACTTGATTATTTGTAACAGATTAGTTTAATTATTATTTTCTAAAAATAATGTACGTAGAGTACCTACGTCGAAACGTCAATAATATACTCATATATTTATGTATATTATGTATTATATATTATGTATTACGTAGGTGCATAATTATCTGGAGTTTTTTTTTATAACCTGAAAATAAAATGATATTTTGTTAAACAAGATTAGAAGTATATGGGTAAACCCATATATAGACCACTTTGACATTTCTCGGAAAGTTGGCAACACAATATCTTTAACGCAAGTAAGCCTATTTCGGTAAAATTACATAATTTTTTTTAGAGTGTAGATTATTTTGGTGACAACGCTCACGCTGTCACGCATATATTCAATGTTTTAACTACCTAAATAATTTTTGAAAACACCTATATCCCAGTTAAGCATCTTAAAAATTTTCAACATAACACTATATCAAACCACATATTCCGAGAGTGGTCGAAACTTTTACAATTTCTATCGTGCCGCGAATTTCGATTCCGTGATATTCGGCACTATTTCCGATCGTTTTTACTCTAAAAGACCAACCAACACTATTATGGTTAACCACGGCGCAACGAGCGCAACTACTTGAAACGAAGTGTAAAATAAGAAACCCGAAATTTATGAGCACTATACTTCGCCTTTCATGCCAAAAACGTTAAGGAAAGGCGAGTTAACCATGCATAGCGCCGATATGTTTTTTGCGTGCATCTTGGTTTGTGAGTTGCACCAGGTTAACTTAGAGTTTGTCCCCAGTGGTAAAGATTTTTTCGATTTTTGCTTTTGTCCGTTTCAATAGCCGAGAAATATTACGATGCTTGTCGACTGGAGAAAAATGAGTATTTAGAAAAGTCGCTAGAGCAAGGATGATTTCTACAATTTATAGTTCAGATTTCTTTTGTTAAATAATATAAATATTGTAGAATTATTATATATATATATATATATATATATATATATATAGATTAGATGTTGTATAATGGGTGAAGCAGCTAATGTTATAAAAATCAAAAACTCATTTGATATTCACAAGCTTTCGGCAACAATTTGTTCCTTTTTCAAGTGTTGTCTGAAATGGACCAACTTTATTAGAAAAATTGTTTTTTTTGACAAATGTGTGAATAACAATATGTATATAATAAAAAAATTTAATTGTAAACAGAAATTGTTTTCTTAAAATTAACATACAAATTTATATTTATATTTAAAGTAACAAATTTTTTCTAGACTATATAACAAAAACAGAAAACAGATTAAAAAACTAACTATCATTTATTTTAAATTTAAAAATAATCTTGTAAAATTTGATATGTATAGTTTCTAAGAAGGAAAAAAAGGCACAAATTGTTGCCGAAAGCTTGTGAATATCAAATGAGTTTTTGATTTTCTTCATCCATTATACAACATCCAATCCATATTATTCCAGCCATAAAATATAACTTAACTATATATATATATATATATATATATATATATATATATATATATATATATATATATATACAGTGTGTAAAGTGATGAGGTTTCCTATAGGGAAAAAAAATTAATATGAGTTTTTATGAGAAAAACTTATTCTTTACAAATAATTTTGCTTCTATCAGAACCCCTTATAGTCAAAGAAAAATCCAGTAATCACTTAAGATAAGATCAAAAATAAATATGACGATTGTTACATCAGTATCGTGTTACCCATGGATTACTTGTTAATAATAATAATTATATTTTGGCAAATTAATAATAATAATAATAATTAGAAAATAAGTCTCTTGTATAGCAAATATTTTTAACATTTTTCACACGATACTGATGTAATATTCGGACTTAGTCATATTTAAAATCAACAACTCGACATAATATCAAGTTTTTGATCTTATCTTAAGTGATTACTGGATTTTTCTTTGACCATAAGAGGTTTTGATAGAAGCAAATTATTTTATAAAGAATATATATATACAGTAGCGCAGCCAGGATTTTGTCTTGGGGGGGCCCAAGGATTTTATCTTGGAGAAACAAAAAAAAAAGCAAATACTAACCAGATTTTCACTTTATCTTACATGAATCGAATAATTGATAGTTTAAAATAATGAATAGTTTAAAATAATGAATTTTGGCTCAATATTTTGGGGTAAATAATTGTAGCGTTAGAAGTGACTGCTGAATATATGAGTAAACGAATAAAAATTGTGCTAATTCTGCTAGCCTGGGGGGGGGGGGCGTCGGCCCCGCCCCCCTTGGTTGCGCCACTGTAAATAAGTATAGAGATGGTGCATAATTATCAGGCGTTTTTTAAACAATATTTATTATAAAAAAACAAACATAAAAACAATAGGATTTTTAAATGATTATTTCGGAGCGCAGCCACCATCTACTTCAATAACTGCTTCCCCCATTTGCTTGGAAAACGGTCGATTCCACTTGTAAAGTGACGATTCTTTTAATAAAAAAGTAAACAAAACATCAATTTTTATTAACAAATAATCCGCCTACAAAAATGCCTGATAATTATGCACCAAGCCAATAATTGCATGACACAATTAGTTTTCAAACATAGTAAAAAAATCTTTGAGATTGATATATCGAATTCGATATATCGATAATTGATTTTAATATTTATATATCGATATTTCGATATATACAGATACAATTTAAATATTTATGTATTCAATAAAAAATTTAATTTATATCAATCAATAAGTAAATTAAATAATGTATCTTTACATTAATAACTTAATTAAAATTGAAAACTGAAATTTTAATAATGTTTCAATTTTTACATTAAGAATAAATAGTTTATTTTAAAAAATATCTGTGAATTTTTTATTTTTATTATAAAATTACAATAAAACATATGGTAAAATTACTATCAATTTTTTATTTTTATTATAAAATTACAATAAAACATATGGTAAAATTACTATCAATTTAAATTTCCATTGACTTTTTACAGTGTAATATGGGTATAGAAATCACATTCAGTTGATTCAGTTGGTGTATTATGAGTGAGAGATTCTAAGCTGCGTTTTGATAAATTAATATCTTCAATTCTTGCCAGCAATTCTTTAATAAATATTGGGTGTTCTCCAGCATTAGAGTTTGTTGGTACTAAAGAAATCAATTTACATATATATTGTTTCATATTTCCATATTCTGTCAAAATCATTTGATTATTCTGTTGATTATTTAATTCATCAACTTGTTATTTTAATTCCTCACATTTTTTCTCTGTTTCTTCACCTTTAGCTATTTCCTCTTTCAGTCTTTCGTAAAGTTGCAATAACAGATCTTTTGTTTTAATGTTAGATGTATTATCTGATTCAGCCATTTTGCTAACTTTTGTTTTAATTTCTTTTACTTTTCGGTGATTATTCGCGATTTCGTTTTGAATCTGTGGTAATACAGTTTGTCGTTTATTTGTAATTTTGTTATTTTTTAAGATTTTTTTCGATTTTGGTACAAGTTTGCAGTTGAGTAATGACGTGTAAGTACCATATGTTGACGTATTTAAAGTTGTCGAAAAGTAGCACCATTGGTATTGTGTGTTAGTTTCATCACTTTGCTTGCTTTTAAAAATATCTAAAATACGTTCAATAGTGCTTGGATCAAGGTTGTTACTTCGAAAATCTGCAATTTCTAAAGATTTATTATACTCTATAACATCAATGATTTTTCCTCCTATAGCTTCTGAGATATTACATCGCTGCATATCAATGGCTTTAATCCATAGATCATCTTCAAGTTCATTTAAAATGTATTCTAAACCTTCGTCACTCATATTAGGATTATTATGAATGGTAATTCTTTTTAATCCAGCCAGATTGTTTACAATCGGATCCTCATAGCGAAGAGAAGTCTGCCAACTGTCGCTGTATCTATGAATTTGCTGAAATTTTATTAACTTTGCTAAATGTTCTCCGCTTTTCGGTCCGAGTTTACAATCTGACAAATTAAGCACTTCTATATTGCGCAAGGAATGCAATGTATCGCATATTTCGAGACAGCCATCATCTTCAACTCTACAAGATTTGAAAGAAAGATACTTTAAGCTTTTATTTGTCATTAACGATTCTAATACCATTTGCAAATATTCTCCCATAATTTGTAATCCATCTAATTCTAAACACGTTAAAACTGTTGATAATTTTAAACAGTTTCCAATAGCTTTTAACAGATTTTTCAGAATATATTTTGTACAAATAGTTATAAGTCAAACGCATTAAAACATGTTTTGGAGTTCCAAAACATGTTTTAATGCGTTTGACTTTTTCTTCTGTATCAGCATTTTCAATAACTTTTTGAGTTGCTAAACGGCTTTGAATTGATATAACATGGAGTGAAGTGTCAAGCCCTAAAGCATTTATGACTGGCTGCCAATCTTTAATTTTGATGCGATCAGCAACAAATTCGAGAATTTGATCATTTTTTTGATTTTGTGATCGTACAAGACAGATAGGATTTGTATGTTGACGACGACATAGTTCAGCATACCACAAAAAAAAATTGTTCAACGGTTTTACATTTGAAGATGATGAAACACAAGAAGATTTATTTGAATAAGCAGACTTATTTTTATTAGAAAATTTACTGTAACAAATTATTAGTTATAGAATATGTTGCATTATAAATTTATATATATATATATATATATATATATATATATATATATATATATTGATTACCTTGCATGTGAAAATGTACGACTGGCAGTTGCACTGAAAATGAAAGCATAATTATTATTGCTACTATATAGTCAAAATTTTGAAATTGTAAAATACCTGGATGATGAACTATGTCTGTCAAATGGTGGTGTCATTTTTATTTGTACAATATACAGACAGCTAATTTGATGAAATAAAATAAATAAAAATTATAACCAACACCATAGAATACATAAATTAAACATGTAGATAAAAAAATCTAATAAAATATCTACGCGTCTAACATATTGAACTTCTAATATAATAAATGAAATGCTAAAAAAAAAATCATTTTTTTTATCATATGTAACTTTGTTTTTAATTTTATTAAAACACTAGATTGTTATAATATTTTGTTTTCTACTTAAATATCTTATTAAAATATTTAGATAAAATTACTGGTTAAATTTTTGTTTAGCTTAAAAAATTTATTTACAAATATAATGTAATACGTAACATTCTGTCAAAAAAAAAACTAAATAAAGAAGCCACAATATAATATTAATTTCACAGAAATATCAATTTTTATTTCAAATAGAAAACATATTTTAATTTTATGTTCGTAAATAAATACGCACATAAAAAAATTTGTGGACATTACATGGACTACAAGATATTATTCTAAAATTTACAACAATATTGTAATAAAACAAAAAATCGTTGCTTTTTTACAAAATTAAAGTTATTAATATCTACTGCTAATTAATTTTTTTACTGCAATTGTACAAAAACCAACTTCTTGCAACATTGTTGTAATTTTTAAAATAAAATATCTTGTAATATTATTTACAAACTTTTTTCTGTGTAAAAATTAATAAACAGTAAATATTAATTACTTCAATACTGTAAATAAATAACAATTTTCTGTTCTGTTACAATATCGTAATTTTTCAAATAAATATCTTGTAGTCCATATGAAGTCCACAAATTTTTTTTCTGTGCGTATATACGTAAAATATTTACATATTTATTTTCACATTTTATTAAAAGAATGTTACGTTCAATTTTAATATATTTCTACATATTTTACATATTTTTACATATTTCTAATCAATAACAATTATTTTATTTTTATCAAATACAGCCGAGCTCCGTGTGCAAGTAAAGTATCTTACTTATAATTGTACTATAAACAGTGGCGCAGCCAGGATTTTGTCTTGGGGGGGGGGGCAAGGATTTTATCTTGGAGAGGCAAAAAAAAGCAAATACTAACCAGATTTCCACTTTATCTTACATGAATCAAATAATTAATAGTTTAAAATATTGAATGTTGGCTCAATATTTTGGGGTAAATAATTGTAGCGTTAGAAGTGACTGCTGAATATATGACTAAATGGATAAAAATTGTGCTAATTCTACTAGCCTTGGGGAGGGCCGAGGCCCGTCGGCCCCCCCCTTGGTTGCGCCACTGTATATATATATATGTATATATAATTCACGACTAGAATATATTTTAATGTAAGTTTTATTAATATTGAATTAAAAATCTTTCTAATTTACTATAAAATTTTAATAAGAACATATTCCATATTTTAATGTACACGAGAAATGCAAGCGAAAGCAAAAACCAAAAAGAGAGAAACCAGAGATTTAAAATCTAAACGAGATCCAAGTTAGGTCCTGGACGTAATGTTTTTCTGTCGTGCAACGGATGTGGAACCTAATTCTTATTTATGTTGCGTGCTTCCGTACGCGTATCGTCGAATTATGTAAATTTTTCACTGATTTTAATCTGATGCGCGCCCACTCTCTCCCCCATTTTGCCAGCAATGAGATGTGCGTATACGACATTTCGCTTGACGCTAAAACGCAAACGAAATTGATGCAGCCTGCCCGTGTAACACTGTAGTTAATTGAGTTGCTGATGTTGCCAGGCAGCTAGGCGCTAATGATTCGCAATTGTTTCATTAAAGTTTAGTGATTTTTTGGTGTAGAAAACAGAGGAAAATTGTATTCTTAAGGAAGACATCTTGAAAAGCACAGCAATCTAAAGTAATGACTGTTAAATTTGCAAATTTTATTAAGCAATTTTGAAATCTGTTAATACATATTGACAAAAAATACACCCTTGAGCTAAAATTTGCTTTTTAAACTGATTTATAACCCTGGTACTAACTAATAATATAAATAATTTTTAAGTATTTGTATTTTTTATATATATATACAGTGTGTAAAGTGATGAGGTTTCCTAAAGGGAAAAAAGTTTTAATATGAGTTTTAGGAAAAAAAACTTATTCTTTATAAAAAATTTTGCTTCTATCAAAACCCCTAATATTCAAAGAAAAATCCAGTAATCACTTAAGATAAGATCAAAAACTTGATATTATGTCGAGTTGTTGATTTTAAATATGACTAAGTCCGAATGTTACATCAGTATCGTGTGAAAAATGTTAAAAATATTTGTCATAGAAGAAACTAACTTTTCAATTATTATTATTATTATTAATAATTTGCCAAAATATAATTATTATTATTATTAACAAGTAATCCATGGGTAACATGATACTGATGTAACATTCGGACTTAGTCATATTTAAAATCAACAACTCGACATAATATCAAGTTTTTGATCTTATCTTAAGTGATTACTGGATTTTTCTTTTACTTATAGGGGTTTTGATAGAAGCAAATTTTCTTATAAAGAATAAGTTTTTCTCATAAAATTCATATTAAAATGTTTTCTTTATAGGAAACCTCATCACTTTACATATTGTATATATATATATATATATATATATATATATAAACATTTGTCCATTTTTGACATAAACACTCTTGAATTGCAAAATGTAAGTCAAATTTTGTTAAATACATTTTTTTTATCTAAATATTGGTTACTATAGATTTATTTACAAATCTTTAATTATATTAAAAAACATAAACAAATATATGAAAACACTGAAAACTATTTATCCGATTGAATTCATGCAGCTACTAAATAAACCAAAAACAGAATTTAAAAGTGTTATAAAAATAAATAGGACTTTTACGGAAATTATATTCCCAACGCTATTGACAACATCAAACGTTGAAAATTCAATAGAAATCCCTTTTGACTTTGACATAAGTCCCATAAAATATACATAGATCGACAGATCAACCTAGACAGAACGAAACAGCGAGACAGAAAACAAAAGAAAGTGTAAAACAAAAATAATAAAAAGAAATTCACGATATACGTAAAACGGTATAATAACGATATTATCAATATCACCCATCATACATACATACAAATACGTTATAAGGCATAACGAGTTACTATAACGTAAAAACGTATATATTGAGCAAACGGGGTATCATATTGACTTCTTGGGCGAAATCGTTCCCACCCACAAAGTAGATAATTTTTCAATTTATTTTCAACGATACGTGATAGAAAATATTTTCTTACTGAAGTGCAAAACTGTATAAATAAAATATGAAAGAGAATACTGAAAAATCAACTCACGAGAAACAATCTGATCAAATCTTAAATCTCTTTTTTTTAATAAAAACATTATTTTACTCAGGTTTAAACAATAAAGTTTCTCCATATGTTTCATATCATTATATTATTATTATTATGTTTACTTTTTTAATTTAATTATCACAGTTTTATACAAATTTTATTATAATTTTAGTTAATGAAAATCTGCTGTATTTATTTTATCTCAGTTTTTTTTAATTTACGGTTAGTTCTGTGGTGGCTACTGTAGATTTTTAATAATATATTTACGCTAGTGTACATGTATACATTCATTCATATTACCATTGTAATCTAAACCTCCGGGAAAAACCCGGAGTCTTGAAAAACTCCAGGAGTCTACTCTAATATAATATAATCACCTATTCTACCAATATATCGCAATTCTAGATTTTACCAGGAACCCCGGAGTTTTCCGGACGACTCCGGGTATTAATCCGAGAGGTCGATTTTTGAAATAAACACACTGTATACATTATAGTTTGTCAAATTTACAAATAAAAAATTATTTATAAATATGAAATTGTATTAATAATAATCAATAACTACAATTTTTACAAGTTGTATTTGCAAGCTTTGAAATAACATAGTAAATTATTTATATATTCCATAGCATAGGTGCAATTGCTGGTAAGTATATAAAATTTATTACGCTGGAAAAAAAGTTTCTCATTTTAAGTTTAAAACAAAATATTAAACTTTCTGAAAGATTAAAAATAATGCACAAATACAAGAAAAACAAAACAAAAACATTTTAATAAATAAGTGATGTTAAACTTGATAAATATAACAACGGAAACATGAAATAATTTTTTGTATACGAACATTAATTTTGCTTTAAAATACAAAAAAAAAACAATTATAATGTTCTACCTTAAACTTATTATTTTTTCATAACCTTTTTGTTAAAATCACCGGTAGTATAATACAAATCTTCTCGAATTTTCGTAAACAAAAAATATTTAATAAACGTAAAAAGATCAAAGTACTGCTAAAAAGTTTCAAAAAGAATATTTATAATTTCAAAAAAATGGATAAATGTGTACATGTTCAATTTTGTAAAAAAAATTAATTATTAATTATATACCGTGTGTCCCATTTTAGATGCTTTGTTCAGAAATTACCAAAGAAACAAGAATTTGGCCAAATTAAATAAAAGATTGTCAATTATGTACACCTTAATTGATTCTAAAACATTTTTTAAAATGTCAATAAGAAAAGCAACAGAAATTTATAAATAAAATTTGAGTTCCATTAATTAAAAAGGTATAAATTGTAAAATCTATTTATTTATTTGTTACCTAGTAATTTGTTTCTATGTTCTGTTATTTACTGTTATATCATTTATCCTAATGAATACGGACGTTAAGATTCGTCGAAACGTTGATTTTAAATAAAAATTAATACAGAACTTTAACCTAAACCAGTTTTATTTTAATATAATTAGTTCTGAAAATCTTTTTAGCTATTTCATTTAAATTAAAAAATTAAAGATACACAGTAACATTAAACACATTCTAAACTTTATAATTATTTACTTATACATGAATAAAGTTTACTAGAGTGGAATAGGTATTTTCGGGTGGTTAAAATGTTTACGAACGGCCTAAAATTTTTAACGCACAACTTCCGAAATGACCGCAAAACAATTTCCGGGATAATGAATGCGGACTCAGGCCAACCCCGACCAGATGGGATTACAATTATACTATACAACACAAACTTACCAAACAAATCTAGTTCTACTTTTTATTACACTCCAAATCTAATTGCATACGCCATATTTTTACTTTGTCTATTACATTTACATAAAAAGTATTTTAAATAATTATTCATAATGAGAAAGAAGGTCGTTTGAGTATATATAATGCAGTTTTGGTGCCTACGTTAATGTATGGTAGTAAATGTTGAGTTTGGTTGCAAAAGCATAAACGAAAAATGACTGCTGTGGAAATGAGATTTTACGTGGGGTAGCTGGGTGTAAATAGGAGAGATCGGGTACGAAATACGATTAGTTCATGATGTGTGTGAAATTGAAAAAAATGTTGTAGCAAAAGTTGGTGTTAGTCAGTTAAGATAGTTCGGATATATTGAGCGAATGTCTAATGAACGTTTGCTGTTAAAAAGATTTATTTGAATGATTTTGATGGTATACGTTTGCGTGGACGTCCGATGAGTAGTTGGTGTGGTATGATTGAGAGAGTGGCTTGCGTGAGCGTTAGTTTCAAAATAGTAAAAATAAAAGAGTATGTATGAGAATAATTATTATGTGCATGAAGCGAAAGTTGCTTGTTTGGATAGGAATGTTTAGAGGCGACTGATTTCGAGATGATGAAAAGAGTTTGTGCCACACCCTGTTGGGTACATGGCGTGATTGTGTATGTATGTACGTATGTAGAAACTAGAAATAGATATTATTATTAACATAATAAAATATTTTTCAGAACACATTGTATTAAAATAAAAACAATTTAAGGAGTAGATTCTGTTTAATTATTTTATAAAAACGACGTTTCGACGAAAATAAACGCTCGTTTTTATCCGGTCAAAAATTTATCAATAATATTAAATTAAATAATAGTACTTAGCAACAAGTTATTATTGCATAATTTAATTCGTATTCAATTATTATTATCAATAAATTATTGTTATTGAAACCCCCGAAAGTACACAACAAAAACGTTGTGTACAAATACCAAATATCACTCAATACATAACTGGAAATTCTTAAAATAAACTCAATCCGTTGTTCAAATCATTGCTGATATTCAAAAATAGAAATCGCATGTGCGAAAATATTTTTGTTGCGATATTTCGGTCGGTTGCATTATCGCTACGCCACCAATGCTTTCAAGTGATTATCTCTTGTAGGTGTGGGCGAAAAGTTTTTTCGTTTTCGCATTTTCGCCCGTTATAAGCTTTCGAAGCCACTTGTCAGCGATACGATTTAACTTTTGCCAGTTGAAAAAGAAATACGTTTACATTGAAGTGTGTATGTGGTTGGTTGTTTTTTTTTCTGATGTTGTTGTTTTGTTTAGCGAGGTGGAAGTATCGTGAATATATCGAATTTTTTTCCAGAAATACAAATAAATATAAAACAAAAATCATGTTACGTTGTGTCAATCATAAAAATTTTTAAAATTTTTATGAGAAAAATGTAGGTTTTTGATTGGATATGCTGATATATATATATATATATATATATATATATATATATATATATATGTATATATAGAATGTATTATAATATAAAATTGTTTAGTGGGAAGATAGTCAAAGGTTAGGTGTTCTAAATCAAATTCTCATTTAAGATTCTGTATCAAGCTTTCGGTGTTACTTTCCATCATCTTCAGGACATGTTCTTGTTAAGAAATTGAGAAACATATACCTAAATTGTATAGCAATCATTTAGCAAATGTAAGTGTATAAATTATTTTTTCGTACAACAAAAATCTTCAGTTATATTAGCATCTAAATAAATGAAACATTAACCTTTTCACTCAGTCTACCAATGACCAATCAATGACCAAAATTACTAAAATTTTCAAAAATTTATTATGACCACTTTATTTAACCGATTTTAATCAAATTTTCATAAAAGATTCTCCTAGTGCCTAAATAAATTTGGCAATTTTAACAAAATACAGTGTTGCCAACTTATCGAGAAAAAAATCACAAAATTTTTTTAAAATTCATTGTGGCTACATAATTTATTCGATTTTGATGAAATTTTCAGAAAAGTTTTTCCTAGTGCTCACATAAATTATAATATTATTAAAATACAGTGTTGCCAACTTTCCGAGAAATGTCAAAGTGGTCTATATATGGGTTTACCCATATAATTCTAATCTTGTTTCAAAAATTATTGCAACATTCTCATTATGTATCAATGTTTTATTAAAAATTTATTGGCTAATTTAAAGATTCGAAAAAGCTTGTTTATTTGAAAGCGCAGCAATTTGCAATTTACTCCCGGCAAATTCATTCGGCTGTGTGTAAAAAGAAACTAGTAACATGTTAATTTAAAATGTTGGCTGGGGGTGGGGGCGAGGGGGGGGGGGAGACGTAAACGACACAACGAACACAGTAATTTATACTACGGAATGGTAATAAATCTCCGATTTCGTGAAACGGGAACATTTAAATTCATTGGTTGTAGTCAGTAGCGTTGGCAATGCGTTTTCCTACCAAGGTTCTTCTTATTTCCTACTCCTATTTGGGTCCGATGGTGTTAAAGTTTTGTTTCAATTGGAAATTAGTTTCTGTTCGGGAGGGGGGGGGGGACGTAAGAGATGGGGGGACGCGATTGCAAACCCAGAGAGATAGACGTGTTGTTATTTCAGCTGAACGACCACGTCAGACACCTGTGCTCTCTTTTTCTTTTTCTACTTATAGCTAAGTTTATAAACGCACATTTTGTCTGAAAGAGGAAAAGTTTTATTTGCGGTTCTCTGCAGCGACGGAGAATTTTTTTATTTTGAAAATGTACACGTCGCTAATAATATAATTATTTTAATAATTTGGATGGACACGGCTGTAGGCACTTGTTGAAACATAATTAAAATTAAAATAAAAATAAACACACAACTCTTGGTTTTTTGTTTCAAAATTATTATTTTATTAATACGATGTACATTTCGGCTTATTAGGCCATCATCAGGTGACGAAAATGTAATACAAAAAATTATACATTTCTAACTATATATACTAATACTTAAACTAAAACATAATTGTACTAGGGACCTAAAATGGTTTTAGCAGTGGGGATGAAAATAAGTCGGTTTGTTCATTTATTAAGATTTTATTATCAGCCAAGGCTGTTTGTATTTCCATCGCTTCTAAGAAATTCATCCTAAGACCCTTGTCGCAAATATGCAATACTTCCATATCCTCAATAAAACATTTGTGTCCTAAATCTAAACAATGTTTGGCTACATTTGAGTCGGTTTTTTCCAGCCTAACCATAACACATAAGGTCGGTTATGCTGGTTGTAAGGTACTTTGGGTGCTTTGAGAACTTTCGCTAGGAATTTAAATGTTTCCAAAGAAACCCGCCCCGTTTGAGTATATACTATGCAGTTTTGGTGCCTATGTTGATGTATAGGGTAGTGAATGTTGGGTTTGGTTGCAAAAGCATAATCGGATAATGACTGCTGTAGAAATGAGATTTTTACGTGGGGTATGTGGTGTAAATAGGAGTGATCGGATACGAAATAGATTAGTGTATGATGAGTGTGAAATTGAAAAAAAATTAGCAAAAGTTGGTGTTAGTCAGTTATGATGGTTCGGACATGTTGAGCGAATGTCTAATGAACGTTTGGTTAAAAAGATTTATTTGTATGATTTTGATGGTATACGTTTGCGTGGAAGTCCGATGAGTAGTTGGAGTAGTATGATTGAGAAAGTGGCTTGTGTGAGCGACAGTTGCCAAGTAGTAGGAATAAAAGAGCATGTATAAGAGGAATTATGAATGTGGATGAAACAAAAATTGCTTGCTTGGATAGGAATGTTTGGAGGCGACTGATTTCGAGATGATGAAAAAAGTTTGTGTCACACCTTTTGGGTACATGGCGTGATTGTGTATGTATGTATGTATGTATTTATTATATTATAATCGGTGCATCGAACCGGACTGAATCGAAAACCCCGGAATTAACCGAAATTTACCAATAATCTGTAATCCGTTACCGAAATGTTATCGAAAAATCGAAAACCAAAACGATGTTTATATCGGTTCAAATTTTATTTTTATATATTTATTATATTTTAGCTGTATATACAAAAAACAAAATTCATAATTTTTTAATATAAAATATTGTTTTTTACATATGATTGCGTTTTATATGTTTAAATTTGAATATCATATAACAGTATTAAAACGTATTCAATTTCATAAAATCAATTCTATATACAAAATAAATTTATTTAATTTTCATGTCATTGTTTATAAATATATCCATTTCCATTATAAGTTTTGTTGATATTAATATATTTATCAGTTTTATTTATTTTGATTGTTTTGTTTTTTTTTTAAGTAAAATAATTAGAAAAACACATATTTAAAAAAAATCAAATTAAAATTACTTATTAAGCAAAGTAAAATTTTTTTTATAATATTTTATAATATTATTATTATTTATACATACATACATACATACACAATCACGCCATGTACCCAACAGACTGTGGCACAAACTCTTCTCATCATCCTGAAATCAGTCGCCTCCAAACATTCCTATCCAAACAAGCAGCTTTCGCGTCATCCACATTCATAATTCCTCTCGTACATGCTCTTTTATTCCTACTACTTGGAAACTTTCGCTCACGCAAGCCACTCTCTCAATCATACCACTTCAACTACTCATTGAACGTCCACGCAAACATATACCATCAAAATCATTCAAATGAATCTTTTTAACCAAACGTTCATTAAACATTCGCTCAACATGTCCGAACCATCTTAACTAACTAACACCAACTTTTGCTACAACATTTTATTATTTATAATTATATTATATTAATGAATATAAGTATAATTATATATTATATCAAAAATAGAAATGCTATTCACATTTGATAAGAGGTAGAAGTAAAAATTTATTTTAAAGCAAAAAATAAAACACTTTTTCATAAACAAAAAGAGGAGAGAATGCGGGCACAAATGTTTACAAATAGAATTCAACAGTAATTGATTAAAAATCAATTGGACTTTTATTTTCATCAATAAGAGAACCGCAATAGTACGAATTTGTACGAACAATCATTTGAGTGTTACATAAAAAAAAAAGGAAAAAAAAACTCACCAGATTTGTTGTTGCGAAATTCACTTGTCGAATTACTTAACCCAAAAAAAGTCACTGCAAATAAAAAAAATACATGTTATTTATATTTGTAAGACAAAAATAATATTTGTTTACCGACAGTCATATATAATGTGGGAGATTAAGTATTATACCAAATTTATTTACAGTTTTCGCCATAAAAATCTGTCCTTTCATCATAATTATTATACATAATTTTGTATACGCGATAGAAATTTTCCGAACTAAGCTAAGATCTACATCCATAATACAAATTAATCTGTCAAATTAGTAATGAAAAGAAGATAATCGCTACGTATGTCTAACAAAATCATATACTTAGTTTTCCGAAAGGACAGATTTTCATGGTGAGAACTATATTTATTTATTTACGTGACAACATTTGACAATTGTCAATTTAGTCCATTTACATGTAAATGTTTCCAAAAAAGCTCGTTTGAGTATATATATATATATAAAATGCAGTTTTGGTGCCTAAGTTGATGTATAGTAGTGAATGTTGGGTTTGGTTGCAAAAGCATAAACGGAAAATGACTGCTGTCGAAATAACATTTTTACGTGGGGTATGTGGTGTAAATAGGAGAGATCGGATACGAAATAGATTAATGTATAATGAGTGTGAAATTTAAAAAAATGTTGTAGCAAAAGTTGGTGTTAGGCAGTTAAGATGATTCGGACATGTTGATATAAATTTTAGTATTAATAAATTAATAGTAAAATTAATTTTAAATTTTTATTGATTATTTATCAAAGTAATTATAACATTATTTATTGAACACAAAACTCAATAATTACATATGAAATGCGTGTTTAAATTTCTAGGAATAAAATATTATTTATAACGTAAATAAACTAGCTATTTGATCATGTTATCAATAATGACATGCACAAAACAGAATCTATATAAATATGATTTTCGGAAAATCATTTATAAATTATTGTATTAGTTTATTGTTAAAATGATTGCTGAATTATATATGTACACCACCAACAAAGCGCTGTTGTATTGTAGGTTGCATAAGCATATTTGCTTTAGGGGGTTTATAGTATGTTACAAATTGAACAATATTATCACAACAATTTTGCAAATTTTTGCATTATTTATACACCTATATACCATCAAGAATAATTTAGAAAATAAAATATTTCTTAATAAGTTTTGTTTTTAAATATTATGATAATATTATTACATTAAAAAAAAAAACTTCATTTGACAACTGTGAGGATATGATTTTTGCGTAGAATATGATCAGGACTTCAGGAAAAATCGAATGTAAAAATAAATTAGTATAATTATAATGATAATAATAATAAAAATAATATAATACCGCATTAGACCAGCGATGTAGCGCGATTGTGAAACTGTATAAAATAATACTAATTTATTTTTCAACAAGCAAAATACCCAATTATAGAAAATTATTTAAAAATTATACAATGTAGTGGTACTGTAAAAAATATATATAAATTTACATATTCTATAAATATATTTTTATAGAAAATATGTAAAATGGTACTATTATACCGTTAATAGTTATGTAAAATTATATAAATATATATTACATTTTTTTACAGGGTAGATACCATATAAACAATACAAAAAAAAAGCTTATGATACAAAATAAATTAATATACAGGGTGGTCCAGAATTATGTACCGTATTTACTAGAGCTGATAGTACGTTCAAAAATAAGGGTACCTTTTTATATACACTTTTTTCCAAAACTCAATAATAAGAGAGATACGCTTTTGAATAACGGGTTCATATTTTAGGGGTGAGTATATGACATTAGAACAATTAAATTTATGTTACCACTTATTCCATTCCTTATGATTAAGGGGTAGTTTTGGTGACTAATTATTAATATTAGAATTGTATGATTCTTTTGAAAGTTGTAAGTTTTCATTAAGTTTGATTAAAAGTGTTAAGTGTTGAAAAATGGTTTTTATTTCACCCCTTTACAGGGTTGTATCTAACTTATAATTGAGTTTTGGAAAAAAGTGAATATAAAAAGGTACCCTTATTTTTGAACGTACTATCAGCTCTAGCAATTACGGTACATAATTCTAGACCACCCTGTATATTATTTAATTTGAATATAAAAATTGATATACCTTAAAGAAAATTAGAAGAATATTAAAATACATATTACATTAATAATGTCGAAATTTATATCAACAATATTGCTAATATTATTAAAGTTTATATAACATATATATATATATATATATATATATATATATATATATATATATATAAACAATAACATAAAATATTTCGCCGAAACTTTAATCTGGCAACAAGAAAATTAATTTTGCGAAGAAGTCATGAAAAATCAGTAAATCAATACAATTAACATAGTAAAAAATCTTTCAGAACTCATTATATTTAAAATAAAACGGCTTTAGGTTTAAGTTCTCTATTAATATTTATTAATAATCGACGTTTCAACGAACTTAATGTCTTTTCTCATCAGGAAAACTGTTACAATTGACATTAACAGTAAATAACAGAACGTAGAAACTAAATAGATACTAAGTAAAAAATAAGTAATTAAATTATAAAATTTTATGGATTTTATAATTAATGTAAGCCAAAAGTTGAGTTCGTCGAAACGTCAATTATAAATAAATATTACTTTTAATACAGTTACTTGTTACTAGGTAACAAATAACTTCGAAATCTTATATGAAAACCAATATTTTTTTTTACAAATTCGGATTCTCCATATTTTCTTAAAAAACATTACATACTGTAGTTATGAACTTTGTTCCAAACTTTACATTCATACTTTATTGTATTATATATTCTTTGAAGAATAATATATTTTACAGGCGGCTGCCAAAAAATTGAAACAGAACTTGAGCATGGAAATACAGTGATTGAAGTAATTTGCGAAACGATGCAATTTTCCCAAGTTGAAGTTTTCAGCAGAGACGCGGTAGTGCTATTACAGTAACTGTAATCTAAGCTAACGTAAGCTACGTATTCTTAGGTTAGGTTATGTATATTCTACCCCGAACCGGAATAGATCCCGACTGTTTTTCCGGGCATTTCAGCGGCGATTTGCTTCAGTGCAGTTATCTGCCAAATAATACACGAATAAAATGTCTGATCCGAGAATTTAACAACCTTCAAGAAGATTATTTCTTTTTTGAATTAAGAAGTTTAGATAGTGAGTTCTACTGCTTTATTAAAATATACCTTTTTTTTATTACATAATTGTTTTATCAATTTCATTAGTAAAGTTTCAAATAAGCTTTATAAACATGTATTTTGTTACAAAAAGATTATTTTATTGTTATTATTTCAATTACGAAAATTTAATTTAATTTAATTTAACTGGCAAAGATACCTAGCTACCTTTTTACCACTTTGACTGCAAGGAAAAGTGGTATAGCGCTTGGTAGGTTGTCTGTAACATTTAAAAAAAAAAAAAAAAATTGTATAGAAATCCTTCCTTTAGATCAGACAAATCCGAATTTAGTCGTAAGTCAAAATTTTGTGGCCGCAACTCCTCCTAGATGGTTCAACCAATTTTAATGAAATTTTCAGGATAAATTTGTCTAGTACCCAAGATGGAAATGTGCATATTTATTTTTTTGCAGTGATGCCAACTTTCCGAGAAAAAAATTACTAAACTTTTCAAAAATTCATTGTGGCTACATTATTTATCCGATTTTGATCAAATTTTCAAAAAAGATTTCCCTAATGCTCCCATTAATTATATAATTTTATTAATATCCAGGGTTGCCAAATTTCCGAGAAAAAATTACTATAGTTTTTAAAATTTTATTATGGCCATGTTATTTAACCGATTTTACTCAAATTTTCACAAAAGATTCTCCTAGTATTCATATAATTTATGTAATTTTAACAAAATACAGTGTTGCCAACTTCCAAGAAAAGAATTAATAAAATTTTTAAAAATTCATTATGACCACTATTTAACCGATTTTAATCAAATTTTCATAAAAGATTCTCCTAGTGCCTAAATAAATTATGCAATTTTAACAAAATACAATGTGGCCAACTTATTGAGAAAAAATCACAAATTTAAAAAAAAATTTATTGTGGCTACATTATTTATTCGATTTTGATTAAATTTTCAGAAAAGTTCTCCTAGTGCCCACATAATTTATAATATTATTAAAATACAGTGTTGCCAACTTTCCGAGAAATGTCAAAGTGGTCAATATATGGGTTTACCCATATACTTCTAATCTTGTTAATAAAAGCTTTATTTTATTGATTTTTAACATAAAAAAGCTTTTTGCTTAATAAATTAATATTTTAAGTTGACATATTTAGATTATTTTGTTCTGTTTAAAAGATATGTACAAATATTTATTTTCCATATGTACATATGTCATAAACGTAAGGTAATAACTAATTTCGAATATTTATTTTGTATTTGAAATGAGGATATTTATTTTGTGTTATTAAACGTAATTTAATTTTTAATTAAAGTTTGTTAATATGTTTTAAGGTTGAAAGTTGAAAATATATGTTGCTAATTTTGAGTCTATTATATACAGTTAAATATTTTGAAAATAATTTATCAAAATTTCTATCGTCATTTGTTTTAAAAATCTCCAGTATTTTCAAGAATTTTTAAATTCTTTCTTACCAACCTTCATAACACATATGATAAGAGAGGTATTGTAATCAGATTAAATTCGGTTTATAGTAACACGAATCAACTGTTTTTAGGGTAATGTTCGTCTGTCAGTTTGTCTGTCTATTTATCGGTTGAACGAATTGTTATAAAATCTTCATATTTAAACTTCGAATATAAATATTTGGTTATTTACTGATGTCACTTTTATGTGTTTTACGAATATTTCGCAACAGAGATATATTTCGAAAAAAACATTATTTGACAAAAGTTGCTAAACAAGTTATAACTAACTAATAAGTTATTTGGAACAATTTTTCGATACGGTTAGATAATTTTTGACAAATCATGGCTGACAATGAAATGACAATAACTGTTGATGCCTGTGATAAGAACTGAAAATGTTTATGTTGGTGTATTTGGACGAAACAGACAACAGAACTCAGAATTCAGAAAGAGAACAAGTAGCGTCTATAAAACAGTCTTCTCAACTGGAAACCTGATAACATTACGGACTTCTCGAGAACACATCGAAAGAGACTAACACCGCCACACAAAATCAGTGGCGCACTCTTACTTTCTCACAATTTTTTCTCCTCAAACATTAAAAAATTTGTTATAAATTATTTATCTAAAACTATAGCTCAATAACTCCATAAATATTACTCAATATTGTTTCAAACATGTTTCTAAATATTTTCAATTTGTAAACGGGGCCTTATTAAAGAAGCTTTGGGCTACTTGCAGAATGGATTGCGTGAGCGAAAGTTTCAAAGTAGCTAGAATAGAAGAGTATTTATGAGAAGAATTATAAATATGGATGAAGCTAAAGTTGCTTATCTGGATAGGAATATTTGGAGGAAATTAATTTCGGGATAGTGAAAGGAGTTTGTGCCACATCCGTTTGGGTATTGGCATGATTGTGTACCTACAGTCGCAACAAGATAAAAAGATAAGTACGTCATAATCACGTGATAAAACTTAACAACATGAAACTCACTAATGAACAAAATTAATTTTATTGTATTCTACATATAATGAACTAAATCTTTTTGTAACTATTTACGTATGTTATTTTAATCAAATTAAAATGTATAATATATACAAATATATAGTATATTATTCTCAATGTCAAAAGTCACAGTACGTTTATATTAGTTCATTTGACGTTATATTTTGAATGTGTATTTTTGTAATTTATTATGGCAAAAAGATGGTCTAGGCGATATCAAAAGTTAGTTGGCAATTTAATTTCATATTTTGAACAAGAAAAGGAAAATAATGAGCCATTAATGTCCCTGTCTGCTGTATGCGAGAAGCTCATATAATCATAGTAGTGAGTGACGTTATTTGCTTAGTGACAAAAATTGATGACGTCCCTATCTATTTATTTTGTCGCCACTATATATATATACAGGATGATTCAGGACTAGTGTAACAAACTTTAACATCTTATTCCTGAGGTCATTTTGAGCCAAAAATGTCATATGAACATAAGTCCTATTCCTTCTAGTTACCAAAATACAAGAGGTTGAAGTTCTATAAATAACACGAAATTTTCTAATTTTTGTAATCAAGATACTTTCGGAAAACAAGAGTTTTATTGAAAAATCATACCTTATTTGTCTTAATTAAAAATTGTTATACTTTTGATTGTATTTTTGTTTCATAATATTCGTTAATATTAATAAATAAAATTAATTAAGACAAATAAAGTATGACTTTTCAATAAAACTCTTGTTTTGCAAAAGTATCTTGATTACAAAAATTAGAAAATTTCGTGTTATTTATAGAACTTCAACCTCTTGTATTTTGGTAACTAGAAGGAATAGGTCCTATGTTTATATGACATTTTTGGCTCAAAATGACCTCAGGAATAAGCTGTTAAAGTTTGTTACACTAGTCCTGAATCACCTTGTATATATATATATATATATATATATATATATATATATATATATATATATATAATATATATATATATATATATATATATATATATATATATATATATGTTTTAATATTGTATATTGCTAAACTGATTGCAATAAATAATAAATAAATCAGTAATTTTATAATACGCAATAAAACAAAATTAAATTACATAATTAAATAAATACTAATTATTATGCATATAATTTTGTACTTATGCAAAAACAATAATCCATCACACGTACGCCACTGTAATCACAATCCGTCGTGAGTAAAAGCAGGAAAAAAACCTGACTAGAGTAAGTAACACTAACACAGCCAAAACCGCGGAATGGGCAAAACGATGCGAACTTACCCGTGGTGAGGGGAGTAAATCTTACGGATCTCTTTTGTGAAGCGACTTGCCACCGTATAATTTAATAGCGTTCGTTCATAGTACATCCCCTCGTCACACTGTGTGTGTAGCCGGGCGTCGTGACGCCAACCTCCCCGCGTTATCGCGTCGTGATAGCGAGTTGCTCCGTTTCTCCGTGTAGTGTGTATATTGGTGTCAGAAGTGGTATTCAGAAGCGGAGACAACAACATTGGACGTGCAAGATTTAATTTTTTTTTTCTTGAGCTTCGTCTTTGCCGTGCGAGAAATTTGCCCGTCATCAACGAAAATGATATGTGATTTTTTCTAGAGTGTTATTTTTTTTGCTTATGCTTCGTCGAGGTGTAAGTTTTATATGAAAGACATATTGAGTGGCATGTTTGGTTGGTTTTGCTAGTTTTTTTTTTGCTTTATAAAGATGAAATCAGATGTTTGATATTGAAATGAAATTGTAAATATGTACTTTATAAATACATACACACATACACAATCACGCCATGTACTCAGCAGGGTGTGGCACAAACTCTTTTTATCATCCCGAAATCAGTCGCCTCCAAACATTCCTATCCAAACAAGCAACTTTCGCTTCATCCACATTCATAATTCCTCCTCTCATCGCATGTTTTTTTTATTCCTACTACTTGGAAACTTTCGTTCACGCAAGCCACTCTCTCAATGATCTACCACTCCAACTACTCATCGGACGTCCACTGGGTAAACGTATATCATCAAAATCATTCAAATATATCTTTTTAACAGCAAACGTTCATTAGACATTCGCTCAACATGTCCGAACCATCTTAACTGACTAACGCGGCTACATTAACTACATTATAATTGCACAAAGTTAGTCGAACAAAGAAAATCGTATAGAAAAAGGACGCACAAAAATAGGTTTAAAACACTAAAATTAAATATTAAAAACTCAATAGTTGTCAATGCGATCTAAACATAAATTAAATTAAAATGGGGAACATGTACAGTGCGATATTTTTATCTCTGAACATATGAACTGAACTACATATAAATTTCCTATGTTCAATTTTAAAAATAACACATCAATCGCATGGAGATATCCCTGACAGTTATGCAACCAATCTTACGTAATATGATGTTTATTTGAATAAAAAATGAAATATTTAACAAAATATGGTCATTTATTGTAAATTGCTGAACACTTAAATTTATAAATAATAATTAATAAATAATACTATAAAAATAAAAATAAGACATTCTATATTTTATAGAGAAAAATATATTTTTTAATTAATAAATTTGTTAATTTATAAAAGATGTTCGAAATGTCAGGATAATTAGCAGCAAATGAATCTCTCACATTTCTCAAACTGTTCCTGTCGAAATACCAATGCAAAATTTCTAATCTTTCTTCTTTTGTATACATTTTTAAACAAATTTCTTGAAATAATGCGAATAGTTTAATGCTTTCTAAATATTTTGTTGAAAGTAGTTCAATTTTTTCAAATAACTGTCACATTATGTAAGATTGGTTGCATAACTATCAGGGATGTCTCCATGCAATTGACGTGTTATTTTTAAAATTGAACATAGGAAATTTATATGTAGTTCAGTTCATATGTTCAGAGATAAAAATATCGCACTGTATATATTGATGCAATGTTGACATCAAAGACAAATTTAAATAAATGAAAATCTTAAAGTGTACAATTTTAATCAGTGTCACTATATGAATAATACGTGAGCTTAAATCTCGGTCACAAATCTTATTGTGAAACCAATAGCAAATTAACACTCCTCCCTCTACCCTTCCCCCCAATTTGATGAAACCAGATCTAAGGAAACAAGACAATCCCTGTCAAGGAGGACTCAGGACACCATCCCCTTACACGTAAACGAGAAACCAGACACGACCGTACGGTTGAGCCCAAGACAACCGTTAACTGGGCACAGCAGGACCGAACTTTTCTTCCCCCTAGCCACAGGTCGATACGGATTTATCCTAGAAGCTTCCTAAAAGGACGCACCCGTACTGAACACACTATAGACATCGCCCGCTAGGCTACTTTTACAAAACACGGACGTCGAGACGGTGACGCCTGAAAAGTTCTTGAACTAATCAGAATTTTTATTATTTGACAATGGCCAATGGGGAAGTTTAGCGTGATTGAAGTTGCGTGTAAAATTATTTTTTCTCAAATATATATATGTAAAATAATAATAGAAACTGTCATTAAAATTTTTGATATTTGTTTCATTTATTTGTCATTAACAATTTTTGTAAGGACATTACTGACGTCACAAGCCTGTTGTGCGCAAGCGCAGAAGAGTTGGTGAGATATTATTTTGAAAACGTATGTCGTAGTAAATGTTGATTTTTGTTGATTCGGTTACGCCCAGCCAATAGCTTGTATCGGTAAACATGGCAATACATGTGCGTCTGATTCAGACGTCGACATAAGTTTTGCGATGACACTACTGACGTCATCACGACATGTTTTTGCATTTTTTAGAAAATCTGGGCATCTTCGACAAAAATGATAAATTAAACATCACTTTTTAAGCCAGCTCCAACAAAATAAAAAAATAAAAAAATACGCTAAACTTCCCCATTATTGCAACCTATGCTTATATACACGCTAAAAAAATTATGTAATCTTACTTACAAATCACAAGACACTATGATGTCCAGTATTTCTAAATATAATTACTCAACTACTGTCATTTTAATATAATTGTTTAAAAATACATAATATCAGAACTATATTACAAACATTATGTTGATATATTACTAACGGAATGACACCAACCTTTCGAATAATAATAATAATAATAATAATAACGGAATGGAAAAGTACATTTATGTATATGTAATATTACAGTTTTTTTTAGTAAAGTTTCTTTTAGTAAATTTAGAGAACTTCAGTAAATTTGCTGTGAGGAATTTTCCATAAATAGGTAAAATTTGTTTATTTCTGTAATATTATTGTTGATATAATTATATACATTTGAAAATTTATATAAGAATGTATTTTGAAATGAATGAATTACACTTAAAATATTTTTAATAGTATTATTACACAAAATATTTACTAAGTCTTATTATTTTGATGAATTATTACAAATATTAATATGCAAGTTGTAATTATTACATAATTTAAGAAGTTATACCAACAATATTTAATTCTACATTAAGTATGTGATGCAATTTGCATAAAAAAAGCAATTTTACATACTTATTTTTACTTACTTTTTGTGATTATTGTGAATTATATAAAAATTACAGAATTTTAAAGTAGACATACAGAATATGTATGGTAATTTGATATTACAGATTTTTTGTAGCGCTATTTTTTTACAGTGTATGGTAGTGAGTGGTGAGTTTGACTATAGAAATATAAAAAAAAAAACAAGATTAAAAGCATATGCGTATATCCATATATAAATAAATAAATACTAAAAAAAAAGAAAAACTAATATAAAATATATTTTTTAACTTAATTCTGTGCTTTATTATCCATTCTAAAAATTTGGTTATTATGGATAAATAATGTAGCCGTAATAAATATTGAATATAGTTTTTTTTTTCTCAAAAAGTTGACAACTTTAAAAATAAATAAATATACATGCACATTTTGGGTACTAACTAAACATGCTATGAAATAGATCTATGTTCTGATCTAGAACATATTAACTATGAGGATCTTGATTATTTATAATATATTATGATTTCATTGTTTTGTCTTGTTGATATGGTGAATCTAATATTTATACTTATCACAAAATATAAAAATATAACAATCTAGCAAAATCATTCTAGAAATTTGTTGTCCGATACCATATAGGTGCATGAGATTTGCGATCCCAATACTCCGATGGTATTAACTTGATGTGGTTAGTTGTTATTTACTATGTGACTGTGGTAGACCGTCTTGTGGTTTAGGTGGTTTCAACCTATCTTTTTTTTTCTTCTTTTCTCCTTCCTCCAAGAGCAAAACCGATGGAAAATGATGAAATTACTTAAGAAGATTTTCTACTTGTCGGCCACGCTGTTCTGGTCTGGTCTGCTCTACTTGGTTGCCCCATTTAAGCTTTTTCTAACCTCTCTCTTTCTACGAAAATGGAAATATAATCTTTAGTTACCTTTGAAGGGTTCTGACAGTGATGTACTGTCGCTAAATGGGCTGCATTCAGCGGAAAGAATATTAATATTTTACGAATGAAAAACATTTTTCCTCCGTTAAGATTATTATTTATTTTTCACTTCATACTTTTTAATAATAAATATTACTATGTTATAAATAAGAAGACGTAGAATTTTAGAATGCAATATATATATATATATATATATATATATATATATAAAAATGTGTCGTAGATTAAAAGTAGTCTGTCAGGGCTTTTAATAAATAAAATTTAATTGAAATATTATCCAAGCTTTCCATCATAAATATAATATAAGATTCAGTTTTTACTGTCTCGGCAAATTGTAAGTTAAACATATGTTAAAAAGAAGCTATAATATTATACATGTAATTAATATAACATTCTTTTTAACATATGTTTAATTTGAGTTTTATTTATCAAAAGATTTAACATACTGTTTTTAATTTTTTTTATCTCTAATGATTGTTATTCATTCACGACAAAAACGATTCCATATATATATATATATATATATATATATATATATATATATATATATATATATATATATATATATATATATTTAGCTAAATAAATTATTTATTAACTTGATAATTTATTTTGTATATTGGAAATTTTTTTTATAAAAACACTTTATAATATCACTTCCACTATAGTCCAAATTCAGCTAAAATTACTTTATTTCTAAAAATTTGGAAAAAGTTATTAAAAAAAAAAATAACATAAAGAATAACATTTTATGTTCGTATACAAAAATTTTGTTTCCATTAGACGACTTAAATAGACCAACTATTTTAAAAAAATATATGATCTGGTTACTTATTTGTTATTATGTTCTATGTTCTGGTATTTACTGTAAATATCATTTTTTATTACTCTATAATATTTATATGTAACTCTATTCTTGGTTGTAATGTTTGTAGGGTAATAAAGCTATTATTTATTTATAAAGAGTAAATATTTAAAATTTTATAATAATATTATTTAATTTTATAAGTTTAATCCACGCAATAGCTATATGAAAATTTTATAAATAGCAATAAATAATTTGAAACATACACAGTAAAAATCCATGAAAACGTTAAATAAATGCGGGTCATTGTATCCGTATAGAATTTTTATACATTTATATTAAAAGTTGTTTTTAAAAAATGTCATTCTGACA
Organism: Clivina fossor; assembly: GCA_963966155.1. Lineage (NCBI taxonomy): Eukaryota > Metazoa > Arthropoda > Insecta > Coleoptera > Carabidae > Clivina > Clivina fossor. The sequence continues at coordinate 2,118,824 of OZ014560.1, forward strand.
TATTCATTACATTTTTCATGTGCCCAGCAATTCACTATTTACCAGCTAGAAAGCTAACATGTCATGAAGTTCATTTGGCAACCAGTGTCTCGTGAGACAGTAGCCCGAGACACGTAAACAAGAAGGAAAAAAGACCAAGGGATCAAGTGTACTAGACTTCATTTCATCCCCCAGTCACTGAGATGTTTTTGTTTTTGCTTTTTGCTTTTTTTTATTCGCACATTGATGTCTAGATTCTAGTTGTTAGGGTATTGCATTGAGCTTAGTTGACTTCTCTAGGGTTTTCAGTTTCTTCATGCGGTAAATATTATGTTGTTTTGTCCCTCTTCAATATCACACTTTTGTTTCGTTGTTGCTCGTCTGTTTTGTTATATTATAGGTGATGCATTGAGGATAACTATGTTTATAAGATTAAAACGAAATAATTTGTTTTATGTATTTTTTTTAATTAATATAAAAACTATTTTAGGATAAAATTCTGATAATTATTTATATAAAAACGACGTACATCATCATCAGGAAAAATGATACAAATGACCAGTGCTGGACTGGCCCACCGGGATACCGGAAATATCCCGGTGGGCCCACAAATATATATAAGTGTCTTTTTTTCATGGCGTGTGAAAAAGATCTTCTGAATCATATTGACAATAATCGAGTTATTGATATAATGAAAGAAAAAAGTCAAATATTAAAAAAAAGTTGTTTAATTAATAATACTTATTTAATTGTTTTTAATTACTTCGCTATGTACTTAATTTTGTTGCAATTATTAAAAAAAAAAATCTTTTTTATTATTTTAATAAACTACTAATGTAATTCTTGTATTTTTTTTTTTCTTGAATTTAATATTGTGGGCCTATGTCACCGATATTTCCCGGGTCTAAATGTGTTTCCAGTCCAGCCCTGCAAATGACAATATACAATAAATAAACAGAACAAAGAAACAAGTTACTAGGTATAACGAAATAAGTAACTAGATTATAAAATTACTATAGTAAAATATTTTTCAGAACTCATTCTAATATTATAATAACTATTTATATAAAAACGACATAAATATATAAATAATAATAGTAAACAAAATAATATAATAATAGCCAAAAAAAGGTCCCTAATAATAATTTGCTAAAAACAGAATATATTTACACAACTTTCTGGCGAACACTGCAGAAAGTAAGCAGTTTTACATACTTATTAGAAAGTGGCTATTTATACATACGGTATGTATACGCAATTGGCTATTTATATATACAGTATTTTTACGTAATTGGCTATTTAGGGTAGGTTAGGTTAGTAGGTTAATTTAGGTTTTTTTTTTTATTAGTATGTATAAATAGCTAATTGCGTATACATACCGTATGTATAAATAGCCTCATCCTACTTATTATGTCATTTTACTAACTTTATATGATTATTATGAATTATGTATAAAATTACAAAATTTTGAGTTAGAAATACAGAATATTTTTAGTAAAATGAAATTACAGATTTTTTATAGTAAGATTCTACTATTATTTTTCTGTAATTTGGGTATATTTTTTTTTCAGTATAATAATACATACAGCATAAAAATGTCTTATAAAAAATATAAACTTTCATTGAAGTAAATTCATCACAGTAACAACATCTGACACATCTATAATTTCTGATCATCATACTTTAGACTTATCCCAGGATGATGACATGGCTATAACAAGACTGGACTTGTCTAGGAATACTAGGTTGTAGTAGTATCCCTGCCCTGCAAAACTCATCACCATAACCGGGGCCCGCCTTTCTATCCTTGGGATCATTCCAACAAATTAACCGGAGCCCCCGGAGTATTAGGGCGCCGATGATGGTCGGCTCGTTCGACCGTTGTCCGCGTCCGAGAAAGCTTTACTCTCATTTATTTCTCTCTCTCTCTCGCCGCTCTACCGTTCTCGCGTAGCGCCGGTTATTACGTCATAAATTGCACCATCCATTTTGCTTCATAACTAATTAATAAGCAGATACGTGCGCCACATGAGACGTTTTATGTGACATTTGCATAGTTTTGAGAAGGAATGCCTTTGATTTTAGATCTGACAATGAGTGTACGGAATAGTTAATAAGATTTTCTAATGCTTATTACAATTAGCTTTAGTTAATAGTAAAATGTTTTTCAAAACTCATTGTATTAATATAAAAACTGTTTTAGGATAAAATTCTGTTATTTATTTATATAAAAACGACGTTTCGATGAAAACGAGCGTTCAGCTTTCATCGAAACGTCGTTTTTATATAAATAATTAACAGAATTTTATCCTAAAACAGTAAAAACAAGCAAAACATATTATTTCTAATGTTTTATCGATTTTAGCCTTACTGGAATTTTTTTTTACGGATACACAGTGCGATATTTTTATCTCTGAACATATGAACTGAACTACATATAAATTTCCTATGTTTAATTTTAAAAATAACACATCAATTGCATGGAGACATCCCTGATAGTTATGCAACCAATCTTACATAATGTGACAATTATTTAAAAAAAATGAACTACTTTCAACAAAATATTTAGAAAGCATTATTAAACTATTCGCATTATTTCAAGAAATTTGTTTAAAAATGTATACAAAAGAAGAAAGATTAGAAATTTTGCATTGGTATTTCGACAAGAATAGTTTGAGAAATGTGAGAGATTCATTTGCTGCTAAATATCCTGACATTTCGAACATCTTTAATAAATTAATAAATTTATTAATTAAAAATTATATTTTTCTTTATAAAAATTTTTTATAGTATTATTTATTAATTATTATTTATAAATTTAAGTGTTCAGCAATTTACAATAAATGACCATATTCTGTTAAATATTTAATTTTTTATTCAAATAAACATCATAAAACGTAAGATTGGTTGCATAACTGTCAGGGATGTATCCATGCAATTGATGTGTTATTTTTAAAATAAAACATAGGAAATTTATATGTAGTTCAATTCATATGTTCAGAGATAAAAATATCGCACTGTATATATATATATATATATATATATATATATATATATATATATATATATATATATTAATCGAAGCAGAAACTGTGTCGTACTAATAATTACGTAGAATCGTGTGACGACCGACGCGACTGCAGCTATTTAAATAGGCTGAATTAATTTGCTCTAGCTATTACCGCAAACTGGACCACAATTGCTAAACTGTGCACAATTTACACAATTCAAATTTGCTTTAACTACAATCTATATCCGTATATAACCTACGATTATTATAATATTATGTATTTATAATAATTTTGTGTTCTAATCAAATACAATACAAGTTTTATTAGTTGAAAGAAAATTATTTAAAAATAATATAATTAAAACGACCAAACATTCAAAACTATTCAAATTATTATTTTATGAAAATATATAGTAAATTTTCATACGATAGATTTTTGTATTTGATTCAATAGTTATCACTACAAAGTAAGGGTGTATTAATAAACGTAAATTTGTAAGTGTTATATGTATAGTAAGATAAATAGTTGTAATTATATGGAATAATTGATTGTATTTAAATTCCCCGAAGTTTGTAGGCAAGCTGCTCCTTAGGGGTGGATTATTAGCATATATTGGTTTTAGTGCTTATTGCTGTTAATTATTAAACACGAGGGAATATTGAAATTCAATTTTATGTACCTATGTTATCATATCCCATTCAATATTCTACGCTATGATTATTATATATGCCCTCAATATATCTTAACACGTTAAACACTTTTCAAATTATGTAGTTATTTTCGAAAATATATTAATTTATTAGAATTTAGAACATTTTTACAACAATATTTGCTGTGTGATATAAAAATTAAGTTAATTAAGTCAATTTAAAGAAAAAGATTGTTACTGATAAAATTTGATATAAATGAGATTTTTGTTTTAAAAATGACTGATTTTTTTAAGTAATTTTATATATATATATATATATATATATATTTATATATTACAGCGGGTCGAAAAATTTTGATTTGAGACGGGTAGTGAAAAAATGATAGTTTTTGTGATTCTATGAAAGGGACCAGTCCTAGTTTCGAATTTGGGTTTAACCCTATCTAGCACAAAGGCCTCAAAAATGGCCATTTTTGGTGTTTTTTTATATTTCGCCCAATTGATCATATTCGTCATATTAAATATGCGGTTTTTTTGTACATAAATTACTCCTAGGACCCTAATCTTTAATTCATGGCAACCATCTTTCGATGGTACATAAGCTTAGTTTTTACCCACCGAATGTATCGATTTTTCGAGTTAAATAAGCGAAAAATGCAAAACGCTTATTACAGTGATAAATAAGTGACGATTGTCTTCTAAACCATTCTCCGAACAAATATAGAATCTAACATTAACACTGTTTTACTCTGTTCAACGTGTACAGAAAGTGATTTAAAATTTTATATATATATATATATATATATATATATATATATATATATAGTGGCATTTAAAATATTTTTTATTTTGTATATAGGTGCAAACTTATATAATAAACAACTTTTTTTAATAACATTTTTATAAATTTATTAATATTGTTTTTTCATATATTACTTTTTGCGACACACTACATAAATATAAAACAATTATTTTTGATGTAAAATAAAATAATATTACGGATAATATAATAGTTATATCGTTATCTCTAGTTTTATATACGTAAAGAACAAAATACAAGTAAGTTAAGTATGTAATAAAACCGAAGTGCATAAAATGTCACCGTTATAGCAATGTAGCCTACAATTCAAGCACCTACAATTTCTAGTCGAGATCGCTTCAGTAACACACTTCTTTAACGGGTAGCATCATTAAACTTATACCAGCGTGTTGCATGACACATCTTATCTAACGAAATTTCATACAATATCTTCTTCCTTCGCCCGAAATGACATAAATTAACGTAATTGCCCGGGGTGTAATGAATTTACTTTTTACGTCATTGTTTCCTCCCCGGTAATTTCATTATTATTTTGTTCTTTGCGAATCCAGTCTGACGGCATAAGCCGTCTTACACTTTTTAAAGCAATTAAATTCGGTCTGGTATATTCTTTTCTGGGTGATTGGCCGGTGTCAGCGCGCAGTGAGCCAACATCTGTTGGCAAACGAAAGATTGCTCGGACAACATTGGCATCGTTAAATAGACGAGTTCGAAGTTTTGGACTTTTAAAACGACTAATTGATCTTTTTCACTTTCAAAGCGATTTTTTCCCTTTTTTTTTTGTTTTTGTTCAACGAACGCTGATTATAATTGATGTCATTAATTGTTCACTTAATGAGTTTTTTTTTAAATCACTGGACTATATATCATTCTCGATTTGGAAAGATTTGTTTTTTTAGGTAAACATACAAATTAATCAAAGATTATGTTTATATTATTGGTCTATTATTGTTTTCTTATTATTTTATTGTAATTTCGCTATTTTTTACAATATATAATTTATATAATAACATACAAAACAATCTAACTTTCTATTAAATTTTTAGATAACTTTTAGAATTATTAATAAATTTCTTTTTTATAGAATTTGAACTAATATTAATTTTGATAAGATTATATATTTATTTATTAAGCTTATTTCATTTTGTTAAGAAATTAAAATCTTAAAATGTATAATCCATCTATAATCTCACAAAATTTATATGTTCAAGTGTCAAATTTAAATTCGCTCCTCAAAATACCAGACAAATCGTCGATCTTACAAACCAAACTGATTTTTCTCAAAAAGACCAAACGATATGTCTTACCACATGGTAGATTAAAATTTTTAATAAATTTTCATAAAAATTTAATTAAAATAGTTTCATATTGTTTACCTCAACTATGACCCGTTTCAGTTGCAAAAATAAACAGAAAAATTTTAATTACAAATTTCATTTATTCCTCTTAAACATCAGAAATAAAAATGCAACTTTTATACGCGCGCATACGTAAAAATATCTCAATCTCTTTAAACAAAACAACTAACCAAATAATAAACGAGCATCGCTAACTTATATAATCAAAGTAAATTGTATAGATGCACAACGAAGGCAAAATTGTCTAACATCACGTGAAGCACACCTGGATTCGTTCCTGGCCAAGTCAAATTCATCTTCAAAGCGAACGAAATAATGTTATTTCGCGAGCACACTTGTATACTGCATACGAACCCATTTCTACCAGACGAATTAATTCATTAGAGCTGTCGGCACGTTTATTTTAATTTATTTATTTAGCGTTTTTTCTGTATCTTTTTTTTTGTTCTGTGTGCAAAGTTACAACTGACACGTTTAAATTAATCCTATGTAGTGCGCAAAGAAGACGCGCATGCGCGAACGGTGCACTTTTTGTTTTTGTTTTCTTGTTTTCAAGCTAGGAAAAAAGTAACAAAATCCAGACGGGGAGATAAAGTGTTGCTACTGTAAAACAACCGTGAAAAAGTTAAAAATGAGCAAAGTCAACTACCGCGACTGTTATGAAATGAAGATTATACACATAGCATTTTTACTATCTGTTTTAATTAAGTGAATGGATAATAACATCGCATTTTAGAAATAGATTGTTTTTTTGTTTATTTTAAGGTTAGATTTTATTAAGAAAAAATATTATGATTTGATTATTAAATAAGATTTTCTCTTATACAGTGTCCGTCAAAATGTGTATCACATATGTGAAAATATATATATATATATATATATATATATATATATATATATATATATATATATAAATATTAATTTTGTGGTAAAACTTAAATTGTTGAACGAGTCATTTTTGTAGGCACATTTATTTATTTGATTGTAAATATAATCTTAAAAACGACCTTATAAAATTTGATAAAATGTGATGAATTTATCATTTTTGATTTAGTCAGATCTCGACTTTGAAAAGACTCATTTAAAAGATTAGCAAACCGAAGGCCAAAGCATAAAAAAATAGTATATTTATGTTACTAGAAGAAGAAAGCTTCCTATTTCGTGTGATATATATATATATAATTTTTTTTCAAGCGTTTTAAATAAAACTAAACTAAAAATAATATATATATATATATATATATATATATATATATATATATATATATGCAGATTTGTTTTAGCGACTGGAAATTTTTTTTTAAATTATTTGTTTCTTGGGATTTTCAGTCAGGCAGAAATAAAAAAAAAATTCATTATGCAAGCTTTCAGAAAAATTTTATTTCCTTTTTCAGGCCCTGTATTATAACACAAATAAATAAAATGTAATTGTAAAAACAAATTAACTTACAATGGCAGAGTTATCTGCAATGTACAATTTATTTGTGAAGAAGGAAATTAAATATTTTTGAAAGCTTGCATAATGAATTGAGTTGCTTTTATTTCTGCCTAACTGAAAAACTCAAAAAACAAATAATTATATATATATATATATATATATATATATATATAGGTATATATATATATATATATATATATATATATATATATATATATAATGACTTTTTGTAACGACTAGGAAATTTATATAATTAGATTGATTAATTGATAATTAGAAGGAGTTAATAAAAAAATCTCATTTCAGATTTGAACTTAGCTTTCGTAGCATATTTTGCCTACTTCTTCAGGGCGTTATCTTATAGCGATTTTTAACTTATAGCTGGTTTTAACATAAAAATTGCTATAAGATAATGCCCTGAAAAAGTAGGCAAAATATGCTACGAAAGCTCGGTTCAAATCTGAAATGAGATATTTTTATTAACACCTTATCCAACCATTGATTACAACACCCACTGTCAATCTTAATTATATATATATATATATATATATATATATATATATATATATATATATATATATCTATATTAATATTTCTTAGATAGAATATATAATTTCTGACCATCCTAGGCGGTATACATTGCATTTATGGCACTTCTTCACACATATTCAATAATCAAAATAAAATTCAAGCAAAAATAAACAATTGTCAATTAATTTAACTTAACTTGGGGTAATAGTTTGTCAATATGGCCGTCGAAGATATGAGATTAAATACACTTGACGTTGTAATTATATATGTTTGATGCTGCCACCAATAGTGTACATACTAACTAACTGCTTTATAATAATATCGTTATTGTACTAGTAACATAATCACCTCTTGATATTATGATACGCTTGAGGACAAAATATATTTTTCTGTTTTTTCCCAAAAATATAAACAATCAATAAAAATAACATTTTTTATGCTCGCAATTAAAAATATTTCTAACATATTTTTTTTGTTTGGAAGCGACTGATTTCGAGTTGATAAAAAGAGTTTGTGCCACACCCTTTTGTCTACATGGCGTGATTGTGAATGTATGTATGTATGTATGTATATTTTTTACAAGCTATACATATAAAAACAAATCTATCTAAAAATATAACCTAAAATCAAACAATGAAGATACAAGAAGAAACTAAATCCAGTTGTAATTAAGAAATATACAAGACATTCAGGCAAACAAACAAACAAAAAATTTGCGTTTACTTTTGCATTAAGCTTTGCAAAGTGAAATTTTTCGTCGTAGACGGGGTTTTATTTGGGAGAGCGGCGCGAAATAAGTCGTCGTCGGTGGAAGAGTTGGGCAACTTTAAGTAAGATACTAATTCTTGTGTGTGTCCTTTCCGGCACACAGCCCCCCCACCCCAACCGTCACGACATCTAAATAGAGGACGGAAGTTGTTTCCAAGTTTGCAAGTTCGGCCAAAAGGCCGCGTCGCATCGCGCTGCGACCGCTGTCAGAAACCATTGCACTTTCACGGACTTTTATTTAGTCACCAGGGACGAACTAAATTAAAATTAACGGGCTCGGAAACTGAAATGTAAAAGAGTTTAGATGTATGTATATATTATTATTATTATCTTTTCAATTTTAACTTTTTCTTCGAGTAGGAAGAAAATAAATAAAAAAATATATAAAGAACTTATTATGTATTAAAATAAAACGACTTTAGTATACAGGGTGTAACAGAATAACTATTCCTAATTTTCAGAAATGATAGAGGGCACATAAAGAAACATTTTTTATTAATAAACTAGTGTCCGTAAATTTTTTTTTTTTTTTTGGCAGTCGATTGTAAAAAAGACAACTTTATGTTATAACCCGAGAATTAACGGAGATTTATAATATCCGTTAAAACCATTTCATTCTACTCAAAAAAGTGCCTTAAGAATGTGAAAATTATTTTCATCTAATTTAGAAAACCATCGAGATATCGCCATTTATCGAAATACGGAAAAAGCGAACTTTTCGCCATAACTCGAAAACAAAAGACGATAGCTAATTTTTGTTTTCATAATTGAGTTTCTTTCAAAAAAAGCGATTGAGGATGCGCGGTCCATTTTTCCATATCTCTTATAGTTTCCGAGTTCCCCTATGAAAACGTCCAAATTTGCCCACCCTGTACATCGTTACAACTTGTGTATCGAAAATGGTGGTCGTAACTTCGAACAATTTTTATAAAATATCATTGCTAGATGTAAAATATTTCAACATCGTATTTGCCTGGATAAAATTCATGAGTTTATCATGACCAGTCAAATAAACAAAATGCATTGACATGTCGTAGTGGCCATGTAGCTCAGTTGGTAGAGCATTAGGCGCGAAACCTAAAGGTCCCGGGTTCAAACCCCGGCAGGGCCAATGCATTTTTCTTTAATTTAAAAATTGTCTAATGTTTAATTAGATAAATAAATATAAAATTAATGGTGTTTAATGCAAAAAAAAATAAAAATTGTTAATTTTTATAAAGTTTAATGCACTATTATTTCTAATAAAATGTTCCTTAACTTAACTACTCTTTGACGTTGTAATAATTAAAATTGTTTTTAACGATATCTAGTGTATCTTGACATCGAGAAAGTTTCGGACACTAGTTTTATTAATAAAAAATATTTCTCTAAGTGCACTCTATTATTTCGGAAAATTAGGAATAGTTATTCTGTTACACCCTATATAGTTCTATTAAAATTAATAAAAAAACTGTATCTTAAAACTGTTTTACATACATGCATACATACATACACAATCACGTCATGTACCCAACAGGGTGTGGCACAAACTCTTTTCATCATTCCGTAATCAGTCTCCTCTAAACATTCCTATCCAAACAAGCAACTTTCGCTTCATCCACATTCATAATTCCTCTCATACGTGCTCTTTTATTCCTACTACTTCGAAACTTTCGCTCACGCGAAACACTCTTAATCATACCACTCCACCTACTCATAGGACGTCCACGCAAACATATACAATCAAAATCATTCGAATAAATCTTTTTAACAGCGAACGTTCATTAGACATTCGCTCAACATGTCCGAACCATCTTAACTGACTAACACGGCAACTTTTGCTACAACATTTTTTTCAATTTCACTACACTACATACACTAATCTATTTCGTACCCGATCTCTCCTATTTACACCACATACCCCCACGTAAAAATTTCATTTCCACAGCAGTCATTTTCCGTTTATGTTTCAAAATAATTATTATTTTTTTGAGAAAATAGTAATAAAAAAATATAATATATAATTATGTATACATTTGCGTGGACGTCCGATAAGTAATTGGAGTTGTATGATTGAGAGTGTTTTGCGTGAGCGATAGTTCCAAGTAGTAAGAATAGAAGAGCATGTATGAGAGGAATTATAAATGTGGATGAAGCTAAAGTTGCTTGTCTAGATAGGGATGTTTGGAGGAAACTTATTTCGGGATAGTGAAAAGAATTTGTGCCATATCTTTTTGGGGTACATGACGTAATTTTGTATGTATGTATATATAATTAAACTGGAAAATATTCGACTGGTAAAATTTTATAAATAGTAAGTAATAGTTCAATCAGTTATAATATCTTCTATGCCAACGTTTCGGCAATCATTACTGCCTTTTTCAGGGCTAGCAGAACATAATTAGTTGATGTTACATGTGTGGAACATAATTAGTATTTAATATTATCTAACACAATATATACATAACTTGGTCAAAAAATTAAAAAATTAAAATTAAAATTTTAATATTTTTATGTGTTTAATAATATTTTATACAACCGTCTTATATACTATGTAATATTTTAATTTTGATTTTATATAAATTGCAATCTTAAAATTAAAGTAAAAACATTTCTCATAAGAAAAGTGAAAAATTACAAACATTGATTATGTTTGGATAAATTTCAAATAAATGTAAAAAGTAAAATACGTCTTTGGCAAAATTCCGATTGAGAGAAAAAAATGGTTAATACCGGTATAGAGCGGTGAAAAAATATGGTATGTAGTTGGTATGTAGAAACGTGTTGTATGTTGGTGGTTTCAGCTAGTTCGTGCTGGTTGATGCTTTTAAATGATCGTCAGTAGTATTCGATGTTGAAGCTAAGAACGTGCTATGAATAAAGAATGTTTAAGCTTTTTTATTTTCTTGCATCAAAAATACTAGATTTTTTTTTAGTTTTTTATTTTTGGTGGTTCATGATTTTATATGTTAATAAAATGGTGTAATATAGATAATATATCAAAGTTTTATGATAATGTTTGTATATTTTGTATTGTATGTAATTTTTTATAATAAAATAATAACTATTGTACTGAAAATATAATTGAAAAGTAAATACTATAAGTAAAATTCAAAGATGCTATAATAATTGAAAGACCCATAAATAATAATAGCTTACTGATAAGAAAAGCAATAGAAATTTATAAAGAAAAAATAACATCAATCACTGTGATGGCATTGATTTAAATAAAATTTGGCTTCCTTTAGTTAAAAATTTATAAAATTTTATGATCTAGTTATTTATTTTATTATCTAGTAACTTGTTTCTATGTTCTGTTTATTTACTATATCTTTTTCCTGCTGAAGACAAATGTTGAGTTCGTCGAAATGTCGATTATTAATAAATACTAATACAGAACTATAACCTAAAGCCGTTTTATCTTAATATAATGAGTTCTGAAAGATTTTTTTACTATTGTAACAACCTATATGTTTTACTAAAACGATTTCGGCCTGGCCGAGCGGAAATATAGATTGCACATAAGTGGTTGATTTCTTGAACTTTTTAATAAAAAGAAACGAGAACAATTTAAAACATAATTTTATTAAATAATAAATAAAATTAATTAACAAATGATTTTACAAAATAACTAAAAATTATAACAATATATGGCCAGTGTCTGTATCTTACAATTTAATGTTCTACTCTTGGATGTTTATTCGTAACTTAAATAATTTGATGTTCTTCTCTTGGATATCTATCCGTAACTTAACTAATTTGATGTTCTTCTCTTGGATATCTATCCGTAACTAAATTAAACTCATTTAATTTTCGACTAAAGTGGATTCATAAAAATGCAGCTTAAACAAAAATCGAATGCAATCGAACTTTGAACGACGACTAAAAATGCTGACAAAATGACAAAGTTCGATGCACTCGACAGTCATGAATATGTCAACGTACTAACTTCCTAAATTCTTAAATATCAAATATCCATGACTATGCTAACCAAAAAATATTATCAACTGTATGCAATAAAAAAGAAAAGCTAATCAAAAATACCAAAGGCAGTAAAACAAAAACTAGTCCCGTTTTGTAACATTGAAACAAAACCAGAAAACTGGAAAGTCTCAAACTTCCGAATAGTCGATAGTCGTTTGTTCGTCGTTGAACGAGCTGTTTAGAGATTAACCCCTGCGCGTATTTAATTTAACAGAACGAGACCGAAACAGAATGCGTACGAGAGAAAGGTGAAAAAGAAAAGGTCCCAAAAGAGGGATGGGCGGTGGGGATTGTCGCATACAATTAACGGACACAAAGGGCATTAAAAACGCAATCAACAGTTTAGAAAAGAACCACGGATACCCCCAAGGCTTTACGTCCTCGCTCGCTCCATTGTCATTGCGTTTGTGTTCTAGATCAAGTTACTGGTATGTTCTGGTGTATACTGTTCGTTTTCTCTGTTTTGTGTGTGTGTGTATGTGTATTTAGTTAGTTTTCGCGAATGTACAACGGGAATAGGTTTTTTGTTTTGTTTTTGTTGTGGTACAAGTGAAGTTAGTTTGGTGCTGAATACTGTAATACAATTTTGTTGTTTTAGTTTAATATTTTTGCTTATTGTACTCTATTGCTGTACATATTTTTATTGTTTTATTATGTTTTAAATTTTAATAGATTTTTTTTATGTTTAAAATGTAGGTACCTTTTTTTCCTTTTTTGCATGAGTTAATAAAAAAATATCAATTGTAAAAATAATAATAAGTTTCCGTATTTTTTATATGCTTAATCTTTTAGAAGTCATTATATTAAAATAAGAAAACTTAAGATTAAGTTCTGTATATATTTTATTTAAATATCGATGTTTCGATATACTGTACACTCTAAAAAAAATTATGTAATTTTATCTACAATTTTTTTAGAGTGTACACATACTACTAAAATGAGGAATTTCACGTATATTGCATTCAAATACTAAATGCAGGGTGGCCAAAACACAATTACAAACACAAATTAATGAATTTCACTTTTAGTATATTAAAATTATCGAACAAAATTGATCATGAATGTCACTTGGTGAAATTAATATACTTAATAATATTCTAAAGTTGAGACATTTTCTCAAAATTTCACAAGTTACTCAGTCATTGAATCGGCTGTTAAGCTATGCAACAATGACTGGCCAGATTAACCATAGACATGTGATTAAATCTTTAGGACCTCGTCAGTATGGTGCTTCGATCAGTTGCACCATACTGACGAGGTCATAAAGACCGAAACATGTGTTTATGGTTAATCTGGCCAGTCATTGATGCATAGCTTAACAGCCGATTCAATGACTGAGTAACTTGTGAAATTTTGAGAAAATGTCTCAACTTTAGAATATTAAAATTATACTTATTTCAATTTTTTTTGCATACATCTATACTTAGAAATCTTTATTTTAATGAATATTTTGTGAATCACATTACTTAGGAATTTACATTTGTTTAATAATAAAAGTTTTGGCCACCCTGTAAATGTGCAAAAGTATAATCACAAACCATCTTTCGCAATATATTTACAACAAAATCAATTCAATTCACTTAAATTTCCATTTGCTATAAACAACATCGTAGGTACTCTCTAACCTAAAACAAAAGTTTCTAATACTTGTTTGATGTACTCGTATAAACACAAAATAAACATCTGTCTATATATATATAGTAAAACTAGACCCAATGTTGACAACAAACCAAAAGCATCATTTCCATTTACATACACACACACACGTATGTCTCTGCTAGCATCATATATAGGTGGTTACTCGTTGCTTTGATATATTGTCCGAGGGCGTTTTCGTTAAATTTATGCTCCAGAGAGATGGCTGTTTATAGAGCCGTGAATCACATTAGGGCCCTGATAGAATGAGAACAGACCCGAATGTATATATGTATAGGTACAATGAATGCGCAAAATTGCACCCATAAGAATCGTAAAATGACCCTGTTACAATTTAAAGAGTTTGCAGTTTGATGCTAAAGAATGCCAAGTTTATGCGAATTTTATTGAACGATAAGTGAATTAGATTTGAATTTGTTCCATCGTACCTACGTTATTACTACGTTATTTACTTTTAAAAATCCACGAAAGATTTGAAAGTAGAGTATTACAAAATACAATAGTACAAACATACATACACAATCACGCCATGTACCCAACAGGGTGTGGCACAAACTCTTTTCATCATTCCGTAATCAGTCTTTTCCAAACATTCCTATTCCAACAAGCAACTTTCGCTTCATCCACATTCATAATTCCTCTCATACATGCTCTTTTATTCCTACTACTTGGAAACTTCCGCTGCACGCAAGCCACTCTCTTTCAATCATACCACTTCAACTACTCATCGGACGTCCACTTGCAAACGTATACCATCAAAATCATTTAAATAATTTTTTTTAACAGCAAACGTTCATTAGACGCATTCGCTCAACATGTTCGAACCATCTTAACTGACTAACACGGCAACTTTTGCTACAACATTTTTTTCAATTTCACACTCATCATACACTAATCTATTTCGTACCCGATCTCTCCTATTTACACCATATACCTCACGTAAAAATCTCATTTCCACAGCAGTCATTTTCCGTTTATGCTTTTGCAACCAATCCCAACTTTCACTACCATACATCAACGTAGGCACCAAAACTGCATTATATATACTCAAACGAGCTTCTTTGGAAACATTTACATTTCTAGCAAAAGTTAAATGTATAAATATAAATTTATTTATTTATAAATCATGTAATTGGACCTACAAACCATGAGACACTATGATGACCAATATAATTATTCAACTGCTGTAATTTTAACATAATTGATTAAAAATACATAATATCAGAACTATTACCAAACATTATGTAATATGATATTACCAACGGGATGGAAAAATAAATATGTACGTAATATTACAGTTTTTTAGTAAAGTTTCTTTTGGTAAATTTATAGAACTTAAGTAAATTTTCCATAAATAGATAAAATTTGTTAAGTTCTGTAATATTGTTTTTGGTATATTTATTTTTTATATATTATGATATATATATATATATATATATATATATATATATATTATTATATATATATATTATTATATTTATTATTACAGGTATTAATATGCAAATCGTATTTTTACATATTTTAATATGTTATGCCAACAATATATAATTCAACATTAAGTATTGTGATGCAATTTGCAAAAAGTAAGCAATTTTACATACTTATTACATTATTTTTACTTACTTCATGTGATTATTATAAATTATGTAAAAATTATAGAATTTTGGGGTAGAAATACAGAATATTTATAGTAAAATAAAATTACAGATTTTTTTATAGTAAAATTTTACTATTAATTTACTATAATTTCGCTATTTGTTTTTTTTTATAGTGTATTATTTATGTATATAATATGCAAGACTTTAAACCAAATTGTGCCTCTCTTGTCTTGTGATTGTTTCGCTGAAATTATCGACCTTATAGAGTAATTTGTTCGGATTAAAGCGTGTTAAAATTCAAATGAAGACTGACTAGAGTAAAAGTACCTTTAAACAAGCAAATTTCATCGTTCTACGAAACACGATCAAACTTCAGTTTGGGCCGGCGAGTATTATCGGAAATTTTCCAAACAACTTCAAATTTAGTCCTGAACTAATACAATACGTAAAGTACATACAATCTTCTTCCTTCGATTGACTAGGGAACAAGGGAACCGTGTTTGTAAATAAGCTATTTTGTCTCATGAAACGTGACCTGAATTTTTTTTTTTGTATAATTTAATTGGATAGAAGAAAAATATAATATAATTTTATATGTATTTAATAATTATTATTATAATTTTTTTTTATGTAAGAAATTAGCGAAATTACAGAAAAATACTAGTAAAATTTTACTATAAAAAGTCTGTAATATTATTTTACTATAAATATTTTGTATTTCTAACTTAAAATTCTGGGAGTTTTAACATAATTCATAATAACCATATAAAATAAGTAAAAATGACCAAATAAACACGTAAAATTGCTTACTTTCTGCAAATTGCATCACATACTTAATGTAGAATTACATATTGTTGATATAACTTTTCAAATTATATAAAATTACAGCTTGCATATTAATATCTGTAATAATTCATCAAAATAATGAGATTTAGTACATATTTTTTGTAATAAAACTAATAAAATATTTTAAGTGTATTTCATTTATTTCAAAATATATCCTTTATATAAATTTAGAAATGTGTGTAATTATACCAACAAACTTTAGCTATTTATGGAAAATTTCTGATTTTGATTGAAGTTCTATAAATTTACTAAAATAAACTTTAACTAAAAAAATATATCATATTCTCGGAGATCTGTTGAATAACAGCATATTACACAAATAGCACAACATCGTACTAGTTTCTCAAGAATTTAAATATTCGTAACACGAGTCTTGATAAATAATAATTATTACATGAAGCCCGTTTGAGTATATACAATGCAGTTTTGGTGCCTACGTTGATGTATAGGGTAGTGAATGTTGGGTTTGGTTGCAAACGCATAAACGGAAAATGACTGCTGTGGAAATGAAATTTTTACGTGGGGTAGCTGGGTGTAAATAGGAGAGCTCGGGTACGAAATACGATTAGTGTATGATGAGTGTGAAATTGAAAAAAATGTTGCCGCAAAAGTTGGTGTTAGTCAGTTAAGATGGTTCGGGCTTGTTGAGCGAATGTTTAATAAACGTTTGCAGTTAAAAAGATTTATTTGAATGATGATGGACGACCGATGAGTAGTTGGAGTGGTATGATTGAGAGTGTTTTGCGTGAGCGAATGTTTCCAAGTAGTAGGATTAAAAGAGCATGTATGAGAGGAATTATGAATGTGGATGAAGCGAAAGTTGTTTGTTTGGTTAGGAATGTTTGAAGGCGACTGATTTCGGAATGATGAAAAGAGTTTGTGCCACACCCTTTTGGGTACATGGCGTGATTGTGTATGTATGTATGTATTACATGATTCTTAGTAATATATCTACTGTTTTCTATTTACAAACTTTTTTTTAATTTTAAAAATTACATAATTACAAGGACAATATACAAGTTGTATTATTTTAAAAATTTATTTAATACTGTACTTATTTTGGATACCGCATTAAATTCTACAAATAGCATTAACTATCAATTTTATTTTATCAAACTTTACAACATTTTAATGTTGTAACATTCTCAAGCCACATGATCTTAAAAAAGCAACAAAATGGACATAAATAAAATTTAAATGAAAATATCGGAAGGGAAATGGCTGACGAGAAATCCCATCGTGCGGGAGCGAGTAACGAGCAAAGTTTCGGAACAACGAACATCTTTAGGACATCTAGAATTCTAGACTTTGAAGCGAGGGACAGAGTAGATTGAGGCGTACGGCCACTGATTCCGGGCATCGTCCGGGCAGCATCTGTGTTGCCAATTAAATTCTCGGGCACCACAACCGGCACAAACTCTTCATTACGATCGCGAAATGATTGATGCAAAACATCTGTTCGCGCGCTAATGCCTCCCCCCCCCCCTGATCGTCATTCGACTTTCTTGCTTTTACTCATAATGTTTGCGCACTCTTTATATTTCGAAAACTAACGAGGAAATTTTACTACTTAGCTTTAATTGTTGGACAACTTTCTGCTTAAATGATTTATGTGCGCGCGATGGAGAATGTCTTTTATTTTTGTCTTTTTTTAAAATTTTAATAAACGTATACATACGAATTCTTTATTTTAAAAATAAGTTAAATACAAGTACTTCATAATTAAATTCACAAAAACAAAATTTTATCTTATTTAATATTAGAGTAAATTGTATAATAATAATTGTATAATAGGTTTTAGGTACTTTGGGAACTTTTGCTAGGAATGTAAATGTTTCCAAAGAAGCCCGTTTGAGTATATACAATGTAGTTTTGGTGCCTACGTTGATGTATGGTAGTGAATGTTGGGTTTGGTTGCAAAAGCATAAACGGAAAATGACTTCTGTGGAAATGAGATTTTTACGTGGGGTATGTGGTGTAAATAGGAGAGATCGGGTACGAAATAGATTAGTGTATGATGAGTGTGAAATTAAAAAAAATGTTGTAGCAAAAGTTGGTGTTAGTCAGTTAAGATGGTTCGAACATGTTGAGCGAATGTCTAATAAACGTTTGGTTAACAAGATTTATTTGAATAATTTTGATAGTATATGTTTGCGTGGACGTCCGATGAGTAGTTGGAGTGAGTTGCGTGAGCGAAAGTTTCCAAGTAGTAGGAATAAAAGAGCATGTATGAGAGGAATTATGAATGTGGATAAAGCGAAAGTTGCTTGTTTGGATAAGAATGTTTGAAGGCGACTGATTTCGGGATGATAAAAAGAGTTTGTGCCACACCTTTTTGGGTACATAGCGTGATTGTGTATATATGTATGTATAATAAAATAGTTGTAAGACATATGTGTATAGTCTCATTTAAAAACATATATTTCATTTAATATTAGGATAGATAAAAATGTTGTTGTTTTACATATTTTAAAAATTTCAAATTTGACAACTTTCAAATGGCATTAAAAAGAGAGTTAAAGCCATTTATTAGTTTCAAAAACTGATCTAAACAAAAACAAAATAAATGCACATTTGCTGGACATGAATAGCATATAGTATTATGAGCTATCAAAAGTCATCAGTGTATATTTCTGTGGCTTTTACCAAATAACCCTCATTAATTTTACATTTCGATAGATAGACGTCATCAACGGATTATCACAATAAATGTGAATGTGTTTGATTCTATAGGTATAGACACACAAACTCTATTAGCTCTCTATTAGCACAAATCACTCAAAAAACCGCGATATAATATTCAGTACAACTGATTGTGTAATTCACCAATCATTTGTGTTATCTAGAATATCATAACTTTCATATTTACATCTATCTGGAGAAATATCTATTTTGCCATACATCCTAGATGGCATCCTCAGTGCTTGATGCCATCTACAATGTATGGCGAAACGTCTGCGACAAGAATAGATCAACCACGGCATACTAGCCCAGAAAATGTTTATTCTTTAATCAATCTATAAAAACAAATATTATACAAAACCTGCATAGTTGTATAATTTAATTATACAATATTTTAAACAGTAAATCATTTTTAGTAGTTTCTAGAATCAGATTCTTGTATTTAAATAGCCATTGGGTAAATTACCAGTTCGATTTTAACTGCATTTGGGTCAGTGTGGAAAAATAAAAATGGGTTCAATTAATTATTACATCATCCAATGACACAAATTGCATTTTGGTGTCAATATCATTGTACATCATCAGCAGCTAATATTTTTTTTCTTCTTATAAATGAAAAATTAAATAATAAAATTTACGCAAATATGAATTTTCCAAAAAATATTTAGAGATTCTTTTTTACATAACATAAATAAATATAATATAAATTTTGGTAACAAAATTTTCCATAAAATATTTAATACTCCTATATAAATAATTTTACTTCGTATATTTAACTAAATGTAAATAAATATTAAATTTTCGTTAAAAAAATATAAATAATTTAAATAAAATTTTGGTAGAATAACATGAAATTTAAACACTTACCAAAAGTTATAAATTTGATGTAGCATTTAAAATTTAATATATTCTTTAAGTATATATACACCATAAATCCGTGATGGATCTGAAACCAAAAATATAGAGTTAGAAAGTAATGCTTATTTTTATACATGTTTATATTATATTTTTTAATATCTTCTTTCTCTGCCACAATCTGTCTAAATTTTAGATTACAAAATTTAATTTATATAAAAACAAAAACATAAATTTATTTCTGATTAATTTCTAATTCGATAAATCTTAAATTTAACTAATAATTCAAAAACACAAAAAATAAAAGTTAAAACATTAAATAACAATATATTATCGACATTTAAACATAAATATTAAAATGTCAATATAAATTTTTTTCGCTGATGTCGCGAAATCAACCGGAAGATGTCAAATCATATTGCGCAAATGAAATGCATAAATTTTCCTGTACAATACACCCTGTTGAACAACCGGGGTTCGGAAACAACTCGACACAAACACAACAGTAAAATTTCTGTCCGGTTTGGCAAATTGGCAAGTGACGCGAATTAAAACCGCAAATAAATTATTCGCGCCTGACATGCACACACACTCACACATACACACGCACTATAGCTAGGCGCCTCCGTATTGTGACGTCGGAAACCGACGCCCGATGCCCAGCGCCGTCTGGTTGTGTTGTTATAAATCATTGTGTGTGTGTGCGTCTTATTGTAAATAAGCAACAATAGAGTTCGTTTGCTTTTAACATTTCCAAATAAATAACATTGTGCTGTCAACTAAATTTAACAAGTAGTTTGCAATAAATATATTTCATTTTTTGAAATTATATTATGCAGTGAGCATGTTATGAAGATCAAAAGCATAAACGGAAAATGACTGCTGTGGAAATGAGATTTTTACGTGGGGTAGCTGGGTGTAAATAGGAGAGATCGGGTACGAAATAGATTAGTGTATGATGAGTGTGAAATTGAAAAAAATGTTATAGCAAAAGTTGCCCCGTGTTTGAGTCAGTTAAGATGGTTCGGACATGTTGAGCGAATGTCTAATGAACGTTTGGTTAAAAAGATTTATTTGAATGATTTTGATACGTATACGTTTGCGTGGACGTCCGATGAGTAGTTGGAGTGTTATGATTGAGAGAATGGCTTGAGTGAGCGAAAGTTTCCAAGTAGTAGAAATAAAAGAGCATGTATGAGAGGAAATATGAATGTGGATAAAGCGAAAGTTGCTTGTTTGGATAAAAGAATGTTTGGAGGCGACTGATTTCGGGATGATCAAAAGAGTTTGTGCCACACCCTTTTGGGTACATGTCGTGATTGTGTATGTATGTATGTATGTAATAATCGACGTTTCGACAAACTCAACGTACCTCTTCAGCAAGACAAAAATACAAATAACATTTACAGTAACAAAACAAAACATGAAAACAAGTTACTAGGTAACAAAATAAGTAACTTGTTTCCATGTTCTGTTTTGTTAATGTAAATGTCATTTGTATCTTTTTTCCTGATGAATACGTTCGTTGAATTCGTCGAAACGTCGATTATTAATAAATGTTAATACATTACTTCTACCTAAAGCCGTTTTATTTTAATATAATGAATTCTAAAAGTTTTTTTACTAGGTTAAAAACCATATAAATATGTTTTTCCAAGTTATATAATATATTTATTTAAAAGCAATGGTGTCCCTATAACGTAACTAAAAACATCCAATAAATATCAATAATTTAAATAAAATTTCCTTTCGTACATAAAATATAAAATAAAGCTAGCAAGAAACTTTATGCATTATAAAACGCTGTTTGCAACTCTTACATCTCAAAGAAATACAAATTGTAGTAAAATTTGAGTACAACGAATTAAATAATAATTTGAAACAAGTTGTTTTAGTTCCCCCTTTGCTATGTAAAACAAGTAAATGAAAGTGTAAATGAAATAAAGCCGGGGTAATACTCCTTTCAGAATTGTCCAGATACAACAAGGATAAGGTCTCATTATTTCATTTGCATATTTTCTAATGTTATAATCCTATTCGTACATTTACGAAAATCTAACAAACTACACGCGCTTTCGCCTTCAAGTTAGTGTTTCACTTGAAAGAGATATCCTTTAATGTTATACAATAAACGCTAACGAGACGCTATTTTCAATTCTTTTACGTCGAAATAATATTCCTCTTTCTCTCGTCGGTTGCTTTTAACATTGTTTTCATTATACAATAAATATTTATATATTTAAATTATTGTTTTACTAAATAAAAACAACGTAATTACAATTTTATTTTGTGTTACCATATTTATAGATAACAACATTTAGAAAACTTAAACATACTTATGTATTTATTATTTGTTGAATATTTTTTCTGGTTGATATACGTAGAGCACAACGAAACGTCGATTTTTAAATAAAATATACAGAACTTAATCAGAAAGCTTTTTTATTTTAACATAATGAGTTTTGCAGGATTTTTTACTATGTTAATATATATTATTTCTGTCAAGGATATGAGAAACAAAAAATACACAGTAAAAAATATGGCGAAATTACAAAAAGACAGTAAAATTTTACTATAAAAAATCTGTAATTGCATTTTACCATAAATAATTTTTACATTATTCATAATAATCACATAAAGTAAGTAAAAATGACCTGAAAAGTATATAAAATTTATTCCTTTCTGCAAATTGCATCACATATTTAATATTGATGCTATAACTTCTTAAATTATGTAAAATTACAGCTTGGAGCTTGCATATTATTATCTGTAATAATTCATCAAAAAGTTTGTGCCACGCCCTTTTGGGTACATGGCGTGATTGTGTATGTATGTATGTATGTATGTATGTATTGATCAAAATAATGGAACTAATTACATATTTTTTTTATAATAATACTAATAAATTATTTTATGTGTAATTCATTCATTTCAAAATAGATCCTTTATGTAAATTTAAAAATGTATGTAATTATACCATCAATAATTTTACAGAACTAAACAAATTTTACCTATTTATAGAGAATTCCTGACAGCAAATTTACTGAAGTTCTGCAAATTTACTAAAAAAACATATTACATAATGTTTGTAATTGTTCTAATATTATGTATTTTTAAACAATTATGTTAAAATTACAGCAGCTGAGTAATTATACCTAGAAATACTGGGCATCATAATGTCTAATGGTTTGTAGATAAAATAAAAATATATGTAAAAAATTTGTTAATATTATTTGAAAAATCACATCTCTGTAGTCTTCATAATCGTTAAAATTGATCAAAATTTTGAGGTTATGTTACATATTTGAAATTTGAAATTAAATTGAATACTGAATATCAAATTACAAAAATATTTGATATTAACTTTTAAATACAGAAAAAAATAAATTAGATTTTTTTCCACTGATAGAATCAATTATGTTTTTATCTCTAAGAAAACAAATAATCTCAGTAAATAAATAATCATATATTTTACAGAGAAACAAATATTATTTTCAATTTATTCGGTTTGAAAAACGATTCGATAAAAATTTTGATTTTTCAGGTAAAACCGAGAGAAAGAGAGAGAGAGAGAGAGAATGAAAAAACGTATAATTTTGTATAGCAGGTCAAGGACGCAGTATACCTTTAAAGGACTAAAGGATAATAGATACAAGAGTTACTGTGTCTGCCCGCGCGCACATTACACTAAACACACAAAGGAAATTAGTTCAAACAGAAGTAATGAATACGAATTATGTACAATATATAGCTATAATGACGGAAAATAACTCCAATTTGATAAAATTATCTCTCAAATATACGATAATAAATTAATATTTACTAATGACATAACCTATTTCATACTTTTAACAAGAAACAAATTTTTATGTAATATCCTAACTTTACATATAATTTTATTTATATGAATTTATATGAATATTTGTACTAATTTTTTTTTTAAATATGTAGGTACTTTATTATTGGAAAAAAATAATTCCCGTTTTAGCTAAAAATAAATTTTAATATTTTTTTAAATTTCGAAATAGAGATTTGAATATCTGGAGCTTTGATGCGAAATTAAAAACCAGAAATATACTTTGTGAATGCTCAGTGAACGAGTCGCTGATCAAAGTGACGCGTAAGGTAAAATATTAACTTTGGTACAATTAAAATTAAATTATGCGTAAGCCACAAAGAAACTACTGTAAAACATTCAGTCTACAATAAAAAAAAGAATTTATATAGAATGGTTGAAAGTAGAAGTATACAAATATTTGTTAGTTTATAACTTTAAATTTAGATTTTTTCATATTGTATTTTTGTTTGTTTGCATGCTTTTAATATATATATATATATATATATATATATATATATATATATATATATATATATATATATATATATATATATATAAATTTAAAGTTATAAATTAACAAATATTTGTATACTTCCACTTTCAACCATTCTATATATAGAATAACTTAATAACTTTCTATTAGAGGGCGCCCTAAATCTATCAGAAAACTAGTTAATATCTAGGGCGCCCTCTGGCGATTTGGGGAGAACTATTATTTACTGCGTAAACCACACGTAAACTAGTAAAAAGTAGCAAACACATAACATATATTTGATTCAATAAGTACACATTGTACACGGAATTCTTTAGATACTTTGTATAAAACTAGGAAATCCCGTGACCTTGGAAGGGTCACATTTGAAGTCAAAAATAGTAATTTAAATATATAGTTCTATGGATACACACTATATATATAAAAGTAAAACAACGTATCCAAATCACATATTTTTAATTTTTTTTTAAAAATCTGTCAACTTTCAACGATATGTTACATAAACTAAAACAAGATTTTTTTAACATAAAATTCATTAAAGTGGTAAAAAATAGGAGTTTCTATTTGAAAAAAAATATAAGATAATGTTTTATGAACTACAACTTTAAAACAATACATTAGTCACATTTTTATATAATATAAAATATGTTGACGATTTGAATCGAAAATAAATAAAAAGTTGAAAAGATAAGTCGCAATATACAAAAGTACGCCTCATTATTAAATTTAAATTCATAAAAATGATGTTTTTTAAATCTATTTTTTATAACAAAAGGTTTACGTTTAGCAAGCAATAATATTGTTTAAAATGACACACTAAACACTAAATTAACAAAAATAATTCAGGATAAATAAATGAATATTTAAAGTCTATGATATTAATTTAAAAAATTGTTATAAAGATGTTGGTGTGTATTAAGAAATTAAGAAAGAGAAACAATTGAAAAAAAAAATAATGCAGTTAATTCGGGGTAGGAGTTATATAGGTAGGTAATGTCTGAATATTATTCACTTCAGATTGTGTTAAATAATTGAAACCGACGCTCAGAATATAACGCTGTGAGTGAAATTAATAATTCATCAAATTTGTATCATGTTCTTTATCTATTATTCATTGAAATTGTGTTTACTTGCGCGTAATGAGAAATTTATGAAATTGAAATTTCTTACGAATTTACAAAACAAAACATCTACAAAATTGTCTATTTAATAAGTAACATACATATATTAAAATTTTGTTTAAATTCAATTATTTTTTCGTACAATTTTATACTAAATGAAATACAGAAATTATAATATTAAAAAGAAATTATCGTCTACAATATGATTTAGTTTTTATTTGATTGATAATTGTAATACAAAAAATTAATATAATATAATAACAATTATAAAAATTACACATTTAACTAAAACAAAACACTTTTAAAAGCTAACTAAATCTAACTTTTTATTTAATTACATTTTTAAAATATGTTTTTCCTTTTAATACAAATAAAGATATGAATGATCACTAAATTTAGAAAAATTGTTTCTTTCAAAAATATTAAATTTGACCCCTCGTGCAAATTTGAAAAAGCATCAAAACAAATGTCGGTAGAAATGTGAAAAACATCTCAGATGATAGAATTTAAATACCAAAATTTCAGCAAGTTTTTGATAAACTCATCAACTACTTTAATGATTGAATGCACTCGAACTCCGAATTTTTTTTATCCGACTCAGATTTCAACTTTTAATTCGATTATTTTTATGTTTTATCATATTAAACAGTGGCGCAACCAAGGGGGGGGGGGAGGAAAGCGACGGACCTCGGCGCCCCCCAAGGCTAGCAGAATTAGCACAATTTTTATTCAGCAGTCACTTCTAACGCTACAATTATTTACCCCAAAATATTGAGCCAACATTCATTATTTTAAACTATTAATTATTCGATTCATGTAAGATAAAATGGAAATCTGGTTAGTATTTGCTTTTTTTTTTTGCTTCTCCAAGATAAAATCCTTGGGCGCCCAAGACAAAATCCTGGCTGCGCCACTGATATTAAATAAACTACACATAATAATATTACATAGTAAACTAATATAAAACATTCACAAAATTATTGTTGTAGATGCAATGTAATGAATTTATTTATTAAAAAAAATTCAGTGTAGTTCATCATAGTGTATCAAAAATGTTTAATATTATGTTGTCTTTTGTCTTATTCGTTTTGTTTGACTTTTTCTTTATTTCAATTTTTTGTTATGACTAACGAATGAATGACTCTTTTTTTCAACCGTGAGAATGTGATAATGTGTTCATATTAAGATTTATCAATCATTAGAAAATGCACCATCATACAAAACATTTATTTTCGATAGACTTAAACTAAATTTCATTTTGCTAATATTTACAATTATAAAATGATAGACCAAAATATGGAATAGAATGTCCAGTAATATAAATGTTTATTATTATAACATAAATCAATTTTATCATTTACTAAATAATCCAGATGTTATTTCATTAGATATATTTTTTTCGCAGTATCTTCAAATTTTGTCTGCGATACGATATCGATAAAATCCTGGATATCTTGTTTGATATCCCGAAACTAGATTTACGTTTCTTTTTCCTGGCAAAATCTCTGCACGGTGATTGGTGGAAAACGTTGTGCTGTAACGGCTGTCGTCAACGGAAAAAACAAACGTGGAAATCACTTTCATTTTTAGGTTAATTTATTTTCGATTTAGGGGGAATTTTCTGGGCTTTAAGTTGTTTATGTTGGTTAAAGCTACTTCGTTTTCTTGATATGTTAGATGCGTTTTAATATTATAAAAGTAATAGTAAATATAATATTATTATTACCTTGGAGATATATTATTTAATAATAAATTGTATAAGTCGTGCATATTTTCAAAAAAAAACTGGATATGTCGCAATTAATATTTTTTCAATTTTCATTTAGTTTATTTACTATATAAATTTGTAAACTTATGTTCTTATTAAATTAATTTGTTATAAAATTATTATTATATTAAAAATTATAAAAATATATTTATTTAAACGTTATACTAATTTACAAACATAAAAAACCTGGTATATGTAAATACTTTTAGAATAACATCTGATTAAATTAATCTGATAAAATTAAATAAATAATTTAAATTTATTTTACAATTATTAAGTAATCTATTTAATCACATGACAGGAAAAAGTATATTAGACTTTGTCTCTTCAAATTGAAATAAGAAAAATACGGAAAATATTTTGGCAATTAATGTTAATTGCAAATCTATTATTATTTGGACAATTTATTGTTGTATGTGTGTGTTTGTGCGAACGGTCGATATTTTGTAATTTGCAAAGTGGCTAAACAATTACCTGCATAATGCTCAGTAGCGGCAAAATTCTCTTCCTGCCGGCCCTCCCCCTGTCATTGTAATTCTGATGTTCGCATAATATAATGTAAATGATTCAATGCGCTTTTCGCGAAATTACATTTGTCTAGTTTGCATTTTCTCAACTACATTTATGTTAATTATTTATTATTGTTATTTATCATGTTATTGTTATATAGGTTTAATGATTTAATGAGATCTACATATAAGCAAATTTATGCTGCAATTTTGTTTACATCTGCGAGACTTTTCTAGTAAATGAAAAAACAGACACGTTACAGGTTTTAAAGATATAAACAGAATTACAGTATTAATTAATATTTTATGAGCTCAGTTTTATTAAAACGTAAATTTATAAAATGAATTTCTATATTATATTTTTAATTACTTATTTATTAATATTTTTAAAAGTTTTATTTAGCATTGTTAAATTTAATGTATTGACCTTTTTTAAACAAATAAAACTTTATGTTGTCGTGTAATGTTTGTCGAAAACAACTTGGCGACGATTTACTAATAACAAATTTAAAGTAAAAAATGTACTACTTTGCGTAATTATTGTATAACTATTAGCCTAAAGGGCCATATACTTACCCGCTGTTGTGGTGTAATTGTATTGCTATTTTTTTTTGTTACATGGTATTTTTATGTTTCCTCTTTTGTAAAATTACTACCCATAATTCTCTCTTTTGATGTCAGTATTTATCATAATTATAATTACGGATTAAACCTTATGAATATGCACAGGGGCGCGCCGTACCATTTTGTCGCCCGTGTGCCAATGCTAACTTTGTCGCCCCCCCCCCCTTCATGCTTTTTAAATATACATGTATACAGGATACACATTTTATATGTTCCCGCTTAAAAAGTCATGAATAGGCAACCCATTTTACTTTTCATAAAGAACTTGGTTTTTATTTTTTTTTCTTTTGCCTACTGTGATTATTCGATTTAAAGTACTAATAATTTAGACGAAGTGATTAGTGACATGTATTCTGTATTGCCTATTCTTAAAAAATAAGTAAAAATAGAGATTCTATTATTTACTACACATTTATAAGAATGAATTTTATATATTTATTGCATATTACATACGTATACAAATATAATAATATCACAAAAAAACATTACAACTACGTAACAAAAATAAATTATTACTTAACTTATTTCAAATTTACATTAATAATACGAGTATAAACAAAAAACAAGTAAAAATCTTAAAAATTTGTATACATTTAAATTATTGGTCTGGCTTTTAAGTCAGAAAATGTTTTTACTAGTTCATGTATTTATAATTGTTCACATATTTCATGTTCTATAGAAATCATAGCTAAACTAACCAATCTATCTTGGCCCATTGAATTCCTTAGATAATTTTTTATACTTAATTTTTAATTTCGAAAAAGAGCGTTCGCCAGAAGCAGCAGATACGGGTAATGTTAAAAAAATTCAAATAACAATAATTACAATGTTGAAAAAAGCAGAACATAAGTCGCCTTGTAGCACATATTCTAGAACTTCATATCCAGTCATATTTGGTTTCAGTTAATGTTTCAATATACATATTAATTTCTTCAAACAATTCA
The DNA here is from genome assembly GCA_963966155.1 of Clivina fossor. NCBI lineage: Eukaryota > Metazoa > Arthropoda > Insecta > Coleoptera > Carabidae > Clivina > Clivina fossor. The sequence goes on from OZ014560.1 coordinate 2,148,275, forward strand.
ATGTCATTAATATCTGATTCATTTCTTGTATTGCTCGCCGTGTCGCCCCTAACCAAGTGTCGCTCGTGTGCGACGCACACATCGCACCCTGTGACGGCGCGCCCCTGAATATGCATACTAATGCAGCAGGAGTAAAAGACAAAATCATAAATACATTTTTTTTTTACATAAGCAAACAAATATTAACTTTTCAAAAAATTTAACATATACTATAATAAATAACTTTATAATCAAGATAATCATTATCAAACATATTAAATAAGTAAATATAATTTTTTTTTTAATGTTACCTTATATATAAAAAAAGATTCAATTAATTTCATTCTCATTTTTAACTTATGCTAGTAATAATTACAATTAAATTATTATGAAAATGAGTTTTTCTTCACTGCTTGTTTTAGCAGTTGTTGCTCTAACAGCAACTGCAAAAAACATTCAACAAGCTGATGTTGAAGAAATTAGCAATAGTCAACCAGAATCAAGATTTTTATTTCCGACTAATATAAATAAAGATATTGAAGATTTTTTGGCATTAATTCCGTTAGATCAAATTAATACTGTTATTGGGCAATATATTGCTAATGATGCCGAAGTTGCTAATGCCTGGAATTATATTAATACAGACTATGTGAAAAATCAAGTATTTGCCATTGAAGCCAGTCCAGAATGGAATAATGTAAGTATAGAAATATTTGCAAAGAGTCAATTGTACATACATACATACATACACAATCACGCCATGTACCCAAAAAAGTGTGGCACAAACTCTTTTCATCATCCAGAAATCAGTCGCCTCCAAACATTCCTATCCAAACAAGCAACTTTCGCTTCATCTACATTCATAATTTCTCTCATACATGCTCTTTTATTCCTACTACTTGAAAACTCCAACTACTCATCGGACGTCCACGCAAACGTATTCCATCAAAATCATTCAAATAAATCTTTTTAACCAAACGTTCATTAGACATTCGCTCAACATATCCGAACCATCTTTTGCTACAAATTTTTTTTCAATTTCACACTCATCATACACTAATCTATTTCGTACCCGATCTCTCCTATAGTTACAGCACATACCCCACGTAAAAATCTCGTTTCCACAGCAGTCATTTTCCGTTTATGCTTTTGCAACCAAACCCAACATTCACTACCATACATCAAAGTAGGCTTCTTTGTAAACATTTACATTCCTAGCAAAAGTTCCCAAAGCACCCAAAGTACCTTACAACCAGCATTTACTCTCCTTTCAATTTCACGATCAAAACGGCCATCTCTAGACAGCAAACTACCCAAATACACAATTGTAATGTGTATAACATTTGCTTTTCTTTTTCGAGACGAAATACATTACAATTACAATGCTTCAAATAATGTTAAAACAAAAATAAATTTATAATATATTTTTTCAAATAACACTAATGATATTTTTAATACTAGCAAATATTATTAATTATAATAACAATTATAACAGGTCTATACTCAGTTACGAGCTGTAGGTTTTGACGACAGATTCGTCAATAAAATTCATACCTATATGAATTGGGAACCATATACATTCCCATCAACTTATACATCGGATTCATCTATTTTGCCTCCTACAACATCGCCCGTAAGTACAGGCGGTCTACGAACACTGGTATTAGATGAAATCTATTCACGTGTACCGGTTCTAAGTCTGCAACTTCTCGCCGCTAGAAAACTACTTCTCAGCTCGACATTTGCACGTTTTACAACTATTGTTGCTAGTCCATCGTTTCTCAATGGTGTTGCAGCTACAATGAACTCACCATTAGTAAAAGATCTAGAAAATAATGCCCGATTGAATGGTGTAGACGTTGATGTAATATATGATTTAGTTGTTAAGCTAGTTAGCATAGGTTAAACAAAAGTTTTGTTTAAACATAATTGTAGATAATTACATATTGTTTGAGCTATTTGACGTTTTCACGGTCCAAATACGAGAATGCTTATGTTATTGTTGTAAATTTAAAAAAACTGATTCATGAAAGTTGTAATTGACTGTAAAAAGTGAATTAAAAAATAAATTTTGAAGTTATTTTGTTTGTTTTATTCAAAACCTTAAGAATAATAGATAATGTTTTAAAAAATATTTAAATAAAAATACTTATTTCAAATATGTTTTAAACTTGGTTTCATAAATGCTTGATAAATTTACTTTAAAAGTAAATGTATTTACTCCGAATTAAAAAGAGGGAATAAAGTATTAAAAATTAATTATAAATTGGTTTGTAATCTACTTTCAAAGTTTGAAATGTTTTTAATGTCAGGTGATATAATTTTTTTCATTTATTATTAATATTCAACAAGTAAATTAATATAGGAATCTAAAAAAATACTTATCATATACAAATTAAGTTGTTGAATAATTTAAAAACAAAGTAATTAAATGTAGACAATATTTAATCTCATTTAAGATTTATGAATGTAGATTTATAATAATTTTTTTTTATAATAATACAAATACTATTATCTAATGAAAAGCCTAAAATTAAAGTCATTTGACCTTAAAGTTTATTGTTCTATATTTATTTTTTTAAATTTATGACGTAAAATATATTAGTTTTTAGTGATTATATAGGAAGATATTTCTGTTCTTGTATACCAAATATTTTATAAAAACCGTTCAAGAGCGTAAAAGATAATATTCCTCTTCAATCTTCGGGTATACATATACAGGATGTAACAGAATAACTATTCCTAATTTTCAGAAATGATAGAGTGCACTTAGAGAAACATTTTTTATTAATAAACTAGTGTCCGGAAATTTCTCGGTGTCAAGATACACTAGATATCGTTAAAAACAATTTTAATTATTACAACGTCAAAGAGCAGTTAAGTTAAGGAACATTTTATTAGAAATAATAGTGCATTAAACTTTATAAAAATTGTTCGAAGTTACGACCACCATTTTCGATACACAAGTTGTAACGATGTACAGGCTGGGCAAATTTGGACGTTTTCGTAGGGGAACTCGGAAACTATAAGAGATATGGAAAAATGGACCGCGCATCCTCGATCGCTTTTTTTGAGAGAAACTCAATTATGAAAACAAAAATTAGCTATCGTCTTTTGTTTTCGAGTTATGGCGAAAACTTCGCTTTTTCCGTATTTTGATTAATGGCGATATCTCGATGGTTTTTTAAATTAGATGAAAATAATTTTCACATTCTTAAGGCACTTTCTTGAGTAAAATGAAATGGTCTTAATGGATATTATAAATCTCCGTTAATTCTCGGGTTATAACATAAAGTTGTGTTTTTTACAATCGACTGCCGAAAAAAAAAAAAAACTAAAATTTCCGGACACTAGTTTATTAATAAAAAATGTTTCTTTATGTGCCCTCTATCATTTCTGAAAATTAGGAATAGTTATTCTGTTACACCCTGTAGAACACCTTGTGAATGCAGTAAGGTTTATGTTGGATAAAGTAGAACTATTTCTACTAGATTGACAGAACATAAAAGATCAATTCGTCTAAATGTCCAGATAAATCTGCTATTGCTGAACATGCCTTAGAATATCTTCATAATGTAAAATTTGTAGATACAGTAATAATTGCTACACCAATTAATATTAGCAGCAGATTACTAAGAGAAGCAATAGAGATTTATAAAGAAACGAATAACATGAATCACTGTGAAAGGGCACTGAGTTAAATAAAATTTCGCTTCTATTAATTAAAAATCTACAATTTTTCATCATACATACATACATACATACATACATACACAATCACGCCATGTACCCAAAAGGGTGTGGCACAAACTCTTTTAATCATCCCGAAATCAGTCGCCTCCAAACATTCCTATCCGAACAAGCAACTTTCGCTTCATCCAAATTCATGCTGCTTTATTCCTACTACTTGGAAACTTTCGCTCACGCAAGCCACACTCTCAATCATCTACCACTGCAACTATTCATCGGACGTCCACGCAAACGTATACCATCAAAATCATTCAAATAAATCTTTTTAACCAAACGTTCATTTGACATTCGCTCAACATGTTCGACCCATCTTAACTGACTAACACCAACTTCTGATCTAGTTAATATGTTACCTAATAACTTGTTGCTACGTACTGTTATTTACTTTTTAATGTCATTGATAATCCTAAAACTGTTTTTTCTTATTTAATATAATGAGTTCTGAAAAATATTTTTTATTTATATATTTATATTTATGTTAAATTATGATATAATATCATAAAAAAAAAACTTTGTAATACAGATTATTATTATCAAACATATTAAATAAGTAAATATAAATTTTTTTACTTGCCTATATATAATAAAAGATTCAGTTAATTTCATTCTCAGTTTTTTTTTACTTATACTAGTAAAAATTACAGTTACATTTTTGAGAATGGGTTATTATTCATTATTTCTTTTAGCAGTTGTTGCTCTAACAGCATCTACTGCAAATAATATTCGAAAAGCTGATGAAGAAATTAGCAATAATCAACCGCTATCAAGACTTTTATTTCCGTCTGATATAAATAAAGATATTGAAGATTTTTTGGCATTAATTCCATTAGATCAAATTAGTAATGTTATTGAACAATATATTACGAATGATGCAGAGGTTGCGAATTTTTGGTATCATATTAATACAGCCTTTTTTAAAAATCAAGCATTTGTTGTAGAAGCTAGCCCCGAGTGGAATAATGTAAGTATAATATTAATTAATAATCTAGTTGGCACTTGATTAAATAAAACAATTGGTTTAAGTTTCACAATATTTATATACTTGATGATGACCGAGAGGTCGAAATTGTTAACCGTAGTATTGAATAAATATTGTGAAACTTACACTTTTATTTAATTAATAATTACAATAGTATATTTGAAAAATGTCTGCTGTAACCTTTCTCTAACTTTTATTTTTGAAAAAATACATTGCAATTAAAATGCTTCGAGAAAATAAATTAATAAAATATTTTTTCAATAATTGGGTAAAAAAATATAGAATATTTACAATTTTCTTATTTTAAATATATAAAATTTTGATGGGAATGTAGTCAAAGGTTAGGTGTTCGAATCAAACTCTCATTAAAGATTTTGTGTCAAGCTTTCGGTGGTATTTTCAACCTTTTTCAGGACAAGTTTTTTTTTTTTAAAACAATGAAAAACAAATACATAAATGATACAGCAATTACATACTTTGCAGTAAATATAAATTATGAAATCGATAAATAATTAAAAATAACACATCAATTTTATTAATAAGAATATCAATATACTTTTTTATTTATTTATAATAACTTGCAAAATATTTTTTGAAAACTAGTAAAAATTATTTAAGTAATTTGTGTTTAAAATAATATGTATAACTAGGTATGTGAAATTTGGAAACGAATTTTTTATAAATATGAAATAAAAAATATCATACCATTTTAAATAAAAAATTTATTTTGTAAAAAAAAAACATGAATTAATATTAAACATTTTTCAGAAACATTGTTTTATTCTAAAATTATTGATTGAAATATCAAAACAATATCATTAAATAATAGTTTATTACACTGTAACAAGTTTATATAAATTTACATATTTTATAAATGTATATTTAGAGAAAAACTGTACATACATACATACACAATCACGCCATGTACCCACCCGAAATCAGTCGCCTCCAAACATTCCTATCCAAACAAGCAACTTTCGCTTCATCCACATTCATAATTCCTCCTCTCATCGCATGCTCTTTTATTCCTACTACTTGGAAACTTTCGCTGCACGCAAGCCATTCTCTCAATCATAACACTCCAACTACTCATCGGACGTCCACGCAAACGTATACCATCAAAATCATTCAAATAAATATTTTTAACAGCAAACGTTCATTAGACATTCGCTCAACATGTCCGAACCATCTTAACTGACTAATACCAATTTTTGCTACAACATTTTTTTCAATTTCACACTCATCATACACTAATCTAAAAATTACTATTTTACTGTTAATAGTTATGTAAAATTACATAAATAAATATTACATTTTTTACAGTGTATATAATTTTACTCTATATAAATCCATCTTTTTTGCAATTCTCACTATATATCAAAAATGATAATTTTAAAACAAAAAATATAATACTACAATTATTAACGAATTATTTGTAACAGGTCTACACTCAGGTAAGAGCACATGGTTTCGACGACCGATTCGTCAACAAAGTTCATATATATATGAACTGGGAACCATATACATTCCCATCAACTTACACATCCAATTCCTCCATTTTACCACCAACATCATCACTGTCCAGTAATACAGGCGGTCTTCGAACTCTTGTAATGGAAGAAATCTATGGACGCGTCCCGATTCTAAGTCTGCAACTTCTTGCCGTAAAAAAACTTCTGTTTAGCTCGACATTTATACCGTTTACAGCCACTATCACCAGTACAAGTTTCCTAAGTGGTGTATCAGCTATAATAAACTCGCCATCAATAACAGATGTAGATAATTATCTCAGATCGAATAATGTGGATGTTGATGTATTGTACGAATTTATTAATAAGCTCATTAGCATACTTTAAACAAGAATGTTTTAACAAAATTGTAGAAATATAAAAACTGTTTTAGAATAAAATTCTGTTAATTATTTATATATACAGTGTGTCTACTTAAGTTGGAACCATATGGAAAACTTTTTTATTATTGGTTTTTGTGAAAAGATTTATTCTTGATAAAAAGTTGTGCATGGTCCAAAACTTAAAATGCAACCATCAGATATTAATTTTTTTAAGCCTTATACAAAGTTTGTCAAAAAGTCAATCAATTTTACTCAAAAGTAAAGTACCTTTATTTTTTACAATACAGAAGAATGTTATAAAGTAAAGTTATTTTGAATTATAAGTTATATTCAAATATGCAATTACAGCCATTTAGCATATGAAAAATTAAGATTTGGTGATTATTTACTAATCATTCCGTATTAATTATTCTAGCTTGATACAATTTAACGTAATCTAGGATGCACTAATATTTATTTATTATTCTTGTAACTGTTGAATGCCCAATGTTTCTATGCGGATGTCTATTATTAAAAATATTTGCTGCCTCAATATATGTTTTGTAATTTTATCCAACAATTAACACAATTTCTATTTTTTCTTCACGATTTAGTAAATTTGCCATCCTAGATTACGTTAAATTGTATCAAGCCAGAATAATTAATACGGAATGATTAGTAAATAATTACCAAACCTAAATGGCTGTAATTGCACATTTGAATATAACTTATAATTCAAAATAACTTTACTTTATATCATTCTTCTCTATTGTAAAAAATAAAGGTACTTTACTCTTGAGTAAAATTGATATTTTTTGACAAACCTCGTATACGGCTTAAAAAAAATTGATATCTGATATTTACATTTTAAGTTTGGATCATGCACAACTTTTTATCAAGAATCAATTTTTTCACAAAACCAATAATAAAAAAGTTTTCCATATGGTTCCAACTTAAGTAGACACACTGTATATAAAAAACTCGACAAAACTGAACGCTCATCTTCATCAGGTCAAAATTTATCAATTAAAGTAAATAACAGTACATAGCAACAAGTTACTACTGTTCAGGGTTACTAGCGTTCAGTTACTAGAATTTTTTCTAAAACAGTTTTTATAAATAAGTTCTGAAAAATATTTTACTATGTTAAAATTGTAGAAATTATATATTGTTTAAACAATTTTTTGCAATTTTACATTTTTATGGTCCAAATACGAGAATTATTGTTATTGTTCTAAATTTAAAAAGAACTGTTTAATGAGAGTTGTAATTGACTGTGAAAATTAATTATAAAATAAATAATGAAGCTATTTTGTTTGTTTTATTCAAAACTTTAAGAATAATACATAATATTAAGTTGTTTTTTAATCTAGAATTTAAAATTAATTTTAAGGAATTTGGTACGTAGGGTTCTTCCGATATACTCAGTTGAAGTAAAATATTGGCAATATGCGACTTTCGGTTTAAGCGAAAGTTGACTTTAACTTTTTTATTTCAAATGAAAAACCTCCTATCTTAATTTATTATTGAATTAATAAGCAAATTTTACAAATAATTACATTAAAAATATTTTTACATAGTTAAACTATTTTTGACGTATTACAATTTTCTTGATTTTTTGTTTAAACATATTTCAAAGTCTATATCTCAAAAATACAATCAAATATTTGCAATTTATAAACGAAATCTTATTAATAAAAAATTAATTAAAACTATTTTAAAATATGACTAGAATATTGCTGTAAACCTGAAGTTCGAAAAACAAATAAACTAAAAGACAGTATTTTTTTAAAATAAATTTTCCATGTAACAATTTTAGTTCATTGTATTAATATTATCATTGACGTAATTTATTTTATATTTTATTATGTATTATTAAAAAAAAAAACAGAAAAAAACATAAGTAAATATATATTATCTTTTCAAATTTTTTGATATAAATACATTGTAATAATTTTTTTTTATAATCCAACATATTAAATAAGTAAATATAATTTTTTAAAGTTACTTACCTCTATGTGATAATAGGATTAAATAATTTTATTCCGATTTTTACTTATAGTAGTAATAGAAATTACAATTATATTATTGAGAATAAATTATTATTCAATATTACTTTTAGCAGTTAATATTCTTAACAGCAGCTACTGCAAATAAATAACTTCAATCGAGATTGGCATTAATTCTGTTTGATCGGATTCGTAATATTACTGCAAATTATATTGCTAATGACGTAGAAGTAACTAATTTCTTGAATTGTATTAATAAACCCTTTTTGAAAAACAAGTGTTTAAATACTGTAAGTATATACCTATATATGTAGAATTTGTTCTAACCTGGTTACTATTACTACTGCGTTTTATTAGAAAATTTACAACTTTCTCAAATTATATAAATCTTGAAAAATGATTAAACTTAAATAATAAATATTCAACTAATAACTCTTAAAATATAAAATACAATCTTCTTATTTAAAATAGGTAAATAATATGTCTTATTTTATTTCTAAAATTTATTTTTAAATTCGATTAAAATAAATTTTATTTATTTTTAAAATTTATTTAAATAACAGTTTTTATTTGACCATTATAGTTTCTCAATACTTAAGCATTTATTTTAAACAGCCTGTATACATAATTTAATTTTTATTTGCAATAAAAATTTAGGACATTTACTTATTATGTGGCATAGAAGTTTATGCAAGATTCTATAAATATATGACGCAATGTGTTTACATATTCAAAATAATTTAAAAAATATTTTGATCATATATAAGTAAAAACATATACTTGTTTAATGAAATATGTTCTATATAGTTATATTAAATAAATATTTTACATACAAAAAAAAATATAAAAAATTTACAATAAATATATATTAATATAAACATTTAACGTACATATTCTAAAAATTAATTATTGCGGAAAATAATCATCAATAATAAATGTCTTCTCACCAAATACATTACTACTGGACGAACTTCTTGGAGGTTCAGCAAAATTACCATATCCTCTCTTAGCGGTCTTCTTCTTCCGTTTCGATTTTTGCCTTAGTATACCTAGTATTTCGTCAGATAGATCCAAATCATTTTTACTATCTTCGGCAGCAATTATCGATGCCAATTGTTCGGAAGACGACTTAAATATATCGGTCGCATCGTCTAAAGTTGAATAGATCGGTATATTATCACTGTAACTACCAATCGGTGTTCCGTAACTTGTCGATGGCGGTCTGGGTTTCGATGGTGCACCATAACTAGGGGCAGGAGCAGCAATTGGAGCACCGTAAGTAGAAGGAGGTGGTGCCGGGGCAGGTGCCCCATAACTATTACTAGGTGGAGGACCATAACTAGGGGCAGGTGCTGGAGCTCCGTAAGTGCTACTAGGTGGAGGACCATAACTAGGTGCAGGAGCAGGAGCTGCATAACTTGGCGCAGGAGCTCCATAGCTAGGTGCAGGAGCAGGAGCTGCATAACTAGGAGCAGGAGCTCCATAGCTAGGTGCAGGAGCAGGAGCGCTATAACTAAGTGCTGGAGCTCCATAACTGCTACTAGGTGGAGGACCATAACTAGGAGCAGGAGCCGGAGGAGGTCCATAACTAGGAACTGGTGCCGGAGCCGGAGCTCCATAACTAGGCAAAGGTGGCGGGCCATAAGATGGAATGGGTGGTCCATAACTCATTGGAGGAGGTGGTGGTGCACCATAACTAGATGCCGGTGGTGTTATCGGTGCTTCATAACTTGTTTTCGGTAGTTCAAAACTGATTTTCGGTGGACTGTAATCATAACCAGATGAAACCGGCAGAGCTGGTGCTCCATAACTCGATGATGGAATAGAAGGTGCTCCATAACTAGACGATGGTATAGACGGTGCTCCATAACTTGATGATGGAAACGAGGGAAATGAAGGAGCACCATAACTAGACGATGGAATCGAGGGTGCACCATAGCTCGAGGAGGGAGGTGCACCGTAACTAAATGATGGAATAGAGGGTAATGCTGGTGCACCATACGATGATGATAGTGTTATCGATGGCAAACTATATGATGTTTTTGGTGGTGGGCCATACATAGGTTTCGGCGGGCCATAGACAGGTTTCGGTGGGCCATAAACTGGTTTAGGTGGTCCGTAGATCGGTTTCGGTTTCGATTTTTTCCGGTATTGTTTCGGACGTCGTTTTACTGGTGGCTCACGTTTTATACGTATCAATGATATTGTGCTTATTTCATTTTGTTCATTTAATCCACACGATAGTGATAGTGTGATAAGAAAGATGATCAGCTTAAAAAAATTAAACAGTTATTTCATTTTATTAACGGTTCGCCACAGTAATTTCTTATAGTTATTTTAAAATGTATTTAATAATAGAATCGGATTTGTCGAGGCTGAATAACAATAATTAAAGATAAATTTGTTAGTAACTTTTTAAAAGCAGTCTGTTAGAATTTTGAAAAATAAAACTTAATTAAAATATTATCCAAACTTTCAATATACATTATACCATCATCAGCGAGCTACAGTAACATAACATGTAATTAATATAATATTCAGTTTTTAGTGTGTGCAAATTGTAAGTTAAACATAGGTTAAAAATAATATACATGTATTCTATTGTAGCTCCCTGTTGTTGATATAATATACAGTGTGTAAAGTGATAAGGTTTCCTATAGGAAAAAAAAATTTATATACGAGTTTTAGGAGAAAAACTTATTCTTTATAAAAAAAATTGCTTCTATCAAAACCCCTAATAGTCAAAGAAAAATCCAGTAATCACTTAAGATAAGATCAAAAACTTAATATTATGTCGAGTTGTTGATTTTAAATATGACTAAGTCCGAATGTTACATCAGTATCGTGTGAAAAATGTTAAAATATTTGTCATACAAGAGACTTACTTTTTAATTATTATTATTATTAATTTGCCAAAATATAATTATTATTATTAACAAATAATCCATGGGTAACACGATACTGATGTAACATTCGGACTTAGTCATATTTAAAATCAACAACTCGATATAATATCAAGTTTTTGATCTTATCTTAAGTAATTACTGAATTTTTCTTTGACTATAAGAGGTTTTGATAGAAGCAAAATTTTTTATAAAGAATAAGTTTTTCTCATAAAACTCATATTAAAATATTTTTCCCTATAGGACACCTCTTCACTTTACACACTGTATATTAAAGCTTAGATAGTATTTCAATTGAGTTTTATTTTTCAAATGTCCTAACAAATAGATAATATTTTATTTCATTTTTTTTTTATCTAAAATAAAAATTAATTTATTATAAATAATTCAAAGACGTTGCTCGTACACGTACAAATAAAATTTGTGTCAAAATATACAAGTTTGTAAATAATATTCGTAAATAATTATTTGTTATTTACACCTGATATCAAACACTGTTAACATCTCAAATTAATAATAATAATATTTATTTATGTTAACTCTAGAAAGAGCTTAAACAAGTCAAAATACAATAGAAATTACAATATTGCAAATATTAAAAAAAAATGTGTTTAATTAATTGGTAAAGTATCCACATCAAAAAACATAAATATTTGTCCGAGTAGCAAATTATGTTAGACAAACCATATATTATTAAATATTCACGACAAACAACAAATACTCATTAACGTATATGTAAATCTTGCAAACGTAATAAAAAATTTAAACGTAGAATTATAAATATTATATCATACTTTTTTTGTGTACGCTTACAAAATAAAAATCTTATGTTGTTCAGGCAGTAAATAAGATTAATATCTTAATAAAAATATTTGTACAAAATTTAAAATTTATTTATATTTTTTTAACATAGCAACACTGTTTTAGATAATATAAAACTAACATCAAAAATACTTTATTAATATGATAACAAACAAACAAAAAATTAAACTCACAGAAAATGTAAAAGCACAAATCTTCATTATAAAAATTCTATCGAACCAAAAACACACAAAACAATCAACAATGATGTAAACACATGAAAAGCATATTTGCAACTGTCATAAAGTATAAACAAATTAATGTTTTTATGGCGTGCGTGTTTCACCAATCAACCTGCCCTCCTCCCACCTAACAAAAACAAATAAAAAACTTTCAGAAAATATCGCATCATGTTATATATGTGTAAAATACTGTCGCTTATCTTAACAAGAATCACTTTCTTTCTATAAAAACATTAAAGAATATGTTTCACAGAAACGAAGATGAAGGAAACCTAATTCTCATTAAGTTCTATAGCTTTAATCAGGCTGAAAACCGGGTTCCATTAATTTGCATATACGACGTTGATAATGAAAATGATTTTATGCGCGCGCTCCCCAATCAAATGTTCAACAATGTTCGCTGAATTACCTAATTTGTACATAGAGAAAGTGTAACTTATTATTATTAGAGAGTCAATCTGTAACTATATCATTGTATAGTTGCAGAGTTAATTGATATGAAATGCAATAATATGCAGGTATGGATGAATATACGTATTTTGTTTTTTTTAGTGACAACTTTCGACTTAATATATATATTTAGAAAAGAATGAGCACAGAAATTATGTCACGCGTAATAAGTATTGTTTAATAAACTAAATTTTTCATTCATTTCAAATTAATAATCTAATTATTCTAGAAATATAAAAATGTTTACCTTTTATATAATAAAAAACCTGTTGTTCGTTTAATACTACATATTTATGTTAACTAATTATTGGAAAAATTTGCTAATTTATGTACAATTAATAATTTAATAACAATTTTTATATATTTACAGAATTAGCATATAAAAAAAATTAATCAAATATTTAATTGTCAATATTTTCTTTGTTTATTATTATTTTGATTTCCAAAAAATATATATGTTGTTAATTGTAATAAAGATTAATCATATATTTTTTCAAATAAAATGAATGTGTGAAATAAGAGAAAATCGCATTTTTCAAGAAAAATGATGAAAATAATTTTTTTACAAATAAACCACACATATAAAAATTCTGAAATTAATAACAAATAACAACATATATATTTTTTGGAAATCAAAATAATAATAAACAAAGAAAATATTGACAAATAAATATTTAATTAATTTTTTTTTATATGCTACTTCTGTAAATATATAAAAATTGTTATTAAACTATTAATTGTACATAAATTAGCTAAGTTTTCTAATAATTAGTTACCATAAATATGAAGAATTAAACGAATAAATCGAATGTAAAATTATTCATTTTTGAATTCCCACCACCTGTCTGAATATAGCATTTTGTTTGCCTTGAAATGGCCTTAAAAAAAATCAGGGCATGAAACCGGTAAAAAAATAATTATTCGATAATTTTGTAAATATTTTACTTACTTTAATCTCAATTTTAACCGACATAAAATTTTTAAAAACTGGTAACCTTTAGTCGAAAAATATTTTTCTTCTAGAAACAAAACCGAAATATAAAATTATTTCTTATAAATTTATTCTAGTCAGGGCCGTTCCTGTTGGGGGTGCAAAAGGTGCATCCGCACTAGAGCGGCCAGCCGAAAGGGCAGCCGTGGTCCACTTTTAGCCTCAAATTAATAGCAAAATAATTTGTTAATTTTTAAGGGCGGCTATTTCTTTTTTGCACTTGGGCGGCTATCATTCCAGGGACGGTCCTGATTCTAGTAATACACAAATAGTAATAATGCATTCAGTGACACATTTTTTATATTCTGTTGAAATTATTTTATTGTAAGTAATCTTTTAAAAACAATGTTTAATTACAGTATAAGCTTCGTCAATTTGTTTCATTTTTTTCTTTTCTAATAATATTTTTACTTTTCTCACTGCATTTAATATAAACAGCATACTGTGTAGAATAAATTATATGAAACAAAACAATTGCATTGTACTTTCGCTAAGAATACTACATTTTTTTCTTTTTCATTTAAATTGTTCTGAGATGACATGCTTTTTAAACACACATATATGAGACAGTATTTATTGTTATTATCTGCGTCTAAACTAATTATTAAATACATCTAGAATAATTGTTTATTTTTAGACTATACAAATATACAAATTTTAGATAAATAATATTTAATTCAATAAGATATTTTTTCTACAAAGCTAATAAAAACTATATTTATTTAACTATTTTTTCTTACGAGCATATAGACGACTTTGATACCATTAGTTGACAAAATTGTATTAACAATAAATTTATATAATTTTTGTGAGTACTAAAAAAATAATTATTAATATACTAAAAAAATATTTTGTAAAAATATATTGATTTTTTTTAAATTTTAGTTATTTTTGTTTGTGAAAGTTGATAATACTGAACTTTACTAAAATTATATAATTTTTGTAGATATAAAAAAAAACTTTGTGAAAATTATGTTAATTACAGATAAATAATATAACCATAATAAATTTTTTAAAACTTTAGTAATTAAATACTCGTAAAGCATATAAAAGTGACATCAGTAAATTACCATTTTCGGTTGGTAGATCTTTACCAAAAGTTAATCAAATTGAAATATATTCAATCCGTTTAACCGAATTACACGTGTCCGCAATCAGACAGACGGACATCACGCTAAAAATAGTTAATTTTTGTTATTCTAAGCCTAATTAATGCTTATATAAAAATCACTATATGTCAAATTTGGTATGATTACAATACTAACCTTATTACATGTGCTATGACGATCGGTAATAAATAATATTTTTGATAAATTTTTGCTAAAAGTTAGTTATTTTCAAAAAAAAAATGTAGTTTTTATTTTCTTTTAAACATGTGGTCAAAATTTAATATATACAAATCATATTTCGATTATCTTTAATATATTACTTTCACATTAAAATTTTAGAAAATAAAATATATTTGAGTAAATATATGAATATCTAACATAAAACATTGTAAAATCTATTTTTAATTTTATGCAATTTTGTTAAAAAATACATAATTTTCTAAAAATTTCTTGTATTTTAATTGTCTTCTTATACTTTCTATCAAATATTTTTTATTTACATTTTTTTGTGTTTCAAAAAATTATTTATTTTGGTGATTTTAGTGTCGCTATACAATAGCATCGTCAGACCAAAAAACAAAAAACCGAGTAATTATTACTTAAATACCAAAATAGATTTAAAGTTTCAACAAGTAAGAGCGGAAATCATAGAAGAATTTTTTTATTTAGTTTCTTAAGAGTAATTCTTCTAATTTTCTAAAATGAAACTTCTAAACTAACTAAATATTGTTATATTACATAATTATGACAGTAAGATCTATGATAATTACATATAATTCATTTGTTAAAAAAGAAAAACTATTATATATTTTTTCTAGAATTTTTATAAAAATATTTCAAAATCTAATTCAATCTACAACAGGAAATTATAAAAAAAAGCTTTATCTAAAACAATGTATTACGATTTACAATGCATTATATAAATCTTTTACACTTTTTAGATTCATACATGTACGTACAAAAAACTTAAATTAAAAAGACATAATTTTAAAATTTAAACAACACTTTCTTTATTTGTTATGTTTCCGCGTCTAATTTTCTAGTGTAGACACAATCGTAATTGTTACATTATAAACTCGTTTTCATCTCTAAATCTCATAATAGAATAAGTCTTTGACCTTGCTTAATTTTCTTCGTTTTTTTTATTTGTTTTTAATATATTTGTCAATAGAAAAACGTTAAATCACTATTTTCTTCTTTTGTCTCAATCACAAATTGCAGATAATTTGAAACAGAGATATTATAAGTAATGGTAACTTTCAAAAACAAAATAGGTGCTTATATATTTTCGGTAGTAGAAATCTTGAAGATTTGAACAAATTGTTGGAATGGGTAATAAAGCAAAAAGCAACATTACTCACCAGATTCCATTTTACGATAACGTATACCGTAAGTAGCTAACATCAAATTTAATAGCTCTGGCAAGATACAAGAACACATATTCACATCAATTTATTTTTGCTTTTACTGCTTTTAAATTATTAATATCTAACGTACGCGTATATGTTACATTTTTTTTCTATTAATATATTTTTGTTTAAATACTGAAAAATAAATACTGATAAATGCATACATACATACATACATACACAATCACGCCTTGTACCCAAAAAGGTGTGGCACAAACTCTTTTCATCATCCCGGAATCAGTCGCCTCCAAACATTGCTATCCAAACAAGCAACTTTGGCTTCATCCACATTCATAATTCCTCTCTCATCGCATGCTCTTTTATTCCTACTACTTGGAAACTTTCGCTCATGCAAGCCACTCTCTCAATCATCTACCACTCCAGCTACTCATCGGACGTCCACGTATACCATCGAAATCATTCAAATAAATCTTTTTAACAGCAAACGTTCATTAGACGCATTCGCTCAACATGTCCGAACCATCTTAACTGACTAACGCGGCAACTTTTGCTACAACATTTTTTTCAATTTCACACTCATCATACACTAATCTATTTCGTACCCGATCTCTCCTATTTACACCACATTCCCCACATTCTCATTTCCACAGCAGTCATTTTCCGTTTATGCTTTTGAAACGTAAACCCAATATTCACTACCATACATCAACGTAGGCACCAAAACTGCACTCTTATTTTTACGCAAGTGATACTAAATAATGTTTGTACGCATCTGACACGTACGCAAGTGACACGACACCGTTCTATATCAGATCATAAATCAATTTTGTACTATCACTTTAAATGGAAGAGCATGTATGCGAGGAATTATGAATGTGGATGAAGCTAAAGTTGCTTATTTCGATAAGAATGTTCGGAGAAGACTAATTTCGGAATAATGGAAAGAGTTTGTGCCATACTCTTTTGGGTATATGGCGTAATTGTGTATATATGTATGTACTACAAATAACAAATGAATGTTTTAACGCGTCTGCATTAAAACAAACAAGAAATTACATTTTTTTTTTAATGCGAATACATATTTTGGCAGAAAGTGTATTTGTTAAAAGCAACCTGAGTCCATTTGGGCATAAGTAGCTTAACAGGCAATGCGGCGCAGCCCGGCGATTCAGGCAGTCAGATTCATGTAAATTAGACTTGGAAATGTATAATGCATTTCATTTAAACAAATCTCTTTTGTTATTGTTAGTCTAAGTACATCGTTATGGCCGTTGAGAAATATATACGTTGAATATCTCAGGATTTTATATATATATATATATATATATATATATATATATATATATATATATACCTCCGCAGGAAGACTTGTTATCCTTTCAAATTTATTTAGATGGCGGCTACTTTATTTATGTATCTTACCTTTGGCTTGTAATTTTATGTTTTAATTTTTAGTTGGACTTTATTTGATTCAAGACGTATACTACAAGTTATACAAGTGCATTGTAAAAAAATTATGACCTGAATTCCCACCTCTTTTGTTTATAAAAACGTACTTTTATTTTTTGTTTTAAAATAAATTCTTACTTCTATCTCTTATCAAATATGATTACTATTTTCATTTTCGATATATTTTGTTTATATCTGATATTATAAAATTCAAATAAACTGAGTAAAATTGTTTAATAACTAATTTTAAGCAAACGTCAAAGTAAATTTGACAAAAATACCTTTTAAAAGTGAGGTGTGAATACTATTATTACTTTATTGTATAATTTTATATATTTAACAGAATTTTCAATTATTAAAAAAAAGTTAAAAACAAAACAATTTGTGTGATGATTGACTTCTGATCGAATAAAAAAAGATTTGTGTCACTCGATAAAAATATACTATTGTGTTTGTATTACGTATAAAAAGAATTTGAATTTGACGGTTGGTTCTGTGGTGATCACAGAAGATTTTTTCGTAAAGTTCATACGAATATAAATATAATTTGATATATATCTATAGACAATAAATAAATGCAACTAAATAGTTAACCAACAAAAAAGTATCTAGTAACAAAGCATGAAATTCTCAAGAAGCGGAAAAAATATATAAGAGTCAATAAATAAAGTCGATAACATAAATATAGAAGAATAGAAAAACATTAGTGTTAAGATACTGCACAATACTGCTGACAGTTTTATGTTTAAAATAATGTGTTTCTAAACTTTTAGAAAAAAGCTCCACTCTATTCAGCTTTTTACTTACACACTCGTAAATTCAACAGCTTTACAAAAAAGAAAATGCTAAAAAATTGTTGCAAACTTTTTTTTTAGAATTATTTCTTATAACACTCCATAAACATTATTTAGTACATGATTATTTTATTTAAGTAATAATTTTTATAAGTTTTTGTAATTTTTAAATAAAATATAAGCCTTTAAATTAAAAAAGTTAAATACACTTTGTTAATGCATATGTTCATTGCTTAATGTCATGCAAAGAGGTTACTAAATCTCACAATTAGAAGCAAAAATGTTTAAAACAAGATTAGAAGTATATGGGTAAACCCATATATAGGCCACTGTGACATTTCTCGGAAAGTTGGCAACACTGTATTTTGTTAAAATTACATAAATTATATAATTACTAGGAGAATCTTTTGTGAAAATTTGAGTAAAATCGGTTAAATAACATAGCCATAATATATTTTTAAAAACTTTAGTAATTTTTTTCTCGGAAAAGTTGACATTACTGGAAAAAACCAAAACCACATAACCATCTAGGGCACTAGACAAATTTATCCTTAAAATTTCATTAAAATCGGTTGAACCGTCTAGGAGGAGTTGCGGCCACAAAATTTTGACTTACGTCCGAGCGAGTTGACGACGAACATCCATACACCCACATAAACTAAGTTTAGATTCGTCATCTAGAGGCTATATGAAGGATTTCTATACACACCTTTCTTTTTTTTTTGAAAATGTTACAGACACCGTACCAAACGCTATACCAATTTTTCCTTGCAGTCAAAGTGGTAAAACGATACTAAAAAGTAATTTTTTATGTAAATATACACTGTAAAAAATCTAACAATAATAATCATATTAATTTTATTATATACTTAATTATAATTTTAAATATTCTTAAAATTTTTTTATATATTTTTACAATTACCTAATTATTGTTTATAATTAGCCAAACATTATGATGTAAAAATTAAAAAAAAAACACATATTATTAGTAAAATTATATTTTTATAAGATTTTTTGCAATATTACATTTATATTTTGTATTATTATATAAATTTCAAAATTCACGATTTATTAAATGTAAATAGAATAAATTATAAAAAAATGTTTTGATAATTTTCTATGTACATTACAGTTTAATTTAATTTGTTTTAATTTATTTCTAGCATGTTATTGCAGTATATATAAAATGTAATTTAAAAAATTCAATAATATAAAAATTTAGTAAAATATTAAAAGAGTTTTTGTATCTACCTGGAAAAGTTTTATTAAAAATTAAAAGGCAGTGAACTGCAAAAATAATAAAAGTACTTTATGTCGTAAATATTTTCCATTTTATCCTACATACAAGCATATATATATAAATAATATTTTTGTTATTTTTCTTTATAGTGAAAATAAAAATTTGTGTAAACATAAAAGCAGCAGATACAGCAGATAAGATTGACGTGTTGCTCATAAAATTATATTATTTTCGTTTTATTATACACACTGTAAATTTTCATTTATATATAAATCTTTATTTCATGCAAAATACGAGTAATACGCTGCTAAAAATTTAGCTTTTTATGTAAATTTAAATAGTTTTTAATAGTAAAATATTGTAATAATTTAAGTAATATTACATTTTTTTAGAAAAAATTACATTCATAGATCATTTAAAATTACATATATTTTTTTACAGTGTTACGAGGAGTAGAAAGCGGTCTTTATTATATTAATGACAAAAGATAAACTTTTGTTCTTGGGTCCTAAACTTGCGTTATGATTAATTCTAATGTTATTAAATTTCCTATCAGGTTCGTTATTGTTTTTATCAATGACGCGTTTTGACTTTTCAGTCAGCTTCAGATTTTCTGAGTTTGGTCTGTGTTGTTCACTCTGTTCACACTGTGAGATTCACTAGAGCCACAACACAGACCAAACTCAGAAAATCTGAATATGACTGAAAACTATGACTAAACTAAACGAAAAATAAATAAAAATACATGCCAAATAACCTTTACAATATAATATTGTAATAAAAGTTGGTGTTAATCAGTTAAGATAGTTCGGACATCTTAAACGAATGTCTAATAATAAACGTTTAGTTAAAAAGATTTATTTGAATGATTTTGATGGTATACGTTTGCGTGGAAGTCCGATGAGTAGTTGGAGTAGTATAATTGAAAGAGTAGTTTCAAAGTAGTAGAAATAGATGAGAATGTTTGAGAAATTTAATGAATGTGGATGAAGCTAAAGTTGCTTGTTTGGCTAGAGATGTTTGGAGGAAACAAATTTCGTGAGAATGGAGAGAATTTGTGCCACATCCTTTTGGGTACATTGCATGATTGTTTATGTAATTTGTAAGAATTAATGTTACTTTGGTTAAATGTGCATTCCATTTCATACGCATTTTCAATGATTAAATTCAAATTTAATAATGATAATAAGTAACAAATATTAAAACTTTGAAAAAAAATGTAAGTTATCAATTTTGTGGACTCAACAACAACTTGAATCAGAAACCAATCGACAAACATCGTTAAAAAAACAGAGCAATAAAATTGAGCACACGGTGATTGGCATTTGTTTTCTTCAGTGTTTGCTATCCACAGCCAACTAAAATTGATGTTGATATGTGCAGACATAGATGTGTGTGTGTGTATTCAGTTATTCTGTGTTTGTGCTTTTCGCTGTAATTAGTTTGTGTTTGTTGCACAATTTTGTTTCTATTGATTTTGTTCTTGTTACACTTGATGTTCTAACAGTAGTAAATTTTTTTTATTTATTTCTGTTTTTTTAACAATTCTAAGTGAAATAAATTTTGTTTTACTGGTTAACATGTATATTTGCAATATTATTATTATTACAAAAATTTCTATTGATATTTAAAAAAAAAAAAAGATAAAATAATAAATAATATTGATAGGTTTTGATATTAACGGAAAATTGATAAGGAAAGCAATTGAAATTTATAAGAAAAAAGACAATATCAGTCACTGTGCAGCCACTCAGTTAAATAAAATTTGGCTTCCATTAATTAAAAATCTATAAATTTGTATAATCTAATTACTTATTAGTACAAAATAGATTAGTGTATGATGAGTGTCAAATTGAAAAAAATGTTGTAGCAAAAGTTGGTGTTTGTCAGTTAAGATGGTTCGGACATATTGAGCAAATGCGTCTAATGAACGTTTGGGTAAAAAGATTTATTTGAATAATTTTGATGGTATACGTTTGCGTGGACGTCCGATGAGTAGTTGGAGTGGAGTATGATTGAGAATGTTTTGCGTGAGCGAAAGTTTCCAAGTAGTAGGAATAAAAGAGCATGTATGAGAGGCGGAATTATAAATGTGGATGAAGCGAAAGTTGCTTGTTTGAATAGGAATGTTTGGAGGCGACTGATTTCGAAGTGATGAAAAAAGTTTGTGCCACACCTTTTTGGGTACATGGCGTGATTGTGTATGTATGTATAACTATTTTTGCAATTTAATTATTTATTTATGTATAGCACATTATTCCAGTAACATGTTTAGCTCTGTTTAGTAACATTTTAAAATTTACTTTACCGGATATAGCAACTATAAACTGTAAGCAAAGCATACGATAAATTAATAACTACAGCATAGAAGTTTTCAGTCAGACAAAACAGATAGACAAACCCACACATACTAGACACTTGCGCATATAAAGCAAAGACAACTACGTAAGCAGAGAGTTAGCTTTCTAACTTAACTCGAGAATAAGTAACAGCAGGAACAAGCCTCACACACACACACACACACACAGACAGACACAACAGCAGGAATGGGCAAAGGGCGTGTCTGCGTACCGGTTTAAGCTTTGTGGAGGAAAGCTTTGCCCGGAGCCACAAAGGGAATGGAATAAAAACAGATACGTGTATGTTGGATGTATTTCGTATATACAAAGTGTTCCTTCTCGTTTCAATGAAGTCTAAGGGTGGTGCTATTATACTCAGTGTGAAGTATAGCTTTCAAATGGAATGTTAGAACGTCTGTTCGCACAAGATGAGAGAGAGAAAAAAAAGAAAGAGAGAGAGAGAAAACTTCTTGGTCTCGGTCAAGTAGGCAATGTACGTTTCTAGTTTAATGTTTGTTGTTTGGTTAGTCTACATGAATAAATTGCACTTATGATTTTTATTTATTTATTTATAGATTTATTTGAATGATTTTGATGGTATACGTTTGCGTGGACGTCCGATGAGTAGTTGGAGTGGTATGATTGTGAATGTTTCGAGTGAGCGAAAGTTTCCAAGTAGTAGGAATAAAAAAGCATGTAAATTATGAATGTGGATAAAGCAAAAGTTGCTTGTTTGGATAGGAATGTTTGGAGGCTGTAAAAAGGCTTTGGAATGATGTAAAGAGTTTGTGCCACACCCTTTTGGGTACATGGTGTGATTGTGTATGTATGTATGTATGTATTTATAGATGAGTCATAGAGTTTCGTATAAATGATTAAAATATGTAACTATTATTTTATAAAAAAAAAGTTTAAATGTAAATTTCACAATAACTAAAAAAATAAGAATTTAATTTACTCTTAAAATAAATAAAAATCATATATAATTCGCTAAAAATGTAACCTCAGAATAAATGATATTTCATAGGCTAATTTAAAAATCAAGAATAAATTTATTCCAACATTCAAATATATTGCAGTTTAGATCAGTATCTTTCATCTTTATATATATATATATATATATATATATATATATATATATATATATATATATATAC
Source organism: Clivina fossor (assembly GCA_963966155.1). Taxonomy (NCBI): domain Eukaryota; kingdom Metazoa; phylum Arthropoda; class Insecta; order Coleoptera; family Carabidae; genus Clivina; species Clivina fossor. The sequence goes on from OZ014560.1 coordinate 2,171,668, forward strand.
CAGCATATATAAAACCGGGCCTCAATAATAATCAGTTAACTAATGACAACAATTTTCAATGAAACATATTTCAAACTAGAAATTAAATAATGTCAAAAGTAAGTAACAATGTTCTTAAGCTCGATTTACATTATACTAGATTCAGTTAGAAACTTTGACTAGTTTACATACTAGATTTGAAACTAGAATCGTCTTTAAAGTAGTTAAAACTTTTTATTTAAGGCGCATGTTTATACTTCTTAGTTGTACGCAGACGCGGAATTGGATGTGAGTTAGATTTGCCAACATCCAAAATGTACGTAGTGTTTATATACCTGTTTGTTATTGTGTGACAGTAAGTGGTTAAGTACAAAATGAATTTTCATAGACGTAAACAAGAAAAACTAGTTAAATTTTCTAAGATTTTGAAGCTTTCTGAGTTATTTAGTTACGTATTTACACTTTGCTCCGAGTTGGTAGCACTGAAATGACCGCTAGTGCGCAGGTCTAGTATAGAAACTTGGATGAAAAATTGGTCCAAACCTAGTTTGAAAATCAACTTCTAGACGATTCTAGTTTGAAAACTTAGCTGGATTTTTTCTGATTTACATTATCCAAGTTTTGACAAGTGCGTCTAGTATGTAAACTAGTCAAAGTTTCTAGCCGATTCTAGTATAATGTAAATCGAGCTTTACAATGAAGTGTAGTGTAATGGTACAATTGTCATAAATATTGTTCCTGATGATGGCCTCAGTGAGGTCGAAATATTGAACCATATTTTACTAAAATAAAATAAAACTATTGTCTTATGCCCGAGTAGTGGTTTTATTCTTATTACCAATTTTACAGTCGAGGAAATACATATTATATTAAAATATATTGAAGAAAATAAAAGAACAAAGTCAATGTAATTTAGGTAAGTATTAATTTTCACGTTATAATTAATTGTAAGTTCCTTTTTCGTTGTGCACAAAAAAAAAGGTATTGATAAAGCAGTAGGCGGTGGCTTGTCGAAAAAAAAAACAGCGAAGTATCATGATTGAGACGATTTCGGTTGTAAGTTAAAGATGAGAACACCTGGGGGACTTCGTCTCGGTGGAGTAATTAACGCCGTGCAAAAGGTACAATTTAATGATTATGTTCTTTGTAAATGGGCCCTTTGTTTTATTAGCTGCGTCTGCCTTCGCGCTTCGTCTTGTTCAGCGGAACGAAACACTCAGATCATTTTTATTATTTACGTTATGACTTTTCCGTATTCCTGTTTTCTTTTTTGTTTTTATTATTTTTATTATCGTTTCCTTTGTATACTTAGTTTATTTATGCAATTGCTTATTTATTTCATTCTATTCTACCGAAAATGTATAAATTAGGTATTATCAATTTGATTTTAATATAATAAGGACTTATCAGAACTTAACTTGATGTAATAATATTCAATATGATCGCCGAAGATGTCAGATTAAATATATTTGAGGTTGCAGTCATGTTTGGTACTGTTATCAGTGGTATATACAGGTTGATTTATGACGTCGGTCGGGGAAAAACTACACCGGATGATTCCTATGAGTAATCTAAATGAAAAACTTCAAATAAACATATATCCGAAAATGCTTTCTAACGGAACTGTAGCCGTTAGAAGTTTATTACATGTAATATGAACCGCGTTAGCCTTATTTATTAAATCAGAAAAAAAAAACAAAAAAAAAACAATCATTTAGGTACTAATTTAAAGCATGAACGTCAAGGATTAAACTCAAAGTGAGCGATTCGGTGGCCGTCTGCCTGGATATCGGCGCTGGTATCCTCTTGATGCTTGTATCACAAAATCCATAAATCAAAATTATATTAGCATACTCATGTACTGTGAACTCATCCATAATTAATTTAATGTTGATGTCAAAAAAAAAATATTGTAAAAAATAGATTTTTTTGTTTTTTTTTTCCTAATAAAATAAATAAGGCTAACGCGATTGATGTTTATTACATGTAATAAACTTCTAACGGCTACAGTTCCGTTAGAAAGCATTTTCAGACATTTGTTTATTTAAAGTTTTTTATTTAGATTACTCATAGGAATCATCCGATATAGTTTTTTCCCCGACGTCATAAATCATCCTGTATAGTAACTAACTACTGAATAATAATAGCTTTCTTTTATATAGGCAATACAGTAACGTAATATCAATATTTTAATACGCTTAAAAAAAAATATTATTTTATATACAATAAAGATTTATTTATAATTTTGTAAAACAACCTGGAGTATTATTTTTACATTTAATTATTAAAAATGTTTCACCGAGAAGTTATAGAGCTCTTAGTATTAAAATTATATATATATATATATATATATATATATATATATATATATATATTTAAAAATATTATAGTATACTTAATATAAGATAAACTAGGAAAATTCCCGTATGATATCTATTAGCTTTAGAAAAGCATTGCAGAACATAGTCCCAGCAAACAAAAGCTTTGCAGTCAATGTAAAATGTTCGTCAAACAACTAAAGCTCACATTATCGCCCAACTAAATGATAATAATGACTTTAAACATCATTACTTCAGCTAACATCACTGTACGTTTCATTAAAGACCGCGCTGTGTTGGTGTTGGGCCGTTAGTACCCCCGTTTCACACGTTACAATACGAAACCCGTAAACGTAATTTTGCACACACACACACACATACCAACCGGCTAACTGCAAATTCTTAATAACGACAAGTATGTATGTATGTATGTGTGTGTGTGTAACGTTTACACAGAACGTTAGTTAGAGCTGTACGCGGACATAAATGTGATCGGCGAAGCGAGTCTTATCTTTGGCGCAGCTCAAAACGGCCGGAGAAACATCTTTGCTGATGCGAGCTTGTTTTCATCCGGTGGATGACCGGCCACTTCCTTCCGGGAATGATTCATAAACCGGATATAGTTGGTTTGTTCTAGCCTGTGTTCCTGTGTATGTTGTACTAACTGTTTAACTGGTTTTGTTGCTGGAAAGTTTAGATGAAATTTTACTGATTATGACACTGATGCAAATGAAAGATAGACTAATATATGTAAATATTTTTTTAAGTATTTAAGTATCCGTCAAAAGTCGCTATTATATGAGAAAACAATTATTATATTTCTTTTCACACACATACACATACACAATCACGCCATGTACCCAAAAGGATGTGGCACAAACTCTTTTCATCATCCCGAAATCAGTCGCCTCCAAACATTCCTATCCAGCACAAGCAACTTTTGATTCATCCACATTCATAATTCCTCTCATACATGCACTTTTATTCCTGCTACTTGGAAACTTTCGCTCACGCAAGCCATTATCTCAATCATACCACTCCAACTACTCATCCAGGCAAACGTATACCATGCAAATAAATCTTTATAACCAAACGTTTATTAGACATCGCTCAACATGTCCGAACCATCTTAACTGACTCTAACACGGGGCAACTTTTGCTACAACATTTTTTTCAATTTCACACTCATCATACACTAATCTATTTCGTACCCGATCTCTCCTATTTACACCACATACCCCACGTAAAAACTCATTTCCATATTTCACTAATTTTCCGTTTATGCTTTTGCAACCAAAGCCAACATTCACTACCCTATACATCAACATAGACACCAAAACTGCATTGTATATACTCAAACGGGCTTCTTTGGAAACATTTTTTATTTTTCTTTTCGAAAATTATTATTACTGGACTTTTTGTATAGGAACTTAAAATTATTTGTTTTATTTGTTTAAAATACGGCAATACATCTGAAGATTTTACTATACACTTAAAAAAAAAATATGTAATTTTACCGACAAACCATGATGCTCAACTGCTGTAATTTTAACATAATTGTTTAAAAATACTTAATATCAGAACTATTACAAACATTATATTATTACCATATGATATGGTCAGTTAAGATGGTTCGGACATGTTGAGCGAATGTCTAATGAACGTTTGCTGTTAAAAAGATTTATTTGAATGATTTTGATGGTATACGTTTGCATGGACGTCCGATGAGTAGTTGGAGTGGTATGATTGAAAGTGTTTTGCGTGAGCGAAAGTTTCCAAGTAGTAGGAATAAAGAGCATGTATGAGAGAAATTATGAATGTGGATAAAGCGAAAGTTGCTTGTTTGGATAGGAATGTTTCATGTTTGATTTCGGGATGAAGAAAAGAGTTTGTGCCACACTCTTTTGGGTACATGGCGTGATTGTGTATGTATGTATGTATATATAAAATAAAATTACAGATTTTTTATAGTAAAATTTTACTATTTTCTTTAAACAGTGTAGAGATCAGTGATTCTACTCCATTTCTCACTCATATGTATTTCAGCACTCACCAAGCTTCGTGTTGAAAATGTTTCAAGGGAAATAAGTATTATTCTGTGCTAGTTGTATCATATAATATTCTTGAAAGTATTTTAAATTTCATTAAAAATAACGTAATTGTAAACAGAATTTTACCGAAGGAAAAATATGTACGAGAGATTCACATATATTTTCAACTTCCTACTCCGCTCGGGCACGTACATTTAATAACAGACGAATATACAAATTTAATTAAGTAAGGTCGGGATCCCGACTATAACAAAACAAATGAAGACAAAAACGCAAGAGCACGTAAAATAATAATTATACTCCGTTAACGAAAAACGTACAAACCTACCAACCAGAGGCCATCTCACATTACAAAGGTTCTAGTTGCATATTAAGAGACACACAACGCACACATCTAGAGAAAAGGGACAAATTTTGAAAATGTGAAACCGCATGTCATCCGATCTGGAGGCACCCCCCCCCCACCCCCTCGCCCAATTTCCTTTTCGTATATTTGAGGACAACAGTGTAATTGTGACGAATACGCCACATTTTTAACAGGAAAATGTAGTCGACTTGAAAAAAATCTGTTGATTTTGACAACAACTTTTAAATCAGTTATTATCTTTATATTGATTGAATTAATGTTGTTGGTAAAGATATGAATCTTGTGTTGAATGTTGATAAGTGCAAAGTTTTAGTTTTTGGAAAGGGTGACTTGATGACTGAATGTAATGTATATATTGATGGTGCACGTTTAGAGCAGGGAGATGAATTTGTGTATTTGGATAGTTTGTAGTCTAGAGATGGCCGTTTTGATCGTGAAATTGAAAGGAGAGTAAATGCTGGTTGTAAGGTACTTTGGGTGCGTTGGAAACTTTTGCTACGAATGTAAATGTTTCCAAAGAAGCCCTCCCGTTTGAGTATATACAATGCAGTTTTGGTGCCTACGTTGATGTATAGGGTAGTGAATGTTGGGTTTGGTTGTAAAATCATAAACGGAAAATGACTGCTGTGGAAATGAGATTTTTACGTGGGATATGTGGTTTGAATAGGAGAGATCGGGTACGAAATACGATTAGTGTATGATGAGTGTGAAATTGAAAAAAATGTAGCAAAAGTTGCCCCGTGTTTGAGTCAGTTAAGATGGTTCGGACATGTTGAGCGAATGCGTCCAATGAACGTTTGCTCTTAAAAATATTTATTTGAATGATTTTGATGGTATACATTTGCGTGGACGTCCGATGAGTAGTTGGAGTCGTATGATTAAGAGTGTTTTGCGTGAGCGAAAGTTTCTAAGTAGCATAAATAAAAGAGCATGTATGAGAGGAGGAATTATGAATGTGGATGAAGCGAAAGTTGCTTGTTTGGATAGGAATGTTTGGAGACGACTGATTTCGGGATGATGAAAAGAGTTTGTGTCACACCCGTTTGGTACATGGCGTGATTGTGTTTGTATGTATGTATGTATGTATTGTAATAACGTTAAAAATATTCTAGTGATGTGAGTAATTTTATTATTTATTTAAAAATAGCTTAAAATAATAAAGCTTCAAGATTACTTTCTTTAAATATCAACATTTCGATATACTTTACATATATCTTCATCGGGAAAAAATAAAACAAATGACATACTCGTCACTATTCTATCGCGGTCCTCGTTTCTATCTCGACAGCTTGGTTAGGTTGGTAAGAGTGACGCACGCAGATGTTATTTACGAAAATCGTTGGGCTACTGAAGTAATGCGACGCTCATGGACAATGGAGAGAGAGACTCATTGCACGAATGGGGACCAAATGAAATGGATGAATTTAAAGCGGTTTAATAGTTGTGTAGGCTGTGGACACTTGCAGATGGTTACAGCTTGGAAATTGTTTATAGGAGATGAATTGGTTTTGGGTAAATTTTTAATTTGATACATTAAACTCTTGATCAATTTACGTCTGTTTGATACGAAATTTTTATTAAAATATTTTATACAATTTAATTTTTTTTTTAAATATTTAATTCCAAATCATTAAAAATATGCAGAACTTAATCCTAAAACTTCTTATTTTCAACATGGTATTAAAACAATCTTTTAGAACTCATTATATTAACCCTTCGTTCCCACACTTATGTTTTTATAACTCGTAACACACACAGGGGTGTGCGACACCCCCACAAAAAATCGTGCCTCATAAGCTGTGTTTTTTTTTACATTCCACTCAGATCAGTAAATCTTGTAAATAAGCTGAGTTGAGCTGAGTGAGTTGTATTGATAAATAAATCAGTTTATTTAAAAGTGTCGTTTAAAATCTGAGTTCCACATATGATATAACCTAAAATATTAGATGTATTTGGATTATTTGCGTTGATAATTTATTGCAACTCGCCCCGGATATCTATTGTTTGATTTCAAAATAAAATATTCAAATAGAAATGTCAACCAGTATCAAACACGTTACCAAATCTGAAACTAGGAAAATCTGAATTGCGCATGTGTGCTCACTTGCTCAGCTCAGCTAAGCACTAGCTAAATATGCAACTCAGTATCGGTAAGGGGGGTAGCAATTCACTCACTTCGAACTCAGTTACAAGATGATAAATAAAACAACTATTATTTCAAGGTTACTGATATTTGCTAATCTGAGCTGAGTTTTTCGGTAAAAAAAAACAGCTATAATATCAGAAATAAGATAAAATTTCAGAATAATCATATTTTTTTGTTTAGTAGACTCGTTTTCAACAAGTGTAATCAATATCTAATAAAATAAATAAATATAGATGAAGTTTATCTTAAAAAACACTAGAATAAAATATAAAACGCGAATCGCACACTAGGGTGTAATATACCCTAGTGTATTTTGTCAGACACGTAAGTTGCGTACCATGTATGCACTGAGCTCGAAAAAACTATTGTAGTTAGTAAGGACTATTAACTTTATTTACACCTTTGTGCCATAAATAAAAAATAAAAAAATAAAACGGCTTTAGGTTGTAGTTGAGTACGTCAAAACGTCGATTATTAATATTTTTTAATTAATTTATTTTTACTTATGCCATGTTTTATTAAAATTAAACTTGAGTTAATAAAACAAAATTAGAAATATCATTTTAAAATTTTACTCTAACTCTATAGACTAATTACCTTAACACCATATCTAATTCGTGGTTTAATTTAAATCTATATTTAAAATAAATTTTCAAATATAATTACAATAATTCAAGTAAAAATGCAACTCTCATTTATTAACCGAACCATTTCTGTAATACTCACATTGTAACTAGTTTCATTTTAGGACGATAATTTCTCATAGCAATGTCAATATATATATTTCAAGAACCTTTTGAAAACATTTTACGTTCATTTGATAAATATTATCTTTTGAAAAGTAAACCTTGAAGATTTTTAATAACACTAGAGCCTTCTTCGAGTAAGGTACAAGAAAGATAAGGAACAAGTACACCTTTGCAAACAATTCGCATCATTGGCAAAACTTCTCCCCGGACCGAACTACTCAAGGTCGGGCCAGGTTGATAGAAGCATTCCCCCGAGAGAATAAAACCGAAACCGGGTTTGACCGTGACACCGTGTGTCGATAAATGTTAATAAACTTCCAAGTGTTTGGGGTTCTCTTTCGTATATAGCCCTGAACTACCCCCGGACTTGTTTAGAATTTGGATTATAAATGTCCAACTGATTGGTTCGACAGATATCCGATTATTGGCACGATATGATTGGATAGCTTTAATTGGTTCCCGTTATTGATGAGGATTTGATATTATTGGGTCAGTTGTAAGAGATAAGTGGATACATAGGTCCGTATACCCAAATCTTTTGTTTATGAAAAAGTGTTTTTATTTTTCACTTTAAAATAAATTTTTATTTCTACCTTTTATCAAATATGAATAGTTTTTATTTTATTTCTATTTTATATCTGTTTCAAATAAAAGTTTAATGAAAAATGAAAACGAATATAGACTCAACTATATAAAGCGAAAAAAGTACAAATTTTATTGAAATAAGCAAACCAAATTGTGACTTCTACGAATAATTTTGTTGGTATACGTTTGCGTGGACGTCCGATGAGTAGTTGGAGTGGTATGATTGAGAGTGTTTTGCATGAGCAAAAGTTTCCAAGTAGTAGGAATAAAAGAGCATGTTTGAGAAAGGAATTATAAATGTGGATAAAGCGAAAGTTGCTTGTTTGGGTAGGAATGTTTGAAGGCGACTGATTTCGGGATGATGAAAAGAGTTTGTGCCACACCCTTTTGAGTACATGGCGTGATTGTGTATATATGTATGTATGTATTTACAAAAATTACAACAAAAAATGTCAAACACATAAAGATATTTTCAAAAAAAAATCTCTTGCAGTGCCAAGTGATTGGCCGCAAACTCTGATACATTAATTTGTTACTAGGTCAATTCTAACAGATAAAAAAATTACTTACTTTCAGAAATATGTATGATTACTGCAAACATACATACATACATACATACATACATCCACAATCACGCCTTGTACCCAAAACAGTGTGGCACAAACTCTTTTCATCATCCCGAAATCAGTTGCCTCCAAACATTCCTATCCAGCACAAGCAACTTTCGCTTCATCCACATTCATCATTCCTCCTCTGATACATGTTTTTTTATTCCTACTACTTGGAAACTTTCGCTCACGCAATCCACTCTCTCAATCATCTACCACTCCAACTACTCACTACCACTGGGCAAACGTATACCAACAAAATCATTCAAATAAATCTTTTTAACAGCAAACATTCATTAGACATTCGCTCAACATGTCCGAACCATCTTAACTGACTAACACCAAACACACTAGATAAAACTTGCATCTTCAACTACATTAATAGATAATCAAAAAAATAGATATTCCAAAACCAAAACCAAAACCAAACATAGTCATCTTTTTCACATTTCGATAACAATCGGACAAACGCGTCGTCTCCCTTCTCGGATTATTGAGATGAAACAGAATTGAATAACGAATTTGTATTCAGGCGGTCGGTTACGCTGGCTGTTAAGCCATTGCTTCAAATTAACCGGAAGACGTTTCAGTACTAGTGCCTAGCGCGCGGCTAACTACAAAACAGATAGCGGTAATGAACCGAAAACGGAGGACTGAAGCACTAAACCGGAACATAACCCGATTTATGCGAAATAACGATCTAAGCCTTCTCTCCACCGCTGTTGTGTTTATTTATATCTATCTCTCTCTTTATATATCTATTGTATTAATGTATTTGTGTGTATACTGTATTATATTTTGTATCTATTATTAATAGAAAGTTTTAATGTGCCTATCATGAAAAAAAAACTAGTCATTAAATTAGTTCAGTCGTATCAAAATTGAATCTTTTGTTTATGCAAAAATGCTATTATTTTTTGCTTTAAAATAAATTTTAACTTCTACCTATTATCAAATATAAATAGGATTTCCATTTTTTTTTTAGAAACTCATTAAAATTGCTTAATAAGTAATTGTAAGTAAAAGTCAAAAGTACTTTGATAAAAATCACTTTTAAAAGTGAGGTGAAAATACGGGCCATAGTTTGAATGCTATATTTTATTAATTTTAAAAATACAAAGTTTTTATTAATCCCTTGAAGGGTAAAGAAATCAATTTTATTTATTTAAAAAAAAAATCGATTCTATTTGTGATATTAAAAAAATATATATTATACCAAATTCATAAAAAATAATTTAAAATAAAAATAAAAATATTTTTCATATAAATATTAACAAAAACAAATTATATTATAATTCGAAATTTAAAAAATAAATATAAGCTACTCCTGCTTTAAGCAAACAATTTTTTTCTTTTTTTTCCATTTTATTATTGTATAAATAAGCAGATTTGGATTTCTTTTAAAAGAGACGTTCGCTAATTACGAAAAATAACTATTTAATAATAAATATAAAAACTTACCTATTAAAGTTTGCTTTTGCCCTGAAACAATAAAACGTAATATATTAATAAAATATTTTATAAACAATCAATTTTTTTATAAGACCACCTTAATACATATATATATATATATATATATATTTGTTTTTGTGACTGGAAATTTTTTTTATATTTATTTGTTTCTTGAGATTTTCAGTGAGACAGAAATAAAAACAACTCAATTCATTAAGCAAGCTTTCAGAAATATTTTATTTCCTTCTTCAGGCCTTATATATATATATATATATATATATATATATATATATATATATATATATTAGGGTGGCCCTTATTTTGGGAAGATTCTAATTATACCGGAAACCGGTTTAAAATAAAAAAAATAATAAGTAAATTTTTTTCAGATTTTTTAAGTCAGTCCAACCCGTGCCCCAACGTTCAATAAATTGATTTCGATAAAAAAATCCAATAATATACGATATATTTGTATATATTACATTTAATTTGATTAAAATAACATACGTAAATAGTTTCAAGAAGATTTAGTTCATTATATGTAGAATAGAATTAAATTAATTTTGTTCATTAGTGAGTTTCATGTTGTTAAGTTTTATCACGTGATTATGACGTACCTATCTTTTTATCTTGTCGCGAATATATATTAAATTACGAATAGATTTGCTAGTAATACTATATTTCAAAATTAGATTATTGCTACCATATAAAAATTAAATAATATTTCTTATTTGTGCAAACAATAGATCATTTTGTCCGGAAAATCACTAAACGCAACCCCGTTTAACCCTTCAGCTGCCCCGGAGCCAAATCGAATAGGTAACCCGCAAAGCCCATAACAAATTATCCAGCGCCCCCTGGAGCCATATTTCCAATTTACGAGCATTTCCATTTCGTTTCCGGGATGGGGGTGGAAGGAGAGGAAAGGGTTAAAGAAGGTCGCGGCGACAGCGGTACGAACCCTGACCGTTGACACGCCGGGGCCAAAATGGTCAAAAGCATCCCTAAGAACGGATCTCGAACTTGCAAGCTCCGGCTAAATAAGAATTGGAAGGCGAAAAGAACGTATGTCCTATTCCGTTGAGACTCCGGCAAGGACTAGGGTTTTTGCGAAACTGGACTCGGTATTGCCGAGAATGAGGACAAATTACATGTGAAGATGTGGTTGGCGAGAAAAGGGTTTCTTTAGTCCTGCAAATGTAATGGGAGAAATGTGGTCGAGAAAAATAAATTGATTTTTCTTGAGATAAATTATGGTTGGATTATTAATATTAATGGAATAAATTTTGTAATATTTTTGTTTAATAAAATAATTTATAACGTAAGTAAACAATTTTACAAAACTCATTATATTAAAATAAAAAACAATTTAGGTTAAAGTTTTGTTTTATTCGTGTATTATTTAACCGGCGTTAAAACAAACAATTTCTTATAATAGGTTATTACTGTTAAAGTTTTTTTTTATGCCCACATAAATTATATAATTTTCATTATTATTTAATTATTGTTCAGTATAGTCAATTATTATAAAAAAAATGTCAAAATTTTTAAAAATTAATTATAGCTAAATATTATATTCAAAATTAATCAAATTTTTGCAAAATATTCGTTTAGTACTCATAAAAATTATAATATTTTATTGTTATACAGCGTTGCCAACTGAAGATATATAATTTTAATCTTGTTTTAACTTATAATGTTTCAGTAATATGTACCTAATATTTTGCCTAAATTAACCAAAGCCACGTAACTCTTGCATTTCACAGGATTCCTATTCATAGCAGCTTAAGGGGAGGTTCTTCTCCTCTGAATGACTAAAAAGTACGCAAAGATTGGAAATTTTTTATTTGCAAATGAAAAAACATAGAAGAAAATGGTTTGGGGATTCGAAAAATTGTTATTTTGGTCTTTATTTTCAAAAATTGTCGTTTCATAAAAAACAAAATGGCGCCCGTGATTCACTGTTTTCGTGTCAGTGCGGAATCGGTAAACTGCGTGTATTGCAGCGTCTCTGGATTTATCTGTAACAAAAAATGAACAACAATGCCAAAAAGTAAACTGGAGTATAAACCTATAAAATTTACAAATTGTTTGTTTTAACTATTTTTTGTAAGGCCCTGAAGTGGAAAAAAGGCCTAAAAGTCGACCTCAAAGTTTGAGATCGAACAATATCGTCAAATTTTAAGTTATTTCCACCTACTTAAGTCTATACTCCAGTAAATTTAGTTTGCTTTTTGGCATTGTTGTTAATTTTTTGTTACAGATAAATCTAGAGACGCTGCAATACACGCAGTTTATCGATTCCGCGCTGACATGGCCGACGAAAACAGTGAATCACGGGCGCCATTTTGTTTTTTATGAAACGAAAATTTTTGAAAATAAAGACCAAAATAACATTTTTTCGAATCCCCAAACAGTTTCCTTCTATGTTTTTTCATTTGCGAATAAAAAATTTCCAAACTTTGCGTACGTTTTAGTCATTCAGATGAGAACCTACCCTTCAATGAAAGCATGAGCAAATAAATATTATATGGAAATTCAAGTAAGTTTACAGACAGTGCTAGTATAATATGAAAAACTTTCATTTCGTTAATCTTACGTCGAGTTGTTTGTAACTAGTGTAAAAGTTTGAACTAAAACTAAAGACGTCAACCGCAAAAAAAAAGCAAATAAATGTTAATTAAAGTCGCAAGTTGTTTCTGCATATGCAAATTTGCAAATGCAAATTTAAATAAACAGAACCCAACCAGAGATGCACTCTATAAACAACCCCATGGAGCCGAAAACAACATGTCTTTAAATCACTACCAATTGTATCTTTATGTGTACATTATTCACTCGGCACTGTACCTAAAAATAATTAATGTTTACAAACTAACAAAATAACATACAGTTAAATAATCAAATAATTACAATAAAACCCTATTGTTTACCTAATTTTAATTATAATAATGTAATTTAATTGTAGTGACAAAATTTCCAGAAATTATTGTTTTCTTATAGAGTTTATTAGAACCTTAGAGTTTTAACACAATAATATATAAATATGCTGTTTCAGAACTATTATATTAAAATAACTATTAAACACGCTGTAAAAATAATAATAGCAAAATTACAGAAAAATAGTCGTAAATTTTTACTATAAAAAATCTGTAATTTCATTTTACCTTAAATATTCTGTATATTTCTACCTCAAAATTCTGTATTTTTTTTCATAATTTACATAAAGTAAGTAAAAATAACCTAATAAATCTACAATATTCCTTACTTTCTGCAAATTGCATCACTCACTTAATGTAGAATTACATATTGTTGGCATAACTTCTTAAATTATATGTAAAATTACAGCTTGTATATTAATATCTGTTATAATTCATCAAAATAATGAGACATATTTTGTGTAATAATACTAATAAAATATTTTAAGTGTAATTCATTCATTTCAAAATAAATCCTTTATATAAATTTCGAAATGTATGTAATTATACTAACAATAATATTATAGAACTAAACAAATTTTACCTATTTATAGAAAATTTACTGAAGTTTTCTAAATTTATTAAAATTTACTAAAAAAAAAAAAAAAACTGAAATATAACATATACATATGTACTTTTCTATCTCTTTGGTAATATCATATTTCATAATGTTTGTAATAGTTCTGATATTATGTATTTTTAAACAATTATGTAAAATTACAGCAGTTGAGTAATTATACCTAGAAATATTGGACGTCATAGTGTCTCATGGTTTGTAGGTAAAATTACATAATTTTTTTTAGAGTGCAGCATATAAAAACATATTACTACAGTTTGTAAAAATTCATTATGGCTATATTTTAATAAAATACAATGTTGCCAATCTTCCGAGAAAAAATTACTAAATTTTTAGAAAATTTATTATTTCTATGTTTACACTAAAATATTTTCCTTCTTAATTGGAAACATTTTCTTCAACAAAAAACAAAGTAATAAATAATTTCATAAAAATAATGAATCACATTTACATACAATTAAAATAATTGTTTATCGCAATCGTCTCTAAAACCTTTTAAATCTAGTTATAATTGCAGGAAAAAAAACCCGCTACAATTAAACCGATTCGCCTTTGCATAAATAGAAAATCGAAAAAAATAAAAACATTTAACCGAAAACAGAACGCGTCTTTCGAGATCGCATTTAATTATTTCTTTGACGTACTATAAACATCAGGAACGTATTAGAGTAATTATGTTTGTTTCTAGGAAATGAAACAGGAGAGACAGGATATCTAAGATAACTGGGGCGCAGGCAAGTTTGAAATATCGGATAATTAGTTCTCTTTATGCTCGGTAATTGTAACAGGTAGACGGTTAGCTACGAGGTAACTGAAGGTTTCCTTTAAAGCGCCCACCCCTTCCCAGTTCGTGTTCATAGTGTAATTGTACTTCCGCTTCCTTGGGCGCACCGGGTAGTTTTGCTACCCCCGTTGCACAACTATAAAAGACCTCAAGAATTCCCTAGCTCCGTACTGCTACGCTTGGGTTGTAATTCTTTAATCGGGCGAATTGTACGGAAAATGCATCATGAGTTTAAAGCTAGATTTACAAGCATTGTAAATCTAGACGAATTGTACGTATACATAGAGATGCATAAAATAGTTTTATTTGTCTACTATGCACTAAGACATATTTCGTTTTACGTGCTCAGTTTAATTTGTTTTATAAAATAAAACGCATACTATAAACTTTGCTGGTAGATTAAATCATATTTATTTTCAACAGAGGAAACATACTTTTCCAAACAACAAACTTAAAGAAGAATATTTATTTTTAATTTTTTCACGCAAGATATACATACATACACAATCACGCCATGTACCCAAAAGAGTGTGGCACAAACTATTTTCATCATCCCGAAATCAATCGCCTCCAAATATTCCTATCCAAACAAGCAACATCCACATTCATAATTCCTCTCTCATACATGCTCTTTTATTCCTACTACTTGGAAACTTTTACTCATGCAAGCCACCCTCTCAATCATACACCACTCCAACTACTCATCGAACGTCCACGCAAACGTATACCATCAAAATCATTCAAATAAATCTTTTTAACAGCAAACGTTCATTAGACGCATTCGCTCAACATGTTCAAACCATCTTAACTGAGTCTAACACGGCAACTTTTGCTACAACATTTTATTCAATTTCACACTCATCATACACTAATCTATTTCATACCCGATCTCTCCTATTTACACCACAAACCTCACGTAAAAATCTCATTTCCACAGCAGTCATTTTTCGTTTATGCTTTTGCAAGGTATAAAACCGGTAAAATATATTTTGCAAATATTTTGCGAACATTAACCGATATTTTAAGATCCTTAAAAACATTTAACCGAAAAAACAATATATATATATATATATATATATATATATATATATATATATATATATATATATATTTAGTTTGAGTACAAAAGCGAAATATGAAATTATTTTTATATAAAGTTTATTTGTTTTAGAGTTAGTTACTTATTTTGTTACCTAGTACCTATTTCTATGTTCTGTTTATTTACTGTATATGTCGTTTGTATAATTTTTCCTAATGAAGATGTACTTTGAGTAGGTCAAAACATCGATTATTAATAAATATTAATACAGAACTACAACCTAAAGCCGTTTTATTTTAATATAAAGAGTTCTGAAATTTTTTTACTATATTTAAATTATCTAATATTTAAATTGAATTTTAAACCGAACATAATCTGAAAACTGATTGAAGAATTAACAACAGGATTGAAGCTAGTCTTTATCTGGTCTGTGAGTTCATTAGGAAATAACTAAAACTGGAAAAAGCAAGGATGCTAGTAGTGTGGCTTTTTATTTTTCCTACCTCAGCTTAATGTCGGAGATAGGTAATTGAAAATTGAACACAAATCTGTACGTTATTCTTTCGTCTTTCGTTATATTAGTCCTTACCTAGATATGCTTTTAGCGAGATTTTATGCTTACCTAACCATTCTGCCAGCTTTTATTATTACTTAAACGATTCTTTTTCATCGTTTTGTTCAAACAATTTCTTTTCGTTATTAGTTCTTGTTAGTTATAAGTGGTACATCAACTTAAATCTTCGAGATTTTTAATTATGTAATTTTATTAATATGAACAGATAAACTTTTATATTATTGATGTATTTTATATTCCCGTTATTCGTTTTAATAAATAAGTGTTAAAATTCAATGTGGAATAAATACCGGGTGTTCGTTCGTTAAGTTTGTATGGGCGTTTAACATGCAGTTTCAATAATTTGCGATATACTTCTTTCTCGAGTTAAATTCGGAAAAATACTTAGAGTACTTTTTGATAGGGTACAAAAAGTTCTAAAATTTGGTTTTAGTATCGATTTGCTAGCATGTGCCGTTTGGGCGCTAGAATTTTTTTTCGATTTTTTGGTTTTTATTTTTTTACTCCAAAACTATGAGGTGTAGGAAAATAAGCGTAGCATGGAAAAATGCGGAACAATGAGTACGATAATTGAGTGAAAAACCCATTATTCTCTAGGATGCATCGTTTAGTAAAAAATAAAAATAAAAACTGAATAAAAATAGTATACCACTAAGATTTTTTCAAAATAAGACTTTTTTTAAAATTTGCTGAAAAAAATCTGAAAAAATTCAGTAAAATAGAAAAAAAAAAATAGCTACATAATAGTTAAGTAACTTTTTTCTCTAACTCATTTTGGTTTGGCAGGAAAAATTATTGAAAATTCTAAAATGTTTTTTAGAATTTTCAATAATTTTTAAAATAAAAACCAAAAAATTGAAAAAAAAATGTAGCGCCCAAACGGCACAAGCTAGCAAATCGAAACTAAAACCAAATTCTAGAACTTTTTATGGCCTATCGAAAAGTACTCTAAGTATTTTTCCGAATTTTACTCGAAAAAGAAGTATATCGCAAATTATCCATGTTAAACGCCCATACGAACTTAACGAACGAACAGGTATATATAGTACCTGCATTGTTATTTAAAATAAAAATCAGCTAATTTTAGAAATAAAAACAAAAGTATAATATAGTGCTTTGGTAGCAATCAGCACAAAAAAATATTCAGTCCCGAATATTTTCGTTTGATTCGAGTTGTTTTGTTATAATTTCGTTGTTAAAGAATCGTATTGAATTCCCTTTTGAATTATAGAACAGTTTTCATTCCCTTACCATATTTTATTCTCTCTCACTTTCTCTCTCTCTCACTCACACAAAACAGACCAGTAAATTTGCTGAATAAAAATATTTGAAATATAGGTATACACTTCTAGACTCCTATAACTCAAGAGCCCATTTTATTTGCGAAATACAATAGACAAAAGATTTTATATTGTAAAAGAAAATTTTCAAAGCGTTCTAGAAGAAAACGTTTTATGGATTTCAAAACAGGTACAATACAATAAATTTCCGCGATACTTCGAAATTATTTACGCGTTATGGACAAATTTATTGACTGTGAAACAAATTTCTGTCAAATCATTGAAATATTATTTACACTTAAAATGTATTTTTATTTAGAACTTCGTAAGGCAAATAAATTCATTTCTCAGATTTATTAATATTTTAAAATGTATTTTCGTAAATATTAAAAGATACAGTAATAATTGCTGGACCAATCAAATATTAACAGCAGATTAATAAAAGAAGCAATAGAGATTTAAAAGAAACGAATAACATGAATCACTGTGTAGGGGGCACTAAGTTATATAAAATTTGGCTTCCATTAATTAAATAATCTATAATTCTTCTGATCTAGTTACTTATATGTTACCTAGTAACTTGTTGCTACGTACGTACGAGCCTTTAGTTTGGTCGAAACGTCGTTTTTATACATACATACATACATACATAATCACGCCATGTACCCAAAAGAGTGTGGCACAAACTCTTTTCATCATCCCGAAATCAGTCGCCTCCAAACATTCCTATCCAAACAAGCAACGTTTGCTTCATCCACATTCATAATTCCTCTCATACATGCTCTTTTATTCGTTTTTATAACGAGTTTTGAAAAATATTTTACTATGTATTTTCTTATTATTTATATGTTTACATGTACAAAATATTTCGAATTGCTTGTCAATCATGGCAGTGATCTAATATAGAATTAGAAAATTCGATAAATATAGAAAAATGCATTGGTCTCGCTGGAATTTGAACCCGGAGTCTCCTGCTTTCGCTGGAAACGTTATACCAACTATAACTATTAGACTATGCTACCCCAACGGAGCAAATATATTTTTCCAATTATATTATTACCACTTTGACTGCAAAGAAAAAGTGGTATAGCGTTTGGTACGGTGTCTGTAACATTTTCAAAAAAAATAAATTTGTGTATAGAAATCCTTCATATAGCCTCTAGATCAGACGAATCTGAACTTACAATTAGTTTATGTGGGTGGCACGCTCGGTCGTAAATCAAAATTTTGTGGCCGCAACTCCTCCTAGACGGTTCAACCGATTTTAATGAAATTTTCAGAATAAATTTGTCTAGCACCCAAGATGGTCATGTGGTTTTGGTTTTTTCCAGTGATGCCAACTTTCCGAGAAAAAAATTACTAAAATTTTTAAAAATTCATTGTGGCTACATTATTTATTCCATTTTGATCAAATTTTCAAGAAAGATTCCCTGGTGCTCACATAAAATTCATAATTTTAATAAAATACAGTGTTGCCAACTTTCCGAAAAAAAAATTAATAATTTTCTAAAAATTTGTTATGCAAGCATTATTTATCCGATTTGAATCAAATTTTTACAGAAGATACCCTTAGCGCCTATAATATCATATATTAGCAAAATACAATGTTGCCAACTTTCGGTGAAAAATGTTTTTATTCCTATTTCTTATCATTTATGTGATAATGTCAAAGTGGTCTATATATGGGTTTACCCACATACTTCTAATCTTGTTTTTGACTAGTAATGAATATATGAATATTTGTTAAACTATTAAGCATAATAACATTAATGCAAGTTAATAATTAAGTTGATAATTCGATAAATTATAAATGACACCAATTATATAAATATTATGCTATAATAGTAAATTAGCCATAAAGCTAAATAAAGTTTTATTATTATTATTATTATAAAATTCAAATAAATGAGCGAATGTCTAATGAACGTTTGGTTAAAAAGATTTATTTGAATTATTTTGATGGTATACGTTTGCGTGGACGTCCGATGAGTAGTTGGAGTGGTATGATTGAAAGTGTTTTGCGTGAGCGAAAGTTTCCAAGTAGTAGGAATAAAAGAGCATGTATGAGAATAGGAATTATAAATGTGGATGAAGCAAAAGTTGCTTGTTTGGATAGGAATGTTTAGAGGCGACTGATTTCGGGATGATGAAAAGAGTTTGTACCACACCCTTTTGGGTACATGGCGTGATTGTGTATGTATAAAATTCCAAATAGCAGTAACTATAAAAACATTTTTACAAAAAATTTGTCAACAAAAACAGAAAAAAAACCATAATTTGTGCGTCCTTCGTAATAAATAAACCAGTCCAAAATATTCCTACAAACAAAACAATACGAAACCAGAATTTGAAACAATATCCCCAAAACTTGTATTAAACTACCAACAGCTGATATTCAATTGTTTTTGGGTAGATTATTTGTTGCGAATGAAAGAGAAAATATTATGTAATATTCGTCCATTGGTTATTTTCCATGAGAATCGAAATGAGATTTTCTTGCTAACGCTTTTTACATGAATTTCATTATACGTATTTTGAATATGTATTGAATAAATTTATTGCTGTAATCTTTCTATACGTTTTATTTATTATACAATATATTTTATTGCATTGTACGTTGAATTTCAGTTGGGTAGAAGTAATGTAATAACGTGCGTGTATATGCATATATTTTATTATATGTATTATTATACTGATTTCATTTTGGATTTGAATAAAATTATTTCATTTGTTACTACTTTGACTGCAAGGAAAAAGTAGTATAGTGTTTGGTACGGTGTCTGTAACATTTTCAAAAAAAAAAAAAACTTGTATAGAAATCCTTCATATAGCCTCTAGATGACGAATCTGAACTTAGTTTATGTGGGTGTATGGATGTGCGTCGTCAGCTCGCTCGCTCGCTCGCTCGGTCGTCAGACAAAATTTTGTGATCGCAACTCCTCCTAGACGGTTTAACCGATTATAATGAAATTTTCAGGATAAATTTGCCTAGTGCCCAAGATGGTCATGTGGTTTTGGGTTTTTCCAGTGATGCCAACTTTCCGAGAAAAAAATTACTAAAGTTTTTAAAAATTCATTGTGGCTACATTATTTATCCGATTTTGATCAAATTTTCAGAAAAGATTTCCCTAATGCTCCTATTAATTACATAATTTTATTAATATTCAGTGTTGCCAACTTTCCGAGAAAAAAATTACTAAAGTTTTAAAATTTTTATTATGGCCATGTTATTCAACCGATTTTACTCAAATTTTCACAAAATATTCTCCTAGTATTCATATAATTTATGTAATTTTAACAAAATACAGTGTTGCCAACTTTCCGAGAAAAAAATTAGTAAAATTTTTAAAAATTTATTATGACCATTTTATTTAACCGATTTTAATCAAATTTTCATAAAAGTTTTTTTTAGTGCCTAAATAAATTATGCAATTTTAACAAAATACAGAGTTGCCAACTTATCGAGAAAAAAATCACAAAATTTTTTAAAAATTCATTGTGGCTACATTATTTACTCGATTTTGATCAAATTTTCAGAAAAGTTTCTCCTAGTGCCCACATAAATTATAATATTATTAAAATACAGTGTTGCCAACTTTCCGAGAAATGTCAAAGTAGTCTATATATGGGTTTATCCATATACTTCTAATCTTGTTTTATATTGTGTTTGATTTTACATTTTTATTATGCAAATATACTTTTTAATTATAAATTGCATTTTTAATTTTATTATATATACGCAAAAAAATTTCAACCAAAAAATTTTCTTCTTTATATTACTATATTATAATATAGTAAAAAAAAAATCTTTCAAAACTCATTATATAAAATAAAACTGCTTTAGGTTTAAGTTCTGTATTAAAATTTATTTATAATTGATGTTTCGTCTTCATCTGATACAAATGACATTACAGTAAATAACACAACATAGAAATAAGTTACTAGATGCATTCATAGTGATTGATGTCTTTTTTTAATAAATTTCAATTGCTTCTCTTATCAATCTGCTGTTAATATCAAAACCTAACTAAAAGACCATTTATAGTTCTTCAAATTTTAGATACAAATATTGTAGATATATAAATAATATTTAATTTCAGTAACATAGTAAAAAAATCTAATATGTATTAAAATAAAATAAGTTTAAAAGTTTAAATTTTGTTTCATTTTAACGTCAATTCACACGATTGTAATTGCTATGTTCAGACAGGTAGCTCAAATACAAAACATGTTGAAGTTAATATTGAATTTATTCGTTTAATACAACTTATTTATTGTAACTGACTGTTCGGAAAATTACATAATCAATGTTGAATTAATAATTCAATAATAAATTTGATATTATTAATTGATTTATATAAAATAAAAAATAGTATATTTTTTAACTGGCTCTATTTTCTATCGAGCCGATCTTAAAAGTACCGAAAAAATACCTGAGATATAATATCCTATGTAGAATAATATATATTTTTTTGAAGTTTTTGTATTTTGGAAAATAGAGAAAAAAATTTTTTTTTCCAAAAAAAAAACATATTTTTTGCTTTTTTTGGCCAAATTATAAAAATACGAAAAAATTCAAAAAATATATATTATTCTACATAGGATATTATATCTCAGGTACTTTGTCAGTACAATAATAATCGTTTTTGTAGAAAATAGAGCCAGTTAAAAAATATTCTATTTTTTATTTTATATAAATCAATTAATAATATCAAATTAATTATTGAATTATTAATTCAACATTCATTATGTAATTTTCCGAACAGTCAGTTACAAAAAATAAGTTGTATTAAACGAATAAATTCAATATTAACTTCAACATGTTTTGTATTTGAGCTACGTGTCTGAATATAGCAATTAGAACCGTGTGAACTAACGTTAATACAAAATTAATTTGAACTTAAATCTAGAGCTTATTTATTTTAACTGACCTAATTTCCAGAAATTTCTTCTAATTATGCATAAATTTAAGATATCAAACAATGTTTTAAAACTCCTCTAGAGAAACTAATCATTTTTTTCAAATCTTCAAATCATATTACTGACGTACATTCCCCTATCTTCGGGCAAATAACTTTTTTGCGTTCCGAACATAACAAGCGTCTCGCATACCTCGCCAGACATACCACTTCCATTTTACTCCATTCGGAGTAAAACAGTAGGTAATGAAATTAAGCGATATCACTTGAACGAAATCGGCAGAAAATGTAAGCCATTAGTTAAATTAGTGCAGATTGAAGGCGCAGTAGCGAAGGATAATGGGTGCTCTGCTGCCGTCACTGGTACCCCAACTCACTTACTCGCGCAGACACAGACGATACGGATACAAGTTTTGCAAAACGAATGAAATAAGACAAAAGAACCGGAGGAGGAAAAAATGTAAGGAAAAGAGTAAAATGTCAAGGACAAATGTATCTTTCTGCATATTAAATTTTTTTCGTCACGAGAAATCTTCAATGTAAATATTTGAGTTTTAAATATTAGAATACAAATTAAATAATGCCAGTTTATGTTTCATTAGTTCGACTTTAGGTTACTGCGCGTATCATAATTTTATTTAAATATATATATATATATATATATATATATATATATACATATATATATATATATATATATATATATATATACATATATATATATATATATATATATATATATATATATATATAAAATATAGGAGGATTATGGCTGAGAGATAGTTAATAATCAAAAATATAAGAAGTGACGAATTAAGCCAACAAAAACTATATAGGCAAGCTTTCGAAAATAGTTTATTTTCTTCTTCGGGCCTTCGACAATTTGAAAACAAACCAAACAACAATTTAGTAATGAACACAAGAAAGTAGAAAATAATTTCTTCAAATTTAAACACTTACAATAATGAAAGAGTTTATACTCCGTCATAATGGTAATTCTATAGTTTTTTTAAACATATTCAAATATGAGCATATGAAAGTATGTAACAAAATTATATTGGTAATGTAAACAAATTAGTCCATTTTTTTCAATCAAAATGCAAAAATTCTGTTCAATTATTTAGAATTTTTGCATTTTTATTGAAAAAAATTGACTAATTTGTTTTAATTAAAAACATTATGCAATATAATATTATCAACGGAATGGAAAAGTAGGTACATATATGTATGTAATATTATGTATCTTTTAGTAAATTTATCGAACTTCAGTAAAATTGCTATCAGGAATTTTCCATAAATAGATAAAATTTGTTTAGTTCTCTAATATTATTGTTGGTATAATTACATACATTTTTAAATTTACATAAAACATGTATTTTACAATTGCAATATGCAAGCTGTGATATTTCATAATTTAAGAAATTATACCAACAATATGTATTTCTACATTAAGTATGTGTTGTAATTTGCAGAAAGTAAGCATATATATATTTTACATACTTATTAAGTAATTTTTTACTTACTTTATGTTATTATTATGAATTATGTAAAAATTACGGAATGTTAAAGTAGAAATACAGAATATTTATTAGTAAAATTAAATTACAAATTTTTTATAGTAAAATTTTACTAATATTATTCTGTAATTTTGCAAATTTTTATTTTAACATTGTAACGATTAAAACAGAAAAAAAAAGGCATAAATAGGTAATAACCTTGACCCTGACAAATTCAACTATTAACCCTTTTCTAATCGCCTTATATTCCGTAGGTAATGCGCGCCTAGAAACACACACACACAAGTAAGACGGATTACTTCCGTTATGAGCAAAACCGGTAAATTAACCCAGAGCGAAATTAATCTTACTTGTTTTGTGCTTTACGTTACGTATATTCACGATACGATACGCGATACGCTATGCTACTTCGGTTAGGTTATGTTCTTTTGTGTTGTGTGAACTTTGCATTCCGCATCGCATAGCAAAGTCAAAATAACTACAGGCGATTCCTTTCTCTAGCTTTACTTTGACACAAATATATATATATATATACAGGGTGATTTATGACGTCGGGGAAAAACTACACCGGATGATTCCTATGAGTAATCTAAATAAGAAACTTCAAATAAACATATGTCCGAAAATGCTTTCTAACGGAACTGTAGCCGTGGAAGTTTATTACATGCAACATCAATCGCGTTAGCCTTATTTATTATATCAGGAAAAAAAAAACAAGTCTTAAACTTCTGAATAATTGTGAAATTATTGATTGATTTTTTAACATTTTGTTTAAACACTAGTGAACCAATTTACTAGTTATCACTTGCTGAGTTCCGACAAAATTTGTCTTGGATTTTAAATTATTGTAAATTGTTTATTATATATTTATTTATGTGTGTGTACAAAAATTTATAAACTAGTAAATTGGTTTACTAGTGTTTAAAAAAAAGTTTATGACTAGTTTTTTTTTTCCTGATATAATAAATAAGGCTAACGCGATTGATGTTACATGTAATAAACTTCTAACGGCTACAGTTCCGTTAGAAAGCATTTTCGGTCATATGTTTATTTGTAGTTTCTTATTTAGATTACTCATAGGAATCATCCGGTGTAGTTTTTCCCCGACGTCATAAATCACCCTGTATATATAAAATTTGCAGACCTGGCAGAAAAAATAAGAAAAAAACGCATATAATATTTTTACCGATACAAATGATTATAATTATTGAGTTTAAATTTTCTTATACTTTAAATATAATTGTAATTTAATTTATAATTTTTCAAACTATACAGATTAAATTTTAAGTACCTTATTTAATAATATTTAACTAAAATTCTATCTCATTTAACGATAAACTAATTTAAAATATTTTCAGTATAGACTTTTATAATTTTAATATTTTATACATTATAATATAAGAAGTGAGATTAATATTTTAAAATGACTAGGAAATGGTGTTTAGTTAAAAATGCATCAAGTCTAGTTGAGTGTCTGGAAAATGCGAAATTAATTGCTCTTTCGTAATCACGCGATAACTTTATTTTCATCTTGCTAGTTGCTATACCAGTTTCACTATGATTCTGTTTGTACAAGTACGTCTCGGGCAGGGCATATAAAGCACTTTGATGTCGATAAACAAAACACTAGGAGCACTTATTTTTACTATATAAACCGAAAACAATTATAATATTAATTATAATGTTTTTCCAAATTTAATTTAAAATCTATATTTGATGGAATAATGCAATAAAATACATTTTCGCATAAAAATTTTGTATTTTAATTAATTTAAAAGCATAATATGTGATTGTTTGTAATTATATGCAGTAATTAAAAAATGTATTAATGAGATTTAATCCTAAAACAGTTTTTATCTAATACATTGAGTTCTGAAAATTTTTTTACTATGTTAATAATTTATATTTTATCTTTATTATTTTTTTGTAAAACAATTTATAAAATTTTTAATTTAATAACTTGTTTCTGTGTTTTGCTTGTTTATTATCTACGTTATTTGTATTATTTTTTCCTGATGAAGATATACATAGAGTATACCTAAACGTCGATATTTAAATAAAATTTATACAGAACTTAATCCTAAAGCTTTTTTATTTTAATATAATAAGTTCTGAAAGATTTTTTTTATTTTATTAAGTTTGTTGTTACGATGAAGCGAAAGTTGCTTGTTTGGATAGGAATGTTTGGAGGAGACTGATTACGGAATAATAAAAAGAGTTTGTGCTACACCCTGTTGGGTACATGGCGTGATTGTGTATGTATGTATGTATGTATGTATGTATGTTGTTACAATATTAAATACATATATGCATTTATTTGCAACCTACATAACATCAAACAGAAACAAAACAAAAATATCTGAATTTAATACAAAAAAGATCTCTTTCTATTCTTAGTAACATAATATACTATTTTTAGAACTAAATCATCCGTGTACGAAACAAAATATTGATATAAAATCAATCTCTTCTTCATACATAAATATTAATGTTTATTTTCTACATAATACATCCTACGTTATACGAACCAATATAAATTCGTACGGGCGTTCGTCGTGGTTTGATATTAAAATTGAAGTTAATAAAACTAAAAGCTGTTACGCTTCAGCTGACGAGCAACAACTGTTGTTGTTCTATATTTGTTGTTCGGTTGTTCAAATATATGTTACGCATGCAGTGTTTCAAACATTACACACACACACACACATATATATATATATATATATATATATATATATATATATATATATATACCGGGTGCTCGTTCGTTAAGTTCGTATGGGCGTTTAACATGCAAATTCGATAATTTGCGATATACTTCTTTCTCGAGTAAAATTTGGAGAAATACTTATAGAATACCTTTCGATAGACAATAAAAAGTTCTATAATTTGGTTTTAGTTTTAATTTGCTAGCATGTGCCGTTTAAGCGCTAGAATTTTTTTTGATTTTTTGGTTTTTATTTTTTTTCTCAAAAACTATGAGATCTAGGAAAATAAGCATGATATGGAAAAATGCGGAAAAATGATTACGATTATTGAGTAAAGAAACCATTATTCTACGATGCATCGTTTAATAAAAAAAAATTGAATTTTTGAAAATTTGACAAAGGATTTTTTCAAAATAAGACTTTTTCAAAATATCTGAAAAAATTCAGTAAAATAAAGAAAAAAATTAGCTACATAATAGCTAAGTAACTTTTTTCTCTACCTCATTCTGGTTTGGCAGGAAAAATTATTGAAAATTCTGAAATGTTTTTAAAATTTTCAATAATTTTTCCTGCAAAATCAGTATGAGAACTTTTTATTGTCTATCAAAAAGTATTCCAAGTATTTCTCCGAATTTAACTCGAGAAAGAAGTATATCGCAAATTATCGAATTTGCATGTTAAACGCTCATACGAACTTAACGAACGAACACCCGGTATATTATATATATATATATATATATATATATATATATATATATATATATATATATATATGACTACAGTAGAGTAAAGTACGATAGGGTAGCGTTGTTTGATAAATAACTTGGCCAACGCGTTCAGATTCTCATTCGGGAATTTTCGTAGCAAATGCCGGAAACCATTAAATAATTTTAATATAGTCAAACCATCAAAACAGATATTATTTCATGAACAAAGTTTTAAGTATCTATTACTTTTAGGATATAATATTGTCTTTATTGAACCTAGATGTGTTTGATCATAAATTAACGAATATATATATGAGGGTTTGCTTAATTAATGAGAGATATGCAAGTAATGCTGTAGTAAAATTAACGATAAAAATTCCGGAATTCGTAAAATATCAAATCTACTAATAAAATTATTGTAATTAAGTTTAATAATTTTTACCGACCGTCATATCACATATGATAAAAGAGATATTGTAATCATACTAAATTCGATATATCGTAATTTTTACAGATAAACACGAATCAACCATTCATGCGTGATGTTCATCTGTCGGTCTGTGGACACGTATAGAATAAATTCTGAACAGATTGTTTTAAAATTTCATATTTAAGCTTCGGAGGTGAATTTCTCTATTTGATCAACTTTTGGTAAAGATCTACCAATTGGACATGGTAATTTACTGATGTCACTTTTTCGTGTTTAACAAATATTTCGCAACAAAGATATATTTAAAAAAAAATTTAATTAACAAAAGTTGCTAAACAAGTTATAATCAACAAATTTTTAAAAAAACTATTACACTGCAATAAAGTTACCATTAGTTATTAAAATAGTAATAATGACTAAATATAATATTAGAAATAGTTCTGAATGTAATGTATTAATGGTACACGTTTAGTGCAGATAGATGAATTTGTGTATTTGGGTAGTTTGTTGTCTAGAGATGGCCGTTTTGATCGTGAAATTGAAAGGAGAGTAAATGCTGGTTGTAAGGTATTTTGGGTGCTTTGGGAACTTTTGCTAGGAATGTAAATGTTTCTAAAAAAGCCCGTTTGAGTATATATAATGCAGTTTTGGTGTGTACGTTAATGTATGGTAGTGAATGTTGGGTTTGGTTGCAAAAGCATAAACGGAAAATGACTACTGTGGAAATGAGATTTTCACGTGGGGTAGCTGGGTGTAAATAGGAAAGATTGGTTAAAAAGATTTATTTGAATAATTTTTATTGTATACGTTTGCGTGGACGTCCGATGAGTAGTTCGAGTGGTATGATTGAGAGAGTGGTTTTGCGTGAGCGAAAGTTTCCAAGTAGTAGGAATAAAAGAGCATGTATGAGAGGAATTATAAATGTGGATGAAGCAAAAGTTGCTTGTTTGGATAGAAATGTTAAAAGGCGACTGATTTCGGAATGATAAAAAGAGTTTGTGCCACACCATTTTGAGTACATAGCGTGATTGTGTATGTATGTATGTATGTACATATATAGAAATAGTTCTTAGATTGTGCACATGCAATATAGTTTGTAAGTTTGTAAGTTTTATTAGCAAAATCTATTAAATAAACTCTATTATTTTTATTATTATAACATATTTCGATACGGCTAAATATTTTTTTTATAATTTTTCATATTTTTATGATATCTATACATATTTAATTAAAACTTTATTAAAATAATTAACAAACTTGTTAATTACATTTAGAATATAGAGAATTTATTTTTGTTCAGTAGAAACATTCATATTACAAAATTTCACCCCTAGATTATGACGTATCTCGCCGCGCTAAGAGTACATTAGCTGTTTTTATTGAAATCACGCCACGGCACAAACAAACCTTGTTAATGCACATTCATTCATTTCCAGCATGAATATAAATATCGCAACACTAAATAATCATTTTTCCGCCATCACTTAATTCATCACCATCACCGTTTGAAAGCCAGGAACATAAACATTTTCCCATCAGCAACATCTTAAACTTCTCGTCGAGCGGGCCACTACGAACATAAATCATTCTCAACTAGAGAAAGAGAACGACCGACCGACCCACTTGCTCACTCACACACACACATCTCGATTGCATAATATCAAATAGATTGCAACCCCCCCCCCCCCCTCCTGGCCGGCTTGCATCCATTCTGGTCGCCCTATTCAACGCAGTGGGGACAATGAAAAGCGTTCATTTCTTCTGCACCTGTACTTTACGGTAGCCGCAGGAATGCTACTTGGGCTGAAGTTATTAAGCGGCCCAGTATGAATTATTGTCTAACATCTATTTAAAGTGAAACGATGCAGATGGTTTTGTGCACTCTCGGGGAGTTTTATTAACGCTGTTATTATTGGGAATTAATGGATAGTTTTTGTTGCCTGGATTTAAGCTGTAATACTCAACAGTCTCAGTTATAAAAAGAGGCATAAATCGACAGTAATGTTTTTTAGTGTTTATGATACTTATAATAACAATCATGCGATATACTCAGGAGGGTGTGGCATAAACTCTTTCCATTTATACAAAAATTAGTTTTCGCCAAGTATTCTCATCCAGACACAGTAACTTTTGCTTCTAATAACTTCAATTGAAGTATTTTTAACAATTTTTTTTTAACTCGCTTTCTTTGTGCCATATTCACGAATTCCATACATTCGTGTATTTAAAATTATTTTTCAAAATACAGAAACTACAGAAAATACAGAACTAAAAAGTAGAAAATAATTATTTAAATAAAAAAAAATAATATAAGTACCACGTTTTTAAAACGGACTAAACATATAAAATAACTTTTCCTAACCCTATACAGATTTATAATTCCATACAGATTGTCCTGAAAATTTGTGATTGTACATACATACATACATACATACACAATCACGCCATGTACCCAAAAGGGTGCGGCACAAACTCTTTTCATCATCCCGAAATCAGTCGCCTCCAAACATTCCTATCCAAACAAGCAACTTTCGCTTCATCCACATTCATAATTCCTCCTCTCATACATGCTCTTTTATTGCTATTAATTGGAAACTTTCGCTCACGCAAAACACTCTCAATCATACCACTCCAACTACTCATCGGACGTCCACGCAAACGTATATCATTAAAATCATTCAAATAAATCTTTTTAACAGCAAACGTTCATTAGACATTCGCTCAACATTCCGAACCATCTTAACTGACTCTTAACACGGGATGACTTTTGCTACAACATTTTTTTTCAATTTCACACTCATCATACACTAATCGTATTTCGTACCCGATCTCTCCTATTTACATCACATACCCCACGCCTACTTCTACTTAAAATCACTCTTGTTAAAACAATTTAATTACCCCCAAAAACAAACAAAAAAACATCCCGAAAAAAGTCGCCAATATTCTTGTAAGCAACACGATAAATCTCTAAGATAACCAAATGCGAACAATTGCCCGGCAAGCAGTTACAACGGAACATTCCCTACATTTGAGTTCACCGGAATATCACCCCCCTTTCCCACCAAGTACAGCAATTAGTACCGGAACGGATCCGTGACGCCGGCCGATTAAAACAAAACTCCAAGCCGGAGGGAGGGCGGGGAAACCGCCCCTAACTTGAGATCCGGGTGATAAGCCGGCCGCGGCCCGGAACAAGAGCCCGAGACGATTTCGTCTTGTCTTACTGCCACACTGCACCTCGTTACATTGTGAATTATATTACCACGGTCTGTATTAGCCGCGGGGCTGGCTGGCTGTCTTCATTTTGAACAACTGTTTTAATCTAGCCATACTGCAGTTTTCGGGTTTGAATTGTTTGGGGAGGGCCGTTGGCTTCTGAATGAAGTAGACAGATTGATAATATTTGCATTAAATAGGATGGATGGATTATATAGTAATTTTATATATTATAGTATATATAATATATATATATATATATATATATATATATATATAATATATAGTATATATATATATATTATAGTATATATATAATATATATATATATATATATATATATATATATATATATACAGGGTGTAACAGAATAACTATTCCTAATTTTAACTGGAGTATCCTGGGCTCAGAATATGAAGATTTAATGCAAATCACTGAGATAAAATGTGGCTCCTTACTGAGCTACAGGGTGTTTTATTTAAAAATTTAAAAACTATTTTTGCCCAGTACTTTAAAACTATTTGACGTATCTTTATCATACTTGGCAGGAAATGTAGGTACTGTACACCATACTAAATTATGTTAAATAAAAGTTTCTGGCTACTGCCAGTGGCGTACAACAGGGGCAAGTAAGAGGTTGATCTTTCCTAAATTCTACGCCACTGGCGGAATTGTCATTTTAGCACAATTTTTCGATTTTCCAATACTTGCTGTGTAAAAAACATACACTTTCTTTGTAACGATAAAGTCACTGTTTTTCGAGATATTTAAAGTTAAACATAAGCTGCACCCTTGGGATTTTTTCAAACTTTGCTCAAAAAAATCTGAAAAAATTCAGTAAAACTGAGAAAAAAATTAGCTACATAATAACTAAGTAACTTTTTTCTCTAACTCATTCTGATTTGGCTGTAAAAATTATTGAAAATAAAAAAAATAAAATGCAAAAAATATTAATTTTCAATAATTTTTCCAGCCAAACCAGAATGAGTTAGAGAAAAAGTTACTTAGATATTATGTAGCTAATTTTTTTCTCTATTTTACTGAATTTTTTCAGATTTTTTTTAGCAAATTTTGAAAAAATCCCAAGGGTGCAGCTTATGTTTAACTTTAAATATCTAGAAAAACAGTGACTTTATCGTTACAAAGGAAGAGTATGTTTTTTACACAGCAAGTATTGGAAAATCGAAAAATTGTGCTAAAATGACAATTCCGCCAGTGGCGTAGAATTTAGGAAGGATCAACCTCTCACTTGCCCCTGTTGTACGCCACTGGCAGTAGCCAGAAACTTTTATTTAACATAATTTAGTATGGTGTACGGTACCTACATTTCCTGCCAAGTATGATAAGGATACGTCAAATAATTTTAAAGTACTGGGCAAAAATAGTTTTTAAATTTTTATATAAAACACCCTGTAGCTCAGTAAGGAGCCACATTTTATCTCAGTGATTTGCATTAAATCTTCATATTCTGAGCCCAGGATACTCCAGTTAAAATTAGGAATAGTTATTCTGTTACACCCTGTATATATATACACCAATACCTCGCTTTGCGTCGTTTCGTTTTGCGTTTTTTCGAAGTTGCGTCGCTGCTGAATTAGTACTAATTTTCACTGTGCGTCGTTAGATTTTCGAAGTTGCGTTGTTTTGGGTTCGAGTCTTTAATTTTTTTTTTAATTTTTTGAAATTTTCTTTTTTTACTACTTTGACTGCAAGGAAAAGTAATATAGCGTTCGGTACGGTGTCTGTAACATTTTCAAAAAAAAAAAAAAATTGTATAGAAATCCTTCATATAGCCTGTAGATGACGAATCTGAACTTAGTTTATGTGGGTGTATGGATGTGCGTCGTCAGCTCGCTCGCTCACTCGCTCGCTCGCTCGCTCGCTCGGTCGTCAGACAAAATTTTGTGATCGCAACTCCTCCTAGACGGTTCAACCGATTTTAATGAAATTTTCAGGATAAATTTGTCTAGTTCTCAAGATGGTCATGTGGTTTTGTTTTTTTCCAGTGATGCCAACTTTCCGAGAAAAAAATTAATAAAGTTTTTAAAAATTTATATTGGCTAGGTTATTTATCCGATTTTGATCAAATTTTCAGAAAAGATTTTCTTAATGCTCCCATTGATTACATAATTTTATTAATATTCAGTGTTGCCAACTTTCCGAGAAAAAAATTACTAAAGTTTTAAAATTTTTATTATGGCAATGTTATTCAACCGATTTTACTCAAATTTTCACAAAAGATTCTCCTAGTATTCATATAATTTATGTAATTTTAACAAAATACAGTGTTGCCAACTTTCGGAGAAAAAAATTAGTAAAATTTTTAAACATTTATTATGACCATTTTATTTAACCGATTTTAATCAAATTTTCATAAAAGTTTTTCCTATTGCCTAAATAAATTATGCAATTTTAACAAAATACAGTGTTGCCAACTTATCGAGAAAAAAATCACAAAATTTTTTAAAAATTCATTGTGGCTACATTATTTATTCGATTTTGATCAAATTTTCAGAAAAGTATCTCCTAATGCCCACATAAATTATAATATTATTAAAATACAGTGTTGCCAACTGTCCGAGAAATGTCAAAGTAGTCTATATATGGGTTCACCCATATACTTCTAATCTTGTTTTCTAAAAGATGGACCAATTTTTTGTGAAAGAAAGCCGACTTACGACAACAGCTACTATGGACTCATCAGACAGTGATTAATTTTTATTAAGTAATTGAATATTTTATTTTGTTTTAATTGAATTTGTTTTTTGTATGTATGTAATAAAATTTTATATTATTTTTGTTTTTTAAATGTTTACTTAGTTCAATTTTCTTTTTAAAAAGTAGTATTTTTGTAACCTTGGAACCTATCTTCGATCTTTACATGGTTTGCTATAGAAAATCATAATTCACTTTGCGTCGTTTCAATTTGCGTCGTGTTTTTTTGGAACGTAACCACGACGCAAAGTGAGGTATTGGTGTATATAATATATAGTATATATATATATATATATATATATATATATATATATATATATATATATATATATATATATACCGTGTGTTGACTTGGACCGTCGCCGTCGTACATAAGAATTTAGCATGTAAAATCAGATATGTGCGATTTTCTGCTTCCCAAATTATTTTACAAAAAAAACTTTGGAATAAATGTTTTAGGAAACACTTTTTTACATGTAAATCAATCAACACATTTTTTTTTGGAACCATCCCAACGTCAGGAATTAGTTCTAAAGTTGTCAAGAAATTGACTGAAAATGGCATTAGCCGTGGAATTGGAACAAAAATAAAACAAATGCTAAATGCTATATGATATTTCACGGCTACTGCCATTTTCCAGTCAATTTCTTAACAACTTTAGACCAAATTCTTGACGTTAGGAAAGTTCCAAAAAAAATTTTAGTAATTAATTTACATGCAGAAAAGTATGCCCTAAAACATTTATCATAAGGTTTTATAATAATTTGGGAAGCAGGAAATCGCACATGTCTGATTTTACATGCTAAATTCCTATGTACGACGGTCCAAGTCAACACACGGTATATTATATATAGTAAATTTATATGCAAGTTTTCTAAAGAAGTAATTGAATTATCAAATATTTTAATATAGTACAATGCTGTAAAAAAATAGCGAAATTACATTTTTACTTTAAAAAATCTGTAAAATCATTTTACCATAAATAATCTGTATTTCTACTTCAAAATTCAGTAATTTTTACATAATTCATAATAATCGCATAAAGTAAATAAAAATGACCTAATAAATATGTAAAATTGCTTATTTTTTCCTGCAAATTACATCACATACTTAATGTAGAATTTCATATTGTTTGGTATAACTTTTTAAATTATATAAAATTACAGATTGCATATAAATATTTGTAATAAGACGTAGTATCTATTTTGTATAATGGTACTAATAAAATATTTTAAGTGTAATTCTTTCATTTCAAAATACATCCTTTATTGTAAATTTAAAAATGTATGTAATTATACAAACAATAATATTACAGAACTAAACAAATTTTACCTATTTATAAAAAATTCTCGACAACAAATTTATTAAAAGAGGCTTTAATAAAAAAATTGTTATATTACATATTATGTACTTTTCCATTCCATTGGTAATATCATATTACATAATGTTTGTTCTGATAGTTCCAATATCATGTATTTTTAAACAATTATATTAAAATTACAGCAGTTGAGTAATTATACCTAGAATCCACAGTGTCTCATG
The DNA here is from genome assembly GCA_963966155.1 of Clivina fossor. Taxonomy (NCBI): domain Eukaryota; kingdom Metazoa; phylum Arthropoda; class Insecta; order Coleoptera; family Carabidae; genus Clivina; species Clivina fossor. The sequence continues at coordinate 2,206,912 of OZ014560.1, forward strand.
GTTTGTAAGTATAATTAGATATTTTTTTTTTTAGAATGTAAATAATAATTATATACTAAGATTTTTTAAATGTAGTATCAACAGCATTAACATACATACATACATACATACACAATCACGCCATGTACCCAAAAGAGTGTGGCATTAACAATATCAAATATTTTATAATATTTAAAAATTCTTATGTTTTTTAATATCGAAACGTTCCCAATGATAGTTTCTCGAAATTTAACTCGTAAAATAATTATTTCGTATACTGTCGATTTCCCATGTTAATCGGATACGTCAACCTTCCAAATAATAAAGTTTTAAAATTTGTTAATAATTTTATAAAGAGATTGTTTTATATATATAAAGAGAGAGAGAGAGAGATTAATACGGCAGAAAACTAAACAATAAAGTATTATGTGTAGCACCAGAAGGATTATAATGAATTTGAAAGGGAGAAATGATATTTGTTGTCTTGGATTTAGACCAAACAAAAACAATTTCGAACAATCCGAAATTCAATTTCATTAATTCAAATCTTTTGAAGTTGATAGATAGATTACGAGAGTATATTCTCTTGCAAATATATGATACGAACATTATAATGGAACACTCAAACTAAATTTATGGCCAATCAAACATTATTTCATTAATTTATATTTACTTGTAAACTTAATTTTTAATTTCACGTATTGTATGATAATTAAAAATATTGTTATATTATTTTAAAACAATAATATTTGCAAAATATATGAATTAATAATTCGAAAAGAAAGGTAGCCATATTTTAAATGTCAAAATTTTTTTATTTTCTAAATATATTACTATTTTGCTAATTAAAAAGAGTACGCATCCGATATTTTAACAATGTAAATTACAAATGACAAATTGTAGATAATTTTCTGTTTTTAATTAATAATAAAATGTTATACCACATTTTATAGTGTAAATGTGTTGTTTTATGAAAAAATTACGCAATTAAAAGTTGGTACTCGTATACTCGTCAAATTTAAAAATAAACAAAACAAGGTATTGTAAAAAATCTAATTAATACCGATGTTTATCTCAAAACATTGTAAAATATTCGCAAATGTAAACGTTGGTATAAACAAACAGAACGTTACATACTTTTTTCCCACAAATTTTACTGGAAATGAATGTAAAATGATTTTTTTTATTTCTATTATATTTTAACAAACATTTTGCATATGAACACTTATATTAAAAACAATTATAAATTGTTAAATTTTAATAAATATATTAGTTAGATCACTGTATGTTTTAATTATCTAATTATGAAAGCAGACATACTTACACAATCACGCCATGTACCCAAAAGGGTGTGGCACAAACACCCGAAATCAGCTTCCTTCAAACATCCCTATCCAGTCACTCAACTTTAACTTTATTTACATTCATAATTCCTCAATCATACCACTCCAATTAGTCATCGGACGTCCACGCAAACATATACATTCATATACATTTTTTTACCAAACACTCATTAGATATTCGCCCAAGTTTTTAAATAAAATCAAATATATTCAATTTTTCATTTTTGTCAAAACCATCTATCCTCCAAATAGAAAATAAATACAAAACTGGTTTTTGTTTTACAAAACACACATACACACAGAAACATACATACATACTTACATACATACACAATCACGCCATGTACCCAAAAGGGTGTGGCACAAACTCTTTTTATCATCCCGAAATCTGTCGCCTCCAAACATTTCTATCCAAACAAGCAACATTCGTTTTATCCACATTAATAATTCCTCCTCTCATTGCATGCTCTTTTATTCCTACTACTTGGAAACTTCCGCTGCATGCAAGGCACTTTCTCAATCATCTACCACTCCAACTACTCATCGGACGTCCACCTGCAAACGTATACCATCAAAATCATTCAAATAAATCTTTTTAACAGCAAACTTTCATTAGACATTCGCTCAACATGTCTGAACCATCTTACACAGAGACGAAACAAGTAATATATAAAAATAATACAAAATATGCAAACTAACTTGGCACAACGTGACAGAAAATCTAAGTATAAGAGGCGATAGCAACGCAAATGCAACGTCGAATTCCGTGTGTGTGTTATATATATATATATATAAAGACGTTGAATTATCGATTTCTGAAAAGTCATGCGACGTCACCTATATTTTGTATCGTTTTTATTTTATTTTTTCCGTGTGTTGTTTCTGTTTCTGTTTTATATTTACTTTCTAACACACACACACACACACACACACTCACACACACACACATACATATTTTTTTCCCCGACAAATCGCGATACATTACAATTTCGCCAAGTTTTAGAAGTTGCCGGAGACTTCTTCCGAAGACATATACCACACAAATCTGATCGAAAGAATAAATATATTTTTGGTGAATATGTTCCATAAAATAGCGATAATGCTAAAAGGAAATAGATACGATTTGAAAGAAGAAAAAAATAACATAAAATTTGCACTTTGTGCGAAATATGCTTATTTTTATATTTGTTTTGAGATAAAACATATTGACTCTTATTGTATATTGCATATTTGATGTAAACTGTTCTGTATAGAATTAAATAACACCATATTTATCGTCTACAACAATGTACATAAAATAAAACTCTTTAAAGTTAAAATTCTGTATTAATATTTATTAATGACCGACGTTTCGACGAACTCAACGTTCGTCTTCATAAGGAAAACTGACACAAATGACATTTACAGAACATAGTAACAAGTTAGTAGACGTAACAAAATAAGTAACTAGATCATAAAAATTTGATAAAACCAAATTTTATTTAAATATTAATACAGAACTTTAACCTGAAGCAATTTTATTTTAATATAATGATTTTTTACTATATTAGTTTTTTTTTTTTTTAATTAAAACCAATTTTTGTTTATTAATATTGTGATAACATTTTAATTGAAATATCAGTTCTCAATACGTAGAAATCTTCAAATGTCCTACAGCAAGGACAACAGATTTTTCTATAGGAGAAAAAACACCGTATTCATCTTATAATGGAGGAAATCTGTGAGGACTGCAGCGCGCCTTTTTCTCATCTTGTAACATCGGATTTTAAATCAAATGAATGCTGCCAGAAACGGATTTTTTTAGATTTTTTCTCGCTTAAAATTAATGAAACTTTTCTGAAATTGAAACCGTTTTCGCACTTGTTCCAACCGAAAATTAATAACCTTAAATTCAAATGATAAATCCGCGCACGACTGTAGTTTTGCGAATGACACCTCGAGGGTCATTATATTATTTTATTATATCGTTATATGAATTATGGCGTATCACAATTAACTAATTGAATAATATTAATTTTGTAATAAAATAACCTTAATCGCTTAATAATTTAGACCTTAATAATTTGGTGTCGTATCACTTGCTTACGTGTCAGATGCGTACAAACATTATTTAGTATCACTTGCGTACAAATAAAGGTCGGCTCAAGGTCAGGTAGTAAAGGTACTTAGGCCGAGTGTCAGATACGTACAGAGATTTGGGAAATAATGTCGAGTTGTCATTTGCGTCAATAGTGTTGGCTGTTGGCTTAGGGTAGGTTAGGTTAAGGTTTAAGGTTTAGTTATGTTATTATTCAATATAGGCGCTTATCTCATCGGCGCAAATGACGACTGGCGCAAATGATTGGCTAGGTTAGGTTAGGTTATCTATTAATCTTGGGAGACCATGGGCGGAAGATAACTCGATCATGACCTTTTTTTTCTCAGATATAATTTCAAATTTTGTGAGACAACTCGGCCCTGCCCATTAATCTACACAAATTAAATTTAAACCACTAAATATAAACTTGGTCAATATTAAAATTGAATACTAACTTGATTATTTGTAAAATCGCTGTACGCATCTGACACTCGGCCTAAGTACCTTCGCTATCTGGGCTTGAGCCGACCCTTATTTGTACGCAAGTAATACTAAATAATGTTTGTACGCATCTGACACGTACGCAAGTAAGCCTATTTCGCCTTAAACAATCTACTTAAATAATCAAAGCGTAAATTTGCGACTAGAAATTTTTCCTCTTGACCAAAAATACATTACATTCATGAGACATCTAACAATTGTTAGGGTGAGATTGGCAAGCTTTAGCTAGGCAAGCCGTGTCACACACACCATGCCACTATAAATCACGTTCATGGGCGAATGGGGGATGAGGTCATGTGCGTAGCAGGCGTTTGTAAGGGCAGTCACGTGACACACATATCCGCCACGACTGTTCCGGGCGAGCGGCATCGGCATACCGGTTGTCAGGTAATCCCACATCGACACATTGTCCGGGCAAGTGCCTCCTAGGTCTCGTTGACCGCTGCCGGCGGCCTTACAATATGCCCCCTAGCTGACCCCCCACACCACCCCACACCACCCCCGACGGAGTTGTCGTTTTAGAAAGGTGACCGAGCTGGAAGTTTGTATAGGATTCATTTATTGGTGATGGATTGCGTATGTGAACGTGTATTGTTGTTTGGAGAGGTTAGAATTTGTTTATATATATATATGGAAAAACTTGATGGGAAAAGTAGCCAAGGTTGTTTATTTAAATTAATTAAATACTTATTGTTTTATATTTGACGAGCTTTCGACCAACGTTCGAGTCTTTATCAAGTCGCTAAAAAGACAATGAAGAAAGCATTTATTAGAAAAATATCAAATAAATATAAATACAATTCTCATAATTAAAAACAAACAAGAATTCATTACAAATATAACACATTATGTAAAAATAGTTTAAATTAAATGTACTTACTTAATATTACGAGTATCTTTGTCAAAACATATAAAAGTAAATGTATAATTCATATATATATATATATATATATATATATATATATATATATATATATATATATATTGTAATTAATGAATATATTAAGATTTGAGTTAACTATGCGAATTAATATACAACTAAAAAGTAATATAGATTTTTCTATATAAAAATCTATTGAATTTTCTATATAAAATTATTATTATTATTATTATTATTACGTTTGATTAAAAAAAAAAATTTGACTAATTTTGATGGTATACGTTTGCGTGGACGTCCGATGAGTAGTTAGAGTGGCATGATTGAGAGAGTGGCTTGCGTGAGCAAAAGTTTCCAAGTAGTAGGAATAAAAGAGCATGTATGAGAGGAATTATGAATGTGGATAAAGCGAAAATTGCTTGTTTGGATAGGAATGTTTGGAGGCGACTGATTTCGGGTTGATGAAAAGAGTTTGTGCCACACATATACAGTGTGGAAATTAAGTAACGCATAAATTCAATAATTCCGTTGATATTAATTTTTTGGAAAAAATCACGAAGGGGTATAGCGATTTTGACTACAGCGAATATTTTCAGTCTATTTTCAGTTTCTTGTGCCATTTGTTTTTCATTTTATGACGTGATCGACTTTTTCTTTAAATGACTACCTATATTTTTTATTATTGATTTTGGTAATACTTTTTATTCTGTTTTCAACCGTATAACATTTTCAATATGTAACATTTGAAAAAAATTGAGAAAAATAGTCTTAAAATTCAAATATTAAAAATAATTTAAATAGATAAAATAAATCTAGTTATCTATCTGTGTATAAAACAAAAAAACATTAGCTACAACTCTCAAAATTATACAATTTATAAATGTCACAATAAAATAACACTTCAATTCTCTGTTTTTCGCACAATTGTGCCATTTTTATTAATAAAATAGTTTTTCTAATTTGGCAAAAGCAAAATAATAACACTTATTTTATTGTGACATTTATAAATTACATAATTCTGACAGTTTCCTTTATACATACATACATAATCACGCCATGTACCCACTTGGGTGTGACACAAACTCTTTTCATCATTCCAAAATCAGTCGCCTCCAAACAATCCTATCTAAACAAGCAACTTTCGCTTCATCCACATTCATAATTCCTTCTCTCATACATGCTCTTTTATTCCTACTACTTGGAAACTTTCGCTCACGCAAGCCACTCTCTCAATCATACCACTCCAACTATTCATCGGACGTCCACGCAAACGTATACCATCAAAATCATTCAAATAAATCTTTTTAACCCAACGTTCATTAGACATTCGCTCAACATGTTTTGTTTTTTTTTCAGTTTCCTTTATTATTGTTGTAAAATCATATAACATTATCTTAATTAGTTTACAGTACGTGAACTAGTTTAGGATAAAGTTCTGAATTAATATTAATTTAAAATCGACATTTCGACTCAACATCCGTCTTCATCAGAATAAATAATACAAATACAGAACTTTAACCTAAAGCAGATTTATTTTAATATAATTAATTCTAAAAGGTTTTTTTTACTATGCTAAAAATAAATAGTAATAAATATAATGAACCGGTAAATAAATTTAAAAAGCCAGTATTCTTAAATGTACATCAATGTCAGAATGAGTGTACGGTAAATTTAGCATGATTGCTGTTATAGTGGTGCTTGGTGCGTTCTGCTGAGAGCCAAGTGTCTCGAATTACGCTTTTCTTATAAACAGACGGCAGATTTCGTCTGCGTAATGCTGAAACATTAAAGTTAAATAATGCGTTGATGATGCTTTCCCGTTCCCAGGCATTATTATGTTTGCCAGCCAGCCTCTCGTCATGCCTTAGGACATATTGTACGCGTTCTCCTCCTTTATTCTAGTTTCATTTGCAATAAAGTCATACAGTAAAAATTAAAATTAGTTAAATTGAAAAATAGTTGACCGGTACAATTTAATAAATACTCCTAATAAGTAATAGATGGAATTCATTTAGTTAGATATTTTTATTTTCTTCTATATACCAACGTTTCGGCAATCACTATTGCCTTCTTCAGGACTCTACAATAGATACAAATATGTATGTATATAATATACATGTATAATAATATACAGAACAACTGAACAAAAACACACTCACAGCAGAATATATTTAGCTGATGTTACATGTACACAATCACGCCATGTACCCAAAAGAGTGTGGCACAAACTCTTTTCATCAACCCAAAATCAGTCGCCTCCAAACATTCCTATCCAGCACAAGCAACTTTCGCTTCATACACATTCATAATTCCTCCTCTCATACATGCTCTTTTATTTCTACTACTTGGAAACTTTCGCTCACGCAAGCTACTCTCTAAATCATCTACCACTCCAACTACTCATCGGATGTCCACGCAAACATATACCATCAAAATCATTCAAATAAATCTTTTTAACCAAACGTTCATTAGACGCATTCGCTCAACATGTCCGAACCATCTTAACTGACTCTAACACGGGGCAACTTTTGCTACAACATTTTTTTCAATTTCACACTCATTATACACTAATTTATTTCGTACCCGATCTCTCCTATTTACACCACATACCCCACACACATTCCCATATATATGTATATATACATATATATTTGTATCTATTGTAAACTCCTGTAGAAGGCTATAGTGATTGTTGAAACGTTGGCATAGAAGATAATAAAAATATTTAACTGACTGAATTCCGTTTATTACTTATTATTTATTAAAATTAGTATTTTTAATTAATAATTATACTGTAACAAAAAAAAAATAACAAAATTACAGAAAAATAGTATTCAAATTGTACTATAACAAATCTGTAATTTCATTTGACTACAAATATTCTATATTTCTCTCTTAAAATTCTGTAATTTTTACATAATTCATAATATTCACATAAAATATTGTTTACTTTCGGCAAATTGTATCACATACTTAATGTAGAATTACATATTGTTGGTATAACTTCTTAAATTTTGTAAAATTATAGCTTGCATATTAATATCTGTAATAATTCATCAAAATAATTAGACCTAGTACATAATTTGTATAATAATTCTAATAAAATATTTTGAGTAGAATTCATTCATTCCAAAATACATCCTACAAATAATACTAAACAAATTTTACCTACTTATGGAAAATTCCTGACAGCAAATTTACTGTAATTCTGTAAATTTACTAAAAAATATTGTAATATTATATACATATGTAGTTTTCCATTCCGTTGGTAATATATTATATTACATAATGTTTTGTGGTGAAAAATAGAAAAGATCGGGTACGAAATAGATTAGTGTATGATGAGTGTGAAATTGAAAAAAAATGTTGTAGCAAAAGTTGGTGTTAATCAGTTAAAATATTGAGCGAATGTCTAATGAACGTTTGGTTAAAAAGATTTATTTAAATGATTTTCATGGTATACGTTTGCGTGGACGTCCGATGAGTAGTTGAAGTGGTATGATTGAGAGAGTGGCTTGAGTGAGCGAAAGTTTCCAAGTAGTAGGAATAAAAGAGCATGTATGAGAGGAGAAATTATGAATGTGGATGAAGCGAAAGTTGCTTGTTTGTATAGGAATATTTGGAGGCGACTGATTTCGGGATGATAAAAACAGTTTGTGCCACACCCTTTTGGGTACATGGCGTAATTGTATATGTATGAATGCATGTACATAATGTTTATAATAGTTCTGATGTTATGTATTTTTAAACAATTATGAAATACTGGGCATAATAGTATCTCATGGTCTGTAAATAAAATTACATAACTTTTTTTCTTAGATTGTAGAACTTTAGTACAAGATCTATAAAATATTCATCATCTTTTAATACAAGTAATCTCTACATTAATCCGCAATCCTATCGCCATAATTTAACTCTTACAATCAGTAAAAAAATCCATTCATATCTCAGTCAACAACTCCAGCAAACGCCCATCGTTGTCGGGGGGCGATAATTGATGTGATTATTGTCGCGTCGGAAATTCAGCAACGTTCGAAAGACAAACATCTCCAGTCCGCGCGGCGGCCTTCGTCCGAAATGATGACAAATGGCCAGAGATAAAAACGCGCCGGGCCGCAGAGTCCCCATAATCCAGAAACAATCTGCTCGATATATATCATCCTATTTTGGACACATCAACTATATATTTCGCCTGACCCTTATGACTCTCTCAACAGTGCAACCGGAGACGTGCTAATGTATATTGGGGATATTTATCATAGTTGGTAATATGACGCTAATGAATTTACAATGTTATAGAATGATATTACGGCTATTAATGATAGTAGAGTTATAGATAATATAGTACGGATGAAAGTTGCAAACTTATAACATCTAACGTCAACCAGAAAAGTCACTAAAATGTTATAATTTAAATATATACACTGTAAAAAGAGTTGCCATTTTACAACCTTGGTGATTGAGAGTGTTTTGCGTAAGCGAAAGTTTCCAAGTAGTAGAAATAAAAGAGCATGTTTGAGAGGAGGAATTGTGGAATGTGGATGAAGCAAAAGTTACCTGTTTAGATAGGAATGTTTGGAGGCGACTGATTTCGGGATGAGTTTGTGCCACACCCTTTTGGGTACATGGCGTGATTATGTATGTATGTATGTATGTAAAAAAAATTACATATTATTTCAGCGAAACGATGGTTTATATGCTATCTAAATAAAAATTATGTAATTTCATCTACAAACCATGAGACAATAGCTGTGTTTTTTTTACATTCCACTCAGATCAGTAAATCTTTTAAATGAGCTGAGCTGAGCTGAGTTTTGCTGAGTGAGTTGTATTGATAAATAAAACAGTTTATTTGAAAGTGACGTTTAAAATCGTAAGTTCCACATATGATATAACCTAAAATATTAGATGTATTTGGATTGTTTGCGTTGATAATTTATTGCAACTCGCCCCGGATATATCTATTGTTTGATTACAAAATAAAATACTCAAATATAAATGTCAACCAGTATCAAACACGTTATCAAATCTGAAACTAGGAAAATTTGAATTGTGCATGTGCGCTCACTTGAATCTCAGCTAAGCACTAGCTAAATATCAAACTCAGTATCGGTACAGGGGGGGAAGCAATTCACTCACTACGAGACGATAAATAAAACAGCTATTATTTCAAAATTACTGATATTTGCTGATCTAAGCTGAGTTTTTCGGTAAAAAAAACACAGCTAATATGATATCCCGTATTTCTAGGTATAATTAATCAACTGCTATAATTTAATACGTAACTGTTTAAAAATACATAATATCAGAACTATTACAAACATTATGTAATATGATATTACCAACACAATAGAAAAGTACAAATGTATGTAAAATTATAGGCCCGTATTCTCACCTTAGTTATAAAAGTGATTTTTGCCAGTACTTTTGACGTTCACTTAAAATCATTTATTAAGCATTTTAAAATAGTTTATTTAAATTTTATAATAATAAATATAATAAAAATGATCAGATATAGAAAAATTATTTATATTTGATGACAAACAGAAGCAAAAAGTTATTTTGAAATTAATGATAAAAGCACTTTTTCATAGTTTTTTTTTGTAAAGTCTCTCTTAGTAAATTTATAGAACTTCAGTAAATTTGCTCTCTGGAATTTTCCATAAATAAGTAAAATTTGTTTAGTTCTGCAATATTATTGTTGGTATAATTACATACATTTCTAAATTTATATACGAAAAAAAGATGAATTTTGAAATGAATGAATTAAACTTAAAATATTTTATTAGTATTATTACATAAAATATCTACTAATTGTAAGTTTTATTATTCTGATATTACAAATATTAATATACAAGCTATAATTTTACATAATTTAAAAACTTATACCAAATAATTATCATTAATATAAACTAAGAACTGAGTTAATGTTTATTAAACTGAGACAATTTAATAATTAACTTAAAAATCAATAAAGTGCTATAACGACAGTGAATAAACTAATTAATTAGTTAACCGTTATTTAAATTCATCTGGACCATAATTATCAACAAATATAAGTAATAAATTGAATAAACAATAACAACATTGTAATATCAAGACAGAAATTTTATTGAGAAAGACTAAAAATAAATATCATCCTTGCACATAATTCTATCTGTATAAGTTATATGAAGTAATAAGTATGTCAGAGTAAATCTAAGATAGAATAGCGCACATAGAGTCAAGCATAAATTTCAACCTAACGTAAGTGCACATCATATATATATATATATATATATATATATATATATAATAAGCAGCCATAATAACTGTGCCACATTCTCTAAGTGTAGATGGCGCGCGATAGAAATATGCCACATTCCCTAAAACAATCTATGCAATTCCATATATGAGCGAGCTTTTGGCTCCACAGTCTGCTTCCAACAATAGACTTTACTGCAATGCAGTAAAGCGTATATTAAATTTTAGATATGTCAGCTTTCCTATATATATATATATATATATATATATATATATATATATATATATATATATATATATATATATACCGGGTGTCCAAAAAGAATGGAAACTATTAAATATCTCGAGAACGGCACATCGGATTACAAAGTTACAAAACACGTTTTTCTTTATTTTTGAAAATCTATTTAGGGATGATATGCGAAAACCACCCACACCTCCCCTGGCGGGGGGAGCGGGGGCAAGTTTTAAAATTTAAATAGAAACACCCATTTTTTATTGCACAGTTGCATTTTCCATAAAAAACTGTTTCTGGATTTGCAAATTGAACCCCCCAGCTCCACCCCCCTCGGAGCAGGAAAGGGGAGAAAATTTGAAAATTTTTGCAGAAACTTTTACTTTTTATTGCAGTTTTGGATTCTCCTTCTAAAACTGGATATAAAAATATCGCATTTTTAAAAAAAACTAAAATGGTAGATAGCTTTGACCTAAATCCAGCACAATTTACCACCAGGTATTATTTGAGATAAAAAGTTGGTACCCATCTGCATGTGTGGGAGTGAGAATGGAGGTGCGTTTTTCAATTTTATATCCAGTTTTAGAAGGAGAATCCAAAACTGCAATAAAAAATGAAAGTTTCTGCAAAAATTTTCAAATTTTCTCCCCTTCCCTGCTCCGAGGGGGGTGGAGCTGGGGGGCTCAATTTGCAAATCCAGAAACAGTTTTTTATGGAGAATGCAACTGTGCAATAAAAAATGGGTGTTTCTATTTAAATTTTAAAACTTGCCCCCGCTCCCCCCGCCAGGGAAGGTGTGGGTGGTTTTCGCATATCACCCCTAAATAGATTTTCAAAAATAAAAAAAAACGTGTTTTGTAACTTTGTAATCCGATGTGCCGTTCTCGAGATATTTAATAGTTTCCATTCTTTTTGGACACCCTGTATATTGGTTACTTTACGCGATGCTTAATATTATATAAGTTTTGCTAATATCATACAAAATATTAATCTTTTCAAAAAGCTATTATAGATGAGAAATAAATTGGCTTTATTCGTTTAATTAAACAATGACCTATAAACTGTTTTGTTTTAACAAGTATTACTACTACACTGTTAAAAATATTTTGTTTATTTTCGTATTTATGACACTGATAATAAAACCTTTCTTAAAATTAGACAAAATTCGTACTAGTTTCAATTACTATGCTATTGAATTTTATAATTATTTACCAAATAACTATAAATGTTTAAATTATTTAATGGGCTTTTGAGGAACTTATTAATAAGATACAATCTTAATTATTTAAAAAATATATTGGACGTTTTGACTTTTAAATTTGATACAAGTCATCATCAGCAATTAAATCAAGTTTAAGTATTAAGTATAATTAACAAGTTCTTACGATGAAGTGTCTGTCTACGTAGTTTTATATTGATAAATCATTTACACATGTTTAATTTTTAAAATAATATGTACAAATTTTTAATGTATTTTTTATTAATAATGTTTTTGAATTTCCAAAAATGTTTTTAAATTTGGATTCTATTTATTTCTAACAATGTTTAACATAGCAAACTGATAATTTTATAATGTATTAAAATCCTTCAAACTTGATTTAATTGCCGATGATAACTTGTATCAAATTTAAAAATCGAAACGTCCAATATATTTTTTAAATAATTAAGAATGTATCTTATTGATAAGTTCCTTAAAAACCCATCCAATAATATATTACCAAAGAAATAAATGTTTAAACAAAACACAATTCAAAAATAAAATTAAAGACATATTACTTGATTTTACTGTAAAAGAATTTATTGATTATTTTAAAAATTAAACAGTTTTTTTGATATAAACTAAATTTTATCAAGAATTTTCCCTAATTAGGTATTTGTTTAATATTATTCGTAGAATATATTTTGAAGTGAATGAATTAAACTTAAAATATTTTATTAGTATTATAACACAAAATATATACTAAATCTCATTATTTTAATGAATTATCACAGATATTAATATGCAAGCTGTAATTTTACATAATTTAAGAAGTTATAACAACAATATGTAATTCTACATTAAGTATTGCAGAAAATACGCAATTTTGCATACTTATGAAGTCATCTTTACTTACTGTATGTGATTATTATTATGTATTATGTAAAAAATTACGGAATTTTAAAGTAGAAATACAGAATATTTATAGTATAATGAAATTACAGATATTTTATAGTAAAATTATACTCCTATTTTTTTGTAATTTCGCTGTTGTTGTTTTTTTACGAGATATAACATTTGTATTTTATAGAAATATACAGTATGTAAAGCGATAAGGTTTCCTATAAGAAAAAAAAATTTAATATGAGTTTTATGAGAAAAACTTATTCTTTATAAAAGAATTTGCTTCTATCAAAATCCCTTATAGTCAAAGAAAAATCCAGTAATCACTTAAGATAAGATCAAAAACTTGATATTATGTCGAGTTGTTGATTTTAAATATGACTAACTCCGAATGTTACATCAGTATCGTGTTACCCATGGATTACTTGTTAATAATAATAATTATTATATTTTGGCAAATTAATAATAATAATAATTAAAAAGTAAGTCTCTTGTATGACAAATATTTTTAACAATTTTCACACGATACTGATGTAACATTCGGACTTATTGTTAGTCATATTTAAAATCAACAACTCGACATAATATCAAGTTTTTGATCTTATCTTAAGTGATTACTGGATTTTTCTTTGACTATTAGGAGTTTTGATAGAAGCAATTTTTTTTATAAAGAATAAGTTTTTCTCATAAAACTCATATTAATTTTTTTTTCCCTATAAGAAACCTCATCACTTTACACACTGCATATTTAATATCTATAGAAATATCGAGATTTTTAAATAAATGATAAAATGCAGCAGAAGACACTAGCTATATACACATTGGTACGTACGATATTATGATAAAACCGAAAGGAATCTGTTTAGCATGTGCACGCTTATGTCAAGTATATATGTTTGCTTCTGGTTACCTATTTGCATTTTCCTGAAGTGCATATGTTACCTATCCTATATGATACGAATCCGTTGTGTTACATTATGTTATATATTACGGCTACGTTAATGTTACTGCATACGCGTTTTGTATTTGCATAAGCTGTCTGTCTGTCTGTCTGTCTGTTTACCAGTCGTCTACACTACCATACTATTGCACATATCAGCTTTTGGATTTAGGTTTGTTTTTCGGACGTTTTAAAATATTTTCACTGTTTTTAAACGTGCTTTTGACGTGAATCACAGAAGATGGATCTGTAATTTTTTGTTGTTGCACTTTTAATTTATATAAAAAGCTTTAAAATGTGTATTTTTATTATTTTAATTAAAATATCAGTTTGGTTTGCTTTATAATTTTATATTTTTGTTAAAAATAAAAGAAGGAAAATTAAAATATTTGAAATACAAAAATTTATTCTATGTATACAGTTTTTTTACCAGTAAAAAATATGAAATTAAAATATGAGTTTTGTTTGTATTATGTATTATTTTTTATTTTTGTTGAAAATAAATACAAAAACATTCTTTTTACTAGAAAAATAAAAATATGATATACAGGATGATTTATAAACGAGTGTACCAAACTTACAGTTTATTAAAAAGATCATTTCGATTGAAAAATGTCATATGAACATATATCCCATCAAATAATATCATTTTTCTCAAAGATACCCAGATTTCCTAAAAAATAAAAAAAGAAAATAAAATATTTTCAGGTATTATACATACATACACAATCACACCATGTACCCAAAAGGGTGTGGCACAAACTATTTTCATCCTCCCGAAACCAGTCGCCTCCAAACATTCCTATCCAAACAAGCAACTTTCGCTTCATCCACATTCATAATTCTTCTCATACATGCTCTTTTATTCCTACTACTTGGAAATTTTCGCTCACGCAAGCCACTCTCTCAATCATCTACCACTCCAACTACTCATCGGACGTCCACCTGCAAACGTATACCATCAAAATCATTCAAATAAATCTTTTTAACAGCAAACGTTCATTAGACATTCGCTCAACATGTCCGAACCATCTTAACTGAATCTAACAAGCGGTAACTTTTGCTACAACATTTTTTTCAATTTCACACTCATCATACACTAATCTATTTCGTATATAATACTATAAAATATTTTCTGGTATTATATTGTATAACATGCCTACATGATAAGTGTTAAAATTTAATATGTTAATAATTAAATTTTCACACTCGTCACGTAGGCATATTAGATATACATAGTATAATCTGTTCAAGCCAAACTAGTCCTGTCTGCTGCATTGAGTATGCATTTTGCTTGTCATATTGCATTTGGATAATGTAATGTAATAATGCAATATTGCGTGCATGCACACACACACACACACACATGCATCTTCATAAATATATATATATATATATATACACACACAAACATATATATATATATATATATATATATATATATATATATATACACGTACATAGGCAAGCTCACGCACAGCTAAGCAGATTACGTATGCGCATGCCAGAGCTTTACGCACCATTAAGCTTCTGTTCCGTGTGACGTGACGCGGGCTAGTTTGAATTGGTACACGATGTCGATTTTGTTTTGTTTTGAGGAAGACATGATGCAATGCGATACGGCCGTGTTTTGTTTTTGAGCAGTACTCAACCGACTTTAATTGCTTTATTTGGTTTATTCGGTTTGGAGTATCTAGATATTTTACTAAATAAATTGTGCAGATTTGTTTGTCGTTGATTTGTCATAGTTCTATTTTGTTTTTGGTTGGATATTGATTTAAAGTTAAAAGTTTTTATATATTTATGATGATTATCTTTTGATAAATTTTAAATTAAATTAAAGACAAATATCAAATACGGCAGTAATAATCTCTGTTTTCATTAAATGCTGATTCTTCCTTATATACGACTCAAATAATTACAATTTACATCTTATATACGTTTCTATTAAAGATGTGCCCAATAAAAAAATTAACAAGAAATTAAAAATAATGTAGTGTTTGGTCTTTCTGTCAAATAACTAATAAATCGAACACTTTATTCGAAAAAAAGAATGTTATAAAATTTCATGAAATTTTTCTCGATTTAAATTTGAAATTTTAATGAGATTGTAGTCGTGAATTTAACTATATATATATATATATATATATATATATATATATATATATATATATTATAACAACAACAATGTATTTAGTGTTGCCCCTCTCCGAATTCCCCGCGTAAACCCACGAAGAGTCCAGACATCCCCACCAGCCGCCGGCGAAGGGACGAGATTAGAGCAAGCCGTTAGGTAGCAGTTAGTGATGAGTTGGTCTTCATACAAGGCAGTTGTGTTTCGTCTCACCGCGACGCGTCACGTGAATGTGTAGTGTTTAGTGTGTTACAGAGCAGAGTAATTGTGTTCGCATCATTTGTGTTAGTTATAATAGTATTAAAGTCATTTGGACATCACAAAAACAAACAATAACTGTATTTAGTGTAATTAGATATAGTGAACTGTTACAACTGGCGTCCCAACGTGAAGCCCGAATGATAAATATAGTTATTTCTAACAAGGAAAATAACGAACATTTCGTGTGATACGCAGAACCGACAGTGTTTGTCGGCGCGCTTTACCGTGTTATACGCGTGTTATTCACAGCGACAATAGTTGTCGGCGCGCGCCTTTGTCGTTCCATCGGTACATACCGCACCGCGGCGCGTAAACAATTTAAAAATGTCTCAAAAAGGAAAATCGACTACACCTACACCTACGTTTATCACACTGACTGAGGAACAGTTTCGTAGTTTGGTCTCTCTCACTCAAAAGTCATCGGATGATGAAAAGTCAAATCGTCGTTCTTCTACTATGTCATCGGACATCGTTTATGATGGAAATTTTTCCAAATGCTCTACAAAGTATTCAGGCAGCGATAATGAAGATGTCGAAGCTTTTATTGATACGATTACAATTTATAAAGATTGTACGAATATTTCAAATGAGAATGCACTACGGGGATTACCCATGTTATTTGAGAATTTTGCTGCTACGTGGTGGCAAGGCATTAAAAATACTGTTAGTAGTTGGGATGATGCAATCAAAATTCTTCACGATACATTTTCAAAGAAATTACCACCACATCGTATTTATAGAGAAATATTTCTACGTGAACAAGAAGAGAATGAAACAACCGAAATATTTGTATGTAGAATTCGTGCTTTGTTTGCACAGTTGCCATATGTACTATCAGAAGAAGCTCAGTTGGATATGGTATATGGTTTATTATCCAGAAAAGTTCGTAAACGAGTACCTCGAAGAGATGTTATAACCTTTTCGCAACTATTGAAACGTACAAGAGAGATTGAATATTCATTGTTGGAAACACCGAAAGAAAAAGTTACCAACGATGTAAAAGTTTCTATGGAAAAGAAACCGAGACCTAAGTGCGTTTACTGTAAAAATTTTGGACATGTCAAAGAAGATTGTCAAAAATTAAACAAAAGAGAAGAAAATCCTATTAGATCAAAGTGGCCTGATTGTTCTAATAAGAAAATACAAGAAAATCCAATAAGATCGACAAGTGTCAAACAAAATGAAATATTTTGTTATGGTTGTGGCAAACCAAATGTTATTAGATCAAAGTGTCCTGATTGTTCTAATAAGAAAATACAATATGTTATGCAACAAAATCAGAGTACAGATGAATTGGAAGTGCTGGATGCTAATATTTTGACATTTTTCCAAACGTCAAATATCGGTGAAAGAAATTGGAAACCGTTATTGCCAATTCAAATATTACAAGCACATGGTACGGGTTTTGCTGACACAGGAGCTCAAGTTAGTATTGCTGGAGCCTTGTTATATGAACATTTTAAGAAGAATAATTTTTTGTTTACAACGACGAAGTTGAATCTATCGTTCGCAGATGGATTAGTCAAGGAAGAATCCATTTTGAAAACAAAAGTTGATGTTAGAATTCAAGATAAGATAATACCGACAACTTTTATTATATTACCTCATCTTAAAAACAATAAAACATTACTGGGAACAGATTTCTTGAGTGATGCTGGAATTATAATAGATGTTGCAAGAAAAACTTGGTATTTTACGGAAAAACCAGAAACTAAGTTTCCGTTCATTGAAGATAATCCATTGTTAACGCAATCTCTTCAATTAACAAAAAAGGAAGAAGAACAGAATGAGTTTAATATTCTGAAAACAAAATTAGTCGAAGCACCGATTTTGATTCAAGCAGCTCAGTCCAAACCGTTAGTATCTTTAATGCAGGGGGAGGAACACGAGCAACGACCAGTGGAATGTGTCAGTCGTATGTTGACTGCGTCGGAATTGAATTCGACAACCGGAAGAGAACTTCGAACACCACACGATACTGTCTACGATTTACGTGAAGTAGTTGAAGCTGAACATTTTGTACCGCGTATAACTCCGTATCTAAAATCGTTAGCAAATGTCTTACAAGACTCGATCGAAGTGCAAACGCGTAAACAAGATCAACGTAAAGATCATATGGACAAAAATCGCCGATCGCTAGTGTTTAAAGTAAATGACAAAGTGCTGTTAAAAACTCACTTTCTTAGTAGTACCGCACGGGGTACAACGTCAAAATTCGCGCCAAAACGCGACGGACCGTATAAAATAAGTAAAGTGGTATCGCCGACCACATATAAACTTACTACTTGTAGTGGACCTAGTGAAACAATAGGACGTTATCATGTGTCAGATTTGTCGCCATTTGTTAGTGTGACACCAAATTCTCCTAAACCTGTGGTTCCCAAAAGGAAGCGTGGTCGACCTCCCAAAAAGCGTGAACCTGCCGTTCCTCAGATGACTTCTAAACCTCGTGGAAGACCTAAGAAGAATCTTGGACAACGTTCGTCAAAGCCACCCGCTGGTCAAAGGGGGAGTGTATAACAACAACAATGTATTTAGTGTTGCCCCTCTCCGAATTCCCCGCGTAAACCCACGAAGAGTCCAGACATCCCCACCAGCCGCCGGCGAAGGGACGAGATTAGGGCAAGCCGTTAGGTAGCAGTTAGTGATGAGTTGGTCTTCATACAAGGCAGTTGTGTTTCGTCTCACCGCGACGCGTCACGTGAATGTGTAGTGTTTAGTGTGTTACAGAGCAAAGTAATTGTGTTCGCATCATTTGTGTTAGTTATAATAGTATTAAAGTCATTTGGACATCACAAAAACAAACAATAACTGTATTTAGTGTAATTAGATATAGTGAACTGTTACAATATATATATATATATTGAATCGAAAATTTTATAACGGGATACGGTAATGGATTGAACAAGTTATTAAAATGGAAGCATTAAAATATCTATCAATTTATTGCAAGTCCAATATTTCGCCACACATTTGTGGCTTCTTCAGAGAAGCACTAAAATTGTTATTATAAAATTAACAATTGTATAAAACCAGAAACAATAAAAAATTATTATAAAATATGTATGTAAACACTTACAAGTATGATAAGAGACTTAATTAAAGTTTCTCCTAATGCCCACATAAATTATAATTTTAATAAAAATATTGTGTTACCAACTTTCCGTTTACCCATATACTTCTAATTTTGTTTAATAAAAAGATTAGTATAATAAAATTTGCTAAGGTTATATATTTTGTAAGATAGAATTATTTATGAATTTTGTTATGAATTTGAAAAACCAGTTGAGATTAGACTTGAAATTGATTCATTTTGAAAAATTAAATCAGTTTGTTTTTTTAATATGCTAAAACTCATAATATAAGTTTTTATGAAATGGAATTACGGAATTACAGGTTATACATTACAATTTTTAACTTAATAGTTCCGTAAGATTAATTTGCATTTTCAGAATTTAGGTTATTTAAAACCTAATGCTTACAAATACCAACTATTTCTTGTAATAGCAAATATTTGCAATAACGTTTTGTTACATATAGGTCGCAATGATTCAAATCTGTCAATTTGTTTACCAACAAAAAAAAAAGAACATTTTCAGAGTTGACGTCATTCGCCGTGTAACCTAACCGTAAGACCTTTCGAAACTTTCCCGAAAAACCTCAAACTGGCACGAACGTATTTCGAAAACAAATGAGGCCGACACAGATCTTATTCGGGGTGGGATTTGAAGAGTGGAAAAGAGATGCTGCCGAAGATGCATCGAACAGTGAACCAGCTAGACAGCAGCTCAACCCCCACAAGCCATCCATCTAGATGCCCGCACAATTTATCAACAAACACCCCGTTATTAGTTATCCATTCGACATTTTCAACGGGAACGTCTGAAATGGTTCAAGCAAAGCCGAAATGCTAAACGTACCAAGAGCTGAAGCGTATATATATATATATATATATATATATATATATATATTGATTGCTAAATATGTAGAATATGTATTCGCTATTGTTAAAAAATTCCTTCGATTTGTATGAATGTACTATAGATGCCTATTGAAGGAAGATGAATTCCGCAGATAGAAATATGTACATTCGATATCAATATATGATAAATCGTCATCTGACAATGAATATTCCATATCATCATAAATAGGAGAGATCGAGTACGAAATACGATTAGTGTATGATAAGTGTGAAATTGAAAAAAATGTTGTAGCAAAAGTTGCCCCGTGTTAAGAGTCAGTTACGATGGTTCAGACATGTTGAGCGAATGTCTAATAATCGTTTGGTTAAAAAGATTTATTTGAATAATTTTGATGGTATACGTTTACAAGTGGACGTCCGATAAGTAGTTGGAGTGGTATGACTGAAAGAGTAGCTTGCGTGAGCAAAAGTTTCCAAGTAGTAGGAAAAAAAGAGCATATGTATGAGAGGAGAAATTATGAATGTGGATGAAGCGAAAGTTGCTTGTTTGGATAGGAATATTTGGAGGCGACTGATTTCGGGATGATGAAAAGAGTTTGTACCCTTTTGGGTACATGGCGTGATTGTGTATGTACGTATGTATGTACTGTCATATAAATAAACAGTAAATATCAAATATCCATGACTGTTACAATTACGAGAATTAAATAATTTTTTTTTTATGTGAATGAAAACCGGATTTAGTAATTAACCTGTAATTCTGAAATCTGAAATATCAATAACCGGTAATTCTATGATTGACGAAATATATTTCTGACATTTTTCGCTCTAGAGTAATTTATTTGAATTTGATAATGTTTAAAGGAAAAGGTCAGATAAATAAATGAATTAGATAGGAGATAATTGGAACGGATTTGAAGATGAAATTTTGATGAAGTTACTCATTAAATAATTACATGTTTGGCGTTTGACATGTTGTGCGAAATACCATTCATTTTCACTCAAAATTTCATTTAACGTTTGGAAACTTTTGACGCCTCTATTGTTTGCCTGTAATTTCATTATAAATCGCATATAACAAAACTACAAAACTGTACAACGTATTATCTAAATAATTATTATGTAAATTTTAATTAAATTTAAATCATTTGTTTATTGTAAATTTTATACGCGAATTAATTTGATGTATTTATTAATTAGTTTTTAGTTAGCAAATAATTACTTTGTTTATGTTTGGCACCGCTCGTACTTGTTCAAAAAGTGTCGTAACTATGTTATAATTTATTATATTTATTAAAAAAATCGAAAACGATATATATATATATATATATATATATATATACATACAGGG
Source organism: Clivina fossor (assembly GCA_963966155.1). Taxonomy (NCBI): domain Eukaryota; kingdom Metazoa; phylum Arthropoda; class Insecta; order Coleoptera; family Carabidae; genus Clivina; species Clivina fossor. The sequence continues at coordinate 2,228,876 of OZ014560.1, forward strand.
TGGTCCAGAATTATGTACCGTAATTGCTAGAGCTGATAGTACGTTCAAAAGTAAGGGTACCTTTTTTTATACAATTTTACCTATCCCCTTGTCAAATTTTCAAAAATTCAGTTTTTAATTTTTTTCTACTAAACGATGCATCCTAGAATAATGGTTTCTTCACTCAATTATCGTACTCATTATTCCGCATTTTCTCATATCATTTCACCTCATAGTTTTTGAGAAAAAAAATAAAAACCAAAATATCAAAAAAAAATTCTAGCGCCCAAACGGCACATGCTAATAAATTAAAACTAAAACCAAATTATAGAACTTTTTATGCCGTATCGAAAAGTATTTTAAGTATTTCTTCGAATTTAACTCGAGAAACTAGTATATCGCAATTTATCGAAATTACATTTTAAACGCCCATACGAACTTGATGAACGAACACCCGGTACGTGTATACATGTGGGTATGTATATTCATGTTTGTCCATGTATTAGTTTTTTGGGCTAAATAAATACTATTATTATATATATATATATATATATATATATATATATATATATATATATATATACCATTGTCATATAAATAAACAGTACTCTTTTCATCTGACTACCCTTTTGTGTGACGTATGATCACATGTTCCTGAAATACCTAATACCACTTTCTGTTCATTTTCTCCATGCTAGCGTGCGGCTTTTAGTCTTTCAAATACCGCCATTAACATGCATTTCGTGCTAAACCTAAATCATCTACCTGAAATGCTATAACATGATCTTTGCCACTATTGACCTAATTTCGCCCGAGACGATTTCGCGCTTGCAAATTTTTCTTTTCTCCTTCGACAAGGTCAGTTCGAGCTATAGGACTGAGCTAACCTAACCTAACCTAACTCCCACACTGTGTCAGTCCATCAGCTATCAAGTCGAGGGGGGAGACACCGGAAATGAATTAGCCTTCGCTCTTCGTATTCCACATGCTAAATTTAACGCCAACCGACCGAAAAAAAAACGAATCAAACTGGACACGCACGATCATCGTAAACAATTCGGTTTTCATGTTGATGGTTTCCGCTTTAGTTACGCTAACAAGCACCCTCTAACATGACATTGCTTTACTAACAAAATCAAACTAAATTTGTGTTTTTTCATTAATGTTTTATTTATTTATTTTAATTCAGAACTTGTATGAAAAAGTACTTTTATTTTTCATTTTAAAATAAATTTTTATTTCTACCTCTTATCAAATATGAATAGTATTTCCATTTCTGATATATTTTTACCACTTTGACTGCAAGGAAAAATGGTATAGCGTTTGGTACGGCGTCTGTAACATTTTCAAAAAAAAAAATTAAAAATTGTATAGAAATCCTTCACATAGCCTCTAGATCAGACGAATCTGAACTTAGTTTATGTGGGTGTATGAATTTGCGATGTCAGCTTGCTCGCTCGGTCGTAAGTCAAAATTTTGTGATCGCAACTCCTCCTAGACGGTTCAACCGATTTTAATGAAATTTTCAGGATAAATTTGTCAAGCACCAAAGATGGTCATGTGGTTTTATTTTTTCCAGTGATGCCAACTTTCCGAGAAAAAAATTACTAAAATTTTAAAAAATTCATTAAAACCACTTTATTTAACCGATTTTAATCAAATTTTTATAAAAGATTTTCCTAGTGCCTAAATAAATTATGCAATTTTAACAAAATACAGTGTTGCCACCTTCCGAGAAATGTCAAAGTGGTCTGTATATGTGTTTACCGATATACTTCTAATCTTGTTTCATTAAAGTTATATTTATTTATTTTAATTCAGAACTTGTATGAAAAAATACTTTTATTTTTCATTTTAAAATAAATTTTTATTTCTACCTCTTATCAAATACGAATAGCATTTCCATTTCTGATATATTTTTTATATCTAATATTATGAAATTCAAGCAAACAGAATTTTTTACAAAAATCAGTTTTAAAAGTGAGGTGAAAATATGGGCCTTTGTTTTTAAATAAAACACTTTAAGTTTTAATTTAATCATCTAAATACTTATATTTTTAACATAGTAAAAAAAATTTCAGAACTCATTATATTAAAACAAAATTTGAGTTAAAATTTATACTTATGCATTTCATGAAATATATTTTGAATTTTTAAGTCTGACTTAGTAAACCCTTAAATAAATTTATTATATGATGAGTGTGAAATTGTAAAAAATGTTGCAGCAAAAGTTGGTGTTAGTCAGTTAAGATGGTTCGGACATGTTGAACAAATGTCTAATGAACGTTTGGTAAAAAAAATAATTTATTCGAATGATTTTGATGGCATACGTTTGCGTGGACGTCCGATGAGTAGTTGGAGCGGAAGTTTCCAAGTAGTAGGAATAAAAGAGCATGTATGAGAGGAGGAATTATAAATGTGTATAAAGCGAAAGTTGATTGTTTGAATAGGAATGTTTGGAGGCTCCTGATTTCGAGATGATGAAAAGAGTTTGTGCCACACCCTTTTGGGTACATGGCGTGATTGTGTATGTATGTATGTATGTATGTATGTACATTTATTTATTGCTATTGATTTGACATTTATTTTTACAAAAAAATTCCATTATTATTATATATGGTAGATTCTATTATTATATAGATTTTTTTCCAACTTTTTGAAACAAATCTAATAATTAAATTAGATCTTTAATTGTTTTAATCATTCTTAAGAAAAACGCGAGAATTAAAAATAGGTCGATTTTTATATTGTTTTATAATTTTGTAATTTTTTTCAATTCAACATTTATTTTCTGATTTTAAGCTTCATATTTTCCATAACTTTTGTTTTACATAATTAAAAATAAATATGAGAAAATTTTGCTATATTTTACTGTTGTTTAAAATTAGCTACATAAATAAAAAGCCAAATACATACATTTCATTAACACCGCCAAATTGAATTTTAAATATTTATTTTTCCACATTTAAACCGATGTGTGTTTTTTTGCTGCTTTTACCTACAGATATTTACCAAAACTCGAAATAAAAGCTGACAATCTACTTGCTGATAAACTCCATTAACCCTCCCAGTACGCACACACATACTCACGCAAAAACTCTTTTCTGTAAATTCGATAAACGTATTCGTAACACGGCAGAAGAATATAACATTTCACGGTCATACATTTTTAATACGTTCAAATCAAACCAGACACAGAACCCCAAAGTGGTATAGTATGTCGATGTGTGTGTGTGTGTGTGTTAGAGGGAAAAATGTAAAATTAGCCCGCGCGGCACGCAATTCTACGATTAGACCATTAGGGGATAAAACCATCGAGTGGGATATATAGTCTTTGCACGCATCTACTCACCCTACTTCTTTCCCTTCTCATACCACTTGACTCTTGTAGGTTTAATCGAACGACCTCTGACCGGGAATCATCCAACATTAAATGCTATAGTTTACCATCACAATACTTTTTTATATTTTTCACAGACGCATTAACTTGTCTTGTTTTCAAGGACTTGAACAGTTTTATGTTACAGAAAAAAAAGGTGTTTTTTATATTTTACAATAATTGAAAATGAAATTTTTTAAGTAGATATTTGAGCTATATTTATTACAAATAATATATATATAATATATATATATATATATATATATATATATATATATACAGTGTGTAAAGTGATGAGGTTTCCTATAGGAAAAAAAATTTTAATATGAGTTTTAGGAGAGAAACTTATTCTTTATAAAAAAATTTGCTTCTATCAAAACCCCTAATAGTCAAAGAAAAATCAAGTAATCACTTAAGATAAGATCAAAAACTTGATATATTATGTCGAGTTGTTGATTTTAAATATGACTAAGTCCGAATGTTACATCAGTATCGTGTTACCCATGGATTACTTGTTAATAATAATAATAATTATATTTTGGCAAATTAATAATAATAATAATTAAAAAGTAAGTCTCTTGTATGACAAATATTTTTAACATTTTTCACACGATACTGATGTAACATTCGGACTTAGTCATATTTAAAATCAACAACTCGACATAATATTAAGTTTTTGATCTTATCTTAAGTGATTATAGTCAAAGTGGTAATAATAATACAAATACTAAAATATAGTAAAGTAGTTGTATTAGTTGTACTATTAGATTTTTTTTTTTGTTTAATACATGTTTTATACTTTTATATCAACGTTACTTCAAGCAGCTTAAAATAGAAAAGAAATAAGTAAAAAAGCTCTAGCGTGGATGTCGTTGCAAACTTTCAAGACTTATAAATCCCTAGTTGTGATGTTCCAATAAAGCTGTAAATTGAAATGGTGTATGTATGCAATGCACTTAACAGCACTTAGCTACGTGATACAATGTACACGAATGGCCGGACAGGCTTTACATTTTTTATTTTTACCGCTGTGCGCTTCGCCTGCTTTCTTCGGCAAAAATCTAAATATTGAGATATATCTACCACTTCCTACCAACAAACATTTTAAATTAAAAATTTTATTTTCTTCTTTCAACTTACGATTATTGATCAATATTTATGAGTTATGTAAATAAATAATATATATATATATATATATATATATATATATATATATATATATATATATATATATATATATATATATATATATATATATATATATATATATATATATATATATATATATATATATATATATATATATATTATATATATATATATATATATATATATATAATAAAATAAAATAATATATATATAATAAGAATAGAAGAGCATGTTTGGATAGGAATGTTTGGAGGCGACTGATTTCGGAATAATGAAAAGAGTTTGTGCCACACCCTTTTGGGTACATGGCGTGATTGTGTATGTATGTATATATGTATGTATGTATGTAAAAAATAACATATTTGCCATAATTTTTATTATTTACATTTTTAATGTAAAAAATTGATATGTTTTCTATTAGAATATGATAGTAAACATCAAGAAAAATAATAGAAATAAAAAAGGTTATTATTAAGCGGGTTTACTATACACTGTAAAAAAAACTAGCGAAATTACAGAAAAATATTAGTACAAATTTTTTTATTTTATTTTACCATAAATATTCTGTATTTACATACATACATACATACACAATCACGTTATGTATCCAAAAGAGTGTGGCACAAACTCTTTTCATCATCCCGAAATCAGTCGCCTCCAAACATTCCTATGCAAACAAGCAACTTTCGCTTCATCCACATTCATAATTCCTCTGTCATACATGCTCTTTTATTCCTACCACTTGAAAATTTTCGCTCACGCAAGCCACTCTCTCAATCATACCACTCCAACTACTCATCGGACGTCCACGCAAACGTATACCATCAAAATCTTTCAAATAAATTTTTTTAACAGCAAACGTTCATTAGACGCATTCGCTCAACATGTCCGAACCATCTTAACTGACTCTAACACGGGGCAACTTTTGCTACAACATTTTTTTCAATTTCACACTTATCATACACTAATCTATTTCGTACCCGATCTCTCCTATTTACACCACATACCCCACGTAAAAATCTCTATATTTATACCTTAAAATTTTATAATTTTTACATAATTCATAATAATCACATAAAATAAGTAAAATTTCTTACTTTCTGCAAATTTATTGAAGTTCTATAAATTTAATTAAAAGAAACTTTAACTAAAAGAAAAACAACTCTCATATTACATATACATATGAACTTTTCCAATCCGTTGATAATATAATATTATGTATTTTGGGTTTGGTTGCAAAAGCATAAACGGAAAATGACTGCTGTGGAAATTAGATTTTTACGTGGGGTAGCTGGGTGTAACTATAAGAGAGATCTGGTACGAAATACGATTAGTGTATGATGAGTGTAAAATTGAAAAAAAGTTGCCCCGTGTTTGAGTCAGTTAAGTTGGTTTGGACATGTTGAGCGAATGTCTAATGAACGTTTGGTTAAAAAGATTTATTTCAATGATTTGGATGATATACGATGGTCCGATGAGTAGTTGGAGTGGTATGATTGAGAGAGTAGTTTGCGTGAGCGAAAGTTTCCAAGTAGTAGGAATAAAAGAGCATGTATGAGAGAAGGAATTATGAATGTAGATAAAGCGAAAGTTGCTTGTTCGGATAGGAATGTTTGGAGGAGACTGATTTCGGGATGATGAAAAAAGTTTGTGCCACACCCTTTTGGGTACATAGCGTGCTTGTGTATGTATGTATGTATGTATTTTTAAACAATTATAAATAAAATTACAGCAATTAAGTAATTATAGCTAGAAATAGTGTCTATTGGTTTGTAGGTAAAATTACATATTTTTTTTTAAGTGCACAAAAATAAATTAAGTCTTTATTATAAGATTTTATAAAATAAAAAAGCTTTAGAATTAAATTCTGTATATATTTTATTCAAAAATCGAGCTTTTGATATACTATATTTTTTCCTAGTAATGTGTCCTAAAACTTTTATAACAATATTTATTGTAATTAAGAATAATTAAAATACACCTAACAACACGAAAAATCTATTTTCAATTTAATTAATAGTTTTTTTTTTCGGAAGAAAAAACAAAAGTTCGCACTAAGTAAATTAAAAAACTTCTCCTGATTTCCTACTAGTCCTTTTTAATCAAAAACAAAAGTAATTAAATTTAGTGAACATTTGAAAGATTAGCAAAGAATTTGATAAACTTCTTAGCAATATAATTATAATTTATCTTTATTTATAATTGTTATTTAAAATAAAACTGCTTTAGGTTAAAGTTCTGTATTAATATTCATTTAAAAATCGACGTTTCGACAAAACTCAACGTTCATCTTCATCAGGATAAATAATACAAATGACATTACAGTAAATAACAAAACATAGAAACAAGTTACTAGATAACAAATAAGTATCTAGATAATAAAATTTCATAGATTTTTTAATTAATGATAGCCAAATTTTATTTAACTCAATGCTCCTTCCCAGTGATTGATGTTATAAATTTCTATTGCCTCTCTTATCAATCTACTGCTAATATTGATTGGTCTAGCAATTATTGATAAGAGAAGAATAGGAAATAGGCTCACTTGCGTACGTGTCAGATGAGTACAAACTTTATTTAGTATCACTTGCGTACAAATAAGGGTCGACTCAAGCCCAGGTAGTAAAGATTCTTAGGCCGAGTGTCAGATGCGTACAGCGATTTTACAAATAATCAAGTTAGTATTCAATTTTAATATTGACCAAGTTTATATTATTTAGTGGTTTAAATTTAATTTGTGTAGATTAATGAGCAGGGCGGGGTTGTCTCACAAAATTTGAAATTATACCTGAGACAAAAAGAGTTGTCTTCTGCGCATGGTCTCACAAGATTAAAAGGAAACCTAATCTAACCTAGCAAAACATTTGCGCCAGTCGTCATTTGCGCCGATGAGATAAGCGCCTATATTGAATAATAACATAACTAAACCTTAAACCTTAACCTAATCTACCCTAAGCCAACAGTGGCGCAGATAATAGGGTTTCGTGGCGCAGATAATAGGGTTTCGTGGCGCAAATAATATACCACTATTGACGCAAATGATAACTCGACATTTCCCAAACCTCTGTACGCATCTGACACTCGTCTTAAGTACCTTCACTACCTGGGCTTGAGCCGACCCTTATTTGTACGCAAGTGATACTAAATAATGTTTGTACGCATCTGACACGTACGCAAGTGACACGACACCAAGAATATAAATAATTCAGACTTTTTGCGCTGTGTAATATGAAATTGAATAAAATTAATCTCTTACAAAATGGAATTTTTTTTTACCAAGTATTTCAATATGAAATAATATTCTTCCAATGAATTTTATTAAATAAAATAAATGAAATTCTAATACAGATTAAATATTTCCATTGTAACATATGGCGATATTCAGGCAGTTGGCAACAATGCGTATTCTTTATGCAAGACACAAGTTTTTAATATCTCCGAGCTAAAAGGTGGGGGAATCCCAGATGTGTAATATACTTTATATTAAAAATAACTCATGCACTCAATCTACGACGTACGTCCTACTACCTTCATACATAATAAAGTGTGTCGTGTAACTTTTTTCCCCTTCTGTATATGTATATAAAAAAATATTTGCATATAAACGTTGCATAAACCACATATATAATGTACCAGCATATCGTTTTATAATACTCTGTGTTATGTATAATAACTTTCAAAGTTATTTTTAATAAAAATCTCAATTTCGTGTACTCGTATAGAGATTATATTAAAAATTATTGAATTATATTAAATTTTCAAGCTATGAAATCATATCTACCGTATTATAAAACTGAAAAAATTCAGATAAATATTGTATATACATAAAACATGAAGTCGAAATCGGAATCTTGGAGTCGTGGAGTCGAAATATTTTGCCAAAATCAAAATCAATTGAGACTTCGACTCCAACTTTTTATGTTAAAGGGATATTCCCGTTTATAGCATCGAATTTTCTGGTATTTTTCAACATTTTTTGGGAACTTTTCAGTAAACCAGAATTATACCGTTGGAAAGTGGATTTATTGAAGTTTTAAGCAGTATTTTTTTTTCTCAAAAAGGTCAAATTTTTATTTAGAAAAATGGCGTCAAATTGATCAAGTCGAAATTATAGATTTGCCAATGGTGGCAGATAAAACTTGCGTTCTACATTTCTGAAACAAAAACAATAAAATGATACAAATTTGATGGCCGTTTTGATCGTGAAATTGAAAGGAGAGTAAATGCTGGTTGTAAGGTTTTGGGTGCTTTGGGAACTTTTGCTAGGAATGTAAATGTTTCCAAAGAAGCCACCCCCCCACCGTTTGAGTATATACAATGCAGTTTTGGTGCCTACGTTGATGTATAGGGTAGTGAATGTTGGGTTTGGTTGCAAAAGCATAAACGGAAAATGACTGCTGTGCGAAATGAGATTTTTACGTGGGGTATGTGGTGTAACTATAGGAGAGATCGGGTACGAATTAGATTAGTGTATGATGAGTGTGAAATTAGAAAAAAATGTTGTAGCAAAAGTTGCCGCGTTAGTTAGTTAAGATGATTCGGACATGTTGAGCGAATGTCTAATAAACGTTTGCTGTTAAAAAGATTTATTTGAATGATTTTGAAGGTATACATTTGTGTGAACGTCCGATGAGTAGTTGGAGTGGTAGATAATTGAGAGAGTAGTTTGCGTGAGCGAAAGTTTCCAAGTAGTAGAAATAAAAGAGCATGTATGAGAGGAATTATGAATGTAGATGAAGCAAAAGTTGTTTGTTTGGATACGAATGTTTGGAGGAGACTGATTACCGAATGATAAAAAGAGTTTGTGCCACACCCTGTTGGGATTGTGTATGTATGTATGTGTGTAAATTTGTATAATTTTGCCTGATGAAGACGGATGTTGAGTTCGTCAAAACGTTGATTATAAATAAATATTAACGCAGAACTTTAATCTAAAGCCATTTTATTTTATCATAATTAATTAATTAATTATAAATTTAATCCTAATTACAATTTCACATCAATAACTTTGTTTAAAATAAAAAATAAATTTTAGCAAGTCCAATACGCATGAAAAATTTCACATTTACGCTGTAAATAAATTTTTCCTTTAAATTAAAAATACAATATTCGTTGTAAAATAGAATTCAATATACCTACACCAGATATTTCCAAAAAAAACTTTATATTCCTTTGACAAGCGATTAGCTTTATAAAAATGATTTTAATTAAAAACTACAGTAGTACATTTCAAAATGCATTCAAAGTCCTTAATAATCGTTTCACAAAAAAACTCAACGACAAAATCATCTATAATACACACACACTCACTCTATAATGTTTTATTTTCTTGTCTTTCTAGGCAACGCATTTTCGATAGTTTTTTTGTTTTTATTAGTTTTGTCGTGTTTTAAGCGCAGAAAAAAGCTAAAACAAATAATCGTGCCACGTGCCCGATGCACATTGCGCTGACATTTTAATTAAATGTGTTGCATTGTCAAACCTCATCTCTCGCCCCCTTTAGTACGGACCTGTTTCGCGCGCGCCCCAGCGAATCAAATAATCCGCAGAAAAAAAGTTGGGACACACTCCGGCTCGGTTGAAATAATTTCAGTTGGAAAGTTTTTGAAATTGCTTCTGAATAAATTGTGCGCGCGGCTTTAGTATTTCACTCGTGCAATCGCCAAACGCACCACCGAACATACGTACACTGTAAAAAATTTTAATATATGTTTATGTAATTTTACATAACTATTAACAGTGAAATAGTAGTATTTTGTAATTTTTACTATTATAATTAACTATTATTGGCGTTGAAATTTGATTTACAATGAATTTCTGTGCTTTGACGCCGTGTATATTTATTACAAAGAACTAATTAAACATTAGTTAATTTTTTAGATAAAGAAAAATATTGACTCTGACTCTCTAGTTCTTTGTAATAAATATACACGGCGTCAAAGCACAGAAATTCATTGTATATTATAATTAACGTAATATTATATTTCTTCTGTAAAAATACATTTATAGAATATGTAAATTTACATACATTTTTTACAGTGTACACTAACATCGCGAATTGTGTATTTCCATTTAAATTTTCAACTATATACTAAGTACAAGCTTTTTATTTTATATGAAATTACTAAATATTATAATTATTATTTACATCGAAGATGTGGATGAATTTTAACAAATTTTATTTTTAATTTAATTATGTTAATTACAAAAATATTCAATATTTTTTACGAACTGTAAAAAAATCCACAAAAAACAGAAAAATAATAATAAAATTTTGTTATAAAAAAAATCTGTAATTACTATAAATATTCTGTATTTCTACCTCAAATTTCTGTAATTTTTATATAATTCATAATAATCACATAAAATAAGTAAAAATAACCTAATAATATGCATCACATACTTAATGTAGAATTACGTATTGTTGGATTAACTTCTTAAATTATGTAAAATTACAGCTTGCATATTAATATCTATAATAATTCATCAAAATAATGAAACTTAGTACATATTTTGTGTAATAATACTGTAATTCACTCATTTCAAAATATATCCTTTAGGCAAATTTAAAAATGTATGTAATTATACCAACAATAATATTATAGCACTAATCAAATTTTAACTATTTATGGAAAATTCCTGACAACAAATTTACTAAAACAAAAACTATAAATATTACATACATATATACTTTTCCATTCCGTTGATAATAGCTGTATTCTTTTTACCTAAAATTTACTGAGATCTCACTTCACTTCAGATAAACTCAGATCAACTCAGATAAATCTTATTCTTTTTATCTTAACTGAGCTACGACAAACTGAGTTGGATACCTCCCCCCCCCCTTTCCGATTCTGCTGCAACCGCAAAATAATCTCAAAATGAAGTGAGATACTCAGTTAAGTAGTAGAGGTTAAGTTTGTGTCAATCTTGCTGTTTATAAGGTTAACGACAAAAAATTTCATACGAAATTGAATTATTGAATAATATTGGATCTTTAAATTTAAAAATTAATGTAAAATTTATCAAAGATGTATATCTTGATTCACAAATTTATGATTGATTAGAAAAACAAACGTAAAAAAAGGTGTCAAAGTATTTCGATCTTTGTCAGTTATTCGTGTTCTCTTGCTAGAGTTTGGATATCTTGTTCTTTTATAAAGCAACTTAACTCACTTTACTTTGTTTCACCTCACTTCACTTGCCAACTGAGCTGAGTCAATTTTTTGGTAAAAAGAATACAGCTAATATATCATATTACATAATATTTGTAATAGTTCTGAAAATTATGTATTTTTAAACAGTTATGAATAAAATTACAGCAGTTGAGTAATTATACCTAGAAATACTAGTGTCTCATCGTTTATAGGTAAAAATTACATAATTTCTTTTTAGAGTGTACTCTAGATCTCTACATTTTAATTCCAATGCTATCTAAGTTAATTTCACAATATTTCCTAACACTATTCACATTTATTTTTATATCATAATTTCAAATTATATTATTCATCCATTAGTAAATATGCAAGTAATTTTCATAGTTGAAATTTTGAAAGAGGGAAAATTATATGTAATATTTTATGATGCGAGCGAACACACGAAATGAGTGGAAAATATTACGTAAATTGGGTTTGAAAATCCGGGGCTTTTCGAGGGGATTTACCACAGAGAGTGGCAGTCTGGGTATTACGCATCAATGTAATAATTCATGTTTTTGTTTTCATTTCTCATCGCATAAATTTATTACGCAAAATGAATTGAGACGATTTGATGTGACCTATACGGAACATGTACTATTTTCATATTTATTTGATACGCTATAATTGAAACCTGTCCCAACTTGTTTTCGGTAACTATACACATACACACACAGGAATATAATCCTTTTTTAATTAGATTTTATGATTATTATTAATGACACCGCACAAAGGAGATTCACGTCAATTATATTTTAGGTAGAATTTTATCATATTATTTTAATATTTTATTGACACCTACGAGATTTACATATTTCTCTCATCTGAGATTAGTAACTTATGTATTATGACAAATGTTCGTGAAATTAGGTTGACTCTAAATATGTATACCTATATATATATTTTATTTATAAACATATTGTTACAAATTTTGGTGTTATAAACTAGTCTTAGGGTATCACAAATTTTACAAAATTTTATATCTGGTTTTCCCGGAAATAATATCAACTATAATGCATTTTTAAATAAACATTAATTTGCAATAATGGTTCTATAAAAATATTTAAAAATATACATGGTTTGTACTTATTTTGTGTAACTAAATTGAAAACATAAATATTCGTTATTTTATGCGATAAGTCTGTCCTAGTAAATCTTAATATAAAATTATTTTTTTATAAATAAAAATATAATAGAAATTGCATCTGTTTGAATATTTAATTTAACCAATGTTTAACAAAGTAAATTAAAAAATAAAATCTTACGCTTAATTTGGAATTCTTCTTTAATATTATTTTGGTACTAACCTGCAACAAAATAAAAATATATTAGAAACATAATTTGATAATCACATAAACAAGATTGTAAAATGACGCTTTAACAATGTTTTCAATTTGCAATATTAGTTTGGCGTTTGTAAAAATGTTACATAGCAACTAGCAACTAGCAGCCAATGAAAACAAGAAATAAAGGGCACAATATATACATACATATATATATATATATATATATATATATATATATATATATATATTTATATATATATATATATATGTTTAACTTTAAAAAGTTTTAAATAAGTAAATTATAACAAAGTAAAAATCTTTCAGAATTCATTATATTAAAAATAAAGATTGTCTAATGAACGTTTGGTTAAAAAGATTTATTTGAATGATTTTGATGGTAGACGTCCAATGAGTAGTTGGAGTGGTATGATTGAGAGAGTGCCTTGCGTAAGCGAAAGTTTCCAAGTAGTAGGAATAAAAGAGCATGTATGAGAGGAGGAATTATGAATGTGGATGAAGCAAAAATTGCTTGTTTGAATAGGAATGTTTGGAGGCGACTGATTTCGGGATGATAAAAATAGTTTGTGCCACACCCTATTGGGTACATAGCGTAATTGTGTATGTATGAAAAAATAAAGAAACTTTAAATTAAAGTTTTGTTTTTTTTTATATTAAAATAAATGTTTCGATATACTAAACGTATATCATTACCAGAAAATACAAATGACATAAATAATAAACAAATAAAACACAAGAACAAGTCACTAGGTTACAAAATACAAGTAACTAGATTACTGATTTAAATAAAATCTGGTCTCTTATAATTAATAAATTATAAAATAAAAAGAACTTCAACATAAAACCTTTTTTTTTATGTTAAGTAAATTATAATTTATTTTAGTCTTTTCGTAATAAATAAATTTGTCTCATATGAAAAAAGTTGAATGCTACACGGAGAAAAAAGATTGTTAAAAAAATATTATAAAACGATTTTTTGTATTGAATACAATAAATATTTTACATCATATAACATGCTTTGTACTCTAAATAAAACTGACTTGTTTCAGATACAAAACGGTTATATTTAAACCTATTTATTGTAAAATGTAACATACGTATTGTAAATTATATTATAAGATATTGTAATAACGTAATAACGTACAATATAATATTATTTGAAAATACAATACTATATTTGTAAAATAATAAATTTACAATTTAATATTTTATAATTAACTAAATATTTTTATTATGACAGCTGTACGCTGGCATTGTGTTCACGAACAACATGAAATGCGCCATTTGTATATCTACATACGTATGATTCACATCACATCGCTTACGTTTTGTGTTGAAATATAAAAAAGTTCAAATTGAAAGTAGTAAAAATACAAATAAGTGATAAAATTAGTAATATTATTGTGAAATGGATGAAACTACAAGAAACATTTTAATATCATGGGAAGTCCCCGAATTAATTGAGATATTTCAAGGTATGTAATTAGCTAATATGTGATATATAGAATTTTTATTCACAACAAAATTAATATTTGAAAGTGTATTTCACAAATTTACAATTTGGAATTGTTTAATGTTTATTTGCATGTGTGGTTATGTATATCAGTTTCAGTAAAATAATTACATAAAACCATTATAAATCAATATTTATTTATTGTAGATCAAGGAATAGACAGTGAACCATTCAGTTTGTTAACCGAGAATATCATAACCCAATTAATACCAAAAATTGGCGCACGGTTAAAATTTTTAAATAAATTTAGAATAACAAAAAACGCTTTAATTTGTGATGATCAACATTCGGATGCTGTATGTATATTTATATGAATTTTTATGTTGGTGTGTTAATTTTATTCTTTTTAGAATAAAGAAAATACTGATCCCGTACTTTCGAGTTCCGATAGCACAATTACAATAACTTCGGAGAATGCAGATCTATTTCTAAGTGATTTAGATTTTGATATACCTCTCTCTTCATCGGAATTAATGCCGCCACCATCCACATCAGATGTTGTAGATGTTGTTATACAACATTTATTAAAAACATTTCCGGATTATAAGTGAGTTATTATTTTATATTTACTTTTTAATTTTTATGTTTATATATATGTTTATTTTAGAATTCCAGCTACAGCATTTTCACAAGCTGCAGAAGAAATCGTTAAAATTTTTCCGAAAGAAGAACAATCAGTCTATTTTATTCCGTACCATCCAAAAACATCAACTGCTCCTAAAAGACTAACTAGCACAAGGAATCGAATCGAAACAAATATGGCTTTTTATGCAATTGCACATTTATAATATAAAAACTAACTATGATATTCAATATCCAGCAGTGTCGCAATTACTAACTGATTTGAATCAGTTTATAAATTAAATTAGGTTTGTTTTTTGCTGAAGCATAATTTTTTCGTTAATATAAAAATTAGTTTCTTTTAATTATATATTTTTACAGTAGTGTTTTACATATACTTATATTCTCATGTTAGTAATTAATAATTTGAATTGCCTAAATCGCCATTTATTTAATCACATTTAAAATATATTGTTAAAGATAAAAAAAAAGATCTTACATTACTATAAGTAATATTTTCGTTACGTTTTTTTTTGATTTATTAAATTTTGTAGAATTTAAAAAAAAATGCCTAAATGTTCATTTTGTAATAAGAAATGCCATACAATTCAAGCACTTATGTCACATATACAGTTAATACATTCATATAAAAATAATGAGATTATTAAATGCGCAGAACAAAATTGTTACAGAATATTTAGTTCAGTAAATTCTTTTCGGAAACATTTAAATGCATGCCACTTTATTAATAATTTCGAAGAACAGAATAGAAATGAAAATTCAGTTATAAATTTTGAAAATGTATATAAAATTTCTGACACAAATATTAACATTGATTTACCTGAAGAAAGTTCGAGAATTAAAACTATGCAAATGTTCAATGGCAAATCCAATACCAGAAAATATATGTAAAATATTAAATAAAACTTTTAATAATTTTTACAGTGTAAATTGGACTGAATTGTATGGCACATATTATAAAATTGGTTATATTATCTATATTGATATTGATATAGAAGGTTTTCCAGTTTTTGGAAAAATTACACATATTCTTGTTATAAAAGATAATATAATTTTTATATGTAATCAATTAAATACAATTGGTTTTTCATCTCATACTTTTTGTTATGACGTTGAATTTAATAATAAGACTGTGACTGTAAATCAATCGAATTTATTAAGTATTGATCCTGTATTGCAAATATTGTCGAAAAATAACAAAATATATGTATGCTTAAGATAATTTATAAACATATTATAATAAATTATTGTAAATGATACTAAACAAATTTTATTTCTATTACAAATCCCATCCTATAAAACTACAAACTATATAATACTGGGTATAATACATAGTTAATAATAGCATAATAAATTATATTATACTACATATAATATGAAGATTGTACATATTTTTTTACAATAACTTATTGTTAAAATGTTTAATAAATTTAAATTGTACACTGTACAATTTCCATATTGTTGTCACTCGGTTACAAAAAAATATTATATTTACTATTATAATTATTGTACTGCATACAATACATTTTTCTCCGTGTAGAGAAAAACCAAATTCAAATTTGTAATCGACATATAAAACAGCGTAATCCAGTCATAATTGTGAGTAATGATTTTTCGATTTTTTTATTTAGTGACGTAAAGAAAGATTTATTAAAAAAAAAATGTAATGAATAATTAATTTCATTGTAATGACAATTTCATATTAAGTGGTAGACTACTTTTCCTTATTCTTACAAAATAAATACTAATATTGAAATTACTGTTACGTAAATTGAGTACAATTTTCTACCCACCACAAAATCTTATCGGTATTTACAAAAATTTCTTAAATTTAACCGACGAAATATACAGCAGCCAAAACATGCGAAAAACAATCATTTCAAAATAACTACCGTTTTAAAGGAAGCAGTGCGGTTTCATTATCAACTTCTTTACAAAATACATAATATATATAACGAAAAATAATCAACATTTGTCATAAACAGAAATTCCACAATTGAAATCAGTTACACAGCGATCTGTTCCAAACGAATTTCGTTTCAATTTCAAACAGAGAATATCTATACGATTGTATACGATTTCAATTTCGTTGTATTTTGTCTCATTTTATTGTAAAATTGTTCTAGACCGTATTTTGTTTTGACGGTGGATTGTGTGTTTGTGTTTAGTTTGAGCTATGAACGAAGAGGAAACAAAAATACCATTAGAAGCAATTGCTGAAAATATCGATCAGTTCGAACGATCTATTATCGATACCGATAAAAATGCTAATAATCGGATTACGACTAATGAAGGTATGTAGGTTCTAGTTTAATTATATTCTCAAGTTATGATTGATAGAATTAATGTTGTTGTGTAAAGATGTGAATCTTGTGTTGAATGTTGATAAGTGCAAAGTTTTAGTTTTTGAGAAAGGTGACTTGACAACTGAATTTAATGTGTATATTGATAGTGCACGTTTAGAGCAGGTAGATGAATTTGTGTATTTGGGTAGTTTGTTGTCTAGAGATGGCCGTTTTGATTGTGAAATTGAAAGGAGCGTAAATGCTGGTTGTAAGGTACTTTGGGTGTTTTGGGAACATTTGCTAGGAATGTAAATGTTTCCAAAGAAGAACCCCCCCCCCCCTCCCGTTTGAGTATATACAATGCAGTTTTGGTGCCTACGTTGAAGTATAGGGTAATGAATGTTGGGTTTGGTTGTAAAAGCATAAACGGAAAATGACTGCTGTGGAGGTGTGGACGTGGAGTATGTGGTGTAAATAGGAGAAATCGGGTACGAAATAGATTAGTGTATGATAAGTGTGAAATTGAAAAAAATGTTGTAGCAAAAGTTGCCGTGTTAGTCAGTTAAGATGGTTTGGACATATTGAGCGAAAGTCTAATGAACGTTTGCTGTTAAAAAGATTTATTTGAATGATTTTGATGGTATACGTTTGCGTGAACGTCCGATGAGTAGCTGGAGTGGTATGATTGAGACAGTGGCTAGCGTGAGCAAAAGTTTCCAAGTAGTAGAAATAAAAGAGCATGTATAAGAGGAATTATGAATGTGGATGAAGCAAAAGTTGCTTGTTTGGATAGAAATGTTTGGAGGCGACTGATTTCGGGATGATGAAAAGAGTTTGTGCCACACCCTTTTGGGTACATGGTGTGATTGTGGATGTATGTATGTAGGTGCAAGTTCTGTATTAAAATTAATTTATAATCGACGTTTCGACGAAACTCAACACACGTCTTCATCAGGAAAAACTGATACAAATGACATAACAGTAAAAAACAAAACATAGAATTATAAATTGCAATAAGCAATAGCAATATACTTGTAAAATTCGCTGATTGATTCACTAAAATATGGTTATCGATTGCTGAATTTTGGTACACATATAAATAAATATATTATTTTAATAACAAAAAAAAAAATATTTACAAACTTTGTGGGGGCTTAATAATGGCCCATATTTCCATCTTACTTTTAAAAATGATTTTTCTCAGGAGTACTATTAAAGTCTATTTAAAACAACTTAACAAATAATTTTAATTAGTTTGTTTATATTTGAATATTTGAAGATAAAAAAGTAAAAAATAGCGAAAAACAATTTGTAAAAAAAACATTATTATTTTTTTTTAATAGTAAATATAAATAAAAATAGAAAAATTATTCATATTTGATCAAAGATAGAAGCAAAAATAAAATAAAAAAACTTTTATTTCACAAAACAAAGATGTTGGAAAACGGGCCAATATTATTACGTAAAATGAAAAAAGAATTTCTTTATTTCTTGATAAAATGTTTACTTGTTATTTGGTTAGTAAACAAAGACAATAATAGTTATACAATATATATGCAAAAGAGATGAAATTATTTTTAATCAATAAATCAATAATACATAGAAAAAGAGTAAATATATTACAATAATAATGATACCAATTCAATTGCTCTAAGAATATTTTTACTATTTCACCCTTAAATTTTGAACATTTATTACATGTCACATATAATTGGGTAATTTGTTTAGTAGAGTACTTTTGTATGTCACAAAAATGTAATATATTATTAGATGTAGGAAATTTGTGGATTAATAATTAATATTAATATAATAATTACTCTAAAATTAGTCGGTATTGAAACATATATTTAATATTAATAAATTTGATTATGTAAATTATTTTTTATAACATACATAAACTTTTTATATCTAATTAATTATACAATAATTGTTTCCATATAAAAAGTTATAATTAATTTTACATGCAGAAAAATAGTTCGATCACCATTAAAAGTTCATATATATATTTATATATATATATATATATATATATATATATATATAATTAACTAGTCGTATAATTTTATCACATTATAATATTCATAATTTATACATATATATGTATGTAAATATTAAATAAACTAAATAAATGGATAGTTGTTAAAGTTAAATATATTTAATTATGAAAAAGAATTTACAATTTACATAGCTAATAATTTATATATGTATTTATAAATATAATTATATATATATATATATATTAAATTATCAATGCAAATATACCAAATAAATCATTAAACATTTATCAAAACTGTATATAAATAAATCATTAAAAAATACAGTTGTACAAAAATGTATCAATTCGAATTTGCGTATTTTGTAAAATTGTTAAGCAAATAAAAATTGTAAAATAATAAACGAGGGAAAATGCAGTTTTGCTTCCGGCAAGAAATAATAGAAACCGCAAAATTAATTGGATATAATATATTAAATATAATTGTGGAAATTATTAAAAAAATATTTAGTATTCTTTTTTCATTTTTACATACATACATATATACACAATTACGCCATTTACCCAAAGGGTGTGGCACAAACTCTTTTCATCATCCCGAAATCAGTCGCCTCCAAACATTCCTATCCTCCTCTCATACATGCTCTTTTATTCCTACTACTCGGAAACTTTCGCTCACGCAAGCCACTCTCTCAATCATACCACTCCAACTACTCATCGGACGTTCACCTGCAAACGTATACCATCAAAATCATTCA
Source organism: Clivina fossor (assembly GCA_963966155.1). Lineage (NCBI taxonomy): Eukaryota > Metazoa > Arthropoda > Insecta > Coleoptera > Carabidae > Clivina > Clivina fossor. The sequence continues at coordinate 2,249,014 of OZ014560.1, forward strand.
AATAAATCAACGTTCATTAGACATTCGCTCAACATATCCGAACCATCTTAACTGACTAACACCAACTTTTGCTACAACATTTCTTTCAATTTCACACTCATCATACACTAATCTATCTAGTTTTCTTAGCGTTTAATCAGAAAATACACATAAATAAAAAATAGTTTCACAAATAAATAAAAAATTGTAAATTAAGTAATAATAAGTTCTGCATATAGATTTTAGTAAAGATTATATAAATAATTTAGTTACCATTAAATGTACATGAAATAATATTCATTATTTATAAAAGCTGCAACTTCATACAATATTATAATTTAATTTACTACCAATAAAACTCGAATAAAACTACTAGCTTTTTTAATAAATAAAAAACTATTCGTACAAATATCTATTCAACTAGAAACCAACAGCAGAAAAAAAAACTAAGTAAAGTAAGAGTACAGTAAGCGAACTAGGCAATATATAGATTGAAAATTATAGTATCCTTATAGCGATCTTCATCAATTTTATGGTTCTTCGTTCAATTTTTATCACCGCGATTCCCGCTGGACCAAAATGGAGTGAGTACGTATGTGTTCCAGTGTTCGGCCCTCACTAATACTTTTTGTTCGTTTGTTCGTTTTGCGCGAACGCAACCCCGTAATAAAGATCATTAGCCGATATTTGCTGGACGCTTTATCAAGACGGGGCCTGGGGACGGAACCGGATGTGGAAAGTTCGCGCGTTGCTCCCCCCCGGCCCCCCTTTCTTACCCCCACGGGAAATTTTCGTTTATAATGGTAACACACTAGTGCATCGTGTCAATTTATAGCCTTAGATATCGGGACTGCTTTTATTTCAAATTCGCCGGATGGCTGGATAGTTACGAGGTGTTATTAACTGATTTATACATACATACATACATACACAATCACGCCATGCACCCAAAAGAGTGTGGCACAAACTCTTTTCATCATCCCGATATCAGTCGCCTCCAAACATTCCTATCCAAACAAGCAACTATCGCTTTATCCACATCCATAATTCCTCCTCTCATACATGCTCTTTTATTCCTACTACTTGGAAACTTTCGCTTACGCAAGCCGCTCTCTCAATCTACCACTCCAACTACTCATCGGACGTCCACGCAAACGTATACCATCAAAATCATTCAAATAAATCTTTTTAACAGCAAACGTTCATTAGACATTCGCTCAACATATCCGAACCATCTTAACTGACTCTTAACACGGGGCAACTTTTGCTACATTTTTTTCAATTTCACACTCATCATACGCTAATCGTATTTCGTACCCGATCTCTCCTATTTACATCACATACCCCACGTAAAAATCTCATTTCCACAGCAGTCATTTTCCGTTTATGCTTTTGCAACCAAACCCAACAATCACTACCATACATTAACGTAGGCACCAAAACTGCATTGTATATTGTATTATTTATTTAAAACAGCATTAATTGAATGATTTTAAAATGTTTAATTAATAAAAGATAAAATGTATTAAATTAGAAAAAAAAAGCGTTTTTGGTTTAATAAAATTAGTTCTAAAAAGTTATAGTATTTTGTTTTTGCTTAAATCGCCATTAATTTATTTTAATGAACTAATTAAATCATTAGTAAGATCTCTACGCCACAAGATCTCAACGACAAAGTAATACTATTTACTATATTTTGACTAGTTATTATACTAACAATAAAAAATTTCTGAACTATTTATAAAAGTCCAAAAAAGATTTGGTATTTTTTTTTAACACAATAATAAGGTAAATATTTATTTACAAACAAATATAAAATCCAACAATAGCATTAATTTGAATTTGAAAAAAAAAATATGAATAAAACATAAACTAAATTACTAGAACAATAACTAATCATTAAGACAATATTTATTACTATTATTTGAACAAAAATAAAAACTTGTAGCAATAATTTTTACACTAGTATTATTTTTAAATTTACAGACCTACAAAAAAATGTAACAAAGGCATAACCACATAGAATGGTAATTAAGTAAATTATAGGAGTATCTTTTATTAGAAAAAATAGTTATAGTAATAATATATTATGAAAAAATAATGAATAGTTTTTTTTTCCAGAAAAATCGAGTATATAACACGTTAAACTAATGAAAAATAGAAAAAAAAGTTTTTATATTATCTTGTATAGGAAAATATGTCGATAAAAAAATATAATTAAGTTTAATACATATAATAGACGGCTAAAAAAGCGCTCACATAGCTTAATTAAAATTAACATTGTTTGTTCTGTAGTTAACAAAAAACTAAAAAATAAAATTTAAAAGTACAAAAATATACATTCATTTTAAACATAAATTTTATAATATAAAATTCAATTAATTATCTTTATTTTTTTTATATTTCAATGTAACACAAACAAATCAAACTTTAACTTAATTTCTATTAATTATGCTGGTATAATAATATGATTAACTACGCGATTAGATTGTGAACTGTTTTCAAAATGGTTCAGTTGACAACGTAGGACCAGTTGTATAAAAACTTGTTAATTTAATCAGTGCGTTAACTAGATAGTTTGATTAACAACTATATTTGTATAGTGTTTCAGTGATTAGAAAATTAACGAAAGATAAAACTTGATGTTCAATTGTCAACTTAATCTTTAATGGTTCTAAGCACGCATTAAATTTGTGTGTCAAAAGTGAAAATATGTTATGCTGTGTAATATTGTAATATATTTTCATATATGTGTGGCAGAAATATTGAATAATTCGTATTTTTCCAAAATTACACAAATTCTTGCGTCTTTAATTCTTAAAACATAAAATTTATGAGTCAAAATAAATCTTCAAAAATACTTGTAATTTTGCAAAAATACCAATTATTCAATATTTCTGGGACATATATACTAATGAATTTTAAAAAACTACATTTAAAAAAAATGCTTTAGAAATTACCGTTAATGGAAAACTGCAAAAAAAAATATGATAGCGAAAAAAATTATAGATTTCTTCAACTACAGTTTACATTTTAAAATTAATAAAAATATTCTCTGTATAATAAAAATTTCTAGTAAATTCTAGCATTACCTTCACCATTTTATCTCAAACAATAATACCAAAAAAAAGCAAAATTCTAATTTCATTTATCTTTATTTAAAAGTCCCTAACATAAATTCACACTAAAAACAATAGCCAAACCACAGTGATCCGTCTTTATTTCACTGACAACCAAAAACCCAGCCAGCTATCTCAAATATAAAAACGGAATAATGTACGTTTGCATCATTTATCTAAAGAAGATAACAATTAAAAAATAGAGCACAATGTATTTCCACGTCATATTCACAAACGAATAAATGCGGTAACATTAGTTCCCTGAGATTCCCACCACTGTGACTTCCCCAAAGCTGACATTTGCAATGACGCATTTAAATGTGCAATCGCATGCGAGGAGTTTGGAGTGTGCGGAGAGATTTTTATGCATTTTTATCATATTAGTTTTACGTGACAAATAATAGTTTTTATTTTTATCAAGGTTTCAAATCGCTAGAAAATTTTGAACAAGTTCTGTTCACGATTTTCAATATTTTGTCGGTTCAGTTTAACATAATTCAGATTTTTATTTAAATACAAAATAAAATTATTACTGACAACTAAAATATTGTCAAACAATATATATATATATATATATATATATATATATATATATATATATATATATATATATATATATATATATATATATATATATATTATTAGTTTCGTGGGATTTTCAGTCTACTTAAGTTGAAACCATATGGTAAACTTTTTTATTATTGGTTTTGTGAAAAAAATTATTCTTGATAAAAAGTTGTGCATGGTCCAAAATTTAATATGCTATCATCAGATATCAATTTTTTTAAGCCGTATACGAGGTTTGTCAAAAATATAAATTTTACTCAAGAGTAAAGTACCTTTATTTTTTACAATACAGAAAAATGTTATAAAGTAAAGTTATTTTGAATTATAAGTTATATTCAAATATGCAATTACAGCCATTTAGCATAAAAATTAAGATTTGGTAATTGTTTACTAATCATTCCGTATTAATTATTCTAGCTTGATACAATTTAACGTAATCTAGGATGCACAAACATGAAATATTTGACAGTGAATGTCAAAGTGAGTTGGTATTTATAAAATTACAGTAAAAATGGCAAATTTACTAAATCGTGACAAAAAATAGAAAAAAACAAATAAATGTTTACAAAAAGAAGGTGGATATGTCGAAGCTTTAGTAGATTAAATTATGTTAATTACTTTTGTTACTGTATAAATAAATGTTTGTTTACTAAATATTCTTTGTATGAGTTTTCCTATATCTAAAATAAATAATTATTATGCATTTATTGAAATTGAAATTTATAACTACAAAATAATTTATAATGTAAAACGTAAATAATCATCAAACCTTAATTTTTCATATGCTAAATGGCTGTAATTGCATATTTGAATATAACTAATAATTGAAAATAACTTTACTTTATAAACATTCTTCTGTATTGTAAAAAATAAAAGTACTTTACTCTTGAGTAAAATTGATTAATTTTTTGACAAACCTCGTATACGGCTTAAAAAAATTGATATCTGATGGTTGGATTTTAAGTTTTGGACCATGCACAACTTTTTATCAAGAATAAATTTTTTCACAAAACCAATAATAAAAAAGTTTTCCATATGGTTCCTACTTAAGTAGACACATTGTATGTGTGTATATGTATATATATATATATATATATCAACGTCAAACTGTAATGAATTAAATGCATTTAAATAATTGCTTATCTGCTCATTATATGGTCCGTAATTATAATTAAATTTTAATGTTAATTAGAAATATATTGTCAAACATTAATATAATTTGAAGATTTTTATCAATTTCACTAGATCGTATTCTGTTTAATTAATTATACAAAAACTTACCAGAAATTAAAATGACACCTACATATTGTAAAGTGCAATTTATGCGTATTTTACGCAAAAATGCTTACAGACAGAAACACAAAAATAATCTAATTAAAATTATAGTTCCAGCAACAAATTGGGATGAAACACCAGTATCTGGTCCACCTAATGTTCCACCAGGTGAAGCTTTTGTTGTCCCACTAGATGTCACTGATGCAAATAATGGTCGACCATCCACAAACCGACAAGCTAACACATATGCCGCTAAGAAAACAGTAGCACAAGGTAAAAATTACTTAATTTATATACATTTAAAAAAAAATTGTCATTTTACCTACATATATACATACACAATCACGCCATGTACCCAAAAGGGTGTGGCACAAACTCTTTTCATCATCCCGAAATCAATCGCCTCCAAACATTCCTATCCAAACAAGCAACTTTCGCTTCATCCACATTCATAATTCTTCCTCCCATACAAGCTCTTTTATTCCTACTACTTGAAAACTTTCGTTCACACAAGCCACTCTCTCAATCATCTACCACTCCAACTACTCATCGGACGTCCACTTGCAAACGTATACCATCAAAATTATTCAATTAAATCTTTTTAACAGCAAACGTTCATTAGACGCATTCGCAAACCATCTTAACTGACAAACGCGGCAACTTTTGCTACAACATTTTTTTCAATTACATACTCATCTACACTAATCGTATTTCATACCCGATCTCTCCTATAGTTACACCCAGCTACCCCACGTAAAAGTCTCATTTCCACAGCAGTCATTTTCCGTTTATGTTTTGTAACTAAACCCAACATTATAATTATATAATTGATCAACTGCTGTAATTTTAACATAATTGTTTAAAAAATACATAATATCGCAACTATTACAAATATTATGTAATATGATATTACAGACGGAATGAAAAAGTACGTATGTATGTAATATTACAATTTATTTTCGAAAATTTGTAGAACTTCAGTAAATATGCTGTCAGAAATTTTCTATAAATAGATAAAAATTTGTTTAATTCTGTAATATTATTGTTGGTATAATTACATACATTTCTAAATTTATCTATAAAGGATGTATTTTGAAATAAATGAACATTACACTGAAAATATTTTCTTAGTATTATTACACAAAATATGTGCTAAGTCTCATTATTTCAATAAATTATTACAAAGCTGTAATATTACATAATTTAAGACGTTATATCACCAATACGTAATTCTACCCTTAAGTATGTAATGCAATTTGCAGAAAGTAAGCAATTTTACATTCTTATTACTAATTTTATGTGATTATTATGAATTAAGTACAAAATTACAGAATTTTTAGATAGAAATATAGAATATTTATAATAAAATATAATTACATATTTTTATAGTAAAATTTTTCTATTATTTTTCTATAATTATTTTTTTACGCTGTAACAATTTCAAAATTTGATAATTTTTGCAGGAATGATGGACATCGCTCTAATAACAGCAAATGCCAATCAACTCCGTTACATAATCGAGTATACCAGTGAGAGTAAAACATATCATTTAAATCTGGTCCTGATATGCTTATCGCTCCTGCTGCAAGTCGCCGTTGGCATGGCGCTGATATTCAAGGGCAGGTGTGATTTACGTGGCGAATCGAAATTTGCAAAAGCACGCCGTACGAACAATTTGGTAGTGGTTGGCGTGTTTTTAGTTACCATTATCAACGTGTTTATTGCTAGTTTTACAATCACGGGAAATGATAATGCTCAACCAACAAAACAAACCGTATCAGCATGAATTTCCGTGATTGTAATTGTTATTTTTGTATATATTTTATGTAGTGTTTAGAATTTTTTAAAAAAAATAAATATGTAATAATGACTGTAATAATAATAATATGTATTTCTTTAATAAAGCTCTTTATAAAAACAGTAAACATACAAAATTAGAAAAATAAATAAAAATCAAAAGAGTACATTAAAATTAGAAAAAAAGATCAACCAATAATTCAACATATTTTCATAAATCTCGAAATAAAAATAAAATATTTAAATTATGTACAGAGCAAGAAATATGGTAGATTTGTCAGATTATTGAATTTTGGCACAAACTAAATTAAAGTATTATTGATATTTTTCACAATTCTCTAAATATATTCGTAAACGTAATAATTTGTGCTCAAACTCTTTCCACTATCCCGAAATCAGCATTCTCCAAACATCCCTATCCAGACAAGCAACTTTAGCTTCAATCACATTTATAATACCTTCATACATGCTCTTCTATTCCTACTATTCGAAAACTTCTGCTCTCGCAAGCCACTCTCAATCGTACCACTCCCAACTACTCATCGGACGTCCACGCAAACGTGTAGCTTTAAAATCATTCATATACATTTTTTTTAACCAAACGTTTATTAGACATTCGCTCAAAATGTCCGAATCATCTTAACTTTTGCTACAACATTTTTTTCAATTTCACGCTTATCACATACATTTTGTTCATTTTGTGAAAAATTTTGATAATAAAAACTATGAGTTCAATGAAATAGAAATAGGCATAGATAAATTAATAGATATTTGTGTAAAATTGATTAATAAATCAGATATGTAGAAACTATTAAAATTGATATTTTTTACCGTATCAAAAATTATTAAAAAAGAAAAAACCAAAAAAAAAAATTCTGGTCTCTGCAGGTTCCGCAAAATTAAAAGTCACTCATCATATTTCAAAATATAATAAATAAATTAACATTAATTATTTTACAGCTATACCTATTTTTAAATTTTTTATAGTTCAATTTCGAGATTAATTATATTATTATCTTAAATTCCTAGTAAAAACCAATTACAATTTTCAGAAAAATATCTGTCTATTATATTCATTCTCAAATCAATTCTTAAAAAATTGCATTTCATTTTCAATTATAAAATCTTGGAAAATAAATTCATTTCGTTCGCAAAATAAATACCAATTATCTCTCTTCCATTCCAATATTATCGGCAAAATTGAAACTCCCTCTACCCACCCCCACGGCCTCCCAAACAAGTTTGCTATCAGCGCTGTCAATCTCGTCATCAATTCTCGATTATAACAAGAACTTAATTGTCTTTATCGAGACAGCACCCTTATATTTCAGCCACCGCACAAACACACATACACAACAGAATATTCGTCTATGTAGCCCCACCCCCTGGGGGTATATAATAGACGCAAAACAATAGAATATCGTTGTCGTACAACGGCCAACCTCGATTGGTTTGGTAAACAAATGAGGAGCGCGCGCGCGCGATGCGGAAACAAATGTTGCGGGCCACCCACGGATCTTCTCTATCTAATAAAATCTTAATTAATTTCCCGGGCTTTATTTTATGCGAATAAACGGTACTGATATTGTTTAGAACTGGCGATAGAAATGTATATTAACAGTGATTGAGTAATCAAATAGCCTGAATTTTGGTTGTTGCAAAATTAAATTAATGCGAGCTGATAGAAGGATATGAATTTTATGTTGGTTGATTTTTATTAATATTGATAATGAAGTAATTTGAAATTTAATTGATGATCTTTTGTTTAATGGGGAAGTTTAGCGTATTTTTTTTATTTCTTTATTTGGTTGGACCTGGCTTAAAAAGTGATGTTTAATTTATCATTTTTCTCGAAGATGCCCAATTTTCCTAAAAAAAAGGCAAAAACATGTCGTGATGACGTCAGTAATGTCATCGCAAAACTTATGTCAATATCTGAATCAGACGCAAATGTATTGCCATGGTTACCGACACAAGCTATTGGCTGGGCGCACTGAAATATAGTAATAACTGGAATGTGCAATGCCTATAATCATGTAAAATCTTTACAATCGCGCTTAAAATCATGTAAAATTGTTAAAATCACGTGTGTGTGTGTGATGCTGTGTGCGCGTGTGTGTAATATCGCATTCAAAAATTTAGTATATGTATGTAAATAAACTTAGATAGCTATGAAAAAAATGAATCTCACTACCATTTTGAAAAAATGTCAAATTAATATATCAAAAATGATGAAAATACCTATTATAGAAGAATTCCCCAATAGAATCTCATTGTGACGGTAAGTTTAGCTACAATTTAATATGCGACAACATAAGATTGGCGAATTTTTACCGCAAGAAATTGCATTTCAATTGTACGCGCGCATAGCTCCGTTTTGCCTATATAATTTTAGTGTTGCCACCTTTCCGAGAAAAATATTACAAAATAGGGAAGTTTAGCGTGATTGAAGTTGCGTGTAAAATTATTTTTTTTCAAATATATAATATATAAAATAACAACAGAAACTGTCATTAAAATTTTTAATAATTGTTTCATTTATTTGTTATTAACAATTTTTGTAAAGACATTACTGACGTCACAAGGCCACTGTGCGCAAGCGCAGAAGAGTTGGTGAGATATAATTTTGAAAACGTATGTCGTAGTAAATGTTGATTTTTTTGATTCGGTTACGCCCAGCCAATAGCTTGTATCGGTAACCATAGCAATACATGTGCGTCTGATTCAGATGTCGACATAAGTTTTGCGATGACATTTCTGACGTCATCACGACATGTTTTTTTAGGAAATATGGGCATCTTCGAGAAAAATGATAAATTAAACCTCACTCTTTAAGCTAGGTCCAACCAAATAAAGAAATAAAAAATACACTAAACTGCCTTATTAAAAAACAATAATTTTTATTTTATTTTTACAAGAATTTATAATATATTCCTATATCCGACAAAGCTTGTCTACAATAACAAAAAAATAATATATAGAAGTAAATAAAAAAATGTTAAATTATTATTTCTTTTTGCCTTTCACATCGACTGGTTCCTCAGTTTTCTTTTCTTCCAAAGGCAGAAGAAAAACAAATACACCAATTAGACTCAATGCACATATTAACATAAGTATACCAGTTAGCAGAACCTCTTTCAAACCAAGAAAATTACCAGTATCCCATAGCAAATGTCGTACGCCGTTACAGGAATGATAGATCAACGGAAATGCAATCGTAAACCTCCCAAAATAGATTAGCGCTGGATGAAAATTCTGATCTTCGATCATTTGACACATGGCTTCATAATCGTACGGTGAGAAAAAAGTCGTTGCAGCAAATAACATCGCATAGGTGGCAAATACTGTACCAGTAACACGATGTATAATCGAAAATATGCTTGTATATTGCGGTGCGTAGATGCTCAAATGCGGTGAGAGTGGACGTTTGAGTCGGAAATTCTTATCGTCGTGCGTTTCATATTCGAGTTGTTCGATCGGTCGTACGATTTCGGTAGGCCTGCATGGTGCTGGTGGACATTTCGCTTGAGTTACCGGCGCTAGTTTAGCGAAAACTCTTCTACCAATATCGAAAAGTCGATTACGGGATGCAGATGATGAAACTAGTATGCGTTTAGTTAAAAATCTTGATGATAGAATAAATGACATTTTCAAAAAAATTTCAATTTCAGAACAAGTGAATTACAAATATAACTAGATTTCTAAACTATAAAAAAAAAAAAACAATAACGAAATTACAATAGTAGTAAAATTTTGCTATAAAAAAATCTGTAATAAATATTATAAATATAAATAAATTTTTTATTTTTGATTATTTTTATTATATTTGGTATTATAAAATTTAAATAATCTGTTTTAAAATGCTTAATAAATGATTTTAAGTGAACGTCAAAAGTTCCTTGTTTGGATATTAATGTTTGAAGACGAATGATTTCGGAATGACGAAAAAAGTTTGTGCCACATCCTTTTGGGTACATGGCGTGATTGTGTATGTATGTATGTATGTATGTATGTGTTAAAAATTCTTCGAGATATAAAATTCGAAGATACTATAATAATTGCAAGACCGACCAATATTAACAGTAGATTGATAAGAAAAGCAATAAAAATTTATTAAGAAAAAGATAGATAACATCAACTAATTTAAATAAAATTTGGCTTCCTTTAATTAAAAATTTATAAATTTTATAATCTACTTACTTATTTTGTTACCCTTACAACTTATTTTTTATGTTATGTTTATTTATTTTAAATGTCATTTGTATCATTATTTCTAATAAAGATGTACGTTGAGTATGTCAAAACGTCGATTATTTAATTTAAAAGTTCCTCGTAAATAGTTTTAAATGAATATCAAATATACTTCTGATATATTTTTTTTTTTAATAAGACAAGAATATAAACTATAGTTTTTATAATAAACTATAGAAAATATTTAGTTAATTAACTAATAAAAAGTACTTACTAGAAAACTGTAAAATGTAATAAAACCAATAATAATTGCTTAAAATAAAATCTCTGTTTTTTATAGCATAAAATTTATTATCGAATAAGTTTGGTTAGACTTGAAGCGAAGCACTTAAATAGCAAACCAATTTGTCGTACAAGTAATTTACTTGAAAACCATTTTCATTTTAATTAACGCATCTTATTTAATTACAAAAGGGAGAACAAAAAAGACCCTAAAAATAATCACACTCGAAGGGACGTTATAGGCTCCCGCTTCGGATGAAATCTCTATTCGAAATTACTCTTGGGAATCTGTACAAGGTCTCACACTATATACGTACAAAATAGACTATACACATAGGCGTATACGTTTATTTTTATGTTACTACAATATATATATATATATATATATATATATATATATATATATATATATAAATAATATATATATATATATATATATAAAGTATATAAATTTAATTTTAAAATATTTTTTTTTTATTTTAATAATATAAACATGTAAAAAAAATTGCGAATTTACAGAAAAACATTAGTAAAATTTTACTATAAAAAATCCGTAATTTCATTTTCTGTATTTCTACCTCAAAATCTGTAATTTTTTTACATAATTCATATAATAATTACATAAAGCAAGTACAAACGACCTAATAAGTATATAAAATTGCTTACTTTTTGCAAATTGCATCACATACTTAATGTATAATTACATATTGTTGTTATAATTTCTTAAATTATGTAAAATTACAGCTTGTATATTAATATCTGTAATAATTTATCGAAATAATTAGATTTAGTATATATTTTGTGTAATAATACTAATAAAATATTTTAAGTGTAATTCATTCATTTCAAAATACATCCTTTATAGATAAATTTATAAATGTACGTAATTATACCAACTATAATATTACAGAACTAAACAAGTTTTATCTATTAATAGAAAATTTCAGACAGCAAATATACTAAAGTTCCGAAAATTTACTGAAAGAAACTTTACTAAAAAAACTATAATATTACATATATATGTACTATTCCATCCCGTTGGTAATATATCATATTACATAATGTTTTTAATAGTTCTGGTATTAAATATTAATAAACAATTATGTTAAAATTACAACAGTTGAGTAATTATACCTAGAAATACTTGGGCATCATAGTTTTTTTTTTTTTTTTTTTATAAGTGTTTATTTACAATCTGTCTATTTATAAAGACAATAAGCAATTTTTTTAAATGTTTCATTGACATGAAGGAGTTACACCCATTGGTGTTTCTTCTATGTATTAATTATTTGAGAGCAACCGAAAATCGGTTAATAAATAGTTTTAACAATAGTTATTGAAATCTATAATGCAAATTCAATGGTTTGTATTTTTTGAGTCTGTAATTTTCTTGACTATTGTCCAATAAATTAACGGCGGTTGGGTTAGGGTGTATTTCAAGTCTTTTTAAGTATTTGGCACTTTGTATTTCTTCTTTCGCTGTACAAATATTTAAATCACGATGTATTACTTTGTTTGTCACATACCACGGAGCACTAATTATAGTTCTTAGTGTTTTTGATTGGAATCTTTGTATTATTGCTATGTTGGATACACTAGCACAACCCCACAGTTGTATTTCGTAAGTCCAAATTGGTTTCAATATTATTTTATATCATCATAGTGCCTCATGGTGTGTAGACAAAATTACATACCTAATTTGTTTTTAGAATGAATGTTATAACAAAATAAAGTTAATAAACAATTACGTTGGTTCTAGCAAATTTCTGTGTCTATCCAATTTTAATTACCGTTTATTATTAATAAATATTTTTTTAATATTTTAACATAAACATTAAAAAGAAACAGCAGTAATTACTTTAAATATTAATGACAAACTTTAATAGCATAATAAACCTATTATATTTAATGCAAGTACATATATCCATCCCCTATTTAAAGTGGAATATATATATATATATACACGTTACAACTTTTCACATCTAATAAAACTTGTCTATATGGATACGGGTTGCTGTCCTCGTATGAAATAATAATTTTTATGGAACGTTATCACACTAATTAATCCTGGCACCGCTTACGTGTAACAAGCATGTAGGTAACTGGTTACCGGTTTACCTTCTAACGGACCGGTTAGGGTAACGGAAGATCTAGTCCCTCCGACGAAACGCGGATTGGCGCAGCCGGTTTGCTTTCCTAAAATGATCCTCGTTAACCTATATCCTGCATCCTTATACGTTGGCGCTGTGTTTCGCCACAGGACCGTTATAACAGCTTTTCTAAATTGTTTTATGCGTCTTCTTCGTTTTTTTTTAAGTTTGTTTTGCTTTATTAGAATATTATACAACAAAACAATGTTGTCGTAAGATTTATTTTATAACCAGTTCTGACATAAAATTTTATTTAAGTTTATGAAAAAACTACGATATATTTTTAGTTTTGTAAAGTTTATAAATTATTATTAATAGTCGTAAAATTATTATACAATCAAAACACATTATATATATATATATATATATATATATATATATATATATATATATACTGGGTGTCCGAAAAGTTTGGACTGGTCAAATATCTCGAGAACGAAAGGTTGGATTAACACGATTGCAAAGGAACGTTGTTTTTGACACAATTATCTACCGAATTCTGTTGTAAAAAATTACCCCCACCCCTCCTAAGGGAGTGAGCGTAAGGGTAGTTTTAAAATTTTAAATGGAAACCCCCAATTTTTTTTTATTTTTGGTTTCCTTGACAAATTCTGTGTATGGCCCCAAAATTTTACACCCAAACCTCGCCACCCCTCCACAGGGGATGAAAAAAATGATTGAAATAAAAATGATACTGAACAGTTTAAATGCTCAACTAAATCCACAACGAAAATAAACATGTCAAAAAAAACATGTAACCCCACCCAAAATTTCACCCCCAACCCCCGCCACCTCTACACAGGGGTGGAAAAAAATGAAGAAAATGATTGAAATAAAAATGAAAAGGTGGCGGGGGTTGGGGGTGAAATTTTGGGTAGGGTTACATGTTTTTTTTGACATGTTTATTTTCGTTGTGGATTTAGTTGAGCATTTAAACTGTTCAGTATCATTTTTATTTCAATCATTTTTTTCATCCCCTGTGGAGGGGTGGCGAGGGTTGAATGTGAAATTTTGGGGCCATACACAGAATTTACCAAGGAATCCAAAAATGAAAAAAAAATTGGGGGTTTCCATTTAAAATTTTAAAACTACCCTTACGCTCACCCCCTTAGGAGGGATGGGGGTGGTTTTTTATAACAGAATTCGGTAGATAATTGTGTCAAAAACAACGTTCCTTTGCAATCGTGTTAATCCAACCTTTCGTTCTCGAGATATTTGACCCAGTCCAAACTTTTCGGACACCCACTATATATTTATTAAGGTGTTCTTAAAAAAAATATTTTTACGTACTTGATAAAACGATCCAAAATTCGATAAAACTAAAGAAAAGCAATCTCATTTGATTGTGTTTTTCATGTTTATTTTTCGATTGCACTATTTTGAACTTAAAATAACACGTTTTTGATGCAAGAATCGAAAAATTCAACGTTTTATCATTTGTCAATCAAAAGCTTATAAATAGATATGTTTTCTATTTAATCACTCTCTGTTTTTCAAAAGAAACCAATAATTTTTTTGATTCTTGCATCAGAAACGTGTTATTTTAAGTTAAAAAGTGTGAAACCCGAAAAAAATACGTGAAAAACGTTATTTTGCGACCTTTATCGCACTTGCGGCACCACTTATCCTCTATCAATCGTAAAATATAGTTCAAACAAAATTATTATTACTTGTAATAAAAAAAGAAATTAATTGCATCTAAATACATCATAAAACTAAACCAACTCATTGGAATAGTTTTCACGTATCTAACCCGAAAACTTAAATAATAAAATAATTGAAAGATCACATCTACAGGTAGGGAATAGACACATATAATCTAAAATTCACGCACACACACAAACACACACACACACACACACATTGTTACTTACAAGAAGGAAACGGAGAGTTCGAATACATGACATTTGGTTTACTTCCATACAAAGATCGAAGGATTACGTTTTGCGATACGAGCTTTTGTGTGTGGCTGGATTAGCTTAGACCTTACCTTAGTTTGGAAAGCTCAGCTTCCATACAGCACCGTATTTGGTATTTGTTTTTTTTTTCTTCCTCTATTTTTCCGTTACGGTTAGATATTGAGTAAAAGAAGTTTTTGATATTGAAGGACAAATTTTGCTTGATTGATTATAGCGAAGTGAATCGAATTTAAGAACATTTCAGATTTTTTTGATTTAATAATTCAATAACTATTGTTTTGAGAAAATATGTTATTTATTGAGATTTATATATACAGTCGATTCCGCTTAATTGGGACACCGCTTAATTGGGACAGCCGCTTATTTGGGCCAAATCTCAAAGAACAGAAACCAAACCAAGGAACCAACAGTAAATTTACATGTTTAATTGGGACAACATTTCGCTTAATTGGGACAGTAAATTTAAGATCACAGTATATATTATGTTACAAATACATATTCACAAGAAAAAATATTTACAAAAAATTTAATATGATACGCTTCATATCTTTTTGATTCACAACATGGAAAATTATATATAAAAAACTAGCAAATATGTATCAATTAATTACATTAGTATTGCGCGCTGTGAACTTTTTTCCCAACACATTCATTCACGTATGAAGTACGGACCCACGCGCGCTCAAAGGGTAATGTTTACCCTCGCGTCGGCGTGGCGCGGCACCGGTCATTAAAGCTGTGAGAGTCTACAATGCTGTCTCAATCGTTACGTATTCAGTTATAATTCAGTTACCACTACACCTCGCGCGTGGAAGGTTCGTTAAACTTACATTTTGTCGTTTTTATTTAAAAAAAATTGACTCTTGCCAAGATGCCAAGAAGTGATATGACAGTTTCTAGTAAAATTGCTTTGCTGGATAAGTGTAGAAGTGAAATGTTTCAAAAACAAAAGACAGACTACACTTGACACATTTTTGAATTGAATTAAAAATGTATGTATTTATTTATTATTTTATTTTGGAATTTATTATTTTTTCTTAAAAGTTTATATTTTTTGGTTATATGTAGTTTATAGTTTTTTCCAAGAATTTATAAAATAAAATTATTGAAAGAAATATATGGATTGCTTAATTTTATGTAAAATTCGGTTAATTGGGACAACCGCTTAATTGGGACAAAATGCCCTAGTCCCGATGTGTCCCAATTAAGCGGAATCGACTGTATTTACAAAAATATAGTTAATGGATTAATAAAGTAAGTGAGTAAAATGTATAAAAAATTTGAAAAAAATAAAATTTTAATATTTTTTGAACTCCAAAAGTTCACAACAATATTCTAGGTACATTTTTAAAGAATTTTAATTATTTTTTTATGAGAAGGTACTCTTAAGCTTTTTGAATAAGACCAAGTTTATAAATTAAAAATATTTTATTATATTGTTGAGATGCAGACCCTAAAAGATGTTGCTAATTTCAAATAAAAACTTGAAAAGTATAAATATATCGAAAATAGTTGAAGGTAAAATGTTTTTAATTTATCACAAGTAAAATTTACTGCTAAAATATGGAGAATTATATTTAAAATAAGGAAGTTAGGGTTAGTTAAACCGGAAATGGCATCTTATTATTAATATTTTATTTCAACTGAGCATATTTAAATACTGGTATATACCAAATTTCATAACATAATATTTTATAGTTTTGAAAATACGGAGAGCCGTGAGACATTCTGTATATATATGTATACATTCTGTATATATATATATATATACAATCACGCCATGTACCCAAAATGGGTGTGGCACAAACTCTTTTCATCATCCCGAAATCAGTCACCTCCAAACACTCCTATATATATTATATATATATATATATATATATATATATATATATATATATATATATATATATATATCAAATTGAAACATAAAAATCAATAACAAAATATATTGAAAATCATTAAAAACAAATAGATTTTTTTTAAAATTTAACTAATGAATTTATCATTTCATTGGAAAACAAACATTATAACATATTAGAATTTTTTAAAAATTAGATACATTAAATATAATATATTTATGTATATAATTATAAATCAATGTTTTTATTATAAATTTAGAAAAACGAATACAAATTTAATAAAATTAATATCATATTCTTGTGCTTAATCAAACAACCAAATTGTAAAAGTAAAAATATGAAAAGAAAATTTTCCAGTTCTCGCTATATAACCTACCGTAAAACGAAATAAACTCCGAATTCTAAAGGCTAGGTATCTTTTTTTTTTATTAATTATTTAATAAGCTATACAATAAAAAAGTTTAAGAGCGCTATTACATTTTTATTAGGTAATTACTGTTGAGGTCGTCCAAACATATCTTTTACAACAGCAAACAAGGCTGTTACTGTTGTTATTCTTGTTGAATAAAATGCAATTCACACAGCTCATAAAACCAAAACAACTAATCCTGCACAACATAGGTACTATATGTACGCATATTTATACATATACATACATATATATATATATATATATATATATATATATATATATATATATATATATAATCCTAAAGCAAAAGCCAGCTTTATTTCACATACTAGTGCATTCCAGTGACAAAAGAAAAAAATTTAATTAAATTATTTATTAAAAAATATTTAAAAATCCAAAATATATTTAAATTTATTTTGTCAACAAATTTAGGACTCACTAACATTAAAAGAGAACAACACGTTTAGCGCTTTGAAAATAAACAAAGTTTGGGAATAATAATGCAAATTAAAATAAAGAAAGTGGCTATTTATACATACGGTATGTATACGCAATTGGCTATTTATACATACAGTATTTTTACGTAATTGGCTATTTAAAGTAGGTTAGGTTAGTAGGTTGGTTTAGGTTTTTTTTTTTTATTTTAGTATGTATACTTAAATAGCCAATTGCGTATACATACCGTATGTATAAATAGCCTTATTCTAAAATAAAAATTATTTTAAGATTAGATTCTGTTTAATTATTTTATAAAAACAACGTTTCGATAAGATTGAACACTTGTCCTCATCTTGCCCTCATCAGATCAAAATTTTATCAATGACATTATAGTAAATAAGAGTACATTACTAAGTTACTAGTTACCTAGTAACTAGTTGCTACGTACTGTTATTTACATTAATGTCATTGATAAAAAAAACAAATTGTACCTGATGAAGACAAGTGTTTAAACAATTAAACAACTAAAAATATAATTATATATAGGTTGTACAGTAGTAGGTATATATTATTTATATTTCCTACCTTATTCGTAAGAATCAATTTTTTTTGGTCGAATATACAATTTCTGACCATCCTGGGTGATATACATTTCTTTTCTTGCACCGCTGCATGCATTTTCAATAAATAAATTAAAACTAGGAAACCCGTAACCCTTAAAAGGTCACGTTTAAAGTCGAAAATAGTAATTAAACATATAAATATAATAAAAATAAATAAATAAACATATAATAATAATAAAATATCAATTGCACTATTATATGTTACTCAAAAGCAACACTTCTATCATCAGTAGTGTACATAACTTCACACAGCTGTCATTTGACATTTGCATTATAAACATAATCTTTTAAATTTTTGAGAACCAAGATGAAATCGTAGATAGATGAAACTTGCCTATTCTCAAATAAAGAATGAACCAATTAAAATGACACCACTCCCATCAAAATCAGTTCAGGGGTTTAGGAGGAGATGCTGGTGAAACATATATGCATATATACAAACATACATACATACAAACATTTGACAATTAGAGAGATTAATTCAAGCAAAAATAAACAATACAATTGTTAATTAACTCAATTTGACACAATAGCCTTGATAATATAGCCGCCGAAAATGTCAAATTAAATACACTTGATGTACTACTATTTAGTAACAAACTGCTGTATAATAACGTCATTATTGTACTAGTAACATCATAACTTCTTTCTACATAGGCAATATGGTAATATTAATATTATCATACGTTTGAAGAAAAAAAAAGATATTAGAATATAAACAAATTTAAAAAAATACAACACTGCAACAACATGAACTGTTTGCAATTTTCGCCCCGAGATCGGTAACAATAATTAATCTTGTTCCGTCGTAGTATTGTTTAGCACATGGCAGCCATAAGTGTATATGAAACGATTCTTTTGCGCTCCGTTTTCTTTCGCCTCCTGTTATTTAACCGGAGTACCGAAGTACCCGGAGTATATACGAGCAGTCGAGGCAAAACTCAACGAGAGAGTAATACAAATACGATATACCAGACTGTATAGCAAAACCAACTACCCAACCTAACCAGCATACAGCACAGACATTCGGGGGGTTTTATTTATGTTTATGTTTCTGTTCACGATGGGGCTGTTTAGACACCGGGACCGGTTACCCGTTTTACCCGGTTACGTACTTACTTGTTTGCGGTCTAGCCCTCTCCCACAGAAGTTTTCCCAGGCTCTCTTTCCCATTCGCGATGCTGCGATGTTTCGGAAACACACTGGCTGGCTGCGCGTTCTTCGTTACCAGTCTGCGGTATTAGAATGAGTTTTAATGTTTTATTTGCTGAGCCGTTGTGCGTACTGGGTAAGGGTTGGGTTTCATGATGGTTCTATTAAATGAGATGCGTCCTTTGCCACTCTGATTAGTTCATATAACTTTTGCGTTTTTTTACTTTTGTTTATGTAGATATTAGTTTGGGATAGATATAGAATAGCTATGATATTATAATATTTGTAATCAGAAAGAAAATTTAAAAATTATTGAAAATTTTAAAGAGATTGACAATTATTTTTTTTGTTAATAATTTAAATAGGTACATATTTGAATAGATTTAAAGATCCATTTTCCTTTGGATGGGTAAAAAACGCGTGATTTTTACAAAAAGAAAACTAATAGAACAATCATTATAAATCTTTTTTCATAATATTTATTGACTTATGAATTATGTTTGTAAATTTTTTAATATTGTCGAAAAATAAATAGATAAAAGTATGAATATCATTAAAATAAAAATTTCAAATAAAATGGCTTATAACTTTTTTTCCATTTGAGTCAGCAACTTGGGGTTTTGATATGTTATTTTAGACATTCGATTTTTTGAGGCCGTCAAAGAAGAATGGACCTTTCAATCATTATTATTTCTAAAAAATTATAAAAAAATTCAAGCTAAGAAACTAATGTTTGACTACTGTACTAAATATTATAACACTAATTATATAAATAAATAATTTGTTGTACATTTCTTGTCTTGTAAAATAAAAACAATAAATATGTTTAAATAAAAAAAAAAACAATAATATGTATTAGGTACCATTTTTAAAAATTAATTGAATACTGTGGAATAATGTTATTTCTTTTTTTTTTTATTGTATTCAAAAAATACAAGTACTTACAATTAGTAACAAAGAATAATATTCTTTACTGCGAGAATAAATATATATTTTAAAATTACATTTTTTTTAACTTTTTGTTACATAAAATTATTATTAATTATTACGTGGCATTTTATTAAATTAAAATGGTATAATAGTAAAATAAAGACTAATATTTTGACTCAGTTATAGAATATGAAATGTTATATAAAGTTACATTAAATGCGAGAAAAAATGAAAAGAGGAACCATGTCAGAATGACAATTCACTGTTTTCAAAGACGTGGAAAAGAATAAGTTAAAATGATATTATTGTGCAAAGAAAATAGTTTTAAGTTCATTGTAAATAATTTGAAAAACTTGGCGAGGCGAGCGCAAAGTGTTAGTTGAATAAAATGAAAATTACAATAGAATTGAGATAAGAATGAAAACTCAAATGCACAATCGTAAAGTAATTAAAAAGTTTTTGAATAAACAGCTCAAAACTTTCCAACGAAAAAAAAAACAAACAAAATACATACATTTAATATAATATAAAATCTTTTCTAGAACTATGCTTTCATGTTCTCTAAAAAGTTATCTATATTTGTACTCGCAAATTTATTTAAATTGAATACACAATAATATTTAAATAAACTAATAAAGTATTTATAAAATTTGCGATATTTTAAATTTGTTGGCCTTATATAAATATAAATTTTAGTTGTTCTATCGGGAAAAAAATAGATATTTGTTTAAGTTTTTCATTTATACTAGGTAAATATCTTACGCAAAGTAAACAATTACATTTGATAAGTTTTGTTTGTTGATTTAATTAAATTTTCATATTATTTACCTAAACATTATTTGAAATAATTTTATTTTTGTATTTTGTAAAAATTTTGAATTTTTGTTATAAAACTTTAAGCTAAGCTTTAATCATCGATATTAAAAATAGAAAATTATATAAAAAGTATTTAAAACCAAGTTGTAATAAATGAATTTCATAAAAAAAAAACTTTAGTCTAACTTTTTTTATTTACATAGTGGTGTAGTTTAAGAATAAATAAATTAGTATTGAATTTAGATAGAATCATCAAATCAGAGTTTGTATTGTATCGCTTACAACTTGGTTCCGATTCGGTTTTCGATTTCCGCATGGTATATTTTACCGATACCGGTACCGGTACACGGCTCGGTTCGTTTCGTTGATTTTTTTTTCCTCTCTCTGCGCTCTCGTCGATTTGGTATCACGGTTTTTACAGTGTTTGTAGACCTGCCTTCCGTATTAGACAGTCCAAATATTTAGGTTGACTTCGTTTGACAATTGAAAACTTTTACTCTTTTGCAAATTGATCGGATAAATGGATTTGTATTGAAATCGTTTGACATCGTTTGGGAGGAACTACGAAGAGAAGGAAGATTTAAAGTTGAGATAAAAAAATTATAGAACTTACAAATTTTTGTAACAATATACAATTTGTAATTTTTGTTTAATAATTTTTCTTGATAAAGATGAATAATTATTTGAATAAAAAACTGTTTTAGAATAAAATCCTGTTTAATTATTTTATAAAAACGACAGTTTTTAGTTTAATATAATGAGTTCTGTAAAATATTTTACTATGTTAATTATTATTTAATAAAAAGTATATACATACATACACAATCACGCCATGTACCCAAAAGGGTGTGGCACAAACTCTTTTATCATCCAGAAATCAGTCGCCTCTAAACATTCCTATCCAAACAAGCAAGTTTCGCTTCATCCACATTCATAATTCCTCCTCTCATACATGCTCTTTTATTCCTACTACTTGGAAACTATCGCTCACGCAAGCCAACCCTCTCAATCATACACCACTCCAACTACTCATCGGGCGTCCACGCAAACGTATACCATCAAAATCATTCAAATAAATCTTTTTAACCAAACGTTCATTAGACATTCGCTCAAGTATGTGAATAAATTTAATTTTTTTATTAAAACATGAAATTAAACATAATTAACAGAACTCATTATATTAAAATAAAACGGCTTTAAGATACAGTTCTGTATTAATTTTTATTAATAATCGACGTTTCGACGTATTCTACGTACATCATCATCCGAAAAAATGATAAAAATGACAGTAAATACATGGAACATACTTTTTTCATAATTAGAATTAAATAAAAAGAGTTTGTGCCCAATGTCGTATTAATAACGTATGGGGTTCTGGGCGATGAAATTATATATTACAGAAAACCAAATTTTATTTAAATCAGTTTTTATAAATTTCTATTGCTTCTCTTATAAATCTGCTGTTAATATTGATGAAAATATTCAATTATAAATAAGATCATATATTTCTTGTAAACACCTAATATACGTATAGAAAGTTCGTATTGTCCGATATTAAAAAATAGAAGCGATAAAAAGCAAGTATGTAGAAAACTTTAATAAAATATTATTAAAAACTTTCCAAATAAGCAAGAAAATAGCATTATTATATTCTTTACATAATATTACTAAACATAATAATTTTATATGAAAAAAAAAACGTACCTAACCCACGAAAATATAATTTGACTTCTTTGCAAAAGATACTTAAATTCCTATACAAGATATAAGCATCCGCCAGTATATTTACTTTTGATGATAAAAAAATTTCAACGGCTGAAAGATTCGAATTTCCTGTGTTCGGAAGAGAGGGCACTAGGATCGTATTGTAGGATTTTCTCGTAAACCAAAATCCGGAATTGTACAATACGTCACATGACAGCACCGCTGTGTCAAAGATCAAACAGATTCCTAAATCGAACAAAGAAACAGACACACGCTACTTGTAGTCGGTGTCAAAAAGAAAAAAAAAATAACCAATTGACCGAAAGATTTCTTCTTTTTTTTTTTATTATATTTTTATTTGATCGGCCAAAGTACAATAATACGAAAAATAGATTTTATTTTAAGTTATAGCATTTTGTTTTTGCTTAAATCGCTGTTAATTTATTTTGATGAACTAATTATTAAATTATTAGTCAATTTCTAAATGAAGAAAAATGCATTGATCTTACCGGGGTTTGAACCCGGGACCTTCAGCCAATTTATATTTTTATTTGATCTACCAAAATACAATAATACGAAAATAAGATTTTAAGTTATAGTATTTTATTTTTGCTTAAATCGCCGTTAATTTATTTCAATGAACTAATTTTTAAATTATTAGTCAATTTTTAAATGAAGAAAAATGCATTGATCTTGCCGGAGTTTAAACTCGGGACCTTCAGCCGCGAAAGCACAATGCAATGTGTAACATCTAACAATTAATTTACGTTTCAAGGTATGAATTTTATTTAACAATGCATATGAATATTACATACATACATACATACACAATCACGCCATATACCCAACAGGGTGTGGCACAAACTCTTTTCATCATTCCGTAATCAGTCTCCTCCAAACATTCTTATCCAGCACAAGCAACTTTCGCTTCATGCACATTCATAATTCCTTCTCTCATACATGCTCTTTTATTCCTACTACTTGGAAATTTTCGCTCACGCAAACCACCCTCTCAATCATACCACTCCAACTACTCATCGGACGTCCACTGGGCAAACGTATACCATCAAAATCATTCAAATAAATCTTTTTAACAGCAAACGTTCATTAGACATACGTTTTTAACTTAATTATATTTTTTAATACCGTTGCACAACTAGACACATTTAACAAATAGACAATCATACAATTCGTTTTAAAAAGTAAAACTGTACACCTAATATTTGTCGAATTTAAGGATGAAGCTATTTATACATACGGTATGTATACGCAATTAGCTATTTATACATACTAAAAAATAAAAAAACCTAAAAAACCTACTGTATGTATAAATAGCCAATTGCGTATACATACCGTATGTATAAATAGTCACTTTCCAAATTTAATAGGGTAGTTTTTATCTAAGACAGACGCGCGTCAGCAAGAATTGCAGAAATGTGTTTTGTGCTGAAAGTAGGGTTGGTGGTGTAACATTGGTGATCGCCTGATCGATCTGATCTGAGATGATGCTTTATTCGTTTTCTTCACACGGCGCGGCGCGGCGCGGCGCGGGGGAGGGATAAATTTGTTCTCTCGACGCCGTCTAGCCATACGGCCTTCGCGCGGTCGGTCATCTGTTTTATTTTATTTCCATCTATAGCCCGGGTTTATTTGAACGTGCAAAATCCTCACACGCAACTTTCTCCCCTACACACATACGTTGGCCCGGAACGAGCGAGAATTACGTATTCGAAAGATATTTAGGCCAGGTTGATACAGTGCCGTACCCTTATATTTTTATTTAATTTTTCTTTTTCATTATTATAATTAGGAACGTAAATGTTTCCAAAGAAGCCCGTTTGAGTATATACAATGCAGTTTTGGTGCCTACGTTGATGTATAGGGTAGTAAATGTTGGGTTTGGTTGCAAAAGCATAAACAAAAAAATACTGCTGTGGAAATGAGATTTTTACGTGGGGTAGCTGCGTGTAAATAAGAGAGATCGGGTACGAAATACGATTAGTGTATGATGAGTGTGAATTGCGAAGAAAATGTTGTAGCAAAAGTTGCCCCGTGTTAAGAGTCAGTTAAGATGGTTCGGTCATGTTGAGCGAATGTCTAATGAACGTTTAGTTAAAAAGATTTATTTGAATGATTTTGATGATATACGTTTGCAAGTAGACGTCCGATGAGTAGTTAGAGTGGTAGATGATTGAGAGAGTGGCTTGCGTGAGCAAAAGTTTCCAAGTAGTAAAAATTAAAGAGCATGTATGAGAAAAATTATGAATGTGGATGAAGCGAAAGTTGCTTGTTTGGATAGAAATGTATGGAAGAGACTGATTACGGAATGATAAAAAAAGTTTGTTCCAGACCCTCTTGGGTGCATGGCGTGATTGTGTATGTATGTATGTATGTATGTTATATAATAGTATGTATATTTATATATTATTTATATTTGTTATTATATTTCTGACAAATTTGGCAGTATACATTGCATTTCTTGCACTTCTTCACATATTTTCAATATTCTAATTAAGATTCAAGCAAAAATAAACAATACAACTGTCAATTAACTTAACATGACGTTATAATTTTTAATATGGCCACCGTAAATGTCACATTAAATACATTTGACATTGTAGTTATATTTGGCGCTGCCACCAAATTTGTATAAATATAACTAACTGCTATATAATAATGTCATTATTGTACTGGTAGCATAATAACCTCTTCCTACATAGGCAATATTAATATTATGATACGCTTAAAGAAAAATAAATATTTTAAACAATTATGATAATTTATGAATGACTTATGAATACATGACTTATGAATACAAATAAAAAAATATTCCAACGAAAAGTAATTGTTTTATTTAAAAAATTGTGTTTACTAGTTTAATATATTACACAAAATGTTACATTTTGTTTGTAACGCCTCTGTACGTAAAATATTACACGGAAGGGGGTGGGGGCTTATATAACAGTGGCGGAGAGAAAATGGCAGGGGCTTTAGCGGTAGCGCGCTTTCGTTTTGAAAATGGAATAAAATAAATGGCGCGAAGATGTAATGAAATGATAAGGTGACACCCGAAAGAAAATGCTAATAAATTTAATGGCGAATAAAATGCAAATGAAATGAATGGATTCCGCGTTTATATATGTATTTATATTCCGTATTTGTGGAAATAGAATGAGATTTTGACAAAGAAATATTCATATAGGAACATATCAGATTTGACGCGATACGACGCAACTGACGGTAAATTAATTGAGTTTTATTGTTCTTAAAATTACTTGATAATATTTGCTTTCCTCTGATATACCTACATTATTATCTTTTATTAAATCTGAAAATTATTTAACTTAAGAAAACAATCTCGCTGCAAAGTAATTAGTTATTAACATTATAATTTTAATAAATTAGAAACTATGAGCTATTATAAGAGTATAATTTTTGCTAATTAACAAAATTAATAAATAATTAAATATTAAATTTTAAATTACGTTTAATGTACTCATTAAAACTGAAAATAAGTGTTCAATAATAAATTGTTATAGGAATAAAGGAGAAACGAAATTGCTACATATAAATTTCATAATTTCCTAATAAAATTGTGACATGTTTCGTAAAATTTATCATCACATTTCGCCGGTTATGAAATGAAATATGAAATGATGATTCAGTTAACCTGGTTAATAGAAACACGTGTTAATTTTAACATAGTTTGTGGCTAGATAGTGATGCGTTTAATTTTGCTGAAAACTAATATTATTTGCATGTAAATTATTCGATTAATATAAAGTACAAATTTTACAAACTTTCAATTATTATTATTTATTCGCATTGCTCATATACAGGATGTAACAGAATAACTATTCCTAATTTTAACTGGAGTATCCTGGGCTCAGAATATGAAGATTTAATGCAAATCACTGAGATAAAATGTGGCTCCTTACTGAGCTACAGGGTGTTTTATATAAAAATTTAAAAACGATTTTTGCCCAGTACTTTAAAACTATTTGACGTATCCTTATCATACTTGGCAGGAAATGTAGGTACCGTACACCATACTAAATTATGTTAAATAAAAGTTTCTGGCTACTGCCAGTGGCGTACAACAAGGGCAAGTGAGAGGTTGATCCTTCCTAAATTCTACGCCACTGGCGGAATTGTCATTTTAGCACAATTTTTCGATTCTCCAATACTAGCTGTGTAAAAAACATACTCTTCCTTTGTAACGATAAAGTCACTGTTTTTCGAGATATTTAAAGTTAAACATAAGCTGCACCCTTGGGATTTTTTCAAAATTTGCTAAAAAAAATCTGAAAAAATTTAGTAAAATAGAGAAAAAAATTATCTACATAATATCTAGGTAACTTTTTCTCTGACTCATTTTGGTTTGGCTGGAAAAATTATTGAAAATTAATATTTTTTGCATTTTATTTTTTTTATTTTCAATAATTTTTACAGCCAAATCAGAACGAGTTAGAGAAAAAGTTACTTAGTTATTATGTAGCTAATTTTTTTCTCTATTTTACTGAATTTTTTCAGATTTTTTTGAGCAAATTTTGAAAAAATTCCAAGGGTGCAGCTTATGTTTAACTTTAAATATCTCGAGAAACAGTGACTTTATCGTTACAAAGGAAGAGTATGTTTTTTACACAGCAAGTATTGGAGAATCGAAAAATTGTGCTAAAATGACAATTCCGCCAGTGGCGTAGAATTTAGGAAGGATCAACCTCTCACTTGCCCTTGTTGTACGCCACTGGCAGTAGCCAGAAACTTTTATTTAACATAATTTAGTATGGTGTACGGTACCTACATTTCCTGCAAAGTATGACAAGGATACGTCAAATAGTTTTAAAGTACTGGGCAAAAATCGTTTTTAAATTTTTATATAAAACACCCTGTAGCTCAGTAAGGAGCCACATTTTATCTCAGTGATTTGCATTAAATCTTCATATTCTGAGCCCAGGATACTCCAGTTAAAATTAGGAATAGTTATTCTGTTACACCCTGTATAACGAGACAGATATACGTTTGTTACAAGAATAAGTTGAATCTAAAATTCAACAATTTTTTTTTCTATTCTTGTTGAACAATACATTTATTATATTTGCTAAGTCTGTTTTTAACACTTTGACTGCAAGGAAAAAAATTCATATAGCCTCTAGATCACACGAATCCGAACTTAGTTTATGTGGGTGTATGGATGTGCGTCGTCAGCTCGCACGGTCGTCAGACAAAATTTCGTGGCCGCAACTCCTCCTAGACGGTTCAACCGATTTTAATGAAATTTTCAGAATAAATTTGTCTAATACTCAAGATAGTGTCATGTGGTTTTATTTTTTTCTGGTGATTTCAACTTTCCGAGAAAAAAATTACTAAAGTTTTTAAAAATTCATATTGGCTACATTATTTATCCGATTTTGATCAGATTTTCAGAAAAGATTTCTCTAGTGCTCCCATTAATTATATAATTTTATTAATATCCAGTGTTGTCAACTTTCCGAGAAAAAAATTACTAAAGTTTTAAAAAATTTATTATGGCCATGTTATTTAACCGATTTTACTCAAATTTTCACAAAAGATTCTCCTAGTGTTCATATAATTTATGTAATTTTGACAAAATACAATGTTGCCAACTTTCCGAGAAAAAAAATACTAAAATGTTTAAAAATTCATTATGACCATTTTATTTAACCGATTTTAATCAAATTTTCATAAAAGTTTCTCTTAGTGCCTAAATAAATTATGGAACTTTAACAAAATACAGTGTTGCCAACTTATCGGAAAAAAAAATCACAAAATTTTAAAAAAATTTATTGTAGCTACATTCGATTTTGATTAAATTTTCAGAAAAGTTTCTCCTACTGCCCACATAAATTATAATATTATTAAAATACAGTGTTGTCAACTTTCCGAGAAATGTCAAAGTGGTCTGTATATGGATTTACCCATATACTTCTAATCTTGTTATATTTGCTATAGTCTGGTTTTTAACTAGGAGGAGTAATTTAAAATCTTTGCAAAATATTCGTAAAACACATGAAAATGATATCAGTATATTACCAATTTCGGTGGATAAATTTTTACCAAAAGTTGATTAAATTGAGATATTCATTTCCAAAATTTTATAACAATCGGTTTAGTCGAATTTGCTCTAGACGTGGCCATATACCGACAGACGGACATCACGCTAAAAACAATTGATTCGTGCTTATCTGTAAAAATCTCAATATGTCATATTTGGTATGATTACAATATCTACCTTTTCATATGTGAGACGGTCGGTAAAAAAGTAATATCGTTGTCATTAAAAATATATAAAAATTTCTGCGATATTACAAAAATACAATGGTATATTTTCTTTATTTCATACATATAATGTCGTAATTTTTTCGTAATGTTATCTAACAGCTTTACCAATATTTTTTATTTTTCTTATTTGAAAAGAGCTAACTGTAATATTTTTCAAATTGTCTAGCTAGATCTAGACAGATATATCAATATCTTTTATGTTTTGCTATATAATTTTTTTTCATTGCTAGAATCATATTTCAATTTTCGCTATGTCTTTCATATATAAAACCATCTGCAAGAATACAAAGCTCTTTGAATATGTCAATTTTTTTCCACTGAAAAACATTGATAAATTACGTATTTTATCGAGAATGTATAGTTATTTTTATTCTTTTAGCAAGCTTCATGATATACGTTGATTATAATTTATTGCTTATTGCATTTTAAAATTATTTCCTTTTATATGAATTTTATGTAATGAAAACAATAAAAATAAATAAAAACGTAGTGCATTGTTCAATTCTGTGTTATTCATTAAACTTTAAACAGATTATAGATTTTAATATAGACGACGTGTACTTATTGAATACGTATTTTCTATTTTAAATATAAATATTATTGAAAAATGTAAAGTTTAAATTTAATTAATTATTAAACTAAATTTCGGACATACATTTTATTTGAAGTGGGTTATATTTTAATAATTTGTTGTAGTCACAACAGAAGCGACCGTCATCGTATTAAACAAGACTAGAAGTATATGGGTAAACCCACTTTGATATTTTTCGGAAAATAGGCAACACTGTATTTTAATAATATTATAATTTATGTGGACAACAGAAGAAATTTTTCTGAAAATTTAATCAAAATCGGATAAATAATGTAGCCAATATAAATTTTTTAAAACTTTAGTAATTTTTTTCTCGGAAAGTTGGCATTACTGGAAAAAACCAAAACCACATGGACCATCTTGGACACTAGACAAATTTATCCTGAAAATTTCATTAAAATCGGTTGAACCGTCTAAGAGGAGTTGCGGCCAAAAAATTTTGACTGACGACCGAGCGAGTGAGCGAGCGAGCGAGTTGACGACGCACGCACATACACCCACATAAACTAAGTTCGTATTCGTCTGATCTTAGAGGCTATATGAAGGATTTCTATACAATTTTCTTTTTTTTTTGAAAATGTTACAGACACCGTACCAAACCCTATACCACTTTTTCCTTGCAGTCAAAGTGGTAATAAATCAATAGAATAGAAAAATTTGTATAACAACTACTGTAGTCATGGTAACTAAAACCAAAACTGTCTTGCCATAAATATGCCACAAAAATTATTTAGTCATATTGAAATTTTTTTTAAATAAAAGTTGTTAGTTATAAATATATTTTTACGAAATGTATCTGTGCTGCAAATGATTTTTTACTTATTATCTTAAAAATTCATAAAATTGGAAATACTGGTTCTAAGTAAAAGTAAAATCTAAATAAAAGGAAGCATATAAATTGAAGGTTAGAATGTGGTAAAGTTAGGTTAGGTAGGTATGTGTTTGGTGTCACGTTTGTTTAATCTATTATTCAGTGCACGTAAAGCCAAAGTACTTCCAAATCCACTTTATGAACATAAAAAGATGACGTTCGTTTCATTAATATGTGCGAAATTTTCCGGACGTTCAAACAACCACCAATCACAATTATCCGAATTTTCGTCATTTTTCTACATTTTCTTCGATGCACAACACTAAGAGAAAATTCTATTAGCTAGCGACAAAATAAAAAAATATATATATTTTATCTATTTATTACCACTTTGACTGCAAGGAAAAGTGGTATAGCGTTTGGTACGGTGTCTGTAACATTAGCAAAAAAAAAAATGTGTAGAAATCTTTTATATAGCCTCTAGATCAGACGAATCCGAACTTAGTTTACCGATTTTAATGAAATTTTCAGAATAAATTTACCTAGTACCCAAGATGGTCATGTGGATTTGGTTTTTTCCAGTAATGCCAACTTTCCCAGAAAAAAAATTACTAAAGTCTCTAAAAATTCATATTAGCTACATTATTTATCCGATTTTGATCAAATTTTCAGAAAAGATTTCCCTAATGCTCCCATTAATTAAATAATTTTATTAATATTCAGTGTTTCAAACTTTCTAAGAAAAAAATTACTAAAGTTCTCAAAAATTTATTATGGCCACGTTATTTAACCGATTTTACTCAAATTTTCACAAAAGATTCTCCTAGTATTCATATAATTTATGTAATTTTTAAAAAATTTTAGTAAAAAATCACAATTTTTTTTAAAAATTCATTATGACCATTATTTAACCGACTTTAATCAAATTTTTATAAAAGATTCTCCTAGTGCCTGAATAAATTACGCAATTTTAGCAAAATACAGTGTTGCCAATTTATCGAAAAAAAAAATCACAAAATTTTTTAAAAACTCATTGTGGCTACATTATTTATTCGATTTTGATGAAATTTTCAGAAAAGTTTCTCCTACTGCCCACTTAAATTATAATTTTAATAAAAATATTGTATTACCAACTTTCCGAGAAATGTCAAAGTGGTCTATATATGGATTTACCCATATACTTTTAATCTTACTTAATAAATAATAATAATATATAATAATATCCATAAATATATTTACAGTATATCACACAAACCGTATTCTCATCTCATTTATAAAAGTGATTTTTGTCAAAAGTACTTTTGACCGTCACTTAAAATCATTTATTAGGCATTTAAAAATAGTTTATTTAAATTTTATAATAGCAAATATAATAAAAATGATCCAAAATAGAAAAATTATTTATATTTGATGAAAAACAGAAGCAAACAGTTATTTTGAAATTAATAATAAAAGCACTTTTTCACGAAAAAGTGAGGTGAGAATACGAGCCATAATTTCTAAAAACAAAATTAAACACGTGTGTTTATTAGAGATAATATAAAAGTAAAATCAGTTGAATAAAAGCTGAAAGTGTAAAATCTAACAAATATATCAGTCATAATTAATCAGCTCATTAGTTAATGAAGCACAGTCGGAGTTGAGTCGAGTAGAACAGACAAAACCCACACCCACGGTACAAACCGTGATGACAAGCACAAAACGAACAAGTTTCAGTCAATAGATGATTTTTCGCACCATCACAAACGAATCACTTGCGCGCCACCTGGCACCGTGTCATAATTACGATCGCGAGCGCGCGGCGCTCGCCAGTCCAAAGCAAAAATGAAATGAAATAACACGATCGCAGGCAGAAGGACATTTCCTGATAATGTCCAAGAGTCCGGGAGTCGAAGCGTGGCAAATTCAATTCAATTTTCCGCGCGTCTGCACAATCACAAAGCTGGTGTGTGACACACGGTGTGCGCGGCGCGGGTGAGAAGCAGGAACCGGGAAACAGTCCCCGGATTCTCGGTTCGGTTAGGTTAGATGTCCGAAGTGTGATATGCGACGGCTGATACACCGCGGTACGATTCGACGCGAAGCGAAGCGACATGGCGCTCATTACAAGAAGTTGTCGACGCAACAATAACTAAATTAAACACAGAGAAGGATTCGTCTAAATTTTGTTTTTTGTTTTTTTTTATAATAAACAGAGCCAACAAATTGTGAAATCTCAAATCTCAGAATAATATACAGTGTGTAAAGTGATGAGGTTTCCCATAGGGAAAAAAATTTTAATATGACTTTTTAGAAAAAAAAATTATTCTTTATAAAAAAATTTGCTTCTATCAAAACCCCTTATAGTCAAAGAAAAATCCAGTAATCACTTAAGATAAGATCAAAAACTTGATATTATGTCGAGTTGTTGATTTTAAATATGATTAAGCCCGAATGTTATACACCAGTATCGTGTTACCCATGGATTACTTGTTAATAATAATAATAATTATATTTTGGCAAATTAATAATAATAATAATAATAAATAAAAAATAAAGCCCGTATTTTCACCTCACTTTTGACGTTTACTCAAAATTATTTATTAAGCAATTTATAATAGTTTATATAAATTTTATAATACCAAATATAATAAAAATGATCATAAATAGAAAAATTATTTACATTTGATGAAAAACAGAAGCAAAAAGTTATTTTGAAGTTAATGATAAAAGCACTTTTTCACCAAAAATTGAGGTGAGAATACGGGCCAATGTCTCTTGCATGACAAATATTTTTAACATTTTTCACACGATACTGATGTAACATTCGGATTTAGTCATAATATCAAGTTTTTGATCTTATCTTAAGTGATTACTGGATTTTTCTTTGACTATTAGGGGTTTTGATAGAAGCAAATTTTTTTATAAAAGATAAGGAAACCTCATCACTTTACACACTGTAAAAATCTCGATATTTCAAAGTTGGTACGATTACAATACTTCTCTTATCATATGGTGATATAAAGATCGGTAAATAATAATATCGTCTGAAAACACTAGAAACCTATAAACCCGCACGTAAAAGAATTTGAATTGGAAAAAAATATGAGGACATTGAACGTAGATCCTACTTCTTACCAATTCCGGACATAAATTCATTCATCGGACGCACATTTATTCAATAAAACTTTGTCGTCTATCATACACGTCTACGCATACAGTCAGGTGAAAAACGAAAAATTTCACCTTGCATCGCATGCTGACACGCACACACTGTCCTGAAATATTAATCCTCTTCGGCTAGCGCACGTGTTTGAGCATCGCATATATGAATAGGGCCACCGCGCGCGTTTTTAATATTCAGAGTCGTTGGATATTACGTGGTCGAGTAGGTTAATATGGCCGCGATGCTTTTCGAAGCATCCCGAAATGGCTCATACAAAAGCACGTTAGCTCGAAGGATTCTTATGATAATAACCGACTCCGTGGGTTATTTTGCTTCCATGCAATATAAAAGTTGGCGGTTGTATAAATGCGCGCATATAGATATAATTAAACGATGGTTTCGGATTATGGAAAACGGTTTGGAGTTTTTGTGTGTGGTTTATTGGTGAATAAAATGAAAATGGTCGGTGTTGTGTGAAGTTTTATATTCTGGAAGTTATTATTGTCAAATTTAAGTTTTTATGTGTTTGAATTTTTGTTAGATAATGTTATATTTACTAGGAAATGTTGCAGTGATATTTATTTGAAAATAATTTTACATACATAGATACACTCTAAAAAACCACGAGACTATATGATGTCCTATATTTCTAGATATAATTACTAAAATGCTGTAATTTTAACATAATTGTTTTAAAATACATAATATCAGAACAATTACAAACATTATGTAATATGTAATTATAGTTTTTTTTTTTTTTTTTAGTAAATTTACAGAACTTCAGTACATTTGCTGTCAGGAATTTTCCATAAATATGTAAAATTTGTTTGAATTTATAATATTATTGTTGGTATAATTATATACATTTCTAAATTTACATAAAGGATGTATTTTGAATTAAATAAATTTCACTTAAAATATTTTATTTTTCATTATTTTGATGAATTATTACAGATATTAATATGCAAGCTGTACTTTTACATAATTCAAGAAGTTCTATCAACAATATGTAATTCTATATTAAGTATGTGATGCAATTTGCAGAAAGTAAGTAATTTTACATACTTGTTAGTTCATTTTTACTTATTTTTATATGATTATTATAAATTTTAGAAAAACTATAGAATTCTGTGATAGAATTTTATGTACGATGAGACAAATTACATAAAATGAAAAAATAATCACGTGACCGTGAGAATATTTCACCGCTTGGAGAATCAACCCCCCCCCCCTCCAAAGACCTGACTTAAAATTTGGACAATCGAGAAACTTGTGTCGATAATTCAAGTGTATATTTATAAGTTCCGTCGTATTGCCCTTATTTTGTTCGCGTAGCATTATGTAGATGTTAGATTTTGTGCTAGCGTGATTATTACGTACTTATAGCACGATATATGGATGGATTATACATAATTTCCCTTATCCTCCTGGTCAGGGCCACTTTGATGTATTACACTTTCAAACGAAATTTTATTTATAAATTATATTTTATCTTGACGTACTTCGCTGGATATTTGATCTTTTTCTTATACTTTATTTCTAATATAAATTTTAGTTGACTTTACTAAAAAAAAAAAAACTACACCATTGCGTAGAATGTTTTAGATAAAGTCAAACTAATTATATTTTACAATAATGACCACTATAATAACTATATTTATTTATATAAATTATGTTTGTATAAATAATATAACTTAATTATATATAAATATGAAAATATTTAGTAGTACATACATATTATATGTGTTCTTATCACAATAAAATTTTTATTTAATACTATATTCAAATATAAAAATATTTTTGAAAAACAAGGTTTTTTTTTTTAAAAACATTTGTTAAAATAACAGATACATGCGGTTTTAACGGAAATACTTCACAATAATATAGGTATTGTTTGGACTCATAAAAGTTTTCTTCTCATTTCCGGTTAGCCAAAAAACAAAATGGCGTTTTTTTTAAAAAAAACATTTTGTTTACTTTTTTAAATGTAACACCCTGTATATTTTCTGATGAGACAAAAGCCACTTCTTTCAGCTATAAAATTTTTTTAAAATCAATGCAGAATTAACTGGTTGATTAATGTTTAAGCATACGCCTACAAAATCAGCTCTGGAAATGTTTTGACGTGAATGTCATAATTCTCATTTCTGAGTTTTTTCACTAGATTTCTTGCATAAAAATGGTATTTTCCGATAAAGAAAAGGCAAATATTGTCCTTTATTTCACTGAAACTAAAAAATTATTGATAATTAATTGTTAACTGCTGATTTTGCAGGCGTATGCTTAAAAATGAATTAATAGTTAATTCTGCATCGATTTTGAAGAAACGAATACCGGCATGTGGCTGAAAGAAGTGGCTTCCGTTTTGTTTTTTGGCTAACCGGAAGTGAAAGAAACACTTTTATGAGTCTAAACCAAACTTGTGTCATAGTAAAGTATTCCAGTGAAAACCGCATGTATTTGTCTTTATTCGTTTAAAAGTTATAAGCTCTTGAAATACCGGAATATATAATGGGACACCCGGTATATAAATCAAAATATTTGACAAAGCATAAGTACTTAGCCAGTTTGTCGAGAATGAATATTTGTGATGATGAAAAGAGTTTGTGCCCTTTTGGGTACATGGCGTGATTGTGCATGCATGTATGTATGTATATATAAATATTTGTGAAAAAAAATAAGTCAAAAACCAGATAATATATCATACTTCAAATGTGCTTTCTGATTTTGGATTCAGATGAAAAGTAAAAATAAAAATTCCTGAAAAATACTCAAAGACTATTCTTTCACCCCAAAAAACCACGGTTTGATATCTTTGATAATGTCACAGAAAGAAAATTAATAAAATTAGTCAAATTTTTAGGCTTTGAAATGAATGTATAATCCCCTGAATGTAAACAAATCTATAATAAACAAATACATTTTCAAACAATACTTCTTTGCAGTTAGTTTATGCATTTAATAAAGACAATATCAGGCCGCAGTTTTATCTAAGTGACTTCCTGTTGCAAACACACATACGTGCACACACACACACACACACACACTTAGAAAGATACATCGTTTAATGCCATAATCCTATTTTGTACAAGCATCTAGACATCTTAGAGCATTTTCATTACGCTTGTTTACGATGAATACGAGGCATCGTACAAACTTTATGTGACAAATATATGATTCTATGCTCCACTGTTGCATCGCACTACCAAGAACATTTATCTTCGCCAGCCAAGTTGAAAAGTTCACTACGTGCACTATTCTATTCTTATGTTATAACAACGATAAAATACAGATTAAATTTCATATTTTATCTATTAAATTTATTGAGAAAATCATCCTGTATTTACTTTATAAATGTTTTATAAATAAAAGAATAAATAGTCTATGGCCTTATTGCATAAATAAACATAAATACATATCTACATACACAATAACGCCATGTACCCAAGAGGGTGTGCCACAAACTCTTTCCATTGTAGCAAAAGTTGCCGCGTTAGTCAGTTAAGATGGTTCGGATATGTTGAGCGAATGTCTAATGAATGTTTGCTGTTCAAAAGATTTATTTGAGTGATTTTGATGGTATACGTTTGTGTGGACGTCCGATAAATAGTTGGAGTGGTATGATTGAGAGAATGGCTTGCGTGAGCGAAAGTTTCCAAGTAGTAGAAATAAAAGAGAATGCAATGAGAAAGGAATTATGAATGTGGATGAAGCGAAATTTGCGTGTTTGGATAGAAATGTTTGGAGGCGACTAATTTCGGGTTGATGAAAAGAGTTTGTACCACACCCTTTTAGGTACATGGCGTGATTGTGTATGTATGTATGTATGTATAATATTAAACACTAATTATATTCGACACATGTAACATTAGCTAATTATATTCTGCTATAAGTGTGTTTTTTGTTTATTTGTTCTATATTTTATTTTATATGTATCTATAAATGTATTTTTATGTATACATATTTGTATCTACTGAAGAAGGCAATAGTAATTGCCAAAACGTTGCCGTTGGCATAAACGATAATAAAATTATTTAACTGACTGAATTCCATCTATTACTTATTATTTATTTTATATTTTTTATATTATCTCAGGGAACGTTAAAAGAATTGATATGTAATACATTATAATGTTTTATAAAAAAAAAGAACGTACTAACTTATATTTTATCGACAAGATGTCAATCAATCCCTAATACATACACATACATACATACACAATCACGCCATGTACCCAAAAAAGTATGGCACAAACTCTTTTCATCATTCCGTAATCAATCGCCTATAAAAACATTCCTATCCAGCACAAGCAACATTTGCTTCATCCACATTCATAATTCCTCCTCTCATACATGCTCTTTTATTCCTACTACTTGAAAACTTCCGCTCACGCAAGCCACTCTCTCAATCATACCACTCCAACTACTCATCGTACGTCCAAACAAAATAAACTTCCTTTTTCTCAGCAACTGCTTCTTTCACCTGATCATTCCACCATGCATTCTTCGAACACGAGCCTAATATTCTTTCCCAAATCTAATTCAAAAATTATCTTTCTGACTTCCCTTACATAGGCAACAAATACCTTAAATAAAACATCAACATAATACAGACTTTACATAGAACTAATGTTGTGTAACACTTACCAACCAGCAAATATACACAAACAAAATAAATAAATAGGTAAGTGATAAATGATTATGGAGTTGGTTGAATCCAAAGCGGTGATTTAATTAATTATAAGTCATGGTGGTATTAAATTATTCGTGACAAAGGTTGAACGTTTTGGCCGCTCGCAACTTCGACACGTATG
The DNA here is from genome assembly GCA_963966155.1 of Clivina fossor. Classification (NCBI taxonomy): domain Eukaryota; kingdom Metazoa; phylum Arthropoda; class Insecta; order Coleoptera; family Carabidae; genus Clivina; species Clivina fossor. Next base: position 2,287,891 of record OZ014560.1, read on the forward strand.
TATAAATACGGATACTGAATCTTAATAGAGACGCATTTGTTTCAACGTTATAATTATACTAAAACGTAATTTTGTTACTACGATTGTGTTAAATGCGGGACGTCGTTGAGAAATATTATTCTATTTCAGCGCTAATAAACCTCACTACCTAATTGCTAAAGATGTTTTCTTTTCACAAATAAATTCAGTTTTTTTTCTTTTTATTTAATTTTATAAGTTTATTTTATATTCTTAATTACATACATACATACATACACAATCACGCCATGTATCCAAAAAGATGTGGCACAAACTCTTTTCATCATCCCGAAATCAGTCGCATCCAAACATTCCTATCTAAATAAGCAACTCTCGCTTCATCCACATTCATAATTCCTCTCTCATCGCATGCTCTTTTATTCCTACTACTTGGAAACTTTCGCTCACGCAAGTCACTCTCTCAATCATACCACTCCAACTACTCATCGGACGTCCATGCAAACGTATACCATCAAAATCATTCAAATAAATCTTTTTAACAGCAAACGTTCATTAGACATTCGCTCAACATGTCCGAACCATCTCAACTGACTCTAACACGGGGCAACTTTTGCTACAACATTTTTTTCAATTTCACACTCATCATACACTAATCGTATTTTGTACCCGATCTCTCCTATTTACACCACATACCCCACATAAAAATCTCATTTCCACAGCAATCATTTTTCGTTTTTGCTTTTGCAACCAAACCCATCATTCACTACCCTATACATCATAACGTAAGCACCAAAACTGCATTGTATATACTCAAACGAGGAGCTACTTTGGATACATTTACATTCCCAGCAAAAGTTCCCAAAGCACCCAAAACCTTACAACCTGCATTAATTACACATGGCGTATTATATCTTAAATTAAAGTATTTTGTTTTTGCTTAAATTGCCATTAATTTATTTTGATGAACTAATTAATTCATTAGTCAATAATTTAATTAGTTCATCAAAATAAATTTAATGGCGATTTAAGCAAAAACAAAATACTATAACCTATTATAAGTTTATATTTAAATAAAAAAAAATTAACATACCACGTTTTTAAATCTGGACTAAAAAGTATAAAATAATTTTTCCTAGACCCATACAGATTGTCCTGAAAAGTTGTGATTGTGAATTTTTAATAGCTATGACAATACTTGTAAGATTTAAAACGAAAAACGTGAGGCGCATGCAATAGATAATAGTAAAGAGTGTAAGGAGTAGCTGTCGTTGCGCTCCACGTTTTTCATTTTATATATCAACATAAAACTGAGTATTTACTCTTCTGATTTTTTATATATCTACAATTAAAAAAAAAAATTGTGTTGCAATCCACTTTTTACAGACACTATAGTTAAATTTATTTTGGTTAAAAAACTACTTATTATTTAGTGACAAATAAATTCTTTTTTTAATAACGTTTTCTATTTTATAAAATATATAATTATAGCAGTAATTTCTGGTAAGAGATAAAATCTAATTTATTATATCATAATTAAATAAGTTAATTTACAATTTTAGTATAGAGAACGTCAAAATCTATGAATATTTTAAGAGAAATTTAATTTACATATTTAAATTGAAATATATAAAGTACGCTAAACCAATTTATCTTAACATATCATCTCCTAAGCTTCATAATAGTTCCTGTTAATTGACTTATTCAATTACTTTAATCGAATATTTCTTTTCTAAAATAAATATAAAATACGATATTCAATAAAAAAAACTATATATTCCCAAAACAAAGTAATTTTGTGTATATTAATACTTATTTTTGTCTAATCAAATATTTGACTTATAAAGATTTTTACAGATAACCACGAATTAGTCATATACGAATCAACGAATCAACTGTTTTTAGCATGATGGCCGTCTGTCGGTCTGTGAATACGTATATAATACAATAAGACGAGTGATATTATTGTTAAATAATAAATAATGAATCTGAAGAGCAACTGAGAAAGATGATTGATAGAATTAATGTTGTTGGTAAAGTTATGAATCTTGTGTTGAATATTGATAAGTGCAAAGTTTTAGTTTTTAAGAATGGTGCACGTTTAGAGGAGGTAGATGAATTTGTGTATTTGGGTAGTTTGTTGTCTAGAAATAGCCGTTTTGATCGTGATATTGAAAAAAAAGTAAATGCCGGTTGTAAGGTTTTGGGTGCTTTGGGAACTTTTGCTAGAAATGTAAATGTTTCCAAGAAGCCCCCCGTTTGAGTATATACAATGCAGTTTTGGTGCCTACGTTGATGTATAGGGTAGTGAATGTTGGGTTTGGTTGCAATAGCATAAACGGAAAATGAAGGCTGTGGAAATGAGATTTTTACGTGGGGTATGTGGTGTAAACAGGAAAGATCAAGTACGAAATAGATTAGTGTATGATGAGTGTGAAATTGAAAAAAATGTTGTTGCAAAAGTTGGTGTTACTCAGTTCGGACATGTTCAGCGAATGTCTAATGAACGTTTGCTGTTTAAAAGATTTGCATGAATAAAATAAATTTGATGGTATATGTTTGCGTGGACGTCCGATGAGTAGTTGGAGTAGAATTATTGAGAGTGTTTTGCGTGAGCGAAAGTTTCCAAGTAGTAGGAATAAAAGAGCATGTATGAGAGGAATTATGAATGTGGATAAAGCAAAAATTGCTTGTTTGAATAGGAATGTTTGGAAACGACTGATTTCGGGATGATGAAAAGAGTTTGTGCCACACCCTTTGGGTACATGGTGTGATTGTGTATGTATGTATTTTTTTAATAAACTAAAAATTAGGTTTAACATTTTTTTTAAAAATTGTTTCGTATTTTTAATTCAAAATTTGTATGGTAACTTTAAATGCCATTCTAAAACTTTTCTCAAATAAATTTTTTCAAAATTTTTACAAATAAAATTTTTTTTAATGTTTAATACCGGAGTGGTATCAGTACTTCGAACTAATACATTTTTAGTTTTCAGACAAACATAATAATTTTCTAAAAACAAATAATAAATATTTGTTTTCCATATCATGCAGACTTTCTGGCGGATACTGTACATAAAACCTTTCCAAATATGAAAAATTTACGATTTGAGCATATATATATTTATTCACAATTCAACATTGTATATTGAAAACGGTATAAAAAAAAGAAGTAAAATTCCTATTGAATAAACAATATAAAACTTATCAAGAAATATAATAACAACATCTGCATAATTTCACAAACGAAAGCTAACCCGACACACAGGAAAAGAAACAACGTAAAGAAGAGAATACAGATGAAAAAAAAAAAGAAAAGAAAAGAAAAGAAAACTGAACACATAAAAGACGGTTTGGGCGCACAACATAAACAAACCAGCAACGGACTAAACAAAACGAAACGGAAGTGACGATCAGCCGAAACGGAAGTGGAACGAGCGAAGCGAAACGGAAAAAATAATAAGGGCAGGCAAGAAGAAGAAGAACCACACAACGACGCTACTCGACGCGCACCGTCACCCGGTTTCGCGTTTCATACCCGGTAAACAGCACACGCCGTGCCACCACCGGTCCCCGGAAATACGCAACCGGAATCCGGAACTTGGACGCCAGAACCAGAAACGGAGACGGTGAAAGTCTATCGCTTTTCACTGAGGGCATGTTTTTGCCACACTATCTAATTCTTCTAATTTCTAACCACCGTCATATATAATGAGATAGTTATTGTAATCATTCCAATTTCGACTTTCTAGACTTTTTTACAGATAATAATGAATTATTAACATTATTGTTATTAATGTTGTAAAAGCTTTTAATTCGCTACCTCAATCAATTGAAGACATAGATAATTTTAAAATCTTCAAAAACTGTTTGAGGACATACTTTATTCAAAAATGTTACTATGGTATTGCTGAACACTGCACATAAAATATTGTATTTAGTATTATTATTTAATAATGTACTTTGCTGTTATGGACAAATAAATATATTATTATTATTATTATTATTATTAGTCTTGCAGTAATATTAGTGTGATATCAATCTATCGATTTGCTTGTAGACACTTATAGAGACACGTATTGTTTGATACTAGAAAGTTGAATTTTGAGTATTTTTTAGTCCTACTCTTATAAAAATTAATAATAATAATAATAATATTTATAAGAAATAGATTAGTATATGATGAGTGCGAAATTGAAAAAAATGTTGTAGCAAAAGTTGCCCCGTGTTAAGAGACAGTTAAGATGGTTCGGAGCCATCTTGAGCGAATGCGTCTAATGAACGTTTGCTGTTAAAAAGATTTATTTGAATGATTTTGATGATATACGTTTGCAGGTGGACGTCCGATGAGTAATTGGAGTGGTATGATTGAGAATGTGGCTTGCGTGAGCAAAAGTTTCCAAGTAGTAAGAATAAAAGAGCATGTATGAGAGAGGAATTATGAATGTGGATGAAGCGAAAGTTGCTTGTTTGGATAGGAATGTTTGGAGGCGACTGATTTCGGGATGATGAAAAGAGTGTGTGCCACATCCTTTTGGGTACAAGGCGTGATTGTGTATGTATGTATGTATATTTATTTCGTTTTCCCCAATTATATATATATATATATATATATATATATATATATATATATATATATATATATATATACAATCATCAAAGTTATTATACATATATACACATATTTATTGTAAACAATGTAATTATAAAATATAATAACGTAATTAGAGAATTATTTATAGTAATCTTCTTTCTAATATTAAATATATCTAAATCATAACTTATAATAAGATTATTAACTATTTTTAACATTAAATTTAAAGGTGAAAACGAATTATTAATATTAAATACAATATGCCTAGGTGTTAAATTAACAGAAAGAACTTTAAATTGAATTGCGGAGCACAAATTGGACCATGCACAATCTGGATTACAAAATTAAATAGTAAAACTTGCCTTCTTTTTATTAAGTACGTTGTCTTAAAATTGGTATCAGTTAAAACCGTTTTTAAAACCGAGTTTGTAGAACCAACTATTATATTTAAATTATATACGTAAATATCTCGATATAATCAATATAAAAATGATAAAATTAACTAATTGGAGTGTAAAACCAGAAAGTTTCTCAACTTAACAATACCACATTTTTTTATTTTTCAACATAATTTTAATTACACATTTTCAAATAAAAACAGCAAAAAAAAACCAAACAAACAGATACAATAGAGAAAGAAAATGTGTGGCAAAAAGACACTACTATGATTCGGAACATTTCAGCCTAACTAGTTTATACCGACTTTTGTTCATCGGCCGTACAAAGTATACGTTTGTGCGAGCATCGAACAACTTTTAATATTGTTTACGAAATGAAAGTTGTACGATGCAGAAAAGGCACATTTACCGAAACCATACGCGAACTGAACATGCTAAAATTCAATTCGACTAAATTCCCATTCGTTTCCGTCTGCCTCTCTACTTCACTTAAACCGAACTCAAATTGTTATCTAAATTTCTTTACAGCATTTTTATTCATTTATTATTTCATCTATAGTCTAATTTTTAACTAGGAAAAGAGCAATTTAAAATATACTTCTGATTTCTAGTGACTTCTCTGATGTTTTCTTATAATATAAAACTTTTACATTTACTCCTTCTAGTTAAAAAACAGACTACAGTTGATCTATATTTTTTTCTAAATAAATATATATTTTCTACATATAAATGTGGAGCAAACTGTAAAAAACTTACAATGGTATAATTAATATTTTTGCAAAATCACGCAAATAAAATATATTTAATATTACGAATTATGTAAACAAGAAACTAAATTAAAATGTTAACATAAACATAAAATTTAAATAGATATGCATGTATATAATATATATATATATATATATATATATATATATATATATATATATATATATATATTATTTATTTGGTCAGAATATACAATTTCTGACCACCCTTAGCGATATACATTATATTTCTTAAACTTCTTCACACATATTTAATAATCAAATTCAAGCGAAAATAAACAATGCAATTGCCAATTAACTTGACTTAATAATTTTTACCACTTTGACTGCAAGGAAAAAGTGGTATAGCGTTTGCTACGGTGTCTGTAACATTTTCAAAAAAAAACAAAATTGTATAGAAATCCTTCATATAGCCTCTAGATGACGAATCTGAACTTAGTTTATGTGGGTCTATGGATGTGCGTCGTCAGCTCGCTTGCTCGGTCGTAAATCAACATTGTGTGATCGCAACTCCTCCTAGACGGTTCAACCGATTTTAATGAAATTTTCAGGATAAATTTGTCTAGTACCCAAGATGGTCATGCGATTTTATTTTTTTCCAGTGATGCCAACTTTCCGAGAAAAAAATTACTAAAATTTTTAAAAATTCATTGTGGCTACATTATTTATTCGATTTTGATCAAATTTTCAGAAAAGATTTCCCTAATGCTCCCATTAATTATATAATTTTATTGATATCCAGTATTGCCAACTTTCCGAGAAAATTTTCATAAAAAATTCTCCTAGTGCCTAAATAAATTATGCAATTTTAATAAAATACAGTGTTGCCAACTTATCACAAATTTTTTTAAAAATTCATTGTGGCTACATTATTTATTAATTTTGATCAAATTTTCAGGAAAGTTTTTCCTAGTGCCCATATAAATTATAATTTTATTAAAGATATTGTGTTGCCAACTTTCCGAGAAATATCAAAGTAGTCTATATATGGATTTACCCATATACTTCTAATCTTGTTAATATAGCCGTCGGAGATCGAAACAGTTCTTAATGTAGGCAAATCTACTGTTTACATACATGTATGTATTGCGGAATTGCATAAACTACTTATTATATTTTTGTCGAATTTTTTCTTAACACTTCAAGTTGTAGAATAGTGTGTATATGTACATATTATTTATATTTGTTACGTGATTTGTGAGAATTAATCTTTCTTTGGTCGAATATATATATATATATATATATATATATATATATATATATATATATATTATATTTTTAACTATTTAAACGAATCAACTTCTCTTGAACATGCAAAGCTCGATTTTTCTATTATTATTAATTACATTGCAAACTTTTCCATTTCATATAAGCTTTGAAAAATCAATTTAGTCCAATTAACATGAGATCTAAATAAGCATGAATAAACAATGCGTGCAAATAATCTAAAACAGGGCAGAAAACGTTGTCGTATAGTATAAGAGTTTGCATCACCATTGCCGTATTACACCGCAAGACGATAATCCGCTTAGCGGTTAACACGAAATTTTATTACATTCTCTCTCTGACGCTCTCTCTCTCTCCGTAGACCCCATCGATTTAAATATTTAGCTTGCGGGCCCCCACCAAACACTTAAGTCTGCTACATCGAAACAGTGTTGGCATTCATTTGTTTAAGATCGAAGCAAAACAGAAACGAACCGTCTTTTTCGATAGAGATTTTACAGGTTACAAAATTTCCAAACTGGTTTAGTCTAAAGTCTAAAACTTACAAAGAAAATAGATACTTATACAATTACTAATGCCTCCACTGTAAAAAGTTTTTCTGTAATTTTACAATAAAAGTTATGAGTAACAAAAATGGATTATTATAAAATTTTACATAGAACTTAATTATATAGCATGTAATATTTAACAAAAATTTATGTAAAATATTTATATATACATATATACTTATATATATATATATATATATATATATATATATATATATATATATATATAGGGTGATTTATAACGTCGGGAAAAAACTATACCGGATGATTCCTATGAGTAATCTAAATAAAAAATATCTAAAAAAAACCGTTAGAAGTTTATTACATGTAAAATCAAAAAAAAGTCATAAACTTCTGAATAATTGTAAAATTACTGTTTGATTTTCTAACATTTTGTTTAAACACTAGTAAACCAATTTACTAGTTATGACTTACTGAGTCCCGACAAAATTTGTCTTCGATTTTTAATTATTGTAAATTGTTTATTAAATATTTATTTATATGAGTACAATAATTTATAAACTAGTAAATTGGTTTACTAGTGTTTAAACAAAATGTTAGAAAATCAATCAATAATTTTACAATTATTCAGAAGTTTATGACTTGTTTTTTTTTCTGATATAATAAATAAGGCTAACGCGATTGATGTTACATGTAATAAACTTCCAACAGCTACAGTTCCATTAGAAAGCATTTTCGGACATATGTTTATTTGATGTTTTTTAGATTACTCATAGGAATCATCAGGTGTAGTTTTTCTCCGACGTCATAAATCACCCTGTACATACATAATTGTTTATATTTATCATTGAAAAACATATAGACAATCAAAGCATTATTTACTTGTCAAAAATACGTTTTTTGAAACAATTGTTTCAATACTTACTCCTATAGTTAAATATCTAAATAATCATACTTATAAATGACAATAATTAATAATTTACTAACCAAATTTTGAGTTTATGGAAAATTATTGTAATTTTAACACATTTTTTATGGTTATGTAACAAACTAACTCTGTTAGTTTTAGGCCCAATAGGCCACTAGGCCGAAATGCTCTGGGACTCAATGACACCAACCTTTCGAATAGATAAGCACATGAAGAAGATTTAAAATAAATCAAAAGCTTGCCGTTTGAAACTTAAATGAGTTTTATTTAAGAATCTTTCCACATTGAACTAATATACCCAATAATTTCTTACATAAATATCTTATCAGCCACTATAGTTAGTTCAATCATATAACTGATTTGTCATTTTCTTATATGTATCTTGTCCTGTAATTAGTCGCATAACTGTTGGGAAATAAAATCATTATTATTATTATTTATTTGTATTTGTACTTATGTTACTTAAAACAAAAATACAATAATTTAAAAATATAGCTCGTTTAACTAACATTTTCATGGATTTCGGTTTTACAGAATTAATTTTTAATTTTCTCGAAAATGTCGATATAAATATAAAATATGGAAAATATTTTGAGTGTTATTGGAAACCAATATAGAAATAAAATATTCCATCAATCGAAGCAATCACAAGGGGATAAAACGCGTTTGTAAAGTATTAAAAATTAATTGCGCATTGTGATGGTTTATTTAGCAAAATAATTACAATGCAAAAATGAAAATAGTATTTTATATGCTTGTATCATAATATATAGATGACTATTTACATATATGTTTTAAACAAAAACTCTCTATTTTAAATTATCAGCAATTATCAACATATTTATTCATTAAAATTTATGTGTATTTACAAAAAAATATTGTAATATAAAAAAACAAAAACCTAATTTCGAATAATATTATGTGCAAAATTTTAAAAACCATTTACAATATTTTTAAGCACAGTTTTTGCAAAGTACAAAGTAAATTTTAGTTAATAAATAAATTATTACATACATAAATATATACATAATCACGCCATGTACCCAAAAAGGTGTGGCACAAACTCTTTTCATCATCCCGAAATCAGTCACCTCCAAACATTCCTATCCGAACAAGCAACTTTCGCTTCATCCACATTCATAATTCCTCCTCTCATACATGCTTTTTTATTCCTACTACTTGAAAACTTTCGCTCACGCAAACCACTCCCTCAATCATACCACTCCAACTACTCATCGGACGTCCACGCAAACGTATACCATCAAAATCATTCCAATAAATCTTTTTAACAGCAAACGTTTATTAGACGCATTCGCTCAACATGTCCGAACCATCTTCACTGACTCAAACACGGCAACTTTTGCTACAACATTTTTTTCAATTTCACACTCATCATACACTAATCGTATTTCGTACCCGATCTTTCCTATTTACACCACATACCCCACGTAAAAATCTCATTTCTACAGCAGTCATTTTCCGTTTATGCTTTTGCAGCCAAACCCAACATTCACTACCGTACATCAACGTAGGCACTAAAACTGCATTGTATATACTCAAACGGGCTTATTTGGAAATATATACATTCCTAGCAAAAGTTCCCAAAGCACCCAAAGTACCTTACAACCAGCATTTACTCTCCTTTCAATTTCACGTTCAAAACGGCCATCTCTAGACAGCAAACTACCCAAATACACAAATTTATCTACCTGCTCTAAACATGCACCGTATCAATATACAGGCTGTAACAGAATAACTATTCCTAATTTTCAGAAATGATAGACATAAAGAAACATTTTTTATTAATAAACTAGTGTCCGGAATTTTTTTTTTTTTTTTTCGGCAGTCGATTGTAAAAAACACAACTTTATGTTATAACCCGAGAATTAACGGAGATTTATAATATCCGTTAAGACCATTTCATTCTACTCAAAAAAGTGCCTTAAGAATGTGAAAATTATTTTCATCTAATTTAAAAAACCATCGAGATATCGCCATTTATCAAAATACGGAAAAAGCGAACTTTTCGCCATAACTCGAAAACAAAAGACGATAGCTAATTTTTCTTTTCATAATTGAGTTTCTCTCAAAAAAAGCGATCGAGGATGCGCGGTCCATTTTCCATATCTCTTATAGTTTCCGAGTTCCCCTATGAAAACGTCCAAATTTGCCCACCCTGTACATCGTTACAACTTGTGTATCGAAAATGGTGGTCGTAACTTCGAACAATTTTTATAAAGTTTAATGCACTATTATTTCTAATAAAATGTTCTTTAACTTAACTACTCTTTGACGTTGTAATAATTAAAATTGTTTAACGATATCTAGTGTATCTTGACATCGAGAAATTTTCGGACACTAGTTTATTAATAAAAAATGTTTCTCTAAGTGCACTCTATCATTTCTGAAAATTAGGAATAGTTATTCTGTTACACCCTGTATACATTACATTCAGTTTTAGTCACCCTTCTCAAAAACTAAAACTTTGCACTTATCAACATTTAACACAAGATTCTTAATAATAAATTATTAAATGAAAAGAAAATTAATTTTTCTTTAAGACACTGTTTTCCAACAAAGCTAAACCGGTTTTTTCACTATATTAAAAATAATATCTGTTGAAAAACAAACACGGTAATAAATCAAATAGTGAATAAAAGGTGGGTTCATTTAGTGAAAAGAGCTCAGTGAAACATAAATTATAGGGCAGATCTTCTATTCTCTTAGCGACCTTTTGATGTGTTCCGGTCGGCAAAATAATAAGTCGCCAAGTTTATTTCAACTACCTCGACTCGTGTTCGAATAGTTTCAGAACTTCTATTATTTATACGTACACTTCAAATAACAAACTATTCAACGCTACCAACAACAAAATTTTCTTTATTCAAAATGTTTGTAGATATTTTAAAGTATTAATCACTTTAAGTTTGTTACTTTCAGTTTAACAACAAATTTGAAATATTGTTTTAGTCGAGAAGAAAACCTTTTCCTCAAATTTTATACACTGTAAAAAAAAATAGCGAATTTACAGAAAACTATAAATAATCAGTAATTTTAGTTTACTATAAATATTCTATATTTCTACCTCAAAATTCTGTAATTTTTACATAATTCATAATAATCATTAGTAAAATATAAAAATTTTAATATTTACTAAGAATTAATATTTGAAGAAGAAAAAAATTAAATATATGTTAAGGTATTATTTTATATAATAATATTTTGTAGAAAAATATATTTATAACATCGGAGCAACTACAGATACTGTAGCTTAGTATTTAAATAATATCTCATTTAAAATGTGAAATTGAAAAAAATGTTGTAGCAAAAGTTGGTATTAATCAGTTAAGATGGTTCGTTCATGTTGAGCGAATGTCTAATGAACGTTTGGTTAAAAAGATTTATTTGAATGAGTTTGATGGTATACGTTTGCCCAGTGGACGTCCGATGAGTAGTTGAAGTGGTATGATTGAGAGAGTGGCTTGCGTGCAGCGAAAGTTTCCAAGTAGTAGGAATAAAAAAGCATGTATGAGAGGAGGAATTATGAATGTGGTTGAAGCGAAAGTTGCTTGTTTGGATAGGAATGTTTGGAGGCGACTGATTTCGGGATGATAAAAAGAGTTTGTGCCACACCCTTTTGGGTACATGGCGTGATTGTGTATGTATGTATGTATGTATGTATGTATGTATGTATGTATGTATTTAAAATAAGTTTTATTGAAGAATTATTGATTCGTATGTTGTACATATACGTACTAAATTGTATTAAAATAATTTAATAAACTTCTAATTATATTTTTATTGCACATATGCTAATTTCTTTTACGTACGTTGAGATCCCAATTTAATTTGAATAAATTATTACAATTGATTCTTTCGTTTCTTGGTAATTGTAAAACAGTTATTCTAATAAAGTTAGAGATTAGGATATCGTTCCTTCCATTTCACGTTTCGTTTTGCGCGTGAAACGAAACCGCAAACTTTCACCGGAATTTATCTCATGTTCCGGGTCCCGCTAACGAGGTTAACCCACAACGCATGCGTACTACAGACGTTTTCAGTACGCAACGCTTTCCCTATTTTAATATCATGCAAAGCTCGCACTCACTTTTCTTCGTCCACTTGCAATTCTTTTTTCTTCTTCTTCTTCTTCTGCCATTGAAGAAAGAGAGAGAGAAAGAATTTTCTTACGACACGATTCAGTCCCAAAGCGTAGACACATTTTTCTTTCGTTCTTTTTTTCTTTAGTTCGTCTTTATTTGTCGCACATTTTTGTTGGCGATTTTCATAAAATAAATGGAGTGGAATGTTTGACGATTTGATTTTGCATTTTCTCAACTATATGTTTCTGTGTTAGAGTGTTAGTCTACTGTTTCTAGCTAGCCAATACAAACTTATTATGATTTTTATTGACACTTTAAATTTTTTTATAATTCTTCATATTTTTATGATGTACGAGTATATACAGTGTGTCCCCGGATTGAGTTCACTATAGGTGTAATCGGCAAAAAATTTAAGAAGTTCATTTCCATGTTTTGGGATTCCGCCCTGCTTTGTCTGAAAACAATTTTAAGCATATTTTTAGTTTTTTAAAAATCAAGGCGGACATAAAAAATGTAAAAAACTATTTTATATTCAGGTAAAGTGCCTTTTTGGTCAATAATACGGCATAATGTTCTTGAAAAAAGTTGTTCAGAATATGAAATTAGGATGAGGCTATGTGTACGGTATGTATACGCAATTGGCTATTTATACATACTAAAAAAAAAAAACCTAAACCAACCTACTAACCTAACCTACCCTAAATAGCCAATTGCGTAAAAACACTGTATGTATAAATAGCCATTTGCGCATACATACCGTATGTATAAATAGCCACTTTCATGAAATTATGGCTCTGTGCAAAATTTTAAAAAGATCAGTATAAAAAAAATGTGTCTGGACATAACGCCGACTAAGAACGCTACGCCGACCGTTCATTCGCATTTGCGCAAGCTAAATAAACAAAAGGTTGACGCTTGCACAAGCCAAAACGTTGGGGGTTGAGTAAAATCTGTCAATAGATCAATTTCATGCAAAATATCTATCAATAACAACGATTAGCTTGCGCAAATGCGAATGAACAGTCGGCGTAGTGTCCTCAGTCGGCGTTTTGTCCAGTCGGCGTTATGTCCAGACACTTTTTTTTGTAAACTAATCTTTTTAAAATTTTACACAGAGCCATAATTTCATATTCTGAACAACTTTTCTCAAGAACATTATGCAGTATTATTGACCAAAAAAGCACTTTACCTGAATATAAAACAGTTTTTTACATTTTTCATAACCACCTTGATTTTTAAAGAACTAAAAAATATGCTTAAAATTGTTTTCAGACAAAGCAGGGCAAAATCCCAAAACTTGAAAATGAAATTCTTAAATTTTTTGCCGATTACACCTATAGTGAACTCAATCCGGGGACACACTGTATAATTCGGTAAATAGGTGGCATATTTATGTCAAGACAGTTTTGTTCTTAGTTACCATTAACTACATTAGTTGTTGTTCTACAAATTTTCATATTCCATAAATTTATTTAATACAATGATAGTCGGTTCTGTGGTTTCTGTAATTATTATTTTTTTTTACAGTGTACTACAAAAACTAGTTAAATTTCACACTTAACTCAAAAAAGCCACTAAGAGCTATGGTGTACCGCAAACTCAAAAGTCACTAGATTTAGTATTGCCAATCCTGAAAACTTGAAAAAGTCACTATATTCTGGAAAAACTGAGAAAATCTAGAGTGATACAAGTCTACTCTTGATGAATTCATACATAAATTCGAATTAGATTTTATTTTTGTTGTATAATTAAAACAGACTTCTAATTTCATATCAATCATCACAACTGTCAGAAACAAACTGATTTGTCACATAATAAAAACAATATTTATACAAATAAAATTTTATTAATTTTGAATGTGTAACACAATATTTTGAATAATACGGCCTTAGGGTATAATATCACATATAAATCAATAAGATTTAACTGATATTAAAACATCATTGTCAAATCGGATTTAACTTTCAAATAAGCTTATAACATAAAATCGATAATTTATAATATTATTACTTAGATTTCCACTTTTTTACCAGGCCCCGCCTCTGCTGCTGTTGATAACTTTATACGGAAAAAACATAATTGTATTCACACAAATTTCCAATAATAAGATCTTTAAATATTTTGAATAAATTTCGTAAATTTTAAGCTTTTCTATACAGTGTGTAAAAAGATGAGGTTTCCTATAGGGAAAAAAAAATTAATATGAGTTTTATGAAAAAAACTTATTCTTTATAAAAAATTTTGCTTCTATCAAAACCCCTAATAGTTAAAGAAAAATCCAGTAATCACTTAAAATAAGATCAAAAACTTGATATTATGTCGAGTTGTTGATTTTAAATATGACTAAGTCCGAATGTTACATCAGTATCGTGTGAAAAATGTTAAAAATATTTGTCATACTTTTTAATTATTATTATTAATTTGCCAAAATATAATTATTATTATTATTAACAAGTAATCCATGGGTAGCACGATACTGATGTAACATGCGGACCTAGTCATATTTAAAATCAACAACTCGACATAATATCAAGTTTTTAATCTTATCTTAAGTGATTACTGGATTTTTCTTTGACTATTAGGGGTTTTGACAGAAGCAAAATTTTTTATAAAAAATAAGTTTTTTTCCTAAAACTCATATTAAATTTTTTTTCCCTATAGGAAACCTCATCACTTTACAGTTTACACACTGTATATTTGCACACAATTGATGTAAAATAAATATTTCAATTCTAATTCCTTATTTTACACATATATTTTTAGCGACCGTTATATCACATATAATAAAGAAAGTATTTTGAACGGTTAAATAATAAATATTTAAAAACTTTAGTAATTTTCATCTCGAAAAGTTAGCATCATTGGAAAAAATAAAACCACATTACCATATTGGGTAATAAATAAACCTATCCCTGAATATCAATAAAAATCACAAGATTTTGACAGACGACCGAGCGATTAAGCGAGCTATACCAAGTTCAGATTTGTCATCTAGAGGCTATACGAAGGATTTATATGTTTTTATTTTAATTTTATTATTAAAGAACTGTGTACACTGTACATACATACACACACAATCACGCCATGTACCCAAAAGGGTGTGGCACAAACTCTTTTCATCATCCCGAAATCGGTCGCCTCCAAACATTTCTATCCAAACAAGCAACTTTCGCTTCATCCACATTCATAATTCCTTCCTCATCGCATGCTCTTTTATTCCTACTACTTGGAAACTTTCGCTCACGCAAGTCACTCTCAAACATACCACTCCAAGTACTCATCAGACGTCCACTTGCAAACGTATACCATCAAAATTATTCAAATAAATCTTTTTAACAGCAAACGTTCATTAGACGCATTCGCTCAACATGTCCGAACCATCTTAACTGACTAACACCAACTAAGATGGTTCGGACATGTTGAGCGAATGCGTCTAATGAACGTTATGAAATGTTCCACTCAAAAATTACATTAACTGATTGTTATTATTATAAAACAAATATATAAGCTACAATCGGATTAAAAAAATATATTAAAATAATACTATTAAAACAAGATTAGCAATATAAATACGAAATCAAATATATCTACCCACATACATATTCTAGTATGTATTATCAAAGACATAAATTTCAATATAATCACAGTATTAGCACAGATTTCTACGAAATATTCTTCATTGATGACTGTAATAGATAAATCCACGGATTACCATATATTCCCCATATCAAAATTGTATATAATCATCAATGACGCAATACCACAATTTTCTTACCGTAATTAGATTTCGGGGAAAATGTTCGTGAAAAAATATGTACCGTACTGCATGAGATATTACTAGCGTTAGAAAATTATATGACCTACATGTATTATTGATCTGTAATATAACAACAAATGGGCCAATATTATTACACGAATATGTTATACCGGGTGTCTTAAACACTTTAAAAAGAACTTATTATTAATTATTACAAATAAATTAATTCAATTCAAGCAGGTACTTGCACTCAATAAAATATAAAATACATTAAAACAAAATTAGAAGTATATGGATGAACCCATATATAGACCACTTTGGCATTTCTCGGAAAGTTGATAACAGAATATTTTTATTAAAATTGTAATTTATGTGGGCACTAGGAAAAACTTTTCGGAAAATTTGATCAAAATCGAATAAATAATAAAATAAATTTTTAAAAAATTTTGTAATTTTTTTTCTGGATAAGTTGACAACACTATATTTTGTTAAAATTGCCTAATTTATTTAGGCACTAAAAAAATCTTTTATAAAAATTTGATTAAAATCGCTTAAATAAAGTGGTCATTATAAATTTTTAAAAATTTTAGTAATTTTTTTCTCGGAAAGTTGGCAACACTGTATTTTGTTAAAATTGCATAAATTATATGAATACTAGAACAATCTTTTGTGAAAATTTGAGTAAAATCGGTTATATAACGTGGCCATAATAAATTTTTTAAAACTTTAGTAATTTTTTTCTCGGAAAGTTGGCAACACTGGATATTAATAAAATTATATAATTAATGGGAGCATTACGAAAATGTTTTCTGAAAATTTGATCAAAATCAGATAAATAATGTAGCCAATATGAATTTTTAAAAACTTTAGTAATTTTTTTCTCGGAAACTTGGCATCAAAGGACATGACCATCTTGAGTACTAGACAAATTTATCTTGAAAATTTCATTAAAATCGGTTGAACTGTCTAGGAGGAGTTGCGGCCACAAAATTTTGTCTGACGACGCACATCCATATACCCACATAAACTAAGTTCGGATTCGTCTAATCTAGAGGCTATATGAAGGATTTCTATACAAATTTTTTTTGTTTTTTTTTTTTAATATTACAGACACCGTACCAAACACTATACCACTTTTCCTTGCAGTCAAAGTGGTAAAAAAAAAACACTTACACAAAACTGGATAAATATCATATTTATGCACTAAAGAAAAATTGTATAGAATTTTTTTAGTCATATTAAAATGTTTGAATAAAAACGAAGGCCTCACTTTTAAAAGTGATTTTTGTCAAAAGTATTTTAACATTTATCTAAAATTACTTATTAAGCAATTTTAGAAATACTACTCATATTTGATAAAAGGTAGAAATAAAAATTTATATTATAAATATTATAAATAAATAAAAGCACTTTTTCATAAACAAAAGAGGTGAGAATCCGGGCCAAAATCTTTATCTAACACTCGGTATAACAAGAACAAGCTAATATTATTACACAAATGAGTTATATGTTATTATTCCTCGTTATAAATTGCATGGCCTGTAATACGTTTTCTATGCAATTATTGCATGTGAGCTGCCTTTTTTGTTTTATCCCGAGAAACGATGTAATTCCAATCTATGCAAAAACTAACTAATAATAATGAAGGTGGAGTTTATGGAAAATGCGATACATGCGGTTGCTTTATTAAGCATTTTTTTTCTGCATTCTCTATTGATTATCAATTTTCATATAAATTATAAAATATACAGCAACAATTTCTATTTCGCACGTGATAAAACATGTATAACATGCAACATTTAATTTCCACTCTATGAAACATTGTAATTGTTTTAAATTTTTTCGAAATATAGTAAATTATTGGCATTTAATTTTTATCTTGATTTAATTATGCTTCTCAATTAATGTATAGTGGCGACAAGATAAAAAGATAGGAACGTCATCAATTTTTGTCACTAGGCAAATAACGTCACTCACTACTATGATTATATGAGCTCGCGTATAGCAAACAGGGGCATTAATGGCCCATTATTTTCCTTTTTTTGTTCAAAATATGAAACTAAATTGCCAACTAACTGTTAACATCGCCTAGAGTCTAGGCCCTAGACCATCTTTTTGCCATAATAAATTACAAAAATACACATTCAAAATATAACGTCAAATGAACTAATATAAACGTACCGTGACTTTTGACATTGTGGTGTGAACAGGAGAGATCGGGTACGAAATAGATTAGTGTATGATGAGTGTGAAATTGAAGAAAATGTTGTAGCAAACGTTGGTGTTACTCAG
Organism: Clivina fossor; assembly: GCA_963966155.1. Taxonomy (NCBI): domain Eukaryota; kingdom Metazoa; phylum Arthropoda; class Insecta; order Coleoptera; family Carabidae; genus Clivina; species Clivina fossor. The sequence goes on from OZ014560.1 coordinate 2,306,442, forward strand.
TTAAGATGGTTCAGACATGTTGAGCGAATGCGTCTAATGAACGTTTGGTTAAAATGATTTATTTGAATGATTTTGATTTTATACGTTTGCTTGGACGCCCGATGAATAGTTGGAGTGGTATGATTGAGAGAGTGGCTTGCGTGAGCAAAAGTTTCCAAGTAGTAGGAATAAAAGAGCATGTATAAAAGAAATTATGAATGTGGATGAAGCGAAAATTGCTTGTTTGATTAGAAATGTTTGGTGGCGACTGATTTCGGGATGATGAAAAGAGTTTGTGCCACACCCTTTTGAGTACAATGCGTGATTGTGTATGTATGTATAATATTTCCTGTAATAGTCTAATTCGAAATATATAAATATTTTTAAAAAAATGCAATCAATAAACAAAAAAAAATTAGAAAAATGCTGGCTAATGTAAAAAAAGTCGCAAAATAAAAATGCATTTTACTGTTGTAGCAATAACAGTGAACAAAGCAGAATTATACTCAATTTTAAACAACTTATGTTGCAATGAAACACCAGTTTATTTCTAAAAAAAAAAAATTAAGAAAAATGTAGCACAAGTAATTTGAACACCACTTTATAATTGCAATGTAAATCCCGTGTGCGAATATTTATAAGTTTCTTTTGTCTGAAATTCGCTCGGCCGCCGAAAAACGAATTCAGCTAGCCGCGGCGAACAGTTGACGATCGTAAGATACGGCACGCTTGCAACGGGGAAGAACACAGGCATTATCCCCGGGAAAAAATCCCAGATCGACGAATGGAATTTAATTTTTCCTCCCCCAAAACACCAAATCATTCATCAAATTCATTTGTCAAATAAATTCGCTGTACAAGTTGATAAAATTTTCGTTCTCTCCCGATATTTACCCCCACCGAACTGATGGGTATGCACGTCACGAAAACGTCCTGAATTTTAAGTTCGAATAAAATGCGCAATGTTCGAAAATGTTTGGCGCTGCGTTATGCCACTCCCCCACCCCACCCCCTCCCTCTAACCCTTTTCTAGCCCCCATTTATCAGTCATACTTCAAATTGTTTCCGTAATTAAATATTTGCGCTACACTGTTTATTATTTCGTAAATCTAATCATCAAATTGTCCAAACAGATATACTGTAATTTCATTTCAAACTGTAATCATTGACGTCAGGACTGTGTTGATAAGTAAAATACTTCTCCAAGGCGTCTATTGAAAAAAATGTTAACAATAGTTAATATACTATACAGGGTAATTTATGACGTCGAGGAAAAACTACACCGGATGATTCCTACGAGTAATCTAAATAAGAAAATTCAAATAAACATATGTCCGAAAATGTTTTCTAACGGAACTGTAGCCGTTAAGTTTATTACATGTAACATCAATCGCGTTAGCCTTATTTATTATATCACAAAAAAAAACAAATCATAAACTTCTGAATAATTGTAAAATTACTGATTGATTTTCTAACATTTTGTTTAAACACTAGTAAATCAATTTACTAGTTATGACTTACTGCGTCCCGACAAAATTTGTCTTCGATTGTTAATTATTGTAAATTGTTTATTAAATATTTATTTATGTGTGTACAAAAATTTATAAACTAGTAAATTGGTTTACTAGTGTTTAAACAAAATGATAAAAAATCAATCAGTAATTTTAAAATTATTCAGAAGTTTATGACTTGTTTTTTTTTTCCTGATATAATAAATAAGGCTAACGCGATTGATGTTACATGTAATAAACTTCTAACGGCTACAGTTCCGTTAGAAAGCATTTTCGGACATATGTTTATTTGAAGTTTTTTATTTAGATTACTCATAGGAATCGTCCGGTATAGTTTTTCCCCGACGTCATAAATCACCCTGTATAGTGCAAACTATTAAAAATGTTTATTCCTCAAAGATATCAAGGTTATAGTTCTGTATATACTAATAATCGACGTTTCGACGTACTCAACGTACGTCTTCTTCTTTTTCCTGATAAAGACGGCCGTCTTTTAGTTAGTATCTTATGTATTCTACTGTTAACTGATTTTAAGTTTTAATGTTAGATAAAACCCGATTATCACACAAATTCACAAAAATTTAATAATTTTCTAGTTTACTTTTTAATTTAACTTTATTCGAGCTAATAAGTTTGCACAAAGTAGCTTTTATGATACAATAACCTTACAAAAACTTTTTTTATAATTCTTTTCTTTTTGCTTCTTAACAAGCTAAGTAAAAAAATTATGAAAACAAGGGTTAATATTAAAAAAAAAAAAAACTTGCAAAACACTGATTTACATTGTTTCTACCACGTCTTAGAAACACACTTTTTATTAAATCTTCAACAACGCCACGTTTCAACTTCACTTAAAAAGTTAATTTGCAATATCACTCTAAATAAATATACTCGTAATAAGAACAACATGGCTCTTTTCTCATTTTAAATACTTGTATTTTCTACTTACTTTTTGACTGTCATTTCAATTTTGAAATGGTTTTTTCACTAGTAAATGAATTCTTTTAAGAGCAGTGTGTAAATTATTTTCTTTTGTGTACTAGTGCATAAAAATGATTTTTAAGCACTAGTGTGTAAAAAGTAACAATAATTTCAATACATATTTTATTACAAGGCAATTAAGTTTAAGTTAATTACAAAATTTCACAAGAAGAGTAAATGCTGGTTGTAAGGTTTTGGGTGCTTTGGGAACTTTTGCAAGGAATGTGAATGTTTCCGAAAAAGCACATTTGAGTATATACAATGCAGTTTTGGTGCCTACGTTGATGTATAGGGTAGTGAATCTTGGGTTTGGTTGCAAAAGCATAAACGGAAAATGACTGCTGTGGAAATGAGATTTTTACGTGGGGTATGTGGTGTAACTATAGGAGAGATCGGGTACGAAATACGATTAGTGTATGATGAGTGCGAAATTGCAAAAAATGTTGTAGCAAAAGTTGCCCCGTGTTAGAGTCAGTTAAGATGGTTCGGACATGTTGAGCGAATGCATCCAATGAACATTTGCTGTTAAAAAAATTTATTTGAATGATTTTGATGGTATACGTTTGCGTGGACGTCCGATGAGTAGTTGGAGTGGTATGATTGAGAGAGTATTTTGCGTGGGCGAAAGTTTCCAAGAAATAGAAATAAAAGAGCATGTATGAGAGGAATTATGAATGTGGATGAAGCAAAAGTTGCTTGTTTAAATAGGAATGTTTGAAAGCAACTGATTTCGGGATAACAAAAAGAGTTTGTGCCACACCCTTTTGGGTACCTGGCGTGATTGTGTATGTATGTATTTCACAAATAGTTTATAATGCAGTCATCTTTCTTGATAACTAAATTAATGAAAATGTAGCTTTCCAAAAGTATACATGACACTCCTGCCTTGGAAAATTTTTTGCAGTTTGTATCTAAAATACATCCTATTATCTTGTTACATAAATATCTAATTTATATTAATTAAAAATATTTGATAAACAATTAACTTACGATTAAAAATCTATTGTAGGTAGCTTGAAAATAACTAACCTGAAAAAAAAAATATCAATTAATATTTTTATTATATTAGAAATTAGAATAAAGCGAGATTACAATAAATTATTAAAAATTTATGGGTCGTACCTTCTACAAAGTTAGCCGCGCGACTAACTTGGTACATGCTACGACCCATTATGTTTAATATTAAAACTTTATTAATATTGTAGTTGTTTAAAATTAACCAAAACTATTTTGGTGGAGGTGCCATCAAATTTTTTACTATATTTTATTAAGTAATTAGATTATAATAAACTATTAAAAATGTATGTGACGTAGTTAATCGCGCGATTAACTGCTTACATGCTGCGATCCAATATGTTTCAAATTAAACCTTTATTAATATTTTAATTGTTTAAAATTAACTAAAACTATTTTTGGTGGAAACGCCAATACAAATACAATTTTCATTTATTTCTTGTATTTTTAAACAATTGTGTTAAAATTTCAGCAGTTGAGTAATTATAGTGTCTCATAGTTTGTAGGTAGAATTACACATTTTTTTTTTTTGTAGAGTATTCATTCTTTTAAGTGTCATTAGCACATGTGTCAAAATTTAAATATTTTTGAAATAAAACTGCTTCAAGTTCAAGAACTATATTAAAATTTATTTATAATCGATGTTTCGACAAAACTCAACGCTCATCTTCATCAGAAAAAAAACTGATACTGTATCAGTTTTTTTCCTAATGAAAACATACATACATACACAATTACACCATGTATCTAAAAGGGTGTGTCACAAACTCTTTTTATCATCCCGAAATCAGTCGCCTCCAAACATTCCTATCCAAACAAGCAACTTTCGCTTCATCCACATTCATAATTCTTTCCTCATCGCCTGCTCTTTTATTCCTACTACTTGGAAACTTTTGCTCACGCAAGCCACTCTTTCAATCATACCACTCCAACTACTCATCGGACGTCCACCTGCAAACGTATACCATCAAAATCATTCAAATAAATCTTTTTTAACAGCCAACGTTCATTAGACGCATTCGCTCAACATGTCCGAACCATCTTAACTGACTCTTAACATTTTTTTCGAATTTCACACTCATCATACACTAATCGTATTTCGTACCCGATCTCTCCTATTTACATCACATACCCCACGTAAAAATCTCATTTCGCACAGCAGTCATTTTCCGTTTATGCTTTTGCAACCAAACCCAACATTCACTACCTTATACATCAAAGTAAGCACCAAAACTGCATTGTATATACTCAAACGTACTTCTTTGGAAACATTTACATTCCTATATTATAAATAAATTTTAATACAGATCTTGAACCTAACCCTAAAAAAACATTAAACTGAACTAGTCAAATTCAATTAAAACATTATTGATTCCATTACCAACAATATAAACTCAAATAAAACCTAAACCGTTCTAAGATTATCTTAGAAAAATATAAAAGAAAATAAAAACCCGTAAGAGGAGAGATTGCGTATAGGCACTTAGCGTAAAAACAATGAACTCAAAACGTTGTCGACAATAACACCGCGTTATCAAAGTATCTTATTCTTAATTAGACTACAAAATGTAGGGACCTTTAGAAATACCGTCGCCCCGGTCCTGCACTCCTACCTCACCCCCGCGAAATGTAAGAAGAAGAATACTTGTCAGCCACAAAGAAACCCTTAAATCCGCAAAGAACAAAGCCAAGACTGCTTTGGATTATACGGCTACGTAACATCTAAAAAGTCTGCAACGCTTATGTTTGTCTCTTCGGCCGCAAACAAGCTAGCTTATTTATTCGCAGCATAGCTAGGGCTTAATTACTTTTTTACTGATGGTATATACAAAAAAAAAATATTGTTTACAAAGTCGACTATGTTTACAGGAATTGTATTAAGTGAAACTAATAAGTTGATTCATTTAATAGGATTGCTTAATTACTGATTTATCAAATACAATGTATTGGTATTTAGTTTTGGTGGCTATGTTGATGTATGGTAGTGAATGTTGGGTTTGGTTGCAAAAGAATAAACGGAAAATGACTGCTGTGGAAATGAGATTTTTACGTGGGGTATGTGGGTGTAAATAGGAGAGATCGGGTATGAAATATGATTAGTGTTTGATGAGTGTGAAATTCGAAAAAAATGTTGTAGCAAAAGTTTCCCCGTGTTAAGAGTCAGTTAAGATGGTTCGGACATGTTGAGCGAATGTCTAATAAACGTTTGCTGCTAAAAAGATTTATTTGAATGATTTTGATGCTATACGTCTGCGTGGACGTACGATGAGTAGTTGGAATGATATGATTGAGAGTGTTTTGTGTGAGCGAAAGTTTCCAAGTAGTAGGAATAAAAGAGCATGTATGAGAGGAGGAATTATGAATGTGAATGAAGCGAAAGTTGCTTTTTTGAATAGGAATGTTTGGAGGCGACTGATTTCGGGATGATAAAAAGAGTTTGTGCCACACCCTTTTGGATCCATGGCGTGATTGTGTATATATGTATGTATGGTATTTATATTTAAAATGTTAACAAATAAATTACCAAATTATTTGCTCAAAAATATAAAATATGTTAGTGAAATTCACGCATATAATACTCGTCTGAATATTTTTAGCAATATAAAAATTTATTATCATTATATATTTGAAGTAATTTTAGCTTTAATATTTAAATTGAAATCATAAATAACTTCTAAAATAAGCTAAATGTTTATTTCAGTTTGTGTCAACATTAAAATTACCCAAACGGAAAATAAAAAAATAAAAAACAAGCACAGATTTCTGTTTTATCTCTCAGACCCATCTCAATCTATTTCCGCATTCCACGTGGCACGAACCCCATTAAAAGTAAACATGGCCAGCCGAACGAAAAGAGTTCCTACACGCCAGCATGCCATGCCGTATATGTCTACTAAAAAATACAAAATCCCTGAAGACTCTTTTCATACGTTTCATTCGCCTCCGCGCCGAACCTCTCATGAGTTAGAAAATGATTTTTGACAGTATTATAAAAAATACACAAATACGCCCATCTACCCATAGGGACTATAACAGAACTATACAGTTGATTCTACAATCATTCAACCGAAAAAAAAATAAACAATTTTTATAACTATTTTTTATTTTTGCATTAAACACCATTAATTTTATATGTCGTTTGGTTAAAAAGATTTATTTGAATGATTTTGATGGTTTACGTTTGCGTGGACGTCCAATGAGTAGTTGGAGTGATATGATTGAGAGTGTTTTGCGTGAGCGAAAGTTTCCAAGTAGTAGGAATAGAAGAGCATGTATGAGAGGAATTATGAATGTGGATGAAGCGAAAGTTGCTTGTTTGGATAGGAGTGTTTGGAGGCGACTGATTTCGGGATAATGAAAAGAGTTTGTGCCACACCCTTTTGGGTATATGGCGTGATTGTGTATGTATGTATGTATGTATGTAATTTTATATGTATTTATCTAATTAAACATTAGACAATTTTTCTTTAATTTAAAAATTGTCTTATGTTTAATTAGATAAATATAAAATTAATGGTGTTTAATGCAAAAATAAAAAATAGTTAAACATTTACACCAAAAGAATTTAAAAAATTAAACAATTTTTATGTTTGGTTCTGTATGTGTAATAACTGTCATAATAGAAGTTATGAAAAAAATTCAATATATTTTATATTTCAAGAAAATTATATATAATTTAAAAAATTAAATTAATAATAATTAATATTTATAGTTATACTATAAAATGAAATTTGAAATGATTAAAAGAAATGCGAATATTTTATGTATTTTTCGCTGACAATATTAGTTACACTTATGTAAAAATGTTTTTGTCTTTATCAATCATGTGAGTAATAAGCTTTGTATATCATTCAAACGCCACTGTAATTTAATTCTTAATTTGCTATTTTAGTGTGTTTTGCTCTGAAGAAACTTATAAATATAAGCAAAATATTGGCAACTTAAAATAAATTTGATATACATTAATATTATTGTAACTTTTATTAATTCTTGTCCTAAAATTTTTATTTATACATATATATATATATATATATATATATATATATATATAAATATATATATATATATAATTTAAATTGAATAAATAACAATAATTATTTAAAAATTAAATCAAAAATTTGTCAACTTATATCGTCTGAGAATCGAACCCAGGACCTTCTTGTTATTTATTCAATTTAAACTATGCTATATAGCCTTATGGCGTTAAACATTTACTTAAATATATATATATATATATATATATATATATATATAAATTTAATTTAATAATATTTATTTAATATTTATTTAAGCCAGGAATACAATAAATGTACATAGACTTAAGTCATAATACAACTCAGTTAAACAGAAATATCCATAACACAATCAGTAAATTCATTAACACTGTAAAATGCATTTGTACACAAAAACTCTCTTAGAACATTCTTAAATTTATTAATATGCAAATCCCTAACATTATTGGGCAATTTGTTAAACAAAAATGCACCAGCATGTGCAGGCAAATTCTTAGCAACATTCAAACGACAAAGCTCCAGTCTAATATTATCTTTTTGCCTTGTATGATAATTATGAAAACATTTATTTTTTGACAAATGCTCATAATTTTCTTTTACATGTAGTAAGCATTGTAGTATATACAATGATGGCAATGTAAGAATTTTTAACTTAATATAAAGTTGTTTACAAGGATGCCTGTATGAGCTATTAGTTAAAATACGAATAGATTTTTTTTGTAATTTAAAAATTCTGTTACTCTCAACAGAATCACCCCATAATAAACATCCATAATTTAGATGTGTATGAATATATGAAAAATACAGATTTATTAATGTGTGCGGTGATACAACATCTTTAAGTTTATGTAGCATGAAAATGCCTATATTAACTTTATTACTAATATAATTAATATGTTGTTTCCAGTTAATTTCTGCATCCAGTTTGAAACCAAGAAAACTAATGATATTACATTTGTCATACAATAGTGCATTTTTATCAACAATTCTGTTGACACTAAAAACAATATTCTGTGTTTTGTCATTATTTAATGCCAATGAATTGGAAGTAAACCAATCAAGAGCCACAGCATTAGTACTGTTAATTGTATTTGTTATATTTGATAGATCCGAACTATTGTTTACAAAAGTAGTATCATCAGCATAAAGTACTGTACTGGCGTTAGTTACATTAGACGGAAGGTCATTTATATAAATAAGAAATAGAATTGGTCCTAATACAGATCCTTGAGGAACACCAAAATCTAATTTCCTATAATTTGAATATACATTATTAACACATGTAGCTTGAAATCTGTTATTGAGAAAATTATCAATCAAATGTAGAGGTAAACCTCTAATACCATAAAACAGGAGTTTATCACATAATATTTTGTGATCAACACAGTCGAATGCTTTAGACAGATCACAGAATGTAGCCGAGACATGATCCCCTTTATTCATTTTAGAAGCAATATCAGATATGAGTGTAACCGCTGCTTTAGTTGTAGATTTTTTTGGTCTAAAACCGAATTGCTCACGTGCAAATAAATTAAATTTATTGAAGAAACTTAACAATCGATTTTTTATACATATTTCCATTATTTTAGAGAAAACTGGTGTTAAAGACAGTGGTCTGTAATTCGTAGGTTCATTAACGTCACCCTTTTTATAAACGGGTACAACTTTAGACATTTTCATTTTACTAGGATAAACTCCTGTTTCGAAACACTTGTTAATAATGTATACAATATGTGGTACAATTACATGTGCAGCACATTTTACAATTTTATTGTTAATTTTAAATATATCTTCACTGTTACTATTGCTTAACTCATTAATAATGTTGTATATTTCATCATCAATAACTGGCGTAAGAAAAAATGAACAACTATTATCCAAAAACATATAATTTAAATATTCTTCATAGGTAAATGTACTGTTCGGTAATTTATTAATAGTGTCACTAGCAACTTTAACAAAAAAATTATTAAAATCATCTGGTGTCAAAGCAGAATTAACTACATTTTTACTTTTGCTTTTACCGAGTTCATTGTTAATAACGTTCCAGGTAGCTTTCATTTTATTATTTGAATAATTAATGTAATTATCATTAGCAGTTAACTTAGCCTTTTTAATAGCATTTTTGTATTTATGTTTATAGCTAAAATATTGCACTTCAAAAACAGGATTAACTCTGTAAATATCAAATAACAATTCTAAATTTTGTTTCATTATAGCTAGGTCATTGGTATACCATTTACTAAATTTCTTTTTTTGATGTATTTTAATTTTTTTAACTTGAAAGTTGTAATTAACAGCTTCTAGAAATATATCTAAGAAGCTGTTAAACATATCGTTCGTGTTATCAGCATAGTAAATACTATTCCAATTAGAAAGGGTAAGCCATCTAACAAAATTTTCACATGTATATTCATTAATAATTCTGATATCTTTTGTGACATAATGATCATTAGCAATATTTTTTATTCTAAAAAATATTCCAGAATGATCAGATATTACAGGTTTAGTCACACTTACTACATAATCCTGTTTTGCAATATTGGTTACTACATTATCTATACAGCTACCTGTACCATTATAAGAAATTCTTGTTACCTCCTTATTAGCTGCATGTAAACCAAAACCAGAAATTAAATCATATAGTTTATAGAAAATAGTATCATTGCTAATAAAGTTCACATTGTAATCGCCAGTTATAACAATTTTGACATTATTTTTTTTTATACAAATGTTGATAATAGAGTGTAATACATTCAAAAATAAAACATATTCACCCGCAGGTGATCTATATAGAGTAATCAAGATTATTTGCAAATCTAACAATTCAACGGCAGCAACTTCACAATGAAATTCAACTGATAGGTTACAAATTTCGTAAAGTATTTTATATTTCATATGGTTTTTTAAATATATAACGACACCACCATGATTCATATTTGTCCTACTAAAGGTAGAAACAATCATATAGTTATTAATATGACACAGTTTTATTTCGTCATCACATAGCCAGTGCTCACACAAAGTTATAATATCAACATCTTGATTATCATTAAGTAATGCTTCAATATACTGCACTTTATTTTTAAGACTTTGAATATTCAAATGAAACACTACAATGTCATTATTGTTAGAATCATTTAAATTTGTGAAACCGAGGCTTGTTTTTGAAAATTTTCTTTATTTCTTTTAAAAAATATAAATGATCTAATCACAGAATTAGTAGGCCAATTTGAAGGATTACTTATTTTATCGTGATCACTAGCACTTGCACCAATTTTAAAAGACGAATAATCCGTGACAGTAGTTTTAATTTTCTCACATGAAACATCTTTTACACCAATTGTATTTAAATGTACTTTAATACTTTCTTCTGTTGTATCCATACAAAATCTTGATATAAAGTACCACTTTTTAGCTGTTACAGTTTTTATTTCAGTGGTATTATTGTTTCCAATAATACTCTTCTGTTTACGTTTTCGTCTTTCAACAACCTTGAACCCATCATCTGTTTCTGACAGTTGTTTGTTTATATTTTGTTGTGTTTTCAAAATATTAGCTGATGTGCGAGACTCGTTTTTACCAACAGTAACTTGTTTAGGTGTTTCTTTACGTTCTTTACTTAAGTCACTTGGTAGTGGTTGTATTTCAGTACATGACTTAGCGCGACCTCTAGTTTCAGGTTTTTTAACTTGACTAGCCATGGTAATTGAAATGTCATCTTCATTATTGGTTTGAGAATTAGGAATCAGCTGACTGCTTTGTTCGATATTATCATTTTTTCCAACTTTTTGATGTTTTAGAATTGTAATTTCTTCTTTTAATTGATGAATTTCATTGAATAGTTTATCCATTTTATTCAATATTTTAAAGAAAATTGGTGCTTCACCTTTATATTTAGTACAATCAGAAAATGCTGCAGCCATGGATCCGCTGGTGTCACATAGCACACATTCACAATTGTTACATATGTATTTGATATTTTTGGCATACGAGGTAAGAGTATTATATTCACGTTTGCCCATATCAATGCATGCGATATGATAAAAATTACCACAAACACCCGCACATTTCACTTTAAATTCTTTATTATTTTTATTGCAAAGATTGCAGCGAACATCAGTATCCGCCATCTTAGAATATATAATAAATAATAAATATATAATAAATAATAAATAATAAATAAATAAGTATATATGATAATGCATAAATATCTCTTAGCGTAAGTTGAAATTGGTCTACTCTACATAAATTTGGCATTAATTATCTTTTTAAATTAAGCGAAATTTAAGTTGTAATTGTAGTTGAATGCATAAATAAGTATATGGCAATGTATATTTTATCTCTAAAGAAAATTGTAATTGTAGTTTCGATTAAAATTGTCTACATGAACTAATAATAATTAATAATAATAATAATTTATTTTTAAATAAAGCTGCATAAACTTAATATTTGTGTAATAGAGAAAAAATAAATTAAGAATTTATTTCAAATTTCTTAGATTTACAAAATAATAATAATAATTTAATTTCAAATAAAACTGCATAAATTTAATATTTGTGTAATAAAGAAAAAAAAATATCTCAAATTTCTTAGATTTACAAAAATAGTTCTCTGTAATTCCTTCAACAATAATCTATATGAACGTTTAGAGAATGAAGACCCCCTCGTGAATAAAAGTTTGATATAGAGTAGAATTTATGAATACACTGTCATGTTATATCACGATGTTATTGGTTATAGATCCTGTGTAAACATGGTGCGCAGCGATCCTGATGGTGTAATGGCGAACTTTCTTTTCACACTGTTTGTCAAAATAAAATATTCAATCGAACGCACCTATCCATTACAGTGGAATTTATACGCGCGCTCTATTCTATATACGTACACAACACTAAAATAATGTGATTGGAAAAAGTATTCGCATATTATTTGTTGAATACAAACTTATTGTTTCAATTGTTTTGTACACTGTAAAAAAATTATGTAATTTTATCTACAAACCATGAGACATTATAATGCCCAGTATGTCTAGGTATAGTTACTCAACTGCTGTTAATTTAATACATAATTGTTTCAAAATACAAAATAAGAGAAACATTATGTAATATGATACTATTATTATTATGATCGTGAAATTGAAAGGAGAGTAAATGCTGGTTGTAAGGTTTTGGGTGCTTTGGAAACTTTTGCTAGGAATGTAAATGTTTACAAAGAAACCCGTTTGAGTATATACAATGCAGTTTTGGTGCCTACGTTGATGTATAAGGTAGTAAATGTTGGGTTTGGTTGCAAAAGCATAAACGGAAAATGACTGCTGTGGAAATGAGAATTTTACGTGGGGTATGTGGTGTAAATAGAAGAGATCGAGTACGAAATACGATTAGTGTATGATGAGTGTGAAATTGCAAAAAAAATGTTGTAGCAAAAGTTGGTGTTAGTCAGTTAAGATGGTTCGGGCATGTTAAGCGAATGTCTAATGAACGTTTGCTGTTAAAAAGATTTATTTGAATGATTTTGATGGTATACGTTTGCCCAGTGGACGTCCAATGAGTAGTTGTAGTGGTAGATGATTGAGAAAGTGGCTTGCGTGAGCAAAAGTTTCCAAGTAGTAGGAATAAAAGAGCATGTATGAGAAAAGAATTATGAATGTGGATAAAGCGAAACTTGCTTTTTTAGATAGGAATGTTTGGAGGAGATTGATTACGGAATGATAAAAAATGTTTGTGCCACACCCTGATAGGTACATGGCGTGATTGTGTATGTATGTATGTAAAAAGTACAGAATTTTGAAGTAGAAATACAGAATATTAATATTAATCGGTTCATTTTACCGGTTTCATGCTCTGCTTAAAATGCTAAAAAATATAAATATCTTATTTTAATTAATATAATTAAAATCTCATTAAAACAAAATTTGTAATTATTCTCTCCAAACATTTCTACAATAACAAAATGTCACGAAAATATAATCGATGACATATATAAGTTTATTTATACAAGATAGCAGAACTCATCAACACATTATAACATATATAGGCAGCGCTAATTTGATTTCATCCGAGGACATCGCGCAAAATAAGCATTAAAAAAGATTGTGCAGCAAAAAAAAGCAACTCGATAACAAGCGATTAGAAATTGACAGGAAATTACAGCGCGCTTGGTTGCTCGCCGCTGGCTAACGTTGTTATTACATCCAAGCTTTTGATGTCATAGTGCTTCGGTCCGAATTATTTTGCCTTTCCATACAGAACATATTACGCAGTCGGGTCAGATTTCGCTTGCTTGCCTGTTATTACGCTCTTTACGAAACACAAAGCAAAAATCATCATCATTCACCCGGTATATAAATGCATTAAAATGCACTTTGGCCACAATTTAAGTACTATTTCAGAACTATTCATTACTAAAGTTTTCAGTTCATTTCGAATGCGTTTTAGTAAATAAAATTGGATTTAATACAGTTGTAGAGCAATTATGCTTGTATTTTAAAAGGAAACCTTGATGATAAAATAAAGGATTATTTGTTTCAATTAGGTTAGGTGTTTATAAAGTTGCATTGTTCTTATGTAAACAGTACTCCTTTTTCGTATTTCTTTGGTATTACGACAACCATGGTTTTTACAGAAAGCTCTCATGTTAAACTTAATGAATGTCTAATAAACTTTGCTGTTAAAAAGATTTATTTGAATGATTTTGATGGTATACGTTTGTGTGGACGTCCGATGAGTAGTTGGAGTAGTATGATTGAGAGAGTGGCTTGCGTGAGCAAAAGTTTCCAAGTAGTAGGAATAGTAGAGCATGTATGAGAGGAATTATAAATGTGAATGAAACGAAAGTTGCTTGTTTAGATAGGAATGTTTGGAGGCGACTAATTTTGGGATGATAAAAAGAGTTTGTGCCACACTCTCTTGGGTATATGGCGTGATTGTGTATGTATGTATGTTAAACTTAATATATGAATTTAAGTCTAAAAACAAAAATAAAATTCTCTGAAAGTGTGATAAATGTGGTAAATGTCTCAAGCAAAAAATAATTATTTTTTTTTTAATAAATCTGCTTTAGGTTAAAGTTCTGTATTAATATTTATTTACAATCGACGTTTCCACAAACTCAACGTCCGTCTTCATCAAAAATATAAACTATTGGCAAATCCTCCCCTCGCACCCTTGATAATCTCTATGTATTTTTTACAAATAGAATAAATCAAATACTAATTTAAAAACCAATTTCATTCATTATAAACTCGGTACACTTTATTATAATAGATAAACGTATATATAAAAATCTTATATCAAACAGTGCAATTTCCTGCAGGCGTGCAAAAAATTAATTTCGCCTCGCGTCATAAACGGCTATATAAACCGTATGCTAGGGGCTGGTATCGGGCCTCATTTCTAAACGAAAAACATTACATTATAAACAAAAGACCACGGCCCAGTACATAAATCATTTTTATTTTTAATATATTTCATGTCACTGTTGTTCCATTTATCAACGCAGATGGCCAACGCGTTCTATCCCTGCTGCGACAAAAACTTGCTTTGCTTGACGCTGTTGCTAAGCAACCCGGTCAAAACGCAGAAATGCTGTTTGCTAAACCCGCTGGACAATATACTAAACAACCAGGAGAACAAACAAACATGTAATGCAGAATGTTATCCATACAACGTAAAATGTAATGACGCAAAGAAATGAACTCACATTTATGACATTTGCAAATATGTTCTTTTTTTTTCCTGCTATATGATGTGTTAATGGTTATGTTTGTGGTAGACAGCATATTTCATATTAAATTTATGAACTGTAAAATAACTTCGTGCATAACTTAAATTCTTAATTTAGCGGAATTTTTATTACAACAATAATTTATATTTTTTATTTCGGAATATAAACCACGTTAATGTATTTACATGTACTGCAAGGAAAAATTGGTTTAGTTTTCGGTGCGGTGTCTGTAATATTTTCAATATAGTTTTCTAAATGACGAATCTGAAACTAATTTATAAGCGTCCACATAAATTATGTAATTCCATTAAAAGACTGTGTAACAGAATAACTATTCCTAATTTTCAAAAATGATAGAGTGCACTTAGAAAAACATTTTTTATTAATAAACTAGTGTCCGGAAATTTCTCGGTGCCAAGATACACTAGATATCGTTAAAAACAATCTTACTCAAAACATCAAAGAGTAGTTAAGTTAAGGAACATTTTATTAGAAATAATAGCGCATTAAACTTTATAAAATTGTTCAAAGTTACGACCACCATTTTCGATACACAAGTTGTAACGATGTACAATCGACTGCCAAAAAAAAAAAAGAAAAAAAAATTCCCGGACACTAGTTTATTAATAAAAAAATGTTTCTCTAAGTGCACTCTATCATTTCTGAAAATTAGGAATAGTTATTCTCTTACACCCTGTATACTGACATAACTGAACAATCTTAACTGACTTTTGCATTTATAATTTATAGAATTTTTTAGGCTAGTACGCTGTGGTCTATACTCATTCTAGACGTTTTGCCATACATTATTTGCACCATTCAGTCACCAAACGCTGACGATGTCATCTTCAATTTATGGTGAAACGCCTGCGATAAGGATAGATTAATCACGGTGTACCAGTCCAGTAAATTCTATAAATTCAAAGAAGAAATACTTGAAATTTATCTTAAAATAAGAAATTGTAGTTGTATTTTGATTAGAAAAATACTAGAGTGCAAAACATAAATCTCAGGTATGACATGGAATTTTTGTTTTATGCTTTTAGCAAATACAATAGACGTGTACTCTTGTGTTTGCTTGGCCTGGCTACAGTTACTCATATATATATATATATATATATATATATATATATATATATATATATATATATATATATATATATATATATACAGTGACATTCCTAGCATTATTGCATGCATTGTATCGTAGCGTTTCAAGTCTCCCCGACAAATTACGTGCAATTTAACAAAAATGAAACTTCAAGAAACGTTGCAGCAATGTCATTCTCTATTTGTCTTGCATTTGTTACTCTTACATAATACCTCACTTTGTATTTTTGATTTCTTTTTCTGTTTAACATAGATTAAAATGCAATGTTCTAAGTATAGTATTATAAATAATTAAAAAATTAAAAAAAAATTTTTTTTCTCGTACTTAATAAAACGATAATACTAAGGAAAACCAACCTCATTTGACGTTTAACATGGGTTAAGTGATGCCGCAAAAGCGATAAATGTCGAAAAAATGTGTTTTTCATGTTTATTTTTCGATTGCACTATTTTAAACTTAAAATGACTCATTTTTGATGAAAGAATCAAAAAATTCAATGTTTTATGATTTGTTTTAGACAAAACTTCACGTTGATACGATGAGTTTAACCAATGTTATGGCCATTTGAAAAAAAAAAAAAAGTTTTTCGGTTTTTCATATATTTTGACTATAGAATTACACAAACGTTCAAAATAATTTAAAACAATTTTGCGCAATCGAAAGCTAATAAACAGAGATATGTTTTCTATTTAATCACTTTCTGATATTTTCGGTTCTTGCATAAGAAACGTGATATTTTAAGTTAAGGCTGCGATGATTTAAATCAAGTGATTTAAATCATTGATTTAAATCGCGATTTAAATCAAATAATTTTTTTTTAAAAATCAATGATTTAAAACAACCAAAAAAAATATTTCAGCAAATCATTCGCTCTGATTTAATCAAGTGGTTTAATAGACACATTTTTTATATGTATTAAACCAAATAAATAGCTGAGGAGTAAGGTTTTAATAAAGTAAATGTTATTGTGAGGAAACAAATATTTTATTCTTTACACAATGAAAGAAAAAAGTATAATCTAATTTTGATAAAATATAATAACGCAATCTAAGAAAATAAAATATCATTCTCATTTACTAATCAGTACAGATGTAGCGATGATGGCGCGAACGTCTCAACGCAAAATTGAAAACTGTTAATTACGGCGATACAGGGTATTGAGATGGGATTGTTTTATGAATTTTTAGTTCTACTTGTAATACAAGTAAGAATCAATTAATTATTTAACGAACAGTGCACATAAAATTGAAAAAATCTAAAAAATTTGATTTAAATCAAAAAAATCCGATTTAAATAAAAAAATCAGATTTTTTGGATTTTTTGAAAAAAATCATGATTTTTTTCAGCCCTATTTTAAGTTAAAAAACCGCTATTTTGCGACCTTCATCGCACTTGCGGCAACACTTATGCCCTGTTAATCGTAAAATGAAGTTGGTTTCTTTGGTTTTATCAAATTTAAGATCGTTTTATCAAGTACGTAAATTTTTTTCTTAAGAATTTAAGAATTTTTTTTAAGAACACCCTAATATATAGACAATAAACTAATAAAAATTAATGATTTTATTTATTATACAAAGGCGTATTGAATGACTAAAAAGTACGCAAAGTCTAGAAATTTTTTATTCGCAAATGAAAAAACATAGAAGGAAACGGTTTGGGGATTCGAAAAAATGTTATTTTGGTCTTTATTTTCAAAAATTGTTTTGTAAAAAACAAAATGGCGCCGTGATTCACTGTCAGCGCGGAATCGGTATACTGCGTGCATTGCAGCGTCTCTGGATTTATCTGTAACAAAAAATGAACAACAATGCCAAAAAGTAAACTAAATTTACTGCAGTATAGACCTATAAAATTTAGAAATTGTTT
The DNA here is from genome assembly GCA_963966155.1 of Clivina fossor. Taxonomy (NCBI): domain Eukaryota; kingdom Metazoa; phylum Arthropoda; class Insecta; order Coleoptera; family Carabidae; genus Clivina; species Clivina fossor. The sequence continues at coordinate 2,324,645 of OZ014560.1, forward strand.
GTTTTAACTATATTTTGTAAATCCCTGAAGTGGAAAAAAAAGGCCTAAAAGTCGACCTCAAAGTTTGATATCGTACCACATCGTCAAATTTTAAGTTATTTCCACGTTCTTAGATCTATACTCCAGTAAATTAGTTTACTTTTTGGCATTGTTGTTCATTTTTGTTACAGATAAATCCAGAGACGCTGCAATGCACGCAGTTTTCCGATTTCGCGCTGACATGGCCGACGAAAACAGTGAATCACGGGCGCCATTTTGTTTTTTATAAAACGACAATTTTTGAAAATAAAGACCAAAATAACATTTTTTCGAATCCTCAAACCGTTTCCTTCTATGTTTTTTCATTTGAGAATAAAAAATTTCTAAACTATGCGTACTTTTTAGTCATTCAAAAGAGAACCTCCCCTTAATATGTTTCATTTGCAGTAACATGCAATAAATTTCGTATAAAAATATCAAAATGCATACAAATATTATGGCTGTACTATAACAGCCGGAGGTAATTCGTTCATTGATTTTACTCGTCTCCTAAATCTGAGTAGTATTTAACAACACATGTCAAACTGACCCAACACTCGAGCGACCGTGTGTTTGCAATCGCGTGAGAATTGCAAAATGTTTGAAAACGTATTAACTCAAGTATGTATAGTACGGATAAACTATATAAGTACACTACATACAGCTAAATGCAGAAGGTATTAACTATATCCCCTCTAACTAACTAGACAGTTCAACTCAACAAAATTTTCAATTTACATGCAACATTAAAATTCTAATTAAATTTTTATTTATTTGCTTTTCGTCTAAAAAGAAGGAAAATTTCAATAATGAGATTTACATAAATAAAACATAATTTAGTTTTTTTTTGCGCACTGGGTAACAACCGATGAAAAAGTATGCGAGTAATATACATACATTATTTTGGTGTTTCTCATCTTTTTTGCATATTTTATGCAATCAGTTTTAAACTACCTGTTTAAATATATATTTACTGCTTTTACGCTACAAAATGCAAACTTAAATAGAAAAATAAAAAAACTTTAGATTAAAGTTCTCTTTAGTTTCATATTAAAATTTGACGTTTCAATGTAGTAAATATTATATATATATATATATATATATATATATATATATATATATATATATAAATGACATAAATTAGAAGATTAGAAACATGTAGGTAGATGCATATATAGACCACTTTGACATTAAGTCATTCTAAGAAAATAGATATAGATAGAAAATAGATAAATACTAAGAAATAGATATACAAAGGACCCTCGCACAATCCTTATGAAAAATGGGTAAAACATGTTCTTTGAGATCTTTAGAGTAAAAGTCATAATAATATCGATATTTGATTATATATAAAGACTAACAAAAAAACGAAAATAAGAGAGTCGAAGTTTTCATATGTATAAAAAATAAAATTCGTTATAGAGAAAAAAATAATGATTATTATAATTCGGTTCCATTATGACTTTTGCCCTAAAGATCTCAAATTACATGTTTTTCATAAGAATTGAACGGGGTCCTTTTATATTTTTTTTATAAAAGTTGACAACAGATTCTTAAAAAAAATTGCATAATTTTCTTTTTATTTTACTTGATTCTATTATATTTATTTTTACTGATTTTACCACATATTTTTTTAATTTATAATATTTCGAGAATAGAGTTGATACAAACATATTTTAATTCCGACTTTGACTTTGACGTACATTTCCATTTCGACACCAAATCCGATTCCAATTTTAAGTCAGATATAGAATTACATTTTATTACCTATAAAAAATACATATACTTTTTTAAAATTTAAAAAGTCACATGAAAAATAAACTTTTGAAATCGATATTCATATTATCCAAAAATATTATCGCAATATACTTACAACCAGAGTATATATATATATATATATATATATATATATATATATATATATATATATATATATATCCAACGACACATGCATATACGAGAACGCAATATCCTTAGCAAAGCGAGAAAGTTTGCTTTAGCTCGGAAAGCAATGGTGCACGTACATTTGCTTTACGAACAGCCAACAGAAGATGTGCAATGCGGGGCTATCAATAGCTGAATATCTGGACTGCATTCAGTTGCATTATCAAATGGGGTTTGGTTCGATTCAGTTGCAAGGTCCTTATCTAGCAGTCATCGTTTATTACAAGCCGACACATGGTGGACTGGACACACAGCTTTTACTCCGAATATTAGAGCAGAGATTTACCGCTCTTTCGAATAGAACTCTCTCTCTGCTGTAAGTTGTAAGTAGTGGACATTGCAGTTCTTTGACTATTCAATGCAACGGTTTGCCAATATGATAAAGAATTCGTTCTCTAATGTTTGAATTTTGTGTTGACGTAGGGAAATAAGATTTCTTTCATCAGATTATCACTAAATAACGCTTTTGTTTTTGTCACTAAATGACGCTTTTGTTTTTGTCCCTAAATGACGCTTGTTTGATTCTTGTATGATATACAGAGGTAATATCAAAATGACTGCTGTGGAAATGAGATTTTTACGTGGGGTATGTGGAGTAAATAGGAGAGATCGGGTACAAAATAGATTAGTGTATGATGAGTGTGAAATTGAAAAAAATGCTGTAGCAAAAGTTGCCCCGTGTTATTCAGTTAAAATAATTCGGACATGTTCAGCAAATGTCTAATGAACGTTTGCTGTTAAAAAGATTTATTTGAATGATTTTGATGGTATACGTTTGCAGGTAGAAGTCCGATGAGTAGTTGGAGTGGTATGATTGAGAGTGTTTTGCGTGAGCAAAAGTTTCCAAGTAGTAGAAATAAAAGAGCATGTATGCGAGGAGAAATTTTGAATGTGGATAAAGCAAAAGTTGCTAGTTTGGATAGGAATGTTTGGAGGCAACCGATTTCGGGATGATAAAAAAGTTTGTGCCACACCCTTTTGGGTACATGGCGTGATTGTATATGTATGTATGTACGTATATCAACAAAATAGAAATATTATTTGGAAATGTAAAAATGTTGCCTTAATGAAAGCATATAGGTGTAGGTCTTGTGCTTGAGATTTAAAAGTGGAAAAGAGAAGATTAGTTTGCGTTGAGTTTCGAAGGTGACCCGGAATTAATTTTACACTTGAATGCATTTCGTTAGCAACCAAACACCAAACTTCAAACCCGCCCGACGAATATTCCACAGAACAAATTCTCTTCTCTTTTACGTCTAAACCGTATGATTGCAACTGGACGTGGACAGTGCCACAAAAAAATTCTCGTTTTAAAATGCAAATGACATACGAAAGTTTCACCAACTCGACCCCGAACTGGTTTCGCAAAATATTTTTGCCTGAATTAATTGTTTCCAAATTAATTTTAAATTATAAATAAACATTATTTATATGCTAGTAAGTCGTACATATATGCGAATTCATTTAATTGAAAACAAAAAATTCAAAAAATATAATTACAACACCTAAAAAGTACTATACTTAACATTATGAAAAAAATCAGAACCCATTATATTAAAATTGAAATTAAACTTTTTAGATTCAAGTTCGATTTATTTTATTTAAATTTGACTTTCCAATTTATTATTTCCAGAGATATAATTTCCAAAAAAGTAAATAATAATCTAATAACATCTAATAAACAAATATAAAATAATGAAAACACTTGGTTTAAGTTTCACGATTTTATTAAAAACCCTTTATTGGCCAATTTCGGCAGTTAAGCGATCATCGGAAATTATATATAAATTTTAACAAACTACAGATTTTTAAATACACAAAAATATCTTAGCTTTTAACAAAAGGTGGTGTTGTTAAATTATCTGCGTATGAATGTATCTAAAAATGAGAAATTTATAAAATCTTAATGCTCATTCATTAAATTTGAACGTTTACATGTAACTTTCTTAATTTCAAAATTTTCTGTAAAGATTAAACCTAAACCTTTGCTTTCGCGATGCAGTATTTTGAAGTTAACATAGTAAAAAAACTTTCAGAACTCATTATATTAAAATAAAACGACTTTATTTTAAAGTTCTGTATTAATATTTATCAATAATCGACGTTTCCACGAAACTCAACGTGCGTCTTCATTAGGAAAAATGAAACAAATGACATTTACAGTAAATAATAGAAAATAGACAATTTACTAAGTAACAAACAAATAACTAAAACATTAAAAAAATTATTAATTAATTCAATTCATTTTATTACATTCTAGTTGTGATTTACATACATACATACATACATACACAATCACCCCATGTACCCAAAAGGGTGTGGCACAAACTCTTTTCAACATCTCGAAATCAGTCGCCTCCAAACATTCCTATCCGAACAAGCAACTTTCGCTTCATCCACATTCATAATTCCTCCTCTCATACATGCTCTTTTATTCCTACTACTTGGAAACTTTCGCTCACGCAAGCCACTCTCTCAATCATACCACTCCAACTACTCATCGGAGGTCCACTTGCAAACGTATACCATCAAAATCATTCAAATAAATCTTTTTAACAGCAAACGTTCATTAGACGCATTCGCTCAACATGTCCGACTGACTCTAACACAGGGCAACTTTTGCTACAACATTTTTTTCAATTTCACACTCATCATACACTAATCTATTTCGTACCCGATCTCTCCTATTTACATTCTGGTTGTGATTTATATATAAATATATACAAAGTGTAGCAGAATAACTATTCCTAATTTTCAAAAATGATAGAGTTCACTTTTTTATTAATAAACTAGTGTCCGAAAATTTCTCGGTGTCAAGATACACTAGATATCGTTAAAAACAATTTTAATTATTACAACATCAAAGAGTAGTTAAGTTAAGGAACATTTTATTAGAAATAATAGTTCATTAAACTTTATTAAAAAATTTTCGAATTTACGACCACCATTTCCGATACACAAGTTGTAACGATGTACAATCGACTGCCAAAAAAAAAAAAAAAATTCCGGACACTATTTTATTAATAAAAAATGTTTCTTTATGTGTCCTCTATCATTTCTGAAAATTAGGAATAGTTATTCTGTTACACCCTGTATAAAAACCGTATATCTAAATTGAACGCATATACCAATCGTTATGCTAGAATAGAAAATTTACCGTTTGAACCGATGGAAGTTAACCGGTTACCGCATAACGTTCTATTTCATCTCAACTCCGTACCTAACCTAACCTTACCTACGCTAGGACACACACAAACACACACACACACACACACAGAGAGATAGAGCATACTTCAATTGTATCTGATCTGATACAAATTCAATAACGTTATCTGAACTCGGTCGCTACGCTATGCTATGCTACATTATGTTATGTTAGCGTCTGCCAGCAGGCAACCAAAAGATTCGTGCTCGGTTTTGTTCTTTCCTTCAACCTATACCTTTCAAAGATTGTTGAATTTTTTATAATGTGTTTTTTTTTTCTTGTTCTATGTTCGCTGTTTTTCTTTTATTGGTTTTAGTCCGTTTATCTAGAAATTGTATTTGTGCGATTGACGTTTTATTTCGAATTTCAATCGTGACAATTTTGTCGCGCACACGCCAACAATCTCATCTCATCTCATCTCGTTTCAATTCAATTCTTCTCGGCGTGAAATACATCTCGCTCTACTTCAAAGCAAAATAAACAGTATTGACAATAAATTGAACAATTGTATTTACTTTTTATCGTATCTATAACCGATTAATAAAATACATACATATACAATCACGCCATGTACCCAAAAGGATGTAGCACCAACTCTTTTCACTATCCCGAAATTATATGTATGTATGTTAAAAGTAACCCATTTTGTTATAAAAACAAATAAGATTTTTTTGTTTTATCAAAAAGATAATTAAAATGAAAAACTTGATTAATTTTATGTTTTATTTCAAGCAACTCAGAAAAAAATACATTGTATTTGATATTATTAAATAAATTAAACAAAATATGTAACTGGTCATATCAGAGTTTTTAAATACCCTGAAAAAAAACAAAATAGCGGTATTACAGAAAAATTATAGTAAAATTTTACTATAAAAAATCTGAAATTTGATTTTACTATATATATATATACCGTATTTCTACTTCAAAGTTCTGTAATTTTTACAGAATTCATAATAATCACATAAAGTAAGTAAAAATAAACTAATACGTCTTTTATATAAAAGTTTACTGAAGTTCTTACTGAAGACTTTACCTAAATAAAACTGTAAATATGTACTTTCCATTTCATTGGTAACATCATATTATATAATGTTGGTAACAGTTTGATATTATGCATGTTTTAAACAATTATGTTAAAATGTACAGTAATTACATAATTTTTTTAGAGTGTATATAATTGAATTCGCAAAAAGATAAATAAAAATATTTTTTTTATTGAAAAAAATCTTTCGATTTTGTTTTTATTTCTCGAATACCAAAAAAACAGTTTGTTTTCAATTTGATTTTTGTTTTCGTAATATAGTTGTTTGTCGAAAAATTCAATCTCGCTTTAAAATGCACATACATTCTTTTGAATCAAAGTGAGTGTGAGGGAAAGTTTTTTTTTTTTTTCGGGGATGTTATCCGTACATAAAAGAAAATATAAAGAAAAATAGTAAGAAAACAAAAGAAATGATGGAAAAAAAATAGCTAAACAAACTGTTTAGGTTAAATTGAATGGGAGAGGGGAGAAATCTAGAAGAGTAGAATTTTTGAGGGCCGGGAATAAAAACACGCCAACGGGGCTTTGGCTGGGCGCGTTGAAAGGCAAAAGAATTTGTCGTACACTAATTAAAAATTGTCCCTGGAATAGAATTTAATTAGACCCCACGGGTAATGACTTGGGGGGCTCTTGGCAGCCCGACTTTTAAATTACGACGACACAGAGCGAAATTTCAATACAAATCAGTTTATGCATCGCATCGTTCGTTCATTCGCCATTTGCTCAAGTGTTTTTCTTTTTCTTTCTTTTCGGTCCACTTTACCTCGTTTTTTTTTCGCTTTCTTTTTTTTTTCTAAGAAGAAAATACGTTGATCGTTCAGAAAATACCCAAGTGCTTTTGTTTTTCTATTTAAAATTACACTACAAAAATAATATTTAACCTTTTTTTTTGTTCAATTGTGCCGTGTACTTAAAAGCTAGTTAATTACTAGAAAAAATATTTAAAAAGAAAATACAGACACTGACGTTTTTCTAATACAGCCGCTAATGTTGTTTTTATTAACTTTCTACATTTTTTTTTGCTTTATATTAAAAATTTCTGCAATATTTTTTTAACACATACAAAAATCTTTAAAATCTTTAAATTACAATATAGTATGATTATATGATAATTATATTATAACATAAACAACAAAAATAAACATTGTAAAAAATTAAAATAAAACTGCTTTAGGTTAAACTTCTGTATTAATATTTATTTAAAATCGACGTTTCCACGAAACTCAATATCTGTCTTCATCAGGATAAATAATTATTTATCTTGATGAAAAAGAACGTTAAGATTCATCGAAACGTCGATTTTAAATAAATATTAATACAGCACTTTAACCTAAAGCAGTTTTATTTTAATGTAATAAGTTCTGAAAAATTTCTTTACTTTCAGAACACATTATATTAAAATAAAACGGCTTTAGGTTAAAGTTCTGTATTAATATTTATTAATAATTGACGTTTTGTCTTTTAGTCAGTTAAGATGGTTCGGACATGTTGAGCGAATGTCTAATGATCGTTTGGTTAAAAAGATGTATTTGAATGATTTTGATGGTATACGTTTGCGTGGACGTCCGATGAGTAGTTGGAGTAGTATGATTGAGAGAGTGTTTTGTGTGAGCGAAAGTTTCCAAGTAGTAGGAATAAAAGAGCATGTATGAGAGGAGAAATTATGAATGTGGATAAAGCGAAAGTTGCTTGTTTGGATAGAAATGTTTGGAGGCGACTGATTTCGGGATGATGAAAATAGTTTGTGCCACACTCTTTTGGATACATGGCGTGATTGTGTATATATGTATGAAGACGGACGTTAAGTTCGTCGAAACGTCAATAAAAATTAATACAGCACTATAACCTAAAGCCGTTTTATTTTAACAATAATAAATTTTAATATCGTAATAAAATGTAGGTTATTTTATTAGACAAGTACTCGTAAATGATTTTCACATGATTGTTAATAAAATTCAAATTTATTTTTATTATTTATAGAATTCTTTCAGATATTTTTATTATATCCTTTTATAGTTTAAAATATTCATACATACATACACACATACACAATCACGCCATGTACCCAAAAAGAGTGTGACACAAACTCTTTTCATCATCCCGAAATCAGTCGCCTCCAAACATTCCTATCCAGCACAAGCAACTTTCGCACTTTCATCCACATTCATAATTCCTCCTCTCATCGCATGCTCTTTTATTCCTACTACTTGGAAACTTTCGCTGCACGCAAGCCACTCTCTCAATCATAAAAGAAATATAAAAAAATAAATAAAATATTCAAGATGTATTATTTTCGAATTAAACAAAAATCTAATTACATCTAGCAAATTATAGTCGAACATATGAGAGTGAAAACCTGATTAAACATTTCTCGTCATAAAGTTCAAGTTACTTCTCTCTGAGCCTTACGGGCCGCCCTCCGTATGTCACTCTACCTCTTTATATGTAACGGTAGTGATAATATCTTGTGGCATGTGTCACAACGCATGATTACGTAACGCAAACAAGAACCAAAAACGATTTTGCAACTTTCACAAAACGCCAACGTCATCTCAACTTCCTATTGTACGATTCAATCTGCTTCACGAAACCTTTTTCCCTCATTAACTTTTATCATTCAACACGAACCACATTTGTGTATGTTATATATTTAAAAATTCAACAAATAACAAAGATAGATAACATAGTAACAAATTGATTATGTTGTAAAATTTGCAGATACTGTAATAATTTGCAAGACCAATTAATTGATAAGACAAGTAATAGAAATTTATAAAAAAAAAAGATAACATCAATCAGTGTGAATCAGCAACTGATTTAAATAAAATTTGCTGTTAAAAAGATTTATTTAAATGATTTTGATGGTATACGTTTGCCCAGTGGACGCCCAATGAGTAGCTGGAGTGGTATGATTGAGAGTGTTTTGCGTGAGCGAAAGTTTCCAAGTAGTAAGAATAAAAGAGCATGTATGAGAGAAGGAATTATGTATGTGGATGAAGCAAAAGTTGCTTGTTTGGATATAAGTGTTTGGAGGCGACTGATTTCGGGATGATAAAAAGAGTTTGTGCCACACCCTTTTGGGTACATGGCGTGATTGTGTATGTATGTATGTATGTATTCTTATTTATATTTCAAAATTTCCACTCCATGGCATTAAAAAGCTCATATATTTTATATTGGTTAATTTATGTTTGAAAGCTAAAAATAAAAATAAATAATACTTCACATTATTTATTTCATGATTTCATGGCACCTCCGCCAAAATGAACCGAATTAAAATACACATTTTATGTGAAACAAAGTGCAGCTTTATTTTCATTTTTGGCAGTTCATTTATTATTTCAGCTAACATTAAAATTTACAAAAAAAAAATACCAACAATTATAATAATTATTATTTAAGAAAAAATAATCAATCATAAAAAAAACAATATTTTTTGTTCACTTAGCTTACTTGTAAATTTACAATTCCTTTCAAAATTCTAAGTTTATTTCATTTGAATTAGAAGTTGGAATTAGGAATAATATACAAATTTTATTATATGAATTGTTAATTATATATTAATTTATTTTTACTCAGCTCTGCGTATAAAAAAAATAAATTACCTAATATTTAAAAATAAATAATATTATACTGGTAAAGATATACCTATACATCTGAGTGGTTCGGAACCTACTATAAGCTTGCTTAGGACTTAATTATAATATCAATTTGTATAAAAAAATAACAATAATAATCAAAACTAATAAAAAAAAAACTTTTATTCATTTCTCTAAAATAAAGAACGTGTAAGTATTTATTTTCTTACTTAAATGGGGAAGTTTAGCGTATTTTTTTAATTTCTTTATTTGGTTGGACCTGGCTTAAAAAGTGATTTTTAATTTATCATTTTTCTCGAAGATGCCCAGATTTCCTAAAAAATGCAAAAACATGTCGTGATGACGTCAGTAATGTTATCGCAAAATTTATGTCGACATCTGAATCAGACGCACATGTATTGCCATGGTTACCGATACAAGCTATTGGCTGGGCGTAACCGAATCAACAAAAATCAACATTTACAACGACATACGTTTTCAAAATTATATCTCACCAACTCTTCTCCGCTTGCGCACAATAGGCTTGTGACGTCAGTAATGTTCTTACAAAAATTGTTAATAACAAATAAATGAAACAATTATCAAAAATTTTAATGACAGTTTCTGTTATTATTTTATATGTATATTTGAGAAAAATACTTTTACACGCAACTTCAATCACGCTAAACTTCCCTATTATAATATCAACTTGTATAAAAAATAACAATAATAATCAAAACTAATAAAAAAAAACTTTTATTCATTTCTCTAAAATAAAGAACGTGTTTATATTTTCTTACTTAAATTGCAATTCAGGCGAGCGTTATTGGAAGCGAAAAAAGAAACACCATTTCTGTCTCATTTGCAGCAAATAAGAAGGGAAAAAACCGGAGCCATGTTGTGGTGATCAAGGGAGAAATAAAACAGAAGATACCGTATACGAAACGATAGACAAACAGGGCCCACGCAAACGCGGAGCACCGTATTGTTTCGAACACATTCGCGAGAGTCGTATAGAGAAGTTTGTGGCTGCAATTCAATCATTCATCATAGACATTTCCATGGTCTGTGAAAATGTTTCTTTCTCCCCCCATCGAACTTTCTCCAAAACATCATTTGACTTCTTAGTCGATGAACGCGAGGATGTGTGAATATACAAGATGATTCAAATAACCAGAGATATATTTTAAATACAAATAATTTAATAATACTTAAATGTTGAGATTCTTTCCAAAAAATTTCACAAGTTGAATCGGCTTGTTAGGCTATGCATCAATGTCTGGCCAATTAACATACATTCATACATACATACACAATCATGCCATGTGCCCAAAAAGGTGTGGCAGAAACTCTTTTCATCATCCCGAAATCAGTCGCCTCCAAACATTCCTATTCAAACAAGCAACTTTCGCTTCATCCACATTCATAATTCCTTTTTTATCGCATGCTCTTTTATTCTTACTACTTGAAAACTTTCGCTCACGCAAGTCAGTCTCTCAATCATCTACCACTCCAACTACTTATCGAACGTCCACTGGGCAAACGTATACCATCAAAATCATTCAAATAAATCTTTTTAACAGCAAACGTTCATTAGACATTCGCTCAACATGTCCGAACCATCTTAACTGACTAACACCAACTTTTGCTACAACATTTTTTTTAAATTTCACACTCATCCTACACTATTATTATTAACCATAATAATAATAAATCTTTATTACTCAACAGCAAAAATACAATTTCCACTTACACAATAACAATAAAAAATTACTATGAAATACAAAATAAATTAATAAAAGTACATTAAAAACAATCTATTACATTATATTAAAAAATAAAACGACTTTTTGTTCCAATTCTGTAATAATTTATTAATAAATCAACGTTTCGACGAACTGAACGTACATCTTCATCAGAAAAAAAGATCAAAACAACATTTATAATACAAACATTTATATTCATCAAACATAAATTTTTAACTAAAGGAAACTAAATTTTATTGAAACTAAATTACTAAATTTTACTAAATTAAATTTAAATTTATTTTATTTAAAGTTACAGTGATTGATGTTATTTATTTCTTTATAAATTTCTATTGTTTTTCTTAACAATCTGCTGTATGTTCAAATTTTACAACATAAAGAATTTCTATCACATGTTGTGCAATAACAAAATTATCATGTAATTTTATTTATATATATATATATATATATATATATATATATATATATATATAATGTAAATGTTTCCAAAAAAGCCCGTTTGAGTATATACAATGCAATTTTGGTGCCTACGTTAATGTATGGTAGTGAATGTTGGGTTTGGTTGCAAAAGCATAAACGGAAAATGACTGCTGTGGAAATGAGAGTTTAACGTGGGGTAGCTGGGTGTAAATAGGAGAGATCGGGTACGAAATATATTAGTGTATGATGAGTGTAAAATTGCGAAAAAAATGTTGTAGCAAAAGTTGGTGTTAATCAGTTAAGATGGTTCGGACATGTTGAGCGAATGCGTCTAATGAACGTTTTCTGTTAAAAAGATTTATTTGAATGATTTTGATGTTTGACGTTTGCAGATGGACGTCCGATGAGTAGTTGGAGTGGTATAATTGAGAGACTGGCTTGCGTGAGCAAAAGTTTTCAAGTAGTAAGAATAAAAGAGCATGCGATGAGAAAGGAACTATGAATGTGGATGAAGCGAAAGTTGCTTGTTTGGATAGGAATATTTGGAGGCGACTGATTTCGGGATGATGAAAAGAGTTTGTGCCACACCCTTTTGGGTACATGGCGTGATTGTGTGTGTATCACAAAAATAAATTCATAATCAATTTGAAAATCTAAAATCTGTCAAGTATACTATATCTTTAAGTAACACCAATATAAATTGCAATGCTTTAACAACAACACTACAACATAAACACTTCAAATGAATCAATCGAAGAGTAAAAAAAATCGACATATCTGTGTCCATTAAAATAAATCGCACTGTATATAGAGAGATGTATGATTATCTCGTGCGAAAAGCGTTTTTACCGCGCTGCGCCACAAATGCGAAAAACCGTTGTGCGAACGAATGAGCAGAAAGCGTAAGAAAAAAAGAAAAAAAAGAAAAAAGAAGAGAGAGTAGATGATACGATACGTTTGAAGTACGTTATTTACGTTATATACGTTATATTATCGCGATGTGGCGGTTCAAGAATTGGCAGACAGAAGAAGAAAAAAAGCACATTTGCCACCCCCCGAGAAAAGGTAATAATAAATAAATTCCAACGTTCCTGGAGATGCTCATAAGATCACACAAAAATCATTTCGAAAAAAAATCTATTGATACATAAATATTATTATATCAAACCCGATATAGATAAAATTGTTTATTTCGCTTTCGTGTTTCAGGTTCGGTGTCAACCGAATATGATATAAAAATTTGATTTTAAATTATAACAAGATTAAAAACATACCGGTAAATCAATGCGTACATTATTTCAATATTTAGCATACACTGTAACAAACAAAAAACAAATAGCGAAATTACAAAAAAATAGTAGTAAAATTTTACTATAAAAAATCTGTAATTTCATTTTACTATAAATATTTTGTATTTCTATCTGAAAATTCTGTAATTTTTACATAATTCATAACAATCACATAAAGTAAGTAATAAGTATGTTAAAGAATAAATACATACATACATACATACACAATCACGCCATGTATCCAAAAGGGTGTAGCACAAACTTTTTTCATCATTCCGAAATCAGTCGCCTCATCCACATTCATAATTCCTCTCATAAATGCTCTTTTATTCCTACTACTTGGAAACTTTCGCTCATGCAAAACACTCTCAATCATACCACTCCAACTACTCATCGGACGTCTACGCAAACGTATACTATCAAAATCATTCAAATAAATCTTTTTAACAGTAAACGTTCATTAGACATTCGTTCAACATGTCCAAACCATCTTAACTGACTAACACCAACTTTTGCTACAACATTCCTTTCAGTTTCACACTCATCATACACTAATCGTATTTCGTACCCGATCTCTCCTATTTACACCACATACCCCACGTAAAAATCTCATTTCCACAACAATCATTTTCCGTTTGTGCTTTTGCAACCAAACCCAACATTCACTACCATACATCAACATACGCACCAAAACTGCATTGTATATACTCAAACGGGGGGCGGGCTTCTTTGGAAACATTTACATTCCTAGCAAAAGTTCCCAAAGCTCCCAAAGTACCTTACAACCAGCATTTACTCTCCTTTCAATTTCACGATCAAAACGGCCATCTCTAGACAATAAACTACCCAAATACACAAATTCATCTACCTGCTCTAAACGTGCACCATCAATATATACATTACATTCAGTCGTCAAGTCATCCTTCTCAAAAACTAAAACTTTGCACTTATCAACACAAGATTCATAACTTTACCAACAACAATAATTCTATCAATCATCCTTCTCAGTTGCTCTTCAGATTCAGCCAAAACAACCACGTCATAATTTTATATTAAAAAAATAATAATAATAAATGGTAAATACAAGCAAAACTAGGTACAGCATTTATAAAATATAAAAAATATGATCAACTTAAATTGCTTTTGTTCATCATTTAAAAACAAAAAAAAAACAAAGCAAAAAAATCTAGAAATAGCAATAAAAATAAAAACATGAACTAACAATTATTGTAATCATTCTATGAATCTGACAGTTCCTCTAATTGATTTTTTATAGATTTTAAAAATGATTTAATAACGTGACATGTACAATATTAAATTACTTTGTTACGTAAAAATTTTATTTCAAAATTGAATCTGTCGACTACCTTCATTAAAAATACAATTTTTGCAACATTATTCGCTTTATGGCACGTTACTATTAAATGTAAATTTTATCTTTTTTAAGCCCGTCTGAAAATTATAGAAAATTAAAATTTTAGTGTCATACAAGCTTTATACTTTATTTTTATTTAATTTATAAAAATGTATTAAAGAATTTTATTTACAAAAATATTTAATAAATAATAAAATTGAATTTTAAACAAATTCCTGACTGAGAGTAATTTTATAAAAACTAATTATTTAAAATAATATTAAAATTTTCCTAAATTGCTTTTCTACGACAATAAATGAATTATGCACATATTTTTCGATATATTGTTTTTGAATAATTATAAAATATCAGGATATTAAAAATTAATACCGAAATTTATATTAAAAGCAAATTGAAATATAGTTTACTTTGATATCATGTAATTGAGATATTAATTTTGTACCTATATATATATATATATATATATATATATATATATATATATATATATATATATATGCATATTAATATCTGTAATAATTACATACATACATACATACACAATCATGCCATGTACCCAAAAGAGTGTGCCACAAACTTTCCATCATCCCGAAATCAGTCGCCTCCAAATATTCCTATCCAAACAAACAACTATCGCTTCATCCACATTCATAATTCCTCTCATACATGCTCTTTTATTCCTACTACTTGGAAACTTTCGCTCACGTAAAACACTCTCAATCATACTACTCCAACTACTCATCGGACGTCCACTTGCAAACGTATACCATCAAAATCATTCAAATAAATATTTTTAACAGCAAACGTTCATTAGACATTCGCTCAACATGTCCGAACCATCTAACACGCGGCAACTTTTGCTACATTTTTTTCAATTTCACACTCATCATACACTAATCTATTTCCTACCCAATCTATCCTATATTAATAATTGAACAAAATAATGAGACTTAGTACATATTTTGTGTAATAATACTAATAAAATATTTTAAGTGTAATTCATTCATTTCAAAATACATCCTTTATAGATAAATTTAGAAATGTATGTAATAATATTACAGAATTAAACAAATTTCACCTATTTATGGAAAATTCCTGACAACAAATTTACTGAAGTTCTGTAAATTTACTAAAAAAAAAACATTACATTTATATGTACTTTTCCGTCCTGTTGATAATATCGTACATACATATATCCAAAAGGGTGTGGCACAAACTCTTTTAATCATCCCGAAATCAGTCGCCTCCAAACATTCCTATCCAAACAAGCAACTTTCCCTTTATCCACATTCATAATTCCTCTCATACATGCTCTTTTATTACATAATATTTGTAATAGTTCTGATATCATGTTAAAATTCCAGCGGTTAAGTAATTATATCTAGAAATACTGGACATCATAGTGACTCATGGTTCGTAGATACAATTACATTTTTTTTTGTTTAGATTCACTAGCATTTCGAAAATGAATTTATCGCGAATACTATTTGATTGAAACTTGCAAATTCAAAGGGGTAAAAGTAACTAACCTGTATGTATGTTATGGATCCCTTTGACAGATGCCCTCACCGCTATCCAAATCAACATCGAGGACATTCGCTTGCAGCTGACACCGGAGACCTGGTTCGCATTCACCGCTAAAACCAAGAACACCGCCACACGGTTCGCCCTCGGTACGGGCGCAAACACGGCAACACCTACAACAACCGAAAATAAACATCATATTAGAAAAACAATATTAAAAAAATATGGGTAAACCCATATATAAATCACTTTGACATTATCACATAAATAATAAGAAATAGGAATAAAAAAAATTTTCACCGAAAGTTAACAACATTGAATTTTGCTAATATATAATATTATAGGCGCTAAGGGTATCTTCTGTAAAAATTTGATTCAAATCGGATAAATAATGCGGGCATAACAAATTTTTAGAAAATTATTAATTTTTTTTCGGAAAGTTGGCAACACCGTATTTTAATAAAATTATAATTTATGTGGGCACTAGGAGAAACTTTTCTGAAAATTTGATCAAAATCGGATAAATAATGTAGCCACAATGTTTTTTTTTAAATTTTAGTAATTTTTTCTCGAAAAGTTGGCATCACTGGAAAAAATAAAACAACATGACCATCTTGGGTACTAGACAAATTTATCCTGAAAATTTCATTAAAATCGGTTGAACCGTCTGCGAGGAGTTGCGGCCACAAAATTTTGACTTACGACCGAGCGAGCGAGTTGACGACGCACGTCCATACACCCACATAAACTAAGTTCAGATTCGTCATCTAGAGGCTATATAAAAAATTTCTATACAATTTTTTTTTTTTTTTGAAATGTTACAGACACCGTACCAAACGCTATACCACTTTTTCCTTTTAGTTTTATTAACATATTATTAATTAGATTCGCAGCATTATTACGTTATTGTAAGTTATTGCTATCATAGCTTGTTCGTAAATAAACTCATATGAAAAAGATAAATTTATGTAATTCACATTAAAATGTGAATGTCTAATGAACGTTTGGTTAAAAAAATTTATTTGAATGATTTTGATGGTATACGTTTGCGTGGACGTCCGATGAGTAGCTGGAGTGGTATGATTGAGAAAGTGGCTTGCGTGAGCGAAAGTTTCCAAGTAGTAGGAATAAAAGAGCATGTATGAGAGGAGGAATTATGAATGTGGATGAAGCGAAAGTTGCTTGTTTGGATAGGACTGTTTGGAGGCGACTGATTTCGGAATGATGAAAAGAGTTTATGCCACACTTTTTGGGTACATGGCGTGATTGTGTATGTATGTATGTATTGTTTTAAATCTAAACCATTTTTGGTTGAAGTTCTATTAAATTATTTACTTAAAAAACGATCAGAATAAAAAATAATAATGACTAATCCAATATCTCTATAAGTTAAGAACAGTTTGACACTAATGTAATTGTGTGTGTGTCTGTGTTGGTGTTTGGATGTAACGATGTGGTAAATTATGTGTCCCCTTGTAGATTATTAAATACCCGGCAGACCAATGTATCCGTTACGTGCGATAACGGAGACGTTTAAATTAACGGAACACGACCGTAAGATACTATCTATCGATAAACACGTATAGGTAGACCATCCACCTACACACACACACACTAACTGAATTTGATACCGAATTCATGAAGTTTATTGACCAAAAAAAAGTTTATTCAGTTTGAAGATTAAAGTTTTTGTTCTTTTTATCTATGAATTAATGGATTTCTTTCAAGTTTATTGCCACTTTGAGTAAAAAAATTATTTTGATTACAGTATTCAAATATCTTATTACCATGCAGTGTTTTTTGACTTTTGAACAAATAAATGTTCGTATAGTCTTTTGTGAAATGAACAATTAAAATTATTACAAGCGAGGGTTTTTCCCTACATCTCACATAATAATCAGCCATTGCCTTCAGCTATTAAGCTATTTATCAATGCCTGGCCAGTTCATTTAACCGTAGACACGTGTTTCAGTCTTTTGGACTTCATCAGTACGGTGCTTTGATCAGTCGCTTCGAGGCGACTGATACCGGTGTTCGTTCTGGCTGCCTTTTATCAGTATCAGTCGCCTCGAAGCGACTGATCAAAGCACCGTACTGATGAAGTCCAAAAGACTGAAACACGTGTCTACGGTTAAATGAACTGGCCAGGCATTGATAAATAGCTTAATAGCTGAAGGCAATGGCTGATTATTAGGTGAGATGTAGGGAAAAACCCTCGCTTGTAATAATTTTAATTGTTCATTTCACAAAAGACTATACGAACATTTATTTGTTCAAAAGTCAAAAAACACTGCATAAAAACCTAGGAGATATCCGATTAGCAAAACTGCAGCTAGATGGCGTTAGTAGTATTTTACTTATTTCTCGCTACTAGTTGCGCAAAATACTTGCCATAAAAGGCAGCCAGAACGAGCACCGGTATCAGTCGCCTCGAAGCGACTGATCAAAGCACCGTACTGATGAAGTCCAAAAGACTGAAACACGTGTCTACGGTTAAATGAACTGGCCAGGCATTGATAAATAGCTTAATAGCTGAAGGCAATGGCTGATTATTATGTGAGATGTAGGGAAAAACCCTCGCTTGTAATAATATCTTATTACCACTTTGACTGCAAGGAAAAAGTGGTATAGCGTTCGGTACGGTGTCTGTAACATTTTCAAAAAAAAAATTGTGTATAGAAATTCTTCATATAGCCTCTAGATCACCAAACCTTCATTTTCCATATGCTAAATGGCTGTAATTTGCATATTTGAATATAACTTATAATTCAAAATAACTTTACTTTATAACATTCTTCTGTATTGTAAAAAATAAAGGTACTCTACTCTTGAGTAAAATTGATATTTTTTGACAAACCTCGTATACGGCTTAAAACAATTGATATCTGATGGTTGCATTTTAAGTTTTGGACCATACACAACTTCTTATCAAGAATAAATTTTTTCACAAAACCAATAATAAAAAAGTTTTCCATATGGTTTCAACTTAAGTAGATATATTTTACTATAATTTTTATATTTTATGTGGGATTACGAATAAATTATTTTTTTCTTAATATTATAAATAAGTTAACAGACTGCCACAAAAAAAAAACTACATAACTATAGATTTTTATTATGTAAAATAGAAAATAGATATTTTTTCTTTTCATAATAAATTTATAAATTGTTTGTTCACTCAATGGTTAGTTTATTATCAAAGTAAATATGTCTGAAGATGTCCTTATGTTGACATTTATTTTCTAAAAATATATAAAGTATGTGTACGTAGTATTTTATTCTTTTTTTTTTGTAAATGTTTGTCTTAGAAACAAAAAAGTTTGATTTCGGTATTATACGAGTAGAAATATTTTTGGAAATCAATAATTAATTTTATTGTAATTTTATTAGTTTTCAGTTATAAGTCTTTTTGTTAAATGAACTCGAAAAGGAATAGTTTTTTTGAATAGTTTAAGCTTTTTTACGTGAAATGAGATTTTTATATGTGAATTATTATTATTTATTATTGAGCGAATGTCTAATGAACGTTTGCTGTTAAAAAAATTTATTTGAATGATTTTGATGGTATACGTTTGCGTGGACGTCCGATGAGTAGTTGTAGTGGTATGATGGAGAGAGTGGCTTGCGTGAGCAAAAGTTTCCAAGTAGTAGGAATAAAAGAGCATGTATGAGAGAAGAAATTATAAATGTGGATGAAGCGAAAGTTGCTTGTTTGGATAGGAATGTTTGGTGTCGACTGATTTCGGGATGATAAAAAGAGTTTGTGCCACACCCTTTTGGGTACATGGCGTGATTGTGTATGTATGTATGTATGTATGTATGTATATTACTGTATTAACATTTTAAATCATCAAAAAAACCTATAGATAAACTTAAGACAATCTGCTCAATATGTTACATATCAATCCAAAGTGACCTTTTTTTAGTTTCTAACCGCAAAATCAAAACTTTTCTTCAAACTTCAAAAATAAAATCACTAGAAAGTTGAACAAAAAGTATCAAACAATAACCACAACACATTGGCGATCAATCATCGCGCTACTTGAAATAAAAAATAAAAAAGAAACTAAAGAATAAAATCCACTTTATTCAATCGGAAATAAATAGGTATCAGCCATTTTACGTTCGAAATTTAGTGACGCAATATTAAAAACGTTATAGTCTTGCATCCGTGGTTAGATCGATAAATATTTTATTCCTATCAGTTCAAATGCATTCGGTCATTCTATAAATGTAATATGAGCTGAAGCTAATCAAATTTTGATGTAACATTCAGTACTATTACATTTTAAATAATAATTATTTAGCAATTAATTCAATTTAACGCGATATACGTAACAGTATAAATATTTTTATCTACAACTGCTTTGTTATATGGTCATTATATATATAAAATCAGATAAATAATATTAGTCTTTATAGCCCAAGGGAAACAAAATACTAGTCTTTATTAACCAAGGTTAATAAAATATTAGTCATTATTAACCAAGGGAAATAAAGAAACGATCTTTATTAACTTGATTTCCGTACGCACGCTTCGTTGCTAGGCAACATCAACAAACTAAATATCTCTACGCCAGATGGCAGCAGTTATCAGTCAAAGTAATAAAATGACAGTTGTAGTTAGTTAGTTAGTTAGTTAGTTGTTGTTAACATCATAGATTTGAATAAGTAAGTACAATATTAAAAATATATAAGCAGTTGTAGATAAAGTATAGTATTTGACTTGCAAATAATGCCTACAATGCCTACGAGGATGTTTTATTCCCCTCGCTACGCTCGTGGACTAAACAACATCCTCGTACGTTATAGGTGCCATTATTTGCTCGTTAAATAATATACTATTATAAATTCTGCAATTTTCTTACAGAATAAATAATAATTATTTTCAGCTATCTATTTAAAAATTCATAATCATTTTACCCTAAAATCAAGAATGCCAAAAGCAAAAATTTCAAAACACAATGAATACATATTATATATTCTTCGTTGCAAGCAATTATACTTGGAAGTTGGAAGGTGAAGTCCGAGTAATTCGCGTGACAAGGGGTAGTTGATGTTCTTCTAGGGTAAAACGGTAAACGATAATGCTCATTTCGTTTCGCTTTTGTTTGAAGTTAGAAGCAGGAGAGCGTGTACAGAAAAACAAGTGTTGCAAGCGCGAGTTAGCAGCCTGGTGTGCTATCAGACACGCAAACTTACACACACAAACATAACTCCTTGAGCTTTTATCGAGATTGATTGACGTACTAATCAAGTTTCACATTTTATTTATCTTCTACTTTTTTGTTTTTCCTTTGTTTCCAAAATAATTGAAGATATTTCTTTTTATATTAATAACTAATATGTGAATTTAAATTTTGAACTATAGAATAATCACTTCCAACTCGGTGAGAAATGGATTTCCACTCTTCAAACATACATATATACACAATCACGGCATGTACCCAAAAGGGTGTGGCACAAACTCTTTTCATCATCCCCAAATCAGTCGCCTCCAAACATTCCTATCCAAATAAGCAACTTTCGCTTTATCCACATTCATAATTCCTCCTCTCATACCTGCTCTTTTATTCCTACTACTTGAAAACTTTCGCTCACGCAAGCCACTCTCTCAATCATCTACCACTCCAACTACTCATTGGACGTCCACCTGTAAACGTGTACCATCAAAATCATTCAAATAAATCTTTTCAACAACAAACGTTCATTAGACATTCGCTCAACATGTCCGAACCATCTTAACTGACTCTAACACCAACTTTTCCTATAACATTTTCTTCGCAATTCCACACTCATCATACACTAATCGTATTTCGTACTCAATCTCTCATATAGTTACACCAGATACCCCACGTAAAAATCTCATTTCGCACAGCAGTCATTTTCCGTTTATGCTTTTGCAACCAAAGCCAACATTCACTACCATATACATCAACGTAGGCACCAAAACTGCATTGTATATACTCAAACAAATCGTATTATTTCTAATTTACAATTTTAAAGAGAAAAAAAAAACCGAGATTAGATATTTAAATATATATGGTAAGTAAACAATTAAAAAATGATTAGTTGTGCAAACTGCGTGTTTTCGTCGTTAGCGAAGAAAACGGATTTAAATCAATAAATCTTGTTCGAACTCAAACTTATCGTTAGGCACTTTTCTAAAGAACTCAAACTTGGACTAGGACTCAACTCAACTCTACTCTCGTTCAACACAAAACTTCTTAATCCATGTTTTATTTCAAACTTTCTATTCTCTCTCTCCCTCTCTCTTTGTTTGTTTGTGATTGTTTGTTTGCTGGTTCTCCGATAGTTTTATTCGAAATCGAATTAAAATAGTAAAACATCGATTCGACTAATTACAATTTTCATTTAACGTATAGTATTCATTTCATAATGCAAAATAAACATCGTACGAAAAAAATCTCCTAAACAAAAAGTTAATATTTTGATGAATTATTACAGATATAAATATGCAAGCAGTAATTTTACATAATTTAAGAAGTTATACCAACATTATGTAATTCTAGATTAAGTATGTGATGCAATTTGCAGAAAGTAAGCAATTTTACATACTTATTAGGTCATTTTTACCTATTTTGTATGATTATGATAAATTATGTAAAAACTACAGAATTTTGAGATAGAAATACAAAACATTTATAGTAAAATGAAATTATTTTATACTATTATTTTTCTGTAATTTTTTATTTTTTTTACAGTGTATGATAAAATAATCTATTTAATATTCTTTTTAAAATGTACGTTTTAAAATAAAGTACATAAAACTAGCAATATTATAACATTAGTTTCTTTATTACAACACAATAATAGTAAAATTTTGAAAATATAATACAAAATATATCTTATTTTAAGAGAAATATTTTATACACAAAAGTAACTTTAAAATGGAAACCTCCACTTTTTATTACGAATTCGGGTACTCTAGAAATACATACATATATACATACACAATCACGCCATGTATCCAAAATAGTGTGGCACAAACTCTTTTCATCATTCCGTAATCAGTCTCCTCCAAACATTCCTATCCAAACAAGCAACTTTTACTTCATCCACATTCATAATTCCTCTCTCATACATGCTCTTTTATTCCTACTACTTGGAAACTTTCGCTCACGCAAGCCACTCTCTCAATCATCTACCACTCCAACTACTCATCGGTCGTCCACCTGCAAACGTATACCATCAAAAACCATTCAAATAAATCTTTTTAACAGCAAACGTTCATTAGACGCATTCGCTCAACATGTCCGAGCCATCTTAACTAACTAATATAAATAATAACTAACTAAATAATTACATTAATTTCACCTACGATTAACAACAAAAAAACAATCTACCAAATTTTAACTCCATTTATTCATTTTTTTTCCCCAATTCATTAACAAAATTATCTCACAAATTCAATTAGAAGAAGCTACAGTAATTTACAACGGTCTGGTAAAAGAATAATAAGGCCAAAAATATAGCGTAATATACTGCTAGAAATAGACGAATCTAGCTAACCAGTCAAAGTTAATAACCAATTATATTAGGCCATTGTTTCTCTCACAGAAGGAAGAAAAAAAACCAGCACGCAACAAGAGTGCGAATCGAATCGAATATAAGAGGCAGAAAACCCAGGAAAAATAACGCGATCTCTCGCTTATTTTTGCACCACTTAACCGCATCGCGTAAAACTAAAATAGTTAGCAACAAAATTGCCCTGTCACTCGCAGCCATGTCTGTATTTCATCCTAGTTGGCGTGGGTGGCATTGGCACTGAAACTTCACACCGAGAACGGATGAAAAACGAGACCAACTCACGCCAAAGCACCATGTTATAATAATGTACTGCGATATATACAAGTTCTGTTTCTTATAATGTGGTTCGTCTTATTTTTGACAAGATCAGAAACTGACAACTTACAACGAAGCAACAAATACACGCTATATATAATCTTGTCAAATTTAATATTTTTCCTAAATGAAATTAAGAACTATATTTTATTAAAACAATTAATAAAACATAAGAATAACGATAAAAGTTATTATTTATTTAAAAAAATACTTGGTTAGTTTAACAAAAATATTTTAATTACTCAACGATCGTTTCAACCTTTCGGCCATCATCAAGAGTTACAAATGAAAATCTTAAAATTTTTCTAATACAAATACTATTATAAAATGTGGTAGGTGCATAATTATACAAATTTCAAAAATTGTTTTTACTTAAATGTATCTTATTCAAGTAATACAATATTTACAATAGGTGAATCAGATAAGTAAATTATTCAACAAAAGTTGCTTTTATTTGTAACATTTTTCGATACGGCTAAATAATTTTTTTAATAATTTTTCATATTTTTATGATATATATATATATATATAGTACAGACTTGTACATTGGTTTATCATCTTTGTTTTTATTTTTTTTGTTGTTGGGTTGTTTCCAAGGCATATCTGTTTATATTTACTGTCAACACCGTAATATGTAACCATAGCATTTTATTATTTTTATTATTTCTATGCACTTGTCATATATTTATGTCATGTATTTATTTTTATAATTTTAACTCTGCCATTTGCCTGATGAAGGAAATAAATTTTTTCCGAAAGCTTGCACTTTGAATTGAGTTGTTTTTATTTTTGACTGAAAATCCCACGAAACTAATAATATATATATATATATATATATATATATATATATATATATATTTCTGTAAATTGACATATTTATGTCAAGACAGTTTTGTTTTTAGTTACCATGACTAAATTATTTCATACGAGAACATTCGGTTCTGTGGTAGCCACAGCAGATTTTTTTAGTATTTAGTTGTACAAGAAATCAGTTTCTCAAATTTTGTACATCGAATTGTAGTAATATTTCATTGAATATATACGGAATTTCTTAAATTATTCGAAATTTTACATGATTTAAAAAAAATATTTAATTGATTTTACTACGATTTTTAATTAATTTGTATACTAGATTGTATAGGTAGTTTGTCCCTAGTCGTTCAATATATTACTTGTCATGCAAAATATTTATTTGTTGATCAAACGTTCAAATAACAAATTTTTTTGTTATTTGCCCTAATTTCTCGGACTGATAAATCATATTCTATTGATAAACCAAAACACAAACCAGTAGATAATTTATTTGTTTAAAATTTTCATCATATTCCGATATAAATATAAAAATTTAAAGATTAAATAGAGCAAATGATTTATGTTTGCCATTAAACAACAATATAAATTACATTCAATTTCTTTTACTATCAAGCAATAAAAGAAAAGAAATGAAAAAACAAGAATCCAAAAAGATATAATTCCAATTCGAATCAGGTCAGTACAAACGTACATAATATTTCATTGATTTGATATATTCGAGAAAAACTTGTTTGCAAGAAATAAAGGAACGATCAATCTTTGAAAATCTGTATGTACCGAATACTATACAACAAGCTATACAGCTGTTGTGTATGCATTAAATTTTTCCTTGCAGCAAAACAAAAAATACATATACAATTCTCCATTTTCTAACACAATTTCTACGCGCTATGCCATACATAAACTTATCTATATGTATACAATTTTTCTTAACAGTAGCCATTCTAACTTCTGTGTATAAAATATTTCTCTGAAAATAAGATTTATTTTGTATTATATTTTCAAAATTTTACTATTATTGTCTTGTAATAAAGAAACTAATGTTGTAATATTGTTAGTTTTATGTATAATTTATCTTGAAACATATATTTTAAAAAGAATATTAGATTATTTTATCATACTTTGTAAAAAAGAATAACAAAATTACAGAAAAATAATAGTATAAAATAATTTCATTTAACTATAAATGTTTCTATATTTCTAACTCAAATTCATTAATTTTTACATAATTCATAATAATCGCATAAAATAAGTAAAAACGATCTAATAAGTATGTAAAATTGTTTACTTTCTGCAAAATGCATCACATACTTAATGTTGATATAATTTCTTAAATTACAGCTTGCAGATTAATATCTGCAATAATTTATTAAAATTCATTCATTTATCAAATAATGAGACATATATTACGTAATAATACTAATAAAATATTTTAAGTGTAATTCATTCATTTCAAAATACATCAACAAATTTTATCTATTTATGGAAAATTCCTGACAGCAAATTTTCTGAAGTTCTGTAAAATTATTAAACGAAATTATTTTGAGTATGAATTAAAGTAATGGTGTCAAAGATTAAGTCCAATTTATAATTAAATTATTATTTTGATTTCTGGCGACTAGTTTCGGTAAAATACCGTCTTCAGGCCAACGTCTGATAGTTACAATAAGTTGAAATTCCACATGTGATGAAAAATAGTTGCAAGTTATAAAATCGCTTGTAATATATTTGAAGTAAAGTGATTTGTAAATTTAAATAAATAATATTACTTTTAAGTTGAATAATTGATGAATTATATGAAATATTCAATTTAGATGTCAAATAATAATATAAAAAATATAAAAAAACTTGGAAGAACTTTTTGAGACAAACAAAAATTCAATTCTAAATTGGACTTAATCTTTGACACCATTACTTCAATTCCTACTCAAAATAAAATCTCACTGGTGTAACATGGCTACATACATCTCAATATTAAAAGAAACTAAAAAACTGTAATATTTTCTACGTATATACTTTTCCGTCCCGTTGATAATAATATCACATTACATAATGTTTGTAATAGTTCTGAAAATTATGTATTTTTAAACAATTATGTTAAAATTACAGCAGTTGAATAATTATACCTAGAAATACTGGGCATTATAGTGTCTCATCATTTGGAGATAAAATTACATAATTTATTTTTAACATCCGCAAAATGCTAAATATCCAATATTCACAACTGTTACACAATACAGAATGCAAATGTTAAAAATAAAATTAAAATCATAATAACGAATTAAAAATACTTATTACATAAATATTCATACATACATACATACATACACAATCACGCCATGTATCCAAAAAAGTGTGGCAGAAACTCTTTTCATCATCCCGAAATCAGTCGCCTCGAAACATTCCTATCCAAACAAGCAACTTTCTCTTCATCCATATTCATAATTCCTCTCATACATGCTCTTTTATTCCTACTACTTGGAAACTTTCGCTGCACGCAAGCCACTCACTCAATCATCTACCCCACTCCAACTACTCATCGGACGTCCACTGGGCAAACGTATACCATCAAAATCATTCAAATAAATCTTTTTAACAGCAAACGTTCATTAGACATTTTGAGCGAATAAATATTCTATCCCCAATAAAATCCGCAAATGCAACCATATGAAATAACCAACCAATATACATCGTTCCATTCCGGTTAAAGTTCCGGGAATAATGTTTTGCGGAACTCAAATTTGATTAACTCCTGGAAACTAGACGGCACAAACTTCTCTTTTAAAACTCTATGACTAGTACTCACTTGAACTAGTTGTAAATTGATCGAAAATAAAACAAAAAGCGATCGTTCGATGCTTGCGACCCCCGTCTAGCAACCACTGTTATTCTTAAAAAGGTTAAAGTGTGTGCGCATTTAAAGTGACTTACTCGCGTTACAATCCTTATTCGATTACCATCGCACAATTGCTCAAAATCCATTAAACTCGAAACGATAAAATATAAATGCTATTTCGATAACTTTCTTATTCAGCTTGGATAAACATTTTTCCACAATTTGCTGATACGTTAAAATAACGTTACTTGTATTTAATACACTCTAAAAAAAAAAAATGTAATTTTATCTACAAACCATGAGACACTATAGTGCCTAGTATTTCTAGGTATAATACTCAAGTGCTATAATTGTTTCAAAATACATAATATCAAGAACTATTACAAATATTATGTAATATGGTATTACCAACGGCATGGTAAAGTAGATATATATGTAATATTCAATGTTCTTTTTAGTAAATTCACAGAACTTTAGTAAATTTGCTGTCAGAGATTTTCCATAAATAGCACAAATTTGAGGTCCGGGAAGTTAGCGAAGCCACTTTCACCGAACAAAAAATAAAATATTGATTAATTTGTCGTAAATTAGTCGTAAATTTGTCGTGAAATCAAAAAATTTGTCGCGCCCTATTTTAAAAAATTATTGATGGCTTCGCTAACTTCCCGAAAAAGTTAGCGAAGCCATCCTTCAAAATTAAAAAAATATTAATAAAATGAACCGCGGATGTAGCTTATAATTTATCGTAAATAAGTCGTAAACGAATAAGAGTAATTTTGTAACGAAATTATTATTACAGAAATAATAAACTTAACGAATGTGTATGCGTACAATGCATATATGGATAGAGCATGTACAACAAAATAAAATCGAACAACAATTTTAGTAACGATTAATTTACGAAAATTTAATATCTAATAATTAACGTGAAAAAATTATTTTTTATTTTCTAAATTAGGTGGCCACCCAATTTACAACGAGAAATTGGCACGGCCACGCTTCGAATAGTTAGTCGCAGATAGCAGTGCT
Organism: Clivina fossor; assembly: GCA_963966155.1. NCBI lineage: Eukaryota > Metazoa > Arthropoda > Insecta > Coleoptera > Carabidae > Clivina > Clivina fossor. Next base: position 2,353,353 of record OZ014560.1, read on the forward strand.
TATAACGCTTATTTAAAGAACAAAATGTAACTTTTTGGTATATATTTTTTGAAAACAACAGCTTATAGAAAATTAATAATATAGTTATTAACATAAAAAAATAATAAACAAATTAGTGAGTATGATTTTTTTCAATGTGAAAGCAAATTTTTCTTATAGTTGCAAACTTTTCGGCTTTAAGAAATAGGTAGGTATAATATGCGACAGAATTTTAGAATAATGTCTAAAGAAGTTTTTTTATTTAAGTTTTTTTTTTTATTTTGTACCATTTTTCTAGTTATAAACCTGTGAACTTAATTCATGAATTAGCGCCCGGCAAACCATGTGAATTCTTAACATATAGCCGCAACCTCCGCTATACGTACGTAATTACGTATATAATCGTATTTATTATGTAATATACTTAAAATACAATGTATAAGTAAAAATATGTGTGTGAAATACAGAAATAAAGCATGTTTGTGCTACTCGTATTTATATTGTAGACGTTTCCAGATTTTAAGGTTAGAAATTGAAACATTTATAAATCATCATATTTCGTCTACCAAAAAATTGCCCCAGCTAAAACTTATTATACATCCTTATAAAAGAAATTGTCAGCTACAAGAAAACATTAATCATATCCATGCATTTTATTTTGTCCAAAGAGTAAATTTCATTTCAAGCAATAGCGATATAGTTAATCTTTGGCCTAGTGTGTAACGCACGTTTCGAGTTGAACGAAAGACACCAGTTGGAAATGTATTGTGAGCAGAGACTTGAACCGGAACCGAACCGTAAACCGAAAACCAAAATTAACCGGAATTTTTTACAGAACCGTAACCGGAACGTAAAATTGCTAAATTTAAAAACCGAAACCGAAACCGGATCGAAATTTTAATAACGGTTAATTTCGGTTAGTACGAAAAAATAAATAATGCGTATGCATATTTAAATAAATAATATACAAAACAATAATTTAACAACAATAAAATAGATACATTAAAAATATGTACTTATGTACCATGAGTAGTCTGGCCGTTTCTCGGGATACGAGTAATGTCAAATACAAATAAGTTTCTATTTTAGTTAACATAAATATAAAATCATAAAATTAGTCTATAAGTATATTACATAATAAATACGATTATATGTAATTACGTACGTATAGCGGAGGTTGCGGCTATATGTTAAGAATTCACGTGGTTTGCCGGGCGCTAATTCATGAATTAAGTTCACAGGTTTATAACTAGAAAAATGGTACAAAATAAAAAAAAAACTTAAATAAAAAAACTTCTTTAGACATTATTCTAAAATTCTGTCGCATATTATACCTACCTATTTCTTAAAGCCGAAAAGTTTGCAACTATAAGAAAAATTTGCTTTCACATTGAAAAAAATCATACTCACTAATTTGTTTATTATTTTTTTATGTTAATAACTATATTATTAATTTTCTATAAGCTGTTGTTTTCAAAAAATATATACCAAAAAGTTACATTTTGTTCTTTAAATAAGCGTTATAAGCACTGTGATCTTCGACTAACTATTCGAAGCGTGGCCGTGCCAATTTCTCGTTGTAAATTGGCTGGCCACCTAATTTAGAAAATAAAAAATAATTTTTTCACGTTAATTATTAGATATTAAATTTTCGTAAATTAATTGTTACTAAAATTGTTGTTCGATTTTATTTTGTTGTACATGCTCTATCCATATATGCATTGTACGCATACACATTCGTTAAGTTTATTATTTCTGTAATAATAATTTCGTTACAAAATTACTCTTATTCGTTTACGACTTATTTACGATAAATTATAAGCTACATCCGCGGTTCATTTTATTAATATTTTTTTAATTTTGAAGGATGGCTTCGCTAACTTTTTCGGGAAGTTAGCGAAGCCATCAATAATTTTTTAAAATAGGGCGCGACAAATTTTTTGATTTCACGACAAATTTACGACTAATTTACGACAAATTAATCAATATTTTATTTTTTGTTTGGTGAAAGTGGCTTCGCTAACTTCCCGGACCTACAAATTTGTTTAGTTCTGTAATATTATTGTTGGTATAATTACATACATTTCTAAATCTATATAAGATATATATTTTCAAATAAATGAATTAATAATTTAAACACTAGTAAACCAATTTACTAGTTTATAAATTTTTGTACACACATAAATAAATATTTAATAAAAAATTTACAATAATTAAAAATCGAAGACAATTTCTGTCGGGACCCAGAAAGTTATAACTAGTAAATTGGTTTACTAGTGTTTAAACAAAATGTTAGAAAATCAATCAGTAATTTTACAATTATTCAAAAGTTTATGACTTGTTTTTTTCCTGATTTAATAAATAAGACTAACGCGATTGATGTTACATGTAATAAACTTCTAACGGCTACAGTTCCGTTAGAAAGCATTTTCGGTCATATGTTTATTTGAAGTTTTTTATTTAGATTACTCATAGGAATCATCCGGTGTAGTTTTTCCCCAACGTCATATATATTGTCACTGTACTGAAAATATAAGTTTTATGTTATCAATTAAAAACGAATAATTTAAATAATAAAATATGCATAATTTTCTCGCAAGAAAACTCTCAAGTGGAATGTGTAACTATTATCGTTTTATCTCTCGACATTCCGTTTTATCTCAACTTACGTACGTGCACTATCATTAAAATTGCATTATATAAAAATTTTCCAAGTTTCTTCTTCTTTTTTTTTTAACCTAAATACGCGACTAAAATAATAAAATACATATAAAACGGAATACTTAAACATATATTTTAAAATTCGCTCAAGTTAAAAAATGATAACACCCCGTGTCTAGCATAAAAAATCAGCGCTCATAAATTCAACTTTTGATAAATCTAAATTTTTTAAACAAATGTACACTTTCCACATTTTAAATTATATACTGAAAATGGGAGACTTTTTTACAGTCGGCCCGTGTATTATTTAAAATCATATTTTTTCCACATAAAAGTCTAAGTATAAGTATACAGTAAAATTTATTTTTTCTATATAGAATAATTGATTATTTATACCTTAATTAATTATAGCTCAAACTTGATATTGATTTGCTTATAATTATTACCGTTAATTTTATGAATGTAAATCTCAAAATTTCAGTGCGGAAATGACTGATTTGGAAAATTCGATTTCAACATGTTCAATGTTGAAAAACTGCTGCCATATTTTTCCATGTTTACATAACTACTAGCAGATACTGTAACTTTTTGATTTTTTATATTAACAAGATTAGAAGTATACGGGTAAATCCATATTTCTCGGAAAGTTGGCAACACTGTATTTTGTTAAAGTTACATAAATTATATGAATACTAGGAGAATCTTTTGTGAAAATTTAAGTAAAATCAGTTAAATAACTTGGCCATAATAAACTTTTAAAAACTTTAGTCATTTTTTTCTCGGAAAGTTGTCATCACTGGGAAAAACTAAAATCACATGACCATCTTGGGTACTAGACACTTACTTACTTTGTTTACTTATTTAAAATTTAGATTTTACCTATTATTTTACATATGTAACACAATTACATATTTCGTATGCTTTTCTGACAATATTTCAATTTAAAAATATGATATATGTATGTTATATAAAGAAAATAAAATTGTGCACTGAAGTCCATATATTGACGCATATGTTTTTGTTTCACTCTGAGCAAATATTTTTCTTTTTCGTATTTTTATGTCAGTCACTTCATATGTAACTCTCTCTCCAGTAAAATGTTTTGCTTTTACTCGGAACAAAATACATCATATTTTTCTGAGTTGAAAAACAATTGTATACAAAATTTACATATACGAATATCTAATGATAAAATATCAAATATTCTAGTCTTTCAAATTTATTGAAAACGTATTTTCAATATAGTAAATTTCAACTATCTGGATACTTTACTACATTTGTATTAATTTCTACCTGCGTTTCGATATGAAATATAAATGTAACATTTTTGTGATAAATATATTAATTAATAAACAATAACAAACATTATTTAGCTTGCCATTATACAATATATTGAACTTTTACAAACTTTAATAACCCAACTTAGTTGTTGAGCTATAGTTTATAATTTTATATATATTTTATTGAAAACTTTTTACCGGCCGTCATATAATAAAAAAAAAATAATAATAATTAATCTCTCTAATTGACAAATGTTTGTATGTTTGTATATATATATATATATATATATATATATATATATATATATATATATATATATATACTGGGTGTCCGAAAAGTTTGGACTGGGTCAAATATCTCGAGAACGAAAGGTTGGATTAACACGATTGCAAAAAAACGTTGTTTTTGACACAATTATCTACCGAATTCTGTTGTAAAAAACCACCCCCACCCCTCCTAAGGGGGTGAGCGTAAGGGTAGTTTTAAAATTTTAAATGGAAACCCCCAATTTTTTTTTCATTTTTGGATTTCTTGACAAATTCTGTGTATGGCCCCAAAATTTCACACCCAACCCTCGCCACCCCTCCACAGGGGATGAAAAAAATGATTGAAATAAAAATGATACTGAACAGTTTAAATGCTCAACTAAATCCACAACGAAAATAAACATGTCAAAAAAAACATGTAACCCCCACCCAAAATTTCACCCCCAACCCCCCAACCCCCCCAACCTTTGAGTAATATATAATAGTGCAATTGATATTTTATTATTATTATATTATTATTATTTGTTTATTTATTTATTTTTATTATGTTTATATGTTTAATTCCTATTTTCGACTTCAAACGTGACCCTTTAAAGGTGACGAGTTACCTAGTAATACTTTATTTATACTGCAAGTTCAAAATTACAGTGAAATTGCATTCACAAATTGATTTTTCAAATTAGTTTTAGTACAACAAAAAACATCAATATTCTGATATGAAGTACATTTTTTCGTACATATTTTGTGTAATAGTACTAATAAAATATTTTCAGTGTAATTCATTCATTTTAAAATACATCCTTTATGTAAATTTAGAAATGTATGCAATTATACCAACAATAATAATACAGAACTAAACAAATTTTAGCTATTTTTGGAAAATTCCTGTCAGCAAATTTTCTAAAGTTCTTTAAATTTACTAAAAGAAACTTACATACATATGCACTTTTCCATTTCGTTAGTAATATCATATTACATAATGTTTATAATAGTTCTAATATAATGTATTTTTTAAACAATTATGTTAAAATTATAGCAGTTGAGTAATTATACCTAGAAATACTGGGCATCATAGTGTCTCATGGTTTGTAGGTAAAGTTACATAATTTTCTTTAGAGTGTAGGTACAAAAATAATTATAGCATTTTCCCAATTTTTAATATTTTCATTTTGAATTTACATCAGGAGTTTTATTTCCCGTTATTTATTAAATATCAAAAATACCTGTTATATTGTAAACGATAGCTGTCACAAAAGAACGAAAATTATGTTGAAAATTTGAAGAAAAAAATCTCCCGGGCATTGGGACTTTCTTCTGAAGTTCTAAATTACAGTTCTTTGCCAGAAAGTCGTAATATTTTATAAGCGTTTATTTATTTTTTTTTTGTTATTTATTCTTTTTTTCATATTAAAAACTCATTATCGTTTATTTTCAAGTTACAAATAAAATAAAATGACATTTTTATTTTCTATATGAAATAAGGATAAAACCTCTACAAACTTTTAAGGATAATTTTATTAAAATTACTATGTGAGTTGTCATTACACATTAAAATTTACATACTCATAGATATGTGACATTTTTATTATTATTATAACCTTTGTATTCATAAACCTTATCATTTAATAAAAATTAATAAAAATGGATAAAATATAAGCTGTGGTGCATCGGGGCCCAAAAAGTACTTGCAGAAATGAAAGTAGTCGAATTAAAAATAATACCATTTTTTATATTTTCAAAAATTATTATTATAGAAATAAAGAATCATTTCATATATAATCATTTGTTGCTATAACTTCTTAAATGGGAAAACTTAGCGTAATTGAAGTTGCGTGTAAAATTATTTTTTCTCAAATAAATATAATAAATAATAACAGAAACTGTCATTAAAATTTTTGATAATTGTTTCATTTATTGTTATTAACAATTTTTGTAAGGACATTACTGACGTCACAATCATATTGTGCGCAAGCGCAGAAGAGTTGGTGAGATATAATTTTGAAAACGTATGTCGTAGTAAATGTTGATTTTTGTTGATTCGGTTACGCCCAACCAATAGCATGTTTTTGCATTTTTTAGGAAATCTGGGCATCTTCGAGAAAAATGATAAATTAAACATCACTTTTTAAGCCAGGTCCAACCAAATAAAGAAATAAAAAAAATACGCTAAACTTCCCCATTATATAAAATTACAGCTTAAATATTAATATTTGTAATAAATAATTCATCAAAATAATGAGACTTAGTACATATTTTGTGTAATAATACTAATAAAATATTTTCAGTGTAATTCATTCATTTCAAAATGCATCCTTTATAGATAAATTTAAAAATGTATGTAATTATACCAACAATAATATTATAGATCTAAACAAATTTTACTTATTTTTGGAAATGCCTGACAACAAATTTGCTAAAGTTCTTTAAATTTACTAAACTTTAACTAAAAAATTAAAAAAGTCCTCGTGCTTTTGATCGACGAACTTAAGTGCATTTTTGGAAGGCGGATCAGTATTTTTATGAGCAAGTCACAAAACTATGAAAAATTAAAACAACTGTAATTCAACTTTAATTCAAAACTAAATTTAACGGTTTTTCAGAATTATATAAGTAAATTTTGGACAGATTCAACTGGTGTAATTATAGAGGTAGTCGTTTTCGATAGGTTGCACTGTTTTGTTTACAAAATTTAAAATATCATTAATTAACTTATTTAGCATTGGCTGAGCGATTTTAAACTATTTGATGCGTCAATAACTCGACAGCACCGAACTAATGCAAAAAACTAGAACTATCTACGATGTCTAGTTTAAAAGTTTTTCTAGAGCCGAACGAACGACCGGCCGAACGGACAAAGCGTATTATTGAGCTTCCTTTTTGAAAAGAAAAATGCGCTAAAAACTGTAATACATATACATACATACACAATCACGCCATTTGCCCTAAAGATACATACATATGTACTTTTCCATTCCGTTGGTAATATCATATTACATCATATTTGTTGTAATAGTTCTGATATTATATATTTTTAAACAATTATGTTAAAATAACAACAGTTGAGTAATTATAACTTACAAATACTGAGCCTCAGAGTGTCTTATGGTTTGTAGATAATAGCTTTGTTCGCGGTAGCAATTCCGAATTAATTCGGAACCTGTTCGGAATGTCTTTAGGATCAATCCAATGCGCATGTCCGATTCTGAATTTATTCAGCATTTTATATTTCCGCGAACGTTAAATGAACATTACTTTTAATTAAATTTTTCGATCATACAGTGCGCTTTGCCAATCCCGTTATTTGACAAATTTCATTTTAGATATCAGCTGTTCTTGTTTATTCCGTGCATAATAGTAAATAACTTGTCCTTTTAAAACACAAATCTAACATAAAACGTTCGAAATTGACGTGTAAACTATTGCTGGTAAACTTTTACGATCATACAATGTCAGTGCGCATGCGCGGACCAGAAATTCTTGATAAAATCCTGGGATGTGTCAAATACGTTCGTAACTAATTCCGAATGAAATCATTGTGTTCCGCGAACGCAGAACCTTTTGTTCAGAACATTTAATTTTCTTACCGCGAACGATCAAATTTACATTGCGCATGCGTACTTGTTCGGAACTAGTTCAGGATGTGTTCCGGGAACAAAGATAATATTACATAATTTATTTTTTAACGTGTAGGTAACTTAACTTACCTATCATCATTACTGCCGTGATAGGATAAAAGATCTCTAGTACAAGATGGCTTTAAATTGGCAAAATAGGAAGAAGAAGAAAAAGTGGCTGATGGCTGATGTGTATATATATATATATATATATATATATATATATATATATATCCGGGAGTTGATTGAAGTTATGATGGAACGAGAACTGATGCCCGATTTCGTCACGCAAAATTGTGTGTTGTCAGCACAGGGGAACCTAACACACACCAACATCGAACCGAACCGGCCGGCATCCCAATCTTGATTCGTCGACGGCGACGTGTGCCCGAAAGCCGTTTGCACACCCGATACAAATCACTCGTAAAAAAAAAAAAAACTTATCTGACGCACTGTGATGCTTCCTGATTAACCTGGCATACGATAGATATCTACACCCGCAAATAGAACTACTGTTTTCTTACCCAAATTTTATTTATCATACTTCATTTAACGTTAAGAATAAAATAGTTGGTGCTGCAATCTGCGTACGTTATCACAATGAGATATTAATAAACTAAAAAAAGCTTTAGGATTAAATTCTGTATATTATTTATTTAAGAATTGACGTCTTGATATACTCTACGTATATCTTCATTTATATTATTTTTTCCTGATGAAGATTTACATAAAGTATTAATTAAATATAAATAAAATTTGACTTCCTTTAATTAGAAATTTATAAATTTCTTAATCTAGTAACTTATTTTGTAACCTTGTAACTTGTTTCCATGTTCTGTTTATTTACTATAAATGCCATTTCCATTTTTTTCCTGATGTAGACGTACGCTCAGTTCATCGAAATGTCGATTATTACATACATACATACATATACAATCACGCCATGTACCCAAAAAGGTGTGGCACAAACTCTTTTCATCATCCCGAAATCAGTCCCCTCCAAACATTCCTATCCAAACAAGCAACTTTCGCTTCATCCACATTCATAATTCCTTTCATACATGCTATTTTATTCCTACTACTTGGAAACTTTCGCTCACGCAAAACACTGACAATCATACCACTCCAACTACTCATCGGACGTCCACGCCAACGTATACCATCAAAATTATTCAAATAAATCTTTTTACCAGCAAACGTTCATTAGACGCATTTGTTCAACATGTCCGAACCATCTTAACTGACTAGCACCAACTTTTGTTACAACATTTTTTTCAATTTCACACTCATCATACACTAATCGTATTTCGTACCCGATCTCTCCTATTTACACCACATACCCCATGTAAAAATCTCATTTCCACAACAGTCATTTTCCGTTTTTGCTTTTGCAACCAAACCCAACATTCACTACCATACATCATTATTAATACATATTTATACAAAACTAGAACCTAAAGCCCTTTTATTCTAATATAATGAGTTCTAAAAGATTTTTTGCTATGTTAAATTTTACCAAAATATATCAAAAAAGATAGATTTTCTTAAAAACTATATTAACCACATAAAACTCATGATATTATTGTGTCAAACTCTTTTAAACGTAATTAATTGTGGTATTTATCACAAACCTATCAGAAAAATGCTGTATTTTTATATAATTTTGTTTCAATTGTATTATAAATTAAACGAAAATATAATTCCGAATCTATCAGAGCTTGTAATACATAAAATGATTATGGAAAAAGGATCTACCTGGATTAAATTTAAGTGAACGCATACACGTATAGTATGAATACGGTGTATATATAAATTTACAAAGTCCTTTCTAACGTTACAGTTGCACTGTAAAAAAGGGTCCTGTCTGACCCGGATTAACGCTAAAGTGAATTACGCAAAAAGGGTAGAATCTGAATTTGAAATTGTTTTCATATTCACGAAACTATAATACAATCATTTCATATGAAATGCTATTACATATACATACCGGGTGTTCGTTCGTCAAGTTCGTATGGGCGTTTAACATGCAATTTCGATAATTTGCCATATACTTCTTTCTCGAATTAAATTCGGAGAAATACTTAGAATACTTTTCGATAGACAATAAAAAGTTGTATAATTTGGTTTTAGTTTTAATTTGCTAGCAGGTGCCGTTTGGGTGCTAGAATATTTTTTTTGATTTTTTGGTTTTTTTTTTTTTTTTTTAATTTTCAAAAATTCTGTTTTTAATTTTTCTCTGCTAAATGATACATCGTAGAATAGTAGTTTCTTCACTCAATTATCGTACTCATTATTCCGCATTTTGCCATATCATGCTTATTTTCCTAGACCTCAAAGTTTTTGAGAAAAAAAAATAAAAACCAAAAAATCAAAAAAAAATTCTAGCGCCCAAACGGCACATGCTAGCAAATTAAAACTAAAACCAAATTATAGAACTTTTTATTGTCTATCAAAAAGTATTCTAAGTATTTCTCCGAATTTAAATCGAGAAAGAAGTATATCGCAATTTATCGAATTTGCATGTTGAACGCCCATACGAACTTAACGAACGAACACCCGGTATATACGGAAAATATTATCTAGTAATATATTTTTTATTAGCTATATCGCTTTTATGTTTTTATGTAAATATTAAATGTAAATGGCGTTTAATGTAGTCTGTAGAATTAAGTGTTATAATTTTTTTATTAAGTGTACATATTTGGAAAATAACAATCGCTTTCTATTCCTCGTAACATAATATACTAATATTTTAATTAGTTTTAAATGTAATAAATTAAAGAACAGTGATAAATGCGAAATATAGTAAATTTTCTTTATAACTTTTTTGATAAAATGTTTTTATTTCTATTTTAAGAGAAAAAAAAAAAAAAAACTTTGAGATAATAAATATTTGATGGTTAACAGTTACCCCTAGCGAATTAAAAGCGATCAAAAACGACTTTATCAATATATTATATCGAAGATATAATCCCAATAGAATAAGCGCAAACTTCCGAAAGTATTGTTTGTTTTTCTCCAACTTTTCTTTTGAATTATTTAGATGACATAAAAAAGAACAAGAAAAATACATCAAACAATATAACAAAAACCGTATTTACTAAATTCGACAAATATTCTATCACATACAAATCTTATAAGCATCAACAGTATAAAACAACTCAAATTATGGTGAAATTAGATCTTTATTATCACTTTATTCTAGTCTAGTTTAAATAAATATAGAGTGTGGACGTCCGATGAGTAGTCGGAGTGGTAGATGATTGAGAGAGTGACTTGTGCGCAGCGAAAGTTTCCAAGTAGTAGGAATAAAAGAGCATGTATGAGAGTAGGAATTATGAATGTGGATAAAGCGAAAGTTGCTTGTTTGGATAGGAATGTTTGGAGGCGACTGATTTCGGGATGATAAAAAAAGTTTGTGCCACATCCTTTTGGGTACGTGGCGTGATTGTGTATGTATGTATGTATGTATGAGTGTAAAGTCGTAAATACGTATAGTTTATTGTAAAAGCCGCAACATTTATTATTTAGATTCAATAAAATTTCTTAGAATGCCGAATAGCTTTTGATGAATAGCTATTTCATGTTCGAATTCTTTTGAAGACAACATATTCTATGATAATGTAAATTAAAAAAATAATTAAAAATCAATGCCAAAAGAAAATCAATGTTTACTAAAATAAAAACCACTTTAACATTTTAAAAGAATATAAATATTACAGAATTATATATACATCATAAAAATATAAAAAATTATAAAAAAAATTAAATAAAGGCATTAAATAAAGCATTTTTCGCATTTTGATATTTTCTCTTCGTCGAGACTAAATTTTGACCGTAACTTGTAAATTATATTGTATTTTGTTATTATATTTTCACTATTATTACTATTTTGTATATTTAATTTTTAGTTTTAATTTGCATGACATTGTGTGGTTCCTGTAATTTGTATTCTGTTTTTTTTTTTTCTCTTTTTTAATTTTTGTGTTTGTTCCTTGTCCTCCAGTTAGGCTGATGCCTGTAGGACATTGTATTGTAGTAAATAAATAAAACTGCTTTAAGTTAAAGTTCTGTATTAATATTTATTTATAATCGACGTTTCGACAAACTCAGTATCTGTTTTCCTGATGAAAACGGACGTTGAGTCCGTCGAAACGATGATTATGAATAATACAGAACTTTAACCTAAAGCAGTTTTTATTTAATATAAAGAGTTTTGAAAGATTTTTTACTGTTAAAAAAAAAATTATTTAACCGTATCGAAAAAATGTTCCAAATGCAAGTTGTTAGTTATAATTTATTTAGCAATATTCACATTCGAAATATATCTCTAAATTTACCAAATTTACCTCCAAAGCTTAAATGTGAAATTTTATAATAATCACGCTAAAAACAGTTGATTCGTGCTTATCTGTAAAAATCTCGATATATCAAATTTGGTATGATTACAATACCTCTCTTATCGTATGTGATATAACGATCGATAAAAAGTTAAACTTTGCTTGGTTTTTTTAAATAATAAGATTAGAAGTATGTGGGTAAACCAATATATAGACCATTTTGACATTTCTCGGAAAGTTGGCAACACTGTATTTTAATAATATTATAATTTATGTGTGCCCTAGAAAAAACTTTCCTGAAAATTTGATCAAAATCGAATAAATAATGTAGCCACAATAAATTTTTTTAAAAATTTTGTGATATTTTTCTCGATAAAAGCAACACTGTATTTTGTTAAAACTGCATAATTTATTTAGGCACTAAAAGAATCTTTTATGAAAATTTGATTAAAATCGGTTAAATAAAGTGGTCATAATAAATTTTTTTAAATTTTAGTAATTTTTTTTACCGGAAAGTTGGCAGCACTGTATTTTGTTAAAATTACATAAGTTATATGAATACTAGGAGAATTTTTTGTTAAAATATGAGAAAAATCGGTTAAATAACATGGCCATAATAAATTTTTAAAAACTTTAGTAATTTTATTTTCGGAAAGTTGGCAACTCTGGCTTTTAATAAAATTATATAATTAATGGGAGCATTAGGGAAGTCTTTTCTGAAAATTTGATCAAAATCGGATAAATAACGTAGCCAATATAAATTTTTAAAAACTTTAGTAATTTTTTTCTCCGAAAGTTGGCATCATTGGAAAAAAATAAAACCACATGACCATCTTGAATGCTAGACAAATTTATCCTGAAAATATCATTAAAATCAGTTGAACAGTCTAAGAGGAGTCGCGGCCACAAAATTTTGACTTACAACCGAGCGAGCGAGCGAGCTGACGACGCACATCCATACACCCACATAAACTAAGTTCGGATTCGTCATCTAGAGGCTATATGATAGATTTCTATACAATTTTTTTTTTTTTTTTAAATGTTACAGACACCGTAGCAAACGCTATACCACTTTTCCTTACAGTCAAAGTGGTAAAAAGTATATGAGTATGAAATTTTAGACTTCCAGTGAACTTTCTAGAACAATTTGTTCTTTTGAAATTGTAATTGTCTTAATTTCACTTGTGAATTACTTTTTCATAAATTTTAATTTACATTTCATTATAAAATTGACTTTACATTTTCCGACAATACCTTCTTCCGGGTTCAAATTGTGTCATCTTACAAATCCCATGGGATTGTTCTCTACGAAAACAAAATAGAAAATCATTTAACATTTTTCTGCAGGTTTAAAGTAAAATCGTACAATCTACTTTTAAAAATCTATTAGACCTGTCTGTGTTTTTTGTTGTTTACTCTAAAAAAAAAAATTTCTCTGATTTCGCTATTTTTTTTTTCACGGTGTTATTAGCACTTTGACTGCAAGGAAAAAGTTTTATAGCCTTTGGTACGGTGTCTGTAACATTTTCAAAAAAAATAAAAATTGTATAGAAATCCTTCATATAGCCTCTAGATCAGATGAATCTGAACTTAGTTTATGTGGATGTTATGGATGTGCGTATTCAGCTCGCTCGCTCGGTCGTAAGTCAAAATTTTGTGGCCGCAACTCCTCCTAAACGGTTCTACCGATTTTAATAAAAATTTCAGGATAAATTTGTCTAGTGCCCAAGATAGTCATGTGGTTTTGGTTTTTTCAAGTAATGCCAACTTTCTGAGAACAAAAATACCAAAGTTTTTAAAAATTCATATTGGCTACATTATTTATCCGATTTTGATCAAATTTTGAGAAAAGATATCCCTAATGCTCTCATTAATTATATAATTTTATTAATATCCAGTGTTACCAACTTTCCGAAAAAAAAATTACTAAATTTTAAAAAAATTCATTATGACCACTATTTAACCGATTTTAATCAAATTTTCATAAAAAATTCTCCTAGTGCCTAAATAAACTATGCAATTTTAATAAAATACAGTGTTGCTAACTTATCGAGAGAAAAAATTAAAAATTTTTTAAAAATTCATTGTGTCTACATTATTTATTCGATTTTGATCAAATTTTCAGGAAAGTTTCTCCTAGTGCCCACATAAGTAATATTATTAAAATACAGTGTTGGCAACTTTTCGAGAAATGTCAAAGTGGTCTATATATGGGTTTACTCATATACTTCTAATCTTGTTTGGTTATTACAATTTGTTTATAATATATTTATTTATGTGTGTACAAAAATTCAGAAACTGACAACTTGGTTTACTATTGTTTAGACATATTTTAGAAAATTAATCAGCGAATTTTACAAGTATTTATAAGTTTATGGTTTATTACCGTCCCCCACAACATTTCTAAACATTTTTTGCTTACTACAATTTGTTTAGTATATATTCATTTACATGTATGCAAGAAATTGGTAACCGATAAGTAAATTTGTTATTGCAATTAAACTATTGTAAAATTATGTATTGTTTTAATATCGGTGTATATACTTACGTTAAAAAGATTTATTTGAATGATTTTGATGGTATACGTTTGCCTAGTGGACGTCCGATGAGTAGTTAGAGTGGTAGATAATTGAGAGAGTGGCTTGCGTGAGCGAAAGTTTCCAAGTAGTAGGAATAAAAGAGCATGTATGAGAGGAGGAATTATGAATGTGGATGAAGCGAAAGTTGCTTGTGCTGGATAGGAATGTTTGGAGGAGACTAATTTCGGGATGATGAAAAAAGTTTGTACCACACCCTGTTGGGTACATGGCGTGATTGTGTATGTATGTATGTATGTAATATTAATTTATATACTTGAACAATTTTATGAATTTTTGCAATAATGGGACATTTATATTAAATTCCATTGCTTTATATCATATAAAAATGTTTAATAATGGAGAATGCAAAATAAAAATGAATAATTTTATTCTTTTTGCAAGAATAGTTCGTTGAAACGTTGATTATTAATAAATATTAATACAGAACTAGAACTTAGAGCAGTTTTATTCTAATATAATGAGTTCTGAAAGATTTTTTACTATGTTATTTTAATCTCTCTAATTGTCTTCAGCATCTCCTCCTAAACCCCTGAACCGATTTTGATGAAAGTGGTGTCATTTTAATTGATTCATTCCCTATTTGAGAATAGGCACGTTTCATTTTTCTACGATTTCATCTTGGTTCTTAAAATTTGAATCAAATTATGTTTATAATGCAAATGTCAAATGACAGCTGTGTGAAGTTATGTACACTACTGATGATAGAAGTGTTGCTTTTGATATAATAGTGCAAAAAATTTATTTTCCTCTTTTTAGTGCATTTAAATATAAGCGTGGTTTTTAAAATGTTTTTTTTATATATTTTATTTTATACATAAATTTAAAAAAAAAACAATAAAATTAATAATAATAATAATATTACTTAGTAGATATTTTCGATCAAAGATCTCTTTTGTATTTTGTTTTTCCTTAGTAACAAAAAATTGTTTTGTTGATATTTTTCGTTTTGTAGTTTGTCATATAGTTTATCGTTTTTGTAGTTTTAGAAAAATTGTGGTAAGTCATATTCAAATTGAATACATTGTAATAGTTAATAGTGTATAAATGTTTTCTTCGATAATATGTAACAATTTGTAAATGTATTTTTTGAGAAATATGAATAATACAATATTAGTAGTACCTATATAACAATTCAATATGGCCGCATCAAATTGTTCAAATAAAAAAAATTATTATAGACATTAAAATAATATTCTATTTAATTTTTATATATGCATAGGTGCTGGACTGCATAATAAATAATATTCATGTCACAATGTATTTGAGTAAATTTATTTTCGGTTCATAACCAACATTTATATTGGGTTTTTCCGAAGTGAATTTCAATATTTAATCATCTAAATGCTCTTTTATTCTTACCAATTTATTGGAAACATTAATTTTTTTAAATGAAATTATTGTAATTAGGGTTGCCAACTGTGTACTTTTGGGCCGGAGACTCCATGTGATGTAAAAATGTTAACAACAGATACGTTACGCATACAATAAGCTAACCGCACTGTTTATAAGCCCATGAAACTGAGTTTAATTGCTTTATAAAATAACAGTTTTTTTTTGTTATTAGCTTTAATATCTTTAAAATAATTAATTTTAATCTATAACAATAAATAAAGCCCATCTAAAACAAATGCTAGTAATTTTTTTATACTAAAGTTGGCAATATTTAAGATAATATTGCCAATATTAGTGTACTATCGTTTTATAAAGTATAAATATTATTGCAATTTTATTTTTATAAAAAATAAAAAATTAAGATATAGTTTGTTTTGTTTTACGTGTTGGCACTCACTCGTGACGTAAGTTTAATAATGTTTAGACCAGCTTTACCGTCCGAATATCTCCGGCCCAAGGCTGTGAAAGAGTTGGCAACCCTAATTGTAATAAGTGGAATAAATTTGACTATTTTTATATGGGTTTATCCATATACTTCTAATCTTGTTTTTATTGTACTATCAAATATTTTGTTTTTGTGCGGTAGACGATAATTTGAAATATATCGAGAATTGATAGCAAAGAATCGACGTAGAATAGGATGGTATTTCGTGTTTGGCACGTGATGGCGTATGGGCGTTGCGGTTGAGCTGCCCGGATTCACCCCCCGGAGTATTTCCGGGCGCGTATTGGGACCTGATCTCGTTAAAGTATTTCGGGGGGGTGGGGGGGGGCTTGGCAGAACTGTTCGTTTTGATACTTTCGTTTTCCATTTACCCAGCATTTCGCCACGACGAATGACTTTATTTTTTTGTTTATTGTTTATTGTTTACTCTCTGTCTGAACACTATATTGATTGTATTTTTCAACTTTGTGCGATTCGATACAGATGTGTTTCCTTTCTTGGCTCTTTCATTTTTATTAATTATTATTGTATTGATAGAATATTTGTATTATATTTTTTATATAGTTTAAATTATTTTGCAATTGAATGATGTTGATCAAAATACCTAGTGCCCACAAAAATTATATAATTTAATTATAAATGTAATGAATGTAATATATATATATATATATATATATTGATGATACACGTTTAGAGCAGGTAGATGAATTTGTGTAATTAGGTAATTTGCTGTCTAGAGATGGCCGTTTTGATCGTGAAATTGAAAGGAGAGCAAATGCTGGTTGTAAGGTTTTGGGTGCTTTGGGAACTTTTGCTAGGAATGTAAATGTTTCCAAAGAAGCCCCCCCCCCCCCCCCCCGTTTGAGTATATACAATGCAGTTTTAGTGCCGAAGTTGATGTATGGTAGTGAATGTTGGGTTTGGTTGCAAAAGCATAAACGAAAAATGATTGCTGTAGAAATAAGATTTTTACTTAGGGTATGTGGTATAAATAGAAGAGATCAGGTACGAAATAGATTAGTGTATGATGAGTGTGAAATTTAAAAAAATGTTGTAGCAAAAGTTGGTGTTAGTCAGTTAAGATGGTTCGGACATGTTGAGCGAATGTCTAATGAACGTTTGCTGTTAAAAAGATTTATTTGAATGATTTTGATGGTATACGTTTGCGTGGACGTCCGATGAGTAGTTGGAATGATATGATTGATAGTGTTTTGTGTGAGCGAAAGTTTCCAAGTAGTAGAAATAAAAAAACATGTATGAGAGGAATTATGAATGTGGATGAAGCGAAAGTTGCTTGTTTGGATAGAAATGTTTGGAGGCGACTGATTTCGGGATGATAAAAAGAGTTTGTGCCACACCCTTTTGGGTACATGGCGTGATTGTGTATGTATGTATGTATGTATGTATGTATGTATGTAGAAATAATTCTTAGGTTGTGCACATGACATATAGTTTGCAAGTTTGTAAGATTTATGTACTTATTTAGCTAAATCTATTAAATAAACTCTATTATTATTATTATTATAACATATTTCGATATGGCTAAATATTTTTTTTATAATTTTTCATATTTTTATGATATCTATACATATTAAATTAAAACTTTATTAAAATAATTAGCAAACTTGTTAATTACATGTAGAATATAGAGAATTTATTTTTGTTCAACAGAAACATTCATATTACAAAATTTCACCCCTAGATTATGACGTATCTCGCCGCGCTAAGAGTACATTAGCTGTTTTTATTGAAATCACGACACGCCACAAACAAACCTTGTTAATGCACATTCATTCATTTCCAGCATGAATATAAATATCGCAACACTAAATAATCATTTTTCCGCCATCACTTAATTCATCACCATCACCGTTTGAAAGCCAGGAACATAAACATTTTCCCATCAGCAACATCTTAAACTTCTCGTCGACCGGGCCACTACGAACATAAATCATTCTCAACTAGAGAAAGAGAACGACCGTATAAATAGAAGAGATCAGGTACGAAATAGATTAGTGTATGATGAGTGTGAAATTAAAAAAAAATGTTGTAGCAAAAGTTGGTGTTAGTCAGTTAAGATGGTTCGGACATGTTGAGCGAATGTCTAATGAGCGTTTGGTTAAAAAGATTTATTTGAATGATTTTGATGGTATACGTTTGCGTGGACGTTCGATGAGTAGTTGGAGAGAGTGGCTTGCGTGAGCGAAAGTTTCCAAGTAGTAGAAATAAAAGAGCATGTATAAGAGGAGGAATTATGAATGTGGATAAAGCGAAAGTTGCTTGTTTGGATAGGAATGTTTGGAGGCAACTGATTTCGGGATAATGAAAAGAGTTTGTGCCACACTCTTTTGGGTACATGGCGTGATTGTGTATGTATGTATTTAGATATTATCATAGTTTTGTAAATAAAATTGTTAACTATTAACAGGTAATTAAAGATCCACGCAAGCTTGCCAAATTTTTGATCATAAAATCTAATTAGAACAACGCGAATTCATTCTATTTGATAAATGATGAAACGTAAAATGCGAAACATACATTCCAAAATATGATTTAAACATTGTTTAATGAAATATGAAACCCAGTACCCCAGTTGATTCATCAATTTTTTTTTCCCAATTTGCAATAAATAAATTTCATTGTGTGCTATAGGTTTTAAACTGGGCAAAACAAAATTTATTACCAAAAATTCGTTTTATATTTTTGGTCTATTGATTAATAATTGTTCTAATTAGTTTATTTCTCCTTTACTAACAAAATACACTATTAAAATTTTGCACCACTTAACTCAAGAATTATTAATTACATCATATCCACTAATTATGTAATTCAATTTAATTTACTTTGCAATTTTGCAGTTGAAAAATATCAGCCTGTATTACTAAATTTTTTTTTATCAAACGAACTTATTTTTTTTAATATTTGTTTTTAATTGCCCTTCCGGATTAATACCCGGAGTCACCCGGAAAACTCCGGGATTCCGGGTAAAAATCCGGAATTCCAGGTAAAAATCCAGAATTCCGATATATTGGTAGGATAGGTGATTATATTATATTAAAGTAGACTCCCAGAGTTTTTCAAGACTCCGGCTTTTGTCCGGAGGTTGGGATACAATAGTAGTATAATTACAATACCTCCCTTATCATATATGACATGACGTTCAATAAAAACTACAAAACAAAATCATTTTGAAAGAAAAGGTTACTTAATTAAAATTAAACAATAACTAATCATTACAAAACTAAACTTAATGTTATAACACTATCGTTACAAAATATATGAAAATGTGTCAGAAACAAAAAAAAAAACGTATATAAAATGTGTATAAACGTATTTTTTTTTATATATAACTGCCTTACTCAAATTATCTACGGAATTATTTTTCTTGCTTCTACAAAAAAAAAGATTTCATTTCTTTCATGAAATGAAATTAAAAAAAGATGCTAATTAAATAGAAATTAAAAAATAATAATGAGAAACTCGAAGCATTTCATCAAATATTTAAAAATCTTAAAATTGAAATTAAGATGCAGGCATAACAAGAAAAAACAATTCATGTATTAAATTATTTAGCATTTTAAGAGTTTTAATAAAATTTTATTTTATTTAACACGTTTTCCTATTAAATTAGACAAAATTTTCCCCATTACTCAAACATTATAATGATTATTAATATTCAAAAAAAAAAGTAAGTATCTATTAAATACATATTTCCTATGAACAGATGTATGAATTTAGAAGGATAATACGCAAAATGAATCTTAATTTAGGATCAAAAACAACTCCCAAATTCTACATGTTCTACATGTGTATTGGACAAAGTATATTGATATAAATTAATGTTAGATTTTCTAGAAAAAGACAAAACTTTACACTTATTATTATTGAAAAATAAACAGTTTTTAGCGCACCAAGAGTTGACGTTACTCAAATCATGCTGTAAAGCGATGCAATCATTAATTGATTATTGCTCAAACTGTTCAAATATTCACGCGCCGATACTGACACTGCAATTGTGACAATCTCCTCTTTTATAGTGAAATTTTTATTCAAATGAGATTCATACTAACTGCTTTTAATCCGTTCCGTTGAACGATAAAAACAAATTACGTGTTTCGTGGCTTGATTCAACCGAACTAGCTTGTTGCTTTCAACGTGCTACGTTTATGAATAGTTTTCCAAAGTTTAAAAAATTATATTTATTATTAATTATAATTACAACGTTTAAAAAATTATAGCAATGAAACAAAAAATAAATAATGTTTGGTTTTTTTCTAAACATCAAAGCCGTCAAAGTTTTGTGCGATTTTGTGAAGTGAAAATTTTTACAGGGTATCATGTAACCGTAGTAAATGACTCATAGCTTTGGAATCCTATTTGAATAAAAATTTCACTATATAAGCTCTACTAGAACATAGATAAACAAACATTGCATAATAGATAAACACTAGCACAAATGACAAATCCACAAAAACCTAACCACGATCCCGTATAATATTGTTTCTGGTTTTATTATACCATTCCGTTGTTTCCGCCTGTCTCCCCCCTCTCCCCCTCCAGACCACCTCTTGCTTTGCGCGACTCATCTGCATTCATTAAAGTTTTCCAAGCTGACGATGGTGACGCCGCGCCATCAGAACACCTTGGGGCGTCAACCAAAACTAACTTTTCCATTTAAATTTTAACGAACATCCTAATCACACTTATTAAGGCACCGCGATCAAACTACATTACATTTATGCTACGCTAAGTTATGTCAGTGACTCTCGCTTTAAAACTAGACGTCTATGCTTTTATTCTAATGCTATTTAGTGCAAGTATTACATAGTTTTGTTAGCTAACAGAGTATTTCATATCTCATTAGATTTGTTATTTATTGTATAAACATTCTGTAGACAGTTTAAATAAACTTCATATTTCGCTTAAACTACTCATTTGTATTGGGTGTAAGGTTGGATACAATTCTACCAATTATACAGTGCGATATTTTTATCTCTGAACATATGAACTGAATTACATGTAAATTTCCTATGCTCAATTTTAAAAAAAACACATCAGACGCATGGAGACATCCCTGATAGTTATGCAACCAATCTTACATAATGTGACAGTTATTTGAAAAAAACTGAATTATTTTCAACAAAATATTTAGAAAGCATTAAACTATTCGCATTATTTCAAGAAATCTGTTTAAAAATGTATAGTATTATTTATTATTATTATTATTTATAAATTTAAGTGTTCAGCAATTTACAATAAATGACCATATTCTGTTAAATATTTTATTTTTTATTCAAATAAACATCATATTACGTATGATTGGTTGCATAACTGTCAGGGATGTCTCCATGCGTCTGATGTGTTTTTTTTTTAATTGAACATAGGGAATTTGTATGTAGTTTAGTTCATATGTTCAGAGATAAAAATATCACACTGTATGTATTTATAGATATTTAAAAAAAAATTATACTGTAATATATATATTAGAGTGTCCGTTAAAACAAACATTTTTCCAGTAAGACTAAATCATTTGTTTTGCTTGTTTTTACGAAAGTAACAGATTCCTCTACATAACTGAAATTTTCGGAAAACGCGTTTAAATACATATATCGTAAAATAACATATTTCATATTTCACATAAGTATGTTTTTGGTCGTTCTGATTCTTGGGGAGGGGGGGTTTCAACCCCCCCTAACCTAACACTCCCCTGGCTACGTCACAGATTTAAATAAAATGTGGCTCCTTACTGAACTACAGGTGTTTTACTTAAAAATTTAAAAACGATTTTTGCCCAGTACTTTAAAACTATTTGACGTATCCCTATTATACTTTACAGGAAGTGTAGGTACCGTACACTATACTAAATTATTTAACATATTTTGATGCGCTTATACAATATATGTACATAAAAAAAAGGCTATATGCGCTTTCTTAACACGCCTAAACACCCTTTACACATAACCCAAACTAATGACTATATTCTTATCACATCTACAGTGTCACAGCATGCTTTGTCTTTTTCTAGTAAATGAAATTCTTTTAATAAAAAAAAAACAAAATATTATGTAATAGTAATAGAATAGAGTTATAAATTACCGCAAAAAATTATAATTTTAGTAGTTAATTGTTAAATATAATTACGGAAAACTAAGCTTCCTTTTCTTTCCGAATATTTAAAAAGTTCAACTCGTAGTTCTGTTGAGATAAACTTGTAACAATATTTATCCTATATTTCAAATTGAAGATGTTAAATAACGTCAGACAGTTATTATTTTATAGTTTCGTTAAAGATACATTTCAATGAAATTTGATCTATTTTCTCGTATTATTTTGTTTGCTACATTATACTGCTTACAATATTCAGTTTCATAAATTATAAATTTCCAACTACAATTTACAAAAGAAATACAATATTTTATAAAATCAAAAATAAACAACAACGAAAATAATGTAATTAAAAGAAAATAATTGTGTTTTTTTTTTAATAAAAATACAAATCAAATTTTACAGATGTTTTTGTTTTGTTTATTAAAAAGTCAGTTACAAAGTAAAAACAAATTTCATTATTTTCTATTTCAATTTTTTGTTTTAAAAAAATGTACGTATAATATAAAAATTTATTCAATTAATTGAAAGCAAAAAAAGATATCTACCAAGTAATAATGTTTGTATTGCTGCAAAACTGATACAAATATTTTAAAACATTTTAGTTGAATCCTCCTGTCTGCAATCCAGGATGTAATACATCCAAGTACATCTTTTACGAAAAGTAGAAAGTGATGATTATTGTGTTGAGTCAAGATATTTTTGCAATCTGAGCAAAACACAAAAAGAGCTTTCTATTCCGAGTGATATATACGATTTTTTCTTCAAACATTCTGAACGAAACTGAACTAAAAATAAATAAAAATACAATGCCAAGTAACCTTAACGCTTGAAGAAAAAGTCGCATATGTCAGTCGAAATAGAAAACTATTCGTATTTTTGTGTTTTGTCCAGATTTATTATAATATTTTTTCATGTTTGTGCAGATAAAATTTGTTCAACGTTATCAGTTATATTTTATTTTACATTGTGTTAGAAACATATTTCAAAATATGTTTTTTTTATATTGTATATGAGTTTTTTCAAAGTTAAGACCACTTTCTTGCAACTAAAAACGTAGATTTACTATAATTCCTCGAATTGTTAGAGCCGTTCACACAAAAATATACTGTTTTTATGAAAAAGACAATTTACAAAAATTAGATTTATCCTACCACAATAATAAATTTTAAATTACAAGAAAATAGATCTATGCTTCAGTTAATTAGTTTTTGAATTATAAATGCAATCAAGACCAAAAATAAAGCTTGCTTTATATTAACATATTGTTAATGACTGCTGTGGAAATGAGATTTTTACGTGGGGTTTGTGGTGTAAATAGGAGAGATCGGGTACGAAATAGATTAGTGTATGATGAGTGTGAAATTGAAAAAAATGTTGTAGCAAAAGTTGCCGTGTTAGTCAGTTAAGATGGTTCGGACATGTTGAGCGAATGCGTCTAATGAACGTTTGGTTAAAAAGATTTATTTGAATGATTTTGATGGTATACGTTTGCCCAGTGGACGTCCGATGAGTAGTTGGAGTGATAGATGATTGAGAGAGTGGCTTGCGTGCAGCGAAAGTTTCCAAGTAGTAGGAATAAAAGAGCATACGATGAGGAAGGAATTATGAATATGGATGAAACGAAAGTTGCTTGTTCGGATAGGAATGTTTGGAAGCGACTGATTTCGGAATGATGAAAAGAGTTTGTGCCACACTCTTTTGGGTACATGGCGTGATTGTGTATGTATGTATGTATGTATGTATGTATGTATGTATGTTTGTATGTTAAATGTAAGTATACATAGTTGAGAGTGATTTGTGAATTGGGAGACCTGCAGTTTCCAAAATTTGTTCATTTCATATTCAGGCTAATGTATAGTGAAGTGAAGCTTCTGAATATTTACGTTATGCGAGAGATGCGAAACGTTGCCTCGCATATAGTTTACCATTTCCGTAGCACTTAACTCATTCGCCATCATCTCATACCATATCCTACAAATATATAAACGTATCCTAATATTAGATACAGAACTAATACTTTAACTATACTTCTAAACCAATGGCTCTTAATCTTTTTTTTTTTGTTTATTGAATATTTAAAAATTTGGTGGCACATTAAAAATATATATATATTAAATAAAAATAACATAAAACTGATAGAATAGGAATAATAAACAAAAAATATTATCTATAATTGTTTTATTTATTGTTTATGTCATTTGTATCAATATTAAGATGACGATGTACGTTGAGTACATCGAAACGTTGAATATTAATAAAAATTAATACAGAACTACAAGCTAGAGCCGTTTTATTTTAATATGAGTTCTGAAAGATTTTTTACACTGTTAACAGTGTTTTATAAAACTTGTTCTTGTATTTCTGTTAATTAACATTATTCAGAACAGAAATTATATTTATTAAGTACAAAATTATGAACAGAATTTAAAGGAAAAAATGTTCTTTTTATTTAAATCTTGTGGTAAGCTTAAAAAATATAATAAAATTGATGATAAACGTGGATGGGTGTGAAGAAATTTCAAAAATTGTTCTTTAATTTAGTTCGGTCGCTGTTGGTAGAAATGGCATTTAAATGTCCATTAGTTTTTTTCGGATAAGTTAAAAAAAAACAAACAAAGAGAACGAAAATTAAAAAAGGATAAAAAGAAGAAACGATGTAGTTGGTGTTTGCGTGAAATAAGTGGAAAGTTTCGGAAAATCGTTTTCCTCGTTTCGCTTTAGTTTTTTTATTCTGTTTTTGTTTTGTGTGTGTGTGTGTGTGTGTGTGTGTGTGTGTGTGTGTGTGTGTGTGTGTGTGTATGGCTTGAATAGACTATCCGTTATAGAGAGAGGGTTATTATTTCCTGCTTAAGTTTGTCAAGTTTTCATGTAGAAATATAAGAAAGCAATGTGCTATTTGTTATGTGGTTGTAATCGGGAGTTGTTTTTCTTTATGAAATTACTTGTCTAACAATGTGTAATAAGATCACGCAATCTCGACATGAAAATTCATCGAAATTACTTTGATATTATTAGAGCCAAGTTTGTTCTATCATTAGGTTGGAAAATATAAAAGTTTATAAATGTAATAATATACGTCAATTTGTAGTCTGTTTTACCTATTTTTTAATATTCATACATACAAAATCACGCCATGTACCCAAAAAGATGTGGCACAAAATCTTTTCATCATCCCGAAATCAGTCGCCTCCAAACATTCCTATCCAAACAAGCAACTTTCGCTTCATCCACATTCATAATTCCTTTCTCATCGCATGCTATTTTATTCCTACTACTTGGAAACTTTCGCTGCACGCAAGCCACTCTCTCAATCATCTACCTCTCCGACTACTCAACGGACGTCCACGCAAACGTGTACCATTAAAATCGTTTAAATAAATCTTTTTAACAGCAAACGTTCATTAGACGCATTCGCTTAACATGTCCGAACCATCTTAACTGACTAATACCAACTTTTGCTACAACATTTTTTTCAATTTCACACTCATACACTAATCTATTTCTATAAATGTAATTTATTTTAATTTATCTACGTAAAGCAAAAGCAAAGTTTGAAATATTTTTTCTAACACAATAAATATAAAAAATATAACTGATAATGTTGAACAAATTTTATCTGCACAAAACATTGAAAAATATTAAAGAAAAGAGTTTGTACCACACCCTTATAGGTATGGCGTGATTATGTATGTATTATAGAGTGTATCGAAAAAATTTTGATACATCCTAATATGTATCAGTGCTGGACTGGCCCACCGGGATACCGGGAATATCCCGGTGGGCCCACAATATATTTAAGTGTTTTTTTTTTTAATGAAATGAAATTAAATTTGTACAATTTTTACAATAATATTGATAATAATCGAGTTATTGATATAATGAAAGAAAAAAGTCAAATATTTAAAAAAGTTGTTTAATTAATAATATCATTGAAGTTATTCAAAAAAAAAAATCTTTTTTATTATTTTAATAAAAATGTTTATAAATTACTAATGTACTTTTTTGTAATTTTTTTTTTTAATTTAATATTGTGGGCCTACGTCACCGATATTTCTCGGGCCTAAATGTGTTTCCAGTCCAGCCCTGGTATGTATGTACGAAAAATATATCTAATAATTATGAAATAATAAAATATGAAACTAGTAGTCATGAATTTAAATAAAAAAAAAAACTAACTTTCATAAATATGTTGTTATGAAAAGCAAAAAAAAAAAAACAAATACGAAATGTTTAAATTTTTGTTATTTTACTCAAACCACAAATATTAACCCTATTATTATAATGATTATAAAAATATGAAACCAATTTATTAATTAAAATAACGCATAGCCGCAAACATAATAAATTTGTTATTGTTTCTATTTGCAATAACGCAACATGAACCCGAAATTAAATGCTGCAATAATGTTTATGCATTAAACTGAAAACAGTATCCAAACATAATCCCCTAATCCATGTAAATCCAAAATACACTAAATAAAAAAAAACCAACCAAATAAACACACTTTAGTCATAATCGATACACACACACACATAATCTATACCGCAAAATACAATAAATTTTTAATGGATTATTAGCAAAAAAAATAGATTAGAAGTATATGGGTAAACCCATATATAGACCACTTTGACATTTCTCGGAAAGTTGGCAACACTGTATTTTAATAATATTATAATTTATGCGGGCACTAGGAGAAACTTTTCTGAAAATTTCATCAAAATCGAATAAATAATATAGCCACAGTAAATATTTAAAAAAATTTGTGATTTTTTCTTCGATAAGTTGGCAACACTGTATTTTGTTAAAATTGCTTAATATATTTAGACACTAGGAGAATCTTTTATGAAAATTTAATTAAAATCGGTTAAATAAAGTGATCATAATAAATTTTTAAAAATTTTAGTAAATTTTTTTCTCGGAAAGTTGGCAACACTGTATTTTGTTAAAATTACATAAATTATATGATTACTAGGAGAATTTTTTGTGACAATTTGAGTAAACTCGGTTAAATAGCAGCCATAATATATTTTTAAAAACTTTAGTAATTTTTTTCTCGGAAAGTTGGCAACACTGGATATTAATAAAATTATACAGTTAATAGGAGCATTAGAGAAATCTTTTCTGAAAATTTAATCAAAATCGGATAAATTATGTAGCCAATATGAATTTTAAAAAACTTTAGTAATTTTTTTCTCGGAAAATTGGCATTACCGGAAAAAACCAAAACCACATGACCATCTTGGGCACTAGACAAATTTATCCTGAAAATTTCATTAAAATCGGTTGAACCGTCTAGGAGTTGCGGCCACAAAATTTTGACTTACGACCGAGCGAGCGAGCTGACGACGCACATCCATACACCCACATAAACTAAGTTCAGATTTAGTCTAGTCAAATTAGACAATTTTACGGCAAAACCTTGGAATAATTAAAAGTGAACTGAACTTTAGTGTACACCTTTATTTAGTGTTTTGAAACAACGTCCGAAAAGTACCCTTGATTTGACCTTGAGCTTTACGAGTTATAGGGCGCTAATGTAGCAAAAATTAGTTTTTTCGCTTATATCTTCTTTCCTATTGACTTTAGCTATAGAACATTCTACAGAGAAATTGAAGTTTACAAAATTTTCTACAAAAAAGTGTTCTGGTATTTTTGATGTAGGACTAACCCATTCTGCAAAAACTCGCTGTGAACGTTGATTTAAAGGGTAACACGACAGTAATACGAGTTCCACAACCAATTTGAAGTCTGAAATTATGTATAATATACCAGGAGTTGAACAGATAGAGTAATTAAATAAATAAGCTTAAGATAAGTCTATTTTGACTGTTTTAAGAAGTATTGAGAAGATATTTTGATCGAATGAGACTGTGGATTAGGCCTAAAGAGGATACCACATTAAGGGGGCATAATACTTTTTTCAATGAAAAAGTAGTCTACGTTCATTATTTTTTTTCTCAATAATGGGAAGGTGTAAAGCATTGAAACTTTTTGTATAATGTAGATCCTTTATTGAAAAATACGTCAGAATTTTTTCACCCCCCTCCCCCGAAAGCTCCCCTTCCTACCCTCCTATCCCGTAGACCAAAACTTAAGTGCTGAGGTCCACGGTTCCATATATATTTCGGGACTGGGTTATTGGAAACAAAACTCGTTTCGGATTATTAAAGTTGAATATATTCCCCATCGTTTGACCAATTTTTTTTTGAAAATTGTTTTTTTTTCGCAAAATGGCGGGCTTGCAAAAAAAGAGGTAAATTTTTTGCCCTTTTTTTTGACTTCTTCGACGTAAAAAAAAATATAACAAATCAAAATTTTAAAAAAAGGATGGGTCAAACGATGCGGAATTCTATTAGCTTTCAGAAGAACAAAAATTCAAATAAATCCGATTGTTTGTTCTAGAGATATCACTGGAACCGACAAAAAAAAGTTTCAGAATGTGTTTAATGTCACATAAGAAAAGCCCAAGTGAATTTTTATGTTTCTTTACAAAAAGTGATGTAACTTTCGTAATTTTTATAATTTTGACATACGGTTTCGTGAAAACGATTCTTTAGTCATTACTCTTTAATAATATTAAATAAAAAAAAAATCGATTTTTGATCATAAAAAACTACTATGCCCCCTTAAAAAAAATGCGCCTCGTACTCAACCTCAAAGGTGGTGTGGAATGGGGTACTTTGTATTAGATTCACACTTTTAACACCTATACTACGGTAAAACGGTTAGACTTACGGAAAAACTACTAGAATACTTTTTTGTAGAGAATTTTGTAAACTTCAATTTCTCTGTAGAATGTTCTATAGCTAAAGTCAATAGAAAAGAAGATATAAGCGAAAAAACCAATTTTTGCTACATTAGCGCCCTATAACTCGTGAAGCTCAAGGTCAAATCAAGGGTACTTTTTGGATGTTGTTTGAAAACACCAAATAAAGGTGTACACAAAAATTCAGCTCACTTTTAATTTTTCCGAGGTAAAAACCTTATTTGACTGGACTAATTCGTCATCTAGACGCTATATGAAGGATTTCTATACACAAATTATTTTTTTTTTGAAAATGTTACAGACACCGTACCAAACGCTATACCACTTTTTCCTTGCAGTCAAAGTGGTAAAAAGAAACTTTTTAACTAGAAAAATGTACAATTCAAAATAATTTAAATATAATATATTAAATAATATATAATGCATTACTCAATTAAATGTCTGTATGTAAATTTGTTTTATTTTTTTATTCTTTCAGTAAATTTCCATATAGTCATTTTACATATAATTTTATAGTAATTTTTACTATAAAAATTGATGTAAATTTATAAAACATTGTACAGTGTACTATGTTAGATTAAATTTGTTCTAATTAGTTTCTTCTATCATATCCAGAATTTACGTCGGTACATCATCATCATACACCCAGTATGTATTAGATTCCACGAATTTTCAGTTTATGCTAAATTTCATTTGAGTTGTTTATAAAATAGAAATTTGTTTTCATGTAAATATTTCATTGTTTACTGATTGCGTACTTGTTATTCCTGGAATCACAAACGCTATAACTACACAATTTATGTATACACCGTTTATATATTATTCGATGAATCTATGGCAACGAATAATTTATTTGTATTTAATTTTGTTTCCAAATTTGTAAATTAATTGTAAATAATTATAAAATTCAATGCATATACGATATAAACAATATTATGTATTAACACGCGTTGTCCGAAAATTTCAGTTGTGTAGAGCAGCGTTTCCTTTTTGACCTTTTTGACTTGCGGAACCCTTTTTAGAATCAATTTCTGTGGAGGAGCCCCTTATACCTTATAGTCTTATAAGTAAATTTTTTACTAGTTACTGAAAAAGGGGGGTAGATATAAAATGACATAACAAAACATAAAATAATCTTAAGCGTTTAATGAGATTTAAGTGGTTGTACTTTTTTACACAGTTTACTTATATCAGGTTTAATCGATGATAATTGCAGGCGAATATCAGGTTCTGCATTTAAGCGCCCCTGCACTCGGACACCATTCAAATTGGCAAATTTTAGTTCAGAATGTAATTTTCTGTAATCTTTTTATTTTAATTTTTATATCTTTTATGTTGTGAAACGGATGTGGAGCCCCTGAAAAGTGCACGCGGAGCCCTAAGGGCTCCGCGGAGCACTGGTTGGGAAAAGCTGGTTTAGACGAATCTGTTACTTTCGTAAAAACAAACAAAAAATATTATTTCTGTTGTTCTTTTCGATGTAAAATTATCGATTTTAACCTTACTGGAAATTTTTTTTTACGGACACCCTCAAATATATATATATATATATATATATATATATATATATATATATATATATATATATATATATTGACGCAAATGACAACTCGACATTTCCCAAAGTCTGTACGCATCTGACACTCGGCCTAAGTACCTTCACTACCTGGTCTTGAGCCGACCTTTATTTGTACGCAAGTGATACTAAATAATGTTTGTACGCATCTGACAAGTACGCAAGTGAGCTTATTTCATATATATATATATATATATATATATATATATATATAAATTTTATTTTATTTTTATTAATAAATTTGAGATTGAATACATTTTGAACTGAAATTTCATTCTTTTTGTTACATATTAAATTGTATCTATATTCGGATAATATTACTCGTATATGCAATATGAGGACTGACCTCTGTCTTCTGTAACTCTCTGTATCATCTACATAACAAGTGTAATAATAATGTATATTTACGTTAATTATACGGGTTTGCTTTCATCTAGTTCGGGTTTGTAATTATCGTTCGTTCGTTGTTTGTTATTTTCAAGCTTTTCAAGCTTTTCAAGCTTTTTGCCTTCTTTACTCTTTTTATCCATCAACCGAGAATTTTATATTAATTTTGTTTCGGTTTATTTTTTCCTCTCTTGATGCTTTTTGTAATGTGATATTTTAATACGTCGTTGATTTTAATTCGGTCAGATAAAAATGGTTCATATTTTTAGCCTACATTATACACTTTTGTTTAATTTCACATGAAAATAATAAAAATTATACTATTTGGAAAATTTTAGAGTTCCCTGAAGTATTATTATTGTATGTTTAAATAAGTTTATTTGAGATTAAATAGATATTTAGAAAAAGATACAAAAATAATCTTCAACTAAAAGAAAACGACTTTAGGTTTAAGTTCTGTATCAATATTTATTTATAATCGATGTTTCGACAAACTCAACGTCCGTCTTCATCAAGAAAACTGATACAGACGGACGTTCAGTTTGTCGAAACGTCGATTAGTAATAAATATTGATATAGAACTTAAACCTAAAGCCGTTTTATTTTATATAATGAGTTCTGAAAGATATTTTTCGATTATTTTAAAATAAAGTATGTATTAGGTAATAAAATGAATGATTAGTTTTTAATTTCGATATTGTGGAGGATTACGAATGAGAGAAGAAAAAGAGAAAAAGAAAAAAATGTTCGAATTGTAGTTAAGATGAGATGCGAGAAAAAAAGTGAGAAAGAGAAACTCGTTTAGGAGTTAATAGACTTTCCTGCGGATGGCAACCGTAAACTAACTTTATACGTAAACAAATTTTTCGTTTTTTATTTTGAGAGATTCTTAATTAAATCATATGCAAATATTGAACTTTTCCGATGTAAAAAAAAAGTCTGAAACCTACTTAATGAGCCTAAATACTGATTCATTCTTTTCTCTTTGACATTTTATTATATATATATATATTTTATTATATAAAAATGTTCTTGACTTTCTAATATTCTTAAAATATTTTTGAAAAAATTCTATTATAATTTTTCATCATAATGAAAACTATAATAATTAAAAAAAGATCAAAAGGCTGTTGAAAATTTCGGACTGATATACAAGTTCATTTTGTGTTATTATAACTTTTATTTTATGAATATAAATCTATTACATATTAAGATTATGTTAATTTAAAAACAAAAACAAATTATAAATTACCTGCACATATTAAATATCAAAGAATGATAAAAAAACAAATGCGTATGCTGCACAGTTACCTGACAGTTACACGGAGAAAAGGCAAATAAATATCTATTTGATTTAAAGGTATTTATTTATTACAAACAAATAATTATTTTACAATAAAAGCTTGCATATTTACTCTAAATAAATTTATTTAAAATAAAAAAATATATGTTATTGAAATTTATTTATTAATATCAAAGAAACGTTTTTCTCCGTGTACATAAATACACATTGTTTAATTTTTTATTTTACTTTTCAGAAATGGCAGAACTTGCAGATGAATATTTTTTCGGTATGTTTCAATTATATATTAATTCAGCTATTTACTAATATATATATATATATATATTGATAGAAAACGCTGTAATTACAGAGATATATAGCTTTAAATAACAGCGTCTCTATATTCTAGAAAATATTTCATTTCAATTAATTTCTTATGTTTATTTATTGAAAATATTTTTGTGTATTTATTTTATTTGCTTTTTTTAATGAAAATTCTTCATAAAAATAGAATTACGATATTTTTTGCATGCCATTCCTAACAAAATAACATAAATATTTTTGTTTTATTTTAGCATTAACACTAAGTGGTGCCAATGCTAGCAAAAGGTGGGACCCAGAGTCAAGAAGCGCCGAAGATTCTCAATATGCACACAAATTGATAATTACACAAGCTCTATTGGGACCAGAGGCAAAAGAAGGCGAAGAAAATGTTATACAAGTCGAAGCAGAGTCGTGGGAAGGTTCGACTACTAGTCCTGTTGCTATATTGACCGCGGGCCCTAACAGATCCAGGCAGTGTTTACTTAATTTGTCATTCTGTGATCCACCTGTTAAATTCAGTTTATTAAAAGGTAGTGGACCGGTACACATTATCGGCCGCCAGTTGACGATTGAGTAATATTCAATAAAGTTCATTTTCATAAAAAAAATCAATATTGGTTAAATATTTTATTGTTAACACCAATAAACATCCTTTAAATATTTGAAGTTATAAATACCTGAATATCTAAATCTTATATTTGTTTTTGGTTAAAATTACTATCATATAAGCCGAATGAATTTTATTTCACATAAATAAATAAAATGAATACTGGAAACTTACCGACAAGGATCCCAAACAACAACTCCTAAACCCGGGCAATCACCAGTTTGTACATCATCGCAGTCACTTGTGTCACATATGCAACTCGGCGCACTTACAACACCGTCAACAACAATTAGAAACACAACACAGAACAATACCACCAACACTGCTCTACTAATCATGTTCATTTTAATCGAAACTAATCACCGATTAACGTGCATAATTCCTACATTACTCTCATTCGCATACCAAATTCTACTTACACTTCTTGAACAGTGGCCTCTTTACTTATACGACAGAACTCACCCCTGTTCAAAATGTCATTTTATAGATTAACCTCAAGGTTTCAATCATTTTTTATCATCAACTTCATTTCTTATCTCAAAAAAAAGTTATTTTAGTTAGGAAGTAAGTTTCGTAAAAAGTTTTGTCGACTGTCACACAATTGTTACGGTTTAATCAAAATAAAAGAATATATAAAGTTTAGTCATGTATGTGGTTTAGTTGCCCTGCTGAAGAAGTCCACGTGATTACGCGCGCTACGGACTGATACACGAAATCCACGGAATACAACCAACCGTTTCGAGAGCGAGAAACGCAATGCAAACCCGTTTCGTTGTCGGATTCCGTTTCGTGCGCGAAACGGTAATAGGTATATATAGAACCGTAAAGACGAAATTTTGATGCACGCATGCGCGCAACCATTTATGCACTGTTCCCGAAGGAATAATTATTTAAATAATTATCGAAATACGCTTGCAAAGACCCGTGTAAATTTCAACGTTACATGTATTATATCTACAAATCATAATTATCTTAATGAATGTAGATTATGCCGTAAAATTATTTTCAGTTTAATCTTAAAATACAATCTTATATTTATTATTTTAAATTTGTCTGTGATACAATTTTGTCATTATTATTTATTACTTTAAATTTAAATTACTGTATTGCAAACCGGAAATCAATTTATTATTAATTATTATTTTATTATTAACTGTGTGTTTTCTCTTTGAAGAATAGGCATATTGGAGGAAAAATAATAAATCAATATTAATTTCAAGTGCAGATAATTTAATAATAAAAATTATATTAAAATAAGATAATAATTTGGCAGCTGTCAACACAATTTTGATTTGTCGGCCATTATTTTATAAAGCGGCAATTTAACTTGCATCTGTAAATAGTTTGACAGTTGTATTTTTGTGTTTTTGCAGTTTGTTGATATTTTTCATAAATAAATTAATTAATATAATAAAGTGAAATCTACAGAAAATAAAAGTGATTAATAAAGTTGGTAAGTAGCATTTTTATATTATAGTAAATTACATTTGTTTAGAAAACGTAACATATTTATATACTTTCATAAAAATATTTTTATTTGTTTGTGCAATTTGAGGCCGTAGATAAAATTTTGTATGCAACTTGTGAGTAAACTGGGTTTTATAACATTTATTTGAGTTTCCGAACTCATGTCGTAAATTCATCCTTACAAACTTGTTACATAAATAGCTATAGTACAATTATCGTAAGTTCCATTGTCCAAAAAATTTACCAAAAATAAATAAGTATGTCAAAATATTATAGTATGTAATTAGTACTTATTTGTTTCTAAATATAAAAATGAAAAACTATCACAGAACTTGTTATCGTAATTGTCATAAAATATAAATCTTACTCTAAAAATAGTTAGCATAAAACTAAATTATATTCAAAATGACATAAATTACGAAACAGTGTTATTAATAACGCAACAAACACAAATGCGTATTGTATTAAATTTGATTTATTTAAATTTATTCTATAAAATTTATTACCGGCTTATGAAACTGTCAACGAGGCGAGGTAATACATTATTTGACGGCTGACATACACACACATATATTTTGTTTTGTTGGTGCATCTAATACCAAATAATCTTTTAGTCGGTTTTTCGAGGGGGAGAGGGGGTTAATACAGTTAAATGTGTTAATTTTACCACCAAACGAACAAAGTTCTGCCGCCAGTCGTGTTTACAAAAGCAAGAAAGTTTATTACGTTCTTGGGACCCGCCAGAATGAAACTGTTGTCTTACTATGTTGTTCTAAAGATAATTAATGTAGTTAAATATCCGAACCGCGAACTCTGAAATGATATTTTCGTTGGGATTTCCTAGTGCCGAGAAACAATTGACAATTTAGCTCATTACCATAGAAATGGAAATCATAACGGAATAAATGACAAATGCACAACAGAAATTCAATATTGTTTTACTGCCATTTCACGAATACTCAACTCATTCATTTATTCTATTTCAAATACATAAAGTTTTCATCTTTATTGCACCTATATTTATATCTATTAATTAAAAAAATTAATATTAAAATAACTGTAATAAAATCAATGCATTGATTGCAAGTAATTTGTTCAGTACCTACAATCAAGTTTTGGAAATTAAAATTATTAAACAAAAAGATTTTATTTACTTCAAAATTAACTTATTGTTTCTGATTTTTATAAAATATAATTTTCAAAATGTTTCCCAAAAATTGCGTTTTGGTTTTTGATTGTTTTAGTTCAGCTAACTTAGTCAAGTTCTTATGAAATTTGCAGTCTAAT
Source organism: Clivina fossor (assembly GCA_963966155.1). Classification (NCBI taxonomy): domain Eukaryota; kingdom Metazoa; phylum Arthropoda; class Insecta; order Coleoptera; family Carabidae; genus Clivina; species Clivina fossor. The sequence continues at coordinate 2,389,736 of OZ014560.1, forward strand.
AAAAACGTGATTTTTTTGATCATTTTTACTCGTTTATTAATTATGAAGTATGGAAATTTTGATTTAAAAACAAAATAGGAATACGGATATAAGTAAATTTGTTATTAATGAAATCGGATATTATATAAAATTTTATTTAAAAAAAAACACAATGAAAAAAAAAGGTTTTAAATTGTTACTTTTTTTACTTTTTACAAATGCAATTTTTTGTTAATCAAGTTAAGAAATCTAGGGAAATAAGAAAAAAAATCATACGAAAATGTATATGTTTTGATTTATTTAACAAAATCCCAAATTCATACAACAGTTAACGATAAAAATATAGAAATAAAAAAATATTTTACAGCATACTTCAAAAAAATTATCTTTATTATCGTAATGATTTAATAATGTTATTATATATATATTTCAGAGAATGAACAATAAGAAAAAAAAAACAGTACATAAAATTTAAAAAAATCTTAATTAAATAATGAAGTTGAATTAATAAAAGTACAAAGTACATTTGATATTTTGTTGTTTATTTAGCTAAAAAAATACCAGTTTTTTCAAATTTATATTTATTTATAATTACATAGACATTTCCGAATCTGATACATTATTCTCATCTATTTTCATAACATCATCTGTATTTGAATCATTTCCACTATCTTCTTCCTCTACCCATTCGTTTTCCGAATCCGAATGTAAATTCAATTCGAGATTTTCTTCGGCTTCCGAATCGCTTGAACCTGTTCCGAACAAAAATTTCATTATTATTATTTGTCAAAATACAATGTATTCACTTCATCAACACAAGTAAATCAAAATTTGATTTTCCGCGTTTCCCTCTAAAATAAATATGTTTACCTTGATCTTTATAAACAAGTAAAGCCTGATCGATTTCCGTTTCCTTGGTGGTTGTATCAGACATTTGCGAAACTAATAAATCCAATCGGCCCTTTAGTCGTAACAATGGTGTTAATAATGTTAGCCGGTTTTGAATTGTGCCTAATGTTGGTCCAAGCAAATCGATTAAATCCGGATTCGATGATAATAAACCCGCATGCAATTGGATTAAATACTGTAGCCATATTACGCCTACTTGTCCCCTAAAATTACAACAGAAAATTATTTCTCAAATACGTCCGTAAACAAACATTGATTAATTGAAAATAAATAACATATTGAAAATAATTATAGAGGTCTTTCTGAGGTGTATTTAAATAAAATTAAATGTGTGAGCATTCAGATGTGGCACAAACTCTTTTCATTATCCCGAAATCAACCTCCTCCAAACATTCCTATCCAAACAAGCAACTTTAGCTTCATCCACATTCATAATTCCTCTCCCATCCACACAAAACGTATACCTTCAAAATCATTCATATAAATCATTTTTAACTAAACGTTTATATTAGACATTCGCTCAAGATGTCCGAACCATCTTAACTGACTAACACTAACTTTTGCTATATATTTTTTTTCTCAATTTCACGCTTATTATACACTAATCTATTTCGTATCCGATTTCTACTATTTACATCATCATCCCCCCCCCCCACGTAAAAATCTCTTTTCCGCAGCAGTCACTTTCCGTGTTTATGCTTTTGCAGCCAAACCCAACATTCACTACCCATACGAAGTGGCTTCTTTGGAAATATTTACATTAGGGATCCCATCAGTCCCCACAGAATGCACCGGAACATAAAAATGTCCCGTTTTACATAAAATTCTAATATCGTCTGTGAATAAATCTAATATTTTAGTAAATTCATTTACATTATGTCTTTCTATTATTTTCACTGTAACAAGCAGTTTGAAACTTCATTCATATAAATGTGTTTTCAATGTTTAATTTATTTAAATGTTTTGTTTATCGATATTATTTTTTTATTAGAATTTAATGTATAATTTAAATTTTTTCTTAGAATTAAAATAGAAATACACACCCAAGAAAAAAATATTTTTTAAATAAAATTTGAAGTGTCCCTTTTTTACATTTTATAATTATGGGATCCCTAATTTACATTCCTAGCAAAAGTACCCAAAGCACACCCAAATACACAAATTCATAACTAATTTAGAAAATATATATAACTTACAATTCGGTCTTTCCCTGAACTAATCTTGTCAATTCGGTTAGGAGTGGCACAATAACGGGCATCGGTAACCTTCTGATCGTATTTTTAATCACATTCTCGTCTCTTTTGCACAGAACATTCCTCAGAATTGACCGATCGTTACTGTGTAAGCCTTGCACGAGTAATTGCGCTAAATTATCCTGTTTCGGTACGCTACCTTCCGTCCCTAAACGATTTAATTGCAAATTCTCTAAACGCTGTTCCATAGGCACTTCACATTTCACCGTCTCGTTCTGTTTCCGTTTCATCGTCAAATTGTTTGATGTATGCGGTGTTAAATATTCGACATTTTTACCGACAACAGCCTGCTTCACTTTGATTACATCTTTCTCTTTCGATTTGGATAACTGACGCGGATCTTTTCGGACTAAACATTGGACTTTTTCGTATAAACTTGGTACCTAAATACAAACAAATATTTCCCTATCAACATTTGCACATATATTTGTATTTTTTTAATTGAACCGGAATGAAAAATATAACGGTTCGAAGCCCTAATTTTTTTAATTGTGAATAATCCGATTAGCAGAATATCTAATGCTGTACTTACGACATTTTCAAATGTAAGTAAAATGCTGTTTCCATGCGCGATCATAACAGATGCATCTCCATGGAAAAACGTGGCTATAATCGGAATTGGTGTAACCATAGCTTTATCTTGACCTGTATCAGACGCAACTTGAATTGTGACTTTCGGTTTTACTGGCTTCTCACATTTTCTAAAAACAAATATTAATAATAATTTCAAAAAGTTACACTTTGAAATAAATAATAAAATTCAAGTCTTTGTAAATAGATGCCTAAGAAGAATTTGCCGTATAGATTGGTCACAAAGAATTAGCAATGAAGAACTTTGGTACCTGACTAATCAGCCAAAAATCTCCAAGCAAATAAGAAAAATAAAATGGAGATGGTTAAGGAGATACAGCCAAGATATTAGATTGGAAGCCTCAATAAACTTGGAGGAGAACGGTTTTATTAAAAGCTAAAGAAAGTGGAAAAAGTTTGAACGAAATTAAAATTCTAGCCAAAAACCGGACGCGTTGGAAATCTTTTGTAGAAGCCCTTTGCTTCTCCTAGGAGCTATACGAATATATGATTGTTATTACACTTTGAAATTATAATAATTACCCATTCAATTTATGTTGATAAATATGTACAACTCCACTTCTTGTTACAGCCGCTAAATTTGTGGTATTATCGGAACTTTCAACTACGCTTACATAAAACGCAATATCTTCCATTAATAAACTAGCTACGGCATTTTTCTCTCGATTATTTTCATTTAAACTCCAACAATTTAATATCCGATCATTCTATTACAAAAACAAACTTGTTACAGAATAGTATAATTATATAAAAATCAATATAATCTTACTTTTGATCCACTAACGAAGTACGGATCTGTATTTTCGGATGGAATAAATGTTAACGAAGTCACATCGGTACTGTGTCCGGTGAATGTTTTTAGATTTTCTTTTGATTTCAAATCCCATAATTTTATCGTTCTCGAAGCGGTTAACAATCTTGATTTACCGGGCACAATAAGTATAGCGGTTATTTTATCGTTTCCCGTTTTCCATTTACTGAAATGAATAATTTTTATAAGAAAAATATAATAAATATTAACTGGTTTCGTTTACCTTTTAACACAACTTTCTTTTAAATTGAATTGCAACACAAATTGTTCAGCACCGGCGAATACATCTTGAGAATTATTCCAAGTAAGACAAGAAATCGAATTACTCGTATTACTTTCAACAAAAGTTTCTACTTGTGCGGAAGCAACTGAATATAATAATAAAGCACCATTACTTGTTCCTAAAGCTAAGGATGGTATGGGTTCTTCTGTGGAAAATGACTCTGATTTTCTAGGTTTTTTCTTTTTCCCGGGAGTCTGTAACAATGCACATAAACACAAACAAAAAATATATTATCTCGTGTTCATTTTATGCTTCAATTTTTTTATAAAGTTATGAAAGTTAAAAACCACATGGGCATACCTGTGACTTTCCTTGAATCCAATGTAAACATGTGCAAGGCGTTGTCAAATGTAAATTCGGTGTGAATTCTTGTTTGAACGTACTTGTCGCCGTTTCCCATATTTTAATTTTACCGTCTTCTGTTATTTGAGCAAAATATAAACCATTTTTACTAAATTGAGACGACATCGTGCTCTTTCCGCCATAAAACTAACCTAAGTTCTTCAACATAATTCTTCTTCTTTCACGTGTCCGTGTATTTATTTGATTTCTTCCAGTGGCGTAACATAAAGATGTTGCACAATATTAGGAAAATAAAAACAAATCAATAATATTATGTAGTAGTATATATTTATTTATTTCTTAATTGATCTGATGAATTATGTTAGACATTAATTTGAATAAAAGACCCAGAAACATTTATATCACATAAATATTAAAATTTATTGCATAAAATGTTGTCGATGTCCGATTAATTTCAATCACAATTTTATGTAAAATAACAGTACACAATTATTTCAAACAAATTTAAAGTATTTTTTTAAATATGTAACAGCTAATAATTTAATGAGTACATTAAAAATTATTAAAATATATAAACATTAGTGTCCGTAAAAAAAATTTTCCAGTAAAGCTAAAATCGATAATTTTACATCGAAAAAACATTAGAAATAATATATTTTTTGTTTGTTTTTACGAAAGAAAAAGGTTCCTCTACACAATTGAAATTTTCGAAAAACGCGTGTTAATACATATATCGTTTATATCGCGTATGTATATACAGGGCCGTTCCTGGCGGGGGTGCAAAAGGTGCATCCGCACTAGGGCGGCCAGCCGAAAGGGCGGCCGTGGTCCACTTTTAGCCTCAAATTAATAGTAAAATAAATCATGTTAATTTTTAAGGGCGGCTATTTTTTTTTTGCACCTGGGCGGCTATCATTCCAGGAACGGTCCTGTGTATATATTAACACGCGTTTTTGGAAAATTTCAATTGTGTAGCGGAACCTGTTACTTTCGTAAAAACAAACAAAAAATATATTATTTCTGATGTTTTTTCGATGTAAAATTATCGATTTTAGCTTTACTAAAAAAAATTTTTTTTTACGGACACTAATTGATAAGTCGTCAACATTGAGCATTTTGAGCAGAAATTTAACTACTAATTGTACTAATAGTATCGTGTCTTAATTCTCTTAATTCCGTGTAACAATCGGTACTATTTAATAATGGAATGTTATCAGCAGAACTACATCTTGATCCCGATTGTAGTGGATTTATTAATTGTTTTTCAGTTAGGCTATTTTTCTCCGTTTCTTCTTCGGTATGTTTTTCAAATCCATGAATTGTCGGTACAAATGACTTTGATTTTACAAACACGTACCAATTCTAAAATAAAATATTATTTCAATTGACAGTATTGACAGTAGTAATAGATAAAATTACCAATGAACAACTAGACAAGGCATATAAAATTGGCATAACATTGCTGAAAAACCCATTCTCGAGTGCCAATACTGAAATAAACCAGACAACATCATAGCTAGTTTGAACTAACGACAAAGTTTTCAAAGATGATTTAAATTCGCGTAAACTGGAAACTTCTTCATCACCAGCCGCATTTTCGTTTTTCCTTTCGTTGTCAATAATCTCTTCCGTGCGCAAAGCATTCAATGATTCGGAACTAGTCAGTTCTAATTTCGATAATTCGAGATTAATTTTTCGTATGCCATTCAATGCGAATATTGTCGTAGAAATGATAAGAATTGAAACAGGTAACATGTAATTGATTAGCATTCCTTTTTGTACCGATACAAAACAAAATTGCCGAATTTCGTAGCTGTGTGGCGATATAGCAAAACTTAACTGAAAAAATCCAATTAAGTTCAAATTAATAAATAATTAAATGAATTGTTGTATATCCCGACTTACCACAACTAATATAAATGGAACGCCATATGCAAACAAGCAAAAATACCTCAACTTCGGTAAATAATCACCCGAAAACTTTTTACAAATATAGTAACAGTGCATAAATATCCAAAAGGCAGTTAACAAATGCAAATAATGCAAAAAAAGTGCAATAATTTGACATTTTACAGTACTTTTTGTAGCCTAAAATACAATATATATACATATAAACATTTTTTTTTCTCAAATACGTATATATTTCAAATAAATAGGTTTCTTACATATACGCCAAGCATAAAAGCTAAATTTGCGAGGCATAAAGATACAATCATGTGCAAGAAAATTTTACTAATATCTTTTTTGCCATTATTGTGATGCTTCCGAAGTAACGCGCAAAATATTGTTAATAATTGAGCAGCGCAACTTAGTACTGAACCAACAATGATAATTTCCGAACCAAGACTGGTACCATTTTTCGCATTTGATCCATAATAGATATACATCAAATTATCTATAAAATCGTGATCTCTTAAATCAGTATCAGCGAGTGAATCACTAGGTAATTCAACTTTTGGTAAAACATCAACAGTATATTTCGAATCCATGAATTCCGGATTTGGTAAAATTAATGTATCTGTTTTGATATTTTCATCAGTCATGTTAACTGATAATTCATAATCGTAATTCGAATAATAATCATCGATATCATTTGAATCTTTACGAGTAAAGTTACGCAAGCCTATAACAGAAAAATATCTTCCAATAAACTGCACATAAATATTTTCCAAACGAAAATATCTATACTTACACAAAACATAATATTTAACAGATAGAATACACAAAACAAGAAACAAATATCGCATATTTATTCTAAATTCACTAAGTTAATAACAACACTAAGATTTTACAGTAAACAGATCCATTTGAATGTTGAACATTCGCTCAAATTATTATTGTTTATCTCGATGACAAGAATAAAAGCGAACCACACCTGTATTAAAGGGGGATGCTTTACTTGCTCAGCTCAACTTTCTGCGGGATTTTCTTCTTTAGTATTTCGATCACAAAATACAGGATTGTATTATACAAAATTACAATAAACCTTTATTTATTATTTAAAATTGCAATACGAACACGAACAATCTATGAATTTTAATTTTCTATCAGCTTCAGTTAACATTTAAAATATTTAATTTAATTTTAAGTCTAATAATGAAAGTTGATACATCTATTAAATGTTAAAAATTACTTGTGAATATAATCCGAAAATTGCTAAAAATATGTACAATATATCGAATTTTTTCAAGATTTGTTTTTAATCACAAATTTTAGATTCGATTTTAAATAACTTTAACTTTAAAAAAATAAAGAAAAATTATACTTACTAAAATATTTTTTAGAACTCATTGTATTAAAATAAATACCGTTTTTCGGATAAAAATCTGTTTAATTATTTTATAAAAACAACGTTGTTTTGATTTTATAAAATAATTAAACAGATTTTATTCGAAAACTGTTTGTACACTTTAAATAAAGTAATTAGTATATTATTGAACGAATATATAATGAAGATGAATTTTTACAATTTTTAATCTGATATAAATAACATTTGAAAATAATTAAAATATGACAATTGAACTTGTATTCTTGCAACAGCACTAACGCGTCAAATATTTCAGATGCAGATTAAACTTGCCAAATTTTCATTTAAAATTAATATTTTATTAACGACCGTTAATGATTTGATAAATTTTTTATAACATCCATTTCCAAATTAATAAGAACAGTTTTCCAAAGCTTATATTTCTTAATACGGTCCTGACGATAATATTTGGATTCTGCACGTGCATTAAATGCTGGACCAACTACAAGGATCATGCGCTGTTTTGCACAGATCGATACAGGCCTGAAAGATTTGAATTTCGGGATTTTCTGGAGCGAAAAAACAACACACATCATCTGAGGGGGAATTTCAAATTAAATTTATTTCTCCAATTAAAAGATAAATTAAATACATGGTCACGGTTTATCTAAGATTATATATGTTTATGTAATATACCTATATTTCAGTTTCTGTACAAAATGAATTTTAAACAGTTTGGTACATTACGAACTAGGCGATGAAAAAAATAAAAAAATGAATGAATTATGAAATCACCCCCAAAAAATTATTATATTCGTAGGTATATTAACATAAATTACAGATTTACCGCAAATATTATTATTGATAAAATGTTGTTATAACACATTAAGTAAATAAAAAAATTATTTCTTTTTTTTTGTATCATTTTTTTTAAATATATATATTTCGTTCATGTCTTTCGTGTGAAACGTAGTATTTTCTTATAATAAATTTAACTTCTAACATATTTTAAGTATGAAATTGCACGGCACAAGTTGACAGATTGCAACAATTAGGTTATATTTGACCTATCGGTATATACATTGAAATAAGCAATCCGTATCAACGAAAAATTTAAACATACATTTGTGCTCATGAATCACTTATTTTTTATATATTTTATCATATTTTTTTTGGGGATTTTTAAAATACATATTATATAATAGTATACAATTTTCTTTTTATACATTTTTTCAATATTTTCTTAACTTTAAGATATATTATCAGTACTGTTTAAAATCCATTTTGAATATATATATATATAATATCGATAAAGTTGAGACAGTACTAACTAATATATTCTTTAAGTCTTAATATATCATGTCCTGCCTAAAAACGAGTAAATATACAACAAAAAAATGCTTTTACATAAACATGAAAAAGAAAAAAATAATGAATAATCATGTAACGAATATTATCATCGCAAATTGCGGATTTTTGTTATAACATATAAAAAAAACATTTAGCATATATTACAAATATGTCATGAATGAGTTCGCCATATTACGAAGAATAAATTAGTTTTTTATAGGAGACAAAAGCTAAATATACAAGCATAATTCGCATGTTTATTCGTTTCAAATAGTGGTAAAAATCCAGAAATTTGCGATAATATCGATTGGATATTATTAGCAGGTTAGCAGAACGTGCTTGGTATCGTCACAGAGATAAGAATTATAAAATTAATAATAATAAAACTAATTTAAATACGTACGTGTCGCGTTTCACCAACCAAGATTTTTTCCGTAACCTACAAAACAGACTTAACAAATACATCCGTGATGATTTTTTCTTTTGAGTTTTGTTTCGTTTTGTCGTGTGCAGCCTAGATTTATTATTTATTCTCTTATCATTTCATTTGCCCACAGTGAGAGCAAACTAAATGATCGTCCAAATATTTATTGCATCAACGTTTTTTTCCTTTCGACGAATAATCGTACACAAACATTCACATCATACAGAAGAGAAAAAAACATAAAATTCACGTATAAAATTATTTTTTGTGACAATGTGTACGTAATTCGTTTTCAAGGGATCATAATCGTAATCAATCGTAAATTAAACACAGTATATATTTGATAAAGGCAGGCTGGAATGTTTTTAAAAGGATTCATACCTTCTTTTTTTTAGACCGAATATTTACAACAACAGCAACAAAAAAAGATAAGAACGAAGAATTCGCTAAGTTTTATATTCCTCGGAATTCAATAATAAAACAAGAGAAAAAAATAAAAATAAATAAACTAAGAATTATTCACGTGAAGTACTCCAACGATTTGAGAGGGGGATGGGGCCCAGCCTGCCTCCGATACTCACGTGTTACGAGGTTGAATGTGTGTGTGTGTGCTGAGACACCTAGTTACAACGGATAATGCTATTGTAAGCAGTACGTGGTGACATAGCCCGGCTACGAACATCAGGTACAGAGTGCTTGTTGACCCCCTCCTGTTGTTGCTGCTGCTGTGGCGGTCTGTGTTGTTGGAGTTGACGCGGTTGATGTAGGCGATGTAGGTACGACGCTGCCCGATTGACTATTTTGACTCGGCGTCATCGAACGATTTGTTTCTTCGCCCAAACCGCTGTTCGAATCGTCATTGCAATTGATCGTTACGGAATTGTTCGAACTGTCCTCTATGTACTGTTTAACATAAATATTTTATATAAATTATCAAAGTAAAATTGCAAAATGTTATTATTTTTACTTTTAAGATATATTTTTTACAGAGCAATATAAAAGTCATTACGGAGACGAGATGTGTCAAAGCTGTGTTTTTTTTACCGAAAAACTCAGCTCAGATCAGCAAATATCAGTAACCTTAAAATAATAGCAGTTTTATTTATCGTCTCGTAACTGAGTTCGAAGTGAGTGAATTGCTTCCCCCCCGTTACCGATACTGAGTTTGATATTTAGCTAGTGTTTAGCTGAGATTCAAGTGAGCGCACATGCGCAATTCAAATTTTCCTAGTTTCAGATTTGATAACGTGTTTGATACTGGTGGACATTTATATTTGAATAATTTATTTTGAAATCAAACAATAGATATCCGGGACGAGATGCAATAAATTATCAACGCAAACAATCCAAATACATCTAATATTTTAGGTTATATCATATATGGAACTTACGATTTTAAACGTCACTTTCAAATAAACTGTTTTATTTATCACACTTAGCAAAACTCAGCTCAGCTCAGCTCATTTACAAGATCTACTGATCTGAGTGGAATGTTAAAAAAAACACAGCTATTAATGAAATTCATCAGATAGTTTCAAAGAAAAAAAAATTAATATACTTAGTCGATTTTTTTTAGGTCGAGAAAGATTCGGTAAAAGTACTTAACAAATACTTAAGTTAATGAAAATCGTGTACAAAACTAATCAATACTTTATGTTAATTATTTAAGAAAGATAATATGTATTTTTTTTTGGAAAACAAGTACGATATTAAAATATACACGTTATAGTTAATTTTCATAAATAAATATAATTTTATTAATTGTAATTATATAATCATAATTAATTAATTAGTTAATGTTGCTATATTTGAAGTTTCAAATCTCTAGCTTATCGAGAGGTTTGTCTAAAATCGATTGCAAAATTTTCATAAATAAATATAATTTTATTAATTATAATTATTAGTTAATGTTGTTATGTTTGATGTTTCAAGTCTCTAGCTTATCGAGAAGATAGTCTAAAATCGACAAACAAAATTCAACTTACCGGCGAATTAATATCTTCAGGAATTTTGGTCCGTTTATTATTACAATTATCATTATTCGTATCGGAGAGTCGCTTCCTCGTTTCGGTACCATTTTTCACCGAACTGCTATTCACGGAATTCTTTCGCTCGCGTTTAATTAAACTCGGAGCTAGATACTGATGCAATTGTTTTCGTTTCACGTGACGCGCTTCGATTTTCATACCATCTTTAAACAGTTTAATATTGACCGCTTGACGATTTACCGTTTCCGTGAACGATTGTATATCATAGGTTAGATCTACGTTTAGATTTTCCGATTTAGCAAATTCCAGCCCGATGAACCACATCGAACAGTGTATGGCCGGATCGGTTTGTGCCTCGAGATGAGTGAAACATTCCGGATTTACGTGCGCTAATGGTATGTGTTGATTGCGTTCTAAATTACCTGAATTGCGGAAATTATTAATTGTTTATATTCTAACTCACATTTATTCGCCGAAAAAAAAAACAATGAAAACATATTATTTATTTTTTTATTATTTCATTGAAATTACATGTACCTAAAGCTAATATTATTATATTATTACTTAACATCAAATACGAAGTAATTATTAAAGTTCCCTCGTACTTTAAGGGGCTATTTCCGTTTGTAGCATCAATTTATTTTAGGTGTTAATCAACATTTTTTTTGGGAACTTTTACAGCAAATACGGTAAAGAACAACTATACCGTTGGAAAGTGTATTTATTGAAGTATTGAGCAGTATTTTTTTTTTCTTTCAAAAAAGTTAAATTTTCAGTGTAAAAAATGGCGTCAAAATCAGGTCAAAATTTAGATTTGTCAATAGTGGCAGATAAAACTTACACGTTCTATATTTCTGGAACAAAAACAAATTAGATGTTAGTACTTGTAACACATGTAACTTTCGTATAAATGTATAAATTTTACACCTAAATAAAAAAAAACGGTCAATTTTAGGCACACTTTTTTAAGTAGACCGTCATTTTGAAAATAATAATAATAATAATAGACGTTTATTTAGCTAAAATACAGTTATTCACAAATATATATAATTAATATAAACATTTAACATAAAAATATATAAAAAGAAGAAAAAACAAAAAATATAATACAATAATATTCACAAATAGGTATATAAACTATTATCAATATACAATCAGTCAATTTTAAATAATTTTGTTAACTTATATCTAAATTTCTTTATATTTCTGATGCTTCTTATCTCTAATGGTAACTTATTGTACTCATATATACCTTTATTAAAAATCGTTTTATTTTTATGCGACAAACTATAATTATTTCTATTCCTAGTACTATAATTATGAATTTTACTAAATGAGTTTAATCTATTTGACAAATACTAAGGCATAAGATTTAACTTAATTTTCTGTATAAATATTAAAGCTTGTATTTTTATGAAATCTTCAATCATTACCCAATCTAATTTATTCAGCATTAACTTAGTACTATTTAACCTGTTGCACTTGAATATTATCCTCATTCCCCAATTTTGTAATTTTTGTAATCTATATAAATCACTTTTTGATATCAAAAATAGTATAGTTGAAACAAATAAAAAATGTGGTAATACAATTGTATTATACAATAATTTTCTTGTTTTTAAAGAAATAGAATACCCTAATCTGCTTATTACACCTAATTTTTTTGGAATTTTTTTACACATATAATCAATATGAGCATTAAGTTTAAGCTTCCTATCAATAACTGCACCCAGATATTTTATTTCATCTACTAATTCTATACTTTGATTTGATATACTTACATCCAAATTATTTTCTAAATAAATTTTGTACTGTGAATCACTTCCTATAAACATTAATTTTGATTTTGTTGTATTTAATTTTAAACTATTATAACATAACCACTTATCTATAGTCCTTAAATCTTCATTTAACTTTTTAACATAATCATCCATATTTTTACCTGTTATGTATATGATCATATCATCCGCAAAGAGATGATATTTACAAAACTTTATATTGTCTCCTATATCATTAATATACAGGGTGATTCAGGACTATTGTAACAAACTTTAACAGCTTATTCCTGAGGTCATTTCGAGCCAAAAATGTCATATGTACATAGGTCCTATTCCTTCTAGTTACCAAAATACAAGAGGTTGAAGTTTTATAAATAACACGAAATTTTCTAATTTCTAATTTCTTCTTCTAATTTCTAATTTCTAGTGTAATAAACTTTAACAGCTTATTCCTGAGGTCATTTTGAGCCAAAAATATCATATAAACATAGGTCCTATTCCTTCTAGTTACCAAAATACAAGAGGTTGAAGTTCTATAAATAACACGAAATTTTTTATTTTTGTAATCAAGATACTTTCGGAAAACAAGAGTTTTATTGAAAAGTCATACTTTATTTGTCATTACCTTACATAATCCATAAATAAAAATCATATCTGCATATTCAGCAGTACTATAACCATCCATTATGAAACAAAAATACAATCAAAAGTATAACAATTTTTAATTAAGACAAATAAGGTATGACTTTTCAATAAAACTCTTGTTTTCCGAAAGTATCTTGATTACAAAAATTAGAAAATTTCGTGTTATTTATAGAACTTCAACCTCTTGTATTTTGGTAACTAGAAGGAATAGGACCTATGTTTATATGACATTTTTGGCTCGAAATGACCTCAGGAATAAGCTGTTAAAGTTTGTTACAATAGTCCTGAATCACCCTGTATAAAACAAAAAGTAGTGGTCCAAGTATACTACCTTGAGGCACACCCACATTCACTTCCATTGAACTCGAATACGAATTTAAATATTTTACTCTTTGCGTTCTATTTTCTAGATAATCAGTTATCCATTGTAGAACAGTGCCCCCAAAACCATAGTTACTTAATTTTTTAATTAATCTTTCTCTATTGATTGTTTCAAACGTCCTTTTTAAGTCCATGAAAAAAATTAAGCCAGTTTCATTCTCATCTAATACATCACTCCACTCGCTAATTACTAGTTGTAACGCAGTTTCGCAGCTGTGTCCCATTCTAAATCCAGATTGCTAACAGGTCAGAATACCATTATTATTCAAATATTGTATTATTTGCATATACACAACTTTTTCGAATATTTTTTCTATCGATGGTAACATAAATAAATACACAAACAAATGTAAAAAATATACATTTTATAGATTCCAACGAAAGTTACATGTGTTATAAGTACTAACATCTAATTTGTTTTATCTGTCACCATTGGCAAATCTGAATTTTAACCTGATCACTTTGACGCCATTTTTTTAAGTGAAAATTTGACTTTTTTGAACAAAAAAAAATACTACTGAAAACTTCAATAAATACACTTTCCAACGATATCATTGTTATTTACTGTATTTGTTGTAAAAGTTCCCAAAAAAAATTGTATAAAATCAATGCTACAAACGGAAAAACCCCCCTTTAATTATTATCAAAAGCAGAAAACACTTACCTATAAGATGTCTAACTTTGCTTTCAACTAGACCACACCATTCTAGCTGGTCTTCGGCGGTGGCAGCACTCGCCAATAATACGATAAAATGTTTATATTTAGTAAAAAAGGACGGCGAATCGAACAGTTTATCCCAGGTTTGTTTACCGAGCATAATATCATAGGTTAGATTTAAACCTTTACTAAATTCTTCCATCATCACGGTACGCGTTGATGTCGAGACGTTAAATGTTGAATTTTGTTGGGGATACGCTGGCGTTATTATCGGCATTAAATGATACCGATCGTTTATATTTACCTATTTCAAAAAAGAAATAATTAAATAAAAATTTCACAAATGCACAATTGAACTTTGTTCGAAATTGTATAAAATACAAAATTGTTCTAGAATTAAAAACACGATGTTTCGGCGAAATTGAACGCTCGTTTTCATCAGGTCAAAATTTATCAATGACATTAATACTTAATAATTACTTATTAAGCAATTTTAATTAGTTTATTTGAATTTTACAACATTAGATATAAATATATACAGTGTGTAAAGTGATGAGGTTTCCTATAGGGAAAAAAATTTTAATATGAGTTTTAGGAGAAAAACTTATTCTTTATAAAAAAATTTGCTTCTATCAAAACCCCTTATAGTCAAAGAAAAATCCAGTAATCACTTAAGATAAGATCAAAAACTTGATATTATGACGAGTTGTTGATTTTAAATATGACTAAGTCCGAATGTTACATCAGTATCGTGTGAAAAAAAAAATATTTGTCATACAAGAGACTTACTTTTTAATTATTATTATTATTATTATTAATTTGCAAAAATATAATTATTATTATTATTAACAAGTATTCCATCGATAACACGATACTGATGTAACATTCGGACTTAGTCATATTTAAAATCAACAACTCGACATAATATCAAGTTTTTGATCTTATCTTAAGTGATTACTGGATTTTTCTTTGACTATTAGGGGTTTTGATAGAAGTAAATTTTTTTATAAAGAATAAGTTTTTCTCCTAAAACTCATATTAAAAAATTTTTCCCTATAGGAAACCTCATCACTTTACACACTGTATATATATATATATATATATATATATATATATATATATATATATATATATATCAAAAATATAAATACTATTCTTATTTGATAAGAGGTATTTTAAAGTGATGTCAAATGTTTCAATGAAATGAAAAGAATAAATAAAAGCACTTTTTCATAAACAAAAGAGTTGAGAATACAGGCCTTAGTTTTCAGCATAATATTTAATCAAATATTGAAAAAGTTTGTACACAACTTTGACTAAAAAAAACTGCGTAATAAATTTGACCTTGAAATGAAATAAAAAAAAAAAAATCAACTTACCCTAGGATCCCAAACCGGAAACCCTAAACCAACATTATCGGGTTGTTTAAGTAAAACGGGCTGCGGCCATTTCCATTGTGAAAATACTAAAAAAAATTTATGAACAAGTGTCGATGCCGTGGCATTCGGATATAATTGACACGTCCGTGCAACAAGCATTGCCCATGATACACCACCTAAATATCCCATTACATTACTGTAGATACCGTGTTCTAGAAAAAAAATACAAATTCGGAATTATTTTCGTTAATAAACGGCTATTAACACGTTTTACTTTTCGCCCAAAGCTTTATCGCTCGCAATGCCAATCGAAAATTATCGATATTCGGAACTAATCGTAATATCTCATCGGTAACACGACAACCGTTTAAACTTCGTACGCATTTCGGATCTAGGTTCTTTAATAAATTATCATCGCGTAGATCCATTGTATCGGGTATTTCTTTTAACGCGAGCCGCGCGAATAACATATCGATTTCTATACCATCGAAATTCATTTTTATTACGGGCACGAAAGCTTCCTCTACAGCCTGAAAAATTAATTTAGTTTAGCATCACATCATACACTTTAACTTCAATTATTACTAGATTATTAGAAATTATTGTTGTCAATAGTTTCTCTTTATGGCTTGCAATATCAAAATATTGTTTGCTAAAATATAGGTCTAGCAATAATAAAAGCATCATCGTTCCAGTTAGATTTTTTTTTTAAAAATACTCGACAAATATTTTATTATTTTCACGCAAAAATTAATTCAATTTTTGTTTAAAATCGGCCGAGTTATACCCGATTTGAAGAATCGGTGTACATTTACCCGCTTTAATTGTCTCAAGTATCTTCTTTTAGAAAAAATATCTGACTTTAAATAAATAAGTGTCTTACTCTAAGTTCTGTAACTTCTGGTTGTTGCCTAAGTAATTCGAAAAAACTTGTAAAATAATCGGATCGATCTATATGAACGGGGGCAACACATAAAGCATCTATATCAGCTCCTTTATGATGCACCTAAAGCAAATTTTTCATTTCAATTATTTGGTGAAACTGTCGATGATGGGCCCCTCAGCTTCAAAACTTTGCCAAAAAAATAGAAAACCGTTTCGTTAGTTAAATCAACTGAATCCGACCGCCACTTATTACTTATTATATATATTTCCCATATTTTTTGACAAAGTTACATCCATTTTGGAGCTGAGGCCCATCATCGACAGTTTAATCTTATAGTGCATTTGAAACGTTGCTTCCAATTCGATTCTATTTTGATTTGCTAAATAAAATAAACTGCAAATATTCATTTACATTTATAAAATAAAAAATAGGGCTGAAAAAATCATGATTTTTTCAATTTTATGTGCACTGTTCATTAAATAATTAATCGGATTTTTTTTATCTAAATCGGATTTTTTTGATTTAAATCAGATTTTTTAGATTTTTTTCAATTTTATGTGCACTGTTCATTAAATAATTAATTGATTCTTACTTGTATTACAAGTAGAACTAAAAATTCATAAAACAATCCTATCTCAATACCCTGTATCACCGTAATTAACAGTTTTAAATTTCGCGATGAGACGTTCGCACCTTCATCGCTACATCTTTACTGATTGTTAAATGAGAATGATATTTTATTTTGTTAGATTGCGTTATTATATTTTATCAAAATCAGATTATACTTTTTTCTGTCACTGTGTAAAGAATAAAATATTTGTTTCCTCTCAATAACATTTACTTTATTAAAACCTTACTCCTCAGCTATTTATTTGTGTTAATACATATAAAAAATGTGTCTATTAAACCACTTGATTAAATCAGAGCGAATGTTTTGCTGAAATATTTTTTTTGGTTGATTTAAATCATTGATTTTTTTAAAAAAATCATTTGATTTAAATCGCGATTTAAATCAATGATTTAAATCACTTGATTTAAATCATCGCAGCCTTAATAAAAAATAATTTAATAATAAAATTCTTTATATAGCATAAATCTTTACACTCTTTGGTATTACAACTTTTAATATTAACAATGATCTTTTGCAGTTATTTCCAGCTATATCTCGTATTAAAATTTAGTAAACTAAACGAAAAAAAATCCCTTACGCAATATCACATTCCAAAAACCTAGTACACGATTAATAAATATATTAAAAATAATTAATTACTATTTGTCTCAGTTTTACCTAATTTACTGTAACAGAATTAATACATAAATATGTATTTTAACATTCAAACATTATTGTTCATTGTTGAGTAGATGAAGTTTAAATCAATTAAAAATTTTAGGCAAATCTTTTTTTCATATATATTTATTGGTCGAAATGTACATACTAATTTAGAAATAAATATATAAAGAAAAGATTTGTCTAAAATTTTTAATTTCGACCACCATTGTAATGGAAAGATTCTGCTTAAATCTTTAAATTTAAAGAACTTTATGTAAATACCAATTTTGATGACTACTTATAAATACTTTAATTGTAAAACTTTAGCTTAAATTCGTTTAAATTTAAATGGGCCATCAAAGGTGCTTCAACTACTAAATTTGAAGTTAAATTCGTTCAATTGACAGAATTATTTGCATGAATAATATAGAAATGTTTGTATTTATTTTATATTTAGAAGATTTTGAATGGCAAGAAATTAAATATATGCATTGCTAATATAGAAAATAGAATCCTTTAAATGGTTAGAATGTTCGGAATTACTTTACCTAAATTTCTTTAAATTTAAATGTAATGACCAGAATAGCAGCATAAATGAAATATAAATAATCTATCACTTAATTAATTAGTAAAAACTAATAAAAAAATAAGACTTACGCCTAATCTGTAACTTCCAAATGTGTAAATCTTTCCTCCAACATTTTCCGCAACATTTTCGGGCATATTTTTCGCAATGCTTACATTTTTAATCCATTGTTTCACTAAAGAATAAAGTTTACCTAGTATTACCATACGATGATTTAATTCTTGTTCGGTTTCGAATACATCAAACGGTTTCAATGCATCTTCCAATTCTTTCGTTCGTAGCAAATCTGTCGGTTTAGGTGCAGCGATTGATATAGCTGATGTCATGCCCAACGTTCGGAGATTTGATACATTTGTTTGTTGGGCATTATTTTGCGATGACCACATTTTCAATCTGTCAAACGTACACACAACACTTCATAGAATTAGTAAATATTTATTTATTTACTATTAGCATTATCTTAGTAGATAGTACAATACTTAAAAACTTCTAATTGTAGAATTTTTTTCCTGGTGTCATTTTTGTAAACACGTAAGCCTACTGTCAAATGTAAAGATACGAAAAAATCCAATTTATTTAATGTTTTTTAACATATATTTCTATCTTAAAGTATATATTTACAGTTACAGTTAAAATAAATCATTTAAAACGTTAAAAACATCATTATTAGATGTTCTAGCCTACAATCACAAAGAACCAATTTCGCATGCTTTCATCAAAATAAAGAAGAGTTTTTTTAATGTAATAACTAAAATAGATAATTAGAAATTAAATAAATATACTTACACTTATTTAACGAATAAAATTTAAACATTAATATTCTAACTTAAAGAAAAAAAACATTGTTTAAGCATAAAATGTAATAGTGACGATTATTAGAGTTAACTGAACTCTGGAACATAATAACACTATGGCCGCCATCTATGAAACGCAATATTTAATTAATCAAATAAAATATTTATTTAATAAACAAATATATTAAATATTTCACATTTTGCGTTAAAATTATTTTAAAACAAATTAAAACACATATTTTATTTTAACTAAATAAATAATCAGTTTGATAAAGTCATTCATATGATGTTTGGGAAGTTGTTTTAATTTTGAATTTTTATTAACATTTAATAATAATTACTATAAGCAATTTTAATATTTATAACGTGTTCTATGAAAATATAAAAATTTTATATAAAGATTTTATAATTTATAAATTGATAAGCTGGTTTAACTTTAAGTAGTTTCAGTTTTTTGAAACCGATCTAAATTAGATTTGTAAACATTAAAAATACAAATGGCTGCTGTTGTGTGTTGGCATAATAATGAGTTGTTGATATCTGTACAGTGTGATTTTAATAATAAAATAGTGCGTAACAGCTATAAACTTTTGTATATATTATTTTCTTAACAATTATCTATAAGTGTTGTGTAGTGTAGAATGTCGTGGCTTAATTTAAACGAGAGTTTAAACAATATTAAGGGTCAAATTTCAAGTTTTGCTAGTGGAGTTTTGGCAGATGGAATTGTCGATGACGCAGGTAAGAAAACTGGACCTTAATGCTTATAAACGTTCGGTTCAATTTCCTTTGCGGAGTTTGTGATTTTTGACAGGCGCTGGGCTCCCGAGTTTACTTTAGAACTGTCAACGTAACCTAACTTTGACTAATGTTTTATTTTCCATTTTATAATTTCGTAATTTATTTCCAGATCCTTTCACTGAACTTTCTGCTGCAAATAAAAAAATTCAAGAATTGCAGAATTTATGTGCAAGCCAAGACGTTGAGGTACGTACAGTAAATTTCTAATTAAATATCTTCAATTTATATGTTTATTTGTTATTATTTTGAATAATAAAATGTATTAGGGAAATATATTACTAATGATATAATTATTATAAATAAAATTGCTTATGCAGTAGTTACACGTCAGATTTTTTTTTTATTAAACTCAACCTAGAAACAATTTAAATAGAATTTTGTTTTGTTATTAATAGTATTTCAATAATAATTACAGGTTTTTTTTTTTGATATTTTTATTTAATTAACAATTGTAACAATAAATTATATTTGTCAAAAAGTAAAAAAAATAAATAATTAAAATTCGTTAATCTTTTATTATTTTATATTTATTGTAATTGTACATTTATTTTAATATTATTTTTAATAATTTATAATTTCGATTTATCAATAATAACTTTGAAATTTTTTAATAGTTGTCGGTAGTGTATGTATTTTAACAAATATTTAGAAATTACTTAATTTAAAATAAAATAAATTTGTATTAACAACATTTGCTATATATAATTTTATATAAAAAATATAAACTTTTCAAAGAACTTAATTTTTATGAAAAAGTAAATGTTTGAAAATAATTCTAATTGGCTTACATAGTTGATTTGAAAATAAAATTTTTGTCCATTTACTTTAAATAAAGTTTCACACTGTATATGTTTTATAAATATTATTTTTTTTTAAATAATTTGCAATGCAGCACTTTATAGATAAGAATATCAAACATTTTTGGCATATTTTTTTTATTGCGAAATTATCGATTAATGTATGAATAAATTAATATTGTTTTCAAATTCTGTGATAAATTTCAAGTGTAAAAATATACTACTTTTATTTCGATTAGAATTATAAGTAATATTTATAATTATATTTTTTTCAAATTAAATTTTTCTTTTTTGTATGATTCGAAAATCTAACTTCCATTTCAGTTAAATGAAATTAATAATAGAAAATGTATGTGTGACATTAAAAATAATTGGAAAACGTACATAAAATTTATCTTTAGCCCTACCTTGAATTATTAAATATTGACACTTGTAATCATATATGTACACAGTTTAGACAACTAGGATAAGTTTTATATAAATGTAACGAACAATCTTTGTTTAACAATGATATCATCTCTTAAAAGCATTCAAATACATTTATCAAATGTTATATTATTTATTTTATACAGTTTACGATGAAAATTCTATCGTATATTTACCTGTAAAAAAGTTGGTTAAATTCTACTGTTATTTTAACCGTTTATTAAATAAAAATTATATAATACAAGATTAGAAGTATATGGGTAAATCCATATAAAGACCACTTTGACATTTCTCGAAAAGTTGGCAACACTGTATTTTAATAATATTATAATTTATGTGGGCACTAGGAGAAACTTTTCGGAAAATTTAATCAAAATCGAATAAATAATGTAGCCACAATGAATTTTTAAAAATTTTTGTGATTTTTCTCTCGATAAGTTTGCAACACTGTATTTTGGAAAAATTGCATAATTTATTTTGGCACTAGGATAAACTTTTATGAAAATTTGATTAAAATCGGTTAAATAACATGGCCATAACAAATTTTTTAAAACTTTAGTAATTTTTTCCTCGGAAAGTTGGCAACACGGGATATTAATAAAATTATATAATTAATGGGAGCATTAGGGAAATCTTTTCTGAAAATATGATCAAAATCGGATAAATATCGTAGCCAATATGAATTTTTAAAAACTTTAGTAATTTTTTTCTCGGAAAGTTGGCATTACTGGAAAAAATAAAACCACATGACCACCTTGGGTACTAGACAAATTTATCCTGAAAATTTCATTAAAATCGGTTGAACCGTCTAGGAGGAATTGCGGTCACAAAATTTTGACTTACGACCGAGCGAGAGAGTGAGCTGACGACGCACATCCATACACCCACATAAACTAAGTTCAGATTCGTCATCTAGAGGCTATATGAAGGATTTCTATAAAAAAAAATTTTTGAAAATGTTACAGACACCGTACCAAACGCTATACCACTTTTTCCTTGCAGTCAAAGTGGTAATAAATGGACAATTCCTACTAAAACTTATTTTGATCCCAGATCTATAAACATGCTGAGAAATAACTTCAATATTTTTCAATACTTTCAATACTTTTCAGACCGATTGTGCACAAAATAGTAGTTTGACAAAAAAGTGACAAGGTTTTATAACAAGCTGAGTCCATTAAATTTACTTTTTGCCGTGTTGAACACATTAATATTATTAATTAATTCAAATATTAATAAGAATATTATAAAACAATTTAACGAATGATCTATGATAATACTTTTTTAAACAGTAAAAGTTTGTTATTGAAAAAAAAAATGAAATTAACTTATTTTGAGCGCATGAGTCGGAGGCAATTGGGACAATCTCATGAGTGAAAAAAAGACACTTTATGCATGAGTTCAATACAATATTTTTCAATAATTTACACAAACATCTAAATACAGATTTAAAATTTGACGTTTTCAATGCCAAACTGATGCCAAAATTGCAAAACAACTTCAATTGTTTCCAGTGCATCCTTTTTTAGTATTTTTTTTCACTATTACCATACAATGATATACATATTTTATGCACAAAAATAGTGAAATATACTAGTTTTTATACAGTCGTAGAAAATATACATACATACATACACAATCACGCCATGTACCCAAAAGGGTGTGGCACAAACTTTTTTCATCATCCCGAAATCAGTCGCCTCCAAACATTCCTATCCAAACAAGCAACTTCCGCTTCATCCACATTCATAATTCCTCTCATACATGCTCTTTTATTCCTACTACTTGGAAAATATAATTTACTTTTTTCGATTTCAATAAAAACGTTGGCCCGTATTCTCACCTTATTTATAAAAGTGATTTTTGCCAAAAGTACTTTTAAAATTCACTTAAAATCATTTATTAAACATTTTAAAATAGTTTATTTAAATTTTATAATACCAAATATAATGAATATGATCAAATATAGAAAATTTATTTACAATTAATGAAAAACAGAAGCAAAAAGTTATTTTGAAATTAATGATAAAAGCAGAAGTGGTATATTGATATAATCATGACTCTATGTTGATGAAAATTTTAGGATTTTCTCAATATCGTAGATGTTATTTGGTTTATTTATTTTTTTTTTGCAGTATTGCAAACTTTTGGAGATTAAAAAATATGAAATTGTTTATTTTAGCTGTACTTTTTGTTAAAATGTAATCATATTTCTTCTAGTGTACATAAAAATTAGGGTTTTTTTTTGATTTTTACACGTGTTGCCAACTGCTGAAAAAGTAAAAACTTTTTAAAACTTTATTTGGGCGCTGTTTATTTGATATTAATAAAATATATACCGATTTTCTAATGCCAAAATGGTGTTTTTTGTGGTTTACCTATATACTTTTAATCTTGTTTATTATTTAAAGAATAATGTCCAATATATATCTAACTTAAAATTGTTAATATTTTATACATGCTAAAATTATTTTTATTTATCAATATATATATATATATATATATATATATATATATATATATATATATATATAATCAATAAATAACAGCTTTTACCTATATATTTAATATATTTTTATCTCTATATTGCGATATTATCCAATATTGTTTACTTACCACTTTTCTACATATGTTCCAATAATATAAAATTCACGTAATATTAAAAAACTCTATTTACTAGAAGATATTTTTTACAAAAATCTATTTACATCCTTATCTAGAGAATATGTACATATATGAGTATGTTTTATTAGGTTATGTTGTTAGAAATAAAATACCTGTTTATGTTTTATTTACAGATTACCAGCTTACGAAGACAAAATGCAGAATTTTTTGAAAAAATTTCGCACGCTCCAAAAACGGTAAGTAAAGATTTATTAAAAATTTGATTCTGTTAAAAATTACATCCTGTATATACTCGTATTTATATTGTGCTTGTATTAATAAGCTTGAAATTTCATGTCGTTCATTTTATAAGTACGAATCTAAAAATATTATTATAATTTTTGTACTATGGCTTAAAATTCGTTTTTGTTTCTGCGAATTATGTTATTTTGAAACTGTGCAAGCGAGGTGCCCCATTATTTCTGGGGGGGGGGGTCAAAACAATTGATGCTTAGTCCAGATCTGAGTATTAAATAAACGTGAAAAGTATTATGTATGTTGTCTACAGGGTTTGATTGGATAAAAAATTAGGCCCGGAAAAAGTTGTAGGATTCAAAAGTTTAATCAAATATATTACCAATTTTGATTTTGGCAAAGTTATTAAGGATTTAACCAATAAACGTCATTATATATATATATATATATATATATATATATATATATATATATATATATATATATATATATGAATTTTGTATATTTGGGTAATTTGTTGTTTAGAGATGGCCGTTTTGATTGTGAAATTGAAAGGAGGGTAAATGCTGGTTATAAGGATTTGGGTGCTTTGGGAACTTTTGCTAGAAATGTAAATGTTTCCAAAGAAGCTCGTTTGAGTATATATATATATAATGCAGTTTTGGTGTCTACGTTTATGTATGGTAGTGAATGTTGGGTTTGGTTGCAAAAGCATGAACGGAAAATGACTGCTGTTGAAATGAGATTTTTACGTGGGGTATGTGGTGTAAATAGGAGAGATCGGCTACGAAATAGATTATTGTATGATGAGTGTGAAATTGAAAAAAATGTTGTAGCAAAAGTTGCTTTGTGTTAAGAGTCAGTTAAGATGGTTCGGACATGTTGAGCGAATGTCTAATGAACGTTTGGTTAAAAAGATTTATTTGAATGATTTTGAAGGTATACGTTTGCAGGTGGACGTCCGATGCGTAGTTGGGGTGGTATGATTGATAGAGTGGCTTGCGTGAGCGAAAGTTTCCAAGTAGTAGGAATAAAAGAGCATGTATGAGAGAGGAATTATGAATGTGGATGAAGCAAAAATTGCTTGTTTGGATAGGAATATTTGGAGGCGAATGACTTCGGGATGAAGAAAAGAGTTTGTGCCACACCCTGTTGGGTACATGGCGTGATTGTGTATGTATGTATATATATATATATATATATATATATATATATATATGTATGTATATATATATATATATATATATATATATATGTATATATTATATATATATATATATATATATATATATATATATATATACCGTTATTCAATTCATATCGATGTTTTTGTGGTAATCTATTCTTAAATTTTTGTAAAACTCAGAGAGCCCATAATAATAAAGGTCCAACCCTGCCTAAATCATATAAAATCTTTAATGAATTGTTGGAAATGATAAACGCAATACTTGTCTATAAAGTGTTTGTACTGTAAATTGATGTGATATATCTATATGAGATAAAAAAAATAGGGGGTGAACATTTTATCGGTTACCATTGGTAACTATAATTTAGCGTGTATAAATGACATGTTTCAACATTAAATTTGATTATTCGTTTCATTTGCAACCAATTCACCAACACCATAGTAATTTCTGCATTTTTGGGTATGTGCTTATTTTATTTTTTTAACAATTTAATTTTAATAATATAAATTATACGAAATATTAAATATTTTACGGTAGCAACTGTAAACTAGAAATATATTGCATTTTTTTTTTAATTAGTTTTATGAAAATTACAATATTTTGTATTTTTTAAAGAATATTATACTTTCAAAACGAAAGTTTTTTTGGAAAAAATCCAAAATTGCTGTACATAATATTTGAAAAGATTTAATTAAGAAAAATACTCACTTATTTAACTTGTTAAGGCTTGTTCAAGGCAAACAAATTAATACTACATATTTATGGTAACTAATTATTGGAAAAATTAACTAATTTATGTAGAAATTAATAATTTAATAACAATTTTAAATATATTTACAGAAGTAGCATATAAAAAAATTAATCAAATATTTAATTGTCAATATTTTCTTTGTTTATTATTATTTTGATTTCCAAAAAATATATATGTTGTTAATTATAATAAAGATTAATCATAT
Source organism: Clivina fossor (assembly GCA_963966155.1). Taxonomy (NCBI): domain Eukaryota; kingdom Metazoa; phylum Arthropoda; class Insecta; order Coleoptera; family Carabidae; genus Clivina; species Clivina fossor. Next base: position 2,416,277 of record OZ014560.1, read on the forward strand.
TTTTTTTTTCAAATAAAATGTATGTGTGAAATAAGAGAAAATCGCATTTTTCAAGGAAAATGATGAAAATTATTTTTTTATAAATAAACCACACATACAAAAATTCTGAAATTAATACATCAGTACTATAATAACAATTAACAACATATATAGTTTTTGGATATCAAAATAATAATAAACAAAGAAAATATTGAAAATTAAATATTTGATTAATTTTTTTATATGATACTTTATTTAAAATTGTTATTAAATTATTAATTGTACATAGATTAGCTAATTTTTCCAATAATTAGTTACCATAAATATGTAGTATTAAACGAATAAATCGAATGTAAAATTATCCTTTTTTGTCTTCCCACCACCTGTCTGAATATAACCTTTTGTTTGCCTTGAACTGGCCTTAAATTAAATTAAATATTAATAATAATAATATATTTAACATAGTAAAAAATCTTTCAGAACTCACTATATTAAAATAAGTTAAAGATTTGTATTAATATTTATTTATAATCGACGTTTCGACGAACTCAATATTTGTCTGCATCAGGCTAAATGTGATAAAAACAGACGTAGAGTTTTATGTTTTTGCCTGCAATAATTAAGGTAGCAGGAAATTACGACAATATGATTTTTACATGTTCAAAGTTCTTATGTTTGAGAGTTACGGTCCTGCATATCTTGTTTCAAACAGATTCCTGACCCAATACAGATTGTCCTGAAAATTTGTGATTCGTTTTTCATTTTAAATCTTACAAGTATTGTTATAGCTATCAAAAATTCACAATCACAAATTTTCAGGGCAATCTGTATGGGGTTATAAATCTGTATTAGGCGAGGAGAAATATTATTTTTTATTTTTAGTTCGTTTTAAAAACGTGATATATATATATATTTTTTAATTTAAATAATTATTTTGTATTATTTTATTCATACTTTTTTTTAAATAAAAAATTGAGTAAATTGATTATTATTAGTTTTTGTATCACGTCTAAAAACTAATTTTATTATATTTTATTATTATATTAATAATATAAAATTTTCCTATATGATGCTGACTTTTCGGAACATACATTTTTTTTTTTTAAATATAACAGTATTTTTGTGTAAGCATATTTAATAGTCGAATTTAATAGTCGATACATACATACATACACAATCACGCCATGTACCCAAAAGGGTGTGGCACAAACTCTTTTCATCATTCCGAATTCAGTCGCCTCCAAACATTCCTATCCAAACAAGCAACTTTCGCTTCATCCACATTCATAATTCCACTCTCATACATGCTTTTTTTATTCCTACTACTTGGAAACTTTCGCTCACGCAAGCCACCCTTTCAATCATACCACTCCAACTACTTATCGGACGTCCACGCAAACGTATAATACCATCAAAATCATTCAAATAAATCTTTTTAACCAAACGTTCATTAGACATTCGCTCAACATGTCCGAACCATCATAACAGAATAACACCTGTTTTTACTCTTAATAAATTAAGTGATTCGTATTGATTTATAAATTTTCGGAAAATAAAATAATTTTTTGAAGTATGTAATTTATTGGTTGCATTTAGATTATCTTTATCTGTGTTTTACCTGTCAAATAATTGTGAATTGTTTTCCATATGGTCTATATTTGTTTTGTACGATAATGAAATAGTTTTAATAACGGTTTAACGGATGTCCGTTAGCACACCCAATAATAATATTACGTTTAAGTACTATCATTAAGTACACACTTACATGTTTGATAATGTCAGATAAAAACTAATAATACTTTTGCTTGCTTGCCTGCCTTGTATATCGTTGTGTTATATTTAAAAAAATATTTCGTTTATTTTCACTGACACTATTTTGGGGAATATATTCAATTTAAAAATAATATGTTTTTTTTTTGTCTTTTTTAAGTTTAGAAATAAATTAATGATGATTTTTTATTTAATATCACAAATATATAATATATATTATCTATATGCAAAGGAAATATGTAAAGTAAATTTTAAAAAATTGAAGAGCATTTGAAAAATCTAAAATATAGGAAACTTTTTTATAGTCGCTGTAAAAAGTAAAGTTTTTTCATACATACATACATACATACACAATCACGCCATGTACCCAAAAGGATGTGGCACAAACTCTTTTCATCATCCCGAAATCAGTCGCCTCCAAACATTCCTATCCAAACAAGTAACTTTCGCTTCATCCACATTCATAATTCCTTTCTCATACATGCTCTTTTATTCCTACTACTTGGAAACTTTTGCTCACGCAAGCCACTCTCTCAATCATACTACTCCAACTACTCATCGGACGTCTACGCAAACGTATACCATCAAAATCATTCAAATAAATCTTTTTAACAGCAAACGTTCATTAGACGCATTCGCTCAACATGTTCAAACCATCTTAACTGACTAATAATTGAATAATAAATTTAATATTATTAATTGATTTATATAAAATAGTGTATTTTTTAACTGGCTCTATTTTCTACAAAAACGATAATTAATGTACTTACCTAAAAAATACCTGAGATATAATATCCTATGTAGAATAATATATATTTTTTTGAATTTTTTCGTATTTATAGTTTGGTCAGAAAAAGCAAAATAATGTGGTTTTTTTATTGAAAAAAATTTTTTTTCCTTATTTTCCAAAATACGAAAAAATTTATTATGTAAATTTTCCGAACAGTCAGTTACAATAAATAAGTTATATTAAACGAATAAATTCAATATGAAATTCAACATATTTTGTATTTTTCTACGTGTCTGAATATAGCAATTAGATTCGTGGTGCCCTCACGTTAATATACACTGTGTGCAGTTTTCTTTGTAAGCAGATATGTTAAACGGGTTGCTTAACCAAAGGGGATGTTTTTCTCTATCTTGAATATTAAAATTATTTAATAATTATGTTACGAGAAGTAGAAAGCGATGATTATCGTTCTGAGCTTACAATCAGATAAATTTTCAAAATTTTCTAGCGGTTCGCTACTTTAGTTTTATGTATACAAGTTATGTACATACAATACCAAATACTAATTTAATTCTTTTATTTGTATGTAAAGTATCTATAAAATACTAGTTGGAATTTCAGTAATTTGAAGTATATAAATATATCAAAATTTTATACAAATTAAAAAATTTATTAGAACAATAAGTTTGAAAACTTAAGCCTGAATCTGATTGGCGTTTTAGGTTTAGGCCCGTGTGTCACGATGCTTTAAAATGTAAAAAAATCAGCGTATTAAAGTGGTTAGTAGTTTTGGTGCCTACGTTGATGTATGGTAGTGAATTTTGGATTTGGTTGCAAAAGCATAAACGGAAAATGTCTGCTGTGAAATGAGATTTTTACGTGGGGTATGTGGTGTAAATAGGAGAGATCGGGTACGAAATACGATTAGTGTATGATGAGTGTGAAATTGAAAAAAATGTTGTAGCAAAAGTTGCCCCGTGTTAAGGAGTCAGTTAAGATGGTTCGGTCATGTTGAGCGAATGCGTCTAATGAACGTTTGCTGTTAAAAAGATATAATTTAAATGATTTTGATGGTATACGTTTGCAAGTGGACATCCGATGAGTAGTTGAAATAGTATGATTGAGAGAGTTGCTTGCGTGCAGCGAAAGTTTCCAAGTAGTAGGAATAAAAGTGCATGTATGAGAGGAGGAATTATGAATGTGGTTGAAGCGAAAGTTGCTTGTTTGGATAGGAATGTTTGGAGGAGACTGATTACGGGATGATGAAAAGAGTTTGTACCACACCCTGTTGAGTACATGGGGTGATTGTGTATGTATGTATGTATGTATGTATGTAGAAAAAAATTCATAAAGTTAGTCAATAATATATACTTCCTTAACAGATCAACTTTAAATTTAATTTATAATCCAAAAGTTTGTTAATAACCCTTTCGGGACGAAATAGATTTTTCTGAATAATAATAACCACTGTAAAAATGTAACTTAAATTTATATTATATAGCTTTTAACAGTAAAATAACAACATTTTTGTAATTTTACTGTGTGATAATTTACGTAATATTATTTATTATGAAAAAAAAAATATTACATTCTTAGAAAATATAAAAAATCTTTTATTTGTGGTTCCATAGAAATACTTCTAGGCCTGAAAGGGTTAAAAAATAGAAAGTGGCTATTTATACATACGGTATGTATACGCAATTGGCTAGTTATACATACAGTATTTTTACGTAATTGGCTATTTAGAGTAGGTTAGGTTAGTAGGTTGGCTTAGGGTTTTTTGTTTTGTTTTAGTATGTATAAATAGCCAGTTGCGTATACATACCGTATGTATAAATAGCCTCATCCTAAAAAAATATATCGACAGGCAGTCGAACGCCAACTAGCGCCGCCACTGAATATATCGGTAATAATATTCTGAACGTACTCGAAATATTTTGGTCAAAAACATATACACATATATGTACCAAGGACTAATCCTTCTTTTCTATGTAATCTACATTAGAATACCTACACCTCCCTACCTCTTACATTACATTACGGTGAAAATGATGACGTCACTTCCTCGACGCAATATTCTTCATATTACAAATAGGTGGGGGGCCTTACGTAAAAACCTCCGTGTAACTTTAGTTCACGGTGCAGTTCTAAGACAGTTTTACTAAGGTGCACACTATAACAGTGATTAGTTTGCCAATGACTTTTTTTTTTCTTTTCTATGTTGGTTCTATGATTTTGTTAAAAGTGTCTCAAGGTAGGGATTTATTTTAGTTTATTTATTTTACATGCATGCATTTTTTTATTATTTTTTTTAAATTTCGATACTTTTTATCCGAAGTTTTAATGTGTGGATCGCGGTTATGACAGTGCAGTTTTAATTTGTTCGGCGCGATAAATGAAAATTAATGTTGAGCGAATGCGTCTAATGAACGTTTGCTGTTAAAAAGATTTATTTGAATGATTTTTGATGGTATACGTTTGCCCAGTGGACGTCCGATGAGTAGTTGGAGATGGTAGATGATTGAGAGAGTGGCTTGCGTGCAGAGAAAGTTTCCAAGTAGTAGGAATAAAAGAGCATGCGATAGGAGGAATTATGAATGTGGATGAAGCGAAAGTTGCTTGTGCTGGATAGGAATGTTTGGAGGCGACTGATTTCGGAATGATGAAAAGAGTTTGTGCCACATTCTTTTGGATACATGGCGTGATTGTGTATGTATGTATGTTTTAATAGGATCAGGTACTTTACTTTAAAAACTTGTTCGAATTTTTCTCGTTTGTGTTACAGTTTTTGATAAAATGGCACTACGTGTATAAGTGTAGTTACGGCTTATCACGAAATGAAAACTATTTTTAAATTGCGCGTTTTCAAGAAATAGGTTATACATGTTTTTTTTTTTTTTAATTTATCATAGTCATTAAATTTGAATTTGATAATTTAAAAATGCGAAAAGTAAGGAGGTTATTTTGTTTTTTTGAAAATTAATTTTAATTTAATACAGTGTTACATGGAAAATCATTTTTTTTTCTAGGAAAAAAAAATTGTAAAAAATTTAATTTAAAGAAAATGTATAAAGTCCAAAGTCAACTTTATACGATATATTTTTTTTATGTCAAAGTTGCACATTTTTTTATATAATGTATACTGTTTATAAGGATTTCTTGTGTAAAATATTTAACTATTGTTTTACATGGCAATAAAAAAAATACATTTACAGAAGCGTGCGCAATTATAAATTTACCACTATGGTGAAATAAAAATATCTATGCATTTTTTTTTTGTGCAAAAAAAATGAGGTTTACAGTGTCAATAAGTTATATATTTATACAAGATTAAAATCATTATTTATTAGGAATTTTTTAAAAAGGTTGACTGACACAAAATCATTATTATTTTTTTCGTTTTGAGTATAAAAAAAAAACCAAAATAATATTTCTATAAATTTTAAACTAGCATGATTTTCAGTGTTTTGCGTAAGTGAATGTTTTCAAGTGGTAAAAATATGAATTTTTAAAATAAAACGGCTTTAGGTTGGTAGTTCTGTATTTATTTTTATTAATAATCGACGTTTCGACGTATCCAACATACATCTTTATCAGGAAAAATGATACAAATGATATATATATGTTACCGTAAAAGGTCGAAAAACAGTAAATCCTAGAATGTACGCGCTAAACTTAGGATTTACCAATTTCATGTGGTAAAACTATGAAAAAATGTATCATCAATATAATTTCGGACTTTTGCTACGCCACTAACTAACTAATTAACTAACCTAACCTAACCACACCTAACCACTTTGGCTTGGTAAAAGCCCAAAATTAAATAACTGACACCATTTTTCGTACATTTACTACATCTAATTGGTAAATCCTAGGTTTAATGCGTCTATCCTAGGATTCACCAATTTTCGAGCTTTTACAGTGACATATACAATAAATAAACAGAACATAGAAACAAGTTTCTAGGTAACAAAATAAATAACTAGATCATAAAATTTATAAAGTTTAAATTAAAGGAAGCCAAATTTTATTTAATTTTTTTTAAAATAAAACGGCTTTAGGTTGTAGTTCTGTATTAATTTTTATTAATACTTAATCAATATTTCGACGTACTCCATGTTCATCTCAATCAGGAAAAATGATACAAATGACATATACAATAAATAAACAGAACACAGAAACAAGTTACTGGGTATTAGAAGTATTATAAATGTGGATGAGACAATAGTTACATATCAGGATAGAAATTTTTAGCGTGGAATGATTTTTGATTAAATGGTATAAGAGTTTGTGCCACATCTATTTTTATATGGCTTGAAAGTGGGGTTTATATGTGCATAATTAAAAATTTGTAATTATGAACTATTGCAATGTTCTCAACAATATTTAAATTTAAAATATACATACATACATACATACACAATCACGCCATGTACCCAAAAGGGTGTGGCACAAACTCTTTTCATCATCCCGAAATCAGTCCCCTCCAAACATTCCTATCCAGCACAAGCAACTTTCGATTCATCCACATTCATAATTCCTCCTCTCATACATGCTCTTTTATTCCTACTACTTGGAAACTTTCGCTCACGCAAACCACTCTCTCAATCATACCACTTCGGACGTCCACCTGCATACGTATACCATCAAAATCATTCAAATAAATCTTTTTAACCAAACGTTCATTAGACATTCGCTCAACATGTCCAAACCATCTTAACTGACAAACACTAACTTTTGCTACAACATTTAAAATATGCTTCTAGAATATGTATATTTTTCGAAAAGCATGTTGTTATTATGTAGAATATTGTTATCGTGAATTGTTTTTACTATTTAGAAGACATTTTTAAATAAATATACGTATTGCTTATTTTCTATTATTTTTTTATATGTTGATAAACAATTTTTTATTGGTATTTTATTTGTACAAAACACTATTGAAAAAATATTTCAATAATTTTATTATATTGTAATAATTTATTGATTCAACTTGATTTTATATATCTTATGTTCATTCATTATGTATATACTTTCTTATTATTATTTCTAAGTATTGTTTTATGTCGTTAGTTTGCCTTTTGTATGTAGAATGTAGGAAGGTCGTGAGAATATTAAGAAATTCTTTATAACAATTTTTTACGTATTTTTAAAAACAATATAAACATTTTTAAGTGGATCACGGCACGTGTGTTTGTTATATAGTTAATTTTACAGAATCATGTCCAATAACTTTTAACACCTAATGTGTCGACCGTTTTATCATATATGATAAGGGAGGTATTGTAATCATACCAAATTTTATATATATTGAGATTTATATATAGATGAACACGAATTAGGCTTATAGTAACACGAATGAACTGTTTTTAGTGTGATGTTCGTCTGTCGGTCTGTGGATACGTGTAGAGTTAATTCAGTATACATACATACACAATCACGCCATGTACCCAAAAGGGTGTGGCACAAACTCTTCATCATCCCGAAATTAGTCGCCTCCAAACATTCCTATCCAAACAAGGAACTTTCGCTTTATCAACATTCATAATTCCTCCTCTCATCGCATGCTCTTTTATTCCTACTACTTGGAAACTTTCGCTGCACGCAAGCCACTCTCTCAATCATCTACCACTCCAACTACTCATCGGACGTCCACTGGGCAAACGTATACCATCAAAATCATTCAAATAAATCTTTTTAACAGCAAACGTTCATTAGACGCATTCGCTCAACATGTCCGAACCATCTTAACTGACTCTTAACACGGGGCAACTTTTGCTACAACATTTTTTTCAATTTCACACTCATCATACACTAATCGTATTTCGTACCCGATCTCTCCTATAGTTACACCCAGCTACCCCACGTAAAAATCTCATTTCCACAGCAGTCATTTTCCGTTTATGCTTTTGCAACCAAACCCAACATTCACTACCATACTTCAACGTAGGCACCAAAACTGCATTGTATAATTAATTAATTAGTTAATTCAGCTGAACGAATTATTATAAAATTTTATATTTAACCGTTTGAGTGCAACGAGTTTTTTGCCGTTTCCCCGTCCAAAAGTGTCAAGGAGCGCTTTTGCGCTTGTCTTATTTCCTATTCTACAGTATTTAGTTAGTTATATTATTATAGTAATCGTTGTTTATATAAGAATAAAAAAGTTTACACCTTATGAAGTGTAATATTACTCCAATTTTATTTTTACCTAAGACGGAACGGTACCCGTAAAAATGATACAAATGATATATATATACAATAAATAAACAGAACATAGAAACAAGTTACTAGGTAACAAAATAAGTAACTAGATTGTAAACATTTGTAAAGTTGAAACCAAATTTTATTTAATTTTTTTAAATAGAACGGCTTCAGGTTGTAGTTCTGAATTATTTTTATTATAATAGACGTTTCTACGTACTCAAAGTATATCTTTATCAGGAAAAATGATACATATACAATAAATAAACAGAACATAGAAACAAGTAACTAGGTAACAAAATAAGTAACTAGATCATGAAATTTATAAAGTTTATATTTATAACCGAGCTTGCTAGAACGCTGACAAATTTCGAGTGTAACAGAAGAGCGCAAAATCGCTGCTTGGCACTCAAACGGTTTAAGCTTCGGAAATGAATATCTTAATTTGACCAACTTTTGATAAAGATCTGCCCAACGGGAAGTGGTAATTTACTGATGTCACTTATGTTTTACGAATATTTCGTAACAGAGATACATTTCGAAAAAAAAATATTTACAAAAGTTGCTAAACAAGTTATAGCTACAACTTTTATTTGGAACATTTTTCGATATGGCTAAATATTTTTTTTATAATTTTTTATATTTTTATAATATATATATTCAATTTATTCTAGCTTTAATAAAAAATAATAAAACCAAAAATGTGCACCCCCGACATATACCTAATGAAAAATTCTATTAATTGTTATTTAAAAAAAAAATTAATTTTGAATCTCTCGCTATTTGAACCATTTGAAAATATTACGGCAAAATATGCATGAAGCATTCAATAATATTAATAATAATAACTAAATTAATTAGTAATTAAAACCTATACTAAAATAAATTCATAACAGAATGAAATACAAAGAAAAGAAAAGAAAAATGATTATATATACGAGTACAGAGACCTTGAAGTGAAAAAATAAAAATGAAGAACAATGCTAGGTTTATTTTTGTTACTATACCTCTTACTATTTTTCGCGATAACAAACATTTATTAATACAATAATACATTTCATATTAGCTATTATATAGGTTTTTTTTTTTTGCATTAGTATTCTTTATAATCTGAAATATACTTAAATCGCGAACAACAATTTGAAAATTTTTCTGCTTTTAAAACTTTTACAAAAAACTATGGGAACCTACTGTATATAATAGAGTTTCGATTTCAATATTAAATCAAATAAAATAAACATTATTATTAAATGGTTTGAAAGTTTTTGATGTATCACAAAATATAGTGAGGTTATAATGCAGTGGTTTTCAATTTAAATGTATGAAAATATAGAAATGTTTTTTATGTTTCTTGTAGAAAAAAATGAAAATCTTGTTTTTATAGGCCCTATGCCAAAATTGGACTGTCTGGGATTTTTTGAAAATTTTGAGATACTTATTTTTATGTATCTGTAGATGAATTTGTGTATTTGGGTAGTTTGCTGTCTAGGATGGCCGTTTTGATCGTGAAATTGAAAGGAGAGTAAATGCTGGCTGTAAGGTACTTTGGGTGTTTTGGGAACTTTTGCTAGGAATGTAAATGTTTACAAAGAAGCCCGTTTCAGTATATACAATGCAGTTTTGGTGCCTACGTTGATGTATGGCAGTGAATGTTTGGTTTGGTTGCAAAAGCATAAACGGAAAATGACTGCTGTGGAAATGAGATTTTTTCGTGGGGTATGTGGTGTAATTATAGGAGAGATCGGGTACGAAATACGATTAGTGTATGATGAGTGTCAAATTGCGAAGAAAATGTTGTAGCAAAAGTTGCCCCGTGTTAAGAGTCAGTTAGGATGGTTCGGAGCCATCTTGAGCAAATGCGTCTAATGAACGTTTGCTGTTAAAAATATTTATTTGAATGATTTTGATGGTATACGTTTGCGTGGACGTCCGATGAGTAGTTGGAGGGGTATGATTGAGAGTGTTTTGCGTGAGTGAAAGTTTCCAAGTAGTAGGAATAAAAGAGCATGTATGAGAGGAATCATGAATGTGGATGAAGTGAAAGTTGCTTGTTTGGATAGGAATGTTTGGAGGCGACTGATTTTGGGATGATGAAAAGAGTTTGTGCCACACCCTTTTGGGTACATAAATATATACCGCAATAAGATCGCTATTACTTTTATCATTAAAAAAAAGTATGTGTTAGAATAATTTTAAAAAATACAAATTTGAATTTTACATATTTTAATGGCAAATAATAAAATTCTACATAAATGTGCAAAAAAATTGTTCGTAATAATAAAAGTAACAAGTATACGAACACAAAATTTTATCAATTTTTCGATAAAAATACATATATACGTATGTATGTATTTTTCAAATAATGTAATTACTAATTCAATTACATTCATTTACATAGTTCGATTATAGCTATATATATACACAAATGTAGTTTCAAAAGTTTTTTCATGTAAGTTTAATATTTAATGTTAATTTTTTTTTATTTTACATAAATATTATTTTATATTCATTGAACTTTATAAATTGTTGCTATTTGGTTTGGTTTATTGATCCAGAAAGTTATAAAAATGTTTAGAATTTTGTAGAAATTGCAGAAACTACAGTCGATTATATTATATAAGTTAACAAAACTTTAAATACGTTTTTCGCAAAACCATTTATTCACATCACTATTAAAAGTAATTTTTCATGAAACTGCTTTAAAATAATTTATTTCATTTTTATAATATCAAATATAATAAATATATATACAGTGATAAGGTTTCCTATAGGGAAAAAAAATTTAATATGAGTTTTAGGAGAAAAACTTATTTTTTATAAAAAAATTTGCTTCTATCAAAATTCCTAATAGTCAAAGAAAAATCCAGTAATTACTTAAGATCAGATCAAAAACTTGATATTATATCGAGTTGTTGATTTTAAATATGACTAAGTTCGAATGTTACATCAGTATCGTGTGAAAAATGTTAAAAATATTTGTCATACAAGAGACTTACTTTTTAATTATTATTATTATTATTATTATTAATTTGCCAAAATATAATAATTATTATTATTAACAAGTAATCCATGGGTAACACGATACTGATGTAACATTCGGACTTAGTCATATTTAAAATCAACAACTCGACATAATATCAAGTTTTTGATCTTATCTTAAGTGGTTACTGGATTTTTCTTTGACTATTAGGGGTTTTGATAGAAGCAAAATTTTTTATAAAGAATAATTTTTTCTCATAAAACTCATATTAAAATTTCTTTCCCTATAGGAAACCTTATCACTTTACACACTGTATATCATATAAGACAGAAGCAAAAATTTATTTTAAAATTTATGAAAGCATTTTTTTTATACAAAAACATGAAGTGAGAATACGGGCCCATATTTTTAAATCGCTGTGCAATGTAATTAATACATTTTTTAAACTACAAATACTAATTTGTGACATGAACTCATGGCATACATCTGTCCTGAAGACACTGTTTAAATATTTATTTATTTTTTGATTAATAAAATTACAATTTTTTTGTGAAAAAACTAAGGCCCGTATTCTCACCTCACTTTTTCGTGAAAAAGTGCTTTTATCATTAATTTCAAACTAACTTTTTGCTTTTGTTTTTCATCAAATGTAAATAGTTTTTCTATTTTTGATCATTTTTATTAGATTTGGTATTATAAAATTTAAATAAACTATTATAAAGTGCTTAATAAATAATTTTAAGTAAACCTAAAAAGTACTTTTGGCAAAAATCATTTTTATAAATGAGGTGAGAATACGGGCCTAACTTTTTAACTGCCACTATATCCGTAATTTTGCATTGTTTTTTTACTATAATTGAATTTTTTGTTCCAAATGATTATAGCAGGTGTTACTTTTGCAAAAGGTGCAAAGGATCTAACTTTTCTAGTTGTAGTACAAATATTTAAAAGATATTTTAATATAAGAAAAATTGTTTTTCATCAATTTAATTGAACAATAAAGTATTCTGAAACATTGATCCAATAATATTTTGGAAAAAAAATTATTGATTTTTTATAAAATTTTACTTTCAAATAATTTTATTTAAAAAATATTTTCTGTGGAATAAAATTTGTATAACAACAACTATTGTAGTCATGGTAACTAAAAACAAAACTGTCTTGACCATAAATATGCCACCTATTTACAGAATTATATATGAATTTTCAAAATTCTATTAATGATATATCGTTTATGAGAAACATACGACAGTTTGTTACGAAATAAAGGTGATGCATTTTTTATTTTCTTGCAGGAAGTTTGATTCACACTATAACAATTTTAAAATATGTATGTATTATTCACATGGCTGAATCATTTCCATATTATATTATTTCATTTGTTTTTTTCTGTACAATTTATTTTGTGATCATATTAGTATACCTAAATAAATTTATAATCTGAAATGAATTTCCAGTATTACATTTGATAATGGACTGTATTTTATATGATACTTTATGAATACTTTTCCTCTGACGTCAATTAAATTCATTGAATAAATAAGGAAAAAAATGCAGAATTTTCTGTTATCGTTTAAGACGATTAACTTTATTTTGAATAAAAATTGCAACTAATAATAATAAAAATTCCAGTTTTTTTTTCAAATATATTTTAATTTATGTTTAATATTTACACTGTTAAAAAAATAGCGAAATTACAGAAAAATGGTAGTAAAAGTTTACTTTAGAGTGTATTTGAAATAAAAAAAAAAATTGTTACTGAACGGGATTTGAACCGACAAAAATCTATTTAACAAGATTAGAAGTATATGGGTAAATCCATATATAGACCACTTTGACATTTTTTCGGAAAGTTGGCAACACTGTATTTTAATAATATTATAATTTATGTGGGCACTAGGAGAAACTTTTCTGAAAATTTGATTAAAATCGAATAAATAATGTAGTCAATGAATTTTTTTAAAAAATTGTGATTTTTTTTCTCGAAAAGTTGCCAACATTGTATTTTGTTAAAATTGCATAATTTATTTAGGCACTAGGAGAATCTTTTATGAAAATTTGATTAGAATTGGTTAAATAAAGTGGTTATAATGATTTTTTTTTAATTTTAGTTATTTTTTTCTCGGAAAGTTGGCAACACTGTATTTTGTTAAAATTACATAAATTATATGAATACTAGGAGAATCTTTTGTGAAAATTTGAGTAAAATCGGTTAAATAACATGGCCATTAAAAACTTTAGTAATTTTTTTTTCGGAAAGTTGGCAACAATGGATATTAATAAAATTATATAATTAATGAGAGCATTAGGAAAATCTTTTCTGAAAATTTTATCAAAATCGGATAAATAACGTAGCCAATATGAATTTTTATAATCTTTAGTAATTTTTTTCTCGGAAAGTTGGCATCACTGAAAAAAATAGAACTACATGACCATCTTGGCTACTAGACAAATTTCTCCTGAAAATTTCATTAAAATCGGTTGAACCGTCTAGGAGGTGTTGCGGCCACAAAATTTTGACTTACGACCGAGCGAGCTGACAACGCACATCCATACACCTACATAAACTAAGTTCAGATTCGTCATCTAGAGGCTATATGAAGGATTTCTATACACAAATTATTTTTTTTTTTCGAAAATGTTACAGACACCGTACCAAACGCTATACCACTTTTCCTTGCAGTCGGTAATGATTAAATATTTATGATCTTTTGTTCAATTTTGTTGTTCACAGCTAAAAATGATCAGTTTTAGAAATCTGGCTATTTATTTGAAAATTAAATTTTGTCACAAACTAGAAAAATTGCTGAGAAAGTACGAGACAATGATAAAAATACTTAAAGTTTTCTAAAAATTATTTGTCATAAATTATGTTTGTCTTCAACTACTTTCTCATATTATATCGCTTTGTTAAGAGCGCAACTTAAATTTGAGCTAATTACTTTAACTTTTCAATATTCAGTCTTTTTTGTATTTTTGACATAACTGGAATATTTCACAATTTATTTAAAAAGTTACAAATTTCATCGAATAATAATAAAACTGCTTTAGGTTAAAGTTCTGTATTAATATTTATTTAATCTAAAACAGTTTTATTTAAAATAAAATAAAAAGAGTTCTGAAATATTTTTTACTATATTAATAATAAAAGTGTTAAATTTTCTTAATCTCTTTTGATAATACAAAGAAACTATACAATTTTTAAACATAGAAAAATGATAAAATATGAGAAATATGTACATATTGTAAAAATATATCTGTAGCTCGTATATGATATAGCGTTAGCGTTAGCGTATAAATAAAGCAAACGGAAACAAGTTTATAAGTTTGAATAGTTGTGCGATATGTCTCACTTCCGTTTAACACGAAAAATTCTCTGAAATACAAATTTACACCGTACAAATAAGCAGATTGTTTGAAAATTTTCATCATATTTACCTTGTGCATATACTGATAACATTTTATTTCTATTATTCACCATTATAGTTTTCTAATTTTTTTTCTAAAAGATATTTCTATTCTTCAAATACAAATAACAATATAATTTACTATTTCTCTTTCTCGTAAGATATGAAAAAATATTTTAATATATTCTACAATTTTGGTTTATTTTTATATCACTGTGACTGCAAGGAAAAAGTGGTATAGCGTTTGGTACGGTGTCTATAACATTTTCAAAAAAAAAGATTGTATATAGAAATCCTTTATATAGTCCCTAGATGACGAATCTGAACTTAGTTTATGTTGGTGTATGTGTATGCGTCGTCAGCTGGCTCGCTCGGTCGTAAGTCAAAATTTTGTGGCCGCAACTCCTCCTAGACGGTTCAACCGATTTTAATGAAATTTTCAGGATAAATTTGTCTAGCACCCAAGATAGGGTCATGTGGTTTTTATTTTTTCCAGTGATGCCATCTTTCCGAGAAAAAAATTACTAAAGTTTTTAAAAATTCATATTGGCTACGTTATTTATCCGATTTTACTCAAATTTTCACAAAAGATTCTCCTAGTATTCATATAATTTATGTAATTTTAACAAATTACAGTGTTGATAACTTTCCAAGAAAAAAATTACTAAAATTTTTAAAAATCATTATTACTATTTTATTTAACCGATTTTTTCAATTTAAATTTTAACAAAATACAGTGTTGCCAACTTATCGAGAAAAAAATCACAATTTTTTTTAAAAATTCATTGTGACTACATTATTTATTCGATTTTGATCAAATTTTCAGGAAAGTTTCTCCTCGTGCCAACATAAATTATAATTTATTTTATTAAAGATATTGTGTTGCCAACTTTCCGAGAAATGTCAAAGTGGTCTATATATGGGTTTACCCACATACTTCTAATCTTGTTGAAATATAATTTTTGGAAAATTTTATGTTTTATAACATTAGTCATTTAAACATAACTATATGTAGAAATTTAATAACTATATCAAATTTTTATTCTAAATACATGTAGTAATATTAAACTGAATTATTTACTATTATTATAAACTAATACACATACACAATAGACCAAACAAATAATTAATAATTTATGTAGGTAACATAAATACATTTGTAACATAGTGGTAATAAAAAAAAACAGTATACTACCAATTGCGTATGTACATTATACGAATAATTCCAGTGGTGGATCAAGTGTGTATTGGAAAAATTTGTCAAGGGCCCCTTTGTTTATGTTTATTAGTAAAAAGGGGATTAAATTCTGGTCATATACAGAATTGGTACGCAAATGTAATTATCCATACATTGATATTTAAATGGAAATTTTTCATTTCCAAAAAATAAAATTTTATGTTCTACTCAATATCTGAAACGAAAAGTATGAAAAAATGTTGTGATCACTTTTGAAAATACACTGTAATCAGTAGGTATAAATTTACATTGATAATCATAGTAATTTAACTTTTTTATTTTGTTGTCATTTCAATAAATTATTGCAAATTTACTCAAAAATTATAAAATTACAATGAAAAACACAGTAAACCTGTGTTAAATTTAAGTTTTTTCAAAATATATTTTTTTATTATTATTAGATACATACATACATACACAATCACGCCATGTACCCAAAACGGTGTGGCACAAACTCTTTTCATCATCTCGAAATCAGTCGCCTCCAAACATTCCTATCTAAACAAGCAACTTTCGCTTTATCCACATTCATAATTCCTCTCTCATACATGCTCTTTTATTCCTACTACTTGGAAACTTTTGCTCACGCAAGCCACTCTCTCAATCATCTACCACTCCAACTACTCATCGAACGTCCACTGGGCAAACGTATACCATCAAAATCATTCAAATAAATCTTTTTAACAGCAAACGTTCATTAAACGCATTTGCTCAACATGTTCGAACCATCTTAACTGACTAACACCAACTTTTGCTACAACATTTTTTTCATTATTAAATAATACATATATTTTTGTTTTAATATTTGTCCAGTATAATTTAGACACATTTACACTGACATGATTATAATCAACATGCTAAAACACTAATAAAAATAAAAAACTAATTAATTATTTTCCTTTGCTTTAATTAAAACTTGAAATTTGTAAAAATATACATATTTATATTTCAATAGTTATTTATTTACAAACAAAACCATGCGAAATCTTTGTTAACGTTTCAATTGAAGTATATTTTTTTTTTTAAATAAAATTGCTTGAAGTTAAAGTTCTGTATCAATATTTATTTTAAATTGACGTCCGTCTTCCATCAGGATAAATGCTATAAATTGGATAAATGCTATAAAAATTACAGTAAATAACGAATCATAGAAACAAGTTATTAGATAACAAATAAGTAACTAGATCATATATATAATTTATAGATTTTTAATTAAGGGAAGCCAAATTTCATTTAGCTCAGTTGCCTTCATAGTGATTAATGTTATCAAATAATGTTTCTATAATCTGTTATTTACTTGTAACGTTATTTGTTATATGTTGGGTTTGGTTGCAAAAGCATAAACGGAAAATGACTGCTGTGAAAATGAGATTTTTACGTGGGGTAGCTGGGAGAGATCGGGTACGAAATACGATTAGTGTATGATGAGTGTAAAATTGCGAAGAAAATGTTGTAGCAAAAGTTTCCCCGTGTTTGAGTCAGTTAAGATGTTTCGGACATGTTGAGCGAATGCGTCTAATGAACGTTTGCTGTTAAAAAGATTTATTTGAATGATTTTCATGGTATACGTTTGCCCAGTGAACGTCCGATGAGTAGTTGGAGTGTTAGATGATTGAGAGAGTGGCTTGCGTGAGCAAAAGTTTCTAAGTAGTAGGAATGAAAGAGCATGTATGAAAGGAATTATGAATGTGGATGAAGCGAAAGTTGCTTGTTTGGATAGGAATGTTTGGAGGAGACTGATTACGGAATGATGAAAAAAGTTTGTACCACACCCTGTTGGATACATGGCGTGATTGTGTATGTATATATGTTATTTGTATCATTTATCCTGATGTAAATGGACGTTGAGTTTCGTTGAAACGTCGATTTTAAAATAAATATTAATACAGAACTTTAACCTATAGTAGTTTTATTTCAATATAATGAGTTCTGAAACATTTTTTTACTATGTATATTAATTCGTCATTGTTTTAAAAAAAATATAAACCAATTATTATACATACCAGTGATATGTGAATCATTTGCATATTTGCAAATCGAGAAATATACATTTTATAATATTTAATATTATGCAAGATAAAACACATACCAGTGATTTAAGAATATATATATATTTTTTCATATCTTACTGAAGAATTAGCAATATATGAGTAATATTTCAAAAATGATTATGTACAACAAATTTATACAACATATTGTAAAAATATTTTCAGACATTTTAATAAACTAAAATTATTAGTATTATTGAATTCGACAAAATATGTAGATATTAGATGGTATACGTTTGCGTGGACGTCCGATGAGTAGTTGGAGTGGGGAATGATTGAGAGAGTGGCTTGCGTGAGCGAAAGTTTCCAAGTAGTAGGAATAAAAGAGCATGTATGAGAGGAGGAATTGTGGAATGTGGATGAAGCGAAAGTTGTTTGTGCTGGATAGGAATGTTTGGAGGCGACTGATTTCGGGATGATGAAAATAGTTTGTGCCACACCTTTTTGGGTACATGGCGTGATTGTGTATGTATATAAAAAGCATGTACAAAAAATCATTTTAATAATAAATGTCACATAAGTAGATAAAAACAATGTCTGAAAAACACAATTTATGTAGATGTTGTATAGAAAATTTTTTTATATCCTGTAAAAAGAAAACTATATACCGAGGATTGGCGCAGACAGCTAAGATTTGTATAATTGTAATACATTATTATAAATACAGCTTAAATCATTGATATAATTTCCAAAATTTATAGTGTTTTGTTTAGTTATTACCAATATTTTAATACGCTTATAGAAAAAAAATATAATTATAACTTTATAAGAAACGTCTTTATTCTTAAATAAAACAGATCATTTTCTTGCTGAACTTCTGTTATTTAATTCACATATATGTACATGTAATAGTTAAATATATTAAATTACTGTAGCACTTATGTAATACATATTCATTAATACAGGTAGAAATAGGGTAATTTCTATACAAACGTTTAAATATGGAAGAAACTTAGGTATAGGGGTCAACGGAAACGATGCCTTATGAAATACAAATACGGTTCACAAACATACACAGCAAAAAAAAAACAATTCGTCTAGACAGGGCTGGACTGGAAACACATTTAGGCCCGGGAAATATCGGTGACGTAGGCCCACAATATTAAATATAATCTGCATTTAGTTAAATAGAAATAGAAAAAAAATAAAAATTATAAAATTTTTATTTCATTTCATCAAAAAAAAATATATTTGTGGGCCCACTGGGATATTCCCGGTATCCCGGTGGGCCAGTCCAACACTGCGTTTAGGGTCGTCGCAGGTTGTTGTTCAAATTCAATATTTAGCGACCGGTGTCAACTATTATAGTTTACACCTGGACGATTAACAAGCGTATGCTTAATTAAAAACGTATGTTAGAATTTATTTACTAAGAAAATTATGTTACGTTGGGGGGTTTGGCCTTTCTGACACTGAAAATAAAATTATTGATATTAACATAATGCTTGGAAGTTTGGTTTTGTATAATTTTAAGATATATTTTTATGATCAATTGTTTTTTTGTTTGTTTTTCTTGACATTTATTTATTTAGAATTTGAAAATATACATACATACATACACAATCACGCCATGTACCCAACAGGGTGTGGCACAAACTCTTTTTATCATTCCGTAATCAGTCTCCTCCAAACATTTTTATGCAAACAAACAACTTTCGCTTCATCCACATTCATAATTCCTTTCTCATCGCATGCTGTTTTATTCCTACTACTTGGAAACTTTCGCTCACGCAAGCCACTCTCTCAATCATACCATTCCAACTACTCATCGGACGTCCACGCAAACGTATACTTTTTAACAGCAAACGTTCATTAGACATTCGCTCAACATGTCCGAACCATCTTAACTGACTCTTAACACGGGGCAACTTTTGCTACAACATTTTTTTCAATTTCACACTCATCATACACTAATCGTATTTCGTACGCGATCTCTCCTATTTACATCCAGCTACCCCACGTAAAAATCTCATTTCCACAGCAGTCATTTTCCGTTTATGCTTTTGCAACCAAACCCAACATTCACTACCATACATCAACGTAGTGTACTCGAGTACTTTTATGTTCTCATACTTTTTTAGTATACTTAAATACTTTAAATATACTTGAGTATACTTAAAGAAATATGTGAGTACATTTTAACCAAGGAATGTGTGAGATCAAACCTTTTTTATGTACTTACTTGTACTGCAAAAATTAATACTTAAATATACTGAGTAGGTACTATGTTTAAATTTCTACTTAAAACCTTATTTTTTTAAGTTTAAGTATCAGTTTACATGAACAAATTTTTTTTTCTCGCGGTACTCCACGTATCGATTGGATTTTTTATTATATAGCTGAATACTGTATATACATACATACATACATACATACACAATCACGCCATGTACCCAAAAGGGTGTGGCACAAACTCTTTTTATCACCCCGAAATCAGTCGCCTCCAAACATTCCTATCCAAACAAGCAACTTTCGCTTTATCCACATTCATAATTCTTCCTCTCATACATGCTCTTGTATTCCTATTACTTGTAAACTTTCGCTCACGCATGCCACATTCTCAATCATACCACTCCAACTACTCATCGGACGTCCACGCAGGGCTGTAAACTCTCTCAAAACATTAATATTGTTAGGAACTTTTTTTATTTTCTTGAAATTTGCGTAGTATTGTAATATTTTTGCCATTAGTATTACATACACTTATAAAGAGTTATTAAAAATGTACCCTATGTTTGTGGGATTTCCCTGATTAAATTCACAGTATTTTACATGACATTTTATCTTCAATTTTGTCAGTACAACGTAACTTGATGCTCACTGATAAAAAAAAAATTATATCGTCTAAATTTGCAGGAAAAAAAGTACTCATCTCAAACCATTAGTAAGATATTATGTCAGTGTTATAAATTTGCAATATAGCTTATATGCAGGTTTTTATTTTTGTTTTTTAAAATACAGGGTGGCCAAAACCTGGAAAACCGGGAAAAGTCAGGGAATATTGTTGGTTCTGGAAAAGTCAGGGAAAAGTCAGGGAATTTCATTTGGAGTCAGGGAAAAAATTTGTTTGGCGAAGTTACAAAATTACAAACACAAATTTTGAGCAAATGTTGTGCAAATTTGTAATTGTATTATTATAAAATTCGCAAAAATTTTATGAATTTCACTTTTAGTATATTCAAATTAATCTTATCTCAATTTTTTCACACCTAGACTTAGAAATCATTATAATTAATTAAGTTCGAGGTTGTAACTCATCTTTATCTAATTTTAAACCGATTTTAATCAATATTTTGTGATTCACAATATTTGGGAATTTATATTTGTTTAAATATAAAAGTCAGGGAAAAATGAAAAAAGTTCTGGAAAACCGGGAAAAGTCAGGGAAATTGGTTTTCACAAAGTTTTAGCCACCCTGAAAATAGTAATGAAACTTGTGCTTGCTCAAAGGTATTATTTATTGATACTGAGAATTGCGTAATTTTAGAGAATTTCAGATAACATTTTATTTATTTTTGAATGATTTTCATGGTATACGTTTGCCCAGTGGACGTCCGATGAGTAGTTGGAGTGATATGATTGAGAGAGTTGCTTGCGTGCAGCGGAAGTTTCCAAGTAGTAGGAATAAAAGAGCATGCGATGAGAGGAGGAATTATGAATGTGGATGAAGCGAAAGTTGCTTGCTTGGATAGGATTGTTTGGAGGCGACTGATTTCGGGATGATGTAAAGAGTTTGTGCCACACCCTTTTGGGTACATGGCGTGATTGTGTATGTATGTATGGAAAGAGTTTGTCCTACAAACTTTTGGGTACATAGCGTCAATTGTCGTATATGTGTATGTAAATTTTAGCAAAAATAAAATTGAATTATTTGTGTTGTTTTTTGAGCAGATGTATGCAAATTTGTATTTATTCTGTTAGGTATATGTTAGTCAGAAACAGCTGGTTTAATAAATTTCTATTTCTTATAAATATTAGCAGTAACAACAATATTAATTTTTCAATAAAATAAGACACCAACGTACGCTATGTATCTAATGTGTAAATAATAATAAATTATATGAACAAAATCCAACTGTAATTGCATGTTTGGTAATAAACAATTATTGTAATCAATAGAATTATAAATATTTTTTAATTGCATGTGCAGTTCTAATTTTACAGTGGGCGTTTTTTATTTTTTTTTTTGCAAAGAAAAATCAATATTAAGAATATTTAACATTATTCTTAACTTCACTTTTAATAAAAATACATTGTTTGTTTGAAATTAGTAATTTATATACATATGCAAGTGTTATACCAGTTTTGTTAAAAGAATTTTTTAAAAAAGCTGTCTTGGAATGACGTAATTCTAAACGACTTATTGTTAAACATAGTGTAATAAAAAGTTTACGTTGTGATTATCTACACAACAAATAGATTATTAAATTTAAAAATGCTATAAAATATTCTATTTATATATTTGCTATTTTCATGTGTTTTCCCATCTGAAAATCGAAAATGTAAAAACTGTGCAAAACACAAAATGATTTCAGTTTTTCGTTTTATCTTTGTATAAAATCTACTAATTAAAAAAAATTATTATTAGTATAATAAAGGTGCCTTATATTAATACTAATTGTTTTCACAATTTTAGATTTACGTTTTATTAATAGTTTTTGTAATTCTAAGCTAATTGTGAACTTTTTCTTTCTTCAGTAGCAAATTATGAAAAATGCCAAAATAGAAAGTAATAAATAGTGTGAAATTGAAAAAAATGTTGTAGCAAAAGTTGGTGTTAGTCAGTTAAGATGGTTCGGACATGTTGAGTGAATGCGTCTAATGAACGTTTGCTGTTACAAAGATTTATTTGAATGATTTTGATGGTATACGTTTGCAAGTGGACGTCCGATGAGTAGTTGGAGTGGTAGATGATTGAGAGAGTGGCTTGCGTGAGCGAAAGTTTTCAACTAGTAGGAATAAAAGAGCATGCGATGAGAAAGGAATTATGAATGTGGATGAAGCGAAAGTTGCTTGTTTGGATAGGAATGTTTGGAGGCGACTGATTTCGGGATGATGAAAAGAGTTTGTGCCACACTCTTTTGGGTACATGGCGTGATTGTGCATGTATGTATGTATGTATACTGTATTTGTTGTAGAAGTTCCCAAAAAAATATGTTGAAAAACAGATAAAAAATCGATGCTACAAACGGAAATACCTTCTTAATTGATCAGTTGAAAAATTAACAAGCAAATTACTAAGCACTTAACAATGCTTCATGCAACCGGACCTTAATGTATAAAACATGTTTGAAACTTTTTTACACTTGTTCAAATTTTATCGTATAAAAAAACTGCATGAACTTTTTTTTTTTTTTGGTTACATAATATTTCTATTTAATTTCGTTATCTATTTGGAAAACTAGTATTTTTACAATTGCGTCGTCAGTTTTACAACAAAAATAAAATCGGTTTGGATATGTATATGTATATGTTTTTAAAAATATAGTAAAAAAGTCAAATGATTTTTTGTTTTGTTTGTGAACTCGAAGTAAAATATAGCCGTTAAAACGTATTAAACTGTTGATAGGAATTATCATACCCAGGTGCGGTCGACTTATGCATCCTTATCACCATTGTACAAATATTGAAGGGCTGCCTTATCATATCGGTACATATATATATATATATATATATATATATATATATATATATATATATATATATATATATATATATGTGTGTATTATACATAAAGAGAGGGAAAATATTTTTTTGTATATTATATCGTTTTGTAAGGAATTCGTGGGAATATAAAATATTGACATTTATTTACTAATAGATTTTGTGTGTGTGTGTAAATAATAAATATTCTAACATTCGCAAATACTATCAAATTTTTCAATATTTTTAAAATAATTTAAAGTGTTCTCTTATACAGGGTGATTTATTAATAATTGGAAATATTTTAACTGGAGTATCCTGGGCTCAGAATATGAAGATTTAACCCAAATCACTTAGATAAAATGTGGCTCCTTTACTGAGCTACAGGGTGTTTTATTTAAAAATTTAAAAACTATTTTTGCCCAGTACTTTCAAACTATTTGACGTATCCTTATCATACTTGGCAGGAAGTGTAGGTACCGTACACCATACTAAATTATGTTAAATAAAAATTTCTGGCTACTGCCAGTGGCGTACAACAGGGGCAAGCGAGAGGTTGATCCTTTCTAAATTCTACGCCACTGGCGGAATTGTCATTTTAGCACAAGTTTTCGATTCTCCAATACTTTCTGTGTAAAAAACATACTCTTCATTCGTAACGATAAAGTCACTATTTTTCGAGATATTTAAAGTTAAACATAAAGCTGCACCCTTGGGATTTTTTCAAAATTTGCTCAAAAAAATCTGAAAAAATTAGCTACATAATAACTAAGTAACTTTTTTCTCTAAATCATTCTAGTTTGGCAGGAAAAATTATTGAAAATTAATATTTTTTGCATTTTAATTTGTTAATTTATTAATTTATTAAATCTTCATATTCTGAGCCCAGGATACTCCAGTTAAAATATTTCCAATTACTAATAAATCACTCTGTACATTAAAATTTCAAACTTTTTTTTATAATTTTTTGAGAACAACTTATATCAATAAAAAATTGTGTGAAACATTAAAAATACTATTTAAAATTTCATATTTCTCTTATTTCTATTGCATACTTATAAAAAATAAATACATTTTAATTGAAAAATCTATAAATTTTATAATCTAGTTACTTATTTACTTTTTTTTCCTGCTGAAGACGGACGTTGAGTTCATCGAGTATGTTGATTATAAATAAATATTAATGGAAACAAGAATTTTGTTTCCAAATAGCGCAGTTCTGCTTTTGAAATTATTTTATTATTTATTCGGTGTTTAACGTCGAAAGATAAAATAAAAAGCGGGAAAAGTCTCGGATGGTTTTATATTTATCAGTGTTGTAAACGGCTCGTGTTTCCGAGAAAGCATTTAATCAAAATTTAAACTTTGCATATCTTAAACCAGCGTTTATAAATATTTTATTTGTATATATATTGTTTGCTTTTACTTGGGTATGAAGGCCTCAGTGGAGTACTGACGTATATGTCACATAAAAATTAATATTTCATTGCATTGTCAATTGTCATTCAATTAGCTGAGCTATGTTTAAAGTTTCAAATTTTTAACTCATCAATAAAAAAAGTATTAAAAAAAGGCATACATACATACACAATCACGCCATGTACCCAAAAGGGTGTGGCACAAAACTCTTTTCATCATCCCGAAATCAGTCGCCTCCAAACATTCCTATCCAAACAAGCAACTTTTGTTTCATCCACATTCATAATTCCTCTCATACATGCTCTTTTATTCCTACTACTTGGAAACTTTCGCTCACGCAAGCCACTCTCTCAATCATACCACTACAACTACTCGTTGGACGTCCACGCAAATGTATACCATCAAAAATCATTCAAATAAATCTTTTTAACAGCAAACGTTCATTAGAACGCATTCGCTCAACATGTCCGAACCATCTTAACTGACTAACACCAACTTTTGCTACAACATTTTTTTCAATTTCACACTCATCATACACTAATCTATTTCGTACCCGATCTCTCCTATTTACACCACATACCCCACGTAAAAATCTCATTTCCACAGCAGTCATTTTCCGTTTATGCTTTTGCAACCTAACCCAACATTCACTCCTTATACATCAACGTAGGCACCAAAACTGCATTGTATATACTCAAACAGGCTTCTTTGGAAACATTTACATTCCTAGCAAAAGTTTCCAAAGCACCCAAAACCTTACAACCAGCAAAAAGGTAACTTCAAAATATCCACTATAATAAAAACAGTACAATTTGAAACACTGATATATTTGCTAGCCAGAGTCACATTTGAATTTTTATCGAAATGTACACTAAAAAATACAGTGTCTGAAAACTTATATGGTATTGTGTAAAATGGCAAACGTTACAATACATATATATTCACATGCATTGAACCTGTGTAAATACTATAGTTACGTCGGCTTGGCATAATTCTGATAAGAAATAATGCCGACACCAGAACTTCCCTATGTTGTGTGTGTGTGTGTATGTATGTTATCGCAAAACTTCGTGTATGCGATTATATACGTATAATATATTATATGTGTGTGTTGTTACAAAACAAACCTCTAACCGTCTAGGAATTAAATTCTACGCCAACTGTGAGTATGAACTGTGTGACTTTTGTGTGTGAGATGAAAACTTCACCCAAGGAAATGCTACTGATTTGCTTTTTACCATGATTACTATATCACTTCTTTCTTTTCATTGCTTATACAATGCATAATTATGAAGGTTTGTTTATATTATTTTCAAATTTTTTTTATTAATTAGAAATATTGATAATTTTATGTATGACTCATAACTGATTTCACAAATAGTTTATTCAATATTTATGCCAGTTATATTTGATATTTGGGTTTGGTTGCAAAAGTATAAACGGAAAATGACTGTTGTGGAAATGAGATTTTTACGTGCGGTATGTGGTGTAAATAGGAGAGATCGGGTACGAAATACGATTAGTGTATGATGAGTGTTATAGCAAAAGTTGCCACGTGTTAGAGTCAGTTAAGATGGTTCGGACATGTTGAGCGAATGTCTAATGAACGTTTGCTGTTAAAAAGATTTATTTGAATGATTTTGATGGTATACGTTTTCAGGTGGTAGTTGAAGTGGTAGATGATTGAGAGAGTGGCTTGCGTGAGCGAAAGTTTCCAAGAAGTAGGAATAAAAGAGCATGTATGAAAGGAATTATGAATGTGGATGAAGCGAAAGTTGCTTGTTTGGAAAGGAATGTTTGGAGGCGACTGATTTCGGGATGATGAAAAGAGTTTGTGCTACACCTTGTTGGGTACATGGCATGATTGTGTATGTATGTATGTATCAAACAAATATACAAACTAATTAATTTTGCGTTAGCAAATGTTTCCAAATGGTCAAAATAAAAGCTTGTATAGAGGTATCATAAATGTGTATGTATCTAAAGTTGTTTATCAGGATATAGGAATGCTTGATCTTAAATAATTTCTGATTGAATGAAGAAAAAAGTGTGCCAAATCCTGTTGTAAATTAATGTTATTTTCTGTATATTAAGAAATAAGAAACAAAATTATTATTTTTATTCAAAGAAAATATTTTTACGCAATAATTTATAAAATTAAAATATTAATTTATAAATGCTAAACTTATATACATATGTGTAATGTTGGTTGCATAAACGTTAGGCGTTCAAAATTTCAATAATGACAGTTATGAAATAGAGTCGTATTACTATTCGGTATTCGGTCTCATATTTAGTTTTAATATCGAATATTTGATTGTAAAAAGTAAATGAAGTACTTCACTATTTTTTACTGTTTTACCATTAAAAAATCCAAACAAAAATATGCCACCTATTTACAGAATTATACCGTGTGTTGACTTGGACCGTCGTACATAGGGATTTAGCATGTAAAATCAGACATGTGCGATTTCCTGCCTCCCAAATTATTTTTCAAAAAAAAAACCTTATGATAAATGTTTTAGGGCATACTTTTCTGCATGTAAATCAATTACTAAAATTTTTTTTGGAACCTTCCTAACGTCAAGAATTAGGTCTAAAGTTGTTAAGAAATTGACTGGAAAATGGCAGTAGCTGTGAAATTGGAACAAAAAATCAAACAAATGCTAATGTACGGCCGACTATTGTCATTTTCAGTCAATTTCTTGACAACTTTAGGGCTAATTCCTGACGTTGGGATGGTTCGAAACAAAATTTTGTTGATTGATTTACATGTAAAAAAAAGTGTTTCCTAAAACATTTATTCCAAAGTTTTTTTTGTAAAATAATTTGGGAAGCAGGAAATCGCACATGTTTGATTTTACATGCTTAAATCCCTATGTACGACGGTCCAAGTCAACACACTGTATAATGTATACTATAATTAATTTTTTTAACATCTATTTTTCTTTTCATTACAAATTGTTGTAAAATTTCGAATTTCTGTAACATTGAAAAACATTACGTAGTAATTTATTTATAATTTTTATAAACATGGGAAAGAAAATCAACTCATCATTCTTGTTACATAAAAAAATCATTTTCTTCCGTTTTTTCTTTTATTCAGGTCACGTGAAAATAACAATATACAGTTAAAAGAAAATCCTTGAAACATTTAAAATAATAGTTTTTCATAATAATACTACATTTTTCTTGAATTACTATTAGCAGTATTAACTAACGTATGATTCTTCGTTTACCTTCAAATCAAATATTTCTTTTTTTTTACATTTTTTTTTTTCTGTTTTTTCAGAAACACGAAAATGAAGCCAGCAATAAAACCGAATCCGATGAAAATTGGTTTTGGGATCCGCCAACTGAATCAACAAATAATGCAGCTCAACGAAAAAACAGCACTAATTCCACAATATCCGACTTAAATAAAAAAGTTGTAAACCTAGAATTAGAAAAGAAAGATTTAGTTCAAAGTTTGGAACAATTAGATTTGGATTGTCAACGAACAACTGATAAATTGGTAACTTTGAAAGATAACCTACAAAGTGATTATAACAAATTAAAATCGAATTATGAAACGGTCAAAAAGGAAAATTCCAATCTAATAAATGAGAATACTAAAATAAAATCTGTTAATAAATCTAGTAATACTGATGTTGTGAATGATGATACCTTTAAAAAATTGTACGATGAATTACAGATTAAATTTGATTTATTATCGGAAGAGAAAAAAACGTTACAACATAATTACGAGCATAATCAACAATTGTTGAATAAATCACAGGCTGATTACGATAAAATGAAATCAGACCATGAACGTTTAATTAACGAAAAATATAAGAAAATATTAAACGATTATGAAAACATGCAGAATATGTATTCGGAATTAGATGTGAAATATAAAAGTGGACAAGATAAAATCCAGAAATTAAACAACGAAATCGAAGAACTGAAATTGAATGACACGTCAACACATCAAAGTAATTTATCGGATGATCATAAAAAATTACAGGATATGTATAACGAACTGGAAAATAAATGCAAAGAAATAGCGAATGAAAAAGAGGAAATGCATAAAAAATACGTGAATATTTTAACGGAAACTGTGAAGAAATATGTGAATTACGAAATGCCCGAAGATTTCATTCAGAAATCGAATGAAACATTAGAAATATCCGAATTTAATTCTAAAGTTGAATCCGTACTAAAACTACTGTTAGATTTCAAATGGAAAACGGAAACATTGGAAAGGAAACTATGCGAGATATCGCATGAGAAAACCGTTGCAATCACTGAAAAGAATCATGAAATCGAAAAATTATTACACAATTCGGAGATTTTAAGTCAGGAAGTCATTACGAAAACGCAAACAATAAAACATTACGAAATGGAATGTTCCGAGCTTATAAAAAATAACGACTTATTAATCGCCGAATTACAACAATATAAAAACAATAACGGCTTACAGACGATATCGGAATCGAACGAAGATAATTTATTACTGTTGGAACAGCAATTAGAAAATGCGAATAAACGAATTCGCGAGCTTGAACTTGCCATCAATGACATGGAAAATGCTAAACAAGATGTCGCGCTCGAAACACAAACCGAATTAGATTACATTAAAAAACAATTAAATATGACGGGAAAAGAGTTGTCGCAAAGCAAAAAAGAATACCAAGAATTACTGAAAATGTACAAACAATACGAAACAGAATTAACAAACACGAAATTATCGTACGATTTGTCTAAAAACGAACAACAAAACCTTGAAAATTTACTAGAAAAAATGAAATCGGAAATGGAAAATACCGAATATAAATTCACTGAAGCCAATGTTGATTTAGAAGCGATTCGTGAAGAACTACAAAATGCGCAAAAACAAGCTGTGAATATATCTAATACAAATCTACAATTAAATTCCTATCAAAAGGAATACGAAAATAAAATCGAATTATTAGAAACGGAAATAACTTCACTGAAATCACAAATCGAATCAACTGAAAATATTCGTAATCAAATGGAACATCAATTAAGAAGTCTTACAGAAAAATTACAAAGTTCGAAAATGGCGGAAACAGGACTAAAACTACAGAACGATACGATTAAAAAAGAAATGGATTTATTGTTAGAACATAATATTTGTTTGGAGCAAAAATTACAAAAATATGATCAAGAAATTACAAATTCCATATCGCATTTAAAATCCTATAATAATAGTACAATAACTGATAAATTAGATTTTTTAAAAACTCATTTGAATAATTTGGATCAAAAATTAGAAGAAAAAGAACAAAATCATATTGTTACAGAAGATATAACTTTATTGAACGAGAAAACTGAATTGGAAGAAAGATTAAAAACATTATCAGCCGATTTAAATGAGAAAAATATTAAAAACGAAGCACTTACTTCACAAATAGACCAATTAAATTTATTGGTAAATGAAAAATTGGCTACGATAGCCCAACTCGAATCCGAATTCAACAATTTAAATGCATCGAAAAACGAATTAGTAAATTTGATAACCGTCAAACATCAAGAGAATATTCAATATCATTCCGAAATACAGAGACTAAATCAGGTGATTGCAGTCAATTCCGAAAAGCAAGAAACTTCACCGGAAATACTAGCCGAAATCGAAAAACTAACCGATCAGAATAATTTCCTGAAAGAGAAATGCGAAAAACTCGCGCAAAATCTGCTCGAAGAACAGTCAAACAGTCAGAAAATCATCGCGGAACGACATACGATATCCGAGAAAGAACAATCATTAACGAAAGAATTGGAACGATTACGTTTGCATTTGGTTGAAATCGAAGATAGTTACACGCGGGAACTGCTTCACGCTGAACAGAAAAATCAAGAAATGCTAGCGAAAGTGAACGAAATTGAGCAACGGGAACGTGATTCGTCGACGATTTATACCTCAGTTAGTATACGAGCCAATCAGCAAGTTGAAACACTGCAGAATCAATTGCAACTGGTTACCACGCAACGTGATGAATTGCAGAAGAAGATTTCCGAAGCAGAAGACAAAAATAATAAGCAATTTGCTGCTTTAACTAATTTACAATGTGTGCTCGAACAATTTCAGAAAGGTTCGTATTTTTCCTTTTTTTTTACTAGTTTACATACTAGATTGGAAACTAGAATCGTCTTTAAAGTAGTTAAAACTTTTTATTTAAGGCGCATGTTCATACTTTTTAGTCGTACGCAGGCGCGGAATTGGATGTGAGTAGGTTTGCCAACATCCAAAATGTACGTAGTGTTTATATTTATACCAGTTTGTTATTGTGTGAAAGTAAGAGGTTAAATACAAAATGAATTTTCATAGACGTAAACAAGAAAAACTAGTTAAAATTTCTAAGATTTTGAAGCTTTCTGAATTACTTAGTTACGCATTCACACTTTGCACAGAGTTGGTAGCACTGAAATTACCGCTAGTGCGCAGGTCTAGTATAGAAACTTGGATGAAAAATTGGTCCGAACCTAGTTTGAAAATCAACTTCTAGACGATTCTAGTTCGAAAACTTGGCTGGATTTTTTTTTATTTACATTATCCAAGTTTTGACAAGTGCGTCTAGTATGTAAACTAGTCAAAGTTTCTAGCCGAATCTAGTATAATGTAAATCAAGCTTAATTCTAAATTCTATTTTACAGATAGAGAAAAAGATATCGTAAATGAAACTGAACGAATTAGACGACAAATAGCTGTCGAACAGCAAAAACAAAACGAACTTCAAGGCGAAATAAGTACGTTGAAAGCACAACTTGAAGAGAGTAAGCAAGGTTTAAAAGCTGCGGCACGTTTAACGGAACAGATTGAGAAATCTAAACAGCAAGTTGTAACAATGAAAGATGAAGGTATGAAGTTTTTAACTATTTCTTTTTCCTAATTAATACGAGAGGTTTTTTTTTATTGCATGACAGATATTAACAGCAAGATTTTTTTTTGAATTGCATTTGGAAAGAAATTCATTTAGTTTTAATACTAATTATTTTTTTAATAAAAAACAGCAAAACTTCTAATATCAGCTGGTAATTCTGGGTGATAAATAAACTCCAGAGTATCAACTGATATCATGATGTATTGCTGTAATCATCTTCATTTATAATTTACAACATATTCAGTGAAGAAATTAATATTTCTTGTATTTATTATTATTGTTATTTATAAATTTATGAAAATTGCAATGTGTAGTAAAAGCTTATTAAATATTTATTCAATAAATCAGTTTATAAAACTACTGAAATCTCAAAATTATTTTTATTTGCAAGAATAGCTTTTACTACATAAATTGTTAAAATTTATTTTGTACAATTTTTTTACTTTACCGTACTTGTTTTACATTGCACAATATTATTACGTCAGATATTATTTCATTAATTATTTTAATAAGAAAATTTACAATACAGATTTTAGCTAATAAAAAAACGTTATTATTAGCTGTGTTTTTTTTACCGAAAAACTCAGCTCAGATCAGCAAATATCAGTAATCTTGAAATAATAGCTGTTTTATTTTTCGTCTCGTAACTGAGTTCGTAACATATTCAAATTTTCCTAGTTTAAGATTTGATAACGTGTTTGATACGTTGACATTTATATTTGAGTATTTTATTGTGAAGTCAAACAATAGATATCCGGCGAGTTGCAATAAATTATCAACGCAAACGATCCAAATACATCTAATTTTTTAGGTTATATCATATGTGGAACTTAGATTTTAAACGTCAATTTCAAATAAACTGTTTTATTTATCAACACAACTCACCCAGCAAAACTCAGCTCAGCTCAGCTCATTTAAAAGATTTACTGATTTGAGTGGAATGTAAAAAAACACAGCTATTGTTAATGTAAAACATGATTAATGAATGATTTTTTTTTGTTAATATATTTAATTTCATTGATATGTAGTATTTATTTTAATTGTTTTAAAGTTATGTAATTTACATGTAACCAAATAAACACATTAGGTCATATTCATAGAAAACACTTTTAGTTAACTATTTTTTTATAAATTAAATACTTTTTTATTATATTTAGCATATTAAAATATAAATACAGTTAAATGTAGCTCTAAGATTTTTAAAAATAAATGATTAAAATATTCGCTACCTCTAGAGCTCTGAATGTGGGCCCATATTGTTGTAGTATCTTCACTGGATAAGGCCAATTAAGCATTATTCATTATTACAAATCTTGTGTTCAAAACATTATTAATCCATTAACTGCTACACTTTTCTTTATAAATACGTAAAATAATAATTGTATTCGTATGAAAAATATTTTTAATAAAAAAACCGGTAAAAAAACTTTTAATAATATTTTTGTTTTTTCGTAAACTTGTAATATTAAAAAAGGGACCTATAAATTTGATGATTTGAATAATTCTTACTCGGCCTAAATTAGTAAGGATGCTCATTTGTTTTCTCATATTTGCATGTTAACCAGAATATTTGAAAGTTTTTTTTTTAATTAATTTATTGATTTAATAAACAACATTACAGAACACACACACACAAACACACACACACATAAAACTTTACTGTTATTAAGTAATTTGGTGTTATTCAAGCACTGCACGCACCTCGCAACTGATTTGAGAAAATCTCTTTTATTTTGCTGGCACAAAGCACATGCTTATTTGTGATTGTGTTTGTGAAATCTCATGTGGTAACTG
This sequence comes from Clivina fossor, assembly GCA_963966155.1. Classification (NCBI taxonomy): domain Eukaryota; kingdom Metazoa; phylum Arthropoda; class Insecta; order Coleoptera; family Carabidae; genus Clivina; species Clivina fossor. Next base: position 2,450,372 of record OZ014560.1, read on the forward strand.
TGAGTTATTTTACTACTCATGTTGTCGTATGAGATTCTGCAAATGCTATCGTTTTCTTTCGTTCATCGTTTTTGGTTTTTTCAAATTTTATTTTGTTCTTATTTTTTATGCTTTTTATAATTTTTATTATTTTTATTATTTTATAATTTTTATTAATTTATAATTTATTGTTGTTGTTTTTATTTTTAATTTATTTATTTAATTCTTCAATAATGAAACATTTGTTTACCTATGTCAACTATTTATAAATAAATCATAGAAAAAATTATTAACAATTCTATGTAATATCATTATTGGAGGAAACATTTTGATTGATTCAAACAAAGCATTTTATTAATAAAATATAAACACTTTTAAGGTGATTGGTTTTATATATTATTACATTTCAAGAATATAAGAAAACAATATTCAATTATTTATATTTTGCTTTATAAATTTTTTATTGTCTAAAATATCGAAACGTATCATTAATTTATCTGTATAATATTTTTTCGGTATTGTATTATGTAAATGAAATAAGTGCAGATATATTCAGTTGTAGGGCAAGCAGTAAGAAATTTGATGGGTTTTTAAATTATTTTTTTACGTCGTGTTTATTAAATCGCACAGCTTGCAGAAGGTTATTTTTTTTCTCCAAAAATTACCGATGATTTAAGGACTTACATTTGTGCCAATGAACCAAAATTTTGACAATAGATTCAATGAAAAGTTGTCATTAGATTAAAATACGGTTTTTTTTTTATTGAAAAGATCAAGTCTCAGATTATTTTTGAATTCGTTGCGTATTTAATTGTTAAAGCTCTAAAAACACAGGTAAAAAACTACTTTTTTTTTGTTCAAATTGCCACCATTTTTGTCCTTAATTACTTAAAAAAAAATCATGATCGAAAAAACATGGAAGAACATGTGCAAAAAAAATTATGCAAATCGGTTAACAAATAAGAGAGTTCTGCTGTCCAGACTTTTCGGAATGCATATGGCCGTTTTTGTAATAACCACGATGACTTCAGCAGTTGTCGACCTCACAATTTATTTTCCAAGACTTGATCTTTCCAATAAAAAAAACAGTATTTTAATAGAATGACAACTTTACATTGAATCAATTGTCAAAGTTTTGGTTCATTTACACATATGTAACCCTTATTACGTTCAAGCCTACGTTACGTTTGCCTACCCAGTAGGCGTAAGAGAAATGGCTTTAGCAACCACAAGTGTATTGATAAAAAAAGATCCTTACTGTATGCTCTACAACCCCTGAAAATATCTCTATAGATAGTATAATAAATCAATTATTATTTTCAAAAAAACTTTTAAGTAAAATTTTGATTAGAAGCACTTTAATATGCATGTTTTAACGGAATGCTTTGTTTGAAAAAAATAAATATGTCTTAATTATATAATTTTGTAAATTGTGATCGTTATCATATTTATGATAATTACGAAATGTTTAATTTTATTTATAATGTTTATATATTTTGTAATGTGCAATGTGTTTTTTTGCTGATGATTTTCTTTTCAGCGAGTGACTCCCCCCCCCCCTAGCATGAGCAATAATAAATGAGGAATGCGCATGTCTTGTTTGTTTGATATTTTTATTTGGATTTGCGGTGCCGATTGTGAGTATTACATCAGGTACTGGTAAATTTTAAAAACGCCCAGCACCTGAGTAACACTTGCATTCTGTATTACCGAAATTTTGCTACTCATGTTTTAAGGATACATCTACCCATTTTTCTACGAGTAACATGCATTTTATTTATTTATCTTTCAATTTTTATTATTATTACGATTATTTTATTAATTAGGTCTAGGTATGGTTAGTGTTATAACCTTTTTTTTATTATTAAACATATTTCCAAATTAAAAATATTAAATATACTTTTTAAAATAACTAGACCTAATTTAATTTTTACTTGAAAAATATTCTATTTTATTAATAATGATTCTCTGCAAAATACATAATTATACTTCGTTCTGACAATCATAATAAAATGTAGAAATAATTTATAATCATACGTTCACTTAACAAAAACTAGAACAAATTTTCTTTGTAAACTTAATATTAATAAAATAGAATATTTTCTATATCTTAGTTATTTTATACAGTCAATTTCATAATAAAAAATCACTTTAAAGTAGACAAAAACCTTTTAATTTTTTTTTTTGTTATACGTACTTAAAACCTTATGAGCATATTAATGGATTTTATTATGAAATTGTCGCAAATATGAAAAATAATTTTCTTTTTTGCAATTTCAATAATTTTTTTAACGTAAAAATTAACATATCCTATTTTTGCTATAATTCAAATTTTTACAATAAAAACTAATACTTGATTGTGCATTGTCAAAAACCTTAAGATTCGTGTGACGCGATCCATTAAAATGCGGAAAATCAACTTGTTAAAGTGGGCACTAGTTTAATTTTCTATAACTTTGACGAAAAATGAACTACTGTGCACTTGTACGCGTTGATTTTCTGCATTTAATGCATCGTGTCATATTAGCAGTACGAATGAAAAAATTGACAAAAAGAAACACATTTTAGTATGGTAAGGTAAATAAATGTAAATAGAATGAAATATTGGAAAGAAAATTATTTTTATCGAATATTATTTAACAATTAATTACAGTTGTAATTAATTTATATAGGATGATTTATAAGCTCTATGAAATGAAAAAATAATTGGCCCGTATTTCACCTCATTTATAAAAGTGATTTTTGCCAGAAGTGCTTTTGATGTTTACATAAAATTATTTATTAAGTACTTTTTAATAGTTTATTTAAATTTTATAATATCAAATATAATAAAAATGATCAGAAATAGAAAAATTATTTATATTTAATCAAAAACAGAAGCAAAAAATTATTTTGAAATTAATGATAAAAGCACTTTTTACTACTTTGACTGCAAGGAAAAGTAGTATAGCGTTTGGTACGGTGTCTGTAACATTTTCAAAAAAAAAAAAAAATTGTACAGAAATCCTTTGTATAGCCTGTAGATGACGAATCTGAACTTAGTTTATGTGGGTGTATGGATGTGCGTCGTCAGCTCGCTCGGTCGTAAGTCAAAATTTTGTGGCCGCAACTCCTCCTAGACGGTTCAACCGATTTTAATGAAATTTTCAGGATAAATTTGTCTAGTGCCCAAGATGGTCATAAAGTTTTGGTTTTTTTCAGTAATGCCAACTTTCCGAGAAAAAAATTACTAAAGTTTTTAAAAATTCATTGTGGCTATATTATTTATCCGATTTTGATCAAATTTTCAGGAAAGATTTCCCTAATGCTCTCATTAATTACATAATTTTATTAATATTCAGTGTTGCCAACTTTCCGAGAAAAAAATTACTAAAGTTTTAAAAATTTTATTATGGCCATGGTATTCAACCGATTTTACTCAAATTTTCACAAAAGGTTCTCCTAGTATTCATATAATTTATGTAATTTTAACAAAATACAGTGTTGCCAACTTTCCGAAAAAAAAATTAGTAAAATTTTAAAAAATTTATTATGACCATTTTATTTAACCGATTTTAATCAAATTTTCATAAAAGCTTTTCCTAGTGCCTAAATAAATTATGAAATTTTAACAAAATACAGTGTTGCCAACTTATCAAGAAAAAAATCCCAAAATTTTTAAAAAATTCATTGTGGCTACATTATTTATTCGATTTTGATCAAATGTTCAGAAAAGTATCTCCTAGTGCCCACATAAATTATAATATTATTAAAATACAGTGTTACCAACTTCCCGAGAAATGTCAAAGTAGTCTATATATGGGTTTTCCCATATACTTTTAATCTTGTTCATGAAAAATTGAGGTGAGAATACGGGCCCATTTCTTTCTTCTAGCTTTTAAACTCAAATTTGTGTGTTATCTTAAGTTTTTATGAATTAAATCATGTTAAATTTTTAAAGGACCTATGACTTCTTAGTTAAGACGAATCGAATCTGTTTTCGTATTACATTTTTTTCATTTGTTAAATAAAGTTTGTCATAGAGCTAATAAATCATTTTCAAATGAATTCTAAATCTTGTAATACGATTTGAACTATTACAAATCACAAATTAATTGAACTTTATGTTTTAGTTACAAAACTGCAAGATCAACTATCTAAAACCGAAGTTAAACACAAAGCATTATTAAATCAAACCGATGCAAAAGTCGATAAAATGTTGATCAAAAATCTAATCGTTGGTTTTATAAGTTCTAACAATAATCTCAACAAGGACCAAGCACAAATCGTGAAAATTATCTCGACTGTTTTGGATTTTAATCAGCACGATAACGAAAAACTCAATTTAAATAAATCGCACGGTGGTTCTTGGTTATCGGCCATTTTGCATCCGGCAACTATGTCAAATGCCGCGGATAGTTTATCGCAACAATCGTTATCGGAAGCTTTTGTACGATTTCTAGAGAACGAATCGCAACCGAAACCAACACCGCCTCCGTTAATTAACGTACGAAAAATGTCGACGGAAAGTAACGCAAGTAATGCATCGTCTACCACAAGACAATTGGTCTCTTTAAATGAAGTTGTTTTACCGACTTTTGCTGATTTTGCTCAAAATCGAAACTCTAGTTCGATATTAAAAGATGTATTAAAAGAAAATTGATGTATATAGTTTTCTGATATTTTTTATCGTAAATTATTATTTTGTATTTACAATCAAATAATGTTCCTATTATTGGGACTATGTAATTATATAATTATAATAAACATCAACAATAAAATATAATGTGATTGGTCCAAAACGAAAACATATTTTTAGTTGTTAATTGGATTAAAACTTATTAGAAAATATTTCGTACTTTATTCCAAACTTCTGCTGAAGTTCATAAAATTTATTTATCTTATACAAGTCGTAAATTAAACAGCTCTATTTAGTGTTTATAAGTAAATTTCTAAAACGATATTATTTGTTATTACTGAAAAGAATTAAGAAAAAAATGGTTTTATTAAATAATATAAGGGGCTATTACCATGCCGAGGTTCAAAAAAATCGATTTTTTTTTTTGCATTTTTTGATAATTTGTAGTATGTATGTAGTTTAATTTCCCAAAGTTGTTTTGCGATACGCGGCTTTCTTAAGAAGTTATTCGCTTGCTGACGTAGACAATGCCGCGCACCGAGAAGCTTTAAACGCATTTATCTCGAAACCAATTTTTTCCGCTGGCCGGAAAGATTTTTTTGTAACTATTAAACGGATCGACTTGAGCTTTCCGGTTTTTTGTTCTACACATATTTATACGGAAATTGAACCTTTCTCACTGAAATATAATAATATTTAAGATTTTTCCGAGCGCCTCAAAGTCAGAAAAAGAAGGGGAAAAATGGACCACTTTTTTTAAATGACCGCCATTTTTAATGAAAATAGGTTCAAACTCCAGATAATTTAATTCGGAATAAAGAACGCGACTTTATTTTATGTTTCGGTGAACAGAAGCGGAGAAAAGTTTCCGGCCGTGGACCAAAACTAGAGAAACATGTCCTCCTTTGAGGCAAGTTTCAAGATCAGGAAAAAGGTCAAATACGATAAAAAAAATTAGCTTTTGTAGTCGGCATATGAGTAAATAAGATGCAACAAACCGCAAGATCCTAAGTGTTTTATTTTCTTCAAAAAAAATTCCCGAAATTTTTTTAAAAAAAGGCTGTCATGGTAATACCCTCTTAAGTTGTTATTTGTAAAAAAATCTTATTACAAAGTTTTTACTTTTAGTATCCTGAAATAAAACTACTTTAGATTCAAGTTCTTAATTAAAATTTATTTATAATCAACGTTTTCATCAGGAAAATGAAGACAAGCATTGAGTTTCGTCCAAAGTTGATTATAAATTAATTTTAATATGGAACTTGAATCTAAACCAGTTTTTATTTTATATAATGAGTTCTAAAAGATTTTTTACTATGTTTTAATATCTATTTTTATTTCATATTATACTGACAAATATTTTAAATCGTTGCAAAAAAAATTGAAATCAAGAAATAACTTTCTTACTCGATCAGTAAATGTTTCCATTTATAAATCAGTCACATTGTGTAATATTTACAGGAACATCATTTGATTATATTTATTTTGTTTTTTAATTACATTGGTATTATCATTTTAGTTTTTAAATTGAAAATAAGTTAGAACATTCAGAGAAAAGACATCCCATTTTTTATTGCACAGCTGATGGTGCTAAATTTTTAATAAATATATGATTGAATATGCACTAATAAATCAATCATTTTACTTGTATAATAATTTAATAAATGATATTTTAATTTATAAAATTAATTAAGCCCGCTTGTTAATTGTTATTTAAGTATTTTAATAATGTGAATATTTATATGTATATGGGGAATATATTTTAAAATAAACATTGTTATAGTAATACAAATGTACTTTTTATTTTTTTCTAATTTTTAACAATGTAAAAAACTTTTTAAAACATTATAATAAATTAAAAGGCTTTATGTTAAAGTGTTGTTTTATTTTTATTAAAATACGAGGTTTCGATAACAGTTTTTGAAAAAATTGCGTCTTTTAAGGTATCTTTGAGGTTATTTCCATCCGATTTTCATGATTTTTTTTGTAAAATCTACGGCAAAAAGTGTAGTTTTTTAAAATATTAACTATTTCATATGATTTCTTTCAAAAGTCAATGAGCACGACAATCCGAATATTGAGATAAATTATTGAAAAAGTATAATATAAAAAAACTTTTTTAAAAACCACGCTTATATTTAAATGCACTAAAAAGAGAAAAAAAATTTATCTGTCATTTACATTATTCAATTGCTAATTGAACAAAAAAATAGTTCATGTGACAGATGTCATTAGTTGTATTAAAAAAATAAATATAAGCGTGTCATATCTTGTAATCGGTTTTATTTTTATATAATATTGTGTTGTCTCCTGGAATGAAACTACATGCAAAATTTCAGTGAGATCAAATGATAGGAAGTGGTCTAAAAATTGGTTACAAAATTTGACCGTGACTGACCGCGACAACAGAGTGAGTTAATATAAGCGTAGTAAAAATCGGTGTTTTCATTCGACTTATTTCGATCCATTTTCGTTGAAACTTATCAAAATAACCTAATGAATATCGAAATTTGCTTAATTTCCATTTATACGCAGAATAACGTATCACTAGTATGCTTTGAAAATGCTTTTAACCATTTATTGTACGTTACAGGACCTTTTATTTCAGAAAGTTTCATTATTGTGTATTGAACTTGTTGCCGAATTATGAATTTTTTTTGTACATGATATTTTGGCCATAAGGTCTATGCTGGGGCATGTATTTAAACATTGAAGCAAATGGAATGGTTCAAGGTTTATTAGAACAAAATTTAAGTTATCTAATTAATAAATGAATGATAAGTTATCTTAATTAATATGTAAATAAGTTCTAGCAAGAAACGGAGAAAAATATTTACTAAGCTATTGTAAGTAAAAAGAATATTCTTTTCGTACAAATTCATAAAAAAAATACAGCAATTTAGTATTAGTAAGATTATCTTTAATTAAATAAATAATTTTGAACAATTTTTATAAATGAATTCCTCCTTGAGACGACCCTGATTAAATTCCATAAAAAAAGTAAATGTATTGCCAACTTTTTATTTATTTTTTTACTTTTTCTCGATTGTTTTTTTAATAGATTATCGTTTTATTTGTTAAAAATTTTATAGTTACACTAAATTATTATATTATAGCGATTATTTTCGGGTAAATTTGCAGTAAATGTGTGCGATAATTTACCGCGGTGTTTTAATTATCTGCGAGTGGTAACAATTCAAATTTTAGTAACCAAAATGTCTGGGAAGGCGTATGTCAAATCGGAATAAACATTTAATTATATTTTAAACAATTAATAATGTGATTGTTAGAAAAATTACTTAAGACATAATATGGCACAAGGTGTTCTTAGCTCGGATATTTCGAGGAGAAATCCTCAGGATGAATACGAGTTAATTCAACGGATTGGAAGTGGCACGTACGGTGATGTATACAAAGTAATTGTCAAATTGGAATCTACACATATTTAACCTCATTAAATGCATCTTTAAACTGTTGTAATGTTGTAGGCGAAAAGACTGTCTACCAATGATTTAGCTGCTATCAAAGTAATTAAACTAGAACCAGGTAATTAATCAGTCATCCAGTTTGTTTAATAAAACAATTACGGAATGACAATTATGACTCAATCGATGCGTGTTATTTGTAGGAGATGATTTTCAAATTATCCAACAAGAAATTTTAATGATGAAAGATTGTAGACACCCAAATATAATTGCGTATTACGGTAGCTATTTACGTCGAGACAAATTATGGATATGTATGGAATATTGTGGAGGAGGATCATTACAAGACATCTATCACAGTACGTTACAGATTTATTTACATTTATTTTATTACATTTATAACAATAATTTTTGTTTAGTCACGGGTCCGTTAACAGAAATACAAATAGCGTATATGTGTCGTGAAACATTACTTGGTTTGTCATATCTTCATTCAATGGGCAAAATGCACAGAGATATTAAGGGGGCAAATATTTTACTTACCGAAACGGGCGATGTGAAATTGGCTGATTTTGGTGTTTCGGCACAAATTACAGCCACCATTAATAAGAGGAAATCCTTTATTGGCACACCGTATTGGATGGCACCTGAGGTATGAAATTTACGATTCTATTTTCTAAAAATAAATTTAGTTAGGGTGGCCATAACCGGAAAATAGTCAGAGAATTTTGTTGATCCTGAAAAGTCAGAGAATTTCATTTGTAGTCAGGGAAAAAAATTTGTTTGGCGAATTCACAAAATTACACAAACACAAATTTGCACTGCAAATTTCTATTTGTATTATTATATCGGCAAAAATTAATGAATTTCACTTTTAGTATATTAAAATGATTCCTTATCTCAATTTTTTTTGTACACCTATTACTTATAAATCTTTATTTATCTGATTCACATTACTTAGAAATTTACATTTGTTTAATTATAAAAGTGAGGGAAAATTCTGGAAAACTGGGAAACTAGTTTTCACAAAGTTTTAGCCACCCCGAAAATTACGTTGAATGTGTTTAAAGGTTGCGGCTGTTGAACGAAAAGGCGGTTACAATCAACTTTGTGATATTTGGGCGTGTGGTATCACGGCAATAGAATTAGCTGAATTACAACCACCGATGTTCGATTTACATCCGATGCGAGCGTTATTTCTCATGTCTAAGAGCGGCTTCAAGCCACCGACACTGAAAGACAAAGAGAAATGGAGTCCGGTATTTCATAATTTTGTCAAAGTAGCTTTAACGAAAAATCCGAAGAAACGACCTACTGCTGATAAATTACTTCAGGTAAAATTGTTATTGCTTTTCTAAAAAAAAAAGAAAGACGATTAAATAACTATAAAAAAGAACTATAGATTATTTTCGGATTTATTATATTCGAAATTATCGCTGTCAAAATTGAAATTGCTTAATAGATTAAATAAAATTAACTCAATCAATTTTTTTATGTTAAAACAAAAGGTCAAACTGTCGATGATTGGCCTCAGCTCCGAAATGGATCAAACTTTGCCAAAAAAATATGAGAAATATGTGAAAAATAGTAAATCTGAACCTAATCTACTATTTTTTAGAATTTTTTGGCAAAGTTCCAACCATTTTGGACAGCGACAGTTTCACCAAACAAAAAAACATTTTAATATTAAATCATAAAATATAATTTTATTTTAATAAATTATGTAATTTTTTTTAATTCAAGGTCAGGCGACTTAATTTTGACGACGAAAATATTATGATGTTTATTAAATTAAAAAACTTAATTACTGTTTTAATATTTTAACTAATTCGAAAATTTTTGTTTAATTGAATAATTAAATAAGTTAGTTTTAGTATATCTGCTTATCTGTCATAAAATAATATTATTTATTTAGTTAGCAATAGGAATAAATCGGAAAATAAAATTTCAATTTTAATGAAAAAATAAATTTAGAATGAATGGAAAGTGCTTGAATATGTTTAAAAATATATAAAAAATAATAAATTTAAATTATTGTTTATTGGTGTGATTGATTAATTAATAAATGAATAAATTATTTCAGCATGCATTTTTTCAAGGAGACATGCATAAAAGATTAGCTATCGAACTTTTACAAAAAGTCAATAATCCATCGCATATGTTCGCCGATTTGGAACCCGATGAAGAAGGCGTATGTATTAAGCGAAATTTTATCAAAACCAAATCGATTAATAAAACTTATTATTTCCTAGTCCGTGCCGAATTGTCCGCAAAGAATCGCATCGCGATTAACCACGCGACCGAAACCAGCACGTAACTCTGCTCACATGACATCCGAGATTCAAACAATCGACGAATCAAATAATACGGTGAATCGTGCGGGACCATCATCGCACAGTGGTGGCGAAGATGATATCAGTAAGGCGTGGGATATCATGGATATTATGAATAATGTTACGTCGGTGCATAGTTGCGCCGAACATCAGAATAAACAATGCGGAATTGGTACTGCGTTCGATTCCCTATCACGCGAAAAGTTAGTACCCTTTTTTATTTTTAACTTTTTTCTAGATTTTATTGCGGTTGGATTTTCGAAAGATGGCTCTTTTATTTTACACCAATTTTCATTTAAAAAGTTTGATTTTTTTGAAATATTGATTCACCTTTATTTGACTAATTTTATGAATTTTTTTATGTGAAACTATAAAAGATATCAAAACGCGGTTTTCTGGGAGTGAAAGAATAGTCTTTGAACTTGTTTCAGGAATTTTTATTTTTACTTTTGTTAGAAATCGTCCGAGTTCTAACCCTTTCTACGAAGCCATGCAAAACCGGACCGCTGTGTGGTTACAATAATAACCCCTTGTGTTGTATTTAAACTATTTTCGTACTATATTATTATTTATTTATTCGTGCACATACAATAATACATTCATTAACTGTCAATACATTCTTATTTCTCACCTATCAACCTTCTAATCCCAAAAGTCCCTAGACACAGGAATTACATTTCCCTACACTCCTTAATTCTTTACTTAGTACAATCATGATAAAACATTAAATTTGCAATCAAAAACAATGATATCATTTAGAAGATTACGTATTAATTATAATTATAAATTATTTACAACGCTTTAAAATTATTCAAACATCTTTCGATAATCGAACTATATACACATACTAGATAATTTTTGTTTTCTAATTTATTTCCATAAGAAAAAATATAATTAATTTAAATATATACACAGAAAAAATCATTTGGTATGTGTTAGAATAAAAACATTTTTATATCACTTATTAAAATTATATTGTGCTCACATTTTTAATCAATAAGGGAAGGAATCAAATATCTGTTTTATTATTATTTCAAGGAGACATCGAATTCGTAAAACCGGTACAGATATTTTACGTATGACGTTAAGGTTAGAGAAAACGTTAAGGATTGATATTCACAAATATTATATAATTTATTTTTTTGGTTTTTGTAAACAATTCATCTTATCATAATCAATTATTAACTAAAACCAATTTCATAAATAACAATGTCAACATATATACTTATTTTTAAATTTTAAGTTTAATGTTTTCGTATCGTAAATTTAAAACAATATTAATTTATTAAAATTTAAAACCAAACTAATTATGTTTTACCAAATTTAGTTTAACATTTATTTTGTGTTTTTTTAGTAAATGTTTGGATACTAACTATGTATAAACACTTTGACTGTTAAAAAAATGTCATTTTTAACAAATTTAACACGCGTTTAATTTCATGCAATTAAAAATTAAATTATTGTTATATTTTTTGTATACATAGATCTTATTATTATTCAAAATTAAAATATTTTGTTAAATTGATTAAAAAAAATTACACATGTAGTATAATTATGTTTGTAATATTAATTAATTAATTAATTAAATTATTATTAACGAATTTTTAAGAAATTTCATATTAAAGCTTCGAACGTGAATAACTTTTGGTAGTCGTTTATTGATGTAATTTTTATGTTTATTACAAATATTTTGTAACAGAAAAATTTTTCGAAAAAATTGTTTAACATTTATTTGAAACATTTTTTTTTGATAGGATTACATTACTAGTAAATATTACTAAATCTATGTATATTAAAGTAATTTTATAATATTTATTACCAAATATGGTAAAATTTTATATTTGCATGTCATTATTTTTCTGTTATAATAATCATACATTCAAAACAAATAACATTCAAAGTGTATTAAATTAAAGAGTTTGAGCATGAAAATTTCCGTAGACAATTTTTCAGAGTGTTTGGTAATATATATATATCGAATTTAGATACTTTTTTTTCTTGTTTTAGTTAAAGAATTTCCTGTGTTTATGCTTTTTGTTTTCGTTGTTTATTTTAGGACACTCTTGCAGTACATTGACGAAGAGTTAATGATGAGGTAATGAACTTATCAAAAACCTATAGAACAAAAGTATGCTCAGCATTTAATACTAACACACCCCCATCTCTCTCTCTCAGCCACATGTATTATATTAGTTTTATTAACACATTTATTGCAAATTAACAAAGTAATATTATTTTAACACAATAACAATTGTGACACGTTTTTATTTCGATTTTATATTTTTTTGTTAATATGAGTGAATGTGTATATAATGTTTTGTAATTACAATTACAAATATACACCAATTAAGGACAGAGGCAGTAGTACACTGAATTAATAACATTGTTTATGTGTGTTTGTTTGTTTTTTTTTATTTGCTTGCAATTTTAGGGGAACCATCAAATACCAAGGAAAGGATACTTATTCCCAGCAGTAAGTTTTTTCAATAGCCAACGCTAAAAATATATATATATTTTATTCTTTCAACTTACGTCTAGTATCACCTTAATTTATTTAATCTATCTTATCAAATAATTAAGCCATTTTATTTAACATCAATGAGAAAACAATCGGAAATATTCTAAAATAATGGTATTTAAAATTTAACAGTAGCAAAACATTTGTGAATTTGTTTAAATGTGAATACAGCAGTTAATCTGGGTAAATTTCTCTTTAAACAATGCTTGCACGCTCTTTATGTTGAACATATTAAGGTGAGATTGCTGAAAATTGGGTAAACTTTGGGAATTTGTTTCTCATAGAGGAAGTGTTTCTTTAGAATAAAATACAATTATTTCATGTCTCCTCGCGGTGTGTTTTTTTTGTACGCGAGGCATTCCTCAGCTTTCTCCGTGTGTCTGAATCAGAAAAGCATTAAAAATTAGTAATTTAGATTAAATTTAAGGGACCTTATTCCTTTCTTTTTTTTAAAAACCACTTGATAACAAAATGGCAGCCATTTGAAGAAAAGCCTCACTTTTTTGCTCTGGACAAGAAAACATATTTATAAATAGATTTTTGAACGGTATCACAAAATAAATTTCTTGTCTAGTTCACAAAGAATCAAGCGCTGTTCTGAGAAAAAACGCGTTCAAAGTTTTTCTTTCGAAAAAATTGCTTTCCGGCCGTTGCATTGTTTTACTTAATCGGCTCTAACTTTTGACATACTTTAGATATCGACAAAACTCTTTCAACCAAATATTCTAGACACTATAATTATTAAATTTATGCAAAAAAATAGATTTTTTTTGGTTGATTAGTACAGCAACCTCCTCTTAAACTGATTATATCAGGAATTTAATCAATATTTAAATATCTCAACGATGTTAAATGAATATGAATCAAAATTATGCGAATGCATCGAATTTAATAAAATTGCATGGTTTTTTATTTCACTTGCATGATAAATAATTTTATACAAGCCTGCCAGCACAACAACTAATAATTAAAAATTTATAGTTTTTTTTTTTTATATAATAAAATATAATGTAACTTAAATATTGAAATCTAAAGACAAATAACAAATTTTCTTTAAATAAAATTTTTATATAAATGAATAAATTACATTGATTTATATTTATACTGAAGGCTTACACGCTCAATGTCTAAATGTTCTGGTTATACACGAATATGAAAAAATAGATAGGGAATGAATTGTATTTCCAGGGCAACATTACCAATGATAGATACGGAAACGCATACGAAATGTGATATACATTCGCACGAAGATGGTGATGTATCGTTGAATAGTAATTCACCGCGTCGGCATTCGTCGGTTGATGAAATATTCGGACTGATGAGTTCGATGAATCTGAACGGGCAGAGGCAACGTTCGTTAAGTGATAGCGGTGGCACGAAAGAGAAGAGTAACGTAAATGGTATGCGTATTTTATTTTATTACTACTTACATTACCGTTACATTTTCCGTATATATCGGTTCGGTTCCGATTTCCGTTCCGGCAAAAATAACGGTTTTTCGTTCAGTTGCGAGTGATTTATTTTTAATTTTTTCATTGTTTTTATTTGTATTAAAAACTTATTTTCTATCATAATATAGAACATTTTATTCCTACTTTTATAATAAGCATACTACATAAATTGATACAATAATAATTAATTAATTAAAGGTATAATAATTAGAAGTATTATAATATAATTTATTATTCGAAACTTATATAATTCGTATGTATGTTTTAATTATACCGTGTGTTGATTTGGACCGTCGTACATAGGGATTTAGCATGTAAAATCAGACATGTGCGATTTCTTGCTTCCCAAATTATTTTACAAAAAAAACTTTGGGATAAATGTTTTAGGAAACACTTTTTTACATGTAAATCAATCAACAAAATTTTTTTTGGAACCATCCCAACGTCAGGAATTAGCCCTAAAGTTGTCAAGAAATTAACTGAAAATGGCATTAGCCGTGAAATTGGAACAAAAATAAAACAAATGCTAAATGCTATATGCTATTTCACGGCTACTGCCATTTTCCAGTCAATTTCTTAACAACTTTAGACCTAATTCTTGACGTTAGGAAGGTTCCAAAAAAAATTTTAGTAATTGATTTACATGCAGAAAAGTATGCCCTAAAATATTTATCATAAGGTTTTTTTTGTAAAATAATTTGGGAAGCAGGAAATCGCACATGTCTGATTTTACATGCTAAATCCCTATGTACGACGGTCCAAGTCAACACATTGTATATAATAATAAGATAATATATGTCAACGTAACAAATTCTTGTATACAGGATTTTTATTTATTTATAATTAGGAAAAATGAAAATTACCTCTGATTATTAAAATATTTTCCAATCTATTTTCATTTTAACTATTTAAAGATTATTAAAAGCAACGTTATTATCAAAAAAATACACCTTCCTCGAAGTGATCCCTAGTTTCATTAACTGAGTATTCCGCCTCAAAATGTTTTAACATGTATTGAACCGAAATAAATCGATATATTTTTTTTTGTTCAGTTTCGGTTCTGTTCCAGCAAAAATAACGGTGTTTGGTTCAGTTCCAGTTTAAAGCTATGTACGTTATAATCAGAACGTGAAAGTTTCTTATGAACAAAAATCAATTCTTTCTATGTATCAAGCAATTAGCTAAGTTAGATTTAGCTAATTGCTAAATGCTAATCATTCGATCTGAATGCCATTCCGAATGATCGTTTTACAATGATTGTATAATGCATTTCAATGTGAATATTTATCAAAACCTAACTCAGGCACAGAAGAGCAACCACAAACGGAAACCTCGACGCCCGATCTCGTCTCCTGCCCGCCCGTACCACCGCGAAAACATCGTCGCCGCCATACACCGCCTCGGCCACCAAGTAACGGCCTACCGCCCACACCCAAAGTACATATGGGCGCTTGTTTTTCGAAAGTGTTTAACGGCTGCCCGCTAAGGGTACACTGTACCGCATCCTGGATTCATCCGGAGACACGCGACCAGCATATACTGATCGGTGCTGAAGAAGGTGTTTACAATTTGAATTTAAATGAACTGCACGATGCGGCCATTGATCAAATTTATCCGAGGCGAACGATTTGGATGTATGTTATTAAAGATGTGCTTATGTCTCTATCAGGTAAATACTATTTTTATTACTTTATTTAACAGGTGTTGAAAAATATATATAGTTCATTCGAAGAACGTAAAACCACATAAATTCATAGACAATCACCACATAGAATTGAATTGTGCGAAAATGGTTTTAAATATTATAGTGTATACAAAATGGTATAGGTACAAATTCCCTTAAAATTAATATGGTTCTTTTCAATACTGTTTATGTGTATGTGGTTTTATGTTCTTCGGATGAACTTTACTAATATATACATTAGTCATTAGTGTATTCTTATAAGAATGTGAAATAAACATTTTTATTATACCAGAAATCAATTTCTAACCAAGCATACAATTTTATGATACCTTTTATAAACATCATTCAAATAGATCTGATTTTAAATCATATTTGATGCAAACTTAAATTACATAAAACATTAATAAATATTTTATTGCTGGCTTAAAGTCCTTATAGCTGTGTGGTCAATATATGTTAATAAATTATAAAATTAATTATTTAACCCTGTTCGGCTTAGAAACATCCTTGTGAGTATTTTTCCAGGACGATGAAATCACTGTTATTATATTTTTTTTAATAATTTTATTTTGAAAGGGTTAATAATTAATTATTTTGTTTAGACTTTTGTGTTTTATAAAAATAGCTTTATTTCTAATTCAGCAGTAATTTCTTATTATACACGCACCATAAATTATTTTGTAATGTAACATAAAATAAGATATTTTTGGCTTCGTTCATGAATAAGTCATATTTACATAATTACATTTTTGTTTCATCGCAGTATCATCTATGAATTAGAAAACTTAACAAAACATATTAGGAACTAATTTGTTCATAAATGGATTAAAATGAGCAATTATATAATTACTAACAAATAATAAAAAAAATATGCAATGAAGGAATTAATCAAAATCTAGAAAAATATTTTAAAGAAATTGTAATTGTTTTACCTTTTTTTTTTTTTAGGTAAAACACCCCAATTGTACAGACACGATTTAATAGCGTTACACAATAAGCAATCGCATCGATTTAGCTTGCATATGAATCGCATCCCCGAGAAGTTAGTGCCGCGTAAATTTGCGCTAACGACCAAAGTACCGGACACGAAGGGCTGTACGCGTTGCTGTGTCGGCCGTAATCCGTACAATGGCTACAAGTACCTATGCGGCGCATTACCCAGCGGCATTTTTCTAATGCAGTGGTACGATCCGTTAAATAAGTTTATGCTACTGAAATACTGCGAATGTATATTACCCAATCCGTTGAACGTATTCGAAATGGTGATTACGCCCGAATTGGAATTTCCAATGCTATGTGTATCCGTTAAACAAGCCTACCAACCAAATAGATATAAACTTGATCTCATTAATGTTAACTCAGGTATGGAAACATTGTTTTTATCATTTTATCAACTGTGTTTTGATTACTGTCAAACTTATTTCGATTATTATTATTTCGATAGGTGCAAGTTGGTTTCATTCGGATGAACTACAAGATATGGATGGAACGGCTACAGTAATACCACGACGTGAAAACTTAAACGTAATTAGTGTAACGCAATTAGATAAAGACGCAATTGTTGTGTGTTATGATAATGTCATTAAAATACTGACGCAACAAGGTAAGCTCAGGGAAACGAAGAAACAAGTATCCGATTTCGAATTCGACTTCAAAATCGAAAGTATAGGTTAGTAGTTTCTCTATTTTTATTTCAAACAACAAACAACTGATATATACAAAACAAGAAAACGATTATAATTTCATTGTATCATTAAAACAAACATAAATTATTAAAATTTTCTCAACATGAAATTAATTAAATAACAAATTAGTTAAAATATAAAATTTTTACAATATTATTTTATCGCATATTTTTAAACGTTAAAATAATTTATGATTTTTTTAATCGATTCGTTAAGTATTTTCGAATTTTTATTAATAGTAATTTTTAAGTAAAATTATTAGATTCGTATGTTTTGTGCAAATACAAACACCGCTATTTTAGTAACACTTTGTTGTATGAAGCGCGTTTCAAAAGCCAAGCCAGACACCAAAGAAAGTAGAAATGTGAAACATGAAATATGAAATAGGAAATTTAAAATATGAAACACGAAATGTGAAACTTTTTGTACAGTGATACACAAATTGAAGAAACAAAAATTAAATTGGTTTCAATTCAAATAACCTCACAGTTTGGATGACAGTGATTAAAAATGGACAGCGATGATAGTTTGGACGACGTAGTTGTTGCTGTTGTAGCAACACTGTTAATAAAAATGAAAAATAAACGAAAGAGACGTTACTGGGTGCATCCGTATAATAGTATAAATCTAAAACATAGTTCCTATGTAGTGTCAAGAGAACTAAGTGATCATCCAGACAAATTTAAATTATTTTATAGAATGTCCTGCACTTTTTACTTTTTACTAGAATTATAAAGCTCTTCATATTTCTCAAACACTAGCACAAACATCACATTAAAATCCTGGTTGTCTTTCATTTTTTTATCGAATGACTGAAACAACGCGAAACAAAACAAAAATATAGAACACGCTCTATTTCATGCAACATATTTCTACAGACTTTGTTTCTCTTGTCACCGCGCATGAAATGCATTTCGCGGATGTGCGGATTCCCCTTTGCAACAATTTGTTGTTATTTTATGAAACATGTTTCATGTTTCTTGTTTCACGTTTTATGTTTTATGTTTCTTTGGTGTGTGGCCAATAGAAGAAACATAATAGAAAAATAACAAAATATTCATTGTTACATTTTTTCATGATGAACAACTGATGAACAAAGTTGTATAGTGTGACACCGATATTAATGACACCAAAAACGCCATAAACAAGTTTTTATTATTATTTATTATCACTAAAATATATTCCGTACAATTTTTAAAATAGTAGTTGTCGATAAATCGATTTTTGAATTTTTTCACTTAGCTACATGAACTGTACAAACAATCTACAACATTTATTAACAAATAATTTCTATCACAATGCCAATTCATAAGTTTATAATTATTGTGTCTGTGCTGTATATTTGTAGTATGTTTACACGACAGCGTATTAGCATTTCATAAACATGGCGTACAAGGGAGATCATTTAAAAACGGTGATATTACACAGGAAATTATAGATGAATCTAGGACGTACCGACTTCTTGGTTCAGATAAGTATGTATTTAAAATAAAATCCGATTTCAGGAAATGGTGATAATGAAAACGAATTACGTTACAGAGTTGTTGTATTGGAGAGTCATTTATTGCGAACGGCAACATTAACGGGAGACGATGGACATGATTTGTACATTTTGGCTGGTCATGAAGCTAGTTATTAAAAAAAAAAAGAAAGAAAATTCAAGAATCTAGCCTGTACTAGCGTCTAGCCTAGTTACTAACACTCCCCTCTTAACACATCAACATTAAAACACTGAACAACCATTTCGGAAAATTATCCATTACAGACTAGATACAGACAAACACACAGACAAAAATTCAAACTAAAAAAAAGACATTTCTCTTTAGCTTTGTGCTTAGCTGTTTCAAGTCTTTTCAAAACTATCACATACGAATGGTATTCCCTTATTTTTAACTTATTTTTTTTTTATGTTGTAAAACTTTAACAAAACAATTTAAATCACAGAAATCATAAACTTGTTTTTGTGAACTCGTAACGCGCGCGTAATTATTTTAATTTACACTTTATTAATTGTTAGTGCGAAGAGGTTGATTTACAATTACAAGATAATTTTTTACTCTCTATTTATTTGCATTTGGTTGATTTTTGTAAACTTTTTATTCTATTGTGTGGTTTATTATTGTTGAAAAATTATTTGTTAGTGAAAAAGATGCTATGCATTTTTGTGATTTCTGTATTTTAAAAAAACATTGTATAGTCAAAACAGCATATTTACGGCTGTGTCTTATTGTTTTTAAGTGCATTGTACTATACTAATGAATAGTATATAAATGCACTGTACATAGTGTATATTAAATATTGAATGTCAGTAAATTATACCAAATTATAATTATTTATGGATAGGTTCCTCGGTTTCCAATTTGTATCTAATCATTTTTTAGATGTCACATTTAAGTTAAAAACTTTTATATACATAGAAAACAAATACGTTTTATATTAATTATAATTATTAATTATTATTATTAAATACTCTCTATCTGAATGCGTTTTTTTTTTCTTGTGAAAATTTATTTATTATTAATGAATGTGTTCTTTTTTAACTTTTCTGTGACATGGAACTGCGAAGCAGATTTAATAACTTTTTTTTTATTATTCCTCTGTATTACGTTTATGTACAGACTTATACAAATACATTTTAAAGTTACGAAATATAATGTGTTGTTTAAGCTGGGATAACTTTATTTTACCTAATCTACATTCCTTGTTTTACTGGATTACTTCCAAAATCCCAAAGAAAAATCAACATTGTCGGGGTAAGTTATTTTAACATACATATCTATAATTTTTTCTATTGTCTTACTCACATATAATAATTGTGAACGCTGCAATTGAGATTTATTACGATGAAATTGTAATTTATTATTGATAAATCACTAAATCGATATTGTTTTGATTCGGGTAACGTTTACTAAACACGAAAATTATTACACATACTTTTCTAAAATTACTTCCTTGTAGCGCTTCCTCTAAAAATAGTCAACTCTGTAGCTGTTTTAAAAATAGCAGACAAGTCTGGGTCAAATCGAAATAATCTGCCGCATGTAATTTATTCCATTTAATGCGGATAATTGCACGGTAAAATTATATTTAATATTTATTTTTTTGGTTTCGTGTGTAAATAAATTATTGCGTGAAATTAATTTTGATAGAATGCTAGTGTTATTAAAAATAAGTGCAAATATGATAGTGATTTAGTGTCGCCATTTAAAATATAGAAAATGAAACTGTTTAATTGATATAATTGTGTTATATAATTATTTTTTTTAAATAATTTTAATTTGAAAAAAGTGAAACAGGGACTTTCGTGTTAATTTATGGTGTTTTTTCTCCGCAGTTGCATCGATTTGATAACTACTGCAACGTGCTTGGGGAATGTCAAATCCCTTTCAAAACTAAGCGAACGAAATGCTTCTTCTGGGCTGAAAGTGAGATTATTTTATAACGAAGTTTTTTTATTAAACTTTTACCATGGCTGAAGCCGAACAGGGCTCGGAGCAGGATGATGTATCATTCCTGCGCACGGTAAATATTCATTTTTTTTTCTCTCTCTCTCTCTAAATCGAATCTTCCATTATTTGTTTACATGAAATTTAAATAAGATTCATTAATTTTCTTTATTCTTAATAATATGTTAACAAATTAAAAAGAAAAATGTTATATCATAAACAGCAAGAATAAGGTTATGTAATTTTAAATTACAATATTCTAAATAAAAACATTTTATAAATACTACGTATTTTCCATATAATTTTTACTAATAATTATAAAATTAATTTGTAGGAAGACATGGTTTGTCTTTCGTGCACAGCAACTGGTGAAAGAGTTTGTTTAGCTGCGGAAGGTTTTGGTAATCGACATTGTTTTCTGGAAAATATTGCTGATAAGGTATTTTATATACGTTTATTTAGACTTAAAATTATATACGAAAATAATATATTAATAAATCTTTTAGAATATTCCTCCGGATTTATCACAATGCGTTTTTGTTATCGAACAAGCTTTGTCAGTCAGAGCTTTGCAGGAATTAGTTACTGCAGCAGGATCTGAAACTGTAAGTAAAAGGTCATTTATACATCATATTTTTTTTAAGTTGAAGATTCCAAGTTAATTTAAATTAATTCTCATAATATTAGCTATATTAATTTTTGTTTCAAAATTATAAAATCTCGTTTTATTTACAATATAAGAAGCCTTTTATTATAAAAGGTCATAGGTTCATATATCATCGTATTTCCTCCCTTTATGTTGTAAATAATCATGTAATCCTTTGTTAAATACCTTTTCCATAATTTCCAGGAGCAGGATTCGCTTGTAAGTAATTTAATGTACCTCTATTTTTAACGGCTTACAGACAAATAAATACTGTATTAATTTTGACCACAAACTTAACAATGTTACCCGGCATTTTATATATATTAACATTTTACGTAACGAATGCTAATTAATAATTAAATCAATGTATATAATAAAAGAAACCACTAACAAGATTTTTCCAATTTGCTCGAAATATTTGAATGAATAATATATTTGGAAATAATTTTCGACATTCTTTAACATTATTAACTCACATTGCATCTATCATTTTGTAGATTCATACTTATGGCCTTTTATATTAACTGTAGATTAACCTGCACTTTGCTAAATAAATTCCCTGACATTTTTCGAATGTAACTCTGCATTTTTTCTACTAAAAACTAACGTTTTTTTTTCTTTTCAAATTATTACATAAAACAGGGAATCAATATTAGCAAATATAATGTTTGATAATTAGATATCATGGCTGTAGATAAATTTAACGTATTTTTGAGATTATTTTTTTTTTTAACAAAGTATGTAGTTGTTTGTAATTATTTTTATTATTAAATTGAAATGTGTACACATACACGAAATTGGAGAAGCCAAGATTGGAAATTTTTGAAACAACCGATAAATATTTTTTAAGGTAATATTCAAAGAAGTATCTGTGGATACTTGTTTATTAAATTTAATTTAAAAATATTTGTATTAGATTATCTTTCAAATAAATGTTGTTAAATTTGATTTTTCCGAACAGGGCAAAGGAACTGGTTCTGGACATCGTACACTTTTATACGGCAATGCTATTTTACTTAGACACCAAAATAGCGATATGGTGAGATCGAAATTTATTTATATATGTATAAAAATATTTATAATAATATTATTGGTTATAGTATTTGGCATGTTTGTCTACTAGTTCAAGCAATGATAAGCTAGCTTTTGATGTCGGTTTACAAGAACATAGCCAAGGCGAAGCTTGCTGGTGGACTGTGCATCCTGCTAGCAAACAAAGGTTTCATTTTCAATCTAACTTTTAGTCAATATACAAACTACTTTTAAATTAATTCTTTTTTTAGATCTGAGGGTGAAAAAGTTCGTGTCGGTGATGATCTTATTTTAGTATCAGTTGCCACAGAACGGTATTTGGTGAGTTTCAAAAAATTTAAACAGAATTTTGTTACAACGCATCCTTAATAAAAGCGATCAATACTTGTTCACAGGTTTTGTGTTTTTATTTTTAGCGTAACATTTCAAACAGTTTATTTTATTTGTATTATTATAAATTTGATAACTTTTTTCTAATATTTCTTATTTTTCTATAAAAGTAGTTTTGGTGCAATTTTGAACTTTTTAATTTATTACATTGTAAATTTTGTGATGTATTTTATTTGAAGATCTGATTTATTATTAATAAATATATGATATTTAAATTTGTATTAATCTTTAACAGTAATAAGCTTTCAATATTTTAAAACTAATCTTTATTGTCAGTTTTAGTTAACTATATAAAATGATTTGAAGGATTAGAAAATATATAAAATATTTGTAGTGGAACTTATACCAGAAATCTAATTAATAAACAAGTTATACTACAAATATTTTATATATTTTCTAATCCTTCCAATCATAAAAGTGTAACATGGATATAAAGATATATAAAATGAATCAAACTTGATATAATGAAACTTTGATTAAATAAAAAGATTATAATTTAATGATAATAATAATACTTTATTCCAAAAGATACAAATTTACTGTGTTTAGAAAATTTTACAAAAAATAAATTACAGTTTAGATATTTGTCTAACTAGTATACTTAAAAACTATTTTTATTTAAACAATTGCATGTATTTTGAATCTAAATATAGACTTATTTCAATTAGTTTCAGATAATTTATATTTTACAAAACTAAATGTAATTGAAATTAATTTCTATAATTCTTTGTAGCATACGGCCAAAGAGAATGAAGTAAGCATTGTAAATGCAAGTTTTCACGTAACACATTGGTCGGTTCAGCCATACGGTACGGGTATATCGAAAATGAAATATGTCGGCTATGTTTTTGGCGGTGATGTACTTCGATTCTTTCACGGCGGCGATGAATGTCTTACGATACCATCTACGTGGTCGAATGAAGCCGGCCATAAGTAAGTACCTGGTTTAAATTTTATCTATAAGATATTTATAGCGATAGATTAAAATAATAACGACACGTAAATATTTTATAGAATAATGATAATCGATAGTTTTGATTACTATCTTTTTTTTTTCGTCATGGTCGTTAACAATATTTGACGCGTTTATTTTTAACTTTGAAAACATATTGTTGAAACTAAAATGAAATAGATTTTTTTTTTTATACAATTGTTTATTTTTAAACATATATGTTTTAAAATAGTTTTTCTTAATTTTTTAAGTCAGATGTATCTTAAAATTACTATGTATAAAAATATATGTATATTGGTTTTATAGTTTTTCAATGCTATATGGAAAATAAGGTCTTTTTTGCGACCTAAAAAATCGACTAATTTTCATGAATTTTTTTCTGCGAAACTATAAAAGATTTCAAACCGCGGTTTTCTGGGTGTGAAAGATTACATTTTAAACTTCTTTCAGGCATTTTTATTTTTACTTTTGTTGGAAATCGTCCGTGTTCTAACCTTTTCTTCGAACAATGATAATTCCTTCCCTGTTCATTCGAAAAGGCAAAATCAAAAGGCACCCTTGAAGTATGATATATTATCTGGTTTTTTCTACAAATGTTTATTTGGAACAAAATGGGTCAAAAACCAGTTAGTATATCATACTTCAAGGGTGCCTTTTGATTTTTGTTTCAGATGAACAAAGCAAGTTACTGCACAGTCGTCTGGTTTTGCAGAGCTTCGAAGAAATGGTTAGAACTCGGACGATTTCCAACAAAAGTAAAAATAAAAATGCCTGAAAGAAGTTCAAAATCTACTCTTTCTCCTCCAGAAAACCGTGGTTTGGTATCTTTTATAGTTTCGCAGAAAAAAATTCATGAAAATTAGTCGATTTTTTTTAGGTCGAGAAAAATATATATCCCCTTTAATCTATAAAAATTGATTTAATTGATTTCAGTATCGTTGTATATGAGGGCGGTAGTGTAATGCAACAAGCCCGTTCATTATGGCGTCTGGAATTAGCTCGTACAAAATGGGCGGGTGGATTTATAAATTGGTATCATCCGATGCGTATTAGACATATTACAACCGGCCGCTATCTTAGTATTAATGAAAATAATGAATTATATCTAGTCACTCGGTTCGTATCTATAACGTGTTTATCTATATTATTAATTTATTTTATAAACTTTTCTCTGAAATATTAGCGATGAAGCAACAACAGAAAAATCAACATTTTGCTTACGACAAGAGAAAGACGATCAGAAAGTTGTACTTGAAGATAAAGATCTGGAAGTTATCGGTGCGCCAATTATTAAATATGGTGATTCTACTGTTATTGTACAGCATTCAGAATCGGGATTATGGCTTTCTTATAAGGTAAATGATTCTTATAATTCTTGTTAATACACGAGGAAGGAATAATTCGATCTATATCTTGTTTTTTTTTTAGTCGTATGAGACGAAAAAGAAAGGTTTGGGTAAAGTGGAAGAAAAACAAGCTGCGCTGCATGAAGAAGGTAAAATGGACGATGGCTTAGATTTTAGTAGAAGTCAAGAAGAAGAATCACGTACAGCTAGAGTTATTCGTAAATGTAGTTCACTTTTTACACAATTTATCAAGTATGTATTTATATGCAGTTAGTAAAAGTTTTCAATTCGAATAATTTAAAACTAAAATATATACGCGATATATTTGGGTTCTTTAAAAGTTTTTAATTAAAATATAAATCAAAAACGCGGTTGAAAAAACTATGAGCCGAAAGCATAGAACATTGTTAAACACTTCGTAAATTAACTCTTTCGGACGTCAAATTTAGTTGCGTAGTTAATTAATTGATTCAGTTAACAATATTTTATGTAAGTAGGTAGTCCAAGTCAGGAATCAAAATATCTCTGTATTAAAGCAAGATTTATCTATTTTAGTTGTAAATTGAGAAATTTTTTAACCTTAATGCATATTGAATGATTTATTTGTTGTTAATCAATTAAAAAATTGTTTTCTAGTGGCCTTGAAACTTTGCAAATGAATCGTAGACATTCTATGTTTTTTCAAAATATTAATTTAAATGAAATGGTTATGTGTTTAGAAGATTTAATTAACTATTTTTGTCAACCAGAAGAAGATATGGGTAAATTATTTTAAACACAAAATTCATCTGTTTCTAAATGTTTGTTTCGAAATTATTATAGAGCATGAAGAAAAACAGAATAAATTACGTGCCTTACGTAACAGGCAAGATCTGTTTCAAGAGGAGGGCATTCTCAATTTGATTCTAGAAGCAATCGATAAAATCAATATAATCACATCGCAAGGTTTTCTCGTTGCATTATCGGGCGGCGATGAAAAAGGCGGAAGTTGGGAAATGATTTCTGGTTATCTATATCAATTGCTCGCCGCCATTATTAAGGGCAATCATACGAATTGTGCTCAATTCGCTAATTCGAATCGTTTGAACTGGTTGTTCTCGCGTTTGGGCTCGCAGGCATCTAGCGAAGGCACTGGCATGTTAGATGTATTGCATTGCGTTCTTATTGATTCACCCGAGGCCTTAAATATGATGAGAGTATGAGTTTTTTTTTATTTTCAAATAATATAAAGCAACTTGTAATAAGGTGATCTAATTGAGCCGTTTATTTTGAAAGTGACCTAAGTCCAGTTTTAAATTTTTTGCTGATGACAGTAGAAAAGTTTATTATTTGAGGATATATATCATAAACAACAATTTGCGATTAAGCATATTTAAAGTATATAATATACTTTAAATATCGCAAATTGTTGTTTATGATATATATCCTCAAATAATAAACTTTTCTACTGTTATCAGAAAAAAATTGAAAACTGGACTTAGGTCACTTTCAAAATAAACGGTAACTGATTGAATTTATTGAAGAAACAGATTTCTGTCTGTTGTTATTTAAATGTTAAAATAAATATCAGCTGATTGTGATACCGTGTTGCAAATTGTCCTACTACTTGTATTAATAAATAAATTCTAGATTGATTTTGAATTTTTCTAGGATGAACATATAAAAGTAATCATATCATTGTTAGAGAAACACGGACGTGATCCAAAAGTTTTAGATGTTCTCTGCTCATTGTGTGTTGGTAACGGTGTAGCTGTACGTAGCTCGCAGAATAATATTTGTGACTTTTTATTACCTGGAAAAAATTTACTTTTACAATCGCAATTAGTCGATCATGTTGCTAGGTTCGTATTACCAAACATATTGAATTAATTACATTTTCAAGAATAATATTGTTTAATTCATAGTAAAATATTTTTCAGAACTCATTTTGTTAATTATTTATATAAAAACGACGTTTCATCAGATCAAAAATTTATCAATGACATTAAAGTAACTTGTCGATATTTACTTTATAATTGCATTTATATATTTTTGACCTGTTGAAGACAAGCGTTTAGCTTTCGTCGATACGTCGTTATATATAAATAATTAACAGAAATTTATTCTAAAACTGTTTTTATATTAATTATTTCATCCTTTAATTGCGAGCCAATTTTTATTTACTTAATTGAGCCGTTTATTTTGAAAGTGACCTAAGTCCATTTTTCAATTTTTTCTGATGACAGAATAATAATAATAATTATTTAATAATTATCTGTGAATATGTATGTGTTAATAATAATAATAAAAATGGACTTAGGTCACTTCCAAAATAAACGGCTCAATTCTTCCTTATATTGTTGTGTAATATACTAAAATTAAAAACATTTTGCTCTTGTTTACATTAAATTCAAATTTATTATTAATTTATTTACAACAAAATATTAAATGTTAATTAATGTATATGTATTATATAATTACAGTGTTCGTCCAAATATTTTTGTCGGTCGTGTAGAAGGTAGTGCCATTTATCAAAAATGGTATTTCGAAGTAACCGTAGATCATATTGAACAAACCACGCATATGATGCCACATTTACGTATCGGCTGGGCAAACACCACCGGGTAACTTTATACATATAAAAAAAAAATATAACCATTATCACTAATTCATCATATTTCAGTTACGTTCCATATCCGGGCGGCGGCGAAAAATGGGGCGCTAATGGCGTTGGCGACGATTTATACTCGTTCGGTTTTGACGGCGCTTTTCTCTGGTGCGGTGGTCGCAGCACTCAAGTTATGTCCAATCCCACCGAACCCTATATACGTAAAGGAGACGTAATTGGCTGCACTATTGATCTGACCGTACCGATTATATCGTTTATGTTCAATGGCGTTAAAGTTCTTGGTAGTTTTCGTGACTTTAATCTTGATGGAATGTTTTTCCCGGCGATTAGTTGCTCGTCGAAACTCAGTTGCCGGTTCCTGTTAGGTGGCGATCACGGTAGATTGAAATATATTCCACCTGAAGAATTTTCGCCGTTAGTTGAAAGTTTATTACCGCAACAGATTCTCAGCTTAGATCCTTGTTTCTATTTCGGTAAGTAAATTCTTAGATCTTTTTCTAATTGATTTTTTAATGGTTATTATTTCTACTTCTATTTGAAAGATATCAATAAATCAGCATTTTTTTTACGTCGGGGAAAAACTACAGCGGATGATTCCTATGAGTAATCTAAATAAAAAACTTTCATCAGTAATTTTACAATTATTCAGAAGTTTATGACTTGTTTTTTTTTTTCTGATATAATAAATAAGGCTAACGCGATAGATGTTACATGTAATAAACTTCTAACGGCTACAGTTCCGTTAGAAAGCATTTTCGGACATATGTTTATTTGAAGTTTTTTTATTTAGATTACTCATAGGAATCATCCGGTGTAGTTTTTCCCCGACGTAATAAATCACCCTGTATAATTGCTGAGCTTGACGAGTATTTACACGTATTTTATATTGATTGCTAAATATGACTCGTCTCTGTTACCAGGTAACATGAATAAGGTTGTTTTGGCCGGACCATGGTTAGTTGAAGACGACACTGCATTTGTACCAACACCAGTTGACACATCGATGGTAACCTTGCCCGGCTACATTGAAAGTATACGCGATAAATTAGCCGAGAATATACACGAAATGTGGGCGATGAATAAAATCGAAGCCGGTTGGTTGTACGGTGAACGACGCGACGATATACGAAAGATTCATCCCTGTATCATACAATTTGAACGTCTGCCACCGGCTGAAAAACGATACGATTCGCAGCTAGCCGTTCAAACACTGAAAACTATTATTGCATTGGGTTATCATATTACTATGGATAAACCACCGTCGCGTATTAAAACAGTGCGATTACCGCATGAACCGTTTTTACAATCGAATGGTTATAAACCAGCACCGTTGGATTTAAGCGCGATTACGCTGACACCGAAAATGGAAGAATTGGTTGATCAGCTTGCTGAAAATACGCATAATCTTTGGGCGAAAGAACGGATTCAACAAGGATGGACTTACGGACTTAATGAAGTAGGTATTTATTTATATATTTTTTAGGTTTAACATAGTAAAAATATTTTTCCGAACTCAGGAGTGTGAGATTTGGCATAATTAAATTTCATATGGAGAAGAAATGCAGAAAGATAAAATTTATGTATAATATGTGTTACAAACGTTACTAATACATTAAATTAAGGATGAGGCTATTTATACATACGGTATGTATACACAATTGGCTATTTATACATACTAAAAAAAAACCTAAACCTAAACCAACCTACTAACCTAACCTACCCTAAATAGCCAATTGCGTAAAAATACTGTATGTATAAATAGCCAATTGCGTATACATACCGTATGTATAAATAGCCACTTTCTTAAATTAAATAAAATTCTTATGGTTGTTCGGTAGAGTTTGTGCAAAGCGGTTACGTTATGTGTGTTGCCTATAGCGTAAGGGGACAAGAAAAAATAACTCGAAAATTAATGCATAATGTACACGCTCGCAGTTGACGTAATAGAACAAAATTAAAAAAAAAACAAGATTAGAAGTATATGGGTAAACCCATATATAGACCACTTTGATATTTCTCGGAAAGTTGGCAACACTGTATTTTAATAATATAATAATTTATGTGGGCACTAGGAGCAACTTTTCTGAAAATTTGATCAAAATCGAATAAATAATGTAGCCACAATAAATTTTTTAAAAATTTGTGATTTTTTTGTCGATAAGTTGGCAACACTGTATTTTGTTAAAATTGCATAATTTATTTATATACTAGAAGAAACTTTTATGAAAATTTAATTAAAATTGGTTAAATAAAATCGTCGTAATGAATTTTTAAAAATTTTACTAATTTTTTTCTCGGAAAATTGGAAATACTGTATTTTGTTAAAATTACATAAATTATATGAATACTAGGAGAATCTTTTGTGAAAATTTGAGTAAAATCGGTTAAATAACATGGCCATAATAAAATTTTTAAAACTTTAGTTTTTAAAATTTAAAAAAATTTAAAATTTAGTTTTTTCTTAAACTTTAGTTTTAATAGTAAAAAATAACAACATTTCATAATTTTATTGTAATAATTTATGTAATATTACAGAAATTTTTTAAAGTGTAGCAGTCAGCAGGACAGTTGTTAAATAAAACTCATTTGTATAGTGAATTTTTTTTTCAAATGGGATTCCAAAGCCAATTAGGAATTTTTAATAATTGACTTACGTTTCTACATATTAACTGTTTTTAATCCGTTCCGTTGAACGATGAAAACAAATTACGTGTTTTGTAGCTTGATTCAACCGAACTAGCTTGTTGCTTTCAACGTGCTACGTTTATGCATAGTTTTCCTACGTTTAAAAAATTATAACTGTCAATCAATATAAATGGTAAGTGTGCTTTTATTTTTTTTCTTATATCTGACAATCCTAAACTCATATCCTAGCAACGAAAAAAAAATAAATAATGTTTGGTTTTTTTCTAAACGTCAAAGCCGTCAAAGTTTCGAGATTTTGTGCGATTTTGTGAGGTGAAAATTTTTACAGGGTATCATGTAACCGTAGTAAATGACTCATAGCTTTGGAATCCTATTTGAATAAAAATTTCACTATAGTTTCATAACTAAGCTTTCAGTAATTTTATTATTTTTGTTAAAGTATACAATATTAATCAATTAATAATATTAAAAATATTAATTTTTATTTTGTGTCATAAAAATCTTATTTCCACAGCAATCATTTTTCTTTTATGCTTCTGTAGTCAAATTGCTGTTTATGTAAAAATGTATTATTCTTTCGTACAGTGCGGGTATACTATACATAATTTATAAATTAAAATTTATTTTCAATTAAGAACACAATTAATTAATTTTTTTAGTAAGCTCAATAACTTTATTATTTGACACTAAGGTACTGAATTAAGTTATAATTTCAAAATGTTAATAATTTTTTAAAAACTTTAAAATACAAAAATAAATTATTATGATTATATAAATATATATTTATGTAACAAAAATTTTACAAGTACAAAAACAAGTCATATATAAGAAATTACATTGCAATTAAATTTTTTTTATATCAAATGATTTTTTTTTGTATCATTTAGAATGAAAAATTTGTTTTCAAAAAATATATGTGTATTCTTTTAGTTTTTCTAGAAAATTTGACGGTCAGTAATAAATGAATTATTGGCGTGGATTATTTTCACACATATCACAATGTGATAATTTTTCCAATAAACATGAAAATTTTTCTTCACCTGCTGATTCAGTTGATCGATCAGAAATATTTTCAACCAATATAAGTTCTTGATTACAATCCAGAGAAGCCAAATTCAACTCTAAGGCAGAATCTGGCACGTTTTCAGTGCATTCATCATCTGATAGTCCAACCATACTTTGAAAAATGTTTTGTACTTTTTGTTCGCTTTTACTACAAAGATCTTCGATTTGTTCTTTTGGTTTATTATGAGAGAGAGATTCTAGGCTGCGTTTTGATAAATTAATATCTTCAAGAAATTGGTGAGGCGTTTTATAGGGTTCAGATAAAATATTTACTTCATTTAACGCGTTCTGCAATTCTTTAATAAATATTGAGTGTTCTTCAGCATTAGAGTTTGCTGTTACAAAAGAAATCAATCTACATATATATTGTTTTATATTTCCATATTCTGTCAAAATCATTTGATTTTTCTGTTGATAATTTAATTCATCAACTTGTTTTTGTAATTCTTCACATTTTTTTTCTGCTTCTTGACGTTTAGCTATTTCCTCTTTCAGTTTTTCGTTAAGTTGTAATAACTGATCTTTTGTTTTAATGTTAGATGTATTATCTGATTCAGCCATTTTGCAAACTTTGTTTTTAATTTCTTGTACTTTTCGGTGATTATTCGCAATTTTGTTTTGAATCTGTGGTAATACAGTTTGTGGTTTATATGTAATTTTGTTATTTTTTAAGATTTTCTTCGATTTTGGTACAAGTTTGCAGTTGAGTAATGACGTGTAAGTACCATATGTTGACGTATTTAAAGTTGTCGAAGAGTAGCACCATTGGTATTGTGTGTTAGTTTCTTCAGTTTGCTTGCATTTTAAAATATCTAAAATCCGTTCAATAGTGCTTGGATCAAGGTTGTTACTTCGAAAATCTGCAATTTCTAAAGATTTACTATACTCTATAACGTCAATGATTTTTCCTACTAGAGCTTCTGAGATATTACATCGCTGCATATCAATGGCTTTAATCCACAGATCATCTACAAGTTCATTTAAAATGTACTCTAAACCTTCGTCACTCATATTAGGATTATTATTAATGGTAATTCTTTTTAATCCAGCCATATTGCTTACATTCGGATCCTCATAGCGAAGAGAACTTTGCCAACTCTCGCGGTATCTATTAATTTGCTGAAATTTTATTAACTTTGCTAAATGTTCTCCGCTTTTTGGTCCTAGTTTACAATCTGACAAATTAAGCACTTCTATATTGGGCAAGAAATGCAATGTACCGCATATTTCGAAACAGCCATCATCTTCAACTGGACAAGATTTGAAAGAAAGATACTTTAAGCTTTTATTTGTTGTTAACGATTTTAATACTATTTGCAAATATTCTCCCATAATGTGTAATCCATCTAATTCTAAACACGTTAAAACTGTTGATAATTTTAAACAGTTTCCAATTGCTTTTAACAGATTTTCCAGAATATATTTTGTACAAATAGCTCCAAAACATTTTTTAATTTGTTTTACTTTTTCTACGGTATCAGCTTCTTCAATAACTTTGTGAGTTGCTAAACGGCTGTGAATTGATATAGCATGGAGTGAAGTGTCAAGCCGTAAAGCATTTATGACTGGCTGCCAATCTTCAATTTTGATGCGATCAGCAACAAATTCGAGAACTTGATCATTTTTTTGATTTTGTGATCGTACAACACAGATAGGATTTGTATTTTGACGACTACATAGTTCAGCATACCACACAAAAAAAATGTTCAAGGGTTTTACATTTGAAGATGTTGAAGCAGTAGAATATTTATTTGAATAAGCAGACTTATTTTTATCAGAAAATTTTCTGTAACAAATTATTAGTTATAGAATATGTTGCATTATAAATTTAATATATATATATATATATATATATATATATATATATATATATATATATATATATATATATATTTATTGATTACCTTGCATGTGAAGCTGTATGACTAGCAGTTGCATATGGACTGAAAATGCAAGCATAATTATTATTGCTACTATATAATCAAAATTTTGAAATTGTAAAATACCTGCGTGATGAAGGATGTCTGTCAAATGGTGGCGGAGTAGCCATTCTTTATTTGTACAATATACAGACAGCTATTTTGATAAAAAAAAAATAAAATAAAAATTATAACCAACACCATGGAATACATAAATTAAACATGTAGATGGAAAAATCTAATAAAAAATAATAAATAATAAAATTTCTGATATAATAAATGAAATGCTAAAAATAACTGAACATTTTTTTTTATCATATGTAACTTTGTTTTTAATTTTATTAAAACACTAGATTGTTATAACATTTTGTTTTCTACTTAAATATTTTATTAAAATATTTAGATAAAATTACTGGTTTAAAAAATTTATTTACAAATATAATGTAATAAAATTTTGTCAAAAAAAACTAAATACAAGATTAGAAGCATATGGGTAAACCCATATATAGACTACTTTGACATTTCTCGGAAAGTTGGCAACACTGTATTTTAATAATATTATAATTTATGTGGGCACTAGGAGATACTTTTCTAAAAATTTGATCAAAATCGAATAAATAATGTAGCCACAATAAATTTTTTAAAAATTTTGTGATTTTTTTTCTCGATAAGTTGGCAACACTGTATTTTGTTAAAATTGCATAATTTATTTAGGCACTAGGAAAAACTTTTATGAAAATTTGATTAAAATCGGTTAAATAAAATGGTCAAAATAAATTTTTAAAAATTTTACTAATTTTTTTCTCGGAAAGTTGGCAACACTGTATTTTGTTAAAATTACATAAATTATATGAATACTAGGAGAATCTTTTGTCAAAATTTGAGTAAAATCGGTTGAATAACATGGTCATAATAAAAATTTTAAAACTTTGGTAATTTTTTTCTCGGAAAGTTGGCAACACTGAATATTAATAAAATTATGTAATTAATGGGAGCATTAGGGAAATCTTTTCTGAAAGTTTGATCAAAATCGGATAAATAACGTAGCCAATATGAATTTTTAAAAACTATAGTAATTTTTTTCTCGGAAAGTTGGCATCACTGGAAAAAAACAAAATCACATGACCATCTTGGGCACTAGACAAATTTATCCTGAAAATTTCATTAAAATCGGTTGAACCGTCTAGGAGGAGTTGCGCCCACAAAATTTTGACTTACGACCGAGCGAGCGAGCGAGCTGACGACGCACATCCATACACCCACATAAACTAAGTTCAGATTCGTCATCTACAGGCTATATGAAGGATTTCTATACAATTTTTTTTTTTTTTTTGAAAATGTTACAGACACCGTACCAAACACTATACTACTTTTTCCTTGCAGTCAAAGTAGTAAAAATAATATGCAATGATTATAGAGGTATACTCTTTGACAAAATAATTTCAATAACGTTTAAACTTAAAAATTTAATGAATTACGGTCGAATTTCGATCACTGGGCGACCACTAGTGGATTTTTAATTAATGAAAACCAAATTTTATTCAACTCACTGCCCTCTCAGTGATTTATGTTATTCTTTTCTTTATTAATCTGTTGCTAATTGGTCTAGCAATTATCTAGATGAATTAATATTAGCAGTAGATTAATTAGAGAAGAAAAAGAATAACAAAAATCACTGTGAGGACGCGCTGAGTTGAATAAAATTTGGTTCTCGCTGAGCTCACAACAGAAATTAAATATTATTTCTGGTATTAAAACTTTCTACCACTGATATTGTCTGGGTCTGAGTGGTTCGAAACCCACTATAAGCAGTAGGTTCCTTGCTTGACTGTGTGCTCGCAACATTCACAATGCAAGACAAAATTGTTAAGACATTAATTATGTTCAGCTTCTCGAGCATGTTCTACCTAGGAATTACAAAAATTGATGATGATAATAATTTATGGAATGCTATCTATATATTTTTTTTGTTCTCTACGTATTTTTGTTGATACAATTAATTGTTTACTTACTTTAACTGACTTTTATTTTTCTGGTTACCTAATAATTCAATTTTTGCAAATAGAAATAAATAATAATTATTGTAATATTTCAGGATTCCGATATGCATCGCAGCCCTCATCTAGTTCCCTACAGTAAAGTAGACGATGCGATTAAAAAGGCAAATCGTGATACAGCATCGGAAACCGTTCGAACTCTGTTAGTATACGGTTATAATCTTGATCCACCAACGGGCGAACAACAAGAATCTTTACTCGCCGATGCATTACGTCTACGGAATACATCGTTCCGTACCTATCGTGCCGAGAAGAATTACGCGGTCAGTTCGGGTAAATGGTATTTTGAATTCGAAATACTTACTGCGGGCCCGATGCGAGTTGGTTGGACGAAAGCTGATTGTGCACCAGGATGTATGCTAGGTACCGATGAGAATTCGTGGGCGTTTGATGGCTATAATGTAAGTTTCCAATTTTTTTTATTATTATTTATTTTTGTATTTGTGACTTGGAACAGAAAAAGGGATTTTATCTTCACTCTTTGAGGAGTACAAAATTTTGAATAATATTATCGGCACTCTAAAAAAAAATTATAAACCATGAGACATTATGATGCCGAGTATTTCTAGGTTATAATTACTCAACTGCTGTAATTTTAACATAATTGTTTCGAAATACATAATATACATTATGTAATATGATATTACCAACAGAATGGAAAAGTACATATGCAGTTTTGTTAGTAAAGTCTCTTTTATTAAAATAGAACTTTAGTAAATTTGCTGTCGAGAATAGGTAAAATTTGTTTAGTGCTATAATATTATTGTTGGTATAATTATTACATACATTTCTAAATTTATCATAAAGGATGTATTTTGAAATGTATGAATTACACTTAAAATATTTTATTAGTATTATCACACAAAATATGTACTAAGTTTCATTGTTTTCATGAATTATTATAGATATTAATATGCAAGCGATAATTTTACATAATTTAAGAAGTTATAATTTTACATTAAGTATGTGATGCAATTTACAGAAATTTACTTATTAGGTAGGTCATTTTTACTTACTCTATGTGATTATTATGAATTATGTACAAAATTACATAATTTTGAGCTTAGAAATATAGAAATGAAATTACAGATTTTTATAGTAAAATGTTACCACTATTTTTCTATAATTTCGCTATTTTTTTTATAGTGTATGTATTTTTACCTGCATATTCAATTCTATATTTTATTTATTTTTAACGAATTTGTCTTGTGACCTTCACAAATATTTTCAACAATACAATTAATATTCAACCAATCAAGTCTGTGCGACTTTATACCAGACGACACGAAATATTTCTGTAATTAGTTTACGTAAAATGGCTGTTTTCTGTGATACACGATATTTCACAAATATATTTTGAAAATGAAGTTCCTTTTTCTGTGACAGGTCATATTTAAAGAGATTAGTGGCAAGAATTATGATGAATTATTTAATTTATCAAGTTTTTCTAAGTAATTAATTTATGACATGATTTTGAAAATATCATTCAGATTATGTAGCAGTAAAAAACATTTTTCCATTAGAAAAAATTAAATATGAAAACACCTGTAATTCTTACTGTCATAATTATAATTGCGCTAAGATTTTTGAAATATCGTAATTGAATTCTCTGTATAATTTCGTATTTTATTAATAATACAAGTCTTGCTGGACGAATAATATTAATTTAAAAACTAAATATATTGATATATAATTTACAATGGGCAATCAGGTAACAAAAATACATGCTGGTACGGTTGAAGTATTCGGTCATAAATACAAAGTTGGCGATGTCATCGGATGCTTTCTAGATGTTACAGATAAAAATATCAGTGAGTGAGCTCTGCCCCTATATAATCTATAATAGATACACCCATGTCTATTTCTTGTCTCTGTTGTTTTTCTTTTTCAATTTTCTGTTAGTTTACGAAATATATGTATATCTTTTTCTTTAATATTTGTGTGTGTGTTTTTTGTAAATAGAAAAAAAAGTCACTGTATTTTTTTTAATGAGAAATATGTCTTCACTGTTTTTTTTTTGAGAACCATGCACAGTTAAATATTTAATATAAGGTTCTCTCCTACCATTAAATTAGTTTACATATTATGAATTTAAATTTTTGAGAATAATATACGAAAATATTTTGGTGAGAATCTTTTATTTTTATGTACCAAATAAATCGATATCGCCAATAATGAAAATTATAAAAGTAATTAGTTTTGTTTTGACATCGATGTCAAAATGGAAACATTAAAATATATAATAAATTTGTAAACTACAAAATTTAATTAAAAGGGTGTAATACCTAAAAAAGTTGACTAACTTTATGAATTTTTTTCTGTGAAACTATGAAAGTTATCAAACCGCGATTTTTTGTGAGTGGAAGAACAGATTTTGAACTTCTTTCAGAAATTTTTATTTTTACTTTTGTTGGAAATCATCCGAGTTCTAATCCTTTCTTTGAAGCTTTGCAAAACCGAACGGGTGTGCTGGTAACTTGCTTTATTCATCTGAAACAAAAATCAAAAGATACTTTTAAAGTATGATATATTATCTGTTGTTCCGAATGAATATTTGTTGAAAAAAAACCAGATAATATATCATACTTCAATGGTTCCTTTTAATGTTTGTTTGAGATGAACAGGGAAGGAGTTGTCATTGTTACCGTACAGCCGTCCTGTTATACAGAGCTTCGAAGGATTAGAACTCGGACGATTTCCAACAAAAGTAAAATTTAAAATTCCTGCACGCAGTTCAAAGTCTATTCTTTCACCCCTAGAAAACCGCGGTTTGATATCTTTTATAGTTTCGCAGAAAAAAATTCATAAGCGTAATCGATTTTTTTTTAGGTCGAGGAAATTCATTCTTCGGTTTTTGGCGATATCGATTGTTTGAAATTTTATACAATATGTGTTTATGTTCTTTTTTATAAATGTATAAATTAAATATGTTTCTACTGATTTGTGATCGTACGGTGATGGTAATTGGTGGATGAATGGTGGTATGATTTGTAGGAAGAAAAAGTTTATTGCGGCACAGCCGAGTCGTTTGGTAAACAATGGCAAGTCAACGATGTTGTCGGCGTATTTCTCGATCTAATTGATCATACCATCAGTAAGATCATTTTGTTTCTGCAACTCACATTACTTTCATTATTATTAGCTAATTATTTGCTGTTCGTTTTTTTATATATAACGCTTATATTTCAATTCAAACAAATGCCACTTGTTACGATCAAATCTTAATGTACTTAAATATTGATTATATAGAATTATACTGGATAATATAACAAGCTTATATGATGTATCTTGAAAGATAAACAAAGATTAATATATTAATTTAAAAAATTACTGCGCGAACATCTTAACTTTCAACATAGTAAAATATTTTTCAGAACTGATTGTATTAATATAAAAACAGTTTTAGGATAAAATTGTGTTAGTTAACAATAATTAACTTAATTAATTCGTAAAGGAATTAAATTATTGCATTATTATTTGATCGTCAGATTATCTATAAAGAAATAATTTTTAATTAGCAATGTATTTACAAGAAGCAAATAAATACATTAATTAAACTAAAACATTTTTATAATTTAACACAAATATGGTAGCTATAATAGCCTTTTTTTGGCCAGAGCAACAATGCTTATTAATTTATCGATTTAAAACTAAAACATGTAGACTTTGATTTTTAATTAACAGATAATTGATATTCCATTAATTGCCTTCACTGTTTTGTAAAATAATTACTATAAATATTATCTACTTATAAATAAATAATAGACAATACTATAACACGCTTGTTTTTTAATATTTTTGCACGAATGTTTTTATTTCATCTAGTACTTCTAAATCTTGTAACTTTTTCAATAAATGAATAAATACAAATTTTGTAATTTTCATATTAGGTTTTTCGTTGAACGGCGAACTTTTAATGGACGCATTAGGTGGCGAAACGTCTTTTGCTGATGTTCAAGGTGATAATTTTGTGCCAGCATTCACGCTAGGTGTTGGCCAAAAAGCAAAACTGACATTCGGTCAAGATGTCACCCAATTGAAATATTTTACAACTTGCGGTCTGCAAGAAGGCTACGAACCATTCTGCGTGTACGTATATATATATAGTAATTCGTACGAAATTTTATCGTTTTTATTAATATTAATTTATTTTTTGTACAGTAATATGAAACGACCCGTGACATTTTGGTACACGAAAGATCAACCAATTTTTGAAAATACCGACGATATGCCAGATACGAAAATTGATGTTACACGTATTTTAGGTATACCTATTTTTTGTTTTACTTACTATGAATACAATTAGAGTTGTAAATTTTATAAAGTGGTAATGTAATATAGTCGCGACAAGATAAAAAAATAGGTACGTCATAATCACGTGATAAAACTTAACAACATGAAACTCACTAATGAACAAAATTAATTTTATTCTATTTTACATATAATGAACTAAATCTTCTTGAAACTATTTACATATGTTATTTTAATAAAATTAAAATGTAATATATACAAATATATCGTATATTATTGGATTTTTTTATCGAAATCAACTTATTTATTTTTTCCTATATTTGGCAGCATTGATTTTCAATTTCAAAAGTCACAGTACGTTTATATTAGTTCATTTGACGTTATATTTTGAATGTGTATTTTTGTAATTTATTATGGCAAAAAGATGGTTTAGGCGATGTCAACAGTTAGTTGGCAATTTAATTTCATATTTTGAACAAGAAAAGGAAAATAATGGGCTATTAATGCCCCTGTCTGCTGTACGCGAGAAGCTCATATAAACATAGTTGTGAGTGACGTTATTTGCCTAGGGACAAAAATTGATGACGTCCCTATCTTTTTATCTTGTCGCCACTATAGCTATTATATTATTGGTTTTTATAGCTGGTTCCGATACTCCGCCATGTCTAAAAATCAGTCATAACACCTTTGAAACAATGGAAAAAGCGAATTGGGAATTCTTAAGACTTAGTTTGCCCGTGATATGTCAGTCTACATTTATCGAGTACGTATATCAATTTGAAATCAAATGAAATTCCGTCTAATACTTTTATATAAATAACACAATAGAGAAACTGAGAAAATGCGACGATGGCAGGAAATCAAAATTCGTCAGCATCGTTTAAAAGTCGAGGCCGATCAGCATTCACCGCCGAATCCAAATATTGAACATATGATCAAAAGTGGTTTCTCGATGAGCGATATTAAGGGCCTGCATCGTAACTATTCGGAGGACGGGGTTGAAGCTGATGAAATTATGAAGCATGATGTTTCACCGAAAATGAAAAGTAAACTGCCATCGCGACCACCTAGGAAAGGATCGCTGTCGAGAAATATGTCGCAATATGATATGGAAAATGGTAATTATCTATTTGGAAATTTTTGTATTTATACTAAACTAGCTTTTGTCTAAAATGAATAATTGGTTATATTGTACAGGTTTGGATGTACCTATGAGCAAATCAATGCTTCGTTCAAATAGCGAATTAGATATGAATCGTTATATGGAAAATGGTTTACCGAATAATGTTGATAAAGTTGAAGATAAGAAAAAACGTGGACGTTCACCATTTAGGTATTTATCAATTAATTATATTATTTTGTATTTATTAATTATCTTTATTATTTTTTTATACATTTTTATTAATTATGTAACTATAAAAAAATGTTTATTTCTTTGAAATATATTATTGGATGGGCTTTTGAGGAACTTATTAATAAGATACAATCTTAATTATTTAAAAAATATATTGGACGTTTCGACTATTAAATTTGATACAAGTCATCATCAGCAAATAAATCAAGTTTGGAGAATTTTATAATGTATTAAAATCCTCCAAACTTGATTTAATTGCTGATGATGACTTGTATCAAATTTAAAAGTCGAAACGTCCAATATATTTTTTAAATAATTAAGATTGTATCTTATTAATAAGTTCCTCAAAAGCCCATCCAATAATATATTACCAAAGGAACACCATTGAAGAATTGTTCTTTGAAATAATACAATTGAGGTATAGCTTGGCTAAGCCATATTTAAAAACAATAACGCGTTTTTTGACATTTTTTTGGGGTTTTTTATTGCTATACTAGCCAGGTTTCGCCAAGTATACACAGTTAATTTGTCTATTTTTTCAAATTATATAAAAGTTAAATAAAAAATTAATACAAAGCCCCCTTAAGCGATAGGCTAGACACATAACGTAACCGCATTGCACAAACTCTACCAAACAACCGTAACAATTTAATTTAATGTATGTGTAACACATATTGTACATAAATTTTATGTTTCTGTACTCCTCCATAAGAACTTTAATATATAGATATATTAATTTTTTCTATATTATGTGTATCAAATAAATTAATTATATAATTATTTTAATTTTTAAATATGTTGTAAATTTTGTGTTATTCGCTTAGATTTTTCTCTCGTAAACGCGAGCAAAGTGGTGACCGAAAAGACAAAAAAGGTAAAACACCCGAACCACATTCACCCGAACGCGTCAAACCACTAGGGCTGAGTCCAACATCGTCGCCCCTTGCACGAAATCCAACCGTTCGTATCTCGACGAACGATTTGAAAATTCAACCGCCTTCGATACCAGATCGTTCGCAGAAACAATTAACCGTGCCAACGGCCACCGGTCTCGAATCGATTGGCAATGAAAT
Source organism: Clivina fossor (assembly GCA_963966155.1). Classification (NCBI taxonomy): domain Eukaryota; kingdom Metazoa; phylum Arthropoda; class Insecta; order Coleoptera; family Carabidae; genus Clivina; species Clivina fossor. The sequence goes on from OZ014560.1 coordinate 2,492,850, forward strand.
CTTCGACGCCGATTGTCTGAAACTAATCAACGAATACTTTTACGGTGTTCGTATCTTTCCCGGTCAGGATCCCACACATGTTTATGTCGGTTGGGTGACGACACAGTATCATTTGCATAGTAAAGAATTTAATCAATCGAAAGTACGAAAAACCAACGTTGTACTGCTTGATGAATATGAGCGTACGATCGGCAGGTATGTGAAAAGGAAATTTGTTAAGCCCATGTCCCACTATAAAATTTTTTATAAAAGTTTTTATAAACAGAATTTGGACAGTGTGACAGCGCGTAAGTTTTATAAAAATAACGTCACGGTAAAATATTTTTATGGTGTGTCTATTTTAATGACGTCACGTAAAATGTTTTTATAAAAACTTCTGAAATAGAACCGTTTCTATAATTTTGACGAAAATAAGCATTTGATTGGATGTTCAACGGCCCGTCAAACTTCTAGAGATTTGAATTGCCGTGCGAAACTTCTAAACAAAACATATCCAATTAAACCTATGGTAACCGCACTCACTAGTAAATGCTGGTTTGTATTTAAACTTTCCATGATAAAAAATAATAAAATACCACAGTTTTTCAAAAGTTCTTAAAGTTTTAAGGACCAACCTTTTAAACACCAATCTCACAACATCAATATCACTTTTCAGTATTGCATCAAACAGCTGATCAGGTTTTTATAAAAACTTTTACCAAATACTTGACAGTGGGACATACCTTAAAAATATTTTTAAAAAGTTTTTATAAAATTTTTTATAGTGGGACATGGGCTTTAAAAAGAAAATGAGATCCCATATATATTTTAATTGGATTTTTGTTGTTGTTTGTAGTGTGGATCGTCAGTCGTGTTATATGGTTCGTGCTGATGAACTTTATAATGAAGTAACGCAAGATGCATCGGGTAAAGGTGCCAGTCAAGGTATGTTTGTTGGTTGTTTTGCTGATGCAGCAACCGGCTGGATATCATTCACATGCGAAGGGAAAGAAACTAGCCACAAGTGGAAGGTAATCATTTTATTCTCTTTCTATTTCACTAAAAAGCGTTTAGGGTCAAAATGGATGAAGCTTTGCTAAAAAATTCCAAAAAATATGAGAAATATGGAAGTTTTTGGCAAAGTTTTATCCATGTTGGAGCTGAGGCCCATCATCGACAGTTTGATCGCGTTTAGTTTAAATATTGTAATTTAATTAATAATCAAAGAAATTGAAAAAAGATAAATTAAACAACACGTGATTGTTTCACGAACATTTATTTCAATTTTGAGATGTATGTATCCAATGTTACACAGTGAATTTTTATTTTGAGTAGGAATTGAAGTATTGGTGTCAAAGATTAAGTCCAATTTATAATTGAATTTTTATTTTGATTTCTGGTGACTAGTTTCGGTAAAATACCGTCTTCAGGCCAACGTCTGATAGCTACAATTAGTTAAATTTCCACATGTGGTGAAAAATTGTTGCATGCTATAAAATCGATTGAAATATGTTTGTGGTAAGGTAATTTATAAATTTAAATAAATAAAATTACTTTTAAGTTGAATAATTGATTAATTATATGAAATATTCAATTTAGATGTCAAATAATAATATAAAAAATATAAAAATCTCAAGAAGTTCTTCAAAGATTTTGATATTTTTTATATTGACATCTAAATTGAATATTTCATATAATTCATCAATTATTCAACTTAAAAGTAATTTTATTTATTTAAATTTACAAATTACCTTACCACAGGTGGAATTTCAACTAATTGTAGGTATCAGACGTTGGCCTGAAGACGGTATTTTACCGAAACTAGTCGCCAGAAATCAAAATAAAAATTCAATTATAAATTGGACTTAATCTTTAACACCATTACTTCAATTCCTACTCAAAATAAATTTATTTCAATGTTTGTTACGTTCTTTCGAATATCATCGGACTAAATTTGTAGAAAGAAAATGAATAAACTGAATTAAATTTCCTCGGAACACATAAACCACGTGAAATAACTTGTCATGATTGTTTTTCTCCCTTCTTTCTTCTCTTCCAGTACATCTTCCATTCTTTCTCTATGTTGTTGTCCTCCTTTCTTCCGTCCATTTTGCTCCTGCCTCCTTTTTTGACTTTTCTTGCAAAATTACTGATCTTCTCTCTGAATTCTTCTCTTCTCTTCATCTATTTTCATTTCCTCCATGTCTTTTCTAACCTCTTTGTCAGTGTCCGTAGAAAGTCATTCTGTGTCTGTTATTTTTTCTATTTTTCGTGTAGATCTCCTTACTAATTATATTATAATTTAACTTATTAATTAACTCAATTCTAGATGGAACCAGCAACAAAACTCTTCCCGGCAATTTTCGTCGAAGCAACATCGAAAGAAATCCTACAAATTGAACTAGGTCGTACAAATACAACACTGCCGCTTTCAGCCGCTGTACTGCAAAATAGTGAACGTCACGTGGTACCACAATTTCCACCACGTCTTAAAGTCCAATGTCTCAAGCCGCATCAATGGGCACGTGTACCGAATCAAAGTCTACAGGTACACGCGTTGAAACTGTCCGATATACGTGGTTGGTCTATGCTCTGTGAAGATGCTATTTCTATGCTAGCACTTCATATACCCGAAGAAGATCGTTGCATCGATATACTCGAATTAATTGAAATGGATAAATTATTATTCTTCCATGCTCATACGTTGACTTTGTATGCTGCATTGTGTTACCAAGCAAATTATAGGTATGATATGTTTTCATTTTTTTTTTTTAATTAAAAACAAAAAGAAACAATAAATATTTAATGACTATTTGAAAATACCTTTTTGAATAAGTTTTTTTGTTGTTCATTTGTTGTTTTATTTTCCAATTCAACAATGAAGTTAGGGAATATAACTAAAGAAACAAACATTAATTACTATTTGTTGAAAAATATTTACTAATTCAATTTTTAATCATTTCAATAATAACAATATTAATTTTAATCTAAACTAAAACATTTTAGTTTTAACAATATTTATTTACTAGACAAAAAAGTTATAGAATTTGTTACAATTCAGTACAGAATTAATTCTAACAATAAATTATAATAAAATTGAAATTTTTGTGAAAAGCGTCTATTATATTATACCAGGACTTCGAACCGTTACAATTTTCGTTCCGGTTCAATTAAAACAATATCGGTTCGGTTCTGGTTTTCGTTCCGGCAAAAATAACGTTTTTCTTTTTCGGTTTTCGGTTCAGTTGCGAGTGATTAATTTTTAATTTTTTAAATGTATTAAAAACTTATTTTCCACCATAGTTTAGAACATTTTATTCCTACTTTTATAATAAGCATACTACATAAATTGATACATTAATGAATAATAATTATTAATTAATTAAAGGTATAATAATTAGAAGTTATTATTGGAAACTTATATAATTTGTATGTATATGTTTTAATGATATAATAATAAGATAACAATATGTTAACAACAAATTCTTGTATACATGATTTTTATTTATTTATAATTAGAAAAAATAAAAATTACGTCTAATTATTAAAATACTTTCCAATATATTTTCATTTAAACTATTTAAAGATTATTAAAAGCAAAGTTATCAAAAAATACACCTTCCTCAAAATGATTCCTAGTTTCATTTTCAATTTCAATAACAAAAAATAAAAAATGATTCAACATGTATTGAACCGAAATAAACCGATATCTTTTTAACAAACGAAGATTCGTTTAGGAGTATTTTATTTCTTATATAATTTAATTTTTTAGAGCCGCTCATGCATTATGCCATCATGTTGATCAGAAACAGTTGCTGTATGCAATCAGATCGGAATATATGTCCGGACCACTTCGACAAGGTTTCTACGATTTATTAATTGCCCTGCATCTCGAATCACATGCTACAACAATGTAAATAATAAAACTATTTCGTATTTATCCAGACAAATATTAATATTTTGAACATTTTTTTTTTAGGGAGGTCTGCAAGAATGAATATGTAATTCCACTAGGACAAGAATTAATCGATTTATATCAAGATTCCGAAATGGGACATAGTCTTAGAAGTTTACAATGTGAATCAGTTCGACCACAAATGAAAATGACCGATATTACGTAAGCATACAAATGATTTCGTTTAAAACATGTTTAGGTTAAAAATCTGTTAATTATTTTATATAAAAACGACGTTTCAACGGAGTTAATCGCTCGTTTTCCATCAGGTCAAAAAATTTATCAATAAATAAATTTTTGGCTTGATGAAGACAAGCGTTTAGCTTTCGTCGAAACGTCGTTTTTATATAAAATAATTAACAGAATTTTATTCTAAAGCAGTTTTTATATTAATACAATGAATTATGTAAAATATTTTACTATATTTCTCTGTATTTTTTTAGCGAAAACATTGAAAATATAAAAACTTTATATTCACCTTCATTTCCATTGGATGTCGTACGTCATTACGTAATGAGTGCATTAGCTGAAGCTGTTGAAACTAATCAAGTTCATAATAGAGATCCTATTGGTGGATCAAATGAAAATCTATTCTTGTAAGTTTTTTTTTTATATAGAATGAAATATTTATATACATTATCACCTAAAGGATGTCGCAGAAATTCATTTCATTCAATCAGTAGACATTCTACACTAATACGCTTATGGACCATGTGAAATAACTTCTCATGATTGGTTTTTCCTTTTTTCCTTCTCTTCCAGTACATCTTTCATTCTTTCTCGCATGTTGTTTCCATCTTTCTTCCATCCATTTTGCTCTTGTCGGTTTTTTTTTGCCTTTTCTTGAAAACCCTTGAATCCTCTGATCTTCTAACTGAATTCTTCTCTACTCTCCATCTATTTCCAGTTCTTCCATGTCTTTTCTGACCTCCTTGATCCATGTCAATACACATATTCATCTACATGTTTACATTAATAATAAAACAGTTTTCATGGAGAAACAAGAAAAATGAATATAAAAATATTTAATTTCCAGACCCTTACTTAAATTAACCGACCGACTTCTATTAGTTGGAATGGTAAGTGATAACGATATCGATAAAATATTGACAATGGTTCATCCTGAAACGTGGGATCAAACATTTGAAAAAGGTAAATAATTGTTTTTATAAATTATCTATTAGAAATTAAATTCGATCAAAATTGAAATGATTGCAGAGGGCAAAGATGAGCATCGTAAAGGTTTATTGCATATGAAAATGGCCGAAGGTGCTAAATTACAAATGTGTTATTTACTACATCATTTAAACGATATACAATTACGACATCGAGTTGAATCAACCATTTGCTTCAGTCACGATTTTGTTAACGATTTACAGACAGATCAGTTGCGTCGTTATATCGAAATTAAACAATCCGATTTGCCGTCGGCTGTTGCTGCTAAGAAAACTAAGGAATTTCGTTGTCCGCCTAAAGAACAAATGAATGCTATTTTAGGTAAGTAATTTAGGCCCGTATTCTCACCTCATTTATAAAAGTGATTTTTGCCAAAAGTGCTTTTGACGTTTACTTAAAATTATTTATTAAGCACTTTATAATAGTTTATTTAATTTTTATGATTAAAAATAGAAAAACTATTCATATTTGATCAAAAACAGAAGCAAAAAATTATTTCGAAATTAATGATAAAAGCACGTTTTCACGAAAAAGTGAGGTGGGAACACGGGCTTTAGATTTTTCTTTTATAAATAACTAAAGTTAAAAAAAAACACTTGATAAATTGTATAGGTTTTAAAAGTTTGGAAGAGGAAGAAAAAGAAAATTGTCCATGCGGTGATGATTTACGTGAACGATTAAATGGCTTCCATGAATCATTAATGTGTCATGTTTCTTTGAATGCATTACAAGAAGCTGAAAACGAAGAGGTAAGTTTTGAAAATTTGAAAGTTATAAATTTATTTTGTAGTTTAATTGCTTTATTCTGTGAAATCAACTAATTGATTATATAATTTTATGCTAGAACCAAGACCAGGACGCAGTCAAACCAAATCCAGTAAAACGTCTCTACAATTTTATCAATGCCGTCAAAGAATTAGAGGAAGAACCGAAAGAGGAACCCGAACCGGAAAAGAAAACACCGGAAGAAATATTTCGTAAAGTACTCATAGCTACGATCGTAGCATGGGCGGAAGAATCGCAAATCGAGACACCGAAATTAGTTCGCGAAATGTTTAGCTTATTGGTGCGACAATACGATAGTGTCGGTGAATTAATCCGGGCGTTGCAAAAAACTTACGTTATTAATGCAAAAACAAAGGATGATGTTGCACAAATGTGGGTTGGTTTAAGTCAAATTCGTGCTCTGTTACCCGTACAAATGTCGCAAGAAGAAGAACAACTTATGAGGGAACGTTTATGGTAAGAAATTGATTTTTATTATTAAACTAATAAAACGAAACATTCAGTTTCATAAGTTCGGAAATAAAAACTTGGAAAAGTCAGTTAGGATAGTTTTTGTAGCCTCTATATATTGAATTATTATTAATTACTCTGTTTTTGTTTATCGTCAAATTTTGCAATCAATTTTTTATCCACTTTACCGAACCAATTTCTTTTATACTTTGTATACATATTGACAATAAAATATTTCATTTTAAAATTTCCATATTCTTAATGAATTATATAAATTACTTTTCTATTTGAAAAACTGATTGTAAAATTTAATAAAGTCTTGAAAATGTAAAATAAAAATATATGAAAAGGATTTGTAAGTAACACGATTTTATTCAAAATTGCACTAGAAAGTAAAAAATATTTTTTAATATTACACAATATTATTTGGTCATTGAAATTGATTAAATAAAGTGAATAAAATTTACTATACTATGAATATATGAACGTTGTTTTGAACATATTAGTTATTACATATTTTAATGATTATATTTGTTTTAGGAAACTAGTTAACAATCACACTTTCTTCCAACATCCCGATTTAATTCGCATCTTACGTATACACGAGAACGTAATGGCTGTAATGATAAACACGTTAGGTCGTCGTTCGCAGGCACAATCTGACGCCAGTGCCCAGGCACAGCCGGGCGAGGGCGAAGTCGCCGGTAAAGAAAAAGATACATCGCACGAAATGGTCGTGGCTTGTTGCCGATTCCTGTGCTATTTCTGTCGTACCGGCCGTCAAAATCAGAAAGCTATGTTCGAACATTTCGATTTCCTTCTCGACAACAGTAACATTCTGTTAGCTCGGCCAAGTTTAAGAGGTTCAACCCCACTGGATGTTGCTTACTCATCGCTTATGGAAAATACCGAACTTGCTTTGGCATTGCGAGAACATTATCTAGAAAAAATCGCGATTTATTTGAGCCGATGTGGTTTGCAATCGAATTCGGAATTGATTGAGAAAGGTTATCCAGATTTAGGTTGGGATCCTGTTGAAGGCGAAAGATATTTGGATTTCTTGAGATTCTGTGTTTGGGTGAATGGGGAAAGTGTTGAAGAAAATGCTAATTTGGTTATTCGGCTTTTGATTCGACGTCCTGAATGCTTAGGTCCCGCTTTAAGAGGTGAAGGGGAAGGTTTACTCAGAGCTATCATTGATGCTAACAAGGTAATAATTCAAATAACACAAAACACATACAATGGAACCTCAATGCATCCATTTTTTTATGCAATACCGCAAAATAAATTTGAAACATTTAGAAAATTAAAAATTGTTATAATAGAATACTGGTAAAACTTTACTGAAGGCCCAGTGATTTTGCTGTATTCACGTTCGTTGAAGAACCAGTGACTCTCAAAATGTGTGACAAGACAAAATGAGATTTTAAATGTGTCTTAACGGTCTTTAAAAAAAAACTCCTACCTGAAACCTACCTACCAAACCTACCTTAACCTACCGGACTTCTTAACATAACATAACATAAGGAACAATCACACTTCTTAACATGATATAAGTCTTAACGGACGAAAATGATAAAATGGGGAAGTTTAGCGTATTTTTTTTATTTCTTTTTTTGGTTGGACTTGACTTAAAAAGTGATGTTTAATTTATCATTTTTCTCAAAGATGTCCAGATTGCCTAAAAAATGCAAAAACATGTGATGACGTCAGTAATGCCTTCGCAAAACTTATGTCGATTTCTGAATCAGACGCACATGTATTGCCATGGTTACGGGTACAAGCTATTGGCTGGGCGTAACCGAATCAACAAAAATCAACATTTACTATGACATACGTTTTCAAAATAATATCTCACCAACTGTTCTGCGCTTGCGCACAATAGGCTTGTGACGTCACTAATGTCCTTACAAAAATTGTTAATAACAAATAAATGAAACAATTATTAAAAATTTTAATGGCAGTTTCTGTTATTATTTTATATATATATATTTGAGAAAAAATAATTTTAGACGCAACTTCAATCACGCTAAACTTCCCCATTACTAATGAAACATTTTGAGGTTCACTGGTTTTTATACACCAAATATGGGCGTTCCGATACTCACGCATGCGCAAATCTGGTTTTTTTCAATATTTGTGAATACAGCAACATCAGTGGGCCTTCAGTAAAGTTCAGCCAGAATACTTATTTACATTCATATATTTGTTATTATTAATAAATTGGTTATGAATTTTCATATTTGCTTGAAATCGATTTCAATCTAAATTGTACAAAATTATTTTTAAAATAATGTATAGTAATATATATAATAAGTTAAAAATTGTTCATGTTAAAATATATATTTATTGATTTTCGACCAAATATTGTAACCGTTTTCAAATAGTATATTATAAAGTAAAGCACAGGTGCTGTATTTATCATTTTTATTTCCCATCTTCTTCAGAAAGGATGCATCGAGGTTCTACTGCAATTTTATACAAAATTGTTGACTTTATTAGCGTGGTGAATGACAAAAACACACAATTAGTATTTGAAAGTACAAAAGTATTTTATTGAAGACAAAACTGAATAACATTAGCACGTTGACATTTCATTACAAAGTACTTGGGTTATTTTACAGTGCTGCCAGCCTAGTGTTGGCGCCAATTTAAATCATGCATCGTATGAAAATTAACTATTATATATATATATATATATATATATATATATATATATATATATATATATCTTAATTTGTAACAGATGTCTGAAAGAATAGCGGATCGACGTAAAATGATGGACGAAGCCGAAGGCACAGTAAATATGCAGCAATTTACGCATCCGCTTCCGGAAAGCGACGAAGATGAAGACTACATTGATACGGGTGCAGCCATCTTGAACTTCTATTGTACTCTGGTAGATTTACTAGGTCGTTGTGCACCCGATGCGGCTGTAATTGCATTGGGCAAGAATGAATCACTGAGAGCGCGTGCTATCTTACGTTCTCTGGTCCCCTTAGAAGATCTACAAGGCGTTCTTAGTTTGCGATTTGCATTACAAACACCTGCTGCAGGTGAAGAACGTCCCAAGTCAGATGTGCCCAGTGGTCTTATACCAGGACATAAACAATCGATTGTACTGTTTTTGGAACGCGTTTATGGTATTGAAACGCAAGAACTTTTCTTTAGATTGCTTGAAGAAGCATTCTTGCCTGATCTCCGATGTGCTACTATGCTGGATAGAGTACGTTAAGGTATTTTAATTGAATGATTGATAAATAAATATTGTATATTTTTTTTTAGAATGATGGTTCTGAAAGTGACATGGCTTTAAGCATGAATCGTTATATTGGTAATTCTATCTTACCATTACTGATTCAACATAGTCAATTCTACAATGAAGCCGAGAACTATGCCAGTTTATTAGACGCCACTTTACATACTGTTTATAGGTAAATAACCTTCACATTATTCCGATTACATGTTTTGTTTACTATAAAAAAAGATATATAATTTGTTTTTCGAAATATAAAAGGTTTTGTTTCTTATACTAATAATTTGCATTTGTTAAGATGGTTTTTCTACATAACTACTGGTAAATAAAGGGTTAATGAAATAAATTTCTATTTATTTTTTGTTAATTATAATTTGAAAATAAAATTATTTTACAAACAATTTATGTAAAATTATTGTTGTAACAATTAATATTATTATTGGAATTTTATTGTTATGGCATAAAAATAAATTTGATTAAATTTTGTTTAGATTATCAAAGAATCGAATGTTAACAAAAGGTCAGCGTGAAGCAGTGTCCGATTTCTTGGTAGCTTTAACCAGTCAATTGCAACCATCAATGTTATTGAAATTATTAAGAAAATTGACGGTTGATGTGTCTAAATTATCTGAATATACTACAGTAGCACTTCGGGTAAGTTAAATTGGACATTAAATCAAAAGACTATTTCAATTTTGCCTTTTTTCTTGTTTCTGATACAAAAATTATATTAACTTTTCTTTTTTAAATGAAATAATAATTTATGAAATTTTCTGAATCAGATTTAGAGTCGAATAAAAATTCGAAGTTATAGTCACTCGAAAGATTTTTTTTTATCTCCAAATTTCTACATTAAAGATTTTATAATTGCATTTATTTTAATAATCAATAAAAGTAGCTAATTTCTTCAAATATAAAGTTTTTCATGTTACGATTGCAGATTAAATTTACATAATTTTTAAATTTAAAATATTTTCTAGTTATTGACAAACCACTATGAACGTTGTGCTAAATATTATGGTTCAACATCCGGACAAGGTTTATACGGTGCTGCATCCGATGAAGAAAAACGATTAACAATGATGTTATTCTCGAATATATTCGATTCTTTAGCTAAAATGGAATATGATCCCGAATTGTTTGGCAAGGCTCTGCCGTGTTTGATTGCTATTGGTAAATCTATCGCATTTTTCTTTATTTTCATGGTTTTTTTTTTATTAAACGAATTAATTTCTAGGTTGCGCACTTCCGCCGGATTATTCACTCTCGAAGAACTACGACGATGAATGGTATGGAAGAGGAACAACTTCTGGTCCCGATGGACCTTACGATCCCCAACCAATTAACACATCAAACGTACAATTAAATAACGATTTGAATGTCATTGTACAGAAGTTCTCCGAACATTATCATGACGCATGGGCGTCTAGAAAATTAGAAAATGGTTGGACGTACGGTGAAAGTTGGTCGGATCTTAATAAAACGCATCCGAGATTGAAACCCTACAATTTGCTGAATGATTACGAAAAGGAACGCTACAAGGAACCAGTTCGTGAATCATTGAAGGCACTGCTAGCGATTGGCTGGTCGGTTGAACATACCGAAGTTGATTTGCCCTCGTCGAATCGTAATTCGACGCGTCGACGATCGAAACAGGACGATTCGGCTTCACCATTCAATTACAATCCGCATCCGGTTGATATGACCAATTTGACGCTGTCGCGTGAAATGCAAAATATGGCCGAACGTATGGCGGAAAATGCTCACGATATTTGGGCTAAGAAGAAGAGAGAAGAACTTGCCACTTGTGGTGGCGGTGTGCATCCGCAACTTGTCCCGTATGATTTACTCACCGATAAAGAAAAACGAAAGGACAGGGAACGTTCGCAGGAGTTTTTGAAATATTTACAGTATCAAGGATATAAATTACATAGGTAAGTAAAAATAGTCTTCTTTCTTCGATTTTGGCCGATTATGGACCACGTGAAATAACTTCTTATGATTATTTTTCTCCCTTTCTTCTCTTTCATTCTTTCTTCATGTTGTTTCCTTCTTTTGTCCGTTTTAATAATAAATGTCACGTAAGTAACAAAATAACCTATAAAAACAATGTTTAACGTTAGTTCACACGGTTCTAATTGCTATATTCAGACACGTAGCTCAAATACAAAACATGTTGAAGTTAATATTGAATTTATTCGTTTAATAAAACTTATTTATTGTATCTGACTGTTCGGAAAATTACATAATGAATGTTGAATTAATAATTCAATAATTTATTTAATATTATTAATTGATTTATATAAAATAAAAATAGTATATTTTTTAACTGGCTCTATTTTCTACAAAAACGATTATTATTGTACCGAAAAAATACCTAAGTAATTATGTGATTGTGTGACTGGCTCTATTGGAAAATAGAGAAAAAAACACATTTTTTCCTTTTTTTAAAATACGAAAAAGTTCAAAAAAAAATATATATTATTCTACATAGGATATTATATCTCAGGTATTTTTTCGGTACCTTTAAGATCGGCTCGATAGAAAATAGAGCCAGTTAATTGCAACCATCAATGTTATTGAAATTATTAAGAAAATTGACGGTTGATGTGTCTAAATTATCTGAATATACTACAGTAGCACTTCGGGTAAGTCAATTTCGACTTTTTTTCTTGTTTCTGATACAATGAAATGAAATAATAATTTATGAAATTTTCTGAAACAGATTTAGAGTCGAAGTCGCAATCGAATGCAATAAAAATTCGAAAAATATGAAAAATACGAAAAAGTTCAAAAAAATATATATTATTTTACATAGGATATTATATCTCAGGTATTTTTTCGGTACCTTTAAGATCGGCTCGATAGAAAATAGAGCCAGTTAAAAAATATACTATTTTTTATTTTATATAAATCAATTAATAATATTAAATTTATTATTGAATTATTAATTCAACATTCATTATGTAATTTTCCGAACAGTCAGTTACAATAAATAAGTTGTATTAAACGAATAAATTCAATATTAACTTCAACATGTTTTGTATTTGAGCTACCTGTCTGAACATTGCAATTAGAACCGTGTGAATTTACGTTAAAAAACACAATCTAAACGAAACGTTGACTTAGTAGATAATAAACACATGACTGAATTCTGTCAATTACTAATTATTTATTAAAAATAATTTCTACATAATTAATTATGAATATATTTTATTGAAATTTAGACCATCTCGCGGCACACAAAACGAGAACGAACAAGTTTCAGCTGCAGCTCAAGTTGAACTACGCTTCGCTTACAGTCTGCTCGAGAAACTCATCCAATATCTCGATCGTGCAACCATCAACATGAAACTACTGAAACCCTCAACCATATTCAGTAGACGTTCATCATTTAAGACATCTACGCGCGATATCAAATTCTTCTCGAAAGTCGTGCTACCGCTTATGGAGAAATACTTTTCGACGCATAAAAACTATTTTATCGCTGTTGCAACGGCGACAAACAATATCGGTGCGGCTAGTTTGAAAGAGAAAGAAATGGTAGCGGCATTATTCTGTAAATTAGCGAGTTTGTTACGAAGTCGTTTGGCTGCATTTGGTTCGGACGTGCGAATCACGGTGCGATGTCTGCAAGTACTTGTTAAAGGTATCGATGCTCGATCGCTTGTTAAAAATTGTCCCGAATTTATTCGAACATCTATGCTTACGTTCTTTAATAATACATCCGATGATTTGGGACATACTATATTTAATCTTCAAGAGGTAAATTTTTCAAATGTTTATTTTTTTTAGTTAATCAAATTCTGATTTTTTAATAGGGTAAATATAGTCATCTTCGTGGTACACATTTGAAGACTTCCACATCGTTATTCTACGTAAATGGTGTTATATTGCCTGTGTTAACGGCCATGTTTGATCATCTTGCCAGTTGTGAATATGGGAATGATTTGCTACGTAAGTTCTAAATTTATTATTTTCTTTGAAATTAATCATAATAATTATTTGTAATATCATATTATGTAATGTTTAGTTCTGATATTATGTATTTGTTAAACAATTATGTTAAAATTACAGCAGTTGAGTAATTATAATCTAGAAATACTGGACATTACATAGTATCTCATGGTTTGTAGGTAAAATTACATAATTTTTTTTTAGTTTATATAAAAATAAATTAACATATTCTACTTATATATATATATATATATATATATATATATATATATATATATATAAAAATAATTTTTTTTGATTGTTTTATAATTGTTACAGTGGATGAAATTCAAGTGGCATCTTATAAAATTTTAGCTTCATTATATACATTAGGAACAGATCCAACTTTGACTCACGAAAGAAAATATTTAAAAACCGAAATCGAACGTCATAAACCAGCATTAGGTAATTAGCAAAATTTATAAATAATTAGTAATTGACGGAATTCAGTCTTTGTAGGCAATAGAGATTGCCGAAACGTTGACTTAGTAGATAATAAAAGACTGATGAATTCCGTCGATTATTTATTAAATATTGACAGTCGACTATTTTTACAATTTATTACAAACAATATTAGAAAAATAAATTTGAAAATTCTATCTTAGGTTCCTGTCTGGGTGCATTCGGTTCAACATTTCCCGTTGCCTATTTAGAGCCGTCTCAAAACAAGCACAATCAATATTCATTACTAAATCGTATCGCAGATCATTCGCTCGAAGCTCAAGATATTATGACGCGAATGGAAAGCTCAATGCCGACATTGGAAACAATTCTATCCGAAGTTGATCAATTCGTCGAAAGCGATAAAACGTACACGGAATCACCGCATATTATCGATGTTATACTGCCAATGTTATGCTCGTATTTACCGTACTGGTGGTCGCAAGGACCTGATAATGTCAGTCCAACCGGAGGGTATGTGTAATTTTTGTTTCGGAATTGGACCAGTTGCTAGTTTACTTTAGTAGCTTAGATAATTTTATTGATAGCTCTAGCTGCGTAGCTAAAATGTAAAGCTACATATTAGCTAATGTCCATAGTTTATTTCTCATAATTAATAGTTAGTTTTTTCTGGCTTATTATATATAATTATATGAAAATATGTAATAGTTTAAAGATTAATAGATACTTCAAGAGTAGATTAAGGCTGCAATGCACTCTTTTAACGACCAATATATCCAGTTCCGAATAAGATTGAAATAATTAATCATAGAATAAACGTATATTTTTGCATTATATTTTATTACAGTTAATTATTCCAATTTTACAAATAAAAAAGTTGTACTTTTATAAATTTTGAAAGAGTAGCTGTAGTTACTTTGTTAATTATAATATTTAATAATAATAATACTTTCTATACAGTACACACGTAACGATGGTAACAGCCGAGCATATGAATCAACTGTTAAAGAATGTCTTAAAACTAATCAAGAAGAATATTGGTAATGAGAATTCTCCGTGGATGACACGTATTGCAGCTTATACACAACAAATTATTATCAATAGTAGCGAAGAATTATTGAAAGATCCATTCCTACCGCTTGCTGAACGTGTTAAGAAACGAACCGAAGCGATGTTCCATAAAGAAGAGAGCTTACGTGGTTTTATTAAGAGTTCCACCGATGATACGTCACAGGTATTTTCATCATCATTTTAAAACTTAATTTAATACTATTATTAGCATTAAAATTATTATTATTGTCGATAAAATAAAAGTTGTATGTTTGGAAAGAAATGTTTGACTTGAATTTAAATAATTTGTGTAAATTTTATGTAATCACATACTCATAAAGCGTGTGTCACAGACTCTTTTATTTAACCAGAAATTAATGTACGCTAATTATTCTTTGTCTATATTCACAATTAATTTATTTTTCATCAAACGTTTATCAGACATTCATTCAAGATAGCCAAATAATCTTAACTGTCGTATGCCCGTTTTACACGACGCAACTTTCTGTGGGATTTTCCTGCGCAACAAAATTGCACAAGAAAATTGCTCGTGTAATACAGAAATTGCACAAGCAATTTTGTCGCGGCGACAAGTTGCACGGATTAGAACACGCTGTAATTTAATTGCATGGCCTTGCAATTTCTAGTTACTTTTTAGTAACTTTCAGTCCTACCAACTTTTATTATGAAAGGCACAATACCAGTATTTTTTTATTTATATTTGATTTTCCTATGAGGTGTGTCATACATTAAAAAAATAAATTACAATAAAAATTATTTATTTATTTTATATATTTCGTGTGTTTATTTTGAAGGCTATACAGTTATGATATATTTTGACGTTTAGTTATTTTTTTAATTATTTGGCATCTTGGAATGAAATAACCAAAATCGCAGTGCAATTTTCTTGCATTGTGTAAAACATACATATATTTTCGTAATAAAGTTTTTTTACTCATCGTACACCGTATTGTTCGGAACTTGAATCTTTTTAGTAATAACCACATTCCTCATTCAAAAATATCTCCACAACAGTCACCTCTCGTTTTATGTTATTAAAACATCTAATATTTGTTAACCTAACCTAATAAATTGTTCCGATATATGACTATAATAAAAGTAAAATATTTTGTCTTAGATTGAAGCTCAGATACAGGAAGATTGGCAACTTCTCGTCCGCGATATCTATTCATTTTATCCGCTTCTAATCAAATACGTCGACTTGCAACGTAATCATTGGTTACGTCAGAACGATCCGGATGCCGAAGAACTCTATAATTACGTTGCGGAAATATTTAATATCTGGTCAAAATCTCAGTACTTTTTGCGCGAAGAACAGAACTTTATATCGGCGAATGAAATCGACAATATGGTACTTATAATGCCGACAGCGAGTAGACGTTCAGCGGTGCCGGAAGGCGGTGGTACGCCAACCGTTGGCAAGGTAAAACCATTTCGAATTGCAAATCTTTTAACTTAGTAATATTTATAAATTATCTATCGTAACAGAAAAAGAAAAAGCATCGCGATAAGAAACGTGATAAGGACAAAGAAATTCAAGCAAGTTTAATGGTTGCATGCTTGAAACGGTTATTACCCGTTGGTTTAAATTTGTTTGCTGGTCGTGAACAGGAGTTGGTTCAACATTGTAAAGATCGATTCTTAAAGGTAAACGCATCTTATTTGCTTGTTTAATCCATAGCTATTTTATTTTTAGTTAAAACGTTTCCATCTAGATTTGTTTTATAGTTTTTCCAAAACATATTCTCTTTATCTATTCTCCTGCTTTATATATTATTTGTTTTTAATTCTCCAATTCTGTCTATTTATCTAATTTTTCTTGGTTAATAATTTATTTTTGTGATATTGCAAATATTTAGGCCCTGACATTTAAAAGTAATTTTTGTCAAAATTACTTATTAAGCCATTTGAATTTTATAATATTAGCCATAAAAAAATAAATATCAAAAATAGAAATACTATTCATATTGGATAAAAAGTAAAAGAAAAAATGTATTTGAAAGCAAAAATAAAGGCACTTTTTCATAAACAAAAGAGGTAGGAATACGGGCCTTAGTTTTCAATTTGTTTATTATTAAAATCTGGAAACATGTTATTGTTGATGTCAAAATTATATTTAAAGATGATAAAATATCTAATTGACTAAAAGATTGCAATTTTCTTAAAAATATTGTAAACGTACATAAAATTATTATCTATCAGTGTTTTTGAATTTAAAGACAACCAAGAAGAAACAAAATTATTGAGTAGTTGAAAGGTCTATTAAAAATTAATTGAAAAATAATTTTTAGAAATTACCGGAAGATGTTATAATGGACTTTGCCAAAACGCAACTAACATTGCCCGATAAAATTGATCCGGCGGATGAAATGTCCTGGCAACATTATTTATATAGTCAATTGGGCAGTAAGAAAAGCGCGACAATTACAACCACGAATGATGGGCAAGGTAAAAGTCAACTGGAAGAAACCGTCGAACGAATTGTTGCAATGAGCAAAGTTTTATATGGACTGCATATGGTACGTACGGAATATATGCATTTTCAATAAATGAAATTACCTAACAACACCTTCTAATTTATTTATTTTTACGTGATTCAATTTATCCATTCGGTTCGATTTATTTATTTTGATTTGATTTATCGTTTTCATTAGATTGATCATCCACAACAACAACAAAAGGGTGTATATCGTTCTGTTGTATCAACACAACGTAAGCGCGCTGTACTTTCTTGTTTCAGACAAGCTTCCTTACACAGTTTACCCAGGTTTGTTTTCAGTTAGTTTTTCCAATTTTTGTTTTGTTTTGTTTCGTTTTTAGATTGTTCCAATTTTTTATACCAATCAACACTTACAAAATGATTAATTTTGTTTTTGATGCTGCTAAAGTGATCACTTTTACTTTAAAACTATGCATAAATAATTTATCTCAAAGTATGTAATGAATAAAAACCCGAAAAGGTGGTCACTTTAGGACATAACTAGTTTTATGTGTTGTGTGAAAAAAAAAACTAATGTTATACTAACAGGCTAACAAACCACGTACTAATCGTTCCGGTTGGTCAAAAGTTTTGTGCGCGGCGCGAAAACGTGCTGCAATGGCTTGTCTAAGAAGTCGACCACTTTATAAAATCAGCAGGTAAGATCTCGAAATTTTATTTTATTTGTTATTTTGGCGCAAATGCTCTATCTCTCTTTGTTTAGCCCAACTATTTTCTCTCTATCTCTCTCTCTCTCTCTCTCTCTCTGTACTTATGTGTGTATGTTAATTACGTTTCAAATTTACTATTGTGGAGTTTTGTTTTACACCAGAAGGTTAGTGGTTTTTCAGCAACAATTTTGCACAAAAAAAAAACAAATGAACGACACAATAATTGCAAGTAGTACACTGCTTTCACATCGTTGCAATATCTTCATTTTAAATCTCAAAGTTTTTCGTTTGAGAAAAAAATAGTTCTTACATTTTAAGCGGGTATTATTTTTCTCGATCTAATAAGATCGACTAAGTTTATGAATTTTATTCTACGAAACTATAAAAGATATCAAACCGCGGTTTATTGGGGGGTGAAAGAATAGACTTTGAATTTCTTTTAGGAATTTTTATTTTTACTTTTGTTTGGGGAAATCATCCGTGTTCTAACCTTTTTGTTTGAAGCTCTGCAAAATCGGACGACTGTGCGGTAACAATGATCTGAAATGAAAATCAAAAGGCACCCTTGAAGTATGATATATTATCTGGTTTTTGATCGATTTTGTTCCAAATGAATATTTGTGGAAAACCAGGTTTTGCAAAGCTTTGAAGAAAATGCTAGAACTCGGAAAATTTCCAAACAAAAGTAAAAATAAAAATTTTTGAAAGAAATTCAAAGTCTATTCTTTCACTTCCAGAAAACCGTGATTTGATATCTTTTATAGATTCGCAGAAAAAAATTCATAATATTTGTCGATTTTTTTCAGGTCAAGGTATATATCTACTTGAGATAGATTAGTGCTCGCTATATTTATTCTACAAATAAATGGTTTTCTAAAGTTGTGGTTGTCAGTTAAAATATAACTGTACAATAAAAAGTGTTTTCCATTATTGGTTTTTAAATTTTTCATCGAAAATTTCAGGTTATTATTACCTTGAGAACAAACTATCGGTTTTTAAAGACTTTCAATTTTTCGTAAATCTACTAATTACTAATAATAAACGCTACTTTCGATTAAAAATTGATTTGACTTACATCACAGTTTGAAAACGCTTACCTACACTAATTAAACATTATTTAAATTGAAATGAAAAAAATAACTAACTATATTTGCAGACATCGTGCAATCAATTTATTCGTTCGTTCATATCACGAGATCTGGTTGCAAGACGAGAATATCGGCCAGGAGGTAATGATCGAAGATTTAACGCAGAGCTTCGAAGATGCCGAGTTAAAGAAGAGCGATGAAGGTGAAGATGAGGGCAAACCCGATCCGTTAACACAACTCGTAACGACATTCTGCCGGGGTGCGATGACAGAACGTTCAGGTGCCTTACAGGAAGATCTACTCTATATGAGCTATGCGGAAATTGTCGCTAAGTCTTGTGGTGAAGAAGAAGAGGAAGGCGAGGAAGAGGGAGGTGATGAGGGTGAAGAAGGCGGAGCTTCCATTCATGTATGTATTTTTTTTATATATATATAATTAACAATAATACAGTTTTATCTCAAGAATTTTTTAATTCTCCAATTTTAATTTTTTTTATAAAATGATAATTTTTACGACATTCAATTTGTAACACGTTGGATATTTCAGTGTTAAATATTTGTTAAAACATGCAAATTAATAACGAGATAATTAAAAAATGAAAACTTTGTAGTTTGTGAAAATTAATTGTAACTGCTACAAAATTTATTTGTTATTTTACTTCCTAATTTTTTAAATAATAATTATTAATAATATTGGCCTGTATTCTCACCTCGTTTTTTCGTGAAAAAGTGCTTATATCATTCATTTCAAAATAACTTTTTGCTTCTGTTTGTCATCAAATATAAATAATTTTTCTATATTTGATCATTTTTATTATATTTGGTATTATAAAATTTAAATAATCTATTTTAAAATGCTTAATAAATGATTTTAAGTGAACGTCAAAAGTGCTTTTGGCAAAAATCACTTTTATAACTGAGGTGAGAATACGGGCCATTTTATTTCATCATAAATTAATAGTACAAATTATATATCAATCAATCAATAACTAATTAATTTGTAAATTATCATAAAACCAGTATTAATTAACAATTATCATATTTAAATATAAATGCGTTAACAATTTGTTTTATTATTTATACTTTTGATTGCATTCCGTAAACGTAAAACAATAATCTTTGTAGAATTCTAATTTTTAATTTTTTTTTAATATTTAGTAAATATCTTTCAGCTTATTATATTAAAATAAAAAAATCTTAGGTTAAAGGTCTGTTTTAAGCTAGAACTTTTTTATTTTAATAATTTTCTTACAACTTATTTAAAATATTGATTGTTTCAATGCTTGCAATTACATTAACAGCGTACTATGGATAAATTAATGGTATGTGCTTTGAAAAACAAATAATTATAAACTATTTATTTTTAGTTTATTTGTAATAACCTTGATATATATAATATGTAAAAATGTAGGAACAAGAAATGGAGAAACAAAAACTACTCTTCCATCAAGCACGTTTAGCGAATCGCGGTGTCGCTGAAATGGTTCTCTTACATATATCAGCTTGTAAGGGTGTACCATCCGAAATGGTGATGAAGACATTACAGCTAGGTATATCGATATTACGCGGCGGTAATATCGATATACAAATGGGCATGCTCAATCATTTGAAGGAGAAGAAAGATGTCGGCTTCTTTACGAGTATCGCCGGTTTGATGAATTCTTGTAGCGTATTAGATTTGGATGCGTTTGAACGTAACACTAAAGCTGAGGGGCTTGGCGTTGGCTCAGAAGGTAAATATTATTTTATAATATTAGGGGCCCAAGAGGCCGTAAAAATTCAAACAATTCGACGTAAATTTCGGTTAATTTCAAGGACTTACGATGCTTTGGCACAAAGTTATGATTTTTTTGAAATTTACGACGCGTTTTGGGAGTTTGCAAATTCTGACAAATTATTTTGAACATTTAGACCATTTTAACGACCAAACAAATGTGTTCAATGGTAAAACATTCTTCGAAATTGTGAAGCATTTTGCAGACTTAACCTGGAAAAAACAAAACTCGCAAAATGCAGGGTAAATTTTAAAAAAAAATAATTTCACGCCAAAGCATCGTAATTCGTAAGTCCTTGAAATTAAGCGAAATTTACCTCAAATTTTTTGATCTTTTACGGCCTCTTGGTAAATTGAGTAAACCTTTTTTTGTATATTACAGTGTGTAAAGTGATGAGGTTTCCTATAGGGAAAAAAAAATTAATATGAGTTTTAGGAGAGAAACTTATTCTTAATAAAAATGTTGCTTCTATCAAAACCCCTAATAGTCAAAGAAAAATCCAGTAATTACTAAAACTAAGATCAAAAACTTGATATTATGTCGAGTTGTTGATTTTAAATATGACTAAGTCCGAATTGTAACAAGCTGGATCTTGGCAGATTAAGATCCAGATTATACGTGCAGATTATTCGCAGAGGAAAATAACTAAATAATCAAAAGTTATACTTACCTGTATAACTGCACTGCCCCTCTGCTGGACACAGCTAATAACACGATTAACTTTTGTATTGAGAAATAAAAGGTAATTTATAAATAATTACGTCAACAACTTTAAACAAAAATGTAAATTAATTTATTTAACGTGAACAACAAATAAATAATTTATTACACAAAAGTGAATATATATAAGTAGATTTGATAATAGTAATTTTTGTCAAAAGTTAATTTAATTCAAAGATTTTACAATTAATTCTAAGTATCTAATAAGTATTTCTAAAAGTCGACCGAACTCAAGAACTTCAGAAAACAGACTGACTTTTTCTGAAGTTCCCTTCTTACAAGCGAACAGTCGATTTCTGGCAAATCAACAGAGCGTTAACCTCAGTGTGGTCTTTGCCTAACAGACACGGCTTCCGGTTAAAAGTCAAAATCATCAAAATTCTAATAATTTAGCCGTGGCTGTGCTTAAGTACAATTTGATTAGCACTTAGTACTAACAACTTGTACTTAAGCATAAAAGTAATCGACTTTTCGCCTGTAATGTTGGTCTATCCTACTCTAGGTAATGAACTCAGGGACTGGCGTAATAGATTAAAGTCAGCTGGTGGATCCTGAGTGGGTTGAAGGGGGCGATGCAGAGGTATGTCGATGACGGCTTGGGGCGATACTGTAGGCATGTTGATGATGGCTTGGGGCGATGCTGTTGGCACGTTGATGATGGCTTGGGGCGATGCTGTAGGCACTTCAGAGAGTTGCGGAGTTTCGATATTTGAGTTATTGTACCCAAACCTGTTTTTGGGATGGCGCAGGAGATTTACCAGGGTATGACTTGTCAACGTATCCCATAAACTTGCCCAAAAGAAAAACTTGGTTTTTGACTTGTCCCTTGCGGTTCTTCGTAGACAGGCAAAATTTAAAATGGTGTTTCCAATGGCATTTACCGTTCCGTATACGAAATAGGGCAAGGTTAAGATGGAAAAATAATTTCCCATGCGGGATAGGAATCCCCATACTTCTTCGGCTGCGTTCCAGGCAAAGCTCTTAAATTCGGTATTACTAAACATATTGGGCAAGTGGTAACCTGGGCTGTCTACGCCCGTTTTAACTATGCGCCGCGCAACGATGTTCGTGACTGCTTGGCGCTGGCTTGGAAATTGCAGCGTGTGCTGCAATCGTTCCATATCTTTCTGGCTGTAGATTCCGTGGCTCGTGATAGGTATTATTCTCATCATAGGTAATGATTCGCTGTAATCGTTTGCATCGAGCATAGTTGGTATTGGATGGCTCAGATGCGCCTGTGGGTGGAACTCAACCCATTTTCCATCTAAGTGGAAAACGACAGGTAGCTTGTTGTCGCAATCCACTTGGGTCCTATGTTCTTGTATGATATGTGTAATGGGACTCAGGAATCGGCTGCTATTTTCGTACGTGATCGGCAACTCTTGATAACAATCGTCCGTTCGTCTTATGTCGACTATTTTCGGCTGACAACGGACCACGTACAGTACTTCACCCATTACCCTTCCCATATGGCCTGCGGCTTCTTTGACAAGGCTACTGACAATATCCGGCGCTTGTAGGGCGAGCGCGATTTTACAAAATAACTGAAAATTATAACAATATATGGACAGTGTCTGTAGCTTACAATTTAATGTTCTACTCTTGGATGTCCATTCGTAACTTAAATAATTTGATGTTCTTCTCTTGGATATCTATCCGTAACTAAATTAAACTCATTTAATTTTCGACTAAAGTGGATTCATAAAAATGCAGCTTAAACAAAAATCGAATGCAATCGAACTTTGAACGACGACTAAAAATGCTGACAAAATGACAAAGTTCGATGCACTCGACAGTCATGGATATGTCAACGAACTAACTTCCTAAATTCTTAAATATAAAATATCCGTGACTGTTACAGAATGTTACATCAGTATCGTGTGAAAAATGTTAAAAATATTTGTCATACAAGAGACTTAGGCCCGTATTCTCACCTCATATGAAAAAGTGCTTTTTCAAAAAAGTGCTTTTGACGTTCACTTAAAATCATTTAATAATCATTTTAAAATAGTTTATTTAAATTTTGTAATACCAAATATAATAAAAATGATCAAATATAGAAAAATTATTTATATTTGATGACAAACAGAAGCAAAATGTTATTTTAAAATTAATGATAAAAGCACTTTTTCACGAAAAAGTGAGGTGAGAATACGGGCCTTACTTTTTAATTATTATTATAATTATTAATTTGCCAAAATATAATTATTATTATTATTAACAAGTAATCCATGGGTAACACGATACTGATGTAACATTCGGACTTAGTCATATTTAAAATCAACAACTCGACATAATATCAAGTTTTTGATCTTATTTTAGTGATTACTGGATTTTTCTTTAACTATAAGGGGTTTTGATAGAAGCAAATTTTTTTATAAAGAATAATTTTTTCTCATAAAACTTATATTAAAATTTTTTTCCCTATAGGAAACCTCATTACTTTACACACTGAATAACATGTTGTCAAAGTTTGACAATTTTTTAAGTCAAAACATGTTTTTTTCTGCGGCATATGGTGGGGAGCGGAATGATTCAAATGGTCCATCATCTGGCATTTCCATTCAATTTCGTTTAAAATCGATTTGAAGAATCGGTAATTTTTCTGATTATCGAGTGGCGCGTTTTTTCTTTTTTTTTTTGACGAGTGTATATTTAAAAATGAAAGTAATAACATTGCCAAAATACTTAAATACAATGTTTTTTGAAGGTGCTGCTGGTGAAAAGAACATGCACGATGCCGAATTTACTTGTGCACTTTTCCGATTTATTCAACTGACTTGCGAGGGTCACAATTTAGAATGGCAAAACTATCTACGTACTCAAGCCGGTAATACAACAACTGTAAACGTAGTAATCTGTACAGTCGATTACCTGCTGCGTTTACAAGAATCTATAATGGATTTCTATTGGCATTATTCGAGTAAGGAACTTATCGATCTGGCTGGTAAAGCGAATTTCTTCAAGGCAATTGGTGTTGCTAGTCAAGTATTTAACACACTTACTGAAGTTATTCAGGGTCCTTGCACACAGAATCAGCAAGCGTTAGCACATTCCAGGTATTTATAATAGGTTTTTGTTTTTTTGAGATGATTGAATTGATAAGTGCAAAGTTTTAGTTTTTGAGAACGGATGACTTGATGACTGAATGTAATGTATATATTTATACGGTGCACGTTTAGAGCAGGTAGATGAATTTGTGAATTTGGGTAGTTAGCTGTCTAGAGATGGCCGTTTTAATCGTGAAATTGAAAGGAGAGTAAATGCTGGTTGTAAGGTACTTTGGGTGCTTTGGGAACTTTTGCTAGGAATGTAAATGTTTCCAAAGAAGCCCGCCCCGTTTGAGTATATACAATGCAGTTTTGGTGCCTACGTTGATGTATAGGGTAGTGAATGTTGGGTTTGGTTGCAAAAGCATAAACGGAAAATGACTGCTGTGAATATGAGATTTTTACGTGGGGTACGTGGTGTAAATAGAAGAGATCGGGTACGAAATACGATTAGTGTATGATGAGTGAGAAATTGAAAAAAAATGTTGTAGCAAAAGTTGCCCCGTGTTAAGAGTCAGTTAAGATGGTTCGGACATGTTGAGCGAATGTCTAATGAACGTTTGGTTAAAAAGATTTATTTAAATGATTTTGATGGTATACGTTTGCGTGGACGTCCGATGAGTAGTTGGAGTGGTATGATTGAGAGTGGCTTGCGTGAGCGAAAGTTTCCAAGTAGTAGGAATAAAAGAGCATGCGATGAGAGAGGAATTATGAATGTGGATGAAGTGAAAGTTGCTTGTTTGGATAGGCGACTGATTTCGGGATGATGAAAAGAGTTTGTGCCACACCCTTTTGGGTACATTGCGTGATTGTGTACGTATGTATGTATGTATGAATGTAATGTATCTATTGATGATGATTTGGGTATAGTTTATTATCTAAAGATGAGAAGAGTTAATGCTGGTTGTAAGGTTTTTGCTAAGTTTCCAAGTAGTAAGAATAGAAGAGCATGTATGAGTGAAATTATGAATGTGTATGAAGCTGAAGTTGCTTGTCTGGATAAGAATGTTTGGAGGAAACTAAATACATTTTGATTGAATTTAAGGTTGTGGGATGCCGTTGGTGGTTTTCTTTTCCTCTTCTCCCATATGCAAGACAAATTATCGAGAAACTCAAGCCAAGTAGATCTTCTCAAAGAATTGCTCAACTTACAAAAAGACATGATTACTATGATGCTTTCTATGCTTGAAGGAAATGTCGTTAATGGTAAATTTTTTCTGTTTTATAAGTTAATCTTAATAATATAATCGGCCTGATTCCCTAACGAAGTTGCTTAATTTTTAGCAACGTTGCTAACTACATTAGCCAATCATATTAGCTGACACTAAATAAAAAATTAAAATGAAAACTGTTATATTTGTTTCTATTGGTTACAGCTGTTAGCAACGTTGCTAAAACTTAGTAATTTCATTAGAGAATCAGGCCGAATAACTAGGGAATCCCGTGACCCTTAAAAGGTCACGTTTGAAGTCGAAAATAGTAATTAAACATAAACATAATAAAAATAAATAAATAAACAAATAATAATAATAAAATATCAATTGCACTATTATATATTATTCAAAAGCAACACTTCTATCAGTAGTGTACATAACTTCATCACACAGCTGTCATTTGACATTTGCAGGTTATCATTAAACATAATTTGATTCAAATTTTTGAGAACCAAGACGAAATTGTAGAAAGATGAAACTTGCCTATTCTCAAATAGGAAATGAACCAATTAAAATGACACCACTCCCATCAAAATCGGTTCAGGGGTTTTTACGAGGAGATGCTGGAGAAACATACAAACATTTGACTGATTAATTGATTAATAATAATCTTTCAAAAGAATTGTATTGTTTGATTTGTTTATTATTTTATTCAAGATATATACTTCATAATTTTTCTATATGGAATAGTTGAAATTTATTCATTATTTAACTTTAATGTTGAAGTCATTTAAATTCTGATTATAATTTGACAATAATAAGTTTACTTATAAAATATTACGTAAATTGAAAGTAACTAATAATTTTATGTAATTAATTAAATAAAATTGATGTTTTTAGGTACAATTGGTAAACAGATGGTAGACACACTAGTAGAAAGCGCTTCCAATGTAGAATTAATCTTGAAATATTTCGATATGTTCTTAAAACTAAAAGACTTAACAAGTTCAAGCAGTTTCCAAGAAATTGATTTTAACAATGATGGCTGGGTTTATCCAAAAGACTTTAAAGAAAAGATGGAGCAACAAAAGAGTTATACTTCGTAAGTTTGAATTATTTTTTAGTATTTAAAAATATAAGCTGGTATTACAAGCTCTGTATTTGGGTAAATTAAGAACGTTGTTTTTGGGTATATTTGCTTATACAAAAAATTCGTATTACAAACTTTGTTTTTGGGTGTTTTAAAGGGTCGTTTTTCAATTATTTAGAACAATTATTTAAAACAGCTAGAAGCTGTACTAAGCACTGTATTAGCTGTCAAAATGGTTAACGTTTATAAAAAAAATTGTGTAATTCGCGCGGTTCGCCAATTAAATAATCGCAGAAAACGTACGATTATTTTTAAAAAGCGAATTAATCCCTCCGTTACGCTTAATGAAGTGGAATTTAAACGAAGATATAGTTTTCAATAAGGAAACAGTGATTTATTTTGAATCTGATTCAAGATCAGCTTGTGCCATTACAAGAACGAACAAATATAATGTCGCCGGAATTGCAATTACTTATTACATATCCATTATTTAGAAAATAAATAAAAGAAAAACTATTATAATCAAAGTTTTTGTTGTTTAATTTAAATTTTGATATCACAATTAGTTATTTCAATACAAATATGAAATATTCTACATTTTTTGTAGTTATTTTTTCTAAGTAAATCTAATTGTTGTTTTTTTTTTAATCTTCATCTTTTTAATTATTTCTGTTTTTCGATTAAATTATGAATATATAGATATTTTTTCAATAAAATTTAATAAATACTTTGACAGATGTCTTTTGAATATATAAACGTCCCTAGTTTTTCAACGTTGCCAAACGTATTTTCTTTAGTACGTGATATTAGCTAATATATCCTTAATACAAGGCTTGTAATAGAATCTGTTTTAAACGCTGTATTAAATCGTTGTCATGATTTTAACTAAAACACCCAAAAACAACAATTTAGTATGAGGCTTGTAATACCAGCCATAAAGTTTAATTAACAGATACATTAATAATACAATAATTTTGGAATAAATTCCTTAAATTACAAAATTAAATTATTTTTAGCTTTATTGTTTTAATTAAATTTTGTGGTTGATTGTTTTTTTTTTATAAATTTTTGTCATAATTGTTGTTTGATTGCAGGGAAGAAATACATTTCTTATTAACCTGCTGTGATACAAACCATGATGGTAAAATCGATTATGTTTCATTTTGCGATCGTTTCCACGAACCGGCGAAAGAAATTGGCTTTAATTTAGCTGTTTTACTAACGAATCTATCCGAGCATATGCCAAATGAGCCGCGTCTGGCTCGTTTCCTCGAAACGGCCGGTTCCGTTTTGAACTATTTCGAAGCGTTTCTCGGTCGTATCGAGATTATGGGCGGTAGTAAACGCATCGAACGAGTTTATTTTGAAATCAAAGAATCAAACATCGAACAGTGGGAGAAGCCGCAGATTAAGGAATCGAAACGTGCATTCTTCTATTCGATTGTAACGGAGGGCGGTGATAAAGAGAAATTGGAAGCGTTTATTAATTTCTGCGAGGATGCGATCTTTGAAATGCAGCATGCTAGCGGTTTGATGGCTGTGGAAGAAAGTGGTGGCGGTGGGAAAGCTAGAGAAGCGAGTTATAGTTATCTTGGCGACGATGAGGAACGGTAATTTCATATTTATATAGTTTTATGGGAAGATAATCAAAATTTAGGTGGTCTAAATCAAACTTTCATTAAAGATTCTGTGTCAAGATACCACCTTCTTCAGGACATGTTCTTGTTAGGAAATTGAAAAACATTTACATAAATGGTATAGCAATTATAAAAATCATTAAGTCGAAAATAATTAAAATTAACAGATAAATTCTGTTAATAGGAACAATGTAACAATATCTACCGGGTGTTCGTTCGTTAAGTTCGTATGGGCGTTTAACATGCAATTTTGATAATTTGCGATATACTTTTTCTCCAGTTAAATTTGGAGAAATACTTAGAATACTTTTTGATAGAGCGTAAAAAGTTCTATAATTTGGTTTTAGTTTTAATTTTCTAGCATGTGCCGTTTGGGCGCTGGATTTTTTTTGATTTTTTTGTTTTTATTTTATTTTCTTAAAAACTATGAGGTGTATGAAAATAAGCATGGTATGGATAAATGCAGAACATTGAGTACAATAATTGAGTGAAGAAACCATTATTCTAGGTTGCATCGTTTAGTAGAAAAAAAACTGAATTTTTGAAAATTTCTCAAGGGTACCACCACCCTTGGGATTTGTTTTCAAAATAAGACTTCAAAAATTGCTCAAAAATATCTGATAAAATTCAGTAAAATAGAGAAAAAAATTAACTACATAATAGCTAAGTAACCTTTTTTGTTTCTAACTCATTCTGGTTTGGCAGGAAAAATTATTGAAAATTCTAAAATGTTTTCTAAAATTTTCAATAATCAAAATATCTAAAAATTAATGCATAATGACTTTGTATTTGTACACGCTCGGAGCTGACGTAATAGAAGAAAATTTAAAAAAATTATATGCAATGATTATAGAGGTATACTCTTTGACAAAAGAACTTCAATAACGTTCAAACTTAACACGTTCAGTGCCGGTCCATTTTTCTGCTCTTACCTCAAAGGCCGACAAGGGGGCTTGAAGCCACTTATGCCAGCGACACCGTGTGTCGTCGGCTCCCAGTGGAAGTAGCCGATGACACACGGTGTGTGTCACCGGCACTGAACGTGTTAATTTAATGAGTTACGGTCGAATTTCGACCACTAATTTTTATTATTTGATTACAAATATTGTTACATTATTCTATTAATAGAATTGATCTGTTAATTTTAATTATTTTCGACTTAATGATTTTTGCAATCTGCTATTTTTATGATTACTATATACCATTTTTTATGATATTTCTCAATTTTCTAACAAGAACATGTCCTGAGAATTTGTTTTATAACTTATCTTTCCATAAAACAATTTTACATTATAATACATACTAGTCGTGAATTTTCTATTTATATACTTGATATAGAAGTAATAATTTTCTAATTTGTTTTTAGTGGAAAGGATCCAATTCGTCGTGGTTATCAAAAACTAAAAGACGGAATTGCATACGGTTTATCATCGCTTAGTCCCAGTAACATTAAACACAAAATCTCCGAAATGCAACAGATGACGTTCCCCGAATTATTTATCGGATTCTTTAAAATGATTTTCAACTCCTTCTATTATTCGGGCTACGGTGTTTCTCTTATATTAGGGTAATTATTAATCATCAATAAATACTTAATATTAAATAATCTACTGAATATTATATATAGATACTTTGCAAATTTGCTACTATCGTTGATGCGTGGACCACAAGTTGAAGAACCGGTTGCCGAAGTGAAAGAAGAAGAGAAAGCCGCTCATTTGCGTGTATTGCCCGCATTACCACCAACCCCGGATGAAACGAATACGCAACTACAAGCATTCGGATTAGATATTACCAAAGAAGATAACGGACAGTAAGTTTTGAATTGAATCTTTAAAGAAACCACATTAGATATTGTAATTAATTTTCAGATTTAAAATGGCACCGCATGAATCACCGAACAGTAGTCCTCAAACATCGATTGAGGGCGAAGGCGAAAGCAGTCCGGATGAAGGAGCTGAACCTCATGCAATTAGCGAAGGTGAAACCAGCGCTGAAGCACCTATTTCGCTTTCTGATCTATTAGGGTAAGTTTTTATTAACTCCCTTAAATTTCAAATTTACTAAATTTATTAAATTTCTGTATTAATTATTATTTAAAATCGACGTTTTGACGAAACTCAACTCTTATAAGATTCTTTTCTTTCCTTCATAGTTAATAAATTTGCAATTCAACAATTTAAAACTTAATGTTATCAAACTAATTTTTTATTTATTAGTTTTATTCGATAAATTTACATTCAATTATAAAGTGAAATTTTATATAATAGATTATAATTTTTTTTTTAAACAAAAGTATATATATATATATATATATATATATATATTTTGCATTGAAAAATAAATAAGATTATATAATATACATAACAACTATGAAATATGATGCAACAAATTTATGTGAATTATTCGTAAAATCGTCAGTTTGAACCAGAACTAGCTTGTCTCCATTTTTATTTCGAGTTTTCAATTTTTTCAAAAATGGAGATAGCTTAGCTCTAGATCAAGCTGAAGATATGCTCTAACTAATAATGTACATTGTATATCTATTAGAAAAGATAAACCAATTCTTGGTAATTATCAAAAATTCTTTAAAAAAATTCAAATTCTTCAGAAAAATGTTTTTCATCAAGTTACTTATTTTGATTTTAAAATGATATAGAAAAATTTGGGTAACTTTCGTAAACCAAATAATTTTGCAATTGTATTTCTACAGTGGCGAAGCAGCAAAACGTGCAGCCCAAGAGAAAGCCGAAGCCCAGCAAGCGCAACAAGCAGCCATGTTAGCCGTTGAATCCGATCACAATAAGCAAGAAACCGTTTCCGAACCATCAGCCGTATCCCAAATCGATTTCAACGCCTACACACATCGTGCCGTTTCATTCCTAGCGCGTAACTTCTACAATCTGAAATACGTTGCCCTGGTACTAGCTTTCTGCATCAATTTCATGCTACTCTTCTATAAAGTCTCAACTGTTGGTGAAGATGAGGAGGGTAGTGGTAGCAAGGAAGATCTGGCCGATTTAATTGGTAGTGCAGAAGGTTCGGGCGATGGTTCCGGCGGGGGATCGGGCAGTGCGGGATCGGATGAAGAGGATCCTATAGAGCTGGTTCATGTTGACGAGGATTTCTTCTATATGGAACATGTGATGCGTTTGGCAGCTTTCCTACACAGTATCACTTCGTTGGCAATGCTTATCGCTTACTATCATCTTAAAGTACCATTGGCTATCTTTAAACGGGAAAAGGAAATCGCTAGACGACTGGAATTCGATGGTCTTTATATTACTGAACAACCGGAAGATGATGATATTAAATCGCATTGGGATAAGCTTGTTATTTCTGCCAAGTTAGTTTCGATTTGAAATATTTTCTATTTGTATAAGAACATTATAGAAACAAGTATTATTTTTGATAAGGATTGATAAATTATTTCGTGCTTTGTTATTGTTGGAACACAATATTATTTTAAAGATTTATTTCTGAATACAAAATACGTGAAATAAAATTATAAAATGTCTTTAACGTCAATTCACACGGTTGTAATTGCTATGTTCAGACAGGTAGCTAAAATACAAAACATGTTGAAGTTAATATTGAATTTATTCGTTTAATACAACTTATTTATTGTAACTGACTGTTCGGAAAATTACATAATGAATGTTGAATTAATAATTCAATAATAAATTTAATATTATTAATTGATTTATATAAAATAAAAAATAGTATATTTTTTAACTGGCTCTATTTTCTATCGAGCCGATCAAGGTACCGAAAAAATACCTGAGATATATCTTATGTAGAATAATATATATTTTTTTGAATTTTGGAAAATAGAGAAAAAAAATTTTTTTTTCCAAAAAAAAAATTATTGTTTGCTTTTTTTGGCCAAATTATAAATACGAAAAAATTCAAAAAAATATATATTATTCTACATAGGATATTATATCTCAGGTATTTTTTCGGTACCTTTAAGATCGACTCGATAGAAAATAGAGCCAGTTAAAAAATATACTATTTTTTATTTTATATAAATCAATTAATAATATTAAATTTATTATTGAATTATTAATTCAACATTTATTATGTAATTTTCCGAACAGTCAGTTACAATAAATAAGTTGTATTAAACGAACAAATTCAATATTAACTTCAACATGTTTTGTATTTGAGCTATGTGTCTGAATATAGCAATTAGAACCGTGTAAACTAACGTTAAACAATCAAAAGATTAACATATTACAAAATGATGATATCAATTTTGTCATCAGATTTATTTATTAAGTGTACAGTATATAATTAATTAAAAATATATATTACACAAAACAAGTAAATAAAATTGGTTAATTCCAAATTTCAGGTCATTCCCCGTAAATTACTGGGATAAATTCGTAAAAAAGAAGGTTCGACAAAAGTACAGTGAAACCTACGATTTCGATTCAATCAGTAATCTTTTGGGAATGGAAAAAACATCATTTGCTGCACAAGAAGAAGAGAGTAAAGGTTTTATAAATTTGTAAGTTATCAAATTCAATAATACCAATAATTATGTTTCTAATTCCTATTTGGGGCTCTCTAGCATTTTGAATATAGATTGGCGCTATCAAATTTGGAAAGCAGGCGTTACAATTACGGACAATTCGTTCTTGTATTCGTTGTGGTATTTCACATTCTCAGTTTTGGGTAATTTCAATACATTCTTTTTCGCGGCACATTTACTCGATGTTGCCGTCGGTTTCAAGACATTGCGTACGATCCTACAATCTGTCACGCATAACGGCAAACAAGTAATTTAATGGAAACACGATAATTTATTGTTCCATGTACTACATTCGTTTTTCATTTTTTGCAGCTGGTTTTAACTGTAATGTTGCTGACCATTATTGTATATATTTACACTGTAATTGCGTTCAACTTCTTTCGAAAGTTCTACGTTTCAGAAGAAGATGATTCGGTCGATAAAAAGTGTCATGATATGCTTACGGTAAATCGATTTAATTAACAACAAGAATGAATAATATATTTCTGATGTTTTCTAAATTTCTAGTGTTTCGTATTCCATTTGTATAAAGGTGTGCGTGCTGGCGGTGGTATTGGTGATGAAATCGGACCACCCGATGGCGATGAATATGAAGTCTATCGCATCATGTTCGATATCACTTTCTTCTTCTTTATTATTGTCATTTTATTGGCCATTATTCAAGGTAATTTTGCCATTTATCAAATTTGGAAACATAGTCTACGGATTTCAGTCTTATACAGTGTGTAAAGTGATGAGGTTTCCTATAGGGAAAAAAATATTAATATGAGTTTTAGGAGAAAAACTTATTCTTTATAAAAAAATTTGCTTCTATCAAAACCCCTAATAGTCAAAGAAAAATCCAGTAATCACTTAAGATAAGATCAAAAACTTGATATTATGTCGAGTTGTTGATTTTAAATATGACTAAGTCCGAATATCTTGTGAAAAATGTTAAAAATATTTGTCATACAAGAGACTTACTTTTTAATTATTATTATTAATTTGCCAAAATATAATTATTATTATTATTAATAAGTAATCCATGGGTAACACGATACTGATGTAACATTCGGACTTAGTCATATTTAAAATCAACAAGTCGACATAATATCAAGTTTTTGATCTTATGTTAAGTGATTAGTGGATTTTTCTTTGACTATAAGGGGTTTTGATAGAAGCAAAATTTTTGATAAAGAATAAGTTTTTCTCATAAAACTCATATTAAATTTTTTTTCCCTATAGGAAACCTCATCACTTTACACACTGTATATATATTTTTATTAACTAGGGCCAGCGTTTCGGCAATCACTATTCATATATCAATTCAGTATTTATTGTAGAGCCCTGAAGAAGGCCAATAGTGTTTGCCGAAACATTGGCTTACTTAGTTAAGGCTGATTTCCGTCTATTACTAATTATTTGTCATTTCTTGTAATAATAATTGTCTTATTTTTTGTAAAACAAATCAGGTTTGATCATTGACGCTTTCGGTGAGCTCCGTGATCAATTGGAGAGTGTTAAAGAAGATATGGAGTCGAATTGTTTCATTTGTGGAATTGGAAAAGATTACTTTGATAAAGTACCGCATGGTTTCGATACGCATGTGCAGCAAGAACATAATTTAGCTAATTACTTGTAAGTTCAATTAATTTTCAAACGATATATATTATCAGTATTAATACATATTTTTTTTTTATTAAATATTTATTTAAAATTATCGTAATTCAATTGATTTACTTTTAAATTGTTGTTTATCAGTCAACGTTATATTAGAACAACTTAATCAGTTTTGAAGTACAACAATTTTACATTGTGCAGACTTCTCAACAATCTCAAACCAATCAGAAATTTTTTGGAAACGAACTTCGATTAATTACATGATTAGATTGTTAACATTTTTTTTTTTTTTCGAAATGTTTTATTGTTTTTTAATTGACAACTTTTTAAGTGCCTCATTATTTATATAAAATTCCCAAACTGTTCAAGTACGAATAATCCCTGATAGTACAAAACTGTCAGGAGCATGTGCAGTCTGATTTAAATTTTCACAAACATTCTTAAATTTTATCTGCGTATGGTCATGAGAGTTTTGTATTATCAGGGATTTTTAAATCCATTTTTATTAAGGGGGAATTATTTTCATGTCATTTGCTATAAATTTCGACCAAATGACTACGCAACCAAAATAACATGCCTTTATTGAGGATTGCATATATTCCTTTCCTGGCCTAAAAAAATATCGCACTAACTTTATGAATTTTTTTCTACGAAACTATAAAAGATATCAAATCGCGGTTTTCTGGGGCTGGAAGAATAGATTTTAAACTTCTTTCAGGAATTTTTATTTTTATTTTTGTTGAAAATCGTCCGAGTTCTAACCCTTTCTTCGGAGCTCTGCAAAACCCACAATACAGGCATGTTATTTTCGTTGCGTAGTCATTTGGTCGAAATTTATAGCAAATTAAATGAAATTAATTATTATGAATATGTTAATTTGTTTGTTTATTTTCATAAAAAGTTAATTAACGTTTTGTGCAATCAACCATATATAATTCAAACTTTAATATGAGATTTTACTGATTGTCTAGGTTCTTCTTGATGCATCTAATCAATAAACCAGATACAGAATATACAGGTCAAGAAACCTATGTATGGAATATGTATCAGCAACGATGTTGGGACTTCTTCCCCGTTGGTGACTGCTTCAGGAAGCAATATGAAGACGAACTTGGTGGTGGCGGTGGTTAAACAAAACACTCGCTTACACACACATTACAAATCAAAACATACATTTTATTTTTTGGCATTCGCACAATAAACTCTTTAATAAAAGATATAAAACACCATACAATTTTCGAAATGAGAATTGTTATAACAAACTCAAAATATTTTTGCTCATATTGACTAAGTACAATTTGTACTTACGTGTGTGTGCTGTGTAGTTTGTAATTATTTATTTGTTAAATAATTTTCTAAGTCAAGAAGAAACTTTGTGTAAAATTTCGATTTAGTAAAGTCAAAATAAAATTCTACATTGTACATATATAAAAATAATGAATATTTTATAAAGTTAATTGAGATGAACAAAATTGTGGCCTACAGATGGATATTTTTTAAAAAAAAACTAATTTTTATCCTTGTGTGTGGATTTAACTATATGCTTCCAAAAATTTGCAACATATTTTATATTACTCTACACAAAAATTGAAAACTTTTTCATAAAAATTTCGTAATAGTACAAAAAAAAAATATTTAAAAAAATAAGTACGTATAATATATGTACATTTTATTAAGCAATTAATTATGTAAGTTTACTTAGCCCAATTATATAGAAGTATAAAGGCAATTATAAATCGTTATTAAAATAAATTCGAAGTTTATTGACATTATAAATAAAGTTATATAATGATATTAATGTGTTATTAATTCCTTTCCATATTCCTAGCGGACATTAATACCTTCCGCAGTTGTAAATAAATCCTGTACGACTCCTGGCTATCAATTAGTAAAACACCCCATATGTAATTGGTAAGGGCTAGTCATATAGTTTAAAACTGTTGCCTGTTTTATTATTATTTACTATTAATTATCGTTAATTACTATTAATCTGTAATAAATCTAAAATCTTTAATTGCCAATATCTCGAAAACGGCTGGAAATTTCGCAAAAATAAGAAAATTTCCATCTCCCCTAACATGTCATATATATTTTAAATATTTATATGTTTATATATTTATATGTTTATTTATATATATATATATATTTGGGTATTGAAATATGTTTACCAACACCAAGTGTTGCGGGGTAGGTTTTGTTATTTGCGCGAAATTTGTAGCCGTTTGCGAAATATTTCGCAAACGGTTGTAAATTTCACAAAAATAACGAAATCTGCCTCGCAACACACGTGTTGCTATAACATTTTCAACCCCCCAATCGGCTATTTATAATGTTTGCAAAAAAAAATCTTTATTCGCAAATATCGCGAAAACGGCTGGGAATTTCGCAAAAATAACAAAATTTTCCGCGTTTTACAAATACTGGTCAATTATGGCCGTACTACAACATATCCAAAAATCAGCCCCCTACGACACCCCCTTATTAATTAAGTCAAGCCCCCAACAAAACTGATGAAATTATTGAAATTGAAATTTTAGTGAAATGTATGTTTTCTTATTGTTGAATAAAGTTCGTTAAAAACAGTTGCTGTGTTGTATTTATTTTTTTCCCAATTAAAATTATTTACAATCTTTAATCGCAAATATCTCGAAAACGGCTGGGAATTTCGCAAAAATAAGAAAATTTGCCATCCCCCTAACGAACGAACACTCCTATAAATCAGGTACGTACTACAACATATCCAAAAATAAACCCCCTAGGACACCCCCTTAAGCCAACCCTCAAAACTGTGATAAAAATATAAGAAAAATCTCAATTTTTTTCTTGTTTTCCTGATAAAATTTCGTTAAAATGTTTCATTTCTCGCTTTCCTCATACAAATCTTGCATTTTACGCTTTCCTGATACAAATTTCGTTAAAACCCCTTAGCTTATACAATCCCACAATGCACCGAGTTAAACTGGTTGCCTGTAGGCAAATTTCAAGAAAACAAATGTGTATTGCAAATGACCATGTT
Source organism: Clivina fossor (assembly GCA_963966155.1). Classification (NCBI taxonomy): domain Eukaryota; kingdom Metazoa; phylum Arthropoda; class Insecta; order Coleoptera; family Carabidae; genus Clivina; species Clivina fossor. The sequence continues at coordinate 2,530,736 of OZ014560.1, forward strand.
CTCCTGATACAACTTTTGATTTTTTCGTAAGAAATGAAACATTTGGAGGAAACAAGTTACGTTTGCAAACGACCATGTTCTCCTGATACAACTTTTGACTTTTTTGCAAGAAACGAAACATTTGGAGAAAACAAGTTACGTTTGCAAACGACCATGTTCTCCTGATACAACTTTTGATTTTTTCGCAAGAAACGAAACATTTGGAGGAAACAAGTTACGTTTGCAAACGACCATGTTCTCCTGATACAACTTTTGATTTTTTCGCAAGAAACGAAACATTTGGGGAAAACAAGTTACGTTTGCAAACGACCATGTTCTCCTGATACAACTTTTGACTTTTTTGCAAGAAACGAAACATTTGGAGAAAACAAGTTACGTTTGCAAACGACCATGTTCTCCTGATACAACTTTTGATTTTTTTGCAAGAAACGAAACATTTGGAAAAAACAAGTTACGTTTGCAAACGACCATGTTCTCCTGATACAACTTTTGATTTTTTTCGCAAGAAATGAAACATTTGGAGAAAACAAGTTACGTTTGCAAACGACCATGTTCTCCTGAACCAACTTTTGATTTTTTTTTTCGCAAGAAATGAAACATTTGGAGAAAACAAGTTATGTTTGCAAACGACCATGTTCTCCTGATACAACTTTTGATTTTTTCGCAAAAAATGAAACAATTGGAAAAAACAAGTTATGTTTGCAAACGACCATGTTCTCCTGATACTATTTTTTATTTTTCGCAAGAAATGAAACATTTGGAGAAAACAAGTTAAGTTTGCAAACGACCATGTTCTCCTGATACAACTTTTGATTTTTTCGCAAGAAATGAAACAATTGGAAAAAACAAGTTATGTTTGCAAACGACCATGTTCTCCTGATACAACTTTTGATTTTTTCGCAAGAAATGAAATATCTCGAAAACGGCTTGGAATTTCGCAAAAATAAGAAAATTTGCACCACCCTAACGGACGAACACCCCTATAAACCAGGTACGTACTACAACTTATCCAAAAATCAACCCCCTAGGACACCCCCTTACTAATTAAACCAATCCCCAAAACTAAAAAAAAAAAACTATTATGTAATAACATGATCGCTTGCAATACACATCATGTTTTCTTGATGCAAATGTTTCATTTCTTGATACAAATTTTGTTAAAAAGTTTACCTTATACATTCCCGCAATGCATTGATGTTAAACTGGTGGCCTATGGGCTTTCCTAGCAAGGAGTCATCACATTTTTTTGTTCTTCATTTAGGAAGAAAATTAATAACAAATTAGATTTTAACAATTTTTTTTAGAGAATATTAAACAAATTTAACAATAATTTTGACAATTTTGAAATATTTAACTTAAATTTAATGGACGAGCTATTTTTTTTAATATTCGAGGAACTTGGGGAAAAATCAAAAATATACAGTTATTTGTTTAAAGACTTTACTGAAAAATATATACGGGCATCTTTGATGCACTGAATGTAATGGAAGAAGGTTGTAAAAGGTTAAAAAAAATAAAACACAAAATCGAATAAACAGTTAATTATATTCTAACTGAAGATGAATTTTCGATATAATACAGTATGAATTGTAATGTTCTTTTTTATTATTTTTGTTTCTATAAATTTACGCGAAGCTTTATGGTACACTGTATTAATAACGCCACGTTAGTCTTTAATAAATCGTACCTGTTTTATGGACAATTCGCTTTGATAAAACGAGATAAAAGTAACAGGCGTATAATATATATGTAACAATTAACATTTTTTTTATTTGTTTGTTTTTCAATAGGGAGTTAATGCAACTTATACATTATTTATTTACCGTATTGGTATGGTTAATCACTTATGGTTATCGATGCACATATAAATGTCTATGAACAATTTTGAAATAATAAATCTGAGACCCATTGAATCATTGAATCTTCTACAGCTTCTGCATTTAATTCATCAATAACTGCAGCTTCTAATTTTTTTCCAACGTTATCAACGTTTTTTTAATTACTATGTTGCCAAGCAACCAAATGTCATATGGTTTTCTGTAAATCTCAAATAATTCGACCGAATATGGTAATATTTGGCTCATAGAAATATGAGCTTTTAATGGTCCATTCTCCTTGGATAGCTTCAAATTTTTTTTTTGCATACTTCATCTTTTGTCTTTAAACGCGTTTTTTTCGAGACAGTATTTTTTTCGGACTGCGGGCGCACCAATAGAGATATCGTTATGAAATTTGGCTGAATTACTCGTCGGACATGTAATAGGCTATTTTTTGTTTAATTTTAATTTGTTCATTAGTTATTTACAAAAAAAGGGGGTCGAAAACACGACAAAAATAAATCTTTTTTTCAAAAGTCCGCCATTATGTTATTTATTCGAATTTTTTAAAAAATTGTTCTATTTCATCGAGCGTAATATCTTATAGACTAGAAAAATTGTTTGTTTTTTTAATTTCGGATAAGATGTGCACTCCTGAGGATTCGCGCAACTGAGGCACCTTCTGACAACTTTGGCTGCGTGAAAAGGTTTAATATTTTTCGACAATATTAAAAAATTCACAAAACATAATTGATAAGTGACTAATATTATGAAAAAAGATTTACGTTGATTGCTCGATTAGTTTTCGCAAAAGTCACGCGTTTTCTTACCCATTCAAAGGAGGAAATGAACCCTTAACCATTAACGGTAAAGTGCGATAACTCCCTAATATAATAATTAAGGCAAAATACTGGTGAATAGATACCACCCCGCCTTGATTTTAATGTGTATATGAGCCGTTTATTTTGAAAGTGACCTAAGTCCATTTTTCAATTTTTTTCTGATGACAGTATATATCATAAACAACAATAATAAACGGCTCATATATAGATTTCGGTACTTAGTCAGTCACAACAATAACATGAGGAATATAAATATCACAAATGATTAAAAATGCCCTAGAATTCGTTCAAGATTCACTATTGCCGATGTTGGCGATTGCAGTGCTGTCATCTACAGGTGCTGGTGAAATTTTCGATTCATCGCAATTAGCTGCTGGTGAAGATTCCGCCGTCGGTTCTTCATCCGAATGCTGTTCCATCTGCTGCGGCTGGTTTCGATCGTTTTGCGATGATTGAGTTTGATTGTTCTTGGCAAGCGCGGCTGCTATACAACTCACGCACAATTCTTGACGCGTTGAACGGATCGCTAGCGTTGGTGTTAGTTCGTCCGGTGTCGATGCACGACTACTGTGGCCACTGTCACCGTCGCCTGAACTAGCCAACGATAGCTGCAAAAATCAAATGATTTTTTATTGTTACAATCATTTAGATATACACTGTACAAACAAGTATTTGGCTTGAATAACTATTAATATTGGTAAAATGTATCTAGCTATAAATTAATAATTTCTATTTTGTGTAATATCGAAGCATCTTAAAAACGGCATCAAAATTTAGAATATTGTTCCTAATTTTTCTAAATGATTAAAACAATGTTATTAATACTAATTTATTTAAAAATTACTGAAAAAGAAACTAAATAATATTGATAATAGATTTTTATAAATGTTATATTAATTTATTATTTGTAACAAAATTTTCAAATAACCGTTTTCAATATCAATTTTATTTATTTTTCTTTGTCTGAATAAAATATATTTCAAATTGCATAAGTAATTATAAATATTTAATAATTTATTGGAGAGTAAATAAAGTAATATAAAAAAAATATATAGAGAATTTAAATTTACTGAGAATGTATGGAAATAAAATATTTTACATTCATGCTTATTACTTTTTCAGTAATTATTTTTCAAAATAAATTTCCCACAACATATTTTAATGTAATAGTTTAAAAAGAACCAGTTTATTTTTAATGATGAATGTTATACATCGACTGCTAATATTAAAATATATTGTAGGGAAATTTCTTTTTATCAAGTATGTTTTAAGTAATTTATTTTAGCAAAAGTAAGTTGTTTTAGTTATAAAAATTGTATTTATTATGTAAACATTTTTGTACTTTAAATTATTTGCAGTAAATATGGAACCATTTATAAAATTTACATCGAAAGAATCTAGATTTGAGGTTTTGAAATTTGACTACAATTCCAATTAATCAATTTTTAAATACATACAATTTTAATTATTTCATAATTAATATTTTGGCACTTACACTTTTTTCTAATTTAAGCTTTTATACCTGTCTATCGTTCATAGATGCCCTAATCTGCGGTAACGGGCTAATGCCTCTTCGTGGATTGCCCGAGTCATGGCTGTCGCTGGATTCCCCGCTGACAATTTCCACCACCTCATCGATTTCCATATGAAGAATACTTTCTTGGCTGCCGGTGAACTGTACGCAATAGCCAACCACACAAACTTTTCAGAAAACTTTTTTGGTTTTTGTTTCTAATTCTTGAGTAATACCATATGCCCATTTTTGTTTTGTTTTGTTATTACAGCCAAAGTTAATAAATGCCAACACCAAAAAAGGCAGTGCTAGATAAATGTAGTCAAGTAAAATAAAAGAGAACGCACTAAAAATAACACACCACTAAAGGACTATCTATATTAAAAATAAAAAATTAGGTACTATTTTTTGCACACTATAAAATAAATTGCTTTACTGTGATTCTGGTAGTAGCTATATTGAGTATCGATTTATCAACTAATAAATCCTATTATTACGTCAATAGATGCACTTTTTAATTACTTTAATTAAGTACTTTATTTTAATGTCATTGATAAAAATTTTGACCTGATGAAGACGAGCGTTTAGCTTTCGTCGAAACGTCGTTTTTATATAAAAATAACTAACAGAATTTTTATTTTATACAATGAGTTCTGTAATACAATTATGTAATGTTATTATTAATCTCCCTAATTGTCAAATGTTTGTATATATGTATCTCCAGCATCTCCTCCTAAACCACTGAACCGATTTTGATGGGAGTGGTGTCACTTTAATTGGTTCATATCATTCCCTATTTGAGAATAGGCAAGTTTCATCTTTCTACGATTTCATCTTGGTTCCCAAAAATTTGAAAAATTATGTTTAATGCTAGCCTGCATATGCCAAATGACAGCTGTGTGAAGTTATCTATACTACTGATGATAGAAGTGTTACTTTTGAGTAATATATAATAGTGCAATTGATATTTTATTATTATTATTATTTGTTTATTTTTATTATGTTTAATTACTATTTTCGACTTCAAACGTGACCCTTTAAGGGTCACGGGTTTCCTAGTTTAATCTTTAAAAAATACATATCAAATAAAGTAACAAATAGCATTACTCTAATAAACGTAAATTATATATTATTTTCGAAAATAAATATTAAACTATGTAAATATAAACAATTACACACAATTAATTAGAATTTGTAATTATTCGTTTCAATTGAAAACCATATTACGTTCCAAAGTTTATAAAAATTCAAAACGAATCATCCTTTGTATTCAATAACAATATTTCCGTTGTATTTTTTTTCTTGCGTTCGATTATAGAAACCTTACGTATTTTAAGGTCACATGATTTAACAGATAAATTTTTTAAGTTTATTTTCTTCGTTATTTGATTAGATTAGTTCGTCACAATTTCATTTTCACATTGATTAGTTTTTCGTAGAAACGAAAATGAATAAAAAAGTAATGTCTATCTTAATTGTCTAACTCTAACTGATTAAATTACTAAATAAATATACACTTTCATAAAGATTCATTTTTGCTTTGTAAAAGTGTACATCACCAAGAAAATTATGATAATATTAATTATCAGAAATTAAAAAGTAGATATTCATTTTTAACAATCTCAAAAACTATTCTAATGGCTGTATTTATTATACTAAGTTCTAACTGAAATATAGTTCAAAGTTGTTACTTTTTAGTTGACCTTGTCGAATCAATCGATACTCAATAAATACAAATAATACAAGTAAAAAAAGCTTTCAAAATACTGAAATTGTGTAAGCACTATATATAAAAAAAAGAAAAGTCGCATAAAAAAAATGTATTGTTAAGTATATTATACAACTTTCATTTTTATATCAATCAAAAGATCAGCTTTAGATTATTTGACGTCATATATTATAGTTTACTTTATCATTGTTGAAAATGTTATTCTTGTACATTGTTTCAAAAATAACGGGACTATTAAAAATTTTACAATTGTACAAACTATCGCTGCAATGACGTATATTCTGTATTGAAATTATTATTACCGATATGTTTCAAGCAAATATGCAATACGGATTTGTTAAATTATAGTGGCCAATTTCACAAACAATAAATAGAAATTATTTTATCATTTGGCGGCACGAATTACAAACTATGAAAAAGTAAAGAGATTTATTAACTTATTCTCGCTACTAAATATAATAAAATGTTATTTTTTTATAAAAATTAATAATTATTTGATGTTTACAACAGAAAACTCACTAAAATATACAAATAGATAATTTAAAACTGATCTTAAATGTTGCCTCCTTGCATTATTCAATTAATTCAGTTAATAGTCAATTTATTTTTGGTGGCACTTTTATTGATAAATGCAAGGACACAACAAAATGTCAAAATACAAAAAAAAGAAACTGCTAAAATTGCTAGTTAACAATATAAAATTAAAACTAATCATAAATCATATATAAATTAAACCTTTACCAACTAAAATAATTATTAAATAATAAAAAACATCAAATCGTAAAAGCTAGAAGTGTAAGCGAAACAATTAACTCTAAATATGATATCATTGTTTATCACAGATATTAGGTTCGAAAATGAACAAATTACAGATTTGGTAAAGAATGGGGGGGGGGGGGGTGAGTTATTGCAATTGTGCTTTTTATATATATTTGGTGAAAGGGGGAAGACTAGTTATGTTTTTGGAAGTATTATTCTAGTAAAATTGCAGGCAGACGCCGCCCAAATGAAATTAAAAGAGAATGAATGTTTTTGTTTGATTTTTTTAGTAATCTATGTAGGGAGCAGCTACAGCTACACTGACCACAAAACCGTAATGCTTCAAAATGTCCATTTTGCACATGGGGCAGGTACGGTGTTCGAGTAGCCACGGATCGATGCAGTTCTTGTGGAACTCGTGTCTGGAAATTTATCATTTATATTAAATTTAATCGAACTTGTTGGTTGGAACTTGCGATGGAACATTGTTAATAAGTTTAATATTATTATACCAGTTTATATTTAATTAAAAAAAAGTTCATTTTATTCATTTATCTTTTATTATAGATATACAGGATGGCGCAAAAGTAATATCATAGTTTGAATTGGCTGCCATTTTGTTATAAATGAAAAAAAAAAGAGCTCTGTTTTCATCAAAAGTTTATTTGAAAGTGTATTATTGGTTACTTTCTGAAATATTATTTTGGCATCTGGGATCTTTAAAGAATTAACTCCTTTATCACAATTTGATTTATATTTTAATGAGACATTTCGGTCATAAATTAGACATCATCAGTCAAACGAAGTACATTTAAGTTTACAATAAAAACATAGTTGTTTTCTTAATTTAAAAAAATTTTGTAACATGTTTACAATAATGGTATATAAAATCTGGAAATGAAACCATCTGTTGTTAAAATGTTAAATGTTTATAAATTTAATAAATAATAAATATAAATTTAATACCAGGATCAATCAAAATTTAATAATATATTATTGGTTACCACTGAAATATAGTAATAACTGGAATGTGCACTGCCTATGTGTTCTAGTAGCGCCAATGCGAGCCGAGAGAGATAGGAGATACGGGGGATCTCTATCACTGTCTTACACTTCTGCTCATTTGAAATTCAAATGCGATTTCTTGCGGTAAAAATGCGACAATCTTATGTTGTTGCATATTAAATTGTAGCTAAATGCATCGGCTAAACGATACGTAATGAGATTTTATTGGGGAATTCCTCTATAAAAGGTATTTTTATTATTTTTGATATATTAATTTGATATTTTTTCAATATAGCAGTGAGATTCTTTTTTTTCATAGCTATCTAAGTTATCATGTAGTAGCAATGCTACGCCAATAGAAACTTTTGAACGGACTATACGACAAAGACGCGAATTCCCGTATATCGCTATCTCTCTCGGCTCGCATTTGAGCGGCCAGTGCGCGTTCCATTTATTACTATATTTCAGTGTTGGTTACATTATTGTGTATCGCTCCATGGCTTGTTGACAACTAATTCACTATATATCTACATCATAAATGTCAAAGCACACTGACATTTGGCATCATCTGCAAAAATGGCGGCCAATTCAAATTATGACATTACTTTTGCGCTATCCTATATTTATAAATTCGATCTTTATTTGTCTTTGGAAATTGAAATATTGAAAATATTAAATAACTTGCAATTTCTGGATGTAAAAAAAACGAGATAAAAAAAAATATTAAACTTTAATTTACTAAAATATTTTTACTAAAATATTTTAAAAAAGAAAGATTTCAAAAACTTTTGCAGGTAAAAATGTAGTAGAAATTTTCTTTTAAAACTTTTCAAAACTTTTATAGTTTGCATATGTTACAAAATACGTTCTTTTTTTAAGCAACAGCTAAACAAAATTTAGCAACCATGATTTGTAAAAAGTTTACATATATTTTTAACAATAAGGAACTTATTAAACTTTTTACTGAATTTTTTTCGTTTATCACTGTTATCTATCAATAGATCGCAAAAAATAAATTTTAAAGATAGATAACTTTTGTTATTGAACTTATAGTATTTTAAATTACTAAAAATAAATAGCTATATCATTTAATTCGAATTGCATGGCATAATTTTAAATGAGTTGTTTATTTAATTGAATATTAATAATAAAATAAAATAGATGTAATACCCGCATGGAAGGATTCGTAACATATCGGAGACTCTGTAGGGTTCGATGCATATTGCACAACATTCGCCATCGCCTTGCATCTCCTAAAAACAGAAATATACGTGATGGAAATTGATAAATTTAATAAATTGCTTATCTAATTTATTAACGAAAATAAATAAATTAGGTTTCAAAATTAATTGTATATATATACCGGGTGTTCGTTCAAGTTCTTCGTATGGGCGTTTAACAGGCATTTTCGATAATTTGCGATATACTTCTTTCTCGTGTAAAATTCGAAGAAATACTTAGAATACTTTTCGATAGAGCATAAAAAGTTATATATTTTGGTTTTAGTTTTAATTTGCTAGCATGTGCCGTTTGAGCGCTAGAATTTTTTTTCGATTTTTATTTTATTTTTAAGCATGGTATGAAAAAAATGCAGAATAATAATAATCTGAATTTTTTCAGATTTTTTTGAGCAAATTTTGAAGAAGGTCTTATTTCGAAAAAAAGACTTTCTTCAAAATTCGCTCAAAAAAATCTGAAAAAATTCAGTAAAATTGAGAAAAAAATTAGCTACATAATAGCTAAGTAACTTTTTTCTCTAACTCATATTGATTTAGCAGGAAAAATTATTGAAAATTCTAAAAAACATTTAAAAAAAATTCTAGCGCCCAAACGGTACATGCTAGCAAATTAAAACTAAAACCAAATTATATAACTTTTTATTCCTTATCGAAAAGTATTCTAAGTATTTCTTCGAATTTTATTTCAGAAAGTAGTATTCTGCATATTATCGAAATCCCATGTTATTGCCCTATATCAACCAAGCGAACGAACACCCTGTATATATATATATATATATATATATATATATATATATATATATATATATATATATACACTTTTTTATACTAAATGTTAAAACATATATTTAAATAAATAAGTAAATAAATAATGATACTTTATGTACATACCTTGTCATCGGATTTAATATTTTTTGTTGGAATTTTCGATAATGCTTTTTTCGCTGCATTACACAGTCTTCTCTGTAATAAATAAAATCACAATTAGTTCGGACATATTTGTTTCTATTTCAGTTTTATTTAACTAAGTTTTCATCATATATTTTTATAAATTTATCTAATTTGAAAATCATTCTTTATTTAAATGAAATTATAATTTTGAAAATTACTTTAATGAGATTCTTGTTGTTTTTTTTTATTGATAACAATGTTTTGAGTTTTATTTGATTAATCAGAACTAAATAAATTTCACATACAAAGACAATTAATTTATATTAAAATACAAAATAAAAAGAACTGTCAAAATTTACCAATGACATTAATAAATTTTGATCTGATGATTCAATTTCGTCAAAACGTCGTTTTTATAAAATAATTAAATAGAATTTAATCCTAAAACAGTTTTTATGTTAATATAATGTGTTCTGAAAACTACGAAAAAATTTATCATAATAATTTCGGACTTCTGCCACTCCACTAACTAACTAACTAACTAACTAACTAACTAACTAACCTAACCTGACCACTTTGGCTTGGTAAAAGCCCAAAATTTTCATTTATATATATATATATATATATATATATATATATATATAAATTAAGTCTATTTTACGTGAATTAAACCTTTTCCATACGAGTTAAGCTTTTTTGACATAAATACAATATAAACTATCTTATAATATCAGGGAGTCTTAGCTTTCTTCGATCAAAATGGATTGAATTCCTTAAAAGTGTTAAAAATTGCTTATGTAATCGTATAGAAATGATATTTTGATATATATGCCATTTATATACATTGTCTTCTTACATGATGTATTTCCATTTCAAAAAATCTGTCCATATTATTTAACGAAAAAGATTAATTCGTATCTATAAATTATAACTTGACACTACAAATGACACAAAATATTATACGTACATTATTTATTATTTGTTGTTATATTCCTATGAATATAATTTGTTTATATTTCCATGGTGACCATATAACAGCAATTTGTCAAAATATTTATTGTGTCAAAAACAAAATCCAAAATATATTTTTGTAATGGGGTCGTTGCGCTCAATCAAATTTACTATTTTCAATAATAAATATTAAAAGATTATATAAAAACAAAGCCAAAACACATTTTTTTAATTCAAAAACGATTACAGTATTTTTAAAAAAAATTATGTCACAAAATTATCGCACACAACTTATTAGAAATGTCAAATGACAGCTACTGGTAGAGTGGTTGCTTTTGAGTAATATATAAAAGTGCACTTGATATGAATAATATAATAGTGCACATTATTTTCTATAAATTATATTGAGATTTTAAAATTTCCATTAACCTTGGCTTAACGACACTGAATGTTCAACAAATTAATTTTGTTTTAATTATTATTATTACAAAACTGTGTTAAATACGCGCCATATAATAATTAAATATGTTTTTGTAACTAAAATATGTATATCATCTAAAATAAAAAAAAAATAATAAAGAAACTATTTTCAAGAATATTTTATTTCGTGTTGATAAACTTTGTCGCAAATATTCTAATATTAATTATATTTCTATTTTAAGAAAATAATTTTATTTGAAGTAAAACTCTCTTTAGGCTATTTTTAGTAAATGATTTTGTTTTAGTATTTATCATTTTTAATTTACAATTACCAACTTTTTATAAGTTTTTTTTTTTGTTTTGAAAATTCGTAATTTTATGTAATAAATTAGTGGAAAGTGTTTTTAGAAATAATTATTTTAATATACCACGTTTTTAAAACAAACCAAAAAGTATAAAATAATTTTACCTAGCCCCATACAGATTTCTGACCCTATACAAAGTGATTGTGAATTTTTAATAGCTATGACAATACTTGTAAGGAGTGTAGGGAGTAGCTGAACAATCCTTTTTGCCCGTTTTACACGACGCAACTTTCTGTGGGATTTTCTTGCGCAACAAAATTGCACAAGAAAATTGCTCGTGTAATACAGAAATTGCACACGCAATTTTGTCGCGGCGACAAGTTGCACGGATTAGAACACGCTGTAATTTAATTGCATTGCCGCTGCAATTTCTAGTTACTCTTTAGTAACTTTCAGTCTTACCAAATTTTATTATGAAAGACACAGTACCAGTATTTTTTTAATTTATATTTGATTTTCCTATGAGGTGTGTCATACATTAAAAAATTAAATTACAGTAAAAATTATTTATTTATTTTATATACAGGGCTATTCAAAATGAAAGAACAGATTTCAAACATTTAATTCTTCCAAACTAGAAAAGATAGAAACATGATTCCTACGTTCATTGAAAGAGAAAAGTTTACAATTTAATAGAGAATAGAGTAGAAGTTCCAATCACACAAGAGAATCCATTGTTGAAGTTCAACGTGCATTTCGCCGTCAATTTAATAAACAACCACCGCGTCATAAACAAATTTACGAGTGGCATCGAAAATTCGTAGAAGATGGTTGCATCTGCAAAAGGAAAAGCACGGGACGTCCACGCACATCGAACGAGAATATAGAGCGTATTCATACACTTTACGAAAGGAGCCCAAAGAAATCCACATCACGAGCAAGCATGGAACTTAACATTTCTCAACCAACGGTATGGCAAATTCTCAAACATCGTCTGCACATGAAGCCATAACATAAAATTTTAAACTTTTCTCTCTCCATGAACGTTGGAATCATGTTTCTATCTTTTGTAGTTTGGAAGAATTAAATGTTTGAAATCTGTTCTTTCTTTTTGAATAGCCCTGTATTTTGTGTGTTTATATTGAAGGTAATACAGTTATGATATACTTTGACGTTCAGTTATTTTTTTAATTAGTTGGCATCTTGGAATGAAATAACCAAAATCGCAGTGCAATTTTCTTGCATCGTGTAAAACATACATATATTTTTGCAATTTTGTTGCGCAAGAAAATCCCACAGAAAGTTGCGTCGTGTAAAACGGGCATTAGTAGTTTTTCCTTATTATTACAGTTTCCATGTTACAAAGCCAGATTAATTTTTGTTAAATTGCAACAGTTTTCGAAATAAATGTTTAATGTTTTGTTTCAAATTTTCAATATAAAAAGTTAACAAAGCCCAATTTTATTCCTTTTTTTTTTGTTTTCAGAGAAAAAAAAATCGCTTTACAAATGCATATATAATACTAGTGACGTATTATTGTAACCAAAATAAAAAAATCTAATTGCATTAGTGCAATTTAACAAAAATTAATTTGACTGTGTATGTGTGTAAAAATTTACAATTTACTCTTTTAAATTTTTGTGTCTGTTTTATATTTGTTTGTAACCATCCCTTAAAATGCGCTGTATAAAATTTGATTATCACGCCAGGCTCTGCTAACGGAAGATCCACCCTTTTTTTGATGAAGCGAAAAAACCAAAAATTCTTTAAACTCTAGATAATTTTTTCTAGAAAATTTAATAAATATTGTTGAAAATAAATATTAAATAAACACTGAAGTTTTTTTCTTTTTTCATGATCATTCACAGTCTTTATATTGGGTATAATTTAGGTAAAAACTATTTTTTTTTTACATAGGGCTAGGGATCAATTAGAATTTATACCATTACTGTATATACAGGGTGGTCCAGAATTATGTACCGTAATTGCTAGAACTGATAGTACGTTAAAAAATAAGGGTACCTTTTTATATACACTTTTTTTCCAAAACTCAATAATAAGAGAGATACAACCCTGTAAATGAGTGAAATAAAAACCATTTTTTTTTTAATATCGTCCAGTCGCTTTTGAATAACGGGTTCATATTTTAGGGATGAGTATATGACATTAGAACAATGAAATTTATGTTACAACTTATTCCATCCCTTATAATTAAGGGGTAGTTTTGGGGGGTACGTGTGAGTTATTACGTCATATTTTTTTTAATTTGCAATTATTTCAAAAAAATTCTTAAAAACATGATTCTCCAGACTATTCTACGCAAAAAGGTACACTTGTTACATTTCGATAAATATTACCGATTTCGAGTAATTTAAAGTTAAAGTAAACGTGCATTTTTATGTAATCGTATAACAAAGTCATTTAATAAGTAAAGTAGGCTTTCACCCCTTTACAGGGTTGTATCTCCCTTATTATTGAGTTTTGGAAAAAAGTGTACCTACATATATATATATAAAGATACCCTTATTTTTGAACGTACTGTCAGCTCCAGCAATTACGGTACATAATTCTGGACCATCCTGAATATTTGATTATCGCGATTTTGATTTTTGCGGTGACCTTGAGATATTAATCAAGTGATACATGTAAATATTAATATAGAACTTCAATCTAAAGCTGTTTTATTTTAATATAATTAGCCCGGAACGATTTTTTACTATGGTAATCTATTCATATTAAACAATTTGTATATTTAATTTGTAAGATATATGCAGACGCATAATAAGGTATTTAATATGTTGACCTTGGTCTATATACATTATCAGAATAATTAGTATGATTAATTAACGAACGGTATGTATGTGACTGTGTGTGTGTGTGTGTTTATATATTCTTGCACGAAATTGTATATAGAGTATTGTATAATTTAGTCATTGAATTTAGTGAACAAAAACAACAAGACACACATATATGGATGGGATTTTGTTTGTACTTACCGAGAGTCTGTCTTTGGCATGAATATATCTAAAACGCTGCACATAGTAGAACACTAACCACGCTAATGAGATAATCATTAAGACAATGAATGTGATAGAAACGAACAGTACCGATGTCCTGAAACAAAAACAAAACAAAAACAATAGATTATTAATCGAATCGTTTTAGAATTAAAATATTTTCATATACAAAGTATTTCAATGCAAGAAGCTGTAAGAGCTACGAGATTGGTTAAATTAGCAAAGTGAGTAACATTTTATTAGGTTATTTCCAGTGGCGCAACCAGGATTTTATCTTGGGGTAAGGGAAAAGCAAAGATTTCATCTTGGAGAAGCAAAAAAAAGCAAAACAGTCATTACCTTAAAGCAATAGTACTGTTTTTAAACTGTAATTTTATTGGGGAAGGGGCAATTTGTACGAAAATTTCATATAAACAGTATTAGATCAAAAAGATACAATTTAGGCAATTTATCTCTAAATTTAGATATGAAAAACTTCTCAGGATATAAATTTATTTGAATAATAACTGAACATTACAAAACATTTTATTACTATTTTTCTACTGTGTTTCACATTTGAAGTGCCGTTTTAATTGTAATTACATTCTGAACGTTATAATGGAACCGATTTTCACTTTATCTTACATGAATTAAATAATTACTAGTTTAAAATAATGAATGATGGCGCAATATTTTGAGGTAAATAATTGTAGCGTTAGAAGTGACTGCTGAACATATTACTAGACGAATAAAAATTGTGCTAATTCTGCTAGCCCCCCCCCCCCCGGGGGGGAGATTGCGTCGCCCCCCCCGGGGGGGGGAGATTGCGTCGCCCCCCCGACTAGTTGCGCCCCTGGTTATTTCAATAAATAATTTTGTATTTGTTTATTAGTGATGGCATTTTACTCGTATTAGTAATAATATTATACCCTTACATAACAAAATAACTGAGAAAAATTTAGCCTAATTTAGCCTAATTTGAAATCTAATTGTAATAAGTTTACAATGAATGAAACAAATGAATATTAATAATTTACTTTAATGGTTTATTTTGATAATTGTAAATACAATTATAACTATAAACATTGCTCAAAGTTACGTATCACAGTTCTGGGCAAAAAAAAATGTTATATTACTTATTATTAAATTAATTTTTTTTTTTTGTTTCAATATAAATAAAAAAATATAGATATTTACACTGAATATACATATTAACACGTTGACTATCATAATGAATAAATGTCTATTGAACGTTTGGTTAAAAAAATTTATTTGAATGATTTTGATGGTATACGTTTGCGTGGATGTCCGATGAGTAGTTGGAGTGGTATGATTGAGAGAGTGGCTTGCGTGAGCAAAAGTTTCCAAGTAGTAGAAATAAAAGAGCATGTATGAGAGGAATTATGAATGTGGATGAAGCAAAAGTTGCTTGTTTGGATAGGAATGTTTGGAGGCGACTGATTTCGGGACGATGGAAAGAGTTTGTGCCACACCCTTTTGGGTACATGGCGTGATTGTGTATGTATGTATATATGACTGCCATAATAATTTTCAGAATTCTGGCTTCAAAAGCCAATTTAATTTAATCATATTATATTAGGAGTATCATATAACATACATATTATTATTATTTCCTATTCATTTATTAATAAATTTTCTGTTCGTTTATGTCACCCTTTGATTTTTATTCTTTTCCCAGTTGCCATCTATCCATATAATTACGCTTATATATACTACGAGATAACTCGTAAGTCAAACAACTACGAGATAACTCGACAAAACGGTGACTTTTGAAAAAAAAAAACTTTTTTCCAAAGATCGAAATTTTGTCCGAATAAATATTTGTGCAAAAAAAAATAGGTCAAAAACCAGATTATAAAAAGTCAGGTTTGCAGAGCTTTGAAGAAAGGATTAGAACTCGGACCTGTTTCCAACAAAAGTAAAAATAAAAATTCCTGAAATAAGTTCAAAATCTATTCTTTGACACCCAGAAAACCGCGGTTTGACTTTTATAGTTTTGCAGCAAAAAAATCCATAATTTTTTTTTCGAGAATTTGTACATATACATACACAATCACGCCATGTACCCAAAAGGGTGTGGCACAAACTCTTTTCATCATCCCGAAATCAGTCGCCTCCAAACATTCCTATCCAAACAAGCAACTTTCGCTTCATCCACATTCATAATTCCTCTCTCATCGCATGTTTTTTTATTCCTACTACTTGGAAACTTTCGCTCACGCAAACCACTCTCTCAATCATCTACCACTCCAACTACTCATCGGACGTCCACGCAAACGTATACCATCAAAATCATTCAAATAAATGATTCATTTTAATAAATTGATGCAATTATTTAGTACTAAATCTGATTGAATAATATTATTGAAATCTTACTTACAACATGATAAAATAATGTAAAATACAAAACCATAAACACATGATATCACATATAGTTTTAAAATATATTTATCATGATGTGTTTCATTGGAATGATAAAATAAAAATTGTTTATATATAAACTTTAAACTGCATATAATACAAGAACTATTCGAAAACTGAACTTTCTTTTTTTGTTCATATCAGTCTGAATATGATACTAATGTTTAATAACTGAATTTGTGTCAACTTTCAATATAGGACAAATTTTTCTCATGAGATAGAAGAAATCTAAATATAAATATTATTTTCTTCTTATCAACAAGAAATTATTATTAAATTAATTTTTAATCTGATAATTCGTAAACATTTTTTTTCTTTTACTAAATATAATCTGTTACAATTTGTCGTAATTATAAATGGTTTTTGATTTTAATATCTATCCACATATTATTTTTTTTCAAAAATAAGAAAAAAAAAGTTATTATTTGTTTTTGATTATTCTCAAAAATATTTATGAACTAGAAAATGTTCTAAAAATCTAAACATCTAAAGCAGAGGTTCCCAAACTTTTTTTCCCCGTAGACCACTTTCAAAAATTTACTGGTTTCGGTGGACCCCCTGCTGCTACATTTCTACCATATTCCCAAAACTCGTCAAAAAATGTGAAGATTAGATCTAACGATGGATATATGCGTCGCGGCTGAGTTCCAACTCTAAATTCGGAGTGGTAAAAATAAAAAGAAGAATAGTATATTTTCATTATTCATTAAAATTTTTTATTAAAATAATATGATTAGACTTAATAGACTTAAAATTAAACATTAATAACGTAACTTCAACAATTAAAAAAAATAGTCATTTTTAATGGGAGGGATGCACTTGATGAATTGATAGCAAGTTATCAATATTTGGCTTCAGTTTTGTCAGGAATAACCGCAAATCTCCCCGTTCTGTGATATTCAATCTGCTCCTTTTTTTTGTTAATAGGTTTGTCACCACACTAAAACTTTTTTCGACAAGGTATGACGAGGGAAACGCTATCAAAAGTTTTCTCGCAATTTCCCACAGTCCAGGATATTTTTCGGCAATTTCTGCTTGCAGCCAAAATGTTTGATAGCCTTTTTTAAATTTCACCTTCAGCTCCTCATTGGTGGTAAGCTCGAGTAGCTCCTCTTGCAATACCACATTCGCCACTTCCGTTTCATCAAATGGATTTATGATCCATGGTGGTATTTCCATCGTCAGAATATCTTCAAATCTATTTTTGAAGTCATCATGCAAGGCATTTAAATGTTGAACGTATGTCTGAATATCCTCATCAAGACATTCTGCCTGTGACAAGTTTGGAAACTGTGCGAATTCGCGCCGACTAATATTTTGCTTCATAAATTTCAATTTTCCAAGAAAAGCCGAAATTACACCCTTTGTTTTTATTAAATTTAGGCTGTCCCCTTGCAACTGCAAGTTAATGTCATTAAATTTTTTGTACAAATCTGTCAAATACGCGATGTCTGCTTTCAATTTGATCAGATTTTCTTTTAAATCTGGATCTTTACTTTCCAAAAACTCTAAAACTGATTCAAAAAGTGAGTAAAATCTTGTTAAACATGCACCTTTCGACAACCAGCGTACTTCAGTATGTAAGAGTAATCGTTGGAAGTCTTCATCATTTTCGTCGCACAATTGTGCAAATAAACGGGTATTTAACGCGTTGCTTCTTATTTTGTTAACTGCTTTAATCACAAATTGAAGCGATTGGTGCAATCTATCACTCAAATTTTTCGCTACCAGGTGTTGTCGGTGTATGACACAGTGAATTGCAGTTACTCCTGGTATAATTCTTTGAAGATGGCTTATAAACCCACGATATCGCCCGAACATGGCAGGAGCTCCATCTGCTGCCACCGAAGTAATGTTTGTAAATGGAATCGATTTTTCCTTAAGAAAATCGCTCAGGACATTAAATATTGATTCTCCTTTTGTGTCCGTCTTCAAAGTTTTCGCGAATAGTAGCTCTTCATGGATTTCTTCGTCCATAACAAATCGAACATATGCCAATAATAAGGCTTCATTGCCAGGTAATGTTGATTCATCCAATTGAATAGAAAAATGAGTTGTTTGCAGATAATTGCACAAGAAGCTTTCAACATCAGAGCTCATTTCATCAATACGCCTTTGTACAGTGTTGTTACTCAAAGAAATTTTTTTAAGTACGTCAAATGGAGGTTTGTGCAGAACAGTTTTTAAAACCTCTTCAACAGCGGGTAAAATTAACTGTTCACCGATGGTGTGCGGTTTTCCAGATTTCGCGATAAGCAATGAGATATTGTAGGATGCCCGCAAGCCATCATCGTTACTTTGAGACGTTGAAGCGAACATACTTTGCACGGTGGGTCTTCTTTCATATTTTTCCTTCAATGTTTGAAAATATTTTAAATCTTTGCCTATTTTATCAGGATGACACCTTCTTAGATGATCTTCGAGCTTCGATGGTTTCATCGAGTCATTGCTCAAAACTTTGTTGCACAAAAGGCATATGGGCAATCGTTTGTCGGCCGTTGATGGAACAAAACCAAATTTCAAATATTGAACACTGTATTGTCGACATTTCTTCTTAGATTCAGCCATGTTTCGTATCAGTTACCTACGTGTAAAGAAAAAAAAAAGTTTGTTTTAGTAATCATAAGGTGATTTTAACAGGATATGGCTATTTGAACAGAATTGAATGGGAATAATTAGTTAATTATTGCAATGAAAAAACCAAAATGCCGGCGGCAAAACTGATTTTAATTATTAAAAGCAATAAGCCGCTAAGATTGAATCTATTTTAATGTAATGCAAAACATTTTTTGATTAATTATATTTTGATACATTTCTGTAAATTCGAGAGGAAATACTTTTAAAGAATATTTTGACGTCAAAACACCGCGATTTTAATGTTTTATTTATTACGTTGATACATTACTATACGAGTGGTACATTTTATGAAAATATTTTTAGTCATTTAGCATTAGCAACTACGAGGGCACTGAAATATGTACAAACATGCAGGTCAATTATAATAACTCTCTTTTAGTGAATCACCACAGTCGGGTAAATAAATAATTTTATAATAAAAAGTACTAAAAGTTCAATCTTTCTCGGCTTTCTGTTCTTTTATAGAAGTATCGAATAATGGCCCTGTTCAGTATTTAATTTTTATTACGTACCTACTACACGCAAACATAACAAATAATATAATATTACTACAATATAAAATAAAAGTATGTATAACAAATAGGCAGGTATACTTACTTTTTCCGGCACTGGCAAACACTGACATCGATTCACTCACACGTTTCTTTTCAAAATTCCCGAAACAAATGAGCACAGCAAATGAGTAAAGCAAATGAGTAACGTTTGTTCTTGGCATTCGTATTTATATTGGTGAAGAATCAAACAAGTTCATGCAAGATTGCAAGCACAGTACAAGTCGTATTTCGTCCCTATGCACGTCTTAACTAGCGTTGCTGGCTGGCTAGCGGGCGGCGCTTTGCAAGTCTCGATACGCGTTGTACTCAAAATATCGAATATGCAAGTTTTTACAAGTTAACAGTCGCTGACTTTCTTAAAATACACTACTCAAAAAAATTAACGGAGGTTTAAAAAAAAGGAAATTAATACTAAATAAACAGGCTATCAGATCCATATGCCGGCCTAACTGAAAAAAAATTTTCACACCCGTGGACAAAAAAAAAACAAGCAAAAAATTTGCAATATTATTTTTTTGCGCTATCTGTTAGTATTGCATGAGAACCGTAACTCCTAAAATATTTTAGCAAAAATCTGAAAATTTGAATCATAAAGCTTCAAAATGCTTTTTTTAAAGTCTCAATACGACCATTTTGCACCGAAATAAAGCCTGTCAAAAATCACCGAAAAATTTGGAATTTTTTTTAGTACCTAGTGTATTATCTGCCTACAATGTAGGCCCTACATTGATAGGTACAGCCAAGCCAACATTTTAGTTCTTTACGATCGAAACCAGATAAATTTTCGTGGACCCCCACTTACAACCAGTGAACCCCCATTTTTTTTTCTCGCCATCGTAGACCCCCGTCGAGTCTTCCGTGGACCCCTGGGGGTCCACCTGGACCACTTTGGGAATCACTGATCTAAAGGATACCTATAGAATCCGTAAATTTAATACATAGAAGGATATTAGTTCATTTCCAAAAGTGCAATTGATAAAGCCCATATCCAAAAGAGAAATTCAATTAATTTTGTGATATTATCTATCTGAAAAAGAGGAGGTACCTTAAGATTTTGTGATATTAAGAATTACTTTCATTACAATATCCTTATATCTGACAAATTATTGATTGTAATTTGAAAATTTTTAATTTTATCGTTATGTCATTGTCAATTATGGTATTAAAATTGTATAATTTTGTGATAACCACAATAATATATTTTATGTACGGCAAACGTTCGTTAGACATTCGCTCAACATGTCCGAACCATCTTAACTGACTAACACAGTGTAACAAGACAGTTCTGGGCCATGTGGTTATTGTGATTTGTATTTCTAAAAGACTAAGTAATTTTGTATCTATTAGATTTTGCCCTAGTGACAGATTTATGTATTAGGGTTCACGGCAAGCCACTTGGCCACTTCAAGATATTTCTTTGAAATATTTTGAAGTATTTTAGATTTTTGTTATAATATTTGAAAAGTTACAATTTTAGTTTTTGTTGCATCGAGTCAGTTCAGTTCACGTTCGCCCCCGCTTAAGTTAAGTTCGCTTTTAAGTCCGCTTCGAGTGCCAGAGGCCTCGAGAATCGCTTTAGTTGTTAGATTTTGTTAATTATAATTTAGTAGTAATTACATTCGCTTTAGTTTATATTTGTAATTTCATATATATTTCACTTTGTTTTTCTTTATTTTTGTATATTTGGTTTTTGTGTTATTATTTAATAAAAGATTAAATTAAATAATTGTTGATCACTACTTTACGCACGCTCCTGTAAAGTTAAATAAATATACGCTAATCGCTTCTATCGTGTTACAATGGCGCAGTCGATTAAATAATTATTTGGGTTAGTAGTGATCAACCACAAACGCAAATTTCGAAAAAAAAAAAAAACGCGAGTGAAGTGTATTACGCGACAATATAGTGAAATGTATTACGCGACAATATATGGTGCTACCGCCGATAGTGTTCGTGGGTCATCCATATACGCGAATGAGAATGTGTCGATTTCGGTATTACCGTGGTACGCAAATACCGCATATAAACCGGCTACCGCGACAAATATAAACTTTACGGCTTTATTAGACGCTGAGACTACGTATCTCAATTCCGTACCTGTGTATGAAGAAACTGCCGTAATGTCCAGCCTCATCGTCAGCGAAAACGCTAAAACCGCCAGCGAAAACGCTAAAACCGCCGTCGTATCCAACGACACCGCCAGCGAAAACGCTAAAACCGCTATCGTACTCTGCAGTACCGCAAACGAAAACGCGAAAACCGCCGTCGTATCCAACGACATCGCCAGCAGAGATATCGAACCCGCCGCCGTATCCAACGCTTCCGCCAGCGAACTCGCTGAAACCGCCGTCGTATTCAACGACATCGTCAGCCGAGATGCTGAACCCGCCATCGTGTCCCGCAGCACCGCCAGCAAAGACACCGAATTCGCCACCGTATCCAGCGGTATCGCCAGCAGACGCGCTACCGCCAGCAAACACGCCGATACCGTCGCTGTTAGTATACAATTTGTAGATTTGTGTTTGTTTTTCAAAATTTTCATGATTATCGCAGAGATTTTTCGCAACGTAAGTTATATTGTTGGAAGTTTAGCAAAAATGTTAGAAATTATAGCTATTTGTGTAAATAATGCTGACATTTTCACCGGCAAATTCAACGAGAATAAACGTAAATTATTCAAAAAGAAAAAGTTTCGCTACGTTCGAGTAAAATATTTACGGGGCCTACATGTGCGTTTACGCAATTAGTTAGATTTTAAGAAAAAAACATTGGATTCGCCCGCCGTTGCTGACACCCAGCTATGGAATCAGAAATAAGTGCATAGTTTAGTGATTGATGATTTAGTTCAGTTATGTGCTCGCAAGTGTCATCAGATATATAAAATTTAGTTCGCATAGATATAAGAAAATCATAGTTCGTATTAGATAAGTGCATGCTAATTTAAGTAATATTTTGTTATAATTATATCTATTTATTTGATATAATTATATTTAAATGGAGGGCGATGTAACAAGACAGTTCTGGGCCATGTGGTTATTGTGATTTGTATTTCTAAAAGACTAAGTAATTTTGTATCTATTAGATTTTGCCCTAGTGACAGATTTATGTATTAGGGTTCACGGCAAGCCACTTGGCCACTTCAAGATATTTCTTTGAAATA
Organism: Clivina fossor; assembly: GCA_963966155.1. NCBI lineage: Eukaryota > Metazoa > Arthropoda > Insecta > Coleoptera > Carabidae > Clivina > Clivina fossor. Next base: position 2,553,995 of record OZ014560.1, read on the forward strand.
TTTTGAAGTATTTTAGATTTTTGTTATAATATTTGAAAAGTTACAATTTTAGTTTTTGTTGCATCGAGTCAGTTCAGTTCACGTTCGCCCCCGCTTAAGTTAAGTTCGCTTTTAAGTCCGCTTCGAGTGCCAGAGGCCTCGAGAATCGCTTTAGTTGTTAGATTTTGTTAATTATAATTTAGTAGTAATTACATTCGCTTTAGTTTATATTTGTAATTTCATATATATTTCACTTTGTTTTTCTTTATTTTTGTATATTTGGTTTTTGTGTTATTATTTAATAAAAGATTAAATTAAATAATTGTTGATCACTACTTTACGCACGCTCCTGTAAAGTTAAATAAATATACGCTAATCGCTTCTATCGTGTTACAACAGCAACTTTTGCTACAACATTTTTTTCAATTTCACACTCATCATACACTAATCTATTTCGTACCCGATCTCTCCTATTTACACCACACACCCCATGTAAAAATCTCATTTCCACAGCAGTCATTTTCCGTTTATGCTTTTGCAACCCCAAACCCAACATTCACTACCCTATACATCAACGTAGGCACCAAAACTGCATTGTATATACTCAAACGGGGGGGACTTCTTTGGAAACATTTACATTCCTAGCAAAAGTTCCCAAAGCACCCAAAGTACCTTACAACCAGTATTTACTCTCCTTTCAATTTAACGTTCAAAACGACCATCTCTAGACAGCAAACTACTCAAATACACAAATGCATCTACCTGCTATAAACGTGCACCATCAATATATACATTACATTCAATTGTCAAGTCACCCTTCTCAAAAACTAAAACTTTGATGGTCTAAAATTAGTCTAAAATTATGGGCCGAAAATTTTCAATTTTGGGACAAAGTAGGCGTGCTGATTTTATTGACATCTCAAACGGGTTTCTTAGTGAGACAAATAAAGATTATTACAAGTAGTTGGAGTGGTATGATTGCGAGAGTGGCTTACGTGTAGCGAAAGTTTCCAAGTAGTAGGAATAAAAGAGCATGCGATGAGAGAGGAATTATGAATGTGGATGAAACGAAAGTTGCTTGTTTGCGGATAGGAATGTTTGGAGGCGACTGATTTCGGGATGATGAAAAGAGTTTCCGCCACACCCTTTTGGGTACATGGCGTGATTGTGTATGTATGTATGTATTAATTAATCTAATATGAAGCTAGTTTAGTTAGGAATACTTATTGTATCAAATTTTGTGTGACATATTCTTCATCAATTGTATTTTTGATCCATAAAATAAATGAATATTATTATTATTATGTAGGTATGTACAAGTAAAATTTACAATATATTTAGGGGTGATTTTGAAACAGACAAACTTATAAATATATAGTCAAGGTGGACTTGATGTTTTATATCATGGATTGTGAAACACCCACAAAGTTCTAGCCAATATCGTATGATATTGAAGTTGACAATTTAGAAAATAAATATATGAATATATCGTAATGAAGTTTTTCACCTAATCGATTTAAAGTGATCTTGTAACGTAATGGGCGCGCGATTAATTATTTACAAAGGCCGCGCTGGGAACGCACACGGGGCCATATTAAACTTTCATATACAAGTAGTGTTACTTCTGTGTGTGCGTGTGTGTGTTACTATACGAATGTCAATCTTCAATCAATACTGACTTTTAGCTATCTATCTATAATGTTATTTATCGGCTATGTGTAGTTTACCGAGAAAAACTACAAAAATCACGCATGTTTTTACCACTTTGACTTCAAGGAAAAAGTGGTATAGCGTTTGGTACGGTGTCTGTAACATTTTCAAAAGAAAAATTTGTGTATAGAAATTAGCGATGCAACGGATAGCGATTTTTAAAAAAGCCGGATAACGGATATTCGGCCAAATTTTAAAGCCGGATAACGGATTATCCGGCCGAATAATAAATATTAATAAAAAAATTCATAAATATCAAGTTTTAACATCAAATTTTCGTATTTACAATTCACATGTGGTTATAGTATGCAATATTTTCAATTATTACATTTGTATATACATGTATAATCAAAAAAAATCCCATTTACTTATCGAAAGCCTACACTGACGTACCTTCAATAAGTATCACTTATACATATTCTGCAAATTTTTATAAAAAATATATATTTTTATAATATGAAAAATAAGGTTACATATTAATTACTTAATACTAATAAAGTAACTTTGTTTCACAGAAAGCTTTTCATAAATATGCACATTTTTTTAGCTTCATTAATAACTACTATTCCAGTGCAAATAAATATTAGATATTTACTGAAAGAAACATTGTAGATAATTTGACTGGCTTCAATTTCGTAAATAAATCTATCAGTGTGAACATATTTCTATTCGTTTTGAATGAACCGACCGCCTACCAGGGGCACTACGCCGACCGTGAATTGAGTAAAATATGTCAATACATCAATTTTTCATGCAAAATATCTATGAATAACAACGATTAGCTTGCGCAAATGCGAATGAACGGTCGGCGTAGTGTCCCCGGTCGGCGTTGTGTCCAGTCGGCGTTTTGTCCAAGCACATTTTTTTTTTTAAATAATCTTTTTGAAATTTTGCACAGTGCTATAATTTCATATTCTGAACAACTTTTCTGAAGAACATTATACCGTATTATTGACCAAAAAGGCACTTTACCTGAATATAAAATAGTTTTTTACATTTTTCATGGTCATCTTGATTTTTAAAAAACTAAAAAATATGCTTAAAATTGTTTTCCGACAAAGAAAAGCGGAATCCCAAAACATGAAAATAAAATTCTTAATTTTTTTTGCTGATTACACCTATAGTGAACTCAATCTGGGGACACACTGTATAATGTTTATTTTTAACAACTTTAATCATTAAAAAAACAATGTTGAAAATAATTCAATTTTAAAAATTAAAAAAATTGATAAAATTTTTTTTTTGCGATATTTTTTAAACAAATTATCCTTATTTATTTATCTGATAATTGTTAATAGCATATAAGATAATTAAATTCTATTTACATCAGACTTTTCTATCTTGTTTGCATAATTTATTCCAAGTTCAATAAAAAATGTGTTAGGTAAATATAAATATCAAGTAAATAATTAATTTTTCTTTATTTTTTTATTCTCTAAGCGCTATGTAGAAATGTGCCATTTCTTTAACACAGTGGTGCTTAACTTTTTTCAGAGCTATGAAATATTTGTTACAAATTTATGTATACCTATTATATATTGCAAAAGCAGTGGCGTAGCCAGAAACTTGTCATGGGAGGGGGGGTGGTTACTAATATTAATCAATAAAGATAATACTATAATTTGTATAAAAAAATAAAGAGCAATAAAAATTATTTTTATAAAAATGAAAGGAAAATAACATATTTCATATTTCACATACATATGTTTTTGGTAGTTTAGGTTTTTGGGAGGGGGGTTTAACCCCCCCTAACAACCCCCTGGCTACGCCACTTTGCAAAAGACCGATTAAGAACCACTGCTTATTTGTTAATCCAGTTTTATATGACATCATTGCACACATATTTAATATATGTGTTAATAAATTACTTATCTTTTAAATATATAGAAGAATAAATATTGTTTTTTTTTTAACAAAAACTATATATACATATTGTTTGTAAGTATTATTCATATACTGAAAAATAAACATTTAAGTAATTTTTTCATTTAGATTATATATATAATTAGATCAAGGTATAATTTAATTAGTTCAATGACTGATTATAAATTAATTTATTTTATTACCACTTTTACTGCAAGGAAAAAGTGGTATAGCGTTTGGTACAGTGTCTGTAACATTTTCTAAAAAAAAAAATTGTGTATAGAAATCCTTCATATAGCCTCTAGAATCTAGATGACGAATCTGAACTTAGTTTATGTGGGTGTATGGATGTGCGTCGTCAGCTTGCTCGCTCGGTCAGTTTTTAATTTTTTTTTCTACTAAACGATGCATCGTAGAATAATGGTTGCTTCACTCAATTATCGTACTCATTATTCCGCATTTTTCCATATCATGTTTATTTTCCTAGACCTCATAGTTTTTGAGAAAAAAAATAAAAACAAAAAAATCAAAAAAAATTCTAGCGCCCAAACGGCACATGCTAGTAAATTAAAACTAAAACCAAATTATAGAACTTTTTATTGTCTATCAAAAAGTATTCTCCGAATTTAACTCGAGAAAAAAGTATATCGCAAATTATCGAATTTGCATGTTAAACGCCCATACGAACTTAACGAGCGAACACCCGGTATGTATAGATTAACAATTTTATTTCAAATTTCAACTAATTTACTTATGCACATGAAAATACTAATTAATCTAATGAAATAGGTAAATTATTGTAAATTTTATTTTATTTGAGAATCTGAAATGCAAATTTATTAAATCTAAATTATAGATAACTCAATAAAATAAAAAAAAATATTATCGTTTGAAAAAATTTGCGTAAAGTTAACGTATATGAGTCGTATAATTCGTAATCAATCAATAATGACGTACAAACATGTAAAACAACGTACCTTCATATTGATGCAATCGTATAATGATAATGATAAAAAAAGGTTATATTTTTAAAACCACATAAATAATAAGTTAACCCATATATAGCTAAACTACGTAACTATAACAATGAGGACGATTTATGTGAAATAAAAATGAATAATTTTTTATCTGAATTATTGATTTAAAAAAAAAGTGTATCAAATATTTGAATAAATATTATACTATTTATTTTTAGGTAACGAAACAATTTATTTGGGTCACTTATTATTTCTTTATAGTTAGTGGTTTGTATGTTTCCCGTTAAGGGGAGGTTCTCATCTGAATGACTAAAAAGTACGCAAAGTTTGGAATTTTTTTATTCGCAAATGAAAAAACATACATGTAGAAGGAAACGGTTTGGGGATTTGAAAAAATGATATTTTGGTCTTTATTTTCAAAAATTGTTGTTTAATAAAAAAACAAAATGGCGCCCGATATTCACTGTTTTCGTGTCAGCGCGGAATCGGTAAAAATTTCAGAATTTTGTGGTAGAAATACAGAATGTCAATGGTAAAATAAAATTACATATTTTTTTATAGTAAATTTTTCTACTATTTATCTGTAATTTCGCTATTTTTTTTTACAGTGTACACTGAGAAAAATAGATATTTAACAAATTGTATAATGATAAGTAGATATTTATTTGAAATATACGAGTATGTTTACTGTATTAACAAATTTATACATTTTTAAAATCTACTCACATATATATTTTAATACTATATTAAGAATTAAGACTGTAATACTATATACAAATTGATGGTATTAAATTTTTGTTTTTATTATATTTATAGTTAATTTTTAAATATACTTATTTTGTTATTTTTAATATCTTGTGTTTGTGTCACCTTTTTAAATATAAATAGCGTTACGGTAACTATCCATTTTTCTCAGTGTAATTAATAAAAATTGCTTAAAACTGTCAGATGAGTGAAATTCCGAATCAAATTCGAAAATTAACAGATATAAATTGTTTTTCTTATTTAGTAGTAAAAAACAGAAAATTCTATTAGGTGAATGTTGGGTTTGGTTGCAAAAGCATAAACGGAAAATGACTGCTGTAGAAATGAGATTTTTACGTGGGGTAGCTGGGTGTAAATAGAAGAGATCGGGTACGAAATACGATTAGTGTATGATGAGTGTAAAATTGCGAAGAAAATGTTGTAGCAAAAGTTGGTGTTAGTCAGTTAAGATGGTTCGGACATGTTGAGCGAATGTCTAATGAACGTTTGTTGTTAAAAAGATTTATTTGAATGATTTTGATGGTATACGCTTGCAAGTGGACGTCCGATGAGTAGTTGGAGTGGTATGATTGAGAGTGTTTTGCATGAGCAAAAGTTTCCAAGTAGTAGGAATAAAAGAGCATGTATGAGAGGAATTATGAATGTGGATGAAGCGAAAGTTGCTTGTTAAAAGTCAGTTAAGATGGTTCGGACATGTTGAGCGAATGCGTCTAATAAACGTTTGCTGTTAAAAAGATTTATTTGAATGATTTTGATGGTATACGTTTGCCCAGTGGACGGTCCGATGAGTAGTTGGAGTGGTTCGATTGATAAAGTGGCTTGTGTGAGCAAAAGTTTCCAAGTAGTAGAGCATGTATGAGAAGAGGAATTGTGGAATGTGGATGAAGCAAAAGTTGCTTGTTTGGATAGGAATGTTTGGAGGCGACTGATTTCGAGATGATAAAAATAGTTTGTGCCACACCCTTTTGGGTACATGGCGTGATTGTGTATGTATGTATGTGAAATAACTAGTAAAAATTGTAAAACATGTTTTGGTAGCAACACAAATTAAATCTTTGATTTCCATGTCAGCATTTTCCCACTTGACTACAATTATCTGTATATACATATATGCATTTATAATATCATAAATGAAAATATTTATAAAAATAAAGTCTGTAGTAGATATGACAAACAACTATAAAGTAAATATTTGAAAAAGAAAAAAATTTTTGTCTAATATTTTTACTTTTATACTTAGTTTATTGCTATGCTCTCGTTATCTTTAATTCACCCGTAATTATTTTCTATTGTTATATTTTTGCACTCAGTTCTTTTACATATTTGTTATTTTTGTATCAAGATTTTAACATTTCCATTTTAAGTAATACAAACAAATAAGTCACAATTATTATATTTTTGAAATGACATATCTAATTATATCTTATAAACAAATAACTGCAATGACAAGATTAGAAGTATATGGGTAAACCCATATATAAACCACTTTGACATTTCTCAGAAAGTTGGCAACACAATATCTTTCATAAAATTATAATTCATGTGGGCACTAGAAGAAACTTTCCTGAAAATTTGATGAAAATCGAATAAATAATGTAGTTACAATAAATTAAAAAAAAAAAATGTGATTTTTTTCTCGATAAGTTAGCAACACTGTATTTCGTTAAAATTGCATAATTTATTTAGGCACTAGGAAATTTTTTTATGAAAATTTGATAAAAATCGGTTAAATAGTGGTCATAATGAATTTTCTAAAACTTTAGTATTTTTTTTCTCGGAAAGTTGGCAACACTGGATATTAATAAAATTATATAATTAATGGGAGCATTAGGGATATCTTTTCTGAAAATTTGATCAAAATCGGATAAATAATGTAGCCAATATAAATTTTTTAAAACTTTAGTAATTTTTTTTTCGGAAAGTTGGCATCACTGGAAAAAAATAAAACCACATGACCATCTTGGGTACTAGAAAAATTTATCCTGAAAATTTCATTTAAATCGGTTGAACCGTCTAGGAGTTGCAGCCACAAAATTTTGACTTACGACCGAGCGAGCGAGCTGACGACGCACACACATACACCCACATAAACTAAGTTCAGATTCGTCATCTAGGGACTATATAAAGAATTTCTATACACAAATTTTCCTTGCAGTCAAAGTGGTAAAAAGAATTGCAGTTATTTTTAAGAGCTTTTGCAACTAATTATAATTTTTAGACCAACTATTTTAATGTCACATTTTTCATAAAATGTCTTTTATTTACAAATCAATTTTTTTTTTAATTAAAAAAGTAATTAAATAAAAAAAAATATGTTAAATCGGTATGTACCACTGCAAGGAAAAATGGTATTGCGTTTGGTACGGTGTCCTGTAACATTTTCAAAATAAAAATTTGTGTATAGAAATCATATAGTCCCTAGATGACGAATATGAACATAGTTTATGTTCACTCGCTCGGTCGTAAGTCAAAATTTTGAGGCCGTAACTCCTCCTAGACGGTTCAACCGATTTTAATGAAATTTTCAGGATAAATTTGTCTAGTACCCAAAGATATTGTGTTTGCCAACTTTCCGAGAAATGTCAAAGTGGTCTATATATGGGTTTACCCATATACTTCTAATCTTGTTTTTTCTTGTTATTAAAACAACCAGAGTTGAACTGTTTGTGATTTTTTTTGTTAATAAATAACAAAAATCATAGAATATTGGATCATGTAATAAAGAAAATTTAGTTTGTACAGAAAACTATAAATTATTTATAGAAAAATTCATCATGCAAAGCTAGCATAAGAAGAATACAGCGTAGAAAATGCATCTTATTTGCCTATAGCAGAAAAAAGTAATGTGTTTTCTTAAAATATTGCTTTGTTGTTAACTGTATAATTTAAAGATATGATAATATTTTATAAAAACGTGCTTAAAAGCACGTGTTTTTCAGTTTCATTATAAATAATATAAATAGTGTTTAACTTTATTTTCACGTTTCTCTGGAAATTGTTTATTTAATGTAATGTACAGCAGAGGATGAGAAATTATTTTGTATGCGAAACACGTTATTAAAGATTCTACTACAAATATGTGGATTATTTTTAATCCAAATTTTTCTTAAATCCAACGAAATACGTTGAACATTTGCAGTTAAATAATGAAAAGTATATTTCAAAAAATTCAAAACCCCTTCGAAAATTAAGAGAAATTACGTATCATATAAAAGCTTGCATAGATATTTTCAATTTTTTTTTCCTGCTGGATCGTTTTACTAACTGTGATAAAATTGCAGTTTTTCGAGACCTATCAGTTAAGGGGAGGTTCTCATCTAAATGACTAAAAAGTACGCAAAGTTTGGAAATTTTTTTATTCGCAAATGAAAAAGCATAGAAGGAAACGGTTTGGAGATTCAAAAAAATGTTATTTTGGCCTTTATTTTCAAAAATTGTCGTTTCATAAAAAACAAAATAGCGCCCGTAATAAAAAAAACTAAATAAATATTCTGCTAGTCCTGCAGAAGGCAATAGTGATTGCCGAAACGTTCGCATAAAAAATAATAAAAATATATAACTAACTGAATTTCGTCTATTACTTATTATTTATATAAATTTTTAATCATATCGAAATAAAATAAATAATAATAATTTTACACACATGTACCCAAAAAAAAGTATGGCACAAATTCTTCCAAGTAACTTTAGATTTATCCACATTCATAGTACCTTTCATACATGCTCTTCTATTCCTATTACTTGGAAACTTTCACTCACGTAAGCCACTCTCGCAATCCAACTACTCATCGGACGTCCACTTGCAAACGTATATAGCTTCAAAAAATCATCAGATAATTGATAATGAGCGCACTGCGGATAATTCATTTCAAAACCCCACAAAATGATAATAAATGATCAAAAGACAAAAACGGCATTGACATTTTCCTGTATAGTTTCAGTTTCGCATTCCACTAATATTATAGCACAAGGAGGAGAGAGTCCCCCACGCCAGCATACTTTGAAATGTCAGATTTACTGCTACATGCTTAGATTCGTCGTCGCCAACCGACGACGCGGCCCTAGCTTTCTATTTATTGATCACAACAAGCACGCCTTTCCACTGTTTGTTTACGCGACAAAAATGTTTCTCATTCTTTTCAAAAATATACCGAGATTTTACCATTCTTTTTCATATTTAAATATCACATCGCATCGATCTAAATAAAAACATATTTTCATCAAAAGATATATTAGGATTTCCTTTATATTTTACTATACAGTGTGTAAAGTGATGATACATACATACATGCATACAAACATTTGACAATTAAAGAAATTATATAATAGTATATTGTGTTAGGTACATTTGAAAGTTAAGTTGCTATAAAAATACGTTACAAAAACGAAAAGACAATTTGAAATTAGATTTTCACAACTATGAACACTATGTTGTGCCATCTGTTGGTAATTATGCACGTAAAATGATAATCATACATACATACATACGTACTAATGGCACAATATGCTTTCACACTCTTGTGAAAACCTAATTGCGAATTGTCTTTTCATTTTTATACTTACAGCAATTTTTATAGTGAACGTAAAATTATATCGTTTTGACATGACTACATAATTGAAAAGGTTTTTACCTTTCTCAGCGAGATGTCTTGTTACTTTTAGCAAAATGGACGCATTAAGTAGTTTTTAATGTTTCGGAAAATTCCGAAATTGCAGAAAATAAAATACCGTTTATTTCTTATAAATAATTAATTCTCAAGAGTATATATTGTCGAAAATTTGTTGAAATATTTAAATATAAATAATATTGCGAATGAACTTATACTAAGTGTAAATTCCAACGAATCAAGTAGTGACTGTGAAAGTGATGAATGTGAAAATTAAATAAAATGTATATGATTTACATATTGTTTTATTATATTTCAAATATAAATACGTATATTAATTATGAAATAGTTTTATCTGTTACACGCAATAAACAAATATTATAACACGGTTCTGTTTTTTTTTTCACAATTTTACCTATTTAACCCTTGGATAATCCTATACTAATGACATGTCGTTAACTATATTTCAATGTCAAAACGATATAATGTTGAGTCTATAGTGCTGTTCAAATTATTTGGAATTGACTTCGTTGACTATTTTACAGCATGCTATTAGAAAAGGGACAATTTACAACACTTTTAGAAAAACAAGCTTAAAATTACAGAGACGTATTTCGCATTTTTACATAAATATATACAGTCGATTCCGCTTAATTGGGACACCGCTTAATTGGGACAGCCGCTTATTTGGGCCAAATCTCAAAGAACAGAAACCAAACCAAGGAACCAACAGTAAATTTACATGTTTAATTGGGACAACATTCCGCTTAATTGGGACAGTAAATTTAAGATCACAGTATATATTATGTTACAAATATTCACAAGAAAAATATTTACAAAAAATTTAATATGATACGCTTCATATCTTTTTGATTCACAACATGGAAAATTATATTTAAAAAACTAGCAAATATGTATCAATTAATTACATTAGTATCGCGCGCTGTGAACTTTTTTCCCAACACATTCATTCACGTATGAAGTACGGACCCACGCGCGCTCAAAGGTTAATGTTTACCCTCGCGTCGGCGTGGCGCGGCACCGGTCATTAAAGCTGTGAGAGTCTACCCTGCTGTCTCAATCGTTACGTATTCAGTTATGATTCAGTTACCACTACACCTCGCGCGTGGAAGGTTCGTTATTTATTATTTTATTTTGGAATTTATTATTATTTTTTCTTAAAAGTTTATATTTTTTTGGTTATATGTAGTTTATAGTTTTTTCCAAGAATTTATAAAATAAAATTATTGAAAGAAAAATATGGATTGCTTAATTTTATGTAAAATTCGGTTAATTGGGACAGCCGCTTAATTGGGCCAAAATGCCCTAGTCCCGATGTGTCCCAATTAAGCGGAATCGACTGTATTTCAAAACTCTTGAATACTTGGGACAAAAATTCTCATAAAAGTTTGTTTTCATTTTTTGTATTTAAAAAGTGTTTTATCATTAAAAAGTCAAATAAATAAATTGAAACAAAATATTAATTAATAATATAACTATCTATTACAAACTAATACAAATCGCCTAAAAAAATAATATAACTTTTCTCTACAAACACTTTTTTCCAGTACTACCCTTGAGCAACTGGCAAACGACTCCCTGCTGTGAAAGTTTATGATACCAATCTTTGCAGTCATGTCAATTCCAAATAAAGTGACTAGCACCATACTATACAACTTTTCAATTTCACACTCATCATACACTAATCTATTTACGTATCTAATTTCTCTTAATTACACCACATACCCCCACCGTAAAAATTTTATTTCGTTTAATAATTCGCATTAGTATTCACTTAATTTAAAATTATCATATTATAAGTTCGGATGCAATTAATAATTTTACATAATTATATTGTCACATACTTAAAAGAAATCAATTTACGCTTGAATGAAACTGAGTAACAAAACTGTGTGTACCGTAATGCATTTAACGTTAACAAAGTTAGTTTGTTTATAACAATTCGCTTTGGGGAGAGAAACAGGTTAACTATACCAATTTCGTTTAGTTGTGGCCTTTCCAGTATCAAATGGACCAACACAACGGTGTCTGGCTATATCCTTATTGTTCGATACAGACTATTCTCCAATCTCATCAACGCAAACTCCCAGTTTATATATATATAGGTCACAAAATTGCCAGTTTTGTTTTCTTCTTTTCCCAAAGTTTATTTTATTCTATAACTTACTATATGATAGTAATAAATTGAAAAAAAAGGACATTAATTATAACATAAGTATTTAAAAAAATATATATGTTATTATATTTAATATAAAATCGAATTTAGAGAAACAAGTCAGATTGAATTTTTCAATAAGTAAAAAAAAAATAAAAAATTATTAATTAGTAATTGGCGGAATTCAGTCTTTTATATGTTTTCATTAACTACTAAATCAACGTTTCGGCAATCACTATTGCCTTCTTCAAGACTCTACAATGATTACAAATATATATATATATATATATATATATATATATATATACACTCAAATATACAAATAATAATAAATATAACAACAGAATGAAAAACACTTATAGCAGAATATTTTAGTTGATTTTACATATAACGCAAATAATATTATTGCCCTAAAGAAGGCAAATAGTGATTTCCGAAATGTTGGCTTAGTAATTAATAAAAAAATATGAAACACTGAATTCCGTCAATTACTAATTATTTATTAAATATTAACATACATACATACACAATCACGCCATGTACCCAAAAGAATGCAGCACAAACTCTTTTCATCATCCCGAAATCAGTCGCATCCAAACATTCCTATCCGCAAACAAGCAACTTCCGCTTCATCCACATTCATAATTCCTCCTCTCGTCGCATGCTCTTTTATTCCTACTACTTGGAAACTTTCGCTGCACGCAAGCCACTCTCTCAATCATCTACCACTCCAACTACTCATCGGACGTCCACTGGGCAAACGTATACCATCAAAATCATTCAAATACATCTTTTTAACAGCAAACGTTCATTAGACGCATTCGCTCAACATGTCCGAACCATCTTAACTGACCAACATTAACTTTTACTATACATGTTATTTCTATAATTTTTTTCCTGATGATGATATACCATAGAGTATATCGAGACGTCGATTTTTTTAATTAAGTACCTAAAATTTATACAGAACTTAATCCTAAATCCTTTTTATTTAGAAAGAAATTAATAAAATGTCTGTACAAAACGACAAAACGTTGTGGCAATTACGTGCACCTGAAGCTCAAATAAAATAATTAAAAGAAAATTATTGCTAATGTGCTAATTAAAATACAGCGCTGGGCGAGTATGTCCCAAAGTCCCAAGTCAGCGCGACGTTCCAATGTAGATGTACATAAACAAATTTATATACATATATACAGTGTGTGTGTATATAATGAAAGTTGAATAAACGTTTCATATAATTTGTAGGCATATTTTGTTTGTTCTGTATTTATACTAAAGTTCATTGACCCCAATTTCTCATCAGTCAATGCACCACAGTAACGTATTACACAATCATATATAACCATTTAAAATTAAACTGCATTATACCCAAACATTACTTTTAACTATTTCTCGAAATAATTAGGAATTTAAAAACTTTTCTCAAATAAAACAAGATTAGAAGTATATGGGTAAACCCATATATAGACCACTTTGACATTTCTCGGAAAGTTGGCAACAAAATATCTTTAATAAAATTATAATTTATGTGGGCACGAGGAGAAACTTTTCTGAAAATTTGATCGAAATCGAATAAATAATGTAGCCACAATGAATTTTTTTAAAAAATTTGTGATTTTTTTCTCGATAAGTTGGCAACACTGTATTTTGTTTAAATTACGTAAATTATATGAATACTAGGAGAATCTTTTGTGAAAATTTGAGTAAAATCGATTAAATAACATGGCCATAATAAATTTTTAAAAACTTTAGTAATTTTTTTCTCGGAAAGTTGGCAACACTGAATATTAATAAAATTATATAATTCATGGAAACATTAGGAAAATCTTTTCTGAAAAATTGATCAAAATCGGATAAATAACGTAGCCAATATGAATTTTTAAAAACTTTAGTAATTTTTTTCTCTCGGAAAGTTGGCATCACTGGAAAAAACCAAAACCACATGATCATCTTGGGCACTAGACAAATTTATCCTGAAAATTTCATTAAAATCGGTTGAACCGTCTAGGAGCAGTTGCGGACACAAAATTTTAACTTACGACCGAGCGAGCTGACAACGCACATCCATACACCCACATAAACTAAGTTCAGATTCGTCTGATCTAAAGGCTATATGAAAGATTTCTATACACAATTTTTTTTTTTTTCTGAAAATGTTACAGACACCGTACCAAACGCTATTCCACTTTTCCTTGCAGTCATAGTGGTAAAAATGATATTCAATATTAGTAGTTCTATTGTTAAATCTTGAATTTTGTGATATTTACATACATAAAATTATTAACTACACGGAGAAAAACGTTTCTTTGATATTAATAAATAAATTGCAATAACATATATTTCTTTATTTTAAATAAATTTATTTCGAGTAAATATACAAGCTCTTTATTGTAAAATAATTATTTGTTTGTAATAAATAAATACCTTTAAATCAAATAGATATTTATTTGCCACTATTGAAACAATATTAGAAGTATATAGACCACTTTCACATTTCTCGGAAAGTTGGCAACACTGTATTTTAATAATATTATAATTTATGTGGGCACTAGAAGATACTTTTCTGAAAATTTGATCAAAATCGAATAAATAATGTAACCACAATGAATTTTTAAAAAATTTTGTGATTTTTTTCTCGATAAGTTGGCAACACTGTATTTTGTTAAAATTGCATAATTTATTTAGGCACTAGGAGAAACTTTTATGAAAATTTGATTAAAATCGGTTAAATAAAATGGTCATAATGAATTTTTAAAAAATGTTAGTAATGTTTTTCTCGGAAAGTTGGCAACACTGTATTTTGTTAAAATTACATAAATTATATGAATACTAGGAAAATCTTTTGTAAAAATTTGAGTAAAATCGGTTAAATAACATGGCCATAATAGAATTTTTAAAACTTTAGTAATTTTTTTCTTGCAATCAAAGTGGTAAAAAATATTTATTGGAATGAAAATTACTTTTTTTTACTCCAAAGAATGCCTTTTCTCCATGTATTATATTTCAAAAATAAATAATATAGCGACTGTAGTAGTAACTTACCGATTAATATTAGTTGTTCTGGTTAAGGTAGTGCCAGCGATTGTTATATGAACGAACACTTTCGAGCCATTATCAACCAAACGTGCTAATTCCTCACCTTTCTTCTTATACGTAAATACTGCACTTATATTTCCTGTAACCAAATATATAATAACCACTATTACTATTTACGTATGAAACAAAACAAAAAAAAGTTAACAAATTTTATAGAAATATACAGTGTGTAATGTAAAGTGATGAGGTTTCCTATAGGGAAAAAAATTTTAATATAAGTTTTATGAGAAAAACTTATTCTTTATAAAAAATTTTGCTTCTATCAAAACCCCTAATAGTCAAAGAAAAATCCAATAATCACTTAAGATAAGATCAGAAACTTGATATTATGTCGAGTTGTTGATTTTAAATATGACGAAGTCCGAATGTTACATCAGTATCATGTTACCCATGGATTACTAGTTAATAATAATAATAATAATAATTATATTTTAACAAATTAATAATAATTAAAAAGTAAGTCTCTTGTATGATAAATATTTTTAACATTTTTCACACGATACTGATGTAACATTCGGATTTAGTCATATTTAAAATCAACAACTCGACGTAATATCAAGTTTTTGATCTTATCTTAAGTAATTACTAGATTTTTCTTTGACTATTAGGGGTTTTGATAGAAGCAAATTTTTTTATAAAGAATAAAGCACGTATTCTCACCTCATACGAAAAAGTGCTTTTTCAAAAAAGTGCTTTTGACGTTCACTTAAAATCATTTTAAAATAGTTTATTTAAATTTTATAATACCAAATATAATAAAAATGATCAAATATAGAAAAATTATTTATATTTAATGACAAACAGAAGCAAAAAGTTATTTTAAAATTAATGATAAAAGCACTTTTTCACGAAAAAGTGAGGTGAGAATACGGGCCTAAGTTTTTCTCCTAAAACTCATATTAAAATTTTTTTCCCTATAGGAAACCTCATCACTTTACACACTGTATATGATAATTAAATTCACGACTAGAAAGTATTAAGTAGGATTGAAATTTTAATGGGAAATTATAGTCAAAAGGTTAGGATCTTCGAATCAAACTCTCATTCAAGATTCTGTATCAAGCTTTCGGTGGCATTTTCCGCCTTCTTCAGAACCTTTAATTGATAAAACAAGATTTAAGTACATATATGAGGAAACCCATATATAGACCACTTTGACATTATCACATAAATACTAAGGAATAGAAATAAAATTTTATATTTTGTTGTAAAGTTTATTCGAAAATGTGAAAGTTATATAAAATACAAAAAAAAAAACAATGTTAATTATTAATTTTATAGTGTAATTTCTTTTTTATTCCTTTAGAAATTAAAACTAATTGTTTTACTATAACTATAATATATGATGGCTGATAAAGAGCTAGTAATTTAATATTTTAATATCAATAATTAACTAACAAAAATGAAATTGTAAAGAGGATTACTTAAATATGAATTAGTCACAAAGATAATGAAACATCTGTTTAGATAAATAAATTTTTTTAATCAAATCATTATACAGATAAACTGTTGTTTGTATTTTACACAAATTGATATATGACATGAAAATCAATTAATTATATTTCTGTTTATTTTAGTAATTTTTTTTAGATAATTTTTACCGGAAATATTATCGTTAACTTTTTCCAAAATTGATACCAAATACATGATATAAGAATAGTTGCAAAAATATTCAACTTGTATTTATACGAGTATTAATATATAACAAGATTAGAAGTATATGGGTAAACCCATATATAGACTACTTTGACATTTCTCGGAAAGTTGGCAACACTGTATTTTAATAATATTATAATTTATGTGGGCACTAGGAGAAACTTTTCTGAAAATTTGATCAAAATCGAATAAATAATGTAGCCACAATGAATTTTTTAAAAATTTTGTGATTTTTTCTAGATAAGTTGGCAACACTGTATTTTGTTAAAATTGCATAATTTATTTAAGCACTAGGAAAAACTTGTATGAAAATTTGATTAAAATCGGTTAAATAAAATGGTCATAATAATTTTTTAAAAATTTTACTATTTTTTTTCTCGGAAAGTTGGCAACACTGTATTTTGTTAAAATTACATAAATTATATGAATACTAGGAAAATCTTTTGTGAAAATTTGAGTGAAATCGGTTGAATAACATGGCCATAATAAAATTTTTAAAACTTTAGTAATTTTTTTCTCGGAAAGTTGGCAACACTGAATATTAATAAAATTATGTAATTAATGGAGCATTATTGAAATCTTTTCTGAAAATTTGATCAAAATCGGATAAATCATGTAGCCAATATAAATTTTTAAAAACTTTAGTAATTTTTTTCTCGGAAAGTTGGCATCACTGGAAAAAACCGAAACCACATGACCATCTTGGGCACTAGACAAATTTATCCTGAAAATTTCATTAAAATCGGTTGAACCGTCTAGGAGGAGTTGCGGCCACAAAATTTTGTCTGAGGACCGAGCGAGCGAGCGAGCTGACGACGCACATCCATACACCCACATAAACTAAGTTCAGATTCGTCATCTACAGGCTATATGAAGGATTTCTATACAATTTTTTTTTTTTTTTGAAAATGTTACAGACACCGTACCAAACGCTATACTACTTTTTCCTTGCAGTCAAAGTAGTAACAAATAAAAAATCTTAAATTAGATATATATTTTTAAAAATATATGTGTCAAGTTTTTCTCACAGTTACAGTTTGATTAAAAATAACTAATTTTAATATGTTATTGAAATTTAATCATTATATTATTAATTACCACTTTGACTGCAAGGAAAAGTGGTATAGCGTTTGGTACGGTGTCTGTAACATTTTCAAAAAAAAAAAAAAATTGTATAGAAATCCTTCATATGAGGCGTATAGATGCAAAACTCACTATTCGACAAAAAGTGAAAAATGAGATTTTGCGCGATTTGGACGTAGAATTTTACAAGGAATACGATATTTAGGTTAGTTAGAAAAAAAACTCAGTATTTAATATGAGAAACACTCTTTAAAGTTTAGTGTTGGATGCAAAACTCACTACTTGCGTTGATAATTTAGATGCAAAAGTAACTGTTTGCTTTCCACCAATAAAAATTTTATTGGTGGAAAGCAAACAGTTACTCACGATTTTAAATAAGTATTGCCATCTAGTAACAAGATTTTATCATCAAAATACAATTACGCTCAGCTATAACAGTTTTTTGCAAATATCTCAGAACTTAAAATTTGCAAATAGTGAGTTTTGCATCTATACGACTCATATAGCCTCTAGATCAGACGAATCCAAACTTAGTTTATGTGGGTGTATGGATGTGCGTCGTCAGCTCACTCGGTCGTAAGTCAAAATTTTGTGGCCGCAACTCCTCCTAGAAGGTTCAACCGATTTTAATGAAATTTTCAGGATAAATTTGTCTAGCACCCAAGATGGTCATGTGGTTTTAGTTTTTTCCAGTGATGCCAACTTTCCGAGAAAAAAATTACTAAAGTTTTTAAAAATTCATAATGACTACGTTATTTATCCGATTTTGAGCAAATTTTCAGAAAAGATTTCCCTAATGCTCCTATTAATTATATAATTTTATTAATATCCAGTGTTGCCAAGTTTCCGAAAAAAAAATTACTAAAATTTTTAAAAGTTTATTATGGCCATGTTATTTAACCGATTTTACTCAAATTTTCACAAAAGATTCTCCTAGTATTCATATAATTTATGTAATTTTAACAAAATACAGTATTACCAACTTTCCGAGAAAAAAATTAGTAAAATTTTTAAAAATTCATTACGACCATTTTATTTAACCGATTTTAATCAAATTTTCATAAAAGATTCTCCTAGTGCCTAAATAAATTATACAATTTTAACAAAATACAGTGTTGACAACATATCGAGAAAAAAATCACAAAATTTTTTAAAAATTTGTTGTGGCTACATTATTTATTCGATTTTGATCAAATTTTCAGAAAAGTTTTTCCTAGTGCCCACATAAATTATAATATTATTAAAATAAAGTGTTGCCAACTTTCCGAGAAATGTCAAAGTGGTCTATATATGGGTTTACCCATATACTTCTAATCTTATTTTTAATATACTTTGGATAGTGAAAGCCATGGAAACTGTTGTATTTACAATAATTGAAGGGTACTCATTTTAATATGCAAAAAAAAAAATACATTTCTAAACAAAATATATAGAAAATTAGTTTTAATTTTTATCAAATTTCAGATTTCGATATTTTTGTACTTTTTTTGTAAATAAATATTAAAAGTGTAACAGCCATTCATACGCTGCATGATTTTACTTGAAAATTATTTGTCGTCAGAACAAATTGATGCATTTTTCAAAATAAAAATGCCAATTTAATCCTGGTGCTATTTGTTTTAGATTCTTGGCGAGAATGAAAGAATTTTTTAGCTATAAAAATAAATTTTTGCACTTATTTTTATATAGAGTAATTTTGCATTAGATAATATTAATATAAAACAAGCGTAGAAGTATATGGGTAAACCCATATATAGACCACTTTGACATTTCTCGAAAAAGTTGACAACACTGTATTTTAATAATATTATAATTTATGTGGGCACTAAAAGAAACTTTTCTGAAAATTTGATCAAAATCGAATAAATAATGTAGCCACAATGAATTTTAAAAAAATTTGTGTTTTTTTCTCAATAAGTTGACAACACTGTATTTTGTTAAAATTGCATAATTTATTTAGGCACTAGAAGAATTTTTTATGATAATTTGATTAAAATCGGATAAATAAAGTGATCATAATAAATTTTTAAAAATTTTAGTAAATTTTTTTCTCGGAAAATTGGCAACACTGTATTTTGTTGAAATTACATAAATTATATGAATACTAGGAGAATCTTTTGTGAAAATTTGAGTAAAATCGGTTGAATAACATGGTCATAATAAATTTTTAAAAACTTTATTAAATTTTTTCTCGGAAAGTTGGCAACACTGTATTTTGTTAAAATTTTATAAATTATATGAATACTAGGTGAATCTTTTGTGAAAATTTGAGTAAAATCGGTTGAATAACATGGTCATAATAAATTTTTAAAAACTTTAGTAATTTTTTTCTCGGAAAGTTGGCATTACTAGAAAAAACCAAAACCATGTAACCATCTTGTTACTTAACCATCATGTTACAGACACCGTACCAAACGCTATACCACTTTTCCTTGCAGTCAAAGTGGTAATAATATTATGGCTTTCAAGTATTTTGTTTAAAAAGTCTGAGTTTTTTTTTTAAATTTATAAATAAATTCTCAGCTCAAATTAGATTAAGCTAAATAAAATGCAGTCAAGATGCTCCAATTTGGAAATTACAAAAAAAAGTTTAAAAATAGATAAAACTGAATTGAGTTTTGACATTTAATATGAAACGGTTTTGTTTTTTATCATCGTGTGAGACGACACAAATGAATATTATCTCCCAATAAGATTCTACGCCGTTATTAAGCTAAATTTAGATTAGTCACAATTTGATAATAGGTTAATATAGATATAAATAAAGTAAATGTATTTTTATTATTTTAATTTCTCTAATTTATTGTCAAATGTTTGAATGTATGTATGTATATGTTTCTCCAGAATCTCCTCTTAAACTCCTGAACCAATTTTGATGGGAGTGGTGTCATTTTAATTGGTTCATTCCCTATTTGAGAATCGGCAAGTTTCATCCTTCTACGATTTCATCTTGCTTCTCAAAAATTTGAATCAAATTATGTTTATAATGTAAATGTCAAATGACAGCTGTGTGAAGTTATGTACACTACTGATAGAAGTGTTGCTTTTGAGTAATATATAATAGTGCAATTGATATTTTATTATTATTATTTGTTTATTTATTTATTTTTATTATGTTTATATGTTTAATTACTATTTTCGACTTCAAACGTGACCCTTTAAGGGTCACGGGACTCCCTAGTTTTTTATTGTATTTGATAGATGTTAAGATTATATTTTTAACTTTTTTAATTTTTGTTTCTTTTGCGGATGTCATTAATATGAAATATAATATCGTGAAACTATATATTTTCAAAGAATATTTTTCTAGGTGTACTGTATTAAAAATTCATTACTAACTTCTTAAAAAAGTTTTCCTATAAAACTTTTAGATTGAAATATAAGTAAAAAAAAACTATGTTAAAAACTTGTTTATATACACTCTAAAAAAAATTATTACCATGAGACACTATGATGCCCAGTATTTCTAGATATCAGTACTCAACTGTTGTAATTTTAACATAATTGTTTAAAAATACATAATATCAGAACTATTACAAACATTATGTAATATGATATTACCAACGGAATGGAAAAATACATATAGATATATAATATTACAATTTTTTAGTAAATTTCCAGAACTTCAGTAAATTTGTTGTCATAAATAGGTAAAATTATTATTATTGTAATATTATTATTGGTATAATGACTTAAAGATGTATTTTGAAATGAATGAATTACACTTAAAATAGTGTATTAGTATTATTACACAAATATGTACTAAGTCTCCTTGTTTTGATGATTTATTATAGATATTAATATGCAAG
This sequence comes from Clivina fossor, assembly GCA_963966155.1. Classification (NCBI taxonomy): domain Eukaryota; kingdom Metazoa; phylum Arthropoda; class Insecta; order Coleoptera; family Carabidae; genus Clivina; species Clivina fossor. Next base: position 2,575,719 of record OZ014560.1, read on the forward strand.
CTGTAATTTTACATAATTTCAGAAGTTATAACACCAATACGTTATTCTACATTAAGTATGTGATGTAATTTGCAATAAGTAAGAAATTTTACATACTTATTAGATCATTTTTATTTATTTTATGTGATTATTATGAATTATACAAAAATTACGGAATTTTGGGATAGAAATACAAAATATTTATGGTAAAATGAAATTACAGATTTTTCCACTTCTTCAAATTTTGTACACCATATTTTACAAATTTCAATTATGATTGTTGATTTTACGAATTCTATACGAATTGTCCAGAATTTTACAAGATTTTTAAAAATATTTTTAATAGATTTTACCATGATTTTACGAATTTTACTAGGATTTTAAGAGATTTTAATAAATTTGTACACCAAATTTTACAAGTGGTTTCCCCCTAGGATTTTTCATAATAAAATTTTACTACTATTTTTTTTACAGTGTAGTAAAATATTTTGCTTGGTGAAATTGAAAATAGAAATTAATTTCAGAACGTACTAATGTAATTGCATTTGATATTTTTGTTATTAGTAATTTATAAAAATATCTATGTATTTTTGTATTTTAATTTGAAAATATTGGAAAAACTTTTTAATGTCATTCAAGTAATTTATTTTATTTTTCATTTACTATGTGGGAGGATACTAATGTTTTCCAGACAAATTGATTTTTTTCTTCATTTTTTACCACTTTGACTGCAAGGAAAAAGTGGTATAGCGTTTGGTACGGTGTCTGTAACATTTTCAAAAAAAAAAATTGTGTATAGAAATCCTTCATATATCCTCTAGATCAGACGAATCCGAACTTAGTTTATGTGGGTGTATGGATGTACGTCGTCAGCTCGCTAGCTCACTCGCTCGGTCGTAAGTCAAAATTTTGTGGCCAAGATGGTCATGTGGTTCTGGTTTTTTCCAGTAATGCCAAACTTTCCGAGAAAAAAATTACTAAAGTTTTTAAAAATTCGTATTGGCTACATTATTTATCCGATTTTGATCAAATTTTCAGAAAAGATTTCCCTAATGCTCCCATTAATTATATAATTTTATTAATACCCAGTGTTGCCAACTTTCCGAGAAAAAAATTACTAAAATTTTTAAAAATATATTATGGCCATGTTATATAACCGATTTTGCTAAAATTTTCACAAAAGATTCTCCTAGTAATCATATAATTTATGTAATTTTAACAAAATACAGTTGCCAACTTTCCGAGAAAAAATTTATCAAAATTTTTAAAAATTTATTATGATCACTTTATTTAACCGATTTTAATCAAATTTTCATAAAAGATTCTCCTAGTGCCTAAATAAATTATGCAATTTTAACAAAATACAGTGTTGCCAACTTATCGAGAAAAAAATCACAAATTTTTATAAAAATTCATTGTGACTACATTATTTATTCGATTTTGATAAAATTTTCAGAAAAGTTTCTCCTAGTGCCCACATAAATTATAAATATTATTAAAATGCAGTGTTGCCAACTTTCCGAGAAATGTCAAAGTGGTCTATATATAGGTTTACCCATATACTTCTAATCTTATTTATACTATAGTTTAGTAAGTAATAAGACTATTTATCTTAAATATAATTTTAAAAAAAAATGTTTTTATAGATTTTATACGAAATTTCTAAGATTGTAGCATTGTAAGGATTTTGCTTGTGAATTTACATGATTTTTAAGAACATATGTAATTTTTTCTGCTCAATACGGATTTTACTATAAAAATAGCTGGATTTCTAAATTATGATCGGTAGAAAATGTATTTTTCTTTTTGTAGAGTGAATAAAGAAAAAAATGTGCAAAAAAAAAAACAAATGATAGAGAAATATATTTTTGTATTCAATGTAGTATATGGATATTGATTGATTTATTTTTCGTGTACGTCCTTATAAACTGGTATAGTCAAATGCAAAAATCGAAGGTGAAATATTTTTGTACGATCATAAATTTTGCATTAGATTATAGGTTTATGATATGGAGGTTTTTCCGAGGTGACATAGATAAAAATTTTACTAAAAAAAAATTAATATATTGCAATTTCATATAGGAAATGAATATAAATAGATATTTTAAGTCTTCTAAAGTTGAGACTTTTTCCCAGAAAATTTCACAAGTTACTCAGTCATTGAATCGGCTTAGAAAGCTATGCATCAATGACTGGCCAGTTTAACCATCGACACGTGTTTTGATCTTTAGGATCTCGTCAGTATGGTGATTTGATCACCGTCCGAAGACATGAAGAAAACAAAATGTTAAATACATTTCTCTATAGTAAAATGGTGTACAAACATTATTTAGTATTACTTGCGTACAAATAAGGGTCGGCTCAAGCCCAGATAGTGAAGGTACTTAGGCCGATTGTCAGATGCGTACAGAAGTTTGGGAAATGTCGTCGAAATAGTGGTATATCATTTGCGCCACGAAACTGTATCATCTGCGCCACTGTTGGCTTAGGGTAAATTAGGTTAAAGTTTAGTTATGTTATTATTCATTATAGGCGCTTATCTCATCGGCGCAAATGATTGGCTAGGTTAGGTTACCTTTTAATCTTTTTTTATCTCAGGTATAATTTCAAATTTTGTGAGACAACTCGGCCCTGCCCATTAATCTACACAAATTAAATTTAAACCACTAGATATAAACTTGGTCAATAAGTCAATATTAAAATTGAATACTAACTTGATTATTTGTAAAATCGCTGTACGCATCTGTCACTCGGCCTAAGTACCTTCACTACCTGGGTTTGAGCCGACCCTTATTTGTACGCATGTGATACTAAATAATGTTTGTACGCATCTGACACGTACGCAAGTGAGCCTATTTCTTTAAAATCGCAAACACTACTCTGTATATGTCTTTGTTATTGCACATTGTACGTTGACCTTTATCCATCAAGGTTTTTGCATTTAATATATGGTACTTGTATCCGGTTCAATATCAACAACATATACATTTATAGCCTTAAATCTATATACAACTTTGTAGTCTTGTCTTTCTTGTACTCGTATGTATCTGACATATTCAGTAGGTTCGTAGAGGTGTATACTTATATATATATATACATTTTATTTCATATGATAATACAAAAAATAAAGATAGATATTATTAATTCTATTATTGTCTCTTAGTTTCTTGAAAAGTTTCAGTTTTATTAACAAGATGCGATAAAACTTTCGTTAACCAATGAAATTACTATAGCCCGTATTTCCACATCTTTCGTTCATGAAAAAGTGCTTTTATTTTTTTGCTTTAAAATAGATTTTTACTTCTATCTTTGATATTGTTTTTTTAATTTCTAATATTATAAAATTTAAATAAATTGATGAAAATTGCTTAATAAGTAATTTTAAGTAAACGTCAAAAGTAATTCTTGACAAAAATTTCTTTTAACAAAATTAGAAGTATATGGGTAAACCCATATATAAACCACTTTGACATTTCTCGGAAAGTTGGCAACACAATATCTTCAATAAAATTATAATTTGTGTGCACTAGGAGAAACTTTCCTGAAAATTTTATCAAAATCGAATAAATAATGTAGCCACAATAAATTTTTAAAAAAATTTGTGTTTTTTTTTCGACAAGTTGGCAACACAGTATTTTATTAAAATTGCATAATTTATTTAGGTACTAGAAGAATTTTTTATGAAAATTTGATTAAAATCGGTTAAATCGTGGTTATAATAAATTTTTTAAAACTTTAGTAATTTTTTTCTCGGAAAGTTGGCAACACTGGATATTAATAAAATTATATAATTAATGGTAGCATTAGAGAAATCTTTTCTGAAAATTTGATCAAAATCGGATAAATAACGTAGCCAATATAAATTTTTAAAAACTTTAGTAATTTTTTTCTCGGAAAGTTGGCATCACTGGAAAAAAATAAAACTACATGACCATCTTGGGCACTAGACTAATTTATCCTGAAAATTTCATTAAAATCGGTTGAACCGTCTAGGAAGAGTTGCATCCACAACCGAGCAAGCGAGCTGACATCACGACCGAGCAAGCGAGCTGACAACGCACAACCATACACCCACATAAACTAAGTTCAGATTCGTCAACTAGAGGCTATATGAAGGATTTCTATACACAAATTATTATTTTTTTTGAAAATGTTACAGACACCGTACCAAACGCTATACCACTTTTTCCTTGCAGTCAAAGTGGTAAAAAGAATTGATTAAATATATAGGTACAGGTGGCACAATTATTTTTTTTATACAAAAAATGGTTTTAGTAAAAATTTTTATGACGTTCTGGCCAAAAAAATATACATCATAATTTATACGATAACGATTTTTAGAAATCAGATAAATAACTTAATAACTTTAAAGATTAAGAAATATTAAAATCTATTGTAATAAAAAAAAAAAAAACATTCATTATGTTTAATAATTTTTCTGCAACCTACGCCATTTTAACTTTAAAATCGCAATATAAACAATAGAATTAACTGTTTAATAAACTGAAGTTTTGAAATCTATTTTTAGAATATAGTAATTTGTTTACAAAAAACACACAATAGCCACCGAGTAAAAGAACATTTTTCTTTTATTAATATAATAATAATAATATTTGTTTTGTGAAATTATTTATATGTATGAAATGGTTCTTAAATATGTATAAGCATCATATAAATGCATATAATACAAATTACAATTTCTTTCTTCCATGTAATTATGTATTTAAAACATGTAGTAAAAAGCAAAAATATAATTCCGTAACCTTGATGGAAAATACTTATACACAGAGCCGGACTCTGATGGCCCTGTAAATTTTTTTACAGATTATTTGTAACATTATCCTATAATGGAAATAATTTATCAATTTTGTATAGATATAGAAAAACAAGATACACTATTTATTCAAGAATAAATTTTCAGGAAAGTGTCTACAAAAATTACCTAATTTTATTTTTTTACCACTTTGACTGCAAGGAAAAGAGGTATAGCGTTTGGTACGGTGTCCAGAGGCGTACCTAGGGTAAACACCGATTTTGCGCCCTTTTTATTTTTTGAAAAACTACTTTAAAATTGGGTAAAAAAAGCACAAAAATTTAATCTATTAACTCTTTATTACAAATTTATCTTTCTTGCTTTAGCTGACGCGAATTGTTTAATTATGTTATCAAAGTCAAGATCAGTAAAGCAAGATCACATAACCGACTTTGGCCCATCGGGGCTCTCAAATATAAAAGCATCAATTTCAATTTGCTAAACGATCTTATGCAACTTGCAATAAAAACCGCGATTGTCAGCAATATTTGCAATGTTATAAGCATATTGGGAAAAACGTTTTCATATCCATACTGAACTATAACAGAAAACAAAAACAAACAAATGAAAAACGAATGCGTGCGTTATTCCTTTGGCGTTTGGATTTTTCTTTTTTTTTACGCAGTCTTTTAATACACATATTTATATCTATAAAAAAAAATTTTTATTTTTGTCTGTAACATTTTCAAAAATAAAAAAATTGTATAGAAATCTTTCATTAAGCCTCTATCTAGATCATACGAATCCGAACTTTGTGTATGTGGGTGTATGGATGTGCGTCGTCAGCTCGCTCGCTCAGTCAAAATTTTGTGATCGCAACTCCTCCTAGACGGTTGAACCGATTTTAATGAAATTTTCAGGATAAATTTGTCTAGTATCCAAGATGGTCATGTGGTTTTATTTTTTTCCAGTGATGCCAATTTTCCGAGAAAAAAATTACTAAAGTTTTTAAAAATTCATATTGGCTACGTTATTTATCCGATTTTGATCAAATTTTCAGAAAAGATTTCCCTAATGCTCCCATTAATTATATAATTTTATTAATATCCAGTGTTGCCAACTTTCCGGAAAAAAATTACTAAAGTTTTTAAACATTTATTATGGCCATGTTATTTAAACGATTTTACTCAAATTTTCACAAAAGATTCTCCTAGTATTAATATAATTTATGTAATTTTAACAAAATACAGTGTTGCCAACTTTCCGAGAAAAAATCACAAAATTTTTTAAAAATTAATTGTGGTTACATTAGTTATTCGATTTTGATCAAATTTTCAGAAAAGATTTTCCTAGTGCCCACATAAATTATAATATTATTAAAATACAATGTTGCCAACTTTCTGAGAGTTGTCAAAGTGGTCTATATACGAGTTTACCCACTGAATTTAAATGCATTTTTGAGCCAATTCTAAATACTCAGTATAGTTTTACTACGAAATATAAAAAAATAAAAACCTTAAAAATTTTCACAAATTAATTTCCGATTAATCGTTTTCCTGTCAATCATGGCCACCAACTTAAAATATTTCTTTGTCCAGTTATCTTTTTCTATTTGATTAAGGTGTCTTTGTCTTACAAATATATTAGGCATACAGTATACGAATAAAACCGATTTACGTTGTTTTGCCATTGATCGGATGACATTCTAATTTTAGTCCGCCACGTTTGACCTCTAACGGAACCACTAAATTTTATTGCCACGAATATAATTAACTTTAATACTAGATGGCGGAAATTATTCTCAAATTCGTATTATTTATTTATTTAAGGAAAAGAAGGCACTTACTTTGTCAATACTAAAATTAAATCGTTAAATCTGAAAAAGGTAATGAATATTTTGTTTTGGTAAATTTTGTAAACAAAAATAAAGTAAACAAGATATTATTGTTTAGTTAATCAAAAGCTGTTATTAAAATATTACTCATAACAAGAATAGAAGTATATGGGTAAACCCGTATACAGACCACTTTGACATTTCTCGGAAAGTTGGCAATACTGTATTTTAATAATATTATAATTTATGTGTGCACTAGGAGAAACTTTTCCTGAAAATTTAATCAAAATCGAATAAATAATGTAGTCACAATAAATTTTTAAAAAAATTTGTGATTTTTTTCCTCTCGATAAGTTGGCAACACTGTATTTTGTTAAAATTGCATAATTTATTTAGGCACTAAGAGAAACTTTTATGAAAATTTGATTAAAATCGGTTATATAAAATGGTCATAATGAATTTTTAAAAATTTTAGTAATTTTTTTCTCGGAAAGTTGGCAACGCTGTATTTTGTTAAAATTACATAAATTATATGAATACTAGGACAATATTTTGTGAAAATTTGAGTAAAATCGGGTAAATAACATGGCCATAATAAATTTTTAAAAACTTTAGTAATTTTTTTCTCGAAAAGTTGGCAACACTGGATATTAATAAAATTATATAATTAATGCGAACATTAGGGAAATCTTTTCTGAAAATTTGATCAAAATCAGATAAATAATGTAGCCAATATGAATTTTTAAAAACTTTAGTAATTTTTTTCTCGGAAAGTTGGCATCACTGGAAAAAACTAAAACCACATAACCCTCTTGGGTACTAGACAAATTTATCCTGAAATTTCATTCAAATTGGTTAAACCGAGCGAGCTGACAACGCACATCCATACACCCTCTTATAAACTAAGTTCAGATTCGTCTGATCTAGAGGCTATATGAAAAATTTCAATACAATTTTTTTTGTTTTTTTGAAAATGTTACAGACACCGTACCAAACGCTATACCACTTTTTCCTTGCAGTCAAAGTGGTAAAATTAAAGTAAACAAGATATTATTGTTTAGTTAAAGAGCGGTTATTAAAATTTCATAGTAATTTTAATATGAACTACGCAAACGTACACCCCTTCAATATCATTCACATATATTCTTTTAATCAAACGTTAAATCTAATAATTATTATTTTTTATTTAATTTTTTATTAATAATCTTAATATTTATCACACTAAAACATAACTAAAAATGTCATTTAAGAGACTTCCATTGAAAATCTAACTGTATGTATATATATAGTTCATAATATGATATTCTAACATTTCGAAATATCTATACAATAAATTGTTGGCAAACTAAGCTGTGTTTCCGTAATATAATTTTGTAAATGAAATATTCAGGTCAGATATTTTTTAAAAGTGTCAAACACAAAGGCATTTCGTGTTTAAATGATAATATAATTATAACACAAAATATTGTTTCTTTTTTTAAAAATTATATCGTATATTTTTGAAACCAACAAACAATATGTTTTTAGATACAAATTTGGAATGGTTATTACATTTTAATGAAAAACAAATAACAGCGAATGCGTCTAATGAACGTTTGCTGTTAAAAAGATTTATTTGAATGATTTTGATGGTATACGTTTGCAGGTGGACGTCCGATGAGTAGTTGGAGTGGTAGATGATTGAGAGAGTGCCTTGCGTGCAGCGAAAGTTTCCAAGTAGTAGGAATAAAAGAACATGCGATGAGAGGAGGAATTATGAATGTGGATGAAGGGAAAGTTGCTTGTTTGGATAGGAATGTTTGGAGGCGACTGATTTCGGGATGATAAAAAGAGTTTGTGCCACACCCCTTTTGGTACATGACGTGATTGTGTATGTATGTATTCTATTATTTTACTCGCATAATGGTTATTACTCATTCGAATGAATCATTATTATTATGACCGTTTATAATTAATTAAAACTATTTTGCTCATTCTTTAGTTTTCTATTTCATAAATAATATATATATATATAACACTTATTTACTTTGTACATTCATCATAGGTGTAAATAAACATACTTATATTGCACGTATGTACAAGTGAAATGGAAAATATTAAACAAGGTGAATATTTTCATGTATCTTTAAAATATTTAAAAAAAATCAGTAAAAGTTTTGGATGTATATTAAAGGAATTTCGTAGTCTTCTTGCAAATAAATTGTAAATTTAAAAATACGTATCTCTGAATGTGAAGGCAAGCAAGATAAAGCAGCGGTGTTCATTAAAATTGAATGTAAACAATAACAATTTAATTGATTTTTTTAAAAGTTTATTTATAGAATATTAATTGAATAATGTAAATAACACGTATTCCACACTGATTTTACAGAAAACCATTAACGATATGCGAGGACCTCAGTAATTACGAATACGTCACTTGAATCAAATTTGAGTTAACGTAAAATATTTTTTACTGTATAATAAATATTTAACTATTTTTTTTTTTCAAATGTTTTATTATTTTATTTTTAGTGGAACATATATGCAGAGTTGAGCAAGACATCTATTTCGAGAATTTTATTTGAAATAAATGATTCAATGACCTTTTGACTCGAATTTACAAAACGAATTCTGTTTATATCATTTGCATAAATTCTTTTTTATACAGCGCTAAAATTTTATTATATAAATACGTTTTTTTTATGATGGAAACATACTTTGGATTTTATAAATTATACCAATAAAAAAAGATATAAAAATATACAAATTTTAAATTCAACTTTTATATATTAATTTAGTAAGTAATAATTTTATCATTATTATAATTTATTTTAAATTCTTTTATTATATTATTTTTTGTTCAAATTAAACATTTGAATATTTCAATGTATAAGCTACTTATTTTGAGAGATTTATTTGGTGATAATATTAATATTAATTTTCAATAATTTTTCCTGCCAAACCAGATTGAGTTAGAGAAAAAAGTTACTTAGTTATTATGTAGCTAATTTTTTTCTCTATTTTACTGAATTTTTTTCAGATTTTTTTGAGCAAATTTTGAAAAAATCCCAAGGGTGCAGCTTTATGTTTAACTTTAAATATCTCGAAAAATAGTGACTTTATCGTTACGACGGAAGAGCATGTTTTTTATACAGAAAGTATTGGAGAATCGAAAAATTGTGCTAAAATGACAATTCCGCCGTAGAATTTAGGAGGGGTCAACCTCTCATTTGCCCCTATTGTACGCCACTGGCAATAGCCAGAAACTTTTATTTAACATAATTTAGTATGGTGTACGGTACCTACACTTCCTGCCAAGTATGACAAGGATACGTCAAATAGTTTGAAAGTACTGGACAAAAATCGTTTTTAAATTTTTAAATAAAACACCTGTAGCTCAGTAAGGAGCCATATTTTATCTAAGTGATTTGCGTTAAATCTTCATATTCTGAGCCCAATTACTAATAAATCACCCTGTATATTCAGTTCTACTGTCTTTGCGAATTGTACTATAATGTAAGTTAAACATGTGCTTTGATGTTAACCTAACTAAAATAAAAAAAAAAAAAAAGTTGTATTAATTACATGTATGCTATTGTAGCTCCCCTGATGATGATATCGAAAGCTTGGATAGTATTTCAATTGAGTTTCATTTATCAAAAACCCTAACTGATTGCTTTTAATTTCATTAGTTTAGATTTAAAATGAAAATTTTTTTCTCTTTTATCTTTTTTAATCTATACTTATAATGGTCTCATATGCAGAATAATTAAGAAATTAGGTACATGTGCAAACCATATTTTTATGTTGCTTCTACGTCAGTAAACATATGGAAGGAACATTTAGAAAAGAAACACTCTGGGAGACATTGGACATTCTGAAATACTACTTTTATTGTTATAATGTTGAAAATATTTCATTTTGAAATATGTTTGTTTGATAAATGCATATATTATAACGAAAGATCTAAGACGTGTATTATTTACAAATATTAGTTAGGTCATAATGTCATAAACTATTTCTTTTTGTAATTTATTCACATAATAGCCAGAATGTTCGTGCTTCGCTATGGTTATTCAATATTTTAAATCAATTTTAACTTTAGTTAAAGAGAATTATTTTAATTAGTTTTTGTTGTGTTTTTAAAATAGTTTATTATTAATGTTGTGTCTATAATGTCTGTGAAAATTATTAAATTTTAGTAGCAAGAGCTAATGCTAATCATGTGGTTGAAGTTAACAGCGCGTTAATTGTGTAATTAAACTTGGAGAAAAGTACTAATTATTTCAAAATAATTTATTTTTAATTTGGGTCTAATGTCTATAAAAATAATTAAATTTTACTAGTAAGGTTAAAGCATGTTGTTAAGTTAGCAGTGTGTTAATCTGGTGGTTAAAGTTAACAGCACGTTAATTGTGTGATTAAACGAGAGAGAAATTTTAATTATTTTTTTTTGTATGTTTTTTTTTTAATATAATTTGTTATTAATTTTGTGTCTAATAACTGTAAATATGAATATATTTTAATAACAAGGTTAGCAAGCTGTTAAGTTAGCACTGCGTTGATTATGTGGTTGAAATTAACAGCGCGTTAATTGTGTAATTAAACTTATAGAAAAGTTCTATTTATTGTTTTTTTTTGTTATTTCAAAATAATATATTTTTAAATTGGGTGTAATGTCTGTAAAAATCATTAAATTTTAGTAATAGTAAAGTTAGCAGTGTGTTAATCATGTGGTTAAAGTTAACAGCACGTAAATTGTGTGATTAAACAAAGAGAAATTTTAATTATTTTTTTGCTTGTTTTTTTAATATAATTTGTTATTAATTTTGTGTCTAATAACTGTAAATATTGATATATTTTAATAGCAAGGTTAGCATGCTGTTAAGTTAGCATTGCATTGATTATGTAGTTGAATTTAACAACACATTAATCGTGTGATTAAACTTAGATAGAAATTAAACAATGATATGTACGAGTTAATTCGCTATGTTTATAATAACAACAAATTTAGGAAATGATTAAAGAATTTCTTTTTTAGGTCATTGACATGAAGTTTGTTTGTTTTTCTTTTTATGATTATTATCGTGTTATCATTCACACTGATTCCAATATTGCGATAAAGAATGTTTAATGATGATATTTGCAATTCAATGACCTAATCGATATTTATTTTAGATATTATGCTGATGACGTGGTTGTTTTGGCTAAATCTGAAGTGCAACTGAGAAGGATGATTGATAGAATTAATGTTGTTGTGTAAAGTTATGAATCTTGTGTTGAATGTTGATAAGTGCAAAGTTTTAGTTTTTGAGAAGGATGACTTGACGACTGAATGTAATGTATATATTGATGGTGCACGTTTAGAGCAGGTAAAGGAATTTGTGTATTTGGGTAGTTTGTTGTCTAGAGATGGCTGTTTTGATCGTGAAATTGAAAGGAGAGTAAATGCTGGTTGTAAGGTACTTTGGGTGCTTTGGGAACTTTTGCTAGGAATGTAAATGTTTCCAAAGAAGCATCCCCGTTTGAGTATACACAATGCAGTTTTGGTGCCTACGTTGAAGTAATGGTAGTGAATGTTGAGTTTGGTTGCAAAAGTGTAATCGGAAAATGACTGCTGTGGAAATGAGATTTTTACGTGGGATAGCTGGGTGTAAATAGAAGAGATTGGGTACGAAATACGATTAGTGTATGATGAGTGTGAAATTGCGAAGAAAATGTTGTAGCAAAAGTTGCCCCGTGTTAAGAGGCAGTTAAGATGATTCGGACATGTTGAGCGAATGCGTCTAATGAAGTATAATTTTATGTATAGATATTCTAATTTCAATAATTTATAGAAAAGTTTTAAATCGTTTTAACCTTGCATTTGAAAAATATTTTGATTAGTTTTTTTTTTTATAGCTTATCTTTAATTTGAATTTTGAATATCGTTCTTTATATGTCAATATCATATACCACAGAGTCGAGTAGTTGAAAAGATTAAGGTCATTGTATTTAAATCATATGTAAATAAATCAAAATTAGATTATTTTACTATACTATTCATAGAGTACTATATAATTTTTATTCAAAATACTATAAACACATACGAATAAATTTTTACTGTTCAATTCATAACGAAAAAGTTTTTTATAAATGGTTGGTATAGATATATTAAAGAATTAGACTGTATTTTTGTATATTTAGTTACAGAAAACAAAAAATTAAAAATTAAAAAAAAATATTTCCCCGACATTATATTTATATTAAATTTTTTATTAATGTAAATATGTTTATTAAATTTATTGGAAACTTTCGCTCACGCAAGCCACTCTCTCAATCATACCACCACTCCAACTACTTATCAGACGTCCACTGGGCAAACGTATACCATCAAAATCATTTAAATAAATCTTTTTAACAGCAAACGTTCATTAGACGCATTCGCTCAACATGTTCGAATCATCTTAACTGACTCTAACACGGGGCAACTTCTGCTACAACATTTTTTTTTCAATTTCACACTCATCATACACTAATCGTATTTCGTACCCGATCTCTCCTATAGTTACACCCAGCTACCCCACGTAAAAATCTCATTTTCACAGCAGTAATTTTCAGTTAATGCTTTTGCAACCAAACCCAACATTCACTACCATACATCATATTGTTTATTATTATCAGTAATTTATTTTTATGCCAAGCATATCTGAATATGCATTGTTTTTTGTGTCAAGATTCAAACAAAAATATGTGCATATGATTTTCATCACGGTTTTTTTTTCTTTTGTTGTATAAATTTCAATATTTAGGTTTGTTTACAATTATTATATTTTTCCAAATGAAACTTATGTGTTTTTTACCGACCATCATACATACACACATACATACACAATCACGCCATGTACCCAAAAGGGTGTGGCACAAACTCTTTCCAAAATCAGTTGCCTCCAAACATTCCTATCCAAACAAGCAACTTTCGCTTCATTCACATTCATAATTCCTTCTCTCATACATGCTCAGATACACCTTACATACATCATATCATCACGAATATTTCGCAATAGAGATATATATCGAAAAAATTTATTTAACAAAAGTTACTGAACAAATTATAACTAACAACTTTTATTTGGAACATTTTTCGATATATAACAGGCATAAATTTTAACAGCATCAACATTTATATGAAAAATTATCTAATATCAATTGTGGTATTACATATCTAATGTTATAGTTTCAACTTTAATATTCTCATTTCATTGTCAACTGTCAAATGAATAATTTTTAATGATCGTATATATAGTGCATGTTCGATGATATGACTAAGTCGAAGACATGTGTAGTAATTGTAAGCACTCAAACACTTACTCTGGTTCTATTCCATTTGATGGCACGGTGTACGATTAAACGCAAAACTTTGCACACGGCTTTCTTTAAGGTAACTTATATATTTGTATGTCCATATCTATATTATTTTAAAAGCAAAAATTAATACTCTGGTTCTGTTCCATTTGATAGCACGGTGTACGATTAAACGCGAAACTTTGCACACGGCTTTCTTTAAGGTAACTTATATATTTCTATGTCCATATCAATATTATTTTAAAGGGAAAAAATAATACTCCCTCTGTCCCACAAATACTCGATAGTTTTCTCCTTTTTTCGTGTATCATATTACTAGATACGTTTCTTTAAAATTAATTTTTTGACAAAAAAGTTAGTATATTTTTATTCAAGAGTAGTTTATTTTTCAAAAATGATAGTTCTACTACATAAGTACATCAATAACAAGATTAGAAGTATATGGGTAAACCCATTAACATTTCTCGGAAAGTTGGCAACACTGTATTTTAATAATATTATTTTATATGGGCACTAGGAGAAACTTTTCTGAAAAATTTAATCAAAATCGAATAAACAATGTAGCCACAATAAATTTTTTAAAAAAATTCTGATTTTTTTTCTCGATAAGTTGGCAACACTGTATTTTGTTAAAATTTCATAATTTATTTAGGCACTAGGAAAATCTTTTATGAAAATTTGATTAAAATCGGTTAAATACAGTGATCATAATAAATTTTTAAAAATTTTAGTAAATTTTTTTCTCGGAAAGTTGGCAACACTGTATTTTGTTAAAATTACATAAATTATATGATTACTAGGAGAATCTTTTGTGAAAATTTGAGTAAAATCGGTTAAATAACAATTGTGCTTGTTCACTGGTGCAATTGAAACAGTACGGAGCTGTTGAGTAATACATACTTTTCTCAATATAACTCTTAATATTTGGCGTGTGTGAATAGTTGTCGTGCAAAGTTTGCTGTGTAAACGTACGGCGTTCAATCCAATGGAATAGAGGGTCCTTATTATATCTGGTGGAAGTGATTTGAGTTTTATCTTCATGATCATAATCTGCCTGACCCTGAATATTTGATTATTACTATAACTCGTTTATATATATATATACACGGTTGACATTCAGACGCGATTCTATAATTTGCATATACAAACGGCCTACAAGAGAATATTTCGCGGTCATATTTCGCAACACCAACGCACGCACTGTATAGCACTTACATACTATTTGTTTTTATTTATTTATTTTGCTTTTTTTATCAATGCTAAATTTGTAGATTGTTGAATACGCGAAGGACAAACAACTTGTCAAATTTATTAATATTGCACTTTCATATTGTTTATTTTTCGTTTTGATTTTTAATTTATTTTTTAATTGTATTAAGGGGAGGTTCTCCTCTGGATGACTAAAAAGTACGCAAAGTTTGGAATTTTTTTATTCGCAAATGAAAAAACATAGACGGGAAACGGTTTGGGTGATTCGAAAAAATGTTATTTTGGTCTTTATTTTCGAAAATTGTCGTTTCATAAAAAAAAACAAAATGGCGCCCGTGATTCACTACTACTTCCGGTGAATGGAGTTTTTACACCAAAACTTGATCAAATTGAGATATTCATGTCAATGTAAAATTTCTTGACCTTTAACCGAATTTGATTTACATATGTTCACAGACAGACTGACCGACATTAAGCTAAAAACAATTAATCCACGTTATTACAAACCTAATTTGTGAATAGATAAGCACAAATTAGACTTTTACAGATGTAATAATCTCGAAAAATTTAAATTAATATTATTATAACACTTTTGTCACTCTGACGGTTCGTACAAATACAACATTGTTTTTACAATAAATAATTTTTTAAACAAGATTAGAAGTATATGAGTAAACCCATATATAGACCATTTTGACATTTCTCGGAAAATTGGCAACACAATATCATTAATAAAATTATAATTTATGTGGGCACTAGAAGAAACTTTCTTGAAAATTTGATCAAAATCGAATAAATAATGTAGCCACAATGAATTCTAAAAAAAATTGTGATTTTTTCCTCGATAAGTTGGCAACACTGTATTTTGTTAAAATTACATAAATTATATGATTACTAGGAGAATTTTTTGTGAAAATTTGAGTAAAATCGGTTAACTAACATGGCCGTAATATATTTTTAAAAACTTTAGTAATTTTTTTTTCGGAGAGTTGGCATTACTGAAAAAAACCAAAACCACATGACGATCTAGGAAACGTTGCGGCCACAAAATTTTGACTTACGACCGAGCGAGCTGACGACGCACACATATACACCCACATAAACTAAGTTCAGATTCGTCTGATCTAGAAGCTACATGAAGTATTTCTATACACAATTTTTTTGTTTTTAAAATGTTACAGACACCGTACCAAACGCTATACCACTTTTTCCTTGCAGTCAAAGTTCATCATTTTACCAAATATGTTGCAACACACACATTTTTCAAGTTATTTTGTTTATATCTTTTATCTCCTACTATCTCTGGAAAAGTTTCAATAAAAATTTACTCTAGTTTTTTCTAGTTAAATCGTTATTTATCTGCAAATAATTAGTTCGATTGCAATTTCGTCTAATTCTATCCGGATATCACTGCTTGTTTTGTGATGATCAAAAAATCTATACCAAATCATATTTATGTTATTTATTATTTTATATTAATGAACATTATATAATTATGTGAAATATTTTTTTCTCAATAGAATCAAACTCAATTTGATTACTGCGATTACTTTGTAGACTTATAGTTGTATCATTAAATATTAATATTTGACATAGTAAACCATTTTTCAGAACTCATTATATTAAAATAAAACGGCTTTAGATGTTTGTTTATATATATATATATATATATATATATATATATATATATATATACCGGATGTTCGTTCGTTGAGTTCATATGGACGTTTAACATGCATTTTCGATAATTTGCAATATACTTCTTTCTGAAACAAAATTCGAAGAAACACTTTTCGATAGGGCATAAAAGTTCTATAATTTGGTTTTAGTTTTAATTTGCTAGCATGTGCCGTTTGGGCGCTAGAATTTTGTTTTGATTTTTTGGTTTTTATTTTTTTCCTCAAAAACTATGAAGTATAGGAAAATAAGCGTGGTAATGGAAAAATGCGGAATAATGAGTACTATAATTAAGTGTTAAAACCATTATTCTAGGTTGCATCGTTTAGTAGAAAAAAAACCATGGCCCGTATTCTCACCTCATTTATAAAAGTGATTTTTGCCAAAAGTGCTTTTGACGTTTACTTAAAATTATTTATTAAGCACTTTTTAATAGTTTATTTAAATTTTATAATATTAAATATAATAAAAATGATCAAAAATATAAAAATTATTTATATTTAATCAAAAACAGAAGCAAAAAATTATTTTGAAATTAATGATAAAAGCACTTTTTCATGAAAAAGTGAGGTGAGAATACGGGCCTTAAATTTTTGAAAATTTGACATGGAAAATTCTAAAAAAGTTTTTTAGAATTTTCAATAATTTTTCCTGCCAAACCAGAATAAGTTAGACAAAAAAGTTACTTAGGTATCATGTAGCTAATTTTACTGAATTTTTTCAGATTTTTTTGAGCAAATTTTGCAAAAGTCTTATTTTGTCAAATTCTCAAAAATTCAGTTTTTAATTTTTTTCTACTAAACGATGCATCCTAGAATAATAGTTTCTTCACTCCATTATAGTACTCATTATTCCGCATTTTGCCATATCATGCTTATTTTTCTAGATCTCATAGTTTTTGAGAAAAAAAATAAAAACCAGAAAATCAAAAAAAAATTCTAGCGCCCAAACGGCACATGCTAGCAAATTAAAACTAAAACCAAATTATAGAACTTTTTATGCCCTATCGAAAAGTATTCTAAGTATTTCTCCGAATTTAACTCGAGAAAGAAGTATATCGCAAATTATCGAAAATGCATGTTAAACGCCCATACGAACTTAACGAACGAACACCCGGTATATATATACCGGGTGTAGAAATGAAATGTGAACCATAGGGATTTCAATGTTATTTTTTAAATACGGCTGTATCTCTTTCCCTATTGATTTTAGAGCAATTATTTAAATACAAAACTTGTTCAAAATGTGAAAATGCATGGTATAAACTCATTTTTGTTACATAAATATTAATATTTTACGATATACAGAGTTAACCACTAAAAAATGAGCCATAACATTGGGAAACGGGAATGGTATCGAAAAATGCGGAATAATGAGTTCTATAAAATTTTTGGACTAAATTTTGTAAAAAAGTCTTATTCTGAAAAAAATGCCAATGGTCCCCCTTATCAACTTTTCGGAAAATCAGAAAAACGTGAATAAAAAATTAAAGAAGAACAGGAAAAAAAAAATGTCTGGTATAAAGAGTAGGATAAAAGAGTAGACAACGAAAGCCAGTGTTAAAATATCCAAAATCCTTTTTTTTTTTTTTTAAACAAAACACAAGGGTACCCCCTTACGAAATTTTTCAAAAATCAGTTTTTAATTTTTTTCTCCTAAACGAAGTATCGTAGAACAATGATTTTTACCCCGAATTATAGAACTCATTATTCCGCATTTTTGGATACCATTTCCGTTTCCCAATGTTATAGCTCATTTTTTAGTGGTTAACCCTGTATATCGTAAAATATTAATATTTATGTAAAAAAAAATGACTTTATACCATGCATTTTCACATTTTGAACAAGTTTTGTATTTAAATATTTGCTCTAAAGTCAATAGGGAAAGAGATACAGCCGTATTTAAAAAATAACATTGAAATCCCTATGGTTCACATTTCATGTCTACACCCGGTATATATATATATATATATAAATGTAAGACATAAATTTAAAAAGTTAACACGTTTTTTTGGTATATATTTCGTTGAATAAATAAAACAAACTATTACATATGTTATTCTTGTGTAAAGATTTTCTTTTACTGTTTGAGGTCAATTGACGAAAAACAAAAACCAACAACAGCCTATCGTAATAATAGAAAACTTACATAATTTTTTCTTTTTTAAATACTTATTTTTAAGAAATCGCTGTATTACTACATACATATATTGTAAAATATTCTTATCATATTTTTAACGTGAGAACTTAATTTTATGTTTTTTTTGTTATTTTCATTTCAACATATAATTAATGTCGCACATTCATCACATACATATATTTTTTTATTAATGTTTTATCTGATATATTTCATCA
Organism: Clivina fossor; assembly: GCA_963966155.1. Classification (NCBI taxonomy): domain Eukaryota; kingdom Metazoa; phylum Arthropoda; class Insecta; order Coleoptera; family Carabidae; genus Clivina; species Clivina fossor. The sequence goes on from OZ014560.1 coordinate 2,594,851, forward strand.
TGATATAATTCTACATACGTACATACACAATCACGCCATGTACCCAAAAGGGTGTGGCACACTCTTTTCATCATTCCGAAATCAGTCGCCTCCAAACATTCCTATCTAGTAATTTAAAAAATATATTAGACAAATTTCTTATATAGATTTGTTTTTAATAATTTGTAATTTTAGCTATTTGAAAATTGATTTTCAGCTATTTTTAATTTTGAACTTTGAAATTTGATTTTTATTAGCATTTACAACTTTTGGACATTTTTTAGTCAACCATATCAGTTGAGAGTGTTAAGTAATTAATAGCCTTTTAAATTTAAATGAAAGCAGAGTAAATGCTGATGGTTGTAAGGTACTTAAGGTGCTTTGGGAACTTTTGCTAGGAATGTAAATGTTTCCAAAGAAGCCCGCCCCGTTTGAGTATATACAATGCAGTTTTGGTGCCTACGATGTAATGTATAGGGTAGTGAATATCGGGTTTGGTTGCAAAAGTATAAACAGAAAATGACTGCTGCGGAAATGAGATTTTTACGTGGAGTAGCTGGGTGTAAATAGAAGAGATCGGGTACGAAATACGATTAGTGTATGATGAGTGTGAAATTGCGAAGAAATGTTGTAGCAAAAGTTGCCCCGTGTTAGAGTCAGTTAAGATGGTTCGGAGCCATCTTGAGCGAATGCGTCTAATAAACGTTTGCTGTTAAAAATATTTATTTGAATGATTTTGATGGTATACGTTTGCGTGGACGTCCGATGAGTAGTTGGAGAGGTAGATGATTGAGAGAGTGGCTTGCGTGAGCAAAAGTTTCCAAGTAGTAAAAATAGAAGAGCATGTATGAAAGGAGGAATGATGAATGTGGATGAAGCGAAAGTTGCTTGTGCTGGATAGGAATGTTTGGAGGCGACTAATTTCGGGATGATAAAAAAAGTTTGTACCACACCCTTTCGGATACATGGCGTGATTGTGTATGTATGTATGTATAAATTTAAATGAAACAAAAATTTCGTTATTTTGATAGTTAACGAAATGAGTGACATGAATTTACAATATAATTTGCATGTACCGAAAATAACGGACCATGTCTGAATATAAAAATGTACATAAAACTTTTAAAGCCATTGACCGATATTAGCCGTTTTTTGCTTGAATTTAGCAAATAACACACTCTTAAAAACAAACTATGGAAGTTTATCTACAAACCATGAGACACTATGATGCGCAGTATTTCTAAGATATAATTATTCAACTACTGTAATTTGAACATAATTGTTTAGAAAATACATAATATCAATATCATCAGAACTATTACCAACATTATGTAATATGATATTACCAACGGAATAAAAAAGTGCATACGTATATGTAATATTAAAGTGTTTTAGTAAATTTACAGAACTTCAGTAAATTTGCTATCAGGAATTTTCCATAAATAAGTAAAAGTTGTTTAATTCTGAAATATTATTCTTGGTATAATTACATACACGGAGAAAAAGCATTCTTTGGAGTAAAGAAAATCATTTTCATTCCAATAAATATTTTTTGTCAATAGTGGCAAATAAATATCTATTTGATTTAAAGGTATTTATATTTATTACAAACAAATAATTATTTTACAATAAAAGCTTGTATATTTACTCTAAATATTTTTATTTAAAATAAAGAAATATATGTTATTGAAATTTATTTATTAATATCAAAGAAACGTTTTTCTCCGTGTATATTTCTAAATTTATCATAAAGGATGTATTTTGAAATATTTAATATTAATATTATTACACAAAATATGTACTAAGTTTCATTATTTTGATGAATTATTACAGATATTACTATACAAGCTGTAATTTTACATAATTTATGAAGTTATACCGACAATATATAATTCTGTATTAAGTATGTGATGCAATTTGCAGAAAGTAAGCAATTTTACATACTTATTAGATCATTTTTACTCTTTTTGTCTAAAATGGAATTGTCAGCTAACAATAGTTGTGTTTTTTTTACATTCCACTCAGATCAGTAAATCTTGTAAATGAGCTGAGCTGAGCTGAGTTTTGCTGAGTGAGTTGTATTGATAAATAAAAGAGTTTATTTGAAAGGTACGTTTAAAATCGCAAGTTTCACATATGACATAACCAAAAATATTAGATGTATTTGGATTGTTTGCGTTGATAATTTATTGCAACTCGCCCCGGATATCTATTGTTTGATTTCAAAATAAAATATTCAAATAGAAATGTCAACTAGTATCAAACACGTTATCAAATCTGAAACTAGGAAAATTTGAATTGCGCATGTGCTCTCACTTGAATCTCAGCTAAGCACTAGCTAAATATGCAACTCAGTATCTGTAAGAGGGGAAGCAATTCACTCACTTCGGACTCAGTTACGAGACGACAAATAAAACAGCTATTATTTCAAGGTTACTGATATTTGCTGATCTGAGCTGAGTTTTTCGGTAAAAAAACACAGCTAATGTAAACAGAAACGTTTTTATAAACAAAATCTATCTCTCTTACTAATATAACAAAACATTATGTTGTGTTTTTTATCTATATACTATGGTTGATCTGATATTGTATTCATTTTTTCTATTTTACATATTGTGTGGCTGAAATTTTTGTTAGTTACGGCACTGATTATTACAGTTAGAAAATTTCGCATACGAATATATTTTTAACATATAAACGACTCGTCAGTTAAGTTATAAAGTACGTAATAAACAATTTTATTGCACAAAATTAATAATCAACCATCAAAATGTCCGTAAAAATTTCATATTTTTATGATTTTATTGATTATTTCCATAGACTATAAATAAAAATAAGGCAATTATATTAACCATGACATATATACGATACCATATTATACAGTAGGTCTATTGTATTTGTGTGTGTGTGTGTGTTGGTCGAATTTCTTATTTAAATTCGTAATTGTGGCGTATATACAGGGTGATTTATTAGTAATTGGAAATATTTTAACTGGAGTATCCTGGGCTCAGAATATGCAGATTTAACCCAAATCATTTAGATCAGAGGTTCCCAAACTTTTTTTCCCCGTAGACCACTTTCAAAAATTTACTGGTTTCGGTGGACCCCCTGCTGCTACATTTCTACCATATTCCCAAAACTCGTCAAAAAATGTGAAGATTAGATCTAACGATGGATATATGCGTCGCGGCTGAGTTCCAACTCTAAATTCGGAGTGGTAAAAATAAAAAGAAGAATAGTATATTTTCATTATTCATTAAAATTTTTTATTAAAATAATATGATTAGACTTAATAGACTTAAAATTAAACATTAATAACGTAACTTCAACAATTAAAAAAAATAGTCATTTTTAATGGGAGGGATGCACTTGATGAATTGATAGCAAGTTATCAATATTTGGCTTCAGTTTTGTCAGGAATAACCGCAAATCTCCCCGTTCTGTGATATTCAATCTGCTCCTTTTTTTTGTTAATAGGTTTGTCACCACACTAAAACTTTTTTCGACAAGGTATGACGAGGGAAACGCTATCAAAAGTTTTCTCGCAATTTCCCACAGTCCAGGATATTTTTCGGCAATTTCTGCTTGCAGCCAAAATGTTTGATAGCCTTTTTTAAATTTCACCTTCAGCTCCTCATTGGTGGTAAGCTCGAGTAGCTCCTCTTGCAATACCACATTCGCCACTTCCGTTTCATCAAATGGATTTATGATCCATGGTGGTATTTCCATCGTCAGAATATCTTCAAATCTATTTTTGAAGTCATCATGCAAGGCATTTAAATGTTGAACGTATGTCTGAATATCCTCATCAAGACATTCTGCCTGTGACAAGTTTGGAAACTGTGCGAATTCGCGCCGACTAATATTTTGCTTCATAAATTTCAATTTTCCAAGAAAAGCCGAAATTACACCCTTTGTTTTTATTAAATTTAGGCTGTCCCCTTGCAACTGCAAGTTAATGTCATTAAATTTTTTGTACAAATCTGTCAAATACGCGATGTCTGCTTTCAATTTGATCAGATTTTCTTTTAAATCTGGATCTTTACTTTCCAAAAACTCTAAAACTGATTCAAAAAGTGAGTAAAATCTTGTTAAACATGCACCTTTCGACAACCAGCGTACTTCAGTATGTAAGAGTAATCGTTGGAAGTCTTCATCATTTTCGTCGCACAATTGTGCAAATAAACGGGTATTTAACGCGTTGCTTCTTATTTTGTTAACTGCTTTAATCACAAATTGAAGCGATTGGTGCAATCTATCACTCAAATTTTTCGCTACCAGGTGTTGTCGGTGTATGACACAGTGAATTGCAGTTACTCCTGGTATAATTCTTTGAAGATGGCTTATAAACCCACGATATCGCCCGAACATGGCAGGAGCTCCATCTGCTGCCACCGAAGTAATGTTTGTAAATGGAATCGATTTTTCCTTAAGAAAATCGCTCAGGACATTAAATATTGATTCTCCTTTTGTGTCCGTCTTCAAAGTTTTCGCGAATAGTAGCTCTTCATGGATTTCTTCGTCCATAACAAATCGAACATATGCCAATAATAAGGCTTCATTGCCAGGTAATGTTGATTCATCCAATTGAATAGAAAAATGAGTTGTTTGCAGATAATTGCACAAGAAGCTTTCAACATCAGAGCTCATTTCATCAATACGCCTTTGTACAGTGTTGTTACTCAAAGAAATTTTTTTAAGTACGTCAAATGGAGGTTTGTGCAGAACAGTTTTTAAAACCTCTTCAACAGCGGGTAAAATTAACTGTTCACCGATGGTGTGCGGTTTTCCAGATTTCGCGATAAGCAATGAGATATTGTAGGATGCCCGCAAGCCATCATCGTTACTTTGAGACGTTGAAGCGAACATACTTTGCACGGTGGGTCTTCTTTCATATTTTTCCTTCAATGTTTGAAAATATTTTAAATCTTTGCCTATTTTATCAGGATGACACCTTCTTAGATGATCTTCGAGCTTCGATGGTTTCATCGAGTCATTGCTCAAAACTTTGTTGCACAAAAGGCATATGGGCAATCGTTTGTCGGCCGTTGATGGAACAAAACCAAATTTCAAATATTGAACACTGTATTGTCGACATTTCTTCTTAGATTCAGCCATGTTTCGTATCAGTTACCTACGTGTAAAGAAAAAAAAAAGTTTGTTTTAGTAATCATAAGGTGATTTTAACAGGATATGGCTATTTGAACAGAATTGAATGGGAATAATTAGTTAATTATTGCAATGAAAAAACCAAAATGCCGGCGGCAAAACTGATTTTAATTATTAAAAGCAATAAGCCGCTAAGATTGAATCTATTTTAATGTAATGCAAAACATTTTTTGATTAATTATATTTTGATACATTTCTGTAAATTCGAGAGAAAATACTTTTAAAGAATATTTTGACGTCAAAACACCGCGATTTTAATGTTTTATTTATTACGTTGATACATTACTATACGAGTGGTACATTTTATGAAAATATTTTTAGTCATTTAGCATTAGCAACTACGAGGGCACTGAAATATGTACAAACATGCAGGTCAATTATAATAACTCTCTTTTAGTGAATCACCACAGTCGGGTAAATAAATAATTTTATAATAAAAAGTACTAAAAGTTCAATCTTTCTCGGCTTTCTGTTCTTTTATAGAAGTATCGAATAATGGCCCTGTTCAGTATTTAATTTTTATTACGTACCTACTACACGCAAACATAACAAATAATATAATATTACTACAATATAAAATAAAAGTATGTATAACAAATAGGCAGGTATACTTACTTTTTCCGGCACTGGCAAACACTGACATCGATTCACTCACACGTTTCTTTTCAAAATTCCCGAAACAAATGAGCACAGCAAATGAGTAAAGCAAATGAGTAACGTTTGTTCTTGGCATTCGTATTTATATTGGTGAAGAATCAAACAAGTTCATGCAAGATTGCAAGCACAGTACAAGTCGTATTTCGTCCCTATGCACGTCTTAACTAGCGTTGCTGGCTGGCTAGCGGGCGGCGCTTTGCAAGTCTCGATACGCGTTGTACTCAAAATATCGAATATGCAAGTTTTTACAAGTTAACAGTCGCTGACTTTCTTAAAATACACTACTCAAAAAAATTAACGGAGGTTTAAAAAAAAGGAAATTAATACTAAATAAACAGGCTATCAGATCCATATGCCGGCCTAACTGAAAAAAAATTTTCACACCCGTGGACAAAAAAAAAACAAGCAAAAAATTTGCAATATTATTTTTTTGCGCTATCTGTTAGTATTGCATGAGAACCGTAACTCCTAAAATATTTTAGCAAAAATCTGAAAATTTGAATCATAAAGCTTCAAAATGCTTTTTTTAAAGTCTCAATACGACCATTTTGCACCGAAATAAAGCCTGTCAAAAATCACCGAAAAATTTGGAATTTTTTTTAGTACCTAGTGTATTATCTGCCTACAATGTAGGCCCTACATTGATAGGTACAGCCAAGCCAACATTTTAGTTCTTTACGATCGAAACCAGATAAATTTTCGTGGACCCCCACTTACAACCAGTGAACCCCCATTTTTTTTTCTCGCCATCGTAGACCCCCGTCGAGTCTTCCGTGGACCCCTGGGGGTCCACCTGGACCACTTTGGGAATCACTGATTTAGATAAAATGTGGCTCCTTACTGAGCTACAGGATGTTTTATTTAAAAATTTAAAAACGATTTTTGCCCAGTACTTACTTATTGAAAATAAAAAATTAAAATGCAAAAAATATTAATTTTCAATAATTTTTCCTGCCAAACCAGAATGAGTTAGAGAAAAAAAGTTACTTTTTTCTCTATTTTACTGAATTTTTTTCAGATATTTTTGAGCAAATTTTGAAAAAATCCCAAGGATGCAGCTTATGTTTACTTTAAATATCTCGAAAAATAGTGACTTTATCGTTACGAAGGAAGAGTATGTTTTTTACACAGAAAGTATTAGAGAATCGAAAAATTGTGCTAAAATGACAATTGCGCCAATGGAGTAGAATTTAGGAGGAATCAACCTCTCGCTTGCCCCTGTTGTACGCCTCTGGCAGTAGCCAGAAATTTTTATTTAACACAATTTAGTATGGTGTACGGTACCTACACTTCCTGCCAAGTATGATAAGGATACGTCAAATAGTTTGAAAGTACTGGACAAAAATCGTTTTTAAATTTTTCAATAAAATACCCTGTAGCTCAGTAAGGAGCCATATTTTATCTAAGTGATTTGCATTAATTCTTCATATTCTGAGCCCAGGATACTCCAGTTAAAATATTTCCAATTACTAATAAATCACTCTGTATATAAATAACTTGTTTATTTTTTCCCATAACTGTAAAATAAGTTAATTATCATATATATATATATATATATATATATATATATATATATATATATATATATATATATATATATATATATATATACAGGGTGTTCGTTCGCTTGGTTGATATAGGGCAATAACATGGGATTTCGATAATATGCAGAATACTTCTTTCTGAAGTAAAATTCGGAGAAATACCTGGAATACTTTTCGATAGGGAATAAAAAGTTATATAATTTGGTATTAGTTTTAGTTTGCTAGCATGTGCCGTTTGGGCGCTAGAATTTTTTTAAAATGTTTTTTAGAATTTTCAATAATTTTTCCTGCTAAATCAGTATGAGTTAGAGAAAAAAGTTAATTAGCTATTAAGTAGCTAATTTTTTTCTCTATTTTACTAAATTTTTTCAGATTTTTTTGAGCAAATTTTGAAAAAAGTTATATTTCAAATTTTTTTCAAATATAACTTTTTTCAAAACTTGTTTAAAAAAATTCTGAAAAAATTCAGTAAAATAGAGAAAAAAATTAGCTACATAATAGCTAAGTAACTTTTTTCTCTAACTCATACTGATTTAGCAGGAAAAATTATTGAAAATTCTAAAAAACATTTTAAAAAAATTCTAGCGCTCAAACGACACATGTTAGCAAACTAAAACTAAAACCAGATTATATAACTTTTTATTCCCTATCGAAAAGTATTTCAGGTATTTCTCCGAATTTTACTTCAGAAAGAAGTATTCTGCATATTATCGAAATCCCATGTTATTGCCCTATATCAACCAAGCGAACGAACACCCTGTATATATATATATATATATATATATATATATATATATATATATATATATATATATATATATATATATATATATATATACGTACGGTCATTGTCTTTTACGATTCACAACACAGTTCGTTCATTTCTTTTATAATAGGAAAAATTTTGCGCAGACAACAAAGCGTGGGAAGATCTGTCTGTTTCATTTATAAATATGTATATATATGTGATACAAATTGTACATTCATAGCGAATATGGCATGTATTTAAATTACTAAGTTAGGAGAATGGCATGTACAGGCTGGTCCAGAATTATTATGTACCGTAATTGCTGGAGCTGATAGTACGGTCAAAAATAACGGTACCTTTTTATATGAACTTTTTTCCAAAACTCAATAATAAGGGAGATACAACCCTGTAAAGGGGTCGTAAGTCAAAATTTTGTGATCTCAACTCCACCTAGACGGTTCAACCGATTTTAATGAAATTTTCAGGATAAATTTGTCTAGTGTCCAAAATGGCCATGTGGTTTTTTTTATAGTGATGCCAACTTTCCGAGAAAAAATTCACAATTTTTTTTAAAAATTCATTGTGGCTACATTATTTATTCGATTTTGATTAAATTTTTAGAAAAGTTTCTCCTAGTGCCCACATAAATTATAATATTATTAAAATACAGTGTTGCCAACTTTCCGAGAAATGTCAAATATATGGGTTTACCCATATACTTCTAATCTTGTTCTTTATAAATATCTATTGCTTTATTTATCAATCTGCTGCTAATATTGATTGGTATAGCAATTCAAATTTTACATCATGAAGATATTTCTAAAGCATGTTTTATCTGGATAATTTGGACGAATTGATCTTTTATGTTCTAATCTAGTAGAAACAGTTCCAACTAAGTATGTTAAAAATATATTGTTTATATTCTGAACAAATCATACGTATTATCATCAATTTGTGAATGGATTTTTTTTATTCTAGAAGCAGTATAACACAAAGACTGACCTTCAAATATTGTTTTTATAGTTCTTTGCTACTGTTTTCATGTAAATCAGTTTATGTGCAGAATATTTCGTTTCATTATGAACATTAATTTGTTTTCACATGTACATAAATATATACCGTGTGTTGACTTGGACCGTCGTACATAGGGATTTAGCATGTAAAATCAGACATGTGCGATTTCCTGCTTCCCAAATTATTTTACAAAAAAAAAACTAAGGGATAAATGTTTTAGGAAACACTTTTACATGTAAATCAATCAACAAATTTTTTGATTTGGAACCATCCCAACGTCAGGAATTAGCCCTAAAGTTGTCAAGAAATTGACTGAAAATGGCATTAGACATGAAATTGGAACAAAAATAAAACAAATGCTAAATGCTACACATATATGCTATTTCACGGTTACTGCCATTTTCCAGTCAATTTCTTAACAACTTTAGACCTAATTCTTGACGTTAGGAAGGTTCCAAAAAAAATTTTAGTAATTGATTTACATGCAGAAAAGTATGCCCTAAAACATTTATCATAAGGTTTTTTTTGTAAAATAATTTGGGAAGCAGGAAATCGCACATTTCTGCTTTTACTTGCTAAATCCCTATGTACGACGGTCCAAGTCAACACACTGTATATACAGTTATTATTGTAGTGAAAGATCTGTTTACTAATGAATCACATTATTTAATTAGTTTAATATCAAATATTTTTAAATTAACTTTTTTATGACCTGCCTGCATAAAGTATTGTTAACTTAATCAATTAATTAACTAAGCAACTAAAAATGTCAACTGTTTTCGAATCACGTGATCGATTGATCAATTGACGAGTTAACGAAAGAATTAACTTACAAAGCGTTTAACAGTGCTTTATGCAACTGAACCTAAGTCTCTCTCTCTAACAATTGGCATTTTCCAATATCTTTAGGACCTATAATTGATAAAAACAAGATTAGAAGTATATGGGTAAACCCATATATAGACCACTTTGACATTATCAAATAAATGATAAGAAATAGGAATAAAAAAATTTTTCACCGAAAGTTTGTATTGTAAACATTGTATTTTGCTAATATATAATATTATAGGTGCTAAGGGTATCTTCTGTAAAAATTTCGATTAAAATCGGATAAATAATGCGGGCATAACAAATTTTTAAAAAATTATTAAATTTTATTTAATTAATATAATATTAGATATAAAAAATATATCAGAAATAGAAATACTACTCATATTTGATAAGCGGTAGAAATAAAAATTGATTTTAAAGTGAAAAATAAAAGCACTTATTCATAAACATAAGAGATGGGAATATGGACCTATGTCTTTTTATCTCAAAAAACAAAAGATAAGAGCTATCTTTTATTTTTATTCCATTCTCTATAAATGTTTCCGTACACGATTGCAATTGTTTGCATTTCATCTTTGCTGAAACCAAATAGGCACTTTAGTAAAACAAAACAAGGAAATTCGAACGCTATATATCTATATTTATTAAAGTTCTCTGTGTGTCGTTTTGTCGTTTGATTTGTCGTGAAGAAGATATAATTTTATCGCAAATTATAATTTTGTCTTCAATGAAAATTGCTATCATTATCTATTGTATATATTATGTTGGTAAGAAATTTGCTCAAGTGACGTCACTAGTGTAACACCGGTTTCCGTCATCTAGAATTGGTCATTCGGGGTATCTAGTGACGTTTGATGCCGTACATGATAATTTAGTTGTCTTTTTTTTGTCTGTTAGTGATGTTTCTTTATCCGCGAACGTCATTTTGTTAAACGCGCGGCCCTGAATATGCAAGCCGTAGCCGTAGAAAATACATACAAAGTCGCCATTCAATTTGTAAGCTTGTTATCTGGTTTAGCCATTACGTGGCTGTGATATATAAATACTACTATACTATATAGCAGGGGAGTAGCGACATTTTTGTGGGCCGGTGTGCCACTAGGATTAAGGGGCCCCTCCTTACTCCTTGTATTGTTTAAAATTTTAATGTTCTTTTGGCTCATTTTAAGTACTAAATGTCATTTTAATTTTATGTCAGTTTGCGCCTTATTCGAAAAAAATTTTCAAATAAAAGTTGTTTTATTTTTATGATAATCAATATTAATTAAAATAACTTTATGTTTAAATGCAATCTGTATTTTCAAAATTAATAAATTAAAATGAAATTCCTAAAGAAACAACTTGCCAAGAAATATATATATGTATGTACCTAATAAACTTGGCTTAACCATAGACAAGAAAGATGTGAAGATTTTCGATTTAACAGTTCAGAAAATAATTTTAGGATAAACGTTTTTAACGCTACGTTAGATATTATAATTGCACAATTAAAAGATAGATTTTCAAGTTTTACGGAAATAAATAAATTATTTGAAGTGATTTTCCCAGAAAATTTAAAACAATTATATGATGTTGAAATAATTGATTTATGCCAACCTTTACTAGACAAACATACTGATGATTTAACCGCAGATTTTAAGGCACAGATATTATCTTTTAGGAAAACCTTTAAAAAACAGTTAGAAAATATTAATTCGGTATTTGAATTAGAAGAATTAATATTTACAGAATATTCTATTCTTAGTTCGCCATTTCCGGAACTTTGTACCGCTCTTATTTTGTTCTTAACATTTCCTGTATCAACTTCTAGCTCCGAAAGAACATTTTCAAAATTGAAACTTATTAAAACATATTTAAGAAACTCTATGGGGGAGAAGCGCTTATCAAATTTGGCGATTTTGAGAATTGAAAATGAAAGAGCACGTAAATTTAATTTAAGTGAAATAATTAGCATTTTTGCTTCAATGAAAGCGAGAAAAGTTAAGTTTAGTTAAAGTTAATGAACTATGTTTGTAAACCTAAACTTTAAATTTTATTTGTTCTGTATGTTTTTGTGTTTGTAAACTTAAAGGAATCTATAAAAAGTATTTAACTTACTATAATAAATTAATTTATATAATAAATGCATTTAATCCTATAAATGGTATTTTTTTCCTCTTTTTCGTTCTTTATTTATTACAAAAAAAAAATTAAAATAAACAAAAAAATGGGCCCCTCTCGCTCATGGGCCCGTGTGCATCGCACTCCTTGCACCCCCGGTTGCTACGCCTCTGCTATATAGGTATATACATACATATAAATATTTGAGTATATTGTTAATTTGTGCAGTAGAATTATTTAAAGAAGATTTTTTACTACTTTGACTGCAAGGAAAAAGTGGTATAGCGTTTGGTACGGTGTCTGTAACATTTTCAAAAAAAATAATTATGTATAGAAATCCTTCATATAGCCTCTAGATCAGACGAATCTGAACTTAGTTTTTGTGGGTGTATGGATGTGCGTCGTCAGCTCGCTTGCTCGGTCGTCAGACAAAATTTTGTAATCGCAACTCCTCCTAGACGGTTCAACCGATTTTAATGAAATTTTCAGGATAAATTTGTCTAGCACCCAAGATGGCCATGTGGTTTTATTTTTCTCCAGTAATGCCAACTTTCCGAGAAAAAAATTACTAAAGTTTTTAAAAATTCAATGAGGCTACATTATTTATCCGATTTTGATCAAATTTTCAGAAAAGATTTCCCTAATGCTCCCATTAATTATATAATTTTATTAATATCCAGTGTTGCCAACTTTCCGAGAAAAAAATTACTAAAGTTTTTTAAAAATATATTATGGCCATGTTATTTAACCGATTTTACTCAAATTTTCACAAAAGATTCTCCTAATATTCATATAATTTACGTAATTTTAACAAAATACAGTGTTGCCAACTTATCGAGAGGAAAAAATCACAATTTTTTTTAAAAATTTATTGTGCCTACATTATTCATTCGATTTTGATTAAATTTTCAGAAAAGTTTCTCCTAGTGCCTACATAAATTATAATATTATTAAAATACAGTGTTGTCAACTTTCCGAGAAATGTCAAAGTGGTCTATATATGGGTTTACCCATATACTTCTAATCTTGTTATATCTAATATTATATTAATTTTTTTTTATTTAAATAATTATACAATATTTAATTATCTAATTAGAATTACATAAAAATTTAAATAATAATTTTTTTCTATATGTTTTTATATTTAAATTTAGTTCAATCTCTATTATCAATGTATAAAATTTTATTATATTGTTTACAACGTAAAGAGAATAGAAACATAAAAGAAATTATCAAACATTTTTTTACAGGAAAATAAAATCTTTACATAAGCTATAAATATACCATGTAAATATTTGACGTATAAACCATAAACAGATTTTTTTCTATAGCTTTATTTGCGATATTTATCGAAAATATCGTATTTCAAGTACAAAACCATTAAATTTATCAAATAAAAATCATATTTTTTTACATTGTACAAAATTACTCACAGATAATAAAACGGAAATTTGATCAATAAATTTCTTTTTATCTAATCTTATTTTATTTAAAAATTCCAAAACATAATTTTCTTTGTTTTATTTAACAATAACATTTTTTTTTGTTAATTATTACTCAACATTTTTTGACCAATTAAAATTTTGTAAATTCATTATTTAACAGTTTTTAATAATTAATCATAACATGCAATATTGTCCATATAATTATTTTGAAATGTCAGGAAAAGTGCATTTTTTTAACACATACATACATACACAATCACGCCATGTACCCAAAGGGGTGTGGCACAAACTCTTTTGATCATCCCGAAATCAGTCGCCTCCAAACATTCTTATCCAGCACAAGCAACTTTCGCTTCATCCACATTCATAATTCCTCCTCTCATACATGCTCTTTTATTCCTACTACTTGGAAACTTCCGCTGCACGCAAGTTCTCTCAATCATCTACCACTCCAACTACTCATCGGACGTCCACTTGCAAACGTTTACCATCAAAATCATTCAAATAGATCTTTTTATCAGCAAACGTTCATTAGACGCATTCGCTCAACATGTCCGAACCATCTTAATTGACTAACACCAACTTTTGCTACAACATTCTTTTCAATTTCACACTCATCATACACTAATCTATTTCGTACACAATCGTAATAACCATCATTACATGCTCAAATGCTCATTGAATAATTTTTATTAAAATTTGTTACTGTTACAGCACGAATTTGAATTGAAAAAATGGTTGCTCACTTTGTATTGATATTTTCATGTTAGTAATGAATAATTTAATAACAGACTAGTTTGTAAATATAAAGATAATTGTTTAACTAATGATATATATATATATATATATATATATATATATATATATATATATATACAAATTTACGACTAACGTCACATGAAAATATATTATAAATAAAAGTTAACAACTTCATAAAAAAAATATTATATTGACTGTCTGATTCGATAAAATCATATTATTGCATCACCCTTTTACAGTAACAAGATTATTTTTTTTGCAGCTAATATTTAAAATAATTCTTGATATAGAATTTTAAATCTATATCCATAATTAAAGATATAAATAATATTGTTACCAAGGAAATAGTTCATATGTTCATTTTCAAAAGAAACATTTATATCTGCCAGATATGTTTTCACCTCGGTTTTCACCAAAAATTTTGCAGTAGATAAAATTTATTATTTATATAAATTTAATACATACATACATACATACACAATCACGCCATGTACCCAAAAGAGTGTGGCACAAACTCTTTTCATCATCCCGAAATCAGTCGCCTCCAAACATTCCTATCCAAACAAGCAACTTTCGCTTCATCCACATTCATAATTCCTCCTATCATACATCCTCTTTTATTCCTACTACTTGGAAACTTTCGCTCACGCAAAACACTCTCAATCATACCACTCCAACTACTCATCGGACGTCCACGCAAACGTATACCATCAAAATCATTCAAATAAATTTTAACCAAACAACAAAAAAAACTTATTTTAAAATTAATTTTTGACACAATGAATATTTTGACATAATATAAATACCACGACAACATATAACTATACTATATAATTTTATATTTTTTTTAATGTTATTTGTAAAACCAGTCAAGCGATAAATTTTAATGTAGCCATGTTTCTTTAAACAACAAATAACAAAGTTATTTAGATTCGAAACCGAATCAAACGAATGATTTGAGAAAACAGTAAACAATTTTGAACTATTTAAAGACCAGTATTTCCAATTTTATTTATTCTTAAAATAAGATAAAAATTATTCGTGATTGGCTAAAAAAATCTATCCTCAGAACATAAATGACAACATTTTTTATTGATTAATTTTAAAATTGTTCTAAGAATAAATTTATTCCCATATTTGAAAATAATGGGCCTACGAGATCACACACACACACACACACAAACACACTTAATTTTATATTTATAGTTTTCTATATTTTTTTAAAACGAACTATATCTGATATTCATTCAATATGGCTGTCATCCTATAATTGCATTTGATTTTTCTATTTTTATTATTTCATTTATTGTTAACCTTGACCTGAGTTAAATTATTACGCTTCAAAGAAATGTACAAATAGAATAAAAATTGATTTCTACCTGTCAAAATAATATTACCTATGCTAATTATTTTCTGTATAGAATGAAATTAGTACAAAAATTGTCCATTCAAATATCAATCAATAATAGCTAATTATTAGGAAAACAACAATAATATGTTTAATTATAATATTTTTATACTTTTTATGAAAATTATATTTACATTTGATAAACTATATGTTTAAATATAGTATTAGTTAAAACAATTTTATTTTCACTTAAAATAAAGAAAGTTATTATTAAATTTAATTATCACTTAGATATGAAATAAGATAAAACTTATTAAAGTTTGTAGAATATATTTTATTTATTTTTTCGTTTGCATATAAGAAAATAAATATAATTACTTTTTGTTTTAATGAAAAGTATGAATAACCTACTATGTAAAGTTAGATAAAATTTACATTCTTTTAACAATTTTTGTCTCATAATTAAGTTTTATTTTTAAATTTGACATTCTATAAAATGTTTACGTTACTAATTAACTTTCAAACAAAATCTAAAGAGATAGATATGTTGAAAGAAACACTAGTCATTTCACCTTTTTTTCCATACTACTTCAATGTCAACAACTATTTTTTATTCTGTTAATATCCATAAATTATCTAAAACGCTTGGATATACTTAAAAAAGAGATATAACAATAGTCTCATAAAGATAAAAATTGTTGCAAAAGCAAAACAAACTCACTGTTATTATCATCGTTTATCTTCATTCTTTCCAATTGACTGGATTCTCTGTCGTTGTAAACGAGCACGGCAACTGCATTACTACGATAAGCATTCTCCACCTTAACCTCAAAATTGCACTTTCCGCGTCTGATAAGCGCAATCCACGGTTCGCCAGCGGCCGGTAACTGTCCATCGGGCCGCGAACTTTTCAACGGCAACTTACAGCCCGTATGATCGTACGAATCGTCTTCGGAACGAACATGAACAATATAACCAGCAGCCGGGCCCACATAGCCACCACCGTAACGACCGCGTTCCGTTCTATCATTTATGATCGCACTATGTTCCGTATCTTCGTAGGTTACGTTTAAATATGCATCGTACGATTCACTGCTACTGCTACTACGCGATTCATCCGACGAAGCATGCACACTGAGAGGGTACGATGTCCAATCATCCGGAGTTGTTACCGAACTCACTGTTGTTAACATTTGTCCAAACGTGATTACCAGTGCCATTGTTTTGCATAACATGTTTAAACACATCTTAAACACTGATTAATTTATTTACAAGTTCACAAATCAATAAACTACTACACTAGTTAAAATAAATTAGAATTTCTTAAAATTTTGTGGCAAATCTAAGTTAGTATCTGCCTTTAATATTTTTTTCGCAAATTTTTTACAATGGCAAAACATTATTTGGAACACTGTTAACAATAACAACAACCAAAAGAAAAACACACTGAAAAGGTTACAACGTAATCTAAATTAGAAAAAACTACAACACTTTTCCTGTGTTTTCGCACAAAATATTCTTATGAAAAAAACTTAACCTCACTTGTGTAACAGCTGATACCGTACGAACTCCGAAGCGCACGATGCTACCGCAGCACCGTCTCGCAACTGACTGACGTTTGTGACGTCGGCGCACGTTGTCTTTATAAATAACCTGTCACCTTCTAAAGTTTAGAATCTAAACTAAATAAATAAAGCCCGCAGACCTCCAAGTGCAGGGTCGCGGTTGTCACGTGAAGACAGGTATCCTAAATCCCCCAGTACAGTACACTATAATATACTTTAATATTTATATACATAAACATATGTTTTATTTTTTTAAAATTAGCACACTCAGCGGACAAGACCCACAGAGTCATTTTTATGAATCGCATTTAATTCCATTAGTATCACTCTCTGCATCAGTATATGAAAAACAATAGCAAATATCTTCATCAGATATAGTATCAGTTAAATAAAAATAATCAACAATGAAAATATCGATTTTAATCGTAACAATTAATTAATAATAATTAATAACAATAGCATAAAAATATAAGCCAAGTCCTCCTTAATATAAACTCATTTTATTTATTTTAATTTCTAATCAAAAATGTAATTATAAATAATTTAATTGTTCAAAAATTGGTATATTAAAATATAGTTAATTTTAAAAAACAAATTAATATTTATTTTTATATTAATTTAATTTAAGAAAAAATAACAATAGAACGTTGGAAGGAACATATCGATAAGCATAATAAAATTATTCCCCTTATAGAAGGCAACCCGTTTTACTTACATGTAAAACTAAGCAGCTATTTATCAGATTTTTGATAGTTTTTAATCTTAAATTAATTTAATAAACTTTTGGTGGCAATTGTCAATCTTAAATCAATGTAAAAAGATTAGAAAAGCTAAACGTATTAGAAGCTTAGCTTCCGAAATACGTATTTAGCTTTATTTTAATGTAAGTGTGGTTTTGGGATTTTTTATAATATTATTTTTATTTAAATCAATGTAATAAATTATCTATTAAAGCTTCAGTAAATTTTTTTCATGACAATTAAAAAAAAACAACATTTTTAATGTAAAAAATATATTTACAAATTTAGAATAATTATACTAAATACATCATTTGATAATTTTTTTTTATTACAAAAAATTATATTTAAACAAAAAAGTATTGTTATTAATTATAATTTAAAATATTTGTTGTATATCTTACATTCCACTTTTTCAATTTATAATACATTACAAAATGGCTTATATTATTACACATATCAATATTTAACAGTTCGAATTATTTATGTTAATTAACTAACAATTTTAACTATACAACTTCGAAGCTCTGTTAAAATAAAAAAAGATTTATATTTGAAAAGATTAATTTATATAATAAACTTAGTACAAAATTCGTTAAGTCTCTCAACTACATTTCAATTATTTATTGTCATGGCACCAGTCATAAGCGTTTTGGAACATTCGTTCCCACGGCGACTTCTTGTACTTATTCCAAGTATACGGAGCCCAAGGCCACAAGTACATCTGATCACATCGTTCCGGATGCGGCATCATTGCCAAATGTCGGCCATCCGCTGAACAAATACCGGCCAATCCACTTACACTACCATTCGGATTCATCGGATACACTTCAGTCGCATTACCATTATCATCAACATATCTCAAGCTAACACACTGATCATTTTCTAATCGATTTCGAATATTATCTTCGCGGAAAGTAAAGCGTCCCTCGCCGTGAGCGATCCAAACACCGAATACGGAACCTTCCATACCTTGCAACATCATCGCTTTGGATTTTTCGATTTTCACGGTACTCCATCGGCATTCGAAACGTTCGGATTGGTTATGTTCGAGTAAGACGTCTGGTTTGTCATTGTGCGAGGTGATTGGCTGGTAACCGACCCAACCAATTAGACCCATGAGTTGGCAGCCGTTACAAACACCTAAACTAAACGTGTCAGTACGGCTTAAGAAATGTTTAAATTGTGATTGAACTGTTGCGTTAAATAGAATGCCAGCGGCCCAACCTTTTGCCGATCCCAGTACATCTGTAATATTTAAAAATTGTATTAAAATAAATAACAACTGAGAAGGATGATTGATAGAATTAATGTTGTTGGTAAAGATATGAATCTTGTGTTGAATGTTGATAAGTGCAAAGTTTTAGTTTTATGAGAAGGGTGACTTGATGACTGAATGTAATGTATATATTGTTGGTGCACGTTTAGAGCAGGTAGATGAATTTGTGTATTTGGGTAGTTTGTTGTCTAGAGATGGCCGTTTTGATCGGGAAATTGAAAGGAGAGGAAATGCTGGTTGTAAGGTACTTTGGGTGCTTTGGGACTTTTGCTAGGAATGTAAATGTTTCTAAAGAAGCCCGTTTGAGTATATACAATGCAGTTTTGGTGCCTACGTCGATGTATAGGGTAGTGAATGTTGGGTTTGGTTGCAAAAGCATAAACGGAGAATGACTGCTGTAGAAATGAAATTTTTACGTGGGGTAGCTGGGTGTAAATAGGAGAGATCGGATGCGAAATAGATTAGTGTATGATAAGTGTGAAATTGAAAAAAATGTTGTAGCAAAAGTTGCCGCGTTAGTCAGTTAAGATGGTTCGGACATGTTGAGCGAATGTCTAATGAACGTTTGGTTAAAAAGATTTATTTGAATGATTTTGATGGTATATGTTTGCGTGGACGTCCGATGAGTGGTTGGAGTGGTGGTATGATTGAGAGAGTGGCTTGCGTGAGCGAAAGTTTCCAAGTAGTAGGAATAAAAGAGCATGTATGAGAGGAGGAATTATGAATGTGGATAAAGCGATAGTTGCTTGTTTGGATAGGAATGTTTGGAGGCGACTGATTTCGGGATGATGAAAAGAGTTTGTGCCACACCCTTGATGATAACAAACACATGTCGTGATTGTGTATGTATGTATGTATTAAAATATAATGATCGTAAATCATAATCATTAAAATACCTGCATAACTAAATCCACCCGGAAAGATAAGTCCCCTAAAGCGGTCAAGCGTTAACGATCCCGATATTAAATCTTGCATGGTAATATCCCAAACATTGAATCCAACCCGTACGAATGCAGCCGCCATTTCGCGATCACCATTAGTGCCTTCTTCTCTCAGAACAGCCACGTGCATCTGTTCATTTCGAATTGGTCTCGGTACGTCCGGATCAAATGTCAACTTGTATTTTGGTACCGAACGCGTTACAAGCGAATTAAATTCAGATTCCGCGCAATCTCTCATAGTTTGTCGGAATTCAAGTTGATAACTAGTTTCCTCCCAGAGTTTCATTAATTTTAAAACAGTGCTTTGGAGACAAACATTCTTATTAACTGAAACTACAATCGGAGAGGAAAGTCCTAAACCAATCGATTGACCAATTTTGTAAACGGGTACATTATATTCGGTGAAAACTGACATAACATATCGCTGTTCAGATTCGTCAATTTCCAACACCCAACCTAATTCTTCGGCAAATAATATTTCAGACGCATCGCCTTCTTTATGATTAATATTGATATTTAGTCCACTTAATCCAGCAAACGCCATTTCTAAAATACAAGTAATCAAACCGCCATCACTGATATCATGACCCGACAAAATCTTATTTTCTCCGATAAGTTTTTGCGTTGCTTGAAATGCTGCTACAAACATTTTCGAATCCTCAACATCGGGGGAATTATTTCCCAGCTGTTGGTAACATTGTGCTAATGCAGAACCACCCAAACGATTCTTGCCCTTAGATAGATCGATAAAAAGTAACAGTCCCGTTTTGTTATGCGTCGGTGATTTTAAATCAGGTGTGACAACCTTACGAACATCGGGACATGGTGCATAAGTAGAAACAACTAATGTGCCCGGAGCTTTGATGGTTTCCTGACCAACACGGGCAGCCATACTTAAAGAGTCTTTGCCACCATCGATGGCAACACCTAGATCGCGCATAAGATTACACATTGCGGTGCAAGCATCGTAGAGCGCAGCACCTTCGCCGGGAAGTTTTGCTGCCCACATCCAATTACCGCTGCATTTCACGTCTTTAATGTCGGTGATAGCTGCAAATACCAAGTTAGAAAGTGATTCAGCTACAGTCATACGAGCGCCAGCTGCATTATTTACTAGTCCTTTAATTGGTTGTTCACCGATTGCTGTCGCTACACCTTCCTATGGAAAAAAAAAATAACATTCTATTAGTAAGAAATAAAGAGCTTGTATAAAAGATATGATAAAAGTTAAAAATGTTTGCTATATATTAGACGTTATCATAAAGCTTGAATTACATTATACTTTTTTCGTCTAGATTCATACTAGGTTTCTAGTTCAAGTTTCGTTCAAGTACAGATAGTCAGTTCCAGTATAATGTAAATCAGATTTTTGCATCCAAGTTTCTTTCAAGTTTCCTAGTAGAAATATACAGCATGCTCTATTTTCCTATTCAAGTTTCATACTAGATACATTATACGCATGCGCACGCAATTGTACCAACCTTATATGTATCCATTTTTGTTTAAATGTGTTTTTCAGTATCTGTCAAATTAAGTACTTTATATTTTTAAGTTGGCGTACTGGCAATACATCGGGAAAAAATCGAAGAAACTCGACAATACACGATCGATTGTGAAAAAAGTATGAAAATTGAACAAAACTTGAACGAAAATTGAACTAGAAATCTAGTATGAATCTAGACGAAAAAAGTATAATGTAATTCAAGCTTTATTATACATAGTTTTTAAAATAAAAAACTGTATTAGAATTATATTCTGTTTAATTATTTTATAAAAACTACGTTTGGGGAAAACTGAACGCCCGTCTTTGTCAGGTCAAAATTTATCAGTGACATTCAAGCATTGAATAGATAATCTTAACTTATTAGCTATTCTTATTATTTATAAGTAAATAACAAGTATATAACAACAAGTTACTAGATAATATATAAGTAACTAGATCAGAAGAATTATAGATTTTTAATTAATGGAAGCCAAATTTTATTTAACTCAGTACCTTCTCTTATCAATCTACTGCTGATTGATCTAACAATTATTACTGTATCTTTAAATTTTACATCATAAAGATATTCTGAAGCATGTTTCTATAACAGAATCTAATCCTAAAACAGTTTTTGAATACAATGAGATCTGAAAAATATTTTACTTAATTTTATATTTCAGTTGAAGTAAACTTGTAAATACTATAAGTACTTAAATTAAAATTTTCAATCTCTAAATGGCGGCTTACTTGTTAAAGAAAAAAAAAAACTTACATAACCAAAGTGTGAAATTGCTGTAACAGCAACATCCGCTAACGGAGTATGCAACGGACCAACACATTGTTGTTGTGCAATCAGTCCCGTGACACAACGATCAACTTTACTTGTCAAATATCTTTTACTAGCAACAGACGGTAATCGTAACACCCTTTCTAACAACTGACTGATAGTTACATCAATCGGTAAACGCAATTCGTTCATATCAACTGTCTTCCTATCAAATTGAAATACTTTACGCGGCATTTTGCCCAAAACATGCTCTAAATCGAGATTCACCGGTAACGTTTTCATCGACTCATCCAGCGTTAATAATATTCTGCCTGTGTCTTGTACTTCGCCCACAAAATTAACAGGACAACGTTCACGTTCGCAAATCGTTTTCAGTAGAGGCATGTCTTCTTTTCGGCAAAGAAGCGCATTGCTTTCTTGATACTCAGCACCCCACAACTCCAACGCATTTATGGTCGGATCACCTAAATCGAATCGATTAGCATATACAACACCACCAACTGGTTCCACCAATTCTTTCAGTACATTTCCGTTTCCACCCGCGCCCTGATCATGAATACTGACAATCGGATTTCTATCTCCCTTCTCGAGACAAGCACGTACCACCCGATTTAATTTCTGCTCCATTTCGGCATCGCCTCGCTGCACCGCATTGAAATCTAATTCGACTTTATTGTCGCCTTGTACTTCGACCGAACTAGCTGCTCCGCCACCGACTCCGATACGATAAATCGGGCCGCCGATTTTAACGATTTGCATTCCCTGTTCGGGTGGTAATTTATCTACCATATCGGCTTCCATGCTACCAACACCACCGCTAAACATAATCGGTTTGATCCATTCGCGACGTTCCGAATTCGATTTGAGACCGAATGAACGAGCAAAACCGCATATGACTGGTTCGCCGAATTTATTGCCGTAATCAGATGCGCCATTACTAGCTTCGACTAGTACATCAACGGGGGCAGCAAAGTTATCGGGGTACTCGAATGTTTTGTCTTCCCATGGAAGATTGTAATCTAGATAAAACAAATAAAAATAATATTATAAAAAATCCCAAAACCACACTTAAATTAAAATAAAGCTAAATACGTATTTCGGAAGCTAAGCTTCGCCACAGTAGATCATTTTCTAATCTTTCATTAAGCTTGATTTACATTATACTAGATTCGGCTAGAAACTTTGACTAGTTTACATACTAGATTTGAAACTAGAATCGTCTATAAAGTAGTTAAATTAAGGCGTTAAATTAAGTTTTTTTAAGGCGCATGTTTATACTTTTTAGTTGTACGCAGGCGCGGAATTGGATGTGAGTTAGGTTTGCCAACATCCAAAATATACGTAGTGTTTATATACCAGTTTGTTATTGTGTGAAAGTAAGAGGTTAAATACAAAATGAATTTTCATAGACGTAAACAAGAAAAACTAGTTAAAATATCTAATATTTTGAAGCTTTCTGAGTTACTTAGTTACGCATTTACACTTTGCACAGAGTTGGTAGCACTGAAATTACCGCTAGTGCACAGGTCTAGTATAGAAACTTGGATGAAAAATTGGTCCGAACCTAGTTTGAAAATCAACTTCTAGACGATTCTAGTTTGAAAACTTGGCTGGATTTTTTCTGATTTACATTATCCAAGTTTTGACAAGTGCGTTTAGTATGTAAACTAGTCAAAGTTTCTAGCCGAATCTAGTATAATGTAAATCAAGCTTTAGATAAAACAAAATCAATTAGATTTTTATAAATTTTGTTATTAATAATAATAATAATACGTTTATTTACCAACAGGTACACACCCAATTACACGAAAAATATTAACAAATAAAGAATTAAATAAAATTAGTGGAGTAATTAATAAATATTGCACAATATTCCATATTCATGGCATCTTAGCAACGGCACTTAAATTACGGGTTATCTGTTCGTTTTAAAGAACTGTGAATTTATTTATTCGTGCATTGATAAATATGACATTCAAAAATTATGCAATCACAATCTACTTTATGAAAAATAATCATGTAATAAAAAATATTTTTTTGTTTATCGTTTTTCAACTAATTGATAAACATTATTATGAAAATTTTCTTTCACAAACATTTGCAACATCAAAAAGATAATTTGTTTTATAGACGTCATACTTGTTTGTTTCTTATTTCAAATTTTAGAACATTCTTTATATCTAATAATTAACAAATTATAAATGTATGCATTTCAAAATATTTGTAGGCTAGGCTAATATTTCAAAATGTTTATACCATTTAATGATTAATAGAACAACTAACTAATAATTTTAATAATTTAGTTGCTACAAGATCAATTTTAAGTTCGATTTGAACTAAATACGATTTTGAGACGAAGAAACTATCTTAGAGCAAGGCCTAAACAATTCAATTATAACAAACGAAATATTATATTATAGTAATCAAAGTATTTTCTGAACATTAGATTGATATAATGAGAATCGTAATTTATTTGGAAGAATATTTTAAAACATTTTATAATCATACCTGGTATAAGTAAGTTACCAACGCTGTAACCAGCTGTACCAGCGATACAGTAACCGCCACGACCCACTGCTTCAACATCTCGTATGCGACCACCTGTACCAGTGGTCGCACCACTGAATGGGGCTACACCGGTTGGAAAGTTATGAGTTTCCGCCGTGAAAATTAAATGTGAATCGGTTTTCTGTCTAGTCAATTCGCACGGTTCACCCGCGTTTACTGGACGAAGAGATTCGTGACTGTAGCCTTTGATTGCGCTGAAACATTTTATTTATTTAATGAAAATAACGAATCATTACTTTAAAACAAAGCTAAAAATCATTAATTAACGAATGGGTCTTTTTCTATTAGTTATAATGACCTTAGAAATTGGTGAAAAAGATTAATTTGAAAGATTTTGATGGTATACGTTTGCGTGGACGTACGATGAGTAGTTGGAGTGGTATGATTGAGAGAGTGGCTTGCGTAAGCGAAAGTTTCCAAGTAGTAGGAATAAAAAAGCATGTATGAGAGGAATTATGAATGTGGTTGAAGCGAAAGTTGCTTGTTTGGATAGAAATGTTTGGAGGTGACTGATTTCGGGATGATGAAAGGAGTTTGTGCCACACCCTTTTGGGTACATGGCGTGATTGTGTATGTATGTATGTAGTAGAAATTCCTGTTATACCTTTCTCAACCTAAAAAAAAATTTTACTAACTTTATGAATTTTATTCTGTGAAACTATATAAGATATCAAACCGCGGTTTTCTGAGGGTGAAAGAATAGGCTTTGAACTTCTTTCAGGAATTTTTATTTTTACTTTCGTTGAAAATCGTCCGAATTACGGCTGAGTGGTAACAATGATAATTCCTGGCTCTGTTCATATGAAACAAAAATCAAAAGAAACCCTTGAATTATGATATATTATTTGGTTTTTGACCGATTCTTTTCCACAAATATTCATAATATATCATACTTCAATGGTGCTTTTTAATTTTTGTTTCAGATGAACAGATGAAAAAAACTCAAAATTTGTTTTTTTCACCCCCAGAAAACCGTGGTTTGATATCTTTTATAGTTTCGTAGAAAAAAAAATCATACAGTTAATCGATTTTTTAGGTCCAGAAAGATATATATCCCCTTAAATTATTAAATTTTTAAGAAAACAAAGAAAAATAATATCATTAATAGGTACCTGCTATTATCACTAAATTTAATAATGTTATTTGGATTTGAGGTATCTTGAGTTTTGATAATCATATCAATGAGAGATTCATCATGTTCATGTCCATCAATAACCATTTTTCCTTTAAAGAACCAGTGACGACTATGTTCGCTATTCGACTGCGCTAAATCGAAGCACTCAACAGTTGTTGGATTCCGTTTCATTACGCGTGTAAACAAATCGGTATAATAATCTAAATCTCTTTCATCAAACGCCAATCCCATTTCAACATTGATTCTTTCCAAAGCCGCTCTACCTTCGCCCATTACATTCACATCATGTAGATCTTCTTTCTTCACCAATCGCTCATTGAAGCTTTGCTTTGGAATATTCTCAGCAGTATACTGACATTCAGTCATACGATCATGCAATACAGACGCTAATTCTCTTTCTAATTGGGGTGTCATTACTAAATTCAAAGTATTCCATTGAATCAAATATCTCTTCGATGCCTCAATCCGAGTGACATTATGCAAACCCAATGATTGACAAATCGATACGGCATTACTTGAATTTGAGGTAGAGAAATTAAATCTCGGTCCACATTCGATGATGACATGTTTACCTGATTCGCCAGTTAATTGTGTGATTGATGTTAAATGCTCTGGATTCAATGGCGCACCAAGAATCCATGCCAGTTTTGATTGTTCTTCAGTTGATACATTTTTCTGATTAAATTCAACGTGAAAACATAATTCCGTTTTGAGGTTATCAATGTTGTTATTGATATTTTTTAATTTCAATAAAATTTCTTTTGTTTTATGATCGGTAAACGCCGGTGTTCGATACCACCGAATGATACTTGATTCCATGATTGTTTTCTGTTGAAAGAAATTTACATTTAACGCACTAAAACTACTTTTGCCGGCGGCGGCCACAACATAACTATTTCAAATTTAAATTGAGCTTTAATAAAACTATTTACAGAGGTTAAAATAAATATAACACGAGGTTATCATTTATCTTATCTTATGCGCTTGGAAACATACTATTACCATAACAAAGAAGCGAATAATATGATGAAATTTATTATTTTAAACGTTCATTATACGAAAAAAATCTTTGATTTGCGTAATTGACAATCAAAAATGAATGGTAATAATAAAAATATCCGTCGAATTGCAGTTTTGCATAGAATATTACAACAGCCAAAGGTAAACATATTTATAAAATAATGATAGAATTTGAATATCTGTTTGTTGTAGCTAAAATATGTCCAAGCAGACGAAAACAAATTAGAAATTCATGTGAATCTTCCACCATTCGATTTACAACATCAATTTGATGTAATTTTTACGCAGCCAGCCTTGAACTTTTTATCGGAAATTATTTCTACATTTGATAAACAAATCAGCCAGGTTATTTTAACAATACGATTCTACGAATTAACTTAACTGATTTTTCGATAAATTTATAGCTATATTGGAACCGTTTAAATAAGAAAATTGCGACAAATACCAGTTTTAATTCGCCGAAATTTTTAGATACACCGCAAAGACAAAATAAAACATGGAAAATTAGTCCGCTGTCTGATAGATTAATTTGTCGACATATAGATTTAGGCGATGTATCGCCTTCGAACTTAAATCATTTAATAGAATCGATCAATAAAAATGTTCAAGGAATTCAAGTATACTTATTTAATTACTTATTAAAAATCTTCACTGTTATTTTAATGTTATTGCTTTAAATCCAATTTTAATTTAATAATTACTCTTGTATATTCTGTAGATTTTATAAACGTAAATACAATCACAGAGAATATAATTAACTTATATTATCTTTGATATAATTTTTAATGTCAATATTCACTGCATCATATGGAAAAAAATTTCATTATTTATTTTTTGAAAATAAATATTAGTACTGATATCACAATAATGAAAAAATAATCAAATAAATTTATTTAAAAGTTATTTAGAAAAAGAATTTGGAATATCATTTTAGGCCTCTAATAAAAATTTTGATTTCAAAGCCGAATTAGATAAACATTTTTCACTCGAAATGACCTACCTCCCTTACAAACTGTTTAAGTTTGGTACACGTTAAAAATCACCTGATATATATATTGTGTATATGTTTCCATGAAGGTAGATTTTGATGATGGTCATTGTCCATCTTGGAGAAATCAAATAACTGGATTATATAATGTATACTGTGCTATACACGGCTTAACAAAAGGTGTTCAAGATGTAAAATCTATTCCAATATTAATGTTGCGTCCTAGAGCTTGGAATATGATCGAACATAATATAATGGTTTGAAATTCTAGTCACTTTTTTCTTTTTAAATAATTTTCAATGACATTATAGATAAATGGCAAAAAAGTGCCAGGGGCAGTAGTAGATTTTGCTATATTAATGTATCACAATGCGCAGAAATTATACGAATCTTCTAGCGGTCCATATTTCTATCTATCAAAATTAGAAAGTGCCACCGAAGCAAAATTATGGAACGACATATTTATTTGGACACAGACAAAATTAAGTTTGCCGCAAGGAACAATTAAAGCTTGCGTTCTAATTGAAAATATATTATCTTCGTTTGAAATGGACGAAATATTATACGAACTACGCGAACATTCTCTAGGATTAAACTGTGGCATTTGGGATTATGCTGCATCGATTATTAATAAATTTGGTAAATAATTTCTTTTTATTATAAATTGCTAAAATATAGAACGCAATGTTTTTTTTATCGCGGAAAGGTGATAATCCAAACTATTTACTTCCTGATCGGAATAAATATGTGAACATGGATAGAACATTTTTAAAGAAATATATGGAACTAGTAATTAAAACTTGTCATGCACGAGGGGCACCAGCCACTGGAGGAATGGCGGCATTATTAATAAATGATCGGAAGTACGTATTCTTATTTTAACACGTTTTTATTAACTAGCTTTCTTGTCTGCTGTTTGGCAACAAATTTTGCAATCAATATTAAATTAACTTCCCTGATGAGCTAGAGATTTGAAACTTTAAATATAGCTCAAAACTGGATGACAATGCAATATTAACTAATTAATTAATTAACATAATATTTCAATTTTTTAATTTGTGAAGTGATAAGCGGTTTAGTAAATGCTATAAGTTTATAATAAATTAAACGTTTGTTAGTTCTTGTTAAATAATCATTTTTAGGTAGTATATAATTTTCTTTTACTTTAAAATAGTTATAAATATATTTCACCCAATTATCGATAAGAAAAAAGCAATAAATAATTTTAAATATACATAAAAGAATGCATTTAACTAAAAGTGCTTCTAAAATAAATAAAAAAAATACAATTCATAGATGTTATTTAATTATAATAAATTGTGTTCCATTGTGCTAGTTTCAGTAAAATTAATTATAAATCCAATATTTTCGTTTTTAATATTATTTATTAAATTGTTAAGTTCTTTATAACATTATATTTCATAATCAGTATCATGTTTAATGCCTCATTCTCAAAATCTTTGAAATTTTATCCAATAAAAACCAAATAGATTTCTTAAAAAAAATAGGGATAATTATTTTATTCAGTTTTATTAAAAATTTGTAGAAAATATTATTTTTACAAAAATCTAATATTTTAGCAAGAGTGAAGTTATCGAAAAGATTATAAAATCAAAAGCAAAAGAAATAAATGCGGGATGTGATGGTTTCCTAATTTATGATAGAAATGCCATTCCATATATAAATAAGGTAATCAATTTTATAAATTTATTTCGTTAAATAAAATGGTTCGTTCAAATACAAATGATACAAAACTTAAGGGAATATATAACTTTCTCGATCTAAAAAAATCGACTAACTTTATGAATTAATTTCTGCGAAACTATACAAGATATTAAACCGCTGTTTTCTGGGAGTGAAAGAATAGACTGGAATTTTTATTTTTACTTTTATTGGAAATCGTCAGAGTTCTAATCCTTTCTTCGAAGCTCTACAAAATCGAACGGTTGTGCGGTTGTGTTCATCTGAGACAAAAATCAAAAAGAATCCTTGAAGTATGATATATTTATCTGGTTTTTTTACCGATTTTGTCCCGAATGAATATTTGTGGAAAAACTCGGTCAAAAGCCACATACTATATCATACTTCAAGGGTGCCTTTTGACTTTTGTTTCAGATAAACAAGGCAGGTGTTATCATTGTTATCGCACAGCCGTCCGGATTTGCAGTTTCAAAGAAAGGGTTAGAACTCGGACGATTTCCAACAAAAGTAAAAATAAAAATTCCTGAACGAAGTTCAAAGTCTATTCTTTCACCCCCGGAAAATCACAATTTGATATCTTTTATAGTTTCATAGAAAAAAATTCATAAAGTTAGTCGGTTTTTTAGGTCGAGAAAAGTATCTACACCCTTAATAGAACAATTTTATATTTTACGATTTGTTCCACTGGTAAACAGAAGATCATTTATTATAATTTTGTAGCTATGGCAAAGTTATCCAAACGCTACACCAAATCAATTCCATGTCAAATTACCAAACACTATAATAACAGAAGATGAATTATTGAAAATACCAAAAGGTCATGTAACTTTAAACGGTTTACGACACAATGTCGCTGTCGCCATATTGTACATCTATCATTGGATAAAAGAACAAGGACATTTCTTTTACAAGGATGCTGTCGAGGATTCAGCAACAGCTGAAATATCTCGATCGCAAATCTGGCAGTGGATCAGGCATCAGGTAAATCAATCAAACTCATTTAGTAAAATATTTCTTTATTATATAATTAACAATTATTGTGTATAATTTTCTAGGCAAAAATCGAAGATAATAATAGATATGTGACAAAAGATCTTATCGAACAAATCTCCATTGAATTTCTGAAGGAATGTGAATATTATAATAACAATAATAAATACATAATATTAATGGCGAAAGAATTATTTATAGATATAGTAACAGCTAATTATTTTATTGACTTTATAACTAGTTATTTGAATGATAATTGTCTAATTCGTAACCAACAACATATTTAAAAAAAAAAAGGATATTATATAAATGAACATTTAAATATGTTAATAAATGATAACCTATTAATATTTGGTTATTTTCATTTTATAAATTAATGTCTAATGCACTATTTTAATGTGCATATCAAATAATGGTTGTCCAATTTCTATTCTGTCGTTAAGGCCAGTTCAAGGCAAACAAAAGGCTATATTCAGACAGGTGGTGGGAATACAAAAAATTAGCTAATTTATGTACAATTAATAATTTAATAACAATTTTTATATTCAGACAGAATTAGCATATATAAAAAATTAATCAAATATTAAATTGTCAATATTTTCTTTGTTTATTATTATTTTGATTTCCAAAAAATATATGTTGTTAATTGTTATTATAGTACTTATGTATTAATTTCAGAATTTTTGTATGTGTGGTTTATTTGTAAAAAATAATTTTCATCATTTTCCTTAAAAAATGCGATTTTCTCTTATTTCACACATACATTTTATTTGAAAAAAAAATATGATTAATCTTTATTATAATTAACAACATAAATATTTTTTGGAAATCAAAATAATAATAAACAAAGAAAATATTGACAATTTAATATTTGATTAATTTTTTTTATATGCTAATTCTGTCTGATTATAAAAATTGTTATTAAATTATTAATTGTACATAAATTAGCTAATTTTTCTAATAATTAGTTACCATAAATATGTAGTATTAATCGAATAAATCGAATGTAAAAATATCCTTTTTGTATTCCCACCACCTGTCTGAATATAGCCTTTTGTTTGCCTTGAACTGGCCTTAATTTAGTGTGTATAAAAAATCGCACCCTTTAAAAAATATATGTATACATGTATAATTTCTTTAATATCTAAAAATTTAGTGTACAAGTATATTTAGCACTGATATAAAAGTAATAAGTGATTATTTTGATTTCGATAGCAATTTCGTTTTGTGTAAATTTCTATTTTGTATTTCTGTTTTGATCATAGGAAAAATTAAAAACTGGCTTAAAAATAAAGGCTAGGATAACTGGCATCTGTTATTACTGTCATTTCTAGTTCTAGCACCAATACGAGTTTCTCTTTCTTGTTGCTGTAATTGTCTAGCTAATTCGGCATCTAAATCTTCTTGGTTTCTGTCAGTTCTACCAACTGCCTGATCTTGCATTGATAGTGCTAAAGCTTTCGCCAACGCTTCGTCTTCATCCTTAATCAAATATAATTTAATAAATATTGAGAAAATAGAATCGAAATAAATCGTGTATTATATATGAGTTTTAAAAGACAAAACAAAAACCGAATAAAAAACGAAATTTATCGACTGATTTATGATATATATAAAAAATAAAAAACAAAATTGATTTAGAAAATATATAATTATATTGTTTACAACGCCAACGTTTCGACAATTATTATTACGTTCTTTAAACTTCAGTTTCCATAATTCCGTAAAAAGGCAATAATGATTTCAGAAACATTGGTGTCGTAAATAATAAATATTTTCTGATTAAACTTCGATTATTATTCTTAATTACACATGGCGTATTATATATTAGGTTATAGAATTTTGTTTTTTGCTTAAATCGCCAATAATTTATTAATAAATTAATGACGATTTAAACAAAAAACGAAATACTAAAATTCTATTATTATTCTTCAAACAAATATAAGAATTTATTGAGTTATCGAATTATTTCATTAAATTTTTCAAATAAAAAATTAATAAATTTAAACTAATATTGAAAAAATAAAAAATAATAAGTATAGAAATTTGGATAAATATTCATTTCGTAAATTTGAGCACAATCAGAAATAAAAACGAAAGTAATAAAAATATTTACCATAGAACCTTGAATAGCAGAAAACGTTGATAAGCCATTTCTTTGTGTTTGTGAAACGCGTGATAAAGCGGCATTCCTAAAAAAAAAAATAATAGATTGTCGTACATTAAACACATTTTATTTAATTGATATTTTAATGTTATTATGTAATAAAATAATCACTAGCATTTGAATTCATTTGCGGTCAGCTGTTGTTGGACTTAAGCATATTCAATTTATTGTCAAACTCTTGTATTTGTTTAATGTCCATTTATATTGCTTTTGTTGTTTTGTTTTGAATTGAAATCGTTCGAAGTAATTGAATTTTGCTATTTACATCAATAAGCAACCTCTGTTAGCAGTACTGTGAAATAAGTTTATGTTTGATGTTATCATTTTTTATGTCCGTTCTTTTGTTCCAAATAAACGAGTTTATTAAAAATAAAACCGCTTATTAATTAAATTAACAACGGAAATAGTTTACATTAGATAAATATGTTATATTTTTAATTACACATGGCGTATTATATAATATAGTATTTTGTTTTTGTTTAAATCGCCATTAAATTATTTTGATAAATTAATTAAATTTTTAAAATTGAAGAAAAATGCATTGACCTTGCCAGGGTTTGAACCTGGGACCTTTTGCTTATTTACTCTATATTTTGACTGGTCATGATGAAGTCATGAATTTAATCCAGTCGAGTACAAAACAAAAGGTCTCGGATTCAAATCCCTGCAAAATCGATGTAGTTTTCTTCATTTAACTAAAATTAACTAATGATTTAATTAGTTCATAAAAACAAAATACTATAACTTAAAATATGTTTCAAAGTAATTCCAGTACTTTTCTTATTATGACTGACTCGATAGATTGAAAAAAAAAAACTTACATTGCATTTTTCCTAAGTGCAGCAACTTTTCCTTCGCACTTATGATCAGTAGGATGGCGATGTTTTAAGCAATAATTTAACGAGCATTCCGAGCATAAAACTGGTACAACTTCTTTCGTTTTACATCCTTTCATCGAGCATCGATTCGTGAAAACCTTCCGACGATTCTTCGCTGGATCCGACTGACAATCACTATCAATATGTGCACCTACAGCTATATCGGGTGTTTCGCCCCGCGGGACTGGTATTGGAATATTGCACAATGGGCATACAGGCACTTGGACATTTTTCTTATAAGCTGATGGACAGTTGTGATTTGTATAATGAAAATGTTCGTTACTAAACAAAAAAATGCAATTTTATATAACCAATAACTTTATTTTATTTATGTTACATACCAGAATATTTTCTTGCAAGCATCGCATTTCATAGGTAAAAAATCTAAAATTAAATAAAAAAAAAATCATTAAATAATACAATATTTATACAATAATTATTATTTTATTTTACCTAGTTTATTGCATGTTTCTTCTGAACAATTTTTTCCCAAGTGTGGTAACTCCATTTTACTATTGTGTTTTGATAAAAAATTTACTTTAAACACCGCTATATATAATAGTAAAATTATTCTAGAATATTAGAGCGCGAACTGACTCACGCAAAACTACCAAGTAACGTGAATGACCATAGAATAAGTAATATATATATACAGAAGAAGCGACAACGCTGTGTATTTGGCTGTTTAGGAAATTTCACAGAGCCATCTATAAACCCCTGATTAAATCATTTGTTTAGCGCGGCCCTTACGAATTATTCAGTTCAAACCTTTTTTGTATTAGAAATTTATTTCAAATTATTTTATGTATTTTGATACTATTTATATGTTCAATTAATTCATGTATTGAACATAAATGAACCAAACATATAAATACATCAAAATACATAAAATGAATTGAAATAAATGTTAAGTACATAT
Source organism: Clivina fossor (assembly GCA_963966155.1). Taxonomy (NCBI): domain Eukaryota; kingdom Metazoa; phylum Arthropoda; class Insecta; order Coleoptera; family Carabidae; genus Clivina; species Clivina fossor. Next base: position 2,629,603 of record OZ014560.1, read on the forward strand.
TTAAAAGAAAATGGACACAAATGATAATAACAATTAATAATATATATTATAATTATATTTAAATATATATTTAAAACAAAAACAAAAAATTACAATTAATATACATATTTTTTAACCTAATTCTAAACTTAAATATTATGCATTTTTTTATTTTTCCTTTCCATAAAATGTTTTAATTTACTTTTTAATGGTGAATATGCCACAGTAAGATATTCGTCAATTATTTTCGGAACCGTTATCATTTCCAAATTAATTTTTTTGTTGACCAGTGATATGAACGCGTATAAAAGAATTTCTATTAAAATAAGTTTGATGTCCTTATTAAGATCTACGGAATGAGTGAAGCAAGGAATGGGGATAACAAATTGGATATTTTCAAGGACTGTTTTTGAAATATTAGGAGAATTAATATATTTTAGGAAAAGAGGAAATATTTTTAGGCGCATAATATGAATATGGGAAATAATAACTTCAGAAGGATATAAAAGGAGTTGCTTATGAATTCCGTAGTCTTTTAATTGAATAAGTGCATGCTTGTCCGTGCAATTTTTAGTTAATAAATATTCGACACAGACCGAACATTTACATTTTTTAAATATTTTATTTAAAATAACCCCAGATAAATAAGCGCTATTGTTTGTCTGTAGCAACTTTTTGACGTTATATTCTGATAAATTAAATGACGGCGAGCTGATGGATTCTGTAAAAGGAGAAGATACAGGGCAATCTGGAAGAGATACAGAGGATTTCAGTGCCAAAATCTTCAAAACCTTCGACACAATCGCGATTTTTGTTCCAAGATAAACTTGGCCGTAACGACATTTCGTCCCACATTAAAACGCATAATTTATCTTTATTTTTCTTTTGTTTTGAAATATTATTTAAATATTGAAATAAATTTTTATTTATACCGGGAAGATACTTAATATTTCTTTGTGTCCGTTGCAACGTACGGGACGATGCCAAAAACGGAAATAAAGTTCGTAAATATTTGTAACATTTCGGGCTGTGTCGGTATATTGCCAAAAAAAGCGCTTTCTCTTCATCACTATATTCAGGAACTTTTTTTAATTTGTAGTTTCTTAACTGACAATTCAGAAATATTTTTAAAGCAGGCGGCAACTCACTGGCAAAATTTAACATTTTTTCTTTATCAGAAATATGCCTATTTCTGTGGCGAATCTTACAATTATATTTCGTCACCCGCAATAATTGTTCCGTTTTCTTATGAGATAAATAAATTCTTTTTTCCCGCAGAGTTAATTTACTTCTTCTGGAAACTCCTAATTTTTCTAGAGTTACAGTATCTATAAAAAATAAATATTAATTAGTTTCATAAAATATCAACATAGCTAAATGCATCAGTTAACTTTTTTTTTAAATATATAATTTTGAAAACTTAAATTACATAAGAAATGTTGAATTAATAATTCAATAATAAATTTAATATTATTAATTGATTTATATAAAATAAAAAATAGTATATTTTTTAACTGGCTCTATTTTCTATCGCGCCGACCTTAAAAGTACCGAAAAAAAATATATAAAAATATATATAAAAAATATACTATTTATTAATTTTATATAAATCAATTAATAATATTAAATTTATTATTGAATTATTAATTCAACATTCCTTATGTAATTTTCCGAAGAGTCAGTTACAATAAATAAGTTGTATTAAACAAATAAATTCAATATTAACTTCAACATGTTTTGTAAATACAGGTAGCTCAAATGAGCTACCTGTCTGAATATAGCAATTACAACCGTGTGAATTGACGTTAATAAAAATTATATTAATTAAAATTTAACAGAAATTAAAACCTAAAGCTTTTTTATTTTAAAATATTGAATTTAACAATACATCAAAAAATTAACTACTTCAATTTCAATTTTGTTTAGAATAATACTAATATTTAAAAAAAAATTGCATAACTTATACGAACCTAATTTTTTGGATTTTGTAATCTCCGAAATTGGAGTGACCCAATCTAAGGTTGTTGATTGTGACGGATCTGTAACATAAAATGAACATTAATTATCTATTAAACATTCATCAGTTGTTTTTTTTTAAATAGTTAATTACAGATATAATTCAAACAGTAATTCAAACAAATGAATTAAAACAGCCAAAAATAGTTTTAGTTCTGCACTTAAAAGTATATAAAAATAATTAATACCAATTTTACATGTTAAAAAAAAAGTCTTCAATTTGAACAGACATATAGATGAACAAGAAACTTATTTAAGTCTGGTTCTTTATAATATATTTTTCGCACGCTCGGCACAAGAAATGTCTAAGATTTGAACACGGGCTACATATTAAATATAATTTTTCTGATAAAAATTTACTGAATAAAAATTTGCTAACAAATTGTAATCGTAAAGAACAAAAGTTAAAAAATAATAATTGTAAAACAATATTAAAAAGTAAATGTACTCAAAATTTATATTTCACATAAATCAAATTTTACTTTCTTTATGAAAAGTTTAATTTTGATAACGAATTGCTTCACTAACCTGATTTAGAGGTTCCTGGCATATCTGATGTTGCAGATGATTGCGAAGCCGATTGCCCGTACGTTTTCATATTTTTCTTTAGCAAATGTGTGTCCTCACATTTTAGTGGTGAACAATCTACACAAGAAAATATAATTATTATACACATAGCATTCTAAAATACTATTAAAAAAGTATAATTAGTAAAATAATTTGAAATACACAATTTAAGAATAAAAATCTTACGTACCATCACAAGGTTGTGATAAATATGCAGTACATGGTGATGCTGTTGCTGCTGAAGACAATGGAGGAGAATCTGTAATGCAAAAATTAAAGTTATATTATTTACCAAATATTAAAAAACAATATATATATATATATATATATATATATATATATATATATATATATATTTTATAACTAAAGCAACACTAACACTTTTTGGCATTTGGAACAGCATTTCTATTTAACAGTTTACTGGTAGCACTTTGATATTGCCATGTATCAAAATGAGCACTGCAAACGTGGCAATTTTTAAGTTCTGGATAGGTTTTATCCAGTAAATCGCACCTATTGATAGCACGAAGCCATTGTTCACGCATAATTTCACCCTGAGGTAATACATGAAAATGTACGCTCTCCGATCCATCACAGCCCGGATGAATACACGAAGGCTGAAACATTTAAAAACTATTTAATATTTTAAATCATATAAACATATATATTTAACTTACCATTTTTGCACGTGTTATGGCGCAGGAATGAAGGTAAAAAAATAAGTAAAAGGAATGAAAGGTAAAAAAAAATAAGTAAAAGAAAGGTAAGTCTTCAAAAAGACTGTTTGTGTACCAGAATACAATGAAACTGTACTAGGAAAGATATGGAAGAAAGTAAAAGGAAAAACAATGAAAAAGCAAAAAAATTGGAAAAGATGATGAATAATAACAATGAAAACACAAGCAGAAGAAACAACGTTTGAACTCAAAAGTAAAAACAAGAATGGCGTCATTCAAAGCGTCTGTCCGCTAGCACACGTGCTACGTCACGTGATTCTGCAATGTGGCGACATCTGCTGCATAAAAAAATAAATATTGCCAAAAAACTTATCTTAGGAGTTTATAGATAGCACCACTAAAGCTCAATATTCAAATTGGAATACCTATTGTCACCCCCCTGTGAATGACTAATTGAAATTGAAATCAATGTGTAAAATGTACTTTCATTTCGTCATTTGTTCCACAACTGTCAAATGACATGGCGGCAACGTTTCACACGTAAAATTCCCCAAATTATAAATCTTGTGAAAGTCACTAAATTTCTGATATTCATCAGCTGTCATGTTTCGTGGGCAGTATTTATAAAATAAATTGTATTATATTTTATTAATAATTTATAAAAAATTATTATTTTCCATAACTGTCAAACGACATGGCGTCAACGTTACGCACGTAAAATTCCCTAAACGACGATAATCTAGTGAAAGTCACTAGATTTCTGACGTTTATCAGCTGTAATGTTTCGTGGGCAATATTTATAAAATAAATTGTGTTAGATTTTATTTAATAATTTATAAATAATTATTATTTTTCATTAGATGTGCTTGTAATACATTTTACTCTACAGTTTTATAATCAATTTTTTACCATGGAACACATAAAAACACCAAAGGTAAGTTGTAAAAACATACCCCTTGTAAAATTCTAATTAAAAATAAATTAATATAAATATAATCAATTATATTAGTGTACAATGATCAATCTTTAGTCTATTATTTATAATATTAATAAATATATTACAACAACATCAAATAAAAACGCTATTGTTTATTTTTAATTGTTATTGCAGGTATTCAATACCTGTAATGAATATTGTATTGAGTAATATAATTGCTCATTTTAGAAATAAAATTTATAAACAAAGAAAATACCTAAACCTATATTTTCCGTAAAGCACATTATGTTTATACTTAATTTTAGAATAAAATTGAATAGGGTTATTGCAAAGAAAATGTTAAATAAAGTTATTATATTATAATTTTATGCAAAATTTAATATAAATATGTCAATAGCAACATGCGAATGAAATAAAGTACGCCTGCGCATAAATATTTCCGTAAAATAAAGAGAAACTTATTATTTTTTTCAATAAGTAATTCATTTTTATGTATTTTAAAACATTAATCAGATTTGTAAAACCACTAGACACTAGACACATATAATAGAAAAATATATACATTTTTCAATAGATATTGTTAATATAAACATTAGATATATTTTTAGATATCAAAAATATGGTTAATTGCATTTGATTCTAGAAAAGATTATTATTTTTTTTAGAAAAACAGAGTTCTAAAAATTTTTGTCAATAAAAACAAAATATTTTATCAGATAAGATTAAAAACAATCTAACATCCAAATTTTATTTGTTTTATTAAAAAAAAATCTATTATTTTTTATCATTTTTCGTGTCTTTTTGTAAGTGGCCCTGAAATAATAATTCGCAAAACAAACTCAGAGTGCGATTTTAGGATGCGCAAATAATTTCTCGCCCTATCTCAAAGGCATTAGTTTTCATCCCCCAATAGTAACAGTTGAGCATCTCGTCAGATCATTTCAGATACGAATCTTAGTTTTTTCCGATCAAAATCATTCGGATATCGCGATAATATTTATAAAACGTGTTTTGCTGGGGCCAATAAATAATGTGTTGAGTGCAAAATCTAAGCTGTGTGTTTGTGGGGGTCGAAACAAATGATGCAAGAAAATGAAGAAATAAATTCAAATATCAGTTATAATTTAAATAATTCACCTTCGATGTATGGTAAAATTAAATCGTGGTTGTTGCATGAAACTGAGGATGTACAAACGGAATTAATACGTGGAACGTTAATTAACTTGAAGGTAAAATTTACGTAATGTATATTACACACAAAAAAACAACTGTCAAAATGATTTTGCAATAAAAATACGGAGCGTCCATTACTGTAATAATGATTTTTCTTTTATTTTGCCAAATAATATAAATATTTACTCATTAATAAGTAGTAGGAATAAAAGAGCATGTATGAGAGGAGGAATTATGAATGTGGATGAAGCGAAAGTTGCTTGTTTGGATAGGAATGTTTGGAGGCGACTGATTTCGGGATGATGAAAAGAGTTTGTGACACACCCTTTTGGGTACATGGCGTGATTGTGTATGTATGTATTAATAAAATGCCATAATATTTTAAAAACTTATTAATTAAGAATGTCTTTCGCCTATGATTACAAAATAACTTACAAAGTGGTGTTAAAAGTGAATGACTGATTTGTTTTTAATTATGTAGATTGTTGATTAAATGTTTTTTTCTAATGATTTTGGCGATATGATAAACTTGACCTTTGACCTAAATATAATTATTGACCTGTATCTGATTCGCAACGACCCCTAACGTCATACGGTAAACAGGTGGTTTTTTAGGGAGTGGATGCTTCTCTGTTATTGACTGACGTTTACTGAAGCATAAAACCCTCGAAAACGAAGATCAATATAACGTGACATTGTATTTATGTATACATAATTTTAACGATATAACTTTTATACAAACCCTTCCCTCTAAACTACTTAATATATAGTAAAAAACCTTTCAGAATTTATAATATTAAAATAAAACTGCTTTTGGTTAGAGTTCTGTATTAATATTTATTTAAAATTGACTTCAGCAGGATAAATTATATAAATTATATGATTAATTATATCATTTATCCTGATGAAGTTTTTGTCGAAACGTCGATTTTAAAATAAATATTAATACAGAACTTTAACCTAAAGCAGTTTTATTTTATTTAATATAATTTACTTTAATTTCTATGTTGAAAATTTCTATACAAAAATTATTACCGCGTTGATTAAATAATTATGATTAAATTTATAAAATTATTTCATTGCTAGAATGAATAAATTAATGAATAATATTTTTGTTTTTCTAAAGAAAAAAAACAATCTACTTCACAAATATTAAATTTATATAATTTTTATAATATCAAACTTTATTTAGTTTTTTTTTTTTTTTTTTTTTAGCTAATTAATTACATTGTAAGACATATTGAAATGGTTCGGTCGTCTTGAGCAAAAGTCTAATGAACGTTTGTTGAAAAGAATTTATATGAAATGATTTTGAAGGTATACGTTTGCTAGTGGACGTCCGATGAGTATAGCTGGAGTGGTATAATTGAGAGTGTTTTGCCGGAGCAAAAGAGCTCTTCTATTCCTACCACTTGGAAACATTCAATCACGCAAAACACTATGGATCTATTATTTAGACCCAAATTTACAACCTCTTTCAGGATTTCTATCAGTTTAAACGCACTATTTGATGTAGATTTAAAATTATTATTTTCAAAAACCCTATTTACATACATACATACATACACAATCACGCCATGTACCCAAAAATGTGTGGCACAAACTCTTTTCATCATCCCGAAATCAGTCGCCTCCAAACATTCCTATCCAAACAAGCAACTTACGCAAGCCACTCTCTCAATCATAACACTCCAACTACTCATCGGACGTCCACTGGGCAAACGTATACCATCAAAATCATTCAAATAAATCTTTTTAACAGCAAACGTTCATTAGACATTCGCTCAACATGTCCGAACCATCTTAACTGACTCTTAACACGGGGCAACTTTTGCTACAACATTTTTGTTCAATTTCACACTCATCATACACTAATCGTATTTCGTACCCGATCTCTCCTATTTACACCACATACCCCACGTAAAAATCTCATTTCCACAGCATTCATTTTTCGTTCATGTTTTTGCAACCAAACCCAACACTCACTACCATTCATCAATGTAGGCACCAAAACTGCATTATATATACTCAAACGAGCTTCTTTACTATATGTTATGTTATTTATTTAAAAAACAAACATTTGCATAAATAATAGTATATTATTCATCGAGTATGTAATAGTGATTATTACTCATGAGGAATAAGTGACATAGGAAATATTTCGAGTGAATCAGTGAGTTATGTAATCAAAAAATAATTTTCGTAAAAAGTCTAAAATTTTATATTTAATGAGAAAATTAATAAGTGCATTTTTACGAAATACGATTAGTGTATGATGAGTGTGAAATTGAAAAAATGTTGTAGCAAAAGTTGCCCCGTGTTAAGAGTCAGTTAAGATGGTGCGGACATGTTGAGCGAATGCGTCTAATGAACGTTTGCTGTTAAAAAGATTTATTTGAATGATTTTGATGGTATACGTTTGCCCAGTGGACGTCCGATGAGTAGTTGGAGTGGTAGATGATTGAGAGAGTGGCTTACGTGAGCGAAAGTTTCCAAGTATAGTAAGAATAAAAGAGCATTTATGAGAGTGGAATTATGAATGTGGATAAAGCGAAAGTTGCTTGTTTGAATAGGAATGTTTGGAGGCGACTGATTTCGGAATGATGAAAAGAGTTTGTGCCACACCCTTTTGGATACATGGCGTGATTGTGTATGTATGTATGTATTCATTTTTACGTAAAATATTATTGTATACTAAAGTTTTAGCTTTTAAAAAAAATTGTGGCAATAAAGAACTATGTATATAGTATATTGGAATGTCAATGTTAATTTTTGTGTGGGATCGTAAAAAATTTTGATATGTGATTACATGGTAATAATAAATTTTATTTGTTCATATAAAAAGTAGGTAGAATATAGGTTTCTGTTGTAACAACGTAATTTTTGCAACTACATACTTGGAACTCTATTTGATTTATTTCTTTGTCAAAATTTCATTTAATAAATTTTTCATATAAATTTTAAAATGGTTCAGTTTTAAAATTTTTATTACATACATACATACATACACAATCTCGCCATGTACCCAAAAGGGTGTGGCACAAACTCTTTTCATCATCCCTCACGCAACCCACTCTCTCAATCATTCCACTCCAACTACTCATCGAACGTCCACGCAAACGTATACCATCAAAATCATTCAAATAAATCTTTTTAACCAAACGTTCATTAGACATTCGCTCAACATGTCCGAACCACAACTTAACTGACTAACACCAACTTTTGCTACAACATTTTCTTCGCAATTTCACACTCATCATACACTATTTCGTACCCGATCTCTCTTATTTACACCCAGCTACCCCACGTAAAAATCTCATTTCCACAACAGTCATTTTTCGTTTATGCTTTTGCAACCAAACCCAACATTCACTACCATACATCAACGTTGGCACCAAAACGACATTGTCTATACTCAAACGGGCTTCTTTGGAAACATTTACATTCCTAGCAAAAGTAATAATAATAACCTTATTTAGCTCAAAAATGTCTATACAATTCTATGAAGAAAATTAAAATCTTTTAATTACTTGCCCATTTTGGGTATTATTTTTTTCTCGGTTAGTTAGTTTTTTCAGTTCAGTTCCGGTTCGAAGCTCTAGTTTTAATTATAAATTAGCTACTGATGATGAAAATTTAGCTTCCGAAATATATAGTTGACCTTGTTGTTTTTATCTTAATGTAATTGAATGATTTATTTCAAGTTTATTAATTTTTATATTCTACATTTTTAGTGCTAATATTAAAATTTTAATTTTTCGCTCAATAAAATTATGTAATTTCAAATACGAAATTTTAGTATTTTTTCCATATTATAGAACGCTCATTTCCGTAATTTTATTGTAATTCGTAATTCTATTTGCTAACTGAAGTGTAACTAATGTAAAAATTCCTATAAATGATAAAATGTATTATTTCCATTTTCAGAAATGTCATATCTTTTTTAATAAAATTCTTTATTACACCGATTACAAAATGTAGAAAAAAAAAAAAATTTAGATGCTCATAGTTTGATATATGATGTAACAAATTTTATTTAAAAAAAAATGCGTTAAAAAGTTATTAAATGAATGTCGAAATTTAGTGGTTTTTTTTTTTTTACTTTACAAATTATTTCACAGTTAGCTATATCTGTATAAGTAATTTTCATGTTTTTGTTATAATTTGCCTTTCATTTTTGACAGGTAATTATTAGCTAATTAACTTTTAAATAATAATAATGTATGTAGAGTACAAAATATATAATACAGTAGAATTAATTGTGGATTCTCAGAAGGAAAAAGTCGATATTTTTATATGCACGTTTAATTCAGTAAAAATATAAGTTAATATATCAACTTTAAATAAATATTTTTTAAATAGTTTAATCTTTAATTACCGTTACAACACTTATTATTATAACAAATGCAATATTAACATTTACAGAATTGTCTCCTAGTTTTAATTTTTGAACTGACGATCAGTTTTATTATAATTTTTATGTTGTTTTTGGTAAAAAACCTTTTTGATTTTACCTTCTTCTATTATAATTTTTTTTAGTATATAACATTTATAAATTTAAATGAAGCTAAATAGGGTTCTTGAACATACATTCATACATACATACATGTATGTCATGCCATGTACCCAGAAGGGTGTGGCACAAACTCTTTTCTTTATCCCGAAATCAGTCGCCTGCAAACATTCCTATCCAAACAAGCAACTTTCGCTTCATCCACATTCATAATTCCTCTCATACATGCTTTTTTATTCCTACTACTTGGAAACTTTCGCTCACGCAAGCCACTCTCTCAATCATACCACTCCAACTACTCATCGAACGTCCACGCAAACGTAATCATTCAAATAAATCTTTTTAACAGCAAACGTTCATTAGACGCATTTGCTCAACATGTCCGAACCATTTTAACTGACTCACGGGGTAATTTTTGCTAGAACATTTTCTTCGCAATTTCACACTCATCATACACTAATCGTATTTCGTACCCGATCTCTCCTATTTACACCACATACCCCACGTAAAAATCTCATTTCCACAGCAGTCATTTTCCGTTTATGCTTTTGCAACCAAACCCAACATTCACTACCATACATCAACGTACGCACCAAAACTACATTAATTTTTTTTGTTGTAGGTCGAAAATGTTCGTATGCTAGACCGCTATAATACAAGAAACCCATCGCAAGGAACACTATATTTAACAGCAACCCATTTAATTTTTGTCGATCCAGAAGCGAAAAAAGAAACATGGGTATAATTCATATAATTCATTTATAATAATTGTTATGCAATTAGGACTGTTCTAGTTTAAAACTAGTTTAGATACATAAATTATATAATTTTAGTAAAATGCAGTGAAACTATTGAAAATTTATCATGGCTATATTATTTATTCGTAATTGTTCATAATTTCCACAAGTTTTTTTTTGATGCCCACATAAATTATAATAATTATACTAAAGTTCAATGTTGCAAAAACTTTCCGAGAAAAATTTTTTTATTATTTTTTTCAAATATTTACAAAAGATTTACTTAGTGACCACATAAATTTATTATATAATTTTACTAAAACATAGTGTTCTTGGGTAAAAAAAATATTTTGGCCCGTATTTTCACCTCACTTTTTTAATTAGTTTATTTGAATTTTGTAATATTAGATATATATATATATATATATATATATCAAAAATAGAAATACTATTTATACCTATTTGATAAAAGGTGGAAGTAAAATTTGAATTTAATGCGGAAAATAAAAGCACTTTTTTCATAAACAAAAGAAGTGGAAATACGGGCCTTTATTTTAATTTTTTTTACTATTTATAAGTTGATATCAAAGTTGTTTATGTATGGGTTTACCCATTACTTCTAATCTTCTTTATTATATATATATATATATATATATATATATATATATATATATATATATATATTTATTTATTTATTTAGTTTCATATACGAATAAAACACTTATAAAATTATTTAATAATCATCCTAGTTTATTTGTGGAAAATTTAAGGATGTTTCATTTCTTGTATGACCATTTATAATACATATATTATTTTGTCGTCATTTTTCAGATACTACATATGCATATAGCGAGCTTAGACAAATTACCGCTAACAACAACCGGTTCACCGCTTTTAATCCGATGCAAAACCTTTCTATCGGTGACATTTGTGATACCACGTGAACGCGATTGTCACGACATCTACATGACGCTACAGCAACTCGCTCAGCCCGCAAATATCGAGGATTTATATTGTTTCCAATACACATCGAGCACGGAAGAGATACCGAAGCCGGCTGGATGGAATTTCTACGATTTACAATCGGAATATCAGCGCATGGGCGTGCCGAATGATCAATGGGCACTGACTACGCTTAATAAAGATTATGATGTAAGGCGAATTATTTGTTATTTTTTTTTTGTATGCATTCCAATGTTATTTTAGTATCATAGTATTATAGTAAATAATATTTCTTATTATTTATGTGATAATGTCAAAATGGTCTATATATGGGTTTACCCATATACTTCTAATCTTTCAAATATTTAACTTGAATAGCCGTAACTTTGTGATACATTTTGGATAAGATAAATAAATAAAAATAACTTTGTTATATCACTAAAAACTTTAATTTCGTAACTGCAGTTTCTACCTGTTAGGCCATCGTCAGACGAATACAGACTGCAGTTACGAAATTAGTTTTTAGTGATATAATAAAGTTATTTTTATTTATTTATCTTAACTTCTAATCTTGTTTTCAATGTTTTTATTTGTATTAAAAACTTATTTTCTAATAGAATTTTAAAACATTTTATTCCTACTTTTATAATAAACAATTTACTATTTTTAAAATAATAAAACCAGGGCTTCAAACTGTTACAGTTTAGTTTCGGTTCAATTACAAAAAAATTAATCGGTTCGGTTCCGGCAAAAATAACGTTTTTTTAATATTTAACGTGATTAATTTTTAAGTTTTACCACTTTGACTGCAAGGAAAAAGTGGTATAGCGTTTGGTACGGTGTCTGTAACATTTAAAAAAAAAAAAATGTATAGAAATCCTTCATATAGCCTCTAGATCAGACGATTCTGAACTTAGTTTATTAATAATTTTCTAAAAATTTGTTATGCCCGCATTATTTATCAGATTTTAATGAAATTTTTACAGAAGGTTCCCGTAGCGCCTATAATATTATATATTAGCAAAATACAATGTTGCCAACTTTCGGTGAAAATTTTTTTATTCCTATTTCTTATTATTTATGTGATAATGTCAAAATGGTCTATATATGGGTTTACCCATATACTTCTAATCTTGTTTTCAATGTTTTTATTTATATTAAAAACTTATTTTCTACCAGAATTTTAAAACATTTTATTCCTACTTTTATAATTAAAGGTATAATAATTAGAAGTATTATAATATATGATAATAATGTAATTTATTATTCGAAACTTATATAATTCGTATGTATGCTTTAATTACATATATATAATAATAAGATAACATATGTTAACGTAACAAATTTTTATGTACAGTATTTTTATTTATTTATAATTGGAAAAAATGGCAATTATTTCTGATTATTAAAATATTTTCCAATCTATTTTCATTTAAATTATTTAAAGATTATTAAAAGCAAAGTTATTATCAAAAATACATCTTCCTCAAAGTGGATCCCTAGTTTCATTTTCAATAACTGAATCACAAGAAAAAACAACAAATGTCTCAACATGTATTGAACCGAAATAAAGCGTTTTTTTTTCGGTTTAGTTCCGGTTTTCGTTCCAGCAAAAATAACGGTTATTTTCGGTTTTCGGTTCAGTTCCGGTTCGAAGCCCTGAATAAAACTATATGCTTGCTAAAAGATATTACTCCTAATTCCGAAGATTTTTTTTTTTAATTGTTCATACATACATACACAATCACGCCATGTACCCAAAAGGGTGTGGCACAAACTCTTTTCATCATCCCGAAATCAGTCGCCTCCAAACATTCCTATCCAAGCAAGCAACTTTCGCTTCATCCACATTCATAATTCCTCTCATTCCCTCATGTTCCATAAACATAAATAATGATTAATTTTTTCTGGTGTATAATTTCAGTTATGTGATACATATCCACGTCTGTTATACGTTCCTTGTTCAGCAACGACCACAGTGCTTATGGGTAGTTCACGGTTCCGTTCCAAAGGTCGTTTACCGGTATTGTCTTACCTACACAAGAACAAAGCTGCAATATGCCGATGCAGTCAACCGCTGTCCGGCTTTAGCGCGCGATGTCTAGAAGACGAACAAATGCTAAATTGTATACTGAGAACAAATCCAAACTCGAATTTTATGTATGTTGTTGATACCAGACCGAAAATAAACGCCATTGCAAATCGGGCGGCTGGAAAAGGCTACGAAAACGAAGCATTCTACGAAAATATTAAATTCCATTTTCTAGGCGTTGAAAATATACACGTGATGCGAAATAGTCTCACGAAAATTATTGAAAGTAATTATACAGAATTTGCAGAAAAGTTTTGAAACGATTTAATTACATTTTGTATGTGCACGCTAATATATGTGCCGTTTATTTTGAAAGTGACCTAACTCCATTTTTCAATTTATTTCTGATGACAAAAAATAATAATTATCTGTGAATATGTATGTGTTAATAATTATCATATACTGTAAATATGCCTAATCGCAAATTGTTGTTTATGATATATAACCTCAAATAATAAACTTTTCTACTGTCATCAGAAAAAAATTGAAAAATGGACTTAGGTCACTTTCAAAATAAACGGCTCATATGTAATTTTACCTACAAACTATGAGACACTATGATGTCTGGTATTTCTAAATATAATTACTCAACTGTTGTAATTTTTAACATAATTGTTTGAAAATACATAATATCAGAACTATTACAAACATTATGTAATATGATATATTACCAACGGAATGGAAAAGTACATATGTATGTAATATTACTGTTTTTTTTAGTAGTCTGTTTCAGTAAATTTATTCTCAGGAATTTTCCATAAATAGTTGAAATTTGTTTAGTTTAGTGTAATATTATTGTTGGTATAATTACATACATTTCTAAGTTTACATAAAGGATGTATTTTGAAATGAATGAATTACACTTACAATATTTTATTAGTATTATTACATAAAATATGTACTAAGTTTCATTATTTTGATGAATTATTACAGATATTAATATACAAGCTTATAATATTACATAATTTAAGAAGTTATACCAACAATAGCTGTATTCTTTTTATCTAAAATTTACTGAGATCTCACCTCACTTCAGATAAGCTCAGATAATTCTTATTCTTTTTATCTTAATTGAGCTACGACAAACTGAGTTGGATACTTTCCCCCCTTACCGATTCTGCTGCACCCGCAAAATAATCTCAAAATGAAGTGAGATACTTACTTAAATTTTATTTTTAATCTTTAATTTTAATGTAAAATTTATCAAAGATGTATTTCTTGATTCACAAATTTATGTTTCGATCTTTGTCACATATTTGTGTTCTCTTGCTAGAGTTTCATTATTTTGTTCTTTTATAAAACATACGAAATTGAATGATTGAATAATATTGGACCTTTAAATTTAAAAATTAATGTAAAATTTATCAAAGATATATTTCTTGATTCACAAATTTATGATTGATTAGAATAACAAACGTCAAAAAAGGTGTCAAAGTATTTCGATCGTTGTCAGTTATTCGTGTTCTCTTGCTAGAGTTTGAATATCTTGTTTTTTTATAAAGCAACTCAACTCACTTCACTTCGTTTCACCTCACTTCACTTTCCAACTGAGATGAGTCAATGTTTTACAAAAAAGAATATGTAATATGTAAACAAAACAAAAATAAGTGTCTCCCGTTTAGCTATGAATTAAGCTGTTTCAAAACTTTTATTCAACGCTAATATTTTCTACTATATCGAAATAATTGAATTTCCAGCATGCGAACAAAAGAATCCAACAATGTCGAGTTTTCTAAGTGGACTAGAATCAAGCGGTTGGCTGCGACATATTAAATCAATCTTAGATACATCGTGGTTCATCGCACAAGCACTCGATGAAGGTATCAGTGTTGTGGTGCATTGTTCAGACGGCTGGGATAGAACTGCACAAGTCTGTTCACTCGCATCAGTATTATTAGATCCGTATTATCGGACCATTCAAGGATTTCAAGTATGTTAATTTTTACTTATTTATAATTCCTGCTGGTGCAGATTCACTTACAAAACAATCTAAATTCATAATTCACAAATCATCTAATCATTGTTCACGGAAAAGGAATTAATTTACAATACGGAAAGAAAGAAATTCTTTTTTTGAATTAATTAAGTCTTACGTCAGATTTTAAGCTGACCAAAAAGCATTCTTTTATTGACAATAACAAATAATTTTACTATTAAAAGTTTGAAAAGTTGACGAAGAAGCATCGTTTTATTGACAGCAATAATAATTATGTCGATAGAATTTAAAAACGATGCGTTTTTGCTGGCTTAAAGACGACTTTAATTAAAGTGTTTATTATGAAACACACTGTAAGCTTTTTTCAGGCAAATTAAAAGTAAAAATATGTATTAAGCCTTTTCATGTAAATTTTCGAAGGTTTGTTTCAATATCTTAAAATGAATTCACTTATAATTTTAAATCCTTTTTGAATTAATTCATGCTCAGTTCTACTCATCTTTCCACAAAAATTTTAGCCATTATTATTAAAAAATTTGTTGTAAAATACTGCCCGGAAGTCAATAAATATTTCCAATTATCTCCTTATAACTGATTTATTGATAATTTGTTACGTAATTCCCGAAAATTATTGTGGTTTCTTTTAAGAAATTAGCATATTTTGTCATACTATAATAATAATTAATCCGTACTTATAAAACAGTTTGTTCAATAAAACAAATCCTTAAATAATAAATTCTTGGATTTCGTCGAATGTTTGATAGATTTTATAAAGTCTCATAATATTTGTTTTAACAAAACAATCTGAATACTTGTTTAGGCTTTAATCGAGAAAGATTGGCTCGCATTTGGCCATAAATTTTCGGAACGCTGTGGTCACGTGCAAGGTGAAACCAAAGAAATATCACCCGTTTTCACGCAACTATTGGACGCAACCTGGCAACTGATGCAACAATTTCCATCGACGTTTCAATTTAACGAACGATTTCTATTAACACTACACGATCATGTGCAATCGTGTCAATATGGTACATTTATTGGCAACTGCGAAAAGGACAGAGTTGATCTGAGGTACGTAGTAATTTAATATACTAATGATTTAATTAAGCTCATCAAAATAAATTAATTGGCGATTTAATCCTAACAAATAAACTTTAGATTATCGGACAGAACATTCTCGTTGTGGGGCTATATGGCGAATCACATGAATGAATATATCAATCCTTTATATTCAGCAGAAGATAGTGGAATTATTGTGCCAGTATTATGCTCGCAAAATATCAAGTACGTAACCAAAACATAACCACACTCTTTTGAGATATAACATAAAATAATTTTAATGGGCGTAGGTTTTGGCGAGGAATGTATTGTCGATTTGAATGTGGAATACATCCACGTGAACCATTAGGTGATTTTCTGCTCGCTACATGTGATCATAGCAACTCGTTAGAAGATCATATTAAATATCTAACTAGGGTAAGTTCACATTGCTTTCACATTTTTATTCGGAACAAATTTTACAATCGATTTTAAACCAACTCCCGATATACTAGAGACTTGAAACTTTAAACATAGCTCAGCTAACTGGATGACAATGCAATTATTAACTAATTAATTAATTAATGTTATTTACTTTAATGTCATTGATAAAAAAAATTTGACCTGATGAAGACAAGCGTTCACTCTTGTCAAAATGTCGTTTTTATATAAAATAATTAAACAGCATCTAATCCTAAAATAGTTCTTAATTTAATAACTTATTTTATTTTAACAAAAATTTAAAAAATAAATCTAATTCCAACCATCAATAATGTCTTTTTTGTTATATCTAAATATTTATAAATCCAAATTCATCTAAACTAATTTAGTTATCATAGATAAAATAATCTGCCGATTTTTTGCAGAGAATAACATCGATAAAATCGATGATATCTTCATCGTCCGAGAAACGAAAATCGAAAAGCAAAAGCGAGCTTACGAAACCGGATGATACAAATACATTAGACAATAAATATCTGTACGAGAAAGCAACAATGCGCGAATTAGAAGCGGCCGACGATTATCATCCGTTGAAATTCGAAAATAAATACGAGAAACCGCCGCTGGTCGATCTCGATTCGATGAATATTATAACCGATGGCATGAAAGAACTGAAAACCGAATTGGATTCGGTTGCCGTTGATTGGAAGACATTGCGTAATATTAAAGAGTGCTGCTGTTCGACACCGTTTGATCATTTCAGTCGCAAAGTATGTGAATTACAATTACATACATACATACACAATCACGTCATGTACCCAAAAGGGTGTGGCACAAACTCTTTTCATCATCCCGAAATCAGTCGCCTATCCAAACAAGCAACTTTCGCGTCATCTTCATTCATAATTCCTCTCTCATCGCATGCTCTTTTATTCCTACTACTTGGAAACTTTCGCTCACGCAAGCCACTCTCTCAATCATCTACCACTCCAACAACTCATCGGACGTCCACGCAAACTTATACCATCAAAATCATTCAAATAAATCTTTTTAGCAGCAAACGTTCATTAGACGCATTCGCTCAACATGTCCGAACCATCTTAACTGATTCTAACACGGCAACTTTTGCTAGAACATTTTTTTCAATTTCACACTCATCATACACTAATCTATTTCGTACCCGATCTCTCCTATTTACACCACATACCCCACGTAAAAATCTCATTTCCACAGCAGTCATTTTCCGTTTATGCTTTTGCAACCAAACCCAACATTCACTACCCTATACATCATCGTAGGCACCAAAACTGCATTGTATATACTCAAACGGGGCGGGCTTCTTTGGAAACATTTACATTCCTAGCAAAAGTTCCCAAAGCACCCAAAGTACCTTACAACCAGCATTTACTCTCCTTTCAATTTCACGATCAAAACGGCCATCTCTAGACAGCAAACTACCCAAATACACAAATTCATCTACCTGCTCTAAACGTGCACCGTATCAATATATACATTACATTCAGTCATCAAGTCACCCGTTCTCAAAAACTAAAACTTTGCACTTATCAACATTCAACACAAGATTCATATCTTTACCAACAACATTAATTCTATCAATCATCCTTACAATTAATTCAACCAAATATATAATTAATCTGTTGATGATTTTTTTTACAGTATCATTGCTGGAAATGCGGTGACGTATTCTGTATGCGATGCATTGACAAGCATACCAAGTTACCGGGTCATCATTCGCACAAATCAGTTCCCGTATGTCGGCCGTGTTACGAGAAAATTAATGGCGGTTCAATCGAAACGCCATAGAATCAATCAATCCAGAGAGAGAGAGAGAGAGAGAGAGAGAGAGAGAGAGAGAGAGAAGAGAGAGAGAGAGAGAAAAATCATATTATACCTTTCTAATTCTATCCCAATAATCAAAAAAGGCTTTACTGTTATGGATGCAATATAAAACTATATTACCTATATCTTACCTAAATTATAAGGTCACTTTTATGCCCGATTTCTTATAAGCAAATCAAAATTCAGAATCAGCTTTATTGCAAAAAAACAAATAAAAAACATTATTGTGATAGATAATACATAAATATATTTTTATTCATAGGGGTATAGCAAATATTGTTTGAGATCCAGGGTTCATGTATTATGCGAATAGAATTTGTTGTAAATGTATTAAAAAGAAAAATTAATAATAATATTTAGAGTTCTTTAAAACTATACAGAGCCCAGTTGATCTAATATTTGATTTCTGTATAGAAATCGAGCAATAATGCATTTATTTTTATTTTGTTGTACATTTCTTCTTGTGTTAGTACAATTATTTAATTAAAAAAATAGTAAAATATATTTGAGTAATAAATAATGTAAAATAAATTTTAATAAAATGAAAAATATTGTCTTTTATTTATTGATAAATAAATATTATACATTTACTTTGTGTAATTCATCATCATTTATCTAATTTTTTTTTTATTTACGTAATAGAAAGTAATTTGATATAACTATTAAATTACTAGCATCATCAACATTTTTTTTATAAAATAAGCATAAAATTTCAAAGTTATATGTTAAAATTTTTACATGTATACTTCCTTTTTTTTTAAACATTTAAAACAATAATTTATATAAATATATATACACTTGCAACAATTGTTTACATTTCATGTAAATATAAATATTACCGGCAAAAAATAAGCAACTTGGTTATATCTCTAGACATAAATAAATAAGTGAAAATAAAACAAATTATTTACAATTTATAGATAACAAAAATATATATTTCAATAATGTTATTATTAAAAATAAATAATTTACGAAAACTTTTCAAGAAATAGTTCACTTTTATCGAGTTCAATTTTATTCGAATTATCAATAATTAGAGACTGCATTTAATTAAATATGTTCAAAAGTATATATTAGTAAATAAAAATGTACTCACATTTTCACAAATGATTATGCAAAACTGGTCAAACTAAATAAATCAAAACACAAAACACCTGTTGATGCAGAAATGTACAAATTGACATAACCTGTGGTGATCAAACATGAAATTATCAACATATGCCATGGTTGACAGAGTCTTCGTTGATATAACCTAGAAAAAAGTTTGAAATTTTTGCACGTGTGTACGAGGAATAACAAGTATTTATATTTAAAAAAATGGTTCGAAAGAAGATAGACAATCGTATTCGGGTTTTAATTGAAAATGGAACCAAACTCGGCCATCGAACATTATTTGTTGTCGTTGGTGATAAAGGACGTGATCAGGTATTTATTTACTAAATTAAAATTATATATTTGTACAATACAAATCCAACAGAAATATAATATTTTGCAGGTGGTTATTCTTCATCATATGTTAACAAAAGCCGAAGTAAAGGCTCGGCCATCCGTATTATGGTGTTATAAGAAAGAATTAGGTTTTAATAGTCATCGTAAGAAACGTATGAAGCATTTACAACATAAAATTCAAGCCGGCAAATTAAACATCAATGAAGATGATCCATTCGAATTATTTGTTGCATCGACAAAAATCCGATATTGCTACTATTCGGAAACGCATAAAATTTTAGGTAATACGTACGGTATGTGTGTGCTACAAGACTTCGAAGCGCTTACACCGAATTTACTAGCGCGAACGGTCGAAACTGTGGAAGGTGGGGGCGTGATTGTCATTCTATTACGTACCGTATCATCGCTAAAACAATTATTTACAATGTCAATGGATGTACATCAAAGATTTCGTACCGAAGCACATCAAGACGTAGTGTGTCGTTTCAATGAAAGATTCCTGCTATCGCTTGCCTCATGCAAACGCTGTCTGGTCGTCGATGATCAGTTAAATGTACTACCGCTTGCATCACACAATTTACAAGTTACGCCCGTTGATAAACCGGACAAGTTAAGCGAGAACGAAAACGAATTAAGCGCGTTGAAAGAGAGTTTACGCGACACACAACCGGTTGGTGTTCTAGTGAATCTGTGTAAAACTCTCGATCAGGGTAAAGCGCTGTTAAAATTCATCGAAGCTATATCGGAGAAGAGTTTGCGTTCAACGGTGTCATTGACAGCTGCACGTGGTAGAGGTAAATCAGCTGCACTTGGTGTTGCCGTAGCTGCAGCTGTTGCATTCGGTTATTCGAATATATTTGTGACCAGTCCTAGTCCAGAGAATCTGAACACGTTCTTTGAGTTTGTGTTTAAAGGATTCGATGCGCTCGAATATCAGGAACATATCGACTATACTTTAGTGCAATCTACTAATCCCGAATTTAATAAAGCTATTGTACGAGTCAATGTTTTTAGAGATCACCGACAAACTATTCAGGTATTTATTTGCTTCGATTACATTCAACAGATTTTTTCGAATATCCGAAAATTTATAACTTATCATTTAAATTAAAATTAATTAATTGTTTGAAAGAAATAGTTTATTTTGAAATATTTTTGATACTCATTATTTCCTATTTTCTAGTAATAGAATATTAATGTTTTAACAGTATATTCATCCAAGCGACAGCAATCGCTTGAGTCAAGCGGAATTAGTGGTGATAGATGAAGCAGCTGCAATTCCATTGCCGTACGTCAAGTCAATGCTGGGGCCATACTTGGTATTTCTTGCGTCGACTATCAACGGTTACGAAGGCACGGGTCGTTCACTTTCACTAAAACTACTGCAACAGTTGCGCGTACAATCAGTACCCGTTGGCGCAAACACAAATCTCACTACCAAGAAAGAATCGAGTGCTGCGACCGGACGAACATTACATGAAGTACATGATTTACTCGAGCTTTAGCAAGATATATTTTTCAAAATCTGCTTGCTTTAAATCAATAAATAGACGAATGATAGATCATTTGATAATATTAAAAACCTATCATCTTTCAAGAATTCATTTCTATAAAGTCTAATTCAGAACTCATCTAATCTAAGTTACATATATTGAACAAGCGATATTGGTTTTACGTTTGCATTTATTTTAGTTTTAAGCAGGATTAAAATATCGTTTCAAATCATTACATTATTTATTATGTTACGTAAATAATGTTGTAATATAACATTATAAAAATTATTTTTATTGATAACTCTGAAATTATATTTGGAATCTATAAAGTGTATACCTAAATTTATTGAACCTTATAATTTTTTATGAAACGTTATTACATCTAACAAAGTAAAAAATATAAACTACAAAATAAAATTATCTGAATAATAAGGCCCGGTTGCACAAAGCATTGTTAAGCCAATTTTATTAACTTACCAACTAAGACAATTCGAAAATAGCTGACAATCTATAATTTTCTTGTTAACTCATGATTAAAAAAGTTAACAATGCTTTGTGTAATCGGGCCAAAGTTTATGAACTGACAAGGAGAACTGAATACTTACTTATATTTGAATTGCAGATCGTTTTAGATGAGTCGATACGTTACAAACCAGACGATGATGTCGAAAGTTGGTTAAACAAATTACTATGTTTGAATTCGACAAGTGTTACGCCAATTTTATCTGGTTGTCCGCCGCCTGAAAACTGTGATCTTTACTATATTAACAGGGATACCTTATTCTGTTATCATCGTGCTTCCGAAGAATTCTTACAAAGATTAGTCGCACTTTATGTGGCTTCACATTACAAGGTACAATAGGCATAAGCAAGGCGCATTCAAACAATTTTTTATTCCGCAATAATTGTAGAATTCACCAAACGATCTTCAAATGATGTCCGATGCACCGGCACATCACTTATTCTGTCTGTTGGGTCCAGTCGATCCCAATCGTAAATCGCTACCGGAGGTGTTAGTGTTCATTCAGATATCCCTCGAGGGACAGATATCGAAGACGAGCGTAAAAGAGGGTATGGCACGTGGTAAACGAGCCTCCGGCGATCTAATACCGTGGACAATCGGACAACAATATCAGGACCCTGATTTTCCTAGTTTAAGCGGAGCGAGAATTGTTCGAATTGCCACGCATCCAGATTATCAGGGTGTTAGTGGATTTATTTAACGAGAGATGTCCAGCAATTTTTAATATGAAAATAGACATTTTAAAATTGAATAAAGATCTACTTAGTAACTAGGAGGAGTAAACGTAAAAATAAGTTTTAGACTATAAAAGAACATCAGAAAAGTTTAATTTGCAAAAATCTGTAACCTCCATATTTGATTTATTTACTTATAAAACTACCACATAAAGAATTTAAAGCACATGAAATTAAAGAAAACGTGACAATACGAAACTCGACAATAAGCTAGTTGACAAGATAAAAAAATATATTGAGTGTAAAAACAGTTGTGTGACAACCAATCAAAGTATATAATTTCAAATTACTCTTTCTAAGTTAAAAAAAAAACAGACTATAGTAGCTGTAAAACTTAATTTGCATTATAATTTTTTCGTCGTTTTATTGAAGTTTCATACTAGAATTATAAACAAATGTTCTAGTATGAAACTTGAACAAATCTTGAATTATATTCTAGATCTAAATCAATGATTTCCAAAATTGAATCGCGGATGATCTTTAGTAGATTCAAAAAATGTTCGATAATAAAAAAAAAAAATTAAAAATGTTATATTATACAAAATAAAAAATATATATCATTCTAGCTTAAATTTGGATGCTAATGATGCAAATCTATAGAAATATCAGTAATTATGTGTTGAAATAATTCAAATTAAATTTGTTGGATATCCTAATTCGTTTGTATCGAAATAATTATTAACTATTGACATTTTTCTAGATGGGTTACGGTAAACGAGCTATCGAATTACTAAAACAATATTACGAAATGAAACTGGAAATGATCGATGACGAACAACAAGAAACTGCGACAGTTCGTGATCAAATCGAACAAGTAAATGATGACGAATTAAATCTATTAGACGAATCGATTGAACCGCGCAAATCTTTACCACCGCTATTGTTAAAACTCAGCGAACGTACGCCGGAGAAACTTAACTATTTGGGTGTATCGTATGGCTTAACCGAATCGTTATTGAAATTTTGGAAAAAATCCGGTTTCGTACCGACTTATCTACGGCAGACGACGAATGATTTGACAGGCGAACATTCTTGTATCATGCTCTATGTCTTGAATTTTGATGAGAATGATGCAATGACCAGTGATGATGATTGGTTGATGGCATATTGGTCTGATTTCCGAAGACGTTTTATTTCACTTCTATCGTATCAGTTTAGTACGTTTACACCAGCACTATCGCTAGGTATTCTAATGAATAAATGTCGAAAAATTACACCTCGAGGTAAATAAAAAAAAACTCATAAATGATTTATCCAATAAATATATTTCATTAAATTTTTCAGCTCTGTCGAAATCGGAATTGGACGTCTACTTAACAAAATACGATATAAAACGTTTGGAAATGTACAGTAATAATTTGGTTGATTATCATTTAATCGTTGACTTAATGCCAACTATATCACGGATCCATTTCTTGAATCTAATGGGCGACGTACATATGTCAGCCGCACAATCGGTACGCACACTTAGAGAGGACAGTTGCATAAAACGTTGTTCATTTAATCAGTGAACTTTTATTCTTTTAAAGCCATCTCATTGACTTACGTTTATCTCGTAAACTTAAAGAATTGAAAATAGATTGAGATCATTTCAGTCTTAATTCAAGCTTTCATTACTAAAGAAAAATAGCTATATTTACATTTTTGTAAAGTAAAATTGTTATATATAATCATATAATCTAATCAGTTCTCGTAATTCCTAAACATAGTCATTGATTAATCAATTGACAACACTTTATGCAACCTAGTTTTCTTTTTCTTTTGTATTCGTTCTAAATAAAAATAATATTATAAAAAATCCCAAAACCACACTGAAAATAAAGCTAAATACGTATTTCGGAAGCTAAGCTTCAATCTTCAGTAGCTAAATAAAATTTACAGAAAATCTTACCTGTGATCCGAAGTACATAAACACTTAAGCACTTGTCAAAGATCACCAGGTTAGGTTAAGTTAGGTTAGGAAGAGGGGAGTGAAAAGGTGGTGATCTTTGACAAGTGCTTCAGTGTTTATGTACTTCGGATCACAGGTAAGATTTTCTGTAAATTTTATTTAGCTACTGAAGATGGAAGATTAGCTTCCGAAATACGTATTTAGCTTTATTTTCATTTAAGTGTGGTTTTGGGATTTTTTATATTATTTTTATTTAAATTTCGCCACAGTAGATTATTTTCTAATCTTATAATCGTTCTGAAATAAATTTCTAGGCAATATTATTAGGCATCGGTTTACAGCATAAAACCGTCGATACGTTAGCAACCGAATTAGATTTGCCATCGTCGCAACTTCTCGGTCTATTCAATCGCATTATCCGACGATGCGTTCAATATTTCAATTCGATCTTGGAACAGGATATCGAACAAACATTTACTAACGCTACCGCATCTATTACGCGAGCAACCAATCATATGCAACCGGTTGCAAAGAGCATCAATGATGAATTGGAAGAAGCAGCCAAAGTATTATATATGAACACAATCATAATTGAAAAATATTTCGTCATTTTTTTGTTTCTTTTCAGGAATTGCAAATTAAACAAAAGAAAGAATTAGAGAAACTTAAGAAAGAGAATTTAAGTCAATATGTTATTAAAGGATCGGAAGAAGAATGGAATAAGGTATTGAAAAAAGGAAATAAAAACATTATTAGTGTTAAAAGGTAATTAAGACTGTTTCTGTTTTTTTCATTGTTTCTTTTTAGCAATGAAAATTAAGGAATCTAATAAATATAATAACTTAATTTGTAGCGGAGAAAAACGACAGAATACTGAAGAAGACGACGCACTAACACCAACAACCAAGACAAAGAATAGTAAAAAACGGAAGAAAGGAAAAAATCATTAATAATAATTATTATTACTTAATAAATAAATAGTTTTATAACATTTTAATTTACAAAGAAATTAAATGTTTTTATATTTATTTTTATTGTAATTTTTTGTTTTAATATATATATATATATATATATAACATACGACACAGACATTTATTGGGATTAAAAAATATATATATATATGTATTGTTTTATACTATAAAACAAATTCTATCATCATTTTGTTTTATAACTATGAGATTAAAAATTTTCAAAACGACATTTTCTTAATTATTAGCCAATTTTTAATATATAAAGTGTTACAAAAACAAGAAAATATAATAACTTAAAATAGTTTTAAATGCATAATTTAAAAAAAATAGTACTTGTTTTTTTTTAAATATCATCAATTATCAGTCTTAGTTTACTGATCTAAAAAAAGACAAGTAAAAAATAAATATAAAATGATAAAAAGTTAAAAAAAAAGCCTAAATAAACGTCTGTAAAATTTGATCGTTAAAATTTTGTAATGTTTCAACTTCAAACGTGTAATTTGATTATTTTATTATTATTTGTTTAGTCAAGTAAAGTAAAATTCTATTTGAAGGTGAAACGCACTAATATTAGTTGATGTTACTACAAGGGAACATGTTAATTAATTACAATAAATTACAATGCAAGGTGGTGAGAATATTAATAACGGACGAACTAATTTACATAGATTTTTCTTTTTTTTCCAACAATTCATTCTTTTTGAGTATAATTGCTTCCAAATTTCTTTCGCATTTCCTCGGCTGAGCGTAACATATTCTGAAACTATACGCAAATATTTTACTTTTTTGCTTAAAAAAATTATGTGAAACATAAGCTGTGTTTTTTTTTTACATTCAACTCAGATCAGTAAATCTTGTAAATGAGCTGAGTGAATTGTATTGATAAATAAAAGAGTTTATTTGAAAGTGACGTTTAAAATCTAAGTTCTACATATATGATATAACCTAAAATATTAGATGTATTTGAATTGTTTGCGTAGATAATTTATTGCAACTCGACGGGGATATCTATTGTTTGATTTCAAAATAAAATATTCAAATATAAATGTCAACGTATCAAACACGTTATAAAATCTTAAACTAGGAAAATTTGAAATGCCCATGTGCGCTCACTTGAATCTCAGCTAAGCACTGGCTAAATATCAAAGTCAGTATCGGTAAGGGGGTAAGCAATTCACTCACTTCGAACTCAGTTACGAGACGATAAATAAAACAGCTATTATTTCAAGGTTACTGATATTTGCTGATCTGAGCTGAGTTTTTCGGTAAAAAAAAAACACAGCTATTCTGAAATTTAACGGTTACAAACAAAATAATAGGAGCTATAGTGACAAATAATGAATAATAAATCTATTACAAAAAGTTATTCTTTTATAATTAGACAGTACAAAGTAATGAGAATGTAATAATGATTATTACTCTTAAATGTTAAAGAACAACATAATCTTCTAATTTTCAACAGGGCTACGAAAAAACAAACGATATTTTTGCTGTGTAAATAGAATAATGCAAAAAAAACTACTTACATCTTGCTCGGCAGCTGCACAATACTGCGATTTAAGATGGTGATTGGCGGCGGCATCTTGTTGTAAATTTAAGTTTTCATCTTTGAGTTTATTATCGAGTGGATTTGTTGTCTCTGTCGTGGATGATGTTGCATTGATGCGATTCTGCCATTTCTTCAAACGATTCATCCAGTAACCGGGATCGGCTTTGTCATCACTGGACACGGTGTTTAAGCCTAACGAATTCATTAAATTTTGTTGTTTTTTTTATATATTTTATTACATAAATACAAGTCTCATACAAAGTTCTTTATTATTTTCTTTTTTAGTAAACTCAAAATCAGTTATTTCTATATTTTGTTTTCATTTCATTTTAATAATACCTGTACAAGTTTTTTATTGTTTTAAAATTGTATTTACACTTTATGTTTATATGAAAATGTTGAAATTTCAATTAATGCAGGTATGCACATTAAATTTTAATTTTAGGAATTATTGTTATAATTATAACAATAGAAATAATACAAGATCAGTATATTATTTTAAATTTTTATTTATATGTGGTTTTATATCGAATTTATCTTTAGTTTATATGTTGAAGTTATCTGAATAATCTATATAATTGTTCTGTTAGAAGTAAACACAATTAATAAAGTATGTCAGTCAAAGATGAATTAAAATTTTAAATGATTTTGCAAGGTATGACGATTTTGAGAATAAAAATGAAGTGGACAAGAATAAAAGATGATTTTTAAATATTTCTATTCAAAGAACAGGAAAATGAAGTCATTGAAAAAAATTTAAAATATTGCAAAATATCGTAGAAAACAAGAAAAAAATGGTATTTCATAGTACTCATATCAACTACCTTCTTTTGTTGTGTTTATATTTTGTTTTGTTTATATTTTCACACTTACAATTTTTAACAATATTGTTTTAAACATACTTCAAACGTAACTTTTTAATTTTAAGAATGATATAAGTTGATTTCAATAAAATATTCAAGAATAACATAAGAAAAATATAGAAAAAAAACATGTATGCAGGATTAAAAAAATATATATATAAAAGTAATAAATTTATTTAAATATCAGAATCATATTGTCTATTTGACAATTCAATATATAAATATTTTTTGTATATTTGATGTTTTTCTAAAAATAAGTTAAAAAAGAAATAAATACATACATAATATATTTTATTATTTTAAATTAGCATTTATATAAAAGTAAAATTTTGAAAAACGGTCCTTGCCAAATGTCCACAATATAAGCTTCAGTTCATCACAATTGGTGAACATGATTTTTTTTTCGAATGTCAAAAGCCATTAAGCAAATTCACTAATCAAAGAAATTTGTAATGAGGCTTCATTATTTATTAGTCGATACATTCCATTATTCAAATGTTTGAGCACAGCTAATCATAGTTAATTTGACATAATATCAAACAAAGTAAAAATAAATATTGTTTTTATCGCTACAAGATTTATTTGAAGTATTTTTGTTAATATTTTGTGAAATTTTATGATCAGTTTTTTGTTTCCAATTAAAAACCTGTATGTAAAAAAAAATATATTGATCATTTGAATAATGGAATAACTGATTCATATTTGATTGAACTTACCATCTGGTTCACCGGCAGCGCCTTGCTGTAATGGTGGTACCGATGGTGTTGTGTGTTGTTGTTGAGTTTGTGTTAATGTTGTATTAGGCTGTGTTTGTTGTTGTTGTTGTGTGTGCTTTTGTTTTCGTGTTTGTTCAATTTCGTTTAGGCCTTTTTCAATGTAGTGTTTAAAGAATGGTGTAGCGCGTTCTAAAAAAGGTCCAATATCTATATCAGGATGTTCTAGTTTAAAATCATAAAGTAATGCTAAACCTTCACGAGTTTCGTCTTTCGAACCGATCTTTTGAAAGATCTCAGTTAATACGGCTTTAGGTACTTGCTTTTTTAGTGGTATTTGTTTTACTTCTTCCAGTTTAAATGACTAAAAAGAAAACAGAGTCAAATGCATCACACATTCGAAATATATATATATATATATATATATATATATATATATATATATATATATATATATATATATGTTAAATATATGTTTAGCATACTAAGTATATTTTTTAATCATAAAATTACATACGACCATATAAAGTAGAAGGAAAAAAATCAAAAATTATATCGAAGTAGCTGGCTGGTTGGACTAGCATCCAAAGCCAATAAATCAAATTTTAAAAAATATGAAACAAATAAAACTATTTTATACATTATGTAAAAATAAAAATAATATTATAAAAAACCCCAAAACCACACTTAAATGAAAATAAAGCTAAATACGTATTTCGGAAGCTAAGCTTCCATCTTCAGTAGCAAAATAAAGTTTACAAAAAAATCTTACCTGTGATC
Source organism: Clivina fossor (assembly GCA_963966155.1). Classification (NCBI taxonomy): domain Eukaryota; kingdom Metazoa; phylum Arthropoda; class Insecta; order Coleoptera; family Carabidae; genus Clivina; species Clivina fossor. Next base: position 2,659,477 of record OZ014560.1, read on the forward strand.
CGAAATACATAAACACTTAAGCACTTGTCAAAGATCACTCACAGGTAAGATTTTTTGTAAATTTTATTTAGCTACTGAAGATGGAAGCTTAGCTTCCGAAATACGTATTTAGCTTTATTTTCATTTAAGTACGGTTTTGGGATTTTTATAATATTATTTTTATTTAAATTTCGCCACAGTAGATCATTTTCTAATATTATGTAAAGAGTTATTGAATATAATTAAGGAATAAAATATTATTAAAACTTTCTACCATTTAAATATTAATTTACAAATTAAGAATTTAAATTTGTTGATTTGTGTAATAATTAAAGTAAAACCTTAATCCAATATTTTTGCATCTTTCATTAAACTTATTAGATTACATATAATTTAATCCGATTTTTAATTCTCAACTATCATTTTACCAAATCGATTTTTTAAAAATCAAAGTGATGAACAATTTATTTTCGATCAGGGATAGATAACATTATAATTACGTTTCAACTATAATTTCTTACACAATAAATTAAAGATAATTTAGTAACGTTATAATAGAGTTTTTGCAAACCGTGTATTAGTTTTTGGTCGTGTACAATAATACATGCGCGCGGAGCTTTTATACGTTTGTCAGTTATCGTACTACGATTGATAAGCACACTTGTAGTGCATTAAACTTAGTGTATAGTAAATAATTAATAAGGAATTAGAAAACATATTTTATTTACAGATCTGGAACAGAAGAATAATATTTAGAAAAAGAACAACTACAAATTACACTGCCATCAATAAATCCCCAACAGTTTTACAATGATGCACTGGTGTTATTTTTATTATTGCCTAAAAAATTATAAGTCTTGTACCATTAAAGAAATTTCAATTTTTCTTCATTCAACCAAGACCAAAGAATTAAATCGCTGTATTTTAAATTTCCTTTGTCATTATAAAAATTAACAACGCAATTAAAAATAAATGACAGATACGAACTAGATAAACCAAAATAATGATTCCAAATCGTATAATCGATTTGGGTAAGCAAATCTTCTCAATAGAATACAAAGGCTTTCCAATCCTACAATAATAAATACAAAAATAATAATACCTGTTACATGATAGCGTTTATTCCGTCGACAAATCTTTTTTAAATCTTGTATTAAAGCAATATTTTCTAGGATGATATTAAGAGTTTTACAAATATTTAATCGCAGTGAACTAATATTATTAGTGATTGATATTGCAAGGTTTATCGAATATACTCAGTCTTACTATAGTTGAAATTATTTATTCATTTGTTTTTTTCTGGTATAAAACTCGACGTTTCGTGTTTCCGGAGCACTTCGAAATTTTAGGTTATGCACGTGGATTCATTGGCAGTTCAAGTAATAATTGTAATATTTTGTGACATAATTGCTTATACAAATTTTACATGTTTTAACAACAATAACGACTTGTTCATTATTAATGTAAGTGATAATGTACCATTTTTATGTTTATATATATATATGTTATATTTTGACATGCAATGTATTGTAAAATCTTAACTTTTTCAGTCGATGCAAATTCAACAACAATATTATTAGCAGATTTTTAATAAATAAATTTTGAACCCGGAACCTATTGGCTTTCCACGAGACTTCGGCGAAAAGGGAACACACTTTTCCAATTATATTATTGTTGACTAGTCATGACTAAGTGGATATATTTAGATATTTGTAAAGCACTAAGTGTCCTCGCAGAAAACACTGCTTTAATACCAAAATTACTGATACAAACCGATTAGATTAACGCATGACTTAATCATGACTACCCAACAATATAATTGGAAAAAGTGTTTTTGTTTAGCCGAGATATCGTGGTCCAATTGGTAGGATATCTTGCAGCAAAAGCAGTAAATCGCGGGTTCGAATTTCGGCGAGACCAATCCATTTTTTTTTTTTCAAATTTAATAAATTAACTAATTATATATTAGTTCACTGCGATTAAGTGCATATTTTCAGTCAAAATTTCTAAACAATACATTTTCAATATTACATTACTTGAAAAATTACTCATAAGAGATCAATAAAAAAGTTTCCAATTTAGAATTCATTTTCATACACTAGGTTATAATATAAACTGATCAACTGATCAATTGATAGAAAATTGTTTTAGTGTAGAACGATAGCAACAACGTAATATAAGACGTACTCCTATTATTTAACGTATACGTTTTTCATAGGTAGATACATTTTGCAAAAACTCTAATAACCAATAACGTTTAATAAAAAGTTATTTTCTATATGTTTTCTTTGAGAAAAAGTTATATTTTGTTTGTATTTCAAATAGGAAAATTAAAATAGAATTTTAAACATAATTTGGTAATATTTTTTTAAAATTTTAATAAAATAACTTTTACTTATATTAGTATTTCTAATTTCTATCATAAAAACAAAATAGAATAAAATAATTTTAATAGTTTTTATCCATCTGTTATTCAAAAGTCGTGATATCTTCAAAGAATGATTAAACTGTGATTTTATTGCATTATTATACAGGGTGATTTATGATGTCGGGGCAATATTTACACCGGATGATTCCTCTGAGTAATCTAAATAAAAAACTACAAATAAACATATGTCCGAAAATGCTTTCTAACGGAACTGTAGCCGTTAGAAGTTTATTACATGTAACATCAATCGCGTTAACCTTATTTATTATATCAGGAAAAAAAAAACAAGTCAAACTTCTGAATAATTGTAAAATTACTGATTGATTTTCTAACATTTTGTTTAAACACTAGTAAACCAATTTACTAATTTATAAATTTTTGTACACATATAAATAAATATTTAATAAACAATTTACAATAATTAAAAATCGAAGATAATTTTTGTCGGAACCCAGAAGTCATAACTAGTAAATTGGTTTACTAGTGTTTAAACAAAATGTTAGAAAATCAATCAGTAATTTTACAATTATTCAGAAGTTTATGACTTGATTTTTTTTTCTGATTTAATGAATAAGGCTAACGCGATTGATGTTACATATAATAAACTTCCAACGGCTACAGTTCCGTTAGAAAGCATTTTCGGACATATGTTTATTTGAAGTTTTTTATTTAGATTACTCATAGGAATCATCCGGTGTAGTTTTCCCCGACGTCGTAAATCACCCTGTATAATGTGTAAACTCAATTATACTTTTATTTCGAAAATTTGCATATGAATATAATAATAATATTATTTTTACCTTTAATAATTTGAGTAGGTAGGCCTGTAATTCGGACTCGTTCGGATTGGGTATTTTCGTAAAATGTTGCATAATCGAATAGCCTTTAATTTTCGCTAACGAATGCAGAATGGTTTTAACGGTACGCAATGGCGTATCGGATGGTTTCTGTTTCCACCATGCCGATGGAAAATCTTTGAAGAATACGTGAATTTCGTACAAGATCACATCGTAGTCCAATTCATTTTGCCATGTCGGTATCAATTTGATAACGCGCCATAAACATTTCATAACTAAATCGAGGAAACGAGGCGACGATGTTGACCCGACACAATCATATAAAAGTCGTATTAAAGCACTGGAAAATTCAAATCGAAACCATCAGTAATATATTACAGAAAATATAAAGTAATAAACACCGGCTCGTATTCATAGTCCCCTTTGCACGATAAATACTAAGGAATCCCGTTAAAGGGTTACGTTTGAAGTCGAAAATAGTAATTAAACATAAACATAATAAAAATAAATAAATAATAATAATAATATATCAATTGCACTATTATATATTACTCAAAAGCAACACTTCTATCATCAGTAGTGTACATAAAACTTCACACAGTTGTCATTTGACATTTGTAGGTTATCATTTAAGAAGCAAGATGAAATCGTAGAAAGATGCTAGAGAAACATACATACAAACATTTGTCAATTAACGTTAGTTCACACGGTTCTAATTGCTATATTCAGACACGTAGCTCAAATACAAAACATGTTGAAGTTAATATTGAATTTATTCATTTAATACAACTTATTTATTGTAACTGACTATTCGGAAAATTACATAATGAATGTTGAATTCATAATTCAATAATAAATTTAATATTATTAATTGATTTATATAAAATAAAAAATAGTATATTTTTTAACTGGCTCTATTTTCTATCGAGCCGATCTTAAAGGTACCGAAAAAATACCTGAGATATAATATCCTATGTAGAATAATATATATTTTATTGAATTTTTTTGTATTTTGGAAAATAGAGAAAAAAATTGTTTTTCCAAAAAAACATATTTTTTGCTTTTTTTGGCCAAATTATAAATACAAAAAAAATTCAAAAAAATATATATGATTCTACATAGGATATTATATCTCAGGTATTTTTTCGGTACCTTTAAGATCGGCTCGATAGAAAATAGAGCCAGTTAAAAAATATACTATATTTTATTTTATATAAATCGATTAATAATATTAAATTTATTATTGAATTATTAATTCAACATTCATTATGTAATTTTCAGAACAGTTAGTTACAATAAATAAGTTGTATTAAACGAATAAATTCAATATTAACTTCAAATGTTTTGTATTTGGGCTACCTGTCTGAACATAGCAATTACAACCGTGTGAATTGACGTTAATTAATTTAAATTATTTATAAAAAAAAAAAAAAAATCAAGTGCTGTAGGTTTATTTCTATTATAGAAATGTTTGAATATAATGCTTGAAAGAGACTAGGAATACGTGCATTCCATTAATTCTAGAATTTGTTTCTTACCATATAACTGTTGTGTAATCGGATTTTTCAATAATTTTAACGCATTGCAAATTAATAACTCTACTATAAGCATCATTATTGGAAATACTTTCTAATTTATTATCGACTAATAATGTTATTAGCTGATATAAAATGTCTTTGATTACATCACGGGAGATTTTTTTCCCTAATACTTTTGTTTCGTAAAACTGAAATAGTCAAAAGAAAATTAATTGTATTTTGTTGTTCGTTCATTAAGGCCGCGGTCTAACTGATCAATCGTGCACGAGCGTGCACAAGCAAGCAAATTTAGAACAAATACATTTGTGCATTGACGGTCACACTGATCGTGTGAAGTGCCGTAGTGTCGAGCAAATTGTTCTATTTTAGAATCAGTCCTAAATTTTACTTGACGCTTGACGAGTACAGGCATGCGCAAATCACAAGTTTGAAAAATCAGCTGTTAACATGTAGTTTGTATTGTTGGCGCTAGCTGGCGTTGAAGTAATTTTGACAGAATCAGGTGCGTCAGATGGTTAAAATCACGTTGCCTTTTACGTTTTTTCAGAAAATAAAATAACAGTATGTCAGAATCATCACTATCTGTATCACTCGACATGTTGAAATAAAAAATATAGGTTAGGTACACAAAACTTAGGTTAAAAATATTCACTCGCGCTTGATTGGGCTCGACGCAGTGAGACAACCTAAACAATTTTTTGTTGATTCAACTTTTGCTTGCTTGTGCACGCTCGTGCACGATTGATCAGTGGGACCGCGGCCTTATTCTGTTTATATTTAAATGCTGCATTAGCTAATTCAACTATACATATTTTATAGAACAATAATAAATTACTTACAGCAGTAACAAGCATTAGAAGCGCTCTATAAGTTTGTAGAACATCGGGATTCGTATAGGGACATTGCGAATGTAATAATTTCAATTGTAGCGTAATAGCAATCATAAACTGATCTTCGAACTCCGTCATCAAATTGATTTTATTCGTTTGTAATACTTCTTGCATTTGTTGTATGGCAACTAAGGCGATTTTCAAATCTGGACTACCGATTTGATTGATCGTTTTCTCAAGGAAGAGCTCTTGTCCGGCACGAGGATTTGTAACAAATGTTATACGTGATGCTATTATCGGTTGATTGTGATTGACCGACTGTATGATACGTTTAGGTATCGGTGCGGGTGCTGGCGGTGCAGTATCTGGTTAAATAAAATATTTTCTACTGCATTAAAATAAAATTTAACTGATAGGCAATAGAGTACATTTGATGAATGGCATTTTACAAACAAAAATAACTCGGTAACAACAAAATATCTAGATAAAATTAAAACTTCAGTATCTTTACTTCATTTATTTATTTTAAATACATAACATACACAATCACGCCATGTATCCAAAAGGGTGTGGCACAAACTCTTTTCATCATCCCGAAATCAGTCGCCTCCAAACATTCCTATCCAAACAAGCAACTTTCGCTTCATCCACATTCATAATTCCACTCTTATACATGCTCTTTTATTCCTACTACTTGGAAACTTTCGCTCACGCAAGCCACTCTCAATCATACCACTAACTACTAATCGGACGTCCACGCAAACGTATACCATCAAAATCATTAAAATAAATATTTTTAACCAAACGTTCATTAGACATTCGCTCAACATGTCCGAACCATCTTAACTGACTAACACCAACTTTTGCTACAACATTTTTTTCAATTTCACATTCATCATACACTAATCGTATTTCGTGCACGATCTCTCCTATTTACACAACATACCCCACGTAAAATTCTAATTTCCACAGCAGTCATTTTCCGTTTATGCTTTTGCACCACACCCAGCAGAAAAAAACATGTTTTGACATTAAAAATTGTCAAACTTTGACATATTTTAGTATACAAAACAAAAATTTGACTCAATTTACCAAGCGTGCGTTAAAACTCACAATATTTCTACGTAAATTCCGCTTAATTTCAAGGACTTGCGATGCATTGGTGCGAAGTTATAATTTTTTAGAAATCTACCTTATTTTTTAGATGGCGGCGCATGATTTAAATAGTAAAGTATAAATATGAACATGTAGATTCCATTTTTTTATCGATAAAAGTTTAATTAAATTCGCCATTTAAAAAATTCACGCCAAACAAAAAAAATTCCCGTACAATTTAAAAGCAGAAACTCGGTCATTTTACTTTTCAGTTCTGGACTATGCTTTCATACTGGATTAAGTTAAGTGTCTGATTTGATAAATTATACTATATAAAAAAAAAATCAACAAATTATTATCCTACCTTGTCGATAGATTTCCGATAACCGTGGTATAGTTTCATACATAAAATCTAAATCCATTTCGATCAGTTGCGGTACTCGAACAACGGCCGGGGTTTTTTCTAATTTTTGTAAGAGATCCTGATCCAAGCCAAACGGGCCGGATATTGGACGGCTCGGTGATTGCTTACTATAAAATCATTAATATAATTTGCTAAATCATTTAACACCCACAATTAACAACAACAACAACAACAAAAACAACATTTACATGCATTTACATATATGTTTATAGTCAGATTTATAAAGTTGCGTTTACATATATATATATATATATATATATATATATATATATATATATATAATTTAAATAAAATATCTGTGATTTTGAACTAATTGTTTTATCTCATGATAAGGTTCATTAAATTTAGCGGCGCAAACCAGAAACTTTTAATGTGCGTGTCTAACACGCTACCACTGACGACTGCCTGTACAAAACAATATAAGCCTTCATTTTAGTTTTTCGCATAAACACTATAACGATTTGTTTAATATTAATAGAAGATAATTGAGTTATGTTAAAACATCCAAGCAATACTTTTCAAAATACCTTATAATTTTTTTGAATGAATTGTTAATGAAAAACTTACAATAATTATCCAAGACTTACGCAACAAAACTAATTTGGAGTACATTTATATAGATATGTATTAAAGTCAAAATAATAATAATTTCCAGCGTTATATTGTTATAAATTAGCTGTATTCTTTTTATCAAAAAATTGCATCAGCTCAGTTGGCAAGTGAAGTGAGGTGAAACGAAGTGAAATTAGTTGAGTTGCTTTAGAAAAGAACAAGATATTCAAACTCTAGCAAGAGAACACGAATAACTAACAAAGATCGAAATACTTTGACACCTTTTTTCACGTTTGTTATTCTAATCAATCATAAATTTGTGAATCAAGAAATACATCTTTGATAAATTTTACATTAATTTTTAAATTTAATGGTCCAATATTATTCAATCATTCAAATTCGTATGAAATTTTTCGTCGTTAACCTTAAAAACAGCAAGATTGATACAAATTTAACCTCTACTACTTAACTGAGTATTTCACTTCATTTTGAGATTATTTTTCGGGTGCAGCAAAATCGGAAAGGGGGGGGGGGGAGGAAGGTATCCAACTCAGTTTGTCGTAGCTCAGTTAAGATAAAAAGAATAAGTATTATCTGAGTTTATCTGAAGTGATGTGAGATCTCAGTAAATTTCAGGTAAAAAGAATACAGCTATTGTTTATAAATCTATAAATATAAACATAAAAAAATATATAATAAAAACAATACAACTAATTAAGCTACATTCAGAACCCTCCCCCCCCCCCCCCAATTAATTTGTAATTTCAAATTTCCACTTTCAATTTCACAACAACATTTTAATAAATTAAAAGTCAATACGGAAAATTTTGTTTGTACAGAAAATACATTTTTTGTATAAAAAAAAAAATGCATCGAGCTAGCATAAAATACAGAAACAAAAAGCTACTATATTTTTTTTTTTTACAAAATTCCACTTCTTAAGTCAATAAAAAATGTTTTGAACAAATATGACCAAAAAACGTGCAAAATATATACACAAACAAAATATAAGAACATGCTGTAAAATGTTATATTTTCAAATTATATATACATACAATGAATAGTGCCAAATTATAGTGCCCGTTCCGATTACACAAAAATTTTGAATTTAATCACAAAAATACTAATAGGGCTATTACATAATTTTGTTTCTAAAATGTAAATCAATCAATCGAAAAAATAAAAGTTAGGTTAGATTCAAAAACAAATCGAAATAAAATTTAAAAACCGAAACGTCTCATTATGAACAAATGTAATTGCCCTATTCTGTTCAGATGATACTCCTTTATGAAATTCCACCAATAATGCCCAAAAAATACTACGCCATAGAAAACTATATGAAATAATAATAGGATTGTTACTGACGATTCGCTATGATTATCACCGGCAGCTCTTTGCAGTGTTTCCTCCGCACAATTCATATTTTTTTCCAAAATTACCGTCGTATCTATCGTATCTGCTGCATTAGGCTTATTAGCCTCGAATTTATTCTCGGACGATTTACTAATTTATTTATTTACCAATTTGTAGACGAAAAACAAAAAAAAAAGGATAAAAACAAAAGAAAAAAAAATTAAAATCATAAATAGCCAACATATTTCAAAGCAGATGTAAAAATTTAATTATTCTCAGTTTATAAACTTATCCAATTTTTATGAGTTTATTAAAAACAATGTTTAGAATAATCTTTTAAAAGATTATTCTGAACAGTTTTTCAAAGAAACTTTTTCACTTTTCCTCATAAAAAGTAGTTAACCATTTTAAAGCTATTTGGAAAATGGATTAAAATTAACCATTAACAATAAAACGGCTTTAGGTTGTAGTTTTGTATTAATATTTATTAATAATTGACGAACGTCTTTATCAGAAAAAATGATACAAATAACATTTACAGTAACTAACAGAAAGAAACAAGTTACTAGGTCACAAAATAAGTAACTAGATCATAAAAACAGAAAAAATAAGATTAAAAGTATATGGGTAAACCCATATATAGACCACTTTGATATTTCTCGGAAAGTTAGTAACACAATATTTTTATTAAAATTATAATTTATGTGGGCACTAGGAGAAACTTTTCGGAAAATTTGATCCAAATCGAATAAATATTTTTAAAAAATTTTGTTATTTTTTTCTCTCTCGATAAGCTGGGAACACTGTATTTTGTTAAAATTGCATAATTTATTTAATCTTTTATAAAAATCGGTTAAATAAAGTGGTCATAATGAATTTTTTTAAATTTTAATAATTTTTTTCTCGGAAAGTTGGCAACACTGTATTTTGTTAAAATTACATAAATTATATGAATACTAGGTGAATCTTTTGTGAAAATTTGAGTAAAATCGGTTAAATAACATGGTCATAATAAACTTTTAAAAACTTTAGTAATTTTTTTCTCGGAAAGTTGGCAACACTGGATATTAATAAAATTACATAATTAATGGGAGCATTAGGGAAATCTTTCCTGAAAATCTGATCAAAATCGGATAAATAATGTAGCCAATATGAATTTTTAAAAACTTTAGTAATTTTTTTCTTGGAAAGTTGACATCACTTGAAAAAAATAAAACCACATGACCCTATCTTGGGTACTAGACAAATTTATCCTAAAAATTTCATTAAAATCGATTGAACTCCGTCTAGAAGGAGAGTTGCGATCAAAAAATTTTGACTGACGACGCACATCCATACACTCACATAAACTAAGTTCGGATTCGTCTGATCTAGAGGCTATATGAAAAATTTCTGTAGAAATTTTTTTTTTAATGTTACAGACACCGTACCAAACGCTATACCACTTTTCCTTCCAGTCAAAGTGGTAAAAACAAAAAAAAAAATTAAAATCAAAGAATTATTTCTGTGTTCTATTTATTTACTGTAAATGTCATTTGTATCATCATTTTCCCTGATGAAGAGAGACGTACGTTGAGTTCGTCAATACGTCGATTATTAATAAATATTCATACAGATCTATAGAACCTAAAGCCGTTTTATTTTAATAGAATGAGTTCTGCAAGATTTTTTACTATGTAACGTGTTCAGTTATCTCAATATAATAAATAATTAAATTCCATCAGCTTTGAAATAAAGAGAAATAAAAATAAATAAATGTATAACTTACGTTAAAACAGGCGGTGGTGCGATATCTTGTTCTTCATCGGATTTCTGATCAAGATCGATAGAATCGCGGTGCGGCGATTGCGAGACGTTGTTCGAAGTCGAAGCGGGCGATAAAGCTTGCGGCGATAATTGTTGTTGTTGTTGTTGCGGCACAACAATACGACTAGCCCTTTTCTGACTGACACCCTTTTTATTCACACGCTTAATACGTTCCTCGAGCAGCGATTGATCTTTATCGGATATCTGTCCGATTAGCCGATAGATTTTATCGCCCTCAACGAAATAACCCTGTACGATACAGTTGAGTGCCGCGTTACGTACGGAATTATCACGATCGGATATATGTTTGGCGATTTCTTTCAGTGCCGCGCCGGGATTCGGCTGACAAACGGTCGTACCGAAATTTTCAATCAATGAACTTAATTCATCGAGACATTCGGCACGTTGTCGGGCGTTCTTTGATTTCAAACCTTCCATTATATACGAGAATAATTTACTTACTGGATAGATGATTGCAATTTGCTTTAACATACTTTTTACGCCATTACGTACTGCATCTTTTGGATCACCAATCTACACACACACAATCAATAAATGAAAATACTTCTCAAAAAAATCGAATAACTTTATGAATTTTATTTTTCTGCGAAACTATAAAAGATATCAAAATAGATCTTTAAACTTTTTTCAGGAATTTTTATTTTTACTTTTGTTGGTGTCATTTTAATTGGTTTATTCCCTATTTGAGTATAGACAAGTTTCATCTTTCTATGATTTCATCTTGGTTCTCAAATGCTAACCTGCAAATATCAAATGACAGCTGTGTGATGAAGTTATGTACACACACTACTGATAGAAGTGTTGCTTTTGAGTAATATATACTTAATAGTGCAATTGATATATTATTATTTGTTTATTTATTTATTTTTATTATATTTATGTTTAATTACTATTTTCGACTTCAAACGTGACCCTTTAAGGGTCACGAGATTCCCTAGTTTTCATTTTTACTTTTGGTGGAAATCATCTGAGTTGTAACCGTTTCTTCGAAGCTCTGCAAAACCCTCTGCCCTATTCATCTGAAACAAAAATCAAAATGCACCCTTGAAGTATATGATATATTATCCGATTTTTGACTCATTTTTTCGACAAATATTCAACGGTCAAAAACCAGATAATATATCATATACTTCAAGTGGTGCATTTTTATTTTTATTTCAGATGAATGGGGCAGGAATAATCATTGTTATCGCACAGCCATCCGGTTTTTGCAGAGCTTCGAAGAAACGGTTAGAATTCAGACGATTTCCATTAAAAGTAAAAATAAAAACTAGGAAATCCCGTGACCCTTAAAGAATCACATTTGAAGTCGAAAATAGTAATTAAACATAAACATAATAAAAATAAATAAATAAACGAATAATAATAATATATCAATTGCACTATTATATATTACTCGAAAGCAACACTTCTATCAGTAGTGTAGATAACTTCACACAGATGTCATTTGACATTTGCAGGGTAGCATTTGAGAACGAAGATGAAATCGTAAAAAGATGAAACTTGTCTATTCTCAAATATGGAATGAACCAATTAAAATGGCACCATTCCCATCAAAATCGGTTCAGGGGTTTAGGAGATGCTGGAGAAACATACATACAAACATTTGACAATTAGCGAGATTAATTCCTGAAAGAAATTCAGTCTATTCTTATAGTTTCGCAAAAAAAATTCATAAAATTAGTTGATTTGTTTAGATCGAGAAAGGTATAAACCCCCGGTAACATTGGTCAGTTGTAATTGAAAATATTCCTTGTTCGTAAATGCAACAACGTTTGAAGAAAATCGGTTCAGTAAAAAATTAATTGCAAATTTTGAGTTGGTTAAATAAAATAGAAAAAAAATCTTACCTTTAATATTAAATAAGGAATAAATGATGAGGCTTCATTTTCCAATAGGAGATGTTTACTTTCGATAAGCATTGTGAAAACAATATGAAGATATTCTAAACCTTTCAGTAGCACCGATGGATTTGTATCGAAAAATCGCAACGTTAACCATTTCAATATCAGATCCAAGTTCGATATTAACGCCGCACTATTATCAGCTATATCGTCCGTTAACGATTCGATTGCTTTCAAATGATAACGAAAATCAGCGTGAAACATATTCGCCATTAGCGTCTTATTAACATTCGCCGTTGCCATTTGATCTTTGAGCAGCTCGACGAATTCTTCGCGCGGCGTTGTAAAATTCCATTTGAGCACGCGTAATTTCTGCTCGTCTATAACGCGTTGATGTTTTAAATTATTGGCGACTAGAAGCGGTGATGTATCGATATCGTCTTCCTTTTTTCGTCCACTGGATGGTTTTGCGGCGATACTCGCCCGAACTTTTACGCCGCCGCCGCCGGCTTTATTCGCCGAATCTGGTTTGGCTGGTTTACTGTTTGTCTTGCTTGATTCAATCGGCGCTTGTTTGTTCTTCGGTAATGGTTTTACTGGTAGATTTGGTCGGACTTTTTCTAGTACACCCATTACAACGGTCTTTGAGCCGGGTTTTAGTTTTTCCGTTTGTTTCGACATTGATTCGTAGCCTAAATGAATCATAAATGGTAGAACTGCTTCTTGTGCGTTTTTTCTTACGTCAGCATTACGATCTTCTAGATTCGTGTATAAAATCGGTATGCAAACGACAAGTTCCTCTTTCGGAATTGATTTGACTGGAACTATAAACATTAAAATGTCAAGCGTAATAGAAACGAAATTAGAAATAACTAAGAATTATTCTAAACTTATAATTTTTATTATTAAAACATGAAATAGTTTTCGATAAGATTAATAAATATTATTTATTAATTCTATCAAAAAGAAAATAATATTCTTTATTTCTTAAATAAAGTATACACTGTAAAAAAAAATAACGAAATTACGAAAAAAAGTATAAATATTCTGTATTTCTACCTCAAAATTCTGTAATTTTTGACAAAATTCATTAATTAAAATTATTTATTGAGCAATTTTAATCAGTTTATTTAAATTTTATATTAGATATAATAAAATATATCAAAAATAGAAGTAAAAGTACTTTTTCATAAACAAAAGAGGTGGAAATACGGGCATTAATCTCTTAATTATTTATTGTTAGATATTTTTTCTGAACATTAAATAAATAATAAGTAGTTTCTTCTTACTTTTATCTAATTTTTCAGCAATCCAAGCCCACAATTCGATGCGTAATGTGGGCGAGCCTGACTTCAATGCGTCACCAATCATTTCGCCGTCATAGAATTCTTTATAACCACATACATCACCCCATGCATTAATGCATTGAATTGCAGCCGAACGAATCCAATTTTTCGTATCGCTTAAATCTTCAACACAAAAACAATAACATCGTAAACAATACAGTTCCATTAAAATTGACGGAATTAAAGTCATAATGATGTAAGTAATAGCACTCGTAATCATCAAGTGATGAGCCAGCAGGCCACCTTTTTTCGGAGGACCTTTTGTACAAACACAAGAGGGAAAAAATTTATTTCGCGATGGTAAATTGTAGCTGAAATGTCATCCAATAAAATGCTTTTTACCCCATTCCAAAATATTAATTCCCCTTTGAGCTGTGTGCGTTTAAAAATGGCCATTTTTTAGCTCCCGAGAACTTAGCAGTTTTGTATTTCTGTACTCAAATTTTTTAAAAAAATGAGACTTACAACATTCTGAATTTAATCGCCCTCAATTATTAACAAACTAAAACCAAAAACTACCTTGTAGTAAAGCTGGAAACAAAAACCGGACATGTTGTTTACAAGCTGTGCCCATTGCTGTCGCCAATGTTTGACAGATTTGTATCGCAGTTTGAACAATTTTACCATTACTATCAACTAAACGTTGTGCGAGCGCTTGCGGTAAATCGCCGATATTCGCTTGAATTAATCTCGATTCACTCAAAATACTTTGGACTTTCTGCAACGCCTCGTTTCGTACCTTCCAATTTTTATCGCTAAGCTCATTAATTAACGCGTCAGTGATCTGAGAACTAATATCAATACGCGGCAATAAATCATCTAGTTTCGCCTGTTCATTACGCTGATCATCATCATCGTCTGCTTCCGCTAAATTATCTAGACTCGCCGCTTTATTTTTAGCGAGACCGCGTATCGGATCGGGCGGTTTCTCATTATCGTACTTGTCAAATTCGGCGTTAATTTGTTGTTTTAATGCGGGCTTCTCGTTTTGGAAGAAGTTATGTAGCATCGGACCCATGTATAAATAGAGCGTGCCTAATAATGTGATTGCGGCTGTACGAACAGCAGGATTTGTTGCACTAACACCTTTCTTACATATTTCTATCACAGATTTTTCATTTACACTGAAATTGTTTTATTTTAATAATTTATTGCCAAATAATTTACATACCTGAATTAACACTCTATAAATCGGTTTTCAACTCGAATAAAAACTTGTATAGATTTATTTGGTAAGTCTAGCCTCTAAAATGACTTATAGAGTGTTAATAATAGGGAAAAATTATCGACTTACTTGAAACCAAATTCTTTGATTGCATTCGATACCCATAACAATGATTCTTGTTGTACTTTTGGATTTTTCTGTTGATTAAAAGCATATTCGAGCACGAAATTTACAATCGGTTTCAATTCGATAGCTTCTGCTATTGCAGTTAATACTTCGCCAGCTAAAATACTATTTTTTACATCGCCTAATTTATCTGTTACATCATTTACACATAAATTTGCTGAAACACTAAATCAAAACAATAATTATAAATAAAATATTAAATCATTATGGTCCGTATTCTAACCTCATTCATACAAGTTATTTATGTCAAAAATACTTTCGAGGTTTACTTAAAATTATTTATTAAGCATTTTATAATAAAAATGATCAAATATAAGAAACTATTTATATTTGATGAATGACAGAAGCAAAAAGTTCTTTTGAAATTGAAAAAGTGAGGTGAGAATACGGGCCTATAATTTTTTTAATAAAACTAAAACAAAGCAGTAACATTTAATTTTCATTTAATTAAAATGTATGACGTAATTTATATAACTTGTTTTTCCTACAAAAAATTTAATTTACTAATTAAAAATATTTTACGCTTTTAATTTGATTAATCAACAATTAAATATTTTTATTTAAAAATAAAACAAAATTAGGCACATATTTCATTTAAAAATAAAAATGAACAATACATTAAACCAAGAATTCTATATTATAAGTATAATGCAATTATTAACATAGTAACAAATCTTTCAGAACTCATTATATTGAAATAAAACGACTTTAGATTATAGTTCTGTATTAATGCATTTAAAAAAAGATGATTGTTAAAATATTTTTACAATTACTGAAGAACTATACCGGGTGTATACTTGGTTTATGCAATATAGGAAAAACAATGTTATTTTTTTAACATCGTAATTCCTGCCTCCCCGTTAGTTTTAGAGAAAAATTATAAGAGACAAAAATTATTTAGAATTAAAAACTACATTATTTACGCTTAAAATAATTGTGATATTACGTCTCAGTAATTAATTATTAATTAAATAAATATTATCAGTTTTCAGCAATATCAGACAGCCATGGACAAAACGCGAATGTATTTTGTTCACAAATGTCAGTGTATTGTCATTTAAAAGCAAAAAAATATAGTAAAGAAATAATTTGATATTTGCGATTTTTATAATACTTCACTAGCGATGTAATAATATTTTAGTGTCTATTTAAAATAATCAAAGCAATAATGACATCTTTTAAAATAACAATAACACTGACAGTTGTAAACAAAATACATTCGCGTTTCGTCCATGGCTGTCTGATATTACCGAAAACTGTTAATATTTATTTAATTAATAATTAATTAGTGGGACGCAATATCGCAATTATTTTAAGCGTAAATAATGTAGTTTTTAATTGTAAACAATTTTTGTTTCTTATATTTTTTCTCTATAACTAACGGGGAAGCAGGAATTGCGATGTTAAAAAAATAACATTGTTTTTCCTATATTGCATAAACCAAGTATACACCCGGTATACTAAACTTTTACTAGCATGTTTGACTAAAATAAAAATAAAATAAAATATACGTACGTGGAAAATTTGTGTGTTTCGGCAATAATTTTCAACGTTTCTAGTTTATATTTGAATACTTGTATATTAGTATCTTTTAAACCGGGCTTCTTATTTAAAATACCAACTAAAAGTTGTGCGGTAATCGTTTCGGGATCTAATTGCTGTACGACTGATTGATATTTTTCCACTGCGGCTAAACGCGTTTTCCAATTACTATCCGATAACGAATTGTATGTTTCCTCATCGAGTAGTTGTACGGCCTTTTCGTCAATTTCATCGGCGCTCATTTCTAGTTCAGTTGCTTTCGATGCAGCCGATGATTTAGTTGATGCGCCACCTTTTTTAGCTGCAGAAGCAACGAGTTTCTTTTTAACTACTGTACCTAGATGGGTTTAGTTTTTTCGTTTGCCAAATAAAACAAAATAAAAAGCAAAAAACAAAAGTTAATTAAACAAATAAACAAAATCAATAAATTAGAATGTCCACTTTTTTATTTTATTTTTTTTTAAACAGAAATGTTTCGTAAAACATAAAATATTAAAAATTTATAAAGATCTTAATTAATATTAGATTTAAAATATTATTATTATAAATTATTAATTAAACTTTAAATGTTTTATGTAACTAGACCTAAAAGTAAATAACTAATATAGTAAAAAATCTTTCCGAATTTATTATATTAAAATAAAACGGCTTTAGGTTATAGTTCTGTGTTAATATTTATTAATAATCGACGTTTTGACGTACATCTTCATCAAGAAAAATGATACAAATAACATTTACTGTAAATGTCATTTGTATAATTAATAAATATTAATACAGAACTATAACTTAAGCCGTTTTATTTTAGAACAACTATTTTAACACGCACGATTTATCGTTTTATTAATTTTTGGTGGACATTCTAGCATTAAGAAAAGCAAATAAAAAAATAAAAAGCAATATATATATATATATATATATATAAAAATAAAGTCAGAATGATTACCAGTTGAAGCAGGTCGTCTAGTTGGTGCTTTAGCTGCAGATGGAGCAGCTGTTTCTGATTTAGCTGCTGTTTTAGTCGGTGCTGTTGTCGGCCGTTCTTTTTTCGTCACGGGCACTTTAACAACAATAACAGCTTTATCGCAACATTCCTTAATCTTAACCATTTTCAAATTATCCACTTCGGTTACAAACGGTCCGATAGCTTTCTCACCCACCAATTTCATTAGCGTACCGAGTGCCTCGGCCGAATTATCACGTACCGTTGGATCGGGTTCATTCAGTGTCTTTAATAACGCGCCCGTATAGGCTTTTAACATTTTCTTGTTAACAGCAGTCGGTAGACATCTGGTAAACGCACGCGCTAAAAATGCGGCCGTTTCCGCTTTGACAGCCGGATTTTTATTGTTTAAAGCTTCTAGTACATCGTCGACAATCGATTCGACGGTGGTTGAAATAAAAATAGCGTCTAAGGCCTCACGTAATGCTAGTACCACGTTCTGTTTCTTCTCGCGGAATTTTTCTAATAGAGCCGGAACACATGCACCTGCATATGGTTGAAACCGTTTCTTTAAACCATTTGCTAGACCAGCTAAACATTTACCAGCCGTTGCTACTACCATTACGTTAGTGTCTTTTGAGATAATCTATAAATAGAAGAAAAAAGAAGAAAAAAACATCATTATATAACTGCAATACTTGGCTGTAATCGTTATTGCAATATCAAATTAATACTCACAAAAATTTATTATTATTTTATATTATATCGTATTTCTACCTCAAAATTCTGTAATTTTTATATAATTCATAATGATCGCATAAAGTAAGTAATAAGTATGTAAAAATTGTTTACTTTCTGCAAATTGCATCACATATACTTAATGTAAATTACATATTTTGTTGATATAACTTCATAAATTATATAAAATTACAGCTTGCATATTAATATTTATAATAATTCATCGAAATAATAAGACTACATATTTTGTGTAATAATACTAATAAAATATTTTAAGTGTATTCCATTCATTTCCAAATAAATCCTTTGTGTAAATTTCGAAATGTTTATAATTATACCGACAATAATATTACAGAACTAAATAAATTTTAGCTATTTATGAAAAATTCCTAACAGCAAATTTACTGAAGTTCTATAAATTTACTAAAAAAAAAAACTGTTATATTCCATACATATGTGTACTTTTCTATCCCGTTGGTAATATATCATATTACATAATGTTTGTAATATAGTTTTGATATTATGTATTTTGAAACAATTATGTTAAAATTAAAAGCAGTTGAATAATTCTACCTAGATATATTGGGCATCATAGTGTCTCATGGTTTAGATAATTTTTTTAAGAGTGTAATCAAAGTTAAAAAGTGCAAAACATAAAAAGAAAATTCTAAGCTACCTTTTTAAGAGCGCGTACTAAATCCCCATAATCGCCACTTTCCAGCTTCGGAGCCTTTACTAAATTTTCCACAGCTTCAACCGCTTCTTTACGATCCTGCCACTTTTTCGCTTCGACTTTCTCATAGAAATCATTCGATAATTTCGATAGAATATTAACGGGATCAACCAGTTCATACGGATCAATATCAGGTGCTGCGTCCACTTCGGTTTCATCGTCATTTTCATTGTCAGCATCGCCGGATGCTTCAGCCGCCGCTATTTTCGCCTGTTTCTCTTGCTGCGAACGTAAATAACGCGATGGCACTACTTTTTCGTTACCGACTTTCGAGAATTCCGTCTCTAATTCGGTTACTTGAACCGGTTGCAGATTGGCTAATTGCGAACGCAACGCACCACCGATCCATCGATATATTTCAATAACCATTGCTTTGCCTTCATCGCGTACGGTTTTATCACGATCAGCTAGTAGCGATGGCATTTTCTTAATCAATGGCTTGACGTTAATAACTTTTGAACCGAATTCTTTTAACGCTAGCGTACAAGCCGATATACAAGCGGCAACAATTTTCGGATTCTTCTGGTCCATACCTTTTATTAATTCTTCTTGTACGGCGTCTTGTTTCTCGATTTCAACGTACATTAACGTAATTTGCACCGCCAGTTCGCGTGTTTTTGTTTTCGGAGCTGCGATACATTTAGATACGATACCGGACATAACCTCGCCAACGGTTTTTCCAGCATTTGCATAATTTTCGATGTAAGCTAACGTTACTTCCAATCCTTTTTCCTGTCCCATTGCATTGCTGTCAATTACAAATTTTTTCACCAGACCAAGATACTTGGAAAACTCTGGCGATTTTTCATCGTCGATTTGACGGAAAAGTTTTGTTAGTTCTTCGTAACCATGCACGCGAGCTTTCCATAATTTATGAACAACGCGTTCTTCGACGGGTAATTTCTTAAATTCAGTATCTTCTTCCATTTTGCTATCTATTAAAGAAATAAGAAAAAAAAACAATTTACCTATCCCCTATTACAGTCAATGAAAAATTCTAGCCGTCACATTAGTTTTATGACAGAACTTTCATAATCAATATATAAAACGTATACTGAACTAAATATAAAGTAATTAATGAATACATTCAGTAAAAATCAAGCTACAACTAATCGTAAGTATTTTCTATACCCCAACAAATAGGTATCTTACTTGGACTCATAAACCACAGTTTCATATCGCTAATATTTATTCGACAATTTGGATAATACTTTTTTTTTACAAAATTTATAAATGTAAATGCAATGTCAAATTATGTACATAAGACAAAAACAAAAAATTTGATATGACTTGTCAGACAAAAACAAATTGTGCTGTGCTATTTTTTTTTTTTATTAAACATTTTCTAACGATTGTTATACTTTTATGTGAATGAATCACATATCCATATATGGTTTTGCCCGTTTGTTAATCAAATGACAAATTTCTATTGTATTGAACGAAAAACGCATTAGAAAAACGTTCTTATAAATAAATGAAATTGTTAATAGTTTTACCTGCTATAAATAACTCTTAAATCTATGTTACACTTATTTTAATAACAAAATTTTTGCTTCATTTAACGGTATCTTGATCAGATTTGAATAGTTTTTTCAGTTATGAAAATGTCCGATTTCTGACAAGCAAGTACTTGCATCGAGTACATTCAGTGCATTACTATTAAATGCAACATTTATATTTTTAGCGATTATTCTTTTTTATATAGTAATAATATTATAAAATATATTGAAATATAATCTCTAATATATAAGAAAATGTTTCTAAAATTTTACGTTCTCGAATAAAAAATTATTACAAATTTAAAATCATTTTATACCGCGAGTTATGAACGCTACCAAAAATTTCAGGATATTTCACATATTTATTGAAAACAAATATACTATATATTTATTTATATTTAGTATTATTTAAAACGTGTTTAAAACAAAGTTTAAAATACATTAAATATTATTAAAATTATGTGCGCCACAAATCTATCACTAAGCTAGTAAAAATTTGTGGCGCTCTCTAGCGGTTTGGAATGAACTGACTTTCGGAAATGAGAAAAATTAACAAAAATTTATAATAGAAAAAATAAAAACAGTGCAAAAAAAAAATACCAATAATAAGTTTTATTAGCAGATATTACAATTTATTATATTTATATTTTGTTTCTCACTAACTAAATTAGAACTATGACTAAAATTCATTATACAATTATTATAACGAGCGTAAATATTAAATCCCTAAATAAATTTCAAACATATTTTTATACCACATATTTTCTTAAGCACATTTATTAATTGCAATTATTAATAAAAATGCCTAACATGAAAATAGTGAAATACTCCTTATATATATACAATAATCACATTTTTTCTAAACTGCAATCAAAATACAGTTGTACTCTCTCTCACTCAGTCCAAAAATCTCTTCTCTGTTGTCATTTCGGAATGCATTGGAACTTTTTAAGAAAAATGGTCCATATACATTTTGGTTTTCATTGTGGAAATTTCAATTTAAAACCATAATTTCTATTTGTTATTTTTAAACATTTTATCCTTAGTAAAAAATCGAAAATTATTAATATTATATATACTGCAATATTTTTGGCAGGACCATTTTTATTACACAATAATTTGAAAATGTAACAAATAATGCAATGGTTTCAAAATTAATAGTTCGTACTTTTTTTTTCGCATTTTCGATTTGATTTGAATAAAGTTTTGGCTCAAAATAAAATTTTCATTTATAATTCATAAAAAAATAAAGTCCAATACAATACAGTCATATTCAAAAATTATCTTCTAAAACACTTACGGGTAAATATTATTTATGTATGTCACATTTTTATAATACAAAAACGTACAAATAAAATTCCTATATATATAAAATTATTTTCTTAATATTGTGTATCTAGAAAAATATACAATCTTTTCTTCGTTTATAATCGTTAATTATTAATTAATCTCATAAATAAAATAATATTAGAATTTCCACTGTGATTTCTTTGTAAAATTTAACCTGTGTTTTAGAAACTAATTTATTAATAATTAAATGATTGCAATTGGGTGAACATAAGTGAAATAAATGATAAATAACTTATATGACACTAGTAATATTATATATACATACACAAATAAAAATATTTAAATATCAAATGATAATTATTTTCAAACAATAACACCTTCAAACCCATAATCTTAGTTCATTCTTAACTGATTAAATTAAAAATTAAGAATTCGTTTTTCAGTTTGCTGGAATATTTATTCTGTTCCAAAGATCTCAGTTTGGAAAGTAAAAATTTTTCGAAAAAAGCACTCGATATCTACAGAGATTTTTCAATAATTTAAAAGGAAATTTTAGATTATGGGTTTATAAATTAATATGTTAATCAGTTAAGGGGGTATTATGGCTTGTAGCATCAATTTTTTTAGGTGTTTTTCAACAATTTTTTAGGAACTTTTACAACAAATACAGTAAATAACCGTGTGAAAGTGTATTTATTGAAGTTTTGAGCAGTAATGTTTTATCTGCCAACATTTGGCAAATCTGAATCACTTTGACGCTATTTTTTAAGTGAAAATTTGACTTTTTTGAAATAAAAAATACTGATTAAAAACTTCAATAAATACACTTTTCAACGGTATAATTGTTGTTTCGTTGTATTTGTTGTAAAAGTTCCCCAAAAAAAAAAAGTTGAAAAACACCTAAAAACCGGGAATACCCTCTAATTTGTAAACTATGCATTCGGAGGTATTACTATTTGGTTGTTCATCGTAGAAATATAACCACAGCAGATACATCTAAATATACATGTTTAATTATTTCAAGAAAATATTGTTCATCGATGTGTATCAATAGCTTTTCAAAAAATTGTTTCGTATCAATATACATTATAATATTTATACAGTACTAGATTTGTTTTACTACATTTTGAAAAAGGAAGAAAGTTTATGTGCAAAATTATATCGCAAAATATTTCTGCATTTATAATACACATATACGAGAGCCAATAAAAAATTATGGCCCGTATTCTAACCTCATTTATAAGTGATTTTTGCCAAAAGTGCTTTTGTCGTTTACTTAAAGTTATTTATTAAGGACTTTATAATAGTTCATTTAAATTTTATAATACCAAATATAATAAACATGATGATGAAAAACTATTCATTTTATCAAAAACAGAAGCAAAAAATTATTTTGAAATTAATGATAAATGCACTATTTCACGAAAAAGTGAGGTGAGAATACGACCCTAAGGTCTCTGGATCAATATCTTAGCAGATAACTTAGTTTAGTAAATCGTCTACAATTTTTTTTTTAGATTTCGGAAAAATTACAATAAAAATTAAGCTAAAATAGAAAGCTTTAAAAATCAATTTACAGTGTACATAATGTTGCTAACATTAAAAGAGTATATACATTTCGCGACCTAAAAAACCGATTTTTTTCTGCGAAACTATAAAAGAAATCAAACCGCGGTTTTCTGGGGGTAAAAGAATAGGCTTTGAACTTTGGTTTTCTAACTAAAATATATATCCGGAAGCATTAATTTTTTTAGTTGACTCTCACGGCATATTTATAAAACCCACAGGTGGAACTCTATATATATAAAATAAAAAAGTGTAATAAACGTTTTTTTTTTCTTTATTCTGTTTAGTTTGTTCCATTTGAAATATATATATATAGTTTGAATTAAAAAATAATAATAATAAACAACATAAAAATGATTGGCTTTTTCTGTTTGTTTTTTCTTACATAGGTCCTTCAATAATGCTAACCTTCATCACACAATAATATACACTGCGCACAAGTGTTATGAATGCAAGGAGGAAAGCGCCAACGTATGCCACATAGATACCGCCATGTCCACGCACATAGGCGTACGTACCGGCCGTCACACCGATACCGATTATCAGAAATATTAAGCCTAGAATCAAGAAGAAGATACCTCGACCACGTGCGAAATCCGGACCAACCGAGGAGATTTTCCGACAGTGCGGACATCTCGCCAGCGAATTATTCAATGTGTTGAACTAGAAACAGAGAAAATCAAACAGATATTATCGTTATAGTATATTTTGTTTGTTTGCTTAACTAATTAAATCATTAGTTAATTTATTTTTAAACGAAGAAAAAAAAATGCATTGACCTTGCCGGGGTTTGAAACCGGGATCTTTTGCTTTAATAACTTTTTTTTTTCGGTTTTCGGTTCAGTTCGGAGTGATTAATTTTTAAAATTTTGCAGTTTTTATTTGTATTCAAAACCTATTTTCTATCATAATTTAGAACATTTTATTCCTACTTTTATAATCAGCATGCTACATAAATTGATACAATAATAATTATTAATTAATTAAAGGTATAATAATTAGAAGTATTATAATATAATTTATTATTCGAAACTTATATAATTCGTATGTATGTTTTAATTATATATGTAGGATTTACAATATAAATCGGGTTACTTTATCCTAAGAACGATACAAGAGTTTAACGTCAATTCACACGGTTGTAATTGCTATGTTCAGACAGTTGAATTTAATATTGAATTTATCCGTTTTAATACAACTTATTTATTGTAACTGACTGTTCTGAAAATTACATAATGAATGTTGAATTAATAATTCAATAATTAATTTAATATTATTAATTGATTTATATAAAATAAAAAATAGTATATTTTTTAACTGGCTCTATTTTCTATCGAGCCAATCTTAAAGGTACCGAAAAAATACCTGAGATATAATATCCTATGTAGAATAATATATATTTTTTGAATTTTTTCGTATTTATAATTTGGCCAAAAAAAGCAAAAAATATGTTTTTTTTGGAAAAAAAAAAATACAAAAAAATTCAAAAAAATATATGTTATTCTACATAAAATATTATATCTCAGGTATGTTTTCGGTACCTTTAAGATCGCCTCGATAGAAAATAGAGCCAGTTAAAAAAATATAATATAGTGCATAGTGGTGATTATTTAATATATATTTCCAATACTGCTCAGACAGCCCCGAGACGAATCAAATTCACTTTACAATAATATATGTTAACGTAACAAATTCTTGTATACACAGGATTTTCATTTATTTATAAGTAGAAAAAAATGAAAATTACCTCTATATTTCCCAATACATTTTTACTTAAACTATTTAAAGATTATTAAAAGCAAAGTTATTATCAAATAAGTACACCTTCCTCAAAGTGATCCCATTTAAATAGTTTCATTTTCAATTTCAATAACTGAATATTCATCCACAAAAAATAAAAGAAAAAAAATGTTTCAAAATATATTGAACCGAAATAAACCGATATTTTTTTTTTCGGGTTCAGTTCCGATTTTCGTTTCAGCAAAAATAATTCAGTTATCAAATTATCGATTTGCTTTTCATCCAGAAAGTAAAGGAAATATAAATTTGCGACTTACCAAAAATGTATCATGACAATGTCCGCATGTAACACGACACATTCCGGGCATGGAGGGCACAGGCGGTGTTACAGGACTCGGAGCTAGGTTGATTATCCTTTTGCAATTGGGTCGCGGACAGGCGATGCGTTGTGACGAACTTTTGCATATTAATAGACAATTGCACGGACAACGAACATACTTTTTACCGGGCGGTGCGTTTCTTATTGGCTATATAACAAAACAAAAAAAACGATAAAACATAAAATATTGCAAATGATAATGTCACCGAACTAATAACTTATGACTAATTTATTTTTCGGAAAAAAAAAATATATAATAATTTCGCAGTTTTATCACGTTGTATTATATAATGAATATTAAATCATTTTAGAGCTATACTTTAAATGAAACTTATACAATTTATTTTCAACGTTAAAATCGATCGAATGAAAAATCACAAACTTCTTTGATACATTCTCTTTCTTTCTTAACGTTAATTCACAAGGTAGCTCAAATACAAAACATGTTGAAGTTAATATTGAATTTATTCGTTTAATACAAGTTATTTATTGTAACTGACTGTACGGAAAATTACGAATGTTGAATTAGTAATTCAATAATTAATTTAATATTATTAATTGATTTATATAAAATAAAAAATAGTATATTTTTTAACTGGCTTTATTTTCTACAAAATCGATTATTATTATTGTGCCGAAAAAATACCTGAGGTATAATAACCTATGTAGAATAATATGTATTTTTTTGAATTTTTCCGTATAATTTGGCCAAAAAAAGCAAAAAATGTTTCTTTTTGGAAGAAAATTTTTTTTCTCTATTTTCCAAAATACGAAAAAATTCAAAAAAATATATATTATTCTACATAGAATGAATATTATATATCAGGTATTTTTTCGGTACAATAATTATCGTTTTTGTAGAAAATAGAGCCAGTTAAAAAATATACTATTTTTTATTTTATATAAATCAATTAATAATATTAAATTAATTATTGAATTATTAATTCAACATTCATTATGTAATTTTCAGAACTGTCAGTTACAATAAATAGGTTTTATAAAACAAATAAATTCAATATTAACTTCAACATGTTTTGTATTTGAGCTACGTGTCTGAATATAGCAATTAGAACCGTGTGAACTAACGTTAAAGCAGCTCTTATAGCGATTTATTTGTAGATTATGTCTGCAGAATTATATTTATTAAAGACTACATATGAGTCGTTTTCTTTGAAAGTGGTGTAAATCCATTTTTGCCGAAAATGTTGGTTAACAATGACAAAATCCTTAAAAAATTTTTATCGTTTTGTCAATATTAATTTACGTAGTTATCATTCAAATACAAACCCTTAAATATAAAATAGACTTACACCACTTTCAAAGTAAACGACTCATATATTTATTGAAATACTCGTATAAAAAAACTAGGTAGTTTTCGAGATAGCAATAGTGACGCACTTACATTGAACGCCCTGTATAATAAATAATATACAATTTTCATAAATTTTATATTATATTTCCAATTAAATTATTCAATCAAAAAACTAGTCTATATAGTACAAAGTAATTTTTATTTTTTATTATGTTTACATTGTAAATATATATTTTTGTTAGTTGTTTATATTAGCGATAAATTATTTTTTATAAATTGGAAAATAAGATATGTCACATGCAACAAAATTAATTACCAAAAAATAATATATTTTTATTTTATTTATTTGTCTGATAAACTATTAGTTACGTGAGATTTAATTAAACAATAATAGGAAATTGTAAACTATAGATATTAAATATTTCGTGAAATCTATTTGTTGATTTAATGATAACAAATTTAAATTTAACAAATTCTTTTGCAACATAGCTTTTATAAAATAGAAGAATTTTTAAATTACAATAAATTTTAGTTTTATCATTTTGATTGTTCTTTGATACTTATTTGACACATTATTTATGTATTTTGTTAAAAGAAAAATTACATTAGACACAAGTTTAACAACATTTAAGATAAATTGGCATAAGGTCACTTTAATATATTTTTCCTTTATTAAATTTATGATAATTATTTCAAATATGTGACGAAACAAACTGTATTTATGGTATTATGCAAAATAATTATTACTTATTAAATATAATATTTACCGTTGCTTCATTGCACTGACAGCATTTGACTACATGTTGATCACGTTTCCCCGAAATATCAATCATAGCCTGACATACACGACATGTAACCATTGGTACTCCGCCTGTGGAGGCTGCCTGATACGGAGGTGGTAATTCATCAGGCCCGATCGGTGATACAACTGTTGTTTGTTGTCCTATTCATTAAATATTACAGCGATAATAATCTTTATTTTCATTAACACTTATTAAAAACAAAAACTAATATACCTATACGCGTGTGCAATTGAAAAATACGTATACATTATTACGAATTTAAATGGCAATTGAGGTATGAAATGTCAAAAACTACGTTGACATTCAGTAGAAATAAAAACATCTATGTTGTCCTATTAATTAAATATTACGAAGGCGATAATCTTTATTAGCATTAGCATTAACACTCATTAAAACAAAAAAATTAATATACCTATAAATGTATGCAATTAAAAAATACCTTTACATTATTACAAATTTAAAAAGCTAAGATAATTGCGGTATGAAATGCCATAAACTACGTTGACATTTAAGTAAAAATAAAAACATCTATGTAAATGAAAACATATTACATATAAACTGCGGGAGATAAATATGATAATTCATTTGTTTGAAACAAATTAAAGAAAAAATTCAAATTCGAGGCCAAGATAATTGAGATATGAAATGTCAAAAATTACGTTGACATTTAAGTAAAAATAAAAACATCTATGTAAATAAAACCTTATTACATATAAATTGCGGGAGATAAATATGATAAATCATTTGTTTGAGCAAATTAAAGAAAAAATTCAAATACGAGACAGAGGTGACTCAATTCATTTGTCATCATCTTTGTTCCTACTATATCTCTACGGCCTATTTGAATACAGTGGAAAAAAATCAATGATTTTCTACACTTACCTGGTGGAATTTCCGGCACATTATTGCCGGCGTATGTAATATTACTATCATTTTGCAATAATGGTTGTCGTTCACTGTCTTTTCCATCTCCCATGGTAATGTTTTTGTATTAAAAATAAATGGCAGCTGATAGCCGACCCGAACTATATGACAGAAGAGATCCAACCTGATTGCTGCTGTGCATAAAAAACAGTGTTGCCAAAGTAATTTTTTGTTTTTTTATTCAAATTAAGAAAAATCTTTATCATTTTATTATTTCATAATTTTTAAAAATGTTGATATTTTACACAACTACATTAAATAATATAAAATTAAATTAAATGTCATTTTTATACCAATGACAGATCTACTTGATCAGCATAAAAAACAGGGTTGCCAAATTAATTTTTTTGTTTTTTTATTCAAATTAAAAAATGTTTTCTTTATCATTTTAATATTTCATAATTTTTAAAAAGCTATTAAAACAACTACATTAAATTATATATTATTGGCCACATATTTAAATTTGTAGTTGAGTGTAGAATGAATTTGAAAATTAGCGGAATAAGTAACTAATTCACAATGAACTTTATTAAAAATATTAAAATGGAAATGAAAAAGACATCAGTATAAAAATAATTACTTTATTAATTTAAATAAATTTGTATATATTTACAGTAATTTAAATGTTAAAAATGGAATTATATATATTTTCATTATTAATATTTTCTCCTGTTATCTTACATTGTTTTTGAACGTCTGTGTTCAAATATGACATTAGATTTTTTAATGAAATTTCTGAAAATAAAACAATAATTTTTATTATAGTATATGTACATATTTAGGAAAAAAAATATACCATGAATTTCCTTCATAATTAAATCATTTTGCATGTTATTAATATTTTTAATTATGGAGTGAAATTGTAGTTGAAATTTGGAATAAATAAAATCGGGAAATTTAATAATTAAAGTATCCAATAATACTAGTCCATCTAGAAATGCACTGTAATAAATTTGTTTGATTTCATTCTCTAAAATTTAAAAAATATAATTAGCAAAATATATTCAACATTCAAAAACAATTCCATGTACTTGTTGCTAGGGTGTCTTCAAAAAAATTTTCTATTGCATTGTATACTATACGTATTATTAAAGAGCAAATTGAACCAATACATCCGCACCTAGAATAAATAATATCTATATTAGCTGTGTTTTTTTTACATTCCACTCAGATCAGTAAATCTTGTAAATGTGCTGAGCTGAGCTGAGTTTTGCTGAGTGAGTTGTATTGATAAATAAGACAGTTTATTTGAAAGTGACATTTAAAATCTAAGTTCCACATATGATATATATATATATATATATATATATATATATATATATATATATATATATATATATACAGGGTGTCCCCGGATGGTGTTGCGCACTCTTGTAAACTTTTTTATTTTAGAGTTTTCGGCAAAATGTTATTCTTCATAAAAAGTTTTGCTTGGCCTGAAATTTATTTTTAGCCTACTTTTGATTTTTTAAAATCAAGTAGGCCTTTACAGTTGAGCAAAAACTATTTTCATTTTAAGTAAAGTACCTTTTCTGTTCACAGTATGCCAAAATCTTGTTAAGAAAAGTTGTTCGGTATGCAAATTTTCAGGATGATAGTCCTACTTTGATAAAATTCGAAAAGTTATTGAGTTATGTAAATTTTCGTCGCAGAATTAATAATAAAGATCTTTTTGCTATTGTCGACGCCATATTGATTATTATCAAAATACGGTAGGTCAAGTACTGCTATTTGAACGATATTATAAAATTGCGTGAACTTCGCATGATGTAATGGAAAAATTGAACGAACTGCAGTAAACAATTGCTGTAACTATGCATACATCATATCTAGGATATTTTATTCTTTAATACAACATAACAAAAATCAAATTAAATTCTAAACATTGAAATTATTCCACGTAATATCCTCCTCTTAGTACACATTCTTCTATTCGGGTTCTAAATTCTAGGTAGGTCGATGAAAGCATTTCTTCATTCACACTAGCAACAGCTTCTATGATTTTTTGTTTTCAATTTTCCAAATTGTCTTCTAAATTATTATTATTATTATTATTATTATTATTATTTTATTTATTTGCATATGGCCATAACTTCTCATTCCGAACAACTTTTCTTAACAAGATTTTGGCATACTGTGAACAGAAAAGGTACTTTACCTAAAATGAAAATAGTTTTTGCTCAACTGGAAAGGCCTACTTGATTTTAAAAAATCGAAAGTAGGCTAAAAATAAGTTTCAGGCCAAGCAAAACTTTTTATAAAGAATAACATTTTGCCGAAAACTCCAAAATAAAAAAGTTTACAAGAGTGGGCAACCCCATCCGGGGACACCCTGTATATATATATATATATATATATATATATATATATATATATATATATATATATATCTTGAAATATTAGATGTATTTGGATTGTTTGCCTTGATAATTTATTGCAACTCGCCGGATATCAATTGTTTGATTTCAAAATAAAATATTCAAATATAAATGTCAACCAGTATCAAACACGTTATCAAATCTTAAACTAGGAAAATTTGAATTGCGTATGTGCGCTCACTTGAATCTCAGCGAAGCACTAGCTAAATATCAAACTCAGTATCGGTAAGAGGGGGAAGCAATTCACTCACTTCGAACACAGTTACGAGACGACAAATAAAACAGCTATTATTTCAAGGTTACTGATATTTTCTGATCTGAGCTGAGTTTTTCGGTAAAAAAAAAACACAGCTATTGTATCATATTAAGGGATGACACCATCCTGAAAATAGGTATAGTTTGAGAATTTTTTCGGGTAGACAGAATAAAGCACATAGTTCGTGGTTTTTATATGTTTTAGAGCTTTATTTGGTCTATTATTTTGAAAAGTTTCAACCAAATTGGTTGCAGTGGTAAGCTGCAATTCGCTCATTTGTGGACTCGTGTTTAAAAAAACATTGGTCCGTTGTCCAGACTCCCGGGCAGTACTCAAACATTTTTGATTACTCTGCCCAAAAGTAAACTAAAAAAATTAAGAATGTAGCGTAGGATTATTTTGAAATTCATAAAATTACCAAAATAACTGCATTTTGGAAAAAGGTGTTTTTGTTTTTCATATAAAAAATCAACTGTAAAAGCTCATAAAAAAATCGAAAAAAATATCCTATTCTATATCCTAGAAAATTCAATTCCCTTTTTTCAGAGAGAAAATTAAGTCAATTGGACCAATAGTTTCCAAGATATCTTCTGGATAAGTTATAAAAACATGGGCCCGTATTCTCACCTCACTTTTTCGTGAAATAGTACTTTTATCATTAATTTCAAAATAATTTTTTGCTTCTGTTTTTCATCAAATATGAATAGTTTTCCTATTTTTGGTCATTTTTATTATATTTGGTCATTTTTATTATATTTGGTATTATAAAATTTAAATAAACTATTATCAAGTCCTTAATAAGTAATTTTAAGTAAACGTCAAAAGCACTTTTATTAATGAGGTGAGAATACGGCCATGGTTTCCAGAAAACGCGTTTAAAATTTGAGACTTTGTAAAAATCGCTGTAACTCCGCCACAAATTCTAATTTTGCAACACCAATCTGGACAAAAATTCTACACACTATAAGCTTTCAAAAAAATGTAAAAAAAACGATTTTTTGAAAATTTTAGACTGGTGTCCCACCCTTAAATCTTGAATTATCAAAAACTTACCTTTGTTTTTCATAATGATACATCCAATTTCCATTACACGCTATCGTATTACTCACAAAATGAACGATATCGTTGATCATTTTTATACTTATATCACAAGATTTTATTTCCGTGATAAACATTTGCAAAATACAAGTGTCTGAAATAAAATGTTTTAAAATAATTTCATCAATTCAAAATTTAAAAAAACATATATACCTTGATTTGCCCTATCGCCACTTGCAATTGTTACCTCTGTTTCGTTAATTAATTTTTGACTGTTACACAGGTATGTCATAAAAGCATTATGATATGATACTGATTTTAAAAAAACACAAACATATTTTAATATTATTTGATTTGGTTGCGAAAACATCATACTTTTTAATATTTCGTGCATTATTTCATAACTGGAACAAATATTACATATTAACAGAGTTGAAAACATTAGTAATTTAATATTGAAAATAACAGAAAAATCTCGATAAATTGTTTTTGAAGCGAGTGAAAAATAAAAACAATGAATATAATAAAAAAAATAAAGTATTTAAAAAATAATTTATATACTCTTATTACTTATTCTATTAAAAGTTTTAAGTGATTTAGTACATACAAAAGAATTGATTAAAATTCTTTTACTGTAATCGGGCTTAAAACTTTTATTTTTCGTGTAGATATGAAAAAATTATGAAGCTAATTGACAAATAAAACAACAAAATATAGAACTGGTATATCAAAATATTTGTTATTTATATTTTTAATTACCATTGTGTTGAAAGTTCTCCATTATGACATAAACAACTTAAAAACTTAACTATGGCTGCTAATAAACAAGAAAGTCCTTCAATTTTTCTCTAAAAAAAAATCAATTACTATTTTATTATAAAATATTTATCACTTGATATACAGGGTGCAAATGAAAAACTTGAGATATTTTTCAGTATAAAAAAAGCTTTTTTCCAAAAAAATATCTGCACTTATTTCAATTAAACCACCCTGTATATTTTTAAATAACTCACAATACTTCGTACGGCATTTGTCAGTTGTAGTAATATATTTAAAAATTTAAAATGTCGTTGCGAAGAATTTGTATTTGGTTGCAAATCTCTTTTTTCGCTTACATATTCATATATAAATCGACAATTTACGAGTAAATTTGTTATAACAGCGATACATCGACGAATATCAACAGCGATTTCATTTTTAAATAATGAACTAAAAATGCAAATGTTTCATTTTTCTTTACAAAAATCTTGATGAAACTGTCGGATGATGGGCCTCAGCTCCAAAATGGACGAAACTTTGCCAAAAAATATGAGAAAAATTTCTCATCTTTTTTGGTTAAGTTTTATCCATTTTGGAGCTGAGGTCCATCATCCGACAGTTTTACCAAAAATCTTACTTTTCACTGAAGAAACAATCCTCAAAATATTCATTCATTGTTAATTTTGTGCAATGTAAATTATTATCACCAAAATTAATATTTTCACTAATTTGTATCAGTTTTTCCGATAAACTTACTAATAAATTTTCTATTGTTGTTAAAATCTAAAAAACATTTAGTACAATTAAAATATATAATAATTATTAGCAGTACAATTAAAATATATTACAAACATTTCGTAACCGATCAGTAACAATATTTGAATTTAATTCCAATTTCGTACATTTCATTAATTTTAACAGATCTGGATAAATTGAAATTAATGTTAAAGCTGCATTTTTCTCGATTTTTGATAAGAAATTTGTGCAGATGGTACTTTCTAAAATAAGAAATTTAATTTAATTTAGAGCAGGTAGATGAATTTGTGTATTTGAGTAGTTTATTATCGTAAGGATGGTCGTTTTGATTCGTGAAATTAATAGAAGGGTTAATGTTATTAGGTACTTCTGTTAGAAATGAATATGTTTCCAAAGAAGCCCCATCCCCTTTTGGTGCCTGGATGTTAGTGAGTGTTGGATTTGACTGCAAAAAGCATAAAAGCGGAAAATGACTGCTGTGGAAATTAGATTTTTACGTGGAGTATAGTGGTGTAAATAGGAAAGATCGTATACGAAATAGATTAGTATAAAATTGAAAAAAATGTTGTAGCAAAAGTTGAAATGTTAGTCAATTAAAATGGTTCGTACATCTTAACGAACGTTTGGTTAAAAAGATTTATATGAATGATTTTAAAACTATACGTTTGCGTAGTCATCCGATGAGTAGTTAAAGTGGTATGAGGAATTATAAATGTGGATGTAGCTAAAGTTGATGGTTTGGAAGAGACTGATTACGGAATAGAAAAAGTTTGTGCCACACCCTTTTGGGTACATGCGTACGTGGCGTGATTGTGTAGGTATGTTTAAAACAATTGACATGGTAATTAAAATTTGAAAAACCCATTCACCTCCTTCTATCGCAAGTAAAATAGATGAATTAGTTTTAAATTTTGTTGTCGAATTTTGTTGTTCATATTCTCGAAATAGAGATTCAGCTTTTGTATCATATAAGGGATAATCTAGAATATTAACAATTAATTAAAATATAAACTATAAGTCTAATTAATTTTCTTACTTACAAAAAGTAGATAATTTTGGAAAAATATTATCATTTTCTGTCTGGATAATTTTAACAGTTTTCGGTATATTAATTTCCCTAGTGCGCGCAATATGATTTTCTTCATTTAAAAATGATATATTTAAATTAGAATTATATAATTTTTTCGCTTCCAATATTTTTTCTCTCAAATTAGCAATTTCTAAATTCTAAAAATTAAACAATATTTTATTTTTTTAGATATTATATTAAATACAAATGAATTATACATACTTTTAGATCCAGTTCACATTTTAAACTGTTAAATTCTTTTGTAACTCGATTTAATTTCGCAGTCCATTGTTGTTGGTTTTCCTCAGTTGTCCGAAGTTTTTGAATTTTTTCATTTTCCAATGTTTTTTGGATTTGGGTTAATTTAGAACGTAATATTGCAATCTATAATTATGTAATATTAATAACATATATTTCTTAAGTAACTAAATATTATACCTCGCCATCTTTCGATTGATATACTTCATTTAATTTTTTGTTTTCAGATTCTAAAGTATTAACTTTTTCAATAAGTTGTTCTATATTTACATTAGTTGTGTTAGTAACCTATAACATGTAAAATTTGTACTAAAAAACCGTATAAATTCATATTTATTTTAATTTACCTGTTTACTTGTTGATGCAACAGGTATTTGAAATAAATTTTGCGTTGATGTATGTACATTTCGTTTTGGTTTAAAATCATCATATGTAGCTAATGAATTATTTACGGTAATATTGTGTTGGTCCTGCAATCATATGTAATGTAATTGTATAAAATTATAGTTTTTAAAATTAAAATACTTGCTTGCGAACAAAGTTGTGTTGCAAGATTCATGCATCTGTCAATTTCATCTATTTCTGGATCATCGCCCCATATATCATCGGCACCTTGTTGCTGTAATTTTTGACGCTTTGCTACACTCGCAAAATTAAATTTATCCGTACGTTTCATATTTTATGAATACTTCTTTTCCATACAATTACATTTTCAAACCAAACTTTTATTAAGTTTGACTGTTTGACAATTGATCAAATACGTTAAAATGGTTCAGTAATTGCCAGATAGATGACACTACAGTAGCATCATAGCAGTCAAATTAATTTAAATATTTAACAAATTATTAATAAAATTATATATCAAATAATAATTTATGTCCGAACAATATATTTCATAATTTTATTTTACAAAATTACAATTTTTATGCAAGAGTATAACAGTTTATGTTACCCAGTAAAATTAATTTAACGTGAAAATAATTATTTCACGATGCTTCCCAAGAAGATTATATTATTTACTAGTGTTATTAGCTAGTCGAAAAGACTAGCTTATAAAATCGTCAGTACGGCTGGCTGGCTGGCTGGCTGGCTGGCCGGCCGGCCGTGTCCGAAAAATACGATAAATACGAGTGTTAATTATAAGTATGAAGGAGAGCTCGTAGAAAGCTGAATTGGCAATTACATAGTTTATACCAAATAAAAAATTAAGTTCAATTTTCAGACCGCAGTGTTGCCAACGTTCCGAGAAAAAAATTACTAAAATTTTTAAATTAAAAAGTTTTTTAAACAACCTCAAGTCACTACTCAGGCTATCGTAGTATCAAGCTTGATTTCCTAGCATCCAATGACCGTACTCCCGAAGTACGGTCACCAGTAGTGTTTTGAGGGCGTTATAGCAATAACACTCTTAAAACCGTATAATTATCTATTTATTTAAGGACTCATTTAAACCGATAAAACAATCACTGTAAACATATAAATGCAATAAAAAAATTATAAACTATTATTAACTATATATAAAATTTATAGAAACTTATCAAAATTAAAATAATATCTCATGCTATGTATACGAATTGCCAAACACATTTTGTTATTCAAAACTATTATTAAAAATAATTAAACAAATTTATTTATTAAAATACGATGTTGCCAACTTTCCGAAAAAAAAATTAATAATTTTCTAAAAATTTGTTATGCCCGCAATATTTATCCGATTTTAATGAAATTTTTACAGAAGATACCCTTAGCGCCTATAATATTATATATTAGCAAAATACAATGTTGCCAACTTTCGGTGAAATTTTTTTTTATTCTTATTTCTTATCATTTATGTGATAATGTCAAAGTGGTTTATATATGGGTTTACCCATATACTTCTAATCCTGTATTTTAGCTAGTCGAAAAACTAGCTTATAAAATCAAACCACATTCGACTAGCTCCATTCTCGCTTTGCGAGAATATTATTTATTAAGAAAATTGATTTTTATGTTGATATTTTTGAGGGTGCGGTACGGATTAACTGGATTTCCATTATTTTCAATGAGGAAGTTTGTTTCAAGATACGAGAAATTCGCTCAATGCTCAATGCTGGACACGAATTAAATTCGTATCTCGAGGTTCTACTGTATTTTTTATAAAATTATTATCATACATAATTATGTTCAAAGATTTTCAAATAAATATTTTTTTAATAATTCTATATAATTTTGGTTGAATAAATTGACTTGACTGCAAAGTGAACATACATAGATCGAACCCGCCAAAATATAGGTACTTATATAAGAAACAAGTACTATTATTTAAAAATATATTTTTATAATTATTGTCAAAGATTGTCAAATAAATATTTTTTTAATTATTGATTTAATTGAACAAAATAAAAATACATTTCTGAAAAATTTCTTGCAATACACAATTTTGTTTAAGTACAT
Organism: Clivina fossor; assembly: GCA_963966155.1. Lineage (NCBI taxonomy): Eukaryota > Metazoa > Arthropoda > Insecta > Coleoptera > Carabidae > Clivina > Clivina fossor. Next base: position 2,697,254 of record OZ014560.1, read on the forward strand.
TTTAAAATCATATATGTTATATGTTTTTAGTCATTTTAATTTTACTTACATTTTATTTAAAAACAAAACAAAATTAAAAGTATATGGGTAAACCCATATATATATATATATATATATATATATATATATATATATATATATATATATATATATATATATATATATATATATATAGACCACTTTGACATTTCTCGGAAAATTGGCAACATTGTATTTTAATAATATTATAATTTAGGAGAAACTTTTCTGAAAATTTAATCAAAATCGAATATGTAGCTACAATAATTTTTTAAAAAAATTTGTGATTTTTTCTCTCGATAAGTTCGCAACACTGTATTTGTTAAAATTGCATAATTTATTTAGGCACTAGGAGAATCTTTTATGAAAATTTGATTAAAATCGGTTAAATAAAGTGATCATAGTAAATTTTTAAAAATTTTAGTAATTTTTTTCTCGGAAAGTTGGCAATATTGTATTTTGTTAAAATTACATAAATTATATGATTACTAGGAGAATCTCTTGTGAAAATTTGAGTAAAATCGGTTAAACAACATGACCGTAATATATTTTTAAAAACTTTAATATTTTTTTTCTGGGAAAGTTGGCAACACTGAATATTAATAAAATTATATAATAAATGGGAATATTAGGAAAATCTTTTCTGAAAGTTTGATCAAAATCGTATAAATAATGTAGCCAATATGAATTTTTAAAAACTTTAGTAATTTTTTTCTCGGAAAGTTGGCATTACTGAAAAAAACCAAAACCACATGACCATCTTGGGCACTAGACAAATTTATCCTGCAAATTTCATTAAAATCGGTTGAACCTTCTAGGAGGAGTTGCGGCCACAAAATTTTAACTTACGACCGAGCGAGCTGACGACGCACATCTATACACCCACATAAACTAAGTTCAGATTCATCTGATCTAGAGGCTATATGAAGGATTTCTATACACAAATTTTTTATTTTGAAAATGTTACAGACAACGTACCAAACGCTATACCACTTTTTCCTTGCAGTCAAAGTGATAAAAATGATTATACTCGAAATAAAACAAATAGAATATCATGATTATGATGTTGATTTTATTGACTTATGCCCGTATTCATATAAATTTTCGTTAAAAATAATGAAAATTCTTGAATTCCGTCAAGAAATATTGAAAAATTTCTAATGGAAATCTAGAAACATTTTCATTTTAATAAAAAAACCATTATTTTTACCGAAAAAATTTAGTATCAGGGCGATATAGGTTGACAAACTATTGTGGATGCGTTTTATCGTAGGTTTCCTTATTTTTATAACCGGTTACGTAACCAGCCTCATCGGTTTCATCAACACGTCCTGCTTTGCCTTTACCCTTTCCTGCTTCATCGAAGCGTTCCTTATGCGTTCCGGTATATTTCGATGTATCGGTTAATCGTTCAACTCCACCAGCGTGTGATGCTTGCTATACAAATAGTAATTCTAATTCAATTCAACTGAATAAAGAAATAACATACATACATACATACACAATCACGCCATGTACCCAAATAAGAATGTGGCACAAACTCTTTTCATCATCCCGAAATCAGTCGCCTACAAACATTCCTATCCAGCACAAATAACTATCGCAACTTCATCCACATTCATAATTCCTCCTCTCATACATGCTCTTTTATTCCTACTACTTGGAAACTTTCGCTCATGCAAAACACTCTCAATCATACCACTCCAACTACCAACTACTCAAAAAAAGCATGATAAGCATGATATGGAAATATGTAGAATAATGAGTACTATAATTGAGTGAAAAAACCATTATTCTAGAATGCATAGTTTAGTAGAAAAAAATAAAAAACTGAATTTTTAAAAATATCTCAAGGAGGTAACCCTTTGAATTTTTTTTCAAAATAAGACTTTTTTCAAAATTTGCTCAAATTAATCAGAAAAATTTAGTAAAATAGAGAAAAAAATTGGCTACATAATCGCTAAGTAACTTTTTTTCCCTAAATCAGTATGAGTTAGAGAAAATTTTTATAAATTTTAAAAAATTGTTAATGATTGATTAAATAGATCCTCAGAATAAATGACAGCATCTTATTGGCTAATTTTAAAATTATTCCAAGAATAAATTTATTCCGATATTTGAAAATCTTGGAAAAATAAATTAAGATTTGTTGAATAATTTTACATACATACATACATACACAATCACGCCATGTACCCAAAAGGGTGTGGCACAAACTCTTTTCATCATCCCGAAATCAGTCGCCTCCAAACATTCCTATCCAGCACAAGCAACTTTCGCTACATCCACATTCCTAATTCCTCTCATACTTGATCTTTTATTCCTACTACTTGGAAACTTTCGCTCACGCAAGCCACCCTCTCAATCATACCACTCCAACTACTCAACAGACGTCCACCTGCAAACGTATACCATCAAAATCATTCCAATAAATCTTTTTAACCAAACGTTCATTAAACATTCGCTCAACATGTCCGAACCATCTTAACTGACTAACACCAAAAAAAAAAATACCGTTGCATTAGTTAATCCAGGGTTTCCACAACTTAACATTTTTTGCTTAATTTCATCAAAATCACAGTTTTTATATTTGGCCAGATCTTGTAGATATTTTTCATATTCTTGCATAGTTAAGTTTCGTTTTCTAAAAGGGGACAGTGATTAAAAAATAATCTACCTTTATAAGAAATAAACTTATACTTGAATTTATTAAAACATATTCCCGTATCAGTTGTGGTAATTTTTTTGCCAATAACTCCAGCTTGCTTCATCCATTTGTCGCTGTTTGTCAATGTAATTGATTTACCATCCGATTTTGAGTCACCAAATTTTGAAAAACCTTGAAAAGCAGTTTCAAAATTCACACAACCAGCCATTTTATTTAATTTTTTAAGTAATTTTTAAATAAGTACTTATACAAAATGCTACATAATTATTTATTGAAATTTTATATGTCATTTAAAACAAATGACACATATTTTTTTTTAAATGCATATAAATTTATTTTCGTAATTACAAATTTTCCGAGAACATATATTTTTACTTAGAAAATTACAAAAATTAAATACTTGCATGTAAATGAGCTTTGCATAATTGAAAGCTTAGCTTTCGAAATACGTATTTAGTTTTTTTTTATTACTTATTGTTTGTGGTTTAAGAGAAATTATTTTAAATAAAACTGCTTTAGATTAAAGTTCTGTATTAATATTAAAATAATTTAAATTATTTTATTTTATTATATTTAAAAATATCATATAAAATGTAGAAACTATTATAAATATTACTATAATAAATTTATAAGCTTTATTTATGTTATTTCAATTTAATCACATGTACTTAAAATGTATTTTATATTTGTTTTAATGAAAATGCAAAAATATTTACCTAAAAAGATTTATATCGATTATGATTATAGAAAAACAAATAAATAACATTGTTTTCGTCTCTCTCTTAAGTATTTTTATCAAATTCTTGTTTGTATTATTTTATATTCTTTGGTGTTACGATTAATCTACTCGCTTGGGTGGTTGCTAAATAAAAAAGTACAATTAAATTATCTATAAATTATTCAAAAAAAATGTATCGTCAGTTTAAGTTATAAAATGTTTAACTATTCCAAGTAAACTAAAATGTTTAAAAAATATCTTATTATACAGGTTGTTTACAATCTTCTCTGTATTCTTTTAGAGGGGCGATAGTACACTTTAAAAGAAGTCAATGAACCTTAAAACGCCTTAGTAAAAGTCGTCCTTTTGAGGTGTACTTCGTCCCCTAAAAGAATAGACCATAAAAACATATTTCAGACATTATTGTAACGTGCAGTTGTACACAAACAGTATATAGAATTCTAAATTCTACATATTTTATAGAGTAGAAGTTTTATTTTTTAACGAAACTTCACAATTTTAGAGAATGAATATTGAATATGCAAAATATGCATACATATTAAGCCTAATTTGTTGATTTCTCTATATATCATTATTCTATTTAAGCTAGTTATACTATTTTATTAATAATTTAATTTTTGTAAAGACATTTTTAAACAAAATTACATAAATTTAATATTTATGCCTTAGATTCTAAGGCTTATTCTAAGGCTTAGAATAAGGTTTGATATATTTTTAAAAAATGGCAAAATTATTCAGAAACTAAAATTACATAAACATTTTCAGTATTAGAAGAATTTATCCTGAAAATTTAATTAAAATCGATTGAATAGTCCTACCAGGAAATTTGTCTAATTTATGCACGTAATAAATTTGCCTCAAACTTTATATTGAGGAAATAGGCTCACTTGCGTACGTGTCAGATGCGTACATAAATTATTTAGTATCACTTGCGTACAAATAAGGGTCGGCTCAAGCCCAGGTAGTGAAGGTACCTACTCAAGCCGAGTGTCAGATACGTACAGCGATTTTACATATAATCAAGTTAGTATTCAATTTTAATATTGACCAAATTTATATTTAGTGGTTTAAATTTAATTTGTGTAGATTAATGGGCAGGGCCGAGTTGTCTAACAAAATTTGAAATTATACCTGAGACAAAAAAAGGTCATGAGCAAGATTAAAAGGTAACCTAACCTAACCGAGCCAATCATTTGCGCCAGTCGTCATTTGCGCCGATGAGATAAGCGCCTATATTGAATAATAACATAACTAAACCTTAAACCTTAACCTAACCTACCCTAAGCCAACAGTGGCGCAGATGATAGGGTTTCGTGGAGCAAATGATATACCACTATTGACTCGACATTTCTAAAACCTCTGTACGCATCTGACACTCGGCCTAAGTACCTTCACTACCTGGGCTTGAGCCGACCCTTATTTGTACGCAAGTGATACTAAATAATGTTTGTACGCATATGACACGTACGCAAGTGACACGACACCATTTTAAGTATATGTTATCAAGCAAAATTACCGGTTGATTTGCTGTGGGACCGCCACAATTCAACAATTTAAAAAGTAGTTCACTGTGTTCCATATTTTTGTACCTAGCTAATTCTTGTAAAAATTTCTCATATTCTTGCATTGTCAATGTGCGTTTCCTACGAACAACCCCCCCAGCCATTTTAGAATTTAATCAACTAATCAGCCTGATTCTCTAACGAAGTTGCTAAGTCTTAGCAACGTTGCTAAAAATTATAACCAACTGAAACAAATATAATAGTTCTCATTTAATCTCTCTAATTGACAAATGTTTGTGTGTATATATGTTTCTTCAGCATCTCCTCCTAAACCCCTGAACCGATTTTGATGGAAGTGGTGTCATTTTAATTGGTTCATTTCCTATTTGAGAATAGGCAAGTTTCATCTTTCTACGATTTCATCTTGGTTCTCAAACATTTGAAAAATTATGTTTATAATGCAAATGTCAAATGACAGCTGTGTGAAGTTATCTACACTACTGATAGAAGTGTTGCTTTTGAGTAATATATAACAGTGCAATTGATATTTTATTATTATTACTATTTGTTTATTTATTTATTTTTATTATGTTTATATGTTTAATTACTATTTTTGAACGTGTGACCCTTTAAGGGTCACGGGTTTGCTAGTTTTAATTTTTTATTTAGTGTCAGCTGATATTATTGGCTAATGTTGTTAGCAACGTTGTTAAAATTTAGCAACTTCCTTAGAGAATCACATCGAAAAAATATCGTCTGAAATTTGTACTTGTATTTAAAGAAACATACGCCCGTATCTGTCATAGTAATTTTTCTGCCAAAAACGCCAGCTTGCCGCATCCATTTGTCACTTTGTGACAGCGAAATTGTTTTGCCGTCCGATTTTGCATCGCCAAATTTGGAAAAACTTTGAAATGCTGCTTTATACGATAATGGACCTTCTGGTTGTTGTTGTTGCTGCTTTTTATCCATTTTATGTATGTATTTTTTTAATAATTTTTTACTATTTATAACATGAAATATACAATTACATTTTCAAATTTTGATGGGCCAAAACAAATGAAACGAAACCTAATAAGTTTTTTTTTTAATATATATTTAAATATGTCATAGCATTGTTCTAAAATTCTATAAAATTATTAATATAATACAAATATAAATTTTAATAATAAAATGAGATAAATCTGTATTAGTTAAACTTTTATAATAAAGATTTTTTAATGTCTCAAATATGTACTAACAATAATATTTATTATTTATCCATAACATATGATTCATGTAATATTTTCAAAACTACATCACATTAAATTTCAAAAACTTAGATTAGACCAAATGTTATATATATATATATATATATATATATATATATATATATATATATATATATATATATATATATATATATATATATATAAACCTATATATACCGGGTGTTCGTTCGTCAAGTTCGTATTGTCGTTTAAAATGCAAATTCCATAATTTGCGATATACTTTTTTCTCGAGTTAAATTCGGAGAAATACTTAGAATACTTTTTGATAGATCATAAAAAGTTCTATAATTTGGTTTTAGTTTTAATTTGCTAGCATGTGTCGTTCGGGCACTAGAATTTTTTTTTGATTTTTTGGTTTTTATTTTTTTTCTCAAAAACTATAAGGTGTAAGAAAATAAGCATGATATGGAAAAATGCGGAATAATGAGTACTATAATTGAGTAAAAAAACCATTATTCTAGGATGCATCGATTAGTAGAAAAAAAAATAAAACTATCCTTGGAATTTTTTTTTCAAAATTTGCTCAAAAAAATCTGAAAAAATTCAATATAATAGAGAAAAAAATTAGCTACATAATAGCTAAGTAACTTTTTTCTCTAACTCATACTGGTTTGGCGGGAAAAATTATTGAAAATTAATATTTTTTGCATTTTAATTTATTTTTTCTTGCCTGTCAAACCAGTATGAGTTAGAGAAAAAAGTTACTTAGCTATTATGTAGTCAATTTTTTTCTCTATTTTACTGAATTTTTTCAGATTTTTTTGAGCAAAATTTTGAGAAAAGTTTTTTTTTTTTAAATCCCTTTTAACAAATTTTCAAAAATTCAGTTTTAAATTTTTTCTAATAAACGATGCATTCTAAAATAATGGTTTCTTTACTAAATTATAGTATTCATTGTTCCGCATTTTTCCATATCATGCTTATTTTCCTACACCTCATAGTTTTTGAGAAAAAAATAAAAACCAGAAAATCAAAAAAAAATTCTAGCTCCCAAACGGCACATGCTAGCAAATTAAAACTAAAACCAAATTATAGAACTTTTTATGCCTTATCGAAAAGTACTTATTCTACGTATTTCTCCGGATTTAACTCGAGAAAGAAGTATATCGCAAATTATCGAAAATGCATGTAAATCGCCCATACGAACTTAATGAACGAGCACCCGGTATATGTGTGTGTGTTTTTGAAATAATTATTATTTACAAAATATTCTCAGTAAATAAAATAAACAAAAATGTATTTATAACGTCTGTTTTACACGGCAACATCTGAGAATACATTTTAGTCAATCACAATTGATTTATTACTTATCTTAAGAATAAATAAAATTGGAAATACTGGTCTTAATAAAAAATAGATCAATTTTTATATGTTTCTACACAAAACAAGTGTGCTTAAAAAATTTTAATATTCGAATTTCAATATAAAAATTATTACAGTGTAAAACAGATATAATATAACTAACACACATGATACAAAATCAAAAATAGCTGAATAAATAAAATTGGAAATACTGATCCTAATAAAAAAATAGATCAATTTTTATATGTTTCTACACAAGACAAGTGTGCTGAAAGAATTTTAATATTCAAATTTCAATATAAAAACTATTACCGTTGTAAAACAGACATAATATAACACACACGATACAAATTCAACAAGATTAGAAGTATATGAGTAAACCCATATATAAACCACTTTGACATTTCTCGGAAAGTTGGCAACACTGTATTTTAATAATATTATAATTTATGTGAGCACTAGGAGAAACTTTTCTGAAAATTTAATCCCAATCGAATAAATAATGTAACCACAATGAATTTTTAAAAAAAATTTGTGATTTTTTTTCTCGATAAGTTGGCAAGACTGTATTTTGTTAAAATTGCATAATTTATTTAGGTACTAGGAGAATCTTTTATGAAAATTTAATTAAAATCGGTTAAATAAAGTGACCATAATAAATTTTTAAAAATTTTAGTAATTTTTTTTCTCGGAAAGTTGGCAACACTGTATTTTCTTAAAATTACATAAATTATATGATTACTAGGAGAATCTCTTGTGAAAATTTGAGTAAAATCGGTTAAATAACATGGCCATAATATATTTTTAAAAACTTTAGTAATTTTTTTCTCGGAAAGTTGGCATTACTGGAAAAAACCAAAACCACATGACCATCTTGAGCACTAGACAAATTTATCCTGAAAATTTCATTAAACTCGGTTGAACCGTCTAGGAGGAGTTGCGGCCACAAAATTTTGACTTACGACCGAGCGAGCGAGCTGACAACGCAAATCCATACACCCACATAAACTAAGTTCAGATTCGTCATCTAGAAGCTTTATAAAGAATTTCTGTACACAATTTTGTTTTTTTGAAAATGTTACAGACACCGTACCAAACACTATACCACTTTTTCCTTGCAATCAAACTGGTAAAAATAGCTTTTAAATACTACAAACATATTTATAAATATGCATTCACTTTTTAACAAGCATCTTCAAATAAAAAAAAAAACTTCAACCATCGACAAAGTGAATACAGGAAACCGACGCCTGGTAGAGAGCGCCGTGACGCCAACACACGACGCTGGGAATCAGTACCGACGCAGTTTCCCCCGCTATTACGCACACGCTGTAACCTACTGAGTCTCTCGCGCGCCGCGAGCGTCAGTTGTTTCGGAACAAGCGCGAATCGCGAGCCATTTAGTGCAGTTTGTGCAGTTCTCTCAGTAGTGCCCCCCAATATCAGTAGCCCCAGCAGTGTTTTGTTTACAAAACAAAAGAACATCGTGTTTTAGTGTTTGTAAATTTCTATCCAGTGAAATATATCCTCTACAGGTACGAGTAATTACAATTAATTTGACTTAATTAAGGATATTTATCCAGGTGTGACAGATTTATTATTTGACGGGATTTAATGTCGACTTGTATGTAAATTAGTTTCCGTGAGAGATTTTTTTTATATAAAATAAAAAATGTATTCAACATTTTCTTACGTATTTTATTCCAATAGAATTTCAAAATGAAATAAATTTGTATTTTTTAGTTTTTCATCATATTTATTTTGAAAATAAAAAAACTACTTATACTATTCAAATAATTGAAGATTTTCCTTTATAAATTAACCTAGTATTGATTTAGTGTGGTTATCTTTAAATTTAATCTCAGGCCTAATTGTGAGATAAGATACAAATTAATTAGAAATGTCATCATTTTTTTATGAAATAAATAATTTTAAAATATTATATAAAAATATTTATAAACACTCATAAGTAGATGTACAATTTTTCTCATTATCTCAGTTTAAAAATAAATATGAGGTAGGCAATTTATGTATTCAACTCGTCAAATATAATTTTATGTACTTATAGATAACTAATTATGAAGTACAAATACAATGGTACATAATTATAAATTGTATTATAATAAATATAATACATATTACTGAATATTTTTAAAGTAAGCAATGCAGATATATATATATATATATATATATATATATATATATTTGTTTAAATAATATTTAAAATTAGAGCAAATATTGACTAAAATGAGATAACAAAATATTCATTTACTAACAAAAATTATGGTAAATATATGAACATAAAAACATATTTCTATTTCACACAAATGCAGATGAAATAATGATTTTACTAAAATATACTGAATGGGTATTTTAGTGCAAATATAAAGTGCGTTTTGTTGGCGAGATTGCGAACACAAAGGGTGTGTGTGAGCTATAAGGGTTGTGGTAAAACCAGTGCGGGGGTGTTCTGTCGCTGGGGGCGGGGGAGAAAAATCGATTGGATCCATTGCGCATGCAATGAGTGTTAAGTTACAAGAGGAGGAAAATTTAGAATTGTTGGGACACACGGGAGCCAGAATAATGAATTCTGGTCCCATTGTGCTTGTTTATACCCAATTTGAAACTGTGTCAGGTTATAAACTGTCAAATAAGATACAAATTAGTTTGATATTTAGTATAATAAAATTTGATAAAAATTTTGTACAGCTATTTAGACCATTTGTTTACTACATTGTTATTATTATTAAACAAATATAATGCAAATATTTAATTTAACTTTTATGCGTTCAAATTGTAATTTCACAAGCCTTAATTTATATTTTTGTTTTTATGAATGTTTGAAATATTTTTCACGCGAATTAAGCTTTTTATAGATGAATTAAAAGCCTTTTTCAGGTGAATTAAGCCTTTTTCAGGCGAACTAAAGCCTTTTTCAGGCGAACTAAAGCCTTTTTCAGGCGAACTAAAGCCTTTTTCAAGTGAATTAAGCTTTTGCAGGTGAATTAAAGCCTATTTCAGGTGAATTAGCCTTTTTTAGGCAAACTAACGCCTTTTTCAGGTGAATTAAGCCTTTTTCAGGTGAATTAAGCCTTTTTCAGGTGAATTAAGCCGTCTTCAGGCAAATTAAGTTCAATTCCAATTACAAAAAAAATTAAACTAATTCTTAAATTAATTCATGATTTAAATCCTTTTTGAATAAATTTATGTCCAGCTTTGTTAGTTTTTTTTATAAAAATCTTTGTCTACGAGAGTCTACAACCAAATTGTCATACTTTATAAGATTCAAAAGTTCATTAAAATAAATGATGTTTTATGAATGTTTGAAATATTTTTCACGCGAATTAAGCTTTTTATAGATGAATTAAGCCTTTTTCAGGTAAATTAGCCTTTTTTAGGCAAACTAACGCCTTTTTCAAGTGAATTAAACCTTTTTCAGGTGAATTAAGCCGTCTTTAGGCAAATTAAGTTCAATTCCAATTACAAAAAAAAATTAAACTAATTCTTGAATTAATTCATGATTTAAATCCTTTTTTAATAAATTTATGTCCAGCTTTGTTAGTTTATGTAAGTCACATATTATGAAAAAAATCTTTGTCTACGAGAGTCTACGACCAAATTGTCATACTTTATAAGATTCAAAAGTTCATTTAAAAAAATGATAACATTAAATTTTATTAACAAATTATTGTCAAATTATTTAGGCGTTTTTTTTTTCTCTTTTTCCAAAGCTTTGGAAGCAGAAAAATTGTATAATGTATCCTTTAAATTAACAAAAAATGAATAAATTTTCTATAATATTGTAAAGTTTATATAGAAACAAGTGGAAAGAATAAATTGTACAATAATAGATTAAAATATTTTATTTCATCACTATTTATAGAATAAATTGAATTATTTATCGTCAGTCACTACGAAGTATGAATAATATTTATATTTATAAATAGAAAAAAATAATAAATTAAAGACATTTAAAGCAACAAGTATAAATATGTATTTCATATATTATAACCAAATATTCTAATTTAAAATTGGATTTCGCGTTATTTCATATTTTTTAATGCAAATACATACATACATATATGATTTTTAATATAAAATGTTGAAGATTTTAAAATATTTTAAACCCGTAACTTTTTATATATACAAAAAAAATAATTTATTTTTATTAAATATTAATACTTATTCAAATAGGTATACAAATAATATGTAATATTAAAAAAACAAGATTAGAAGTATATGGGTAAACCCATATACTTCTACATTTCTTTGACATTTCTCGGAAAGTTGGCAACACAATATCTTTAATAAAATTATAATTTATTTGGGCACTAGGAGAAACTTTCCTGAAAATTTGATTAAAATCGAATAAATAATGTGGCCACAATGAATTTTTAAAAAAATTTGTGATTTTTTCTCGATAAGTTGGCAACACTTTATATTGTTAAAATTAGGTAAATTATATGAATACTAGGAGAATCTTTTGTGAAACTTTGAGTAAAATAGGTTAAATAACATGGCCATAATAAATTTTTAAAAACTTTAGTAATTTTTTTTTCAGAAAGTTGGCAACATTGGATACTAATAAAATTATATAATTAATGAGAGCATTAAGAAAATCTTTTCTGAAAATTTGATCAAAATCGGATAAATAATGTAGCCACAATAAATTTTTAAAAACTTTAGTAATTTTTTTCTCGGAAAGTTAGCATCACTGGAAAAAAATTAAATCACATGACCATCTTGGGTACTAGACAAATTTATCCTGAAAATTTCATTAAAATCGGTTGAACCGTCTAGGAGGAGTTGCGATCACAAAATTTTGACTTACGACCGAGCGAACTGACGACGCACATCCATACACCCACATAAATTAAGTTCAGATTCGTCATCTAGAGGCTATATGAAGGATTTCTATACAATTTTTTTTGTTTTTGAAAATGTTACAGACACCGTACCAAACCCTATACCATTTTTTCCTTTCAGTCAAAGTGGTAAAAAACAATAAAAATATATTCATATATTTATAATTTATAACTATTTTTAAACAAAATATAACGGACAGTTTCATAATGAACACTTTAACTATAGTCAACTGTCAGCTGACCAAAAAGCATTATTTTATTGTATTATAGTATTTTCCACACTAGTAACATAATGACCTATATCTACATGGACAATATTATGATACGCTTGAAGAAAATTTTAATTTAAATAATACAATAATTTAATTAAAAAGATCTTTTACGTAAATTGTGAGTAAAAATTGGCAATAACTTTTAATAAAATTAAATTTTCATTCATAATTAAAAATTAGACTTAATTTAGTCACATTTATCACAGCTCATATCCTAATTGATCTTCGCAACATGAGATTTAATCAGTGGCGTAACCAAGAGGGGGTCTAGTCATATGTTCAGCAGTCACTTCTAACGCTACAATTATTTACCTCAAAATATTGAGCTATCATTCATTATTTTAAACTATTAATTATTCAATTCATGAAAAGAGTTTGTGCCACACCCTTTTGGGTACATGGCGTATGTAATGGTATTACATACATGTATGTATGTAAGATAAAGTGGAAATCTGGCTCCATTATAACGTTCAGAATGTAATTACAATTAAAACGGCACTTCAAATGTGAAACAGAGTAGAAAAATAGTAATAAAATGTTTTGTAATGTTTAGTTATTATTCAAATAAATTTATATCTTGAGAAGTTTTTCATATCTAAATTTAGAGATAAATTGCCTAAATCGTACCTTTTTTGATCTAATACTGTTTATATAAAATTTTCGTACAAATTGCCCCTTCCCCAATAAAATTACAGTTTGAAAACTGTACTATTGCTTCAAGGTAATGACAGTTTTGCTTTTTTTTGCTTCTCCAAGATGAAATCCTTGCCCCCTTCCCCAAAATAAAATCCTGGTTGCGCCACTGGATTAAATTTATTACATTTAATGTACACTTTTAATTACGCTAATAAGTTTTAAAATAATTAAAAAAATACTTTTCTAGTAAATGAAAAACATTCGAATTTTGCAACAAAAACTATGAAGTCATTCTTTTAAAATTGATAGCATGATAGCTATAAATACGCTAACGAAATAACTTCAAATATGGATGATGTCACGTCTAATTTTACAAAACTTACGTACAATTTCGTATATATTTTATACAAATAGATATACATAGTGATAATGTTGCCGATGACGTCACACAAGGGTGTTTAGCGCGGAGTTAGAGTGTTTATACAGGTAAATAGCACAGGTAAATAGAAAGAGTTAGCTGCCTGAAACGTGATATAATGTATTTTCTAGTAACCGCAGTGAAAGAGAGAAAATAATATTGGATACACTGTAAAAAAATTGCGAAATTACAGAAAAATAGTAATAAAATTTTATTATAAAAAAATCTGTAATTTCATTTTACCATAAATATGTATTATTTCTACCTCAAAATTCTGTAATTTTTACGTAATTCATAATAATCATATCAAGTAAGTAAATGTTTCCAAAGAAGCCACCCCGTTTGAGTATATACAATGCAGTTTTGGTGCCTACGTTGATGTATAGGGTAGTGAATGTTGAGTTTGGTTGCAAAAGCATAAACGGAAAATGACTGCTGTGGAAATGAGATTTTTACGTGGGGTATGTGGTGTAAATAGGAGAGATCGGGTACGAAATACGATTAGTGTATGATGAGTGTGAAATTCGAATAAAATGTAGCACAAGTTGCCCCGTGTTAAGAGTCAGTTAAGATGGTTCGGACATGAGCGAATGCGTCTAATGAACGTTTGCTGTTAAAAAGATTTATTTCAATGTTTTTGATGGTATACGTTTGCAGGTGGACGTCCGATGAGTAGTTGGAGTGGTATGATTCAGAGAGTGGCTTGCGTGAGCGAAAGTTTCCAAGTAGTAGGAATAAAAAAGTACGCGATGAGAAAGGAATTATGAATGTGGATGAAGCGAAAGTTGCTTGTTTGGATAGGAATGTTTGGAGGCGACTGATTTCGGGATGATGAAAAGAGTTTGTGCCACAAGCTTTTGGGTACATGGCGTGATTGTGTATGTATGTATGTATGTTCAAATTACAGCAGTTGAATAGAAATACTCTTTGTAGGTAAAATTACATAATTTTTGTTTTAGAGTGTAGATAAACTTTCTGAATTCTTATTCCTTTTATGTGGTAATAATTAAAGTTTTCATTTTGTCTAGATATTTTGTTTTCATCTTGGGAAAACGCACATGGTGACCTTGTTAAGATAAATAACTCTATCAATTCGATGAGATCATAAATTTTTTGCGAGTTGAGTTGAGTTATGTGACATGAAAAATTACTCGAAATTATGTCCAAACATGATTTTTCATTTGTTAATGTATTTGATACGAAAGAACGAATGTCAAGTAATAATGCTTATTATATATGCGTTTCTTGTTAAGTAATTCATAATTCACAACAGTAAGTTTTGATCATTATTCAATACCTGACAGGGTTGGTTCGTGATTTTAAAAAAAATACTCCTATATTTTTTTAACTATTTCGAACGTAAAAGTTTAATAATTATTTTTATATACCTACTCATTTTATGATATATATATATATATATATATATATATATATATATATATATAATTTTATAATTTATATATAATGTATAAAATTTTTATGTTTCAATCAAACTCTCATTAAAGATTCTGTGTAAAGCTTCAGAACCTAAAAATTTATTATAGAACTGAACTAACTGTACTGTGAGAATAATTACAATAAAATAATATTAAAAAATTACTATAACTTCCATGTTCTTTTTAGAAAATTCAGAAACAAATATATAAATGGTATAGCAATCATAAAATTTGCAGAATATATAAATCATGAAGTCGATAACAAAATTGATCGATTACTTTTAATTATTTATCGATTTCATGATTTGTATAGTCTGCAAATTTTATCATTAAAATTAAATTTAAAAAAATTAAAATTAAAATTCAATAGTTTTCAAAGAAATGATTAAAATTTAAGATTTAAGATTTCAAAGTTGCCTAAAACCATTTACTTTTCATCCGGAACATTTTTTTGTCCTATGCACGATTTTAAAGTTATTGTAAGTGGCGGATTAAAATGGGACACCCAGTATATATACTTATTTTATATCTAATATTGCAAAATTCAAATGAACTAATTAAAATTGCTTTATAAGTAGTTTTAAGTAAACGTCAAAAGTAATTTTGACAAAAATCACTTTTAAAAGTGAGGTGAGAACACGGCCATATTATCTTTTGATTACAGCATTTACAAAATATTTATTTATATATTTATTTTATATAGTAGTTATTATACTGATTTTGCACGATAACTTTGACAGATAACAGCATATGAAATTTACGATAAATAGTGTATTAAAATAAATAAAACTTAATATTTTAAAATATTTATTGGATGTTTATGCACAATATAGTAATAAAATATATATAATGTTTATAATTATAAAATAAATATTATAAAGTTAACCTATTAATTTTATTAACTTTAAAACTTGTTTCTTGATATTTAAATTTAAAAATTGTGCTCGTATTTTTAACTCAAATATATTAAAATAAAAATAAACAAGATTGAAAGCATATGGGTAAACCCATATTTTGACATCATCAGTTGACAACGCTGTACAACAATAAAATTATATAATTTTGAATAAATAATGTAGCCATTGAATTTTTTTTTTGAAATTAAATTTAATTAATTAATTAACGTACCTCTTTTCCTTGCAGTCGAAGTGATAAAAATGTTGGTTGACTACAAAAAACAAAAAATAAAATGTGAAGAAACATATAATTTGGAATATTTATAGATTTATTTAATTTACATGAAAATATA
Source organism: Clivina fossor (assembly GCA_963966155.1). NCBI lineage: Eukaryota > Metazoa > Arthropoda > Insecta > Coleoptera > Carabidae > Clivina > Clivina fossor. The sequence goes on from OZ014560.1 coordinate 2,713,630, forward strand.
TCTGACAAAATATATATCTATAATATGTAAACGTGCAAAATATAAATACATACATACATACATAATCACGCCATGTATCCAAAAATGTGTGGCACAAACTCTTTTCAACATCCCGAAATCAGTCGCCTCCAAACAAGCAACTTTCGCTTCATCCACATTCATAATTCCTCTCTCATACATGTTCTTTTATTCCTACTACTTGGAAACTTCCGCTGCACGCAAGCCACACTTTCAATCATACTCCACTCCAACTACTCATCGGACGTCCACTTGCAAACGTATACCATCAAAATCATTCAAATAAATCTTTTTAACAGCAAACGTTCATTAGACATTCGCTCAACATGTCCGAACCATCTTAACTGACTAACACCAACATTTGCTACAACATTTTTTTCAATTTCACACTCATCATACACTAATATACGATGCAGATATATTAAAAATAAAGTTTAAATTGCCCATGTCCAATGTTCATTTGTGCATGATAATTTTAAACAGTGATGAAGTGAATTAAAAATTATGTGTCAAGGTTAGACGCACTTGTTCTGGATCGGGTGAGGCATAATTTAATTTAGGTGTTCCTCTGAATGAGTGGGTGGGAATAGGAGTAATAAATAGCGCTATTACAAAATTTCAAATCACTGCCAAAAATTAAGTCATTCATAACAGTTTCTACGCACTTGCGGAAATAGTTTATTTCAATATATCGTGACAACAGTATTTTTTTCCTTTAAGTATACAGTGTGTAAAGTGATGAGGTTTCCTATAAGGAAAAAAATTTTAATATGAGTTTTAGGAGAAAAACTTATTCTTTATAAAAAATTTTGCTTCTATCAAAACCCCTAATAGTCAAAGAAAAATCCAGTAATCACTTAAGATAAGATCAAAAACTTGATATTATGTCGAGTTGTTGATTTTAAATATGACTAAGTCCAAATGTTACATCAGTATCGTGTTACCCATGAAAAAAAATGTATAAATATATTTTTTTTTTAATTATATTTTGGCAAATTAATAATAAAAACAATAATTAAAAAGTAAGTCTCATGTATGACAAATATTTTTAACAATTTTCACACGATACTGATATAACATTCGGACTTAGTCATATTTAAAATCAACAACTCGACATAATATCAAGTTTCTGATCTTATCTTAAGTGATTACTAGATTTTTCTTTGACTATAAGAGGTTTCGATACAAGCAAATTTTTTTATAAAGAATAAGTTTTTCTCATAAAACTCATATTAAAATTTGTTTTCCCTATAGGAAACCTCATCACTTTACACACTGTATACATATTTTATTTTTGAATGAAAGAAGAATATGTGAGATTACGAATCAATGATTTCTTACTAAATTATCATTCAATTCCATCCAATTTATTTTCGTATATATTAAAATAAATTATTATTGAACGATCGGAATTATTTGACAATCTCAACAACTTCCATTCATAAATTTAAAAAAAGTGAGAAAAATTTTGCATCCGACTACTCTACCATTACTCTACTGCAATAAATCTGTTTACACTGGTTGTATACCAGTAGAGTAAGTATTGTAATGGGTCAAGGGCAAGTAGAGTGTACTATTTCACTTGTGCCATTCACTCTACTCTACTCGCTACAATCTTTAGTCTATTTAAATCTTTTACTATTCCAAAGTTTTTCCATTGTAATGGAATAATCAATTTTACTCGAGAATATCTAAGCCTCTGACCTTTATTTAAAAAAAATTATAACATTTGACTTTTTAAAATTATATTTTTCTGACATTTAATAACCTAATTCGAAAAGAATTTTTAATAAAACTTATATTGCTCTTAATATTCCATTTACATTCGAGAAATATCTTGCAAATATATATATTCGTTTGACAAGTTGATATAGGACAATAACATGGGATACCGATAATATGCAGAATACTTCTTTCTGAAGTAAAATTCGGAGAAATACGTAGAATACTTTTCGATAGGGTATAAAAAGTTATATAATTTGGTTTTAGGTTTAATTTGCTAGTATGTGCCGTTTGGGCGCTAGAATTTTTTTTTGATTTTTTTGTTTTTATTTTGTTTTTCAAAAACTATGAGGTGTAGGAAAATAAGAATGATATGGAAAAATGCGGAATAAGGAGTACTATAATTGAGTAAAAAAAACCATTATTCTAAAATGCATCGTTTAGTTGAAAAAATTTAAAAATTGAAGTTTTGAAAATTTCTTTTGGAATTTTTTTCAAAATAAAACTTTTTTCAAAATTTGCTAAAAAAAATCTGAAAAAATTCAGTAAAATAGAGAAAAAAATTAGCTACATAATAGCAAAGTAACTTTTTTCTATAAATCATACTGATTTGGCAGGACAAATTATTGAAAATTCTAAAAAACATTTTAGAATTTTCAATAATTTGTCGATACATACATATACATACACAATCACGCCATGTACCCAAAAGGGTGTGGCACAAACTCTTTTCATCATTTCAAAATCAGTCGCCTCCAAACATTCCTATCCAGCACAAGCAACTTTCGCTTCATCCACATTCATAATTCCTCCTCTCATACATACTCTTTTATTCCTACTACTTGGAAACTTTCGCTGCACGCAAGCCACTCTCTCAATCATACCACCACTCCAACTACTCATTGGACGTCCACTGAACAAACGTATACCATCAAAATCATTCAAATAAATCTTTTTAACAGCAAACGTTCATTAGGCGCATTCGCTCAACATGTCCGAACCTCGAGACGACTTTTACTAAGGCGTTTTAAGGTTTATCGATTCCTTTTGAAGTGTACTATCGTCTCTTAAAAGGATACAGAGAAGACCGGAGACATCCTGTATATATGTGCAATTTCCACTCCAGTCATTAACGTTTATATTTATAACATTTTTATAGTATTAAAATGCCACGAAAATCAATACTTACGTAGCTGAAGAGTTGCATATGCATTAGGCGTACAAAAGAATTATAAAATTATTTTCCTTTTTTTATAATTCTAGAAGCATTGTAACATTTAAAAATATTCCTAAATTATACGCCTTTTTTTTGACATCTATAAATTTCAAATCTTATCTTGTTTCCTGTTTTATCGGCATGCAACACGCAACTTATATAATGTATGTTAATAAATGATTAGAATTATGTGAAATGTCCAAAAAAAAAAACTGGAATATTTTTATGAAAAAATACAAAATTATAAATGTAGTATAATTTCAAAACAATCGAGTAAATGAATGGATATGGTATAATAGAATAAGTAAAATTAAAAAAATATAATAATTTCGATCATCAGTTTAATTACTAGTAAAACAAAATTAGAAGTATATGGGTAAACCCATATATAGACCACTTTGACATTTCTCGGAAAATTAGCAACACTAAATTTTAATAATATTAAAATTTATGTGGGCACTAAGGAGAAACTTTTCTGAAAATTTAATCAAAATCGAATAAATAATGTAGCCACAATGAATATTTAAAAAAATGAGTGATTTTTTCTCTCGAGAAGTTAGCAATACTGTATTTTGTTAAAATTGCATAATTTATTTAGGCACTAGGAGAATCTTTTATGAAAATTTGATTAAAATCGGTTAAATAAAGTGATCATAATAAATTTTTAAAAATTTTAGTAAATTACATAAATTGTATGATTACTAGGAGAATCTTTTGTGAAAATTTGAGTAAAATCGGTTAAATAACATGGCCATAATATATTTTTAAAAACTTTAGTAATTTTTTTCTCGGAAAGTTGGCAACGCTGGATATTAATAAAATTATATAATTAATGGAACCATTAGGGAAATCTTTTCTGAAAATTTGATCAAAATCGGATAAATAATGTAGCCACAATGAATTTTTAAAAACTTTACTAATTTTTTCTCGGGAAGTTGGCATCACTGAAAAAAACCAAAACCACTTGACCTTCTTGGGCACTAGACAAATTTATCCTCAAAATTTCATTAAAATCGGTTGAACCGTCTAGGAGGAGTTGCGGCCACAAAATTTTGACTTACGACCGAGCGAGCGAGCTGACGACGCACATCCATATACCCACATAAACTAAGTTCAGATTCGTCATATAAAGGATTTTTTTACAATTTTTGTTTTGTTTTGAAAATGTTACAGACACCGTACCAAACGCTATACCACTCTCCCTTCCAGTCAAAGTGGTAAAAATATATATATAGTCCGATTGTACAAACGGATATTACAAACGAACACAAAACTCTATATTCATATTCATTTTTCCTTCATTCATTCATTCATTCATATTCATTCATATTTTTAATTTTATAATAATAATTTGTAAATTTTTTGCTGTAACGAAAAAAAAATCGGAGTCTGAATAAAAAAAATCGACTCCGACAAAATTCTTCAGCTTCTCGATTCTGACTCCACAAATACAATATTTAATTTAATTTAAATTAAATTTAATTGAAATTTAGTGAAAAACTGAAATTTTCTTATTCCAGATATGGCAGAAAGTAACGGAACTGTACCAGCAGCTCCCACGCAAGAACTATCCGATCTGAAAATCGAAAATGAAACTACCGCGAAAGAACCGACCAAACCAACAAACTCCAACAATTCGACACCGAGCTCCCCAGCACCAGCACCAGCACCATCATCCAGCATCTTCAAGGACAACTTCAAGGCGTTTGCGAAATTCGGCGATACGAAATCGGATGGCAAACACATCACGTTGTCGCAGAGCGATAAATGGATGAAACAAGCAAAAGTCATCGATGGTAAGAAAATTACCACAACCGATACGGGCATCTATTTCAAGAAATTGAAATCGATGAAGGTCACGTGTGAGGATTATCAAAAGTTCTTAGATGATTTGGCGAAGAATAAGAAGATCGAATTGGATGAAATTAAGAATAAGATGGCGTCGTGTGGACCACCTGGGTTCACTGGGGTTGGTGTAAGTTCTTTAGTTTTTCCGTAATAAAATATTCGGGATTGTAGTGAACGATTGGTTAAAAAGATTTATATGAATGATTTTAATGGTATACGTTTGCCCAGTGGACGTCCGATGAGTAGTTGAAGTGGTAGATGATTGAGAGAGTGGCTTGCGTGCAGCGAAAGTTTCCAAGTAGTAGGAATAAAAGAGCATGCGATGAGAAAGGAATTATGAATGTGGATGAAGCGAAAGTTGCTTGTGTTGGATAGGAATGTTTGAGGCGACTAATTTCGGGATGATGAAAAGGGTTTGTGCCACACCCTTTTGGGTACATGGCGTGATTGTGTATGTATGTATGTATGTATGTATAATTATATACACTTATAAAAAGATTATGTAATTTTACCTACAAAATATGAGACACTATGACCCTCTATGACACTCAACTACTGGAATTTTAACATAATTATTTAAAACATACATAATAGCAGTACTATTACAAACATTATGTAATATAATATTACCAACGAGATGGAAAAGTACATATGTATATAATATTACAGTTTTTTTTTAGTAAATTTACAGAACTTCCGAAATTGCTGTCAGGAATTTTCCATAAATAGCTAAAATTTGTTTAGTTCTGTAATATTATTATCGGTATAATTACATACATTTCTAAATTTATCATATAGGGTGTATTTTAAAATGAATGAATTACACTTAAAATATTTTATTAGTATTATTACCCGCAAAATATGTACTAAGTCTCAGTATTTTGATGAATTATTACAGATATTAATAAGCAAGCTGTAATTTTACATATATAAGAAATTATACCAACAATATGTAATTTGACATTAAGTATATGTGATACAATTTGCAGAAAGTTAGCAATTTTACATACTTATTAAGTCATTTTTACTTACTTTATGTGATTATTATGAATTATGTAAAAATTACAAAATTTTGAGGTAGAAATACAGAATATTCATGGGAAAATGAAAATACAGATTTTTATAGTAAATTTTACTCTTATTTTTCTATAATTTCGCTATAATTTTTTACAGTGTGACTTGAAAATAAAGTTTTAGATTCCAAACTTTAACTTAATTAAAAATATATTACTAATATATCTAGTGAATAGTTCATTCTAATATTATTGTGATAGTACTGATACTATTTATTAAATTTATTTTTCGTGAGAATTTATGTTCTAACTTTATAAATTTTATATAACTTTACAAAACTAAGTTTATTCGAAGAAAGTACTTGTTCATTTTCCGTGACAATATTACTACCAAAGTTTGTTTGATAAGTTTTGTGGTTTTTGTTTTCTAGTAGTAATATTTTATTATAAAAATTAATTTCTTATTCTTATTTTGTCATGGAAATAACAAATATATGTATATTTATGAAGATATAATGAAAAAAAAAACATTTTCTTGTTCCAATTTATAACTTTAATCAAGTCCACTAACTTAGTTCACGGAAGGAAAAATTATCGGTTATTACCACTTTGACTGCAAGGAAAAAGTGGTATAGCGTTTGGTACGGTGTCTGTAACATTTTCAAAAAAAAAAAAATTGTGTATAGAAATCCTTCATATAGCCTCTAGATGACAAATATAAACTTAGTTTATGTGGGTGTATGGATGTGCGTCGTCAGCTCGCTCGCTCGCTTGTAAGTCAAAATATTGTGGCCGCAACTCCTCCTAGACGGTTCAACCGATTTTAATGAAATTTTCAGGAAAAATTTGTCTAGTGCCCAAGATGGTCATGTAGTTTTGGTTTTTTCCAGTAATACCAACTCTCCGAGAAAAAAATTACTAAAGTTTTTAAAAATTCATATTGGCTACATTATTTATCCGATTTTGATCAAATTTTCAGAAAAGTTTCTCCTAGTGCCCACATAAATTATAATATTATTAAAATACAGTGTTGCCAACTTTCCGAGAAATGTCAAAGTGGTCTATATATGGGTTTACCCATATACTTCTAATATTGTTGAAATATCGTTTTCCATCGCTGGTTAGAATTTAAATATAGTTACGTTTAGGTCGAAAATTGGGCTACAAAGTTTTATTTCGTTAGGGTGACAATATATAAACTTTAGTCGTAGAAATAAAAATAATCTAAATAATTAACATTTGATTCAGGTGCCAAAGACACCATCCGCAGTGGATCGTTTAACCGATGTATCAAAATACACCGGATCGCATAAGCAGCGTTTTGATGAAACCGGAAAAGGAAAAGGTATAGCAGGACGAAAAGACCTTCCGGATGGTTCCGGTTACGTAAGAGGTTATCAAAACAAAGATACGTACAATAAGACACATTAGATTTTTGTCATAATTTTGATTCAAATTTTATTCGTCAAAGATATGCGATAATATTAATAAATATATCCGGTATAACAAAGTGCACCGTTTTATGAAAATATTTTTCCAAAAAAATATTTCTTTACTGGCTCTAATCGAATGGCATAAATTCTATTGAATTCCATTTTTTTCTGCTTATATATGCTTATTGTAAAAATATTTTTTTAATTCAACAAATATTACAAGAATAAATTTCTTTATATTTACTTAAGAAGAATAAATAAATCAGATTATCCTTAACTAATAAATTAAAAATATTCGGAGAATAAATTTATTAGAAGGTTTTCTTTTATCAAGACATATTATTGAAAGACATAGGTACTGTAAAATATAATTATTTTAATTTAAAATAACTTACAAATTCGGTTTTCATTTTATTATGTGTGTAATAGTTTTAATTTAACTTTGGATAAATTATTTGATAGATTTATTTATTTTTAATGAAACGAAAATTTCTAAATATTATAGCAACAATCAAAAATAAATGCAATAAATAAATAATATTTTTCAAAAGTTAAGGCTAACTTGATTATAACTTACAAATAAATGTGTTAAGTATTATTTTCTGTGTAAAAAATAATTCTAATTGAAATAAATTAGTGAAATTTTTACAAAATTTACTAAAGCTTTTAGCTATTACTGATTTTAAAACAAAAAATGTAATTGTTATCAGGACTAAACATACAAAAACTAAACATATATTTATCTTAAAAAACTGCGATGTATGTTGTTTAAATAATTGGCTTTTAACATTAAAGAAATTACACAATAAAGTAATTTCAAATAATAATATTTCAAAATATAATTAACAAAAAATACTTAACACATTTAAGACTAAATAATATTTCTATATCAAATCTTAATCAATGAAATATAGAAAATTCTATACTTAGCTCTTTATTTTTTCTAAACAAAAGCTAAAACATATAAAAAATCATTGTTAAATAATTAAAATATTACTTTACGAATGTTATCCGGGAACAAATGAAGAACTTTAAACCATAAATATTATATATAAACAATATGCAAACTTAAGCTAATGGTATAAGTTTTGTCATATATTTTTTGTACAATTGGAAATATGTATTTATAACAATAACGTAATTGTGTAGTTATGTGATTTCGGTAGATTTTAAAATATAATATGTATATTATATTATATACTTCCAAATATCCTATTATACTTTGTACAAATATTTGTCGTTAGGTATTTGTTAATATTTAATCGTACGTCCATTTCTTTTTGTTTTCTAAAAGTATTTTGTTTATTGTTAAAATGTATGTAACTATTATTTGTTGTTAAATAACTATATTTATTTCCATATGTATTCCATATAAAATAAAGTTGATAATATATATTTTACAAATATTAAATAAATGTTTATCAAGTAAAAATTTCATGTTTATTTTTGACCTATTATGTTGACATAATTTCCAATTTTTTAATTAACTCATTAAAATATATTCCGTATATCCTTTCTAATTTTGTTGTATAAATTTAAATTTTAGCAACATTCATAACAACTACGTTATGTAATTTGCATAATAGCAGGCTGAATTTAAATATTTTAGAAAATAAAGATTATAATTAGCCATACATTTTATTACTTCTTGTTTACTGTATCATTATCTTATTTATTTACCACGTAATTATACTTAAGTAGAAAGAATTATATTCTAGAAAAAAAAAGAAAGTACGGTAGATGAAAGTTTTGAATTCATCACTGAATTCACCGATCTACTTTTTCGATACAGTGGTCCTAAAATATTTGATACGCAAAATATTTTTATATATTTATATTGAAACATTATCATGTTGATAATATTTATATGATATTATATAGGCATTGCAGAGATATAATAAAATTATTATATTAGATTTGGAGATTATTACGATATATCAACTGACCTCACATTTTATACGGTACCAGAATTGTTTCAGTGTAAATCGTACTCGACATTCCGAAGTTAGTTCGATAGTGAACCAGTAGGAAAATGGAAACGATGACTGCATAAGAAGTGTTGTCTGAATCGCAAAAATTGTTTACATGTTTACGTAAATAATAAATATTGATAATTATTTACGAATTTTCGCATTTAAAGTAACACATAAGTATGTAACATTTAACTAATCGTTTTTATTTGAATAGTGCTACATGTTTCTAAAAACTAGCATGTTTAAGTATTCCAAGCACACAATCCAATTTATTTAAAAGGGCGTGTATAAAACTAAGTGTTGTTTCTATACCGTTAACAATCATTTTATTACAAGAAAATGTTTTCGAAAAAAAAGAAGAAGCCACAGATATCGCCACCGACAAATTTTGAACATAGAGTTCATACAGGATTTGACAAACGCGAAGGTAAATATGTTGGTTTACCGCTCCAATGGGCTTCGATTGTTGGCAATAACCAAATATTAAAATCGACAAATCGACCACTACCTTTAGTGGATCCATCCGAAATTACACCAACGGAAATATTAGATTTAAAGACGATAGTTCGAGGTGATCACAAAGTAGAACGGGTGAGTGGACGTTTTCTCTTTTACGTTAAATTATAAATTATTTATAAACTATTTTATGGTGAAATTATTTTTGAGCAATCTATTTTAATTTTAGGCGAGTATGCCTCAAGTTGCATCGAATAAAACCAATAATACAGCGAATGGTTTAATGCTACCGAAAACATCAAATGTTGCCCGTTCGAATTCATTACGATCGTCCAGTCCGCCACGATTACGAAGAGATCATCGTGCAAACGCTAACGTACCACCTGCCGTACCCGAAGAGCAAATCATGCAATATCCAAGTTTACGACGAGAACCAAACATCGGTAAACCTCAAGTACACGACAATTCTTCCGACCGATCTCACGGCCCACAAAATCACGATGTCCACGCCGCCGGCCATATGAACGGCAACATTCCAGAACCAAATATGTACGGTGGCTACGGCGGCGGCGGTGGTGGTGTTCGCGATCAGCCCCAAATTTCGCCCGTCGGTTCCGTGGCGTCAACAGTGCCTTCCATTGGTCTATCACAACTTGGTCATACACATTCGCATCTCGGTTCGCATCAGAGCTTATCGCATTCCGGTTATCCGCATGGTATGCGACCACCGAGTCATCCGTCGCCCGATCAAAATCAAAATGTAAAAAGTACGGCAGGTAGTGGTGGCATCAATACGGGTCAACCGCAACAGAATTTATCGGCTACGGCGGCTTCTGCTGTTAAACAGCATCACGAACAAAGATTGACACATGAACAGGTAAATATTTTCTTTTCTTTTCATTTTTACCTACTTTTGACTGTAACGAAATGGGATAGAGTTTTCCGTACAGATTACTAGGTACTAGATTACGAATGTGAGAATCAATTTAAAATTAAATTTCATTGTTTTGTGTCATTTTATTTGCTTAACTTAATTTTCATATGAAATAAATGAATGTTACTGTCGTATACATTTTATCTTCTAATTTATAACAAAAATAATTATCTTTGATGAGTTGTAGTTTATTTTTGATAAAATATATAATTTAGATTATCTTCGAAAGTAAATCCGGATATAAAAATATATATATTTTAGTAATTTTTTTCTAACGGAAATACGCTCTTTAACCTCTTTTTAACGGTAAAATTTAGAAATGCATAAAATCCTGTTGATTTGGAACTTGTGAAATAAAGAGTTAATTTCGTAATTAAAAAAAAATATATGTTACATACAAATAAGTTAAAATGATAAAAAATAATAATTTGTTTTAAATATAGTTTAATTAATAAGTAGATTGTATTATGTATATAATAATAGTTATGATTACAAAATACAATGCATTTGAATTTATGTCACGATTATTTATTCTGTATTAATTTTATGAAAAAAATTACTCCTAATTACTTTCATTATATAACTGTATATAATTTCGAATTGTTTTTATAAATATTGCAATTAAATTTCGAAAATTAAAATTTATAATTTTACTCATTCATGGAAAAATTGAAAACTTATTGCATATTCTTTCTTATAGTTCCGAGCAGCTTTACAAATGGTTGTATCAGCGGGCGATCCCCGCGAAAATCTCGAACACTTTATGAAAATCGGAGAAGGTTCAACCGGAACGGTATGCATTGCAACAGATCGTTCAACCGGTCGTCAAGTAGCCGTAAAGAAAATGGACTTACGAAAACAGCAACGTCGCGAATTATTATTCAACGAAGTCGTCATCATGCGCGATTATCATCATCCGAACATCGTCGAAATGTACGACAGCTTTCTAGTGCAAGACGAATTATGGGTGGTGATGGAGTATTTAGAGGGCGGTGCCCTAACCGATATCGTTACGCACGCACGCATGGACGAAGAACAAATCGCGACCGTTTGCAAACAGTGCCTTAAAGCTCTAGCTTATCTACATTCCCAAGGCGTCATCCATCGTGATATCAAATCCGATTCGATTTTATTGGCAGCTGACGGCCGAGTAAAGTTATCCGATTTTGGTTTCTGCGCTCAAGTGTCACAAGAACTTCCTAAACGTAAATCGCTGGTCGGTACACCGTATTGGATGTCGCCGGAGGTAATATCGCGTCTACCCTACGGACCCGAAGTTGATATTTGGTCGCTAGGTATAATGGTGATTGAAATGGTCGATGGTGAACCACCGTTCTTCAACGAACCACCTTTGCAAGCAATGCGAAGAATTAGGGATATGCCACCGCCTAAACTGAAGAATACTCATAAAGTTTCGCCGAAACTACAGGGCTTCCTGGAGAGGATGTTGGTTAGGGATCCGGCTCAAAGAGCCACCGCTACTGAGTTACTCGCACATCCTTTCTTGAGGCAAGCGGGCACTCCTGCCTTACTAGTACCGTTAATGCGAGGCGCACGACATACGAACTACTGACAGTAACGATTCAGTAAGAAATTTTATTGTGCCTTTGTTTTTAAGTTTTAACGTTTTTTTTTTTGTTATTTAAATTGTGCATGCAGGTAAATATTTATCTGTTTATTTTTTTTATTTGAAACAATTTTTAAAAACCATATATTTTAGAAGTGATATCAGGAGTTACTGACATAGCCATATCAAGAATTTATTAATTGTTTAATTATTTTGCAATAATATGCCAGTAGCTCGTGATTTAACTTATATAAATATCACGAGGATAATTCAAGAAAAATATATTTTAACACACTTAAATGACAATCATACGAATTCATTTAGAATTGTTGTAGTGCCATCATTGTTTTAATGAAATCTTTGTTCAGTAAGTGTAAAATTGAATTAAATTATTTATAAGAAATTACTTTCTTTAATTCATTGAGACATAAAATCAATTTTTAATCGAGTTCAAATGTTTTTTGAAACGAATGATAATAAAATTTAACAATATTTCTAATAAATAAGTCAATTATGTAGTTAAATAAACAATAGAGAAAATTTTAATATTTATATCTCAATGAAAATATGTTATTACTTCTAAAAAACAAAACCTCATTTAGCAAGTTAAAATATGAAAAACTGTGTATACTTTTACAATTGTATATAAAATATTTGATTAATTTTTTATTTATGATAAAGTTTATTTTTTACAAATATATAAAGTTTAATTTTGCTTGAAGAATCCTCGGTAAACGAAATAATAATTGTTGATCATGTAGCATTTTCTTGAATAAGTGATAAATAATTTTATTTGTAGTGTAACTCTACTTAATTTCTTTTTTGTATATATTTAATAATAATGGAGATATTTGTTTTACAATGTAATATCATATTACGTCTTTCCATGGCAGCATAGGACAGTATTGATCTGAATATTTAATTAATAAGTAATTTATTGCATTTTTATTATAACCAGTATTAGAATGAAGCCCGTCCAAGTGTAATTTTTAATTGTGGTGTGCCTTCGTAAGACAGAAAGTGATTAGACTTATTATGTAACTGCCCAGTTGCTTGTTTTTAAGCAGTTACAGAAAAAAAAAAACAAAATGGAATTTTGTTAACGGCCTCTATTTTAATACTTATTATTTACTTTATATTATGTACTTTTAAACGAAATGATTATTAATGACTTAAAATTACGAATGTATGCTCATCATATCATGACTTAATGCTGGCAATATAATAATAATTAATGATTGTTACATTTGCTATGTACAGAATATAAGTCCATCTTCGAACTATGTATTTTTATATAGTAATATTACTATTGAAAATAAAAAAAATAATTTACGACATTTGTTTTTATTTTTATCATCAACCTTAGATACATTTCATTTGAAGAAAGTTATAAATAAAATGTTTGTATATTATTTTTACAAAAATCACTCATTTATTTAGGATATCATTTTTATATCAGTATTTTTAATTTAAATTATACTAAATACTTATTGTGCCATATCTTCAAAATAAATGAAATACAATTTGTGAAATTAAATTCACAATGCGTAACTTTTTTGAAGATAAATTTTGTGTATAAATTAAGGAAATATATATACATTATTGTAATTGATCTATATACTAAAAACGAAATTTAACAATAGCATAAATAACAAAATGTATTTGTGCTTTATGTTTGTTTTTTAATAATTACGAAATGAAATTGTAATTAAATTTAAACATAGATTATCTGCACTTATTAAAACCAAAGACCTCAACGAATTCGAAGATATAATCAGGTCCTCCCTGGATATAACCATCTTAACAATAAAATAATTTATTTTTATCCAAAACTAATTGATTAACGTTACATTAACCTTAAATTATACATTAAACAAAACATAACTTTAAAGATTTAATTTTATAAATAAATTAAAATTATATAATTACTTACCTATTTCTGAAGAATTTCGTAAATGAAAAATAATTTAATTGATCCCAGTTGCAGAAGAACACTAGTATGATTTTAAAACACAAATAAAAAATATATTATTGTTGATAACAACATGTGCAATAGTACAATATTTACTACTGCGCATGTTATAATATTGTCAACATTCGAATTCAAATAAAAATATTCTATGGAGGTAATATAATATTAAGAAATTTATCATGTTGTTTTTTTTTAATATATTTTTTTATTATTACTCATTCATCAATAACAGATGTAAACAGCGCAACACATGAAAACAACAGTGTCTGCTTACAATTTTTGGAAACGAATTATAAAAAACATCGTTCAAACAGAAACCATGCATGTAGGCACATGTACATATATTATTGCTTCTACAATTAATTATTTAATTAATTAAATACACCTTGTTTGATACGTTCAAAGCTAACATATCTATGGCAGGCTACGTTCTACGACCGTTATAGGATCAACTGGCCAAAAACAATCCGAAGAGATCCACAGATGGCGAAAAATTATGTTGACTTATTCGGATTTTTCTCAGCAATTGAATCTATAAATGCATTGCAGTTTCATTGGAAATCACATTATAATTGTGTCAAAAACGAGCGCGCGCGCTTGCATATTTTACAACGTAACAGTTTGAAAAGCCGTTTATTGATATGTTCAAAATTGAAATAGACTCAATTATGATGTGACTTATGATGAGATCTAGGCTGCATGAATGCACTTGGACGCAGATACAGAATGAACGAAAGTATATTACACACAGTTTTATATTGCCTTGAGCACATGGTTATGTATTGTAATCGAACTTGTTTTTAAACCTATAATAAATCTTAGGAGCTATTATACCTTGCGTCTGATTAGCCATTACTAAGTTTACGATTATTATCATCTTTATTACAGATTCGTGTTTTTTTTTGATGATTTGATTGTATGTCGTTGATCGGCGACTTATTAAAGTGTATATGTATGTGTGTGTATATATGTTGTGTGTATAAAATTCAAGGATTTTTTATGATGAATCAAATCGCACGCAGTATCGTTTCATTTTACTTAGTATATATGTATGAGTAACAATGAACGTTAATGTTAGTTCGTTAGTATTGTGGAATGTTTCGCTAAATATACAATAAATTAGAAAATGCTTGGAACTAAATTCCGTACGATCATTTTGATGTGTTTGTGTATCGTATGAATGAATGGGATAATTGATGAATAAACAGCACTTTAATAGCAGCCGACGAGTATTAAGTTTAGTTTTTTTTTGTATTAATTTGAATGAAATGAATTGACTGATGCAGTCTTAATTTTTGCTGTTCAGAGGTAGTTGTTTGAAACTGCAAAACTTGTGCTTATTATTGTGTGTCGTTACCTGAATGACGTATTTCGAACTTGGCATGAATGTTTGACATGGTTGCTTCGTTACAACAGCAACAGCACTGTTGTCGCATTGTAGTTGTTTGTTGTTGTCGTCGCCGTCGTCTCACATGGATTCCATTTGTTCGGTTAATTCTAAGATAGGACTCTCGCTTAGGGGCAGCAGCGGGGGCCACATACCGCTACTCAGTGGAACGCCCTGCGCCTACGTCACAACAATACCTCTAGCTATTTTACGGCTAGACTAGGCTAGGCTAGGCTAAGCTAGCACCATGATATGCGCTCCCGCAAACACTCATCATGTTGCATATATGTATATTATTAATTCAACCGTTTGTTATGCTATGTGTATGAAAATATGTAATGTAATGTAATGTACAAAAGAAAAACCTCCATCATGCTTGTGTTACCAAAAATCAAATCATACACACTTTCTCTAAAACAAAAACAACAGCATTTTGTAAAAATCGATGCGCCTCAAAAATATGAAAAATCATAAGTCAGTCAAATCAGTCAAAATAAAACTCAAAGTAGTTAATGTGTTTTTATAAAGAGTTCTCGTGTATTTTTAGTAGCTGCACAAATACAATAATAATTAATTATAATAATAAAATAACAAACTACAAACTAAATAACACAGATACAAACAAATCAATATAATAATAATAATAGTATTCGCAATTTGTACATATAAAATAGTATAGGTAATAATAACAATAAAAGTGGTAAATAGCCTATAGCTAAGCGCTATAGAATAGTCAGTGGCGCCAACACACTACATCGTGCAAAAGCTTAAAAATCAGGTACCTGTGTCCAGGTGGCAGCCGTCGTCGCAAACGTGGGCTGTTGCCATGCGCCGAGATTCGTACCCGCCGCCGCTGCAGCCAGCTCGGAAATCTGACACGAACTCTGCAGGCTGCTGGGCAGATTGTTCCAATTATCGGTCGTATTATTGCTACTACTACCAACACCAGCCATCACGGCGGCGGCGGCGGCAGCGGCAGCATTCTTATTCTGCTGATGCTGGGCCCCCTCTACAATGGCCTGGAATGCCATTAAGTCTTTACTCTCTGAATCGGATAGCGGCAACGGAGGCAGAATCTGCGTCTGCTGTGCTATCTTGTAGCTGGCCTGGCGCAACATTTGTCGCCGGGACAAATTCATTACAGCAGCAGCGTGCCCGCCGCTGCTCTCCACCACACTCTGGCTGCTGGGCTGCTGCTGGTGTGACAGCGCACACTGTTTCTGCAATATCTGGCGTTTTTGCTGCAGCAATCGGTGCTGCATCAGTTGCTGTAATGGCGGTTTTGACATCATACTACCACCGCCGCCTGACGACGTAGTACTACTGCTCGTCGTATTGTCCGTATCGATGATGCCGGACGGCGGGCACGTACCGCTGCTCGCGCACGTCGGCACATAATTGAAATTATCGGGCAGACTTATTCTCTTTGGCACGCGTGATGGCTTATCGCTCAAATGCAGATATTGTGTGTGCTGTTTCTGCATCTGCACCACCTCCTCGAGCGGCACATTTGCCTGGTATTGCGTTTTGAGTTTCTTCGCTTCCTTCTGGACTAAATGCAATTCGAGTACACCTTTCGCTTTCGTATTCTCACTAAGTTTCTGACTGTTAAAAGCTATCACATTATTTGTCGTATCGGTCTGATTGAGTTGTTGCGCAACGAGACCGTCACTCGCTCGCCGACCTTCCCGAAAGTCGACGGGCGATCGCGTTAAGTTCCGCGCACCACCATGTTTAGCACTCGACAAATACACCAACGGATTATGTTTATTCACTAGCGCTCGATTCGATTTCGATACGTAGACATTATTCGGATGAATTGCACTCGTACTGGTCACCATGTGATCGGTGCCCGACATACCACCGATACGGTCGGTCGATGTACAACTTGGTAGACTACTTGCTAGATCACTCGAATCCGATAATTGATATTCGAAGCTTTCAAACGTCGAGAAGTTGCTCTGCGATGAGTCTCGACTCAGGTTCTGACTAAGACTTTTGCTATTGTTAAAATTGGTGACGACGCCGCTGCTAGAACTCGAACTAGCGTAGCTTAAACGTGGCGCGGGCGTGTCTTCCAGATCAGTCTCACATCCCTCGTCCGTTGAACTAGAATACTGGGTTTGGATATCGCCGCCGCTATAACATACCGAACTGGTGATCGGCACGAACCTATTCAGCGAGCATTTCGAATCGTGGTGTAGCAGAACGGATTCGGATGGAAGAGATTCGGGACCGCCGCCGAGTGACTGTTGATTGTGCTGCGAGCATAGCGCGCTCTGCATATATGCGTACGTTTGCATGTGATTGATGTAGTCTTTGAATGGGGGCGTGTTGGTTTGTGCGCGGGTCAAATCACCGAAATGTGTATCCGATAGCCGACTGCTGTCCAGCGATGTTGTTTTATCTTGACTGCTGACTGATCCGGCGGCTAGTGGAACGGAAGAAGGTGGTACGGGAGACAGTTGCAGCGTGGACATGAGTTTGGATGCCTCGTGGGACATGGTAAAGGTGGTAGATGTGGACTGTTGCAATAGTTTGATTGCATCCTCGCTATTCGTTGTTGCAAGAAGTTTGGCGGCATCGATACCGAGCACCGGCGGCAATTCGGATGGGCACGGGCAGGAGACGAACGGTTCGGTCTTGGGTCGGCCGGGCGCGCCTACAATGATCGTCTGCTGCGTCTGCGGACCGGTGTGCGTGTGTGCTTGCGTTGTCACATCACAGTTACTGGCGAGGTGTTGCGAAGGCACTGTGGTCGAATGATGTAACAGTCTGCGGCAGTCTTCACTTGTATTTGCACGTCCGATTTTTCGCATCGCTTGTTCGGCGATACTACTGGGACGACGACGTTGCGCATCACGTCCGCCCGATTGCGTTTCCAATGTGCCCAATTGCGAACGTAGTTTCTCCAATAATAGAAAATAGATTGCTGCGTGGTGGTCATAACTACCCAAACGAATACTCTACAAAAACAAATATATATATATATATATATATATATATATATATATATATATATATATATATATATATATATATATGTATTATGCTACTTTCCAATCAATATTAGTATTCAATTAATAAGAAGTTCATATTCAAAAATCTGCTGTTGTCAACGAGTTTCGAGTTTTATAAACAAATAAACTTAAAATCGTCCCGTTCTAACATTGCATATTGTAGAATTGGAACTCATATTCATAAAACAAGTTTTTCTATTAAGTTCACCATAAATTAAAGTCTATATGATTATACAGGGTGATTGATGAGGAAACGGCCATAATCGAGGAACATGTTCAAGAGATAAAAATAAACAAAAAAAGTCATATAAACATGTGTCGTTTGGGCGTTAGAATTTTTTATTTTATTTTTGTGTTTTTATTTTTTTCTCCAAAACTATGAGCCATAGAAACATAAATTTGGCATTAAAAAATGCGGAATAATAAGTACTATAATCGGGTAAAAAAATCATTGTTCTAAGTCGCATCGTTTAGAAGAAAAAAAAAAAAAAAATAAAAAATGATTTTTTGAAAATTTGCCGAGGGGGTACATCGTATTCGTAACGGTTAAGAATCGAACACATGTTTATATGACTTTTTTTGTTTATTTTGATCTCCTGAACATGTTCCTCGAGTATGGCCGTTTCCTCACCAATCACCCTGTATATGTTATTTCTGAAAAAAGCTACATTAGAAATTAATTTTCCTTGAACAAGCATCAGAACTTTCTTCTAATTAAACCTATACGTCTTCCGAATAATAATATACTTTAAAATAAGTAATTATAAATCATATGTTTCAATTCCCTAAATATTTCAGTTATAGTGGCGACAAGATAAAATGATAGGGACGTCATCAATTTTTGTCACTAGGCAAATAACGTCACTCACAACTATGTTTATATGAGCTTCTCGCGTACAGCAGACAGGGGCATTAATGGCCCATTAATTTCCTTTTCTTGTTCAAAATATGAAATTAAATTGCTAACTAACTGTTGACATCGCCTAGACTATCTTTTTGCCATAATAAATTACAAAAATACATATTCAAAATATAACGTCAAATGAAATAATATAAACGTACTGTGACTTTTGACATTGAAAATCAATTCTGCCAAATATAACTAAAATAAAAAATTGATTTCGATAAAAAAATCCAATAATATACGATATATTTGTATATATTACATTTTAATTTGATTAAAATAACATACGTAACATAGTTTCAAGAAGATTTAGTTCATTATATGTAGAATAGAATAAAATTAATTTTGTTCATTAGTGAGTATCACGTTGTTAAGTTTTATCACGTGATTATGACGTACCTATCTTTTATCTTGTCGCGACTATAGTAGAACATTTGCTAGCAATTAAATATTGTCAATTTGTCATGCTCAATACTGGATGGATATTTCAAAGACAGTTGATCCTCAACTTATTATTGCATTAGAAATTATTCCGAGAAGAAACAAATATATATGGTTTACCTCTCTCGTTTTGCTACTATCGATTCCAAGACTTTGCATTAATCGTAAGATTTGTTCGTTAGGTGTTGAAGAAGCAGTAGGAGGTACCAGATTAACTTGTGGCGGAACTTCAATTTGCATCCATCTGTGTCTTTTTATCTGCGATACTGAATAACGTTTACTTGGTTCGAGCACCAACATTTTTCTTATCAGCGATTCACAATCTGTAATTTGAAAAAACAAAAATCAATATAAACAATCAAGCTTATATAATCCATAATCGTAATGGTCAATTACAATAAAAAATATATATTAAATTAATATTTATGATTACATTTATTACATTTCAATAATAATATTGGCCTCTCAAGCATCATCCAATATATAATTTTTTTTATGCATCATATTAATACGAACGTAATAGATTTTATAAATAGATTTTTCAAGTAATTTATTTGGTACATTTTTATCACACATAATATAGATAAAATACACTTTGTGAAAGAATCGATCAATCAAAATCATTTAGGTCACAAATTTTAAGTTATTGGAATCGTTATAAATTCATTTTTTTCTGATCGAAGTTATTGTTTTGAATAAAATAAAAAACATTTTTTTTTTCATTTTGCACGAATATTCTTACAAATTGAGAATGACACGTTTGTATATTTATTTTTACAATAAACATTTATTACAAACATAATTTTACAAAAAAAAATACACATATTTTTTCATCATTTATAAACAAAATTCTTTTAACGAAATAATATTTAACATTAAATATTACTGGAAAAAAATAATTTTAATACAATATTTAAAATATTTTCTTTAATAATTTTTACCAATTTGACTGCAAAGAAAAAGTGATATAGCGTTTGGTACGGTGCCTGTAACATTTAAAAAAAAAAAAAAAAAAATTGTTTAGAAATCCTTCATATAGCCTCTAGATGACGAATCTGAACTTAGTTTATGTGGGTGTATGGATGTGCATCGTCAGCTCGCTCGCTCGGTCGTAAGCCAAAATGGTCATGTGGTTTTATTTTTTTCCAGTGATGCCAAGTTTCCAAGAAAAAATTACTAAAGTTTTCAAAAATTTATTATGGCCATGTTATTTAACCGATTTTACTCAAATTTTCCTAGTATTCATATAATTTATGTAATTTTAACAAAATACAGAGTTGCTAACTTTCCGAGAAAAAAATTACTAAAATTTTTATAAATTCATTATGACCATTTTATTTAACCGATTTTAATCAAATTTTCATAAAAGTTTCTTCTAGTGCCTAAATAAATTATGCAATTTTTACAAAATACAGTGTTGCCAACTTATCGAGAAAAAAATCACAGAATTTTTTAAAAATTTATTGTGGCTACATTATTTATTCAATTTTGGTCAAATTTTCAGAAAAGTTTCTCCTAGTGCCCACATAAATTATAATATTATTAAAATACTGTGTTGCCAACTTTCCGAGAAATGTCAATGTGGTCTATATATGGGTTTACCCATATACTTCTAATCTTGTTTATATTGCCGTCAGAGATGACAAATTAAACACATTTGACCGTGTTTCTCTGGTCGAATATGCAGTTTCTGACAAATCTGACGATGCATATTACATTTCTTGCATTTCTTCACACATTTTCAATGATCAAATTAAAATTCAAGCGAAAATAAACAATGCAATTATCAATTAACTTAACTTGACGTAATAGTTTTGTAATATGGCCGTCGAAGATGTCAGATTAAATACACTTGACTTTGTAGTTATATTTGGGACTGCCATCAGTATAAACTAACTGTTGTACAATAATGTCATTATTGCACCTTGTAACATAATGATCTCTTTCTCCATAGGCAATATGATAACATAATATTAATATTATAATACGCTTGAAGAAAAATATTATTAATAATAAAAAATAAAAATAAACACACGACTCTTGGTTTTTTGTTTCAAAATTATTATTTTATTTATACAATGTACATTTCGGGTTGTTATATATTTATATTTATAATTATATATAATTATATATAGTCAAAAATATATAATTTTTTGTATTATATTTCGTCACCTGATGATGGCTTAACAACCCGAAATGTACATTGTATAAATAAAATAATAATTTTGAAACAAAAATCCAAGAGTCGTGTGTTTATTTTTATTTTTAATTATGTTTCAACAAGTGCCTACAGCCGTGTCCTTCCAAATTATTAAAAAATATTATTATTATTATCGTTAAAAAATTTTGAAATATATTTCGGAACTCATAATTTAAAGATTATATATGGAAAATTTTGTATTATTTCGCGAATTATATAAACATATAAATTTTGTGGTGTACCGCAAACTGTAATTTAATTATTTTATATTAAAATAAACGGAAGAGGTTTTTTAAAAAAACCATATTATTAATACATTAAACATATACAAAAAAAAAATTGAACATCGTTGAGTGGAATTTCAAGTCAGGTACAGAAACTTGTAACGAATGTAATTAGTTTATTCTTTTATGTATGAGAAGACGAAAATTTTTGTAGTGCCATCGATGGGGGGCCATGTTCAAATAATATATAAAAGTAAAATAAAAATGTGTGGGTGTTTCTGACGTTAGGTCTGTAGTTATTTTTAAATCTATGCGCGACGCGCGTACATTAAATAAATTTTGCAAAAATATGCAAAATGTTGAGGTAAAAAAAAAAAAAAATGATACGTAAAACTATAAAATATCCGCGTTTTCTATCAATGTTTACTTATGAATTAGAAGCAAAAATAAATAAAATGATTGCGTATGTGGCCTAAAAACAATTTGTAAACAATACCAGCGATTACAGATTTCTGTAATATTTCTATTGAACAATATTGAATTGGGCAAATATGTAGATTATTTATATTTATATGTAACATTCTATACATTTTTCTATAGATGATTACAACACAGTGATTACACATTCATTGCTTATCGCTATCGTTATTAATTTAGTGTTAGTAATCACTATAGCGTTAAGGTGCATTCAGACTATCATACTTATCATATGACTTAGTGTATAAAAAAGGGGCACTTCAAATATTATTTGAAAAATGTTTTTTTCTTGGGGGTGTGTATTTCTACTTTAATTCTGAGAAAAAATTAAAATTATACATTGAATTCTAATAAAAAAAAAGTAATATTTATAAACAAAACATTTAAATAAATTAAACATTGAAAATACATTTATATTAATGAAGTTTCAAACTAATTGTTGCACTGAAAATAATAGATAGACATAATTTAAATAAATTTACTAAAATATTAGGTTTATAATTAATATTTTATATAAAACGGGACATTTTTATGTTCCGATGCATTCTGTGGGGACACTGGGACAGTATCCATAAAAACGGGACTGTCCCGGTCAAAACAGGACGGATGGCATCCCTAACTTAGTGGTGTTATGTTTTAGTTGTAATGCTATTGGTTTTAAATCATACTTACTAATTTATAGACAAAAAAGCGCGATTTTAATTACACCAGTTGTTATTGGTTTTGTTGCAGCCAAACGTTGTGATTATTCATGTCTTTTAACAAATTATTATTGTGTTTTCACAAGATAGTGGACAGTTTCAGTATCAATAGAATTACGACAAAAACATAACACTAATTTCCAAGATAAGTATGGTTGTGCGCAGGTCAAAAATTTAATAAACTACATTTTTATTATTATTAAATAATATATTCATTATAGGTTCGTTTCTTGATAGGTAATGTTATTTTATTACCCACACCCGCGAGTCACTGCTCAACAATTGATTAATAAAATTTTTATAAGTTCATTACGCAATAGTTTGTATTTAATCAACAAATTGTCAAAGCGAAAGCTACATTTCTAGTTGTAGAAAAAGTATAGTATATTCTATATTCGCATATAATGATTATTGAAAGTTAAAATTTGAAATTGAAACTACAAATTTAAAATTAAATGAATCTGGCATCATTTAATTTAGCTAAAACTGAATTTAAAAATATCCAAATACTTGGTGTAAATTATTTAAATTTTTTTACTACTTGCAGATAATTTTGTATATTAATCATTATGAAAGAAATTAATATTTCTTTTATTTTTAGGTTTTATTGCTAACATATAATTTAGGCTACTTTTCGGAAAAAAATTAACTATAATAATTATTTTTATTTACAACATAAACCAGTTAATCAACAAATAATAAATTAAAGAACTATTAGAAAATAATTTAAATATTTTTATAATTTTTCTTTTATATATTAAGTTATTTCTGTTTTATATTAATTTAACAATACAAAAAAAATACTTTGTTTTGATTCTTTCTTGCAAGTTCCCTCGCAACCATTTTGATTATTTATTTTTGTGTATACGATAAAATAATTGAAATAAAGAATTAATTACGATTAATTTACGAAAATAAAAAATTAATCACAAAATAGATATTCAGATAATTCTCTGCCTAATTGAAACTTTCCATTTCTCTTTAATTACTGTATATAGCCTGTAGTCATAACAATTGCACGTGATAATACGATAAAAAATCATTATTATGTATGTCACATTATAATTATCTTTTTATTTAAGAAAATCAACGCAATCTTGTTAAACATATTCACATGATCTTCCAATTTTTTTGCCGAAGAGCAAATACTATAGTTAAATTATGTCATATTTGTCTTGAATGTTTGAATGTTGATAAGTGCAAAGTTTTAGTTTTTGAGAAGGGTGACTTGACGACTGAATATAATGTATTTATTGATACGGTGCACGTTTAGAGCAGGTAGATGAATTTGTGTATTTGGGTAGTTTGCTGTCTAGAGATGGCCGTTTTGATAGTGAAATTGAAAGGAGAGTAAATGCTGGTTGTAAGGTGCTTTGGGTGCTTTGGGAACTTTTGTTAGGAATGTAAATGTTTACAAAGAAGCTCCCCCGTTTGAGTATATACAATGCTGTTTCGGTGCCTACGTTGATGTATAGAGTAGTGAATGTTGGGTTTGGTTGCAAAAGCATAAACGGAAAATGACTGCTGTGGAAATGAGATTTTTACGTGGTGTATGTGGTGTAAATAAGAGATATCGGGTACAAAATAGATTAGTGTATAATGAGTGTGAAATTGAAAAAAAATGTTGTAGCAAAAGTTGGTGTTGGTCAGTTAAGATGGTTCGGTCATGTTGAGCGAATGTCTAATGAACGTTTGGTAAAAAAGATTTAAATGATTTTGATGTATACGTTTGCGTGGACGTCCGATGAGTAGTTGGAGTGGTAGATGATTGAGAGAGTGTTTTGCGTGAGCGAAAGTTTCCTAGTAGTAGGAATAAAAGAGCATGTATGAGAGGAGGAATTATGAATGTGGATGAAATTGCGAAAGTTGCTTGTGCTGGATAGGAATGTTTGGAGGCGACTGATTTCGGGATGATGAAAAGAGTTTGTGCCACACCCTTTTGGGTACATGGCGTGATTGTGTATGTATGTATGTATGTATATTTGTCTTGTTATGAAAGCAATCTCCAAACGAGACGTTAAAAAAATAAACATGACTTTTTACACTGTAGAATCTATTGTACCTTTGTTCATATTATCTGTGACAAGTTATACAAGATATTTTCAAATTCACGTGATTGTATAATAATTATTTTTAACATGCAAAGCTAATAATATTTTTTTCTGGTATGAGAGTACGAACAATTAGCACAATTTAGTGACAATTTTTTTCGCAAATCTTTGGAAAATTACACGTTGCCGTATCGAGACAAGTTATCGTTTTTATAATTTCTTTGAAATTTTTGATTGAAAATTTTCGGAAATATCTATAAAAAGAAATTGAAATTCTTGAAAAATAAACAAAATCTAATAATTGATTATCAATTACGAGGAAAATTAAAAATATTTTTAATTAGAAAAACATTGTATTGTCAGTTAAGATGGTTCGGACATGTTGAGCGAATGTCTAATGAACGTTTGGTTAAAAAGATTTATTTCAATGATTTTGATGGTATACGTTTGCAGGTGGACGTCCGATGAGTAGTTGGAATGGTATGATTGAGAGAGTGGCTTGCGTGAGCGAAAGTTTCCAAGTAGTAGGAATAAAAGAGCATATATGCCAGAAGGAATTATGAATGTGAATGAAGCGAAAGTTGCTTGTGCTGGATAGGAAAGTTTGGAGGCGACTGATTTCGGGATGATGAAAAGAGTTTGTGCCACATCCTTTTGGGTACATGGCGTGATTGTGTATGTATGTATGAATTTAACTGAAACAAAAATTTCGTTATTTTGATAGTTAAGATTTATTTGAATGATTTTGATAACGTGTCATTGCTAAAAACAATAACAAACCTGATAGGGAATTTAATAACATTATAATTAATATAGTTGGAGTGGTATATGCTTGAAAGTGTTTTGCGTGCGTGCGTGAGCAAAAGTTTCCAAGTAGTAGAAATAAAAGAGCATGTATGAGAGGAATTATGAATGTGGATGAAGCGAAAGTTGCTTGTTTGGATAGGAATGTTTGGAGGAGACTAACTACGGGATGATGAAAAGAGTTTGTGCCACACTCATTTAGTATATGGCGTGATTGTTTATGCATGTATGTATAATTAATATATTATTTAATAATTATTTAAATAAATAAATAAATAAAATTAATATACCACGTTTTAAAAATGAACTAAAAATAATAAAATAATTTTTCCTAGTCTCATACAGATTTATAACTCCATATAGATTGTCCTGAAAATTTGTGATTGTGAATTTTTAATAGCTATGATAATACAACAGCTACTCCCTACACTCCTTACTATTATCTATTGCATATATAATCTTAATAATAATAATCTTATTATCTATTCAATAGTATTATCTAATTATTGCATGTGCTCCTTATTTTTGGTTTTAAATCTTACAAATATTATGTCATAGCTATTAAAAATTCACAATCACAAATTTTCAGGATGGGGCTACACTGTTCAAAATAGTAGGGTAAAAGAGTAAAATTTTTCGAGGGTAATTGAACTTGTAGCCTTATTAGAGCAAAAAATTGCCCTGCCTTTGCGTATTTTAAAATATTTGACTTTTTACCTTCATGGAAAGGCAACAAATACGAAAAATAAGGGTAAATAACTGTTCACTCATTTTGTTTTTGAGTAAAACATTAAAATTTACCTTTGTTTGATTTTTTTTTAAATTTTCTTGTTACTGCGCATGGTCCAACATGCGTGTGGTACACAAAAAAAATTAATTTAATTGCCTTAAAAAAAGTATATATTTTTTACCCTTTTCTGGGATAATAAAGTGCTCTCTTTGAATTTACCTATTTAGGGTATTCATATATACCCTTTTTAGGGAACGGACTTATAAGGGTATTTTTTTTCGAACAGTGTAGGAGAAATTATTTTCTACTTTTTAGTCCGTTTAAAAAACGTGGTATATTAAAATTATTGCGGAAAAGAAAAGTCTTTCAAGTACATATTTCTATTATCAAATTATATTATACTTCTTCATAATTTTTCTCCCTTATATACTTCAACAACGTTGAAGTATTTACATTATGAAATTATATTTATTCGTACAAAAATTATAAACTGTAGCATTTCTCAAGCTGACCTTTTCCACACCGAAACCGACCAATCGACACAATAAAATAATAGAAAAAAACGAACATTCTTGTTCAAATATCATTTAACATTTAACCTAGACTGAAAAATTCCGCCCACTCGAGTCTGAATAGATTTAAACTAACACATAGAAGTTCTACACACAGCCAAACACACCGATATTTTCCTATCGTGCATAAACTGCACAGAAACACACTAACGTTCCTGCTGTACCCCTCTCTCTCACTCTCCCCCTCCTACTCCTCAAGCCCCCTCATGCCTTAGCCTACCAACCAATTGACGTCACACTTGCGTCATCACATTTTCAATCCAATCCACAAAGTGCGGGGTACGCGGTAAGCGGGGATTGCGCCTGGCCGCGCGGTCAACTTTAGCAGAAAAATAATAGAACTAAAAAATCAAAAAAAAAAAAGAAATGCTTATACTAAATGGAAAATATATAGTACAACACACATGGTAGTAAAAAATACTGTGTTTATCTGTCTCACTGTCATGGTCATACTTGAAAGAATCATTTTTGGTTGTGGTTTTTTTTAATATATAAATTAGATTTAATGTGTTTGTTATCGAATTTATTTGTTCATTAATAGATGAAAAATGCGTCTAATTATTGTCCGAATGTCATATTATTTTTGATAGCTTATTATTGTTGGATTCGAGTTTTTATCTAATCACATGTTTAATGACGAAAATAAAAATATAATATATTTCTATTTTGTTCATCTTTTTCCGTATATACTCGTAGATAGTATTTAATGAGTTTCATAAAGATAATTTGTTTATAATGTTTAAAGTTTTGTCGTTTTCCGTGTTAAATAAACTATATAAGTTTGTATTTTTATATTAGAAATTTGAAAAAATACGTAATTTAGAATTTACCTATAAAAATTTAAAAACACAAGAATTGTCATTTTATACATACATACATACATACACAATCACGCCATGTACCCAAAAGGGTGTGGCACAAACTCTTTTCATCATCCCGAAATTAGTCTCCTCCAAACATTCCTATCCAAACAAGCAACTATCGCTTCATCCACATTCGTAATTCCTCCTCTCATACATGCTCTTTTATTCCTACTACTTGGAAACTTCCGCTGCACGCAAGCCACTCTCTCAATCATAACACTCCAACTACTCATCGGACGTCCACGCAAACGTATACATCAAAATCAGGTAATATAGCGCTGAAAAACCTGGAAAACTCAGGGAATTTTGAAATCTGAAAAGTTCAACTCAACTCAATTCTGTAAAGTCGATTTTTACCGTGGTCGATCTATCCTCATTGCAAACATTTTACCTTCTACGTTGAGTTCGTTGACACGTCGATTACTAATAAATATTAATACAAAATTATAACCTAAAGCCGTTTTATTTTAATTTAAGATCTATTAGCCGAAAATAATATTTTACATTCTTTCAATTACCTACTCGTAATCCGATCTAAAGACATTTTAATAGATTTTTTTTTGTATTTTGCGTTCTGTCGTTTTATATTGTCATTTTTTTTTTAAAAGGTTGTAATTTAATCTAGTTTGGATTTAGTAAACGATATGACAGTGTATGCTGAAAAGAAATTGTTTGTTTTCGCTCGAAATTTATTTATGCGGATATGAAAAACGGGCGAGAAAAAATTTTAGCAATTTTTTACCTCAAAATGTGAATTTCAAGATTTAATGTTGATTATATTCGGGATTTATCGAGCGGAAAGTAAATCTATTTTTTTGCTGTTATTAATTCAATTAAATTGTTCAGAAAACTGTGCATTGTCAAATGTCTTCATTTTTTAACTTCTGTTTTTAACAAATATATTATAAAATAAAAACTGCTTTAGGTTTAGGTTAAAACTGATGCAAATGACATTTACAGTAAATAACAGAACATAGAAATAAGTTACTAAACGTAACAAATAAGTACCTAGATCATAGAAATTTTAATGAAATAAAATTTGGACATTAATTAAAAATTTATAAAAATTACGTATTTTGTTACCTAGTAACTTGTTTCTGTTAGTTACTGTAAATATTATTTGTATCAGTTTTCCTGATGATGACGGACGTTTGAGTTCGTCGAAACGTCGATTATTAATAAGTATTAATATAGAACTTAAACCTAAAGCCGTATTTTATATAAAAAGTTCTGAAAGATTTTTTACTATGTTAAAAATACAAAAAAAAAATACAAAAATTTTAATTTTCGCATTATTAAATGTTTGAGTAATGGGAATTTTTTTATCGTAATTTAACCTGTGCCATAATCTTTTGTGGTTCTCAAGAGTTTCTTGCATAGCCGCTTAAATAGGACACTCTATATATAATAGTATTCACAAGAAAAATGAGTCTTAGAACATTTTTCAAATTTCTCAAATATTTTATCTTAACAAAAATCGAAATGCCCAATTTAATCTCGAAATAAACTTATTTACGATAACCCTTATTAAAAATTTTGAAAACGAATTAGCTGGGAGATAAATATGAGAATGAGCTTTAAAAGAACGCAGGGAAAAAATTATTTATAATTGAATCATGAATCAGATTCATTATCGAAATCAATCTTAATTATGGTTCTTCGTTTTCATTCATTCTAATCTCAATTCGTTTTTCATTTGAAATGGTTTTTTTTTTCTTCGTTTAATTTTCCAATAATGATCATAGATAACTATGATTTTTTTTTGTCTGTAAAAAAAATAATCAAAGGAATAAATATTTTGAATGATATACACACTGGCATTTTATTCATATTTATTCACACATTTTGCTTTTCCTACTCGTAAAAGTATAAATTAAATCTTATATGAATGAAAAAAAAAAAAATAATACGCTTTAAAAGTTCTACAGACAAATGGTCTTTTTTTAACAGTGTTGTAGAACTTGTAATGAGCCCCGTTGCCGGAACGTAAAGTATAGATTTCAACAACCTAATAAAACAAGAT
Organism: Clivina fossor; assembly: GCA_963966155.1. Classification (NCBI taxonomy): domain Eukaryota; kingdom Metazoa; phylum Arthropoda; class Insecta; order Coleoptera; family Carabidae; genus Clivina; species Clivina fossor. The sequence goes on from OZ014560.1 coordinate 2,744,179, forward strand.
TAGAAGCATATCGGTAAACCCATATATAGACCACTTTGACATTATCACATAAATGATAAGAAATAGGAATAAAAAAAAATTTCATCGAAAGTTGGCAACATTGTATTTTGCTAATATATATTATAGGCACTAAGGTTATCTTCTGTAAAAATTTCATTAAAATTGGATAAATAATGCGGATATAACAAATTTTTAGAAAATTATTAATTTTTTTTCGGAAAGTTGGCAACATCGTATTTTAATAAAATTATAATTTATGTGGGCACTAGGAGAAACTTTTCTGAAAATTTGATCAAAATCGGACAAATAATGTAGCCACAATGAATTTTTAAAAACTTTAGTAATTTTTTTCTCGAAAAGTTGGCATCTCTAGAAAAAATCAAAACCACATGACCATCTTGGGCACTAGACAAATTTATCCTGAAAATTTCATTAAAATCGGTTGAACCGTTTAGGAGGAGTTGCGGCCACAAAATTTTGACTTAAGGACCGAGAGAGCGAGCTGACGACGCACAGCCATACAGTCACATAAACTAAGTTCAGATTCGTCATCTAGATGCTATATGAAGGATTTCTATACATTAATTTTTTTTTGTAAATGTTACAAACACCGTAACAAACGCTATACCACTTTTTCCTTGCAGTCAAAGTGGTAAAAACTGCATTTTTTAAATGAAAAATTTTAAAATTCATAACTTAATGGAATATAATTTGGAGCTGTTCCATAAAATTCGGGACATGTAATCATCAGTCAAGAAATACTACACTGCAAAAAATATATCTTAAATTTCTGTAATTTTACGCAGGTATTAAAAGTAAAAATAACAAACATTTTGTAATTTTACTGTGATAACTTACGTAATATTACATTTTTTTTAATGAAAAATTACATTCACAAATTACTTAAATTCTTTATAGTTTTTATAATTTAAGCGTATTAAACTATATTTTTTTCTGTTTTAAAAACGGAATAAAATTTTGATTCATATATTTAATGAGTATATAAAAAAGTAAGCTTGAAGTGAATAAACTTTTATTATATAGAAATCAAATTATTACAGATTATAATAGAAGTTATTAAACTTTTGTCGTGAACTTTTATAAACTTGAACTTGTAAGTAAAAAGTTGGTCGAAAACAAGAAAAAGAAAATATAATTCATTATATTTTTTTGTTTGAGATGTGTTTTGTTGCGAAATTTAAACCAGTTTAAGTGGAAAATTTTCTTATTTTACAATTAATTTGTTTTTTTATAAGTGTGGATTAACACAAGAAGTATTTAAATTATACTTTTTTTTTTTAATGATCGCAAGATCGAAACGCGTTGTTAATTAAAAAATAAAGAAACTGCCAATAGGAAAGTTATAAAACAACACCGACTTTATTTGTATTAATCATTTTAAATATTTTTATTTATTATGTGTATCATTGATATACATTATAAATAAAAATATTTATTATGTAAACAATAAAATATTGGTGATCAAAAAATATTTTTTCAGGTTTTTACGGGTTTTTAATAAAATCACATGACTTTTTCAACGCTTCAATTTTCTCTGACTTTTCCAGGTTTTCCATGTGCGCAGCAAATCTGCTTCAGTAAAAATGTGTTTTATAAAAACGGCTGCTAGTGCAAAATTGTAATTTTAAAATAATCCGTAGTTTATATAATCTTTAAACTGCATTAAATGATGTATTTACAACATAAAGCAGACTCTTACAAAAATACATACATACATACATACATACACAATCACGCCATGTACCCAAAAGGGTGTGGCACAAACTCTTTTCATCATCCCGAAAACATTCCTATCCCAAACAAACAACTTTTGCTTCATCCATCATTCATAATTCCTCTCTCATCGCATGCTCTTTTATTCCGATTACTTGAAAAATTTCGCTCACGCAAAACACTCTCAATCATACCACTCCAACTACTCATCGGACGTCCACGCACACGTATACCATCAAAATCATTCAAATAAATCTTCTTAACCAAACGCTCAACATGTTCGAACCATCTTAACTGACTAACACCAACTTTTGCTACAACATTTTTTTCAATTTCACCCTCATCATACACTAATCTATTTCTTACCCGATCTCTCCTATTTACACCACATACCCCATGTAAAAATCTCATTTCTACAGCAGTCATTTTCCATTTTTACTTTTGCAACCAAACCCAACATTCACTACCATACATCAACGTAGGCACCAAAACTGCATTATATAAACTCAAACGGGCTTTCTTGGAAACATTTACATTTCTAACAAAAGTTCCCAAAGCACCCAAAGTACCTTACAACCAGCATTTACTCTCCTTTCCATTTCCCGATCAAAACGGCCATCTCTAGACAACAAACTACCTAAATACACAAATTCATCTACCTGCTCTAAACGTGCACCGTATCAATATATATATATATATATATATATTTATATATATTACATTCAGTCGTCAAGTCACCCTTCTCAAAAACTAAAACTTTGCACTTATCAATATTCAACACAAGATTCATAACTTTATCAACAAGATTAATTCAATCAATCATCCTTCTCAGTTGCTCTTACAAAAATGAAATAACAAAAAAAAGTAATGTTGCTAAGTTTTAACAACGTTGCTAAGAACATTAGCCAATAATATTAGCTAACACTAAATCGAAAATCAAAATGACAGCTGTTATATTTGTTCCTATTGGTTAGAGTTGTTAGCAACGTTGCTAAAACTTAACAACTTTGTTAGAGAATCAGGCCGAATACCTATGTTAAATAGCTCAACTATTCCATATTACAGTATTCTTAAACTTTAATTAAAATACAAAAAAAAAACAAAAATAATTCAACTAAGCAACGAGAAATAATTTCCGATTTAAATATCTCAAGTCGCGTTTACGTTTGAAAGAGAGAAAGAAAGAAAGAGAGAGAGAGAGAGAGAGAGAGAGAGAAAGAATATTCTATAGGTTATGTTTTCGAGTGGTACTTACCGGAACTCATGAAGTACGGTATCCGAAATCGTCCAGACAGCACTCGATCGCGTAACGCCTGCAGCGAACAGCCATCGAAGGGCAAAGCACCGCACACCAGAACATACAGTACGACGCCCAGACTCTGCAATCAAATATAAATCATCCGATATGTAATGCCGCTCTGGCCACCCTCGGAAAATACCTATTTTACGTATTTCTGAATGTTATAAATTTTTCATGCTTAGCAGCGTTATAACGCCCGTTATATTGGTTGTACTGTAAATATTTTAAATTCAATATTTTTTGGATTTTTTTTTGCTTGGCGATGTTTCGATATACTCTACGTAAAGTATATAGAAACGTAGATTATTCAATAAAATATGCACGGAACTTAATCCTAAAGCTCTTTTATTTTAATAATATTAATATATTATCTCAAAAGATGGTTCGGACATGTTGAGCGAATGCGTCTAATGAACGTTTGCTGTTAAAAAAATTTATTTGAATGATTCTGATGGTATACGTTTGCCCAGTGGACGTCCGATGAGTAGTTGGAGTGGTATGATTGAGAGGGTGGCTTGCGTGAGCGAAAGTTTCCAAGTAGTAGGAATAAAAAAGCATGTATGAAAGGAATTATGAATGTGGATGAAGCGAAAGTTGCTTGTTTGGATAGGAATGTTTGGAGGCGACTGATTTCGGGATGATAAAAAGAGTTTGTGTCACACCCTTTTTGGGTACATGGCGTGATTGTATATGTATGTATGTATATATGTAAATATTTTAAATTCAGCAGTTACTTCTAACGCTAAAATTATTTACCTCAAAATATTGAGCCATCATTCATTATTGTAAACTATTAATTATTCAATTCATGTAAGATAAAGTGGAAATCTGGCTCCATTATAACGTTCAGAATGTAATTACAATTAAAACGGCACTTCAAATGTGAAACACAGTAGAAAAATAGTAATAAAATGTTTTGTAATGTTCAGTTATTATTCAAATAAATTTATATTCTGAAAAGTTTTTCATATCTAAATTTAGAGATAGATTGCCTAAATCGTAACTTTTTTGATCTAATACTGTTTATATGAAATTTTCGTACAAATTGCCCCTTCCCCAATAAAATTACAGTTTGAAAACAGTACTATTGTTTCAAGGTAATGACCGTTTTGCTTTTTTTTTTTGCTTCTCCAAGACGAAATCCTTGGCCCCCCAAGATAAAATCCTGGTTGCGCCACTGACAGAACTTAATTCTAAAGCTCTTTTATTTTAATAATATTAATATATTATCTCAAAAAAAATCTAATAAATATATGACTGCGTCATTTTAAAATTTTACTTTATCAGTTCAAATATGTACAATGCAATAAAATAATAAAAATAACTTCATTATTTTAATTAGTTAGTTTAATAAATTTTTATTTATTTCAGGCATTTTTTTGTCTGTCTGATAATGAAATTATCACAATTAAAATTAATCTTTCATTAAAATAATAGTGAAATTAATAGAAAAATACAAGAGCGAGAAAGAAATAAAAACCATAAAAATCTAATGTTTACATTATAAAAATAAACATCTTAATGTTTTAATAAACATTTTTCGCTAATTAATATTTTTTTAATTAAGTGAATGTTGCGCGTTTTTTTTTTTTTGTTGTTTTCATTAAAGAAAATAAGAATCTAAATTTAGATAACGGGTGCTATTAATATGCCATTTATTGATTCATAAATAAGTTATTTTCGGAAAAAATGTTATATTAATAGGTTTCGGGTTCCATGAGCTACACCAATATTTTTGAATATACATCAAATATATGACGTTCAAATAACGATTTAATTTGTACAGGGTGAATCAATACTACATCATGATTTTTTTTGATTTGACGCTTTTCTGCTTTTATGAAAATTGTGCAAAATATTATTTAATTTATGTTTCGTTTCGTAATGAATAATTAATTAAATTAAATAGGGAAGTTTAGCGTGATTGAAGTTGCGTGTAAAATTATTTTTTCTCAAATATATATATATATATATATATATATATATATATATATATATATATATATATATATATATACATATAAAATAATAACAAAAATTGTCATTAAAATGTTTGATAATTGTTTCATTTATTTGCTATTAACAATTTTTGTAAGGACATTACTGACGTCACAAGCCTATGATCAGTTAAGATGGTTCGGACATGTTGAGCGAATGTCTAATGAATGTCTAAAAAGATTTATTTGAATGATTTTGATGGTATACGTTTGCAGGTGGACGTCCGATGAGTAGTTGGAGTGGTAGATGATTGAGAGAGTGGCTTGCGTGAGCGAAAGTTTTCAAGTAGTAGAATTAAAAAAGCATGTATGAGAGGAGGATTTATGAATGTGCATGAAGCGAAAGTTGCTTGTTTGGATAGGAATGTTTGGAGGCGACTGATTACGGAATGATAAAAAGAGTTTGTGCCACACCCTGTTGGGTACATGGCGTGATTGTGTATGTATGTATGTATAAAAATTAATATTTCTAATATTATTAATTAATTAATTAATTAATATTGCATTATCATCCAGTTCTAAGCTGTGTTTAAAGTCTCAAGTCTATCTCATCGGGAAGTTAGGTTTAAAATCGATTTCAAAATTTGTACCGAACCACAGATCTAACAATCTGTGACCGAACAAACAAGAATGCAAGTTAATAAAAATGTGTTAAAATAGTAAATTTACGATAGTAAATAAACACATATATTTGAAATTTACAACCTAACTTCACATTTGTGAGCAAAAGTGTAAAAGCCAAGCATTTTCCATTTCATCTGTAAGTAATAGCGCAGGAGAACGCCAAATATGTTGTCTAGACAGCGTATACAGGGCTGGGGGAGGCTAGTCTAGACACTGTCAAGCCTCCGTCGTATGCGGTCGCGTTCATAAACTATAAAGTCCGATGATGGGGTATGAGAGAGACTTACCCAGATGTCTATTTCCGGGCCGGTGTACCGTTTACCTTCGAAGACTTCCGGTGCGGCATATGGCGGCGAACCGCACCACGTTGACAATTGGCCGCCAGCGGTGTAATAATTCGAGAAACCAAAGTCGGCGATTTTGATGTTGGCATTCGAGTCGAGGAGTAGATTTTCAGCCTGGAAAAGATAAACGAAAGTAATTATTGTTAATTTATTGTGTATTTTAACGTCTTTTTTTTACAGACTGTAATATCACATATGATAAGGGAAGTACCAAATGTGACATCGAGATGTATACAGGGTGATTTAGGACGTTGGGGAAAAACTACACCGGATGATTCCTAAGAGTAATCTAAATAAGAAACTTCAAATGAAGATATGTCCGAAAATGCTTTCTAACGGAACTGTAGCCGTTAGAAGTTTATTACATGTAACATCAATCGCGTTAGCCTTATTTATTATATCAGCAAAAAAAAATCTATCTGTCACAATAATTTTTTCTAACATCAACATTAAATTAATTATGGATGAGTTCACAGTACATGAGTATGCTGATATAATTTTTATTTATGGATTTTGTGATGGAAATGCATTACAAGCATCAAGAGAATACCAGCGCCGATTTCCAAGCAGACGGCCACAGAATCACTTACTTTGAGTTTAATTAGTACCTTAATTATTGTTTTTTTCCTGATTTAATAAATATGGCTAACGCGATTGATGTTACAAGTAATAAACTTCTAACGGCTACAGTTCCGTTAGAAAGCATTTTCGGACATATGTTTATTTGAAGTTTCTTATTTAGATTACTCATAGGAATCATCCGGTGTAGTTTTTCCCCGACGGCGACGTCATAAATTACCCTGTATACAGATAAGCACGAATTTGGATTATAGTAACACGAATCAACTGTTTTTAGCGTGATGTTCATCTGTCGGTCAGTGGACATGTGTAGAGCAAATTTGGCTGAATAGAATTGTTATAAAATTTCATATTTAAGCTTCGGAGTTGTATATCTCAATTTGATTAACTTTTGGTTTTAGATCTGCGAACTGGGAAGTTACTTTTATGTATTTTACGAATAATTCGGAACAGAGAGATAATATTTTGAAAAAATTATTTAACAAAAGTTGCTAAACAAATTAAAACTACCAACTTTAGTTGGAACATTTTTCGATACTGTTACAAATATTTTTTATAATTTTTCATAATTTTATACATACATACATACACAATCACGCCATGTACCCAAAAGGGTGTGGCACAAACTCTTTTCATCATCCCGAAATCAGTCGCCTCCAAACATTCCTATCCAAACAAGCAACTTTCGCTTCATTCACATTCATAATTCCTCTCATACATGCTCTTTTATTCCTACTACTTGGAAACTTTCGCTCACGCAAAACACTCTCAATCATAGCACTCCAACTACTTATCGGACGTCCACGCAAACGTATACCATCAAAATCATTCAAATAAATCTTTTTAACAGCAAACGTTCATTAGACGCATTCGCTCAACATGTCCAAACCATCTTAACTGACTAACACCAACTTTTGCTACATCATTTTTTCATGATATACATAATTCTGTAAATAGGTGGTATATTTATGTCAAAACAGTTTTGTTTCTAGTTAGCATGACTACAATAGTTGTTATACAAATATTTTCCATAAATTTATTTAATACGATGATGGTCGATTCTGTGGTGTCCACAGCAGACTTTTTTGGTGATAAATCACCTTAAAATATAATTTCTGGATTGAGTGTAAATAAAATCTTCAAAAAATACTAGAAATTTTGCGGATTATTCAGTATTCCTGCGTCATTCATAACATTTTATCCAATTTACAGTTATATAAACCTATAAAAATAAAAATTACATAAGTTTGTTTCTACCAATTATGAAACAAACTAATACCACATTGTTTATACCTACACTGTAATTTTTTTTACGTAATTTTACTATAAAAAGCCAAGGGTAATAAAGGGTTGTCCTATTGTGTAATACATAAAATGTAATATTAACGAATATTATCTGTAATATTACTTACATTATTCTGTAAAAATGCTATTATAATATAATTATAATTATAAATTTAGTGCTACACAAGTAATATAAAAAAAAAACAACATAATATTAACTGTTGCAGCACAAATTTACATAAACTTTCGTGAAAATATACAAAAAAATATGTAAATCTGCCATTTTATTTTATGTACTACTATTTTAATTCCATAATAGTTTTATGAAATTTGCAGAATAAATGTAGTAAATTACAGAGAAAATTATATGATTTTACTATAAAAAAATATCTAAATTCACAGACGTTTTTTTTTTATTTGAAAGTAGTTTGGAACAAACCTTACATTCACTTTTACAAAACATTGCTTTAGAATAATTAAACAAAAACAATTTCTACCATTTTTCTCTTTCAGTACCAACAACAATTACACCTCGAACAAAACAAATCATTTATTTATTTTCCAGTGCTTTTAATATCGTTTCCTAAATAACTTTTCAATTCCTAAGTGTTTTCAATTTCATTTCGCTTACATATCTATTATTCATTAATTTGCGTGCTATAGTATATTTCTCTATTGTCTCTGTATAAAGCGCCATTGTACAAAGCATATTTATTTTTCCTTGTATAGAACGCGAAGTTCATTTACCTACCAATATTGATTACAGTTTTATCCAACATATAACATCAAGCAGCTTTTTATGCATACACATTAGTATCAGATACTGTTTTATTTTTTATTTTTTTTATTCTGAGTGCTGTACAGAAATATCATGTATCATAATATAAAAAAATATAGTAATTTGTAAGCTAATGGTAGAATGAATTAAAGTAATTTTTAAAAGGTAAGTCTAGCCGAAGAAATACTAATAATAAACTTAATAAAAATTATGTGATTTGAGGGAGATTCTCCTCCTCTGAATGACTAAAAAGTACGCAAAGTTTGGAATTTTTTTATTCGCAAATGAAAAAACGTAGAAGGAAACGGTTTGGGGATTTGAAAAAATTTGATTTTGGTTTTTATTTTCAAAAATTGTCGTTTCATAAAAAGCAAAATGACGCCCGTGATTCACTGTTTTTGTCGGCCATGTCAGCGCGAAATCGGTAAACTGCGTGCATTGCAGCGTCTCTGGATTTATCTGTAACAAAAAATGAACAACAATGCCAAAAAGTAAACTAAATTTACTGGAGTATAGACCTAAGAACGTGGAAATAACTTAAAATTTGACGATGTGGTACGATCTCAAACTTTGAGGTCGACTTTTAGGCCTTTTTTTTCCACTTCAGGGCCTTACAAAAAATAGTTAAAACAAACAATTTGAAAATTTTATAGGTCTATACTCCAGTAAATTTAGTTTACTTTTTGGCATTGTTGTTCATTTTTTGTTACAGATAAATCCAAAGACGCTGCAATTCACGCAGTTTACCAATTCAGCGCTGACACGAAAACAGTGAATCACGGGCGCCATTTTGCTTTTTATAAAACGACAATTTTTGAAAATAAAGACCAAAATAAAAAATTTTCAAATCCCCAAACCGTTTCCTTCTATGTTTTTTCATTTGCGAATAATAAAATTTACAAACTTTGCGTACTTTTTAGTCATTTAGATGAGAACCTCCCCTTAATACATATACAAATATATTATTATGACTAATGCGTTATATGAAATATTCGTTCTAGAAGAATCATAATAAAACGTTTGTTAAGTTTTTCAACTAAGCTAGGACAGTCAACCATATTATGCGGAATGTGGATGAAGCTAAAGTTGCTTGTTTGGATAGAGATGTTTGGAGGAAACTGATTTCGGGATAATGGAAAGAGTTTGTACCACACCATTTTGGATACATGGCGTAATTGTGTATGTACAATATAACTATACTAGTTTTAATACATCTCTGATACAAGAATTTCAAAATAGTTACAAGAAATAAAATTTGCATTTTATTCAAAATGAATTATTTCCATAAACTTAACCCTTTCAGGCCTAGAAGTATTTCTATGGAACCACAAATTAAAAAAAAAATTTTCATGTAATTTTATATTTTCTACGAATGTAATTTTTTTTTCATAAAAAATATAATATTACGTAAATTATCGCCGTGAAAATATAAAATGTTATTTTTCTGTTAAAAGCTATGTAAATTAATATATATTTAAGTTACATTTTTACAGTGGTTACTATTATTCAGAAAAATATATTCCTTTTCGAAAGGGTCATAGCTATATTTTTAAAAATAAAACATCTCTTGCATACCAAATAATGTTAAAAAAAATAGATTAAAAAAAAATCAAATAAAAGTTTAATATCGTCTGAAAAAGTTGATAGAGAAAAGCAGAAACGTGTACGACGGAAAATGGTGGCAGCAGCTTTAGTAACATCAATATAATATACCTATATCAAGGAGCCTGTCGTTCTAAGATTCTCGACATTTTTAATATGCGCGCTTGTAATCACTCCTTATCATTTCGAACTGTTGCTATTTGTAACAGAAAAATATCTATTCGATTTTTTTCAATTTGATATTTAAATTATGAAAAGCCTGAAATATTATTAAGCATGTATAACTCGTTCATTTTTTATCTATTTTAGCTGTTCAACACACTAAAAAAAAATTTATGTAATTTTACCGACAAACCATCATGAGACAACTATGATGTCCAGTATTTCTAGGTATAATTAATTACTCAACTGCTGTAATTTTAACATAATTGTTTAAAAATACATAATATCAGAACTATTACAAACATTATATCGTGTGTTGACTTGGACCGTCGTACATATGGATTTAGCGTGTAAAATCAGACATGTGCGATTTCCTGCTTGCCAAATTTTTTTACAAAAAAAAATCTTATGATAAATGTTTTAGGGCAAACTTTTCTGCATGTAAATCAATTACTAACATTTTTTTTGGAACCTTCCTAACGTCAAGAATTAGGTCTAAAGTTGTTAAGAAATTGACTGGAAAATGGCAGTAGCCGTGAAATAGCATATAGCATTTGTTTTATTTTTGTTCCAATTTCACGGCTAATGCCATTTTCAGTCAATTTCTTGACAACTTTAGAGCTAATTCCTGACGTTGGGATGGTTCCAAAAAAAATTTTGTTGATTGATTTACATGTAAAAAAATGTTTCCTAAAACATTTATCCCAAAGTTTTTTTGTAAAATAATTTGGGAAGCAGGAAATCGCACATGTCTGATTTTACATGCTAAATCCCTATGTACGACGGTCCAAGTCAACACACGGTATAATAATAATATAATAATAATAAATAAATATTATTTCGTCGAAACGTCGTTTTTTATATAAATAATTAACAGAATTTTATCCCAAAACTGTTTTTATATGAATACAATGAGTTCTGAAAATTATTTTACTATATTAAATATAAAAAAATTAATGTTGAAACAACACACAAATACTACTATATGTTAAAAATTAAAATTGGATATATTAAAAATAAAACAACAACTTTGCAAAACACAAAATCTTATAATCAGATTATACGAAAATATGTGCTAATTCAGATGCTAAAATTGACAATATATGGATATTATTGCATCGAAAAATCATTTGCATATGTAAATAATCCCACGAGTAAATAGAATTTCATATCGTATTATCATCCAAATTATTACAAACATAAAAATTTCGAACAATAAATAATTTTTTTATTAATAATATTTAAAACAAGATTAGAAGTATATGGGTAAACCCATATATAGATCACTTTGACATTATCACATAAATGATAAGTAATAGGAATAAAAAAAAATTTCACCGAAAGTTGGCAACTTTGTATTTTCTAATATATTATATTATAGGCACTAAGGGTATCTTCTGTAAAAAATTCATTAAAATCGGATAAATAATGCGGGCATAACGAATTTTTAGAAAATTATTAATTTTTTTTTGGAAAGTTAGCAACACCGTATTTTAATAAAATTATAATTTATGTGGGCATTAGGAGAAATTTTTCTGAAATTTTGATCAAAATCGGATAAAAGATAAAAAATGCAGCAGTCAAAGTGGTAAAAACACACCTTAAAATATTAAGAGTATTTATAACATAGAACAAAAATAAAAAACGTTTCAAAACTTATTATATTAAACAATTTTTTATTATTATTAAATCGTTGACATTATTTTCAATTTACTTTATTTCTAAGCCATTTATCCAATAAATTTAATAGTTTAACAATTTCAGATTCTTTATTAATCCTTTCCAAATTAAAACCGATATTTGTTCACGTAATTTTTCAATTTCCAATCCCCCCCTCCCCCTACTTCCCCCCAAAAAAAGAGTACCGAATAAAAATCACAGCCGGGAGAATACAGCGTTAAAATGCACAATGGTAGCCCAAAGGCTTAAACGACAGACGCTGAACAAAGAACGACGCATAGGTACGAGAGAAACGGTGGCCGAGCGTCGCCGTCGCGACGTCCCAGAGATAAACGTTGCCCCCCAATGGTCGCCTACCAAACAGGGGTATACAAACATACCGTACATAACGGTTATAGAGGCAAATATATAGACCGTTTTCATAGTTACGATAACAAGTGAACAACTATTATATAGTTTTGCTATTAGAATATCTAGCATGCTTCGCTAATGGCCGCATAGTTCGAAATTTTGCACTGAAATATGCAGATTTTCGGCAATTGCTAACGGGGGGGTTATACAATATGCTAAGGATTTAAGTTAAGGTTTTTAAGTTAATTACATAAAACTCAACACAAGTATTTGTAAGCTTATGGTAGAATGAATTAAAGTAATTTTTAAAAGGTAAGTCTAGCCGAAGAAAAACTAATAATAAACTTATTAATTATGTGATTTGAAGGAGGTTCTCCTCCTCTGAATGACTAAAAAGTACGCAAAGTTTGGAAATTGTTTATTCGCAAATGAAAAAACATAGAAGGAAACGGTTTGGGGATTCGAAAAAATATTATTTTGGTCCTTATTTTCAAAAATTGTCGTTTCATAAAAAACAAAATGGCGCCCGTGATTCACTATTTTCGTCGGCCATGTCAGCGCGGAATCGGTAAACTGCGTGAATTGCAGCGTCTCTGGATTTATCTGGAACAAAAAATTAACAACAATGCCAAAAAGTAAACTAAATTTACTGGAGTATAGAGCTATAAAATTTACAAATTGTTTGTTTTAACTATTTTTTGTAAGGCCCTGAAGTGGAAAAAAAGGCCTAAAAGTCGACCTCAAAGTTTGAGATCGTACCACATCGTCAAATTTTAAGTTATTTCCACGTTCTTAGGTCTATACTCCAGTAAATTTAGTTTACTTTTTGGCATTGTTCATTTTTTGTTACAGATAAATCCAGAGACGCTGCAATACACGCAGTTTACCGATTCCGCGCTGACACGAAAACAGTGAATCACAAACGCCATTTTGTTTTTTTATGAAACGGCAATTTTTGAAAATAAAAACCAAAATAACATTTTTTTTAAATCCCCAAACCGTTTCCTCCTATATTTTTTCATTTGTGAATAAAAAATTTCCAAACTTTGAGTACTTTTTAGTCATTCAGAGGAGGAAAACCTCCCCTTAAGCAATGATTACTTTAACAGCTATCTGAAAAGTGAAACTATTGAACATACGAAAAATATATATCTACCTAAAAGTTTACTTTATAGATCGTCTAGATTAATATTTATACGTTATGGGGTGTTTATATTATATGGTGTTTTGAGTTATTGGTTTATTTGTTTTGTAAACATTCATTTTGTAGATTATAGTAAATGAAAACTCAACACAATATTATGGAATTCATTATTTTTAACTTTGGTAAAAAATTATACAATTTATTATTTTGTCGTTCGATATATTAATTTTATCGTAAATTTTCCCCATATTTTTTTGTGCCACATTTGTCTAATTTTGATGAAAATTTTATCATTTTTGTCGTGTAATACTTGTCGTTCAAAATATCAATATTGTTGTGCAATAATATATTCGCCATGTAAAATATGTTCTTAAGTATTTTTAAGTGTTAATTTATATTATCGTAAATTACGCAATACACACACACACACACACACACACACACACACACATAAAATAAATAGTAAAATTTTATAAACAAATGATATAAGGTTAAAATAATCAACATTTTTGTATACAATATACAATATAACAATATCTGTTATTGATAAAAATTAACTTATGTTAAAAAATGACTCACGAAATACTTGTAAGTCATAAAAATTAAAATATTATCTTAAAAATTAATATTTATATATAAAATATATACACAGAAAAATATTTATCTAATGATAACTTTTACTATAAATTTAATTCACTTATCATTTCATATATTTTTAGCTTCTTATATTTATACGTACTTAAATAGTAACTAACCTAAAAGAATATTTAACAAGTTAAAAGTATATGGGTAAACCCATATATGCCAACTTATCGAGAAAAAAAAAATCACAATTTTTTAAAAAAATTCATTGTGGCTACATTATTTATTCGATTTTGATCAAATTTTCAGGAAAGTTTCTTCTAGTGCCCACATAAATTATAATTTTATTAAAGATATTGTGTTGCCAACTTTCCGAGAAATGTTAAAGTGGTCTATATATGGGTTTACCCATATACTTCTAATCTTGTTATTATTAAAAACCTTTCAAATTAATCCTTTTTAATGTGAAACTAAACAATTATCTAAAATAATTTAACAAGTATAAAAATTGCGAGCGAAAAATGTTAAAAGAGGGACGCGAAATACTCGAGTCGCTTTGGCAATCTGGATGGGGTTTATCTTCGCAAAAGAAGCATTTGAAAATTTCACCAGTTCGGCAGAATTCACTTCCGGGGGGTGGGGGGGGGGGTTATGGTATGGTTCAGCGACCGACAAGTGAGGTGCTGCGACGCTATACGTATATATGTATGTACACCCCTATAACGGAACACGGAACAAACATCCAAAGTACGCGGGCAGGGTTGAACAAAATTACTAATAATGTCGCACGAGTTTTATGTTCAAATAGTTTTTCCTTCCAAAAGATGTTGAGGATTTGATATTAAAAAAAAAAACTAGATTTGAAGTTTGTGAATAGAAAAAAAATATATACAGGCTGATTTATTAGTAATTGGAAATATTTTAACTGGAGTATCCTAGGCTCAGAATATGAAGATTTAACCCAAATTACTTAGATAAAATGTGGCTCCTTACTGAGCTATACAGGATGTTTTATTTAAAAATTTAAAAACGATTTTTGCCCAGTACTTTAAAATTATTTGACGTATCCTTATCATACTTGGTAGGAAATGTAGGAACCGTACACCATACTAAATTATATTAAATAAAAGTTTCTGGCTACTACCAGTGGCGTACAACAGGGGCAAGCGAGAAATTGACCCTTCCTAAATTCTATGCCACTGGCGGAATTGTCATTTTAGCACAATTTTTCGATTCTCTAATACTTTCTGTTTACAAAACGTACTCTTCCTTCGTAACGATAAAGTCACTATTTTTCGAGATATTTAAAGTTAAACATAAATTTGCACCTACGGGATTTTTTCAAAATTTGCTCAAAAAAATCTGAAAAAATTCAGTAAAATAAAGAAAAAAATTAGCTACATAATAACTAAGTAACTTTTTTCTCTAACTCATTCTGGTTTGGCAGGAAAAATTATTGAAAATTAATATTTTTTGCATTTTAATTTGTTAATTTATCGTATCATAACTTTATTTATTTATTTATTATATCTAACTTATCATAGGTAACTTATAAATAAATTCAGAAACAAAAGTTTAATTTTGAAAATGTAAACGTAGTTATTCTGTTAATCAATAAGCATATTAATATAAAATCAATATTTTAAAAATATGTAACAATTTTTATTAATTAAAAAATTTAGCTATCAATACTTATTCTGAATTCGTTTAATTAATAAACATTTGAATACAGAGGGGCTTAATCAATCATTTGAAACTTTTAATTCATATATAAATTCCACTAATATTCATATAATTAATGATACGTATAAGTTTATACGAACTGAAAATTTCATTTAGCATTCAAACTTCTGGAAATGCTAAATACTCAACGAACAACCCAGCCACTTGCGCCTGCGAATTTTATCTATTCTGATAAAATATTTCATTTTAAATGTCAGACAGATTATTCGATTAAAATCACATTTACCAATAACAAATAAGTTTCGACGTAACCTTTTGAGAAAGTTTAATCGAAAATAAAGTACGATTTGTTTTTCATTTTGTTATTATAAATAATTTTGTAATATTTCTTGAAATACGATATAATTTTAGATTACTAACAACACTGCAAAAACAAGATTAGAAGTATATAGGTAAACCCATATATAGACCACTTTAACATTTCTCGGAAAGTTGGCAACACAATATCTTTAATAAAATTATAATTTATGTGGGCACTAGGAGAAACTTTTCTGAAAAGTTTATCAAAATCGAATAAATAATGTAACCACAATGAATTTTGAAAAAAGTTTGTGATTTTTTTTCTCGATAAGTTGGCAACACTGTATTTTGTTAAAATTGCATAATTTATTTAGGCACTAGAAGAATTTTTTATGAAAATTTGATTAAAATCGGTTAAATAGTGGTCATAATAAATTTTCTAAAAATTTAGTAATTTTTTCTCTCGGAAAGTTGGCAACACTGGATATTAATAAAATTATATAATTAATGGGAGCATTAGGGAAATCTTTTTTAAAAAATTTGATCAAAATCCGATAAATAATGTAGCCAATATAAATTTTTAAAAACTTTAGTAATTTTTTTCTCGGAAAGTTGGCATTACTAGAAAAAATCAAAACCACATGACTATCTTGGGCACTAGACAAATTTATCCTGAAAATTTCATTAAAATCTGTTGAACCATCTAGGTCTAGGAGGAGTTGTGGCACACACATACACCCACATAAACTAAGTTTGGATTCGTCATCTAGAGGATATATGAAGGATATCTATACTTTTTTTTTTGAAAATGTTACAGACACTGTACCAAACGCTATACCACTTTTCCTTGCAGTCAAAGTGGTAAAAAGTATCAAAATTATAGGAAAATAGAAGTAAAACTTTACAATAAAAAATCTGTAATTTCATTTTTACTATAAATATTTTATATTTCTACCTCAAAAAGTTCTGTAATTTTCGATATAATTCATAATAATCACATAAAGTAAGTAAAAATAACCTAATAAGTATGTAAAATTGTTTACTTTCTGCAAATTGCATCACATACTTAATGTAGAATTACATATTATTGGTACTACTTCTTAAATTATGTGGAATTACAGCTTGCATATCAATATCTGTAGTAATTCATCAAAATAATGAGACTTAGTATACATATTTTAGTGTAATACTAATAAAATATTTTAATTGTAGTTTGTAAACATTGGGTCACTGATTATCGGCCTGATTCTCTAATGAAGTTGCTAAGTTTTAGCAATGTTGCCAACAACTATAACCAATAGAAACAAATATAACAGTTCTTATTTTAATTTTTTATTTAGTATCAGCTAATATTATTGGCTAATGTTGTTAGTAACGTTGCTAAAATTTTGCAACTTCGTAAGAGAATCAGGCCCAATATTTTTCATTTCTCTAATTGACAAATGTTTGTATGTTTGTATGTTTCTGCAGCATCTCCTCCTAAGCCCCTGAACCGATTTTGATGGGAGTCGTGTCATTTAAATTGGTTCATTCCCTATTTGAGAATAGGCAAGTTTCATCTTTCTACGATTTCATCTTGGTTCTCAAAAATTTGAAAAACTATGTTTATAATGCAAATGTCAAAAATAAACTTAGATAGCTATGAAAAAAATGAATGAAATAAATAAATAAACAGCTGTCACAATATATTGCAAGTACATTTTTTTTACATATATTAGTGCATTTACTTACATTTTTTTCATTAAAATAAGAGTAAAAAGTACATTTCATTGATATTGTTGTATTATAAAAATTTTGTATCATGCCCAAACGAGCAAAATCTAATATAAACAGCAATAAAACTGCCAAGAGAATGAAGACTGAATATTCGAATCTTTGGTCGGATAAAAAAGAAGAGCTTCAATCAAAAATTTTTAATCTATTATTTTATATTTACGTAATATTTTCTATATACTGAGTTTTTGTGTTGTGTTTCTTACTATTTTCGACTTCAAACGTGACCCTTTCAGGGTCACGGGTTTCCTAGTCTAATCTGTAAACAACATTACATATCTGAAAATGGAAAAAATTGACCTCCTAAATACCTCTTCAGCATTGTATAAATGGGAGGGGGGAGGGGGGCATAGTGTTAAAGTACGACCAGGGGAGCGTCCGTATTTCGTCGGGGGCTGTATATATGCATTTGCAATGACGTGATATCGGTTATGCCGTCGCGACGTCGTAGTCGTCGTAGTCGAGCGACGTCGTAATCGATTCCACCTAGTGACGTCATTCCCATACGTGTGTAGGTGGACGTGTGTGGGTGGGAGTAAGCGGAGAGAGAGAGAGAAAGAGAGAGAGAGAGGAGAGAGCCGAAATGAGTAGTTTGCCCTATCTCTCTATCGTCTCTGTTCTGATTCCTCTATGTGCACGTGCGCGCGCTTATATACCAAGTTTACAATATTAAGTTTTTGTTACTAGTAAATGTTCCATTTTGGTTGGCTATTTTAGAGCTACACTGTAAAAAAACAATGTAATTTTACATTGATAATCATAGTAATTTTACCATGTTTTTTGTTGTAATTTTAATAAAATGTTGCAAAAAATTCTAAAGTTACAATGAAATTCACAGTAAAATTACTATAATTATCAATGTAAATTTACATTGATTTTTTACAGTGTGGTTTTACACTGATTAAAAATATAAAAAAAAAAACAAGATTAGAAGTATATGGGTAAACCCATATATAGACTACTTTGACATTTCTCGAAAAGTTGGTAACACAATATTTTTATTAAAATTATAATTTATGTGGGCACTAAGAAAAACTTTCCTGAAAATTTAATCAAAATCGAATAAATAATGTAGCCACAATAAATTTTTTTAAAAAATTGTAATTTTTTTCTCTCGATAATCTGCTAAAACTGTATTTTGTTAAAATTGCATAATTTATTTAGGCACTAGGAAATTTTTTTAATAAAAATTTAATTAAAATCGGTTAAATAGTGGTCATATAATAAATTTTTTAAAACTTTAGAAATTTTTTCTCTCGGAAAGTTGGCAACACTGAATATTAATAAAATTATAAAATTAATGGGAGCATTAAAGAAATCTTTTCTTGTGATTTTTTCTCAATAAGTTGGCAAGACTGTATTTTGTTAAAATTACGTAAATTATATGAATACTAGAAGAATCTTTTGTGAAAATTTGAGTGAAATCGGTTAAATAACATGGCAATAATACATTTTTAAAAACGTTAGTAATTTTTTTCTCGGAAAGTTGACAACACTGGATATTAATAAAATTATATAATTAATGAGAGCATTAGGGAAATCTTATCTGAAAATTTGATCAAAATCGGATAAATAATGTAGCCACAATAAATTTATAAAAACTTTAGTAATTTTTTTCTCGGAAAGTTGGCATCACTGAAAAAAAAAACCACATGACTATCCTAGGTACTAGACAAATTTATCCTGAAAATTTCATTAAAATCGGTTGAACCGTCTAGGAGGAGTTGCGGCCACAAAATTTTGACTTACAACCGAGCGAACGAGCTGACGACGCACATCCATACACCCACATAAACTAAGTTCAGATTCGTCATCTAGAGCAGCGGTTCTTAACCTTGTATTAGTCGCGGCCCCCTTAAAATCCGAAATTATATTCGCGGCCTCCTTAAAGTCCTAAAATACTAAATACAATATTTTTATGTGCAGTGTTCAGCAATATCATAGTAACATTTTTGAATAAAGTGTGTCCGCAAACAGTTTTTGAAGATTTTGAAATTATCTATGTCTTTAATTGATTGAGGAAGCGAATTAAAAGCAGGCAGAAAATTCATGCGAAATGCAATGAACAAAAAATGCTTTATCAGATTGTCAGTAATAACATATTTCTTGAAAAATAGGTATATTTGCAAATGAAAGTATACTTGCTATACTATAAAAGTTGTAAACCTAGACTTTAGTTTAACCATGTTTACGAATATTGAGATGTCATTAAATTCATCTGTCACTTACATATGTATTACTTATAAAAACTAGTAACATTTTTTTTATTTGTAAAGATATAAAAACTTGAAAAATTCTAATATTTTCACGGCCCCCTATATACTGTCCGCGGCCCCCTGGGGGGCCGCGGACCTCCTGTTAAGAATTCCTGATCTAGAGGCTATATGAAGGATTTCTATACAATTTTTTTGTTTTTTTTGAAAATGTTACAGACACCGTACCAAACACTATACCACTTATTCCTTGCAATCAAAGTGGTAATTATTCGATTTTTTTAGATCGACAAAAGGTATATACCCGCCTGATAACAGCCAACCAAACTAAGACACAATGTATTATCCACATCTATGCTTTGCGCTCCCGCTTCTCCATTAAATGGCAAACCTTTTTAGGAACGTATTTATTATATAGATACAGATCCTAGTTGCCTAGTATGTTAAGAAGCTTTACAAGGTCGCTTAACTCTTTAACTACGGCTAACGTCAATAGACGTTACAACGAAATTCTCTTAAGGTACGGCTAACGTCAATAAGCGTTTTGATATATTAAAAATAAATATTATTAATCTTTTTCTATAAAAATATTACAAATATTAAAAATATATATTTTTAATCTATCAAAACGCTTATTGACGTTAGCCGTACCTTAAGAGAATTTCGTCGTAACGTCTATTGAGGAGCAGACTTTCAAAATGCGTTTTGTCCAAATTCCATAATTTTCAGAAAGAGGCAAAACGTTTTTGACTAAATCTGAAAGTACATTACGTGCCCATTGGATAAAACGCGTTTTGAATGTCCAAGTAACTTTCAATATTTATTTCAGACGGGACAATATGCGTTTTAAATGTCGAATTTGTCTTAAAAGATGCGTGTTTGCGCATAGAACGTAATACCATCACTAACTAAAAATTTTACATTTTGGACAAAATGCATTTTGAAAGTCTGCTCGTCTATTGACGTTAGCCGTAGTTAAAAGGTTAAATTAGACACATGAGGTGTCTCCTATGCTTCCAGTCTGATGGGTGAGAGTCTGACTTACAAAGTTAACATAATGGGTAATTGTCTTCTTTGATGCGTAAAACAGAATTTTGGTAAAATGTTTCATTCGCAGGGGGGGGGGGGGGGAGAAGGAAAAGATTCCTAACTATGCTTTATTGGTCAAAAGATTTCCAAGCGAATGGAATTTACAGTCGTTATTACATTCAATCTCGGCTTATTACTTTAATTATAAGATAAGATTAGAATTGAAAAGTTTTTTTTACCACTTTGACTGCAAGGAAAAAGTGGTATAGCGTTTGGTACGGTGTCTGTCACATTTTCAAAAAAAAAAAATGCATAGAAATCCTTCATATAGCCTCTAGATCAACGGTGGCCAACCCCCGGCCCGCGGGCCAACTACGGCCCGCGAAAAGTTTCTATCCGGCCCACGAGATTTTCAGAAGAAATAATAAATAAATATTTTTTTGATGTAATTCGTCTAGTTTATGCTAACAAAATCTTTGCAGCACCAGTTGTCACATTAAATAAATACTTTTTTCATTTATACATGTATATTTATTGTTTTATGATTAATAAATTATTTTTTTCTAATTCTTTGTAATTTTTCGAAAACGATAAGAAATATAAATGTAGTAATTAACTTCTTTTCTGCAGACTAAAAAATTACAGGTCACAAGAAGGTGTCAATTAACTATTACGCTCGCGGAAAAAACATATAATTTATTCTGGCGTTATAAAAAAGGTTGCCCACCCTTGCTCTAGATGACGAATATGAACTTAGTTTATGTGGGTGTATGGATGTGCGTCGTCAGCTCGCTCGGTCGTAAGTCAAAATTTTGTGGCCACAACTCCTCCTAGACGGTTAAACCGAATTTAATGAAATTTTCAGGATAAATTTGCCTAGTGCCCAAGATGGTCATGTGGTTTTGGTTTTTTCCAGTAATGCCAATTTTCCGAGAAAAAAATTACTAAAGTTTTTAAAAATTCATATTGATTACGTTATTTATCCGATTTTGATCAAATTTTCAGAAAAGATTTCCCTAATGCTCCCATTAATTATATAATTTTATTAATATCCAGTGTTGCCAACTTTTCGAGAAATTTTTTTTAAAATTTTTAGAAAATTCATTATGACCACTTTTTAACCGATTTTAATCAAATTTTCATAAAAGATTCTTCTAGTGCCTAAATAAATTATGCAATTTTAACAAAATACAGTGTTGCCAACTTTCCGAGAAATGTCAAAGTGGTCTATATATGAGTTTACCCATATACTTCTAATCTTGTTCACTTAAACTATAGTTTAATAGTTAACAATGTTCCGCAAAAGTTGACTATGCGAGTTTCATTCTCAAACTAATATAATTTTTCACAAAACTTGTGATAAATTTAAAAGTTTATCAAAACTTCGTTACATGTATATATATATATTGAACGTTCCATTTTTCTTAGTTTCCTTCAAATAAACTTGCGTAATTTATAAAAATAACGTAGATTTTTAGAACCTGCTTTAAAAAGTTATCAGATAAAAAATTCATTTCGTTGTAGTTATAGTAAACAAATTTTTTTTTTTTTTTAGAGAAAAAACAACAATTGTTATTTCTAATTTAAATAAATAATTAAAAACTTTAAATATATCAACGATCAAGAATAGTGAACTTTGCTGTTAAAAAGATTTATTTGAATAATTTTGATGGTATACGTTTGCAGGTGGACGTCCGATGAGTAGTTGGAGTGGTAGATGATTGAAAGAGTGGCTTGCGTACAGCGAAAGTTTCCAAGTAGTAGGAATAAAAAAGCATGCGATGAGAGGAGGAATTATGAATGTGGATGAAGCGAAAGTTGCTTGTTTAGTTAGGAATGTTTAAAGACGACTGATTTCGGGATGATGAAAAGAGTTTGTGCCACACCCTTTTGAGTACATGGCGTGATTGTGTATGTATGAGTGTTAACAGCAAAAAACTAACAAAGTTAATTGGTGAAAAAGAAGAGGAAAAAACCCACCGGAAAATGAACAATAAAAACACAAAACGCTGACTAAGTACTTTTAGGTTCTAAACAATTTCAATTTGTCAAACAATTTGTTCGTTTCGTCTATTTTGCATTCATCTAGCATTTTGGGCGCACGCGTTGCAAACAAACCTAATAGTACAAATTTTACATTTGTTAACCAAGTCGACAAGGCAAAGTCATTAACCGTTTTACGATCTTTCAGAGCTTCAGTTTGAGTACGTGGGGCGGTCGTTGTGAGTCGTGCCCGTCAAACTGACAACTTAGACTTGCGTTCATTTGCCTTGGCTAAGCTAAGTTATTACAGACAAATGCCGAGAGGTCGGAGTATATAGGCTGTGTGGAACGGAACAATGACACAAGAAAAACAATAATTGTGAAATGTCAGATGACGGCGAACTTAACTGTATATACTGAATGTTTTAGAAAGAGAAATCAATATTTTTTCCTCTAAGTTAAATGGATATGTAAATTTTTTTTATATACGTTAAAAGTAAGAATCCATTATAATACACTCCACCAATATCAAAACAAACAAGATTAGAATTATATGGGTAAACCCATATATAGACCACTTTGACATTTCTCGGAAAGTTGGCAACACTGTATTTTAATAATATTATAATTTATGTGGACACTAGGAGATACTTTTATAAAAATTTGATCAAAATCGAATAAATAATGTAGCCACAATAAATTTTTAAAAAAATTTGTGATTTTTTCTCTCGATAAGTTGGCAACACTGTATTTAGTTAAAATTTCATAATTTATTTAGGCACTAGGAAAAGTGTAGCAAAAGTTGCCCCGTGTTAAGAGTCAGTTAAGATGGTTCGGTCATGTTGAGCGAATGCGTCTAATAAATGTTTTTGATGGTATACGTTTGCGTGGACGTCCGATGAGTAGTTGGAGTAGTATAATTGAGAAAGTTGCTTGCGTGAGCGAAAGTTTTCAAGTAGTAGGAATATAGGAGCATATACGAGAGAAATTATGAATGTGCATGAAGCGAAAGTTGCTTGTTTGGATAGAAATGTTTGAAGGAAACTGATTACGGAATGATGAAAAGAGTTTGTGCCACACCCTATTGGGTACATGGCGTGATTGTGTATGTATATATAATTGTAAAATATATCCTTTACACAAATTTCCAAAAATATGTAATTATATCAACAATAATATTGCAGAACTAAACAGATTTTACCTATATTTACGGAAAATTCTCGACAGCAAATTTACTAAGAGAGAGACTTAACTAAAAAAAACTGTAATATTACATAATGTTGGTAATAGTTCTTCTAATATTATGTATTTTTAAACAATTACGTTAAAATTAACAGCAGTTGAGTAATAAAACCTAGAAATACTGGGCATAATAGTTTCTTATGATTTGAAGAAAAAATTTCATAATTTTTTTTCAGAGTGTGGTAGTATTCTGTACTCTATAAGCTCTGTAGTACTATAGAATATAAAATTATAATTAAAAATATATAGTTAAAGTGCTATGATTATCAATATAAAATTACATTCATACATCAATTACTCCTGAAACACTTTGTATACATTCTTCATCCCTTATCACTTGCTTCTTGGTTCATCTCACAGCGACATTCATTTGTTCACCACCTCTCAAACAATAACAGGGTTGACGTTCTATTGTTTTAATTGAACTAACTCTGAAAAGTTGGATGAACTATTTATTATTTTTGGGCGTAGACTATTTTCATTCTGTCGTATAGGTCAGCCAATTTTTTTTTTTTCCTTCATAAATTTAATTTAAATTGTGCGTTTTTTGTTGGCTTGTATTTTAACAAGTGAATTTATTTTTAATCTTTTCCTGAAAATTGTTCAGCACTGACTGTTGTAAATTTTTTTAGATAAAAATAAAATAAATTTTACAGTTTTTTTTAAAAAAATTATTATCAATGAATCCAGATGATATTTAATAAATTTAATTAAAATTTTAATTTTCGTTATCACATATTTTTAGAAATATTTTACATTCCAGAAATTTCATTATAATATTTGATAATTTTATATTTTGACTAATTTTTTTATATAAAATCAATTATTAATTCAAGTAGTAGGAATAAAAGAGCATGTATGAGAGAGGAATTATGAATGTGGATGAAGCGAAAGATGCTTGTTTGGATAGGAATGTTTGGAGGCGATTGATTTCGGGATGATAATAAGAGTTTGTGCCACACCCTTTTGGGTACATGGAGTGATTGTATATGTATGTATTAATTCCAATTTTTTATTGGGAAAAAACTTATTACTTATTTTGTTAACTAGTAATTTGTTTTTATGTTCTGTTTATTTTAATTTTTTTTACAATTTCTCTGTATTTTTCTTGCACATTTAGAAAAAAAAATGTATCCATTGAAAATTAATTATTTGTTATAATAATTATAATGGCATATGTACTGAATTGTTAATGTAAATATAATATAATTATTATATATTTTATTTTTAATTAAAATGTCAAAACATGTCATATGCAAATACAAAATATGTTACCAGAGCATAAATTATCATATCTCCTCTAGCAAAAATACAATATAGTATAAATTCATATTTTATAAGCTAAAAATTATAATAGAATAGTTTGTGTACAATGAAACATCAAATCTGATTTTCATTAATTATACAAAAACATCAAATAATTTTATTTTGAAATTATGCATTATATAACAGTTGATTTAAAAAAAAAAACGAGTGGGATGTAATATGATTATAAAATGTATGCCATGAAAAAGTGTCATCGCATACATGAAATATGTATTATTATACAAGGTGTAACAGAATAACTATTCCTAATTTTCAGAAATAATAGAGGACACATAAAGAAACATTTTTTATTAATAAACTAGTGTCCGGAAATTTTTTTTCTTTTTTTTTTTTTTCGGCAGTCGATTGTACATCGTTACAACTTGTGTATTGAAAATGGTGGTCGTAACTTCGAACAATTTTTATAAAGTTTAATGCGCTATTCCTATTATTTCTAATAAAATGTTCCTTAACTTAACTACTCTTTGATGTTTTGATTAAGATTGTTTTTAACGATATCTAGTGTATTTTGGCACCGAGAAATTTCCGGACACTAGTTTATTAATAAAAAATGTTTCTCTAAGTGCTCTCTATCATTTCTGAAAATTAGGAATAATTATTCTGTTACACCCTGTATATTATTTTGATGAATTTTGACAGATATTAATATGCAAGCTGTAAGAATATAGGAAGTTATACCAATAATATGTATTTCTACCCTTAAGTATGTGATGCAATTTGCAGAAAGTAAGCAATTTTACATACTTATTAGGTCATTTTTACTTACGTTATGTGATTATTATGAATTATTATATACAATGCAGTTTTGGTGCCTACGTTGACGTATGGTAGTGAATGTTGGGTTTGGTTGCAAAAGCATAAACGGAAAATGACTGCTGTGAAAATGAGATTTTTACGTGGGGTAGCTGGGCATGACTATAGGAGAGATCGGGTACGAAATACGATTAGTGTATGATGAGTGTGAAATTGAAAAAAATGTTCTAGCAAAAGTTGCCCCGTGTTAAGTAAGAGTCAGTTAAGATGGTTCGGACATGTTGAGCGAATGTCTAATGAACGTTTAGTTAAAAAGATTTATTTGAATGATTTTGATGGTATATGTTGCTAGATGATTGAGAGAGTGGCTTGCGTGAGCGAAAGTTTCCAAGTAGTAGGAATAAAAGAGCATGCGATGAGAAAGGAATTATGAATGTGGATGAAGCGAAAGTTGCTTGTTTGCATAGGAATGTTTGGAGGCAACTGATTTCGGGATGATGAAAAGAGTTTGTACCACACCCTTTTGGGTACATGGCGTGATTGTGTATGTATGTATGTATGTAAAATGAAGTAGAAATATAGAATATTTATAGTAAAATGAAATTACAGATTTTTTTATCGTAAATTTTACTTCTATTTTTCTGTAATTTCTCTAATTTTCTTTACAGTATAGCTTCAGTACAATTTCACGTATGTGTTTATTTACAACAGATCGATATTTCAAATTTTATTGTACAAGTTCGGGAGCTATTACTTTTTGCTTCGTCCTCATATTATAGATAACAGATTAAGAATTCATGGTTAATGGCATTGTTCTAAACGCTATTAAGCTTTTAGTTACATGGATGGTTTGTTTTGAATAGAACATTAGATGACTGTTAATGTTCTTAATAACAGTTAAAAAGTAAATGAACACATACAGGAAACAAGATTATAAGTCGTGTTTTTTTTATAATGTAAACATTAAAACAGTATAGTGCAATTCAAGGCTGGTAGGAATTATATCATATTTCAATTTCGTATCTTTTTGTTGTTAACACGTGTGATATTAAGTCACTTTTATTTTTATTTTTTCTTCTCTTCTTGTAATAAAATTCTAAACGGTTCTGCAGCCGTTACAGAAAAGAAAAACATTCTGTAACACTACAGAACTGTTCGGAATTCCACCATTATTAAAGTGCTGAGTGATTCTGAACTAATATGCTAAGTATTAAATTCGGATAATTTTGGTTTCAAATATCTTGGATAATTAGACCTTCGCTACCGCCTTCTGACTAAAACATACCTTGGGTCAAAAACGCCTGCTTTAAAACCTTGGTTCATAAATAACTAATAAATAACAGAAAACGAAATATATATATATATAATTTCCGACTTTGCCAAAATAAGGACCACCCTTATATATATATATATATATATATATACAGGGTGTTTCACAACTTAGAGCAAAAAATTAAAAGGTATATTCTGTACGACGTGCTGATCATGAAACAAAAAGAATTTTTTTAAAATTTGCAAAAAAAATTGCATTGTATTTCAAGCAAACATTTTTTTTGCCACTGGTCGATAGTTATTTTTAATAATTGTTTTCAAATCGTCTACAATGAAAGTAATTGTTTACGTAATATCTAATACTAATAAAATGTGTAATAGTTTAATTAATAATTTAATTTAATTTGATAGGTAGTGGGTAGGTAGTCTTTCGTCGACATTGCTGTTAATTATTATTATCTTTGCTGGTGCACTGTTCTCATTTTACAGTGAATAGCAGTGTAGTGTAGTTTTTGTTAAAATGAATGCATTTAGTAACAGTGAATTAGTGGACATGATGTTAATTTATGGCGAAGCACGGCAAAATTCGTTATTGGCACGACGTCTGTATGCTGAACGTTATCCTTTACGCCGATTACCCACTCCCCGTTCGTTTGTGAGGATAGTCCAGCGCCTTCGAGACACAGGATATGTGCAACCTAATCGTGGGAGAGGTGGTGGCCGCCAGCATCAACACGACAATATGGTTAATGATATCTTAGATGCTGTACATGCTGAACCAACTATTAGTACCCGAAGAGCGTCTCAACAATTAGGAGTATCACATAGTTCAGTATGGCGAATTTTAAGAGATCAAAACTACCACCCATTCCATTTTCAACGGGTACAGGGGCTAACAGAACCTGACTATCAGTTTAGAGTACGATTTTGCAACTGGCTTTTACAAAAACACACTGAAAATCCGAATTTCCCCTCGTACATCATATTTTCTGATGAGGCTACTTTTACGAGGGAGGGAGTTCATAACTATCATAACTCTCATTATTGGAGTCAAGTAAATCCACACGTTGTTGTACGGGGCAGTTTTCAGCATCGTTTTTCGATAAATGTTTGGGCAGGTATTGTTAATGGAATATTACTTGGGCCGTACATTCTACCAAATAGGATGACAGGAGCTAATTATTTATTGTTTTTACAAAATACTTTGCCAGAACTACTTGAAAATGTGCCTTTAAATGTGCGTCAGCAGACATGGTTTCAGCACGATGGTGCGCCATCACACTATGCTCTAAATGTAAGAGAACATTTAAACCAAGTGTTTGAGGACAGGTGGATTGGTCGCGGTGGACCTGTAGCTTGGCCTGCTAGATCCCCTGACCTAAATCCGCTGGATTTTTATTTTTGGGGTCATTTTAAATCCCTCGTCTACGACAACCAAACTTAGGCAGAGAATAGAAAATTCAGCAGAAATAATACGAGAACAAAATTCGTGTCAAGACTGTACTAGGTCATTAATTCAACGTGCTGCAATGTGTGTAGGGATGAATGGTGCAAATTTTGAACAGTATTTGTAGTTTTGCGCTTCAGGTATGTTATTTCCCAAATTATCTTGATATTAAATAATACAATGCATTAATATTATAAATTATTTTGTATTCAAAACAATTATTGTCTCTAAATAAAACTAACATTACATAATGTTTCTTTGATAATTAATTTCATTTAATATTTCTTTCTATGACGTATGCTACTCCAGTGGTTCAAAAAATGTCTATTTCAAGTAAACTACCCTTAACTTTGCGAATTTTAAAAAAATTCTTTTTGTTTCATGATCAGCACGTCGTACAGAATACACCCTTTAATTTTTTGCTCTAAGTTGTGAAACACCCTGTATATATATATATATATATATATATATATATATATATATATAAGGGTGGTCCTTATTTTGGCAAAGTCGGAAATTTGTTGCTCCCATTCGCCAAAATTACTCGAAATAAATAAAAAAAAAATGCCCATACACTTCCCAGACATGTCAGATGATATTAACCCGAGCCGTGTTGAAGGCTCAAAATTTGCATTTAGCTTAAATGGGGAAATCGCCTTTTAAGACATTTTCAGATATAACTTTTATTGTATTCACTTCAAAAATATTTCAAAATAATCACCAAAAAGCTAATGAAATATGCTTTTTAGTAGTCCAAAATTCATACCATTCCGATGATTATTAACGAAGTGGTGTGAATTTGAAAAAATATGATTTTTGACTCAAAAAAAAGCTATAATGATTAAGGATTATTAATCATTATCCCTTATTAGGTATTGATCACTTATTATTAATCCCTTATTATTGAGTTTTGGAAAAAAGTGTATATAAAAAGGTATCCTTATTTTTGAACGTACTAACACTAGCAATTACGGTACATAATTCTGGACCTCCCTGTATATATATATATATATATATATATTAAATAATATACATCAAAATAATTACTTCTATATATGAGCACTTCAATGAAATAAGTACAGATATGCCACATAGAAAAATGTCAAAAATTGTAGTAATTATCAAAATAATTACGTAAAGTGTATCCATAGAACACAAACTGACATACTCATTCAATAGTACTTAGATTTATGCGAAAATGTTTTTAAATATTTTGTTTACAAAATATTTTAGGTAGAAATTTCTTTCAAACATAATCCAATACCTACTTCCTGAAATTTTGTACACCAAATTGTACAAATTTTAAACAGTAGAAAAGAAAATTCTTGATTGACTTTAAAAAAAGGTGATTTTAAAGAAATTTAATAAATTTTAAGGAATTTTACTAGTGTTTTACTAGATATTTTACAAAGATTTTAATTAATCTGTACACTAAATTGTACAAGTGGTTTTTCTCCTGGTCCAGTACAATTTATTCACAGCCCCTTTTTAGCTAAAAGTTTGTATAATTTAAAATGTTAAATATAAAAAAAAATAGTTTATATTTGATTTATTATAAAAATAAAAATTATTATTGAAATTATAAATGCTTTTAACTAAAAGTGATCTTACGAAACAATGAGTTAAAAAAAATATAAATTAACTTCAACTTTTCGCGTCATTACAAAAAAATAAATCATATTTGTCATCTAATATGTACGTATATAAAAAAAATTATGCTTTTAGGATTTACGTAACTTGTTGCAAAAAATTTCAAAAAAATAAAATAAATTAATTCATAGAAAAATAAACAAAGACGTCAGTCATAAAAATTAATTTCAATTTAAAAATTGAATTTGCGGTTGCATCATTAATAAAAATATATTTTAATAATTTTTGTAAACTATTAGTAGTAATTTTTATTTGAAGTATGATTTATTTATTGAACTTTGATTTAATAAAATATAATCTATAGATAGATTTATATAAAAAAAAATATATATTTCTATTAGGTAAGTAGTAAAAAAATAAATATCTAAATCTATAAAATATGATATTGATAGATTAAATATTTAATTAACATTCGTATATCATTATTTAATGTCATTTTAGAGAGACGTCAGAACACGTATTGTAGCACGTCAGACAAAAATGTCTACGTCTGTATCTACAAATCACGTTTGATTCATTTTACTATGCACTGATTACTTAGTGATTACTGCACTGATTACTGATTACATAGTAAAAAAATCTTTCAGAACTCATTATTGGCCAGTTTCATAATAAACAATTTAATTAAAGTCAATTTTAACGCGACAAAAAACATTGTTTAATTGATAACAGCAAACAATTGTGCCATTAGAAATTTGAGAAATTGACAAAAAAGCATAGTTTTATTGATAGCAATAATAATTTTGAGAGTAGAATCTAAATCGATGCTTTTTTGTCGACTTAAAATCGACTTTAGTTAAAGTGTTTATTATGAAACTGGCTGTATATATATATATATATATATATATATATATATATATATATATATATATATATATATATACCGTGTGTTGACTTGGACCGTCGTACATAAGGATTTAGCATGTAAAATCAGACATGTGCGATTTCCTGCTTCCCAAATTATTTTACAAAAAAAACCTTATGATAAATGTTTTAGGGCATACTTTTCTGCATGTAAATCTATTACTAAAAAATTTTTTGGAACCTTCCTAACGTCAAGAATTAGGTCTAAAGTTGTTAAGAAATTGACTGGAAAATGGCAGTAGCCGTGAAATATATGACATTCAACTAGCATTTGTTTTAGTTTTCCTTGCAGTCAAAGTGGTAAAAAATTAACTGAACAAAAGCCAAATCCAATTTGCTGCATTCAACTTATCCATCAAATTCATCCACATCTCCAGTTTACAATACCGTATCCGGCACAGTTGAATTTACAGCGTAACACAAATTCATCTAACATTCGCCTACATTTCCAAATCAAATCATATTCAGCCAAATCTCTCGAATATCTATTAATTAAAGCCTAATGAGCTACAAATTCCTCACACACACATACAGACAGACGCATCAATGTTTTCTGGCAACAGTCGTCAACGTTTCAATATCGATATAGTACCCGCCGTGAAAACAAAACAATACCGCCACTAATGACGCATACATTCGCTTATAGTGTTGTGATTGATGACGTGTTTAGGCGTCGTTTTCGCGGCGCTCAGCGTCGTCAGTCTGAGTGTACAAGTATAGTGAAATAACAACGAGAATTGAAAGAGCAAACTGACCTTGAGATCTCTGTGAACGATGTTTCTATTATGGCAGTACTCGACGGCGGAGAGAATTTGCCAGAATTTCGCACGGGCTGTCGTCTCCGGCATACGGCCGTACTTAGCGATGTAATCTGAAAATAGACAACACACACGTTTAGATTATGATGTTTTATATATGTGTACATAAGTTAGTTGTGTTTGTGAATATATGGGTGCATTTGCTATACGGATGGATAACCTTCAGTCATTCTTAAATTTTGTTTTGTTTTTAGAATTGAGATGCATTTCTTTGAAAAACTTGTTACAATTTGTGGATGTCATTTTTAGATTAGTGTATGATGAGTGTAAAATTGAAAAAAATGTAGCAAAAGTTGGTGTTGAGCGAATGCGTCTAATGAATGTTTGCTGTTGAAAAGATTTACTTGAATGATTTTGATGGTATACGTTTGCTCAGTGGACGTCCGATGAGTACTTGGAGTGGTAGATGATTGAGAGAGTGACTTGCGTGAGCGAAAGTTTCCAAGTAGTAGGAATAAAAGAGCATGTATAAGAGTGGAATTATAAAGGTGGATGAAGCGAAAGTTGCTTGATTGGATAGGAATGTTTAGAAGCGACTGATTTCGGGATGATAAAAAGAGTTTGTGCCACACCCTTTTGGGTACATGGCGTGATTGTGTATGTATGTATTATTTTAGACACACTTTAAACAGACTAATTTTACATTTTACAGCTTATAAAATGTCTTTTTCCTTTTTTTTTTTTAGGATAAAGGTAAATAATAAAATTATTAAAAAGTTTTAAGCCTATTAAAGTGGTAGTAATTGTTGTGTGAAATATATATTTGTATTATGTTTATAGGTTTTTAAATTTTAAACAATCTGAAAAACTCGGAAAATGTCTGACAATTCACATTTTAAAAGCTTTTCAGAAGTGTAACAGAGTATTACGAAGTTTTTCAACAATTTTATTTTTATAAGGGTTATCAAACTCAAATAAAAATAAAACTAATAAAAACTAAAAAAAAAGGGGGGGACATGGCCTCGCCCTTGAGAACTGGCCAAAACAAATGAACTTAAAACACCCAAAAACCGAGCCATTGTGTTTAAAGAATCATATATACAATTTAAGATTTGGATATCGGATTCGAATTTTTCTGTGCAGCTCTCAATTTCAATAGAAAATAAAACATGATTCTACACTTGTACTGTAAGTGTACTTTAAACTGTCTCACAGTCTATATTGTAAAAAAATCAGTGTAAATTTACGTTGATAATCATAGTAATTTTACTATATTTTTTATTGGAATTTTATAATTATTTTGGTAAATTATTATGATTATTAATGTAAATTTACATTTATTTTTTTTTACAGTGTAGTTATCTCTTTTCCATTTAACGTGTTTATACACGAATAATTTAGTGTTAAACAAATGAAGACCCAAACAAATTTCTATTACAAACTGTATAAAAACATCTAGGAGCTTTAGGTGCTTACAAATGCAAATGTCACATACTATATAACTTTAAATAAAAAAAGAGCCCTTTTGCAAAATAATGACTTCAAAATACAGACTTCAGTGCAGATTAAAATAAATATAAAGGTATAGTGGTTGCCTAATTTGGACGTTTTTATTTTTTAAGCATGCAATTACGTATGTTATTTATTATTTATGCTAATCCGGATTACTTTCCCCCAAAATAATACGGATTAAAGAGGGTTCATTGTAACTATAAAATATTCTTCACATGAAAAAAAAAAAAAAATACAACCAAAAATACTACATATATTCATTTACGTACATCAAAAAATAAAGTCTGTAGATGCATGCTTTAAAATTCATCATTCATAATTTCTTATTTAAAATAAATATTACATAATTTAACATAGTAAAAAAAATCTTTTAGAACTTATTATTTAAAATAAAACGGCTTTAGGTTTAAACTTATACTAATACGAGGTTTGATCAAACAATACGCGGAATTTTCGTTTTTCTCAAAAAATCTTTATTTATTCATCAATATTAATTTGGTCCCCTTCAAAGTAATCCCCATCAGATATTATACACTTGTTCCACCGGTGTTTCCAATCTTCGAAGCACTTCTGGAACGCAATTTTCGGTATGGCCCTTAGCTCCTTCAGCGATTCTGTCTTAATCTCCTCAATGTTGGCAAGACGTCGTCCTTTCATGGTTTTTTTTCATCTTCGGGAATAGGAAGAAGTCGCAGAAGGGCATGTACGGCGAAAACGGAGGCTGAGGCATCATGACAGTGTTGTTTTTGGCCAAAAATTCACGAACAAGCAATGAATTGTGAGCAGGTGCATTATCGTGGTGCAATTGCCATGAGTTGTTTCGCCACAAATCCGGGCGTTTTCTTCGGATTGCTTCACGCAAACGGCGTAGAAGTTCCAAGTAGTACTGCTTATTGACCTTACGACCTGGTGGCAAGATCTCATAGTACACTATGACGTTGAAATCGAAGAAAACAGTGAGCAGAACTTTCAAATTTGATCGAACTTGACGAGCTTTTTTCGGTCTTGGCTCTTCAGGAAGCTTTCATTGGGACGATTCGGCCTTAGTTTCAACGTCATATCCATACACCCATGTTTCATCACCAGTTATGACCCGTTTGAGAAGTTCTGGATCGTTTTTGACTTCATTCAGTTACTACTGAGCAATGTCCATTCGGCACCGCTTTTTTTCAACATTCAACA
This sequence comes from Clivina fossor, assembly GCA_963966155.1. Taxonomy (NCBI): domain Eukaryota; kingdom Metazoa; phylum Arthropoda; class Insecta; order Coleoptera; family Carabidae; genus Clivina; species Clivina fossor. Next base: position 2,779,327 of record OZ014560.1, read on the forward strand.
ATTTCGGAACAAATTTTGCTGCAACACGTCTCAAACCCAAAACATCCGAAAAAATTGCTTAGCAACATCATCAGCAACCTCTCTGATAGTGATTCGGCGATTGTCCATAATCATTTTCTTCACTTTTTCAACGTTTTCATCGGTTGTTGACGTGCTGGGGCGTCCAGGGCGCTCGTCATCTTCAACGTCTTCACGGCCTTCTTGAAAACGTTTGCACCACTTGTAAATACTTATTTTATTCATAGAAGACTCGCCAAAAACAACATTCAACATTTCCAATTCGGTGCTGCAATTTAGTCCATTCTTAAAGCAAAATTTAATGCAAATTCTTTGTTCCATTTTTTCCACAAGCAAAACACGTGAAACCTTTTTGACAGCCAACAATAAAATAAGTATCCAATATGGCTACCAATGTCAAGATATATCAGGAACAAGTGTACCAACACAACAACAAAAATTTGTAATAATTGGACTTATACAGCCTGCGAAATTCAAAAATTCCGCGTATTTTCTGATCAAACCTCGTATATTATGCAATACATTAACAATGTACGTACAAGTACAAAAGTTTTTTTTTTTTAGGAAATTAAAGTTAGTCAATTACCGTTAAAAATTAATTTTTGCAGAACAAATCGAATTAAACATTTCCAAGAATTAATTCGTAATTGTCATTATTTATTTAAGTACAATAAGTTTTTAGCTACGCAAGTAATTTCAATTACATAATTATTTAATCTGAATGATAATTATTAATTAAATTGCTTAGGTAATTTACAAAAAGTACTAGGAATTCGCATAGTTTAGTTTACAAGAAATGTAGCAAAAAAATCTTTCTATGTTTTTACGTACTTATCATTTATTTACAAAATTTTGTTTCAATGTTGTTAAAAACAAAATTGTATTTATGCTTATATCTGCTATTTCCGCTGAAACAATTTCCGTTTAAAAGGTTTAGTCTAATTTTTGATAAGGAAGACAGGATACATTGAAATATGAAGATATTATTTTGTGATAAAATATTTAGGCTCTCTTTTAAAAGTGACTTTTTTTTTAAAATTACTTTTGACGTTTACTGAAAACTATTTTAACTTTAATTAATTTATTTAAATTTTATAATATTAGATATAAAAAATATATCAGAAATAGAAATTCTATTCATATTTATAAAAGGTAGAGGTAAAAATTAAAAAAAAAAAAAAATTAAAAATCTTTTTCATAAACAAAAGAGGTGAGAATACGAACCTTAGATTTCTTAAATATATAAAATTCTTGTAAAAAAAGTATATAAATCTGTAATAATTGCAAGCATCCATCAGTATTAACAGCAGATTGAAAAGAGAGTCAAAAGAAATTTATAAAAAAGATAACATCAATTACTATGAAGGCACTGAGTTAAATAAAATTTACGATCTAGTTATTTATTTTGTTACCTAGTAACTTGTTTCTATGTTCTATTATTTACTGTAAATGTCCATTTGTATCAGTTTTCCTGATAAAAACGGCCGCTGATGAATTCGTCGACAAGTCGATTATTAATAAATATTAATACAGAACTTAAACCTAAAGCCGTTTTATTTTAAATCACGTTTATAAATACAACTTCTTATTGTTATTAATATAACAACATTTCTCCAATTATATTATAGTTATTCTGATGATGTATTAGTTTTTTTGTATGCATAAATTATTGGTAGGGTTTAATTTCTGCTTCATTGACTTTTAATTGGATTGGATAATATCGTTGCTTGTTTGAAATTTTTGGAATATTGAACTAATATTGGTTATAATGACATTTTTCGATATAATTACATATGCTGAACGTTTTTTTTTTTTTTTTTTTAAATAAATTAATGTTTTTGGTGTTGAATAATGTCTGTTATTGGCATGAGCTATAATAAAAATTAAAATAAAACGACTTGTAGGTTAATATTTATTAATAATCGACGTTTCGACGAACACAACGTCCATCATCATCAGGAAAAATTATTTTTTATTTACTATAAATGTTATTCCTCCTGATGAAGACGGACGTTGAGTTCGTCGAAACGTCGATTCCTCCTAGTTACATCACATACCCTACGTAAAAATCTCATTTCCGCAACAGTCAGTGTAGTGTCAATTATCAATATTTATACCTGATCTGATCAGGGAAACTGATACAAATACATACATACATACACAGTTACGCCATGTACCCAAAAGGGTGTGGCACAAACTCTATTCATCATTCCGAAATCAGTCGCCTCCAAACATTCCTATCCAAACAAGCAACTTTCGCTTCATTCACATTCATAATTCCTCTCATACATGCTCTTTTATTCGTACTACTTGGAAACTTTCGCTCACGCAAGCCACTCTCTCAATCATACCACTCCAACTACTCATCGGACGTCCACTTGCAAGCGTATATCATCAAAATCATTCAAATAAATCTTTTTAACAGCAAACGTTCATTAGACGCATTCGCTCAAAATGTCCGAACCATCTTAACTGACTAGCACGGCAACTTTTACGACATTTTTTTCAATTTCACACTCATCCTACACTAATCGTATTTCGTACCCGATCTCTCCTATAGTTACACCCAGCTACCCCACGTAAAAATCTCATTTCCACAGCAAACATTTTCCGTTTATGCTTTTGCAACCAAACCCAGAACATTCACTACCCTATACATCAACGTAGGGCATCAAAACTGCATTGTATAATACCATCAAATCATCAAAATACAAAAACGTCATCATTAAACAAACCGACAGACAGTCATTCGTAAAAACAAAACACAATCAGGATGGTCCTCTCTCTACGTCCATTTAACATTCCGTATAATGATTTGACCGTGACAATGGCATCGCACGTAGGCGTCGTCAGAGCTTATATTCAGCAGCGGGTTAAAGGCAGGAGAGAAACAACAGAGCATCGCCCATCGAAATACCGGAAACCGACGAAGAGATTGTTGCTTAAAAGGGATGGCGTCGATGGAAAGGGGGGATGGGGGAAGGTTAGAAGAGAGAGAGAGAAAGAAAAGTTGGAAAATCTCAGGGGGTTGGCTGTTAGGGAGATTGGTGGAGAATCATTCGATGCTTTGTGCGTCATAACTTCCCCTACATCGGCGCCGAATGACGTCAGAGCGTCAAGGATTCATGTAGACTAGGTTATACCAAAAGGGGGTGGGGGTTAAAGGGGGGAGATGAGTGATGTTTAATGTCAGACCACAACAATGTGGAGTGTATGTGTGTGTGTGTGTGTGTTTGCATTTCATATTTACACGTTGAAAGAGTTAGTAATGTTTTTACGTATTCTTTATAGTTTTAGTAAAATTCGGAAGTTCTATATGTATCTATTATTATTAATTTTATCAAAATTTATCTCTTCTTGTTATGGCATCGGGGAAAAACTATACCGGATGATTCCTATGAGTAATCTAAATAAGAAACTTCTAATAAACATACGTATGTCCGAAATGCTTTCTAACGGAACTGTAGCCGTTAGAAATGTTTTTACGTATTCTTCATAGTTTTAGTCAAATTCGGTAGCTCTATATGTATCTATTATTATTAATTTTATCAAAATTTATCTCGTCTTGTTATGACATCGGGGAAAAACTACACCGGATGATTCCTATGAGTAATCTAAATAAAAAACTTCAAATGAACATATGTCCGAAAATGCTTTCTAAAGGAACTGTAGTCGTTAGAAGTTTATTACATGTAACTGATTTTCTAACATTTTGTTTAAACACTAGTAAACCAATTTACTAGTTTATAAATTTTTGTACACACACATAAATAAATATATAATAAATAATTTACAATAATTTAAAATCCAAGAGAATTATTTTTGTCGGGACCCAGTAAGTCATAGACTTTGAATTTCTTTCAGGAATTTTTATTTTTACTTTTATTAGAAATCGTTCGAGTTCTAGCCCTTTCTTCGAAAATTTTAATCCGTAGAGGAGAAGTGAAGTTTTATTTTAGTCAAAACCCGAGCAGTCCATCTATCATAATTTGCGTTTAAAAAATCGTAAAGTTTTGTCAGTTTTTGGGCTGACAAAGGTATATATTATAATAACTATAACCAAAAAGCCGTTTTATTTTTTATTTAGTTAATGTCCATTAAGCTGTATTTAATTTTATAATCTAACTAAATTACGAATATCACGTAATTAATACCTAGTTATACTATAAAATAATTAAATTCAATACTATAACGTACAATATAAAAAAAATCAAAAACTATTTAGCACAATACAATTTATTTAATAAATTGTTACTAAAAATACAATACTATAAATAATTTTTGAAAAACCAGATAACGCATATTTATCATATTTACAAATGTTATCGCAACTTATTTAAATTAATAATTACAAGATATTCACTCACATAATCAAAAACTTAACACCTTTTTGCCTTATAATAAATTATTTATTTTAAATTTAACAAAGAATGCAAACCGATAAATTTATTAACGTCATAGTTTTAAGTTTAAAATAATCTACAAATAAAACAATAATTTTTTAATTATTATTTTTATTTACTTATCAAATATTGATGTGTTTTTATATAATTTGGTGCTCAACATACATATTATTTTCCATATAAGTAATTTACTAATAATTCTTTTTTTTTTAACAAAAATGTTTTTACAATATACTGTGTGTCCCCGAATTGAGTTCACTATAGGTGTAATCGGCAAAAAATTTAAGAATTTTATTTTCATGTTTTGAAATTCCGCCCTGCTTTGTCTGAAAACAATTTTAAGCATATTTTTAGTTTTTAAAAAGTCAAAGCGGCTATGAAAAATGTAAAAAAACTACTTTATATTCAGGTGAAGTGCCTTTTTGGTCAATAATACGGCATAATGTTCTTCAGAAAAATTGTTCGGAATATGAAATTATGGCTCTGTGCAAAATTTCAAAAAGATGTGTCTGGACAAAACGCCGACTGAACACAACGCCGACCGAGGACACAACGCCGACCGGGGACACAATGCCGACTGCCTACCAGAGACACTACGCCGACCGTGGGTTGAGTAAAATCTGACAATACATCAATCTCATGCAAAATATCTATCAATAACAACGATTAGCTTGCGCAAATGCGAATGAACGGTCGGCGTAGTGTCCTCGGTCAGCGTTGTGTTCAGTCGGCGTTTTGTCCAGACACATTTTTTATTTTAATTGATCTTATTGAAATTTTGCGCAGAGCCATAATTTCATATTCTGAATAACTTTTCACGAGAACATTATGCTGTATTATTAACCAAAAAGGTACTTTACCTGAATATAAAATGGTTTTTTACATTTTTCATGGCCGTCTTAATTTAAAAAAAAAAAAAAAATGCTTAAAATTGTTTTCAGGCAAAGCAGGGCGGAATCCCAAAAACATGAAAATGAAATTCTTAAATTTTTTGCCAATTACACCTACAGTGAACTCGATCCGGGGACACACTGTATAATAGTATTATTTACCAGCAAAACGTATAATCAGTTGTATGTTTTTATAAAAAAATTAAAACTATCTACAAATTTATCGTCAAAAAATAAAAATTTATATTATGAACACGTCGATTTGAAATTAGTTTGACAAGTTCTGATAAACTTTAATATAATTACAAACTTTTAAATTTTTTAATATATGTTAATAAATATTTGAAATAAATAAATATTAAATGTAATTTATTTTAAAAACTGGCATAATCACCTGTAGTCAGTGGGCGTAGTCAGAAACTTGTCATGGGGGGGGGGGTTACTAAAGAAATGATATAATATTACTAATCAATAACGATAATACTATAATTTGTATAAAAAATAAAAAGCAATAAAAATTATTTTTATCAAAATGAAAGTAAAATAACATATTTCATATTTCACATATATATGTTTTTGGTAGTTCAGGTTCTGGGGGGGGGGAGCTTTTAACTCCCCCTAACACCCCCTTGGATACAACACTGTCTGTAGTCTAAAGTCTCATAGGGACTGCCGTTTTAGTTTTAAGCAGAAGTACAAGAATTTGACCAATCCAAACGCTCGACACATTTTTATTCTTTACTATTTCATAATATTGAAAAACTTTGCTATTCTAAGTGAAAAAAAATGGCTTAAGTTTCCGTATCCTTATTCTTCTGAAAATGTCAATCCAATTGAATGAAGTAGATATTGAAGTTCAGTATAAATCAGGGTTAAAAAGTTGGGTAGAATCTACCTCATTTAACTATTTATATTGACCTTTGCTGAAGAACCGCATACTTGAACTCTTACTAGAAAATTTTGCATCCAAAAATAAACGGAAAGATCTATTTTTAACCGTGTTGCACACACACACACTGTAAAAAAAAATAGCGAAACTACAGAATAATAGTAGTAAAATTTTACTATATCTGTAATTTCATTTTACTAAAAATATTATGTATTTCTACCTCAAAATTCTATAATTTTTAGATAATTCATAATAATCGCATAAAGTAAGTAAAAAAATGACTTAATAAATATGTAAAATTGCTTACTTTCTTGCAAAATTGCATCACATACTTTATGTAGAATTACATATTGTTGGTATAACTTCTTAAATTATGTAATAATTGCATTTTTTTTATTTTTATTAATCCTTAATGATAATCACTTAAGATAAGATCAAGAACTTGATATTATGTCGAGTTGTTGATTTTAAATATGACTAAGTCCGAATGTTACATCAGTATCGTTTGATAAATGTTAAAAATATTTGTCATACAAGAGACTTACTTTTTAATTATTATTATTATTATTATTAATTTGCCAAAAAATAATTATTATTATTATTAACAAGTAATCCATGGGTAACACGATACTGATGTAACATTCGGACTTAGTCATATTTAAAATCAACAACTCGACAAATTTTTTTTATAAAGAATAAGTTTTTCTCATAAAACTCATATTAAAATTTTTTTCCCTATAGAAAACCTCATCACTTTACCACACTGTATATGTACTTTTCCATTCCGTTGGTAATATCATATTACATAATGTTTGTAATAGTTCTGATATTATATTTTTAAACAAATTATGTTAAAAATTACGGTAGTTGAATAATTATAGCTATAAATACTAGGTATTATAGTGTCTCATTGTTTGTAGGTAAAACTACATAATTTTTTTTAGAGTGTACTGGTATAATAATTCACAACTGTGATTATCTATGGATAACTCAATAGTTAACACGTCTGTTCCTAAGTCGCAAGTACCTGGGTGTTCATGAGGCATATGTAATTCATTTTTTTTTCGAGTGCATTTACAATAATTGCATATTAGTGACATAAATAGACGTTTATTTTGAAAAAAATGTTGTAGCAAAAGTTGGTGTTAGTCAGTTAAGATGGTTCGGACATGTTGAGCAAATGTCTAATGAACGTCTGGTTAAAAAGATTTATTTGAATGATTTTGATGGTATACGTTTGCGTGGACGTCCAATGAATAGTTGGAGTGGTATGATTGAGAGAATGGCTTGCGTGAGCGAAAGTTTCCAAGTAGTAGAAATAGAAGAGCATGTATGAGAGAAATTATGAATGTGAATGAAGCGAAAGTTGCATGTTTGGATAGGAATGTTTGGAGGCGACTGATTTCGGAATGATGAAAAGAATTTGTGCCACACCCTTTTGGGTACATGGCGTGATTGTGTATGTATGTATGTACGTATGTATTTCTATTATTTAAATTTACTTACCGAATATTTCACCTTGACTCGCGTATTCAGACACCAGGTAAATCATATTCTTTGTTTCCATAACCTGCAACAGAAAATTAAAAAAAAAAATTTAAAATAAATTTCTAATTAATGGAAGCCAAATTTTAATTGGCGTAATAGATTAGTGTATGATGAGTGTGAAATTGAAAAAAATGTTGTACAAAAGTTGCCGTGTTAGACAGTTAAGATGGTTCGGACATGTTGAGCGAATGTGTCTAATGAACGTTTGCTGTTAAAACTATTTATTTGAATGATTTTGATGATATACGTTTGCAGGTGGACGTCCGATGAGTAGTTGGAGTGGGGTATGATTGAGAGAGTGGCTTGCGTGAGCGAAAGTTTCCAAGTAGTAGGAATAAAAGAGCATGCGATGAGAGGAGGAATTATGAATGTGGATGAAGCGAAAGTTGCTTGTGCTGGATAGGAGAATGTTTAGAGGCGACTGATTTCGGAATGATGAAAAGAGTTTGCCAAGTAGTAGGAATAAAAGAGCATGCGATGAGAGGAGGAATTATGAATGTGGATGAAGCGAAAGTTGCTTGTGCTGGATAGGAATGTTTGGAGGCGACTGATTTCGGGATGATGAAAAAAGTTTGTGCCACATCCTTTTGGGTACATGGCGTGATTGTGTATGTACATTAGTAAATTTTGTTTAAATCAGTGTTTTGTTTGATTGATTATTTTAATATAATGAGTTATTAACTAAAATGCTTACCTGATATAATTTGATGATATGAGGATGATCCAGTCTCTTCATAATATCAACTTCTCGATAAACTTTTTGCAAATTGGCCGCGTCTAATTGTGATTTGTCTATTATTTTTATCGCGACCTGGAACAGAAATAAATAACATAGAAAATTAATTTCAATGTCCCAGACATTGTATATATATATAGGTACATAGTCAAATTCTTTTAAAGGTTTGTTGTATTACCTAAATTATCTAGCTAATTATGTAATTAAAAATTTAAAATATACCCGTCTGAAATTGCTATGCAATTTTACGTCATTTGAAATCATTATACATATTAAACTATGACGCATTTTCGTTTTACAACAATTATTATTTATAAAAGGGTAAGTGTATAATGTATAATTTACAAAATTGTTTTCATCCATTTATGTCACTCAATGAGGTTTCATCGAAAAGTAATAACTCCGTATTTATTATTTAGTAAAAGAAAAGGTATATATATCTCAACAAAAAACAAAGTATCAAAAAAAAGTTAATGATGAGTGTCGAAAAAAATCATAAAAAAAAAAAACTATACGAATTGAGAGACAAATGTTGCCTCACATTGTTTCTAAGATATCAGTAGATATGATTGATTTACATGTCAATCGACTAAATAAAATTGGTTACAGTGTCTGTAAAAATTAAAATTAAAAATGGTTCATAAAAAAAATATATAAAAAGTTGTCTAAAGAAAGTTCCAGATAAAAAAAATTACGCAAAATATTCGTTTTTGCTTATATTTAATATATATAATAATAATAGACAACTGAATGTAATGTATATATTGATGGTGCACGTTTAGAGCAGGTAGATGAATTTGTGTATTTGGGATGAAGAGAAACATATATACCGGGTGTCTACTTTTTTTTTGTTACATAGGGAATACAATGCTAAAATTTTCATTTGGTGATAAATTTTCCCCTAATTATTATAGAACAAAAGTACAAATACAAAAGTTGTTTAGAATTCAAAAATGCATCAAATGATGCCAAATTTATCAATATAGGATGTTCCGATCAAGAATTAGAAGCAAATTAAAATTTCCATTTTTGCGCTCTTTACATCAAAGTGCCATGGAAATTAAACAAATAATTTCATTTCTTCTGGAGTTTGAGTTTGACAGATCGTATTTATTTTATTGTTACGTTCTGTATTATTATCATTATTATTGAAAATAATGAATAAACTTAAGGTAAATGAAAAAGTTCAGTGCGTAAAATGGTATTTTACTGGAAATTCGATACGACGAGTAAGAGATTTATTCAGCGCTTTCTTTGAAAACCGTCCCATACCTTCCGCTATGACTATTCGTAGGATAATTAAACAATTCGAAGAAACTGGAAGTGTGTTAAAACGTTGTAAAAATTGTAGAAAAATCAACGCAGAAGATCAGGAGGAGAATTTAAATCAAAATGCAATTAAAGAAAATACATTGAATATACTTTTGTGTGTAACGGAAAACCCAAATGTTAGTGTGCGTCAACTTGGTGCTGAATTAAATTTGCATCCTTCAACAATACATAAGGTACTAAAAAATGAAAAATATCATTCTTATAAATATTCCACGCACCAAGAGATATTTGAAGCGGATAAAATGGCTAGAAGCGAATTTAGTAACATTGTTGGGACCCGGTGCTGGCTTGGCGACCACGAAACACTAGTTGTGTCTGTGGGCAAGTGCTCGAGTTCCTAAAAAAGGCGATGCGGCGTGTGTGCGGTGATGTAGCGAGCTAGTGGACTGTATTGCGGCGTAAATATGAAGTAAGCGTGCGTAACTTGCTGAATAGCACTAATAAATGATATGCAAGAGGATGGATAAGGATCAGAGACGATCTTCACCTATCCGAGCGATAGATAGGGCTTGTACAAGAAGTGGTAGCTCTAGGAAGAAATGAGGAAAGAGGTTGGCCCACAACTGAGGTATAGGAGTGCGGGACGGTAGGCGAGGTGAATTAAACCAATAACTTGTAGCAAGTCAAGTGTCAGCACAATTACTGCACGATTATAATGAATAATGCAAAGCAACTTACGTTTATATAATGTAGTACAGATCCGTAATGAATATGCGGTTAGATACCTTACAATTCAGCGTACGATTGTGTAGTTACTGAGAGCTTTCAGATGCGTGTACTTCAATTAACGTAAGCTTGGTGCTTCTGCGGTGCGTGTTTGGAGCTATGCGTGAATGTGTATAGATCGTCAGATCTTCAACGAGTGTTGAGCGAGAATTAGTGTTAATAAGCTTCCAGAACAATTAATAAAGCACAAATAAAGAGAAGAATCTGCAACTAAATATGAGAATAAATGTTGCAAACACAAAAATGCAAGCGTGAATGAGAAATGCGAGTGATGAGACAATAATGTAAGCAAAGTACATAAATGCGGAATAATGATACTGCAAGCGCATAGAATTGGAATAATTCTATGTGTAACAGGTATACAAGCGTTTGTAATTGTAAATAATAACATGTAAATCACAAAGAAACAAAATATGTTGTACTTAACTGAATATTTGAGGTTAGTTCCAACACGTGTTTGGTAAAATATGCGGAAATGTGATATCTTGTAATTTACAATCAGTTAATCACAATTAATAGTAGAAATGATATACTTCTGCGTAATATGTGTAGAATAGCGGATGAAGCGAATATAATTTGATTCAATAAGCAGCGTGCGAAAAGCGAAGCGTATATAAAATCATGCGTTTTCAAGCGAGCGATATATTTCAATTCGTGTTTGACAGAATCACACAACAAGTCGTCCGTAAGCGAGAATAACGTAGCATAACTTGTGTGCTTAGTACAAACGACGTAGAAAATAAAGAATACTTGCGGCGGATGATATTTGATGAGATGAAATGTGCGTTTTTGGGTCAACAGCACAGCGTAGAGATGTTGAATCGTTCACGGCCGGATACGGACTCTCTTTTACTGCTTGCGAATGCAAAGCTAAACTAGTACTGAATGCGGGCGCCATACGAAGCTTGATAAGAATATGAAATGTGTTGCGATTTGTACGCGCTAGTAGCCAACAGATGGCACAGCGGTCTTAACATGATAACGAAACTTGAACATTAGCCAGTTGCCAACAGATGGCAATGCCTGGTCCGAACATGCCGGCCGGCCAAAAACGGAGTTTTTTAGGATCACAAGAGTGGTCACAGTTTGACAACGGATCTTGTTAATACTCCAGAAGCGGTTCGGACTTGAGCTACTCTAGCTACGTTATCTTCCTGGGTGAACCTTAATGATTCAAGCTAGCTTCCACTGAAGGGGAAGTAGTAGATCGTATTGATGATCACGAGTTGATCAGGTTGAAGATTAACGGTAGAGCGTGTCCATTTTAATCTTTGCTGAAGTGTGTTGAGAGATTCGGCATGCCATAGGTTCCAAAATGATTGTAAGACATTGTGTAACAGGTGCCAGCGGCGTAGAAGATTGGTATTTGATTTCCGATATTCATGATCTGGTAAGTTGCCCATATTAGGATTGATTCCAATAGGATGACAGCGGAAGGATTTGATGCATTTTACAGAATAACTGCGAATCAGACGGCGAGCACCTACAATCCAAAATCGGCGATTTAAAATTGCTTGAAATGTTGTTGGCGATGAGTGAAGATATTTCTGATGATAATAATCGATGACAAGATCGGTTAAGCGATGACGTAATGGTAGCAGTATAGGTTGTTTATGAGAAACACTTAGACTGGAATTTCGAATTTCATTCTCAAATTTTGCGATGTCATCAGCGAATGCTTCAAGTTGCGTAATTTTCACCCATGTGATTGAGGCGTTATCGAGTTCTGATGCTAATAGTGCAGGCGATGATATTGCTTCCTTCAATTTTAACCTTTTGTAAAATCTGGTGCAGAGTGCAGTAATACTTAACAGGTGATTTAAGTTGGAATATTGATGTAGAAGTTTATAGTCAGCAGGATTGTCTTCCGACGAAATATGATGCCACATATTTTGCAGAAGATTCTGTTGAATTTCAGAAACTTGGCTGGTTACAAAAGTTTTCCATTTGTATGGTGGTGTCCGAACCCATGACAGAGTGATTGTAGAATCGGACGACGCTAAAATATTAAAGAAAGACAATGTTACGGTGTCTAACAAATATTTTATTAAGCGAGATAATAACAAGTGATTTTGTTCTAAGTAATCAGCAATATATTTGCAATATTCCAATTGTAAGTGACTGTCAGATGGTAGGCGACATTGAAAAATATTAAAACATATAAGTGCGTTCGCGTATGAATTTCCTAACTTAGGAGGATATTCTTTAAGAGAAAGCGGAATCATATAGCGTCCTGATTCTAATCTTCTATGCTGAGATGAAAAGATATTGTTGGATAGATGATCTAAACTTGACAATGTAGCGATCGTGGCAGCGTCTTCACGTTCCGAAATTTCCGATAATGCTGGCGAAAACGGGTTCTGAACCGTTAAACATGTGGTAACGGTTGATGCGGTTAGCGAACAGATTGGTCCAGAAACAATCCAACCCAATGAGGTGTCAATAGCGGTCGGACCATTCGCAGTGGTTTGCTTGTGACCAGTGAGAAGATTGAAGTATAGATCAGCACCAATTAACAATTCAATGGGCGCCGGTGTCACAAAGTCTGGATCAGCTAACTGTAGATGTTGAAATTGGCGAAGTAAATCGGAAGAAAGTTGCGCCTTTGGTAAATCTTGGATGATTTGCGAAACAATGACTGCGGAGAGCGTGTATGCTGATGAAGCGTTGTGCGAAGAGCATAGACAAATTGTTGTAGTGCCTCGAACGTTGTTCAGAGCTGTAGCGTTTCCAAATCCTGAAACGACGATGTTTGCAGAATGTATTGGTAATTGTAGACGATTGGAACAATTTTCAGACATGTATGAAGATTCGCTTCCACTATCTAAAAGTGCGCGTACTGATTGCCATGATCCTAGTGAATCTTGAATACGTACAATAGCTGTACCTAACAGAACTGCTGAAACTGCCGTGCTGTGCGAAAGTGATGAAGTACGAGTTGTACCTGCTATCATAGGCATAGGAGAAGTTGACGGACTGTTGTTGATTGCGTTGTCCGCAACTTGCGGCTGACTTAAAGCGTTTGTTGACTTTTCAACTCGTTCAAAGTGCAGGAGCGTGTGATGTCGTTTATTGCATTTGCGACAGTTGAATTTTGATTTGCAAGTAGACGTAGCATGTATTGCTGATAAGCAGTTGCGACAACAGTTGTTGGTGCGTATCATCTCAAATCGCTTGATTGGTTCCATAGATTGAAACTTGAAACATTTGTACAGTGCATGCGGATTGGAACAAGCGATACACTTAATTGTGGATGCAGTTGTTACAAATGATGACGTGTTGAATGTCGTGCGATTTGTCTTGAATGACGTGCGATTTGTCTGATCGGAGGATCGTGATGTATCTGCTTGAGTGAGTGGTTTGTCAATACATTGCCACTGCTGAGATTGTAGAAATTTATCTAAAAAATCTAAGAAATCAGCGAGATTAGGTAACTTATCTTTAGATAAATTGCGTTCAAAGCTGTTGCGAATTTTTGTGTCGAGTTTAGTGAGCAGAATAAAAGTTAATACTGGACTCCATTCCTCGACAGGTTCGTGATTAGCCCTTAATGCTTCAGTGTGCTCTCTAATTGCAGCAATGAATTTTGTAGCGTGATAATAAGTCATTGGAATTGGTTTTGGCAATTCTATTAGCGCTTGAATATGATAAGAGGATATTAATCTTCTTTGAGCGTAGCGATCAGTTAATAATTTGATAGCGATCGAGTAATTATCATCTGTGAGCGATAAGTTCTTGATTAGAGCGAGCGGTTCTCCTTTTACAATAGATTTTAAATATTGGAATTTTTGAACTGGTCGTAGACTGTCATTGTCATGGACGGAGCTGCAAAATATATCAAAAAACGAGTTCCAATTAGCGATCTCACCAGAAAATTGAGGTAAATCCAATTTCGGAAGTTTTGCGTGCGTGTATGACTGTGATGACGTCTGCGATACGAATGCGGTGTTTGCAACGCTGGTATCCAGAGCCGGTTGCTCGTAGAATGGAGGTTGCGTGAATGCTGCTTGTATGACACGTACAGAATCCATGAAGTCATTATATTCAGCGTAAAGCTGATCCTGTTTGGTAGTGTTACTTGAATGGATCATGATTTGAGTGTGATGGTCTTCAAACTCACGAATGCGTTTCGGAAGCAACTTAAACTGGGAGCGTGCTTCTATGACCTTTTGTGGATCTGCAGCCTGTGCGATTAGAGACTGTAGATTGTCTAGAAACAGTTGACAAAACTTGCGGCGTACAGACGGAGCTAGTAACTCAGTCATGATGAGAGTGTGATGCGAATTGCGGTTTGAATAAAAGAAAATAGAAATATAGATGCGTTGGCTTCGTATGAGCGTGCGTTGCGAGTTCTTGTAGAACTTGATATATGCGGTTGCTGCTGATGAGCGTGCGTTGCGAGTTCTAGATGAACGTGATTAATGCGTTTGCTGCTGATGAGCTAGTGAAGCGAGTTCTAGATGAACGTGAGATGCGTTTGCTGCTAATGAGCGAATGATGCGAGTTCTAGATGAACGTGATTAATGCGTTTGCTGCTGATGAGCGTGCGAGGCGTGTTCTAGATGAACGTGATTAGCGTTTGCTGCAGATGAGCAAGTGATGCGAGTTCTAGATGAACGTGAATATGCGTTTGCTGCTGATGAGCGAATGAAGCGTGTTCTAGGTGAACGTGAATATGCGTTTGCTGCAGATGAGCAAATGAAGCGTGTTCCTGGTGAACGTGATTAATGCGTTTGCTGCTGATGAGCTTGCGTTGCGTGTTCCTGGTGAACGTGATTAATGCGTTTGCTGCTGATGAGCTTGCGTTGCGTGTTCTAGATGAACGTGAATGCGTTTGCTGCTGATGAGCGTGCGTTGCGAGTTCCAGTTGAACGTCTGATAGCGGTTGCTGCTGATGAGCGAATGAAGCGTGTTCTAGGTGAACGTGAATGCGTTTGCTGCAGATGAGCAAGTGATGCGAGTTCTAGATGAACGTGATTGCGTTTGCTGCAGATGAGCAAGTGATACCAGTTCTTGTTGAACGTAGTATATGTGCGTTGGCTGCTGATGAGCGAGTGATACCAGTTCTTGTTGAACGTAGTATATGCGGTTGCTACTGATGAGCGAGTAATGCGAGTTCTTGTTGAACGTGAATGCGTTTGCTGCAGATGAGCAAGTGAAGCGAGTTGATGTGCATTGTATGTGCACAGCGTGGCGACTGCGAAGCGAATTCCGTTTAGAATGCGTAAATGTAGCGTTTGATCATGTTCAGAGCGCAAATGATCAATGATGAAGACACGTCAAACGAGTTGTGACTTGCCTAGCGGCTATCGAAGGTCCGAATGATGGTGCACACGTCGCGTAGGTTGTAACCTGCCCGTTCGGTGCAAAGATTCAAATGATGGGGCACACGTCAACAGGTTGTGACCTGCCCATCCAATGATCGTAGGTCCAAATGATGGGGCACACGTCACTTGGGTTGTGACCCGCCCATCCGGCTCGAAGGACCAAATGTTGGGACCCGGTGCTGGCTTGGCGACCACGAAACACTAGTTGTGTCTGTGGGCAAGTGCTCGAGTTCCTAAAAAAGGCGATGCGGCGTGTGTGCGGTGATGTAGCGAGCTAGTGGACTGTATTGCGGCGTAAATATGAAGTAAGCGTGCGTAACTTGCTGAATAGCACTAATAAATGATATGCAAGAGGATGGATAAGGATCAGAGACGATCTTCACCTATCCGAGCGATAGATAGGGCTTGTACAAGAAGTGGTAGCTCTAGGAAGAAATGAGGAAAGAGGTTGGCCCACAACTGAGGTATAGGAGTGCGGGACGGTAGGCGAGGTGAATTAAACCAATAACTTGTAGCAAGTCAAGTGTCAGCACAATTACTGCACGATTATAATGAATAATGCAAAGCAACTTACGTTTATATAATGTAGTACAGATCCGTAATGAATATGCGGTTAGATACCTTACAATTCAGCGTACGATTGTGTAGTTACTGAGAGCTTTCAGATGCGTGTACTTCAATTAACGTAAGCTTGGTGCTTCTGCGGTGCGTGTTTGGAGCTATGCGTGAATGTGTATAGATCGTCAGATCTTCAACGAGTGTTGAGCGAGAATTAGTGTTAATAAGCTTCCAGAACAATTAATAAAGCACAAATAAAGAGAAGAATCTGCAACTAAATATGAGAATAAATGTTGCAAACACAAAAATGCAAGCGTGAATGAGAAATGCGAGTGATGAGACAATAATGTAAGCAAAGTACATAAATGCGGAATAATGATACTGCAAGCGCATAGAATTGGAATAATTCTATGTGTAACAGGTATACAAGCGTTTGTAATTGTAAATAATAACATGTAAATCACAAAGAAACAAAATATGTTGTACTTAACTGAATATTTGAGGTTAGTTCCAACACGTGTTTGGTAAAATATGCGGAAATGTGATATCTTGTAATTTACAATCAGTTAATCACAATTAATAGTAGAAATGATATACTTCTGCGTAATATGTGTAGAATAGCGGATGAAGCGAATATAATTTGATTCAATAAGCAGCGTGCGAAAAGCGAAGCGTATATAAAATCATGCGTTTTCAAGCGAGCGATATATTTCAATTCGTGTTTGACAGAATCACACAACAAGTCGTCCGTAAGCGAGAATAACGTAGCATAACTTGTGTGCTTAGTACAAACGACGTAGAAAATAAAGAATACTTGCGGCGGATGATATTTGATGAGATGAAATGTGCGTTTTTGGGTCAACAGCACAGCGTAGAGATGTTGAATCGTTCACGGCCGGATACGGACTCTCTTTTACTGCTTGCGAATGCAAAGCTAAACTAGTACTGAATGCGGGCGCCATACGAAGCTTGATAAGAATATGAAATGTGTTGCGATTTGTACGCGCTAGTAGCCAACAGATGGCACAGCGGTCTTAACATGATAACGAAACTTGAACATTAGCCAGTTGCCAACAGATGGCAATGCCTGGTCCGAACAAACATTATTATGGAAAAATCCAATTTAGACAGAAACTTCTTGAAATCTATTTGTTTTACTGACGAGTCTACGTTTACTTTACACGGCGAACCTAATACACAAAACTTTAGAATATGGAGCCAAACAAATCCTCATTTAATGGTAGCAACACGTACCCAATATCCAGAAAAAGTTAATGTATGGGCTGGAATTTTTGGCAGGTGTATAATTGGGCCATTTTTTATTGAAAATAATTTAAACAACGAAAAATATTTGGATATGTTGCAAAATCATATTGGTCCGCAGTTAGAAGAGTGTGCAACTCAAGATAATGTTGTCTGGTATCAACAAGACGGATGTCCGGCACATTACAGCTGCAACATTAAATTATATTTGGATCAATGTTTTCCAAATTCATGGATTGGTAGAGGTGGTCCAATTAATTGGCCAGCTAGATCGCCCGATTTAGCACCGTGCGATTTCTTTTTATGGCCATATTTGAAGGAGAAAATTTATAAACGACATATCAAAAATCTTGTTGATTTGAAAAATGCCATTGTTGAAGAGTGCAATAATATAACACAAACACAATTAAGCTCTGTACGTCACGAATTTTATAACAGATTAGGTTATTGTTTGGCAGTTAATGGCGATTTATTTGAACATTTAATTTAAATTGTTAGTTTCGTTTTTGTTCTCCTATATCTTGTATTCATGAATTTTTCTGTTTTATAGGTATATTGAATATTGTAATAAATAAAGAAAGTTTTACGGAGTTCAGCTATTTACTATTTATTAAACTCTTATCCGACGTTTCACTGCACAACTTACAGCATCCTCAGGGATAAGTTTAAATTATTATAATAAATATATTAGGCATAATGCCAGTCATCTAATTCAAATGTATTGTTTTTATAACTTGAAGTTAATAAATAAATTAAACAATTACTTAAAATTATAATGGAGACATTCACAATTTAAAACCACAGCTAGTACGTAGTGTACAGCCGAGTAAAATACCCTTTCATTGTAATAAATAATAAATACTTAATACTTTTTATACTTAATAGCTTTTCATTTACATTAAGTTTATTCATTATTTTCAATAATAATAATAATAATAATAATAATAATAATAATAATAATAATACAGAACGTAACAATAAAATAAATACGATCTGTCAAACTCAAACTCCAGAAGAAATGAAATTATTTGTTTAATTTCCGTGGCACTTTGATGTAAAGAGCGCAAAAATGGAAATTTTAATTTGCTTCTAATTCTTGATCAGAACATCCTATATTGATAAATTTGGCATCATTTGATGCATTTTTGAATTCTAAACAACTTTTGTATTTGTACTTTTGTTCTATAATAATTAGGGGAAAATTTATCACCAAATGAAAATTTTAGCATTTTATTCCCTATGTAACAAAAAAAAAGTAGACACCCGGTATATATATATATATATATATATATATATATATATATATATATATATATATATATATATATATACAAACATTTGACAATTAGAAAGATTAAATATTAAATAGATAGATACTAATAATTTTAGCAAATATGTTATTTTTAAGATAAATATACAGTTAATATTTTTAAGTTTGTATTTTGAACAAGTAAAATATTTATAGATTAGACAAGTACTAAAAATAAATATATGTATATTATCAGTTTTATTGACATAGTGAAAAATTTAATGAACTATTTAATGAGTTTTATTTACATATATAACGAAGCAGAAAATTACATCAGGAATATCGCATCTATGACGTTGGAAAATTTATATTATTATTCATAACATATCTTATGTTATGTAAGAAACAATATGAAATATTTAACATTAATTATTGACTAACTAAATGTTTAATTACTTAAAAAATTGCAATTTTTTAATTATTACTATTAATTTTTTTCTGCAACTCAGGTCATCAACCAGTGGATGTATTTAAGTTTCAAAGTCATTTGGACGATACAAATCATCATCATCCATACTCCAAAAATATTTATTTATTATAATAATGTCATTTGTATCAGTTTCCCTGATGAAGACGGACGTTGAGTTCGTCAAAACGTCGATTATTAATAAATATGAATACAGAACTGAAACCTAAAGCCGTTTTATTTTGAATTAATTCGTAATTAAAAATCTTTTTGAATTAATTTATGCCCTTAGCCACTGATTCGAAATGTCGTCTCGTCTTGATAGAATTACTACCTGAATGTCCTTGACAATAAAACAGTTTGCAAGTACATAACATGTTTTTTTTGTACAATTGTTTTTTTTTCAAATTCTTTAAAATTGAACTGACGTATATACTTGAGTTTCCGGAATACAATTTCTGTAGCATTCTGCAATTTTTTCTTTTGTTTTAAATACAAGCAAGAAAGAAAAAAAGTTTTTTTATTCACATGGACAAAGGTGATGTGTTTATAGTTTTAATTATTGACAGGTAGTTAATTCGATTTTAGTTTAATTATGTTTTGAAAAAAATTGTCGTTAAGTTTCTATGTATGCGCAGTATCTAATGCTTTAATTCTAAGTCATAAATTTTAATTAATAACGTATTATCGGTTCAAAAGCTTTTTAATAAGTTGTAAATTATTGGTTGGTATCGATTTATTGCTGGGTAGATAGATAAGATTTATAAGTGAAAAACTTTGATAAAATTTTTATATTTTGAATAATTACTCGTATAAACCCTTTTCGGTCTAAAAAAATCGACTAATTTTATGAATTTTTTTCTGCAAAACTATAAAAGATATCAAACCGCGGTTTTTTGAAGGTGAAAGAATAGACTTTGGGTTTGGTTGCAAAAGCATAAACGAAAAATGACTGCTGTGGAAATGAGATTTTTACATGGGGTATGTGGTGTAAATAGGAGAGAGAGAGATCGGGTACGAAATAGATTAGTGTATGATGAGTGTGAAATTAAAGTTAAGATGGTTCGGACATGTTGAGCGAATGTCTAATGAACGTTTGGTTAAAAAGATTTATTTGAATGATTTTGATGGTATACGTTTGCAGGTGGACGTCCGATAAATAGTTGGAGTGGTATGATTGAGAGTGTTTTGCGTGAGCGAAAGTTTCCAAGTAGTAGGAATAGAAGAGCATGTATGAGAGGAATTATGAATGTGGATGAAGCGAAAGTTGCTTGTTTGAATAGGAGTGTTTGGAGGCGACTGATTTCGGATTGATGAAAAGAGTTTGTGCCACACCCTTTTGAGTACATGGCGTGATTGTGTATGTATGTATGTATGTACTTTTGTTTAAAATCGTCCGAGTTCTAATCCTTTCTTCGAAGCTCTGCGAAACCAAACAATCAAAAGGCACCCTTGAAATATGATATATTATCTGATTTTTAACCCATTTTTTTTTTCACAAATAATCAAATATTTCAAGTTATTTATTTAAAAAAAAAAAAAAAAACTATCAAATTTGGAAACTGAATATTTCGCAATACTGGCAGAAAATTTATTAGAACAGAAATTTTCTTCAAGATGAAATTAATTTTGTAATATTAAGTTTGTTGAGTAATTAAAACTTTCTTTATTGTATAATTCTTCAAATTTCAAACTTTTCTGTTGACAATTCCACGAAAAAATTTTGTTTTTAATTCTAACTTCATTTACATTTTATTATTTTTTATTTATATAAATTATTGTTTTAATATATTTTTATTGAAAATTTTTATATTTATTATTTATTGCAATGAACTTTTGAACTTATATCATCGATATGTAAGTTTTATAGAATAAAATGTTCAAATTACAAGAATTGATTCAAAAGTAATTATTCCAGAAGACTAAAAGTAGTACTACTAATAATATATAATAATATATTTCACAATGTATTACTTGAATATAATAAATTGCCGAAATATATTAAAGATTCAAAAAATTTAAAAACTTTTAAGTTTGACATTAAATTTTTTTACTTTAATAAAGTTAATGCAAGTTATAATTAAGTTGATAATTTAATAAATTATAAATGTCACCAATTATGTAAACATATTGTAGATTTCCTGTAATTTTTAATAGTTTTGTATATATGTATTAAATATATACATGCATACACAATCACGCTATTTACCCAAAGGGGTGTGGCACAAACTCTTTTCATCATCCCGAAATCAGTCGTCTCCAAACATTCCTATCCGAGCAAGCAACTTTCGCTTCATCCACATTCATAATTCCTCTCATACATGCTCTTTTATTCCTATTACTTGGAAACTTTCGCTCACGCGTCCACTTGCAAACGTATACCATCAACATCATTCAAATAAATCTTTTTAACAGCAAACGTTCATTAGACGCATTTGCTCAACATGTCCAAACCATCTTAACTGACTAACACGGCAACTTTTGCTACAACATTTTTTTTTCAATTTCACACTCATCATACACTAATCTATTAATATATTAAATATCGGCAATTTCATTTAAAGTAACTAATTATTTTTCCAGACACTCAAGGACCTTTACCTATATTTTCTTACAAATAAATACCGGGGCAAAATTACGTTTTTCTGACGTAAATATAGTGTACAAAATATTTATTTAACAAAAGTTAAATCAACATAAACCTACCAAGTATTTTACCTTCATTGAAATAAATAAAAATATTGTAAATTATTGCAAACGTTCCTTGTCTAGTGACACCGTATGCATATGTGGTACTTGTTTACACATACCGGGTGTTCGTTCGTTAAGTTCGTATGGGCGTTTAACATAATTTGCGATATACTACTTTCTCGAGTTAAATTCGAGGAAATACTTAGAATACTTTTCGATAGGGCATAAAAAGTTCTATAATTTGGTTTTAGTTTTAATTTGCTAGCATGTGCCGTTTGGGCGCTAGAATTTTTTTTTGATTTTTTGGTTTTTATTTTTTTTCTCAAAAACTATGAGGTGTAGGAAAATAAGCATGATATGAAAAATGCGGAATAATGAGTACTATAACATAGTAAATAAACCATTATTCTAGGATGCATCGTTTAGTAGAAAAAAATTAAAAACTGATTGGGATTTTTTCAAAATAAGACTTTTTTCAAAATTTGCTCAAAAAAATCTGAAAAAATTCAGTAAAATAAAGAAAAAAATTAGCTACATAATAGCTAAGTAACTTTTTTCTCTACCTCATTCTGGTTTGGCAGGAAAAATTATTCAAAATTCTAAAATGTTTTTTAGAATTCTAGCGTCCAAACGGCACATGCTAGGAAATTAAAACTAAAACCAAATTATAAAACTTTTTATTGTCTATCGAAAAGTATTCTAAGTATTTCTTCGAATTTAACTCGAGAAAGTAGTAAATCTCAAATTATCGAAATTACATGTTAAAAGCCCATACGAACTTAACGAACGAACACCCGGTATGTATATCTGTATAGAGAGCAGAAAATGATACACAGCCGTGTGTGAGCGCTGGCCATGAGACAGGAGACCTTCCAACACTTAAAATACAATGGGAAAGGTCATGCGACAAGCGAAAATAAAAAGAAATTTTCACTATACAAACCGTACAACCAAACAAATACAACTTATTAAACCGTTCCCGAGATTCTATTCAATGACACAAATACATGTTTGCACGACAAACTTAGCACGACCATATTTTTAGTAGAGTTTAATTGTAGAGTACGTTGCACTATCTTGTTATTAACATAATAGCTGTATTCTTTTTATCTAAAATTTACTAAGATCTCACTTCACTTCAGATAAACTCAGATCAACTCAGATAATACTTATTGTTTTTATCTTAACTGAGCTACATGATGAAAAAAGTTTGTGCCACACCCTGTTGGATACATGGCGTAACTGTGTATATATGTATATTCTAATACATGTTCAACAATAGCAGATTTGTCTGAGTTAAATAAAATTTGGCTTCCATTAATTAAATATCTATAAATTGTATGATCTAGTTACTTATTTCTTACCTAGTAGCTTGTTTCTCTTACTATGTTCTGTTATTTACTGTAAACGTCATTTATATTATTTATCTTGATGAAGACAGACGTTTATTTTATTATAGTATTCTATTACCACCTAAGTTTATATCTTAAAATTACATATTTATTAAGATAAATATCAAATAAGCCTAATAAACAAGACGAGACTACCTAATTTCTATTATCTGATGTGTTTGTTTGACCGGATAGGTTACAAATATTTAATAATTCACTCTAATGCCCGTTTTACACGACGCAACTGTCTGTGTGATTTTCTTGCGCAACAAAATTGTACAAGAAAGTTGCGCAATAAAATTGCAAAAATATATGTATGTTTTACACGATGCAAGAAAATTGCACTGCGATTTTGGTTATTTCATTCCAAGATGCCAACTAATTAAAAAAATAACTAAACGTCAAAGTATATCATAACTGTATAACCTTCAAAATAAACACACGAAATATATAAAATAAATAAATAATTTTTATTGTAATTTATTTTTTTAATGTATGACACACCTCATAGGAAAATCAAATATAAATAAAAAAAATACTGGTATTGTGCCTTTCATAATAAAAGTTGGTAAGACTGAAAGTTACTAAAAAGTAACTAGAAATTGCAAAGCCATGCAATTAAATTACAGCGTGTTCTAATCCGTGCAACTTGTCGCCGCGACAAAATTGCGTGTACAATTTCTGTATTACACGAGCAATTTTCTTGTGCAATTTTGTTGCGCAAGAAAATCCCACAGAAAGTTGCATCGTGTAAAACGGGCATAAACTGATATGGTAGATAAATTTAAAATACCTGTATTAAATTTACTGTTTATAAGAGTGTTACCGTGCCAAGTATACCGTGTAGCGTGTGCCAGTTCCATCGAATGGAATAGAGCCGCAATATCATTGAACGAACGGTTTGTTTTTGTTTTTTTTTGCATAATCATTCAGATATACGTTTTAATACTTTCAGTATTTTATTATAGCCGCTGTTTAGGTAATAGGTTCCCGTTTTTTGTTTTTGACGTCAAGTATTGTAATTTAGATAATTTATATTACAGATACAACCTATGAGTTCATACCTGATTAGTTTATTACATTAGAACAAAAATAACAAGGACAGTCTTACAAATTATTCACCAGTTATACTTACAATTATTAGTTATAATTGTAATATTATTTTGAATACGAAATATTATTTTCGGACTATTAAATAAATACATAATTCGAATGAAATTTTCTGAAAAACTTTTTTATTATTTTGTATATACTTTTTACAGAACAGAACATGTATTGATTTTAAAAATGAGACAATTAAAAAGGAATAATTGAATCTCAGATATTACAGTGTTTTAAAAAAATAAAAATACGGTATTATCGAGTAAAGAGAGGAATTATGAATGTGGATAAAGCGAAAGTTGCTTGTTTGGATAGGAATGTTTGGAGGCGACTGATTTCGGAATGATGAAAAGAGTTTGTGCCACACCCTTTTGGGTACATGGCATGATTGTGTATGTATGTATGTAAAACACTTTTTCAAATTTTGTACACCAGATTGTACAAATCTTAAGTGTAAATGAAAAAATTGCAGTACTTATTCATTTAATTTTACAAATTTTCTAAGATTATAAGAATTTTATTCAAGATTTTGAATAATTTTAAGAAAATCTTTAATTAATTTTACCATAATTTTACTAAGATTTTAGGAATTTTAATTAATGTGTACACCAGATTGTATAAGTGGTTTTCCCCTTAGGTATTACTGTACTTAATATACAGGGTGATTTATAACGTCGGGAAAAAACTACACCGAATGATTCCTATGAGTAATCTAAATAAAAAACTTCAAATAAACATATGTCCGAAAATGCTTTCTAACGGAACTGTAGCCGTTAGAAGTTTATTACATGTAACATCAATCGCGTTAGCCTTATTTATTATATCAGGAAAAAAAAAACAAGTCATAAACTTCTGTATAATTGTGAAATTACTGATTGATTTTCTAACATTTTGTTTAAACATTAGTAAACCAATTTACTAGTTTATAAATTTTTGTACACACATAAATAAATATTTCATAAAAAATTTACAATAATTAAAAATCGAAGACAATTTTTGTCGGAACCCAGTAAGTCATAACTAGTAAATTGGTTTACTAGTGTTTAAACAAAAATGTTAGAAAATCAGTCAGTAATTTTACAATTATTCAGAAGTTTATGACTTGTTTTTTTTTTCCTGATTTAATAAATAAGGCTAACGCGATTGATGTTACATGTAATAAACTTCCAACGGCTACAGTTCCGTTAGAAAGCATTTTCGGGCATATGTTTATTTGAAGTTTTTTATTTAGATTACTCATAGGAATCATCCGGTGTAGTTTTTCCCCGACGTCATAAATCACCCTGTATATAAATTCGGAGTAAAAAAATTAAGAAATATTGTCAACAAGTTCAAAGAGAAAGTCAGAAATCTATACAGAAAGATATACAGAGTGTCCCAAAAAAACAAGTACTCATATTTTATGAACCAACAAAACAAAAAAATATTTGTGATGGGTCCATAACAACTGAGTAAATTTTTGGAGACACTCTGTATATATATATATATATATATATATATATATATATATATATACATATATATATATACATATATATATATATATATATATATATATATATATATTTGTTTAATTTCTATCTGACATAAAAGAAAGTATATGTACAAGATAAAATATAATCTCAAAAACTGTTTTCCAGTTTTTACTATGACGCATGAATGTTGTGATATCAAATTAACCTAAAAACAAAAGTAGAATAGAATTTTCTTAATCCGGATTAGTTAAGATAGAATTAAAAGATAAATAAAAAATTGTATAATCAAATAAATATTTAACATAGTACGAAATCTTTCAGAACTCATTATCTCGTAAAATAAAACTGGTTTAAGTTCAAGTTCTGTATTAAAATTTATTTACAATCGACGTTTCAATGAAACTCAATGAAACCATGAAACTCAACTCTTCATCAGGAACAAACTGATAAAATGTCAGAATTATCAGTTTTTTTTGTTTTTTCCTAATGAAGTTGATGAAAAGTTGATTATAAATTTATTTTGAATACAGAACTTGAACATAAAGCAGTTTAATTTTAAATAAATATTTATTAAAATAATGTTATTATAGTTTAAAGCATATGTTAACTTAATTTAGAACAGTACAATTAATTTTTTTTTCCAATACTTTTGGAAAAATATTGTTGTTATTCTGAACTTTACTACTATTCAAGTATGTACATAACACAAAAATTAAATAATAGAAAATAATAATATTTATTTCGATAACTTAATTAGGTTATTTATAAAAATTGTTTTTATGTATTTACAATCTTTGGAAATGACATAATTGTTTAAAAATGCATAAATATTAGAACAGTTACAAACATTATGTAATATGATATTACCAACGGTGTAAAAAGTACATATATATATATATATATATAATATTACAATTTTTTAGTAAAGTCTCTTTTAGTAAATTTACAGAACTTCAGTAAATTTGCTGTCAAGAATTTTAAATAAATAGGTAAAATTTGTTTAGTTCTGTATAATATTATTGTTGATATAATTACAAAGGATGTATTTTTAAATGAATGAATTACACTTAAAATATTTTATTAGTATTATTGCACAAAATATGTACTAAGTCTCATTATTTTGATGAATTATTACAGATATTAATATACAAGCTATAATTTTACATAATTTAAAAAGTTATACCACCAATACCTAATTCTACATTAAGTATGTGATGCAATTTGCAAAAAGTAAGCAATTTTACATATATATTAGGTCATTTTCATTTACTTTTTTTGATTATTATAAATTATAGAATAATTAGAAATACAGTATATTTATAGTAAAATAAAATTACAGATTTTTTATAGTAAAATTTTACTACTATTGTAATTTCGCTATTATTATTTTTTTTTACAGTGTAACAGTGTCATTTATTATCACTTTTTATACTATCAAGTATTAGTGAATATAATAATTCGCAAAAATATTCCAAATAGCGATTAAATTAATTATTAAAAATGATAATTTGTTTATGTAAAAAAAAAGAAAAAAAAAACGTTAGGTCAGTGCACTGAAACATATTAACTGACCTTCAAGATTTTTCAATATGATTGCGAAAGAATGTTGTTTTTATTGAAAAAGATTGTGAAAATTTATTTTTCAAATCAAATATAAAAAACATTTAGCTTGACGATAAATAGAAAATTTCCTAATGTACGAGAAAAGTCATTGAACAATTCGGAAATAGTATTTTAATTAACAAATATTTCCTATAAAAATTTCAATTTAAATATAGGTATGTAAATCAGAACAAAGTTTTAATTATTCAATATGCGGAATTTAAAAAAAGATTTTCTAGTATTTGTACATATGGTTATAAAGCGGCACATGCAATTTCACAATAGTTAATAATTAATAAACAGATATTTTTGGAAATACATACATACATACATACATACATACATACATACATACACAATCACGCCATGTACCCAAAAGCGTGTGGCATAAACTCTTTTCATCATTCCGAAATCAGTCGCCTCCAAACATTCCTATCCAGCATAAGCAACTTTCGCTTCATCCACATTCATAATTCCTCCTCTCATACATGCTCTTTTATTTCTACTACTTGGAAACTTTCGCTCACGCAAAACACTCTCAATCATACCACTCCAACTACTCATCGGACATCCACGCAAACGCATACCATCAAAATCATTCAAATAAATTTTTTTAACCAAACGTTCATTAGACGCATTCGCTCAACATGTCCGGACCATCTTAACTGACTCAAACACGCGACAACTTTTGCTACAACACTTTTTTCAATTTCACACTCACCATACACTAATCGTATTTCGTACCCGATCTCTCCTATAGTTACACCACATACCCTACGTAAAAATCTCATTTCCATAGCAGTCATTTTCCGTTTATGCTTTTGCAACCAAACCCAACATTCACTACCATACGTAAACGTAGGCATCAAACATGATTTTGCTAAATGTATTATTACTATATCTAATTTTTTCAATATTTATACTTTTGATTTTAGATATTATTTTTGTAATAATTTGAAAATCGAATGATATATTGATATATTAAAACATATTTTTTTGCAATATTTTAAATAAATAAATTGAAAGTCATTTTTATTGGCCAAATAATGTATTGTTCAAAAGGTTATGTCCATTAATAATGTTGACATACAAAACAATTGAATTCAATGCCTTATTTTCTTGCATCATTTTTTTTTTTTGACAATTTAGTTTCAAGTACGTATTCAAAATTTCAACATTTTTAATACATATACTATTAATAACCTTCATTTAATATACATATACATACACAATCACGCTATATACCCAGAAAGGGTGTGCCATAATCTCATGAATAAATTGATTTTAACTCTCAAATTGGTTTACGAATGTTGTGATAGGTTAGGAATATTTTGGCTGATGTGGCAGATGTTTCATATCCGGTTGCGTTAAAATTTTCAACATAAAAAAAATTGGAAAGAACCTGATTTTTTAATAAAATACGTATATCGGTATAAAAACAAAACCGTGTAATATATAATTCATTTTAATATCGTGTCAATAAAAACTCGTAACAAAAAAAAAGATTCTTATAAAAACTAGAAATTTTATCAATTTCATTTTTAAATATGAATAAATTCGAACAGGAAAAACATTTCTCAAATACCTATCGCATGATTTTGTTCAGTAGTTAGTCATGTTTGCTTTGCTGTAGAAATGAGATTTTTACG
Source organism: Clivina fossor (assembly GCA_963966155.1). Taxonomy (NCBI): domain Eukaryota; kingdom Metazoa; phylum Arthropoda; class Insecta; order Coleoptera; family Carabidae; genus Clivina; species Clivina fossor. The sequence goes on from OZ014560.1 coordinate 2,808,641, forward strand.
TTGGGTATGTGGTGTAAATAGGAGAGATCGGGTACGAAATAGATTAGTGTATGATGAGTGTGAAATTGAACAAAAATGTTGTAGCAAAAGTTGCCCCGTGTTAGAGTCAGTTAAGATGGTTCGGAGCCATCTTGAGCGAATGCGTCTAATGAACGTTTGCTGTTAAAAAGATTTATTTGAATGATTTTGATGGTATACGTTTGCAGGTGGACGTCCGATAAGTAGTTGGAGTGGTAGATGATTCAGAGAGTGGCTTGCGTGAGCGAAAGTTTCCAAGTAGTAGGAATAAAAGAGCATGCTATGAGAGGAGGAATTATGAATATGGATGAAGCGAAAGTTGCTTGTTTGGATAGGAATGTTTGGAGGCGACTGATTTCGGGATGATGAAAAGACATTATGCCACACCCTTTTGGGTACATGGCGTGATTGTGTATGTATGTATGTATGTACTTTCATATAAGAACAATATCTATATTTTTTCAACTATTGTAATCAATGATACACTTTTTTATGCAGCAGCAAACTGCAATTTATTCCTGCATCTAAGCAGTTCTGATGTCAGTAGTCTTGCTTACAATAAAAAAATCTGTTGTAGCCACCTCAGTACCGACCGTCATGTCGTATTAAATAAATTAAATAAAACAATTATTTGTATAACAACAACTACTGTAACTAAACACAAAACTGTCTTGACAACATAACATCGATCACTGTGAAGGCACCGAGTTAAATAAAATTTGGCTTCCATTAATTAAAAATCTATAAGATTCTATGATCTGGTTACTTATTTTGTTTCCTAGTAACTAGTTTCTATGTTCTGTTATTTACTGTAATGTCATTTATCCAGATGAAGATGTACGTTGAGTTTCGTCGAAATGTCGATTTTAAAAATAAATAAAGCATAGTTTTATTTTAATAAAATGGAGTTCTGAAAGATTTTTAAGTAGGTATGTGTTTATTTTCTATTCCGAAAAATGTAAAAAATGCATACCTTCAGTTTTATTTAACTTAGAACTTAATTTTAGCTGCTTACGCCGTTCAATTAATAATGTATATGAAAGAAAAAAATTTGGAAAATTAATATTTCAAAAAATATTTACACTGTACATATCATATCAATCATTAATTATTTTTACACCAAAATATCTTTCTATCCTTGTCAATAGTTTATTTATAATAATATGACGTCAATATCTAAATTTTTGTTCAAATCATGCATTTTATTTTCGATGAGGCTATTTATACATACGGTATGTATACGCAATTGGCTATTTATACATACTAAAGAAAAAAAAACCTAAACCTAAACCAACCTACTAACCTAACCTACCCTAAATAGCCAATTGCGTAAAAATACTGTATGTATAAATATCCAATTGCGTATACATACCGTATGTATAAATAGGCACTTTCTTTTCTTTTATTTTATACATATGGGAACCTCAGTGGAACAATAACGTCACCTAACCTATCCTAAGCCAACCTCATATTTTGATGCCTTTAAGCGTAAGCGATATAGTTAATCTATGCTTTATGCAATGTTTTTTTTTCTCGCGCTTATGGCGGGACCCCACCCTGAATGCTCTAAAAATAAGGTCAAATTCATGAATTTTTTTGTCAGTAATAAATAAAGGGAATCAATTGGGGTTTTTCGTGTCTTGTAATGTTTTATTTTGTTTGTATAAAAAAAATTTTTTTTAATGAAAATTATGTTCCTGGAGCCGGTGGTCGTCACGGAACTGCCGTTGCGCTGCGTCCACCTCGTCGAGTGCACCGGGCAATGCTGAAACAAGATAAACACTTCCTGATTAAAAATTCTTAAACTTTAAGTAAATAGCTAGAGCGTAGCGTAGGATTTTTTTGAAATTCCAAAATTTGGATTTTTGGTGCGCAATTTAATGCCGTTTTTTTAAAGCAAAAATTGGACTTTTTCAAAAAAATGCCGCCATTTTCTTAATTTTTTGAATTTCAAAAAAATCCTACGCTACGCTCTAGCTATTTACTTAAAGTTTAAGAATTTTTAATCAGGAAGTGTTTATCTTGTTTCAGCATGGCCCGGTGCACTCGACGAGGTGGACGCAGCGCAACGGCAGTGCCGCAGTTTCGTGACGACCACCGGCTCCAGGAACATAATTTTCATTAAAAAAAAATTTTTTTATACAAACAAAATAAAACATTACAAGACACGAAAAACCCCAATTGATTCCCTTTATTTATTACTGACAAAAAAATTCATGAATTTGATCTTATTTTAGAGCATTCAGGGTGGGGTCCCGCCTTATGCAACGTTTCCGGTAACAAAAATTCGCTTCCTCAACTCTCCGGGCAAATAAATATAGTAATGTAATATCTATAGTTTAATACGATTGAAGAAAAATTTCGTTTATTCATTTGTTAATAATAATTATATTTCTTTAAAATCCTTTAGTTAAAACTAATAATTAAAAAAAATATTAGAAGTATATAGCTAAACCTATATATAGACCACTTTGATATATCTCGGAAAGTTGGTAACGCAATATTTTTATTATAATTTATGTGGGCACTAGGAGAAACTTATCGGAAAATTTGATCAAAATCAAATATATAATGTAGCCACAATAAATAAAAAAAAAAAATTTTTCTCGATAAGTTGGCAACACTGTTTTTTGTAAAAATTGCATAATTTATTTAGGCACTAGGAGAAACTTTTATGAAAATTTGATTAAAATCGGATAAATAACGTAGCCAATATGAATTTTTAAAAACTTTAGTAATTTTCTTCTCGGAAAGTTGGCATCACTGAAAAAAATAAAACCACATGACCATCTTGGGTACTAGACAAGTTTATCCTAAAAATTTCATAAAAATCGGTTGAACCGTCTAGGAGGAGTTGCAATCACAAAATTTTGACTTACCACCGAGCGAGCGAGCTGACGACGCACATCCATACACCCTCATAAACTAAGTTCAGATTCGTCATCTAGAGGCTATATGAAAGATTTCTATACAAATTTTTGTTTGTTTTTTGAAAATGTTACAGACACCGTACCAAACGCTATACCACTTTTTCCTTGCAGTCAAAGTGGTAAAAAAACAAAACACAATCTAAACTTGACCCCACTTATTTCCAATGCATAACACCTGATCCAGTTGCAGTAATTCTGTATTCACTGCTCGTTAGAAATAAAATCCTAGGATTTCTTAAAGAAATATCGTCTAATAAAGTGTGTATGGCGTTTTGCCTACGCCAATCTCTGCTGTAAATCTTTAAACCATCCTTTTATAGTTGATTGACGTCATTACAGTTTGACGCACACACACACACACACACACACACACACACACACACACACACACACACGCGCACGCACACACACACACACACACACACACACACACACACACACACACACACACACACACACATATATATATATATATATATATAAAGTAGCTTGTTGCTATAGTTTTAAATATGTAGAATTGCCATATAACGACAAATGCTGTTACTAAATAAATTGTAATTTTTTTTTAAAATTGCAACAAAAGTTTTGTTATTATTTTTATTGAAAATAAAGATTGGATTTGAAAATATTATAGTACATAAATAATGTTAGATTATTTTTTTGAAAAAATTAATAAAGTGTTTTGAGATAACTGTTTTGATAATTTTATTTTGTTAATAAATTATGCAATTATGTAATATAATTATTATTATAATTCCAATGAAAATTTTCCGTTTTCAAAGTACGTATGTAGTTTATTAATAAGATACTTTTTTGTGTTTTAAAATAAAACTGCTTTAGGTTATAGTTCTGTATTAATATTTATTAATAATCGACAAACTCAACGTACGTCTTCAATAGGAAAAAATGATACAAATGACATTTACAGTAAATAACAAATTATTAAGTAATTATAATTATTAATTAATGGAAGCCAAATTTTATTTAACTCAATGCCTTCAAAGTGATTAATGTTATCATTTTTTTAATAAATTTCTATCGCTTTTCTTATCGATCTACTGTTAATTTTGTTTTATTTTTAGTAGTATTAACACAGTAAAAAATATTTCGGAATTCATTATATTAAAATAAAAAGGCTTTAAGATTAAGTTCTGTATAATATTTATTTAAAAATTGACGTTTTAATATACTCTACATATATCATTATCATCAGGTTGTAAGGTTTTGGGCGTTTTGGGAACTTTTGCTAGGAATGTAAATGTTTCCAAAGAAACCCGTTTGAGTACAATGCAGTTTTGGTGTCTACGTTAATGAATAGGGTAGTGAATGTTGGGTTTGGTTGCAAAAGCATAAACGGAAAATGACTGCTGTGAAAATGAGATTTTTACGTGGAGTATGTGGTGTAACTATAAGAGAGGTCGGGTACGAAATATATTAGTGTATGATGAGTGTGAAATTTAAAAAAATGTTGTAGCAAAAGTTGCCGCGTTAGTCAGTTAATGTCTAATGAACGTTTGCTGTTAAAAACATTTATTTGAATGATTTTGATGGTATACGTCTGCCAGTGGACGTCCAATAAGTAGTTGGAGTGGTATGATTGAGAGAGTGGCTTGCGTGCAGCGAAAGTTTCCAAGTAGTAGGAATAAAAGAGCATGCGATGAGAAAGGAATTATGAACGTGGATAAAGCGAAAGTTGGTTGTTTGGATAGGAATGTTTGGAGGCGACTGATTTCGAGATGATGAAAAGAGTTTGTGCCACACCCTTTTGGGTACATGGCGTGATTGTGTATGTATGTATGTATGCACATAAATAATAAACAAACAAAATATAGACACAAGTTACTAGGTAAAAAATACAAGTAACTAGATTATAAAATTTATAAATTATTAATTAAAAGAAGTCAAATTTTATTTAAATTAGTACCTTCACACTGATTAATATCATCTTTTTTCTATATTTAGCATTAATTTTTGTTTCAATTTCAAAGACTATTACTAGTTTTAAAATATTGTAAAATTTTATAAAACTTATTAAATTTATGTTTAAAATTAAAGAAAAATCTATAACTCAATAAACCACACAAATCCTAACTTATTTAAGAAAATCCGGTTTTAAATAAAAATATTTTAGAACTATTTACCGTTGTTGACACAAATTTTTGATTACTATAACGTAAACATAAATATTTTTCAAATTATTATTTGGACGCCGCTAATTTTATATCTAAAGTGTTTCTATTTAGTGTCAATTATTTTGTTTACATTTGAAAGCTATTTTGCAGAAATATACGTAAGCATATAATTTACATATCCTAACCTTACTTAACTTAATAATAGTTTATCCAATTTTCAACTAAATTTTCATTAAATATCTTAAATCTTAAATATCTTGTTATGCCAAATTCATGCAGAACAATTTCGGCTAAAAATAAATATTAATGTTAAAATAAAACGGCTTTAGGTTTAAGTTCTGTATTAATATTTATTAATAATCGACGTTTCGACGAACTCAACGTCCCTCTTCATTAGGAAAACGGATACAAATGACATTTACAAGTAATTAACAGAACAGATATTGTTATTTACTGTAAATGACATTTGTATTCGTTTTCCTAATGAAGAGGGACGTTGAGTTCGTCGAAACGTCGATTATTAATAAATATTAATACAGAACTTAAACTTAAAACCGTTTTATTTTAATACAATGAGTTATCAAAGATTTTTCGTTCAAGATGAACTAGTTCACCTCCGATTTCGATGAAACTTTGACTAAATATTCCTCTAACAATAACGGGAAAAATAATAACTGGCGGTTAGGTTAGGTTAGGTTAGATTAAGTACTAGGTTATGTTAGATTAGTTTAGTTTAGTTCAGTTTAGATTAGTTATTGAATAATCTAACCTAAACTAACCTAACCTAGTACCTAACCTGATCGCAACTTATTATTATTTTTCCCGTTATTGTTATTGTTAGAGGAATATTTTGACCAAGTTACATCGAAATCGGAGGTGAAGTAGTTCGTCGATATCTTGACCGATTTTTCACTATGTTAAAATTGTTAATATGAAAATACATTTCAATTTTAACAAAAAAAAATAAATATTTAAAAAATTCGATACAATTTTAATTAAAATACAATTCCATTACTGTATGCATATATTTACAATAATTATTACTTATTTATGATTCAATTATGACGTCAAACTTTCTTTATAAATATCATTTACTTATATAGGTATTTTTTCTATCACGCAAAACTTTCTTTCAATAATACATTTCAATTTTTATATACATACATACATACACAATCACGCCATGTACCCAAAAGGGTGTGGCACAAACTCTTTTCATCATCCCGAAATCAGTCGCCTCCAAACATTCCTAATCCAGCACAAGCAACTTTCACTTCATCCACATTCATAATTCCTCCTCTCTCACATGCTCTTTTATTCCTACTACTTGGAAACTTTCGCTGCACGCAAGCCACTCTCTCAATCATACTACTTCAACTACTCATCGAGCGTCCACTTGCAAACGTATACCATCAAAATCATTCAAATAAATCTTTTTAACGTAATCTTTTTCATTTTTAACGTAATTTATTCTCGTATTACAAAAATAAATAATTGATGTAATATACATTATGAAATAATGTAAATAAACTTTTTTCTCTTATATTTTCTAAATCTATAACACAGATTAAAAATATAAACTTATATGGCCTTGACATTGTGACATTCGCAATATTAATTTTAGTATCAGTTTTCGCAGTTTTGTGGAAAGATATACAAAATGAAGGGGAAATAAAAAACTAAGCCTATATTTTATTGCCATATAACACGAGTGATGTTGGAGTGACGTCAGTTCGAGTCGGAACCACTCTAAGTTTAATTTTATATCATTTATAAATATAAACACAAAACATATGAACTATTTCTTTTCTAGGTTAATCAGTTTAAATTTTAGATTAGGTTAAGTAACGAAAAACAAAGCAGATACTTTTCACTTGTATAGTAAATATAATCTTTCGACTATTTATATATTCATTCAAACTTGTACAGGTTAAGTTTATACAGGGTGTTTTACGGTTTTCTTTGTATCCTTTTAGGAGGCGATAGTACACCTCAAAAGAAGTCGGTAAACCTTAAAACACCTTGATAAAAGTCGTCTCATAAGCGAGATAAGAATTCTTTTAGTTTTTACATTAAAGGGAGGTTCTCATCTAAATGACTAAAAAGTACGCAAAGTTTGGAAATTTTTTATTCGCAAATGAAAAAACATAGAAGGAAACGGTTTGGGGATTCGAAGAAATGTTCTCTTGGTCTTTATTTTCAAAAATTGTCGTTTCATAAAAAACAAAATAGTAGGAGGAATAAAAGAGGATGTATGAGAAGAATTATGAATGTGGATGAAGCGAAAGTTACTTGTTTGGATAGGAATGTTTGGAGGCGACTGATTTCGAGATGATGAAAAGAGTTTGTGCCACACCCTTTTGGGTACATGGCGTGATTGTGTATGTATGTATTTTATGTTACAAAAAAAAAATAGATAACTCAAAATAAAGTTTTAGTATATATATACGGACAAAAAAAGATTCTTTCAAACATAGAAAATCATATATGATTAAATAGTATATTATTTAACGAGCAAATAATGGCACCTATAATGTACGAGGATGTTGTTTAGTCCTCGAGCGTAGCGAGGGGAATAAAACATCCGAGTTCATTGTAGGCATTATTTGCAAGTCAAATACTATACTTTATCTACAACTGCTTATATATTTTTAATATTGTACTTACTTATTCAAATCTATGATCAGTTAACAACAACTAACTAACTAACTAACTACAACTGTCATTTTATTACTTTGACTGATATGGTTGCTGCTATCTGGCGTAGAGATATTTAGTTTGTTGCTGTTGCCTAGCAACGAAGTGTGCGTACGGAAATCAAGTTAATAAAAATCGTTTCTTTATTTCCCTTGGTTAATAATGACTAATATTTTATTAACCTTGGTTAATAAAGACTAGTATTTTATTTCCCTTGGGCTATAAAGACTAATATCTGATTTTATATATATAATGACCATATAACAAAGCAGTTGTAGATAAAAATATTTATTTATTACAAATAAATATTTTTAAAATAAAAAGTTGTATTATAGTAGAAAATCTTTCAGAACTCATATTAAAATAAAACTGCTTAAGATTAAAGTTCTGTATTAATATTTATTTAAAATCGACGTTTCGACGAAACTCAACGTCCGTCTTCATCAGGATAAATGATACAAATCATTGTATAATTAGTCATTTTTCGAAACAACGGATAAAAAATCGTCCTTAATTTTTTACAATATAAGAAAAAGTAAAACTCAAAAAAATTGCAAAAACATTAAAAACTACTCCTATCATATTTCATTCTCTATTTTCAAATACATTTATTATATATCTTCAAATAATTAACAGTTCAAACAATAGATATATTTTGTCTTGAAATGTTGCTAAATAACCCTAAAAAAAATAATTGCTGACGAGTAATAAATCAAAATCAGCTGTTTGACGTAAATGGGACTGCCAACATCAGAAATATTACTTCTCTAGAACAAACTAAATATTTCATCAATCACTGAAAAAAATTCACAACAAAATTTCAAAAACCCGATTTAAGCAATACCTTTTTACCACGTCAACTCTATCAAAGAAATCGTGATTATATTTTTAATCTGGTCTCTTTATCATGAACAAAATTACATAAAAATGCTTCATATATGCAGCTCTCCAGATGACGAATCTGAACTTAGTTTATTTATTGTTCATTCGTTCGTTCGATTTGTCGTCAATCAAATTTTATATTTATATATTTATATATATATATATACCGTGTGTTGACTACGACCGTCGTACATAGGGATTTAGCATGTAAAATCAGACATGTGCGATTTCCTGCTTCCCAAATTATTTTACAAAAAAAAAACCTTATGATAAATGTTTTAGGGCATACATTTCTGCATGTAAATCAATTACTAAAATTTTTTTTGGAACCTTCCTAACGTCAAAAATTAGGTGTAAAGTTGTTAAGAAATTGACTGGAAAATGGCAGTAGCCGTGAAATATATGACATTCAACTAGCATGTGTTTTATTTTTGTTCCAATTTCATGGCTAATGCCATTTTCAGTCAATTTCTTGACAACTTTAGGGCTAATTCCTGACGTTGGGATGGTTCCAAATCAAAAATTTTGTTGATTAATTTACATGTAAAAAAGTATTTCCTAAAACATTTATCCCAAAGATTTTTTTGTAAAATAATTTGGAAAGCAGGAAATCGCACATGTCTGATTTTACATGCTAAATCCCTATGTACGACGGTCCAAGTCAGCACACGGTATATATATATATATATATATATATATATATATATATATATATACCGGGTGTCTACTTTTTTTTTGTTACATAGGGAATAAAATGCTAAAATTTTCATTTGGTGATAAATTTTCCCCTAATTATTATAGAACAAAAGTACAAATACAAAAGTTGTTTAGAATTCAAAAATGCATCAAATGATGCCAAATTTATCAATATAGAATGTTCTGATCAAGAATTAGAAGCAAATTAAAATTTCCATTTTTGCGCTCTTTACATCAAAGTGCCACGGAAATTAAACAAATAATTTCATTTCTTCTGGAGTTTGAGTTTGACAGATCGTATTTATTTTATTGTTACGTTCTGTATTATTATTATTATTATTATTATTATTATTATTATTGAAAATAATGAATAAACTTAATGTAAATGAAAGGCTATTAAGTATAAAAAGTATTAAGTATTTATTATTTATTACAATGAAAGGGTATTTTACTCGGCTGTACACTACGTACTAGCTGTGGTTTTAAATTGTGAATGTCTCCATTATAATTTTAAGTAATTGTTTAATTTATTTATTAACTTCAAGTTATAAAAACAATACATTTGAATTAGATGACTGGCATTATGCCTAATATATTTATTATAATAATTTAAACTTATCCCTGAGGATGCTGTAAGTTGTGCAGTGAAACGTCGGATAAGAGTTTAATAAATAGTAAATAGCTGAACTCCGTAAAACTTTCTTTATTTATTACAATATTCAATATACCTATAAAACAGAAAAATTCATGAATACAAGATATAGGAGAACAAAAACGAAACTAACAATTTAAATTAAATGTTCAAATAAATCGCCATTAACTGCCAAACAATAACCTAATCTGTTATAAAATTCGTGACGTACAGAGCTTAATTGTGTTTGTGTTATATTATTGCACTCTTCAACAATGGCATTTTTCAAATCAACAAGATTTTTGATATGTCGTTTATAAATTTTCTCCTTCAAATATGGCCATAAAAAGAAATCGCACGGTGCTAAATCGGGCGATCTAGCTGGCCAATTAATTGGACCACCTCTACCAATCCATGAATTTGGAAAACATTGATCCAAATATAATTTAATGTTGCAGCTGTAATGTGCCGGACATCCGTCTTGTTGATACCAGACAACATTATCTTGAGTTGCACACTCTTCTAACTGCGGACCAATATGATTTTGCAACATATCCAAATATTTTTCGTTGTTTAAATTATTTTCAATAAAAAATGGCCCAATTATACACCTGCCAAAAATTCCAGCCCATACATTAACTTTTTCTGGATATTGGGTACGTGTTGCTACCATTAAATGAGGATTTGTTTGGCTCCATATTCTAAAGTTTTGTGTATTAGGTTCGCCGTGTAAAGTAAACGTAGACTCGTCAGTAAAACAAATAGATTTCAAGAAGTTTCTGTCTAAATTGGATTTTTCCATAATAATGTTACTAAATTCGCTTCTAGCCATTTTATCCGCTTCAAATATCTCTTGGTGCGTGGAATATTTATAAGAATGATATTTTTCATTTTTTAGTACCTTATGTATTGTTGAAGGATGCAAATTTAATTCAGCACCAAGTTGACGCACACTAACATTTGGGTTTTCCGTTACACACAAAAGTATATTCAATGTATTTTCTTTAATTGCATTTTGATTTAAATTCTCCTCCTGATCTTCTGCGTTGATTTTTCTACAATTTTTACAACGTTTTAACACACTTCCAGTTTCTTCGAATTGTTTAATTATCCTACGAATAGTCATAGCGGAAGGTATGGGACGGTTTTCAAAGAAAGCGCTGAATAAATCTCTTACTCGTCGTATCGAATTTCCAGTAAAATACCATTTTACGCACTGAACTTTTTCATTTACCTTAAGTTTATTCATTATTTTCAATAATAATGATAATAATACAGAACGTAACAATAAAATAAATACGATCTGTCAAACTCAAACTCCAGAAGAAATGAAATTATTTGTTTAATTTCCATGGCACTTTGATGTAAAGAGCGCAAAAATGGAAATTTTAATTTGCTTCTAATTCTTGATCGGAACATCCTATATTGATAAATTTGGCATCATTTGATGCATTTTTGAATTCTAAACAACTTTTGTATTTGTACTTTTGTTCTATAATAATTAGGGGAAAATTTATCACCAAATGAAAATTTTAGCATTGTATTCCCTATGTAACAAAAAAAAAGTAGACACCCGGTATATATATATAACTTCCTAAATAATTAATACTAAACATTAAACTAAATCCAACTAAACATTAGGCAAATACTAGAAAATAAAACTGATAAAATTGTCGTATATTAAACAAAATACGCAGTGATTTTTAGTTCTTGTTTTTGGTATTATTTTGCAATTTTTTTAACCGGGTTATTTTTTCGTACCACCTCTGCTAATCGAGTTTAAAACCTACTGAACTGTACGATAAAAAAATTGCAAAATTACAGTAAAATAGTGGTAAAATTTTACTATAAAAAATCTGTAATTTCATTTTACCATAAATATTCTATATTTCTACTAAAGAATATATATCTATAGTATTGATATTTTTTGACAAACCTCGTATACGGCTTAAAAAAATTGATATCTGATGTTTGCATTTTAAGTTTTGGACCATGCACAACTTTTTATCAAGAATAATTTTTTTTACAAAACCAATAATAAAAAAGTTTTCCATATGGTTCCAACTTAAGTAGACACACTGTATATAGATACAAAATAGTGATATTCGATTACAATAAATCCGAACGTACATTATATACGTATATATATAATATCTCCGTGATGTGGTAACATTATAGAAAAATTGACGTTGATAGAAAGTAGAAAAAACAAACATTTTCGGTTCTAGTTAATTAGGTAAAATGAAGCAATGACGTCAAACGCCCAAGTCGCAATGACGCAATGAATCTATGTGAAATAGGACAGACAATGTTGAGTCGCGTCTCTTTAACTTTCAAATTAAATATTCAATTCGTCCAGTCCATTATTCGAAACGTACAATTTAGACCGATTTAGAAGAGTTAAATGTGCGGAAAATAACTTAGTCAAAAATTTATTATTTTCTTTGCTTCTTAAGGCTGTTGATCGATATAATATTTGAACAAGTCATTTGTGTATAAGTATTTGTACAGACGATTGACGTATTAAAACAATTTTTATATACTATCGTCTACTTGTTGACGCTGTAATATATGTTTGTGTTTATTATGCATTATATTTTTTTTTTCTAGAACTACAATAAAATGTGCACATATATGGACACTATAAAAATACAGGGTGATTTATAACGTCGGGGAAAAACTACACCGGATGATTCCTATGAGTAATCTAAATAAGAAACTTCAAATAAACATATGTCCGAAAATGCTTTCTAACGGAACTGTAGCCGTTAAGCTTGAATTACATTATACTTTTTTCGTCTAGATTCATACTAGATTTCTAGTTCAAGTTTCGGTCAAGTACAAATAGTCAGTTCTAGTATAATGTAAATCAGATTTTTGCATCCAAGTTTCTTTCAAGTTTCCTAGTATAGAAATATACAACATGCTCTATTTTCCTATTCAAGTTTCATACTAGATAGATTATACACATGCGCACGCAATTGTACCAACCTTATATGTATCCATTTCTGTTTAAATGTGTTTTTCAGTATCTGTCAAATTAAATACTTTATATTTTTAAGTTGGCGTATTGGCAATACATCGGAAAAAAATCGAAGAAACTCGACAATACACGACCGATTGTGAAAAAAGTATGAAAATTGAACAAAACTTGAACGAAAATTGAACTAGAAATCTAGACGAAAAAAGTATAATGTAATTCAAGTTTTAGAAGTTTATTACATGTAACATCAATCGCGTTAGCCTTATTTATTATACCAGGAAAAAAAAAAACAAATACAATAATTAAGGTACTAATTTAAAGCAAGAACGTCTGGGATTAAACTGAAAGTAAGTGTTCGTAGTGTCCTCCTTTGGCTAATGCATTTCCATCACAAAATCCATAAATAAAAATTATATCAGCATACTCATGTACTGTGAACTCATCCATAATTAATCTAATGTTGATGTCAGAGAAAATGATTAAATTATTAATTATTATTATTATTATTAAATTATTGCTTTCAATTAGTACCTTAATTACTGTTTTTGTTTTTTTTTTTTTCGTGATATAATAAATAAGGCTAACGCGATAGATGTTACATGTAATAAACTTCTAACGGCTACAGTTCCGTTAGAAAGCATTTTCGGACATATGTTTATTTGAAGTTTTTTATTTAGTTTACTCATAAAAATCATCCGGTGTAGTTTTTCCCCGATGTCATAAATCACCCTGTATATCACCCTGTATATCACCCTATATCTTAAATTTAAGTAATTTTACATAGGTTTTAACAGTAAAAATAACGAAGTATTGTAATTTTACTGTGATAATTTAAATTTAGAAGTAAAATTGTTCACATACTGCATACTTTTTACTACTTTGACTGCAAGGATAAAGTGGTATAGCGTTTGGTACGGTGTCTGTAACATTTTCAAAATAAAAAAAAATTGTATAGAAATCCTTCATATAGCCTCTAGATGACGAATCTGAACTTAGTTTATGTGGGTGTATGGATGTGCGTCATAAGCTCGCTCGCTCGCTCGGTCGTAAGTCAAAATTTTGTGGCCGCAACTCCTCCTAGACGGTTCAACCGATTTTAATGAAATTTTGAGGATAAATTTTTCTAGTGCCCAAGATGGTCATGTGGATTTGGTTTTTTCCAGTGTTGCCAACTTTCCGAGAAAAAAATTGCTAAAATTTTTAAAAATTTATTACGGCCATGTTGTTTAACCGATTTTGTTCAAATTTTCACAAAAGATTCTTCTGGTATCCATATAAATTAGATAATTTCAACAAAGTACAGTGTTGCCAACTTTCTGAGAAAAAAATTACTAAATTTTTTTATTCCTATTTCTTATCATTTATGTGATAATGTCAAAGTGGTCTATATATGAGTTTACCCATATACTTCTAATCTTGTTATAATATTATAAATTGTATTAAATTAATGAATTTTGAGTCAATTATGCTTTATATAAAATTATAAACTTCAAATAAATAAAAATTAATTCTAAATAAATATTTTAATTTCACGTGAAATGTTATTATCACACCGTAATTTTTAATAATTTTTAACTGAGAAGCATCCTGTATATACAATATTGATTAGTAAGGAAAATATAGAGAAAGATATGACGAAACATAATTAAAATTTTGTTGAAAGCAGTTTTGCGATACTATATTAATTTTCTGATAAAATACGTAATGATTATACATATATTAGTCACCTTCGACAACGTGATAAACAAATGAATTGTTTTTAATATCAAATTGTTAATCGTATGTGCGTATATGTAGTTTCCAATATTACAAAAAAACCAATCAAAAAAATAATGATAAATCTATGTAATTAAATGTAAAAAATATGATGTATATACTTGCAAAAAACTAGTGTTTTAAATATTTGAAAACTCTCAGTAATTTGAAGTACTTTTATAATAATTATTATAAAAAATAAATTTCTCTGAATTATTTATAAGAAATTTAAACAACAAATAAAAGAAAAGAATTCTTTTATTTTATATGTTTTTCGAGTTTATTTGAAAAGTTTATATATTAGAAAAAGTTCGTTTCATATACGTGAAATTTCGAAGTGAAATAGATATTTTGACAAGTCATGAATTCTGCACAAATGTTTATCTGCAATAATATCTGTTTATGTATACATGAAAAGATGTAAAATTTCCAAGAAATTTAAATTATAAATTAGCAAACATCAACAAAAATCTCAATGCTAAAACAGTTAAAAGAATAAATAATATTTTCAGCTCCTAACGAGTTTCTCTTAAATAAAATCATAGAAAGAAAAAATATATTTTTTATCATTCCTAATGCATTAAAATATTATTTGCTATCTTTAATTGTTTATACCAAATTTGGATTAATTTATTGTGATAGTACAAAAAAAAAATAAGATCAAGGCACAAACATATAAAAAATTTGAAAAAAAAAAGTTAATTATAAACAGATTTGTTATTTGTTTATCTAATATAAATTATTGCTAAATTCTGACCATATATTTGGATTACCTGCGCTTAAAATATTTGTTTGCTTCATATAAAAATGTTTAATAATTATAATTACTGTAATCTGATAAAATATTTCCATTTAAATATACATTTAGAATAAAAAATATCAAATTTTTTACAGAATATTCTTTGCAGTTGAGTATTTAAGTTGTTCGAGTAATAGTATCGATTTATAATAGGATATTATTGCATTTTTATTAAATTTCATAAAGTTTAAGATAAAAAAAAAATAAAAATATGTGTTACCAATTTTCAATCCTAAGTAGAAAATTTTATAAAAGTAATCTTGTTTTTTTTTTAATTTCAGTCTGTCCATTATCTTTTTTATTAATAATCTAGAATCTACCATAGAAAATACATACATACATACACAATCACGCCATGTACCCAAAAGAGTGTGGCATAAACTCTTTTCATCATTCCGAAATCAGTCGCCTCCAAACATTCTTATTCAAACAAGCAACTTTCGCTTCATCCACATTCATAATTCCTCTCATACATGCTCTTTTATTCCTACTACTTGGAAACTTTCGCTCACGCAAAACACTCTCAATCATACCACTCCAACTACTCATCGGACGTCATACATATATTTAATTTTAAAATTTAAACTTGCCTCAGATTTTTAATAATCCAAGATAGATAATAAAAAATGTTATTTGATTTAAAAAGAATGATTCTTTTAGATTTATCTAATTTATCTCAATACATATATAATTTTAGAACACAATATTTGAAATATCTATATTATTATTTTAAGTATAATACAAAATAAATAAATTTTAAAAAAAAATTATAATAACAGTCCTATTTTCTGAATTTAGCAAAAAATACTAACGCACAACTAATCTTAATACATTGAGTTGACAAAAAACTAATCTCAAAAAAAAAAAAAATGTAAAATGAACATCAAACAAAAACACTATAACAATCTTTACTAAAACAAGATTAGAAGTATATGGGTAAACCCATATATAGACTACTTTGACATTTTTCGGAAAGTTGGCAACACAGTATTATAATAATATTATAATTTATGTGGGCACTAGGAGAAACTTTTCTGAAAATTTGATCAAAATCGAATAAATAATGTAGCCACAATGAATTTTTTAAAATTTTTGTGATTTTTTTCTAGATAAGTTGGCAACACTGTATTTTGTTAAAATTGCATAATTTATTTAAGCACTAGGAAAAGCTTTTATGAAAATTTGATTAAAATCGGTTAAATAAAATGGTCATAATAAATTTTTAAAAATTTTACTATTTTTTTTCTCGGAAAGTTGGCAACACTGTATTTTGTTAAAATTACATAAATTATATGAATACTAGGAAAATCTTTTGTGAAAATTTGAGTGAAATCGGTTGAATAACATGGCCATAATAAAATTTTTAAAACTTTAGTAATTTTTTTCTCGGAAAGTTGGCAACACTGAATATTAATAAAATTATGTAATTAATGGGAGCATTCGGGAAATCTTTTCTGAAAATTTGATCAAAATCGGATAAATCATGTAGCCAATATGAATTTTTAAAAACTTTAGTAATTTTTTTCTCGGAAAGTTGGCATCACTGGAAAAAACCGAAACCACATGACCATCTTGGGCACTAGACAAATTTATCCTGAAAATTTCATTAAAATCGGTTGAACCGTCTAGGAGGAGTTGCGGCCACAAAATTTTGACTTACGACCGAGCGAGCGAGCAAGCGAGCGAGCGAGCGAGCTGACGACGCACATCCATACACCCACATAAACTAAGTTCAGATTCGTCATCTAGAGGCTATATGAAGGATTTCTATACAATTTTTTTTTTTTTTTGAAAATGTTACAGACACCGTACCAAACGCTATACTACTTTTTCCTTGCAGTCAAAGTAGTAAAAAACTGTAATTCTATCAAAAACATAATCCTAGATGGCGCTACAATTCCTGCCCACCTATTTCCCTGTTAATCAACTTAACAATTGACGCAAACGTATATAACAAACGAAACAAAAACGAATCGCGTAACAAGAGGAAAAAAATAAAACAAAACAATAAACGTAAATGTCGAATAACGAACGGGAAACGATGGTTGAACATCGATTGAGTGATTACATTGTTTTTTTTTTCTTTTATATTATTCCGTGTAAAAGAGGTTAGCGGATGCAGGAGGGGAAATACCGGATTTAAAACTTAATGGCGGGAAAAATATTTTCCTTATTGTCGTATTTGATCGCTGTGATTCGGTGATAGATTATTGCGTTAATTCTCTCTCTCTGACGCACAAACATAACTTGGTGTAATTGAAAAATTACTGATGCGAATTATAAGTACGAGTGATACATATATAAAACTATATATAGTATTATATTTAATTTATACAACATGTCTCATATACGACTAGATAGAAAATTTAGTTATATGTAGTTGTATGATGCTAACTTTGTCCTAATTCTATGTTTCTTCAAAATTATGATTACCACATTTTAATTTGTTTCCTAGTTAAATAATTATTTGTTAAATATTTTTTGACCTATTTTCGCAATCTAGTACTTACTACAAAATAATAAAGAAATAAAATATAGTAAAAATAAAGTTACAACATACAAAAACGTCATGATATATTCGTGCAATTAAAATGCGTGCACAGTCTAGCTATTGTATAATAAAAAGAGATTATTTTCGTAAATTGAATCAAGAATTCATGACGTAACTCCACTGAATAGCTATTTTTACTATAATACCAAATTTAGGGTATTTCACATACATATTTTTCAATATCTAAATCATATTTTGATCGCTAAAACATTAGAATTTCATATTTTTCAAAATATATTCGGCTAATTATTTAATTCAATTTTTATGGTATAATTTTTAACCAGAAAAAAAAAATGTCGTGCTACCATTAAAAATCCTAGAAAAAGTTATTTAGATCCGTCTCATTTCGCAGACACTCAGTATATGTAACTTGTATAATAATATTTCATGTAGGTATACTTAGTTGATTTATTTACAAAAACCTAATAAAAATAAAACTCAAGCGCGATTAATTAATAAATTTAAATTATCTAGAAAACCAAAAAATCTAATATTTGAACGCGTAATTAAGTCTTTGTTTTTATTTACTTAGGTAGACACATTGTATAATATAAATAAAATTCTAAATGTAGAATCAAATTTTTTAAAAAATATTTTTGAAGTAATTACATGATTTACGAAATGTTACAAATTAATAATGATAAAATGATAAAAATGATATTATTAAAATCAATTTCATTAATATTCAAAGTGCATTTGAATTTTTTTTTTAATTAAAACAACTTTACATTGTTTTTATGTATTTGAAATATTGATCACGGAGGCGTAGACATTTTGCCGCCTCTTTCCAATAGTGCATCCGTATTACGGTAATTATTACACTGACAGAGCAGTGAACTAATGTCACTGTTTGATTTGTTGCTGTTTTCAAGAAAATTACATTCACGGAAATAATGTTATGACTATTTGTAAATTGTAATTACTGACTGATAAATCGTGACAAGTTGCAGAACAAATAAATACAACGCAGTTTTAAAAACGAATTTGTTTACAAAAAAAAATCAAATGACAAATAATGTTGTCGAACAGTATTTAATTACATCATCAAAGAAAAATTAAACATTTTTTTTTGTTTTTGTTAATGTAAATAAAATATTGATTTATAAAAATACATGTTGGAAACATGACACACAATATCAACAACACAAATATAGATAATTAAAACAAGTTTATTTATTAACACATGTTTTTATGATTTATTGCCTCTATAACTAAGTTTAAAATATGACACAGTTCTAGCTAAAGTTTATTTAACCTAAGAATTGTTACTGCATCAAGTCTGACATTTTGAACAACAGTTATTCGGTAATTTCTGAATGAAATGCAAGTAAACTAACCTCAGTTTTTGTAATACGATGTCTGGCAAGTTTGACAACGGCAAAGTTACCTTTGCCAATCGTCCTTTCGATGTCGTAGAAACCGACACGGATGGCCGTCTTGGTTATTCTCTCTCTTTCGGCCATGCTGGTCATGTTTTGCTTTTACCGGGTGGTGCAGCAGCGGGCGCCTAGCGTTCGCCCCCCAAACGTTGTTGTTAAAACCAAACCAAACCAAACCAAAAACAAAAACACACTTCACTTTCTCATGATTTTTGTAAACGCGGAAAAAATTATTGCTGAATTCGATGTGCGGTTGTCATTTGAGTTTCATACATAAGCCCGCTGCGCTGCGCGGTACCGCGACCTAACAAACGCAAACTAATACTGATACTCGGACCCGGCTTCCACAACTGTCAGCCCCAGCGTATAAGTATGACGGTCATGGGCATGGGCAGGACAGAAATCACACTCGCGCGCCGTATCCGTGCTCGCGCTGTGCGACTGTAGCCGAGGTGGCGCTTACGTTTAGCGTCGTGACGGAATGCATTTTCCTACTCATTGGCATTGGGTGATGCCCAAGTCTGACATACACGATAGCACATTCATTTTATGTTTACATACGTCATAGGCACAGATAAAATCACAAGCTACAATCTCTTTAATTACACACGAAACACAAAAATTGTCCTAATATTTTTTCCAGGTTAATTAACTTAATACAAATGATTGTACAGACACCAATATTTACCTACTAACAAAATTTCAATTATTTTCAAAGTAATTAAAAATATGTATTTATTAAAATAGTTATTATAAATATATTTGATAGTTATAGTTATAGTTATAGATAGTTATAGTTATAGTCATAAATAAATTTAATAAATTGGAACATTTTGACACAAGCTACATTTGACAGTTGACAGTTTCTTACCAATATAACCTCAAAAACAAAACACGTGCTATGAAACTTTAACCAAAAATGACAGAAGAAACACAAAAAACTTTCTCCGAATTAAAACTGAATTCATGGCTTATTCGACAATGTGCAACAATAGGTTTGTTTAAAATAAAAATGCTTTATTCAAATAGCTTATACATATATTAATATTTTAGGAGTGAAAAATCCTACTCCAATTCAAGCGAATTGTATTCCACAAATACTGTCAGGCAAAGATTGTATTGGAGCGGCAAAAACTGGTAGTGGTAAAACACTTGCATTTGCATTACCTATTCTACAACAATTGTACGAAGATCCATACGGAATATTTGCATTGGTATTAACACCAACGCGGGAACTAGCATATCAGGTTTGTTTTATTAGTTTACTATTTAAATATGTATTTAGTTATTAATAGTTTTAAAAATTTAGATCGCAGATCAATTTGCTGTAATTGGTAAGCCCGTAAATATACGATTATGTACAATCGTTGGTGGAATGGACATGGTACAACAAGGAAAAGAACTGGCAAAGAAACCTCACATTGTTGTAGCAACACCTGGACGTCTAGCTGACCATATTGAAAGTTGTAATACATTTAATTTTAATCAAATACGTTTTCTGGTTTTGGACGAAGCTGACCGATTATTGAGTGGTGATTTTGATAAACAATTGAAAACTATATTTAGTACACTACCTAAAAAGAAACAATCATTATTTTTCTCCGCAACAATTACGGATACTTTAGAAAAATTGAAAGGAGTGACAGGGAATGACGTATGTAATTTACACAATTTTGTTATTAAATCTAATGAAAATGAATAATTTATTAGGTATTTTTATATCAAGCACCGGATAATCAAATAGCTACGGTTGAACAATTACAACAACATTATGTTTTATGCCCTAAAGAGGTACGCGATGCATATTTGGTAGAAACTATTCGAACTTTTCGAGCTACAAACGAAACTGGAAATATTATGATTTTTACGGATACGTGCAAGTAAGGAATTGATCATTATTATAATATTATAGTCAGTTGAAATGAAAAGTAGAAAATTACGTAGTTTAAAATTAAGAAAAAAATATTTAGAAATACACTTTCGAATGTATTAAATGTTTTTATTTATATAGCACTTTTTTTGCTAAATAAAGTTTTCTATTATTATTATTATTTATTTATAAAAAATTTATTTATAAAAATTTTATTATAAAAAATTTTGTTTATAAAAATATACATTAATAAATTGAGCTTTCTTAATTTCCGAAATTCTGAGAATAGATATTATATGTATTAGTTTCTTTTTGCAAATGTCAGTCAAAAATCACAATAAATATTGTATAGTCTAATGTCTTTGTTATGGAAATGTAATTTTTCACAATGAAATAAATAAACAAATGTTTCGTTTATAAAGTGATAAAACGAAAGACAAATTTTTGTAACATTAGAAAATTATTTTTTAAACGATAAATTATGGATTGTAACTCAGAAAATAATTCCGAAATTTGAAGAATCGGCTGTAATTTATTAATACTTATAAAATCTAAGTGGAGATATAAATTAAATAAAGTGTTCTAAAAGTGGCTATAAATTCAAAAATAATTATGTACATGTTTCTTCGAATGCAAAATTGTTTGACATTTACAAGAAAAATTATGTTCTCTGTTATAATTTGGAAATTATTTTGTTTACATTTGAACTAAGATTAGGAAATGATCTAATGTGGCAAAATTTAAATAAAAATCCCAAAACCACACTTATATTAAAATAAAGCTAAATACGTATTTTGGAAGCTAAGCTTCCATCTTCAGTAGCTAAATAAAATTTACAAAAAATCTTACCTGTGATCCAAAGTACATAAACACTTGTCAAAGATCACTGACTGGCAGTGATCTTTGATAAGTGCTTAAGTGTTTATGTACTTCGGATTACAGGTAAGTATTTTTATAAATTTTATTTAGCTACTGAAGATGAAAGCTTAGCTTCCGAAATACGTATTTAGCTTTATTTTAATGTAAGTGTGGTTTTGGAATTTTTTATAATATTATTTTTATTTACATTTGAACTAATAATTAACAAATTACAACTACATATCTATCAAAATTATATTAAAGGTTATATTACTTAAGCGATCTTGTATATGTATATTTCTAAAACAATGTTTTTTATTTATTATATTTAATATTTATATAGTAATCTTTTGTTTGTTTTTAGAAAATGTCAAGTTTTGTCGATGATGTTAAACGAAGTAGGTTTCGACAACGTCGCTTTACATGCAATGATTCCTCAATCGCAACGATTAGCGGCTCTTGCAAAATTCAAATCAAATGTAATCAAAATGTTGATAGCAACAGATGTTGCTAGCAGAGGACTTGATATACCAGCAGTTCAATTAGTTGTTAATCATATTTTACCGAAAGTTCCGAAAGAATATATTCACCGAGTTGGTCGAACGGCCCGAGCTGGTCGTGCTGGTATAGCCATATCACTTGTTACACCCTACGATATCTCGTATTTGCATGCGATTGAAGAACAAATCAATACGAAATTAACCGAATACAAAATCGATGGTTAGTGTAGTAATTTTATTTTTTCAAACATTACATATGATACATTTTGAATTTATATTATAGATTCTGAAGTTGGAAACATATTTACGCAAGTATCTGTAACTAAAAGTGAGGCAGTTATCAAATTAGATGAAACGGATTTTTACGAAAGAAAATTGATAAACAAGAAAAAAGAGTGGATTTTAGAGGGTAAAGATCCAGACGAAGAGGAAAAAAAATTCTTGGAAAAACGTAAAAAACACAGGAAACGAAACAAGAAACAAAAGAAAA